>CM075850.1:23935289-26827996 GCA_037975125.1 Latrodectus hesperus | reverse complement strand
GTGTAACCTAAAACCTTTTTTTTCTGTAATCATCCGGCACTCGCCGAGCAATGTTTTGATTTCGATAAGGAATAAATGTTTGAACTTCTGTTTTTCAAAGTCATTATTGATAATTTCTGTCTTCCATTTAAATGTCGCGTAGATATTTCGGCCCATAATTTTATTATGTTACGTTGAAAAGAATTCCATTTTTATACATGATCAAGAAATCGAATTCGGAATTATTCAAATTAAAACGAAACGTAACATAAGTGGCGCTCAACGTGGGGCCTGAAGATTGAAATTAAAGTTTTACTGAAGAATGGATTTGTTGAAACAGAAACGAAAAGGGCTTCGAGCATCCTTTACAATCTGCGGGAATAAAATTCAAGAAGAATTCCTGAAACCAGAAGTAGATAAGAATGTTATTTCGGTTTTATCCGCGCAGTTAGAAGACAAATTTCAAAGATTAGAAGTTTCTCAACAAGAAGTAGGAAACGAAATTTTAACTTCAAAAGATGCGGAACGGTTATATGAAGAAGATTTCATTACAGCAAAAGAATATCGTGATAGATATATTGAACTTTTTTAAAAATGCCGTAAAGTAACTATGAAAACGGAAGTCTCTCAAGATACCTCAAATAAGAAACAATTCAAGCTCCCGAAGTTAGGACTAAAGCGATTTTCCGGTGAGATTCGAGAATGGCTTGGTTTTTGGAGTCAGTTCTCCAAAATTGATGATGATGAGAAAATTCCACCAGAAGACAAGTTCCAGTATTTGCTACAGGCAATAGTGCCAGAATCGAAAGCAGCAAGATTAGTAGAAAGCTTCCCGCCAACAGCGGATAACTATCCCAAAGTCATAGAACAGTTACAGGATCGCTTCGGGCGGAGTGATCTGCTTGTACAGGTTTACATCAGAGACTTGTTAACTGTGGTAATGAGAAATGCCTCCTCAAACCGAACTAAAACGGATTTAGCTGTTCTTTACGATGAACTGGAATCAAAACTGCGCGCGCTGGGCAGCCTAGGAAGAACCCAAGAAAAGTACGGGGACTTTTTAACTCCCCTTGTGGAATCGTGCTTGCCTGAGAGTGTCCTAATATCTTGGGAAAGAAACCGAAGTACACTTGACGGAGGAGTACGTTCGTTAGAAAATTTGATGTCTTTTCTGAGACAAGAAGTTCAAGGACAAGAAATGGTTGTGCTCGCCCGTACCGGGTTCGGAGCTCCCCGAATCGACAAACACAAGGAATCCCGTGAAGGGAATATTACTACGGCTGCCGCCCTTGTAAGTACATCCGAAACAGAAAATCAAGGTAAGAGGAATTTTGATTGTTTTTTTTTGCAATAAGAAACACCCCAGCCAAGATTGTTTTTCTGCTAGAAAAATGCATTTAGACCAAAAGATTAAAATTCTTAGTCAGAAAGGCGCCTGTTACTCCTGTTTGAGAACAGGACATACCTCTAAAAATTGCAGGGCTAAGGTGAAGTGTTTTCATTGTAATAAAAATCACTGTACTCTTTATGTGTTATTCAGATAAAGAGAACAGTCCTGCCAGTAAAAACGAAACTGTATCTACAACTGTATTGTCAAATAATTCTAGAGTAGAAAATGTTTATTTAATAACTCTTGTTGTTAAAGTTATGAATCAAAAGAAACAGTGTTTAGTAAGAGCAGTCTTGGACACAGGATCCCAACGTTCTTACCTCAGTTCAGGAATAGTTAAACAATTAAAGTTAAAACCCAAAAGTTCATTATCTTTAATACATGGGCTTTCTTACACAGCTCAAAATATTGTAATGGTTAGAGATTAATTATTTTTTTTTTTATCTTTTGGCTTTCTGCAAAATAAGTTTTGCTGCAAGGTTGGTGGAGGTTTTTTCAATTTTCTGTTAATTAATTTCTTCTTAGTGATTTTTGGTAGTCAACGAAACCCTGTTCTCATGAAGTATACGATGTGAAAATTGCTAGTTTGAAAAATGATTTTTCTTGTAAAATTGAGGTTTTATCTGAAAACAAAATTTGTGGTTTTGTTCCTAAACTGACTGATATGATGAATATTCATGAACTGAAAGAAAAAGGGATTATATTGAGTGATTTCGAAATCCCTAATTATGATATAAATCTTTTGATTGGATCCGATGTGGCAGGAATGTTGTTAACTGGTCATTCTGTGAAGTTAGAATCAAGTCTAGTTGCTATTGAAACCCAGCTGCGGTATACTGTTGCTGGAAAGCAGAAATTAAATGATAATTATGATGTAAATAATGACTCTGTTTTATGTGCTTTATCTTTGCATGCTAATAATTTATCTGTTAGTGAATTTTGGAATCTAGAAAATCTTGGTATATTAGATCCTTCTGAAAACCGAAACATAAATATTGTACACTCTGAGTTATTAAAAGATTTTCAAGAGGGTTTGGAAATACCCCTTCTGGTAGATATCAGTTAGGTTTGCCTTTTAAAACAGATACTTCAAGTTTGCCCGATAACAAGGAACTAACTTGGAATAGACACCAAAAAATGTGTAAACTATCAAAAGATAAAAAATTAATTAAGGATTACGAAATGGTGTTTAAGGAATGGGAGTGTCTTGATATAATTGAAAGGGTACCCCAAAATGAAATTATAAGCGACAGGCAGTGTCACTATTTACCACATAGGCCTATAGTCAAAAACGAAAGCACTACTACAAAATTAAGACTAGTCTTTGATGCCTCTAGTGGCAAGCCGTCCTTGAATGAACTTTTATATTAAGGGCCAAATCTCATTGAATTAATCCCAGACCTGATTGACCGATTTCGTTCATATCCCATTGGCCTGTCTGCAGATATCGAAAAGGCTTTTTTGCAATTGTCTATTGCTCCAAGGTACAGAGACTTTTTACGCTTCTTTTATCCGTGCGAAGATGAAATGGTCATTTATAGACACTGTAGAGTAGTTTTTGGGGTTACTTCCAGCCCTTTTCTCTTAGCAGCATCCATCTCCCATTTGCTTAACAACACCTTTGTAGAAAACAATGAAATAATTGAAAAATTAAGAAAATCATTTTACGTAGACAATTGCCTTTCTGGTGTTTTCAACATCAAAGAACAAGAGCATTTTATTTTAACAGCTATAGAAGTACTTTCACGTGGATGTTTCAACTTGCGAGGGTGGGAAAGCAATGTCAAGTGTAAATACATTACGAAAAGTTCTGGCACCACCAATGTTTTGGGAATTTTATGGAATTTGGACCGTGATACTTTGAAATGTAACTGTGATATAAAGGTTGATCCTTTTGTTTTAGAAGTAGGTGGGAAAATAACTAAGAGAGTAATTTTGGCTACGATTCAGAAGATTTTTGATCCCATCGGTTTATTGTCAGCGGCAATTTTACCCATAAAAATTAAATTGCAAGACATGTGGAAATTAAAACTATCCTGGGACTCTCCTTTACCCACTGAAGATCAGAATAGCTTTAAAAGATGGATTAATGATCTTTATTTACTAAATAATGTTGAATTACCCCGCTATACAGAAATTAATGACTCGACACAAATGCATGTATTCATGGATGCTAGCAAAGTAGCTTATGCCGCTTGTGTTTTCCTTAGAACTATCACTTCCAATGGAGTAAAAAGTTGTCTTTTAAGAGCTAAATCACGAGTAGCTCCTTTAAAACCCATCACCATCCAAGTAACTTGAAAACAGTATTTTGGAGTGATTCAATGGTATCACTATGGTGGATCCTGGAACATTGAGATTGGACTGTCTTTGTCTCCAATCGAGTTAAAGAAATTAACCAATTGGCACCTAATGCCGAATGGAGACATGTCCCTGGAGTTTCCAATCCCGCCGACATTCTATCGCGAGGCTGCTCTATTCGTCAATTTTTGGACTCCCGTTGGTGGGAGGGTCCCGAGTGGCTCAAAGAACTACCAGAAAATTGGCCTGAGAATAAATTAGTGTACGAACCAACCAAAATCGAAGTGGAAAAAAGAATCGTTAAACTTTGTAACATTAATCTTGGTGATACAGAACCAGATTGGTATGCCCTCAGATTTTCTAGTTTCAATTCTATTCAACGAATGACTGGTTGGATGCTACGTTTTATCAGCAATGTACGAAAAAGAGGTTGTGAAAGGAATTACGGAAACCTTTCGCCTGAAGAAATAGAATCGGCAGAAAAAGTACTCATTTGTCTTGTACGGAGACATTTTTTCCCTCTTCCAAATAATTTAAAAAATCTTAATGCAGTTAAAAATGATGAAGGTATACTTCGAATTAAAACTCGAATAACAGAACGAATTGACGAACCTTCATTCCTAGCCCCTATTTTACTCCCTGATAAAAGCATTTTTACTCAAAGATTGATAGAACAATATCATATTAATCACTGTCATGCAGGTACCCAGATTTTATTAAATTTATTACGTTCAAATTACTGGATAGTTAAAGGGAGAAAAACAGTAAGGGGAGTAGTGAGAAAATGTATTCCTTGCCGACGCTTCAAATCTAAGCCTTTTGTTAGTGATCCAGTTACTCTACCAGCTGACAGAGTGAAAGATGCTTCTGTATTCGAAGTAATTGGACTTGATCTTGCTGGCCCCCTTTACATTAAACATAGAAACAAAGTATGGGTAGTATTATTCACCTGTGCCATATATAGAGCGGTACATCTTGAGTTAGTTTCCTCATTGTCCACAGAAGCCTTTTTAATGTCTTTACGAAGGTTTATTGCCAGAAGAGGAAGACCACGTGTCATTTACTCCGACAACGGCACTAATTTCCATGGAGCTAATTAAGATTTTCGACTGTTGAATTGGCAGAAAATTACTCGAGAAACAGCCCTCCAATGTATTTCTTGGAAATTCAACCCTCCAACCGCGAGTTGGTGGGGTGGTTTTTGGGAAAGACTGATTAGAGTGGTTAAAGATCTTCTTCAAAGTACCCTCGGAAAGGCTGTACTTACATATGAAGAATTACTTACAGTACTCTGAGATTGTGAATCTGTTATAAATGCACGTCCACTCACATATCTTTCAGAGGACGTTGAAGATATAATGCCTATATGAACATGGCTGGTGTTAACCAGCCATGTTCATAATATTTAATATATTTTGAATTTTGGAAATTTATACTAAACTTAATTTCCAACTCAACATTCTTTTGTTAATATATACATAATATTACAACTTACTAATATATTTCTTATGAATGTATTTTCTAGAATAAGTTTTTAATTTTCGTCGACAAGGAAATTTGGCCCAAATTCCGCCAAATAATTTCTTATTGTTACTTTGATCTAGATTTGCCCTTAATATGAATATGAAAGTTTTTATTTTTTTGGTCGTCGATGAGATTTTACGCGTTTACTAAATTTTTTATAGAAGTAAAACATTTTTGTAAAAATAAGCATTTGAAATCTTGGGTTACCTTTGTCATATGAATTTATATATGTATCTTATATATCCTTTCTCGTTATGATCGCAAAACTTAGACAAGTAAATTTGGCTTTTATATGAAATAAGTTTTCATTAACTTTCAAGTTTCATTATACTCAAATTTTATTCTGAATGTAGTTATTTATCAAGAAATGAATAAGAAATTTTGATATTATAACTCTATTTGCAACACAAAGCTTAATGAGTTCTTTATAAAAATGCAGTTGGAGAAGAAATAAATTCATATTATTAAAATGCAATTACAATTAATATTTATGTTAATACTTAATTTACACTTTTTACCTAACAAATTTACAAGTATCGATAGCTAACTATAATTGTTAACAAATTTAGCTTTAATATTCTTAAAAGAAAGTGTGATTAAAAATTTATTTCTCTGTAAAAGTTTTTGCATCTTTTGTTAAAGAATCAGTTAAAATCAAATTAATGAATATATTAATAGATTTGATTTTAAATAACTAAATATTATTGTTAGATACACTGTAAGATTGAACTTTTAGTTTTATTTTAAAGTTAAAAGTGTAAATCTAAAGTTTTGATTGAAATTCCATTGCCTTCTGTATATTCTTACTGAAAAGTTTAAATGAAACATACAATTCATTTTGCTATACTTAATAAGAATAGAAAACTGTTTAATTAAATTTTTAATCAATTGGAAATATAGTAGTCTAAATACAGTGATTTCAATTCTCATAATATAAACAACTTTCTACTATACAGTTAACTAAAAAATTATTAAGCCAGAAATGATATGGCATATAATGTTATTCACGAAATTGTTCTATTTAGAAACTAAGCATAATAAACTTTTGATTGATTTTCCCTATTAGAGAAATTTTTTTAATTAACCACTTCTTCTTCTTCACAAGCTCAACAGCCTATTGCAGGCCAAGGCTGACTCGCTGATAATTAACCACTATTTGTGTTTTAAAAGTTTTGACAATACAAATAATTGTTGATTCTAACTCTCTTTGGTTTCAGAGAAGTTTAGAACTGACAACTCAAAAGACTAATTGGAGTATAAAATTTTCTATTTTAACTTTGTTGACAACAGAAAATGTCACAATCTAATCACAGTAGTACCTAGATTGTATGATGAGGAAATATCTTACATGGTAGATCACACTACCTCAAATGATCCCTATAACTACACTGTTTGTGGATTATTGATTGATAGGAAATTTATAACTTAATTAAAAAAACTTTAAATCAATTTTTGAATCACAATCTTAACTTAATAAATTTTGAAGACAAAAATCCATCCTCAAGACAGAGAATTGGAGAAAATAGGATTTTACATTATATTTCTCAGAAATTGCATTATATCACATGAAATAAGATTCTTACATACGTAATTTAATTATTGAAAATGTAAACTTTACTATTTCTCATGATAGTATAGATGAAAGAGAAAAATTTTAATAAGAAATTGTTAAAAAATAATTTATTGATGGAAAATTAGTTGACTTGTGATATTTTTGATGTTGTACTACACATTATACCATGAACTATATTTTTAATATCTGTATTCAGGTTTCTCAATATCTTCTGATCAAGGATTGAAACAGTAGCTATAATACTGAAAATGTACAGTTAATCACATTGAATGTAACATTGTGTCAATTTCATTTTAGTTTTATAATGTAAATCATAAATACATATGTATTAAAATTAAGATGCTATCATAGTAATGTATATAACACAAAATACTTTATTTCAACTGGGTACTATATACTAAATAGCATTCTTAAAAAATCTAATTGATGAATTAAGCCTGACTCTTATCAAAAATTTATAAATCAATAAAACAAAATTAAAATTCTTGAATGCAATATTAATAATATGTAACATGTATATAAGAAAATGCATTTAAAATAATTAAAGTTTTTAAAAATTACTACTGAAATAAATACTCAGATTGCATTCGTAATTAACATTGCATTCAAACAAACTTGGTGATTCTTTTAAATTTCCCTAACACTCAACATTTTATTAAAAAATTTTAATGAAAAGCAAACAATTTTGTGATTTTTCTTTAAAGTATTTACAAAATTTTGATTATTTTAAAAATAAAAAATGCATTTTAAACAAGAAAATTTTATTTCTGACTTAAAATAGAGTATTTTGGTATTAACTGCAGCCCTAAGATTAATAACCAAATATTTTAGCTTATGGTAACTTTTGTTATTTCAAATATTGATGTCTTGTGGTTTGAATACATTTTTTTTATTTAAAACTTAATTTAACTATCTTTGTTTTGATTTTTATGAATTCCTAGAGTTGACCAAGCAAAACTGACAAACTTGCTACTGGCAGAATTACACTAAACTATTGGAAAATTTATAATGCAGAATACCTCAATAAAGCTACAATAAAATTTAGCTTTTTTTGGAAAGTGTAATATCCATAATTCAATGAGCAAAATATATTGGTACAATATTTAGATTATTGGATAATTTAAACTCACTATTGAATATATAATGGGCCAAAAATATTCTCAATAAGAAAAATGCCAAGCACAGTGCAAAGATAATTATCATAACTGAGAAGACAACTGCTAAATATTCTCAGTCAAAACTTAAAATATGAAAATATTACCTTAAATATTTGAAAATATTATATTATTGGAGTGGATTTAATTAACTCAAAAACAAGTGCAAAGAAATGTATTACATAAAAATTATACTAATGATAATTTGAATACTTTTCATCATAAGATCACTTATCATATTTAAGAAATAAAATTTCAATATCAGTAAAATGTTTTAAATAAATGCTCAAAATTTTCTCATAAGCATATAATCAAAAATTATTTTAATGAGCATATCTTCATTTAATCTGATTCTTCAACCTAATTTTTTTCTTCAATAATTTATACAAATTCATAAAAGTGATTGGTTTGATTTGTTTTACATACTATATGCATACCAGGGTTAATTTAACCAAACCATGTTGAATTCTACTTTAAAAGTGATTTTTTGCTACTCTAAACATCCATGCCCAAATTGGGAAGCAAAATCACAAGCTGTTTACCTGCAGGTTCGTATCTAATCATTTAACTATCTCACTCACGGTGAGTAAAATCAAATAAAAATGATGGTTATTTACTTGGTTAACAAGTATTTTTTATTTTATAAGCACTAAAAAACTTCTCTCTTCCTCACTGCTCTCTGTAAACAAAAATGATAAGTTTTTCTATAACAATCAGCATCTGCAAAAGTGTTCTCTTTTCCATCAATATAATGGTGGCCATGATCATCACACAAGCTAACAAAAATCAAAAGTATTTTCAAATATTTCATTAAAAACAATAATACTTTTTGCTTAAATTTTTATAACCCAAGCAGAAAATGAATTTTACAAAAATGTTCAATACATATTTTAATATTAATATAACCAGCTTATTTGGAGACTTTCTAACTATTTCCAAAGATCAGTTCAAGTAATTAAAGTTATAATAATATTTTGGATTATAATATACATGTTTTAAAAAGATATCCTAAATTTTGATACTATAAATGTCATAATTGGCAGTAAAAAATAAAGATTTTTGTTTTAATTTTACAAACAGATTTATTAATTTTACCAAAAGTAAAATTATCATTCTTATTTATAAAAGAATTTATTAAAATATAATCTGCAATGTGAATATTTCTTAGCACAATAAAAAGAAGTTTCAAACAATGTAAAGCAGTTGACCTTCAATTTAAAATGAGGAGATACTATTTTAACCACTACTATTAAATAAAAAATAAACAGTTCATTCGAAAATTTTAAATTAAATTGATTTGATTTTTATTATGTGCATGCACTCAAAATCTTATTTTTAGTTGTTTATCATCCCTTATTTGGTTTGCAAACGACAATCATACAATAAGAACTTAAAGTTAAAAATGAAATCTTAACTATTACATTTAAACTTGAACCAATTAGCAGTTAAACTACAGGCTAAAATGCTATGCATTGAGCTTATAATTTGATTTTAATTTTAAAAGACAAATTATATCTGGTCATATTAATAGATATAAAATCAAAAGCTGGAAAATCCACTTGTATTTTAAAATATAATAGATTGCAAGTTTTTCTACAGCAAAGTATACTTTATTTTACAAATAAAACAAATTATTCAATTTCATATTTATGTAAACATATTTCTTTCTGCAAGGCATCTTTTAATTGTTCCTCAGGAATGTCTATGGAATCCAAACCAGATTCACCTATACCTAAACACTGCAAACAAACATCTGGATCTAAGTTATTTATAAAGAATTTCTTTACAGTTTCTTTCAAGCCAGTTACTTCATATTCATCAGCTGCCTTACTAAGTGCTTTGCACTTCTCTAATGGAAATTCCATAGGAATACCACCAGAGTATATGAAAGTTACCATAGCTTTTGCCACATCTTTTTCCAAATCTAACACCAGTCTGTTTTCGTTAAACTGTGGATTTTCTTGTAGCATACAATCAAAAGCATAAGACCTTGCACTAAGGATGATTTTATGAGCTGGAATCTTTACATCACCTGCAACAAGAATTATATCTGAATGACTCTGGCTTTCTAGCAATTTCTTCAAGTCTTCACAAATCTCTTTAGAATCAACTATTTGCCTTACTAGAGGATAGCAATCCAGTAAGGTATAATCAATACATGCTGTAATGTTAATAATTTTTGCATAATCCAAATTTAAACCAATATCACTCTCATACACATACAGGTAATCCACAGGCTCGCCTGTGGCTAATCCAGGAATAGATTTTGGCTTTAAAATTCTCTTTACACTCCCAATTGTTAACAGTAAGATATAATTAATGGCCTCCCAAGCAGTAGATTTACTAAGTTTAACTATTTGAAAGCCCAATGCTCTTTTCAAGTCTCCATAGTTGTTTGATTCCCAATCACTTTCTTCGCTTTTTGACTCATCGAAATCATTTTTGTCATTATTTATATAAGCTTGCAGACTTTTAGTTTCTAAATTAGGTTTGTTCAATGGTTTCATTTCTTCATCACTTAGATTAGCTTGTGAAGCAGTTGATTTTAGTTCACACTTGTTCACACTCTCTGGTTTGATTTCTTCATCACTTAAATCAGTCTGTGAAGCTGTTGATTTAACATCAACTTTCTTTGGTGGTTTAATTTCATCATCGCTTGAACTTTCTTCAACCGTATCTTCACTTTCAAATTCACTGTCCTCATACGAATATTCCATTTCACTGTTTTCACTCGAGTTTTCATTTATAACTTCACTTTTATAAGATGAGCGATCACTTCGAATTTCGTCTTGAATCAAATCACGTTTATTGTCATCAGAATCTAGAGTTGTATCGATTCCGGATTCAATACCATAAAAAATTGAAGAGTTGTCACTTTTTTTAGGAAACAGGGTTTTCACCATTAACACCTGCCAAACACTAATGCCGTCATCGTGAAGAGAAAAAGTTGGGCTGGCCACAGGACTATCACCGCCAAAAAATGGAATAGCGTTGAAACCAACTAATTGCCACTTGAAATTGATCTTTTCATTGATTACCTGAAGGTGATGAACACATTTTCTGCCTTGGTTTTCTGTATTCATTTTATGACAATGGGTTATTTTAATAATTATTAGCTGCAAATTTCAGTATTTATATATAAGTTTACGCTAAGTTTTCCACTGGTAACTCCTACCGTCTAGCGTTCACCTTATTTATTACGTATAAGCAATAACTTTGAAAATATCCGCACAAATAATCAAAACATGCAAACAACGCTTTCACTACCACGCTACTAGAGACTAGGGATATGAAGAATTACCTGTAACCAGTATTTGAATGTAACAACTTGTAATCAGTACTTTTTTTTTCCAAATCCTCAGTACTTCCAGTAACAAAGTCAGCGCGAGTTCCAGTATCCTCAGACAGTTGCAGGTACAATGTACTTGACCAGTTTCAAAGACAGAGTGAGTACGTGCCTGTTACAAAATAATTAATGAGAACGTGCTTGTTATTTTTATACAAAGTAATCAGCAAGTACGTGTTAACGTGCCTGTTACAAAGCAATCGAGGAGTACGTGAGCTCCTCGATTGCTTGTTACAAAGTAATCAGCGAGTACGTGTGTACGTGACTGTTTCAAAGTAATCATTGTAGTTACAGTGTACTTGACTAAATGTAACAAGTACAGAAGAACCAATGACGGAGAGAGTGCAAGTAACAATATCATCGATACAGACGGATGAATTATGAGATTGTGGTAGCTTCTTATGGTAGGGAGGTTGGGTGGGACGAGAGAAATGACAGTTAGTTTAACTGGAAAATAGAAGAGGGATACTTGGGAATTGAAAGATCTGTTTCAAGATCTATTTCCGTTTCAACGTTGTTTTCGGCAAAGAAAGTTGTTGTAATGCCTCGTGTAAGAAGAAGAAATGCCTATCAGAACGTGTCTGACTTTGATCGAGGAAGGATTATAGCTTACCGGGTGTAACAACCAATCGCTAGAGAAGCGAGTGACGTCACCCATGTGACTGCTTGCGTTATTGTGTAACCTAAAACCTTTTTTTTCAGTATGCATCCGATTAATGTTCTTATCGAAATCAGAAAACTTCTGTTTTTCAAAGTCATTATTGATAATTTCTGTCTCCAATTTAAATGTCGCGTAGATATTTCGGCCCATAATTTTATTATGTTACGTTGAAAAGAATTCCATTTTTATAAATGATCGAGAAATCGAATTCGGAATTATTCAAATTAAAACGAAACGTAACATAAGTGGTGCCCAACGTGGGGCGTGAAGATTGAAATTAAAGTTTTACTGAAGAATGGATTTGTTGAAACAGAAACGAAAAGGACTTCGAGCATCCTTTACAGTCTGCGGGAATAAAATTTAAGAAGAATTCCTGAAACCAGAAGTAGATAAGAATGTTATTTCGGTTTTATCCGCGCAGTTAGAAGACAAATTTCAAAGATTAGAAGTTTCTCAACAAGAAGTAGAAAACGAAATTTTAACTTCAAAAGATGCGGAACGGTTATATGAAGAAGATTTCATTACAGCAGAAGAATATCGTGATAGATATATTGAACTTTTTAAAAATGCCGTAAAGTAACTATGAAAACGGAAGTCTCTCAAGATACCTCAAATAAGAAACAATTCAAGCTCCCGAAGTTAGGACTAAAGCGATTTTCCGGTGAGACTCGAGAATGGCTTGGTTTTTGGAGTCAGTTCTCCAAAATTGATGATGATGAGAAAACTCCACCAGAAGACAAGTTCCAGTATTTGCTACAGGCAATAGTGCCAGAATCGAAAGCAGCAAGATTAGTAGAAAGCTTCCCGCCAACAGCGGATAACTATCCCAAAGTCATAGAACAGTTACAGGATCGCTTTGGGCGGAGTGATCTGCTTGTACATGTTTACGTCAGAGACTTGTTAACTGTGGTAATGAGAAATGCCTCCTCAAACCGAACTAAAACGGATTTAGCTGTTCTTTACAATGAACTGGAATCAAAACTGCGCGCGCTGGGCAGCCTAGGAAGAACCCAAGAAAAGTACGGGGACTTTTTAACTCCCCTTGTGGAATCGTGCTTGCCTGAGAGTGTCCTAACATCTTGGGAAAGAAACCGAAGTACACTTGACGGTGGAGTACATTCGTTAGAAAATTTGATGTCTTTTCTGAGACAAGAAGTTCAAGGACAAGAAATGGTTGTGCTCGCCCATACCGGGTTAGGAGCTCACCGAATCGACAAACACAAGAAATCCCGTGAAGGGAATATTACTACGGCTGCCGCCCTTGTAAGTACATCCGAAACAGAAAATCAAGGTAAGAGGAATTTTGATTGTCTTGTTTGCTATATGAAACACCCCAGCCGAGATTGTTTTTCTGCTAGAAAAATGCATTTAGACCAAAAGATTAAAATTCTTAGTCAGAAAGGCGCCTGTTACTCCTGTTTGAGAACAGGACATACCTCTAAAATATGCAGGGCTAAGGTGAAGTGTTTTCATTGTAATAAAAATCACTGTACTCTTTATGTGTTATTCAGATAAGGAGAACAGTCCTGCCAGTAAAAACGAAACTGTATCTACAACTGTATTGTCAAATAATTCTAGAGTAGAAAATGTTTATTTAATAACTCTTGTTGTTAAAGTTATGAATCAAAAGAAACGGTGTTTAGTAAGAGCAGTCTTGGACACAGGATCCCAACGTTCTTACCTCAGTTCAGGAATAGTTAAACAATTAAAGTTAAAACCCAAAAGGTCATTATCTTTAATACATGGACTTTTTGGTGGTCAACGAAACTCTGTTCTCATGAAGTATACGATGTGAAAATTGCTAGTTTGAAAAATGATTTTTCTTGTAAAATTGAGGTTTTATCTGAAAACAAAATTTGTGGTTTTGTTCCTAAACTGACTGATATGATGAATATTCATGAACTGAAAGGAAAAGGGATTATATTGAGTGATTTCGAAATCCCTAATTATGATATAAATCTTTTGATTGGATCCGATGTGGCAGGAATGTTGTTAACTGGTCATTCTGTGAAGTTAGAATCAAGTCTAGTTGCTATTGAAACCCGGCTGCGGTATACTGTTGCTGGAAAGCAAAAATTAAATGATAATTATGATGTAAATAATGACTCTGTTCGATGTGCTTTATCTTTGCATGCTAATAATTTATCTGTTAGTGAATTTTGGAATCTAGAAAATCTTGGTATATTAGATCCTTCTGAAAACCGAAATATAAATATTGTACACTCTGAGTTATTAAAAGATTTTCAAGAGGGCTTGGAAATACTCCCTTCTGGTATATATCAGTTAGGTTTGCCTTTTAAAACAGATACTTCAAGTTTGCCCGATAACAAGGAACTAACTTGGAATAGACACCAAAAAATGTGTAAACTATCAAAAGATAAAAAATTAATTAAGGATTACGAAATGGTGTTTAAGGAATGGGAGTGTCTTGATATAATTGAAAGGGTACCCCAAAATGAAATTATAAGCGACAGGCAGTGTCACTATTTACCACATAGGCCTATAGTCAAAAACGAAAGCACTACTACAAAATTAAGACTAGTCTTTGATGCCTCTAGTGGCAAGCCGTCCTTGAATGAACTTTTATATTAAGGGCCAAATCTCATTGAATTAATCCCAGACCTGATTAACCGATTTCGTTCATATCCCATTGGCCTGTCTGCAGATATCGAAAAGGCTTTTTTGCAATTGTCTATTGCTCCAAGGTACAGAGACTTTTTACGCTTCTTTTATCCGTGCGAAGATGAAATGGTCATTTATAGACACTGTAGAGTAGTTTTTGGGGTTACTTCCAGCCCTTTTCTCTTTGCAGCATCCATCTCCCATTTGCTTAACAACACCTTTGTAGAAAACAATGAAATAATTAAAAAATTAAGAAAATCATTTTACGTAGACAATTGCCTTTCTGGTGTTTTCAACATCAAAGAACAAGAGAATTTTATTTTAACAGCTATAGAAGTACTTTCACGTGGATGTTTCAACTTGCGAGGGTGGGAAAGCAATGTCAAGTGTAAATACATTACGAAAGGTTCTGGCACCACCAATGTTTTGGGAATTTTATGGAATTTGGACCGTGATACTTTGAAATGTAACTGTGATATAAAGGTTGATCCTTTTGTTTTAGAAGTAGGTGGGAAAATAACTAAGAGAGTAATTTTGGCTACGATTCAGAAGATTTTTGATCCCATCGGTTTATTGTCAGCGGCAATTTTACCCATAAAAATTAAATTGCAAGACATGTGGAAATTAAAACTATCCTGGGACTCTCCTTTACCCACTGAAGATCAGAATAGCTTTAAAAGATGGATTAATGATCGTTATTTACTAAATAATGTTGAAATACCCCGCTATACAGAAATTAATGACTCGACACAAATGCATGTATTCATGGATGCTAGCAAAGTAGCTTATGCCGCTTGTGTTTTCCTTAGAACTATCACTTCCAATGGAGTAAAAAGTTGTTTTTTAAGAGCTAAATCACGAGTAGCTCCTTTAAAACCCATCACCATCCAAGTAACTTGAAAACAGTATTTTGGAGTGATTCAATGGTATCACTGTGGTGGATCCTGGAACATTGAGATTGGACTGTCTTTGTCTCCAATCGAGTTAAAGAAATTAACCAATTGGCACCTAATGCCGAATGGAGACACGTCCCTGGAGTTTCCAATCCCGCCGACATTCTATCGCGAGGCTGCTCTATTCGTCAATTTTTGGACTCCCGTTGGTGGGAGGGTCCCGAGTGGCTCAAAGAACTACCAGAAAATTGGCCTGAGAATAAATTAGTGTACGAACCAACCAAAATCGAAGTGGAAAAAAGAATCGTTAAACTTTGCATTATTAATCTTGGTGATACAGAACCAGATTGGTATGCCCTCAGATTTTCTAGTTTCAATTCTATTCAACGAATCACTGGTTGGATGCTACGTTTTATCAGCAATGTACGAAAAAGAGGTTGTGAAAGGAATTACGGAAACCTTTCGCCTGAAGAAATAGAATCGGCAGAAAAAGTACTCATTTGTCTTGTACGGAGACATTTTTTCCCTCTTCCAAATAATTTAAAAAATCTTAATGCAGTTAAAAATGATGAAGGTATACTTCGAATTAAAACACGAATAACAGAACGAATTGACGAACCTTCATTCCTAGCCCCTATTTTACTCCCTGATAAAAGCATTTTTACTCAAAGATTGATAGAACAATATCATATTAATCACTGTCATGCAGGTACCCAGATTTTATTAAATTTATTACGTTCAAATTACTGGATAGTTAAAGGGAGAAAAACAGTAAGGGGAGTAGTGAGAAAATGTATTCCTTGCCGACGCTTCAAATCTAAGCCTTTTGTTAGTGATCCAGTTACTCTACCAGCTGACAGAGTGAAAGATGCTTCTGTATTCGAAGTAATTGGACTTGATCTTGCTGGCCCCCTTTACATTAAACATAGAAACAAAGTATGGGTAGTATTATTCACCTGTGCCATATATAGAGCGGTACATCTTGAGTTAGTTTCCTCATTGTCCACAGAAGCCTTTTTAATGTCTTTACGAAGGTTTATTGCCAGAAGAGGAAGACCACGTGTCATTTACTCCGACAACGGCATTAATTTCCATGGAGCTAATTAAGATTTTCAACTGTTGAATTGGCAGAAAATTACTCGAGAAACAGCCCTCCAATGTATTTCTTGGAAACTCAACCCTCCAACCGCGAGTTGGTGGGGTGGTTTTTGGGAAAGACTGATTAGAGTGGTTAAAGATCTTCTTCAAAGTACCCTCGGAAAGGCTGTACTTACATATGAAGAATTACTTACAGTACTCTGAGATTGTGAATCTGTTATAAATGCACGTCCACTCACATATCTTTCAGAGGACGTTGAAGATATAATGCCTATATGAACATGGCTGGTGTTAACCAGCCATGTTCATGTTAAACGATCCCAAGATAAGGAGTGTAATCACAGATATTGATGAAGTTGAAGCCAAGCATTTTCGAATCAGAATTAAACATCTGGCCACAGTAACTGAGCAGTTAAAACTGCGCTATCGAAAGGAATACCTTGGTCAACTTATACAGCGTCTAAACTCCAAAAATACAAGTTGGAGAAATCGTGTTAATCGGAGACGACAATAAAAAACGTTTGAACTGGCCTCTTGCTAAAGTCATGCAGTTGATTCCTGGCAAAGATGATATCGTCAGAACTGGGAAATTGAAAACACAATCCGGTGTTTTAGTGCGACTTATACAGAGGATTTTTCCTCTAGAGATTTCAGCAACTACTGATAAAGAGGATGTCCCAACTACATCAAATGGGAGAAGAGATTCCTTTTCAGATGCTGAAGGAAATGATTTGTCACCGGTATCAGAAAATGACATTTCCAGTGATTCTCTAAGAACAATTTTGCTCAGTGATGATAAGGACTTACCCAAAACAACCAGAACTGGACGATTAGTGAAAATTCCTAAAAAACTAAATCTGTAATCTCATAATTGTAACTAACTATTTTCTTTTTCATTTAGGTTTTGTTTTCTCCCGAAACAAAAGGTGGGAGTATATGTAACAACCAATTGCCAGAGAAGCGAGTGACGTCAACCATGTGACTGCTTGCGTTATTGTGTAACCTAAAACCTTTTTTTCTGTATGCATCCGGCACTCACCGAGCAATGTTTTGATTTCGATAAGGAATAAATGTTTGAACTTCTGTTTTTCAAAGTCATAACTGATAATTTCAGTCTTCAATTTAAATGTCGCGTAGATATTTCGGCCCATAATTTTATTATGTTACGTTGAAAAGAATTCCATTTTTATACATGATCGAGAAATCGAATTCGGAATTATTCAAATTAAAACGAAACGTAACAGATGGTGCTTTGTCTAGTGGGGCATCCAGTGGGTATGTCATCGTGGACCTCGATAGTGGGTGTGTCTTCTCAATTTAGAAGCAGGTAACAAACAGAAACCCCTCAGAATCGGCCTGCCATCCCTTCAGGTATAATTCCACATACAGAACACAGCGACTACGACATATTTTACCTGCCCCAACCGCCATTAGCGAACAAGACCGATCTTCGGTTGGGTTGGAATTTGACCTCACTACCATTCGGTAAAGAGAACGAACGATCCTAACTAACCATGTCATGTGACTTTCAAGAACAAATATCATAAGGTATCATTTGCTTATAATGCTCATTTCATAAATACTTTATAACATTTATTATGAGCAAATGCTATAAGGTCTTTCTTCTTTAAAGATAACAGTCCAACTCAGCTGCGGCTCATAACTAGTTCTACTACAAATCATAAATTTTCTAGCATTAAATAATTGATACTATTTATTTTATCTGCCTACAAAATATAGTAAAATTTCATTTAGAGAGTGAGTAGAATTGAAAAATGTAATAGTTTAAAGAATCTGGATTTTTTATTATGTGTTATTATTTTTCCTATTAAGGAAAGCTGGCCACCCAAATTGCAATACCAAGAAAGACAAGAGAAATCACAACAAAATTTATTTTGTAGATAACATGTTGACCAAGTATCAAATGGTTAAATTTATAGACTTCTGTGAAGTGTGGTTGCTACTAAAATCAATATCCAGAGTAGCCG
Source organism: Latrodectus hesperus (assembly GCA_037975125.1). Lineage (NCBI taxonomy): Eukaryota > Metazoa > Arthropoda > Arachnida > Araneae > Theridiidae > Latrodectus > Latrodectus hesperus. The sequence continues at coordinate 26,809,467 of CM075850.1, read as the reverse complement.
TCACTGTTTGAGATCAAGCCACACGCCTCGGCATTGATTCAAAGAAACTTTGGATGTGTTTTCGGGGTAAAGTAGACCAAGTACATTCCACACGTTGCCAAAGTTGATCTGGTGTGGCAGCTGGGGATATGGTCTGGGTCAATCGTTGAGCAATCATGGACCACATGTTTTCTCTCGGCGAAAGATCCGGAGAGCGAGCCGCTAAGGGAAGCAATTCAATCTGGCCATTGACGAAGAACCCTTGGACAATGCGTACCACGTATAATCGCGCATTATCCCGTTGAAATATGGCTGTGGGCAAATCCTGAAGGTAAGGAAAGGTAATTGTCTTCAACACCTCGGAGATGTAGCTCTGGCTGTTTAAAGTACCTGCAATATATATTAGAGGAGTGTGAGAGTGATATCCAATACCACCCCATACCATTATACCCGATGCAGGATCAATGTGGCGGTGCATCATGCAGTTGTTCAACATCCTCTCTCCACGGTGTCTCCAGACTCGAATGCGACCATCGTGATGTTGAAGACAGAAGCGTGAATCTTCAGTAAAGACAATTTCATTCCATTCTGCCGTCCACATCCTTCTTTCATCGCACCATATGTGGCGGAGACGTCAGTGGTTCTGCGTCAAGGGTAGACGAAGCAATGGATATCTTGCAGACAGACCACTCTGCTGTAAACGGTGTTGAATGGTACGCGCGGCATGTTATCTTAAGAAAATTACACTATTAGAATGTAGAAAAATAAGGGAAGATCTAAAATGTAATTTTTTTTGTTATGTCTAGCTTTTATGCATAAATGAAATTTTTAAAAGAGAAAAGAATCATATGCTTCCATTCTTGAAGACAACAAAGTTCCAGAGAGCATCCTGTTGTAAACAGCTTTACGGTGAGTTAAAAAAAAAACATTAATTACAATTTGAATTAATTAAAAACGCTAGTTAAATTTAAAAAATGAAAACTTAAGTTTTACGCTAGCCAGACACTGATATTTGGATACAAGTTTCATTGCATCATATACAGATGCTCTCGGTTAACCTCGAATAGAAATTCGAGGAACAAACAGCATAATGATTTCATTAATACAGATCAAAATTATTTTCATTTCTTAAAACCATAAGTATAATTAAACATGATTTATGTAATTGTTATTATGTTTTCAAGGATATATACCGTATAATACTTTCAACTTTGCAATTTCAGTGTGTGAAATTTAACATAAGGTAATGTTATTAATATATTAGAATTCATTATTAGTGGGATGGTAAACTTTAACGATGGAAAGTAAAAAGTTCAATATGTGTGTTTGGATATTAAACAAAGCATCAATATACTTTTATTTAGATTTTGTGAAAATGATATTTTATTGCTAAGTAAATCTAATTATAATTAATACTAGTACATTGCTGTATAACAGCGATTAATCTAATAGCTATAATGACGATAGTGAAGCATTTGAAAAACAGCTAGATATAAGCTTTCAAATAGTGGACTATAATCTTAAATGATAGAGAATAAAATCCAAACAACTTTCTAAGAGTCACTCTTAAAAGGCATTATATACAAACAAAATATTTCCACAAAAATAGGTTTACTATATGAAAAATTGTTGCTCGAAATACAGTGGAACTCCACTTATCCAAACTCCAACTATCGGCATCGCTTCAAAATTTCAGAAAAATAAATTAGACTGAAGAAGAGACGGGAAAAAAAGAAAGAAAGAAAAAGCTCAAGACAAGGAAGGGTAAGGGAATGGAGAAGATAAGAATGAAACAGAGAGAAGGGAAAACGTGCCACTCTCGAGGAATTCAGAAACATTTATTTTTGAAAATTCATAGATTTCAAGTTAGTTTTGGTGATATAGGAGAATAGATTAGGAGTGAGACCCAAGATTTCAAATGGTAAATGACGGCAAATTCATTTAAAGTGTCGATTAAGAAGATGACCTTAATGTTCAAGTTGAAGCAAACACGGGATCATCAACTAGTGAAGCATTTGTCAGCACTGAAACTGCTTTAAAATGAATGAAGCGCCAGCCTGAGTTTGACTACATGAGAATTCTCACTGTCCTGCGGATGCGCGACTTGGCTGCCCGAAAACGAATGAATGTAGTATAACAGCTTACTCTGATCGAAATGTTCAGCAAACAATGACTTTCACTTACAGCGCTGTTCACGCATGTAAAAGTATTGCCTTTTCATTGAAATGATTAAAAGTTCTTTAAAAATATATAGTTTTTTCTCCCATTTTCAACGTATAATAATTAATTAAAATAGAAATTTTTTCAAAAAAAATTCAATTATTCGAATAGGGGTGCGTTCTAAATAATACGGATAGTTGGAGTTCTATTGTACCAGGAGTTTAATGTTGACTAATACGCAAATGAGAGTAACATTGGTCAAATTACGAAACTTTATATGACGCATTGTTATTATTTTATTTTTATTACTTCATTTAATTAGCCAATTAAGAAAGATATACAGTCGCATTACCAAATCTCACACTACTGATGAGATGATTAACATTTGAGGTAATAATGTCCATTTTTTCCAAAATCACCCATTTTAAAACATGTATAATCCTAGAAAAGTGACTTGTTGTCATATAATTGCTCTTCCTAGAGTATCTCATAAGTGACTTAGTGGGAAAATACTAGTGATCATATCAGAAATATTAAACAGCGAATACCATTTTTTTTCCAGATAATTGTTGACACGTAAAAATCTGAGCAGTCGATCATAAAAACGATTGGTCTTGGATAGTTCCTTAGAAAAAAGTCTCATTCGAAAATTTATACCGTCTATGTATAGTCCTAAAAAAGGTATAAAGCGGTAACACAATTCCTTATTATACAAAGATAACAATACCATCAAAGTGATCGACTTTTTACTCTTTGATGTTTGCAAAATGACAGTACGTCCCAGGTTTTCTCCTGTTGAAAATTGATAGAGAATTGCTTTGTGCGCCGAATTTCAAATCACCAATATCCATCTCACATTTAGTCATCTTTACACGGTTTGTCCCAATATCATTATTTAGATACGGTAGCGAGCTCTGTAGACAGCAACTTCTCAGTTACGTCTTCGGTTTAAAACCACATAAAGATGTTGTGACCCATAGGCGGCTAATGATGTTTGAAACTGATGTCATAATCTCATGGCCATTATAAGCAACACACACACACACATTTCTTCGCTCTACAAGTGATATCCACTAGTGATTGTTGGTTTAAATCTATCAACAGTTCTGCGTCGTAATTCATGGTTTAAACGATTCCGTGTAGTCATTTAAACTAAACTGTGCGATAGCTTAATTTTACTATTAAAAAAAAGGAACAAATTTGTGCTGATTTTAAAGTTTACAGCTTTAAATTCCATTTCTTTTTAATGACTTTCCACCATTTAAGAGGCACTAGATGCTTAAAGTCGCAAAAATTACGCACTGTAACAGTATTTTTTTTAATTTGAATATATTCTTTTATTTACAGAAAAATATAACTTTAAGTTTATGCATTAGAGTATATTTATACCTATAATGAAGATTAGCTCTAATAATCTAAACTTCTGAAATAATGTGGCGGTTATTCCCAGTTTCAAAAGAAACTTTTAATGTGGAAATCAAATATAGTTGTAGTATAGTTATTGCAAGTACATAAAGAGTAGACGCAACTTTTTAAGAACACATAGGCACCTATAAATCAGTTCATAAAATAAAAAAAATAATGTTTTAGATTATTCACAAATCTGATTTTTATTTACCAAACAATATTTTTTATGAATAAAATACCATTAAAAAGAATTATTTAGAATGCATTATAAGAAATACAGGGAAAATAAGAATCCATCCATAAAAACATTTACTTTCAGTTTATTGATTGTACTTCACATAGTTTTCTATAGCTCAAACCGTATCTGGCTTTCAATTTTTATACTCAACCATCTTTGAAATATTTTATGTTCACCTTCAAAGAAAGGAATATCCATTTTTCTCAGCCAAGAAAGCAAAGCTTATTCCAGTTTAGGATGTTTTCCTTTTCTACAATATTTCCGAGGAGGGAGCATTTTCTCTATTACACGTTTTCCTTTTCCAAATTTATTTCCCTCCCAGGTTTTAAAGTTATCGAGAGGTTATTTTATTGAATTCCACATTTTTTGGCAATTTTTGTTTTTAGCATTTTACGCCTAATTTTAAATTCATCTGGTTAAACACGTTCTTCAACTGTGACAATACAGCCTCAAAGTAATCAGCTCAATCTTTCTCGGCAAACAACTTTATAAATTGAACTTGTTCAGATGAAATAAAATTAACGATAGAACAAGAGAGAGCACAAGCTTTTGAAGGGTTTCCTCCCCCCTTTCTATGTTCTCTAATGAACGGGAAAAAGTTTTTCGTTTTCTGTGCCTTTTTACGTACTTGAGAAATACAGAAGTCGAATTCAGCACCAATTTCTTTCCCATTAAATGTCTGATACCTTCGATTATTGTTTCCATAGTGTCTGAAATGCCTAACATGTCGCTTCGTTATCCAAGAATGAATCAAGTTCTCAGAATTACAGAAAAAAATATCTAATACAAAACTGAAAAAAATATAAGATTATTAAAAATAGAATAAACGAAAAAGAAAACTATTTATCAGAAACGAAAGTTCGGAATAAAAGAGATTTTTCAAAATTTTAGTTTTTAAATGAGGCTTAAAATTATCTTAGTGTCTATGGTGCAAGGATAGGGACTAGCACCTATGGTTCGTTAAAACGCGAGTGTTTGTAAATTAGAGATTCGTAGAAACGAGCAGCTACTGTATATTCGCCTCGTTACTTGATTTAGGTTAAAAATCACATCAAATTGATTGATTTTGACCGGAAACCACGCTTTTGGAACTACTTGTAAATTTAGAGGACGCTGAGGCATGATAGAGAACTCCAATGAAACCGAGAAGATTTAAAAATGTGAATATAAACATCTCTTAAAATAAAATTTACATAATTACTTTTGAAGTTTTTTAATATTGAAAACTCAGTATATCATTTTTATCCCGAAGAATCACTTAGAAACTACGAAAAAGTCCTCCAATGAATCGCAAACTTTCTATATAATAATCCCAATCACATGAGATTAACTTCAAAGATGGTTCGATAAGTCTATGGACCATCACTAAGCATTTCACATGTTCTGAAATATTAGTTCAGAAATTTTGTTTTCGCTTGCGTAGAAAAAACCCATACGCATCATTGAGACCTTTCGAAGAATGGTTAGATATCTAAGCATACGTAGCGTTTATTGTTTTTACAAATATTATTTTAAAATTTCAATTTCATTTAATTTTCTGACTTTTTTCTAAATCACATAGTTTAGGTTTAAGCTCTTTAACAATTTTACTTGTGCTAACTTTCCTCCAAAACTTCGAATTACGATTAGAACATATTTTGAACGGATTTGAAGAATACGTAATTGATTAATAGAGATTACATGGGTGGGGTTCCTATATCATGCCAAAATTTAAAATGTTTGAAAGTTCTGATATAAGTTTGTAAATAAATTTAACTTTCTAGCAATCTAAATTTATATTTTAGCTTCGTACAAAACTGTACAGAAGCTAGAATACAATACTCTATAAAATGAATTACAACTGAAAGTTGGTTCATTCCAACCAATTTTAAGTAGTCAATTTTTAAGCAGTTAAATTATTTTATATTGAAATTAATACGTCCATTCTAAATTTGCTGTTTTAAAATTGAAAATTTCACGATCATTCGTTAACACTGAATTATAACAATAACGTGAACAATCATTTCGTGTACTATTTCCGCTTGGCGAGAAAAAGACAAACTTCATCCAAAACAAAAAGACAAACAAAAAAAATAATCAATTTTTTTCTTTGGCGATATAAATTACCCGAGTTGCTGGTGCATGCACAAAAAAGTGGCTGTTTTCGGCAACTTATAACAAAATAATAATAATAAATAATTGGATAATAAGTGCGAATTGCCGCAACCAGACCTGTGTCGTCAAGTAATGTTGTCTACGAGTTGCCCCCACTGAAATATCGGCAACTCTAATACAGTAGGGGCTTTGAATTAATAATTATGGCACAGATGCCGTAAAATTCAGGATGCAAAATTCTGAATTTTTTGGAGATGAAAAAATGTTGCCAAAACGTAAATATAGTTATCAAAATAAAATTTTCTTCGTAATTCTTATAGATCTCCATATCCATGATGTTAGAAAAATGTTGCCAGATACATAAGAAAATCTCCAAAAAATCAGCAAACTCAGAATTTGGCATACTGGATTATCCAGCATCTGTGTCATAATTGCAAGATTTGTAAGGTTACGATAAAAAATACTATTTTGGAGCTTTATGCTTGCACTGAGCAAGATTGAGTTCACGAGATATTGATGTTTTTCGCAATATTTGTAAGCGATTTTTTCAAAATCTCAATTCTAATCCCTTGTTTATGTCCAAATTTCATTTTTTTTTTGATATTTTTTAGTTCAGATTATGCCAATAATCAGTGCATAAAAATGAAATATCAGTCTTGAATAAAGTCTTAACGCCAACAAATAAGCAAACTATAAGATTAACAATAATTTTTGCTTCATTTAAAAAATTCAAGCTTAGTTGAAAAAGTTTTCTTAAATTTTCCATCAGTAACAAACTATAAAATGATTTATTAAATATTTAAATTAATATCCTTTAAATATTATGTTGCAGTATTTTATGTAGTTATTTTAAATGCCGACGTAAAATGGTATAACATCATAGTTATTAAAATTTAATATATTTTGAAAATAAAATGGAAAAGAATGAATGAATCAAAATTAATGAAACTTATAAAACTTTAAGAAATATTTCTTGAAAACAATTTACTTTTAAATAATAATTCAACTACAATATAATAAATTTATAAAAATACCCATATCTTTACATTGTATTTTTGAGAAAAATTTTATTGATATAAATCAACAAAAAATTAGAATAAGTTTGTAAAAAAAAAATTAAAAAAAAAGATCATTATACAGATTTATAAAACTAGATATAAATATGATGGTCTATAAAAAAATATATATTTAAATAATATAAAATTTTCCTTCATACATGGACAAAAATTTTGTAGCGTTTCTTTCCCAAACCAAAAAAATATGTTTTCAAATCGAAATAACAATGATTTAAGCTTCTGTTAAATTATATATGATGTACATGTAAATTATAAACGATTGAAGTTGTTAAATAAAAAATACTTCCCTCATTTCACAATGTGTATTTTTTATTAATAAAATATTTCAGCTAAAAAGAAACTAATTCTACAGAACTGAAAATAAAAATGCTCATATAATGATAGCAATTGTATATTTTAGACAATGTGTGTCAATTGTGACAAAATCCTTAATTCAGCTAGCATAAGGTAACATGCTTGTACTATAAAAGAAAAGAAATTTTCTACAGAACTATTAAACTTTTAAATACTTTTTTCAATATTTGTATTATTTAAGTATAACAATTAATTTAAAACAAATTTCAATTAATAAATAATATGTTCTTTAAAAAAAAACACTTAATAGATGTAAATTAGGGTAATGTTGCCAAAATTAAATCTGCATAAAATAAAAAACACTAAAACACTTTAAAAACAAAAACACATATAAATCTTTATTTCATAATAAATGAACGTGTTTTACAAAAGAATATTGAAACTGTTTTTCACAAGCTAATAATATCTTCTTTAAAAAGTACATTTAATTCTTCTACAATACATGAAAATTTCTGAAAACAAATGCATCACACAGACAATGAAATATTACAACCTGCTTAAGTGCACAATATTTCTGTGTTTCCTTGAGTAATGCACAAAACAAATATTTAAAAGAAAATATTACAGCCAGTATATCTTGTTTTCTAGACTTAGTACCCCTAAGAAAAATTTAAAATTCTATTTCACAACACTCTTAAGATATAAGCTCGAATCTTAAGTAAAAATTCATTAAAAAATATAAATAAATTTTCACCATTGAATCAATGAGGTTTGAAAAATATTAAGTAAAAGAAAATATGAGATTTTTACAATGATTCAGCATATATATTATCTTTAAAATGAAATAAATTTGTATACAACTGAATTGTGTTAAATTTGATTATAAAGAAATAATTTATCAAAAACTACCTGTCTGACTGATATTTAATAGAAAAGAAATACAAATGAAAATGTGGAATCATCATATAGTTAAAAAAAAATAAATAAATAAAAGGGAAAGTAGCAACAGCAAAACATAAATAAGTAGGAATAATTTTTGACTAAGGTGCAAATAAAAGTTGTAACAGATCAAGTATCACTGATTGAGGGAAAAAAATTAAGAATTTTAACATGTGTGTATTAATTTAACCTTTGAATTATAATCGAGCATCTTATAACTCAACTTAAAATTATTATTACACTATTAAGAATAGTATAACTATTGTTTAACACATTGTATAAGCAGAAGTCACAATTTTTTCATTCCTTCACAATTTATAGGGGTGTGTTATAAGAGAGCAAACAATAGTTATAGTCATAATAGTTATAACCATTTTTTGTTGATTAAAAAAACCAGTCTTAATACAAAACAGTTAAAAATGCTTTGAAATGTTAGGAAATTTGAAATATAGAATGTCCAGCAATATATTATAGAAAAATCATAAGGTAAAATTTAAATAAAATTCTATTATACAGAAATATATATATACAAACTATTATATAAAAAATCTCTAATTAGTTAGAATAACTCTAATAAAGAAAAGATTTTTTTAGCAACTCAAGAATTTCATCGCAGCAAAAAACAAATTTAATAATTATAAAAAAATTCGAAATTCAGAAAAAAATCTTTTTTAAAAATTACATGATCTTACGAAAATTTCAATCTGAATAAACCACATCTTATAAACATTATATCTTTTTAATAGTAGCAAAACAAAAAATTAAAGGTATATTTATTCTTATGTAAATGTTCAAAGTACTTTTATACATTGAAAAAAATCATATTTCCTTTAATTTTAAATAAAACATTACAAAATTAAAATATAATATAAAATCCATTTTTTTAAACATTATATTCAATTTATTTACTTACAAAGGCATAAATGGAAGTTGAAATAAAATACTACTGCACTTACAAATTCCATAAAAGTTCTACTACATCATTAAACTATTATTGAAAACATTCACTTCATATAAGAAAAACAAAATAAATTTCCTAAAATACATAACATATGATATAAAATGCAATATAGATATAAGCTTGCAAGGATTTGTAACATATACACACATACACAAGCATAACTTTTATAAGACAAACATTGGCGCCTTTGATAAAAGAAAATACTCTTCAAATTTTATAAATAAACATTTGCAAGATTATTTACAAAGAAGTCATGTATATCTTCTAAGAATATTGCCAATAGAAACAGCCCCAAGAAAATGCACTCAAAATAAGTTCAATTATTATCAACAATCAACACAAGATTTAAAGCAATTAAAGTCGCAATTGCACATTTCAGAACTCAAATCATCAAATAAAACATACAAATCACATTATACCTGAAGAAGCCAATAATACTCATAAAATTAATACCTATCAAAGAAAACAATAATTCGTTATAGTGCAGAAAAGCTAATGAAAATTATCACAAGCATATATTTGCAAAGGCATTTCTGCAGAACTTTAATATATTCCCACTAAAGCTTATAAAATACTTTTCATAATTCATAACAATTTGGAACACTTTGAAAAACATAAAATTGTCATTAATTTATGAAGCTTGAATTATTAAAAAGAAGAGAGCTTCAGAATACTGCGCACATATATACTTATGTTATTTATCAATCGTAAAATACAGCAAATACATCAACACTATAACTAAGAACCGAAATATAAATAATCAGAAACATGCAATTTAAAAATGATTTTGAATACATTCAATTTTATTTCCATCATTTTTAAAAAATTTAATTTTTATTGCAAAAAATAATTCTGATAAAAAGAACTGATTTGATTATTCTAGAGAGAAATTCAAACATAGAGCAGAATAAATTTTCCAGATTATGCAAAACATTATACATTACTTATAAATTAACTAATATAATTTCACATTAATAAGTGACATTAAAAATTAAAATGGTGTAAAAAAGACAATGAAATAGTTAAAAGACATATTAACATATTTCAAATAATATGAAATAATATTGCATAAATCACACTTGTATATATTTATACTTTTATTTTCAAATAAAAAAATTTTTATAATTAAAAATTAAAGTTGTATTTAAAATTTAGAAATGAATATCTTTCAATTTCTTACAATATTTTCTATTACAAAAATATACATAAAATTCAGCATGCGATGCTATAATAAATTCAATGATAACAGAATATTTCATAAGGAAGCTCTTAGTTTCTATCAACAATTTAAATAAGATTTAAAAGTCTTTTTCATTTTTTGGAAAAAACAAATGATTAATTGAAATTTTTAATGCTAGAAATATCTATATATAAGAGAGCTATAAAATAAATAATTTCTAAAAAGTGACAAAAATATTTAAATAATGTAATATTTTCAATATTTTGTATATTAAAATTTCAATATTTTTACTATTAACAAGCAATACATTATAATTCAAATTATTATTAAATGAATATATGGTTATATTTCCTAATCAGCTTGATCCACAAGAAAAAAAATTATACAATATATTACAAAAATATATTAGATTTATGTAAGAGAAAAAATTAATTTAAATAAAACAAATGTCAATTAAAACAAGTAATAAACCTAATATCAATGTTTTAAAGATCTTCTACTTTAATATTTTCTGATAAAAAAAATAACGAAAAATTTGGTAATTCAATATTTTTGTATTTGATTTATTATTTTTGTATTTATTAATCAAAAATGCCAATTGAATTCAACTGTAATTCTGAAGACTTCATAAATATGCAACTTAAAATAAGGGAATATACTTTTTACAAAACAAAATACCTGTGAAAGTTTGAAAAAAATTTATTAATAAAAGATTTCTGAAAATTGCAATATTCAAAAATACCTACATTCATTGTAATGCATAAAATAAAAACTGGTACTTTTCCATTTCACCGGCGCAGGCGATAAAGTCGCCAAAAATGATACAACCGGCGCTAGAGGGAATATCTCCACTGGTAACCTTTTACTGCTACGTTTCCAAAACATGTGACAGCCTTTTACTGTCAATGACTTTATTTCCACTCTTTTTTTTTCTATTTCATAATATTATGCTATGTTGCTATATATACAAATTTAATAATTTCATAAAATCTCTCTTGAAAAATCGGATTTTAAAAATATATCTTAAAAAATAATAACCGTAACAAATTCACATAAAAACTAATTAAAAAAAATAAGATTTTGAAATATGCATCACCCAATAAATTGTAATCTAATATAATAAGTAAATAAATTGAGGCTCTGGCACCCATCATTCCACACATAGCGTGAAAACGAGAACAACAATTAAATAAATAAGTTAAAATAATTTTATGTAAAACATTATTTAAAAATTTTTATATGTATACTGTGTGTTGTCACCAATTGGCAACTTAATTTTCGCTTGGCAAGATTTGCCCCGGCGAAATGGAAAAGTACCTAAAAACTTCATATACGTATTCATTTTTATAAAAATGAGAAATGCAAAAATCATACATTTGAATTCTTAATTCAAATCTAATTTACGTTCTGTTACTCTCCTACTATCTTGTTCATATATTTAAAAAAAAGCTGTAATAAAATAATTAACAATACATTTATCTGGAGTTAAGAAGTATTTAGATATAATTGGGCATGTAGATATAATAATATATTCCTTTTCAAATAATTCTATAAATTTAATAAACAAACAGTTAATTAAGTTTAGTTGAAAGTAATAAAACATTTGAAGCAAGATTATACCAGAAACTGACCATGGATACAGTTTTTATTTTGGCCAGTTTTTTTTAAATATCCAGGCACATTTTTGAAAAATGGATACATTTGCACTACCTTTATATTCAAAATGCACACAAAGGAGTTATGACAACATGCAACTTTAAGCAATCAGAATTAGGACCTGTAAGGAATGGGGATCTACCAGCTCTTAAATCATTGAGATCTTCAAAAGGAACAAGATCGTTGATATTGAGCATACGCTCTTCATCAGAGAAGACAAAATTTTTCTGAACAACCCTACGAACGTGTTCCAATCCATCCTGTTTCCCACAAATCAAAATACCCACAGACACTCTAGCTACATCATCTGGATCTTTCTGTGTCAATGATAATCTTACTGTTTTAGATACTGATTCAGGAATTTCTAAAGTGCCTTGCCACACAATAAGGTAGAACTTCTTAAACCAAACACCCTTGGGATAAATATCCACAGTCCATTCAAAAGAATGATTAGAATGGCATTCAGAAAAGCTGACTGGTGTTGTAAATACTAATGTCCTAACACCATAAGTCGGTAATGAAGGGTAATTTTCTATAGAAAGTGAAGCACTCCATTTTTCGGCAGTGTATAACCGTGGTGTAAATAAAAGAAGTCCATCTTCTTTTTGGAGAGCTTGCATTACACGATGATCATTTTGATTTGAGTGAAACGCCATGGCTAATGCCATTCGATCGATAAAAAAGTCTTTAAAGCGACTGGTCAGTGGGTGAATAAGCAAACTTGCAAGCTGTCGTGGTGACATCATGGGAAACCTTACATAAGACATAACATCTATTACAAGATTTGTAAAATGATATTTTGCCTCTGATTGGCCATGAATAGAAATCAGCTTTTGTTCTTGAATTGCAAGCCATTTAGCCACACATCTAAACGAAAAACAGATAAATAAAGATGTATAATTAGAAATAAAAATCAAACATAAGTGATATTAATAAAATATAAATTATTTTTCATTAAAATAATTTTAGATGTGGAAAAACTTTATTCCACAAATGTTTGTTAACAATAACAAGTATGTTCTGAAATGATATTTGAAAATATGTATAAAGGTTTCTTTACAACATCAAATACAATAATATTCTGATAAAAACTACAATTAATAATATGTAAATCACAATGATAGATTGTTGATTTGCTTGTGACTCAACAGTCATTGTTTGCTCATAAGGACAGATGTTTTTTAAAATTAATAGCCGAGTTTTTTTAAACATTGAAATATAATGCAATATTACCATTATTTGTATGAATAACTAAAAAATGAAATGAATATTATAGTAATCATAATATTAATTCTTTAGCATTTTTTCATTATTGACTAAAAATAAGTCACTTTTAATTAAACATCATATTGAAAATACATCAACTAAACAATACTTAAAGTTTCTGTTTTTATTTACTGACAATTTTTGTGACTTTTCAAAGAACCTTATTTAAGAAATGAATAATCATGATAAAAAAGAGCATCATAAATCAGATTGTTTTAAGAGCATAAATTGTTCATTTATTTTCCAATGTTCTTTGTTTCCAATGCCCATTTATTAGGATTTACACTCTTTTAGCAATACAAGCAGCGGAAATGATAGCACATTATATAGTGGGGCATTCAATGGCTGTGAGTGATCAGTTAGTGGGTCCTGGATTTTAGAAGCAGGATCCAAACAGAAGACTCCCAGACTTAGCCTGCTACCTAGAGAGGTATCATTTCATGGAGAACATTGTGATCAGTACATATATTTAATGCACCCCAGTTGCCAATAGCCAACACAATGGACCTTCAGATGGGTTGGATTTCAACAAAAACACGTCAGTTTTAAAATGATAAAACAGACTTGTTATTATTGAATTCAAACTCACTACCTTCCAATAACAATGAACACCTTAACTAACCAAGCTGTGCTCTCATTGCTAAATGTAAAATATTAAATTTGTAGCAAATATATTTACAATTCTATCATTGAATTTTACTTTTTAAATAGCATACAAATTTTAAAAATTACATGGGTGGTATCAAAATATTCTTTTGTGATTCCTATTTTTCTTAAAGTTCATTCTTCTTTCCATAAGCACAAATTCATACTTGATTAGTTTTATATTTAATCTAACTAATCTCAAATGCATGATTATTATTTAAGCAAAAAATTTTATTTAATTGTAGTTAAAGCACTTATTAAATTCATTATTAATACTGTTTTGAAATTAATTAGGAAATTTAAAGTAAAAAGGAATAGTCACAAATAATAAAAAGCCATTAATTTTGATTAAATACATAACAGCAACACAAGTTAATTACAAATATTTACAAAATTTCAAGAAATGTAAAGGGAAAAATATTTTAGCATGTTTATGAAATAGATAGTTTTTAAAAATTATATTCATGTGCACTTAATAAAACTGAAAGATTTAAGTGCACATGGGCGTAATTTTTAAAAACTATTTTAAAGGAAATGGAATTTGATTTACTTGTCAATATAAAGTCAGTTTTTTTGCATACGAGGACTATAACTAGACTGGAACATACTGTTTAAGTTGGATTCTGAAGCAATACAAATATCTAAGCTTTAGGTGGGAATCAAACCTACAAAGTGTTAAATCAAAGGAAAGAGCGCTAACTTTTTGGCCAATAGCTTACAGAAAAAAATGGAAAACTCAGTAAAAACATTTCCAATTGTCACAATATACAGACAAATATACAGACAAATATAAAATTAAATTTAAGATATGCTTCTCTTACTTTGGTTTATGTAATTTGTACAATTATTAATAAAATTCTATTTTTTGAAAGATTTAACATTTCAATAACCTATATCAATGAATGAATTCATGATGTTTTTGATGAAAAATCATACAATATTTTTCATGCATGCAATTTTGAATTCAAAATGTTCTGTTATCTCATTAGTTGATGTGATTTTTAGGTTTAAGAAATGCAACAAAGACTTTGAAACTTCTATGACTTTTTTATCCTTCAATTAGTTCTAATGAGAGAATATTTTTATGAAATAATTGATACTCTAAAAGGATAATATAGTTTAAAATATCTTTTAAATTATTTTAACAACATCGATTATGTATTTCAATAAAAAATTTTCTGATTTCCAGATCATTAACTGAAAAAAAATGAATACTTACAACAATCAACATTTACATAAATCACAATCAAGACTTACATTGTATGTTTAAACCAATAGTAATGATAAAAAATAGATATATATTTAGGAGTTGGTAATCATAATAAATATGTATTAAATTTGTGAAGATATAAGTAAAATTATTATATGCACTTTTTACCATATTTAGAAAAGTAAAATGTTTGTACTCTTAGTATAAAGATTGAAAGAATAACTTATCCAGGAACTGGCAGGCATATGAATTTATTAAGATCATTTTTTGTTTCCAATTAATTTATAATAACATTCATAATGCAAAAAAATTAAAGTAAAAAAAAAGAAACAAAATAGTTGTCGAATGTTAAACATAAAAATTACCCCATCTAAAAGTAGTGGAAATAATCAACCCAATGCATATATCTGTCAACTTTCATAAAATGTTTCAATAAAACAATTTATGCATTAAAATTATGCATGTCTACCAAACACTTATTTTCTTAATTCAACTTTTAATTATAATTTAATTACTTAGCTTTAATTAATGCTATAATTTTAATTAAAAATAAATCTTCAGTTGCATTAAATTCATAGAATCTAGAATGCATTCATAAAACATTTTCATTTATGCTTTCTGAATATTAAATATAATATTTATAAAGAAATGTTTGGCATGTCACAATAAAAGTAAATTACAGTCAACAAAAATATTTCAACCATTTCATCATAAAAATAACTAAATTCACCTAAATAATTAAATTACAAGGATCTGTTTGGTTACTGGAAGAAGAAAAATCTACTTAACATGAGGGTATATTTCTAATTATGGATGGCTTAGTAAATTTTGTAATTCTTTCAGCAGGCTATATATACCTTTAAAGTTATGGATGACTAGACTGTAAGAAAACATATCTTTTGAATATCTTCACAGTGTGAATGAAATAAGAAAATATTCATTAGCTTCATAATAGGATATAATTAGAAAATAAAAATCTTCACTTTTCAAATGTTTTGAGACTTGTGTGAATTCAATATCTTTATTAAAATATTTCCTTCACTTTTCTAATTCTATTTCATATATTTTTTGTTTCTAACTTGATTTTTTTGATGCATTGTACATCCACATCAGAACTTTTACTTTTTATTCTTGGAATGCTGAATGGTTTTAAATTGTCAGAATATGGAAACTTTTTAACTTTCACTGTATTGTGAAAATAGTTTGAAAAAGGACTCCATTGGAAAAGGCATGTTCAAACATCATTTTTTAAATATTGTTTTTAAATAATTTTTAAATTTTTAACATTCTTTTCTTTTTTAATTTTTTAAATAATAATAATTATCATTTACAACCTTATCTTATTTCATTGCAAGGTTGCAGCATCTTTTTCAGAAGTAAGATTTATTAAAGGGAAAGAACAACCAAAATTAATAAAATTTTCTTTTCATGAATACTATTGCATTAGCACCAAATACAATACTCAAAAAATGATTTCTAACTGTCCAATATCTTATAAAAATAAAGTGCTTAATTTTTTTTGCCACTGCATCTCCTAATAGACTAGGAAATGCCAATAAGCAACTTTGAATCAAATTTTGATTGAGATAGAAAACATTTAGAAAATTGGGGTGCAATTTTGAATCACTGTCATTATTCCAATCACATATTGTAAAGAATCTCTTAAAAATTGTTTATAATTTTGAAAGAACCCTTTATACAGAAGCTAAGATTTAATTTCCTGCAAATAGTAAGCAGTTATATTATTCAAAAATTGTAAATGTATTAATTATAATTTTTTTTTTGAAAACATTTTTGTTTCATTGATGAAAACTCTAAAAAATACAACTCTTTAAAAATATCAAAATTTGTAAAAATTTATGTTATACATTGAATAATTTTTGTAATATTATATAATAAAAAGGTATAAATTCTATTAGTCATCATACTTGAATAAGTGTGAATAAAGTTTAAATTATTTATGAAATATATTAAAAAAATTTCATATTTATATAAATCTAAACATTAATGCAATTAATAAAATATTACAATATGCATGGAAAAATTTAGTAATGCATACTGTAACAAATTTGTCATTTTATTAATAGCATCAATATTCATTAGATTTATACAATATGCATGACAACATTTTGCATTAAGGTTGTGATAATCTATCTGATTAGGACATCATTCTCATTATTGGAAGGTTGTGGTTTGAAATCCCAGCTTAGCCGAAGATATGTCATGTTCATTAAAGGAGGCTGGGGCATTTTAGATATGTTGTGGTTGCAATGTCCTCTAAGTGAAATGATAATTATAAGGTGGCAGGTCCAAGTATTCAGAAATCTTCAGTTTGATCCCAGTTTTTAAATTATAAAGACTCCCCTGCTTCTACCACTATCTGGTGGAGCCTGACTCTGGGATAGATAACAAGGAAATATGCTGGTGTAACAACATTTTACCATTAAAAACAAAAATATTTCACTAAAAAGAAGCATTTCGTGAAAAATCATTTATGTGATAATTTTAAAAAAAAAGTAAATCATTATTGAAACAAATATTATAAAAAAATAATAAGTAAGAATGACAGCTATATAAACTTATGCTAATTCCTTATTAAGCAATTTTTTTATAATTGCAAGTTACATAATACAAAAAAAATAATTCTTTGTTTTCATAAAAGTTAATGTTAAATGCATTCAATATTTTATAGACTCATCACTTTATTTTTAAACAAAATTAAGTAAACTTAATTTTGATTAAAAATTAAAATTAAGTATAATCATACAAATTAAATATTAAATTTAATCATACTTACTGGAAAAGGGAAACTTCATCACTAATAACTAAATCTGACTGTCGTAAGAAACTAATTAAAACCTCAGTTTCTAATGAACCAAAGTCCTCCATTTCACAAACTATTTCAAAATTCCAAGATATGAAGCTAGCACATGCTTTGTATACTAAACTGTGACCACAATTTAATGTATATTGTAGCCATAAAACCTACAAGAAATAATTATTTTTATTTATACTTGAAACCAAAATTTCTGAGATTGTCACAAAGTAAATAACATAATATGTTAGTTATTATCTCAAATAACATTTTTAAATAAATTCAAGAAATAAAATAAACTAAAATACATAGTGAGATACAATTTTAAAATATGTACAATTCTCAATCATATAAAACATTTTTTTCTTTTAAATAAACATATAAATAACAATTTGTTCTCATTTTGTCAATTATAATCATTGTAATCTTTGTATCATGTATTTTCTAATGATTGATTTTCTAGTAGAACATCTCTATTTGTCTTCAGATCTTCAATTTTTGTAACTTACAGCAACTGGTTATCAACTGCAAATTTTTCATCCGGTTAAGAAATATTTAAAATGTTTTTACTTAAACCCTCAACATCACAAAATGAAACCATCAGAAAATACTGTTCAATAATTTAAATCCTTTAATCAGAACAAAATACTATTTAGATCAAATAAAAATATACTGTTGCTGCAAACATCATTTTATATGGTTGACTGGCTTTTATGGCACAAGGACCAAGAAAAAACAAGCAGTACCATACCTTAAATTTTAAGAAAATACCCTCTTCAAAAACCTGAGCAATATTAAAATCTTTATAAAAATATTTATATAAATAAATTAAAATCTAAATTTAAAATGAAGAATTAAGAGATTAATGAAAATATAATTATGGAAACTTAAAATATAATTTTAAAAAAATTAAATGAATTGTAAAAAATCTATTGCCTTAAAAAAGGCAAAAATATTCCATTTGGTGGCTTTCCGATCATTTTATAAAGAAAATAATGTTTTAAAATAATTTTAAATGTGGCACAGATAGCCACATTTAAAAACTTTATGAATTTTTAATTACCTAAATTTTTATTGTCAATCAATAGTTTAAAAAATAAAATATTTATTCACAGGATCATTTAACATAATTTTATGAAAATCTCAAATAAAACATATATAGAAATTTCTGGACATAAATAGAAAATTTAATTTTTATAGATCAGTTATTTTTCAATGATTTTAAAATCTAGATATGACAACAATATCCTTCATAAAAACACCAGTGATTATTCATCTATAAATTAATATTGATCCAAATGTATATCTTAAAATATTTTTTTTATATTAACAAATAATTAAAGCTAATTATTAGTTTACCATCTATTATTAATAATTTTCAATTCTTCTTAATCAAAATTAGTTTCATAGTTAAAAAAATTGTTATTTAGTGTTATTAATTTTTTTTATGAATTTACTCTAACAGATAAAACTACCGTGGCACTCCCAAATAAACTAAGTTTTACTGCTTACAGCATATAAATATGATTTTATATAAATACAGTTATCAATATTATTAACTATAAAGTAATTATTAAAAATAAAAATTCCCCACTTTTAACCTTTCAAACATTATATAAATAAGCAAGAAATGACGAATTTACTTAATGTTTTATATAAATACATGGATCAAAATATGTGCTAACTAATTAATGATTAATGCCAAAATTGGTACGAAAAATATAAATAATCTTACCAACTGATTATGACGAGTTGCAGATACAACATGACGACACATATAATCAACACAGAGATGGACTAAATCCTTAACGTTGTATTTATCAGCCAAAGTCACCAATGGTAAAACAAGAAAATGGTTTATATGAAGCTTGCCTGTATACAAATATTTTAAAAAATCTGGAAATACTAGAACACAGGCAGGTTCTTCTTGTAAACATATCTTGGTTTCCTGGGATTCACTCCAGTTAGGATTCATCAACATTACCTGAAAATAAAATACAAGTTAGCTTTAATACCACTCAGATAATTTAGTCTGATATTTTACGACCAGGTTCCTATAATAGGAATTTCGTCAAAAACATACATAAATTTTTTTAAATTTTGTTTGTCTTTTAACAGTGAAATATTGAAACTAATAATTTCATTTAAAAGAAATAGTATTAATATTTAATATACTAAGAATGTCCAATAAAGACAAGAAATGTGTAATTTAATTACAAAGTATATAAAAATAATAGAAGTTTTTGCAATACTAATATATTTTATAGGTTATTACTAAAAATTTTATTTTGAAAATTTCTAGTAAATATTTCATGAGAAATAAAAACAGTATATTTTTATAGTTTACTATAGTCATAGATTATTTATAAATTTATTAAAAATAAATTATAAAATAACTGCATTAATTTTAACTAATTTAATGCTATGCCTAGTAGTTGGTTCAATGTTTGAAAGCACTGCATAACAAATTTCTTTTACAGCCAGAGCCACAACCAATGATTTTATGCAGCAAGGATAGAATTTATATCATCTTAGCTTTATAATTATATATAATACCTTTTTTAATTCTTTTTTAAGGTTATATTAATACTTTTATAAGATTTTAGGAATAACTAGAAAAGTAAAACTCAAATCACATTTCTTAATACATATAAAAGTCAATAAATGAAATCTTACTAAGTCTAATTTAAGAAAAAAGTAAATGTATTTTGAAATACTATAGAAATTATAATAAAAATGGGGGACAAATAAAAAATGATGGACATCATTTCTGTTAAAAAAAAAAAGAAACTCATTCACAGCAGATGTTATGATGAAAAAATAGGAATTAGCAAAGGCAAAGAGTTGTGAAGATAAATTGCTTCATTTTTAAATTCTCAATGAATCAAACTAGTCAGCATAATAATAAATATGTCAAATTATTGAAGCATATTTTTATTAGTCAAAATGGATTTTTTCATACAATAATTTTACAATTTCTGATTGGAAGTAATTCTATCCATGATACTAATATTATATAGAAATTCATTAGCAAATAAGAGTTTTCTGGAGACATGAATTAGTTCTTTTTGTCTTATGATCTATGAATGTATGGAAATTTAATGTTACACTTGTATTTCTTTTACCTGACATATTCTTAATTAGGATAAGTTTTAATTCTTGTAAAGTGTTTAGAAAATTTTAAGATGAGATTTTTAAAACGGGCATGATAAAAATAAAATATTTTTCTTTTATTTTCTTGATTCATGTATAGCAAGCATATAATTTAAAAATATTTAATTTTTTGTTCTGAATATATTTGGAAAAAATGTATTGCAAGGTACCTGACACTTATTTTTGGCATAAAAAAATTTATTTTTCTAGAGCATGAATAAAAATTAAAAAAAGGTTATGAAGAATTCAATTTTTCACTAGTGTTAAATATACATATATGTTTTTGCATTGATGTTAAATATTTAGTATATAATATATGTGCATTTAAAAGTAATATTGGTTTTTATTTGTAGAGTATTGTAGACAGTGGTATCCTAGTAGTTAGTCATTGGCCTTCAGTTCTTTGGTGGCATTGGGGTTCAATTCTCAATGCCACCAAGGACCCACCGAGTACATGCGATATATATGCTTGTTAAATCTGTAGAATTAAAGTCCTGTGGTCAGTTGTAGAGCAGTTACAATGGGTGTAATAGTTTGAAAAAATTTTCCATCATTTCCAGATCAATGTCAAAATTGAAGGAGTGGATCCTCTGGTGGTGCCATCTATCGGATGAGTACTAAGAGCAAAATCACATTTTCACCTTCATGGTGCTCTGATTAAAAACAAAAGATGCACCCTACTAACTTAAAGGTATATTGAGCTTGGCTTGTCCAATTGTCATAAGTAACAACATTTATAGAGTATGCTCTAATATATTAAAAATAAATCACAAAATATAATTCATTCTAATGATTTAGTGATTAATCCCTGCCAAATAGAAATTTAAATTCATTACTATTACATAAAATTACCAAAAGAAAAAATATATTTTCATTATCAATGATAGTCTGATAAAAATAAAATACATCTTTTTCTGTAGTCTCGCAATATTTTAAATAAAAGAAAAAAACTTTACATTTAAAATAAATTTTTTGGGTGATTAAAAAATTGAAAATGATAACAAGCCAGCATTAGCAGATAAAATTTAAATTTGAATAAAAGTAAAAATCTTAGTTTTTTTGCCATGAAAATATTCATTTATCAAATCTGTCCAAATATAAAATTACATTTATTTCTAACAGTTACATTTTGTGAGGATTCTTTATTAAGATATTTCAAGAAAAAATATTACTTAAATAATCAATTAGTAACGAACACTATGTTGGAAATATCTTCAATATCTTATTCACAAAGAATGCTCTAATCTTTCTCACATTAAGATAAAATATTATAATTATTTTTTAATAATTTTTTAATCAAAAAACCCAACATAATCAAATTAGGGAATAAAAATATATAACACTAATTTTAAGTGATTTTATATAAAGAATGATATTAATGATTTCCATGACTCCAGACTAAATCCTCAATCCTATTATTAAATTAATAAAATTAAGTTTTAAAACATGGTAAAATTGTATGCAAAATGCTTGTATTTCATAAAAAATTTTATATTTGAAATATCATAGTAAATTTCGTTATCTACTTACAATTTTTTTATTCTATATATCTAACTCTTTTTACCTTTTTAACAAGTAAAATAGATAAGAAATATTGAATACAGAAAAGACTATATTTTACCAAGAAAAACAGTAATAATATAAAACAAGTATTCAAAATTAAAATATAAAGTCTATTAAAATTTAAAAAAAACTCCTATTAGTATAATTAGATACTTCTCTTACACCAGCAGTATTTCTAAACTTGGTTCTTACACAATAGAATTTAAACTAAGCAAATACATGTTAATAGGAATATTGATTAACAGAGGTATGCTTTCTTTGCTGATAATTTTATCTGCAAATGCATTCAAAACAGACTGTTGATTTAAATGGAATGTGTTATTAAAAAAAATATTTGAAAGATATGCAAGTCAATGTATATGTGTACTCATGCATTCTGTTAGATGACTACACTAACCTATTTATACGCCTAGGAATATTAATATGAATTATTTGCTCAAACTCATAAAAGAATAGTTGGTAACTTCTCCATTCTATAAAATCTAACTTCTACAATTTTTTTAGGATCTGCAAATTGTTTTTATTCACTCACAAGATTTGCAACTAACTCAACAAATAATAATAACTTAACAAATTACTGTAGCTCTTTGAAACTATTAAAATTTTGTTACTCATTACATGTTATTACAATAAAATGTAATGCATTCTTAGTATTTTCACGATCCAAGGATAGTAAATATATTAGATTTTTGAGATCATTTTACAACAAATTTTACAAATTAAATCTTTGTCTATAATAACAAATTATTATTATATAACTTTAATATAATAATCAAACACATAATTTTTAAATAATAATCAAATATAACAAATTTTTCAAATCAAACTTTTGTAATAATGTACTAATTTTTTGTGATTTTTTAAAAATATTAAAAATATATAATAATAATAATAAAAAACTTAATAAATTTTCCAACAAAGAATTTATTATATATCAATAGTTTTAATTTTAATAAACATATTTTTATTCTGAAAGAATTCTTCATAAGATATATAACAATATTTAAATTTTTTCCTGTTGAAGAAACATTTCACATTTCTCTAAATCAGATTCTTCTTTTGGTATAAATCTATTTTTAAGTTCTATCAATGACACTTTGACCTTCTACCTTTTAATAATTTCATTGTTCTTTTATATGCATAATATCATATCAAACAAATTAATCCCATTTACTTAATAATGTCAAATAAATTGACATGTAACAACATATAATTGTAAATTCATGAATAGTTATATTTAAAAAACATCAAATTTTGAAACTCATTAAAAATAGAATCTGATAAGTAATAAATAAAATATATTTTATCCAAAAAAGTTTCAAACAAAAATATTTTTACTTTAATTCAGAATTTTTTCCTCCCCTTTATTAGCTTATTAGAGTTATCAGAATTGTTAACATTTTACCTATAATAAGTAAAATATTTAACTAATCAACTCTCATAGTTTTATAATATCAGTTAAGGTTCTTAGATTCAAATATTCATTTTGCAATATATCATTATTTTAAATAATATACATGATAGAGAAAATAACAAAGGAAGAATACCTGAAAAACATCACTGGAAGCACAAAGGATAAGACGATGAGCTGCGAATTGTTTTCCCCCAACTTCCAAGGTAATATCACTGAGAAGACGTTCAGCATATAAACTGGCTATCTTTTCCAATACTGTGTTGGAATTGTCAATTTGCTGCTCATGCTCTTTATCACACAATCCATGACCTTCAGGTGTGATTTCATTTCTAGAAGAGCTTCCTCCACTCATTGAATCAGATCTTTCGCGCTTAGAGCTCAAATTTTGAGCTCTGTTGAAAAACATTTTAACACTAATGTAAAAGTCATCTATTTGTTGAACTGTAGGTATTGAGACATTCCAAATTAAATTATGTGATGCAGATAAATATATATAAAGGCTCACTAATCTTTTTCACCAGACACCTATGAAGATGTAAAAATATATATTTATTAAGAAAATTATCAGATTCAAATTCTTTATAACACATAATTCCAAATATAAGTAAAAACTATTCTGACTTTTTAAAACAGAGAGCAATTTTTGTACATAAAGAACAAACTTAATAAAAATCCCAGGGTCTGATGATTTTAAAATAGTACTGATATTAAAATATAAATCATAATTAATTCACTTATAATAAAATGACTTACATTTTTCTCTAAATTCATAAAACAATTCACTCAAACTTCTTATGAGTTGAGTAGTTGTTTATGTTTCATTTATGACAATTATAAACTGTCCACAAAGCTCCTTATGATTACAGTTTACTGAATGATATTCAACTATTTTTCAATTCAATTTTCATATGGAAAATTCAATATTAAGCCAGGTTTAAATATATCTGTTCAAATGAGGCTTGAAAATCAACTTGTTAAAAGTATAGCAAAATTTTCATTCCACTAACAAATGGCTAAGACTAATTAGAATTTTGAAAATGTATAATAAATAATATATAAAAGAGTACCTAAAAGAAATTTATATATATAATTTCTAAGACATAACTTATTTATGAATCTGACTTTGTCAATTTATTTTTTACAAATATTTCATCTAAACACTAAGTTTGACTAGTTGAAACAATTATTGAAAAATCTATGAAGGAAGCACTTTATTGAAAACTAAGGATAATTGGATACATGGATCTATATGATATAATTGTTTTGATATACTTTCATATGAACTATAATTAAACATATAAAAAAACTATCATCAACCAGAGAAATAATAGAAAAATGAGTTTCTATATTCAGCAAAAAATCTTATACGTTTAAGTAAATTCATTTTCAGAAATGGCTCTTGATTTTAAATGATATATAATCTAAGGTCTTCTGGTTATGCCTATGGCAATGACAGGATACAAATGAACTGTCAATCTTCCACTCAATTTAATAACTGTAAATTAAACTGAGAAAAGATTACATCATATAACTGAACTATTAAATATCTTGTGAAATTTTTAGAGTAATTCAGGAAGTAGAAATGTCATCAAATGTTATATTTTCCCAGTTAACCTGAATTAAAATTTTAAAATGATTATACTGAACTACATAGAGCGATTATTTGCATATACTGATAGTAGGATTACTATAATTTTCTTCAATCAGTTAAATCATTGTTTCTTCTTGATAGTGCTTCCTGAGAGCTGATGTGGACTCTCTTTATCATACTAAAAATTTATCAACATTATTAAACTCTTCTAATAAATAGTATCAAATTATTAAATGATTTAAAATTTATAATATAAATACATATAATTTACATAAAAATAATTAGGTAACACTAAAAGTTAGTTTACATAAAGACTAAAATTTGATTAAACATTAATAGTTGTTTAATAAACATATATATCTATATTTAAAAAATAAATTTTGTGACTTCCAACCAATTCATGAAGGCAAAAAGATTTGCCAAAAGAGTTAACAAACTTATATGTAGTGTCATATCATCTTGACCAGAATTGATTAGTAATAACTAGCCTTTCTACTAGTCAATTCTAATCTCTTCTGTTTAAGTGAATCATTCAGTTTATTCAGCTGATGGCAAAATACTTCAGAATTAATCTTTGTGTGGTTTAATTAATTTTAATAAAACAAATCCTTTGAAATCTCAAAATCAACTTTTAAAATAATATTGGCTTTCAAAGTGCTTTGAGCCGGTTCAAATTTTTCACTTCATGATTTCTTGCATTTTACTTTGCAGTAGCCAACACATTTCTCATAACCAGTGAAAATGTGCAACAAAATTGAAAAACTATTTTGGTATTTAAAAAAGCAAACCATAAAGTCAATGCCATGACACAAATTTCTTCTCATAAAAACATGAGGAACACATATGTCAAGCTTTGAAATTAAACAGAAGCATTACAAACTATCATGAATAACTGAATTTGATAGATTTAATCACTCAATGATTTCATAAATTATCATATGTCAATTTGCATCAATCAAAATCTTTTATTCTTCACTAGCTTTAATGTCTTACCAGAACATGATGCATCTCCAATATCAAATTGCTGAACTCAAATTTTGAAAACTAGTTTTAGCATTGGTGTTTTATTAATACATCTTTTCATAAAGCGTCCAATAATATTTTCTTTGAATATCATTTTTACTTTATTAAAAACTAAAATATACTGAAAATCCAGCCTTTTATTTTTTTCTATTTAAAAAACTACAAGGAAGAATCAATGAAAATTTTCTACAAACAAGCCTTGTTAGATCAGCTGTCAAAATATAGAGTGATTATACTATGTAAATATGAAGTTTGGCTGTGAAAAAAGTAATTAAACTATCTATAGATAACAAGCAAATTACTTTCCAAACAATCCATTACATATTTGGCTTTATAAAACATTTAACGATAAAATGAACATGAAACGCCGCAAGGAAAACCGACAGCCAGGCAAGGAAACTAGAGTTTCATCAGACTTAATTTTAAAAAAGAACAAATTCAGTAAATCTTTTTTAAAAAAAATTGCTGAAGTTTTAACAATTATAACTGAATAAAATATTAAAGTTTATTAAAAGCAAAACAATATCCCATAGTTTTGAAATGATTGTGGCACTAAATTGTGTCTGAAAGAAACAACCATTTCATGGTTAAAAATATGTAAACATAAAATAAGTTTTAAAACAGCTTTTTATGTAGACTAGTCAACTAAATAAAGCTGAAATTGGACTCACCATAGACTACTATCATGAACAAATTCATCATTGTAGGTAGTTCTAGATTTAAACCCCAGCATTATTAAATAATAGAAGATAAATGTTACATTTTTCTTTCTGTAAGTATATTCGTCAGGTCATATGATAAAGATACTTTGAGTTTCTTACTTTACATTATAAGAATATAATCCATTATCAACGAATAGTCATCAAAGTCAACGATGTGGGATACATATAAAAAAAAACCTTTGTTTGTTATGCTATCCACTATACAATGTCAAATCATTGTCGCCTAATGAAAAAATGATTCTTTCGATCAGAAGATCCTGGATTTGATCTTAGTTTATGTTAAACAATGGGAGAAAAAAGGTTTGTTTCTGCATGCACATCTACTGAAGTGAGAACTTAGGAGTTTTCTCCCTTATGATTGATAAAAACAACTGACCACATACATAGTATCCCAGAATCCAATCATTATGTAACAGATATTAAAATCCTTTGAAAGAATATTTAATTGTTAGCATTTGGTATGCAGTGTCAGATTACCTGCAATCAAGGAGGAAGTTTAAAATGCTCTTGAACGAAAAATCAGGATTGCAATATTGAAATACCACTAAAAGTAATATAAAAAAAATATAACTATTTTCAAAACAGTAATTTCAAAATAATCTGAAAACAAACCTGAAAGTGCAAACTATATAATGACTAAACATGAAAAGGAATTAGAGACTTAAAATATTACATTAAATTATATAAAAGAACTAAAAAAAATGTTAAATAAAAAATTGAGATTAAATTCTCTTCTACCTCAAACAGGCAAATCTTAAGACACCCTAAAATACTTTAAATGAAATATTTGTATAATAACTTCATTAAATAAATAGATTTTAATCCTTAAACGCAATATTTGAAAGAAATTTTGCTTACAAATCAAATAAATCATAATTATTTCGCGGCGAAATTGTGTATAAAATAATTTTACCGTATGGTTCTCTTCCGGCCTAGAAAAATAACTATATGATGACGAAAAAATAAAGGGATCGTGATAACACATAAAAACCAGATATAATGAGACATCAAATTGCAAGAATCAAGCAGCATTAAAGGTAATTTTATACAATATTATAATCGTATACTCTCTATGAACATAAAATACTTACTAAAATAAAATAAATCAAATATTAACAAGGATTATGTATTTATGATTACATAAATAACAGCACAACTCATACTGTTTTTATTCACTATAATAAATATTAAAATTAGCTTTTCTGGTGACACTTATTACAACATTCGAAACAAAACAGAAAATACAGCTACTTCTATTTTCATAAAATCACCATTGCCATATCAGAAAACAAATCCTATGCATTTTTGGGGTCATGAAAATAAAAAATTCGTCTTTTATGATGTAATTTGAAAGCTAAATGTCACACATTAGAACTAATATAATTTATTGGTGATTGTCTAGAATATCTTAAATCTCAAGGAATAAATTTTAGACAGGGTCAGAAGTAGTAAAATATCAATCACTATTTACACCTTTATCTAGAATTTTTACGAAGAAGAGAACTTTCATGATTAAAATATTTGATCCAGAGCAGCGAATGTCGGGAAAACACCTTTCTATAAGTGAATTTGATTACTTATATAGTACCTGTTTTAAAATATTATTCACTGTCAATGAAAAATAAATTTAAATTTATTTTAATTTATCTTCACTCTTTTACTATTGTAGACATGATCCCTCGTTTATCACTATTATGTTTGTAGATAAGTATTAAGTGGTCGTATGGACTCATATTCGTTGATTAAACTACGTATATCTATATGTTAATTTTTTAACGAAAAATAATATGTAGAATCCATTCTATGCCGATCGGTGACGGAGAGGTTAGCATCCCCAACTTCGAAGCAGTTGCTAAGATACTGCTTCGAAGTTGGGGTTCAAATTTTGGTTCTGTCATAGATGTTTTTTTCTCTCTATCTTCCTTTATCTCTTCACTTTTGAAATGAAGATGCCATACCCAATAGGTGCTCGACTGTATAGGATGTCGTCAATTTCCCTCTAATGGGCGCTGAATAAGTATACCATCGTAAAGTATCCCCACACTTACGAAAATTAAATTTACACATTAAAAAACTGGTTTCTGAATATTAAAAATAAAAGATTTTTAAGCAAAACTAAGATTCTTTTTCATATCATTTTCAACAAATTATCGGAATGGCATACCCTGTAACATGGTACATGTTCCACAGTTAGCAAGACGTTCGATATATTTTACTTACACAATAACATTCTCGGTAGGTTAATGAATACTATTTAATCATATCGAATCATACAAAAATAATGTATCTTATTATGCAGCTGATAAAACAAGTAATTTAGTTTTATGCCTCAGATATTTCATATCTAGTAAACGATTTTGGAGTGAACTCTCTGTCCAAAGTGTATGTATTTTCAAAAAGATATCGAAATTGTTAATGATAGTCAAACGAAATGATTACTTATGGAAATGTTTTCCATCTCAAAAAGTTTTAAGCATTAATTAAATATTTTTTCTTTTTAATAATGATAGCCCCTTTATAAAATTTATAATGTAGAGCCTGTGCACGGCATTTCAATTTAAATATTAAAAGCCTTTCCTTACCGAAAAGAATTTAATAATTTAACACAATTGATTACTTAATCATCAGATTTTTTATGTTTCATGGCCGAATGAATGTTGTCATTGCCCGAATAGCATCTAATTTTATAATATATACCAGAAGTTTTAAATCATTCCACAGAAAAATCGTTTATGTTAACCATCGACAGAAAACTTACCATTCGTTTTCCTACGACGAATTTTTCTTTCAATGACAAGAGGTAAAAGTTCTCATCCCATGCCATCTTGTACTAATATCCATAAATAGCTATGTAAAAATGCTATTACCTATACTAAAATAATATCCAATTCTTAAAATATATTAGCAGGCCAAGACCGCTCTCTTTCGTAAAATGTTTTTTTTTTTTTCAAATTTATTAATTCCAAAGAAAACGTGTATCTACATATCACGGGGAAACTGCAATTTGGGAAAATAATCTTATTTACAATTCATCTAGATCTGTTCAAAACGTTGTTTTACACCAAGATAGATCTCAAAATGAACAGAATATAAATCGAATTAAGTGTTAAACACTTGTAAATTGCCTTTAATTAGGAAAATATGAACTACTGAAGTCAAACTTTTTTCATACGCATTTTCATTTGCCTGCATATTAGGATTGCCGAAAACATGTTGTCAGCAATGGAAAAGAACAATACTTTTTCAATAATAATAAATGTAAAAATCGTTACTTAAAAATTACAATGTAAGAACAGGAATAAACAGTAATCCGTGATGTCTCTCTCTCAATATTATCTTCACCTGCAATGGTTACACATAGAGAGAGACAGATGACAATTTTAAAAAAGAAACATTAACGCTTTTTTCTCGAGTCGAGAAGAGTTCCGAAGTGGAAAGAGGAAGAGTACATCGCGACATGCAACTTTACTTTCAAAATCTGTCAATTAATCTGTGGAAAATTTATAAATTTATCTTTGAAAAATCAGCATTAGTTAGATTTTAAATTCATTATAAGCTATCTAATCAAAATTTCGGATTAAAAGAAATAATTTTAAGTTACGCCAGAGATTAACATACTTTTCCTCCACGCCATGCAGAGGATCTTAATTCCCCCGCGGTAAAAAATTCGGTGAACAGAATAAAGTTTTTTATATAGATGTTTCAACATACTTTATGGAATTAGTGTAATTATTTCAAATTGATTCACATCTGTATATATTTGTATTGTATTTCCTAATATTCTTAATATTTTTTCATTGCCTACTTAAATTTCCTTAATTTAAAATTTTAATATTACTTTTTCTCAAAAATTATTTTATTTTCAAAATTATAGAAAAATGAGAGAGAGAAAGACAACTATTTTTAATGTCTTCCTTATATAAATTTTTTGTTGTAACTCCTACAATGTAAAATTTTAGAATAGGAGTAACTTTTGTTTCTGTATTCTGTGAATTTCTAGAAAATCTCTTCATTTTTCAAAACATTTTTAGTTTCGAATAAATTTTGAGTAACCTAAGACAAAAATCATCAATTATTTAAAACAATTTTTAATTTATGACGATACATTAACATAGCTTAAAATTTTAATAGATGTATATTATATATTTATTATGCTGGTAATTACTCATATTTTGTAATTCGTTCCATTTTTAATTTATATGAAACAGAAAAATTCATATTCATATAAAAATATATATTCCTTATTGCAACACTTTTTTAATTCAATTAAATTATTTATACCAATAAACTGCACTTACTAATTATTATCCCAAAAATAATCACATTTTGCAAACGGAAAATAAAAAGGATGTGAAACGGAAGTGCATGTATCACAATAGACATTCAAAGTTATTTAAATTATCTCTGACTTGATCCAACAGGCACAAAATTTTAATGTTTAAGGTGAATGACCAACCTAACAAAAATTAATAACAAAAAGCCTCAAGTGAAGTTATTTCATGCAATAAAGGTATAACAGTTAAATAAATCTTTATTGTAAAAGAGCATGCAGATGCATAACTTATAAATGTTATAATAGAAAATATTTTATGGATGAAATATATATATAACAAAGAGAAAAAACCTAAAATTAGATATTTTAAACAGAAAATAACCACCTAATTTTTAATCTAATAAAATGAATAATAGTATATAATTAACTATAGTATATAATAAAATGAATAATAGTAAATAATTAAAACTCTGAAATATCTTTTCAGAAATTTGTGCAACTTGGATTACACATTTACATATAAGAATTAAAATTTCATAGTGCTTCTTGATATTATTTTAATATATATTTTTAAATAACACCTTCATAATATAATATTCAGATTTCAAAAATTAAAGTAAAATGCCATGCTTTGTTTTATTTACTCGTGAAGATTTATTTATTGTATTGTTCAATTATAATCTAAATGATTTAGGCTACATAGGATTTAATTAAAAGCAGCCAAATGCATACCAATTGGTGAATGCATATGGGTGAAAAACAGATATTTGACAAAGTTCAACCAATGAACAGCATCTATTGATAATAGCTGATAAATGGGCATTTATAATGAATATAATCAAGATTTTTATGTCAATACAATTTAAAGTAAAACACTTAACAACTGCTATATCTCTTTCATATTAATTAATATTTTATTTGCTTATGTCCAAACAATAGATTACATTTGATGTGAGATTGACAAATGAAAAATTGAGCACATTTTAAATTTTTTCGACAGAAGTAGTCTTGAGTTCAGGTAATGTACTTGGAATACATAAATTACTTTGTTCTCTGGGAAAAATACAAAATATTGAGATTTAGAGCATGATACACTACGCAAGGAGTTCTATTTCATAATTTTGCTTCTCTGGCTATATCTGAATTCTGGAATTCATATGAACAATTATATTCTTGGAATAGTGAATACTTTCCAAGAAAAAGAATCTGAATAATACAAATATAAATAATTGTCAAAATTTTTATCTGTGTTCAACAAATATCCCAAATACACATTATTTTTAAAATCATATTTATTTTTAGAAATAATTCATATTCATTAAAAAGATTTTGCTTTGCAATAAATTTATGACAGAATACTTTTTTGATCGTATTTTCAAACCCATCGAATTAAAAATATTTTTATAATAAATTAATTAAATTTTATCCAAAATATTTTAATCAAAAATTTTCAATAAATAAATGTAAACAAGGAAATAAACTCAACATATAATTAAATTGGCAAATTAGTAATACTTGATAAGTAATTAATTTCCAACAGCAAAATACTTAATGATTTTCTATGAAACTTTTCAATCATTAAAATAATTGATTAATTTTTATTAATAAATATTAATTTGTAATTTCTTTTATTAATTTTTAGTGTTTTATGTTAAATTGATCTTAATAATATTACCTGTTTATTCTATCTTTAAAATTGATCTTAACCAGTTATATATACATAATGTTTACAGAGAATTTCAAACAAAACCTATTTATTAATAAAAATATTATTACTGCAAATCTCACTTAAAATATTTAATATAACTAAACAAACAGTTTATAGATTAAAAAATGTATTTTTTTATTCTTTCATAAATAAGTATAAAGCATGTCATCAACATTTATCTCTAAAAATATTTTTAATAGCACACATTTATAGTTATTAATTAAGAATATATGAATAAAATAAAATTATTGGCAACTGAGTAATGAAAATAATTCATGAGGAATAAGATATAAACAATAATTTAAAAAAAATGCTTATTAGCAAGATTATAATGAAAAACATGTCAGCATGAAAGCATATAGCACTTATTACAAACTAGATTTTTAAATTAGTAATGAATAAAAATTAACATTGAAATACATTTCAGCAATAGCAGAAGAAATTGTATCTGATAGTTAAATATAATAATAAATGCTATTATTACAGAAGTATAAAACATATTTCACTTATTTGTTTGCAGAGAGGAGTTTGTTAAAAGTTTACAGAAAACAATAAAAATTTTAAAATATAGTATTTGATGAAACATTCACAGTTCAATTTTCCAGCTAATGTAATTTTTCTCACATTTTCCAAGAAGAAATATTATATTTGACAAAAATATAAAAACACATTAATTCAAAATTGTGAGAGAGAAAAAAAAAAGATCCAGATTTCAGCTGAAGGAAGCTGTATCCTTACAAAAATATGGAAATATTTACGTAAGAAAATTAATGAAATGATTAACAGCTATTTGTGTTATTTTCTATACATGAATTTAAAAAGATGCCGTTAATCACATTCAAAGAATGTATAAAACTTATTTAAAACTTAAAGTATTCATGTTCTTTAAAATAGTACAAAAAATGGATTGCATTTTTTTTAATTAATGAATTCTTATTAAAAAAAAACAATAATACACTCAAATTAATTTTCCAATAGAAAGCAAATATTTATAATATGGACACATTTCTCAACTATATATACATCTTTGTATAGTGTCCTAAATGTATAACTTTTTCTTTTTCAATTGACAATCTCTTCAGGTATAATAATTAGGACAATTTAAGTTTAACCTTTTACAAAAAATATTAAATATTTACATCAAAAGGAATTTTGATTTTTGTTCTTGGTTCAAATAACAATATTTGATTATACGAAATAATTGAATAATGAATTTGTGCTTTAAATCTCAGTTGTACTCATAAATTCATCACAATAGCATGATTAATAAACATCATTTAAGCTAATATTTTACTAACATATATCATTAACTAATAGACTTTGTATATAGACTATATCCACAGCAATTGATTTTGTCACACATTGCGAGTAATGTCTTGATATTAAAATAATATTGTCTTTTGTCTATTAAAGATAGCAAATACTCAATTAGTATAAAATTTTACAATTCTATATGTGTTAATTTTAAATATGTATAACATCCAAGTAAAAATTCACATATTAATGAAATACCAGTTAAATATAAATAAACTATTATAAAATTGATCTATTTAAAAACAGAACTTTTAAAACTACTTTGAAGTATTTTTAATAAGAATTAGGAAACATACTGAATAAAAAATATGGTATAGAGTAAATGACTACATAAAATAATTTATGTATAATATCTATTGACCAAAGTTCAATTATATTTTTGCATACTTTATGATACGATTCCTTGTAAATTGAAATAAATGGGAAAGCTAAAATAATAGAGAACAATTTTTTTTAAATCTTATGTTTTAATAATAAAAATATCAAAATTATAATATGAAATTTGTAGAAAGCACACTGAAGTTGAAACATACAAATACATGTATCAAAAATTATAATGAAATTCAAGAATTAAGTTGATACTCTTAATTATTCATAATAGAATTTGAAAATTTATGAGTTGCAATCGCAAGTCTTTTTAAAAGTACGCAATTCTAAAATTTAAATCAGTTTCCCTATTGCTACATTACTAATGAATAGCACTTAAAAATGTAATTTAAATATATTCCTTTTACTTAATGTTTTCTCATAATTTATTTTTTATAATTATCTATTTTAATTATTAATATTTTTATAATTACTTACTTTAAAACTTTATTAATAATTTAATACATTCATATTTAAATTTTTATTTTTATACATGATATTTAAATTTTTTAAGTTACAATTAGGCAAATAGAAAATTTTATAAAAATTTTGCTAAGAATGAATATTATAAAATTTTTATTTATAATTTAAAAACTCAATTCAATGCATTCTTGTTTAATTTAGTAAATTATAATATTTTGAGGAAGATTTTCAGAAGAATTTTTGAATTGGCTTCCATTTTTATATAAATAAAAACTTAGCAGCTTTAGGAATAATTATAAGTACTAAGTCTGAATATATCACCTTCAATATTATATACATGCATGGAGAAAGTTTAGATATAAAAATATACTACTCACTAATTTATAGTTAAAATGTATATCAAAAATATCTAATATGAAATCTGAAAACAATTATGCAATGCAAAAAATGTATAAAATATAAGATTTTATACCAAATGAGTAATACTATATACATAAAAATTTCAAGTAAACTCCCATTTAATAATTTAAACTTTAAAAGGTTCAACAAAAAATATAAAATATCTATAAAATAAATAGCTAAAAATTTTTTAACAAATAGTTTATAAAATGATTAACAACAAATTAACATTTTCAATATCACACAACACTGTTTATATATTATATATATTTATTTATTTATATATGTATATATGTATGTGTGTGTTCATTGTAATAAATATTTTTAATATTCAAGTTTTCAAAGAGAGCTCTATTTATATTTTATTTCAAAAATATTTAACTAGTTTCCATTTATAACATTATACATATGAACACAAAATCTTATTAATAACATTGAATAGGCAACAATTTTTATTTTGAAACTTCATAATGTATGTTGCTTTGATCATAATCCAATGAACATAATAGAAAAAGTGTGACAAAAAGTTGCTACTAACTATACTAACAATATTTTATTATTAACTTTTTAAAATTTTAAACAAAAACTTTACATAAGTTATACTTAACTTTAAACATAGAGAATTAACTGATATTTTTACATTACAGAAAGTAACTAAATCATAATTCATATTTAATTAATAGAGTTACAACATTTTGAGTGTATTCAGAAATACTTACACATAAGCAATTAAGTATTCACATTACAGACAAAAATTAATGCTGATTTCAAAAGATCTTTATTACAAATATTGCTGACTCTATGATTTAAATTCCTAAGTCCTAGAAAATATTAGTTTTAAAAGCAAATGAATACACAGCAATTTTTGCTCTGTAGTATAGTCAAAATTCAATCAAATAACCTATTAACATGTGCTAGATTAATGTGCGCATAAACAGCTTGCCCATTATTGTACACTTGAGCTGTTTCCGTTGGGCATAACCAACAAAAATGGCCGTTACATTGTCTACAAGTCATGTGGTTACAGCCTTCAGTTTTTTCTATTGCTGTTTTGCAACGTGGACATTGCTTACAATTTGCAGTTTTCTGCCAAATCTGAAAGTAATGCAAATTTTCTGAATTAGATAAATTAAATTAATTTGAATAATTAAAGAAAACTAAATGGCCTACCAAATCTTAAATTAAATATTATATTCAATGGTATTCTGTAATGGACCGCTTAACATTATTGAAAGATATTTTCATACCATTTACATGAATTTTTTACCAAATGTACCTTTTGTAATGGGACATATTCATATATTGCAAGGAAACTTAGAAGCACCTACTCAGACAAATGTGCCAATAGAAACCAGAAGCTTCAACATTTATTATTTTTTTGTTCAATAATGATAGGGATCAAAGCAAAGACATTTCATTCTGAAATGCACTGTCCTAGTCCTAGGCTTGGTGAGTTCACATATTAAGCATTCAATCAAAATTATTAAACCAAGTAAATTGATATACTTACAGAAAATTAAGTTTCATAAGAACCTTGGCAAAATTTACAGTACATTCTACCTTGAATTTTTTCATATTTTGCTTAAGAAAAAAACTATACTTTCACTAATTATTTTTAACATGGATTAGACAAGTTGTGCTTAATTGTACGTTTACTTTTATTTTTGACACTGCTGGGATTTAATGATAGAATACAAATACAAAATGACTATTCAAAAGAAGTTCATGACATCCTGATATTAATTTTCATAAACCTGCAGTCAATCTGAAAATTTTTCAAGATTATCTTAATGAAAAATAAGTGCATTTCACTGAATTATAGAGGAAAAAAATCTAATTTATGCAAGTAAATCATTTAAGTAGAAAAAAAAACTCAAAATTAGAATTTAATTAATAAATTAAAGAACAAATAACAGAAATTTAAAAAAACTGATACGATTACAATATTAATTACCAATTGTTTTCATGAAATAAATGAAAAATTCATCTATTTAATAAATTTTACAGAAAAAACATTCATAATGAAAAAGATCTGTTTTGATCCACTGCAATACAAAGTGGAATAAACTGATATGAAAGTGTGACTTCGATCAAGATTAGAGAAGATTCTAGTAAAAATTATCGATTTTTAGCTTTTATTAACTTTCAAAACAAGAGTAGATATATTTTAAAATAAAATATACTTGCTTTGTTAATAACTAAATGAAAGAAATGGATAATTTTGGAACTGCACATTGGATACATTTTTGCTTTTGTACCACACATGCTTTGTTTCGCACCTTACATTAACACATTTGTCACCATCTTTTTATTTGCCTTC
The DNA here is from genome assembly GCA_037975125.1 of Latrodectus hesperus. NCBI lineage: Eukaryota > Metazoa > Arthropoda > Arachnida > Araneae > Theridiidae > Latrodectus > Latrodectus hesperus. The sequence goes on along the minus strand of CM075850.1, from coordinate 26,771,278 downwards.
CCTATTGCTTGTAGTTTAAAATTTGCTCTGTAACTTAAAAGTTTTTGCTTCTACGTAAAGATATACAAATTTGAATGTTTTCAGAGCAAAGTAGCTCAGGTCAAGAAAATGCAAAATGATGTTAGCCAATTACAGCTGTCATATTGGTCCAAGGAACCGAATTCGTTTAACAATTGGACAACACTGATTATCGATTGAAATAAGTCAGCTGAGTCATGGTGCCATCTATTAGATATTTTATGAAACATAAATGGCATTTCTTTTAAAATTTTATTGTAATTTTTTCTAATGGAGAATGTTTTTTATCAGATTATCTGCGAAGATGCATAATATGCACAAAAAAATTTGAAACTTTTTTAATGCATAATCCGTTGATTATATAAGGAAAATATGGTAAACAGTAGAAACTTAAAGTAAACAGAAGCAATCAAGAGAAGCTTAATTTAGCTTAAAATATTGATATGCATATTTTGTAAAATAAATTTAAGAATATGAAAACTTCTATTTAATAAAATTAGATATAGGGTCAATGTGTTTCCATGAATGTATAAAACTGAGTGATATAGATAATGTCTTAAATTAACACTTTAACTGGTTACTTATGGTTACAAATCAATAGTCAATTTTTCAACTTTTTGATTAGAATTATTCAAATACATTTTTAAGAAAGTATATAAAATAGATGAAATTTTGCTTATAATATTTTTAATAATGAAATTCAATAAATTCTAATAATCAGATTCTTAAAGTCGAACAATTTTATAGATATTAAGTAGATTTTATGTTCTAAAAGTGCTAATTTAATTTTTTCAATGTGAAAATAATTATAAATATAAAAACATTAATAAAATTATATAAAACATTTTACTTTAAAGCCATAATCAGGATCAGTTCTTGTACCCTGATAAACATCGCAAGTAATACCAGGATGATATACACTACTGCAACTGTAAACAAAAAAAAATTAATCATGATTCTATATAATATTTTAAAAAAAATAATAAAAAGTAATATTTTAAGAGAGATCTATTTATTTCATAATTTAAATCAATATATTTCAGAGAAATTTTAGAATTGCTATGTAAAAAAATAAAATAATTAGCTGTGAAATTACATATACTATTTGTGCTTATTCAATGAATTTAACATTTCAGTTAAGAATAATTAAATGGAAATATTTCACACAGACCAAAATTATAGCTAGGTAGAACAAGTATTAAATATTTTCAAAAAATAAACATGGTTTACTCAGAGTTTTATAGAACGGAAGGTTCAATTTGTGTTTGTTCTGGTAGATAGATTAATGAAGAAACTAGATATCGTGCATGAACAATCAAAACGGCACCTTTTAGTAGATTCATTCCAAATATAGCTTAAAAGCTGTATTGCTCCATAATGGAAACAAGAGGCCATCCATACCAGTTGCTTATTCAGCTTCGATGAATGAAACTTATGCGAAAATGGTAACTATTCTAAATGCAATTATGTATAAGGAATTCAATTGGCAAATTTGTCGAGATTTAAAGATCATAGCAATATTAACAGGTCTTCAAGAGGGGTTTAAAATAATTGTTGCTTTTTATGTTTGTGGGATAGCCGTACAACAGGACATCATTTATAAAAAATGGCCAAACAGAACATCTTTTCAGCCTGGAACTAACTTTAATTTTACTCCCCTTATTGAATTGGAAAAAGTTCTTTTTTCTCCACTTCACATTAAATAAGGATTTATGAAAAATTTTGTGAAAGCTATAGACAATGAAGGTGAAGAATTTAAATATTTAAAAAAAATTTTTCCACAATTAAGTGAAACTAAGCTTAAAGAAGGTATTTTTATTGGACCTCAAATCAGAAAAGTTATTTGCGACTTTACTTTTGAAGGAAAATTAAATTAAAAGGAATTAGCAGCTTGGAAATCATTTGTGAAAGTGGTAAAAAGTGTTTTAGGAAACAAGGACAAAAATTATAAAATCCTGATAGAAGAGCTCCTTAAGCCATGGGGTGTTGAAAGTAACTCAAAATTCTCTTTTTACATTCATTTGGATTTTTTCCTCAGAAAATCTTAGCATGATTAGTGAGGAGGGAAAGATTCCATTATATAGGACTTTAGAAATTCGATATCAAAGTCATTGGGAACCAGCAATGATGGGTGACTACTGCTGATTTCTAAAGAAAGATTTTATGCCACATAAAAGAAGAAAGTGACATTTTTTCCTCTATTTAATTAATGTTAAATGGTTTAGACTTTTACTTTGTTTCAAATATATATATCAACTAAATTTCAATAGCTTTGTTTGATAAACTAATGAAATTAAGAATAAAAAAATATGCATTTAAATTGCTTTATCAGTTAATTTCAATACTCGTAAGATAGTCTTAACAAAAATACTGTATGTGCTACAGCTTTAATACTATTATTTTTAAATTCTACACTGTAAAATTAGTTATAGACAGCCAATTCCATTTTTCTTAGGAAAAAAAAAAGTAAATTTTAGTCAACTAGTCTAATTGAATAATAAATATCAGATTATCTATGGCTGAGTATCACCAGAAACTATTTGTTAATAAAATACACTAGATAGCATAATGTAATGTGAGCTGTAAATTAAAAAAGGGGACAAAATGATAAAAACTATGACATGCATAAATTTTTCAGTCATCCAAATGGAAACACAATTTTATGAAACTTTAAATAAATCTTCTTGATCTTTAAGATTATGAATTTACCCTATAGACAGAAAAGCTTTCTATCCAAAGCATTGTTAAACAAGATTTTTGTTATCTGCTTAGATTAGAATGAAATTTTGTTTTAAATGATTATAGATAGAAAGATTTCATATACTGATTGCTCTTCTTTCATATTTAAAATAAAGGTTTTTACTGAAATTTTTATAATATCATTATATTTTTGAAAATTTGAAAAGCAATATTTCACTAAATTATAGCTCTAATACCAAATTCTTTAAAACATCAAAAATTATATTTTAACAAGAAATACAAACTAAAAATGGAAGAATTTCATTTTATAATTTGGAATCTTCCTATCAATATGTATTATTAATTTAGCATTTTATACAAATTTTTACAATGTAAAATGAATTCAATTGATTACATTATTACAATACCTGTATTTATATAAAAACATAGTTTTACTAGTATAGAGAACATACTACAATTAACATAGCTTTTTATTAAATACTTTAACACATTAAAGGAAATAATAACAAATAAATGCAGAAAATACATGCTTATAGTACTAGTTTGAGAAATTAATGAATTTAGTGTAAATTCCTACACACACAGAACTTAATATTTCTACTATGATAAGAAAGAGAAATATTCTATTTTTAAATTTTTATTCGTTATAATTTTCAAAGCTCATATCATATTGTTTTCTTCATTATTTGATTAATTTTATTACAAAGAAAACATGTAACTTTTTTAAAATAATGTTAAAATGTTCATCATCAATAGCAACAAATATTTTAATATTAATGGTTTTAAAATAAAAGAAAAACAAATATTGTGCTTTATAAAACCATTATAAGGCCGGTGCTTACTTATTGCTCAGAAACTTGGTCCATAATAAAATTGCATGAAAATCGACTAGCTATCTTTGAAAGAAAAGTTTTGAGGAAAATTATGGGTGCAGTGAGCATCGATGGTACTTGGAGGCACAGATTCAACAGTGAACTATATAAGATGTATAGAGAGCCAGATATCATCAACTACATAAAAGTCAACAGAATGAAGTTTACAGGCATCTGTACAGGATGAATCCTGACTCTTTAGCATCAAAAGTTTTTTACTCTAAATCAATCGGCACCAGGACAAGGGGGGCCTAAACTTAGATGGATCAACTGCGCCAATGAGAATCTTGGAATTATAAAGGTCAAAAACTGGAAGTCTATTTCAAAAGAAAGATCAGAGTGAAAGAAAATTCTGAAGAAAAACTTGGCCCATAAGGTGCTGTTGAGTCAATAAAGAAAAAGAAGGAGAAAAGTTTTAAAATATTTAAGATAAGTATAAATAGACAAAACATTGAAAATGTTATAAAATAAAGTCATAAAATAATTAAAATTATACCCTTTTTCTAATAATTTTTTAGAAATTTATCACATTAGTGAATAAAATCTAATATGATTAAACATTATCATTGTATTTGAATTTAATGAAAATAGCAAAGAAAAATTATTTCTTAAGAAATTTTTTATTTCAAGATGAAAGGTAAATTAAAAAAATTTACATTTTTTAAAATAAAAATAAAGTATTTTTTGTATTTTAATTGTATTTGATTAGTATTTTAATAAAGTAAATAGGAAATAGAATAAATAAATATTTGTATTACATTTTATATACACACACAAACAAAAATTTAAGAATTTTTTAATGAAATCAATATGCTATTAGTGATAAAAATTGATATTGTGATCAAATATTATAATATCATACTAATTTCGTAAATAATTGTTAACACATAATTTATTTCAAAATGTGATGCTTCAATTCGTTTCATAACATTGAAGTTTAAAATTTCATTAAAATTTGATTTATAAAACACTTTTATAATCTTTATTGTTAACTTTCAATTTCATAACTGTTACCTTTTTTTAAAAAAAATTATTATATGGTAATTAAAAAATTCATTATATATTTATGTAAAAGATTTAACTTTTAATTATATTAAATGAGCAACTGAATTATATTTTTATACAGTTTTTTAAATAAACAAGACTAAATATATTAATTTTTTTATATATATAAAAAAGGTATGACATACATTTTTTATATTCTCAGTTGCTACTATTGGCACACAAAAAAGTTCATCAGTTTTTGTTCTAAAGCACATAAATATAACAAAAACTCATAGTTTCAAATCTGGGACACACCATTTAAAACAAATAAGAAGCACTCAAGTTCATATCACGCAAAATTTAAACGTCTTAGATGAAACAATGTGTTTAGTTTTATATTTTTCATATTTATAATATAAAAGAAAGATCTCAAGTTTTAAAATAAAAATTTAAAATCCCCAAAACAATTAAGTCTAATGTTCTTATTTTCTGTCAACATCTGCTCTTCTGCAACTTACACAATCCAGTAAAATTCCTTTTAAATAAAAGTGTCTCTATATGACTATTATGTAGTTTCAGCAGTTGTATTGTGAGTATTCAGTAGTTTTAGCAACAAAAATAAAACAGCTGTGATTTGTTGTTTGTTATTATGTCTGACAAAACACAAGGAAAATTAGTCAGAAATTATCAGAACTGCTTTGTCCTCATATGCTACTGTCTTTGTCATTCCTGCAGAGGTGATTACAGTAAATGCATATAAAACATAGTTTAAGATTAAGCAAATATACGCAATACATGCACACACAAGTCTTTTTAAACTAAAAATTAACCATGAACATTAGTCAGTTAATGCATTTTTCATATTGAAAAAACTATTATAATAAAATGGTACAGCATTAGTAATTACACCATTTTCTTATTATAGAGTTAAATTTGTAATTAATTACTTTTTTTTTTTTATCCTACGCCCGACCTTGGTTTTTCAACCATCAGTCTCTGTCGGGCAGCCCAATACAATCTTGAGGTGAATGAAAAGTCATCTTCCGCAGAATTTCTATCTGCGACGTCCGAAAGTCCAGGGCAAGTGAAAAGGTGGTCACCAGTCATATCCTCTAGTCCGCAAAAAGGGCAGATTGGAGAGTCCCTCAAACCCAAACGGTGAAGGTGTTTTTGCAGATAATCATGCCCAGTTTTAAGGCGAAAATTAATTAGTAAAACCACCTGCATTCCAAAAAATCATTTTAAGCTTGTCTTTAGCCATAGTCCGGGCCTTGAAAAAGACCTTTAAAAATACAGCAGCAATATGATCCTGAAGCCGAAAGAACGTAGTAGGCTGCACGAAGCGACAGGAGTCAGTCGTTTAGTGAAAACAGAGGGCACCACGTGAAGGCGACTGACACCACCCCCCGTAATTAATTACTTAATATAAATAAGTGACCTTACTCAGGACTCAACTTAGTCTAATTGGAGACAGGACAAAAATTTCTTTGGGGGCCTCCATTGCTTCACAACAACAAACTTTCTATTAAATTTAGCAAATGACTCTATTTGATTGAGAAAGTAAAATATACTTTCCTTTTCGATCTGGAAGCACCTCTGATGTGGGAGCCCAGGGTAAACATCCCATATGACTCTCCTTTAATCAAGTGCTGATCTATATTCTATGAGCATTTTTTCATAATCTAATAATCTATAATCTATGAGCATTTTTTCAATAAATCTATAATCTATGAGCATTTTTTCAATAAATCTATAATCTATGAGCATTTTTTCATTTTTAAAATGTTAAGCTATTTCTTTCATTAAAACTTATACAGCTATTTGAGATATGACACCTATCTGTAAGTTCTATAATTGAAACTAGGGAAAATTAATTCTAATATATTCATCCCTTCTATAGATTCAGTTATTAAGCTGTTATGTGTCTCAAGTAATCGCATACTTAAAAAAAATCAATTTCAAAAAAGGAAGTTTACCTGATGCATATGTCATTCTGACACAAAGGACATGTGATTTTGTTCTCAGTAAGTTCATTTTTGTAAAAAAACATTGAACAGTCTCGTGCTGGACAATACATGATATTTACAATATTTGCTTTAATGTAATTTCCAATTGATTTTTCAAGTAATTTATTGATTCTTTCCGCATCATCATTCAAGATTTTATAAATATCCTTTAAAACAACATCTTTGTTGCAGTCCTGAAAATAACAATCAAAATAAAATTACAAGGAATTAAGTATAAAAAATAAGCATAGAAACCATTTTGAATGAAATACTTTAACCCAAATAATTAACTCAAATAAAAAACATTTTTATGATCAAACTCATGACATTCAGTTTGTTTGATAAGCAATTATGATTTTCAATGAATGTAGTAAATATATTACCTTGTATAGGTAATACTTATTCAAGGTACCGAATCTAACTGTCCGAATCTGTTCAAACCTGCTCATAAAATATGTTTAGTTTAAAATCTAGTAAGGAATATAATGTTTCAAATTCATTATTCCTAACATACCATTAAAAATTAATTTTATTGAAAAAAGCAACATTAATGCTTATAAAATCTTTGAATATTTTAAATATTTATATGCAAGAAAGGAATCTACAAAATTTAAAGTTTGTAGAATCTTAATGTATTTTTTATAAGAAAAACTCACAATTACTGTATTCTCATTTATACAATTTATTCTCATTGCATTTATGTAGATAGATTCTTATTGATATTTTCATTAGATATTTTGATGTAAATCACATTGGTTAACTCAGGGAATACTATGATAAATTTAAAAAAAATAATTAACAATATTTTTTTAAACAAGAGCAAAAAAATTATGGAATTACAAAAAATGTGAAGAAAATACTACTAGGTTAATAAACCCGATAAATTTAATTTTATGTCAAAAAATTTTTGTTTGATGTTAACAATTTAAGTATTTAAAAATTTGATTGATTTCTTATAGTTTTATTTACAGCAATTTAGTTGTGGAAAAATATTAAATAGATTAATAATTATTTAAAAAAAAACATTAAAGCAACTAATGCAATCACTATTTTTTAGACAAGAACAAAATGTTTTTGGTAAATAATTATATTGTATTAATGTATAAACTATAAGAAAATAAAGACATTCCTTTGCACTCAGAAGAAACATGTTAAAATTAAACAAAGTTAGAAATTGATTCTCACTTTTAAAGCCAACAGACCAACCTTATCAGATCATTGCAATATTTGACTGATTAATGAAAATTTATAGCTTTTTAAAAATCAGATATATTTTTCCTAAAATTTGAAGGATTTACAGATGACCAATATGTTCTACCAAAGAAAAATGTCAACATGTTTTATAGTAATTATGCATTTATAAACTCGTATGACAAATATAATGCACAGATAAAAAATTACAGAAATAATTAATAATAATTGTAACAAAATATACTTAATTAGTAACAGTTAAATGAAAGGAGAAAAATTAATCGTTAACTTCTTAGATTAATTTTACTGTTATCTGATAACCAAAATATGGATGTTGAATAAGTAGTATTTTAATCTTCTATTCAACAGTTTTGGATAATGAATATTTCCAATGGTTTGGAATCCATTTCAATTCCTGAATCCTAATTAAATCAGCTCTTGTTTGTAAAAAATTGCTACAAAGAGATAAATAAATATAATTCTAATTGTGGTTAGTTAATATGATTTTCATACAAAACAATTTCAAAAAATCAATATTTATTTATAACATTAGCATAAAAGTTTTTAAAGTAATTCTAAACCTACACTTATTTCCTCAAAATATTTAAAAAGAAAACCACACTTCTTCAAATTTAAGGGATTTCCATAAAAATTCTTTTCTTTTTCAATAAAAAAGAGAATATCAATTAACGTTATTTCTTTTTTTCATCATTTCAGATAAGAAAATCAAACAGAAATTAAACCAATCAGTTTAAATAGAAAAATTTTGTATGTGCTTTATATATATAACTACATGTATATTATGTTTTTAATCTTGCATCAAGCTTTACAGTGACTTGTTGAAGATCAGAGATATAAATTAAGATGCATTATTGCATTACATTAACTTGAAATTTTGCATTGAGGTTCAGTACAGAATTATAAAATTCACCCCTCTTTAAATTTCTACCTCAAACTGGTGAGGATTAGCATGCATAAATAAATCATAACAGTTTTTTTTACACATCCAGAATTGAGTCTATCATTCAATAATTAGAACACTGTCAGAATCACTGGCAATGAATCTGGCCCTTACCACCCATTAATGAGTGTTCTAGCTTTCATGGTGGGAAACAATGAAGCAACCAAATGGGCCTATAATTATATGATAATCAATAAACTATTAACAGCAACAGTTAAACAACAGACTAAAAGTTTAATTCACATTAAATAAGTAAACCTAAATTGTTAAACATATTGAAACTAATGCAATACAGAACTCAAATATTTTATAAAATCCATCATTTTCTGTGCAACTGAATCTTTAATTGCAGATAATCATACTTTATGGAAGACATGTGCATGTTATTTTGATTAAAACCAAGTATAAAAAATATTCAGAATAAATTTTATCACAGACACAAAAAGATTACCTATATTTAATATTAAGAAAATATACTTTACAAAAAATAATATTATTTTAAATAATATTATCAGATAGGCTACTGATGCACATTATCAATAATAGATTGCTATCATAGATTTATTGCTTATTTGAAGAAATAAGCACCTAGTGTTTCATGGATTTATTGTGTGGCACATTGGCATCTTGTAAGAAAATATCAAAATATATATAGATAGGTAAACAGGTGATTTTCAACAAGCTTTTATTCATAACTATAACTCAATCTCCAAGTAAGATTATATCTAACAGAAAGAATGATAGAATATCTAAATTTTCCACAGATAAAAATGAAGGTTAATTAAGCTACTTTATCACACAAAATTTCAATGGCTGTTAATGGGTACATTTTCCACTTGATTTGTACCATTATAATATACAATTTTTAAAGTAATAATTAATTAATCCGCTCACAATTAAAAACAGTTAAGAATGATGCTTTTTATTAGGCAAATATTTTCAAGAGATTTTATGATCTCAATTTACCAACTCACAAAAAACAGCTAGTATAATTCTTAAAAGTTGTCAAAGTATATTGCTATTACCTATTGAAATACTTGACCTACTTTGTTAAAGTAGTATATAATCTATTGAAGAGAGTATTTCATAAGTTTGCTTTTAACTACCAATAAAAACTCCAGAGAATATTGATAAATGCAGCAATCACTTCAATGAACTAAAAGTTGGATTTGGAAAAACCATTTGAAAATATTTTGAAACTGAAAACATGAATACATAAAAAAAATTCTTTTGCTCTAAAATCTGTAAAAACTAATCTAATTGTGAAAATAAATGTTAAAAATTAAATATGATGAAGTAAACATAAATTTAATAATACTGGATATGAAAAACGTAAGAGAGAGAAAGAAAAAAGAAAAGGAAAGAAACCTTATATTCAAATGTTTGAATTGTATACCAATTTGATACCTTTCCTAATCTCACATCTTGTAGAATCAATATTTAGTGTTATCATATTATGACCAAAGAAAGACATCATTTGAATATTTCTGATAGGGGAAACTCATTTTTTCCTTACAAAGTTTCTATCAGTTTGTTTGTTTGTCGCTCAACGGTCATTTTTTGCACATGAGGGCTAATTAGACCGGGACTTACGGTTTAAAGTGGATTCCGAACCACTACAAACATCCATGCCCAAGGTGGGATTCGAACCCACAAACTGCTGAACCGAAGGCAAGAGCGCTAACCATTCGGCTGTCAGCTCGGCAAGTTTCTATCAGAGTTTTAAAATTTGGTTTACAGTATCAGTATAAGGAATCCCATTAGTAGTTCAATTACCTAATGTAATCTCTACATTTGGAGAGTATAAATAAAAACCTGGACTTAACCATAATGTTGTTTATTAAAGTTTATTTTACCAAATTCTACATAAATTATTTGGTAAATAATTATTAATTATTTTAATTTGCTATAACTCTACTCTTTATAAATTTTATACTGTAAAACTTTCCAATTCTATAAATTATTAGAATTGGTGGGCTGTTATATTATTTATATATATATATATATATATATATATATATATATATATATATATATATATATATATATATATATATATATATATAAACACATACAGGGTCACAACTTTATCCTGTTGACAAAAAAAAATTTGTATTAAACTAAAAACATGGAATTTATTTTCAAAAAACTAACTTTACTTAAGTCATTTGTTGCTTAGATGTAACATAATTAAGAATTTTCAAAATGGCCCCCTTGGGCATCAATACAGAGCTTTAAACGTCATGTAAAATGTTCTGCAATGGGCTGCAGTTCATCAGGCATTAATTTATCCCATTCCTTCTTAAGAGTAGTCTTTAGGCATTCCAAACTTTGATGAGGCTTAGAGCATACTCTTGATTGCAGAATAGACCAAATACTATAGTCCATTGGGTTTAAGTCAAGTGAATAGAAGAACCACATTCCTACAGGTATGAAATCTGGAAGATTTGCTTTACACCAGTATTGCATTGCTTTTGCTCAATGTGAAGAATCAGAATCTTGTTGAAGTGTCCAGATGTAGTTTTGAAAATGTTTTTGAGCCCAAGGAAGTAAAACTGACTGTACAATCTCATTGCAGTACATGGTCTTATTCATTTGATGCCTTGATCTATGAAAACCAAAGGAGTTTTTCCAGATTCCCAAATGCCTCTGAATATCATAACTGACTGTGGTTTTTGCCAATGTTCTACTCTTGTGGAAGTTCCAGGACGATCAGATGACCAGTAATGGTCATTTTGTTGATAATAAAATTGTTCAATTGTGAAAAGTTTTTCGTCCGTGAAGATGCAATGCTTCCATGCACTGTTTGCGGACTTTCGAAGGAGAGCTCGACATCTTTACAACCGTGTATGTTTAATTTGCTCAGTTAAGTTCTGTACTTTTCGAAGTTTATATGGCTTAAGTCCAAGATCTTCTTTTGCAATTTATCTAATTGATTCTCTATTAAACCCTATTTTTTTTAGTTATTTTTCTCATTGAGTTTCATAGATTTCAGTTAATTTGTTTCTTAATAATTTTGGGAATTTCATTTGTATTCATTTTTTTTTTTTGGACCGGAACGGAGCTCGGAGTCTATCACCGTCATGGCTAAACTTTAAGAATCGTTTTATAGTACATAATACTATTTGTCTGTGAATATTTAGCTTTCTGGCAATCTGAATTTGCTTTAATCCAGCCTCAAATAACGCAACTATTTGATGTCATTGGTTTGGCATATTATTTAAAACAAGGAGATAAAAACTACAATCTATTTGTTTTACTAACATTAAGATCTCCTAAGCAAATGAAACTATTATAAAAAGTGGTGGACATGAATTAAACCATTCAAAAGCAGTACAATTTTATCAACAGTATAAAATTGTCGCCCTGTATATATATATATATATATATATATATATATATATATATATTATTAATCTTAATGTAATTATTTTCATTACTTAGATAAAGAAACTAAATTTTCATTCATTTAAAGAAACATAAATAATACTGAATAATATAAATTTGAACAAGTTTGTTCATTGATTAGCTGTAATTAATATTTCTCTTCACTTATTTCTTTCTCTTCACTTATTTCTGTTTAACCACATAATAGAGTTTTAAATCATATGAAACTTACCATGGATGTTTTCAAACAATATACTATGATATCATTTGATGAAAGATTTTGATGAAAATGTAAGATTTATAAAAGATAATATTTACATATTTCAGTTCAATGAACTGACAAAAAACATAACTTTTATTTTTAAAACTATATAACAAAAATGTTTAAAACATGCTCAAAGCAAATATATTCAACAAATATTAGATCTGAAAGAGAAAAGTTATAGATAGTAGTTAATAATTGTGCATAATAAAATATGGCAGAATTAATATGCATTGCTAGCAATAAAATTTAAAGCAATACTCTTTGTTTTAAGAAAAGTGAATATATAAATCAATTGTGTTTTGTCTGTTCTGTAGAAGCAAACGCAACTCTAAGAAATACAAACATTTATTTAAAAATTAAAATTAGAAATTAATAGTATAATATATTGAAATTATAATTAAAAGCAATTTGATTATGGCCTTACACGGCCAACAGAACAAACACCCAAGGAGAGTCAGTTGAATCTCTTTGTTCGTTGGTCAAAGACAATATCTCTTTGCTGGAGCGGACTCCCTCCTTTCCTCTCTTCCAATTACTAGAGCGCCATCTCGTGAAGAGAATGAGGAGTATCCTAACACTACAAATTGTTTCATATGAACTAAACAATTTCTGATTTCAATGATACAATTACAAATAAGAAAAGACTATCAACAAAAATAAACATTTAAAAATATAAAGAATATGAATTATAATATATTAATTTTTTTACATGTGTATAAACTTATCAGAAAAAATTGCATTATATAAAATAATTATAAATGGACATAGTTCACAATAACCAAACTTAATCATAGTAAAACATTAACAATTTAGAAGACAAGATCCTATTTAATCCTTTAAAATTATACATCTATGCTCTATATATTGAATTATACATACATAAAAAATGATTTTTAATATAATTAAAAACTAGAAAAATATATATATAATATCAGAAGAAAAAATAATGAAATTCTTAAAGCTATATAATCATTTCAAATCAAATTTTAAAAAGCATTCAGACCCTAAATAAAAAATAATTATTCAGTTTAAGAAAATTACAAATTCCCAAGTTAAAAAATATTAACATCAACTGTTAAAATTATTCAATAAAAGCTGATAGGAATTAATAAAATTACAACTGGAAAACAAAGAATATAGTGAATTAAATAAGCATTAAATCTATTACTTTAACTTATAACAGTCAATTCCAATTGTTATATTCAATAAATGATTTTCAGCTTTCAGTAGGTATTACTTTTTATTTTTTAAATTTATTACTGATTATTTTATCTACTATATATATGTTTTTTAAGTTGAATGCATAAGTATCAGAGCAAATTGTTGAATAAATACTTGATAATTTAGTAATGCTAATCAATTATATTATTTCTAACCAATAAGATATTTTATTCACTGAAATATTTATAAAAAGAAACACTTTTAATTTAATAATCTATGTGTTTAATAAAACTATAGAGTAGTTACATGCTTATTCAAAGACATAAAAAAGTAGAGTAAAAAATTTTGAATTAATAATTGGAAAATTTGCAAGTGAAGTAGATTTTGAAAAGAGAAATCAAATAATCTAATATAACATTAAAAATTAACAAACTAGTTTTATAAAATTAGTATATAATAGTAAAATAAAAAAATTTCTATTTACTTCTGCAATGCACTGAATAGGGAAATCAGCAGACTCAACTAAGCCTAGTATGCATGGCTGACAATACAGATGACCACAATGTTCAAGTCGAAGGCTCAAACTGGTAATGGGACAAAGACAAAGAGGACAAATTTCTTGTGAAAGCATTTGTGAAAAATCATCTGCATCTAGATTTTTAAATAATTCTTCAATACATTCAATAGCCTGTAAAAATGCAATATGTATAAAAATTAAAGGTTTAAATAACAATTATTTTACATGTGATAAAGAAATGTTTGCAAAAATCTTAAGTGTTATGAAATAAGTAATTTTAAAATTTTATGCAAAAATGAAAGTATATATAATACAGAAATATTAATACATATTTTATACTTCTATATTATATTCTTTCATCAAAACACAACCTTTGAAGGGTCTGGATTTTTTCAGAAGTTCCCCTCTCAAGCTGTCCTTTTTTTTCAGAACTTGATAATTTGCCTCGACAACAACAAGCTGTTCATTCAGACAACCCTTCTATTTCTTTTCCTTTAATCTTTAGTGAAAAGGAATCGCAATATAAACTTTAGGTGTACTTCTTTCTGAGCTCATTTCTTTTTGTTATCAGTACATGACATAGACAATTTCATTATATTTGATTTCATGAATTCACTAATATCCTTACTTCAGGGTTTCTTAACCTGTGGTTCATGGACCCCTTGGGGGTCCACCCACTGCTCTTAATTTTTAAAATGTTTGCATCAATATTTAAAAAAAAAACTTTTTGTCACGGGCAACCTCTGTAAGCCATTTTCCAATAATAGAGAACTCCACAATAAGAGGAAAAAAACATTCGCAAACCATATAAAGTTTGAAATTTTTAGAAACACAAAGTAGCCTTTGAATTTTACTTCACTTGGAAATAAAGAGACGTTAAATTCAGTTTGGCAAATTTCTAGCAAATTTTTAAAACAAAATATTTGTTTTACTTTTTCATAAGTTGTAATTAAAGATTTCTTTTCAAGTGTTTTTTTAGGTCTTAATGTTTCATTTGATTTGATATTTTTTGTAGCCCAAAATGTCCAAAAAAGGAAGTATGATGAAAATTATGTAAAAAATGGTTTCTGCTCCATGAAGGAATCAGACGGTGTTAAAAAGCCCCAATGCTTTCTGTGTGGAAAAGTTTCAGTAAACGTCAGTACAAAACCGGGAAAATCAATAGAGCACCTCAAATTTCTTCATCCTGAAAATGCATCTAAAGATCTAGAATTTTTTTACAAAAAAGAAAGCCCAGTTTTCGAAATCAGGAATATTAACCAAACTTGGATTTAGTATTTTACAAAAACCTTTGGTTGAGGCATCTTTCAGAGTTGCATATCGTATTTCCAAAAGTAAGAAACCACATACTATTGGAGAAACATTAATTAAGCCATATGGGCTGGAAATGGTTGAATTAGTTTGTGGACTGGAACAGAGAAAAAAACTTGAGGCTATTCCATTGTCCAAGGATGTGATACATTCAAGAATAGTTGAAATTTCTTGCAATAGCTTGAAACAGATCATCAATGAATTGAAAGCATCGCCATTTCCCTTTAGTATGCAACTGGATGAAACTACAGACATCTCGAATTGTAGTCAACTTGTTTTTGTTAGTTACATGTCTGCTGATACTATCTAAGAAAAATTCTTATTTTGTGAGCCTCTTTTGCAAACTACAAAGGGAATTGATGTTTTAGCGATTTCAAATGCTTTCTTTTGCAAACACGACTTCGACTGGAAGCAAAAACTTCATTCACTTTGTACAGATGGAGCATCTGCGATGCTTAGTAATAAATCTGGTTGTGCCCATATGTAAAAAAAGAGGCTCCTAATGTTATTGTTACACAATGTTTTTTACATAGATATGCACTGGCTACAAAAACTCTTCCAACCAGCTTAAAAGAAGTATTGTCAATAGTTATTAAAACTGTGAATTTTATTAGAAGTAGAGTTCTTAATCATCGTTTTTTAAAACACTGTGTCAAGAAATAAACACAGAACATGAGGTACTTCTGTACCACATGGAAGTGTGCTGGCTGTAACGAGGGCAAGTTTTGAAACAAATTTTCATGTTGAAGACAGAAGTATCACTTTTTTAGAAGAAAAAGACAACTCACTCTTTGAATATTTCAAGAAAAAAGATTTTATATGTAAATTGGCTTACCTGGCAGACATTTTTAACCACATGAATGATATATGTCTTTCAATTCAAGGGCTTAATACAACAATTATGGATGCCACTGAGAAACTACAGGCATTTTTATTGAAAATGTCACTTTGGAAAACTAGAATTCAAAATGGAATATATGCAAACTTTCAAATGTTGGATGAAATGCTTTTTGAAAAAGGATCTCGGAAAGATAGTTTGTTATTAAATAACTTGAAAAATGAAATCTGTGAACACCTGGAAGTACTTCAAGTTTCATTTGAAAAATACTTCAATTCAGATGGAATAAATATAAAAGATGAGTTGTGGATTTGTAATCCTTTTTTGTGATATTGACTGTATCGATGACATGAACCTTGCCAAAGATGAGCTATTTGGTTTGAAAACAAAGTCCTTGTTAAAAATGGATTTTGATTC
Source organism: Latrodectus hesperus (assembly GCA_037975125.1). Lineage (NCBI taxonomy): Eukaryota > Metazoa > Arthropoda > Arachnida > Araneae > Theridiidae > Latrodectus > Latrodectus hesperus. Next base: position 26,754,650 of record CM075850.1, on the reverse strand, counting down.
AAAAACTCTAGGAGAGTTTTGCTCTTCTTTAAGAGAAGCCCACCCATTGCTTGTAAAACGAGCTATGGCAGCCATTATTCCGTTTGCTATAGTATATCTTTGTGAAGTGGAATTTTCCACACTTGTCACAATAAAAACAAAATATTGAAATTGACTGAATGTCGAACATGATATGCACGTTGTTTTGTTTAAAATCATCCCTCAATTCAATCTGTTAATCAAGGAAAAGCAGCAACAGCCTTCACATTAAAAATTTTGATTTCTTCAATTTTTTTATACTATTGAAATAAAAATATAAAATAATTAAATAATAAAACAGAATATATTTTGTAATAAATGATGTTTAAGCAAATTTTTTTCACAGAGAGGTCCGTGACATTTTAAAATTTTTAAAGTGCTCCATTGTGCCAAAAAGGTTAAGAAGCACTGCCTTATTTTTATAAATTTTATAGATTTAAAAAAACCATTATAGCTTTCTCCTTCATGTTTCTAAAGCATAAATCATGATCGATTATATAATTTTTACCAAACAAAAATCTAAAACTTAAGACATTTTTGTTTGTCTAAAATTTTATGTCATAAAAATTAATAGAAAAAGGTCTCCCTCACACACATACAAAAATATATGTTACTTTGTATAAGAAAATTTTTTTTCCACTTTATCAATAAGATTTCAACAAGCCAAAAATGCTGTAATAATCACTTTTCTTTCTTTAAAATTAACATTTTGAAAAGTTGATTTCAGAATATATATATGTGTGTGCATATATGTATACATACACACACACAAAGACCAAGAGGTCATTAACATCTAATATCCATACATAATAGGTAGTATACCTTTAAAATAAATTAACTTTTTTATGTAAGTAAAATTAAAACTTTCTTTTTGAGATTTTTTCAGTTAAAAAAGTCAGGAACTAAACATAAAAAAATCATATTTCAACAGAAAATTCCAATAAAAGAAAAACTTATTTGTTTAATGGTACTTTTGATTCAACAACACCTTACTTCTATTCCTATTATTTTAATATTGACTTCAGTGTCAGTAAGTATATGATAAAATAATTGCTTATGAAGTTTTTAACATTTTTATTATTCTACTTCATATCATTCAGATGACAGTTGTGAAAAGTTGATGAAATTGTAAAAGCTATTATTGAGATCAGAGTTGTTGAAAAGCACCATTGATACTATACTAAGTTTTTTTAAACATTTTTAAAATAGTTGAATAACCAGAGAAAGCATAAAAATACATAAACATGAATAAGTTTTGCTTTTTTTGTAGTCACTACAGTGTTTTCAACAGACACTAATTTTCTTTTTTGGATAGTTCACTAATATTATTTTTGTTATAGAATTTAACACTGACAAGACAATGTTACACATTTTTATAATAAATAAAAGCCAATATCTTTTTATATATTTGATAAATAAAAATATAGTAGATTGAAAACTTTAAAAATATCTTTGAGTAAAAATTTTTGGGAAACCTTTAAAAATCTCTTGGAGCAAAAATTTCCGAAATACATAACAATTTTTATATTATGGCAAAAAAGCAATAAGGTATAAAACATTCAATTCCTTTTCCTTTATAAGTCATCTGGGTAGAATTTAATGAAGTTTAGCGCATTGTTAAGGTTCCTCAACTGATATTTTTTATAGCATAAGGTAGTTGGACTTACACTTGCCCTCAACGTGGAAGACCAATCCTTTAATATAATCGTCAGGAGCAGGGTGCCAGGCTATACCTCTAGCCATTTTAGTCACCTCATATGATATACATGAATTAAACTGGGGCTACTCTTTCACACCAAGTAACCATACGAATGATAATGATAACATTTGTTGAATATTTTTTATGTAAAACAGATTTCTTAAAATTTATTTGTATAAAAAATTTAATTAGCTTTATAGAATGTATAGTATTATTTTATTCATACCAATAATAAATGCACATTATGATTTGGTACTGGATGAATTAATCCAATTTGAAACTGCTTTATTTTAAATAAAAATAAATCATATACAGTATTAAAAAATAACAACTTTATTAATAACTACAATCTTATGCAAATACCCAAGTAATTCATTACATACAGCAAATAAAGATAATTACATTTCATCACGATTTGTAACAATATTTTTAACATTTAAGAAATTTTTTACTGGCATAATATTTGTCATAGGAAAAAAATCAGCCATTTAGTGTACAATGTCTACATATATGTTTTGTAATTTATAAACAATATTTTTATGTTTTTTCATTTTTAAAAAGGCCTGAAACTAATAGAAATTACAAAACTAAATTTGTACCATGTCTGCCCATACATGGGCCAAGGCTTACAGCATCCATATCTGTTTTCCTGATCAAGGGCCCAGGTGCATGAAACACATTTCCTGGTCAGGTGGTCAGCGAAATCTGAAACCCCCATTGTTTAGTTCCCAAGCATGCTTGGTACTCAGTTTATTGACTCACTGAAGAGATAAAAGTCTGAGTCGACCTTGCCCAGTCCAAGGGCAGAACCTTGGATCTGTGCCTTAAGAATGTTAATCACTACTACTAAATCACTGGGCTAATTAAAATTACTTTATGGAAGTTGAAAACCATAAACAAAATAAATAAAGGAGAATATGCAAGTTATCTTCATTACTCTATCTCTTTCTTTTTAGAATCTTGCAATATGCAACAAAAGGAAGGGAAGTAAGAAAGAAAACATATTTTTTGCATAATCTGCAATCAAATTTATTTATTGTTTGTATAGTAATCTCCTTTAATCAAATTATGAGCTTAAACTTATGTTTAAAAACAAATGGTAAATTAAAAAGAAAAATAACAATCCATAATAAAAAGAATGAAGTTAAAAATAAATTCTGATATTTTTGATAAATAATTTTATTTTAAAAATGTGACAAAAAATATTTGGTGAATTCTTTTAATTTTATCCATTAAAATTAATTATTTTCAAATAAATTCATATTTTATATTTAATGATATAATTTTAAAAATAATTATCTGCATTTAATTATAAGAAAAAGCATTTTAATTATATTAAAGATATACATTTTAATTACATTATATATATTAATTATATAGAATATAATTAATATATATATATATATATTAATTATATTACAGACATTTTAATTATATTATCATAACTGAATGTTCTATTTATAAAAGAATACTTTATTTAAATTAGCAGGCTAAATAAATCACATACTATCCACGATGCTAAATTAATTTTAGTTACATAAAATGAGTACTTCTTTGCTACTACCAAATAAAATCAAGTCATATAATAAAAATTTTAAAAAGCTTTTATATGAATTCTTTATATTATTTACTATCCCATTTTTTAATCAATATTTGAATTTCCAAAATTAATAGCATTTGTTCCCAAGAGATCATGAGATGAGGACATTTCTTACCCCCTTATAAGAACAAGAGGGTCATTTTCTCCCCATTTCAGAATTAAGGATTTGAGAGATGAATTTTTTATCTTTTGAAAGCAAATTCTTCCACTCAATGTCAGAAGTAATTTTTTTGCGAAAAAGTTATTTTTTTTCATCCTAAGCCAGACCTTGGCTTGACTGCCATTAGTTTGAGACAGGCAACCCAATAGAATTCTAACAGACAAACAATGTGAGAAAGTTTTTTACCAGAGTTGACCGCTGCTACGTCACTAAGTCTAGAACAAGTGATCAAGTGATCTCCAGACACATCAAAGGCAGGGCATAGTGGGCAACTTGGGGTGTCTGCAAAACCAAATCTGTGTAAATGTTTTAAAAGTAGTTATGTCATGTTTTAATTCAAAAGTTAGCGACAAAACAGCTCTGTGCAGGTCACAAAGAATGGGATTTTCCATCAAGTCACCCCAACTCTTTTCCTCCACCAAATCCCTAAAAACCTCTCTAATATTCACTTTAAATCTAGCAACGATGATTCTTTTAACACTGTAATAATGAACAGGTGGATTAGGCTGAGGGAGGTTTGATCCATTCTTGGCCAGGGAGTCTATAATTTTATTTCCTGTGATTCCACAGTGACTGAGGATTCATTGCAGGACAATATTTCGTCCCCTATACATCAAAGTATCAATTGCAAGTAGGCAGCAAAAGACTGGTTCCTTGTTAGATGGCATGATGGAAATAATAGCTTTTATAATAGACTCTGTGAATCAACAAATATCACAATATTTAGATCATCAACCCTTCCAATTTCAGTCAAAGCCATTTGCACAGCAGCGATTTCAGCCTCATAGTTGGTGTAATTAGTACCAACAGCACAACTAAGCTTAAAGTTACAAGAGTAAGAACCAGAGCCCCTGGAACCAGGGTTCCTGGGGCTTGAGCAGTCACCAAGCGTGTCGGCTGGTGGTAGATAGCCGAATGTCCTGTAGGAATGACAGGATAGCCTTGAATATTGAATCAGAGGTCACGAACCAGCTCCCGCAAACCCTGGTGTTATGCGATCCGTGCCTAGGGCTAATTGGCACCGTGGTATTGGTGTCTTAATGGAGCCTCTAGTTGCCTGGCGAACTTCTAGAGTAATTTGCCTTGCCCAGTAACTCAGGCAATGCTGGGTGGACTGTCATATTACCTGAGCTTATTAACTGTTATTCTATGGCTGAAAAGACATTAAAAATAACAAACCTTTCTGCATTTGCAGGTGAAACTTCTGAAGCAGACCTTGCTGAAAAAGACAAGGGAACTCAGAGACAATCTAGTGAAGGGGTAGCAATGAAACCTTCACAGGAGTTAGAAATGACCTCCAAACCATCTTCTTCTGGTGAGAGTCAGGAAGCTATCGCTAACATGACTGACTCTCTGACCAGAATCAAGCTTTAAAAGAGACTTTATGATGCCCAAAAAAAGAAGCTGGTGAAGGAGCGCAAAATCGCTGAGGGGACTTGGGTTGAAAAACCCAAGGCAACCAAAGGAAAGAAGCGTCCTGCCAACCGGACGAACCAGGGCAAGGTCAGAAAGGCTGCCAAGAAAGAATGACCTGAGGGATTGATTTATAGGGCGATCAAGATGGTTGTGCTCTTGGAGGGTCATCTGGAAAAACGGTTAACAGAGAAACAGGCCTTCGATCTGGAACTCTTGTTAACCAGGAAAATAGGAAGAAATGAGGAGGGTTTTGCCCCAACCTTCCTATCCTGTAAACTTGAGAATGAGGCTCTTATTATCAACTGTGCAGATCTGAAGAGCTCAAAGTGGCTGGAACAGAATGTCATTGACATAAGCCCTTGGCAGAAACATAAACTCTTGGTGGGTGAGACAAGGAAACTTGTCAGAACCACCAAGATAATTGCAAAACTGCCAAAAATCTGTAGTGAACTGGAACCTAAAGAGCTCCTGAGAAAAATCAAGGCTGAGAACGGTGGGGTCACTCCAATGGAGTGGAACGTTCTTAACATTAAGAACGACCCATCTGGGCGGACCATCGTTCTTAGTGTGCCTGAATTAGATGCTGCCACACTTTGTGTAAGGGGATATAAGTTTCATATTGGACTTCACCAAATACAGGCTGAAGTACTTGACAAACCTGCTCCTGCTGATGGGGGTGAAGGTAGTTCAAGCCAACCTCCACCACAATAGAAGTGGTACTACTAACTTCAGTAAGAAGTCTCTTGCTAGGGATATACATCTTGCCTTGATTCAGGAACCCTGGTTGGTTAGGGGGAGAATCAGTGGTCTCAAAGGAACTAAAGGTAAGCTTATCTATTGTACTAATGGTAACGCTAGAACTTGTATACTCTTACATAAAAAAATTGAGGTTCTTCCCCTCTCTGAATTTATCCTTAGGGACCTGACAGCTGTGAAAGTCAGACTCAACATAGAGGGTAGGGACAGAGAAATTGTTTTTGGCTCTGGATACCTGCCCTATGAAGAGATGGCTCCACCTGACCATTCTCTGCACAAGCTCATGAACTTTTTCAGAGATAACAACTTACAGGTAGTCCTAGGACTAGACTGTAATGCTCATCATGTTGTCTGGGGAAGTACGGACACAAATAAAAGAGGTGAGTACCTTTTGGAATTTATTCTAAACTATGGGTTACATATTCTAAATGAGGGCAATGAAGCAACTTTCATTACTTCCAATCGATCTGAAGTAATTGACATTACTATAGCGACAACGCTGATAAGTAAAAATATCAAAAATTGGAAAGTAGATGACAAACCTTCTGGCTCAGATCATCAAAACATCCATTTTGAAATTCACTCTAATGTGTGTCTGGATCGCATATTCAGAGACCCAGTTAGGATGGACTGGAAGAAATTCCAAGAGGAACTGACTGGGTTGGTTGAGCTCGGGAACAGACCTATTAGAGACAACTACGATCTAGAAGTTACAGCAGACCTTCTGCAGAGTAGTATTCTAGATTCTTATCATAACAATTGCCCCATTCGCACTGGGAGAGCTAAACTCCAATGTCTTTGGTGGAATGACTCTCTAGCTGCCGAAAGAGCAAATGTTAGAAAACTTTTTAATAAAGCCAAGAAAAATGGTGAAAGGGAGAACTATAAAACGGCCCTAATTATAACAAACTTGTTAGAAAAAGCAAAATTAACTCCTGGAGGAAGTTCTGTGAAGAGATAGATTCTATTTCTGAAGGAGCTAGACTCCAGAAACTCCTTAAAAGGGATGAACCTATTTTGGTTGGCACCCTAAAGGACGAGGAGAGTAATTTTGCTGCTTCCGGAAAGAGGTTATGGAAATTATGACCAAAACCCACTTTCCAGGAGCTAGAGATATTTATAGCAACAAAGGGGAGCACTGCATTGGCTCTTTGCAAAGAGTCAATAGCAATCAATGGACCATCGCTAAAAATATCATAAACTACAACATTGTTAAATGGGCAACCTTTGCCTTTAAACCTCTAAAATGCCCAGGGCCTGATGGAATTATGCCTATCATGATCCAGAAGGCAGAGAAGGTTGTCATACCAGTGCTAACTAGAATTTACAGAACTAGCTTGGCGAGGATTATCATCAGCGAGGATTTCCTCTGAAATTCTAAGATGCTCTAGGCAGAAGATACGTTTAATCGTAGGCTTCATAGCTGGGCACTACTATTTCAGAAAACACCTCCACAAAATGGGACTGTTTCACCAAGACCCTAACTGCAGGAAATGTCATATGCAAGAGGAAACGGCCAAGCATATCATTTACGAATGCGAAGCTCTTGCCCTCCCTATATTAACTTCTTTAGGCATCATCCATATTAGAGAGTTACACCTAGATTCCATTAAAGGGTTATCGGACTATATTAATAAAGTGGGTGACCTGAGTAACTGGAACTAGGAAACATTGGATTTGGAGTTAATGGTACATGATGCTGATTAAAGCAGAGGTGCCAATGACATACAAACCCAACCTGTAGAAGAAGAAGAAGAACCAGAGCCAGCATTACGATCAGTACCAATAACAGAACCATCTGTATAGACATGCAACCGGTTCGATGCCATGTACCTCTCACCAAAGGTGGCCAAGACAGCAATCCTCAATTCTATCTCAGTGTAGGACTTTTTACACACTGACATAACCAAGTCTAAATTACACTGAGTCGAGTTTAAATGTCTGAGAACATTTCCAACTCTAGGAAGGAGATATCTGTTAAAAACAGGAATTTCAAAAGCATCAGACAGTTCTTTTGTCATTTGTAAGATGGTAGGTTGGGATTTCAATCTGAGATCTACAGGTTTATAGGTTTTTCAAATATCACCACATCTCATCAGTCTCTCGACCAATTTGAGAGCATTTACTTTCCTACAATGGGACAAAGGCTCAATATTTGTTTGTATCTGAATGACTGAGACAGGGGTAGAAAAAGCTCCGCCGGCGATAATTCTGAGGGCACCATTTTGAGTAGCCTCAACTCTGTTTTTGGGTTGATTCAGAAGCAGTAATGAGAAGTTGCTACCATATTCAAAATGTAAGATTTATAGGAAGTACAGAGTAGATCTTGAGTCACACTCCATTTAACACCAGTCAGCCTTTTAAGTATTTTATTTCTCATGCCTCCAATACACAGCACCCTATCAGCCTGTATACCCCAACTTAGCCAGGAGTCCAAAACAATTCCCAGATAAGTAGCCTCCTGAGTTCTCAGGAGTTGTTGATTATCATATAAAAGTTTAATCACTTTAGGTTTGGTACTTAATGTAAAATCCTGAAAAATTATCTTATTTATATTAATAATCATCTTAGTCTTTTTTTGACCAAATCAAGAGTTTTTCCAGGACAGCATTAGGCACATCCTGGATAACTTGGATATCTCGGTCAGTTGTCCATAAAACAAGGTCGTCAGCAAAGAGAAGGGCCTGCAGACCAGCCTGAGAATTCCTAAACACAGCTATTAGGTGAATTATAGCAAAAAAGCATTTGCTAATAGTGACCTACTCTCCAAGTATTAATCTCAACAACTTCAAGTTTGTCAAAATCTGTCACTGAATGTTGTGTAGTCATATTTGCAGTAAAAGTATAGACAATAAAACCAGAGGCAACCTGACAAGCATGTTGCAAGCAGTCTATTGACATTTTGTGAAAAGTGGATGAGTTTAATATAAAAGCAATTATTATTGGTAAGCAATCAACTAATTTTCATGTACGTGATATGAAAAAGCCAATAAAAATTTTAATGAAATCTTAGCTAGGAAATCTATACATTTTTTAATTTTTAATTGCTAAATATTTAAAAAAGTTAAACTTTTCTCATCAATAAAACCTTTTTGTACTTTTTTATTTTTATACTTTTCATATAATTTTCTAAAATGTGTCTGTTATAATATACTACTACATATTTCTCAATTTATCACTTCTACAGTATTAAATTTTTTTCATGCTAACATATTTTAAAATTTATTTGAATTTTTTAATTTGATGCTTGATTATAAGCTAATTTATAAATTTTAGGTTCAGAATAAATTTGAACATTTCAACAAATTTTGATATATTTATTTATCCTTAGGGTAATATTTATCTTTGAATAAGCAAAAGTCATATAAATTACACAGAACACAAAATTATAACCACCAACTGCCCCATTGAAAGGCTATCGATTGAACTACTGATGAATTAAAACTAATCAAACAGGAGTAAACTATAATCAAGGTTGAGGTGTTATACCATCCTTACAGATATAACTAGTTTGAGGCAGGTATGGAGAACACTTGTTATCACATACTGAGACAAGAATAACAAGTTTGTCAGAATTACTTTGTGTGAACAGTATAATACCCATACATTGGTATCATATTTATTTTGAATTCAGTAATTTATAACATAAAGTAGAAATGTTGGCAATTGAGTGAAAACTTAAGATAATTTACTAAAATCATTTTAGTTAATAATACTTGAAATAGTCTATCTTTAACATAGTTACCTAATCATAGTTGCAAATCTGCTCTCAATTTTACATTAAATGTAATTTATGCTGTGGCATTGTTGAAAGTACAGAGAAGGTCTTAGAATTCATTAGCATTTGTGACTTTAAATCAGAACTTGACTTCACCGTACAGGTAAAATGAAGTATACTTAAATTTAATATTGTATATGATAGGTTGTTTATAACAAAAAAAAAATATTTGATTACTTCAATTTAATTAATATTTACATGTATATATATATATATATATATATATAATAGATAATTTTATAAAATTATTTTACAGATCAAAAAACATAATTTAAAAAACGGTCTTATCTTGACATACATATTATACTAACATCTAATACAAAAGTGAGTTAAAACCAAAGTACTAACCTTATCAATACTCTCTCGATTGCCTCGTAAAAGGAGTGTTGAAGCTCTAATATCTAATAGGGCAGATTGCATTCCACATATTTCTATAAGACTTTCTAAATTAACACCATATTTTTCAATGACTGCTTTTAGTAATTTATTTTTTGTTTTTTCATTAGATAATGGGATTATTTCCATTATATCATTTTCTGTATCTTCAAGAAATTTGTTAATTCGAACTTTTGCCTGCTCACAGCTCACAAAAGATCCATAAAGCCTAATGATCTTCTTCTTATAATCCTCAATAATATGCAAATTTTCATCTTTTTCAAGGCCTCGCAACCAAATATGACCACCATGACAAAATAATTTATTTATTCCTTTTACATTCATGCTGTTAAGGATATCTCCCTCTAACAAACTGTTAATAGTTTTATGAACTAATTTTAACACATTTAAATTACTTGAACAAACATTGATGATATAAACATCTTTCTCTTTGTCAATAAATGAAGAAAATCCTTCTTTCATTTTATCTTGAGATTTTAAATCATCTTGTAATTCCATAAGAGTTAAAGCCAAGCGTGGCTGCAAAGCCCTGCATAATTTTGCATCACATGTTACTTGAACAATAAATTCTATAGAAGAAATAACTTGATTATCTGCATTTAATTTTGCAGAAATTATTTCAGAAGCAGAATCTAATCCCTCACAACTATTTGCTCTAATATTAAGTTCCATTTCTAAGTCTTTTGGGTAAGGTTTATTAATTTCAACTTTTGATGACTCATGATCAATGACATTTTTGCAAATTTCATTAATCATCGATTTTATTGATTCTAATCTCTTGCAAGTTGTTTCAAACGGTGAAATATACATTAATTCAATATTATCAATTTCAGCATCAGGCAACAATAATTCTAATTCTTCCTTCAGTTTTTTCCTTTGAATTGTTGGTGGCAAGCCTGAAATACAAAGTTGGTTTCTCTTTTCTTCAGACATCTGCATAAAAATTTTAGTCCCTAATAAATAAATGTGTCTCAGAGAAAGTTTCCGAATTAATCGTAAATCTGTTTTATTACTAAAACTAACTAAAGCATTACCATTACAGGGTCGTCTAATCCATTTCATATGCAAGGAATAAGGAAATTTAATACACTTTTTTATTGAAAAAGGTACAGTTCCAAGGCTATTACCTTCTTCATTTAAACTAATAAATTGGCAATTTGATTTAACTTTGACAGAAGTGGCTTGGGCACCTTTGGACCAATCAACCTCCAAAAAAACAGAATTTTGATCTTTTTTCAATTCAAAAAGACTTAGTTTACATTCATTTATGATTTCTTTAAGTTTAATGTTCATAATATCCTGCAAAGCACTGTAAGCTATATCCATGTATTTAGGAAATGCATATATGTATACACACCCATTTCTAATAGATGGTATCACAGAGATAAGGTCACTACCAGTTTTTGATTTAACCATTTCAACAATTTTATCAAGCTTTTCTTCATTTTCTCCAAAAAATATGTGATTCATAACTTCTTCACCAACAGGTTCAATAGTTCGTTTTGTTAATGTCTCAAACAATTCATCACTATCAAAATTTAATGTTGACTCTTGCAGAGCTTTCATGATAAGTTCATTTGAAATGGCAGTAACATTTTTTAAATAAATTTTATCAGCAGTAAAAAGATGATCAAAAATTACAAATTGAGGGACATCATCTTCTTGACAAATAACAGAAAAAGGATGCAAGAACCCGACAGAATTGGAAGACAAAATTCTAAAACCGCATTCTAAACGACCAGTATAAACACAGAGATTATCTTGAAAACAATTAAATAATAATTCACTTAAAAATGAGCACCAGTCTTCATATTCAGAAAACTTTTTTCTTATTTCTATTTCTAAGCAATTATAAATAATTTCACACATTTCTTCAACTTTCTGGTTTATGCTTCTAAGGAAATTAACATTAATGTAATGTTTTTTGCACCAATCGTAATCAAAATTGTTTTGCAAGCACAGTTTATAAATATTTAGGTATGTTAAGGTGTCACTTTTATTTTTAATTAAATTTACCTGCATTGCATCGATCATTCGTTGGCATTTTGGATTGTCAGAATGCATAAACAACTTTCCTTTAACAGTGAAAAATGATACAATAACAATAGTTTCAAAGGCTAATCCAAAGTCAATGCCAAGCAAGATTAATTTCGAATATTTGGCTTCAAATGGAAGCTTAATTATATCATTACCAATTTTGGATACACAGTTATTTACAATTGCTCCACATTTTTGCAAAATATGCAATGTATTCTCTTCGATATCCTTTGGTAAAAACTCTACAAATTGTGAGTTTGTAGCAAAATCTGGTTTGTATTTTAAAATTTTAATTAAAGTATTCAAGGGACTCCCATACAACATTTCCGGATAGTCTCTGTCTGGCATATCTTCAAGATAGTTCAATTTATTGTACATTCTGTAACAAATACCAGGATTATAACTACCTGCTAAATTTTTACGATGCTTTGCTCTAATGGATGATATGAAAACTGTGTTTAAAGTGTTAATATCTTTGCTTCCATCAAAAAAATAATCTTCTCGGATTCCACAATCAATTACAAAATTTACTGAAGGAATATTTAATGCTTCAGCAGAACCAACTGAAAAAAATACTACTCTTCGTGAACAAGAGATACTTGTGAAAAGATTAAAATCTGAAAGATGATAACAATTTTCTTCCAATATAACATCATAAATATCATTGCACTGATATTCACAGCAATAAATTTTCAAATGTTTAGAGGCAGATCTTGCATCTTTCAAAGAAGGCATGAAAACTAAAATATTACCAAAATCTTCTAATGTATGAATAGCTAAAATTGTTTTAACAGTTTCAACGACATAATTAACTTCAGGTGTTAAAGAACTGTTTTTCCATATACATCGTACAGGAAAAGTAAGACACTCAGTGCATAAGTTCACTGGATTTAACAGTTCAAAATATTTTTGTAAATTAGTAACATCCATACAAGATGGTAAAATAAGTACTAGTTTAGAATCTTTGTTTTCTTCTAGCATTTGTCGAAAATTTGAAAGTAAAATATCAGAAATAACTCTTCTGTTCAATGGGTAACTGAAAATAATACAACTAGCTTTTCTAATAAAATATTCTCTATTGGAAGAATACTTCAACATTTCTTGTTCAGTCATAAGAAATGACTCACTTGTGAATCGCACTTGGTTGAAACAATTTCCAGTTTTTTTCCCTAATGCCACATTTAAAGCATGCGCCAGATGTTGTTTCTGTACATCAGAGTTTTCACAAGAAACTATGAAATGATGTGGAAATTGCTTTTGCAAAATCAGTGGCAATACAATATTAAAACAATAACAATTTTCAGTTCTAATGATTAATATTTGATTGCTAGATAAATTTTCCAATATTTCACTTTGAAATGCATAAGCAGGAAAAAAATTTTCAAATAATTTCCTTTCATTCTTAACAACTGTTTTTATTGCTTCACAGATTTTAATAGCATCTTCATACATTGAGGGTGGAGCATAAGCAAATTGATATTTTGCAAGTTTAACAACATTATCAAATTGATTTTGCTGTAGTTTCAAATTATTTAATTGATTTTGTAACACCAGTTTAGATATCTTAGTTGCATTCTGCATAGAATAATGTATTTTTTCTACTTCTAATATTAGTTTTTTAATACTGTCTTCAGCCATTTCATCTAATTCTTGCCTATAGTGCATGATTATATCAGAAGATTTAAATGATTTTAATATAGGTATATCATTGAGTTGCCTGGTTGTATCTCTGTTTAGATTGTGTAACAAACTACTTGAAATTTCTGAAGAGGAATTTCTTTCTTTTTTCTCTAATTGTTCTTTTTCATTTGAAGACTGTCTTAGAATATTTTGTTCATTGAGATGATTATCAAACATAGTTTCATTTTTATCAAATGAGTAATAGGGAGGTGAGTTTAAATTCTTTGCATCATAAGATATTGAAACTGTGTTAACAGCTGGACCTATAGAATTTGATTCGTTGAACTGAAAATAATTTGAAGGATTAACATTGATTTTTTCCTTGTGTTCATCAGTTTGCCTTTCATATTGATTCAAAGAGTTATTGAGCTGTTTCTCAACTGGAAAGGGTACATAATAAGGCACATTTTTGACTACAGAAGAATCACAAGATTTTATCTTAGGTATTTGTGATTTTTGAGTACTTGATCTATAACTGAAAAGGGAATATTCGGAATTAGAGTCAGAATCAGAGTTGGAATCTGAATCTAAGCTCAACCCTACTTTTCTTTTCAAAAAATCAAGATCACAGTCAATAGGAATACCTATCTCAGTTTTTATTTCAAAATCCTCTGTTTGAGATGTGAGACTGTTTGACATTACAGTATCTGACTTGTTGTTAGATGCTGTTTTCTGGAAAATGTTATGATTATCCAAAACTGTAGTGCCAATAGGAATACTAAGCAAACTCTTGTCAACAACATCGTTAGCAGTGGATGGAGAGTTATGTATAGAGCTATATTTTGGTTTAAATTCTTGTTTATTATCAAAAGGTATACTTTCAAAAGCTGTATGAAATTCAATTTTTTTATCATTTTTATTGACAAATTCTTTATCACATAGTTCAATATTATGTTCTGAACTTCGGATGGGTGATATTTTCTTCCCACGTTCAGGTAGTTTTCGTTTCTTAAAAACTACACCTCTTTTTTTACAAATAATCTTTTTTTTCACTGGCCACTTAAGCACATTCTGTTTAAAATTGTTTTTTTCTTGATTCCTACTAGTAATTTCATTATCTCCAGTAAGAGAAACTTCTGTTTTAAAAATATCAACTAACCTAACATTTGATCGAAATGACTCATTCATTGATAGATTTAAATCAGAAAGTGAACTTACAATATCAGAATTTTGTTCTAGATTTTCATAAACTTTAGAATCTTTTTGATCTGATCTAGCCATAAATTCCTTTGTTTATAAATCATAAAAATTCATTTTTTTATTTTTGGAAAAATATAATGTATTAATCAGAATTTGTTACCTATGAAATATATACAGATTAAAATATAAATGAATAAATAACTGAATGTTAAATTCAAAAATTTTCATTCCTTCACTGTCATTCAAATGATCACATATAAGATACCTAAAAAAATAAATACCAAATCAGTCCATAAGAAAAAGTGAATAAATATTGTTTTCATAAAAGAAACACATTGCTCAGTCATGGATAAATTTTTTGTCTTAGTATTCAAGTGACAAAAACTTTATTTTTTAAAATAAAGTTTTTTTACATAATTTTTCATTCAATAAATTATAAAAATACATCAAGCTTCTAAATATCTCTTAGTATATTATCCAAATTACCAAAAATATTAATTGCTAACAAAAATTGCTTCAATGCAATAACTAAATAAATCAACAAATTATTAAACAATGAATAATTTTTATTATTTTAAATAAAATAAAATAAAGATTAGAAATGAATGCCTTGAGTACCTTCATTGTTTTTAAGAGAAAAAATTGAGTAGTTTTATAAAAGGAAAATATAATAATTTTTCCTGTTTAGCAATTTTGTATGATCAAAAAATGCATTTAATGTTATTGAAGCTTTTGAAGCAAATGATAGTTGTACTAGCATGAAATTTTTTTTTTTACAGCTTTTCCATTATTGAGAAAAACAGTAAAACTGATTACTATTTCAGAGTTTGAAGAAAAACACTATAAATAGGTTTTTTTTAACTTGAAAATTATGCAAGCCTCAGTATCGGTACTTTGTATTTTTTTCATAATTTAAGAGCAATCACACACAACTGAGGAGAATTTTTAAATGGAATAGTTTTCCTAATTAACATTAATTCAGATCACACTGTGAGATTTTAAAATTAAAGAATGTAGAATATAAGTGAAAAAATATACATAAAGAATAAAAAGGTGCAAAGGAAAAGTTGTTAAACACTGAAATTAATCTTAATGATTTAAACAAATGTCATAACATATAATTATTAACTTATAAAATTTCATAATTCCATATTGTGTAATAAAAATTGAAAAAAGTAATTTGTACAATTTGTGACTTATTTTGGACTTTGAAAGGTTGAGATTCATTTTTGGTATAATGAGATTTAATACCCAGAGAGTCAAATATATTTTTATTTTTAACATACATAATAGTAAATAATAAAATTGATTATGGAGATAAAAAATACCTAGATCATGATCACCAAGAAATGGGAACAATAGGTAATATAGTGGTATAACTCATTCCTAAGTCCTAAAGATTAACTTCAATATCTTCTGTACTTGTACTTCTTCTGACAAAATATTTATCATAACTGAATCAAATAGAACATGCAATGAATTTAATGATAAGTACATAATGTATAAAATACTATACAATTTAGTTTTATTATTATAAAATAAATAATTTTTACAGTAATGTGTGTACTATCACTTACTGAATGATCAAATGTTGTCAATGATGTGCTAGTTTTTATTTGTAAATTTAAGTTATTATAAATACACATACCCAATAAATTAAGGATAATCCTGAAGTGCATGGAAATCAAATGTGAAAACAAAAATACAACCAGTAGATATATTATACACATGGTCACATGCATTATATGAAAATTACAGGAAAGCACCTGATGATTCCGAGCAAACACCACAATTACAAGAGCCTAAAAGAGGGTATATAATGACATGTGGCAAAAAAAGAAACCTGTTTACAACCAGCCCACACTGGCTTGGTAGCAGGACTGCATAGGTGTGACATAGAGAACATATGTGGATGCTGTTTTACATTGTAGAATTATTGGCCACCTGAAATTTGGGCATACACAGATAGCAGTAACTGAGAAATTCAGAATTGCCTAAAATGTCATCTCTAGAATCTGGAAATAATTCCAAAATATAGAAACGTCAATAAACATTACAGTACAGGTAGCCCCTGAGTAACAATGCCAAATCATGTATAGTATTTGCCAATAGCCACCAAAAGAAAGTACAGTAATGGCCCGGTTGCATCAAGTATCTTCGGCCATGGGTAAAATCGGTTCAAGGCAAACTGAGCACAAATATTTGAAACAGAATGGTATATATGTTTGCAGGCCTGTCAGATATGTGTTCTGCTCACAACAACTCACTACTGCCAACATTTACATTGGAGTAGAGAACATGCAATGTGGACACCCAACAAGTCGAGGTTTAACTTAAAATCTGATTCATATCACACATTCATGTGGAGAAAGAAAGAACCCAGTACCACCAAGACAACATCAATGAATGCTAACATTACAGTGATGCAAGAGTGCTCGTTTGGAAGGCATTTTACTAGGCTCCAGAGCAGATCTACATGTTTAAATCAGAACTAAGACAGGACAAATTTATCGAGACATTATTTTAGAATAACATGTCTGCTTGTTTAAGGGTGCTGCAAGAATTGAATTGGTGTTTATGAATGACAATGCCTATCCTCACCATTTGAATATTGTCAATGACTGCCTTCTATTGGAGAATATCACCTGTATGGAATGGCCAGCATTCTCACCTGATTTGAATCCAATAGAGCTTGTGTGGGACATGTTTGGTCAATGAATCATAGACCATCAACCATCTTATAAACTTGTACCAGAACTTCAAAGAGCATAGCTCACTGAATAAAGTTCTCTGATCAAAGTGCAGCTCAATAATGAGATCCTCACCATGCCTAAAAAATGCACTAACTGTATTTCCTCATATAGGAGACATACCATGCATTAACTATCTTACCAACAACATACTGTTTAGTTGTTGTATAGGTGATATGTAGGGTAAATGCTCCAGGGAGCTATTATTGTTTCTTATGTATGCTTGGTATCTCACAGATACAAAAATATTTTTCTCATTTGTTTAATATATGGGCATTATAAATAAATAACATCTGTTCAGTTTCTGTGCTTTTAGTGGCTGTTTCCAGCATTATGAATATGTGTGTATATGAAAATATACATAACATGCATATATATATATATATATATATATATATATATATATATATATATATATATATATATATATATATATATATATATATATATATATATACCTTAACATGAAAATATACACATATTTTTATACCTAGAACATCAGATCTAAAAAATGGCCATTCAAATCTGCTATATAATCAACTTCCTTCACTTTTGATAAAATAATTTTATTCAAATTTGCAATAAGAATTCAAAATTGTTTGGATAATATCACCGAAACTACACTAAGTTGTGAGTTAACAATACAGATTATCAAATATCCCAGCATACAAATGTCCAAAAAAAAAAGAATTTTTTCTTTTTCTTTCAAAGAATTTTTTTATTCTTTATTCTAAAAAATTTAAAATATCATTTTTCTTTAAAAAAAATTTTATTTTAATGATTTTTCATAGAAAAAAATTGGCATATAAGAAAAAACTCTAAAGTAAGAGCTATAAAGTAAAAGTAAGAGCTATTTTTTAGAAAAACTAATTTTAAAAAAATGATCAAATTTTTTTAACAGAAAATGAATATACTGGTACAAAGTAAATAATTTTTTAAATTTCCAAAAAATAAATAAAAATGAATGTTGTCCATTAGTGTTATGAATGGTAGATAAATTTAATTATAATCTAGTCTATCTATTTTTGCTAGACAGATTTCAGATGGGCATTAGAAATAAAATAATTCAAGATATAAGATCGCTTGTGTGAGACACTAGCATGTATAATTTTTGCCCATATCTGACCCAGCAAAAGTGCATTAAAAGATTAAGAACATAACCTTATTACCTGTCAGTAATTTTGTCTTTCTTACAACAAATCTGGAGTATTTGTAATGTTATAAAATATTTAGCTTTAAAGTGGATAGTTAAAAAATATTGAATTATCAAATTTTAGGTATGCTAATGAAACCAATTTTAAGTAAAAGCAATATTTGGCAATAATTAAAATAATCTACAATATTTATATATTTTATTATATCATAAGGAAATTTTGAAGCAAAAATTAACACAAAAAATCTTTGTCTTAAAAGATCTGTGAACAGACTTTAATTGTTCTAAATTTACAGCTATTAATTAGAATTCAAGTATCAGTTTTGGCAGCTTCAAAGGTATTAGAAATCTAGGGAAAAATAGTAAAGGATGAAAAAATCAGAATTATTTTAAATTATACTATTATATACAGTAATGTGTCAGTGAAATAAAATCTCATAATTTATGAGATATTTACAACAAATAATGGTAAAATATTTTTTCATTATTCATCTTTAATTCTAAATGAAATTAGATTTTGACAATTTTATACCACAGTTGTAAAAACAGAAAATTTAGACATGGATACATATTTTTTTAATTCAAATGATCTCTTAATCATTATCAGAGCTAAAAGTGGCAACCTTTTCATAAAATATAATGTATATATATATATTATTTACCATTTAACAGGTCAGCTAATTTGATTTATTCATATTGCAACACAATATTATAGCTAATGCACTTATTTTTGTTTTTATGAAAGACATATGTCTAACAGCTCATGGCTTATAAACAAATGATCTCATTTATAATATATGTATTAACTGATGTGTTAAATGTGATCTAAATTTCAATATAAAAAATCAGCTACATATAGTTATTTGTAAATGAAACTTGAAATGAATTTACTCCAATTTATATAGGAAAATTTTAAAATCTATCAAATACTATACTATGACATATTTTTTTTAAATAAAACATCAAAAAAATCTGAGAAAGCAGATGAAAATATAATTTATATGAAAGTAGGTTTTTATAAGAAAAAAAATTATGGAATTTTTTGAAATAGTTAATATAAATATCATAATTTGGGTGATATGGATAAAATTTCACTTTTGCATATTTTTGAATGAAATATCAATTTTATTTGGAGAAATATATTTTAAATTTAATAATTATTTTCTCCTTTAGGAGAGGTTGCCCTAAATGAAAATGTTCCTGTTTTTATATTTCTATATTAATAAGTTAGTATAGTTTAGTTTTTTATTAAAAAGTGTGTTTTTTTAATTGCGTTTTCCATTATCTTTTCTTACAGATTTTTATACTTTGCTCAAGATTTGTAGTCCTTTATCCTTATTTTGTGCAATAAATCTTGCACATGTGATGATGGAACTATGCTAATATTTTTTTTTTTGGATAAAAATTCTGAAATATAAATTATATTGGTTAGTTTCCTTTTTATGCATTTGAGATGTTTTTAGTTTCAACTTATTTATCAAATATGTGTTGATGTTATAGCTCTTGATTTACGAATCAATAGTTTAGGGAGATTCCAAAAAGATAAGCTCAAAATCTAATCTTTAGATGATTTGACTTAGTGAATGCAGCAAGATTCACTGTTCTTTAGAATCCTAATTTTTCTAAGATGTTTAAATCTAGTTGCATACCTATGAAAAATTGTTATATTGATTAAGCAAATTAATCTTTTCTACTAAAAATAAAAAAACAATATATCTAATTAATATTGCATGGACTGACAAATACATCATTAGGGAATTGCATGATGTTATTTATCATTTAGGAATTTAAAAAACTTTTTTGGAAATTTTGATGTTCTAAAATATTATTTTACTTGATTTTTTATTGTTATTATAAAACATTTTATTCAATAAATAATATTTTCTCTTATAAATAAAATTTCACTTTTGCATATTTTTGGCCAGTTAAAAGTTTAGTACATAAAGTTATATTAAGTGAATAGAAAAAAATAAGATAAAAAAGAGCCATGTGGAATAGCAAAACTGTTTGGGGATGCATATCTTGAATATAGAAAATTCAATGTGTTTGATTTATTGTCTAAATGGGTTCTATCTAAAGAATTATATACAAAAAGTTTAAAGAAAGGTGCTAAAAAGAGCTAACTGTATGTTTGAAAATGAAATATCATAATGTTTGTAATTAAATGTGTAATATGAACGCTTTTGTCAAATGAATCTCAATAGCTGTTTTGCAAACAGCAATTTGATTTCTTTGTTAATTTAAATACACAATCACTAAATCAAATAAAATCAATAATTTAAAGTAGACCCTAAACTATTGCAGACATTCCTGCTTGAAGCAAAATTTAAGTCCACAAATTATTGATATAAAGTTCAAAATCTTAACCATTTAATTGCTTGCTTGACACTATGGATAGTATAAAAAAAACTTAATATATTATACTTTAGTAAAGCTATGCTGATAATATTTTGTTGACTGAAATTAAAAGATTGAGAATGTACTTTATTAATAGAGAAATTTAAAAATTAGATCAACTTAAAAATAATATGTTATAAATTTAAAAAAAGTTAATTATTTATTGTAAGATGATGTCATTTAAAAAATTCTAATAAAAAATGAAGATATTGAGCAATTTTGGAAATAAAGTCACTTAAGTATTTGACAAACAGCACATGTTAGCTTTTTTAAATCTTTTATTTAAAGAAAGTAATTAATTACTTTCTTTCTTTGTGTGAAAGTAATACTTTCACACAAAGAGAAATTCTGATAAAGTATGTATAAAGCATATAGTACAGTTATAAATGCATAGGATGAGTTAAAATCAATTAACCAGAATAAAAATGTAATATTTCATATAAAATTGATTATGAAGAATTGATAAATGTGAAAGTTTAAGGAAAGCATCAAAAATTGACAATAAATTATGCGAAATTAAATATACAAATGATTTTTACCATCTAAATCTTTTACCTATCTAAATTAATATTTTTCACTAAAGGCTAAATTCAGTTAAAATCCATACTAAACACATAATACAGCTATAAATGCAAAAGATGAGTTAAAATCAATTAGCCATAACACAATAGTCAGGTTTTACATAAAATTGAATAAAAAGAATTGAAAATGTGAAAGTGAAAGAAAGCATCATTAAAAGAAAAATTAAAGAAAGAAAAATTATCCAATATTAAATACACAAATAATTTTTATAGGCTAAATCATTAAATATTTCGTAAGCGAAATAAAAGATATTCTAATTACCAGTATTTAAAGGATAAGTGGTTTATCACAAAACACAAAATGCTTAAATTAAGTACATTGATAGGTTAGGTCACGACAAAAAACTACAGCTAACATTGAGTTAGATTGAGTTTTTATTTGAAACTTAAACAAGATTGTTAGTGCAGATTGATATCAAATTAGTTTCGGTTTAACTTTGAATTTTTTTCGTCCACACACTAATCTTAGTTGAAGTTTCAAAATACAGCCAGCCGCTAAATAATTTTGAAATCTGGACAACTGGCGTAGCGGGGACTCGAGCTGGCACTATTTTTATAAAAATTTTTATTAACTGCTTCAACTTGTGTAGCAAATTATTCATGCGAAATCTTTAATTAAATAGATTTGACAGATTCACTTAGATTTCAGAGAGACTAGATTAAACAGTTCCTTTATTATATAATTACGATAAATACAAAAATTTAAAATTTTGAATAATTTAATTGAATTATTCATTAATGATGATAAATAAATAAAATTTATTTAATTTATAAAAATTAAGGTTTTTATAAAATTTTAAAAAGCTTATTAATTTTATGAAATTATGTAGATTGAAGATATCAGTGGGATTCAAAAGATACAAATTATTTTGACTAATAGAAAAAATGCTCTATTCTAAGAAATAAGTCATATATGTTTTACAATTCATTTGAAAAATCTGAGATGGGTTATATATAGTTGAAAAATCTGAGATGGTTTATATATAATTAATTATAGTTTGAATTAATACTAAGCATGGATTTCTCATTATGAAAAGGAAATAAATTGAAATTCAAAATCTTATTTTTTACATTTAAATATATAATAAGCTAATTTTCATGAAAAACATTGAAGAATTTAAATATACATTATTTAATATTATTGAAAACATTGATTCTTGTGTTTAATATAAATAACTGAAACAGTAATTTTGCTACATATTGTATGTTGCTGAGGTTGTTTAAATTTTTAGTAAAATAATTTCAACAGTAAATTTTTAAAAAATTTAGAATTAATTAATGCAATATTTATTGATAATTCATCTTTATATTGCTGAGTCAAATTAAGTTTAAATATAAAGAGACAGTAATCTAAAAATGATGTAAACCCTAATAGCAGAGGCTCAATGGTATTACAGTGGCCATTTACCGGTTTCATTGGTAACTCACTTTACACAGAATTTTTTTAGTGGTCCGTGCCCAGTAACTGATACATGAAGCGGTCACTGTATTTCCTACCGTATATTGTGCACAACACTTTCGTCGGCTGCTGATAGAGTGGTCACTGAACGGTGGCTGTAGCTTTCACCATTGAGATTGAAAGAGAGTAGAATTATGCGCAGACTTATTAATAGGTCTACGCATGCATGGCGGCCATATTTGAAAATCGTTGTGTTATTTACCAACTTTTTTGTATGTTTACTTAAGATCTTGAATAATAGCATTATTTTTAACAGTATAATTTAGTAAGTACTATCAATTATTTTAAATAAATAAAAAGAAAACATCTTTGAAATGTCTAATTTAATTTTGTCATATTGTTTGTTACAAAGTTTATTTTAATTTTGTGTTCGTAAAATTTTGTCAAAATAAGCATTGCAAATAATAATCTATTTTAAAAAATATGAATTAATTTTCGTATTAAATTTCATTTTAGTTTGTTCATTGTTTTTGATGTTGAATCCATAATATTAATAATCTGTGATTATTATGATAATTAAAAACCAGTAACCACCCTAAAGAGCAATGTTGATAATTTCTTTTGTATATTTTCGATGTATGCTATTTTTTTAATTTGATTTCTTTTTCGTTATTAGCATTAATATGTGAAACTTGGCCATGAAGAGGTTAGCATTTTTAAATAAATTTTGTGATATAAAGCTTTATACGAAAAGAAATTTCTTAAAATCTAATCTAATGTAAAAATTCACCTTAGTGATAAACATCAGGATAGATTATGTATTATTATATTAGGATATTCTATAAATTGTGCTAAATAACAAAAGTCTATAAGTAGTTTCTAAATTTTAATATAACTTAAAGTTTAATTATTCTTTTACATTTGAAATGTAATCATATTCACATAATAATTAATTTTGATACTATTAGTTTTGATAATTAATTTTGTAAATAATTAATTTTGATATTTATACAATAATTTCTATGATTTCATAATAAAATTAATTTTATCTTTGGCCTATTTCTAGTGGATTGTTGAAATTAGTCATGTTGAAGTCAATTTCCAGCATAGATAAATGTATCGTTTGTGTATAAATGTTATTTTTTATTCTTAAATAAATGAATAACCAAGAATTTTATGTATATATTATAATGCGTTTATATTTACAAATAAATTCTTCTGTTAAACAGAAAGCAATATATATAAATACTGTATACGTAATTGCAATGAAGATTATGGAAAAAATAAATAAATTTCAAGGACTGGTGTTGTGAAGCCAAATAAATCGCAACACAATAAGACTTAAGGCTTCTGAATAAGGTTCTTAAAACAAATAAATTTTAAAAAAATAGAAATTTTCATGGTAAGCAAATGTGAATACAAATGATGGAAAAACAAACTTACCAATTAACAGTCTTTTCAAATCGGCATTTACCCTAATTAAATGTAAAATATAACTTTACAGAAGTATATAAATAAATCAAAAATGGAAATTATTAATAATATGATGTTATTAAATGCATTAGATTTATATCATATACATAATTACATCGTAGAAAATAAATTGAATTAAAGGGTCATCTCCAAAGTGCTATACAGCCAAAAAAGTGAAATAATACTTCTTTTAGAATAATATTTTGTAAATACATTTATTAGAAATTTATATGTGAATTAATAAATGTAGATTAATATTTGTACAACTAATTTATCAATGTTACTTTTTTGATATTAATAGCATCGGATTTTGAGTTTTGAGATGGTTTCATGGTTAATAGTATACAAAATAATTGCAGGTAAAAAATAAAATGTAATATATCTAAACATAAAAAATATGAAATATTTTGATTTCGATTATAATTTTATAAGTTCAAATAGATAAAAAAATTTCAAGGTAACCAAGATTTGTTTCTACAAGTATAAGAAAATCAAACCAACTTTTGAAAACTTCTTGATAAAGTAATAAAACGGTCGCGATTAAACTTCAAGAATCGAATTTTAAAAAATGATTGGTATTCAGGAACATTAATCTCAATTAGCAAGTAAATTCTTAATAAACAAAAAAGCGATTAAACAACTTAGAAAAATAGATAGCCATATTGGATTTAACTTGATATACTATATTTGGGCAGAATGCCCAAGATAAGTAGTAATTTGGCTACCTTTATAGTACCAATAATGGCTAATCATGACATACTGGGGAAAACTTTGCGCCTCCTATTGGTCTAATATTGGCTTATTTTATCATTTCCTACATTGGGGAAACCTTGGCCCCAGTGATAAGACCAACTTTGCTTTATCTTTTCCTGCTCAATTATGGGAGAAATGGGACGCTTATTATAGTCCATTATTGGGCTAATCTTGGTATATTCGTATATTGAGGAAAACTTAAGGCTCATTATTGGTTCCTTATTGGTTTAACTTAGCAAGATTGTCTATTTTGGGCCAATATATTTTGCTACTAGAATAGTTTCTTAAGTCGTGTTATTTTGCGAGCACTTTCTGTCTCTAGTAAAACAAGCTTAGTTTCAAAGTCTAAATTAATTCAAGGTTCATCATTAGCAGCATTTATTCAATTATTTTATATTCATTCCAGGGTAACCAGGTTAGAAAAAGGTCGTTCTCGTTGATGATTCTGTAATAAGAAAGTTTTATACCCAACTCAATGAAGATTCGTCGTGTTCACAAATGACGGTTGGGGTGCAAAAAATAAGACGCGGTCACAATCTTCTCCAAATAAAATAATGTTTATAGGTTGGCAGTTTGAAGATTATCTCTTTATTATATTTGCTTTTAAATTATGAGAGCACACGCAGTTTCGTGGCTACGATATCGCACCCACAGTGTACCTAACAATTTAAGATATAAACATCTCTACCCTTTATCATGCTGGAAATTTAAATATTCCTAGTAGCTAAGCATTAAAAGAAAAACCCTTTGCATTCAACAACCGATTCGCAATTTACACAACCAATTTTTTGATCCACAAATTGTCTTTTGATCAACTGCATGTGCACTAATCACGTTAGTGTTTAGAGACAATCCTAATACAACTAATTAAGGATTGTTTGTCTTAAGACCCTTTGCCTTGTTTCCTAAAAATCAATTGTTTTTGCTGTTGAGTAGCAATATCTGTTCTATCTTGACCAAGTTGTTAATAAAACAAATTTGACATCATTTATTGTTTCATGTGGACATAGTGATAACTTGTAGTTTGACTTTATTCTAGTCTAAATTTAACGTTTCTTTAAATTGGTAATAGCATTGAAAAGATATTTTTTACCACTCCAACAACAACCTTTACACTTTTTTGTTCAGATTCAAATTTCCCAATGATACATGAATTCTTAACTTTCAGTAAATCCCTTTATTGCAAACAATCTGCAGTTGAGTAAAAGACAATATGAGGCAAAGAAGATTTCTAAAAGATTTTTATGTAACAAATAGTTGAAAGAGTCACTCATCAACATAGATTTCAGCTTAATCATGATTATATGCTTTTTGCATTATTTTTCTTTTGATGCTACCTTATATAAAGAATGGTATAGGGTTGTTCACACACAAAGTATAGAAAAGGTCTCAAGAATTTGCTACCATTTGAGCTTTTAGGCCAGAAATTGACGTTAGTATATGGGTAAAATGAAGTAATATTTATAGATTTAGTATTGCATTAAACAATAAACATATTCTATTAATTTAATTTAGTTTAAATTTAATATTACACACATGGATATATACACTGCTGGCCACGGAAAATGCAACACCCGGAAAGAAGCATGCAAATGATTAGAATTTCAGCGCAGACTCACATATCGCACGCCTGTGGCACCACTTCAAAGGGCTATTTATGACTTGGAGATTTCGACGATTTCAAATTCGGCAATTGTGTTTCTCTTGTGGTTTTTTCAAAAAAAAAAAAGATTAGTTATGCATCGTAGAAAACATCGATCATTTTTTGATCAATTATCCGAGCTCGACAGAGGAAGAATAGCGGCTTACCGAGACTGTGGATTATCTTTCAGGGAAATTGGTAGTCGTGTTGGACGAAACCAAACAACTGTAATGCGGATATGTGATCGTTGGATGCAGGAAAGTACAACAGATCGACGTGTTCGATCGCATCCGCCTCAGAGCACCACTTCACGAGATGACAGGCAAATTGTGCGCATGGCAATGACGGATCGCTCATCTACATCACGAACCATAGCACAGCACATTCAGTCTGCAATGCATCATCCAGTATCTGCGCATACCATTCGACACCGCTTACAACAGAGTGGTCTGTCTGTAAGATGTCCATTGCTTTGTCTACCCTTGACGCAGAACCACAGATGTCTCCGCCACCAATGGTACGATGAAAGAAGGATTTGGATGTCAGAATGGAAGGAAATTGTCTTCCATTCTGACGTCCCATACTGACGAGTCACGCTTTTGTATGCAACACCACGAAGGTCGCATTCAAGTTTCGAGATGTCGTGGAGAGAGGATGCTGAACAGTTGCGTTATGCATCGCCACACTGGTTCTGCACCGGGTATTATGTTATAGGGTGGTATCACTCTCGCAGTGGTGTAGTGAAGGGGGGAGGTAATGCCCCAGCACCGCTTCGAGAGGGCCGCCAAATAGTAGTTATAAAAATATTTTTCAGAAAAATTTGATTTTTTAAATGAAATATCAATTTTATTTGGAGAAATATATTTTAAATTTAATAATTATTTTCTCCTGTAGGAGAGGTTGCCCTAAATGAAAATGTTCCTGTTTTTATATTTCTATATTAATAAGTTAGTATAGTTTAGTTTGTATTAAAAAGTGTGTTTTTTTAATTGCGTTTTCCATTATCTTTTCTTACAGATTTTTATACTTTGCTCAAGATTTGTAGTCCTTTATCCTTATTTTGTGCAAGAAATCTTGTACATGTGATGATGGAACTATGTTAAATTTTTTTTTTGGATAAAAATTCTGAAATATAAATTATATTGGTTAGTTTCCTTTTTATGCATTTGAGATGTTTTTAGTTTCAACTTATTTATCAAATATTTATTGATGTTATATCTCTTGATTTACGAATCAATAGTTTAGTGAGATTCCAAAAAGATAAGCTCAAAATCTAATCTGTAGATGATTTGACTTAGTGAATTCAGCAAGATTCACTATGTTCTTTAGAATCCTAATTTTTCTAAGATGTTTAAATCTAGTTGCTATACCTATGAAAAATTGTTACATTGATTAAGCAAATTAATCTTTTCTACTAAAAATAAAAAAACAATATATCTAATTAACATTGCATCGACTGACAAATACATCATTAGGAACTTGCATGATGTTATTTATCATTTAGAAATTTAAAATACTTTTTTGGAAATTTTTATGTTCTAAAATATTATTTGACTTGATTTTTTATTGTTATTATAAAACATTTTATTCAATGTATCATATTTCCTCTTATAAATAAAAAATGTGAAATTTTAATCTCATTTTGACTAAAATAAAATAAGAAAATCACTTTCTAAAAAGGAAATTTTATAAAGCTGAAATATTATTAATAAAAACTTGTCAAACTATAATTAAAACACAAGTGAAAATTTTTCTTTAAAGGTTCTTAAAATTTGAACTTTTTAATAATCAATGAGAAAGGTATAAAACCTACAAAAAATTTCATTTCAAATAAAATGAATGGATGTGTGTAAAATATTTCATTTCTCAATTCTTAATAATTGACTTTTATAATTACAATTATTATTATAAATATATAAGTTACACCATATTCTAATCACTAAAATTTCGAACAGACAACAAGTATATGATAATGAAATTATAGTACCGAGTATTTTGTCAGGTAAAAAACTTTATCTCAGAGTTTATTCTTTTGTAGAGCTTCTAAATTATATGTTTCTTAAACTAGCATGGCCATGTTCAATAAAATCCGAGAAAAATACATACATGTATATTAAGTATTTATAAATATATTATTATATATACATTCAATATAGCTTAGGGCTTCTGTGAAGCTAAATCTGGATGATATAGTGAATCTGTAGGAAACTTCATTTTAAAGAATAATACTCATTATAAATAATTAATGTTGTATAAAAAATTCCAATGATTTTGATTTTAAACTTTTTCAATTGCTGATTAAATTAATTTCACTTGAGCCTCTTCCATATCAAATGAAGAAGACCCGACAAGGATGAAGAGACTAAAAATGTTAAAAGAATCAAATTACTATTTTATTTTTATATTCATTTCATTTACTAAAAACCATTAAATGTATTAGGAAAATAAGTAATATAAAACGTAATTGAAAGATGTTATATTGAGACTTAAACCTTCTGGGAGAAATTCTTGTTCATAGCCTCCGAGGAAAGAAAAGCTTTGTATTTACTTTGTTGTAACCCCTTATTAGAATTACAGTTCGCCAGATTTTTTACATTTGGACTTATCAAATTTACACTCTGTCTCGAGACACATGGTTAACATTACTGATTTTCATGAAAATGATTTTCTAACACAATTTTTAACTAATTCTAAATTTCCGTAAGTTTAATTTCTACTGATACATTTCCGAATCCTATTCTAGTTACGATTTTTTTTATCTCAAATTTAAAAGAACAATCTGAGCCTTTAAAATTATCTATATTTAAGATTATATTAAAGTAGATTTTTTCTGTTGTTATTTGCATTGTACTCTTATTACATGTTTATTCTATATATTATATTACTATTTTTTGAGATGAGGGGCCGAAATTGGTATCGTACCCGGGCGCCAATTGTGCTCGCTACGCCCCTGCACTCTCGCACAGCTCTAGTACACATTGCCGGTACTTTAAAACAGCCAGCGCTACATCTCCAAGTTGTTGGAGCCAGTTGTCCTTCCTTACCTTCAGGTAAGGAAGGACAATATGGCCCACAGCCATATTTCAACATGATAATGCACGATCACACGTGGGACGTATTGTCCAAGGGTTCTTCGTCAATCTCCAGATTGAATTGCTTTCCTGACCGCCTCGCTCTCTGGATCTTTTGCCGATAGAAAACATGTGGTTAATGGTTGCTCAATGATTAACCCAGATTACATCCCCAGCTGCCACACTAGATCAATTTTTGGAAAGTGTGGAAGTTGCTTGGTCTGCTGTGTCCTAAGAATACATCCGAATTCTCTTTGAATTTATGCCGAGATGTGTGGCAGCGGTGATTTCAAACAATAGCATTTACTCTAGTTACTGATTTTGGCAGGAACCACACTTCACAGAAGTCTTTAAATTTCATCATTTGATACTGGGTCAATATGTTATCTACAAAATAAATTTTGTTGTGATATTTCTTGTCTTTCTTGGTGTTCCAATTTAGGTGGCCAGCAGTGTATATACAGTGATTCCTCGTTTTTCAACCAGAGCTTTCCGCGAAAACTGAAAAATCGCGAAATAGGATTAGCCCTTAGGAATTTTCGCGTATTCAGGTACACGAATGTTTTAATTATGTAAAAATGTATAATAATTTACACTTATATATAAAATTACAACAGTATACGTATTTACTTAAGAATGTTAGTGCTAATTAATAAGATTACAAAACCTTATACAGTTATAAATATTAGTCACAGTATTGCTTTCTGAGTGAGGTGAAGAGTCTTGGGGGCGAAAAAGAGGCTCTCATTTGACTCGCAGAAGCTTTAAACTCACTCGAAAACTCTTCTGTTGGAGGCACAGACAGTGGAGCCGGGGGTTTTACCTTTCTTAATCTTTATATGGTTTTTCATAAGTTTCCTATGGCCAGAATTTGCACACAGACAAGCTCAAGTGACACAAGTGACTTCAGATTCCCAATTACATTTGAGATGAAAATCCAAACTTATACAGTTATACCATAAGTTACCCATAAGAGAGAAATTTAGTGATGGGTAGTTGTATTGTTTTTGTTTTTTCTTTTCCTCCAAAATCCCTTTGTATAAAGACATAACACCGTCAACGCGATTGCTAAACTCGACTGCTCGAACCACATTGTCGTCAATGTCTTGTGTAAAATACTGTTGCATCACTCTTGCCATGTTGCACAACTGTTGCAGATTCTCCAGGGTAAGGCCATGCTTTTCAGTTTCTTCTTCTTTCTTTTCGTTTTCTTCTTCACTTGCAGACTTTGTCATCTCAAGGAGGTCTTCATCTGTCAGTGAGTTCGAGTGACAATCGATAAGGGCGCTAATGTCTTCTTTTATCAGGTCGACAAATCCTTAATTCTTTATCTGTGAGCCAGCCTCACCACCATAACCTACGCTGAGTGATGAACTTCTGGGGTGAACCCTAGATAGTCGTGCACCACGTTCGGCCATAATTTTTTCAAGCTAGAATTTATGGTCTCCCTCTTCATGTCCTTTATTATTTGCTGAATATTAAACAAACATGACGCAATGTCGTAATTGCGCCAGAATGCTTTCAAGATGAATTCGTCTTTGGCATCGTCAACTGCTGAAATAAGGCCCTCTATCGTGGAATCGTGAAGCGAATGTAGAGTGCCTTAAAGACACGAATGACACCTGGATTCATTGGCTAATGACACCTGGATTAAAAATGTAATGCTCAAGGACAGAGACTCTATATGCACAACGTCATATTGCAGGTCCGTTGTATGGCCTCCGCAGTCCATCAGGAGAAGGACCTTAAAGGGGAAATCATTTTAAGCCAAATACAGCCTCACCTGGAGAATGAAGCAATGAAGGAACCATTCAAGGGTCAGAGCTTTCGTTATCAAGACTTTGGAGTTATGCATTCAGAACACGGGCAACAGAGCCGTATTTTTATTTTTAATACCCGTGGATTTTTGGCTTTATAAATAAGGCCTGGATTAAGCATAAAAGCTGCAGCATTGCCTGCCATGATGAGAGTCACACGGTCTTTGTGAGCCCATGAAGCCTGGCTTCTTCACTTTGTCCTTGAAGAAGAATGTACCCGAAGGCATCCTCTTTCAAAAAAGGTGTGTTTCATCTATGTTGAAAGCTTGTTCAAGGAGGTAGCCTCTCTTACAGATAAAGTTAGGAAACTCTTCCTCCGCGTCGCAACAAGCAGCATCTTTGTCAGCTGAGGAAGCCTCACCATAGAGAAGCACGTCTTTGAGGCCGTATCGTTTTTGAAATTTTTCAAACCAGCCTTTGTTGACTGAAAAACCTCGTCCTAGAGGAGGTGAACCACTTTTGGCAACGCTATTACTGGCATGAGGTACGTTAGTACCTTCTTCAGCCATTTCATTGTCGGCAGCGGGCAAGATTTGGTCGTAAAGAGCTTTGGCATTTGTCCTGATAATATTAGTGACCAATCTCACTGTCTTTTTCCTGCAATCAGCAATCCACAATGTCAATGCAGCTTCCATTTTCCCAATTCTGTTATTACGTGGAGTTAACACACGTTTCGCTTCTTGTTGAAGGTTATTGAAGCAGTTTTTCGGATGTTTGCTTTCTATTTCTTGATGTATCGCAGTGTAGATTCATTCAGTCCGTAATGGCGATCCACAGATGCATAGCTTCTGTTCTCTTTAATCATATCTAAAAGTTTCACTGATGGTAATCAGTTTCTTGTTCTTAGGCGCCCGGAGGAAGCTTTCGTAAAGGCACAGCGCTTAATTAATAAGAAAGTTATCACTTAAACAAAACAAGTCATCTGCAACACAATACTAAAAAACAGTATGCGAGACAGTCAACATCGTGGACAAGACTATCGAAATACAACAAGAGAAGATGCCAAGTGAGGCGGCACAGATGCTGTATAATCCAGGGTCTCAAATTCTGTATTTTTTTGGTGACGACGAAATGTTACCAAGATGAAGAAGTAATTTTGACTTAATGCAGGGCGGAGATGTAATTGTGACGTAATTAATTTGTTCTTGAAGAACTATACATGTCTAAATATTAAATTTAAACCTGATAAATAAAAAGCGTAAATATATGTTTTTGAGATAAAATTTTAAAAAAAATGAAACAATAGAACAACATTTCGGAAACGAATACGAATAAGGGAAATATGAGAACTTCTAAAAAGTAAATATGAATTCTAACGAAAATTCTGGTAGAATGGGAACACGAATTATAATGAAAAATAAAGAAACATTCGCAAAAGAATAACTATAAATTATAAGATTCAATTTAATAATTTTTAAAAATATAAAAATTGACAAATTAAAATTTTTTGAATATTTTGGAAAAATCCGCGAAGCAATGAAGCCGCTAAATATGAAGCGTGAAGTGGCAAGGGAACACTGTATATGCATTCGGGTATTTTAGTAAAATTATTAAATACAAGATGAGAAAATTTCTCAGCATTTTTTTTGTCTAAACATTTATGAAAATAAGTTGCTATTGAATTTTCGAAATTTATTAAACAATACTCATGTACATACTTCAAACTATAAAATAATTAATAGCTTTCGTTGAAGCAAAATATTTCAGTAACTTTTCTACATTTTATGTTTCAACCACCGATTATTTTCTGTTACTATAAATTTTTCACTAATTTATTTTTATTTGGTTGAGTGTTAATGAATTCACTTTCTGATTATCATTGGCAACACACAGTTTTAGGAGAAAAAACAATATTTTTTTTGTTTACATTCATGAGTACTTCTGAAAAATAAACACGGCAACGAGATAATAGATATTAAAATTTAATAAATTTACAAAGATTTTTGAGATTACCAACGTATAATAGACTGTTTTTCTAAAATTAAAAAACAAAAATGCTGTGCAAGGACTCTTAAATATATCGGAACTCAAGACAACAGATTTAAGAGAGGAAATGTAATTAAAAATATTAATTTCATTGGAGCTTCGGGAATCGAAATTCTCACATCAGATTTGCAAAATTCAGGATCACACTTTCTGTTTTCTAAAGTGTATTAAGATGTGTGTTGATAAAAATCGATAAAAATATGAATAACGATATATAGATGCCATACCTAAGAGGCAGTAATGATCGATTGTACAGAAATATGTATACTCTACAATCGAGAAAGAGAAACTATAGTAAGCATCAGTATTGATATGCTCACAACGATTCATTTGTGTGTTCATTACTTTTTCATGGCATTCACGTTAGTATGACTGAAGGGAAATAATTGGCAGAAATGTATTATTACAATTACGTAATAAAAAAATAAAATAAATAATAAAAAAGCGAGTTTTTCGATAGTTGCCCTTACGCATGACTTTGATCATCCAATAAATCATAGGAATAATTTCGAACAAGTCAAACACTTACAATGTTCAGTTTATTGTACTACGGCACGCAACATCTTATTCGGACGTGTCTAACAATTACACGGAGATGTCGAACGACTGAAAACATCCCCATCCGATATAGAAGTTGAATTTACGAAGCATTGTACTCAACCGCAGAGCCATTAAACACTCAGCTTGATATACAATTCTTCAGAGAATTGTATTAGGTGAAAGCTACATTTCACTATCATAATCGATGTGTTACTATAATAACCTAGCTGAATTAGTAACCAAAAAATTCAACAGTTATATCCAAGGACGAAATTATTAAGGCCATCTCTGCTGGTATTGAACATTGAGGTCTTCTGTGAAGTGATCTTATATACGAAATCCATATTATTACATTTTCCTAAACGTTCAAATCAGAAGGCAAAATCAATATATTTATAACTCAAATCCTATATATACAAGTACATAATTCCTTTTTTTTTCAGAATGATTCAATGTCCGTCTCATTTAACCAGGAGCAATTTAATTACAGGTTTGAACTAATGTATCCTCTTCCAAATCAATGTTAAAATTTAAAAAAGTAAATGCTCTGGTGGCGCCATCTATCGGAGGAGTTTAAAGCAAAGTTATACTTTTACCTTCTGGTTAAGCGAAAGACACACCCGACTGACTTAAATTCGCATTGCGAGCTTAGCTTGTCCAAGTGTCATAAGTAACAACAACAACAACTAATGTATGGAAAATTATAAACAAACATTATCGAACAAACATTAAAGATAGCTAAAACAGATAAATTTTATTTGTTCAATTGTTGAAACAATATTTTTTTTAATTGCAAAATTTCTGGATTAATCTAGATTTGTCTTGAAATCGGATGGTAAACGTGGTTAGCATATCACACTTTATTTAGGTAAAATGGATTATCAAACATCCATGTATATTTAGAGTCGACAGCGTTATAATATGAATTAGGATTTACAAAAGTATTTAACTATTTGTAGAAAACTTAACTAGAGATTAAACCATTACCGTTAAGAAATAAACAATATTCTAGAAAACATCGTAGATAGTCTTAATGATTTCACAACCACGTAAAGTGGGGTGTAGAAGTCAAAGCTTTAATTATCAAAAGTCAAAGCTTTATATAAATTTCCACACACATCATTACAATTACTACATTAGAAATTATTAAGGTATATAAGGAAATCAGTAAAATGATCACACACAATTAAAATCAAATCAGCCATTTTCCACACATGATTACACATCACTTTTACCAGCTAGATAATCATAATTAAATTATTAAAGATAAACAAAATTTGATTAATAGTCTGGATTTGTATACAAGAATCCTAAATCGCCTGAATTAGGTACTTAAAAAAATTAAAATATGCAATGACTATACAATCATATGTAGATTTCGAAGTGTAAATAATCCAAAAATGCTTTGCTAAACCTAGATGACAAAAGAATTTTTCCCATGATCTAAAAATATTGTATTCGATTCGAATCCAACCAAATATCAGGATGTTGATAAGGTCTATCCACGTTAAATATTTTGCACACTTTGTATTTTGTATGCTTAGTTCTCCATTTATGTCATAAAAAATTGTAAGAGGAAAGTACCATCTCAGTTATCACTCTTTATTCCTAACCTTGTTTCACAATTAGAGAATAATGTCGCTGAATTCCTCTTTTAATGTACCCCATACAAACAAAGATCTTTAATATTCACCAATGCCAATTTCTCAGTTTGAATGCAATAAAAATACTTAATCAATCGAGTGATTAAAATCCTATTTTTACAGAAAATCAATATCGAGGATTGAAGGAGTAGTAAAAAATGATAGAGCTGCAGTGCATATGGTGGTGTCTGTATTTGAGAATTTTCCGTATCTAATGACTCTTCCATGAAAATATATTAAGACTTATAAAAATAATTAAGATAAAATGATAAATTTATTAATGTTTTTGTTATTTTTCTATAAATATTTTTAATCAATTAAATTTCAGACTTATTCATTTCATTTTTTTTAAAATTAAAATAATTTGAAATCAGTGAGAAAGTGTTTGTTGTGATTTAATTGCTAACTCTAATTTCTAACTTAATAATTTTTTTTTTACTTTGTCGGAGAACAATTAAGTCCTTTAAAACAAATTGCTCTGAATTAAGAAAAATTTAAGTCTTTTGAAAGAAATGGAGATTATAGGATAGATCAAGTGAAAAAAAAATTGGGAATTATTTATTTGATAATATATTCTTGTTTCAAGGAAAGACCTGACTGTGCATTTATATATATTTCACAAATTTTTACTTTTCTTAATTAATAGCATTAAGCTATTAATTAAAATAAAATTGCAATTTAAATTTATTTGATTAAGTAAAAAATACGGACTCCTAGAAAAATGTTAAATGACCAAAAATTGTCAAAACCATTCTGTAATAAACATATTTTTGAGTGTAGGTAAGAATTTATTCCATAGACTAGCGTGCTAAAAGGCCAATCTGTAATTCCGGTATACAGAAATAAATGCAAGTAATTGTTTATAATGCTTGTCAATTGTATAATTTTAAACATTATTTGAAAAACCTCAAAATCATAAAATATGAAACATTAACAGGTTATCATTGAAGTATGAAACATCAATAATTTATTACATAGATAAAAATAAATCTATTATGTATCAAATAAAAACTTTAAAAAAAATCTTATTAACCATCTTATGTGAAAAAAATTCAGAAAATAAATGATTGGGATAAATGCAGTGCGATAAAACTCATGCATTCTTACTCAGTGGAAGAGAAATATCAATCTAACTATTATATTATATTAGTGAATGAACAATATTTTTACTGAATTTATAATTTGAGTTAAGAATTCAGTTACTATGAATGATTTTCCAGTTTCCGTGAATAGAAAATTCCGGTTTCGGGATTCCACCCCTTTTGAATAATAGAAGGTAAAAAAAAAAATCTTTGGCAATGTTCAGGTACTTCATAATAACAGCTTTTAATTGTTAGGCTATAACATAGCAGTGCCAAATGATTTCTCATCTCAGGTTTGATCAATAATGCAATTGATAATAAATTAAGGGGAAAATTTGGGGGATGATAAATGTTGAATCAATTTTCTCTCTAACAAGCAACATTTCTCACTCCAGGATACTTGGTATGGTTAAATTCTTAATAAGTAAACACTGATATGAAAGTTTTCAAATATAGAACACACTCACACAGAATATATTATCTTATATTACCGAAAAAAAAAGAAAGAAAGAAAAAAGAAAAAGTGAGAAATTTCTTTTATTCTCCCCCAAACACCTGCGGGTCAAGCCAGCCCTTAGTAACTAAAGCTAACGGATGACCTTGAAGAAGAACAACCCCCAAACTCACAAACGCAGGCAGTTTTTCAAGGACATATAAGACAAATAACATAAATAGGTCAAATATTTGAAATGAAATCCTCTTTTCTTTCGTTTTGCTACTTCCCTTTAATTCACCTATTTAATTAAATATAAATAAATGAATGAACTATGTATTGCTATTTAAAAATGAACAGATTATTCTTGTAAATTTCTATATAATTTACTTCAGTTTATCTCTACCCTTTTTATTCTGACAGGGGGGTTATTTTCTACGCCCCGTCAGCCAGACAGTCCCTGACAGTTGGGGTTGGTACGTCTAGCTAAGGTGGTTGAACCTCAAAATGAAGAAAAACAACCTGGGGGGGGTTTCAACCACCCTCTGCACCCCAAGAAGACATGTTCAAAGGGCAGTGTGTTAAAGAGCCCCAAATGTTTTTCAAAAGCTGCTCTCTCCTGTTAAGGCTTACGTCTATTTTGCTATTGGCTGTGTGCACAGAGCAGACCATTGGCCACAGATCCTTCCCCACCTGGTGTTTCCGATTCTGAAGTTGCTTGTTTATTTCAATAGTTCTTGACGTCTTGGTTCTGAGCATCAGTGCTTGAAAATTGCCTTTTCATGACTAGCATATGAATTTGGTAAGTAACTGCTTCTTGATTATATATAAAAGTTTTTTAAAATAAAAATAACCTCAAAAATTTGTTTTATGTTATCAAAATCATAATATAGTACTAAAAGTAATAGGCTATCTTTTGTTAGAATAGTTTTCTAGAGAATAGTTATTAATTTTGAATGAAGCGTTTTTACATGAAATATCTAAAAAGTTTTATTATTTATTTATTATGTTAAAATCATGAAGTATTTTCGATTGTGTGATCATTATATTATTTTATTTATTTTTATGGAGGTCAAAATAATACAAAGTATACAAATCAAGTCCAAAAGAATTTATAAAGACTGAATTCTGTTATTCTAGATTTACTCTGTTGCATATTTTTCTTTAACTTAATTATTAGCAATGTTTAGGTAGCTTTTTAACAATTTTTGCACATAAGACATTTATAGAATATTTTATTTTACTTTGATAAAATTTTATTTGTATGCAGTTATACAATTTTTTTTTAACAGTTTCAAAAATTTTCTAATTATTTATAATTTAATCCATTTCTTTCTCTCTATATTTGTAAATAAAAGTTTATAGTCAGAATTTTAGGATTATTTGCTTAAGTGAATTTTTCAACAATTTTCAATATTATTGAAAGCTAGACGTTTTTCATTAGATTATTTCGATTTTGCTTTTGTGATAAGAGTTACAAAATTGAATCCGTGTTTGATAATATTATACTATTGTGATTATTTGTTATTTTATACTTATTGTGATACTTTCACGGTGAGCATTGCACTTCAAGTCTCCGATAAAATTTTTTGAATATACACTGATTAATGCCTTTTCGTCGAGTTTTCTTTTTTTTTTTTTTTTTTCATAAATATAAGCCATCGCCTCGCCATATTGGATTCATTGAGACGGAATGTTCTAGATTCGAATCCAGCCACTGTTTGACAGTTGGAAATAGGAGTGTTTCATTTCTAATTTTGCGTGCAAATCTGGCGGGAAAAGTTGCTCGGGGAGTGATGTGAGAATTTACGATTACTACAGCTTTTAGTAGTTTAATTATTAGCTCTGTTATGTCACGAAAGTTATGGTTTTGAGTTCGATCCCAGGCATGATTGAATAAAAAAAAAGAAGGTCGCTGCGTTAATATTTACTTTTTTTTATTTATCAAAGTTAGTAGCTAGGAGATATGTGTATTAACAATTTATGCCTTTTTTTAAGTTTGATTTTTGACTTTCCGACTAATTTTCGATACTTTACCTATAATATTTATCATTTAAAAACTATTTACTCTAATACGAAATATGTATTAATAATTTTAATCTTTTCCGCTACTGCAGTATAATATCAATGATCTACTGATAAAAAATATTGTAAATTCAATGTGTGGAAAAACATGTGTGAAAAAGCTTTATGCTTCCCTTTCAAATTTCCCAAAAATAATTCAACTACAATTTATTATGTAAATTTTAATATAAAGAGTAATTTGTTTACCTTTAATGACTGTGTTATGAATTATATTGTATAATTGCTTTTAATAAATATGATAATAATAAACGATTTCACACGTTACAGTATGTAAAATTACTCTTTCCCCAGATGAAAATTATGAAATACTATTAGATATATCACTTAAAAAGAATCGGAATTTGATCGAGTATATATAAAAGATATTTTAAGCAGTTGTTAATAAAAATAATTTTGAACTCTCCAATCTTTTATTTAAGGCTATTAACATATTAATCCACAGTATAAAAAATTTCAGCTAATTTACGAAAATAGAAAATTCTTGGTATTTTTTTTAACTTGTGCTCAGAAATCGACTTCATATTAATGTTCTTTCAAGAAAAATGTTTCGAAATTATGAATTTATCAGAAATGTGACTAGAACAATGAGGAAAATATAAACTTATTTTATAAGCATCAATATTTGTAGGAAAGAATAAGAAATATATTAAGGCATTTGATAGTATAATTATAGTTACAAGCATTAATTATGAAATCCGATATAATCTTGATTTGGCAATCCTCAGTTTAGAGTCCCAAATAATTAATATTATTTATCTCCATGTTATTTATAAAATAATGAGATAAAAAATAAATTTCTTCTCTCCTTTAACAGATTTCGAAAATAAAATAAATGTGACTAAGAATATCGGGTGTACGATTATCGGATTTTATGAAAATCAGTGAAGTGTATTTATATAAAGTTTTGTGAAATAAATCAATAAAAATATTTCACAAGCAATGTTTATGTAGCATTTAAAAACATTTTTTATTTCAAGTTTCTTTTCCTAAACTAGAAATCGCACTTACAGATAATAATTAAACCGCAAGCTGTGGTAGCTAAATATAGGTTTCATTTTCGCTTAGAGACTAGTTAGGAATACGTTTTAAATTCTAAATCCCAGTTAAATTAATCTATTCGCAAAAAGTGGACGTAAAGTTACAAAGAAACCAAACTAATAAAATTTAACCAACCAATCAGCACAACACCGAATAAATTCGGTTTACTTCTTTTTCCAAAGCTCGATTTAGCCCAATTGGGAACTGGAGCAAGAACTTCTTTTCCATCTGCTTCGCAACAAACTTTCTATTCGATTTGGCAAACGATTCTATTTAATTGACAACGTAAAATAAACTTCCCATTCGATTTGGGGACTAGCCTTTACCAGGCTTTGTCAATTTCTGTTATATTTCAGTTTAAAATTTGCTATTAATTTTTGATTTTAATAGTAAATATTTTAATTAGTAATATATTTTTTCAGCAAATGACATATAAAATTATTTATCAATGAAATGACTTGGAAACTAATTTCAATATACCCTACTTGGTATATTTTTCCAAGCCTTAGCGTTAGAATGAACTCTCATTATAAGATAAAACGATTCAAGAAATAATTTCGGCATTTGTTCCCTGATTTATTGGGTAAAAACCCGTAAAACTTTTAATCGGAAGAAATTTACGAGCTTTATTAATAATAAAATTTTCACGCGATATCTTCGAAAGAAACTTAAACTCAACTAATATGAAAAAAATTGTTTGATCGTTAGTTTGTTAAGATCTGGTAAATAGTGTGTTTCATTTGTTAAATATTCTTTCTCTCTAATCTGTTAAGACAGATAACGTGAGAAAAATTATTTCAAGTTAATTCTTGTCAATTATTCAGCAGATCCGATGTGTAGCTCTTCTTTCACATCAAGGTTAAACTTTACCAAACATGATATTTATGTATTAAACCACGTTTTTCTCAATCCAGAGATTTTTTCTTCATATCAGGTGATTAAATAAAGTTTTTTTAGTACTTTATTTATAGCTTATAACCGAATAAATGTCCTTGGAAAACTTAGATTAGCAATTCGCGATCTAATGGTTTGTTAACTTTGTCCAAATGATCACATTCTATTTATTTGCACAATGAAATAATATGAAAAAAATTTTTCCCGAGATTTCATGGCTTTTCTTCAGAAACAGCGACGGCAATTCCTTCTTTCTGGAAGAATGATCTATATACATTAATTTTTTCTAATGTTTTTTTCATTACTGTAAAAAAGTATATAATGCTGTTTAACTATTCTTTTTCTAATGAAGTACAATTCAAACATTTTACTGATTTAATAGTAATGATTTCTCATTGCAATGATTTTTGATTATTTTAATACCGCTTAATTCCTTACTTAAAGAAACGAATAAGAAGCTTTTGATCATTAAAATTTTTATATTTATCACCATAGTTGTTGTTTACCTGATCTTAAGATCATTTAAATGAACGACTCCTAGCAGCTACTTTAATTGGGTTTCTACCATCATTTCTTGCTCTTAAGACCAATTCGAATGGAATTTGTTTAAAACGTATTATAAGTTATTAAAAAGGTCCACTGAAGAGATGGACCCATGAACTGTTAAATGTCACCATTCAATTCCATACATCAAGCCATATCAAAATTTTCGCACAAAGTGTAAGAATTCAAGCCAACAAAATTATTCGATTGTATTGGCCACGAAACAGCGTGTCTAAAACAATGTTTTCAATAATTTTTACGAGAACAATGAAAATTTATTTGTTTGTATCTAAAATTATAAATAACAGATGTAATCAGCGAAATTCACAAGACGATATTCTGCAGCACTTAATATCCATTTTCATATTTTTCCTTTAAATTTTTCGTTTGAAAATCCAATCTAGTCTTCTCAATAATTTTTTCAAGATGAATAGGAATTTATTCTATCTTCGCCTTATTCAGGAATCGTCACATAGCTGGAAATTTCTAAGTTTTGTTCTCTTTAATCATCTGGATGGTTGAATTAATCATCTCTTAAGTTATTAATAATAATAGAATATATTAGAGTTTGAACACATTTTTCAATAATATAAATTAATAATATTAATTAATATGCATTAAACTTATCCCCAGTAGGTTTTTACTGTGCTGTTTGATCTTGCGTATCTTGTCGATACCAGAAATTTCAGAATTTTTCCTAAACGAATTTTTTTACTTGCAAGCGTATATTTTGTAGTCAAATTCATCCATTCATAACTCTTAGATTGTAAGTTTCTAAGATGACAGAAAGTGATAATTGAGAATCATTATTCGGCATCAGATTTTGTGCATGGAAGCTGTTTGCTGCATGGTTGTTAAAAGTACAGAAATAAATTCGATTTTTTTT
This sequence comes from Latrodectus hesperus, assembly GCA_037975125.1. Classification (NCBI taxonomy): domain Eukaryota; kingdom Metazoa; phylum Arthropoda; class Arachnida; order Araneae; family Theridiidae; genus Latrodectus; species Latrodectus hesperus. Next base: position 26,711,804 of record CM075850.1, on the reverse strand, counting down.
TTTTTCGTTTTTGAATTTTTATAGGGATTTAAATAAAATTCGCTGATTATCGAGATTGGACTTTTTTCTGTATAGTAATGATTAAAAATCTTAAGCCGTAAAAATGTGTATTACATAAGTCTACTTATATAGTTCCTCCATTTATTGCTTTTTTAATGTGTTTTCAAATGAAACAGAATGAATAAAAAATTTGAACAGAGTTATTTTCGAAAAAAAAAAAAAAATCAAGTGAATAAACTTGCATATAACAATTTCTTAACATAGCAAAAATCTTATAGAAAATATTCAAAATTATGTTTTTTTTAATATTTTGGTGTCTTTAAATCATGTTAACTAATTTTCAATCGCAATTTAACATTTAAAATCAAGATAATTATGACGTCATGTTGCTCCTTATAAAAGTGAATCGGAGTGAAAAAAGCCATTGTTTCCTCAATATTCTAATTTAATTTATGTATTCGACTTTTATATAATTTCTTTTTTTTTAATAATTACTACGTGAACAAATAACTAAATGATCTGAACCTTCAGTTCAATAGCTCATGGATTCAATTCCGATTACATTCTATAAATGTTTGCATTGGTTTAGAAACTGTGAATTGAGATCAAAACAATCTTGATATGCAACGAATGGCAACAGAGGACAAATAAACATGTTTGTCTAACTTTTCAACTTGAAAAAAATTATCAAAACTTCATACAATCTAGAATGGATAATCTAGAATGGAATCAATACCTTAGATTCCATTCTAGATTATGAACTTGATAAAATATGTGATTTAAAAATATTTTCTCTTAGAAAACAAATTTATATACGTAGATTATTCAACACAATTTCATATGAATGAGCAATCTTACTTTCAAAGCTTCTCTTCATTTATAGACTTAAAACAAATATTGCTGAAAGCTCTAATTAAGTAGAAAAAAAAGTTTTAGGTAAGATAAAGAAATTAAGATTAGAAAACTAACAGATTATTCAGTTTTTCTGTGAGGAAATAAATTTAAAAAAAACGCGTTTTAAAAATGTTGTTTATGATTTTAATAATAGCTTTATTTTGCAGAATTCATCTGATTATTCAAATTCCTCTCCTAATTGTTCACTTCTAATGTTGTTATTTCAAATCAATCAACAGGTTTTGAAGGAAGAATTTGACAGATTTCAGACCCTGTGAAGGTAAGTGTTAATGATAGATGCTAAAAAATGAAATAATAAATTTAAATCTTGATTTTGCAAACAAAAATTTCTATAAATATTTTCACTGATTATAAAAAAAATTATACTACTTTTTTTTAAATTAGTAGTAGTTTCTGTAAGGAACATTTTGCATAAATGGTAAAAGTGAGTATTTGATCTCCTTGGTGGTTTATTTAAATAAAAATGCCCTGTAATTGACAGCCCAATTAAAATAATTATAAAAATTTGCTGTGCAATTTATTTGAAAAAATTGCTAAACTTAAAAATATATTAAATTTATTTTAGCAATGAAAAATAATCATGGTATAGGCAAGGCATTGAAGCCCGGTGGTTTAGTAGCAGCGTTTCCACTCCCATGACACAGGTCCGCGGTTCGATCCTCGGGCTGGGCAAGGTTGACTCAGCCTTTCATCCCTTCAGTGGGTCGATTAACTGAGTACCAAGCATGCTTGGGAACTAAACACTGGGGGTCTTACGTTAGGCTGACCACCTAACTGGGACATATGCTTCGCACCCCAGGGCCCTCGGTCATGAAAACAGTTATGGGCACTGTAGGCCTTGGCCCACATGGGCTGTCGTGCCATGGAGTTTTTATAGGCAAGGTATTAATCTTAAGATTTAAAAAAGATTGTTTACAAATATTGCAATTGTTAATTTAGAATCCCATTAGTTAATGAACTTTTATTAAATTTAAATTTTTGCCTTTAATTAAGATAAAATTTAAGTCCTTGGCGATTTAAGCGAATTATAAAGTGGATTGTCTTGGCTTTTTTTATTTTGCTTTCTCTTCTGTTCTATTGTCATCATATTAATGGCTTGAATCAATAGAAAAAGGCTTCTAAAACCGATAGTTTTGTCTTTATATAAGAAATCGTTTCATCAACACAAAGAACTTCGACAAACTATCAGATGTTGGCACAGGTGCCGTATTATCCATGATGCCAAATTCTGATATTGGCGATTTTTTGGCGGATTTTCTTATGTCTCTGGCACCCACATTTTTATTACATCATTCATATGGAGACTCTATAAGAATTATTCAGAAAATTCTATTTTGTAAGCCCTAGTATTTACGTCATCGCACACGTCACGATACGTCATCTTGGCAACATTTTTACATCGCCAAAAAAATTCAGAATTTGGAATTGTGGATAATATGGCACTTGTGCCCAGACATTCGATGGTGAACTTCGTCTTGTTTGCTGCCGCTCTAAAATGCGATTTGAAGATATGCAACAAATTTGTCGACAAGTCGGAATTACAACGCCGTCTCAATACAATGTGACGTAGATGAAACGTTATCTGGAGTCACGGATTATTTAAACCCATGGGAATCATAATAAAGTGGCGTACTTAGGATCCCAAATTATCTTAATTTGACATCCTGATAAGGATTTAATAGTTAAAAAAAACTGGATCTCTCTCTCTCTCTCTCTCTAATTACATCTTGTGCACAGCAACTAAATCTTAAGCATTAATTTTTAAAATGCATAAATAATACAAAGTCTTTTGTTATAAATATTGGTATGCTATTTTTATGAAATAAAGTAAACACTAGTATTAGCGAAAGTTTTTATTAAAATTTTAAGAATTCATCTTTAAAATTATACTGCACGTCATCCAAAATACCACACCAAGAAATATAGAAATATGAAAGCAGAATTTATTTGGCAGATAACACGTAATTCAAAAATCAAATGATTGAAATTATAGCTTCTTGTAATATGCGATGAGAACAAAATATGTAGTTAGTACAGCCACCATTGTTAACCATATCTACTACCAAAGCCTTTGTAGTGAATCAAAGAGGTTTTATATTATATCTTTGGGGTATAGCAGTCCATGTGGCTTCCACATATTGCCAAAGTTGAGCTAATGTATCTACAGCTGGTGTATCCCTTGGCTAGTTATTGCGCAAGCATGAACTACACGTTTTCGATTGGCGATAGATCGATAGAACAAACATGACAAGAAAGCAATCTTATAGGTAAAGAATACTTGGACATTGCGTGTCATGTGTGGTTGCGTTTTATTTTGTTGACTGATGGCAAGCGCTGAAGGTATGAGAGGTCCACGGGGTCCAATACTGCAGAGATGTAATATTGCCCTTTCATTGTACCGGAATGTAAACTAGAGGGATGAAATCCAATGCGCCTAAACCATGAAACTGAATGCAGAACCAAGATGGCGATGCTTTAAGCAATAGTTCAATAGTCTCTCAGCACGGTGTCTCCGGACTCAAATCCAGTCATCGTTGGGTTGCAAGTAGAATCGAGTTTCATCACTGAAGATGATATCCTTTCATTCCGTTGTCCATCTCCATCGTTCATCGCACCATCGGCGACGCAAATACCTGGGGGTTTTAATCAAGGGTAAAAGAAACAATGAACTCCTTACGGGCATTTTATTCCGCTACAAACAACGTCGAATAATACGAGACGGTACCTACGATGCATAACATACTGAATACTATGTGCATAATATACTTGTCATTAAGTGCAATGTTGCCAACGATACAAGTGCGACCCTTCTCATCGATGTGTTGTTCTCCTGCATTCAGCAATATACAGTTCCAGATAAATTGTATGGTTTAGTCCAACATGACCACCGATTTCTCTGAAGTATAATCTGTAATCTTTACAGACTACTATTTCTCCTTAATCGAGCTCAAAAACTTGTTTGAAAGGCGATTCGATATCTTCTACGGGGTATGCTTAAATGGCTTAAGAGGAAAAAAAGTACCGTTACGTCAAACCAGCGATCTATTGACCCTTTATATACTGCTTGTAGGTGGTACTACAGTCGCCAGTGATGTGAGTATGATGTTAATGATTTGCATATCTCACCGCCTCTAACGTAACATGATTTGTATCCTCCATGTAGGATGTTGCATTTTTGGTGGCCAGCATAATTTAAAATATATTCATTCTTTTTGTTTCGTCTTTATTAAATTTAGTAAATATTGTGCTAAATTCAACTTGCATTAACAAGATTCATTTACTGTTTTTATTTGAAGAGCCTAAACACTACAGAGGGTATTAACACATTTTTAGAACGATTTTGGGGCCTTTTAATAATTGTTTAAAATGTAAAAGACTATTTTTTTAAATGTTCGATCTGATAGCTTTTTTCTGAACTATAAGTCTGCATCGTGATTTCCATGATATAAGAGCTTTTCGTAAAATTTCCAGGGGTATTGCTTTCTATTCCTCTTCCACTACTTTCCAGAGTCTATCTATCGTGATGGATTTGCGTTTAGAAAGAGCTCTTTTTAACAGACCAAAGGCACAATAGTCCATAGTTGAAACGTCAGTGGACTTCACAAGAATATGTTGAAAAGGTATATATGCAATACCTGTATTAGTTTTCACTTTTTCAAGGAATGCAATGGTAGTTTTCGAAGTATGACTTGTAGCTTTATCTTGTTGATGTTTCACTCTTTGAAAGTCTTTGGGATAAAGAAGTGGAATTTCTTCTGTAAATATTGGACGTAAAACCTTCTCCTGATAGTATGATGAGTTGATTTTAATATTTTTTCTACTCTTTTTAATTTCCCATTGTAGAAGAAACCTGTGACTATCATTAACCCCTTACTGAAACTTTCTTTACATTGACGGAACCAGGTTTGTACATTATTTTCTCCTCGTTTCCTATAGTAAATAGCCATTTTTTTGTTGCAGTCATTTAGATAACACCTATGCTTCATTAAGGGTCACAATGTATTTCCATTTATCTCCTGCTAAATGCTTTTCATACAGGATTCTACAAAATGTTCTGCGTTGAGCCACATGTCTCGGTAAAAGCTGGCGAACATTATGTTTTTTAGCTTTTTTAAGTTGTAAATCTTGATTTATTATTTTATTTATTGTTGATACAGATGCATCTAAAGACTTTGCAATTGATTTCTGTGTTGATGGATTTTCTCTTGTTACCAGTGATTCCACTTTACGAACATTTGAAACAGTACGTACTTTTTTCGGATATTCGTTTGGAGTCTTCTTTCCATATAGAAATAATGATTGACGGTTTTTACCTGTCCGATTAACAATGTTGCTTATTTTGTACTTAGAAATTTTAATACCATGCATTTCAAAACGTTTTTTGAATCCTAGAATAAGAATATTTCTTTTCGGAAAGCGCAAAAACATATCTCTCAATCCACAGCTTCTTTACATGCTACATTTTGAAAGAACAATGAATTTAAAAGTAGCAGACGATATTTCTCATTTCAAATAATAAGCTGTGGCTAAAAATTTTTATTTCAAAACATTTACTTTTTTTAAAATTCTTAATCGAAATCATTCTAAAAATGTGTTAATACCCTCTGTACATAATATTATTTTAATATATTTACGTTATAAGTAACAACTTAAGAAATAATTAAAACAGTTAAATTAAATGTCAGCTAATACATTCTAAAATGACTCACACAGCATTTTAAAACTTAAACTGTGGGAAATGATGGCGGTTGATCTGAACATAATCAGATTGGCATAATCAGCTCCTGAAGTACTCACTCATAAAAATTTTAATAAAATATAGAAAAACTCAAGAAAATACTTTAATGGCAATTAGCTTTGAAATTTTTAAATACAGTAGAGATATTTAAAATTAATGATTGGTAATATTATTGTGTTATTGTTGTTGTTACTTATGATACTTGGACAAGTCAAGCTCACTTTGCCGTCGGTTTATTAACTCAGAATCATTTAAAAATAAAATAAGTTAAATAAAAAAAATTATAAATCAAATTGTAGTTTATCGACAAGCAATGCTCACTAGCCAACGGTTATGCGAAATTAAGTCAGAAAAGTGCGTCTTTCGTTTAATCAGAGCACCACGAAGGTGAAAGTGCGTCTTTACTCTAAAACTCCTCCGATAGGTGGCACCACCCTAGGATCCTACTCTTCCCATTTTGTCATTGATCTGGAGGTGTTTTCTTTCCAAACCATTATACACCCTTGATAACTCTCAACGACCGACCACAGGACTTTAGATTCCACAGATTTAATAACGAGCAGGCATATCGTATGTACTCGGTGGGTCTTTGACTACTCTAGGAATAGAATCCAGCCCTTCCGAACGGAAAACCAATGCTTTAGCCACTAGGCTACCACGGCCGGCAATATTATTGTAAGCATCTTTATAGGTTTGGATATTATTTAAAATAGAGCCAAATTCATTTTTAATTTTAATGTTTTCATTACATGTATTTTTCATTTCAATTCATATTGAATTATATACACTTTCATATTTTAAATTCTACAACAATTTTATCAAACTGTCATTCTTCGAATTGCTGTCGTATTATCAGCCGAATAATTTGCACAGTGACCTCATCCAATTTAACTATTAGACGGCTCTAATTAACCGACGGATATACAGACTATTGAACGATAAGCAAACCTAACTTTCGAAATGTGAGAACTTTGAAATTATTTTATTGAGCTTATAAATGTTTCGATTCTGTAATCATTATAATTTCTTTTAAGTTTTCAAAAAAAAAAAGGAAAAAATTTCACAAATTATTTGTTTTTATTTAAGTAAAACAGATTAGTTTCTCTCAAAATAACTATCATTCTAAAATTTTAATATTCATGAATGTTTAATTTTATAAAGTGTAGAAATAAATAAAAATTTTTGTGGGTATTTTGATTTTTATCACAAAAGATAAATTTCATTATTTAAATGTTCCTTGCCATTATTGAATATTTACATGACAATAAATAATGAGGGAGTCTTTAGACTTCCAAGAGATAGAATTTAAACAGAAGTGTCGAGATAATTTTAGCAAAGGGGAGAAAGATAAAAATAAAAGGGAGTTTGAGAGAAGAAAATGAAGAGAGAGGAGAAAGTCTACATATAATATACAGTGTATTTGCGTTCCAACGAGCATGTTAAGTTAGCCATTTCTGATCGATTAATTTTCGAATTAATACCGATAAATTATGAAAATAATTATTATTAAATTTAACAAAATTACATATTTGTAAGAATTATACTTTTATATAAAAAAAAAAAAGATACAGAGATGTTTCGAATTCGAAGTGTTTCAATAAACTCGTCACAAAAAAAAATTTTTTTGTGTCCTGCGCATGCGCAAACGCAGTAAAGTTCAAGGCTGCGTAGAAGGGAAGAGAGTTTCACACCACAATAGATACTTCTTAAGATTATACTTATTTATTATTATTATTTTGAAAATTTTTAAAGCAATTAAATCGCATAATCTTATAAAATTCACTTTATGATATCACTCCTTACTCTCTTATCATGTCAGGAAAAATGTAATTTAAATTGTAAATATACAGTTTGTAAAAACAGTTGAGTAAATAAAAGCCAAAGATATGAGCTCAGATATTTTTTATTGAATTCTCCGTGTATTTTTTATAATACTTAATAATTAACAGTTATATAAAAGAGAATTATTTATAATAAGTTGCGAAAATTCAAAAATAATTTTACTATTATAAAAACTAAGCAAATAATGACTATCCTATTTCAGTGATACAATGATGCATTAAAAATTTTTTGAAATTAATCTACTTTCTAAATTTTGATTCACGCTCAATATTATAACTGAATATTGAAGTGAATATTATCTGAACTCCAAATGTATGCGCCATAAATTTAATTTTAATTTGTAAAAAATTTAATGATTACAAATTAAATTTTATGAAAGATAAATGATTATGCTTAAGGAATGATTAACTTTTTAAAGTTTTCTAAAGCTAGTTTTTTAAATTAATTATATTCAATTAAATATAATTTTATCTTAAAATTTAAATTTTTTTTAAATTCCGGAAATATATTTCGAAAGAGAATATTAACTTAAAATACTTACAACTTAGAATTAAAATCATTTCATGAATTGTAAACAAATCCCCTTAAAAACGAGTAAATTGATTAAAATTATGCAAAAATTAAATATAAATTTTTTTTATTAGTCTTAGTATCTTGAGTGTATTCTTTAAAATTACACCTTACAATCACAGTTACACGATGAAAGTAGGTACATTCCATAAAAAATTACAAATCAAAGAATAGTTATAAGAAAAATTGCCCACTATTTACTATGCAAAGTGAGTTTTTTTACAATTCACTGTTCCAATCTTGAAGCTCAACTGGGAGCTAAGCAATTAGTTCTCTGATTTTCAGCTAATATGATCGATTTTCTACTCTTTCAGTGGTCTGAAATTTATTTTCAACTGTGGGTATCTGTCAAATTGGTTTTCATGATAATGATCGTAGAGCGACGAACGAAAGTTTTTAGATGAAGAATAGAGAGAGGAACATGTTTCGTGCTTTAATATCTTAATACAAGTTCTTGAAATTTTTTCTACTTCTATGAGCATGTTTTTAAAATGACATTTAAATTACGTTAGTATCAATAATAAATTTTATAGATGAATACAATTTATCAAATGAAATATAATTTAAGTTAATTACTTTTGCAATATAGTTGAAATAAATATTAGGCTAAAATAATAAAGTAATTAATTAAACTAATTATTTATTATAACAATACACAAATTTTGAATATATCTGATTTTGTATTCTAAATTAATTTTGCTATAGAAAATATTAAGAGTTAAATTGAAAAAAAAAACATTACTGAAAATAAGAAACTTTATTAAAACTAATACTGAAATAAAATTATTAATAAGTTTTATCAAATTCAAACTACTGCAGTTTTATTATTTAAAAAATATTCATAAAAATTAGTTCTCATATTGGAAATTTTTGTGTTTAAATGAAGCATGTCTTAAGATGCCATTTAATAAAGTACTTTGTTACAAGAGAGGATTGAAATGAATTTTATGACACAAGGAAAAGCAAATAATACAGCTTTCTCAAACATTATAAAATGGGTCATAATTAGTAATATTTTATTTTTATGATGAATGTTAATTACTGTTTTATTTCAATAATTAATATGAGTGATTGTATCAATTATTAAATTGCCGATTTATTCGTTGACACTTCTCTTAGTTGCGTAGGATTTCTGTAATTAAAATGACAGATAAGCTTTAGGTTGCTTATGAAACTGAAGTAATCAAACATTTCCACTATTTTATCCCGCTTCGAACATGAATCTAAGGAGAAGGATGAAATTCAATACTTCTTATCAGATAAATATCCTGAAGTCCACTGTTCTATCCAGTTTCGAACATGAATCTAAGGAGAAGGACGAAATTCAATACTTCTTATCAAATAAATATCCTGAAGTCCACTGTTCTATCCAGTTTCGAACATGAATCTAAGGAGATAGACGAAATTCAATACTTCTTAACAAATAAATATCCTGAACTCCACTGTTCTATCCAGTTTCGAGCATGAATCTAAGAAGATAGACGAAATTCAATACTTCTTAACAAATAAATATCTTGAACTCCATTGTTCTATCCAGTTTCGAACATGAATCTAAGGAGATAGACGAAATTCAATACTTCTTAACAAATAAATATCCTGAACTCCACTGTTCTATCCAGTTTCGAGCATGAATCTAAGGAGATAGACGAAATTCAATACTTCTTAACAAATAAATATCCTGAACTCCACTGTTCTATCCAGTTTCGAACATGAATCTAAGGAGATAGACGAAATTCAATACTTCTTAACAAATAAATATCCTGAACTCCACTCTTCTATCCAGTTTCGAGCATGAATCTAAGGAGATACACGAAATTCAATACTTCTTATCAAATAAATATCCTGAAGTCCACTGTTCTATCCAGTTTCGAACCTGAATCTAAGGAGATAGACGAAGTTCAATTCTTCTTAACAAATAAATATCCTGAACTCCACTGTTCTATCCAGTTTCGAGCATGAATCTAAGGAGATAGACGAAATTCAATACTTCTTAACAAATAAATATCCTAAACTCCACTGTTCTATCCAGTTTCGAGCATGAATCTAAGGAGATAGACGAAATTCAATACTTCTTAACAAATAAATATCCTGAACTCCACTGTTCTATCCAGTTTCGAGCATGAATCTAAGGAGATGGACGAATTTCAATACTTCTTAAGAAATAAATATCCTGAACTCCACTGCTCAATCCAGTTTCGAACTTGAATCTAAGGAGATGGACGAAATTCAATACTTTTTAACAAATAAATATCCTGAAAAGAATATTAAGTTGTGTTACAGATTATCATTTCTGACAGACTTCAACAAGAAATAAAATTCATTTTAGAAAGCGAAAAATCATTAAAGTATCGTTTTTAATGTAAGTCATGAAAGCAATAAGTCTCACATAACGATAAAAATCTTATATAAAACTTTTAACAGTTAAATTTACTAAGCTTAAGCATGTTATCGTGTTCGTGTAGCCCATTGCAATTTATATGTATATATATATATATATATATATATATATATATATATATATATATATATATATATATATTTGATAGATAGATATCTTTTATGGACGACAATTTTCATAATTCCCGTTGATTATGATTTTTTGAAAAAAAATTTTAAAACTGATAAAATAGTTATCAGAGAATGTTTATTTTATTACATATGTGTATATAATTTAATACAAAATTATTTTATAACTTAAAATTAATTTCATTACTTTCTCAATGAACAAAGATATTCATTTTTCAGGTCAGCTAAAAAATTAACTGTTATTACGGATCATAAACTTTTATTTTTCTATAAATTCATCTTTAGATTACAGATCGAAATATTTTTCAATGATACTTAATTTTGGTTTTCAATCCGTTCGGCAACCTGATTTATTGTCTGTTGTACAGTGGTCAAAAAATATTCAGAATAGTCGCATAAAACAAACAGTACAATTCATTAATTAAAATTTATTTCAGCTCCTTCAAAATTCTCTCCTCTGAGTTCATTTTTAATAAAATCTTTTCTAATCATCAAAACAACGAGGTTAAAATTGATTTTATGAATGTTTTTTAAATCTTTTATCGATTTAATGAACTTTAAACGATGATCATGAAAAAACAATTTTAATCGTAAGAACAAGAAAAAGTCAAATGGGTCTAGATCAGGTGAAATCAATGCTTATAAAACTATTTATTCAATATTTAGTCAAAAACTAGATAAATATTAATTGTAATTTGAGAAAGTCACAATATCATGGGACAAAACTCATGAGTATCCTCGTTAGATTTCAAGTCGTTTCAACAAATTGTTTCACGTAAACGCCGTTTTAATAATCTAAGTAAATAAAACAATGAACTCAGTATATATAAAACATTCAAATAATAATCTAGTTATTTTCTTGCTAGTCAGCAGGAATTCAAAATGCATAAAATAGTGAGGTTCAAATAAAACTTGTCAATATTACCTAGCTCCAAATTTTTTTTTCATTGGTACCAAACAAGAAATGCATGGAAATTCTGAGTAGTTCAAATTATTAAATTAATTTGAGACAATAACACATATAATATTATCATTTCTTGCATTATAATTTTCATAATTCACTGAAATAAAAATGTATTTCTTTGCTTTTTATTTTTGATTTTCTTGCTGCCATTCTGAAACTACAAAAGAAATGAAAATCATTTTATGTAGAAGTATTTGAATATTAAACTTAGTAATTAGTGAATTCGGTAATCCCTCGGATAAAAATAATTTGGTTAATAGGTTTTTTTTTTATCCAATCAAAACCAAATAACTCATAATTCTGAATCGTGGTCAGATCTTGAGATCAATGTCTGATTTGTCAGTCCTCTTGTCAGAGAAGGAATAATAAGCTCCAACTATATCTGATATGCTTAGACTGTGTGAAGATCTTTGTTTTGGTTCGAAGGTCAAACAGGATAAATTCGTCTAATTTCCACGGCCCTTACAAACCCACATCTGTTTTTCTCAATAAATATTATTTTTGTGTTAAATCACTTTAATATTCTGCTACTATATATTGTTAAATAAATTAGTTATCATCAGATTCCTAGTAAAATATGTACATTGATCTAGGCACATTTATTTGAATTAAATTTATTATTTTGACAAAAAATGTTACAAATATTCAACCTGGATATTTTATTTGGAAAGATAAATTTATACATTGTTTGAGCTAATTTATTTATTTTCTGCAGCTTGTTCATAGTTACATAAATTTACATAGTTTTACAATTTTAATATTTTTTTAAATGATTATAAATTTGTAATTTTCTAATGCAAATATATTAAAGGTTAACAAATCTAATTCTAATAGTTTTATTCGGTTGTATACCTTACCTTTGTTTCCAAGCTTTGTGGTAAAAGGATGGTTTGGTTTGTTTGTCGGTTAACGGTAATTTTTTCCATACGAGGGCTAATTAGACCAGAACCTACGGTTTAAAGTGGATTCCGAACCACTACAAACATCCATGCTGAAGGTGGGATTCGAACCCACGAACAGTTGAACCGAAAGCAAGAGCGCTAACCATTCTGCTGCCAGCTCGGCTTGTGGTTAAATTAACTAAATGAAATAAAATTATTCGGTGCCATAATGACTAGGCGTCTATACTGATATAGTTACTAGAGTCTAGGTAGAATATATGAATTTAATGTGATAATAACAACGAAAATTACTATTCAAAGCATAAAAATATTGCTTTATATTTTATTTATAAGGGTCACCCTAAAAAGTAACGACCGTTTTGTTATAAAACTTAAATAACCGGTATAGCGTACTTCTTTAAAACACAAATTTGTATAATGTGGCGAAAAAAAATGTGACTTCTTTTCCTTCAAAGCGATAAACGCAATAGTTATTAGAAACTACATGGCGATACTAATGTGAATTTTTTTCATGTCTCACAAAATCGCACTATACGGGTGTCCATTGTATTTATGAGAAGAAAACAATTCTGTTACATACATTAAACTTCCTTCACTTCTCAACATAATGATCTACAACATTTAAACATTATAACAAAGAGTAATGGCAAGTCAAAGGCTGTTGTTCATTTTTAAGTTCATCGTATAGATTGTTCACCAGAAGGTTTTCTTCACAGATAATGGATTGAATTTAAATGTCTCGACGGTGAAAGCCTGGAAAATTGCTTAGCACCTGACTTGACAGAAGTGCATGCAGAAGCTTAACATTCATTTCCACTAGTTCAACAGCAGCTGGTATGGATCTCTGGGACGTTTGTTCAAAAAAGTCCTATCCTAAAACTAGACCCTACATTCAAACTATTGTAGCATCTGCTCACAAGGCCAAATTTTTTATCATATTCTTCTGTCGCCTAGTCTAATAAATATTGCATTACATTTCAATTTTATTTTGTTTCGCATGTTTATTCGATGCATTTTGATATGTACTGTGTCGATGGGACGATTGAACCGAATTAAACTTTTTATAAATGCAAATATTCCATATTTTTCGGCAGTTTTGCGTCAAAACATTTTTTCCGTTTCTAATTTCTCATTAAAAACTTTGGCTCCAGTTGTCCTATCAACCTAGAATGAATTTCAAATTGGAGTGGATATTCTAAAGTTTCTAAAAATATAAATTTTACTTTGGTTTATACAATAGTTTATTTTCTATAGTTTTTCAAATTTTGTATTTCAATGCTAATTTTTGTGTACATTTGCAAATTTTCATACTTTATCTTATTTCAAAACTGCCGTACATCTTTAATTTTCAATCAATCCACTCCAATCTTTTTATGTTTATTCGGAGCAGATTTTTGTGATTCGAAATACATGTATAAAAATAACAATTAATCAGAAACGGTTCAATTACTATTTTAGGAATTTATATTTTGGAGTGTTTTCTCCTGTGGTTCTTCATTCCTCCCCTATGTATATGTATTGCTACTGTGTTAGATTCTAAGTCCAACTTTATGAAATTAAGCATGTCCCCTGCTCATTTTCCCCTTAATCCTTTGAACACCTAATTCCAGCGCTTAATTAACTAAATTAATTAAATATTAATCAGCGTTTTTCTCGGCTCCTAATTGTCGCAGAGACATGGGACTAGTTTCTATTGTATGTATTTTTGTACCATTGTTTTCCTATATAATTTTATATCCCATCCCAAAATTGAGGCCACGGGGCCTGGTTAATGAGGGAGTCATTCTCACTTTCGGAAGGAAGTGAGATTGAGTCCCAGGCTGGCCAAGGCTCCTTTGTTTTCGCTAAAGGTGGCCGGAGCACGCTAAATCTGGCCGCAATGTCCTCCAGGTAAGGTGACGCATCTGGGGGTGGAAGTCAAGTCTTGGGAATCTTCTGCTTGCTCCCTGCTTCAAAATCACGAAGACTCCATCCGGCTGCTTCTATCCAACTGGTAAGTCCATCTCATGGCTAGGTACAAGGAAGCATGCTGGTGCAACAACAACAATTGGAACTAATCTTTCGTGAAACCTAAAGACAGAATTTCTTGCATGACTATACGAATATTGAGGTGAGCCATCTAAGACAGAAGGAGAAGAATGCTTCCTAGTGGAAATAGACTTCTTCAAGATTTCTACCCGATCTCCCATGGTTGTTACAATTGCTATTGAGAAAAGAATTCTTTGCTATTCCTGATTTTACTTCCCGCCACACACGATGCATTTCTTCGCTAAGATTTGTTAGAGGAAATAGAAAGTAACTAAGCACACGCGTCGTTTCGAATTCTACTGACCACAGTAGGGTAAGCACATCTGGAAGGGGAAGATATTTTTAAGGGTGCCATTTTTCAATATTTATTGCTTTTGGCTTAAAATGTACGCTTTGTAAATTGAAAAAAAAATCGCCAATTTTTTTTTATTTAATTAAAAGAGTTATTTAGTCAGTTTTACGGCTTGAAATACTTACAAGTATTTTTAGTATTTATTGCTTCCCTCCCTAGTCTGCTTGTAATGTCTACTATTAAGTTTTAATTTTAAGATAGATTTTGCACTATTCTTATTTATCAGAAATAGTTTTTTTAAAAAACATTAGCTTAAACATGAGTAAATTAAACATAGAAATATTGCCGGCTGTTGCTCTAAATTGTAATTAAGCAAAAAATTGCTTGATGCAGTAAAAGTCTCTTTCATATTTTAATTTGATGAATGAAATACACTTAGAATATATGAATTTCTTAAATTGCATTAAGATGGATGAAGAATTTTAAAAAGTTTGTTGGATAATTTTGATTAAGAGGTAACACATTTAATTATCACAAGAAACATATTCCTGAGTTCTTGAAGACCTTGTGAACGATTGAATGCGACTTTACGTTTTCTGGCAACAGGTAAAACGTATGAAGATTCAAAATTTACAACAATTATTTCACCTAACTTTGGTACAAAAAATACAGAAAACGTGAATCAATTATAAAAATTCTTCATAAGAAATATTTGAAAATAAAAGTAATTCTTAAAATCATTTATTGATTTATTAAACTATGGCTATTATAAAAGATTTAAAACTCTAAATTAGATTGAATAAGCAAATTAAAACTTTTTGTTTATTTTTTAATTTAATCAAAACAAAGTAAAGTGATAATCACTTAATTTAAATGGAATTATTAATGTAAAAAATTAATACAATTCATTAACTGAATTATAATGGTTTGTGTTTTAATATAAGGAAAATCATATAGTTTTAAACAGTCTCTCTCATTATATTTTTTAAAAATATTTCATTACGTGAACTTATAAAAAAACATGATATAAACATATAAAAAACATAATTTTTTAAAAAATTTTTATCATTCATTGTTACACAAACTTTCATCAATTTATAAATATCTTATAATTTTTCCTACGCTTTCTTTTTATTTGATTGGTATAATCAATGATCTAAACTTGCTACAAATAAGATTCATCTTTGTATGCTTATGTGAATTTTTGTATTATTGGTGCTAGAGAAACATTTTAACAAATTAAACGGAAACTACGAAGTTTCAATCAATATTATTTTTCCAAGTGTCTCGCCAAGAGTACGTTACAACCCTAAGGGAAGAGATACGCGATAGCAGGAATCTACTGTTTACTACCTGTAAATAGCCCCTCGAAAGAAGAAAAACCAGATCTTGCTTGAATTTTCGTAATCCCATCATACAACCCCACACACGATACATTTTTTAAGTGTCACACAGAGCCAAAGGAAGAAATGTATCGTGAGTGGCGGGCTTTACATTTCAATCTTCAATCTCAGTTATAAGAGTTTTTGGGAGATGAATGTTTTAGAAATGATGAAAAACTGAATAATGCCGTAACCACACTTGGTTTAATGAACTGGTCACCGAATATTTGGGGGATTAGGAAGTTCATAAGTTGAAGCGGCACTTGTTAAAAGTAGGTGATTATTACCATAGATAAGTAATTGAAGTTTCCTGTAAGTAACGAACAGTTTCCCTTCCCTCCAATAATTCTTTTATCATCTCTCTGAATGACTTTCGTATAAAATACAGGTAAATGTAATGCTTTATCGTGTTGTAATAACTGTAAAACATGCTACATTGAAAATATGTTGTAAACAGTTTTAAGTTATATCGCATAATGTTTTATATAATGTCATAAAAAATCTATATGGTCTTATAAATTATTATAAGTGAAAACACTTGCTACTCTTATTTTAGATTATAATTAAATATATTATTTTTAAAAAGAGTCTAAATCAAATAATGATTCACATTTGTAAGGAAAAATTGGCAAAGTTAATTTTCTTAACTATATAATAAATTTTAATTTTCTTAACCATATAATAAATTTTAATTTTTCATTGGCATTTTTTTTTAACTCTTCCTAATTATCGGTATTGTATGAATCCTTTTTATTGATCTTGCAAGAAAACTAAATTAAATTGTGTTAACTGTAAAAAGACAGATTTCAAGTCTAGAAATGGTTTTAGCAATTTATTTTCAATTTTTAAAATAGTAATATTGCATTTCTTCATCACGATATTTGTTTCAGAATTTAAGGCATGTACTTTAATAACTTCTGAAGGAATTATATATTTAAAAAAAAATTTGCGAATATGTAAAGGAATAAATAGCAATAGCATTTTTACGATACTAATTTTGCATTACCATTTTATCTCCTGAATTACTGTTTTCTCCTCAAATTATATTCTTTTATTGGCCTCTTTTTTATTAACCGTTCTCCTTATTTTAAGATCCCCGAGTATTTTTTTAACAGTTTTCATGGAAACTTACTTTTTTTGTGTTATACGGTGTGCCATTTTTTATTTGGTCATTGAGAGAGGAGACAAGTTGGAATTTTCCTTGAATCTCTTACTTTTTCTTAATATTATTGCTTTTAACTGAGGCCAATTATGTTTCACATCTTGTCAATTTTCAAAAATTTTGTTAGTCAAAATTAAAATTATTTCTTATTTCTAAGTTATAATAGCTGTGGCTAAATATATTTTTTATACTAATTTCATGCTTTAAAACGATAATCCAAAACTCTGTTAATGGAGTGTCTACAGATTTTTTTAATGACATTTTAAGTAATTTTTTTATCGATTTATATGAAAACAATTCAATAAGATATTTATTTTTTAAAAAATTTTATTATTACTAAGATATTTATTATTACTAAAAATATCTTAGCAATAGTAAAATCCTTTAAAAAATGTCATGATTATTTTAACATTTCAATTTTACACGGCTGATACACTAATTAACTGTTTTCAAGTTGTTTTGATATTAAATGTTAATTATGGGTACCTAATAAGTTATGATATGCATAAAGCATATATATTTGTGTAAGTTATTTTGTGTAATCGATTTGTAAAATCATAAAAATCCTTGGCTCATAAAAAGAAATAAAACATTATTACTCAGAAAGATTTATAGTAAAAGATACAACAATGTTTTAGCTACTTCTCAACATAAAAACCATGGAATGGTAACGCTTGTCATACCATGAATTAATTTTTGTATTTCTATATCATAGAATCTGTAGCTCTGGGAATGGAGCTAACATGTCATAGTTGTCCGCAGGTCTTCGTCTGTGGGGATGTGACAAGAATTTTTTCAAGTGCAAGAACAGGTAGAAGTTGCTAGGAGCAAGTTCGAGTCTATAGGGGGGATGGTTAAACAATTCCCAATTAAACTTTTCCATCAGTTTTTTTTTTTTTTGTGAAATTCGCTGTATTAAGGCAAGAGTTGTCTTGGAGTAACAAAACAGAACTGAGTATCCCACACCTCTAGTTCTGAATGACCCGTCGCAAGCTCTTTAGGGTTGCACAGTATTGTTCGTCTTCTACTATTGCACCTTGAAGTCAGTGATCTATAAGAGAAAATAAGAGTAGACAAATTTGCGCGCTATCACGACTTTAATTAGGACTGAAAATTAGGATTGAAATATATAATAGTAATACCCACAATCTACCCTACAAGCACTTTTGTGTTTCACAGTTACTGAAAATCAGGATTGCAACATATAATAGTAACACCCACAATCTACCTTACAAGCACTTTTGTGTTTCAGTTATTTGCTAGAGCCATCTTTTGAAGCAATGAGAAACTTACTTTCCGGATAACCTTCGTATGTTTAAAAATTATAGACAAAATTAAAAAGTGGATTATCTAATTTAAAAAATGGATATCTATAAATTTAATTGCAGAGAAATTTTCAGTTGCACAAAAAATAATTCAGATGTTTACATTTTACATTATTTCGTAGATTTCCTGCAAATGGTTGTAACATTAAAAATAAGTTTTCCAACAAAGTACAGTAGGTGATCAGTTAACGAACATAATCAGTTACAAGACTATGTTCGATATCTGAATTGTTCATTAACCAATCATCGATTTACCATAGATTTTTTGGTGAAATCCATTAATTCGTTCTGGAGACCCTAAGAATTACTTTTAAAAAAGGATCCATAATTTCTTAGTAAGTTTATTGATAAAACAGCCGCCCAACTTGTCTAGGGATCAGCTTGCCTGACTGCGGATAAGGAGGTTCTGGGTTCAAATTCCGGTTCAGGCAGGGATGTATTTTCTCTCTCTATCTATCCTGTCTTTGTCCTTCCCTTGTATGAATGATTGCCTACCCTATAAACGGGTACCTATGGCATGTATGTACTGAGGTAGTTGGACTCCACACCAAAATATGATTCATTTGGAAAAGTGGAGCAGCGCAACCCATAATGCCATCCTGGCTGGCACATGACAACAACAACATTAATAAAACATGCATATTAATCAGTGCTTTTCATTTTTTGTTTCTGTGGCATTAAAGAACATGTCCAATGTCGATTGCCTTTCTCTCTTTTTTAAGACCTTCTGGAAGTGACTAATAGCATTGTTGTTGTAAAGATCCCCAACTTCACTGATATCAGCTTGGTTTGTGTACCATTCTAAGACCATTGCTCTTACATCCTCCCACTTCTTCAATGAATGATCTAGGGAAGAGGGTGCTCAAAATGAAACCGGTTTTGAACGAAATCAAAACCAAACTAATAGTCTACTTCGGCTATAAATATTCTATTGGAAATTTTTTCCAGTACAGAACTGTGAAATTTAATAAGCAAGCAATATAATATAAGAAAGATTAAAAATGATTTTTGGTTTGTTGGGTTTGGCAACCCTGCACGTCATGCTCCGAGAGCTGTGAAGTATTCGTTAGAATTCGTTCTAGTTCATTATCCGAATATGTATTCCTTGTCCGAACCCAAAAACTTTCGTAAAAGTGTTCTTTGTCAGAACACAAAAATCTTTATAAAAGTGTTCTTTGTTGGAACACAAAAATCTTTCGTAAAAGTGTTCATTGTCCGATTTGTTCGTAGTCTGAACTGGTCATTAACCGATCAACCACTGTGCTTGTAATTATCTGAAAATTTGGAATTTACTTTGATTAACAGTTATTTATCTTTTTTTTTAATATTTAACAAATTTTTGCATTTACAAAATACAATAAATGCTCTAATCTATATTTACAGGTTTTATTCATGTAGCAGGAAAATACAGTATCTGCCATCGAATTTATAGAAACCCACTTCAGATTTATTCAATTCTCTTAGGTAAAAGTTTTAACTTTTCATTAACTTTATAGAAAAAATGAACAATTTTATTGGAATTTTAACTTTAAAATGTTGAAATATTAACTTTAAAAATAATTTACTTAAATTATTTTTAAAGTTAACATTTAGTAAGAATTTTCTAAATTTTTCATTAAAAAAATTTTTTAGTACTCGTATTTATTTTGGATATAAATAGAGTTTTCATAAATTTAAATTTATAGTTTATACACTTCTTTATTATTTGATAGCTTAAAATTATCAGTTTTTTTGCTATACAAAATACTATTAATATAGGTTTATTTAAAATAAACATAATTAATTATTATCCCTTTAAAATTGGCAATATTTAATCATGATTTCAATTTCTTTTCCTAAACTCTATTTTTGCCTTTCTTATCTCCTTATCGCTCTTAAAATATTCTCTTTTCTTTTTCTGTTTTTTTTATACGTATCTTATTTGTCTACACTTAACTTTAACAGTTTTTATTTGCATTAAATTAAATTTTTATATAAATGCATACATATGATATGTGCAATATGTTTCGTTGAAAATCAGAACTTAATATAAATTTGATTAAAAAAATAGATCAAAAATAAATTTCTTTTCAGAACGTAATTTTATATCATTTGTTCTATAATAACTTATTACATACTGAATTGATTAATTTTTATTCGAAATCTATTAAAATCTTGGCAAAATTTTTTTACAAATAATCAAATTTGACTTCATAAAATACTATTTTATTGAATGTTGATAAAATATTGAAAACTATATAAAAACATGTTGAAGATATGAAGTTATATAACATAAATACAATTACGTCATATATAACTATTCATAACAATGGGAAGATACTTACTTATTATTATCCATTATGGAATATGGGGGACCCATTTATTTATGTGCTTCAGAATCAAATCTAAATAAACTAGAAAGAATTCTAATTAGTGCCGCAAAAATCATTGCTGGATTGAGACGTAGTTGGCCACACAGAATTGCTCTTTTTGAGTCTGACTTACTACCATTGCAGTTTAGAGGGAAAGCTAGTCTCAAGAAATATTACAATAAGCTTATTAGTTACAGAAACCAGAAAGAAGCATCTTCTTATCTCATAAATTGGAGCAATAATCACAGACTAAAAGTCCTTTTATCTTTGGCCACTACAAATGATTTTATGTATCCTCCTTGTCGCATTGAAATTCATTTCTTGAGATCAAGTCTTAGTCCTGATGTTGATTTTGATTGTATCCACTTCCACACTGCTTACTCTGCCAAGAAAAGTATCAAGAATTCAGAATTTATGAGACAAATGGCTCTAGAGACTATAAGCCAAATTCCAATTGATGTTATGCAAATCTATACTGACGGCAACAAAAATAACGAGTGCCACTCTGGTAGTGGTGTATTTATCACAACTCCTATTCTACCCAAAGTCTCAAGTTCAGAAATTCAGACTTTTGCTCTGTATTCAGATCGGAGCTTAAAGCTATTGAAAATGGACTAAGTTTTATTGAGAATATTTTTGAGCCTGATTTTGAGCATGTATGGA
Source organism: Latrodectus hesperus (assembly GCA_037975125.1). Taxonomy (NCBI): domain Eukaryota; kingdom Metazoa; phylum Arthropoda; class Arachnida; order Araneae; family Theridiidae; genus Latrodectus; species Latrodectus hesperus. Next base: position 26,690,144 of record CM075850.1, on the reverse strand, counting down.
TTCTGACTGATAGCAAGTCTTCAATTTAACACCTAAGCAATTGGATGACGGTTGGTGACAGATGGAAATTCAATATTGAATAGTATCTATAGGCTCTCAAAGAATTCTGGGGTTAATTTTAATTTTAGTGGATCCCGTCCCACGTCGGCATTAAGAAAAACAAGATTGCTGATTTGCTGGCTAAGACTGCCTCTTTGGAACCTTCACAACCTGATTTGCCATCCATCTTTAATGAGGTTTTTACTGAGAATGAAAAAACGCTTTTGGATATCTGGAGGGTTCCACCTATTCATAATTGGTATCCTAGAAAACGCCCTACTGGCGCTCTTCTTTTTGAGGGAACTGGAAGCCAACACACTTGTATTCACGCTTCGCCAGTGGTCATTTAGGGGTCTCAAATATGTGCAGGATCAAAAGACTTTTAATGTATGCATAAAATGTAGGAGCTGAATAGGCATCGTCTGAACATTTGTTGAGCTGCTTAAATTTTGACTTGGAAAAAGCTTTTTTTTTTAAGCTTTTTATGTTTTTGGATTTTCTGTCTGTTTATGGACTAGTGGAGTTGGTCTAGTATTGGAATTGGACCATCTGGGATTAACAACAACAACAAAAAAATTTGTTTTTACGATTGCAAATATTACAATCTTTGAGCTTGTATTTCTAGCTTAAACATTAAGATTATACTTAGCTTAAATATAATGTAATAACTGTGTCTATTATATACATTAAACTCACTAGAGAGCACATAAATTTAAAAGGACAAAGCTTTTCAGAAATTTGAACTATATATATAAAATTATTCACAAGCCTTTGGAATACGATAGTTTTATTATTTGTATATTTAATTTTGAATGGATTTTTTTTACAAGACAGAAATATGAAATAGTTTTTTATTTTATATATATATTTAGAATTCTGAAAAAAAGAAATACAAAACAGCAATCAATCAAAAAGAAATTAGTCACTACTAAATGTTGGGCAAGTTAAAACTGGGCGTGGTCGCAATGTCCTCCAAGTGAAATGATACCTCTGGGTGTGGCAGGGCAAGTATTGAGAATCTGCTTGGTTTCTGCTTCAAAATCACGAAGACTTCACCCAGCTGCTTTTATCTAACAGGTAGAGTCCAATTCAGGGCTAGGGTACAGAGACACATGCTGGTGCAACAACAACTACTAATTACTATTTGTGTAATTATAATTTTTTACACTCTTATCATTGTTAACAAATAAATTGTTTAATATTTATGTGACTAATTAATTATAAAAATTTGAATAATATTCTAAGTTTAAAGTTATAAAGAAATGTTAAAAATATAGAAAAATATCATTGAACTGAACAATACATTGCTTAATAGGATTGAAAATTTGACACTCTGTATACGAGGGTCACTCTGAAGTTTTTGAGGTACAACTAGGTTTTTAAAGTTATACTTACAAAATTCAAAGTAGTCTCCAGCATCAATGCACTTTTGTAGACGAATTTTCCACAGATAAAATGCCTCAAGCCATTCATTTCTTCGAATAGATGATAAAAATGCATTTATAGCCACATCAATCTCTTCTTCTGAATGAAAACGACGTCTACGTAAGTTCTTTTTTAGATTAAAGAATAACCAAAAGTCGCACATAGCTAGATCAGGTGAATACGGCGGATGTTCGATCACTTTAATTTGTTTTTGTTTAAGAAACTCAACTCTGTTAATCCGGCTGTATGTGAAGATGCATTGTCATGGTGAAGCATTAGTCCCCTAACACTCAGTTCTTGTAGAATTTCTGGAAGACATTTAGTGGTATACCAGTTTGCTGTTACTGTCTTCTGTCCTTCCAACTTGATGGCTTTGACCAATCCCGTACTTCTGAAGAAAACGGCATACATCACTTTTTTCAGTGCGCGTTGTTTTTTCACCATTGTCGGAGTGGGATCATCTTCAAAGACCCATACTTTGCTTTCTTGACGTGTTGGAACGTCAAAAAACGGTATGTACGTTTCATCACCTGTTACAATTTTAGAAATGATGCGGTGGCCACCATCATTCAGCATATTGAGAGTTTCTTTACTGATTCTGACACGCTCCTCTTTTTGATGCTCAGTTAGATTATGAGGAACCCAACGGCAAACTACTTTTTTCATATGTAATTCTTCATGAATGATTTTGTGTATGGCTGCGGATCTAATGTTAAGCTCCTTCTGTATCATTTGATAGGTACAGCGATTATCATTCATTAACATTTTTCGTATGGCAGACACATTATCCGGGATTACTGCCGACGGCCGCCTTCCTGTGTGTTCTTCATCCTGAAGAAAATTGCGACCTCTTCTAAATTCTCTAAACCATCTGAATACAGTAGCACGAGTTGGAGATTCATCACCAAATGCTAATTGCAACCGTTGAACGCATCCTTTTTGATTTAATCCTGCTTTGAAATCGTAGAAAATCATAGCGCGAAAATGTTCTCGCGTCAACTCCATTTAATCTTCTGCTTAAAATTTATTCACCGCTAAGCAAGTTGAAGTAAGTCAGTAAAAAATCTTCTTCTGTGTTAAAATACTTTGTACTTTAAAATTAAACCGTTATTTTTATTTTGTAAATTCTCGTCTGCGCGTATCTCAAAAATTTCAGAGTAACCCTCGTATACATATTTATAACATAAAATTATAATTTCATTATCATTTTCAATTAGTAAGAAATTTAAAAAATGCTGATGGTTTCTAATTTTAATATTTTAATTATTGCATAAAATAAATGTTAATTGCTCAGAATATTCATTGAATTACTTTTATTTTCAGAGTTTCTCAACCAAAAAAATAATGAATGATCCAAAGTTTGGGGCAATTCAAATACAGCCAAAAGTAATGGATTCATAATTATTAAGCATCTGACAATATGCTTTAGGAAACAATCAGTTTTTCTAGAAATTCAAGTTAGATGTTAGAAACATTATTTAAAATTACAAATTAGTTGGTAAGGGATTCAATTAAAATGAAATACAAAATTAAAACGAAAACTTTGAAAAGAAACAGAACACAAAAGGTCCACAACAATTTAAATTCCCATAATTCTGGAGTCCCTAAAAGAAAGAAGAGTGTTAGTGTAAAAACTAATAGAAAGAAGTGTGTTAATGCAAGAACTAAAAGAAAAATATATACAAAAAATAAAACAAGAGACATCAGAAAACTTAAATCTGTATCATATAATCCTACACTAAAATATTTCCACAGAAATCTATTAACATCATCCAACACCCAATATGTAGTGATGAAACATCATGATGTGCTTGATTCCAACAGATTACAAAATTACGCAGTCATGCAGCCTACGAGTTCCAAGCATGAAACTTTTCCTTCAAAAAAGATGATAATTTTAGAATATGAAGCTACCAATAGAAAATGGATTTTATACGATAATGTTATATATGTTGATAATAAGTGCAAAGCAGAAAATGAATATCGCCATAAATTTTTTAACTGTCTTGAAACAGAGAATTCGATTGAGGAAAGAAAGGATATACCAAATATTGAAAAACCAATTAATATGGATGCACCTTTCCATGTAAACGATCGTCATTCTGTTAATCAACTGCATTCACCTCAGACACAGGAAGAACTCGCAGCTTCATCTGCATCCTTTAATATCCCTTTTGAAACAGAAGCAGAAAACATTGTACTAAATGAATCACTTAAACCTCCTGGTTCCCAAACAACATCCAAAAGGGATTGCCAGGAGAACTCGAGCGTTCATTTTTTGCCAAATTCTGAATTTAAAGTTCAAGAGAACTTCGTACATAAAGATTTACAAGTGAATAATGGTCCCTCAGCTGTCGCAGATGTATTCGAACAGGAAAATCGACACCATGTAATTGATTTTCAGTCACCACCTACGCATAAAGAAATGTCACTGCCTTCGGTGCGACCAAAAAACTTTATAAGTACGAAAGTAGAAGAAAACATTGAGTCAAATGAAAAATGTTCTACTAGTGAGCCACTTAATAGCAAGTCACTAAAATTGAATAACAAAATTGATCATCAGAAATTATCCCCATCGACAAAGTTTAAGACTGCTATCCAAGGAAAAGTAGTAAATCGAAAATTAGAACAATTTGACAAAAGGAAGTTGAATCCAATACGTGGAAAGAAATTGTATTTTAATTATTTACATTCAAATTCAGGAATAATTCAAAGAAGCCAAATACTTAATCATAAAGGAGATAATGCTGAAAACTTGAATCGGGTGCTAGACGGGTCTAGTAAAAGTGATTTCAATGAAATCACAGCTGAGAATTCAGTGCCACAGTTGCAAACACAGATTAATAATTATGAAGGTAAGAAAAATCAGCTTCCCAAACTGACTAATACAAAATGGAAGACAAATTATATTTACAATTCCGTTAATACGATGAATACTGCATATATTGTTAAAGAAAAAAGAAACTGTCCAGCAAAGAATATTCTAGAAAGTACAGATATTCAATCTTCAGGAGAACAAATTTTGAACTGTAGTATGCAAAATGCCAAAGTTTTGAATACAGAAAATGCATCTTCGTCACTTAACAACAAAGAAACAAATCATTCGACTGGCAACGAAACAAACTACTTGCATCCATCAGAAAATGCATTGCAGAGAGGTGAAATAAGCATCACAAATAAGCTTAATTCAAATGCAGAAAATGCGATTGAAAAATACAAACAGTTTATTTTAAGTAGAGATAAAGCCATAAATATCATTAAAAAATACGATTTTGAAAAAAGACAAGAGTTATCAAAATCTAATGTAATAGAAGATTATCGGTTGCCAACTTCCGTAGAGATAGTGCAAGAAAATGATCACCAATCTGAAGAAGAAAATGATAGAAAACAATTGATGCTTACAAAGGAGGAACCAGATGATAATACATTGAAAACAATAGATCAGTCTGCAATACCACAGAAGGATCGAAAAGCACTTACAGATAGATCCAGTTTACATTCACAAAATCTCAAACGAAATGAGGCAACGTACAAAAAATACATTGATAATAGTAAATCCCTATTTAAACAAAATACCAAAAACTATTCAAAAGTTATTCATTACACTTCTAGAGACATAAAAGGCCATTTAATACTTGTTGAAAAATTAACTGATGCTTATCAAAAAGAATATATTAAAATTAAAACCAAATGCAGTCAAGTACTGTATTCAGGGAGATTTTTAAGTAAGTTTAATAATTCCAATTCAGAAAAAGAGTATTTAACATTCAAAATTAATAGTGCAAAAAATCTGATGACTGCAAACATAGATAGCTTTGTAGCAAAAATACAATTTCGAAGTGAAATTGAATTAAATTTTAAGAAATCTTTTAACTACAACAAAAGAATTTTTTTAAACAACATTTCAATAACAAAAATTTTAGAAGATGAATTGCTAGATCAGAGAAATAGAGCATACAGTGATTTCAAGAAAATTTTAGAAGATAAATGTGAAACAACCGCTGAAAATATAGACGAATTGGAAGATATGTTACAATTACTCCTACTTATGGAATCTTTCAAAGACGGTGAGAACACTGTTACATTTATTTTAGAAGAGTTAAATAAAAACCAGTATATTTCCGGGGAATTGAAGTCTAAAATCCAGGGTATATTAAATTTGGAATATAGATTCTTTGATAGAAACGTTCATCTACCTGCTTTAAGCAAATCTGCAATACACCACGAATACGATGTCTTTGAACTCTTGCAAAATACTCTTGAAAAAGGTATTCAAAATCACAGACGGAATTTGCAGAAGGAAATCCCTAAGCAAAATCTGCACCTTCTTGGTCAAATTCTTAATATAAATAAATTACCACCTAGAGAGTTACTGTTTCTAAGAAACAGAGACATAAAATTATTTTTAGAGAGTGATGCTATAACAAATGAACAACCTAAAATAGTCGAGTATATTTCCTACTATAAATTCATCGATATCTTATGGGATAATTTCTACAAGAAATTTAAAAATGTAACAGCTATCCATAGATCAGTAAAAGCAATAGGTCCTCTAACTAACAGCATATATTCTTTCCTTTTAAAGAGCTTCTGGGAAATTGTTTTAGAAATAAATAAAAAAACAAAGATGCCGATCGAGGCTTTGTTCTCCAAGCATCATGGAGTATTTGGCATTTTAGACTTCATTGAATGGCCAACAGTTTCCCCATTTCACACATCACTTGACAATCAGTATCATTTGATTTTTCAATTAATGGAACATTTTGAACCAGGAAAATATTCAGTTGCAAACAAATTTAATTATAAATTTAAGTTGCCTAATATGGGAATTCAATCACCTTGGCAAAGACTTAAATTATTCAACAGTCAGAATCAAATAGATTTACCAATAGAACGTCTTTCTTGGATATATATTCTTGACTGTGGTCTTGCTCCTATATTGACTAAAGATTCGAATGAACATTTTAAAAAATTATTAGACTCTCTATTAGCTGTATATACGAAATTTATTGAAAGAGCGGAACATGACCGTTATGAATCATTCCGCTTCACTACACATAACATCATAAAATTTGCCATACAGATTTCCCCATATTTTTCAACTGTATGCTCTGTGACTAGACATATTGACCATAGTATTTTAGACCAACAGATAGAGATCATAAGTGATATACTTATTTCAGAAGATGACGTTCTTACAGACCACTTCACCGATTTAATGGATGTTTACAACGAATACTGGAAGAACAGAGAGTATATCGTTGGTGATGTTCTTAACAAATGCACTTGCAGTGAATTCCGAAATGACTTGGAATCTGTCGTAATTAATCTATTGAAAATAGTCGATGAATCTCTGTCTATAAGAGATGAATTAAAATTAACGATAAATTTTCTTAGATTATATAATGAGTTTTTAAAACACTTTAAAGGAATTAAATTCGAATGGTTAATTTCTAAAACATACCTTATCAATGAAGTAACTTCAGACGTAACCGAACTACTTAACGAAAAATGCCAAATATATAAAGTTAAAAAGGAAAAAGAGTTTATAGAAATATTGAAATATCACGGAAAACCAATACCAAAGCATTCATTGATATTAACCGTAAATAAATTGCTGGAGGTAATAGATTTAGCTTTTAAAAATCATAACTGGTCTAACTGCGATCGTTTGAGTTCTGTGAGCGACTTATTTCTCGCCATAGGTCATTCTTTTATTCATTTTGAAGATCAAGTTAATTACACAGACCTTGAAAATTTTTGTAGAGATTGTACACTTCCCTTTTATAATGTAATGAATAATAGTGTCACTTACGATGACTTTAAAACTCGCTTGAGTAAAATTGAAAATTTTTATCTCTACGCGAGGAAGATAAATGAAATCAGTATCGAGCAAGCATTAGATCTGATGGAAACGGAGGCCGAAAAATCGGAAATCAGCGGATTTGATGCAGGCTTCAACAGAAATATATTAGAAACTTGTTATAACAGGTATTTAGAAAAATTTAATTCGTTATTTGATGTTGGCATTCCAGAAATTTTAGCTGATGTACGCGAACAATTACAAAATATAGAAGTGATGCCGACTGATCAATGGACGGTTGAGTTTAAGCAAAACACTGTACCACTTCTTCTGGCAGACTTGGCTGCTATATGGTCTTCATTAGAGTCCAAAGACGTAGCAAGCCTTGGCGAAAAAATAAAACCACATTGTATTCAAATATTATGCATTTTTAGATTATTAGGCGTGGACATGATGTCAAGTGGTATTGAAAGTCATTTTGCACAAGTTTTAACTGGCCAAGGCAAATCAATCATTTTGAATTTGACAGCTTCCATTTTAGCATTAACAGGCAACAAAGTTAACTCCATATGTTATAGCAGTTATTTAGCTAAGCGTGATCAAGCTGCTTTTGACAGTTTCTTCAAAATTTTTGATGACTTTAAAATCAAAAAGAAAGTAACATATGGGACATTTCAACAGATGATTTCAGTATTTTCCACATATTTAGTCGATGGCAAAGAAACTGAAGCTAGAGTATTGATAGAGAAAATTTTACTTAATCAGATGGAAGAATCAAGAATAGAATTTTGCAAAGAATCGGCTGTCCTTTTAATTGATGAAGCAGATGTCTTCTTTTGTGAGAAACATTACAGGAATAGCATTTGCTATGTTTGCCCAGTGTATATACCTGCACTGATTAAAATTCAGCCCAAACTGTGGGAAATAGTGGAAAGTGGTGTTCACGACAGTGACATAGTCTTAGAGAAAATTACTGAGTTCATCTATGAACTTTTAAAAGATGGTGAATACGAGAAACTTAAAAGATTAATGTTAAACGCAAGTTTTTATTTTAAGAGAATGCTTAAACAAATGGTTAAAGCTGCAATATATGTTTCGAAAGATAAAAACAATAGCAGTAAATGGTACATTTATAGATACAGATTAAATGAAAATGGTGTCATCAGTCGTTTAAATAATTTTGGCATTTATGAAAGTGCTAACTGTTACTGTTATTATGGTACATTTAATTACTTTAGATTAAAGAAATGTGACTATGATCATAAAAATTATATAAATTATGGTTATATGGTTGCACAATTGGGTTATTTTTGTCATACAAATATACCAAAAGAATTTCCCCTTATTTTAGGAGTAAGTGGAACATTAACAACTTTTAGTTCACCAGAGAAAGATCTCATCAAGCAATATAATATAAATAGAATGTCTATTATGCCATCATTCTTTGGTGATAGAAAATTGCTCTTTCATCCACAACAACACTTCAATATTCAGGAGTGTGAAAAGCTATGGCTTGCCAAAATTTTCCAACGAATCGACGATAAAATTAAATTAGGTAGAGCTGTAATTGTGTTCTTTGAAAATGAGATAGATTTGAATATGTTTGCAGAGAAATTTAGGAATAATATTAATCGTTTGCACATACTAACTGGTAATGAGAAATCAGCAGATGTCGAATGGCGCATTAAAGAGGCAGGTGTATCTCAGACTGTGACCTTGGCTACAAAAAACATGGGTAGAGGAGTCGATTTCCAGTCAAATGATTTAACTGTTGAAGCTAGTGGTGGTGTGCATGTCATCCAAACATTCTTCTCGTTCGACGAGAAGGAACAAATTCAAATCCAAGGGAGAACGGCACGAAAGAAAAATGAAGGTAGTTATGAATTAATTGTTTGCAAAAAGCATTCGGAAACATATAATAAGATTTTTGAAAATGAAAATCCCTCTGCTGCTTATTTAGCCCTCTGTAACGAAAGAAAAAAGATAGCCGAAAAAAACGGAAAAGAGATCTTTGAAAACATTCGAAATTCGGAAGAGAAACATGAATTAACCATGGAATTTTTTAGATCACTCTGCGATTATAATCCAAGAATGCGAATTCATTATCTTAAAAAATACCCATTTTCAGAAGCTCTATTTTGAAATTAATATGAAAGGATTTAATCTATAAATAAAAAGAAGATTGGAGATCAGGGGGGATATAAAAAATTTATAAAGTATCTTCTTGTGCTGTGATTAAACTACTTTAATTAAGAAAAGAATACTATATTAGACATACGGGGGCCCTAAACTCCTTTTCATTATACTTTACATACACTTAATAAATTTATTTTTGATTATTTCATAGTTTTGATAAAAGTAAATAAAGATTTAAATAGAATTCTGATATCATAGAACAAAACATTATGCTTTATATTCTCATTTGTTACGATACTTTGTTATATATTCAATGTTATATATTGTATGTGTGTACATATGTGTGGTTTTTGTGTGTGTTTGTCTTTCTCTTTATTTTCTATTTTTCATTATGTCCAACATGTTGATAATTAAAAAGTTATCTTCAAAACTGAATAAATTTTTTATTTATTCAAAAATTTTGAATTAATAAATTTTTATTTATTTATCGAAAAGTACATAAAAGGATTATTTTGTTATTTTGGTGATATAATACTTTTGAGACATGTAACGGAAAAAATTATAATAAAATTAATTTTATCTTTTTTTTTTCTATATTCACTAAAATTCCTTTTTGAAAATCTGATTTTACAACTTAAAATTATCTGTCTCTAATAAATTTATTCAAAAATCATTTACAATACTTTAAAAAAAAATAACTAAAAATTAATAGCACGATAGAATTTATTTCCCATACCAGTTATCGCATTAGAATTAGATATTCAATATTAGGAAAGCGCTAGCTTGAAATTAAATTTCATTTTAAATGCCCGTCCACACGTTTACATTATCCTCCCGACTTTTAACTGAAAATATATACCACACACACGCACTCACAATTTTAATTAGGATTATTTCCTTAATTTACCCTATTTATGGGAGTTCTCGGGTTATATATAAGTGCAGTAAATTCCTCTTAATCTGAGATAAATTTTAAGGGCTAATTTGACTTTTTTAAAAAGTTTATGTATTTAAATAAATAAATTCATATGTTTAAATTAAATCTTTCCCTTTTACTTACTTTACTTAATATTACCATTCACTGTTACTGAAATAATCAGAGACACATAAATTTAAATAATTCTATCTAATCAATCTCCAAATAATTTTTATCAAATATCAAAAATAATAAAATTTAAATTCTTTATTGAGTGAGGGAGGATGATGTGAGAAAAAACGACAAATACGTTAGATTTGGAACATAAAAAATGTCATACATTTTTCTATCATTTTTTTTATTTAATAAGAAGTTAAACTATTAAAATGTTATATTTAATATTATTGGTTACAACTGATGTACAGATAAAAAATAGAATTTGAAAAGTTATTGAATATTCATCGAATACGGTTTGCTAAAAATTGAAATTTGTATAAAGAATTTTTGGTGAATAAGAGTATCGTAGTACCGTATTTGTGTCGAGTACTCTTAAAGTATGTGATTTAATGGCTAATATTAAAAGATTAGTATTTATAGAATAAAATAAGTTATTTGAATGGAACTTTACAAAAACTATATTACCTAGTTTTTCTTAACAACTGAAAGAATAAATGCACTGATATTTCTTGATGCTAATTTTTTATATAACAGTATTCTTATTAAGACTTCTAGATTAAAACTAGTCTTCGCATTATTGGTGTATAATCATCATGATTTAATAAACATATCTGTCTGTATCTATAATGGTTATCAAAATTAACGACAATGCTAATTGTGTGAGAAATATATACATGCATAGTAAGGAACAAATTATTAAAACTGTTGCTTTAGTCTCTGTAGAAATATTTGCAAGCTTAAAAATATTGTTATATTTTAAACAGGAAAATAATAATAATTATTTTACGATGTTTATAATCTGGAAAATATTGTACCTTTTATGGAGATTAAAATTAGTAGATGTTGCAAAAAAAAGGTGCTATTTTTTAATTCTTTGAAAATTTTCAAAGATTTTATTTCAAAAATTATTTAGTTAAAAGTACTGCAGAAATAGTAGAGCTATTATATATATATATATATATATATATATATATATATATATATATATATATATATATATATATATATATATATATATATATATATATATATATATATATATATGTAGACATTGCTCATCACAAAATCTGGGTTCTATTGCTATTACATTAGTTGTGATGTCACCAACAGAAATCTGAAAATTAGTTTTTCTCTTGAGTTGGTAAAGCTTCAAAAGCATATCTATTTTTCTCATGAGTTGGTGAATTAGAATGGGTAAAATTTATATTTTATTGTTGGATTTAGATAAAAATGGTGGTTTTGGAACCAATAAACCTGTTTTGGATATCATCACGAAATTAAATACCATCGAGAATAGATATTTGTGTAAAAATGATGTGACTGGGCATCTGCATAATGAGTGGTTTAAAAAATTGAAAGAGAGAGGGTTGTTTGCTTTTTATACTTAAGAAAGATAAACTAAATCAACAGTGGAAGAAAATCATCATCCAAACACCAGAGGGATCTAGTATTCGTCTAAAAACTACAAAGCTCAAAAAGACACTTCACAGACTTTTTCTGGAGCAAGCTAATTAATACATAAATATTCTATGCGATCGAGCCACAAAGTCAATTCACAGAATTTTTTCAGCAATGACTTTAGGCCCCACTCAGACATCAATTAATGATAAATTGCCTTTGTCTAGACTAAAAAGGAAAAAAACTTGTACGCTATATACATAACAGCTCATGTTATAGTTAAAATCACGAGGGAATCTTTTGTGAGCAGATTATATTTTTTTCTCATTAAATATTGATGAAACTACAGATAAATACGTAAAATAATAAATGATACGGTAAACGTTTTTTTTTTTTTTTTTTTTTTTTTTATGGTGATCAAATTGAATTGCTGCACATTTACCTTTTAAGAGAAGATTTTTCAACTACAATAAAAATGTATACTCTAAAATAAAATAATTTTTTAATAATTGTAAAATTAGTATTTGTTAAGTATTAAGCTGTTTGTACCCCTATATGTGAATTAAATGGTGTAAAAAAAGTGTTTTCTTTTTTAATTTTTTTCAGTGATGTCAATTTTTTAAAGTGGTAGAGCTTTATACAAAATTCGAGTCATAAAAAAATAAAATTAAAGAAACAAATTGGATTTGAAAACAAAAAATTTATTTGCTAGAATGAAATGTTTTCAGAATTAGTGAACTGACAGATATACGCCGAATAAGTACTAAAATGCAGCCCAGCGAGTATGGTGGTTATGATCCTTGGCTTTCACCGAGTGGGCTGCGGTTCGAATCCGGAATGACGCTTGGTTGTAAAACTGAAGGAATAAATCAGACTTTCTGCCTGTAACGGATCCTGTCCCGTGTAAGTAAAGCAACCTCCACTTCTGTTCCTATCTCCAGAAGAAATGTTCTCTACGTCTGCTTGTTAGTCCTTTCTCGTGCACACCGAATGGGGAGACACACACACAAAAATCACTAAAATAGGAAGCACTGAGTTAGGAAGTATTTATTAACACAGAGTCATTTAAAAATAAAATAACTATAAATTATATAAGTAATTGTGTTAATATAACACACACACAAAAAGAAAGATAATTTTTTTAATAAATTGTATAAACTTTCAAGCATATAACTTATCCTTAAACATTTCATTATTTTCTTAGCTAATCCAAAAGAAATATAATGCTGAGTTTTTTTGTTTTTTTTCTAAGTAATCAACGCTCTCTTGTTTTCTATTAATTTATATTTTAAGTTTAACCCTATATGAATGAAAGTTTTATAACCCATTCTAACCACTGAAACAACTGTTTCTGTCCATAAAAAGTGATCGTAGATTAACAGATCAAGTGAACTTATAGAAAAAAAATTTCAGCAATAGTTAATTCGACCTGAATCCTCAAAATATATGATGATAACATATAATATTTGAATATTTTAACTGAAATAACTGTGTTATATTAATTATGTAAAAGTATATCAATGAAGATTTTTTTTTTGAAAATTTAAAAATAAATCTGTCATGTTCGCTAAAGGGGGCTGGGTTTTAAATAGGACATGGTCGCAATGTCCTCCAAGTGAAATGATACCTCAGGGAGTGGCAAGCTAAGTATTGGAGGTTTTCTGCTTGGTCCTTGCTTAAAATCACAAAGAGGCCATCCGGCTGCTTCTATCTAAGTAGTACAACCCAACGCAGGATTAGGTACAAGGAAGCATATTTGTGTGCTACAACAATAAAATGTTTGAACTATATCATTTAAAATAAAGAGCTGTCTACTTATCGATCCAATAATAATAATAACTCATTAGGTGATGCTGCCATAGTTTATAGAAACGTTGTTCAGAATTCATTCGATTTTTTGTTCTTTTTAAATTAACATCGAACACTACAATTTCGTTAAACAGAAGTTAATTTAGACTTTGTTTATAAGAAGAAATTTTATTTCTGTTCTAAATTAGACTTATTAGTCAATCAAGACTAGTTGAATAATTTATAAAAGTATCAAAATAAATCAGTTTAGATCAAGCATAGAATATTTTATACAATTTTATCGTTGCCTATAAATTTGGCTCTACTGTTTAAAACTTGCAATAACTTTTATGCATTATTTTTTAGAAGATAGAATGAATTAAAGACCGCCTCTTCGGTAGTTTTCAAATTACGTTATTAATTTTATCCTAAAGAAATTGAACACACTCTCTCATTCTCCAAGAAAATCTATATTTTTAAAAAGTTCTATTTAAAAGGATCACTTTATTTTTGTGTTCTATAAAAAGTAGACTTCCAAATTAATGGGCATGCTTTTTAGTGAGCTTGATTGTGTGTGTGTTTGTAGTGTTGATATACAAATTTTAAAATTATATAATTTATAGTTTATCTCGAAATCACTTATTATTGCTGTTGATGACCCATATTATTATTATTTAACTTTTAATTAAAAAAAAACTTTTAATTTTTTAAGTACATAAAAGTTTGTTACTTTTAAAAAAGTGGAAAAAACAATTCTAAAGTGAATATTTAAAATACATTTTCAAAATATTAATAAATGCATTTTGAAGAAGAATCAATTATCGGCCAAAAATGTCGTGGGGCGCATTGAAGCAGGACAGTCGATCTCAGATGTTGCTCTTTTCTTCGGCATTCATCATTCTGAAATTTCACATTTATGGAAACAATTCCAAACCACACAGACAGTTGTCCGAAGGCCCGTAGCCGGTCGCCTAAGGGTTACAAACCACACGGAAGATCGATATAATGCGATTTTAGCCAAGCGGAATCGCAGAGCGACCTTCACACGTGTGACATCGATGGTTACAGCGTCATATATATTGGCGAGGTCATATCTGCAGCTACTGTACGCCGAAGATTACAAAGTAGTGAACTGTACGTCCGGGTAGCTCGAGTTTATCTATCCGTCCAATCAAGAGGGGCACGATTAAAGTGGTGCCGGGAACATGTCAATTGAACTGTGTCTGACTGAAGCAATGTCATGTTTACTGATGAGTCAAGATTTGCTCTGGAGCCAGATGACAAGCGTATAAGGATATGGCGTGAACAAGTAACACGCAATCAGCCCCAAAACATCACGCATTCCGAGGTGGAAGCATTATGGTGTGGGCAGGGATTTCATTAGGATACCGCACCGACCTGCACATCTTTAAACGGGGTTCTGTGACGGCTGTCCGGTATCGAGATGAAGTCCTAGAACCCATTGTGAGACTGTACGCTGCAGCAGTTGGCCCTACTTTTGTCTTAATGGACGATAATGCACATCCCCATAGAGCTGACATCGTCCATGACTACCTGGAGAGAGAAGGGATTGCGCGTATAGCGTGTCCAGCATATTTGCCCGAACTTAATCCCATTGAAAAGTTTTGGGATGCTCTCGGCCGTGCTGTATCTTCATGTTTCCCACCTCCAGCCACTCTTATTGAGCTGGAAACTGCTCTACTAGAAGAATGGATATTGCTTAGTTCTGCAGTGGTTGACCACCTGATTGAAAGCATGGTCACAAGGTGTAAACTTAGTATACAGATGAGGGGGGATCATATACACTATTAATGTCTTTTTTTCATTTTATGCTGTTTATTTTTCACTTTATACATAATTCTGTTTAAATCTCCAGTATGTCATTATCTGATAACTTACAAAAATTTAATATTGTTTTCATTTCTGTAACTACTGATTTTATTTATGCATAAATATATATGCTTCTTTCCTGCCGAATTTTGTGTCAATCAAAGCAGCTTTTGTTGATTTTTTTGCATTTTACATCTTCGTGCTTAACTTTTGGAAGTGAGTGTATAATTACAATAAATATTATTTAAGATACATAAGCCTATAATATATGAGCATTTATTTGCATTCATATAAATATTTTTCTGTTGTTTATAATAACAATAGATTAACTTATTAAATAAAGTGTCCACTTTACAAAGCCTTATGAAAAATTCATTCTGAAATTAACTTAAGAATTTATTCTGAGCTTTTGTCACAATCAAAAGAGCCGAGCTGGCAGCCGAATGGTTAGCGCTCTTGCCTTTGGTTCAACAGTTCGTGGGTTCGAATCCCACCTTGGGCATGGATGTTTGTAGTGGTTCGGAATCCACTTTAAACCGTAAGTCCCGGTCTAATTAGCCCTCGTGTGCAAAAAATGACCGTTAAGCGACAAACAAACTAAACAAACACAATCAAAAGAGGAAATATTAATATTTAAACTTTTAATGAGCAACGTTAAAAAGTCTATATGTTAACAGTATTCATAAAATATATACTTTTGTGACTTTTCAAATATTTAAACAACCAAAACAACTGAATAAGTTCATAAAAAGGGACAGTATTGTGAGTGAAACTTAACTGGCCCATCAAAATACGGCTTCAAGACTAAAATTTGGGAGAAATTGCGTGCGTATACAATGTTAAGAAACGGTATTTCTAATGCTTTGGTGATTTTTTGAGGTTATTCTTTGCGACAAGGCGAAAAATAGCTAATTTTTAGAAAAATCCTCATCAATGTTCTACGGCTAATTTTAAGCGAGATAGCTTAGAGCCTTCCAGAAACTCGGCCTTCAAAATCATCAAAACCCATTTTTTCAGAATTTTCATCAACAATAGGCTCATCTTTAATCTGATGCATAGCATCAAATTCAGTTTTAATGTACAATAGTTTCGGAGACACCCTTGGTTCTTCTGGAAGGCAGCTGCTTAACGGTAGCACGTTTATTCGCCCGGTAGCGTACTCAGTCTGGGTAGGCTGAACTATAGTTAGGGAAGGGCCACTGAAGAATCTGGCTCACGTAATTTAATATTCTTGACTAAATATTTATTTATATAAATTTATAGGATAATTTACAAGGAACTTTCATAAATTGTAGGCTCCAGGAAAACTGATGAAGTACTCAAATTCCGGAACGTTCGCTGCACTTTCGGTCGGGGGGAATTATTCGCAGGTACTAGGAACCAGACTCCTAAATTCCGCACTTGAGAAACAGTCTCAGAAAAGAAAGTCCCTCTATAATGTCGACGATCCTCTCTGGAGAGATCCGGGTATTCAGGCTTGAGGTTTGACGTCAATCTCCGTAATCAGGAGTTAAAGGCCGCTCACTCTTCTCTTTCGGTCGCTTGGACTTGTCCGCTCCGGGACTCTTTCGCGTAGGTCAAAGATATCTCAGTTCCCCACAAGGGCCTGCTATTTATATAATATATACAAGCTTTCCCACAATTATTTAAAACTCCAGTAACCTCTAGATCCTTCTTCTTAGGTCACTCTTCGATTCATATTTCCGGCCACTCCACTGATTCGAATCAAAAAGTGTGAGGAGGCAATAAATTCTCCAAATTCACCTGCCCCCTCACCAGATGATTCCAATTTATTTTGAGAATTTACATTTGTCATGAAGGACTTAAAATAGCCCTTCACGAATCCCGTTTGCAGTTCCCCTATTATCTCCCAATCACAACTAATTGATTGTCTTTGGTACTGCGTAGTTCCTGGGTTCAAATAGGGGAGAATCAATTTCTTTCACAGCTGTAAAGCGTGTTAAATTTCATTGAAATTCGGAAATTATCTTGGGGGTTTGCAAGCAATAACGGTGACGTTATAGCTCGAACGCACCTCTGCAGCCATCGTTCATCTATGGCTCGTGGTGCAACACATTTGCCACGTCGTTGATTTTGTATAGTTCTATTTTGCCATGCACAGCATATTTTTACCAAAGCGGCACGCGAACATTTCACAAACTTAGCCGTTCCAGAAATGCTCCACTCTTGCCCCGCAAGCCAAAGATCATGTTCTTTTGGACGTCAGATAAATCTCTCGTTTCTGCATTATGCCAGCGATTACAATGTTTCCGAAGCCCTCACAAATCCTTTATATACGCTCAACTGCACTGTGCTGCCACTTGCGATTGGATTTAAAGATCGAAAGTGCGTGATGATCACATTAATGTAACTAGACCGTGCATTTAAAAATATTAAATATAAGGTGTCTGAAGTGGAATTATCACGCTACCAAATGAAACCCTTCATTTGTTTCCGGTTTTGTTACAAAAAGTCAGCTACAAAATGTTAGTAAATCATGTGTATAACTCAGGCACAACTGTTGTATCACATGACACTGTGTGAAAGTTTGGTACTGAAAATTCAAAGACAAGGATTATAAAATTCAAGAATGCTCAGGCCAGCCTACTTATGTTGATGAAGACCGCCGGCGAGAACTTGTAAAAGAAAATCAGCATTCAATCATTGGAGAGCTATCTAAAGTTAAACGTTAGTGCTCTGCCCATTAACCACGCTCTGCATCACATAAACCTTGACTTACTAATTCAATCGCTAGGTGCCACATGAGCTGATTCAAGCAGAAAAAGACAGGCGTGTTCAAGCCTGCACTAATCAGTTCGAATATTAATGTAAGGACCGATTGTCACTTATAATGAAAAGTGGATTTACTTCAATAACACAAGCCAAAAAGGAAGTTAGTCTGGGCCCAATGAGCCCGTCGTTGAGTCGCAAAACACAATTTGGCAAACAAAAAAAGTGAAACCATCGATAGTAAGACGTACAACGAAATGCTAGTCCGTCTTGACGCTTTTCACACCATCAAATCCAAACGTTGAACCTAGTTCCGGTGCCAGAAAATACTGTTCTATCAAGATAATGCAAGACCAGATGTGACTATATTTACCAGCTATAGATTGTACATAGTTAAATAGAATCTTTTAAAGCTATATGGTGTAGTCCTGACACCACGCCTTCAAATTTTCGCTTTTTTTTTTTTTTTTTTTTCACAATTGCTCATCGATTCTGCACAAAACATCTACAATGAGGTTGATCTTTTTTTGACTCGTGGCCAATAAATGTTTTGGTCATAGGCTTTGAAAAACTAAGAAAACATGGTAGAAAATCATATATTTGGGTGGTAAATTCAATTTCTATTGAAGGTTCTATTTCCAACTTTAGGAGCTTTTTTCGATGGACAACTTTCATTATAACCCTATATATTTAACCATGTTATTTATACTATAATGAAATTATAAATGAACTGAACTTCATTCGTTTATAAGACATAATTTTAAAATTTTCTACTTTGAAAGTTTAAGTAATGCATGCGCGTGTATTCATTTTCAATAAAAAAATTAAACTTAAGAATTTAAATCAATTTTGCGCTAACATTTTTACAAATTTTAAACAAAAGACTTTTTTATATTGCAGCAAATTTTTTACAATGAAATATAAATAGATTTCACAATGATTTTTTTTAAACAAAGCATTGATAATTTTTCGTATGATCAGGGGTGTTTGTGCTCCGGAGAAACCCCGGAATTCCGGGGATTTTGAACTTCGATACCCGGAAATTCCGGGGATCGTCGTTCAAAAGGAAGTAGGAATAATAATGAATTATTTATTTTGATCTGGGTAATTTTGTTTGTTTTGAAAGCAGAAAACGCAATAATTAGGTCATTCAATACTTCATAATTGTAATTTTCCATTCCCCGCCCCCTTCTCGAAACTCCAAAATGTCGGTAGTAAGTCCGTAAAAGTTTCCGGGGATTTTTTGGGATCCCACAAACACCCCTGGTATGATTAAAAACAAAGCTTTATCTTATTTGATAAATTGACGATTTAACTAAAAATATTTATCTCTCATCTTGAAAGAAAAGTTCGAGATTAAAGTAACTTTCTGAATTCGTAATTGTCTTATTTTATACAATGAAGATAGGCTGTTAAGCAGCATGTTTCAACGAATTACAATGACATTATCTTATCGATGAGCTTATCGCAACACTGCAGCATGTTGAATGACAAATATTGAGGCTAATTGTAAGCAAACTTAAGTGTATTTGTTTATAAATATATATTATTTTTATGCAACGCTGTAAGATGAGAGTTTGAAGATTAATGTGCACTCAAAAGAAAAAATTCTACTTTGGTAACCATAGTATTTACGTCATCTTGGCAACATTTCTTCATCACCAAAAATTCAGAATTTGGAATCATGGATTATACGGCACCTGTGCCGTGCTTTGTCTTGTCTTTTTCATTTTGCTTTTTTTTTCTTTCTATTATTAACGTATTATTGAATTAATGGAAAACGGATTCTCAAACCGATGCTTTGGTCTTTACATAAGAAATCATTTTATTAACAAATTAAACTTCGACACAATTCTCAGACATTCGATGATAAGCTTTGCCTTATTTGCTCCCGCTCGAAGAATGCGAGTTGAAAGCAGGCAGCAAATTCATCGACAAGTCGGATTTACGACACCGTCTCAATAGGATGTGACGTAGCTGAAACATTATCTGCCGTCATGGATGTGATTAATCAATGAGAGTTGTAATGAAGTGATGTAGTCGTGGTCTCAACTGGAACGAAAAAAACAACTACTTTATGGTTTAAAAAATCTAAATTCTCACAATGGTTTATTTTTCATTCTTTAGCAAATATTCTCTATAAATTCAATTTATTAAGAAGTAATACCAATTCCGTTTTTTTTCAGAAAAATTAACAAACATTAAAAATATAAACATTTATCGAAACACGAATTTCTTCTGAAGAATATAATATACATGCAAGGAAAATATTTTATTTCAAGTTTATCTGAAATTAATTTTGAATAGAAACTTACATTTGTTAAGAATATATTTTATAATACCTAAATTCCAACGAGCATAATTTGAAACAGTAGACCTATCTCTTAATGGTATACCCCGAGCAACGCTTAACGCGGCAGAGTGGTCTACGATTTCGGCATGCGACCTAGTACCTGTAGCCATCTTTCGTCTCATAACAGGTCACGACTGCCTAGGTGAACATTTATATAGCCAACGGATTTATGACCATCTTCATTGTCGATCATGTGGTTCTAAAGAAACTCATGATTTCTCCATCGCTTTAGTTCATTCCGTTGACTTAACATCGAAATTGTTAACTATGGCGTGCGAGACAGCTTGTGGGTAAAGGACTCCGGTCTTTCCTTTTGTTTTTTTTTTATTCTTCTTAGTTGTATTTATTTATTTATTTCCCTGCTATTGGAAATAAAATCTCATTTTAATTTATTGGGATTAATATCACCGCATTGAAGTACGGTGAGTCGTTATGCCTAAAATGAACTCACTGAAAAGTATTTGTTGTTGTTGCATGCCCCCGAGGTCAGCAGCGTTAGACCAGGTCCATGAGCGCGTACACCTTCAAAAAGTACAGCACAATAACTGGCTTTTCCATCAGATCTCTCCCGGAGCGAATTTCTTCATATCCTCGACGAATTTCAAGTTACTAAAATGGCCACTTCTGAAACGGGCAATAGCCTTTTGTACTTGTCTACTAAGACCAGTAACCAGGGAAGCACTCGGACGCGCGCAGCAGTACCAATGATGCTCAGGAGGGACAATCCAAGTGGTTTTATTCTTGTGTTTAATCTCTGAGTGAATCTCCTGAAATGTGAGAGGTGCCGACGGCACACCAGCTTTGGCCAAAGTGTCCGCAATCTCATTCCCCTCGAGATCCATTGTAGGTGAATGTGATGCGATACGGTCAGCCGTTTTAACATTTGAAGTATGGAACCCCCAGTCCTGTCTCTCACTTGTTACCATTTGGCTAAATGCTGTATTGCACTTTTACTATCAGATAAAATCCAAATCTCTATTGCTTGAAGAAGGGAATTCAGGGAATCCAGATCTTTCTCTATGGCAATAAGCGCACTACGGAACACCGAGCAATAATCAGGATTTCTCTTTTTCAGCCTTAAGACACTATATTGCTGTATGATGTAAATTCTGCTGCCAGTACGAAGGAATTCATCTTTACTGCCATCCGTACAAATACCGAGCGAATCCATACAGGTTAACCTGTATGGATTCGCTCGGTATTTCTCCAATTCTCATAAGGGCCATCTGCCTCAGATAGTCAGGAATAACAGATCGTTTATTTACATGAACCGGCAAATCCGGATGGAAAATGACACCATCTAGATCGTCCGATGGGTCAAGACATTGTTTCAGGTGATGTGGTTCCACGGTATCTTTAGCTATGTTCAAATTGGCTATTTGGCTGAAGGGGAAAAGTATTTGTATGATATGATTTTACTTTACCAAAAATATTTTTAACCGATAAAAAAAGTATCGATAATACTGATACTCATAAATGGAAAAAATTCAATCACAAAATTGGAATATCTTTTAAAATGCTTTACCAAAATGTATATTTAATGAAAAAAGTTACGAATAGTCTTACACGTTCTTTTTCCAAAAACTATATTTTTAGTTACATTTCTTACTATTGCGAAAATTATTAGAAAGTAATTCAATGTAAAATTAGTTCCATTTCTCAAAAGGTTAATATAGAAAAGAATAGCTTCAAGCACTGAAAAGGTATAATGGTTCAAACGTAATTGTCACAAAAACAAAAATTCTATGTCAATAGAATTTTCAATGGTTTGTTAGTTAAAATTTCAAAAAATAGATTTAATAGTAAAAATTCAAGAATTCTCAATTTTTTGATTTTTTAATAAAAAAATTTGAATTATTTTATAAAATTTTTTTTTATAAATTATACAAGTCTCAAGTTTGATATAAAATCAAAACATTTCATTCGGTCAAGTCGAGCGCGCGTGCATATAAAATACTATTATACATTAATTTTCTTCAAATCCTTTGATATTACAAAACCATTTCCCTATAAAATTTTAAAATAATCTTAACACAATGTGATCATAAAACAATTCTTTAAATTAAATTTTTAAGAATAAATTTTAAAAAAAAATTGGATTACTTATATAATAAAAGTAAAAAATGTTTCTAGAAGACGTTTACGATGAGTTCTTAAATGTCTTTTAACACATTTCTTTTTTTTATTGTGAAGTCACTGTTTTTCATAAATATGGGACTTAATATACCATACCTGGACATAATTACTAATTATGTCCAGGTATGGTATATTAAGTCCCATATTTATGAACATTACAACCTTGGAGGGGAAAAAAAATCAGTTGGTTCTACTGATTTTGAGGGCAAAAATCAGGAGACACTACGAGCGACATATTTGTTTGAAACCGAATGTTTAAAACGGTAGTGCCGCAAAAAGACAATTTTACTCTTTAAATTATACATTTTAAGAATGATTTATTTGAAACATATATATTTTGTGTTAATCTTAATATTTTAATAAAATACTCATCAACCTCATAAAAGAGCTATGAAAACTAAAAGAATATATTACATGTAAAAAAAATAATAATAAACATAAACGTTTATATCCCAATATTTATTTTTTAACAACATTTACTAAACTAGTGCATTTTATAAATATTAAACTTATAAAATTACATAAAAAAAAACATTTCGGCTGTTTTTAAGTTGTTCACTAAAATTGCCAAAAATCAGTAGAGTTGGCAATTATGATATACGTATCACTTTTTTACTTTTCTAAATTGGACAACCTTTTACGTTGATCAGGCCACTTGCTCTTTGACAATAGTCATGTCAGTCAACTTCGGTTAGCTCGAAAACCACGAAAAGATTTCTGTCTTTATATATCATTTCGATTAATGAATCGAGTTGTTCGATTTGAAATTCATAACAAGATTTATTTTAAAGAACATCCGTTTAATATTGGTCGTTCCACGAAGGACAAAACGATGATAAGACAACTCAAATTAATTCGAAACACGTGAATGTTGATAAAGCGACTTAATCGTGTAATGCTTTCGGGCACATTGACAAATTGCGCCGTCGTCTTGATAAGAAACCGAAAATTCGTCAAAATGCATTTAACTCGAAAACAAAGAATTATTTCGTGAATACCAAAATCATGGTTCGAACCACTCGCAGTTTAATAATAAAACAGGAAAATAATTATAATTAAATTTTAATTAATTTATTTGTTAGCACTGAAAATGATAATATATCATTATTAAACTCTTTTCAAACTGGTGTTTTAAAATTACCTTCTCCTGAAATTGATTTTATTTGCATTGAATGTGATAACATATCCTCTTTTCATGTGAAATTAAACTCTTTTCAAATTGATTTTCTGAAATTAACTTCGCACGAAATTGATTCTGTTTCAATTGTGAGTGTGATAATATATCATTATTAAACTCTTTTCACTTAAATTAGTAATTATGTGATATATATATTTAATTTTTAGGAAAACGCTAATTTATTTCTCAAGAATAAAATGTTGAAAAATATTAAATCGCAGGTGTCAAAAGTAAAATGTGTTTTTCCCTTGATTTCAAGTGCGGAAGTATTAATGGGACTTCTCAATCTTTTTATTCCACAGAAACTTATGGAAGAAATAAATACTGGATTAATCAATTTTTCGCAAAACATAATAACAAAAAAATTATAAGTTAATTTTTTTAAACTGACTCATACAAATATTAAATACATGAACTGAAACTTAAGCCGGAAACTACTTTAATAATTAAAAATAAATTGAACATGATGAATAATTGTTAGGACTTTTCAATCAAATTTGTCTCAATTAAAATTGGTCTTTCATATTTGATTTTCATTGAATTAAATCTATTGCGAACTCAACATTGATTTTTTTATCAATCGGAAATAATTGTACTATTTTTAAATACTAGCATAACTCTAAATTATGCTTAGAACATTCCTATAATTTGTTAAACTATTATTTCATTTTAAAATCAAATGAATAGAAAATCAAATAAAACTAATCTTATATATAAAAATTACGAATCGTGATCAACTTAGGTACTGTATCATAACAAATTTTGAAAAAGGAATATTACAATTAAATTTTCCAACTTTTTTTATATTTTGTTTGATATTTTTAATAGCGTGATAATGTATTGACAAGAAATTAATAAATACTGTTTTGATTTTCTTTAAGTCTTAAATCTTGAAAAATATAATACTTACTAATTATTTTCTGATTGATTTATTACTTTTTTTTTATCTTTTCACATTTTTAACTAAAACAAATTTTAAATAATTACATAAAGCAACTGTTAATTGAGAATGATCAATACAATAAAATAATGATCCACTAGGTTAAAGATATATAAAATTTGCAAATATATAATAAAGATAAATCCAAGTCATAGAAAAATTACATTATTAATATTTATCACTACAATATTAAAACCAAAACTTTCTAATATGATATTTCTTTTTTCATAATTTTAAATAACTACCCTGCAGACTATATTAAAGGTAATATATAAATTACACATTTTCTGATATATTTAAAATAAGATAAGCAACAATAGCACAAGGGAACATGTTGAAAATTCAAAATGTTTTTTTTTTTTTTTAATTAACACAACATGTTTTTTACAAGTTTCCTTTAATTGAATTTTATAAATGTATATTTTTTATGGTTTTCTAAATACTAATTTTTACTTAATATCTAAATTTTTACTTTATATCACACAAGACAAAGTTTACAGAGTCATTTTTTAAATTAATACTTTACACTGCACATTTAAAAAAAATTAAACTAGATAGAATAATTTCATCTAAAGGCGAAAAAAAAAAAAAAAGGAATAATCAATATGCTATACAAGAAAAAAAAATTAATTATTAAGTTGAAATATAAATTATACAGATTAATAACCTAATCTATTGTTACAAATTGCTCAAAAGAAATTACATGATTAAAATCATCATCTATCAGAATTTTCATTAATTTAACAATTATCCTATCAATTGTAATAAACTTATAGACTGTTAGATTTCTTTGTTTAAGTTTTTCTAAGAAGAATTAATAATAAAATCATTAAAATTGGAAAAAGAAACTTCCAATGACTTGTATTTTCAAATACTGCTTTTGAAAGAAAAGTTCAGGCATTCTACTTTGAAGAAAGAACCAAAATCCTACTAGAAAAAAATCCAACATAAATTGCAATGCATTAGAACTTATCATTCTAGAGCTTTAAAATCACAAAATAATCATAAACAAATTTATTCACAACAGTTATTGTATCATTTTCTTCAAAATATTTAACTTAAATTAAGACCGCTATAGAACAGTAAAATTATTTTATCGATTAAATAAAAATAATTTAATTTTTATCCCAAATAGATTCTTTTAATTTTCTTACATAAAAGATAACTGTAGCAAAATTATTATTTAACATTTTTTATATGCCAACAGTATAATAGACTGCCAGGCTAAAGAAAAAATTTACGAAATAAAATGCTGAATGTTCACAAAAACTGGAAAATCTTAGGGTACAGGGGGACAACTGTTTTAAAGTTAACAAATTATTTACTATTAAATAGCTGTCCAAATAAATAGAACAATATATAATGTGGAACTAACTGTCAAATATAACTTCTAAGGAAATAATAAAAATTCTAAAATTCCTTTTTTTTAAACTCAATTATACATGAAAATTAATTTTTAATAAAGAAATTAGAAAAGGGTGAAAAAAATTAAACATAATTTAAGATTTAAATCAAGGTAAAAAATGTAAGACCTGAAAAAATTTGTCTATGTATAGAAATATATTTATAATCAGACTCAACATAAAGGTATGACAAAATAAATTTCATACAACAACGATAACAGAAACATTTAACAATATTTATTGTTTTCTCTAAAGCTTAATAATGATTGCAATATCATTAGTAAATCAATATATGCAGCAAGTCAATATTCTTATTTATGAGATCATCCAGTGAATAATGAAACTAAAACATACAAGTTTACTAGCTATAAAATTACATCTATAAAAGGAGAACACAATTGGTGGGAATACATATAAGATATCTGCAAATTACAAAAACTATAACATCAATAATAAAAACATAATGTAAGCAGGAAGTCATTCACATCAAAGTACAAACATGACAAATATTTATTTAGTCTTTTCAAACTTAAATTTAATTTCAAAATTTAAATAATATCAAAATTTTAAATATAGCAAATAGAAACAAGAACATATATTTTTAATAAATGTTCATGGCTACTTGGTTTTGTTTCTTTGCAAATTATCCTAAGTTCTCTCATAGCTATTTTAATAGTTTTCTAAAAAGAGAGAAAAATAGCAGAGAATTCATGTCTATATACAAGTCAATGTTAAAATCTTTAATATGATGGACATTTTATGGTGACAAATGAATGACATAAAGCTATACTTTATTTTATGCTTATGTTTTAAACTCAAAAGCAAAACTAAATGAAAGACTCACACTTAAACATTAAATAATTTTAGCATTTTTTAAATTAATTGGTGCTTTTGATAATTTTAAGCCACATAGGTTTTTTGTATAGTATTTATATGGACATTACTAAAATATTATTTTTTACATAAAGTTAGATAAATAATTGAAGTTATTTCTAGACAGTTTGGATTTTGATAATTATTTATGCTGAATGATACCTACCATATGAACAAAAGGTATCAAAATATTTTATCATCTAAACATATAAATAACAAAATTTAACGACAGCTCCATATAAATTATAAAATATAGTCTCACAACTTCTATCTACAATAATAAATATAATGAATAATTGCAAAAAAGAAACAGGAGAAAAATATTAAATATTAATACAATAAATAATAAATTCAACTCACACTTTAGAGCTTTTACTCCATTTTACGTCTATAAATGAAGTTACAATGCAAACAAAAGTATAATTTAAAACAATAAATGGAAAAGCTTAGATATATGTAAAATTAAAACATTGTCTTTCTTAAGAATTTAAAATCTATTAATAAATTAATTTTAACATAGGCATAATAAAAACTTACGTTATTATTATTGTAATTAATATTCTATATGATGCAAAGTTGAATCTACTGCACTGAATAGCATTTATGTAAACTAGATAATATTTTTTATATACTTTTATATTTTTCACAATATAATTGATTTATCCATTTAATATATAGCAAAAAGTCAGACTGAAAGGATTTAATTAATATACATATCTATATATATATAATATATGAACACTTACAAGTGATATAGACAGTTTACGTGAAAGGCAAATATTTTAATTTAATAATGCAGAACAAATACAATTTGTTTACAGTCAATATAAACACTGTCATATAAATGAAATTTTGTCCATTTTACTACTAATATTAGAATTTTCAACATAACATTTTAAAGAAATTACTTCTAAATATTCACATACTTTTTTATTAAATTGGCCAATCACAGATTATTCTCTCATTCCAAAAAAGCAGTTAAAAATAAAAAAAGTTTTTGAAGATTTTAATTTATAAAATTTTTTAAATATTCCAAAAGAGTAATAAAGTTTAATTTTAAAAACAAACTTTCAGTAAAAATAACTTTATACCTATTTTTATAATAATTCAACATCAGACTGCACAATTTTTTAATACTCTATTTTTTATTTAGAAATAACAGATTCAATTTTGTCTCAATAGATAGAATGTTAATAATTATAAAAGAATATTGAGTTAATAAAAACCTTAATCATAAAATAAGTTAAACTAAAAAATGTTCCCACCCCCCAAGATTTTCAAGGAAAAGGAGAAACGGACTTTATTCTGATAACACAAAAAGTAAACAAATATATAGCGTAAGATAAGTGAATTTACTGGTGAAATAGAAATTTTAATTTATGCTATATACATGTAGAAAGCTGCAAGTTGTACTTGTTTCAGTGTGTAATAAAATCTGGATAGAAATTTGAGTTTTTTAAATTAAAAATTGTATACAATTTTTCTACATTGCAATTATTTTTATATACTTAAAATTTGTCATGAGTAATTTTTAAATACAAAGCAAGTTTTATCCACTCCAGAAATATCTGTAACTCAACTGTTATGAAGAAATGAAATAATTCTTATGCAATATTTAAAATTACTTTCCATTCCAAAGAACGATTTTTTAACTGTATTTATAGTTAGTAGTTCTCACACGTTTTCCAATAGAATCAGAATCAAAATCAAAATCAAGAGTTTGTCTTTCACTAGAATGGGATACTTTTGATTGAACTGCCTTAGGTAAATCCTCATTTGCAGCATATATTTCTTTGCGCTCTTGGCGCATGATAGTTCCATCATCAAATTCTATGACATACAATTCACAAGCTTGGAAACCTTTGAATTTTCCATTATAAATTTTTCCATCTGACCATTTTACTTGCACTTTTTCATCAATTTCAGGCCTGCCAATGTTGGTTATTTCTCTATTTACAATATCTGTGGGCAATGTGTTAGTAGAATGGGAATTATCTTCAAATAAAATAGAATAGTATTCTTGAATATCTGTTGCAGTCACAACTGCCCAATAATATCTCTTATTTTTGTGTTTCGCAATGACACGTTCCCCAATAGATACTTTAGAGAGTTCTCTTTTAGGTGGTTTACGTCTTGCAGCCACATGTTTTGTACATATCATATGAATAGGATTTGGCCAATCAGAAGGTTCGAATATTACACCAGCCATATAGCCACAAGTAACATGATATGGTTCATAACATTTTCCAGATTGACATTGTACACATGCACCTTTTACATGTCGATATAGGGAAGTCTTAAAACAATACTTACATCTGAAACGGGTGCGAATTGCATTTAAGTTAGACACATTGGCAAAATGTTTCTTACTTGAATTTTCAAAATAAGTTTCTTCAATTAGAGCAACACAAACAATATGAGCCCATCGCCCATCAACAGTTGGCTTCAATGCACCACCTCTAAGAACACATAAACAGCATTCTGCCTCATAAGCATCATTTGAGCATCTTTTACATAACCATGGGCTCATTGACAACATGGATATTCCATAACAAGGAGCATGAACACAAACTTTACATCGATAACATGTTAAGAGAGGTGCGGTACCATCTGCTTCACATAATGAATTTGTATCTATCATGGATTCATGAAGAGATCTACCATAACAGAAAGCTGGCATTCTAATTACACTATTAGAAGGCACAGGGGTGGGTTCTGCTGGAAAATCAGTGCTGTTATACATAGGTGTAAATAATACACAGACAGCACAATGAGGTGGTATGGCTGACAATTTTTCATTGTAAGCAACTTCAGCTTCAAAATTTATTGGTTGATTTTGCCAAAGATTTGAAAGAGGTACAGCCCAACTTACATTACTTGGTTGTGTAATTGTTTTTTTTACATATTTACCTCTTTTACAGATTTGATTATTACTTACTTTTCTTATCTTCCCTCGATTTAATGTATTCATGCACTGAACTGTAGTCTGAGAACTAACACTGCTTTCAGCTAATGTTCCCGTTGTAATTTCAAAGCTTTTCTGGGGAGTCTGTACAGCCATTGTTGAAGAAATGCTTGATGTATGTATCTTTGGCTGAACAATTTTTATTTTCAATCCGTTATTAATCTGTTCACATTTCCAAATAGGAGAAAGTACTGAACATGAAACTTGAGATGCATCTGATGAAGATCCAGCATTTTGATTTAAGGTGGAATTATTTTCAGTTTTTGTTGATGTATTTGATGAATTAAAAGGAACAGAAAAAGCGCCACCATTAACAGCTTTTTGTAAATTAGGATAAGTTTGTAACAACCTCATTTTTGAATTATATGAAACTGTATAGTCATTTGAAGAAATATCTTCCATGTTTTCCTTTATCAATTTCTTATCTGGATCCCAAAAGGGTGCAAGTTCTGGTGGATTATCTTCCATTTTTGCTTTTAACATTCCGTCATAATTACCATTATTTATACCACTTGAAGCAGAATAATTAATTCTTTCATTTGAAAATTCCATAGCTTCACTTTGAAATGAGATATCTAATTGACCTTCAAAATCATCAATACACATTTGTTCAGAATTTTCATCATCATCATCATCAATAGGCTCATCTTTAATCTGATGCATAACATCAAATTCAGTTTTAATGTCAGATTCCATTTTTATTTCATTCTCCTTTTTTATTGATATATTATTGATAAGCATTTCATTTTTTAAACTTTTAGAGTCTTGCCCACAATTATTTTTTCTTTTCCTTCCTCTCTTTTTAGGTTCTTCATTTGCCATAATTTCATTTACATCATAAAATGTTGTTTCTTCATCCATTTCTGTTATAGTAATTTTAGAAATGCCTTTCTTTAATTTCCTTATTTTAGAAATAGGATGTCTTTTGATTTTTCTCATTTGTCTACGATGTCTTTGTGAAGCAAGAGCAAGCTCAAATTTCTTAGGAGCAGGAGCAGCATACTGCCGTTTTGGTTCTTCTGGATGTGCACCAATATCTTTTCCATTTTTCCACAATTCATATCTATCAGGTTGAAATTTTTTTACAAATACATCCATACAGATTTTCACGCAGTCATTTTGACAATTACATGGGAAACATCTTTTCCCATATTCTATCCAACGAGGCAAAGCAAAATTTGTAGATTCTGCTATATTGTACCCATGATTAAAACCTGAATGATAAGCATATGGAAAAGTTATTATAAATTCTCCTGGTTCTTGTGTGATTTTACTAAAAGGTATGTAATACTTTCTAAGCATATGAGGTGAAATTAGGGTCATTTTATGTCTCAAAAACGCAGGACAATCTTTGGAACTATTGGGAAACATTGAAGCAGCAAGTCTTTCAAGACGTCTCCCATGTTCAGGTGCAATTACATACCATGATTTCGGAGCACCATAATGTACATAATTGATACTGTACAAATCCATATCTTCAGTATGCCAGGCAAATGTTGTTTTCCACATTCCAAAATATAAATATGCAGTATTGACTCCTTCTATTTTTATTTCATAATCTTCTTTCACTAAATCCAAAATGGTATTCAGATGTTGAATGTTAAATTCCTCAACTCCATCATCATAAAGTGATCCTGAAACATCAGCTCCATAAATTGGAGCATTATAAGTAATATTTTTCCAATATTTTCTCTCCAAATCTTCATAATCAAAATGAGGTGGAGTTTGAAAATCCTTGCTCTCTGCTAGATTTCTAAACTGTTTTGATGTTATAGCTTTCTGTTGTATATTGAGTTGCTGATATAATCCGTCTCTCCCATTAACCATTTGGGAAATAGGACTGGGAATAACTATATCAATATCATCATAACCACTCTTGCGCGGAGTCCAGCCTTCTGGAGGTATAATCTTAGCCAATCCAGCTTTATGAGCACCTTTTGATTCTATATATTCTATATATTTGGAGAAATTTTTAAACTCTTCCATAGTTGGCCGAAAAACCTGAATCCGAGGAGGTGAGTGTGCCATTTTTTCTTAATATATCTAAACCTATAAATAAAAAGATACCAGTTATTTTTTTCCATAAAAATTCACTCCTTATTCATGGTTAGCAACAATTTACTACATGTGGACTAGTTTAAAACATTTTTTAACTGATTTATAAACTTATTGTTTTGAAAATTTCATATTCCTTAAATTTTAAAATGGTAATATCCTGAAATAGAGAAAATAATTTTACACATTTAAGAATACAATTTACCTTATAATTTTCAGTATAAATTTTTTTGCACTGAATATATTGAAGAACTAGTTTTTCCAATATTTTATATTTTGAAGATGAGCAAAGTGAATTTTGAAAAGTCTAAATTTCTTCAATTTCAATATCAGTATTACCATGCTCTACTTTGCTTTCTCTACTCAATATACACATAATTTTGTAATAATAAACTCAATATACAAAAATATAAACAGAGAAAATATATTATAAATAAATCACACAAAAAATGAAAAAAAAAACAGAGAAATAAGGATAGTGTAAAATAAAAAATACAATAGACATAAGTTTTTATGAACCTGTAATTTACGAACATTCACATTTTTATGAACTAGTGGCTCATACACACAATTGACACTAGATTTAGATTTAAAATTAGGGTGGTCCAAAAGAACCTAGCACCACGACCATAGGTCTATTGTACTATACCCCTCAGAAAGCCCTATTTGAAGAAACCAGTGGCTGAAGCAAAGTTCAGCAGACATTTTACAGGAATTTCCTGTAACATCCTAGGTTCAATCAAGTGCTGACCCAGGTGTTCAAATCTATGTGCAGAAAAGGTTTCACATTAACATAAGATGTGTATTGAAGTTTCTTCCATATAATGACAACCTCTACAAGTGGGATCCTCTGAAACTCCCATTATCGTGAGATGTCTTTATAGGTGGCAGTGTCCTGTAAGTAGTCCCACTGCTTTCCTTAGACTGTCTCTATTGAGCTTTAATAATTCTTGTTGCCTTTTGCTAGGGCACGTGCTATTTAATAGCCTTGCTTGTCTTTGATCATTGGCAAACCAATTGACACTATAGACAATAAGCTAATTTTCACATTCACTCACTTAGAAACTAAAATTATGAAAAATCTCTTTTTTTCACTTTCATTTTCCACAAATAATTTTTTAATTTTTATAACTTGATATTTTTAAAACTTTTATTTCTTTTTAATATAACACTTGAGAACTTCATTTTTCTTGAACAACACAGCAACAATTGTGGGAAATGACATTAGATGGGAAAGAGCTGTGATATTGAATTAGACTCCTAAGAACATAGAATAGGAAAAAATTTTGTATGCAACAACACAGAAAGGAAATAATCTATAAAATTTTGAACTCTCTTGTTCTATAGTGGGTTTCGTTTCATTTGAACAACTCAATTAATGAAGGTTTGTTTGTCAAGAGACAGACTGAACCAGTTCTACTAAGGATTTGCCGCAGCTGAAGAAACAATGTGTTAATCAGTTGAATTAAAAAAGAAAATCCTAAAAGAAATAAACAAAAAAATATTAAATAAGACAAAGATTGCCAAAAAGTATGAAATTTCAAAGAACAACTTCCTTGCACTTTTAAAAAAACTTTAAAAAAAAAAATTCTAAACTGGAAAAAAAGTGAGAGAGAGAATGAAACCTTTGTTGATAGTAATGTCATTAAAGTTATGTGTGGTTATCCAACTCTCAGTGTAACTGAACATAAAAGATTTCAAAACATCAGATGTTTGGCTCCAAAAGTTTAAAGCCAGTTTATGAGCTTTAGAAAATTGTATGGTGAAAGTGGAACTGCAAATAATATTTTGGAATTTGAATTGAAAGAAGGTGCAGTGAAACCATTACTTTCTGAGTACAAATTCAATGGATGTTTTCATGGTGGATGAGAAAGGTTTATTTTAAGGGTTTACCCCAAATGAACACTTAGGCAATAAATGTAATATGGTTAAAAAAGCAAAACAAAGAATTACAATGTTTTTCACAAACATGAATGAACAGAAAAACTGCCTTTTTTCATAGGAAAATATTTAAAGCCTAGATGTTTAAAAAATTCTTAAAAACTTTCAGCTGCATATTGATAACATTAAAGCTTGGACAATTGGTAGCATTTATGAAAACTGTTTGAGAGACTTAGATCAACATTTTTTTGTATCAGGGAATTGTAAAGTTCTTATATTTGTGGATAACTACACTCCTCACAATGAAGTCTTGGATCTTTGATTTGTGTAAGTTCATACCATCTAATGCAACTTCTGTCTTACAGTAAGTTGTATTTTAGATATTAAGTTAATTTTAAATTAATTAAACAGGTGGTAGCACTTTACTGAAGATTTAATAAAATAGAAGTTTATGTTCCAAATGTGCATTTTTTTCCAAAATAGCATTTAATTCTTTGAAACGTTAGATAGATGATTTAGATTCTTCAACTAAAGATGAAAATTTTGAAGGCAAATACTAGTGATGCAACAGAAACTGAGGAGAGTAATATTGAATGCAGTGTAATGAGTAAAGACGTACAAACAAAATAGTGCATGCATGTACAAATATATTAATGCATGCATGTACAAATAAAATAATGCATGCATGTACAAATAAAATAACGCATGCATGTACAAATAAAATAATGCATGCATGTTAAAATCTGCTGCCTTCCTCTTCCCACCCAATTATGTTTTTCTTGTTTATTTTTTGATTTAATAGAGATTTTTCAGAAAGACAGCACAATGAATGTGTGACTGTGGCATCCACCAATGTTTGTTATCAGGTTTGCTAACTTGAGAGTTGTAAATATGTCACTGTGATAGACCGAAATTAGAGAATGTAAACTTTCACTGGTGAATGTCAGCACATGGCAAATACATTCGTACCCTCACTGATATATATTGACAATTGCAGATATGCTCTGGTGGAAGTGGAATCGAAGTCAACAAAAAGAGGACAGATTGTTTTAATCCAAATCCTTTGTTCTGCTGGGAGACAGTCAGCTTTGTCAATCTTATGTAAGATTTCACTATGCATGTTTTACTCATTATGCTATGTTTTATTTTTTTAAGATACCCGAATTTATAATATATGTATATTGCAGTGATCTTTTTCTTGAAAAAGTTAAATGCAATAACTGCAAGTAAATGAGAATACAAATGCTTTTATCTTTCTCAAAAAAAGTATTATAAATTACTTTCTGAAGTGGTTTCTGCTAAAACTAAGTGAAACACATTGTTGGATTACAGATGATTAAAATGCTTTGATGTTTTAACAACTAATGATGAAATTAATTATACCATTAAAACTAGAAAAAAGGAACACACAGTATTATATAAATGAGGAAATGTCCAGGAAATTCACAGCAAAATAGGTTAAGGAGGAAGAGCATGCTTAAAAGAATTCCAAGTTAAATACAAAAATATTACATATGAGGTTGTAATATTGTATTTATATTTATGCCAACAGTTTCAAATAAAACACAGTGCACCGAAGAAAAAGTTTTTTACTTAGTACGATTTAGCAGAAAGAAATTATATCTAATTTGTTTAGACATGCAGACAATTACAACTGTAACTGAGTTAAGTCCACAACATTCCTGATGACTTGTAGGAAAATGTTTTATTCATCCATTAACTTAAACAAAGAAACCAATTGCTACCTGAAAATTTCATTTCCAAATTTTTTTTTCTAAATAAGAACTATTGGATGATTTAATGATAGAGAACATTATGAATATAAAAAAATGTTGAAATATCAAACAAAAACAAAATAATGAATTGTAGCTACCATCTGCAAAACAAATGAGTGAATGGCCAACACTACTTTTTTTTAGAGAAACAAGAGCAGGATGCTTTCTTAAATTGAAAAAAATGTTTTTTTTTTTAATTTAAAAAAGAAAAAATTTATTACTTTATATGATTATATATTTATCAATAAAATTATAATTTCTAAGTATGAATTTTATCTTGTACAAGTTTCTTATATAGATTATACTAAATATCTTTCTTCTAATACTATTATTTTAATTATAATAACAGCAGCTTAGAAAAAAAATTAATCTAATACTATTTTTCTCTATTTTATAAACCATCAATTTACAAAAGCAAGCATCTACTATATATTTTTCAGTTTTGAAATTAGATATTTTAAGTATACAATTTTCTATTTTTTGATATAGCAAATTATAAATTTTAATATAAGTTCCCAGGTAAACCAAAAGATAGAAAAGTCCAAAATATATCCATGTTCTTGAATGTACTTTCACTTACTCAATAAATAATAGTCCATATGCATAACACTTATAATATAACGTATATTATAAGAACTATTGCAACATATTACATAAATGAAAGTAAAAACTTTAAATTTTATGCTTGCCAAATAAAAATAACAGCAAAAAATATATTATGATGAAGCTTTCAAACTGATTTTTAATTATATAAATATTAAAAAAGAACTTAATCAAATTCTTTTTAATTTTCCTGATCAAATTAGGATCTTTACAGTCTTAATCTGTCACAATGTCATACATTTTGTTGTACAATCTCTTCACCTGAGAACATATTCCAGTACCTTTGAACCCACAGGTATTATTGGCAATATTTTTATGTATTTCCAAAAACTTTTTATGCAATATATGCTTTACTGTATAAGCCTTAAATGATTTTATTTAGATGCACAAAATATCTTATAGATGGAAAAGTTGCATTGTTAAAAATTTAACTTTTAAATACACAAGTAGCAGATCATTTCTTCTGGCAAATCAAGGTTTTATTAAATTTCCATTAAATAAATTTTTATAGGTAATTTGTTAATTTGTTAATTTTAATTAATTTGTGTGTTGCACACTTAAAAGTAAATATAAAATGCTTTTATTAACATTTATCATATGTTTTACAAAAGATATTCCGAACTTCTTGTTCTAGTGTTGAGGATAGAGTCGCAAAAGTCGGCTCCCAATAGGAAATCTAATGCTCACACACTTGAAGAACATGGTTGTAATAACTTGACAGTGTACAATCTGAATATTGTTTCCATTTAGTGATAGCAACCCTATTATTTTTGTCTCATTCTAATTTAAAATAATATTACAAGCTGATTTGGCCATAACTATCCTCTATTATTTCTCGTGTAGTAGTAAAAAGCAATCAAAAAAAGAATTATGATTGCAATTATCACATTTTCTTCTGATTTATGGCTATAATAAAGATAAAACAAATAAAAGCTTTGAGAATAAAATATGCATCATTTGTAGTAAAATCACAGTAAAATGAAACTGAATTTTTTCACTAGATACATCTACAATTGTTTAGATCACTTTTACCATGCTTTTAATGCACTTTGTTTTGTACTTACGAATAATCCTAGTTTAACTATGAATTTATTGACTATTTTTTTAAAGAAAAAAATACAGTGTAAATAAAATTTCAATCTCAAAAATAAGCTGTGGTTTTTTTTTTATTTAGTGTGTACATTGTCTATTTTTGTTTTACATATTTTGTCAGTACATGCATTAATAAATAAATTATTTAAACTTTTATGTTTAAAAAGATACAGTTGTAAACCAGATGGTTTTATAACATTATATTACCATAACCATTGGATCTTGGCCAAAATCTGATACACAATGCGCATGGATTAGAATTTCAATTGAGAGACAACTTCTGCAGCTCTATCTCAACACACTCATACCTTTTTCTTACACAATACTTTATTAAAACAGTGGTTTTTTTATAGGCTGCCTAAACTATTTTAATATAATACAATTACAATATTAATAGCACAGAAACCACTTAATCATTTGATTAAGGAGATGAATAAAAATTTTGCTTAGTACATTAAAAATCATTGTTGACATTTTACCATTTTCTCATAGAATATCCTATTTTATTGAAAAGAACACTGCAATAGAAGTATATACGCATAAATTTAATGTTCTTAAAATTGTGAGATATAAAAGAACACTTACCATAAATCACATCTCAGTCATCTTATCATATAAAATAACAGCAAAGATTAAAATTACACAACATTAATGAGCATTTTAAATTACAATTTATCAATATTTTTTACTATTAATATGCACAGCTTTTTCGAAAATTAATGAATAACGATGAAACATAATAATTGTTTAAACTTAAGAAATTAGTTAGCTATACATAAAAACATTATTTTTTAAATTTTCCTAAACATGTATTTAAAACATAATTAAAAATACAAATAATTATTCCTATAATAAAATATATTTCTAAACATATTAATAATGCAATTCAAAGACTGAAATCAAAGTTTTAAATTATTTGATTTAAAATTCATCAAAATAAAATATAAATTTTTCACAGAATTCTAAGATTGATTATGTTTAAAAAATATTTCAACTCAAACTGATCAAAATATTAAAAAAGATAATACACTCAAACTCGAGAAAAAATAAAGATAAATTCTACAGTGAAACATGGTCAATTAAGAACTGGATCTGGAAAAAAAAATATTTTTCAAGTTTTTTTTACTAAAAAAGTTAATTTTCATTCGTAATTTATAACACAACGAAATTCAAAAAGCTAGATTACGAATTCAAGTACAATCTGAACCACGCTACCAAAGCCAAACTGATAATGGCAAGATTAAACATCGTAAAGAAAAAAACAAATCTAGTATTAATCAAAGTATACGAAAAATAACTGAAGCTTATGTTTAAGAAATTGCTAAAATAAGCAACTGTAAAGAAATAGTTATGAGATAACAAAAATATAAGAAGTAAACAATAATCAAACAAGCTGCAATTACCGTTATGGAATTCCTAGAGATGTTGCTTATACTACACAAACATATGCATACATAACTTCAAAAGACTTTGTACACTACAAAAAAAATTTTTGCATCTCGAAATATGAAAATGACGAATTTCTTTGATAAATACATAATTCATTAATAATACAAATAGCAAACACTAATTAGAAGTAAAGAGAAGCTTGATATAGTGTTGCCATTCACTTTGCTCAGGTTATAACTATAACACTTACAGGAATATCAAAGAGCTAGACGCAAAGAAAAAGCAATTTTTCACTAAAAATGAAGTTAGAATTGAAAAAAAAAATGGTTATTTCCTGTATAATATTAGTTAATTTTATTCCTTTGTCGCATGAACTTGAGAGTTTTATTTTTAAGAAGAAATGAAATCTTGTGTACTTTACTTAATATATCTAAAGACGGTCTTAAAATATGTACAGAACAATATTTAATAAGTGAACGAAATTTCGTAATCTATTTATATGTTATTACTGTCCAAGAAATTTGTTCATAATTTGTAATGAGGTTTATTTGTTATATATAAAGCATTCATATTTGCCATAAAATATTAAATTTTTTTTCAATAAAATTATAAAATGAATATTAGTTCTTCAAAATTAAAGTTCGTCAAATATTGACAATGCTTTTTCTATGCATGAAACATCTGTAGAGTGTACATAGAAATTAAGAAAATGTTACCATCCATTGATTACTTTTTCTTAATAATTAAAGTTCTTTCATGAATTAATGTTAATTACAAAGTGTTTTAAGTAAAATCAGTCCTTCAACTGAATTTTTTGAAATTCCAGTATGTTTTTCTTAACTCTTCAATAAAAATATAAAAAAATTAAAAATAAACCACAATAAGATATTTTTTATCACGAACTTAAATTCATGGTTTTTGAATATGTAAAGCAATATTTTTCCAAATCAAATTATAACTAAAAAATTGTAAAAATGAATATATTCCATTAAATAGTTAGAAACTACAGTTAAAGAATAGCTTTCAAAAGTATTCAGAAGTATTCTCCCTTGTAACAAAATAGCTTGACCCTATATTGACTAATCGTGGCTTTGTTTAGGTCCAGTATTCGCGGTCTATATTGGGCCAATCCTGGATGGTCTATACTTATTTATACAGGACCAATGTGGGTTGCCTAGATAGGGCCAAGCAATGTTTATAAATTTCTTTACGCAAGCTCATCGTTACTCAAATAAAATTATGATTCATAACTTCTTACTCAACATTTTTTATAGTTTTAACTGTTTGTCTAAAAAAATAGTATAAGATGTAAGCTCTGAAATTCTGCCGCTGAAATAAAATAAACATTTTAAAGGTACATTTTATATAATCCAAACCAAAAATATAAACATATCCTTGAGTTAATTAACTCAAGAATATGCTTATATCCTTGAAAATTATAACTACATTATAATGAAATTATCAAAAAATTATAATGAAAGAAGATTATAAATTTAGTTAATAAATTCAGTAATATATTGAAGAACTTGTTTTATTTTTTATAAAAAATTGCGAAGTTAACAGAAATGGAAAATTTTTCTTACATTGATACATTCAAACAAGATATTTTTAAAAAAGGACATAATAAGAATGATATCAAAATTTACGAGTGAAACTGCTTCAAGCAAAACAAAAGAAATCTATCTTAAATTTCATCTGAATTGATTAGCATTTTAAAAACTTGGCTACAAACAAATTTCTCAAATAAGAATTTATCATGAAATCTAAATTAAATATGTCATGTCATGTAATGATAACTCTATAGGAATTCTCTCACTGAAATATCGGCAACTATATGTGTTTTATTATTCTTCCAGTAGTTATTCACAGAATTGTGGAAAAAAGGAGGAGATATATCCGGTAATTTTTTTTCACTAAAGGATGAAGTTTAAACTATAACTGAGTTAGTTGCACAATTTTGGTGTCACTAACAATATTGATAGTTAATTAAGACTGGTCAGCGCGGAAACTTCAGAATTAAGTTAGTTTATTATTATATATTATTTTTTTAAAATTAAAAAAATAAATATTTGAAATGGATGAGTAAAAATAATATGTTGTAAGGGATATGGTCTAAAAACTTTTATTGAATAACATTTTATAGGTAAACAAGATTTCGTAATCTGCTTAAGAAATACTTTTGTTCTAGATGTTGCTCTTGTAATCTGTAATGCAATTCATTTAATATTCAACATAGTCATATTGACAAAAATTACATGACATTGATTTTATGAAACTATGATATTATTTTTCAAAGGAATTTTCAGCTTACTCTAACGTTTAAAAGGATTTTATATGGATAGAATATGTGTTCTTGGTACATATAAGTAAGTAAAATGGTAGTTTCTATGTAAAACAATTTCCATTATAATTAAAGTTCTAACATCATTTAATGTTAATAATCATAAAATTCTTCGTATGAGGCAATAATTTCCACTCATAATTTTTAGATAATTTAAAATACTCTTTGATAATGTTCCGAAATTGTTCTATGAAGTTGTTATGGTATCCTTCTTCTTCTTCATTGGCCTAACAGCCCAGGGTGGGCCTTTGCCTTCCTCAGAAGTGCATACCAGGACCCCCTATTTTTGGATAAGGTCATCCAGTTTGTCACTTTTAGTGTTTTTAGGTCGTTTTCAAGGCAGTCACGTCATCGGAGTTTCGGTCGTCATCTTCTTCTGGTGCCAATGGGGCGAGCCAAGAAAATTGTTTTCGTCACCCAATTGTCGTTCATCCGGCTCAAATGTCCTGACCATTTTAATCTCTGTATGGAGATAAAATTAACTATATCTGGTTCTTTATATAGTTTATAGAGCTTAGAATTAGTTTTTCTTCACAATGTATTCTCATATTTTATTCCACCAAAGATGCTTCTTATAAGAAGACTTTATAAAGTTTTGCTTTCGAAAATGGAGATGGTTTCTTTGTCCTTCTCAGTCAATGTCCACGTTTCAGATGAGTAAGTGAGAATAGGCCGAATTAAGCATTTTTATATCAAAATTTTTGTTTTTTGACTGACGAAAGTAGATTTTAGGTACTTTTTTAAGACGAAAAAGCATTAGTTAGCAGCTGCAACCCTGCTGCGGATTTCAGGTTCGATGTCGTTGGATGCATTCAATTCATATCCCAAATATTTAAAGTTGCGAACAGCTACAAATTTGCAGTTTCCTACCTCTAAATAGGGAGTGCTATATTTTTCGGTGGCCATGTATTTTGTTTTGTCTTGGTTGATTGCAAGATGCATTTTACTAGCTGCAGCTTCTAGTGACGTAAAAGCCTCTTTTAAGAACTCGGGCGTTCGTGCAACAATATCTACGTCATCAGCATAAGCAAATATCTGTACAGATTTGTTGAAAATCGTTCCTCGAGTGTTTATGTTAGAATCTTTTACAACTTTTTGGAGGGCGAGATTGAAGAGGAGACAGGCCAGTGCATCTCCTTGATTTAAGCCATTGGAAACAAGAATAGGCTCTGACAGATCATTTTGAATCTTGACTCTAAGTTTAGTCTTGTTTAAAGTGATAGCTACCAAATTAATGAGTTTTTGAGGTATTTCAAACTCTTTCATAGCTTCCAAGAGTAGGTATCTGTTTATTGAATCATAAGCAGTTTTAAAATCTATGAAAAGATGCTGTGTCTTTATATCGAAGTCTCTGTATTTTTTTTTCCAAAATTTGCCTTATGTTAAAAATCTGTTCTGTCGTGGATCTTCCATTGCGAATTCCACATTGATAGTGACCGATAATGTTCTCTGTAAATGGTACTAGTCTGTTGAAAAGAATTGTTGGGGACAACTTAACGCAAAGAAGACTAATACCCCTATAGTTTGCACATTCCAAGATTTCTCCTTTTTTGTGAATGGGACAAATAATACTCAGATTCCAATCTTCAGATAGAACCTCTTGGTTCCATACAGATTCAATGATGTGTTGAATTTCTTCAATGTTTTCGGTCGCTGCACTTTTTATGAGTTCTGAGGGGATAGAATCTAGACCTGGAGCCTTGTGATTTTTGAGATTTTTTATCCCTTCTCTAATTTCTGCCAAAGATGGTGGTGGGACAGTGTCAGCTTCTGTAATAGGATTCGGGTGAGCTACATTCCCATCTTGGATGTTGCAGTTCAACAGCTTGTCAAAGTGTTCATTCCATCGATGGAGAACTTCGGTTCTGTTATTTTGAATGAGATTGGTTGTATCTCTGCAAACAGTAATTCTTTGCTTAAAGTCTTTACGGCCAAGGTTGATTTCACGATAGAAAGCACGGCTTTTGTTGGACCCTCTGAGACGTTCAACGTCCTTGAATAGGTTGTCGTGAAAAAGTCTTTTTTTAGCTTATGAAATTTTTTTTTCTTGTTTTCTGGAATTTTTGTAATCTTCAACAGAGCTTCTTGAGTAATGCTTTTGAAGCATATTTTTGTAGGCAGCTTTTTTAGCCTGTGTTACAAGAAGACACTCATCGTCAAACTAGTCATTACGTTTCTGCTTTTCAGCGTTTCCAAGAGTGTTATCACCTGTATGAATGACTGCTTCTTTGAGTGAACTCCACTTACTTTCCACAGTTCCCATTTCAGAAATGTATTTAAATATTATTTCTCTATTAAGTGTGAACTGGAAGTCTCGTCTACTTGATTCAATTTTTAGCTTGTCACAATCAAGTTATGGTATCCAACATTTATAAGTTTATTTTCATAAATTCTTTGCAAAAATGAAATTTTGATTAATATTTTGTTATTCAAATTTATTAATAACCTTAATTAATTGTTTGTAAAAAATGTTATGAAACATGTATCCACTGATATTAAGCTACTAGAATAAAGTAAACATTTTATTAATATATTTTGTACTTTCTTGGAAAATTTTCTCTGATAGGAAATTAAATAAATTGTTTCATAGCATAAATTGTTGTAACAAAAACTGCTTAAAACTAAAGTGGACTAAAAATCTTAAAAGCTGATTTCTTTTGATTTTTGCCACTGTTTGGAATGGTGGAAAGAGCATAAAAATTGGGTAGCTCATTTTCTATGATCTAATTCTAAATTGAAAAAAAAGTATTTTTTAAAATGTTTTGTATATTTTAAATCTAAAATATATGTAGAAATTAAATATGTAATAAAAAATTAGGCAAATTTTT
This sequence comes from Latrodectus hesperus, assembly GCA_037975125.1. Taxonomy (NCBI): domain Eukaryota; kingdom Metazoa; phylum Arthropoda; class Arachnida; order Araneae; family Theridiidae; genus Latrodectus; species Latrodectus hesperus. The sequence continues at coordinate 26,646,091 of CM075850.1, read as the reverse complement.
AATTCAATTTGATAAAAAAAAATAACAATTAGTATGAAGTTAATCTATTAAGCAAATATAATTTAAATTGCTTATTAAGATTGAAAGAGACAATTAAATGACTGAACATTTTAGAATTATATTTTTAAAAGTGTAACTACAATTTATGCAAAAATTTGAATGTTATAAATTCTATAATCTTCAGTGATTAAGTATTAAATTTAGCTTTAAGCAGCTTGTGTTGTAACAATTTATGATTTAAAACAATCTATTTGTTTTCATATTAAAGAAAATCTTTAAGAGGCATCATTTTATTATTGACTTTGCCAATTATTTCACATTTTCTACATTCTTTAGCAATAGAATTATTCATCGTCTGACAGGATACGATTGTCTGAATCTACTTCTTTTAAAAATTAGACTTAAGACTTCTGTCTGCATTCTTTAACTTTAGACAGTCCATGGACAAGAAACATTGATGATATAGTAGCACTGCATACATAAACCTTGAGTAGTGAATATTTATAAAGTAATATGAAAATAAAAGTATAAAGGCAATTTTTATAGTTAATAAACATTTTTAAAAGTTCAATCAGATATTAATGTCTAATTATTGAAAAGTCAGCACTCAATAAGATTTTTTAATTTATACATTTTAAACAAAGCAATTTTATTTTAATTTTTTAAAGAGGATAAAAAATTAAGTACATAATGTTTTAGTCATTCAGATTTACAGATTAAATATAATGGTTTTGTAGTAATTCAATTTGAAAGTATCTATCAAAACTAAAAATAACAGCAAAATCAAAAACATAGTACATCTTTTATAAAATGACTATTTTTCCCAATTTCATGCTTAAATTTTTTGGTTTTTATGTAGCATAAAATTTAAATTAAGTTAATTAAAAAATAATATGAAGTAACAAATATATACACAGTATTTCATTAATACTAAATTTTAAAATTTTCTTCGTCGCATTCGTTAATAAATTCTTAAATTTTACATTGCGTTTTTATTGCATAAAAATATATCCTTTTAAGAATATTTGCATATAAGTATTTTGAAATACTTTCAAACAATTTAAACATATTAATTTACAATATAAAATGTTCTTTAAAATGTAGTCAATTTTTAAGCAGTTAAATGATTTTATATGGAAATTAATATGCCCATTTTAAATCAGAATTTGCTGTTTTAAAATTGAAAATTTTATGATCGTTCGTTAACACTGAATTATGACTGCAATAATGTAAACAATCATTTCATGTACTATTTCTGCTTGGGAATAAAAGACAAAACTTGATCCTTTTTTTAAAATCATTGGCGGTATAAATTGCCCTAGTTGCTGTTGCATGCCCAAAAAAGTTGCTACTTTTTGGCAATTTATAAAGCCAATAACTTTTATTTGGTATGAAACTTAGCGAAAATAAAATAATGTTCAAATTTTATTTGCATAGGTGTAAAAAAAAGTATATCTGAAATATCATTGGATAATGAATGCAAATTGCCGCAACTCGAGCAACACAAGTCTATGACTTCACGTAATGTTAAATCTGTACTGAAATATCGGCAACTCTAATGTAATAAGGTTTTTACTAATGATAGAATGAATTTGACAGTTTTCTGCATAGTGTGCATTTTTCATGTAATGGATGAAACCAATTTTAATAAGTTTCCTAATTTTTAGAATTTATTAAACAAATTAAAATTAATGAAATAAATTTTAATTAGGACAATTTTTCAAAATTCGGCAAATGAAATATGACATTTAGTTACGACAATGAGACTTGTTAAAGCTCTTATTTATTACTCATTAACTGACTACCGAAAAATTCACAGTAAATTTTTTTAGAGCATATTAATTAATTATTTATTGTATACTCTAAATAGTCTAACATATCTTTGAGAATTAGTAAATTTTATAATTGGACCTTTGAAATTGATATTATTATCCTTTATTTTTCTCTAGAACCTTAAATAAAGCTCTTTAATTTAAGAAGCTTTCACGCTGATTTTAAGAAATAAAATTTGTCATCATGCTAATGTTTCCAATTGATAAAGCCAAATTTTTTATGACGTCATTGTATTTTTATCGATTGAAAACATTTAATAAGTAACTTCAGAAACTTCAAATCTGGACAAAGCTTCTAATCTGACAGATAGTGTTTCTTGTTTCACTGTAATTGCGTCTCATGGTTCTAATTATCTCACTATTTTAATTGTGATCATTCAAAGTTTTTGATTTCTCTTTACTTGGTAATGTTGATTATAATCGAAAGCTGGATACAGCACTTTGTAGGCGATCTAATTCCCTGTTTCTGAAATTTCTAATTTTGTTTGTTCTTTAAATTTCATATAGGTAAGAAATATGAGTTTCTTAGCGAAACTTTTTGGTGGAGGTAAAAGCGGGGGTAAAGCTCCTACACCTGCCGAAGCAATCCAAAGACTACGAGAAGTTGAGGAAATGCTTATGAAAAAACAAGATTTCTTGGAACGTAAAGTAGAGCAAGAACTAGCTACAGCTAAAAAGAATGGAACTAAAAATAAACGAGGTATATTTCAGTTTTGATTTTGTGAATAATAGCCATTACTTTATATTATTGCACTGCACTATGTTTCAAATTATATGTCTTTTAATTATGAAAATAATTTTTCTATTGTGTTGCTGAAACATCAATAAATATTGAATTCAACATTTTGAATTTCTCCTAAGAAGTTGCTGGTATTGTTTCATTGACTGTTAGATTTTGACATTAATATTTATAAGGGTAATTCCATTCTACGATTTTGTGGTTAGACCGCCACATTTAGTATGGGTTTTTTGAAGTAGTTCAGGATCTAGTTTTAGTTGCAAGTCTTGATTGAATTTGTCTTATGCTAAAGATGATCATAAAGTTGTAAACCAAGTTTGTAATGTATGTATTTAAAAGGAAGAAAAATGGACTTAATTAAATACTTATGGACTTAATAAAACATATTTTTAATATGTATACTAAAGAAATTAAAATAAATTCTTGGTCTCGAATAATTCATTTGTAAAATATATGAAAGGACATTTTATATTGGTTAAAGATTTGTTATTAATTGTTCAGTAATGTATTACTTCTGTTGGTATTTTTAAGTGATAAAAAAAGCTCACATTTTTTAAACACTTGTATGTGCAATGTGTCTTGTTGCATTTTTTGTATTTCAAATGCAAATAATACTTAGTTTATTGATAAAACTGCCAAGTGAGGTATTAAAGATAGTATATTATTAATTTATATTAATGTAAACAAGAATTTTCTTATTGTTGTATACCTTTTGTATATAAATTTAGTATTTTTGTTAAAAAATTAAGATTTTGATTTTAAACTTTTGAATTTTTTAAACTTTGATAAGAACTTCCATTTAGTTTATATTAAAAGATCTTTAGCCATGTTTAAAAATGGTAAAAATATATTTAATTTAAAATTTTACTGATTTTAAAACGAGTTTAATTTGAACTACTTATCAAATTATTATAATTTTAAATTGCAAATTTCAATTCACAGATAAGATGAGTGTTTATTTGATTCATCCGTTAGTTCCTTAATATTTGTTTTATTGGCATTAAGTATAAAAAATAGAAGCAAAATTTAATAGTTTTTATCATTTTTAATTTTTATTTTTTAAAATTGAAATTTATTAAATTGGTAAGATTTTTAGATTTAAACTAGGGTGATACCAAAAGAACCTTGCTCTGTGACCATAAGTCTATTATACAATACCCAAAAAATAAAGCCCTTCTTTGAAGAGAACAGTGGTTGAAACAAAATTCAGCAGACATTTAATAAGGATAACCTGCAACATTTAAGATTCAAATCTATGTGTGGAAAAAGTTCACATTCACATAGAATATGAAGTTTCTACCATATATTGACAACATAATCAGTTCTTTTGAAATAGTTATTCAGGACTAAAAAAATCCGTTGTTGATCCAGCCCTCACCAAATCATCGGTTAACTCATTGCCAGGAATACCAGAGTACTCAGGCACACACATTAAGGTAAAGGAATTATTAGCCAATCTACCAAAGTAATTTTCCCAGACAAGAACAGAAGTTAAAGTATACTTCTATAAAACTAATAATGCATCTTGACTGTCAGCACTGATAATTATTCTTTTACAAGAATAGTTACTGCCTAAACATATTCTATCCATAAGAATGTAACTTTTGCTTGGAATATACAGTTGTATGTTTTATCAAAGGAAAGGACGTCTTTATACCATCAGCTGGAATGCAAATGCTACTATTGAAATTCATTTTAGAACCATCAATATACCATTAAGTACAGTTTTCACTGATAATTGCATTATTCCAGTTTTCGCTTGAGGGAAATTTGATTGTTAAATATGCTCTTGATAAGCCTTATACTATTATGTAATCAGTTGGCATGCTTTCAAAAGAATAGCTAATGGCATCAGCATTAAAGTTTCCCTAAGACAAAAATATGGAGTAATCCTTCCACTGACCTGTGTTATATTCATGCAAATTGTAGCTTCGATTTCAATATACATGTTAATTGGATGAATACCAAGGAAAGTTCAACTGCAGAAGTAGGAGTAGTTTTTTTAATATACCCAGTGATAACTATGCAAAATGTCCTTTGAAGTTTTGTTAAATTTGCTTTAGTTTCATTTCTGATTCTAGACCATTGAGCCATAAGTAGTGATGGGGCAAATGATCATACTGTAAATCCAATGATTAAGTTTAAGATTTAGGCTCCAAGTTCTTCCAAATATATTTCTATGCGACCAGAAAGCTTATTTATTTATTTTTCATATTTTTATTTTTTGCTCTTTCAATATAAAAGTTGTAGGGCTTATTCCAACTTAAATGAATTCGTGTCTAAAAATATGCCTAAAAATTTTACTTTTTGGAGCAAATTAATTCTTGATTGAAAATGTTATCTTTTTCAGATTAAGATTCTTTATCTTTTTGAAAGCAATCATAGTAGCTTAAAAAAAAAAAAAAAAAAAAAAAAAAGCCCCTCCCTGCAATCAACCAACTTTGGCTTTGTTCATGTTTTCTCCTAAAAAGGAGGCGGTGACAAATCTGTTATCGAACTGGTTTTCAAAAAACAGATTGTGTCATTAATTACCTTTGTAACAAGAGAGTGTAGAATGTTTTCAATAGGTACTTTATCAAAAGCACATTCAATGTTTAAGAAAACAACTAAAGTAAGTTCCTAAGCCTTAAAGTTCTTCTCCAAAATGTGAAATTGTAGATCACACTACTGATGGATTTATCTAGTTGATGTGTATATTGAGGGTCAGAAAGTGTTATCTATTACGAAAACTTCTTTGATATATCTATCAGCTTTTCAGTTGCCTTTAAAAGAAAAGATAAAAGCTGATATGTCTGAAAGATTTGGCTTCATAGCAATTATTTTTTCCTATCTTAGTAATAAGTATTACTTTTGCATGTCTCCAAGTACTAAGTATATGACCAGCGGCTATACATGCCCTGAAAATCCTACAAAGAATTGGGATATTGCACTGAACTCCCTCAATAAGTAGAGCTGATATAATACCACCCATTCCTAGTGATTTATAAGGTTTAAATGACATTATAGCCTATTTTGTTTTATCATAAATTATGATTTTTTTGGCAACATCCCATTTACTTCTACCACAATATGATGTGAGAATGTAAGGGTAGATAAATTCCAATTATTACTTAGGAACCTGGAAAGAGAACTCCGAATTATTCAACCAGGGTGTTCCTCCTAGATTCTGAAAACTTGCCATTCAGCATTTTAAGGGTGTTTGTATAGCATTTTCTATCTTTAGACATTATTTTAACAAGTCTTGCAGTAGCTGATGTGCTCTTAATGTTAGTACAGTAATTTTGCCAGGTATTCTTTTTAGTACCTGATTGCTTTATTATAAGTGGTTCCGTGCCAGTTTATTATTCTGCCAGTCACCATTCTTTCTAGCTTTATTAAAAAGCTTTCAACAGTGTCTTCTTAATTTTCTCAACTCTTTAAACACCCAGGAATTAATCTTGATGTGCAAGCATTACTTAATATAGAATTTTAAATTTGAGAATGAGATATTCCAAATTGTTCAACTGCCAACTCCAAGTCTGCTATTGAAGATAACTTTATAAAGTCACCTTTTTTTTATCATGATTACTAGATCTTTATTGTAGGAATCCCAGTTGGTGTTTTTTGATTTCTTACCTACCATCTCTAATTTGTTTGTCCTTAGAACAGATAAGTTAATATATTGGTAGTCAGATAAGCTTATTTCACTAGACACTTTCCAATCATAATAAAGTCCTCACACTTACTATTCTATAGAGTGAGGTCAACAATTTCTTTTTGTTACATCTGTTACAATTATTACTTTACCACATAGTATGGTGAGCATTGGCATCACATCTTAAGATAGCTTTCTTATTTAAATTGTTACGTTCTAAAATACTAACATTTTGTACATTGAATGTGCATTTATCTTCAAAAAGAAGATATGAAGACATAAAGATGATAATGTTGCTAAAAAACTATCTTGTTTATTACACAATAAACAAGGCAATTTTACATTAGAAACAAGACACTATTACTAAGTAGAGACAGATTCTATTAGATGGACCTTCAATATCAATATATAAGGTCTATCTAATAGAATGTGTCTCTTCAGATCTCTGCAAAGTGCACCATTTTGAAGACTTCAGCTTAGCATTGAGTCTATTAAGTTGCTTTAGGATGGCAAGATCTTTTGTATGAGGTTCACCTTGAAGGCCTCTTTTATCAGTTTAGGGAGTTAACTGGGATGCATAACTCTAAGTCCCTCAGTTCCAAATGAACATTTGTTACCATAGAAGATTTTTAATCCTTTCCAGGATTTCAGGGTCATCACAAATAAGGATCGCTGCTTCAGATACTGAGCTGAAGCACGAACCTTAAGCAGATGATTTCCTATTGAGACCTCACTTGTCTTGGTAAGGATCTCCAGTTGTATGGAATTAACATTTTTCTTTAGCTTGATGCATGGAAATCCATTCTTCACAATTGCTGATTCATGGCTTCTAACAGACTGGGCTAAAGTTTCTGTTTAATGGTCTTACCTGGGCTCTTTATTTGCAGTTCTACTGGGAGAAGGATTTAAAATCTCAGACCTAAAAGTCTTTTGGTTCCTCCCACTTTCTGGTCAGTTTCCAGCTGCTCCTTTGCTTTTCTTTGGCACCTTAAATTGCACCTTTGAGTTTTTGTGAGAACTTCAGCTCCTCGATTGTGATCTCTGCATGTTGTCTAGTAGCAACTCCACTTTTCCCAACTGCAAGATTGCTGGTGCTCTCCTTTGTGCCAAGTTTCTAGTCCTTTGGAACCACCAGCTGATTGGTAGTTAACACCAGAAGTTGCAACTAATCATTTTTTATTGTTTTTGTCATCCATATGTTGACTGTAGAACTGGAAAGAGTATTATGGTCACCATCTGCATAGCCTCCCTGTACAAATGGAAGATAAACATGCAAGGTTTTGGCTGGTTCCTCGACGAGCCCATTAGTGTCACCATAACCCTAGTGACATTCATCAATATGCACAGAGCCTAGCATCTTCGTTTTGGTTACTTTTCTATAACAACCAGTTTTATATTCACTCCATGGGTGACCTTACCAGGATAGGTTTTAGACTTATATTGCCTTTGCAATCTGTATACACTTTCACACTACTTTGAGGTTACAGAATAAGATTTATGAGAGTGTAAGTAAGTTCAACTCAGTGAACCTTTAAAATTATATGATTAGAAAGTTAAAAAAAAAAGAAAAAACTATTATGTTAACTGTGTTTTATCAAGATTGGTAAAATTCTATCAGATACCTACTTTGTGGATTTGGTATGATCTTCAATTTTTCCCTACCTAAAAATTTTAAATTGTTAGTCTTCATAATTTTTTATTTTGACTGTCAGTTTTGAATATACCTTGTATTTATTTAACTTACCACAATAAGGCTCCATGACAAAAATGTTACAAAATTCATTTTACTTGATTTACTAGAGTACATTTTAAAAATGAAATGTGTTCTGTATAATGAACAAAAATCTTTAGACACAATGATGTATATTTATATTTGGTCAACATGCATAGTTTATTTTAATTAATACTGAGCAATGTTGTGTACTTTAAGAAAAATCTGTATAATGTTACTAAGTTTGATTTAGCCGAGCTAGCCGCCAAATGGTTAGTGCTCTTGCCATCGGTTCAACAATTCGTGGGTTCGAATCCCACCTTGGGCATGGATGTTTGTAGTGGTTCGAAATCCACTTTGAACCGTAGGTCATGGTCTAATTAGCCCTTGTGTTCAAAAAATGACTGTTGAGCGACAAACCAAACCAAACTAAGTTTGATTTAACAATTAATAAAGTTAAATCAATTTATATGAATATACTTAATTCCTAATACATTTGGTGGTATAATCCTAGGGTTCTGTGTATGTTTGCTGCTATTTCCAATTTTAATGCCAAGCACTGCAGTTATCTCACCAAACTAAATAATAGTCTATGCGCATTATCTGGTTACCAAATAGCAATCGCGCTAAAGCTTTGCAATAGCATGCTATTTTAAATTTTAAACATCAAAATTTTGAATATTTCATTATAATTATGTACTATTGAAGTAATATTTATATATAAAATACTAATAACTAGAAATTAGTTTCAGAAAGATTACATCATAAAAACAAACTAAGTATCACATAGCCTACAATGTGTGACAACTTGGATATGAAATTCAATCAGTAACACATGAATATCAAAAATTTTTTTATAAAAAAATTTTTTCCATTTAAATTAACCATGCAGTGACCCCCACTTTAAAAAAAAAAAAAAAAAAAAACTTCAGTGTAGTGCAATCTAGCCTCTGATTGAACCAGACAATAAAACTGAATCTTTTGTAAATTAAATGCATTTTTTTGTAAACTAGGATTTTGATTAACCGGGCAATGGCGCTCATCTTAAGAATTCTTCACTGGTACAATTCCTAATACATTTGGTGGTCCCTGATTAAACCGAACATTGAAACTAAATCTATGATTTAAATAAAAAGCATTTTTATGAAAACTCAAATTTTAATTAATGAGGTAGTGACTCCCACCTTAAAATGGCGTAGCTTGTCCTTATTTGGACCTTGCACCATAAAACCCAATCAACCAACCCACCTTAAAAAAAATTTTAGTGTAGTGCAATCTAGCCTTGATTTAAACCAGGCAACTACGCTAAATATATAATGTTAACTTAAATTATACTAATAATAGTGTTTCTAATTAATTAACATTACCATTCTTAATATATCTAAATACATATATGTAAAATATTCATAAACAAGCTTGAAGAATATAACATAAAATATTGAATATAACAGCAATATTTAACTGAACACTTAAAATAACTTGACGAATCATCCACACCTGTCTTACAATGGACAGATTTTAGGTCTTTAAACAACTCTGTCACTATGTTCTCAGAATGATTGTCATTATGTATACTGTGCTAGGAAAATAATTATTGAAAATAGTAAAAACAATATGAAAATTTATTTTGTAAACTTTCAAAAGAAATTTTACTTATATAACAATAAAAATTCACTACAAACTAATGTTCAAAAATTTAAATTTCAAAATATAAATATTAAATCATATTAACTCATCTTCCTCAAAAGCTTAAATTGTGATTAAATAAATACAAATTACTAGTCAGATGTTTCAACCACACAAAATATAAATTTTGTATTTGTACATCATAAAATATCATAAAGTGCAAGAAAACATTCTGATGCTGCAAGCCATTTTGATGCATTTTATTGCCTGTCAAAAGCATAGGATTCAGCCTATTTGGTTTTTATTAACTCATGTAATGACATATAACTTCAAAATAACCGAGCAGGGTTCACGACATAACAAAGTGAAATCATTAACATGAACAACATTGTTTTGTGCTTCTACCTTCAAAATTTTATTATGTCTAATCAATTAAGTAAAATACTTTTGTATATAAATTACTTGATTATAAAATGAAAAATCAACATATCACACAATCGAATTGGGACAGTTGTCATATATATGTTTGGAAGTCTACTTGCTCATGTTACAAATTATATTAGTTCAATACTAACTTTAAGTTTCTATTTTTTTCATGTTATTTAATTGCACTAGAAAAATACCCAGAAATTTATATTTTCCAGCTTGAATTCATATTTATGATTAGAAATTTCAATTTATATATTAAATTAGGTTTTAAAATGAAATTAACCAAGTATACAAATTTTTCTCTAATGGTTTAAAAGTAATAAATTTTAATTTTCTAAAACTTAATATTAGTACTAATATATCATAAGATCCAGGATTGTTATAATTGTAATTCCTATATCAGAAGTTAAAGAATCATTGTCAATTCACTGATTGAATATTTTCGTATAAAATAAAACCCGCTGATGTTCTCTGCTACCTTGATTGTTCTTTAGCAAACAGAATTCAGTTTAAATATTTTAACTTTTGTTGAAGTTTACAAACAAGGTTAAAATCCTTATGCAAGAGGAATTATACTATGTAAATATATTGTAATTTACATTAGTGAGTAAAATTTCTGTAAAGATTGTTTTAGTGATAAAAATACTTCAGGAAGTATACATTAACCATATAGCAGTTCATCATTTTTAGTCGCATTTTTAAACATTGCATTAATGCATTGTAAATGGTAAAAACTTTCTTAAATTTAAAACTATGAGGAAGTCTGCAATTATATACAATTATATATTTAAGTTTCTGATAGTACTATTGAATGTTTCTATAAAAAAAATATATTATTTAGCAAAACTTGTTTAATAAATTTGAAATAAAGTTTGTTTCTATATGATAAGTATTTCAATGTGATAAAATAAGTAAATAAAATGGATTCGACAGTTTGATTTAGGAAGAAGAAAAATTGAAGAGAATGATTTAAATTTTTGTAAAGAAAAATAATTCAAAATGATTTAAATTATTTAGAAAATTTATAAAGAAATTGTTTGAATGAGACTGACTATATTTTGCTATTAACTTTTTAACTTTATTTTTTCCTTAAAACTACTATATAAATGTTTTTTAAAATTTTCATCAGAATAAGATGGATTTTTTTAAATTTATCTAGCCATTCTATTATCTTAGAGACTAATTTTATGAGCATTGACAATTTCAGTTTATTTATTCATTATCAAATTGATAAAAAATATGCAGTTATGTTTTTAATAATGTATTATTAATTGAATTTAATCTGTTTTTTAGTTCTTAATATGCAAGACATATAATTTTTATGCTTTGAAATTTATTCCATGACAAGGGTGGCTATTATACATTGTATATTTACTGTATGACATGCCAAAAAACTGAAAAATTTTAAGTATTTTTCTTGATGAATGTAGGATCTAATTTTACAATAAAGTTCTATATTAATTCTAATTGCAAATATTGATGGAAAAGGTTAATATGTGGTATCACATTAATAGGCAAAATGTGTTTTTTATTCATCAGATAATCTATCTACACTTAACTGTGTGTATGATCTTGAATAACTAAATTTTAATGATTGTAGTTAACCATGGTAATTAAAGTGAATCAATATTTCTAATTTGAATATAAAAAATTTCATATTTTCCATACTTTAAGCGTATTAGTAAAAAAAATTAAAGGACAAAGTTTTTTTAAATATTTAGCTTGTTTGTACTCTTTATTTTATTCATTAAATATTTTGTGCAACACTCAAAAATTTAATTCTTTATAACTATTTTTTCTGAAAAAACTATTTAATTTATTTTTGAAAAATTTCTATTTAATTTTTCTTTCTTCAGTTTATATAAATCTGTAATTTTAAAATAAATTTTTCTGTAATATTAATAGAGAATGTAATCAATAGCTAAAACATGCAAGTTTTTAAATTATCTATGATAATTTATTTAAAAAAATTTTCCATTAATTATTGCAAATTTCTTATTTTTGGATATATGAGAATGGGTGGTTTTGTTTATTTATCTCGGTTGCATTCATATTTTACTAAGTTTTTTTAGTATTTTGTAAAGCATATTTCCATGTAATGCATTAGTTACTATACACCATTCCAATATAAAAAACTTTTACAACAGATAATATTATATCAACTCTATTCACACTAAGTAAAGCTTATTGTAAAAATAATTAGATTAATAAATTGTCTCCTTACTTTTGAAATATTGATGTGTTTCTTTATGGAATATATATAAGTGATAAATTTTAATCATAAAAAGTCTATTAAATGCAGTTACTTACTCGCAGTTCCTACCAAATATATTTTCTAAATGTTTTCTGTATCATTAAAGCACAGTTTTGCTATAAATATATATATATATATATATATATAATATATGATAAAAATAACTGTTATAGATAGTTTTTACTCTTTAAACCATAATTCATGTTAATTCTAATTTGGTATATTTATTTTTATTCATATGTTACAGATAATAGTTGATAACATTTATAAATGTTAGCTCTGTTTAAATTTTTTTTACTTATTTATTATATTCCTTATAGAAGATTTCTTTAAATTTTACTGTATACATAAGCTTTAAATATTTTTTTAATAATTGTATGATAAAATATTATTTTACTTTATTGTGAAACATTATAAAAAGTGCGTATTTCACAAATAAGTGTGTCCTTTATAGAGCTGATCTTTCTTTTAGATTTAAAATGATATTAAAGTATTATATATATAACATTTAAGATATTCTACAGTATTAGAAAATGTGTATAAACAATCATAGTTTTTAAAACAAGAAAAGTTATTTTCAAAAACTGATATGATGTTATTGTGATCATTGCTAATACTAGTTCTCACAGTAATAAATTTAACAAAAATTTCATATTTATTTTCAAGTTCTGAAACTAAGCATTCTATGAGAGTTAACAATCAATTTTGATGATGTATTCTGCTTGCTGACATGATTTTTAAATTATATTACAAATTTTTTCTTACATCAGTGGTTATTGGTATGATTTGTTTTTTTGAAATTTGTATTTTGTAAATTTTATTGATTGCTAACAAATTGTATACTTAATAGCATAGTTTGGGAGGAAAATCTTCTCTTATCAATGTTTTCATTACATTCATAAAAGATAAGATTTAAAATTGTTTGATTTGTTTTATTTTATTTTTCAGTTGCATTACAAGCTTTGAAAAGAAAAAAGAGGTATGAGAAGCAATTAGGTCAAATTGATGGAACTTTGACTACCATTGAATATCAACGTGAGGCCTTAGAAAATGCTAATACAAACACAGAAGTTTTGAAAATCATGGGATATGCTGCTAAGGCATTGAAAAATGCTCATGAAATGTAAGTGGACTTAAAGTTTTTCAGAGTTAAAAAAACATTAAAATCACACAGATTTATTTGCAAATACTATATAATAAATATTAAGATGACTTACTGTTTTGGACCCCTTTATAGAAAAGTACCAACACTGATTGTAAATAGATGGCGATTGCATATTTTTTATGAAGTTAATGTGAATTTTATTTCAGTTTTTTGTTGAAATTTGTTTATAAATCTTGGTATTGTAATTTTTATATTGGTGCTTTCTAATTGATTCAAATTTGTCATTTTTAATGTGTGTAACAGTGCATTAACTAGATTAAATAATATAACTTAGTGTATCTAATTGCTTTTTATAAAGAATTATACAAATTATTTTTAATTACGCTATATAAATATTTCTTTTGGTCTAGATAGAGTTGTAATGATATATTTCAGGCTTGATTAAATTCTTATGATTCAAAATGGAACTTGATCATAATTAAATGTTATTAAATATATATGGTTATTTCTTAAAATAAATTTATACTATATTCAATTAAGTATCATCAAAAGGAAATTTTAAAAATTATTATTACTTTTAATAAAAGGAGACTTTCAAGTCCCATGAAAAGTCCATATGTGTAAATTAATTGAAAAGTCCATTATACAATAACTGTAAAATAAGTCTCCAAACAAAATTATCTATTGGAAAAGAACTATACAGTATTATTGATTAAATTCATATAATCTGATTTTAATTTTATCTCATGATTACTGTAGAAAAACTGGTAAGAATCTAATTTTTTATAGAATTAAATTAGTTCAATTAATAAAATTATTTGTATAAAAAATGAGCTGAGATGGAATTATTAAAATATTTATAAACTTCATCTTTTATTTAAGTTAATTATAAAAAAATTTTCCTTGTATTTTGAATCAATTATTTTGCATTTTATATGTTGCTTTAATTTTCACAACAGTTAAGCAGTTAAATAGAGTTATCATATTAATGAATTTCTTATAAACTTAGTGATGAATTTATTTTAATCAACATTTATTGTTTTATACAGTTTTTTGTTGCTAGAACACTTGTTAGATTTAAACTCTTAGAAAGTATGGAAATATTTCAGAAATAAAGCAATTTTTTTTATAAACTATTTCATTGAAAAATATATTCTATTCTTGAAGTATTTAGCCTTTTTCCATGAAGAATTGGGTCACCTATATTTACTCTAATAGGATAAAAATGTTTTATTTTCATAAATTTGGAAAACATATCCAAAAATTGATAGAAAGATCGTTAATTATAAAACCAAAAGAAAAGTAATGCAAGTCTTTAAAATTAAATTTATACTTCTGATTAGTTATTTAATATTACCTGTTTATAAATTATATTTAATTAATTACATTACAGTAGAATTCCAATTATTTTAATCAATTGGGAATGGATAGTATTTTGATAATCAAAAATTTGGTTGATTGGATTTTTTTAAAAAAAGGTCTATTTTGATTATTGTATGTTGAAAATGGAAGAAAAATATTTTTAAAGAAAGATAATGAAAAGGCAACACTTTTACATGTTAGGATACTTATAAGTACTATACATTAATACAGTATATACAGTGCTGTAAATGAAATTCATTGCTTGCTGAACATCTTGGTCAAAGTAACTTGTTTCACCGCTTTCATCTGTTTTGATCTGCCAAGTGGCTCATCCACTTGACAATGAGCATTTGCATGTGCTCACACTTGGGCTGACATTCCATCCACTGCTCTAATCAGTTCCAAAGTCAGCAAATGTTTCACTAGATTTATGATCCCATGTCTGCTTCAATAGGGACATAAAGATAATCTTCTTCCTTGACATTTTCATCAAATTGACCCTCATTTGCAATTGGAAATCCAGTATCCGATTCATAATCCATTCTCCTATATCTTCAGCACTAACTTCTCAATATCCAGGAATTTTCAAAAGAATATTTATGAGCTTCTCAACTGTGACATATCATTTTCATCTTCACCCTTCTTTTTCTTGAGCTTTTTCCTTTTTTCGTCTCTTCAGTCTTAATTTACATTTCTGAAATTCTAAAACAAATGGTTGTAATTCGGTTAATTGGACTTATACTGTATTTACTTTCCTTAGTTACAGATTTAACAAAATTTTTCTGAAATGCTTACAACTTTTAACTGCTCAATTTTTAAAAAAAAAAAAAAAAAAATCTGAGCTGAAGTTTTGTCATGGAATTGCCCTGTTAATTGGCTAGAAAAGAAATATATCTAAGTTCTATATATTATATCGAATAAAGCTACTGTATTCTTAATTATTGTAAAAAAAATGTCTGCTGAGCTGGCAGCCAAGAACCGTATTTTCCTGTATATAACCGCAGCGGCATATTATCCGCAAGCCCTGTTTTTCGAGCAAAGGAAAAAAGCGTTGCATAATCCACAGCGGCGTATAGTCCACGGAAGTTTTTCTGACGAATAGTCGAAAACTTATACTGGAGATAATTTGGTGCCAAATAAAAAATACACATTGTGATTAAAAATATAATAACTTCTTCAGAAAAAAATATTTATAGTGATAAAGATCTGTTTGAATCCACCTCAACAAAAGGTGCGATTTACTGAAATGAAAGCATAAAATCGATCAAGATCAGAAAAGATTCTAGTAAATCTTATCGATTTATAGATTTTAATAACTTTTAAAATGAAGTTAGATATATTATGAAAATAAACTATATTTGTTTGGTTAATAGTTAAATGAAAGAAATGGATTATATATTTTCTAACTGCGCATGGAATACATTTTTTCTTTTGTACATAGCATGCTTTGTTTCTCACCTTACACGTTTATTGACATTTTTTTTCATTTATCTTATCTAAAGCTTTCAGTTTAAAATTTGCTCAGTAACTTAATTTTTACTTCACTATGTCGATATATGAATTTGAATGTTTTCAGAGCCAAAAAGTTCAGTTCAAGATAAAATGCGAAATGACATTAATGAATTGGAATTTTAATATCGTTCAGAAGAACTGAATTCGTTCTTGAACGTAATTGGACAATGCTGATTATAGTTAAAATAATTCAACCAAGTTGTAGTGCCATCTGTTATTTATTTCATGAAACATAAACGACATTTCTATCAAAGTTTTACTGTAGGCTTTTCTGGTGAAAAATATTTTTTATCAGATTATCCGCGGCAGCGTATAATACACACAACGAAATTCAGTACTTTGTTAATGCATAATCAGCAGATTATATACAGAAAAATACAGTAATTAGTTCTCTGGCCTTTAGTTCATAAATTTGTGAACTTGATTCCCATCTCAAACCTGATTGTTCAATTGTTTAAAAATTCACTTTTAATTGTAGTTTCCTATCTAATCAATCCTAATGTGCATATAAGGATTGTTGAGGAACAAATAAACTGAACTACATTTACTTATTTTTGTTTTGTAAACCCTATTTCAGTTTTTATACAAATAAAATGTGTGAAAGTCTGCTCAAGACATGCTATTACTTATGCAGTGCTTATGTGTATTAATTGAAGCATATGTTGATAGAATAAGAATTTTAATCTTGTTGAGAGTGTTGGTCAACAAATGTGAAGAACAACTTTCTTTCATTTAATTTATATTTTTCAACCGCTTGAAATCCTAAAATATCATTCATTTAATTTGTATGATTTATTATATTTGAAAGAAAATTTATCACTGTGTTCAAGAGGCAAGTTTGCCAGTTAGGAGAAATGGTTAGAAACTTCTTGAAGATATGTTTTCTCAAATTAATAAGTAATTAGTACCATAATATGTTATGCATGTTAATTTTCTCTTATATTAAAGGGATGTTGATCAAGTTCATGATTTAATGGATGAAGTACAAGAGCAACAAGAAATTGCAAATGAAATATCAGATGCCATTTCTAATCCTGTTGGATTTGACAGAGATTTTGATGAGGTAAGATTTTTAGTTTTCATAATTTTCTGCTGTAATAAATTAATATTTTTATGCATGATTAAATGTTAAACTATATTATTTTAATTGTGTTAAAAATATCTTATTTTCTCAGGATGAATTAGCTAAAGAACTTGAGGAATTAGAACAAGAAGAATTAGATGAACAACTGCTCAATGTTGGACCATCTGCTACTGAATTACCTAATCCTCCAACAGCTGAACCAGCTCGTCCAGGTAATTTTTTTCATAAAGACCAAGAAAAATTTTGTGTGGATATTAAACCAGTAGATCTATTAAATAAAAATAAATCAGGTATATTGTCTAATTGTTTTTATATTTGGTACAGCAAAAGCAAAACAGCCTGTTGAAGAAGAGGATGAAGATATGAAAGAATTAGCTGCATGGGCTTCATAATTATTCTAAGTAAGCTTCAATAAAAATTTTAAACAAAGTATAATTGTAAATAAGCTTCTTGTTTTATGTAAAAAATCATAAGTATTCAGTAAATAAATATATTAACCACACTTTAAAATTGAATTTAAAAACAACTCATTTTTGTTTTCAGTTGTTTGTAAGGAGTTTATTCAAATGTAAAAGTGATGTATGATACTATTAAAAAAATTAAAACTTTAAACATATATTAGGGTTTCATTTAAGGTTGCATAAAGTACATCGATATTTGTTTTTTGTTTGTTTGAACTCACTTTTATTTAAGAAATATTGCTGTGTATTAGAATAATACAAAATTATTAAATGATTTTCTTCTAAATTATGGGAAGGAAAGAATCTTCAATTAATAGGAATAAATGCTGACATTTAGGCCTACTCATTTTGTTCGTTATTTTTATAATTTTCGATTTATGTAATTTATTCCATTAAATAAAAAAAAAATTCTTTGAATTTAGTATTGTTATTTTTATTTATATTAATTTATTTGTTTTTATGAAAACATTTGTTTCTAAAATTTAAAATATTTTCTCTTTGTTTTTACATAATGAAAATTTCCAAACTTTTAAGTTTTTATTATATGATGGAAAAATTATTCATTAATATTAAATTCAAGATTGTTAACTTTTTCATTAGAAGATTGAGATGCAGCTAAAGCAATTACTTTTGCAATGTTTCTATAAGTAGTTATAAAAGTTAGTGTTACAGATCTGAATTATCTAGATAATAAAAATTTAACAAAAATATTACAATATTAGCAAAAACTTCATTATAGGTTAAAAAATTATTCAGTACAGAATATCTTGGTAATCTCATTCTCAAACAACTAATAAAAAATCACCCTTTAAATTAAAAGTTGATGTAATTTTAATCAAAAGTGAACATAAGACATGAACATTTTGACCCTTGGGTTAAATAGCTCAATTATATCTGGGAAAAGATGGTAATGTTAGACGGGTGACATTTAGAACTATTAAATAAGGCGTGTGTCAGATTTCTTTTTTTATAGTTTCATTTTTGGGAGATTTTTTCAATTTTTTATTGTAATTTTGTTAGATTGTCATTAGTGGTTTGAGTTAAATTGAAAGATTAAATTTATTGAAGTAAATTGTGAAGAATAACTAAGATTTTTTTAATGATAGCAATAAAGCAAGCTAAACACCACTGTTACTGCAAGTGATAAACTACTAGAAATAAGTTTTATCACACTTCATTCGCGAAATGTATTACCATATAAAGGTTTAAATTATAATTAATAATATAATTATATAAAATAATAGAAAAATAAGGCAGCTATTAAAAATTATATCCTAAAAATGTTGCTAGCTCATTTCAAGTGGTCAAAATATTTTTAATAACTTATCAAAGAAAGTTATTGAAAACAAGTGTCTATAATTTTATGTGTCATAAACTGTATTTAAAAAAGAAAAACCTAATAAAATTGATGCAAATCAGAAACCTTAATATACATTGGGAAACTCTTTATTAGTTTGTTTTGTGTAAATTATTTTATTATCTTATTATATTTTAATATTACTTTTATTATTTAGTTAGCTAGATAACGTGAAAAAGTTCTGATATGTGGTCCTTATTGTAGTTAGGAGTCTTCTTTACTTATTGAATTAAACTTATATGGAGAAGGATTCAATGTTGTTCAAAGTATTTGAAAGATGTTTGGAATTTGATGCCACTTGATTTTTTAGGCTAGCAATTGACTTCAGTATATGGATAAAATAAGAAATATTCATAAATTTAATATTGTATTAAAGAGGTTGTATTAAACAAAGAAATTATTCAATTATATTAATTTTACTTAAATTTGATGTTAAATATTTTCTTCCAAAAATGAGTGGATATTTTCATCAAAATACAAGAATACAATATGACTAGATAAAATCTATAAAATTCACTACATAATGAAAGCTAATATGTAGTATAAATGGATAAATTGGTTCACCTTCATCTTTCACAATTTTTTCTATACAAATAAAATTAAAGTATAAATATTTAAAAAGATATGAGCATTTTAAATTAGAAGTTTTATTTTTATGACAAAAATTATTACTTTAACTGAAAATAATTACACAATAATTTTTTT
Organism: Latrodectus hesperus; assembly: GCA_037975125.1. NCBI lineage: Eukaryota > Metazoa > Arthropoda > Arachnida > Araneae > Theridiidae > Latrodectus > Latrodectus hesperus. The sequence goes on along the minus strand of CM075850.1, from coordinate 26,626,280 downwards.
ACACATTAACAGCTTTAAATTTCAAATTATTTAAATCAATTATAACTATCACTTATTAAAATTCTTAGTTACATTAAAATAATTCTTATCTCAATTATTCACGTGAGTATACATAAAAATTCTAGACTTAAAAGCTAACTTTATAATAGATAATGATAATGTTTGTTGTTCTTAGGAAAAGGCTAAATAGTATTAAGAAAAAGCTTTGTCATGATATAACTATTTTTTATACACTATGACAAATCTTGAATAACATTCAGCATGAAGAATAAAGAGCAAAATAAAGACTTGGCCTCTACAATTGGATCCACTTGCAAAATAATGGATAGTTGTGGGTTGTTTCAATCATAGAATTATCAGTTAACAAACACAGAATATCTATTTAAAATAAAGTTTGTTAAAATTACAATAAGCTAATAAGGATTTTTAAAATTATCAAGCAGTGTTAAAATTTTCACATTACTTACATATAAACTAAGTTAGCAGAAATTGATAAAGTGTAAATAATTTTACAAACACACACACATGTTGATACAATTATAGTTAATACTCATACATTACTACAAACTGTTTCATACTATTGCTTTAACAATTGATTCTTCAACCAGAATTGCTCTCAAATCAAATATCAATAGACGTTCAACATACAGAGAATAATTTTTAACGAATAAAATATTTTAATTTAAAAAAATCAAAACCAACAGATATATAAAAATTAGATGCATAAAATTAGTATAACCATACTTATTCAAAGAAAGTTAAATTTTCAGATCCATTGCTTATTTTTACAATGTCAACAATCTGAACAATATCATCATAGCATATCAATCTAATATACAAAGGCTTATTAACATAACTTTTTATTGCTGATATCATATTAGGTATTTTAAAACTTTCAGAATTTAATCTTAAATATATAAAACAATATTCCTTACATTCCTAATTAGACTTCCTTCTGTACCCTTTAAATAAATGATATATGTATATTTTTCCTGCACAATATTTTAACACCAATCAGCTATCAATTTCACTTTCATTGACTGTTGAATAAATTTTACATTAAAAATATTCTGTGAATCATAAATATTGAATAAAATTTAACAAATCACATACTTATTTTTTTAAAAATGCTTTTGTTTGCAATGAAATATATTAGTTTAATATTAATTTTTCTGATTTCGATTTTTTTCGATGTTTTTTTAATATTTAGAATTTATAATTATTTTATCTCCATTTTTAAATTTCTTTTATCAGTCTTTATGCACTGCTTAGGAAGATTTTTTTATGAAAAAAAATTATTTGTTTGGAATTGTTTTGCATGATTTGCCCAACAAAAATATTTTGATAGAATAATAATCTAGTGCATAATTTTGTTGGGAAGAGTTTTAACATCCAAAGTTCTTTGCATCACCAATTTCAAATGAAAAGTTTTTGTGCACTTTAAAGATTTCAACTATTTTAAAAATATATAGAAAATGAACATTTATTTTAATACTCATGTGTACAAATTCATTTTCTTGGACTGAGCTGGTACCCAAATGGTTAGCACGCCTTTGATTCAACAGTTAGTGTGCGTGCATGTTTGTAGTGCTTTGAAATTCACTTTAAACCATAGGTCCTGGTATAATTAGTTCTCATGTGCAAAAAATGACCATTGAATGACAAATTAATACAATCTATTTCTTGGAACAAGTTACCACTAAAATTGAAGTAAAAGATGATATGTGAATTACCTATTTTTAAAATGAAACTGATCATTAAATTTTACTTTAATAAATTAATGTCAAATTTATTTGAAAATGTTGTTGTATAAAAATTTTCATTACTTATCCTCAAAAGTACAAATTTTGTTTTATATTTTAATGTAATATTATAAGCCAATATTCAAAAATGTAAAAAAATTAACTGTTCTGAACAATTTGAAATGATTTCCATATTTCTAATAAATATATGTATGTATATATTCCATTAGAAGTCATAATGATTTGTGTAAATTATATTTTGATATTAAATGAATATAAATTTTGATCATATATTCAATAAATTTTATCCAATTTTCACTTAATAATTGACTATTTTTTATTTTAGTTATTGAAAATTTCTGAATAAGTAGCTTGTGCATTTTGTAAAAAAGTTGTACTCTGAAGGTGATCGCCACTTCCTATGAAGATTTTTCCTCTTGTGAATTGTCTTATTAAGTAATAGTATTCTCAACATTGTTGTCTCTAATATTAAATTATGTTGTTTCTGCACTTTCCTTTTTGGTGAATCAAAGTACATGAAATCAAACAAAAAATTTAAATACTTAAAACCATGTCTCTTAAAAATTCATAATATTTTCTCATTCTTTATTTTGCCTGAATTTTATTATTTTGAGTAAATATTTTTCTTTATGTTTGATGCTTGTAATTAAATAGTAGATAAAACTTTAAAATGTATGAAAATATATAAATATTTGACATGATGGTAATTTTTTAATACATTTTACTATGTTAATCAGTAAAATTAGTGGCTGGGTCATTTTGAAAGATAGCTTGTATATAGTTAAACATGAAACTTCTGTAAAATATAGAACTGTATATGAATTAATAAAAATAACAATTTAACAATCAATATCTATTGCCATTTGCTAAGGGTTCAATATTGTGATTTATTGGGACTGTATTTTTAAATTGTAAAATATTTTTTGCACTTTAATTTTCCTGCCATTTGTTATTTTTACAGGATATTAAAATTGTATGAAAATATATTATGCATCAATAAATCATGTATTTTACAGCCTTTTCTTACATTAAGATTTGTTTTTGTTTTTTCATGGAAATTACAATTTGATCCTACAAATTGAAGTGACAAATTTTAAACTAATAAATATATATTGAAGTTTATTATTTACAAATATTTTTCATAAATATATTATATTGATTTATTTTTAATATTTGTAATACAGAGAAAATGTGTAACTGTTGATATATTAGAATCTTTAGCAATTAATACATTTGCTAAAAACTTATTTTTATAATATATTGGGTTTTTATATTGAGCATATTATTTTTCATTTTCCTTTATATTTATTTGCAAGTTTAAGTGTGTAGTAAATAAATTTTACTTAATAATTGGGTTATTTTTTAAAAAAATATTTTATTTGGACTTTTCTCTTATTTTTCCTTTAATAAAATTTTTATGGATTAAAAACTGTCTTAACATAAGAAATAAAAGTTTTAATTGTCATTTTTCAAACCATATGAAACTAAATATCATCAACCAAGTTCTATTTAAATGTAAACAAATTTAAACTGTATTCTTATTCAAAGGTAAAAAATTAAACTTCGTTAAAATAATTTGATATTATTAAGTGTTGCATTTGTGTATATGTTTTGAACTGATGATTTCCATTATCTTCTAATTTGAGTTCTAAAATTTATAATATAAGTGGGCTGCATTGATTAAAGTAAGGTTTTGTTATTGATCTGTTGACAAAGAGTTTTAAAATATTAGAATTTATATATGCTAGATGGGACTTTTTAGTAACTCATATTGAATAAATTATCTTTTCATAAAATACTGTAGGTCAATTTTTCGGAGAAATGATTAAGTATGATTAATTTATAGAACAAATTTCCTATACCCGAGATTTTAGTATTTCTTTTAACAATAGCTGTATACTTATTTTTTTCTTGTATGTTGCACCTTATTTTATTTTCATAATATGGAAATGCTATTCACTTTGTGTTAAAATAATAGTTGGTATATTCATCTTTAATTTTTGTATCTCCCTGTAATTAAATTTTATCTTTCAAAGTTTGAAATACCAAGAAACATTGTAATGTGTTTAAGGAACACATAATTGAATAAAAAATCTAAACTAAATTCAGTTTCTAAAAAGTACGTTTATAATTTTTTGCTTGTTCCATGGAGGGAAATATGTAAAATTTAAGAAATCTAATTCTGCTTTATAATTTTGTTGACTTTATTAAAATATTGTAAAAATATACTTTTTATTTCATCTGATCCAAATTGATTTTTTATTGAGTTAAAATACTTAAATGTAAATACACTCGTATCTATCTATAATTGTTTAAAGCATCTAAAAAAATCGATTTGTTAAATACTATATTTGATATCGTCTGTTAAGTTAACAGAATTGCTAATTTTCACTATGATAAAATTAGAAAAAAAAAAAACATGCTTTCATTTGAAGTATTAATTTCTTGTGACAGGTGTAATTTGGATCCATTTATGTATTAGAAATGTTTGTTTAGAAAAAATGTCTGACCGCATATATATTCAAAAGAATTCTCTCAAATTTTCTTATTTAAAGTAAGATAGTACACAATAGTACTCTTTTTTCTCCTATAACTGCTGTTGTAATACGATTTTTATTAGCTTAGAGACCCAACTTCAAAAGCAAACGTGGATATTAACAATAAATCTTTGTCTCTTTAAAATTTAAATTTAGATAAAATATCTTTTCATGTACAAAATCTAGGTAGTGAACAGTATACTAAACCAAAAAATTCGTCAAAAACAGCAAAGTAAAATAATCAAGCAAAGATAGTTGTACATTATAAATGTTATTTTGAAAGTTTGCAATATCAAATTGGATAAAATTTCTTACATTAAAGATAAAAAATGAAATGTTAAGAATAATAACTGAGTTCAGTAAAAAAAAAATTTTGTGACAATTAAGTGAACTTATCTTCTTTGTAGAGTTGGGTTTGTATGTTATTGGGCACCTTTGCTTTTATCAGCATTTTGTACTGTTAACTCCAAACCCAATGTTTCCTAGTTCCAGTTGCTCGGGTCACTCATTTCATTAATAAAGTCCGATAACCTTTAATGGAGTGTAGATGTAACTCTAGTATGGATAATGCCTAAAGAAGTTGATCTAGGGAGGGCAAGAGCATTGCATTCGTAAGTGATATGCTTGGCCATTTCCTCTTGTGTATGACATTTCCTGCAGATAGGGTCTTGCTGAAACAGTCCCATTTTATGTAGGTGTTTTCTGAAATGTAGTGCCCAGCTATGAAGCCTACAATTAAATGTATCTTCTGCCTTGAGGGTCTTAGAATTTCAGAGGCAATCCTTGCTGTTGATCCACAGATCATACTTTCAGCGTGGGTTTGACCAGGAGTGTTGAGCCAAGCTTCATACATCTTCCGTTTTTCCCATCTAAGAACATTGGTTTTTGTGGTCTTCAAATTGATCCCACAAAAAAGTTCTGCAGCAAAAGACGATCCTTCTTTAGCAAGTTCATCAGTTTATTCATTACCTTCGATACCTTTGTGCCCAGGCACCTATACAAGGATCACCTTGTTTCTAGTTGCCAGTTCTGTAAGAAGGTTTCTACATTCCAAAATCATTTTAGATGTGATTTTGAAAGAACTGAGCGCTTTTAAAGTAGCTTGACTGTCACTAAAAATGAGAATCCGCTTATCGTGGTAGCCCTTCCTTATATTTAGTCCCAGACAGTGTATAATGGCCAAAACTTCTGAATGGAAGACCGTAACGTATCGGCCAAGGCTTACAGATAGGCTGGTTCTTGGTGACACGCCACATACTCCCAGTCCTGAGAGGCTGTTTTTCAGTGATCCATCTGTGTACCAGATTAGATCTCCTGTTTTAGTTTTGAATATGTTGTTATCCCATTCGTCTCTAGTTGAAAAAGTTGGAAAAACTATTTCAAATGTCCTTTCAAACATGTATGACTTTTCCATGATGTCCGAGGGCATCAGGAAAGTAGGAATCTTAAATTTTCCTGGTAATACCTCTGTGCCCTTTGGTAACAGGTTGGCCGTACCATTGGTTTTGTAGCTTCATTCTGTATGCAGTCATTCTGGCAGTGCTGCAGATGACGATGTCTAAGGGAGTCAGATCCAACATAACTTCCAATACTTGCGGTGGACATTGCACCTGTGATGCAGAGACAGGCCAGTCTTTGTAGACCTCCTAGTCTGTCAGTCACAGTGTTCTGTTCCACCTTACGTCACCAGATCACACAAGCATATGTGAGAATGGGCCTGACAATAGCTGTGTACATCCACAACATCAGTTTTGGATGTAGACCCCAGTTTTTACCAAGCATTCGCCTGCAAATCATAATTCTTTTCTTTGCTCGGTTAATTTTATCATCAATGTGCTTATTCCAGGTGAGTTTTTTGTCTAAATAAATGCCCAGATACTTCACCTCTGAAGCAACATTGATTTCAACATCAAATAGTCTTGGTATGAAAAAACCCTTCCATTTCCTTTTGCGTGTAAAAGGTACAAGGTAGGTTTTCTGAGGATTAACCATCAGGTCCGTATCCATGCACCATTGACCTACATAACTTAGAGCATCCTGCATGAGATGACAAGTTACGTCGAAATCTTTGCCAAGGATAAGGATGACAATGTCATCAGTATATCCTTGCGTATAGTAGCCCCTATCATTTAGATATTTTATGAGACTATTTACAACTAGGTTCCAAAGTAATGGTGACAGAACACCTCCTTGGGGACAACCTCTAGTCTTTTTTTCAAATGATTTATTTGAATTTTTGATGATCTATTTATTGATGATCTATTATTTGATGATCTATTTGAAATCAAGGCCTCAATCCAAGTACACTGGGTCTGATTAATCCCTGCCCCTCTAAGTGCATTGAGGATGGATGGATGAGAAGTATTATCAAAGGCACCTTGGATGTCGAGGAAAGTTGCCAGTGCAATTTCTTTTTGATCCAGAGTGGTTTCAATCTTAGAAACTAGCTGATGTAAAGCAGTTTCAGTAGATTTGCCAAGTTGATAGGCAAATTGAAGAGCTTGCAAGGGATTGTTACTACCCAAATAATCTCTTATATGCCGATCAATGATTTTCTCCATAATTTTAAAAAAGAATGAAGAAAGACTGATATGTCTGTAAGACTTGGTTTGGTCATAGGTTAAGTGAACTTAAATCTTTCAGATGTTTTGTGACGAATGCAATATATTCGGAAATAATTTTTAAATGACCAAAAGTGCAAGCAAGTAAAAACATGAAAATATATTAACACTTAACAAAATTATAATTTCATTTTTTAAAAATATTTTCATTGTAACCAAAGCACTTATCATAATTTAAAATCATCAAAATAAGAAAAGATTAAAATACGTGACAGTAATAATTAATAATTCCGTGTTTGAATTCATTAGTTGGTAATAAAATATTTTACAGACAAATTTATAATTGAAATTATAAAGAATCAGTTAAATATGATTTATAGCTTTGTTAGTGGGAATATTTGCAGTCATCTGCTAGTTTTCTGCATTCCTGTAATAAGTTGGATAAAAAGTAACTCTTTTATTTACATATTAGGTAAAGCTTTATGACAAGTGTCCACTTATAAAAAATAATGTTTTATGTAATTTTAATTTTCTACTAATATTTTAGATGTCACTCAACTTAATCTCTACCAATTATTAAGAGATTTAAGATGTTCATTGTGTAATTTAGATATGTAGTTATTCTTTGCATATTTCATTTTGGAGAATGTTTTCTCTCACAAGTAATATGAAAGACAGAAAGCAGCCTATGAGCAAATGCAACTTATCTCTACAATCTTTAATTCAGTTCATTTATGTTTTGTCAAATCGACATAGAATGTTAACTTAAACAACCATTCCTTCCTTTACTATCTGGTATACAGAAAAAAAAATTTCGATCACACTGCTTGAAGTTCAAAAGAAATGGGTTTCCATAACTAAACAAGTAGTGTGATATAATTAGTCATTTTCTCCTATTTTTAAGTAAAAATGTGGAATTGTGGAAGATTCTGTGCAGTGGATCTGATGAAATTAACTAATATGACATAATTTTCTGCTTTAGAACTCATGTTAAATGATAAATGTGAGAATGATTATTTTGAACAACTGTGATTTTCTGCAGCCTACCAGCCTACTTTACCACTTCTACTTTTACCATATTTTACCTTCCATCAGTTGTAAGAGATTTCAAATTTTTTTATTGGTGGCATTTTTCACTCCCTTAAAAATTTCTCCAGTAGTTGTGCCTGTAAATATGATATAACTAAATTTTTACTTATGTTGGTGCATTTTTTTTAGAAAATATTACAATATTAAACTTTTTGTTTTAATATTTTAAAATTGTCAATGAAAAATTGTCGAAAACAAAATTAAGTATTAATTCTTAATTCTCATGATTCATGATGATCTCATTGGTGATTGTTTCATTTCACACACAAATCTAAATAGTACATCTGGTCCTAACTGAAAGGATTATGGTGCTATTGTGGCTGAACTGGATCCAATGACAGCATTAAGTATTAATTCTTAATGCTGTCATTGGATCCAGTTCAGCCATAATAGCACCATAATCCTTTCAGTTAGGACCAGATGTACTATTTAGATTTGTGTGTGAAATGAAACAATCACCAATGAGATCATCATGTGGTACAATCATGCGGGTGATTTTAATTGATTCTTTTACTGTTTGTTCCCATTTCCTTTATTTAAAATTTTGGGAATGTTAATGTTTAAATATAAAACTTTTTAGTTATAAAATAATTTCCATACTTTCCTTGGTAAAAAAATAGCATGTAATTTCAATGAATCAAGAAGAATTTAATTGTTTATTAATGTAATAAAGGCTGAAATAAATTATTTACTATATCTGGTGGGAAGTATCTTTTTACTAACCATAAGGTTCAGGAAATAGCCATTTAAAAAATTGGTTTTTGTGTGGTTCAGAAAAACATGCCCACTATCCAGTTTGTAAGAAAGACTTTGGTATTTTAAATATGGGTGAATCGGCTGTCAAATCCCATGTGAGGGGGGGAAGCATTTATTAGAGCAAGCTGTATCTTCCAAAAAATCTCATTTAAAAGGCTTTTTCCACAATATACTGCTGTTCCTGTTAAAACATGTTCTGAAATTTTAAATTCATTTGTTTCTTTAAATGAAATTTTAAAGGCTGGAATTCTGAGTTCATAAGCTGAGCTAGCAGCCAAATGGTTAGAGCTCTTGCCTTCGGTTCAACAGTTTGTGAGTTTGAATCCCACCTTGGGCATGAATGTTTGTAGTGGTTCGGAATCCACTTTAAACCGTAGGTCCAGGCTTAATTAGCCATCACGTGCAAAAAATGACCCTTGAGCGACAAACCAACCGACCAACTATGAGTTCTTAAAATTTTAGACGATGAATTCAGCTACAGTTCTTTTAGCAATATAAATTCTCTTGATAAAGTAATGTTTCCAGACATTGCTATTGCAAAGCAATTCAGTTGGGATGAAAAAGTGTGCTTTTTTAAAAAATTTTGGAATTGCACCTTATTTTTCCAACTTATTGAAAGAAAAAATTAAGAATGCTACTAATGCGCTTCTCTTTGATGAAAATTTAAATTATCATCTGCAGATAAAACAATTGGACTGCCAGGTAAGGTTTTGGAATAATTATACTGTTAAAACACGATATTAGTTGCCAAATATTTTAGGCCATACAAATGGAGGTATTTTATGTAAAAAAGTGAATGAGAAGTACTTAGAATTAGGAATAAATGGATTACTCCAGTTGTTATTGGATGTTCCGATTGTCAACTATTCCGTTTTCACTAAAATGGCTCGTTTTTTTAAGTAAACAGCATTTAAATATTGTGAAAAAAATCTAAAATTGCAGCCTACACATTCTACATAACGCTTACAGCCATGAATATTCCTCATTTCTAGAAATTAAGGTAACAGCAAATGCTGTTATAGACTATTTATAGATTCACCCTCTCTTTGGTGGTTAATCATTAATGGTTACTGCAGACTACTTGATGGCTTGAGCAGGCTGCTTGAAATATTTTACCATTATCTTGAAATTGTTCGAAACTGGAAACTTCCTGATATTGGTATCAAAACCTTTGATATTGTACAGAAGTGTACAAAAGTTGTTTTGCTTTCTGCTAAATTTTTTAATATTTATAATTCGGAGCGTGGAACTTTTTCTGACACTTAATCAAATTGATAAACCAATGTTATTATTTATTGTAAGAGATCATAATGTGTTGCTGAAAATTTTAATGCAAAAGTTTTTAAAAGAATCTTATAAAAAGAACAAGATGTCTGTTCCTTCATTTGAACTTATTAGTATTGATATAACAAATAAGAACACAGTAAGAAAATGATAACCAATTGGATGTTGCATTTGTTACCAAAAAGATCCTCAAAGAATTGTATATAAGCAAAACTTTGACAGAAAAATGGAAGAGGAAATATTTTTAAATTGCAAATCAGTTTTAGTATCAATGGAAGAAAAGTTAGAGGAAAATACCCTTTGTAATATTCTGTGGTACAAAACATTTCATGTTTAGATCCTCAAACTGATATGTAATTCATCTAATAATTTAAATAAAATGCAGAAATACTTCTTTTGTCCTTGTATGAAATAAATGCGTCAGAATGTGATTGATTCTGTTTTAGAAGAATTTCATAATTTTGTCGAGTTTAAATAATCATAACCGACTGTAAGATTTCAAGATTGAATCGATTAAAAATTTGATCTTATTAAAGATAGTGAAGTGACGCAGTTTGGATGAAAGAAGAGAGGATTAAAACAACAACTTTATTAATTTGACATCGGAACTATCCGCGAGCATGTAGTATTAAGAATATACTATTACAAATGTGAGATCAAGTACGGAGCCGAGTGCTAAGGGGAAAAATTATGATTGAACAGGCAGTCTCGCATGGTCAAAGACGTTAACTGGTTACAGTTAATGCTATTGTCATGCACATTGTCAATCGTGGAGTTAGCAGCTACCGGGCAATTCGACGATCACATCCGAGAACAGGAGATGTCAACAATATAATAATTAGTAATGGTGCTAACCAAAAGTATGAATTATTTAAATGAATTAAAACAGCCGATAACCGAGGGAAAGTGAAAAGCACTTGGAGAAATAGCTGAATGGAAAATCAAAAAGAAGCGTTTCGAAGATGGTATATATGAAGTTGAAAAATCTCTAATAGAAAATGCTGAGGAAGTTGAAGGAGTTGGTAAATTAATATTAGGGAAGAGAAAGGGGCTACAGATTTCAGCACGCATGAGCTATTCAGATTATCGCCTTTGCTTTAAAATCTATATAAAATGTAAATAAAAGCTTTGTTATATACGCTTGTACGCCAAATTTTACATCAACTTTAAAGTGAAAATAGCTGCAATGAATGAAATGGAGTGAAAATTATGCCATGATGTTGATTTCTGTTTGATTCATTTTGAGCATAGCGTTTGTAATTTAAAATGCACTTAAGGCTGATTTGAATTTACTATAAAATTAATTTTAAAGTAAAAATCTTGGAAATCTGCTCGATACACTGATGGAGGTTTACGATTCTTTAAAATTGCCATTTACCTTCCGACATAGAAAACAAGTATATAAACATTGGATCTCCGATGTAATTCTTTTTTCTGGGGGGGGGGATTTTTTGGAAAGTTTGTTTTGCTCACTGCAGCCAGAGTGGGTTACGTTTTTTACAATGCGCTGTTGATTGGAATGCACAGGAAACGCGCGAATTCCGTCTTCAGTATTTAATAACTTCGTAACTAAAGAAAATATACAACATTCTCCACCGAATTTGATCTATTTTTAGCTGATTTATACGCAAAATCTTATTTCTTGATGCAAAACAGTTTTGAAATATCTAAGTAAATATCGCAATTTTTCAAAAGCTAGTAACCATTTTCCAATGAAAGCTAGTCCTCTGGACTGCAAATTCCTTATTTGACCGAATGGTTTTTATGGTAGCTTTTCCACACATGTTTACAGTACACAATTTAGTTAGCTGGAAGAATGAAACAGTTAATCATTGTGCTCATTATATTTCACTGATGTGAATTTCTTCACAGAGTAATTAATTGTTATATAACAATCTAACAGTATAGATATATGTAAGATATAGATGACTAGGAATTAGAATAGAAGACAATTGGCTTAATATAAATCGACAAAAGCAACTGAATTTAGGTGAAAAGAAATGCTTCAATTATTTTTAAATTGGTGAATAATTAAGATTATTTGATCTTATTCCTATTTCGAATCTTCAAGCGATATATTAATTCTAGTCATTCGCTTCAATTACTCAACTTTGCTTTAAGTAAATAAAGTGCTTTAAAGTAAATAAAAATTTATAACATTTTCACAGCTCAGAAGACTATTATTATCCGCAAATTAATGAAGCGAAAAAATATTAGTTCCAAGATGATATGTGTATATAAACATATATATGTGGGTACATACATACTTTTAGTTTGTTATCAAGATTCTTAAAAAAGCATTTTATCTCTCTGATCTTTTTGGTGAATTTGCTCACTTTTCTTTACAAGGATTGCAAAAAAAGAAAAGAAATTAGAGCATGCGTTCTTCAAACACCTCATACCAACAGCTCGTATCCACTAGCTTATCCCTGCCGCTGGAAACTCAGAAACTGACTCGGTCCATGGAACGGTGCTATTCATAGCTTACTTGACGTGAAAGCTTAGGTCTTCCTCCAAGGTTCTGGAAAATTTCCAGATCATCTTTTAATCACTTCCAGGCCATCTCGCTCAAAAACGACCCTAGAGCTTAGGTGGTGGAAGTTTTCAAAACTATCCATTTCTCGCCAAATCACTGGATAAGTTGTTCTTAACATAAGCTTATCTCTGTCGATTTTTGTCCCAGAATTTGAGCTTGGATCTGTCAGAGATATCTCAATACGAATACAAAAAAAAAAACTTAGTAGCATTGCTCCCCTCCTCTTAAAGACTGCGCATGCCGGGCAGTTCAATCCCCTGAAAGGAGGCGAAATATAAAGTACAAAATTCATGTTCTTAGGCGATATAAAACACAACAATTATACGTACTACACAAATACAAACAAAAAATATAGCAAATATTGAATCAAAATTATTTAAAAAGAAACTATGGTTTACTAAGTTTAATTTACACCACGATAAGGGACTAGCCTGTCATAATGTACTACCTTCGGTTTTAAAGAGGGTGACTTATACGAACCACGACGTCGTTCAGTCTTTTTAGGACTGTATGGACCGCTCCAGTTAGCTTGCAACTTTGGCGAAAGTCCTTTACGTCGAACCGGGTTCCACAACCAAACTTTGTCACCTTCCTGAAAGTCATGTTCTGTCGCTCTTGTGTCATACCTCGTCTTCATTTTTTCGGTCGCCAGGCTGATTCTGTCTCGAGCAAAGTTATGGATATTTTCAGGACTTGTTTGGAGATCTCGAAGGTATTCCTCTGGCGGTGAAGATGCGTCCGGTGGACTACCGTATTGAAGGTCACAAGGGAGACGATGTTCACACCCAAGAGCATCTGCGATGGCGTATATCCGGTAGTCCCTTGGACAGCACTGCGATATGCAAGCAGGAACAGCAGTAGATTCAAATCCCAATCTAGCTGATTTCTCGAAACCATAAGTGAGAGGTTATTCAAGGTAGTCCGGTTTAACATCTCTACCATGCCGTCCAATTGCAGTTGTAAAGGCGTTGTCTGCGCCTTGTCTATAACGAGAATTTGGCACATTCCCTTAAACACAGCAGAGGTAAAATTCGCACCTTGATCTGAATGAATTTACAAGGGCATACCGAATCTAGAAACCCATTGCTGAACTAAATCCTCCGCTACTGTAGTAGCTTCTTGATCAGAAATTGGAAACGCTTCGGGCTACTTAGTGAAGTAGTCCATGAAAACTAGAATGTATTTGTTGTCATTTGAAGACCGTGGTAGGGGACCCAAGATGTCCAGTGCAATCCGCTCGAAAGGTGCACCCACATTGTACCGGTGTAATCTTCCCTGACTACGTTTCTTTGGTCCCTTACGAGTCGCGCAGTCATCACAAGATCGTCACCACTTCTCAACATCTTGTCTGAACTTGCCCCAATAGAAGCGGTCTCGAACTTTCTGCATGGTCTTCGTCACTCCGAAGTGGCCTCCAGTAGGGCTACTATGCAGCTGTTTTAAAACATCGGAGATTCTTGATTTTGGCGGCTCAAACTGCCATTTAATGGTACGTCTATCATCAGATTCCCATTTCCTGTAGAGCCCGCCATTTTTAATATGGAGTGAGTCCCATTGGGCCCAATACTATTTAGCCGTAGTACTGTAAGTGGAGATGTCCTGCCAATTTGGTCTCATACAGGAAGATTCATTAAATACCAAAACCGGATTTATATCAGGATCTTCTTTTTGGTCTTCTCTAAACCCTTCATCACTTTATGGATCTGGTTCCGATGTTGGTGAAATAAAGACTTGGCGTACTGAAGGATTTATTAGTTGATATTTCTTCTCGACTCTAGACAACTTTCATTATAAGGTTTCCTCGATAATGCGTCTACATTTCCATGAATATTTCCTTTACGATGGCGTATTTCAAAGTCAAATTTTTAGAGTCGTTGGATCCACCTAGCTACTTGACCTTCTGGGTTTCTAAAGTTTATAAGCCAGGCTGGAGATGCGGGATCTCTCCGTCGGAAGAATTTTCTTCCATAAAGGTTATGTGTGGTGGAAATATTCTATGGCTTTTTTATAGTTGCTAGCAATTATTTCCCGGTTGTACAATAATTCCGCTCTTGTTTCGACAGACATTTACTTCAGTAAGCGATAACGTATTCTTGATCGTCAATTTTCTGCGATAGTACAGCTCCGACACTTTCGTTGCTGGCATCTGTGTCCAAGATGAATAATTTGTCGGGCTGAGGATATGCAAGAACAGGCGAGGATATCAATGCCTCCTTCAATTGCTTAAAAGCCTTCTCGCATTTGTCTGTCCACAGGAATTTCTGTTTAGCCTCTGTCAATTTGTGAAGAGATCTGGTAATACTTAAAAAAACCTTGACAAATTTCCTGTAGTATGTGCATAGCCCAAAAAAACTTCGCAATTGGTGGACATCTTCCGGACGACCCCAGTCTGTAACTGCTGAAATCTTTTCAGGATCTGTTCCTACATCTTCAGCAGAGATATCGTATCCCAAATAACTTATTTTACGACAAAATAAATTACTCTTAGATGAGTTCAGCTTCAGGTTTGCTATTTTCAACTTCTCCAGCACCTTCCGGATGTCTTAAGTGGTCTTCAAATGTGCAGCCTACGATGATGATATCATCTAAATATAATAGACAGGCCTCATTTGAAAGTCCTCGCAATACTGTCTCTATCAGGCGCTAAAACGTTGCCGGTGCATTGCAAAGTCCAAATGGCATAACCTTGAACTGCCAGAGTCCTTTTCCCGTGGTGAACGCAGCCTTTTCTCGATCGTCAGGATGTATCTCTACATGCCAATAACCACTCTTGAGATCTAGAGTAGAAAACCATTGATTTCCAGATAAAATGCAAAGTGTATCGCCAATCCTAAGAAGTGGGTAACTATCTTTCCTAGTAATGTCATTGTACCGGCGATAGTCAACGCAGAATCGTGTGGAATCATCTTTCTTCCGGACTAGGACGATAGGCGAAGCCTAAGGACTCTTTGATGACATTCTGCTGTATTTCTGTCAGAAGATTAGCCACCTCTTCCTGCTTAGCAAATGGTAGTCTTCTTGGATGTTGTTTTATGGGAGGATGATTTCTTGTATCAATTCGATGCTGCGTCATTTTAGTCCGCCCAACATCATCTAGTTTTCTGGAAAAGAGCTCTTTAAATTCTAGTAACAGCTTTTCTGCAGCAAACCTCTGTTTATCATTTAACTCCACACTCTGTAGGAGTTCGCTAAGTAGAGTATCAGAAGACTCGGATAGTGTGCCTTAGCAGTTTCGGTAAACACAGGTCGCTGGAGCACAGGTCGCGGTCGCGAGCACCTCTCCTTCTTTTATGACCTTCGTCTTGTCACTGATATAGCAACTCTTATTGGGATAACATCTCGTGACAGATTGACGAGTGATAAAGACTTCAATACTCCTCTAATGCCCTTGTCAACATTCAGATATTCAATCAATTCGTAATGGAAATTGTCTTCTGCAAGAGCTCCGGAAACTATAGCCTCTGTTCTTGGTGGTACTGTAGTTTCACTCTTTGCAATTATATGATGGGCTGATTTAATATCTGCATATTTTGTCTTAAACACTGTTATGTCCTCTGAAGTTGAGCGCAGTTCATTATTCTTAAAATCCAACTTGAAATTGTTTCCTTTGAGGAAATCCAATCCGAAAATAAATTGGTCATTTATTTCAGTCACATATGCTGTGTGATGGTAGATAGCATCTCCAAATATAATGTTAGGATAGACTTTTCTATGAACATTATTCTTTTCACGTGTCATTGACTGAAGGGTAATGCAGGTCGGCATACAGATGAATTTTTCTTTAAGTTTGCGAGCCAAATCTGTTCGAATTATAGTTAGGTTGGTTCCAGTATCGATTATCATACTGCAGGGTATTTTATTGACGTACCTCATAACGAACAGCCCGTTGTCTCCGTTTCCTAGGGACGAAATATGAAATACCTTTAACTACGGCTTCGGATCTTCTGGACACCTCCGCCCCGCGAGATGGCCACCTACTAGTTTCCCTGTTGTGGTGGAAGGCTATTTCCACCATCTCTAGGCATCGGGCAGGTTCTGCGTACGTGTCCGGCTGCACCACAAGTCCAACAATGAATTTCGGTTTTTCTGCCAACTTTACGCTCCTTTAAGCTATGGATTTCTCGTCTTCACATTGCCTCACGAAGTCAAAGTCCGAATTTGTAACGGAGACTGCTCTGATTAAATGCCGGTCCTTACATGCTGCCTTCTGGGTAGCCTCCATCTTATGTGCGTTGACTAAAGCAGATCCGATATCCTTGACATCTGCTAGTCTCATATTTTTTTAATATAAGTGTTTTTTGTGTCTCCGGATCCCGCACATTATCGATGAAGAGCTGTAGGGCCAGATCTTGGCATGTCTCAACCGGGAAATCCAAAAATGCTAGATGGGAAAGTCGCTGAATATCGGCAGCCAATACTTGCAGGCTTTGACAGCGGGACTTTAACTGCAGTCGGCTGTATTCTTTAGTACACTTCTCCCAACTTCAGCTCAAGTGCACTTGATAGAGCTTGAAAATCATGCCTTTGCTCTCCCGGAAGCGTCTCAAGGATATCGGCCGCATCTCCTCTTAACGAAGCAGCCAGGTGAAAAACTTTGTCATGAAGATTCCATCCATTAGCTTCCACTACCATCGTAAATTGTGTTTTGTATACTTTCCAAGATGTTTTTCCGTCGAATGTTGAATGTTTAATCGTGGCTAGGGAAGGCGTAAATATAACTTTGTATTCATCATGTCCATTTAAAATCTACTTCTTCAAGCTTTCAATCTCCCTATTCATATTCTCTAATGCTTTACATTTTTCATTTACTTCTTTAGACTTTACATTGTCAAAATGATCTTTTATTTCTTTCCCAATTTTCTGTTCGAATTATTTTCTAATGTTTTCCCGAAACTCTCTTCTTGTCAACGCTCTCTCCTCTATCTTCAAAACTTTAGTTTCAACTGAAATTACCCTGTCTGCTGACGAGAGAGAAGCTACCATTCCTTCTATTGCATTTATCTTGGTTTTGATCTCTTCCTGTCCAGCTTTCATCTCATTCATCTGTTCAACCAACTTTTCGAGGAGACTTTTTATCATATCCATTTTTCTAGTGATACGTTGCATCAACTCTTCAACCTCGCTTTTGACACCAGTTGTACCGAGTTTCGGGGTTTGTGTTGATTGAGAGTCGATTAAATAAACTCTGAACAATCACAGGAATTTTATTTGTATAACTTTCTAAAAGATGCCGGAAAAACCCAGGAATTACGAATCACAATTATGTAGTATCAATTCAGCGGTAAACAGCTCCTAAAAACAGAGCTCTTCCAATACCACAGACAGACAGCTCGTATCCATTAGCTTATCACTGCCGCTGGAAACTCAGAAACCGATTCAGTCCATAGAACGGTCGAATTTATAGCTTACTTGGCGTGAAAGCCTAGTCTTTCTCCAAGGTTCTGGTAGCTTCCAGGACGTCTCGCTCAATAACGGCCCTAGGGCTTAGGTGGTGGAAGTTTCCAGAACTATCCATTTCTTGCCAAGTAGTCACCAAGCCACATAATGACTAGATAAGTCGTTCTTAACGTAAACCTATCTCTCTCGATTTTTGTTCCAGAATTTGAGTTCGGATCAGTCTGAGATATCTGAAGACGAATACAAAAAAAATTTACAAACTTTGTAACAATATAATTTCTATTTGTCCTTATATTTGATATTTTTATTTTCTATTTATATGATGAACTATGGCTGTTTCTTTGAAAATTTGATTCAGTGTGGGAAAAGTGGTTTGAATGGATTGTCTGTTTTTTCTATCAGAAGGTAAATTTATCATTTTTCCAGGTAATCTCTACTTGATTTTAAAAATCCTGAGGAAAAAATGGGAATTTGCTCGGTGAATTTCAGAAAAGTTAAATTGCTACATTTTTGCTATATAAGCTGAGTGCTTATATAGCATACATTTTATTTCGCTTACATAATAATTTTTTATGAGGGTATAGTGTTGCAAATTTGCACGTTAAGTGCAATAAATAATTAGTATATAACTATTTTAATTTGGTAGGTCAAATACTAAGCGTTCTGAGGCAGCCCTTACTCAGGGATCATTTGATAATTGATGCATAATGGGTATGAGGACACCATTTTATTAGGGGCAATCAATTGTAAACTAATATTGCACTTTAATTGCCATTTGTTAAACGGATGTAGAAGCATTGCTTCAATTTTGGCTTAAAATCAAAAAACAAGTTTGAAATTTATATAACTTATCCTCTTTGATAGTGTTTTATCAGTTTTAGAATAACTGCCAATTTTTTTAAGGAAAACATTGTATATATATACTGATATACTGTCCGACACTGAAAATATGACACCCCAGGAGGAGTTGCCAGAAAGTGACAAAATTCGGTAAACAGAGATAGAGACAGCAGCAAACAATAAGTGTTCTATCTGTATTTAGAAATGATATGCATAATACAGGGTCAATTGCAGGATCAGCGTGGGCGGCGATGCACGAAGCAACACGTCTAGGGACGAAGTCAATCAGAGTATGAATGGCGTCCTGGCTCTCCTTTCCCTGTCAATTATTTTCTAAGTGCGTCTTCTGAAAGAGGCACTTGTATGGTCTGCAAATGACATTCAAGCATATCCCAAACGTGTTCGATTGGTGAGATGTCTGGCGAGCACGGTTGTCAAAGAAGCAGCTGTACAATTTGCAGGGCGTCTTAGCTGATGCGAGCAATGTGCGGTCGAGCGTTATCCTGCTGATAAAGGGCATTTGGCACCCCCTGAAGGTAGGGGAGAGTCATCGGCCGCAGCATATCGTACACGTAACGTTGGACTCTCAAAGTACCGTGAATACGAACTAGAGGTAACTTGGAATCATACGCAATGGCGCCCCAAACCATGATGATGCGTTGTCATGCAGTGGGGCGTTCCACGATTGCTGCAGCATTGGACCTGTTTCCACGTCGGCGCCACACACGTATGAGGCGATCACTGTAAAAACAAGCGTGATTGATGTGAGAAGTCGATCCTGAACCACTCCGTCGTCCACATCACTTTAATCCGGCACTTTCCTGACATCGGGGTCTATGCTATGGGGTCAATGAGTCTTCTTAATGGACGCCATGAGCGCAGGCCATTTATAATCAATTGACGACAAATGGTTCTGCTCAATATTCGAGTATTCAGGGTGTCTTGCACATGTTACAGAATTTTGGTAGACATGCTTTGCGGGGCCACAATCCGCACCCGTGTGATGCGTCGATCCATGCGTGACGTCACTTAGCCTGCACCGGCTACACCGCAAAAGTTCCACAGCTCTTTGTTGTACCATCTTCGCCACAGCCTGTGCAATGTGGACGTGTCCAGGTGTCCGTTAGTACGATTTGCAGTAAAGATTAACCTGTCCTCAGTCCCCTCGTAAGCTTGTCTGTCTTCTGGAACTGACTCCGTCGACGATGGCTTGGCATTCTCTGCATTTACAGGCATCCTTTGCGAGAAAAACAAACTTTCAACGATTATTTTCTAAAAAGATGTAACGGAGCGTTTATTACCCATTCTATGGATTTCTCACCTTATCTTATCCCATGTGCGCTGGAGAGCTGCGCATTTCACATCCTTTGGTAAGGTGTTCTACTATGAAATTTGTATGATTTTCTGGCCACACTCCTTCTTGGTGTTGCATTTTCAATATCGGGCAGTCTGTGTGTGTATATATAAAAGAAACTATCACTAGTTTAAATCCAGTTTTGCATGCTTGCTAAGGTTACGTATCAAGATAACTGATGTTTTTATGTCAATTAATGATTATCATTGTCCAATACATTTTGACTACATCTAAAGAATAATTGTTTTAATTATTTTTACATTCGGAAGTAAATTTCTTTTCAATATAAATTTTGCAATTTTAACTATAGTCACATAATTTTGAATTTAAAAAAAAAGTATTGTGTGTAATCGGAATTTAAAGTAAATCTGTTTTTTATTTTTTAAAAGCAAAACTTGTGTTTCCGAATTTTATTTTTCATATGTACTGTAATTTTTCATTTGTATATATTGTGAATTGTAATAGTCAATGTCTTCTAATTGTCATGTGTTAAATATACTGCAATAGTCTATAGATATGAAGTCATCATCACCTGTATATATTTAAATTATATCAATATACATTGAGAAAGTTAATTAAAGAAATGTAGTTAAAGAGTATTTCATAAAAAGTATATAAGTATGGTTATGTGGTATTGTGTGATAGAAAATAAGGTATACAAGTGAATTTTCTAAAGAGTAATTATTTTAAAATTATACAATATATTGATTGAATTATTTTGTTTAAATGTTATACTTTCTTTAAGTTAAAAGCAGATATTTGGAATATGGGAAATGTTTTTGAAACATACATACATTTTAATTAAAAGAGACTATATATGTTAATACGGTTTCTTATCTTGCTGTGTGATTTATGGCTTTAGAAAGGAATTATTTTGAATTTAAAGGGTACGAGTGGTGAATTTTTCATTTTATTGCGTAAAAGAAAAAATTTTTTATCTGGTGTAGAAACAAATGTCCTTTGTTGTTTCTTTTATGCTTTATCTCCAGATATATGATTTAAAAAAAAAAACTTTTATTTTGGAAATAGTTTTGATTTATTATGCTTTAAATTTGAATGAATTATAAATATTACATTTGATATACTTTAATTTTCACTGGTTTATATTTTATAACTAGTTAAATTTTTTAAGGTAAAAATTTTATTAATAAATCGTTATTTTCATTATTGATACTTAATTTCACTCTTGCAACCAATCAGTCTTTCGTGATAGATTTTATTTTAAAATTACTAAATAGCCTGATTAGGTAAAGCTAAAAAAAAAAAATCTTGGTCTAAGATAGAGTGTTTGAACTTTTAAAAATAGTTCAGATGAAATTAATCCTCGATTTTAAAGAATATTATAAAGCAAAGAATATAAAAGGAAGATAAGAAACGTACTGAAGAAACAAGTTGAAGTAGTAAGAATTTATGAGTTCGAATTGAAAATATTACTAATTGAAAGCAGTGAGGTATCACAACCAAATCAAATAAAACTAAGACATTATATAAATTAAGAAAAATTTAAATATAAAGAAAATGATAGCACCCTCAATTTATATCTATTTAAGCCAAACAAAAGGCATAGGAATTTAAGTCAGTAGGTTTCTCATCTCTTAAAAAAAGTTCTGTAGCTCTATAGCCTGTTACAGGCCAAGTTTACCTCTAAAAGTTTCCCCCATCTGAAAACATTTGCTGCCATAGATTTCCAACGTTAACTCTGATTTCTTGTAACGTTTTCTCAACTATATGAATCTATCTGGGTGTTCTATTAATCTATTTTTCCTTTTTCCATCAACTTTTTGAAATGAGACTTATTTGTTTATTTATTTATTTATTACATTACATATATTCAGACTTGTATGCTTGATTCTTGAGATCCGCTTGTAAGTCTTCGTCGAAAATAGGACAAATAGCACAATGACAGATGTACAATCACAGAAGAATAATGAAGAAAACACCCAGGGCCACGGTGGGAATCGAACCCACACTCCTACGCTCTCAAGCGATTAGCGGTGATGCTTTAGACCACTCAGCCACGGAGCGCCCAACTTATTTGTTTGGTTTAAATCATTGTGTTTATAAATGTGTCTCACACAGCCACCTTAATTCATAAATCTTTATATACTTCATAATAATTGGTTCTCCGACCTTGGCGTTAGGTTCATTATTATAATGGATTCTCCAAATATTATTTACTTTAAATGCTCCTTAAAAGAGCTACTTTTAAAAAATTTTAAGCTGAGGCCTGAAGCTTCGCCAGATGTCTATTAAAGATTAAAGAAAGAACTTGCATTGGAAAGATTGTTTTTGAAACACGGAACTACTTTAAATGCTAAATCGGGATTAAAAATTTCGGCTTTTGAGTATTTATATTGGATTTTATGGTAATCAATCAATTAAAGCGTCATGTATCGCTTTATGTTCGAGAACATTTAGATGAGTGGGTAGAATTCATATCACCTTTTCAACTGGCAGACAAATTGCATACTTTTGAAAAATTTTTGATATAAACGAAAAAAATTCAATGTCAACAAGAGAAAATTTTCAGTAAAACAGGAATTTAGTAAAATATTTAATTTGCCACTTTTTTCCTCTGAAATTTTTTAATTACATTCCTGTTGCATATTGCTGCTACCCCCTCCCTACTGTTCTTTGGAGAAAATATGTAGTTGTTTCTTATCCCCTTGAACAGCAGAGCTAGATCAGGTCCACGAGTCAATTCAACATGAAGAAGTTCTTTACCAATAGGGGATCTTGTACCAGGTCCTCTGCCTGGTGAGCCCCAAACAAGATAAAATCCGCGCAACTAGAAGCTATTTAAAATGTTGAATTTTAATTTTTAAACGTGTTTTTATTGTTTTCTCCTGCAAAACGTGGGAATAGTATTTACACTGAAAATGGAATTTCAAATTATAACACAAGGGGTGGGTGTGTCAAACCTCTCAAATACTGTCTTGGGTTACCTTTCCTCACCCTTTTTTAGAATCCTGGATTTATTTTATGAAATCCTTTTTTTTACGCTTTGCTGTATGAAATTCTTTCTTACTATTACTGTCGTTACTTTTTTTCAATCAATAATTCATACTTGACTTACAAAGATTTAAGTTTCCAATTCCCGATTGATTGATTGATTGATTGATTGTCTTTTTCTGGCGCAAAATCCAAAAAGGACATACTGCGCCGAGCGAAAGGTTAAAAAACTTTTGAAATTAGAATAAAATATACATTATAAAATTGGCAAACAAGTTTATTGCAGTAAAAGATTATAAATTTGAATCTTATTAAAAAAAATTTTTTTTGGAGTAAAGAGAATGCGTTATAAGCAGTGCAAAATTCTGATAGTCCTTAAGAAAGCAAAGAGATTTGGATGAGGTATTTCCCCAATCAAGTCCAGTAAATTTAAAACAGTGTTGTGGAAAAAGGTAAGACGAAGATGGTTAAAATTTGGACATTCAATTAAGATATGATATATAGTTAAAACTATTTTGCAACTCGAACACAGAGGTGCAGGTTCCTTAAATAAAATGTAACTATGTGTCAAACGAGTATGACCAATTCGGAGTCTGGATAAAATAACGTCAGCACGTCTGTATGATATATTACTCCAGTTCCGAATGTGAGGTTTAACACAGAAAAGTTTATTTGTTACTTGCGTATTCCAAGAGTTCTGCCAAATAGAATGCGTATGTACAGAGATTGAATGCTTGATATCTGTATAAGGGATTGCTTGGTCTATAGGGTCTTTACCTTCTTTAGCAGCTAAGTCTGCTAATTCATTACCAGTAATACCGACATGACTAGGTATCCAGCAAAACAATACTTCGAAACCACTACGAGACATTTCATATAACAAAACTAAGATTTTATTAATCAGGGGATGAAAATGTTGAGAAAAATTAAGCTGTTTCATAATGCTCATACTGTCAGTATAAATGCAGAATTTGCGGCTGCGAGAGCACTTGATTATGTTAAGAGCTTTCAAAATGGCAACAATTTCAGCAGTGTAAATAGAACAAACTGACGAAAGACAATAGCTATAGATATTAGTGCCGTAAACTATGCCGCAGCCGACGTGTCTTTCTGTTTTTGATCCATCAGTAAAGATTGGGAAGTAATCATGAAATTGATTCCGATGAATACCATAAATTTGTTTGAAAATTATGGGATCAGTATGTTCTTTGCTAAACAGAGAAAAATTGTTTAGACAGCATATTTGTGGAAAATCCCATGGGGGAATACTATTGTAGTCAGCAATCTCGACTGGAGTTAAATGAAGATTAGCTTCCTCTATAAGAGGTTGAATCCTAGCATAAAAGGGAGGAGTGCAAGAAGGGCGAGCGTTAAAAAGTCTCTTTAACGTAGAGTCAAGTCTTGCAAACCTTAGTGGATGGTTTAAAGTAGAAAAACTCTTGAAATAATAATTAAGGGAAAGTTTAATGCGTCGTAGTTTTAAAGGAGGTATGTTGCAGTTAACATAGAGACTGTCGACAGGTGAGGTACGAAACGCTCCACTACAGATACGAAGTGCAGCGTGATGAATTGGGTCTAACCATTTTAGGGCAGACTTTGAAGCTGAACCATAAGCCACACTGCCATAATCGATACGGGACAATATGATAGACTGGTATATTCTGCACAATGAGGTTCGATCAGCACCCCAAGAAGTATTGGAAAGAACTTTTAGTATGTTAAGAGATCTTTCGCACTTTTTGCGCAAATGTAATATATGGGGCAAGAAGGTAAGTCTGTTATCAAAAATTACCCCAAGGTATCGTATCTCATTAACAACAGGAATGGATACCTCCTGAAGTTGGATATTGGGATCAGGGTGAAGGCCACGTTTCCTACAAAAATGAATACAACTGCTCTTATTTGGTGAAATGGTATAGCCATTTTTGTCACACCAGTCAGTAATTTGATTCACAGCCATCTGTAGTTGTCGTTCAATTGAATGTATATCTGAACCTTGACAGGAAATCTGTAAGTCATCTACGTAAAGTGTACTTTTAATACAAGAAGGTAATATAGATAAAACCTTGGAAATAAAAACAATAAATAATGTTACACTAAGTACACTACCCTGAGGGACGCCCTCAGTTTGGACAAAGGATCTAGATAAAACAGACCCAATGCGCACTTTAAAATTTCTTTTTTGTAGGAAGTTTTGAATAAAAAGTGGTAGGTTACCACGGAGATTAAAACCATGTAAGGTCCGAATAATACCATAGCGCCAGGTTCTATCATAGGCCTTCTCAATATCTAAGAATACTGATACAAGATGGTTCCTACGAACGAAAGCAGTTCTAACGTCATTTTCCAAATTAATAATATTGTCTAACGTAGATCTACCCTGACGGAAGCCACTTTGCTGCTGAGGTATACACCTATTGTTTTCTAAGTAAAAAACAAGACGGTTATTTACCATGCGTTCCATCGTTTTACAAAGGCAGCTTGTTAAGGCTATAGGACGATAACTTAATGGGTCTTTAGGGTCTTTTCCTGGTTTTAGGATGGGGATGACTATTGCTTCTTGCCACATAGAAGGGAAAGTATTTTCCTGCCAGATTCTGTTGAAGAGGAACAGAATATTGGTGAGAGAGACTGGTCTTAGATGGCGGAGCATTTGATAAGTAATTCCATCGGGACCTGGGCTGGTATTATGGGTTTTGGATAGAGCCTTCTGTAGTTCATACATGTGAAATTCGTAGTTGTAAGGTAACTGTTCAGAACTATTAAAATTTATGTTGATCTGCTCAGTACGACTCTTATACTCTTGGAAAAAAGGTGTGTAAGAGTCAGATTTGGACACACTAGAAAATGCTTCGCCAATTTTATTAACTACATCCTCGGGAGAAGAATAAACTCCAGTGTTAGTAGTCAATATCGGGAAAGAGAATTCTTGGTACAAGCCATTAGCTGCTTTTACCTTTTTCCAAACAAGTTTGCTAGGAGTGCTAGAGGTAATATTTGATGTATATCGTATCCAAGAGTCCCTTTGACTTTGCCGGCGAATCTTGCGGGCTACAGCCTTCGCTTTTTTAAAAAGTATTAGATTATTGGTAGTAGGATGTCTTCGAAAAATATTCCAAAACTTTTTTGTTCACGGTAGGTTTTTGCACAGGCTTCATTCCACCAGGGTTTCCGCAGTTTTCGAGGACGAGAGGAGTATTTTGGAATGGATATTTCAGCAGCTTTCATAATAGTATTTGTAGCTTTAATAACAGCATCATTTATATCAGTGTTTGTAATCATTTCTTCTGTAATAACTGCCAGTTCTGCAAAAGAATTCCAGTCTGCCTTGTGATACTTGAAGGTTGTAGGTTGTAAGCCATTAGAAGGTGGATCAGCAAAAGTAAGGATTACAGGAAAATGGTCACTGTTGTACAAATCATTTTCAGTGGTCAAGTTCAGATGAGGAAATAAAACAGGAGAACAAATAGCCAAATCTATGGAATGAAATGTTTTCGTAGGAGCATGAAAGTGAGTTTTTTCATCATTATTTAGCAGACAGAGGCAGTGATCAGTTATCAGTTGCTCAATTTGTCGTCCTCGAGAATTTGTATTAGTGCTTCCCCACAGAGCACTATGACCATTAAAATCACCTATTAATATATAAGGGACGGGAAGTTGTTGCAATAGTTTATTTAAGTTGCTTTGTGGAATGGCATTACGTGGTGGTAAGTAAATGTTACAGACAGTGATTCGAAAATTAATGTGTATCTCAACTGCCACAGCTTGCAGCGAAGTACGTAATGGAAATCCTGTGTGGGGGTAGTTATTCGAAGCAAGAATGCACACCCCTCCTGATACAGAATCATCAGGTATGTCCATTCGATAAGGCGTGTAACCTTTTATTTTCCAAGTAGTATGAGATTTCAAGTTGGTTTCTTGGAGTGTTAGACAAGCAGGAGAGTATGAATTTATTATGTCTTTAATGTCAGATATATGCGTTCGGAGTCCACGGCAATTCCAAGAAAGAAGAACCACCATTATGAAGGGTTCTTTTTACGGTGGTGTGATCTGTTCTTCGCAATCAACTCAAAATTATCAATATCAGTATCTATAT
The DNA here is from genome assembly GCA_037975125.1 of Latrodectus hesperus. Classification (NCBI taxonomy): domain Eukaryota; kingdom Metazoa; phylum Arthropoda; class Arachnida; order Araneae; family Theridiidae; genus Latrodectus; species Latrodectus hesperus. Next base: position 26,599,115 of record CM075850.1, on the reverse strand, counting down.
CACTATGGCTGTCTGTAGGAAGGCTGGTTTTAAGAGCAGTTACATTTGATTGATCTTTAGTTTTAAGCTTTTTTCTATTATCAGAGTCACTTGTTTTTTGTGGCTTTACAAATATAGACTTCTCTGTAGTAGGTTTGCTTTGTGTTCCAGGTTTAAAAAAGGCGATTGATGAAGTGTCTGTTTGTACAGCAGTTGATACTGTTTTTTTCAGTACATGGGCATATGGTTTCTTGAAATTAATTGTTATATTTTGAAGTTGTTTCTTAGCTTCTTGATATGAGATTTTTTGCGTCGTTTTTATCCGTTGAATTTCTTTTTCATGTTGCCAGTGTGAGAAGGTTTTAGAAGATGCGCTATGATTTTCTTTACAGTTTATACAAAATGGTTCAGATTTACAGTCAGATTCCTGGTGTTCCAGACTTGAGCATCGAGTACATGTAGTTTTTGATCTGCAAAACATTTTAGAGTGTCCAAATCTATTACAATTAAAGCATCGTATGGGGTTTGGAATATAAGGTCTTACAGGACAATTCAGGTAACCTGCTTTTATTGATTTGGGAAGATTAGGACAGTCAAAAGTTAATATTAAGTGTTTTGTGGGGAAAATTTCTTCACCTCGATGGATGGTGATTCGACGGACATTGCAAACTCTTTGGTCTTTTAATTCTTCCAGGATCTCAGTTTCAGATACTGATAAAAGGTCTATCTCTGAAATTACACCACGACATTGATTAAGTGATTTATGACTTGAGGCTATGATGGGAATTTCTCCAAAAACTTTTAAAGATAAAAGAGACTTTGATTGTTGAGCAGATGAGCTCTCGATTAGTAAATCTCCGGATCTAAGCTTTTTTACATTACTAGGTTCTCCTGCAGCTGCCTTAATCTGTTTGAGAATTTTGAAAGGTGACATTTGCTTAAGCATGCCCTCGTTGTTCTGTATTAATATGAACTTTGGATAAACATTTCCAGTTTTGTCAAATTTACTATCAATTTGTGACGAGTTAAGGCCCTCGCCGTGGCCAGAATTTTTTGGACCCATGAGAAAGAGAAAAGTTCATCCCAGTGGGCCCCCGCCCATCACAGAGCCCAACAAGGGAAGGCAGTTACCGGCTCTGGCAATAGCCAGCCTCGGCACTTACCTTAGGGGTATCACCAGGATATAGTACTACATGTTGGGTTGAGGATCTAGCGAGCATGTCCGCACAACCCAGAATGCAGGACTAGCCCTACAGCACCATGCAAGGGGAATAACATTCCTAACATAGCACCAGCCGGTTGACTGAGAGCGGGCTCACTCCAGCCACCCGTCTACAGAGAAGCCTGGGCCAAAGGGAACGCTAAGGGACCCCAGGACACCAATTTCCTCCTTACGGGACGCCATACACGGCCAACATATGGGGTGGAAGACCAAAGGAAAAAAATGGACGTAAGACCCATTGAAAAGCAAGATACAACATAAGCAAGAAGTCTTGATCTCGACGACGACAAAGAATAGGAAAAGAAAGAAAGAAAAGTAGAGGAGAAGAGGATAAAGATCGCTAGGGTACCTTAGGATAGCGACACCCATATTTACCTAAAGAAGGTAAACCCCTGAGGGATGGAAAGGAGAAGAGAAAGAAGAGGACAGATCGCTAGGGTACCTTGGGATTGCGACACCCATATTTACCTAAAGAAGGTAAACCCCTGAGGGGTCCAATTCCCGAATGGAGGCCTGTCTTCATCTGTTGTTGACTTTAGAGGTTTTCTCCATTGGGTAAATCGAACTGTTGCTGCGTCTCTTCTGCGACATTTATTTATTCATTCCATCTTGATGAGTATTTTGAAGACATGGGGTTTGATTGCGGACAGTCTATTTTCAGTTGTCTATGGATTACATTTCCAACTATCGGCGTTTCAGCTGTGGTGCCTTTTACAAATCAAACGTTTCTCGTCAGGTGATAATTCTCGTCATTAAAAGATTACATAACACTAGAAGCATTTAGAATATTGAAGATAATAAAAACAAAAATCAACCTTAGAAGTTCACTTACAAAGAGGTTGAGGTAAGGCTAGTTTGAGAAGTTTGGGGTTTATTGCACACGAAACCCATGGTAAGTACTTAAGTTTGACCCATCACGCGATCAAACTTTTACTAATATCGCATTTCATCAAAAGATAATTAATTCATTAGTTACTTAAAAAAAGTTATCATAAAGATTGTTTTCAGTTTTTCATTAGCTTCATTTTTTACTTTTCGTTTTTATTAAACAGAGGTGTTACGTTCTTGTTTTAAAAAATAAAGATTAGATATTCAATACTTAAAATTGAATTTTCAAATTTAAATTTCGATAACATAGAAGTGAAGAAGATATCATCCAGTGCGCAAACTGACAAAAGATGCTGCTCTTCAGAAGCAGACATACGCAGTGTCTCATTTCATTAAGATGGACGATTTCAAACGTTAATGATGTTCATGAAGAATCAGGATAGATTACAATAGAAGACGTCATCCAAATAATGAACATCAGCTACATTCGACAAAGTTATTGAAAGAATTGATGAAACCCCAAAGCATGGAATTAAATGAATCGGAAATTAAAATTATCCAGATAATTGGATAGAAGAGACTGGCATATAAATGCAAATTCTTTTCTTCATAGTGATTTTGAAGATTCTGCAAACTACAAACTTTTAACCATAAAGTGAGAACGACTGTATTTTTTTACAAGCCTATTTATTAAAAAATGTATTTAAATAGTAATAATGAACCTAAATTTAGTGATATATATTGCAGTAGAAAAAACAGAAAATGAAGAATTAGTTCCCAATACGTGACAAATATAAATTCAGTTTTTTTTTTTTTTTTGCTTCTATTGCAAAATATTTAGCAGCCTCTTACAAGGCTACAATGATTAGATAAATATATGTAAGGCCTTGTATAAGCATGAAATTCGTAGATTACATGAACAATTTCTTAAAAATGGAAAGAGCTTGAGAAAATTTTGAAAAATAAAACGATTCCTAAGCATACAAGAGAAATGAAAATAAAAATATTTGTCAAATGTATAAAGATTAATTGAGATCATAAAGTTTTCTGTCAGCTGGAACTTTGTTTTTCATTGCTTATCTAATCCAAGTAGACAACGAAAACTTCTGAAATCACTCATATTAATGTCATCATTCCTTTCGTCCTCTATAGTGAGAGAAATCAAAGAGCATTTTTTAGGTTTTATCAAAGTTCATGATTCTACAAGTAATAACCTATGTGACAGTAATGGAAGTATTGAAAATGTGGAATATTACCATTGCAGATATGAGGGGTCAGGGATATAACAGCTCAAATATGAAAAAGAAAATCAACATTTTAAAATTATCTTGAAATATTCGTCAAAATAATATTTTAATCATAAATCCTTGTGCGCTTCCAGTCTTCAGGAAAGCTGGAAAACAGCTTACTGAATCTGATGTTTGTAACCAGCAACTTAATTGATAGCATGGAAAAGTCAACGCCGCCGATGCGTTCATGCCCTGGGTGGCCATTTTACCACATAAAACTGCTTTATTTTCCCCAAGAACGGTCTTTCCCAGCAAGATCGATTTTTGATATAAATCATTTATACAAAAACTTCTCAAAAAATGTTTTAATACATACCAGTTTTGCACACCTCATCCTAATTTGTTTATACATTCTTTCATTTGCAAATTAGGAGCAAAAAACCAGTTCCCTTTACTTTTGAAGATAGTGTACTTTGAAAGAATGCAAAATTGCATTGCAGAAATCTTGTATAAATGCGATTTCATTCTTGTTCTCCGTTAATATTTATAGAATAAGTGCTCATTTTTTCCAAATGCTTTTGAAAAGAAGCAAAATATTTTCAACAAAAAATATCCATTGGAAAGCATATAGATAAATCTTCAGTTGACAGCCATTTCTTTTTCTGCAATTCTCCATTCTTTAATATGGGAAACCGATTTCCTCCATGAAACAAATGGCCGTGATTAAACATCTTTTTGAGGGCATTATTAAACAGATTATATTCTTCTATTAGAAAAAAGTTTTTGTTTAATTCATTAATGTAATATAGAACATCTTCAATTTTATATAGAATTATCTTTTGGACAACAAATATCGAACGTAAAACTTGAATTTAAACTGGATTCTAAAGAAAAATTTATCGATTTCTGGAATAATACAACCGATAAATGGTATTAGCTAAATATAAAAATGTTTCACTAATTAAGGATTGAAGAAAAGTACTTTTCTGATGACTATAAACTTAAGATTCTTGGAGTAAATGGAATGTGAAGACAGGAAATGGGAGACTACATAATAAAAATTACATCACCAGAAATGTTTAAATTATTCTTCCAAAATGCAAAAATCAGGAAATCTATGCATATCCAATTGTAATTATATCATCAAATCACCGAAAGATTTACAAAATTACGCGTTTACAAGATTAAAAATCTCTGCGCTAACGTAGTTAACATAGATTTTTCTAGAGTATAAATACTCTTTGCATTTTTTATTTAGAATTAACCGTTTTTGTGTAATTGACAGAAAAAAAATTGATATTTTATTGAATTTGAAACAGCAAAAGTTCATATTTATTATACACAATCTAAGTGGTTCGAAACAGAACATAAGATGAAATTCTTTCAAGATTACTAGAGTCTAAATTTTTAAGATAAAAATTATATATGCTATTTAGTACGTTAGAATTAATTACAACTTTTAGTTTTAAATTCCAATTTAATAAAAATATCTGAAACACAAGCTTTGTTGTTATTTTTTATTTATCTAAGAGCCTAAACATTTTTAAAAATGTATGGTTAAATAATGACTGTGTTCTATCAAAATATCAATGTGTTTCAGGAAAAATAAATCATTAACTTCTTATCTTCATTAACGAAAAATTTTTCCATTAAAAAATGAATTGCCGAAATGTGACAACTCAGTAAACTGGTTTGAAATTTTCATATATTTAATCGTCTTTTCTCCACAAAAAAGGTTTTGTTGGTATATTCTTATAAGCAAGAAACAAACCAAATTGCCTTTTCGGTAAAAGTTTACAATCGGATAATCTTTTACTTTTTGGGGATTTTTTTTAAAAACAAAATAGGTGCTAAAGTGTGATTAACAAGAAAGCCATTACACTAAAGCTAATTTTTCCAACAAATTCGTCTTTTCTTAAACAAAATTGACAGATTAATATAGTCATTTCTAGGTGATATACATGAAATATAGATAATTTAATTTTATTTAGAAAAAATAAATAAAAGTTAAATTTTCTACAGTGGAAATGAATAAATACAATTATACCCACAAATATATTAAGAAAAAAAGAGCAATGAAATATATTATTTCACTGCAACTGCGATACTACAATTAACTATCTATAAATATAGTTGCTAGTTTTTTTTAAATTTATTATAAAGGGTAAAACATCTAAAAATAGAAATTTAATTACAAAAGCTATATTTAGAAGCTTGTATTTCAAATTGTGCAAAAGCAAACACTATTAATTTATAATGCTTCATATAATTCTGTTTTCTCAAACATAATTACCCAATAAAATCTTAAATTACATATTAAGGGGGGAAAATACCAAATATTAGCCAATATATATTAATTTATTTATATGAAATTTTTATTTTTTAGAAGTTTCAGTACAAGATGAGAGAAGGATAAAACAGCAAACATTATGCCAAAAATGAATCTGATTTTTAAATTTCATACTTAAAATATCATACTTTAATTTGATTCTAGTCAAAATTCTTTTTATAAGTTCATTTCAAAGAATTTCTTTTTCAAAGTATTATGTAAAAAAAAATCAGGTATAATTAAAAAAAATTAATATTTTGTACTATGAATTATTTTAGCATATCACAATGAATACATATACATACAAAACTGGGAAAAGTTCATATTAAATGATAATATATATATATATATATATATATATATATATATATATATAATTTAATATTAACTTTTCCCAGTTTTGTTTTGATGCTTTGGCTATATATTAACAAATTAGCGTAGCTGTTAAAAATCCAAGAGATTAAATGTTCAAATCAACTATATTTGTGATTTAGAGCAACCAATTGGAGAAAATTATATATTTGTATTTCTCAAATATCGTACATTGAGAAATTTTAGTTTCACTCGTATTTTTCATCAAAACAATTCATTAAACCAATCGGGAATCAATTATTTACTTTAAACTGTTGAATTCAAAAAATATAATTTAAAAATTTCGTTGAAAAGAATTGAAGATTTTTTCCATCAAAATTTCCATGCTTATTTTCCAGTTAGTTCATTATTATACTTAAATTTATTTCCTGACTACAGCTAAATATTCTTTATACCAAAATATACAGTACTTATGTAAGCATTTTTAAAAAAAATTTCTTTCCTCTAATTACTTATTTCAGGAATGTAATTACATAAAAAGTTATTATTTCATCTTAAGCATTATAGTAAAAATTTTTTGTATCCATTTAGAAATTCAACGTGCTTAGTGTTGAGTTAATGTAAATATGCATTAAATTACTAATAGCCATTATTTATTATATTTATATAAATCAGTGTTTAGTTTAAAATTTATGAAACAAATAGTTCAAAACACTTTGTTACTGAAGGATGATCTGAATAGAACACTATGTACATATCACAATCATTGTGAAGCAGCTTAACATAACCTTGCTTCAATTGTAGATGTTCCAAATTTATGAAAAAATTCTTAATGTAGTTCTTATTGTTCTTTTGATTTAAAAAGATTAATTATTTCCAAATTAAAAAAAAACTTATTCACCCAGTTATTAAAAAAATAACATGCTTAGAGGAAAAATAATATTCAAACATACAAAAATTGGAAACTACTTAATTATTAATTTTTTCATTAAAAGAACTTAATAAATAACATTTATTATGGATAAATATTTCTGTTACCATTATTAGGAAAAAACTGTTAAAATGTACCTTTCACTTTCATGACACTAAACATTAAATATAAAAATCTACATAATTAGGGTTTAATATCTATACTTTTTCATTAATATATGTCTCAAGATAATTATATCTAAATTTATTATTTTAAGTCTAAGATAAATAATTATTTAAAACTCAAAATAACTACAATAACCAAGAATTTTGTTAAAACCAGTAATTATAAACCAAAGAAATTCATGGAAATAAATCTTTAAATGGAATTATCCAGAAAAATGTGACTTTATAGTACTAACACCAGATATTTTTATTGACTCAGAAGTTTCAAAAGGTATATTAAAATTTGTTATAAAATGATCGTTTGTTTCTTGCTTAATAGTCATCTTCCGCATTTTGAGAGAAAATTAGACCAGGACCTATTGCTTAAAGTGGATTTTGAGCCACTATAAACATCCAAACCCAAGGTGGAATTTAAATCCACAAAAAGTTGAATTGAAGGCAAGAGGGCTAACTATTTGGGTACCAACTTGGCTATAAAGTGATAAAACAACTGCAAACAGCACAATAAGCTTTACAAGAAATTAAGCTTTTGTTCGACAAATTTCCCTTCTGTTTTTTTACAATTAAATTAGTGCTACTTAAATTATAAATTAATAGAATGGCATTTTAAAAGTGTATAAATATTACAAGAAATCATATTTACAAAACTATATTTTTTGCAAATGAAAGATTATCTCAACAAATAAGTATCAACATATGCAATAGACATAGAAAGAGTCATTCATGTATGAAATCTTATTTCTTAGAGGGGAGAAACAACACTGAAGTTACAATACAAAACTACACTTTAAAATTTAGTTTGAAGGTAATATGAATTAATATATGAATTTCACACTTCACATCATAAAATGTCAATTATTTATTTAAATGGTAAGAAATACTTGAGGTGATACATTTCAGTAAAACTGCACAAGTAAATTAATAACAGTGATATTATGATATCTTATAAGGAACAACTTTAAACCATACAAAACCATTTTATATTTAACAAAAACTAAGCACCAATATAAAATGTTCTGTCACTTAAAAAAACTTTAAGGTAGTTGTGAAATATTTATCTAAATTAAAAATTAAAGTACTAATTTTAAAAGTTAAAACAACTTTTAAAATTATAACATATTTCAGGATAATTAAATTGAAAATATATAATTTTGTTTGATAAAAATAAGGAACTCCATGTGACTGATGTAACAAACAAGTTAAAATTTACTGTTTAAAAAAAAATAAATAAAAGTGCACAACAAACATATGATTTTCATCCAGGTTAACTATATGGGATGCAACAATACACTAATGCCCATGAACATTTAATTAACAAAATGACATTGAACACATATTTCATATCTAACAAATATTTTTCAAGAGCAGAAGTGAAACAGTAAAATTCCAAGTAGTTTATACTATAATATCCCATAAGTTTTTAAATCGTGTAACAGATGTACAATTTATTTATTTCAAACTTCAATGAAAACAATATTGAAAAATTAAGAAGCAAAAAATTATTTTCCAAAACAATTAAATATGTTACCATATTCTGGACATGCTGCTAATCACAGATTGCAATATCACATGAAAAAATAATAAAATGCTTAAATTTAAAATAAAAGAAAAAAACAAAGTGATGACTAGTTATGAAATTAGGATTTTAACACCACAACATCCAAATTAACTTCTTTTGACAATGTAACTATCGCATTTCTAATAAATCTAATAATTATTTTGAATACCCACAATTTTTAATATATTATTCATTATTATAATTCATTTAAAAAATTCATATTTTATAGAAAACTTTTTTTACTTGATATATTATACATAAATAATAAAGATAATACACTTAGATAAAAGTTGCTAAATCAGTAACTAAAAAATATTTTTAACTAGTTTATGGAGTATTCCACATGATATAAAAATAAAATACTTTTGTAACAAAAAAATTAAGAAGTTTATTTTATTCAGATATTTTAAGACAACTAATCAAAACAATTTATAAATTTTAAAATAAATTAAAATTAGACATTACAAATCAGAGTAAAGGAATTTTATATTACATAATTTCATATTACTTTGTGCAAAATTTTATTCTAACAAAACTAAATGCTTTTTTTCAATATCATTACATCAAAATTTTTATTTTAAAAAAATTTTATTTTTTGTAAATAAAAATTTGCAGATTTTAATGTGATACACTTTCATATTTTAAATCTAAATTTTGTTTTTATTTTCTTAAATTAAAAAAATATTTAATTACTATTTTCATAAATCAATTTAATAATTTTATGTAATTTTCATATACCTTTTAACAAAAGAATAATTTAAAAATAATTCTTCATAAAGTAAACATGAGATACTTAGCTAAGAGCAAACTTGATTTACAATATAAAATCATGAAGAAATTCTTTTTAAATCTGTACATCATAAAATTGCAATACAATGAATAGACAAATATTTACATTTTAGTGATAGAACATATGAGATTTTTATATTTACAGGTGAGACTTTATTGTGAGGAAATTTAGGTTTAATAAATGAAGGAAAAATTCCACTTGCAATGGAAAAAAATAACTTTCAATTTTAAAATCATAACATAAGGATTACAAATTTAATAAGCTGCTTTTTCAATAGTTTTATCTTTTTTCCTAAGCTCATCTTTTAAAGTTTTAGTATTTAAAGTACCCTGAACCAATTCATCAGATTTTAGGCACTTTTCACATTTTTTACAGTCTGGTGTTTTTGAGATAATATCATCACCACATTCTATACATATTTTAATGAATTCTTCCTCATTATCTTTGGATTGCTTTGGGTTTTTGTGATTTATTGGTTCTTCCTCTATGACTATATCTCCTTTATCAGAATTAGTTTTAAGTTTCTTTGAAGGACTAGATCTACCACTTTCTGATGAACGCTTAGCAGCACCACTATGAACAAGATACACATGATTTTCAAATAGTCTATAAAGGTTAAAAGTAGCTGAACACACTGTACATTTATAAGAAAGATGAGCTGGTTTCAACGTCACTTTATGAACTTGATTCATATGACTTACAAGTTTGCTAGCATAAACCCTCCCACAAATAGTACAACATCCAGCATCTTTGTTCTTATTAGCCAATTCTTGCATGTTTGAAGTAACAAGACCATGAGCACCTAAAAGATGTCTTTCTAAACCTTGATCAGTAAAAAATCGCCATTGACACTTTTGGCAATTTAAAGGAGGACGGCTTGCAAGCATTTTAGGATGGATTTTAACTTTATGAATGAGCTGCATGTGTGTACGTAATTGGTCAAGGTCTTTGATATAACCATCGCATATTTCACACACAACTAAGGCATTAGTAACCATTGACACACCACCAGGTTGAACAGCCTGTTTAGCCATTGGAACTGGATATGGTCCAGTGAGCTTAGGTAAAGAAGCTATTGGTATATCAGGAGAATACTTAGAATTTTGATGTCGTGTTCCACTTCCAAACATTGAAGAATTAAAAAATGGTGACCCAGAAGCAGGCAATTTCTTACCATTGTTACTTGTTATATTTGATGCAAAAGGAAATTGGGATGGAGAAGTATTTAAATGATTTCCAACAACAGGCACCATTTGTCCTGGATTCATAACTTGATAAAAGCGATTTGCAGGAGGTAATTGTAATGGAGGTATACCAGGCCGAACTTGGCTCACTGCATTAGAATGAGCTGGTCTAATGTTCATGTTGGACATCTGAATAGGGGACATGATTTGATTCTGAGTACTTAAATTATCAACTAAAGGTGAATTAGAATTAGGTTTTAAATTAAGCGAATTATTAGTTTGAATAGGAGACTGAACATATTGATTCATATGAATTGGATCGGTAAGATTGTCTTGTTTCTTTGGGCGGCCACGTCCCCTTTGAATAGAACAAAGAGATTTTTCATAAGCTTTAACTACTGCAACAGTTATTGGTTTAGGGGTAAGAGCTGGGAATTCAAAGTCTCTAGGAGGTGCCTGATTTACACCATGATCAAAATATCTTTGACATTTTACTAGATGATTATTTAACTTAACTTTTGAATTACTTTCAAAAGTACAATATGGACATTCAAAGAAAAGTACTGGTGGCTGTATTCGGCCAATTTTATTATGCACTTTTTCCATGTGATCTAACATCGCTTTTGGATCTCGATTGATATTGTCACAATAATTGCATTGATACTCTCTTCGCTGAGTTACATGAGGTACTAATAAATGACCCTCTAAAACAATTAAAGATTCAGTTGTGAAACCACATGTTTTACATCTTTTATAACTACAAGAATACACACTATTGGCTTTTTTAGCCTCAGTATAACTGTTTTCATGAGCAGCAAGTTCTTCCTCAATGTGTGGTCGTTTGCCATCTTTTTTCAATTGTCTCTTCTTAACCCGAACCATATCTTTATGATACCACTCATTTACTCGACTAAGGCCTATACCAATGAGAATTTCCCCAGCAGTGGAATGGAAGAAGTCTTTCGGTTCTGACTTAGATTCTTTATCTTTTGGTGGGAAAGTGTCAGGTTCCTTTAACAAATATGATGATACTAAAGAAGGACTCTCAACCAAAGCTTCTGTACTACGTAATGTAAAATCACCCTTCACAGAAATGTATCGCCCAATTTTTACCAGACCATTAAAAACTTCAGGAAAACCAGTTTCTTCATTTGATAATTCAGCAAAAACAAAGTTTTCTGGTGACTCTTTAAATCTATCATGATTGTGTGTAGTAATATTTTTATTTTCCTTGTTAGAAGATTGATAATCTGACTTATGGGCAGATGATAAAATATCCTTTTGAGTGACAGTATGCTTTGGTAGTTTTAAATCTCTCGCACAACCAATAGAATTTAAATGCTCATTTAATTTTTCAAGTGGATTAGATTCTAATGGGCTATTTCTATCATTATTAATTACTTGGGTGGTATCAAAATTTTTTGAAATACTTAAATCAAGACCACCTTTGCTTGATGATAAATTATTTGTCTTAGTCTGACCTCTCTCAATTTCTAGCAACTTGCGGACAGTGAGAGTCTTAGCATTTGTTGTGGACTCACATTTAATTGATTCATCCTTAGATTGAAGTTCAGCAGTTATTTCTATATCAATTAGATTTATTTCATCAACACAATTGTTTGCTTTGATTTTGTTTTCTTCAGACTTGTTTAATTCAGGAGTATTATTTGGTATTATTTCACTTTTATTATTTTCAATAGTAGGAGAGTTTTTATTTGAGCTTTCAATTGAATTTGACTTTTCAGTAGAAACATCTAGAAGTTTTTTACAAGACTCCTCATTTGAGCAATTTATACCATTTTCAGTAAGAGGCATTACCACTTCTGATACTTCAGAAATTTCTTTATTACATGTATCAGCATTTTCTGTTGATGTCTGGCCTATAAATGGTTCTACAGTTTCTATTTCAGGTTTCTTTTCTTGGCTTTTAGAAGAGTCTGGGTGATTATCATTCTCCTTAGAAGTTTCATCAACTTTGGGTGAATTCTTAGGCTCAAGTACATGTTCTGAATCAAGGTCATCATTCATTTTAGTGGCAACTTCATTATTATGCACACCACCATTGATAACAGAAGTCATCTTAAAAAAGTGGATATATTAATACAATGTTTTCAAAAAGTTCTACTAGTAGCTCCTTCAGAATCAACACTTATCCAAATTATTTTAAACTTCATTTCAATATTTATTAGATATTACATAAAGGAGACATATGGGACATCAACTGAAAATATAAAAAAAGATATCAGTGTGAATGGATTGGGTAGTCAGAATATAATATTAAGTAGTTTACTGAAATATCAGTTAAGAACATTACAAAATTAAAATGAAGGAAACAAAATTCAAAACAAGATTCACAAAGTGAAACATAATAATTTTACAGAAAAGATTATTTTCAAGACACTGAAAAGATTAAATACATTAATAATATTTATATTTTGTAAAAGTAGACATAATAAAATGGGACACATTTTAATGATAATAATTCAAACATTAATTAAGAAAGGCTTAAATAAATATAAGCAGTTCTATAGATTTGAGAAATTTTATAATTCTTATAAAGGACTTTTATGCACTCTTCCTTGTATGAAAAATAAAGACTGCATAAAATATGAATCAATTTCAAGTCAGATATAAATAAAATATTCCTTAACTGTAATTGTGAAATGATCATTAATAAAGTTTTTGAAGTTACATTTAGGAATTTTATGGGTATGCAAAAATAATCTCCAGCATTACTGCATTTTTTACAGAATTTTACAAAGTTAGTAATTTATTTTTTGAAACATATAAAACAATATATAGCTTCACTAATCTGATTTTTGGAATGTATAGTTATATAAAATAAACAAGATGAAAGTTCTAGTACTTTGATATGTTTTTAACCAAGTAACTAAACAAAAAATCTAATCAAAAAAGATGCAGAGTCCCAATGGAGTAACATTCCTCTAATATTCACTTCTTAAAATTTTGAAATATATTTAATAGTGCACAAGAGCTCCATTTGTGAGCTGTCCTGCCAGTTTATTTGCTTTGACCAATCCTATATAAAAAAATAGCCAATACTACTTTTTCATGGCACATATTTTCAGTGTTGAATCACCTTTAAAGAAACATTTAATTTTTTTTGATGTGTTGAAATATCAAAAAATGGTAAATACATTTCTTCCCTGGTAGCAGTTTTAAATATTATGAGGAGGCTATTTTAAATATTTGAAGGTGACTTCACAAATTATGACATTTTCCTCATTTTTGTGTTCAGTTAAATTATGGGAAATCTAATAGCAGGAGTAGGAGTACTAAAATTTTTTAGGACAATATTTTCAAGAAATATCAGGACATATTTCAATGATTAAACAAACCCAACATTTTTACATAACTGCACATTAATTTCTGTACTATGAATACTTTTTAGAAAAAAATATACTGGTTAAAAAATTTTAAAAATTCAGAATTTCATTAATAACAGAACAATATAAAAAATTATACAGGAATTAAACTTATTATATTGTACATTTTTGAAAATTAATAATTTTATGATAACTACTTTAAACAATAGTAAATTTGTGTACAATTAAATAATCTATTTTGAACTGGATGAATAAGCATTTAAATCTGATAACTTAAATAGTACTTTTTTTCACAAATCATTGACAGGCAAGGCTAGGGAAAACAGATGGATGGCTCATCGCTTTGAGGTGTTGCACACCGCCTTGTCACCAGAGAGGAAAAGAGCATGGGGTGGCATTCTCCATGGTAGCTTGTGTTTGACCACTGCTTCTCATTCATTTTGTCTTGCTTAATGTTAATATTTTATTTTAAGCAAGAGTATTTTTAAAAAGGAAAACATGACATTGTGTGCTGTTGTTACATCTTCAAAAATGTATCATAATACAAAAGGAAAACACATAATATTTCACTGATTTCCAAAAGAAAATCAAATGCTTTCGAAGGAATGGGTGCAAAGATGTCGAAATGACAAAATAATCAAGAATGCTAGAGCATGCAGTGAGAATTTTGATTAGAATGAATATATGGACGACATTGCAAAATCGACTACTTGGTTTGTCAGAAAGGAAAATATATAAATCAAAGGCTCTGCCTAATCTTAAATTACTGGCTTTAAACACAATTCAAAATACTTCAAGAGGATAGTGACAAACGAAAAGAAGATTAGTAGAAGCTATTGAAAGAATTGAATGTTTGAGTCCACATAAATTATGTGATACAAAAAATCAACGTGATGATGACACATTAAATGTCTTAAATGCAATGAATATTTAAAAAACATAGAATTGAAAAAATAGTATTATGTGCAGAAAATACAGTGAAATTCCTTAAAAATGAGCAAGAAAGAAATCGAACTTCAACAACAAGAATAAATGATTGAAATCAAATAAAAAATTGCCTTTAAACAAAATACAAAAATTAAAAACGAGAATAAAATTATTTCAAAAGGAGAACGCTAAACTTAGGAATAAATAATTTATTCCCTCATAAGTGCAAAGATGAAGAAAATAAATTAAGAACTAAATGGTCACCAGATGATTTCAAAATGTATATTTCGATTTGGTCATTATCTTCAAAATCTTATGATTTTTGGCGGAATAAAATGGGATTAAATACACCAAGTGCAAGTATTTTGAAAAGATAGTGTTCCAAGTTTAGTTGCATGCCTGGAATTCTTAAAAATGTATTGTTATTGATGGGAAAAAAATTGCGAAACTTTAAGCGATGTGGAAACGATTTGTATTTTGAGCTTTGACGAAATGCACATAGATACGAAATTATGTTACCACTCTTCATTGGAGGAAATATTAGGCTTATTTTCTAAAGTTCAAGTTATTTTACTGAGAAGATTAATTATCTTGTGGAGACAGCCAATATTTTTTGATTTTGACAGTAAAATGAATAAAAAACTTTTATTTTCTATAATAGAAGGACTTGAATTCACTGTTGTTCAAGTTCGAGCAATAATTTTGAATCATTGCGGTTGTCACACCTTATGGGAAGAACTGGAAATAACTATTGTCGAATCGTTTTTTCTTCATCCTTCTAAAGATTCAAGGATGATATGGATTTTCGTTGATGTGCCTCATTATATCAAGTTATTGAGGAACCATTTTTTAGATAGTGGTTTAGTTTCGCATGACGGTACTGTAATAAATTCTAGAATGTTATATGAGATATTGAATAAGTTGGGGAAATAAAAATTTGTCATAAACTGAAGCCTCCGACTTCTAACTGTTAAAGGAAACTAAAGACAAAAGGTTACACCTGCAAAGACTTTATTTTCAGAAACTACAGCTAAATCTATAATACATTTCACTGAAAATACTAAAGTGGCTGTATTTTTTTTTCATTAACCAATAACTTATTTAATATTATGAAGAGTTCCATACCAGTACCTCCAAGTAACAAGCCTTTAAAAGTTGCTTTTAAAGTGCAAAAATACTTTGATTCTCAAAAAGAAAAAAATGTATTTAAATGTAATCAAGGAGGAAGTTTTCAATTTACGCGTAAACGGAAAAAATCGGTTTTGCCTTTTCAGAAAGGAATTATTGTTTAATCCATTCTCTTTATGGACTTGAAATCTATAATTCTAACCTATATTTTAACAAGTAGACTTACTCAAGATGCACTCGAAAGCCTCTTAAGCCAAATTAGAGGCCTCAGGAGATTCATTGACCATCCTTCTCCATCTGAAGTAATTATTCACTTAAAAAAATATTGCTCGCAAATAAATTACCTAATTTCTCACCGAAAATAAACTCTTTAGAAAATGGACCAGATGTTTATTTAACGAGTAAAATGTTAGACTCTGCATTTAATGTAAAAGAAAGTCAAGAAATTATCAATTCTTTTGATACTCAAGATGATGAATTAAATCTTGAACTCTTAATAAATACTTTACCAGTATCTTGGGAAAATGAACTTACCTCTTCCAATCCAATTGTGATATATCTCCATTTGAAGAAGAAGCTATGGTTTATGTGGCAGGTTATATTGCTTATAAAATTAAAGATAATTCACCTGGATCTATATCAAGAAATTCAGTCAAGATGTCTAATCATTCCAAGTGGATTAATTTAGTTTCTGCTGGAGGACTTACTATTCCAATAAAACCACAGATGGATTACTAAGCAAATGGACAAAATGCTTTACAAATTTCATGGTGACACATTTTTTAAATTGGAAAATTTCACTGCAATATTAATAAAGGAAATAGTCTTCTTTTCCTACTGTAAATTGAAAGGCAATTAAACTTTTTTGTCGCTTGAGAATATTTATATGAATTAAGTATTTGAATAGAAATGCGGTGATAGTATCTCATAATAAAGCTCAACAAAAAACTAGAAATGGGTCAATAATCACAATAAACTTAAGCTAATTGGTAAATATATTTTTAAATTGGTTATATAATTTTAACTTAATTTGAAAATTAATAATTTTTGAGGGTTTAATCAAATAATTGCAAATTTACTAAATATTTGAGAGGCATTTGCAGTAGCATTAATCCCACTCTGATTAAAAAGTTACTTAAAAGTTAAAAATAAGTATTTTGATTGGAAACTCCAGGCAGCTTATTCTCCTTCGATGCCCGACTACGTCTATTTCTGATGTCAGTTTTGGAAAGCATTTGAGGCAGCCCTTTTTTCCTAGCCTTGATTGACAGTTGCAATCTTTACATTAGCAGTAAACAGCATTATCTGTTCAATTTTAACATCACTAATATTCTTATAACAAATAGCACATATGTTTATTATTTGTTGCATCATCCAAAAGCTTTTGAGCTGCACACTGATTACCAAACAAGGTTTTCTTTTCTTTCAAGTTCATTAATCTTTTCTACAGGTGGGATTGTTTAAACTTTTTCCACAAGAAGCTGCGCACTGTCTTTAATTTTTCTTTTCTCCAATTGTGTTGCATCTTTTGATTTTCTTATGTATGATACCTATTCAGCAAAAAATTTCTGAATACATTGCATCATTTCTTTGATAATTGGAATAGAGAAAACAAAATTGCTATACATTTGAATGACATATTGACAAGTACATAAACACTGAACTGATAATTCTGATAAAGAAACCTTCTTTGTCACATCAGAATTGTCAGTCAAATAACCTCTCTCCAGGTCATTAAGCATCTCCCCCTCCACACTTACAATAATAAATCATTCCATTTTTGTATTTTGAACTGATCATATATAACAGAATTAAATTAAGAATGATATAAAATTTTAATACTCTCAATAATCAATTTTAATACTCTTTATCAATTTTAATACAATAAAATAATTTTTCAAATTTTATGCCCATTGTTTCATCATGTAATAACTGTACTCTACCATTTATTTGTTTGATAATTAGGACTAGATAATAGAAAGGTATTAATAGAATGATCACATGATATGATCCCATCACTGTAAGTTGTTCAATATAGTAAAGTTCTAAGATTTATAATAAATGAATAATTTGAAGAATGGATAGAACAATAGATCTACAAGATGTTTTGTTAGAACATTCATTATTAAGAATTTGGCAAATTAAAATGGTAGAGTTTTATTAACATATTTCACATAAAAAATACAAAGAAATTAAAACAATATCACACAATATTGATTATGAATAATTTATGCAATAATACTTTTTCACAAAATTAAAATTATAACTTTAGCAGATTTTCCATTGTTTAATTTGTAACATTATAACTAGTTATGTCTAGTTAGAAAATATAGTTAAGATTCCCACATAAACATGGAAGTTTTAAACTTCCTTGTATAAGAGATCATTTTCTAAGGAGCTATAAAGGGATGTTTATCAAGATGATATATTTTTTATAGGAAAAACATAGTGAAGTTTCTTATAGCTGTATCTCTGTACAGAATATGATATGACATAACATAAGAATTCACCTTGAATGCCAAGTTTTATTTGATAGTATGTCACTAATGATATACATAACGCACAATAAAAAATATATATACCACGAAAGACTTGAATACAGGAAAGTTAAAATTTTAGTAAATTTTACAAATTTAAGATGTCTATAAAAATAAATTTTTGATTTAATTAAAATTGTAATTCAAATTTGAATTCTAATTAATATAATCTGCATTGCTAAAAAATCACAATTTAAGACAGTAATAATCTCTGTAGAGATTTTCTAGAATGATAAGAATACACTTTTCAGGTACACATTAATTGAAAATGAAAATTTTCATTTAAATATCTTTATCAAAGCATAATTCAAATTACTTTTACAAATGAATTTCACACACAACCAAACTAATTTTTTAACTATAAAAATGAAAAATTAAAAATTGATTTTTCATAAGTTGCAAAAGATATAAATGTTTGTTTATAATATCATGAAAAATAATCCAAGGATAATTTTACTAAAATCTTGTCCTACAAATTATATAACTCGATTATATATGTTTATCAACGTAAATCGAATAACATATTATAAATGTAGTAATGCAACAAAAAGTAAACAAACACATTACATAATAAACCTATTAGTACTTCAGGAAGCAAATTTGTTATGTGTATCACTAGCTAGTAAAAATAAACACCACCTTGAATGGGTTATAAATCACATAACTTTTAATTATGAATCTTACTTAACAGAAATTTTTTTTAACTAATCTAGATTATTATTCTTTTAACAAGAAAACGTTACACGATAGATCTAATATGATAAATTTCGGCAAAATAATGGTATTTACTATAAGCCGACAGTTATATGAAATATTAATTTAATTGTTGACATAAACAAAGATCAAACATTAATTTTACATCAAATGATTGATTAAATACTTGTTAAATTATTTACTTAACATTATAAAGTAAATTTTCATCAGTAAATTTTTTACTTAAAGTAGGCTTACCATGTATGCAGTATTAAAAATAAGATTTTATAAAGAGGTAAATATATTTTTATTTTATTTATTTTCAAACAAAATTGAGAAAATTAACCACATATACAAACCACAGATATGAAATTGGGCATTATATATAAGTGATTATTAAGAAATATATGGTTATGTTAACAAATACATTTAAAATACATAAATCAAATATTTAAAAAATTTTAATTTTAAAATTATTAAAATATAGTTTAAAGAGTGGAATTGTTCATGTGAATTGTAAATTTAATAAATTGAATAAAAATAAATGACACAAATATGGCTTAACACACCCGTTTTATATTTATTCTCGTGCCTTGGTACACAAGTCGAAACCTAGCAAAAATTTTTAACTACATACCGTTAAGAAACCCACCTTTTCGAGTAGAAACTTTAAAATAGCGGGTATTTTGAATCAACAGAAATCATTCACAACAATATTTATAGAATGAATAAAAAATTACTGGATAAAATATAATACATAATTTTTAATCAACTATGCTATAATTGCGTGTTAACTTCCGATCCATATCTCTAGAAAGATGATTATT
Source organism: Latrodectus hesperus (assembly GCA_037975125.1). Classification (NCBI taxonomy): domain Eukaryota; kingdom Metazoa; phylum Arthropoda; class Arachnida; order Araneae; family Theridiidae; genus Latrodectus; species Latrodectus hesperus. The sequence continues at coordinate 26,579,130 of CM075850.1, read as the reverse complement.
ATAACAATTTCTCAAGCAACATGGCGGCCAAAAGTGTCACGTGACCATAAATTTTTACTCCTCTATCCGCGTTAGATAAAAGGCGAATAGCTTTTTAGAATTACAGTCACATGATGCAGTAACAATAGTTACCCAATGAGAAACCGTATTAGAATATTTCTCCGGTTTATCAATATAATTAATAAAAAAAATTGTTTCCATGACAACAATAAAATATATAAATAAGGTATGTTCTAGAGGGGGTGGGAGTTCACACACACTGACTGACTTTGATTTTACAGTGATCTAAATTTAAAAAAGATATTTTTTGTAAAATTTTAAATTTTTTTAAACTTAAACTTTTAAATTAACAATTTTAACAGAAAAATAACTTAGAAGGATTTAAAATATTAAATACCTTGGTATGGATTGCCTAGATGAATGAGGAAGCCTGTGTATGAAAAAAAAAAAGAAAGAAAGCTACAAAAATGTCTCAAAGAAAAAATATCACAAAATTTATTTGTACATTGCATATTTAATTTTTAATCATACATAAAATTTATTTCTAGTAACCTCAGATAAGTAAACGTTTTGCAAAAATTTTACTTTTTATATAATAAATTTTTAACCAAATTAAAATTGCATGAATTTGCATAAATTATTAATGCAAAGTAAAATCAATGTACACAAAATATATTGCAGACAGGCCATAAGCAAATAAGACTAGTTAATTTGCTCTCGCCTTCATGGTTTTTACGGAGAAGTAAAAAAATGGTAGTAATATTTATTCTTATAGATAGAATATATAAATAAATAATACTACTAAGGAAATTAATTTTAATTAAAGTTTAATTTATATGCATTACATGTAACCCTTTAAAGGGAAATTGATCGTTAATGAGTACCTCATAAACAGAAAATAAAAAAAAGGAATTTTATAAGCCATCAAAAAATAAAATTACGAAAGTAGTTTTCGAAATGACTCCAAGTTTAATTTTCCCCTCTCAAAAATAGTAAAAATTAATAATTATAAATTTCATCTCAATTAAATTTATTAAGAAAATCAAATGCAAAGAAATATCCGTAAATTTTCTTCTACTATTAGTAAAAAAATAAATGTAATAAATGTTCTCTAAGATTAATAAATTTTCATGCTTTTTTTTAAACATCAACTTATCTGTAGTATTTTGCTTAAAGTTTATACTTATAAATTGTTAATAAATATTGGAAGAATGACACTGTTTATAAATACAAGTTATTTTTACGCATTATTATTTAAAAAATATTTTGTAATTATCATGTGACTCGTATTGGACACTAATAATCAAAATGATTTATTTTCAATTTCAAAATTATATTTTATTATATACTAAAGTTATAAGAAATGTTATATATATATATATATATATATATATATATATATATATATATATATATATATATATATATATATATATATATATATATATATATATATATATATATATATATATATATTATTGATCTAATTTTTATTTTTTATGAATATTTTAAAATTCTCTTTTTTAAAATATAAATAGTTAAATATAAAAAATTGAAAATAAAATTTTTTACTCAAGTTCAATTTTAAAAATTTTCTAAATTTTTTAGTTAAGTATAAATTTAAGTAAGTACATTTAGATAAGTAATTTTTATTTAAATGTACAAAATTTTAATTATCTGTTGAAGTAGTTTTAATTTTCTGTTAATGTAATAATAGGTCCTTACAATTTTCTTTTCGTAAAAATGAAAACTGTTCGTACCTGAAATTTTGGACTTGTCTCAAATATTTATCAGAAGAATTTGTGCTCTATGCTGAAAGTTTTCATGCAAAAATTTTTTGTAAAAATAAAATTATTCAATTTTCTTTAATTTTGTGAAGTTCAAATATTTAAGATAAAATATATGCGTACATAAAAGCTTATAAAAAAGTGTTTAAATCCTTATGAGGTTTAATTCATTTACTTTTTCATGCGTTTGTAACATTCTTCAAACATAACTTTATATTTATCTTTAGTGTTTAATTTAATATTATCTTCTCACATGTAACCATAATATTATTATACTACGAATAAAATACACCTAGCGCTTTAAACTGTTTAATGTCGTTTAGTGGATAGCCTATCAGACTGGTGAAAAACTTCTGGAATATCCATACTATGAGTAAGAGGTATTCGTTTCCTCGGGGACATTTTATAAATAATGTTCCTTATGTACACGTTGAAATGCTGACAACTCTCAAGCACGCACCACGACTTATGTTCGCACATAAAAAGAAATGCGCCATCCAATTTTTTTTCAAAGTGAAGATCCGTAAGATAAAGTAATTGACAACAGTTTTAAATAGCATGGTATTTTTAATACTATAATATTCTTTGTGTTATTTTATAGACAAAACCCAAAAAAGAATTAGCGAATTTATTATTCAAAACCTCCTTTTTCTATATTTTCTATATTTAGTACTAAAGTAATGCATTTCTCATGTGCAGGCATTTACTTAATTAATAATTTGGAAATAGGAAATAATCTGATACATCAATCAGGAAACCAAAATAAAAACAAAACAAAAAATTAAATAAAATGATAAATAACTTATAGAACTCTTGTGCTAGTTATAATGCTAAAATAAAATTAGATAACTAAAATCGAATCGACTGAACATGCATAAGCATAAAACGCTATACTAATCATTCCTTCCCGGATAATCGGATATTATGATTGGTTTTACTCTTTTCGCAGTGATCAAAATCCATTACTGTGTCGATATTCATTAACGCATTCAATCAAAAGTTACCGATTTTCATCCTTACACAAAGAAATGTTTAATTTATGATGCTGAAATTCAGTTATAAGCAAAGATAAAGATAAAAAGAAAGTAAGACATTGTGTTATGCAGGTAATAAAATTGACAAAGTAATGAATATATATATATGAAAAAAAATAAATATTAAAGAAAATAACGTTTTTCTTTTCAATTTTCAACTTTAAGATATTGAATGTTCGCAGACGATACTAATAATAAAATTATTTGAGAAATAGAAATGTTTTCTTTCTTTTTTTTATAGTTTTTAAAAACAAATATTTCCAAAAAAATATAAATAAACATTTTGAGGTAATGAAAGTTTTCATAAACACATAACACTAATCTTATCTTGTATTTAACTCAACACATTTGTATTAAACATACGATTCATTTTTCGAATTTCATATTATATATTTTATTTCAACATGTATTGAAAGGGCAATTTGGGAATAGGCTATTTCTTTGGGAAAAAAAAACAAACTATTTTTATTCATTTACTGAGTTATAATGCTTTTAAAGAGTATATTTAAATTAGGGACTTTAGTTAGAGAAATTAGAACCTAAAAAAACTTTTTCCCCCCGAGCCTTTATGTGATTCGTCCTGTTTGCATGTGTACTTAAATATATTCATCCATCGATTTTTGTTTTTGCAAAGTAGTTCGTAGCCGAAACTCCTTTGTAGCTAGTGTATATGACAAATATATAAAACACAACATGAAAATATATGAATTGTATGGGAATAATATTCGAAAAGAGTTAAAATGATTACGTGATTTTGTTTCTTATAAAAAAGATATAATATAATGCCCATTATTATTACCGTACAGAAACAATTCATTTGCTTATATTTGTTAAAAGTTTCAACAAAAAAGTTTTTATAAATGGAAGATTTAGAGTCCATATTCATTGTATATGAGGTTTTTTGAAAGATAAACTATATTCAAATTAACAAATTTAATTTGTTTTCAATTATAGGTATTTAAAAAAAAAGCATAAGAAAATGGGGAGATATTTCTTCTAATTTTATTTATTAATTTTCTGTAAAGAATTTACCTCCTCCCAAAAAACCTATAAATTTAGATTTCGTACTGTTAAATGCGCAAATTTGCTATCAAGTTACTTAAAACATTGTTTATTTAAAAATAGTTTATTCAAAAATATTCACCGATTTTTACTTACGTAAAATACATAATTTACTAAAATTCATAAATCCTACGGATAGATAATTATTTTTCGGAAGAAGGAAAACTTTTCAATTGCTGTTAATTTAATTCCTTCTTTCTAATTTTTAATTGAAATCTAAAACAGAAAAATGTTTCCCTGTCTATGTTATTATTTTCTATTCTTAAATATCTAGATATAATCCTAGATAGTAGCTTACAGAACATCAATAATATTTTAAAGTAAAATGCTTAGGAAATTGTTATTCTTTTAAAGGAATAAGTTCAAAAACAATTAAGTGAGATTTCGTTTTTATTAAGAGAACACTGTTCTCACACAAAATGTTGAGACTGTGTAGCTAGAACACCTCGTCTCCTTTAATATAAATGTGTTTATATGGATTCGCTTTATTTACTTCTCTAATTTGACGGAAATGGTTTAGTCTTAATTTGAAGTAAAAATCAATTATTAAAATCGAAGGGAAACCTAAGTCTTCCCAAATTTTAAGTCAAATCTTTTGAAATTCAGAAAAAATACAAAACATAAAGAAATTTTATTCAAAACTCTTTCAAATTAAGAACAATAGCGCTTAATTAATAAGAAATGAAAGTAAAATTGGCAAATAGTTTCTGATGAAAGATATAAATTAAATGATATTTTTTTAAAAAAAAAATCTCCTTCTTTTTGTTATTTTCCTTTAATGATACAGTAATAATAGAATAATGATTGAATAATAATTAATTTCGTGGTTAATTTATTTTCAGGCGAAAAATATACATACTATTTAAAAATATGAAAATTTATATGAAATAAAATTAATTTTTAATTAATGTAAGAATAATCAAAGCAAATATCAACTCATTCTCTTAGCCCTTTTGTAAAAATACAGTTCCTCTTATCGTGTTGCTATAAAAATTTGTAAAATTAAACATTCTATAAAATAGTATTAATAATTACTTTAAAAAGTTAAATTTATTTTGATGAACTGCACACTTAAATTAAAACATTAAATTAAAATTTTAAAATATAAAAATATTTTACCTATTAAATTACATTACGTATTAATGGAAGCTCCAGTGGCTCAGCAGCTTAAGGGGAATCCTTCCTCAAAATAAATCTAGAAATGAGCTTCAGCGCCATCTAGCGCAGTTGTTTGGGGGCAGTCCTTCTTACAAAGACTGAAAGAACTGATTGGTGAATTTAAACTCATAAGTCACGCCAAAGCACCTGTTTACAAAGAAAAAATAGTTCCTATCTCAATGGGGGGCGAATTTTAAGTGGGGAATGAGAAGACCACTTAACCGCAATAGGGGTAAAGTGGACAATATAACCCCCGCATCCTAATTTCCTTCCCCATGTTCTGACGTAGATTTTCTCCGCATATGTGGTCAGTTTGCTTGTCCCCTCTCGCCTTCCTGGAACTGTATGTCCGTAAATCTCATGGGTGAGGAAAAAGTAGGGCAAGCTCAAATGCTTCTCAAATTTGACACCGGAAGAAGAAGTGGATCTAGTGTTTGTTAGGTTCCTAGCCTAAATGGCCATGTACCTTCTGTTCCTAAGAAATTTTTCTACACCTAACTTTAGTTGAGATTAACATAATGATTTCAAGACATAAGGTTATTTAAACACAAAAGATTAAGAAAATATTTTGCTTAGGTTAAAGTGCTCCCAACGAGAGTTCTTTGCATGATATTGAATAAACATAAAAAAGAAAAATTTGAATACACATTACAAACAAGAGTGCAAAAAAATAATAATAATAATAAAATAAATAAATAAAAATTTAAATTACAGTTATATACATAGTAACAGTATTGATATAACTATATAAAGACAAAATATTTTTTTTTATTCTATTATATATGCATATATATAAATACAATTTTTTTTCCTTTTCTGTATTTTATTATATATATTTTTTTAAGTATAAGAAGAAGAAATTATTAATTTCTACTTTTTGGGAGGCAAATAGATAAGTTTGAATGTGGCTTAGCCCGCAGAACCGCCCTTGGTCTGTGGAAATTGGAAAGTTCATAGGGACTGTAGTTTTCAATTGCTTGAATTTCAGAGTTATCAATTTCATAAATATTGTTGTAGAAGCGAAAAGCAAGGAATTGTACGTATCTTGATAGGGGAAGGACACCCAAATTGTTTCTGATATGTTCGTTTCTGATGTAGAAGTCTGATTGAGTGATCAGTCTAAGAAATTTACTTTGCTGACCCTCAAGAAGTTTCAGGTTCGTTTCCGCAGCACCACCCCAGATTGGGGCTGCATAGGTGATAATAGGGCGAAGGTATGATTTATAAATCAATAGCTTGTTAGCCATGGAGAGCTTTGATTTGTAGGCAATTAAGGGGTAGAGTAAAGTTTTGGCAGAAATAAATTTATTCTTAATTTTATTAATATGGGCTTTCCAGGTAAGTTTTTTATCTAACGTAAGACCGAGGTACTCGACTTTATTTGACCAGGGGACCGAAAAACCGCTTAGTTGAATCTGGGGGGGTAGAGTACGTTTCCTAGTAAAAATGACAGCAGTGGATTTGTTTGGATTTATTTTAATTTTCCACTTATTAAGCCACTCTTCAATGGCCATGAGGTGTTCAGTAAGGATAGCATGGATTTTCCAGTAGAGAGAGCTAGTGGACAAAACGGCAGTATCATCCGCAAACAAAATTTTGACACCGGAAATATCCGTTGTGAGCTTAGTCAAGCAATGAGAGAGAAAAAGCTCTGCTCGGAGATTTTGGGAAGAAATATTCTATTTACTGTTCAGCAAAAAAGTATACAGATGCATAAAAAATTTTATCAATTTTGTTATTATTCATTAAATGATCAAAACTTAATATCAATGTTCAAATAAAAATAAAAATATAAAATATACTTATTTATTTTTCTTGATTTAATTTCAATTTGCCTTGATTTTACGAGATTTGATTCTTTTTTAATGGGCCTTATGAGAAAGCAAAACAGTTACTCTTCTCTCTAAGTAAACTTCACTTTTAAAAATATTTTCAAATAGACAAAAATGCCGAATTTCTTATCTCTCTTAAAAAAAGAGAAAATAATGTAGTTTATTTATTAACTTTGGAATAACTTTTCTAGCTTTATAAAATATTTAGATATAAAATGAACGGAAAATTCCGTATATTTCGCTTATAATTTCTATCAAAGCTTTTTGTAGGAATGGAAAGTCTACCTCTCTATTTGGATTGATCAGGCATCTCGACATTGTTTCTTGATATATTTCTAAGCAAACTTTAAAAACAATATAACCTATTACATAATCCGCACTTTTGAGTTCAAATATGGCGATATCATCATTCGTATCTGAAGAAGTAAATTCACTTCAAGAAAAATAGAGTCTTTAATTTAAGAATTAAATATAATCTTCACTTTGGGAAAAAGCAAATGATCTTTTTTGTAGGTATGTGTGTTAAAGCTTAGCCTCTCAACAAATTAAAATAGAATGTGTTTCTCAATAAAATCATAAACATTACAAAATACTCTAAATTCCCCGAAATGTCGTAAAATAGATTAGGGTCTCACATTTCATCTAAATTCAATGTATATACCATTTTCAAATTTTTTAAATTTTCTTCATCTGTAACAAAATTTCAGAACTCCAGATATCCAACATCAGAGCTCCAAGCTTGCAGCCAAATTTATAACATCATCTTTAAATATTGTTTTCATAATTATTCTTAGCTAGCGTATTTATTCTCATTTTAACTCGAAAAAAAATCATAAAATTTTGAAGATAATGATCTTATACTTTTTTATTATATATATATATATATATATATATATATATATATATATATATATATATATATATATATATATATATATATATCGTGATGTCTCACTGTCAACTTCAGAGCCTCTGATGGGGGAGGGGGAGTAGGGAGACGGTTGGTGCCACGAAGTCTGACGAAGCTGTGTTTTGTTTTGCTTTGTATTACTGATACTGATTTTCGTTCGAGATGCAGGCGCGAGAGATGTAAGCGAACCCCGATATAACTCCTTTGTAAATTTTGTTTCTTTATTAATTAAATGTGTTTGTTTAAAAATTTGGAGTCTTTAGTTTGTTTCATAACAATGTATATATATATATATATATATATATATATATATATATATATATATATATATATATATATATATATATATATATATATATATATATATATATATATATATATATATATATATATATAATAATAATTTTCTAAACTTTCACTTGTGTATGCTTTAGACCAAAATGCATAAAATTTATAAAAATGAAATTATTTGATTTAAATTTCTAAAAGAAATAAAATATTTAAATACATATTTATATAAATATAAATTGTAATCACATATTCTTTTTGTTAGTATATTAATATATTTAAAAAGATGTAAAATAAATTATTATGTAATTTTTATTCTATGTAAGAGATTGAATAAAAAATTATTCATGCTCTAAAGATAAAGTGTGGAGAAATTTCTTCAAAGATGTGCATTTAGTAGTTCAAGAAATGTGATAAGAATGCGCTCGAGTATGTGTATTTTTAGCAGAATGATGTGATAGAATTCACATCCCTACCAATACACCCCTTCATCGTAATTTCTCGGTTTTTTTTTCTTGATAAATTCAATTTTTCGTTTTATTTAATTTATTGGGAAGTTTTAAAATGTTGTACTTTACACTTGATTATGAAAAACTTTTTCCGCTGAACAACAGTTGCTGATAATTTATTAATCTTTTTTTAATTCTTATTTTTTACGTGATACTTATAGCCTATTTTAACACATTACGCAATTTACAATTAAATAGTGCTATCAACAGCAGTAGGAAACAGTAATTACTCTGAAATTCTTCAGAACAATATTATCTTTAAAAAATAACAATAAATTATATATTTTTAAGCTTAATGAAGAATAATTGTCAACCAATATGTAATAAACTAATAAAAGCATACAAATTTTTAACCTATTTATTTTAAAGACTATTGAAATTTGAAATACATAAAATAATAACATATGACTACATTATAATAGCTGCACAATCATTCAATAATATATATATATATATATATATATATATATATATATATATATATATATATATATATATATATATATATATATATATATATATATATATATATATATATATATATATAATATCTTGCATTTAAAGATAGTAAATTTGTATTTACAATATGTACATATCTGGAAAAAAATATTAATATTTTAAGAAGTTTTCTGAATACAAAATATTTTAGATTTTTTTCTTTTTAAAATTATTTTAATTTTATTTTGCCATATTGTTTTTTATTTTTCGCTTCTATTACAGATGGAGGATCTCTGATTTTCATAGATCGCGTATATCTAGGATCAATTATTTCTGGTAATAAGCAATCGTGATAAAAGTTTTTTAGTTTATCCTCCATTTCTTCTTTCCAGAATAAATCGTCCCTGAAAATTTTTTCAATTTTGTGGCCTTTCGGTGTCCATAGGACAAACAAGCAATATGTTTTTTTCGTTATATGTAACTGCCCTTGTATTTGGTAAAAATATTTGTGTCTTTTGTTAATGTTACCAATTTGTTTTTCTTTTGTTAAATTCCAAAATTTAAATTTCCTATTTAAAATTGCTTCCTCTGGGGTATAATCTTTGCAAGAAAAAGGGCATTTAATTTCAAGGATACCATCGTTGTCAATTAAACCATCTGGGCTTGCACCTAAATATGGTTCCTCGCTGTCTACAAATAGGCCACATTTTTTCTACGTTATTCTGTGACGTCCAAAGTCCTTCCGCTGGTGTGGCGTGGATGTGTAGAGGAGAGTACCTCACAGGTGTGTCCTCGTCACCTGACAGTGGTTCAAAATGACGAGGCACCTTAAAAAGAGCAAAGTCGTACTTTCACCTTCGTGGTGCTCTGATCCAAATGAAAGACGCTCTCTATTGACTTAATTCGCACTGCCAAAGGCATTGCGAGCTTGGCTTGTCATAAGCAACACACACGTATTAATGGTTCTATCTGAAAGCTGTAATTCAATTCAAAACCTCAAAAATTGGGCCCATGTAGGAGATAAAACTAGCTTTTGTATCCCACGAAAAATAAAACTCATCTCTCACGAGCACGAAGTACATTTTAAGTGGATCCTATCCCATGTAATAACGTATAGAAGTATAAAATATTTTGCGTAGTAAAGTACATTACGTTTTAAAGAACATAATATTTTATGTATTAAAATATATACATTGCGTTGAAAATATTAATTTTAAAATTTGAAACTAAAAATGGTTAACAACTTTTTAATGAAGATTCATATTTTTTTTGAATAATGGCAACAATGCAAAAAATAATATTATAGAATCTAAGTTATTGCCAAGATTCGGGGATTTAAATTCCCACTCTTGTTATTTACTCATTTTTGACAACTAAGCAGGAAAATGATCAATTTAAACCACTGGTAAAACATTACACGAATTGTTTAATTTTAATTATTTGCATTATCGAAGGAGCAAATACTAGATCAGTATTTTTCGAAACGTAATCTACCACTACCTATGCGAGCAACCTATAGCTCACAGGAACGTTCTCGGTAGATCACATTAACGTTCAGGTTGGTTACCATTGATTCCTTTACTGAACTGGCTACTATAACTGATTGTTTTTTTCCTGAACAGAATTTCTTTTGCGAACTGGAAGGTCTGGTAAGGCAGCAAAATTTTGCTTTTCTTGCTGATGTTATTGAAAAGTTAAATATAACTGTGCTACTGCCTTTTCATTCAAGTGCCCTAGAAAATAGAAGGTCGACTGCTTCGAAATTGTCAAAGTTTTCTGTAGCATAACCCGAGAATATGGCACACTAAATTAAAAAAAAAAGTTCTCCCGAGAGGTAAATACAGCAGATGCTTAATGAAACATCATAATGATTTCCAGCTATTAAGCTGTCTGCTATGCAGTATGCAAACTTGTTGCTGCAAACTAAGGCAGAATGTATTGTTTAATAATTTAATATGTTGCTTCAGTTTGAAAGACATCTTGAACTGATTCACCGTGGACTAGAGGTAAGACAATACTCTTCGGAATATAAGGTCTCGGATTCCATCACAGTTATTATTGAAAAATGAGAGATAAATTGGTGCTTCTGTCAGGATGGCTACTTCAAAGTTTTCTGTGTTTCTTTTCTTGCGACATATGAATATGGCCCTCTGTCTAGGAAAAAGTCTTCCCAGAAAATGATTTTCACGTTTGAATATTAAAATGTTTTACAACTGTCTTCGATCGGTATGCTATCCGATATGTAGTATCAAAACAAGATTCTTCATTTATTTGGTTACATTAACAAGGTGCATATCGAAACTATTTCAGATTTAAGAAATAAATAGCAAACCATTTCAAGTTCTCAAAAAAAATTTTTTTTGGTATAGTTTGCCAAATTACTTATTATAGAGATTAGTGCTAATATCACTTGGTGTGTAACTGAGAATTTTAATTTCACGTAAAACAATGCAGCATTGGACTGGAAATGGATTGATTTTCAAAATCGTCTGTCTGTAAAATCGCTTTCTTCAAAATCAGAAACTATTTGGTCTGTTGTTCCAAAATAAAATTACGCAGTTTTTGTCCAGGTTAGTCTCAAAGTGAAGGCAATATCAAGCTCTACATATTTATATAAGAATTTTTTTTATCTGGTCTGATACTTATTCCAAAAAGTACAAAAATTAGCTCACTGATGAATATTTTATGCTGCCAATCGAATGCAACTAAATTCAAATACCAGCTACTATCTACTCTCCTAATATTAATATATTTTTAAATGGGCACAAAAACTTTCCTCCTTTTGATTAAAATTAGTAAATCAAATAAAAAGTGTATCATTACATATGTTGTAAATAATTAACAGTTGAATTCTATCTTATGGATGGAGTTTTCAATGTAAACAAAACTAACTTCAGTTGACCGGAAGCCATCTGAAATACTTCCGGTTTTCTCTCTTCCCATTGAAAATCAATGCAATCGCAAAAATTTTTATTTAAATATTTTTAGGCATTTATTTCTGTTTTCGATATTTTTTTTTATTTTATCCGTTAAAATCATAATTTTTAATAAGAGTGCAATCAGTGGTGTGATCCCGTAAATTTTTAAATTTTTTAAAAATTTTTACTTAAATAATCCTGATGGATTACCATATTTTGCGGGAAATGCTCTTATTGGCGATATTAGGATAAATTGTTGATGAATGATATATTGTAACCCACATTCTAACTCTTGTTATTATTTATCTCAATTGTTAATCATTTTCTTCTTTAACTATTTTTTTTATTTTATGCATACATTCTAAAATTTCAGGAAATATATTTTGCGCGCGACTGAACTATAAATCATTTCAAATGTTAAACCAGGTATTATTTATGCCTTCCTTTATAGTATTATAAATTTTATTAAAAATTTCTTGATCGTGCTAGAATATATGAATTGGTATCAATAATGAGAACAAAATTGTTATGATGTGTTTATTTACTTATTGTTTATTAAAATTTAAGTCTTATTTTTAAGAGTTGATTTAATATATAGCTAATTATAAATCAAGGATTGTAGATCGGGTTCCATTGGAAATTTGAACATTTTCACTTGCGAAAGTAAATTTGTTCCAGCTCGCATATTGCAACCAAATGCTACGCAACAATTACTACCTTTATTTGCTTTCTGCATTTCAAAAATTTGTATAGGTTAATGGCGTTTAAATGAATATTTCTCAAAAGCAATGGAAATTACAGAAAACAAGCACAATGGTATAAGACAATAACGGAATAGTAAGCAGGAAGTATCGTGCCGGAAGTTTTCTAGATCTCCACAATAGTAGCGCCCTCTATTCTACGCTTTACAGAAACTTCCACCCATATACATATTAATTGCAGGTTATTCTGTTGTATACCGCTTAGTTAAAATTCGTTTCAAATTTACTAGAAATTTATGAACAATAAAACAAATTAATTTTTTAATGATAGTTCTTTCGGTTAATGGTTGTTCACAAAAGGATTTTGAAATGGCACAGTAGGTCAACAGCTCCATAAGTTGGGGATCATTGCATAAGATAAATCGAAAAAAAAAATCATCGTGTGCTCAATTAAAAAAAATTAGAATACAATAAAAATTTTCAAAAATATATATCTCAAGATTTTAATGACAAAAGTTAGTCTGAGAAAGCGTATTTGCAAAAATATTCTTAATTTTCTTTCCATGTAAAAATTAAAGTTGAAGAAGCGATAAATTGTTCATTTTAATTCATTTCATAAATAAATCATTTCCATTTATAGCAACAGATCTTTTTTCTATGGACAATAAATTATATTCGTCAAATCATAGATCAGAGTAAAATATTATTATCTTTACTGCGTTGCATTGGAGTGATCAAGGAGTGACTTTCGGGAAATTTCACTGTAACTTTTTACTTCCTAAGGTCACTGATACCCGATAAATAAAATTAATTTTTTGAACAGCTAAGTAAGAGGTACTTAATATTCACAGAAATAGAAAAAAATATATAAAATTTTATAGACTTTCAGAATAATCATCATTTTTGAATTATAAGGTTAATGATAATAATATTGTAGTAAAATAATATAATACTAAATTTTAAATAATATGATAATAAATCGGCATAATAATAGACATAAATCTGTACTATTATTAACGAATGAAAATTTTTATAACATGATGAAAAATTCATTACTTGTTTTCAAAATAGGGTAGTTATAATTTTTGGCAATATTTATATTTGTTAAAATTTTATGGTATTCTTGGACATTTTTAATAGTAACTCAGTAATAGTAAAAACATTTTGGTTAAATTTGTGTTCTAGTACATTAGTTACAATATTGCTTGATTTAAATTGTATTTCAAATCTATGTGAACGGATGTAGAGTTTACATGTACTTATTATAAGACATATATCCTAAGTGGTATTTTTTTACCCGTAAGATTAATTAATATAGTCTGTTAAGAATATAGTGAAATAATAATTTATTATGAAATATTATTTTTTAGAAGGTTTTTAACGTACTATGTTTACGACTTTTGCTTTCAAGTTAATCAAGCTGTATGAAAATACAATTTAAAAGTTAACATTTTTGGAATATTATGAAATTATGAACAAATATTGAATAAAATGGAATATTATGAACAAATAAATTGCATTATTTTTCAAAGAGAAAAATAAACGTACAGTGACGGCAAAAAGTATTGGCACATCTAGTTTTTTGGAAATTTTGAACTTATTAAATAAAACAATTCATTCAATTTAGAGTAAACAAAATGCTTATGATTAACTGAAACAATGTGTATTTCACAAAATTTTTTGATTTTAATTACTATATATAAATATAAAAAAATACATAAATATACTTGGAAAAAAGTATTGGCACATTTTCATCATTTGACGTTAAACAACGTTTAATTTAAATGTAATACTTAGCAAAAAGTCCATTTGCATCAATAATGGTTTGGAGACGACTGGGCATTGAGTGAGCCAAGTTTTGGATCAAGTTTAAGCTTATTTTGTCCCATTCTTTAGCCAAAAGTTGTTTCAAATGATTCCTTCCTGTAATGTGGTGTGTTCTCACTATCACATCTAGAGAATGCCATAAATTTTCAATTATATTTATATCTGGTGATTGGGGAGGAGTGTGAAGCTGTTTCCGATCATTGTACAGTAACCATTCTTTGGCTCTGAGTGCAGTATGTTTTGAGTCGTTGCCCTGCTGAAACATATAGTCACTTTGAAGTCCCATTTTTGTAATACTTGCTTTTCAATAATTTTTGTAATACTTGCTTTCAGATTATCACGCAAAATGTTCACGCGCCCTTCTGTATTCAAATTGCTTTCAATAAAAACAAGATTTCCAACACCTTTATATGAAACACATCCCCACACCAAAACATACCCACCTCCGTGCTTTACATTAACAATCACATTTTTCTTCTTTAACTCTTCGTTTTTTCTTCGCCAAATTGTCCTTTTACCGTGAGAACCAAACACATTAAACTTGCTTTCGTCGGTGAAAACAACAGTTTTCCAAAAATCAAGAGGTTTGTTCATGTGTTCTTTGGCAAAAGCGAGGCGTTTCTGACGATTTATTTCACTCATAAAAGGTTTTTTCTTGGTGTGTTCTGCCATGTAGACCAACAGAGTGCAGTATATTTCTTATTGTTCTTTCAGAGACCTGTATTCCAGAAACTGACTCGACCATATTAGCCAAATTTCTCGCGCTGGCATAATTATTTTTTTCGACTTCTTTCATAACTTTTTTCACCATTTAGCTTCTTTGGTCGTCCTGTGCGCTTTTGGTTTTCAACTGTACCACGTTCTTCATACCTTTCACACACATTTCTCACTGAGGAAAAACTTAAATTTAAATAAGCAGCAATTTCACCATATAATTTTTCTTGATTTCGCATCAAAATTATCTTTTCACGTGTGCCTATACTAAG
Organism: Latrodectus hesperus; assembly: GCA_037975125.1. Classification (NCBI taxonomy): domain Eukaryota; kingdom Metazoa; phylum Arthropoda; class Arachnida; order Araneae; family Theridiidae; genus Latrodectus; species Latrodectus hesperus. Next base: position 26,563,680 of record CM075850.1, on the reverse strand, counting down.
TTCTTTTGTTTTAGGCATAACTAGTTAATTTAAATATTTATATAAATTTATACACTTAGAAACTTTGTTCACAATTTATATATTGTATTATAGCTAAACAGTGAAACAAAACTAACTACAAAATTTAGAGACCATTAGTTTATTTCCACTTGACTTACTTAAACAATTTATTTTTCAAAATAAAATTGGTAGTTAAGCAAAATTTTTTAAAACACATTTGTATCAATGTAATTTTTTTTTTTTTTTTTGGTTGTGAAAAAATTATCAAAGTTGTATGATTTTCTTAAGAGTTAACGTTAAAAAACATATTGTGCCAATACTTTTTCCCGCCACTGTATAAGTTTTAAATTTTATAATAGTTTGGAAATTCTTTTAAAGAAAAATAATGATTTGATGAAATTTATTTTGAAAAATTTGAAGATAATTTTTACAATTATAAAAATATAATTTTCTTTTATCAGTGCAGCTTATTTTTTGGGGGTTATTTAGTTTTAATTTTAATCAAGTTTTGACTGAAATTAAGAAATGTAGATTAAAAAGAATTTAAATTTCGAATTTCTCAAATTATGGATTAGAAAAAAAATGCTATTGTTCTTTTAAAAATACAAATTATAAGTTATTTATTCCACATTGTTTGTAAAATTTGAAAATAATTAACAAACACAACTAAAACGCATTTTTTAAAATAGTAATAAAATGATAACAAATTTTGTGATGAGAGCATTTCCATACAAAATTTTCCTAACTCTGAATATTGGCTTTTATTATTTCATTGTTAACTCTATAATCGAATGAAAAATACAATTATAACAAATGATAAAGAATTTCTTTATCATTTGCACTTAAATGTTTTATGTGCAAATGACATTTACACTTAAATGCTGGTAGAACAATAAAGTTTAAATTAATTATATGAAAGTAAATAAAATTTTATAGATATTTTTAAATGTCATAATATATTAACGTATATGAACTTCAGCATATTTGTTTCGTGTTTTGCAATACTCATAATTCAAATAAATTTGCATCTTATTCACTGAAGGATATTTTAAATGCTAATTTAAACGTTAACACAAAAATTACACACATTTATTAGGGAGAGAGTTGAAAATTGGAATTTTTTTGGATCCCTTCTGAAAACGACGTCAATTTATTTTAACCATCAAAATACTTAAGTTATGAATTAAGAGTTATATGCTTAGCCAAATATATAAAAATTTTTCCTTCGTATTTGAATCACGATAAAACGTCACAAGGATAACGTAACTTTTCTCACTGTTTCTGAAAGGAGTGACCAAGAACTTAAAACAAAGAGTACATTCTAAATGAAAAATGAAAATAATAGAAACTAAAAACTTACTCAGATATGTGATTCAAATTTTATTTATTGCGATAACTAAAACTATTATGACACTTTGATTTGCTCAATAGCTTTCCTTGCTTTTAAAGTTGCATTTATTTTTGGAACATATCCTTTTGCAATGACAGCCTGTATAGCTTTGCCTCCCGCTTCTCGAATTAGTTGCATCTACTTTTGTCAGCGACATTTCAAGAAGAATTTTCTTCCTTGGATAGTAATTATTCTTTACAATTACGAATTGATTGCGTGTATAAAGCTGCTTAAGGGTAGGATTTTTATTTGCCAATTTATAGCAGTAGGAGTATTCTATTCCGCCAACAATGTTAACACATTTCGGCTCTCTATACAATCACGGTCGACCTCAAGGACTTCTATTCGGACAGTATAACCAATTTGAGCAAACTGTTTTTGTGAGATTCGTAACATTTTTTTGGTTTGCAGTAGAATATTTTTTTCGCAGTCGTTGTTTATATAGAAATTAACCCGTGTTTCTCAGTCAGAGCTTGATGTGAAAACGTGGTTGATTGCAAGTCCTCTACTATTTTTCTTTGCAATTTGGTTTTCGGAAAGACCATCGCTCAAATTATTTTCGGAAGTATTAACAGTTGGATGAGGAATATTGGATATGTGTTTAAAAAAACTGATTGAACATTTACTAGTAGATATGTCTTGAGATTTTTTATTTTGACTCATTATCTGAAATTATCTTATATGACGGAATCGACATCCATCGTGGCATTTTCCTCTTTGTACCAACATCTGAGCAATATCAACTCCGTCTATCGCTATTAAATGAATGATTCATGATAAATAAAAAAATGAGGTAAAATAATCAAGTTCTAAGATTTTGTAATCAACACAATTTTTCCATCACAAATAATCATAAACAAGATGATTTTAAATTACGGTTAATTTCAACGATTAACTGTACATTATTAACTGGAGAGATGATCTCTAGTAGCGTGGTAGTGATAGTAGTGAAAGCGTTGTTGGTTGCATGTAGTGATTAGTTATGTGTGGACATTATCAGAGTTATTGTTTAGAAGTAATAAATAAGGTGAACGCAAGACGGTAGGAGTAGCGACTGGAAAACTTAGCGTAAACTTATATATAAATACTGAAATTTGCAACTAATAATTATTAAAATAATCTATTGTAAAAATGAATACAAAAAACAAAGGCACAAAACGTGTTCATCACCTTCAGGTAATCAATGAAAAGATCAATTTCAAGTGGCAATTAGTTGGTTTCAACGATATTCCATTTCTTGGCGATAATAAACCTGTGGCTAGCCCAACTTTTTCTCTTCACAATGACGCCAGTATTTGGCAGGTGTTAATGGTAAAAAAAACGTTTCCTGAAGAAAGTGACAACTGTTCAATATTTTATGATATTGAATCCGGAATCGATACTACCCTAGATTCTAATGACAATGAACTTGATTTGACTCAAGACGAAATTGGAAGTGAACGCTCATCTGAGGACAGAGAAGTTATAAATGAACACTGGTGTGGAGACAGTGAAATTGAAAATGAATATTCGTATGAGGACTGTGAATTTGAAAGTAAAGATACAGTTGAAGAAAGTTCAAGCGATAATGAACTTAAACCACAAAAGAAATCAACTGCTTCACAGGCTAATTTAAGTAATGAAGAAATCAAACCGGAGAGAGTAAAGAAACATGAACTAAAATCAACTGCTTCACAAGTTAATCTAAGTGATGAAGAAATAGAACCATTGAACAAACCTAATTTAGAATCCAAAAGTGATGAAGAAATGAAACCATTGAACAAACCTAAGTTAAAGACTAAAACTCTGCAAGTTGACAAAAATAATGACAAAAATGATTTCGAGGAGTCAAAAGATTCAGAAAGTGATTGGGAATCAATCGGCTCTGTAGACTTGAAAAGAGCATTGGGTTTTCAAATAGTTCAAGTTGAAAACTCTATTGCTTGGGAGGCCATTAATTATACCCTACTGTTAACAATTGGGGGTGTAAAGAAAATTGTGAAGCCAAAATCTATTCCTGGATTAGCCACAGGCGAGCCTGTGGATTACCTGTATGTGTATGAGAGTGATATTGGTTTAAATTTGGATTATGTGAAAATTATTAACATTGAAGCATGTATAGATTATACCTTACTTGATTACTATCCTTTAGTAACGCAGATAGTTGATTCAAAGATTTGTGAAGACTTGAATAAATTGCTAGAAAGTCAGAGTCATTCAGATATAATTCTTGTGGCAGGTGATGTAAAGATTCCAGCTCATAAAAGCATCCTTAGTGCAAGGTCTTGTGTTTTTGATTGTATGCTACAAGAAAATCCACAGTTTAACAAAAACAAACTGGTGTTAGATTTGGAAAAAGATGTGGCCGAAGCCATGTTAACTTTCATGTACACTGGTGGTATTCCTTTGGAATTTCCATTGGAGAAGTGCAAAGCACTTAGTAAGGCAGCTGATGAATATGAAGTAACAGGCTTGAAGGAAACTGTAAAAGAATTATTATAAATAACTTTAGGTCCAGTTATTTGTTTTCAGTGTTTAGGTATAAGTGAATCTGGTTTGGATTCTATAGACATTCCTGAGGAACAATTAAAAGATGCCTGGCAGCAAGAAATATGTTTCCATAAATATGAAATTGAATAATTTATTTGTAAAATAAAGCATATTTTGCTGTAGAAAAACTTGCAATCTATTTTATTTTAAAATACAAGTAGATTTTTTCAGCTTTTGATTTTTTATATAAATACTATTAATATATACAGATATAATTTGTCTTGTAAAATTAAAATCAAATTATAAGCTCAATGCGTAGCATTTTGGCCTATACTTTAACTGCTAATGGGTTCAAGTTGAAATGTAATAGTTTAGATTTCATTTTTAACTTTAAGTTCTTGTTGTATGATTGTCGTTTGCAAATGAAATAAGGGTTGACAAACAACTAAAAATAAGATTTTGAGTGCATGCACGTAATAAAAATCAAATCAATTTCGTAATAAAAATCAAGTTTTCAAACAATTTTTTATTTAATAGTAGTGGTTAAAATAGTATCTCCTCATTTTAAATTGAATGTCAACTGCTTTACATTGTTTGAAACTTCTTTTTATTGTGCTAAGAAATATTCACATTACAGATTATATTTTAATAAATTCTTTTATAAATATGAATGTTAATTTTACTTTTGATATAAAATTAATAAATCTGTTTGAAAAATTAAAACAAAAATCTTTAATTTTTACTGCCAATTATGGCATTTATAGAATCAAAATCTAGGATATCTTTATAAAACATCTATATTATAATCCAAAATATTATTAGAACTTATATTACTTGAAATGATCTTTGGAAGCAGTTGAGAAGTCTCCAAATAAGCTGGTTATATTAATATGTATTGAACATTTTTGTAAAATTCATTTTATGCTTGGGTTATAAAAAAATTAAGCAAAAAGTATTGTTTTTAATGAAGTATTTAAAAATAATTTAATTTTTGTTAGCTTGTGTGATGATCATGACCACTGTTATATTGATGGAAAAGAGAACACTTTTGCAGATGCTGATTGTTATAGAAAAATTTATCATTTTTATTTATAGAGAACAGTGAGGAAGATTGAAGTTTTTCAGTGCTTATAAAATAAAATACTTGTCAACCAAGCAAATCATCAATTTGTTTGCTTTTACTCCCCACGAGTGAGATAGTTAAATGATTAGATACGAACCTGCCGGTAAACAGCTTGTGATTTTGATTCCCAATTTGGGCAAGGATGTTTACAGTAGCAAAAACTACTTTTAAACTACAATTAATTCCAACATGGTTTGGTTAAATTAACCCTTGCATGCATATAGTATGCAAAACAAATCAAACCAATAAGTTTTATGAATTTGTATAAAAAGCAAAAATTATTGAAGAAAAAATTAGGTTAAATAAAGATATGCTCATTAAAATAATTTTTGATTAGTTGCTTATGAGAAAATTTTGAGCATTTATTTAAAACATTTTACTGATTTTGAAGTTTTATTTCTTAAATGTAAAAAGTGATTTTGTAATGAAAAGTATTCAAATTATCTTTAGTATAAAAGAATTATTATATCAGTATTTTCTCATTTCTATCCTTTCTATGTAATACTTTTCTTAGCATTTGTTTTTGAGTTTTTGTTATTAAATCCACTCCAATAATATAATATTTTCATATTTTTGTTTTTGACTGAGAAAAACTAGCAGTTGTCTTCTAAGTATTGATAATTGTCTTTGCACTGTGCTTGGCACTTTTCTTATTGAGAAAATTTTAAGCCCATTATATATTCAACATTAAGCTTAAATTATCCATGAATCTAAATATTGTACCAATATATTTTGCTCATTGAATTATGGATATTACACTTTCCAAAAAAAGCTAATTTTTTATTGTTGCTTTATTGAGGTATTCTGCATTATAAATTTTCCAATAGTTTAGTGTAATTCTGCTAATAGCAAACTGTCAGTTTTGCTTGGTAAACTCTAGGAACTCATAAAAATCAAAACAAAGATAGTAAAATTAAGTTTTAAATAAAAATGTATTCAAACCACAAGACATCAATGTTCGAAATAACAAAAGTTACCATAAGCTAAAATATTTGGTTATTAATCTTAGGGCTGCAGTTCATACCAAAATACTCTATTTTAAGTCAGAAATAAAATTTTCTTGTTTAAAATGCATTTTTTATTTCTAAAATAATCAAAATTTTGTAAATACTTTAAAGAAAAATCACAAAATTGTTTGCTTTTCATTAAAATTTTTTAATAAAATGTTGAGTGTTAGTGAAATTTAAAAGAATCACAAAGTTTGTTTGAATGCAATGTTAATTACGAATGCAATCTGAGTATTTATTTCAGTAGTAATTTTTAAAAACTATAATTTTTTTAAATGCATTTTCTTATATACATATTATATAATATTAATATTTCATTCAAGAATTTTAATTTTTTATTGATTTATAAATTTTTGATAAGTCAGGCATAATTTATCAATTTAGAAACATAAATCAGAATTTTTAAGAAATTTATTTAGAAGAGTATATACTTAAAATTTATGAGATATATACATATAAAAATAATCACTGTCATAAATATTAAAATGAATCACATGGTTTGGAAAAAGAATATGAAATACATTTGATTTTTTGACCACATTAAAAATGATAGAATGGGAAAAAAAATTTCTGTCATTGTTATTTTTAAATACAAAATAAATTTATAAAAATAATTTCTTTTATTGATAAAAATAACATGAACTTGTTAAGCCAATTGTAATTTATGGTAGCATGACTAGGACACATACTAATTTAAAAGAAAGGAATTTAAAGATTTTGAGAGGGAAAATACTTAGAAAAATAGTGCCGTAAAAATTAAATTTGAATAGTAAATCAGAACATATATATGAATGAATACTCTTATCAAATAAAGATGTGGTATTGACAAGTCAATGTTTATAATTACTTTGTCATGAAAGGATCAGAAAATAACAGGATAGAAAAAGGTAAAAAATCAATTTATGACCAATAAAAATGTAGAACAAGGAAAAGATGTAGATATTTTATTAATTAAAAATAATAGAAATCTTGAATTAATGAATAAATTAAATCAAGGATAGAGTATCTAGAAGAATATAATATGTGTAAAAAGAACTTAAAAAAGTTATTTTTTTGCCATCTATATTTAACAGTATTCACTCAATTTAGTTGAGTTGCTGAGAAATACCCTGCATAATATGAAAAAACAAAATTTGCCGAGTCCACATAATAGAACGAATCTTTAAGATTATAGGTATATATTTAACATTGTTATCAGTCAAATCAAGCTGGCTAGATTTGTAATTTAAAATCAGATGTAGATTCAAAAATTTTTCTAAATTAAAGCTTGTTTAAATAATTTCTTTTGTGATTACATTTTATATAAAAGTAGATAGTGCCTTGCTTTATTTAGTCTGTATTATTGGAATTAAACTTCTCACCAATAGAATTTATGAGTATTCATGTTAAAAATATATTACCCAAAGTGAAACAACGGATCATCGGGTAAATAATTACCAATCAAAAGTAATAGGAAAAATAATTAAGTAATCCAATAAAAATCGTATATTTTTATTCTAATTTAAATAAAAAGCAAATATTCAAAATAATTTTTGGTGTATTCATTGTAGAAATACATGTGACCATTTAATGAAAATTAATAATGTTTTTAACCCACATTTTTAACAACAACTACAAGAAACATAATATCTTCAGCTAAAATTTTAAAAAAATAGAGGTTTTTGATTTTAGAAATGTTTTTTTTCCCAAAGAAATAGTCCTATATGAAGCTAACTTACAGCCGCTTCAAACTAGAAGAAAATGCTAACCTCACCAAATACTTGAACAAACTTTCCAGCTATGGCCAGCATAACAAAACATCCGTGTATCTAAACAACTGGCGCAACAATCAGCGACTGAAGAAAAACAACCCGTTTAGTCACGTTGAGCTTCTGCATTTACCTTCTGATAATATTGAGCCTCACTCCTTAAAATCTTGCTTAAGTCCAGCAGAAGAACTCCCAAAAGTCCAATTTCACCTCAGTTTATCTACTTCAGCCAGCAAGAAAGACTTGATCCCAGCTCACCTTAAGCAGTTGGCACTGGAGGTTATTAATAAAATCCCGGATGACGCCGGAGAGCATTTGAGCCAGCCCTTCTCTTTCCCCAGCCCTGGGCTCAAACAACTGGCGCAACAGATGAGCTGGAATCAAGTCTTTCTTGCTGGCTGAAGTAGATAAACTGAGGTGAAATTGGACTCTTCGGAGTTCTTCTGCTGGACTTAAGCAAGATTTAAGGAGTGAGGCTCAATATTATCAGAAGGTAAATGCAGAAGCTCAACGTGACTAAACAGGGGGTGTATTTAAGCAACTGGTGCAACAATCAGCGACTGAAGAAAAACAGCCCGTTTAGTCACGTTGAGCTTCTGCATTTACCTCCTGATAATGTTGAGCCTCACTCCTTAAAATCTTGCTTAAGTCCAGCAGAAGAACTCCCAAGAGTCCAATTTCACCTCAGTTTATCTACTGCAGCCAGCAAGAAAGACTTGATCCCAGCTCATCTTAAGCAGTTGGCACTGGAGGTTATTAATAAAATCCCGGATGACGCCTGAGAGCATTTGAGCCAGCCCTTCTCTTTCCCTAGCCCTGGGCTCAAATGCTCCCCAAAACTGTCACCGGAAATAGCCGTTGATGACGAAGTCAGGCATCGAAGGAGAAAAAGCTGCCTGGAGTTTCTAAGCAAAATACTTATTTTTTATTTTTAAGTTCATTTTGTTTTTAATCAAAGTGAAAAAAACTACAAATGCTTCTCAAATATTTAGTAAATTTGCAATTATTATTTAATAAACCCAAACAAATTATTATTAATATTGAAATAAACTTAAAGTTGTATAACCAATATAAAAATATATTTACCTATTAGCTTCAGTTTATTTTGATTTTTTGAATATCGACCCATTCTTGTTTTTTTGTTGAGCTTTATTAGGAGATACTGTCGCTGCATTTCTATTTAAATACCTAATTCGTATAAATGTTCTCAAGGGGCAAGAGAATTTAATTGCCTTTCGATTTACAGTAGGAAAAGAAGACTCTGTTTCATTTATTAATGTTGCTTTGACATTTTTCCCTTTAGAAAATGCGTCGCCATGAAATTCGCAAAACATTATATCCATTTGTTTTATAGTTTCCATCCATGCTTTTGTTGGAACAGTAAGTCCCCCAGCAGAAATTAAATTAATCCACTCGGAATGATTGGGCATATCGACTGAATTTCTTGATTTAGTTCCAAGTGAATTATCTTTAATTTTATAAGCAATATTACCTGCTACATAAACCATAGCTTCTTTTTCAAATGGAGATGTATCACAATTTAGATTGGAAGAGACAAGTTCATTTTCCCAAGATAAAGGTAAGGGATTAATTAAGAATTCACGATTTAATTCACACACTCAAACATTCACTCACACACTCAATTCTTTCAATAGCTTCTACTAATCTTCTTCTTTTCGTTTATCTCTGTTCTCTTGGAGTATTTAGAATTAAGTTTAAAGCCGGTAACTTAAGATTAGGCAGAGCCGTCGATTTTAACATTTTTCTCTCTGGCAAACCAAGTAGTCGATTTTGCATGTCGTCCATACATTCCTTCAAATCAAAATGCTCATTGCACACTCTAGCATTCTTAATGTTGATTTGTCACTTCTTCGACATCTTTGCATCCATTCCTTCGAAAGCCTTTGATTTTCTTTTGGAAATCGATGAAATATTATGTGTTTCCCTTTTGTATTTTGATACGTATTTGAACACATAGCAACAGCACACGAAGTCATGTTTCCTCTTTAAGAAATACTCTTGCTTAAAATGAAAACATTAACATTAAACAAGCCAAAATGAATGAGAAAGCTGCGATCAGACACAAGCTAACATAGAGAATGCCAGCCAGTCGATGCCCAAAGACGTCACGCTCTTCCCCTTTCCGGTGACAAGGCAGCACGCGATACATCAAAGCGATAAGCCAGCCCTTCTGTTTTCCCTAGCCCTGATGTTTAACAATGAGATAAACTTCCCAGCCAGAGAAATTCATCATTTCCTTTACATTACCAAGTCACTGAATCATAGCCAAAATCTTCTGGGAGCCGAGGCTCCGGGCTCGGTCTCGAGACGCTAGTCTCCTTCACTGGGTTTCTGGAATTGCGTGGGTTTGGGACGTGTCCACGTTAATCTGTGATCTCCAAAGTTCTTCCGCTGGTGTGGCGTATATGTGGAGAGGAGGGTGCCAGCTCAGGTGTGGCCACGTCACCTGACAATGGTTCAAAAAATTACGAGGCACCTTAAAATGAGCAAAAGTCGTACTTTCACCTTCGTGGTGCTCATATCCAAACGAAAGACGCATCCTGTTTACTTAAATCGCACAGTCAACGGCATAGCGAGCTTGGTTAGCCAAGTGTCATATAGGCAACAACAACAACACAACAACTTTTCCTGTACTTAGTTCGTACTGAGTACAGTTACTTTTAAAGTAACAAGTATTTTATCAATTACATTTTGTACTTGTTAAAATTTTTTTGTAGTGCCATCTAACAGATTAAATTATAATGACAAAGTTTTTAAAATTTTATAAATAAATTGAATAAAAGCTTAATTAATAATTAATTAAAACTAAATAAGTAGATCAATAATATTTTATATTACTCCATAAAATTAACTAATATAATTAATGTTTTAATTTAAATTATCATCATTTATAAATAAACATTCACTTAAATATTAATGAAAAGATCTATAAGAAATAGTTATTATTATTTATGCAACATTTCATTAATTGCAACTTTTTGTTTTTCCTGTAATGCCTTAATTTCTAATATGAGGTAAATAAATATAAATTATTACAAAAGTTTATTACAAACTTATTACAAAGTAAATTATCTCCAAAAGTTTTTTTTGTAAAAAATTGTAAACTTCTAAATTTTTTTAAATGTATTTCATTCAATATAAAAATCATGACATTTTGTTATTTACATTTGTTTTCAGAATTTATATCTGTTCTAAGTAAATTTTCCAATTACTCAATAGTAATTTTCAAAGATTTCCAATGTTAATGAAAATGTAAAATTAGATGTGATAACATAATTTCAATTTTTCAACCTAATCATCTTAATTTTTTATTAGAATTTAGTAAGACTTTCCAAATATATAAATGAATTTTTATAATTAACTGGTAAATATTTTGCAAAGAATTGTAAAGTGGGAGGTTTAATCAATTACAAAGATATTATAAGTTTGCTTACAAAAACACAGCAATTAATCAAAAAATAAACTTAAATTAAATTTCCTTTATTTTTCTATAATTAAACATTAACGAGACAAACATAGTAAAAATTTTTTATGGATAACAGATAGTAATTTTTATTATAAAAGACGTTTATTTGTTTTTATTTTTATGTAGTAGATAAACCATTTTTTTCTGAAATAAAAATTGCATTAACTCACATACCTTGTTTCAGTTACCTGAAACTTAATCAATTTATGGCTAAATAAAGTAGCTTTGCAATTAAAACTGCATTAATAATGTTTAAGTAAACAAAATGATTTTATATTGGATATAGTTGCATAAAATTTCAATACCTATCAAAAAATATAAAACAGTTTTACCAACAATCTACAGGTTATAATGTTTTCAGGTAAAATATTGAAAAAAAATGCTTAATACAAAATGGAGGAACAAAAATACATATATTTTATTTACATCAATCTTTAATTTAAGAAATAAACATGACGGTAACACATGATGGTATAAATAAAGATAAGGTAAAAATTAATCAAAGCTTTTTTTTCATTTCGAAACTTTAAATTAAAATGAATTAACTACCTTTATTAGGTTTAAATCAACATTCTCATTATCTGAATAAAAATAAATCATATGGTAAAACATATTAAAGAACATTTTTTCTAAAAGTTTAAATTCTATATATTAACAGTAAAATATATAGTGAAACTACACTACTGGCCATTAAAATTGCTACACCAAAAAGGAATGCAAATAACAGAACGATATTTATTGGACGCATACATTATAGTGGAAAGAACAAGTGATTAGATTTACAGGAAATTAGGATGTAAAGATCTTGAGAAATCAGTACCCAGAGCAGCCACCTCTGGCTGCAATAACAGCATTTATCTGCCTAGGCATGGAGTCAAACAGAGATTGTATGGGATGTACGGGGATCTCAGTCCATGCAGCTTCAACACTATGCCACAGTTCATCGACAGTAGTGGATGGTGAGTGATGGCGTGCCAATCGCTCAGCAACCATTGACCACACGTTCTCAATTGGTGACAGATCAGGAGAACGTGCTGGCCAGAGTAACAGTCGAATCTGTTCTGTATCAAGGATGTTCAGAACAGTACGGGCAACATACGGTCGTGCTTTATTCTGTTGAAGCACAGCATTAGGGAGGCCTCGAAGATAGGGCAGAGCCATGGGCTTTAACACATCGGAAATGTAACGGTTGCTGTTAAAAGTGCCGGTAAGGCGAACAAGGGGTGATCGAGACGTGTATCCAATGGCACCCCATACCATCACTCCAGCAGATGGGCCAGTATGGCGATGTCCAATGCAAGCTGGCAATGCACGTTCTCCACGATGCCTCCAAACACGGATGCGGCCATCGTGGTCCTGTATACAGAATTGAGATTCATGTGTAAAGATGACGTGATGCCATTCCTGCGTCCAGGTTCGTCGCTGATCACACCATTGAAGGCGCTCCTGTCTGTGACGCAGCGTCAATGGTAGCCGAAGCCAAGGTCGTCGTGCAGCAATCCATGCTGCTGCAAACGTCGTCGAACTGTTCGATTAGAAACTTGTTGGCTTGCGAATGACTCCATTTCTCGACTCAGGGTTCGTGACGTGGCTGTACAATCCCTTGTGACCATGCGGATAAGATGTCTGTCTTTTCTGCTGTTAGTGATGGGGGGTCGCTGAGATCCTGCATGACGTTCCGTATGATTGTCCTGAACCCATCGATTCCATATTCTGCTAACAGTCATGGAGTCTCAACCGACGCGAGCAGCAATATTGTGGTACGATAAACCACAATCCCGGTGTTACGTTTCGTTTTAATTTGAATAATTCTGAATTCGATTTCTGGATCATTTATAAAAATGGAATTCTTTTCAACGTAACATAATAAAATTATGGGCCGAAATATCTACGCGACATTTAAATTGAAGACAAAAATTATCAATAATGACTTTGAAAAACAGAAGTTGAAATATTTATTTCTTATCGAAATCAAAACATTGCTCACGCAAACAGTTACATGGGTGACGTCACTCGCTTCTCTAGCGATTGGTTGTTACACCCAGTAAGCTATAATCCTTCCTCGATCAAAGTCAGACACGTACTGATAGGCATTTCTTCTTCTTACACGAGGCATTACAACAACTTTCTTCTGTACTTGTTACATTTAGTTAAGTACACTGTAACTACAATGATTACTTTGAAACAGTCACGTACACACGTACCATCACCCTCTGTAGCTCTACTATCAGAAGGTACTGCACGTACTCGCTGATTACTTTGTAACAAGCAATCGAGGAGCTCACGTACTCCTCGATTGCTTTGTAACAGGCACGTAAACACGCATTTGCTGATTACTTTGTATAAAAATAACAAGCACGTTCTCATTAATTATTTTGTAACAGGCACGTACTCACTCTGTCTTTGAAACTGGTCAAGTACATTGTACCTGCAACTGTCTGAGGATACTGGAACTCGCGCTGACTTTGTTACTGGAAGTACTGAGGATTTGGAAAAAAAAGTACTGATTAGAGGTTGTTACATTCAAATACTGGTTATAGGTATTTCTTCATATCCCTAGTCTCTAGTAGCGTGGTAGTGAAAGCGTTGTTGTTTGCAAGTTTTGATTATTTGTGCGGATATTTTCAAAGTTATTGCTTATACGTAATAAATAAGGTGAACGCTAGAGGGTAGGAGTTACCAGTGGAAAACTTAGCGTAAACTTATATATAAATACTGAAATTTGCAGCTAATAATTATTAAAGTAACCCATTGTTATAAAATGAATGCAGAAAACCAAGGCAGAAAATGTGTTAATCACCTTCAGGTAATCAACGAAAAGATCAATTTCAAGTGGCAATTAGTTGGTTTCAACGATATTCCATTTTTTGGCGGTGATAGTCCTGTGGCCAGCCCAACTTTTTCTCTTCACGATGACGGCATTAGTGTTTGGCAGGTGTTAATGGTGAAAACCCTGTTTCCTAAAAAAAGTGACAACTCTTCAATTTTTTATGGTATTGAATCCGGAATCGATACAACTCTAGATTCTGATGACAATAAACTTGATTTGATTCAAGACGAAATTCGAAGTGATCGCTCATCTTATAAAAGTGAAGTTATAAATGAAAACTTGAGTGAAAACAGTGAAATTGAAAATGAATATTCGTATGAGGACAGTGAATTTAAAAGTGAAGATACGGTTGAAAAAAGTTCAAGAGATGATGAAATTAAACCACCAAAGAAAGTTGATGTTAAATCAACAGCTTCACAGACTGATTTAAGTGATGAAGAAATCAAACCAGAGAGTGTGAACAAGTGTGAACTAAAATCAACTGCTTCACAAGCTAATCTAAGTGATGAAGAAATGAAACCATTGAAAAAACCTAAGTTAGAAACTAAAAGTCTGCAAGCTTATATAAATAATGACAAAAATGATTTCGATGAGTCAAAAAGCGAAGAGAGTGATTGGGAATCAAACAACTATGGAGACTTGAAAAGAGCATTAGGCTTTCAAATAGTTAAACTTAGTGAATCTATTGCTTGGGAGGCCATTAATTATATCTTACTGTTAACAATTGGGAGTGTAAAGAGAATTTTAAAGCCAAAATCTATTCCTGGATTAGCCACAGGTGAGCCTGTGGATTACCTGTATGTGTATGAGAGTGATATTGGTTTAAATTTGGATTATGCAAAAATTATTAACATTACAGCATGTATTGATTATACCTTACTGGATTGCTATCCTCTAGTAAGGCAAATAGTTGATTCTAAAGAGATTTGTGAAGACTTGAAGAAATTGCTAGAAAGCCAGAGTCATTCAGATATAATTCTTGTTGCAGGTGATGTAAAGATTCCAGCTCATAAAATCATCCTTAGTGCAAGGTCTTATGCTTTTGATATTATGCTACAAGAAAATCCACAGTTTAATGAAAACAGACTGGTGTTAGATTTGGAAAAAGATGTTGCAAAAGCTATGGTAACTTTCATATACTCTGGTGGTATTCCTATGGAATTTCCATTAGAGAAGTGCAAAGCACTTAGTAAGGCAGCTGATGAATATGAAGTAACTGGCTTGAAAGAAACTGTAAAGAAATTCTTTATAAATAACTTAGATCCAGATGTTTGTTTGCAGTGTTTAGGTATAGGTGAATCTGGTTTGGATTCCATAGACATTCCTGAGGAACGATTAAAAGATGCTTTGCAGAAAGAAATGTGTTTACATAAATATGAAATTGAATAATTTGTTTTATTTGTAAAATAAAGTATATTTTGCTGTAGAAAAACTTGCAATCTATTTTATTTTAAAATACAAGTGGATTTTCCAGCTTTTGATTTTATATAAATAACTATTAATATGACCAGATATAATTTGTCTTTTAAAATTAAAATCAAATTATAAGCGCAATGCATAGCATTTTAGCCTGTAGTTTAACTGCTAATTGGTTCAAGTTGAAATGTAATAGTTAAGATTTCATTTTTAATTTTAAGTTCTTGTTGTATGATTGTCGTTTGCAAACCAAATAAGGGATGATAAACAACTAAAAATAAGATTTTGAGTGCATGCACATAATAAAAATCAAATCAATTTAATTTAAAATTTTCGAATGAACTGTTTATTTTTTATTTAATAGTAGTGGTTAAAATAGTATCTCCTCATTTTAAATTGAAAGTCAACTGCTATACATTGTTTGAAACTTCTTTTTATTGTGCTAAGAAATATTCACATTGCAGATTATATTTTAATAAATTCTTTTATAAATAAGAATGATAATTTTACTTTTGGTATGAAATTAATAAATCTGTTTGTAAAATTAAAACAAAAATCTTTATTTTTTTACTGCCAATTATGACATTTATAGTATCAAAATTTAGGATATCTTTTTAAAACATGTATATTATAATCCAAAATATTATTATAACTTTAATTACTTGAACTGATCTTTGGAATTAGTTGGAAAGTCACTAAATAAGCTGGTTTTATTAATATTAAAATATGTATTGAACATTTTTGTAAAATTCATTTTCTGCTTGGATTATAAAAATTTAAGCAAAAAGTATTATTGTTTTTAATGAAATATTTGAAAATACTTTTGATTTTTGTTAGATTGTGTGATGATCATGGCCACCATTATATTGATGGAAAAGAGAACACTTTTGCAGATGCTGATTGTTATAGAAAAACTTATCATTTTTGTTTACAGAGAGCAGTGAGGAAGAGAGAAGTTTTTTAGTGCTTATAAAATAAAAAATACTTGTTAACCAAGTAAATAACCATCATTTTTATTTGATTTTACTCACCGTGAGTGAGATAGTTAAATGATTAGATACGAACCCGCAGGTAAACAGCTTGTGATTTTGCTTCCCAATTTGGGCATGGATGTTTAGAGTAGCAAAAAATCACTTTTAAAGTAGAATTCAACATGGTTTGGTTAAATTAACCCTGGTATGCATATAGTATGTAAAACAAATCAATCAATCACTTTTATGAATTTGTATAAATTATTGAAGAAAAAAATTAGGTTGAAGAATCAGATTAAATGAAGATATGCTCATTAAAATAATTTTTGATTATATGCTTATGAGAAAATTTTGAGCATTTATTTAAAACATTTTACTGATATTGAAATTTTATTTCTTAAATATGATAAGTGATCTTATGATGAAAAGTATTCAAATTATCATTAGTATAATTTTTATGTAATACATTTCTTTGCACTTGTTTTTGAGTTAATTAAATCCATTCCAATAATATAATGTTTTCAAATATTTAAGGTAATATTTTCATATTTTAAGTTTTGACTGAGAATATTTAGCAGTTGTCTTCTCAGTTATGATAATTATCTTTGCACTGTGCTTGGCATTTTTCTTATTGAGAATATTTTTGGCCCATTATATATTCAATAGTGAGTTTAAATTATCCAATAATCTAAATATTGTACCAATATATTTTGCTCATTGAATTATGGATATTACACTTTCCAAAAAAAGCTAATTTTTATGGTAGCTTTATTGAGGTATTCTGCATTATAAATTTTCCAATAGTTTAGTGTAATTCTGCCAATAGCAAGTTTGTCAGTTTTGCTTGGTAAACTCTAGGAATTCATAAAAATCAAAACAAAGATAGTTAAATTAAGTTTTAAATAAAAAAAAATGAATTCAAACCACAAGACATCAATGTTCGAAATAACAAAAGTTACCATAAGCTAAAATATTTGGTTATTAATCTTAGGACTGCAGTTAATACCAAAATACTCTATTTTAAGTCAGAAATAAAATTTTCTTGTTTAAAATGCATTTTTTATTTCTAAAATAATCAAAATTTTGTAAATACTTTAAAGAAAAATCACAAAATTGTTTGCTTTTCATTAAAATTTTTTAATAAAATGTTGAGTGTTAGTGAAATTTAAAAGAATCACAAAGTTTGTTTGAATGCAATGTTAATTACGAATGCAATCTGAGTATTTATTTCAGTAGTAATTTTTAAAAACTTTAATTATTTTAAATGCATTTTCTTATATACATGTTACATATTATTAATATTGCATTCAAGAATTTTAATTGTGTTTTATTGATTTATAAATTTTTGATAAGAGTCAGGCTTAATTAACAATTAGATTTTTTAAGAATGCTATTTAGTATATAGTACCCAGTTGTAATAAAGTATTTTGTGTTATATACATTACTATGATAGCATCATAATTTTAATACATATGTATTTATGATTTACATTATAAAACTAAAATGAAATTGACACAATGTTACATTCAATGTGATTAACTGTACATTTTCAGTATTATAGCTAGTTTCAATCCTTGATCAGAAGATATTGAGAAACCTGAATACAGATATTAAAAATATAGTTCATGGTATAATGTGTAGTACAACATCAAAAATATCACAAGTCAACTAATTTTCCATCAATAAATTATTTTTTAACAATTTCTTATTAAAATTTTTCTCTTTCATCTATACTATCATGAGAAATAGTAAAGTTTACATTTTCAATAATTAAATTACGTATGTAAGAAACTTATTTCATGTGATATATTGCAATTTCTGAGAAATATAATGTAAAATCCTATTTTCTCCAATTCTCTGTCTTGAGGATGGATTTTTGTCTTCAAAATTTATAAAGTTAAGATTGTGATTCAAAAATTGATTTAAAGTTTTTTTAATTAAGTTATAAATTTCCTATCAATCAATAATCCACAAACAGTGTAGTTATAGGGATCATTTGAGGTAGTGTGATCTATCATGTAAGATATTTCCTCATCATACAATCTAGGTACTACTGTGATTAGATTGTGACATTTTCTGTTGTCAACAAAGTTAAAATAGAAAATTTTATACTCCAATTTGTCTTTTGAGTTGTCAGTTCTAAACTTCTCTGAAACCAAAGAGAGTTAGAATCAACAATTATTTGTATTGTCAAAACTTTTAAAACACAAATAGTGGTTAATTATCAGCGAGTCAGCCTTGGCCTGCAATAGGCTGTTAAGCTTGAGAAGAAGAAGAAGTGGTTGATTAAAAAAAATTTCTCTTAATAGGGAAAATCAATCAAAAGTTTATTATGCTTAGTTTCTAAATAGAACAATTTCGTGAATAACATTATATGCCATATCATTTCTGGCTTAATAATTTTTTAGTTAACTGTATAGTAGAAAGTTGTTTATATTATGAGAATTGAAATCACTGTATTTAGACTACTATATTTCCAATTGATTAAAAATTTAATTAAACAGTTTTCTATTCTTATTAAGTATAGCAAAATGAATTGTATGTTTCATTTAAACTTTTCAGTAAGAATATACAGAAGGCAATGGAATTTCAATCAAAACTTTAGATTTACACTTTTAACTTTAAAATAAAACTAAAAGTTCAATCTTACAGTGTATCTAACAATAATATTTAGTTATTTAAAATCAAATCTATTAATATATTCATTAATTTGATTTTAACTGATTCTTTAACAAAAGATGCAAAAACTTTTACAGAGAAATAAATTTTTAATCACACTTTCTTTTAAGAATATTAAAGCTAAATTTGTTAACAATTATAGTTAGCTATCGATACCTGTAAATTTGTTAGGTTAAAAGTGTAAATTAAGTATTAACATAAATATTAATTGTAATTGCATTTTAATAATATGAATTTATTTCTTCTCCAACTGCATTTTTATAAAGAACTCATTAAGCTTTGTGTTGCAAATAGAGTTATAATATCAAAATTTCTTATTCATTTCTTGATAAATAACTACACTCAGGATAAAATTTGAGTATAATGAAACTTGAAAGTTAATGAAAACTTTTTTCATATAAAAGCCAAATTTACTTGTCTAAGTTTTGTGATCATCACGAGAAAGGATATATGAGATACATATATAAATTCATATGACAAAGGTAACCCAAGATTTCAAATGCTTATTTTTACAAAAATGTTTTACTTCTATAAAAAAATTTAGTGAACGCGTAAAATCGCACCGACGACCAAAAAAATAAAAACTTTCATATTCATATTAAGGGCAAATCTAGATCAAAGTAACAATAAGAAATTATTTGGCGGAATTTGGGCCAAACTTCCTTGTCGACGAAAATTAAAAACTTATTCTAGAAAATACATTCCTAAGAAATATATTAGTAAGTTGTAATATTATGTATATATTAACAAAAGAATGTTGAGTTGGAAATTAAGTTTAAGTAGTATAAATTTCCAAAATTCAAAATATATTAACTAAGAAGTGATTAATCAATGGTATTTGATTATCACATGATATTTCAGTAGTTATATGACAGAAACAGTTGGTTGGTTGGTAGGTAGGTATTTCTGAAGACTTTTAGCTGCTCCGGCTTTTGTCTCTATTATTCTAGTAAGATCTTTATTCAAAATCTGTTGATGCCTAAGAGGAGTTTAATAAACGTTTTTAGTTTTTTCGAGTTAGATGTGACGATTTTGATCAACTGTTTGTAGTTTGTTATTTTCTCTTGTATTTTTAAATTATGCAAGAATTGTTTGCGGTCCTGTTTATGTCTGGGTAGGGATGAGAAGAAATACTTGTAACAAGTATTTTGTAATCAGTATTTGAATGTAATAATCTGTAATCAGTACTTTTTCTTCCAAATACTCAGTACTTCCAGTAACAAAGTCAGCGCGAGTTCGAGTATCCTCAGACAGTTGCAGGTACAATGTACTTGACCAGCGAGTACGTGCTTGTTACAAAGTAACAAGCAATTACGTGAGTACGTACTTGTTACAAAGTAACAAGCAAGTACGTTGTACGTGGTTGTTACAAAGTAACAAGCAAGTACGTTGTACGTGGTTGTTACAAAGTAACAAGCAAGTACGTTGTACGTGGTTGTTACAAAGTAATAAGCAAGTACGTGAGTACGTGGTTGTTACAAAGTAATAAGTGTACTTGATTAAATGTAACAAGTACAGAAGAGCCAATGACAAAGCGAGTACAAGTAACAATGTCATCGATATATCGATACAGACGGACGAATTAGGAGATTGTGTCAGGATTTGGGAAATCTCTTCCCATGATAGGAAGGTTGGGTAGGAGAAGCGAAATGAGATGCTGGTTTAACTGGAAAATAGAAAATTGATTCTTGGGAATTAGAAAATCTCTTTGGGCTGAAGCAACACCCCCTAGAGATGCGTGTATTTTAGGAGAGGGTGTTGGCTGGAAAGGGTACATTAGGAATTTCTATTGCGAAATAAAGAAAAAAAGCAAGTTCATTTGTTTAGTTTCTGTTAATAAAATAAATGAGTTGGGAAAATAAATAATCGTAGCACATTTATTTAATGGTTATACTTTGTTTTAAATATGTCACTTTCTAATATAAGAAAAAAGCCTGATATTCTTGTTTTATATTATTCCATATTTATTGACTTATTTTTCTTATTATTTTTTAACTTTTAACTAATTTTAATTAAATTTTTTAAATCTGATCATTGTTTCCAAAATTATTTTATTGGCTTGAACAAAAAAAGAATGGAATTTTTTTTACTATATTTTAGTTTTAAAAATAATTTTTAAAAAAATATTTCTAAAAGTAATTAAATTTTTTACTTTAACAATTTTTTCTCTTCAAAAATATTTTTACCATTAAAAATTAGGTAGTTATATAATCACATAAATTGCTGTTCTGAAAATGAGAAAAAAAATTAAGGGAAATTGTTCACATAAATAAAAATGCATAGTTTCAATTCGTATATAAAATTTAAAATGGTATGATTGGGGGATGATTTTCGAAAACAGGAAAAGATATTTGAAAATAATTAATAACACTGAATTCTGAGAATTTTCTAGAACTTTTTGTATTTCAAATATAGAATTTTACTCTTTAATGTAAGTACCTGTTAAAAAATAAAAAACATTCGCTCATTATTCATAATGAGCTGCATTTAAGCAAATTAATTAAGATGTGTTATATTAAGTAGTTTTATAGAAAAATTAAATTTCGTTTAGAATTTTAATCAGAAAATACGTATTTCTAACTTATCTCAAAATAATATAACTGGGAATCAAGCATCTAAATTAAAATGTACGCCATCACATTAGATTGAGAAAAATTACCTTTATTTTTATAAAACCAAGTTTTCAGTTCAGATTTATGTCGGTAAATTCAGTTTAAATCGTAAAAAAAAAAAAAAAAAAAAAAATACTTTTTGCATAAATTTCTGCACAAAATATAACATAATTCTATTTAAATAAATGAACCGAAATTTATCAGAACATAATTTAAAAAAATCATAAGAATGAGAATATTGCCTAATATGCTACAATTTTTCTTGAAAATGTGCCAGTGATATATATATATATATATATATATATATATATATATATATATATATATATATATATATATATATATATATATATATATATATATATATATATATATATCTTGAAACTACGTAACGTAAACTCTGGACCCATTTAGATGACATAAAGCAAACATTTGAATATGTATGTAATGTAATATAATTTAAAGATTTGAAAAAAAATTTCGAGATATTTGAATGAATTTATGATAAATCAATTTCCAGATATAGTTTGTTCATAACATTGAATATTGAAAATATTATAAGATTAAAATTTGCATGATTGCAAATCCTAGGATTTTGTTTACCAAAGTTATTGTAAAATGGGGGAGAAAAAAGTAAACTGTTTTATATCAAGTTATATTGAAATACTTACAGTTTTGGTTTATATTACAGATCTTGATTAAAATGTTTTAATAAAACTTCCTTAAAAATTACACCGTATTTCTTTACATTCTTTTAGAATCGTTACTCAAAAAACTGTAAATATTAAAATATCAAGACACATATTTTATATAATAATTTCTTAAACATATGAAAAATATGAAATATGTTTTAATATAATATTAATTTCAGTTTAAAATATAGTATGAAATTCCTGATAAAGTTCTAAGATATAATTGCACATTAGTGGATAGCAAATAAAACTATCTTATTTCCAAGTACATAACACAAATAATATTATTGAATTTTAAAGAATAAATTTTAACTATATTGGTTTTGAAACCTCTTAAGCTAATATCATGATAAATCATAAATGAGAAAACTGAAAATCTTATTATATTTGATTTAAAAAAAAAGCGAGGCAAATTTAGTGAAAATTCATAGTTTTCGTTAAATTTGGGTAGAACTATTTCAATTTTCCCACCAGTGTATGGTCTCTCGTTTTCAGGAAAGAAACACGATGTAAATAACATTATCTATTTTTCGGTCATATAATTCCCCTTCTACCGTGGGGTGTCAGTCTACTACTGGTCATTAATTTTGAACCATGAGCTTTTTAATGAGGATCTCATTCTTGATGCTATTTTACGATCTTAAAATGAAGACCCATTCTTCCGTCTGCTGGACATAATTTTTTGACCAAGAGCGATGTTAATGGGGATATAACGTCCCCGTTATTGCTTGAAACCCCCAAGTTATTTACAGACTTTCGATGGACGTTAACACCTTTACAGCTGTCAACGAGATTGATTTCCCATCGTGAGAAGTTCCATCTTCTCACGAGTATTATATGACTCTATACTAAAATGGCCCTTTGACAATTTAGATAAAAGCATAGAGCCCCTAATTAAGGGTTAAGCTGTGTTTCGGTATAAAAGGAGAGATTAAAAAAGGTTCTCATAATCTGTGTACATATATAATAAATTACATTTAGCATAACATGAATATAAAATTTTGACTTCTGTAACTATTTTCAATCCACTTTGTGATTACTTGTAAAAATATATACCTCTAGGAAAATAAAATGTGATACTTTTAATTCAAAATCATTTTTATATATTACAAAATATCAATTTATTTTAATTATTCTAAGGGATTAAAGATTGTATATTATTAGAATTTTTGTTGTTACTTTTGTTACTATGATCATGCTAATTTTTTATGTAAATATGAGTACTTTTTAAATTCATTCATTGTTTTAATTCACAGTGTTTTGTATTAAAATATAATTATGGAGTTTAGAGTTTTAGTAGTAAAATTGTTTTGTATTTTTTTAATAATTAATAAGTCTGAAATAAATATGTTTATTCTATATCAAAGTAATTTACATAGTTGAATAAAATTGTATAAAATGAATTTTTTTTACTGAAAAAATATTTTGATATAGAATGAACATATATATTTGAACCTCATTAAATACAAATGTATTTTATTTTGATTTCGAAGTTTTTAAACAAAATATTTAAATTAAATCTATTAATATACTTTCATTGTTTTTTTATTATTATGTGCATTTTTGATTATGATTCCATATAAATATATGTACTTTTTATTCTACCATGTTTTAATTTCACTATATTTTACTATGAATATGTAGAATATAAATATATAGAATTTAAAATTTGGGAAAAATTTGTTTTATATTTTTTTACTATACAATTAATTTTATTCGTATAGTGAAAATGTTGGTTGAAACATAATAAAGGTAGTTTATTCATTTTAATTTTGAACTTCGAAATGAAAAAAATTTTTTTAATTAAGTCCACTTTTACTTTTTATCTTTATTTATACCATCATGTGTATTTTTTTAATTACAGTTTGATGTAAATAAAATATGTGTATTTTAGTTCCTGTATTTTGTCTTAAACATTACATTTTACTTAATATTTTACATTAAAACAACATAACATTTAGATTATTGGTAAAACAGTTCTACATTTTTTGATATTTAATGAATTTCTGTGTTACTATAAAAGTAACTTTATGAATGATGATCATATTCTTTTAAAAAGTATTAATACAGTTTTAATTGCAAAGCTACTTTATTTATCCATAAATTAAGATTCAGGAAACTGAAGCAAGATATGTGAGTTAAGCAATTTTTATTTTAGAAAATCTAGTTTATCTATTTCATAAAAATATAAACAAATAAACGTCATTTATAAAATAAATAACTATCTATTAGGTATCAAAATATTTTGCTATAATTGTTTCATCAATGTTTAATAATAGAAAAATATAAGAAAGTTAATTTGATTTTTGTTAAAAGTAATTGTATATTTCTAAGTAAATTAAAAAAATCTCTTTGTAATTGATTAATCCTCCCACTTTGCGATTCTTTACACATTATTTGCTAGATAATTATAAAAAATGATTTATATAATTGGAAAATCTTACTAAATTAAAACAAAAAATTAAGTTGATGATTTGGTTGAAAAATAGAAATTATATTATCATAACTAATTTAGTATTTTAATTAAACTTTGAAAATTACAATCGAATAATTTGAAAATTTATTTAGAACAGATAAAAATTCTAAAAACAAATGTAAATAACAAAAGATTAGGATTTTTTATACTGAAAGAAATATATTTATTAAAATATATAAGTTCAAAATTTTTCACAGAAAAATTGTTTGTTGAGGGAATAACTTATGTGTAATTGCTTCATACTAAAAATTAAAGTTTTTCAGGAAAAACAAAAATTGCTATTATTGAAATGTTGCATTTATAAAAAGAAATATTTTTATCGATTATTACATCAGCTCTTATTTTAACCTTAACTGGATGCTTATTTATAAATGATAATGATTTAAATTAACATTAATTATATTAATTAATTTTATGAAATTATACAAAATGTTATACATTTAATTACTTATTTTTAATTAATTATTAATTTATTTATTACTAATTTAATTTTTATTTATTCATAAAACGTGAAAAAAATTGTCATTATATTTTAATCCGATAGATGGCAGCACAAAAAATGTAACAAGTACGCAAAGTAATCGGTAAAATACTTGTTACTTTAAAAGTAACTGTACTCAGTACGTACCAAGTACAAGAAAAGTAACAAAGTCCCATCCCTATGTCTGGGGCAATATAAGATTATATGTTCAGCATTATCAACCGCATAGCATGAACTGCATCTGTCTGAATCTGCCAGACCGAAACGGCAAAGCAGAGAAGGAGTCAGTAGCATTCCAGCCAGGCTTCTGGCAAGCAATACATCCTCTTTGCGTGAATTGAGAGATCTCCCCATCGAGTTCCACTCCGGGATGTCTCCAATCCTCAGGTAATATTTACTGTTTTCGAATATTTTGTCTTGAGATTTTTCAATGTTGCTTTTGATGTATGAGTAAAAGTCTTCTATGGTAATCCACTCAATACTTACATCATCTTTTGTGACCGTTTTGGCTAGTTTATCAGCTTTTTCATTTATTATAATATCTTTGTGGGCTGGAACCCAAATAATTTGGAGCTCTTTGAAGAATTTTGAGGCCTGCCATATCTTGTGTTTTAATCTTAATATTATGCTTGCTGATTTTTGGTTACATTCCTTCAGTGCGATAAGGACAGATTTACTATCTGTGTATATTATATTTCTTCTTTCGTAAATGATTAATTCATCTATAGCTTGACAGATCGCCATTGCTTCAGCAGAAAAGACCGAATTTATATTATTA
This sequence comes from Latrodectus hesperus, assembly GCA_037975125.1. Taxonomy (NCBI): domain Eukaryota; kingdom Metazoa; phylum Arthropoda; class Arachnida; order Araneae; family Theridiidae; genus Latrodectus; species Latrodectus hesperus. Next base: position 26,537,521 of record CM075850.1, on the reverse strand, counting down.
ACTATGTATCCAAATGATCCTTTTTCTGACCATCCAGCAATAGAGGTTATATCTTCTTTTTTAGATGCATCTGTTGCTATTCTGTTAGGTTGATCTATTAGGCTATTGTCAAAATCATTAAAAAATTGAATAATTTCTTGATTGGTTAGATATTTATCTTGGAAATCGTATTTGTCGACTTGGATGGAGAAATTGTTTAGAGAGTGAATTTGTGGATACTTATATTGGATAAAGTGGGGAATTTTAATGTTTTCTTCCTCTATTGTTTTCACTAGGGGTATGTGATATCTCTTTTCCACGGAATTGCAGCTGTTTTGGATGATATTTTTGAGAGGTGATAGTTGTTCCAATGAGATATGTTTTAGTCAAAATCTGCTTGACATTTTCCTAAATTCAGATTCTATTGTGCCAATATTTGCAATCTTTCGTAGGAGAATATTAGGAGTGAATCTTGGTAACCCTAATGCAATTCTTAGTGCCGACGTTTGTATTGCTTCTAAAGGTTTTGTAACTGAATGATTTGTTAAGCTAAAAATATTGCTAGTGTGGTGTAGAATGCTGCAGATAGATGATTTTGCTAACTGGATTAGATGATGCGATCTTGCTCCATAATTTTTGTTAGAGAGTACTTTTAAAATATTTATTCTTCTAGATGCTTTATTTTTAAGGTATGTTACGAACGGCCGGAAGTTTCCATTTTTTGTAAATATAATTCCTAAGAATTTTAGGCTGTCTTTCCATTCAATTTTTTCATTGTTACACTGTATTGACCAGTCAGGATTTTCCCTACGCCCGGACAAGTTTACTGCTGAACACTTTTGATAAGCTATTTGTAGTTTCCAGTAATTACTCCATTTTTCTATGTTATATAAAGTTTCTTGCAATTTTTTCTTAATTATTTCCAATTTTTCACCTGTACAGTAAATTAGTATGTCATCTGCGTATATTATATGTTTAACTCCTTGGGGGATAGTTTCATGGAAGTCTGACATGAAAATTGTAAATAAAATGGGGGATAGCACACTTCCCTGTGGAACTCCTTTTGTTGACTGAACTGGTTTTGAACATGTATTTCTCCATCTTATTTTTATCCTTCTATCTTGTAGGAAGTTGTGAATCCATTTGGCGGTTTTTCCTGTTATTCCCAACTGTAGGCATTTGTATATTAATCCGTCAATGTACGCTGAATCATATGCAGATTTTATATCCAGTGATATTGCAATAATGAATTTCTTTTGGGCTTTTGCCTGATGCAGATCATAATGAAAAAGTTGTATTGCAGTTTGACTGTTTCGGAAAGGTATGAACCCTAGATGGCGTTCTTCTATCTTCTGATTGGAAATTAGGAAATTTGTGATTCTATGGGACAGCATTCTTTCGAATATTTTAGCAGGAACAGAGGTTAGAGATATAGGTCTGTATGAATTTAATGTGGATTGGGGTTTGTTTGGTTTTGGGATTGGTATTATAATAGAAGATTTCCAGCTGTCAGGAATAGTGCATTGATCAAATATATCATTAAATATTTGAAGTATCTGGCGCGTGCTTACTTAATTTAGTGATTTAAATACTTTTGCAGAAATTTTGTCTTCTCCTGGTGTGGATATTTTAGTTTTCTTAATGGCTAATTTGAGCTCGTTGATTGTAAATTTTTTATTTAAATTCATATTCTCTGATCCAGAGTAGTCGATTGGTATTGGCTCATGGTATATTTTGTCATTGAAGTGTATTGCAAAAGCTTCACTTTGGGATTTTGGTGAATGTAGTTCTTGGTTGTTAACATTTATTAGGAGGTTAGAATTTTGGATATCTCTGTATCGGCGATTCATTGAGTTAAATATACGGAAAAGCAGGTACGGGTCTTGCTGCTTCTTGCAGACATCATCCCAATATTTAGTTTTAGACGATTTTATGATATATTTTAATTTTGCGGAAAATTTTTTGTACAAAATCCAGTTCTTGGTTTTTAAGGTATTTCTGGCTTTCTTTAGGTACACTTTTTTTAGAAATGAAAATTTACTACATAAATTATTCCACCATGGAGGGTACTGCTTTTCAGGTATTTTTTGCTCATGGCTGTTGTCTTCTATGGCTTTAACTGTAATATTATGGAAACTGTCATATGAACTGTTAGTTTCACTACACAACTCTTCGTTTATTTGGTTGATGATATCTTTCCATCTGCGTGTCCTATACACTTTTGGAGTTTGATCTAAGGTAAGAACGTCAATGACTATAGGGAAATGATCACTAAAAAATGAATCTTCTTCTATTGTGATTTGACATTGTGGAAATAAGTTAGAAGTACAAATTGATAGATCTATATTTGAACCTTTTCCTGCAGGAGAAATATGTGTCGGAGTAGATGAATTCAGAATGCAGAGATTATGTTCGTTGATCCAGTCGGCCAATATTTGTCCCTGATGAGTGCTAGTTTCCCCGCCCCATAGGTCATGTTTGATATTGAAATCTCCTAAAATTAGGCATTTGTGTGTTATATATTTTTGTATATCTTGATATTCTCTGTATTCAATTTTTCCTTTGGGTGAATATATGTTCAATATGTTAATAGTGTCGTTCCGATTCATGATTTTCACGATCAATATTTCTGTTCCACTGCTGCTATATATGTTCTTATAAATTACTTTTGATGTTGTTGATTCTGTCACTGCAACCACTAGGCCGCCGCCGTTTCTATTTTCTCTGTCTTTTCTGTAGATGATTTTTTTCTTTAGGTTAAATAAGTCTTTTGGTCTAAGGAAAGTTTCCTGTATCACTAATACATCTGCGGAAATGAAAGGTTCTAACTTAAATATGTCTATTTTGTTGGTAACGCTCCTCGCATTCCACTGCACAATTTTCATTTTGAAAATGTATTAACTAAAGATTTATGGCACTTATATAAAACGGATATAAGAATTATTTATTTGAAATCCTTTCAAATATGAAATTATAATTAAATGGGTTAAGTCGGTAACTGTAATTATCCAACAGAGAAATCTGAGAGATCTATCTCTCTCTCTGTTTCGTATTGCTGACAGTCCATTTGATTTGACTTTGAAGCTTTGGGATTTTTTATTATCTTTGATTTTTTCTTCCTTTCTCTTTCAGGAGAGATTGGTGTGGTCAACTTTGAAATTGTTTCATTAATTTTTGTAAAGACTGTTTCATTGATTTTATCCACAGTAGAGTCTAAAGATTTTTTAAACATGTTACAAATTTTAGTTAGTTGTTGTTCTATGATTTTTTCAATTGAGGTTATCAGTTTAAGGGCCAATTTATCAAAGATCCCTTGCATCGATTCTACGTCTGGACTGGCTATAGGCATGGAAGTTTTCTTTGCATATAAGGTATTTTTGTTTGTGAATCGCCTTCTAGCTTCGCTTAGTGTTAAATTATTTTCTGCTTTAAATTTGAGAATTTCTTTTTCTTTTGTCCTTGTTGGGCATTCATTATAATCGGCTCTATGTAAACCTGTACAATTTGAGCATCTCATCTGATTTAAGCATATTTCTCCATGTTTTTTTCTCCGCAGTGCACGCACAATACTTCGTAAGGGCATTTGTTAGAGTTATGAGTGAATTTGAAACACTTACCACATTGTCGAGGTCTGTCTATGAATAGCTCCACTCTATGGTTAGTGAAGAACAGTTTTATTTCTTTTGGTATCTTTATTCCCAGAATAGATACCAGAACTGGAGACACTTCACGGTTTTTCTTATTGAATCTTCTTAATTCTAAAATTGGGATTTCGTTTTCAGCGCTCAGCTCCTCTGCAATCTCTGTTAGTGAAGTTTCAGTTGGAATATTAAATAGCAGAAACCTGGTAGAGATGCTTTCCCATAGGATTTGGTAGTGTACTGGGATCCCTTGTAACTCTTTGATGTTTAATATTTCTGTAGCTGTTTCCATGTCTTGGGTTGTCAATAGTAATCGACCGTCTCTTGTTATTGTCTTATTAGAGATCTTTTTGAAGTTTTTTATCTTCATTATCAGTTCGTTTTTCAATTCCCGGGGTTTATTTTTAGGAATTGACCTTCCGTTGTTGGCTTTTAAGAATATGTTGAATGTGTTTACTCCATTTTCTTTTGCAGCTAAAAGACAGTTCATGTCATTTTCTGAGGTCCTAAGGAAGTTTGTTCCGTAATTGGTTTCTCCTGCCATGTTTGAATCTATGTTGTTTAGATCTTCATTTTTTAGAATATCCAAAACTTGAATTTTAGAGAAAGCCAGACTTATGGCTTCAGTATTCAGTATATTATGCTATTTCGAAAAGGCAATAAATCTTCGCTCAACTTGAGTTGAAGAGGAAATAAATATATATATATTTTTTCTTTTATGAAATTAAAATATAACTTATAATTGTAATGAGAAACTTATCCAAAATATAGATCCAGTTAACTGGTTTCCAATCAGCAATTGTTCAAGGAAGAGCTAGCAGCTACTCGTTTCGGGAACCGCCTCCTTTTTCCTCTCAGCACGATAATCGTTTTCACAGAAACAGTTTTTGAGCTCGATGCTCGTTCGCTTATAGCTCGCTTTGAGTAAGACTGAGTTTTTTTCACAAAATGTATAACACCATTTTGTGCTTTTTCGACAGAAATGAACACCGTGCAACAATATGATAATTGATAGCAATAGCTGTTAAAAGCTGAAACTTTGCTGAAAAATGCTGAAACATTTTTTTTAATTTAATAACTCATAATAAATGTTGGTATATTTTCAAATAAAATACCCAAATTAAAGTTTATTAGTCCTTGAAATCGGATCAAGGAACTAATTATATTTTTTCATAAATGTTTAAAATAGAAAATTGGAGCAAGAAACTAATTGTTTTTAAATTGTTAGTCAATTTTAAATCACATTATTAAAATAAGCATGACACATCAAATGCAATAACTTCAGTAAACAAACAATCAATATGGCAGCCTCTATACTGTGTTCCACAAATTATAAATTTCTTTTAAAAAGTTTTCTTAATCTTAAATTTGAATCATTTTTCACGAAAATGAATAACTACAGACACTTACTACTTCATAGTAATCGTAAATTCTCTACGAAAAGATTAAGTTCATTTGAAATTTGTGTGAATACTGTTCGGTACAATTATATTTTAATAATTCAATATCATTGTAAATATAATTTTCATTTGTTCTCTGATATAAATATTCCTAATTGAAATCGAATAAAATTACTGATATATTCTTTATTGGAATATGTCTGAGTTAAAAATTGATTGCAAATTTAATATTATTTCGTAAATCAGCACTATCTAAAGCAAGGCCCGCGGGACGCATGCGACCCGGGATTCGGTTTCTAATATTATTACAGAATAATACATTTTTTTCATATTTTGTTGGTAGAAATGATTATATTTTCTATGTGGTATTATAAATAAGTAAATAAAATATAGAATCGTATTTGTAAGTGCCGTCTTGGCTCGTGTCTAGCGCCTTATTCACCGCGCGCAGTTTGTCTCCACTCCAGACCGTTTCGCTGAATAACAGAAGTTGCACTGCTTTTCAAAAGCCGCCCGATTCTACTTAAAACATTAAAATTGCAACTGATTGATTTATTAGATTGCGTTCCCCGCTAACCTTCGGTCGATCGGAGAGTGAAACAACATTGGCCATCGTTTATTTATTTGTTGTCATTTAACGCAACGAGTGTTGTGTAGTAGCTATTTAGTAATCGTAATGGTTGTGTGTACTCCTTCATTTATTTCTTCTGCCAATTTAAACTTGTGAGTTAATTAAAGAGTAAACAAAACTCTATATTGCAAAATAACAAGCCTAATTATGTGTGTGAAGAAGCGAAAAGTAAGTGATGAAAATTGTACATTCAGTGAAAGATGGAAATTAGACTATCTGATCTGCAACAATAACAATAAAATTCAGTGTATGATTTGTATCAAGTTTTGTCGTATAATAAGGAATACAGTGTGAAACGGTGTTATGCTACTTTACATGAAGAAAAGTATAAAAACATATCAGTGAAATAAGAAAAATTATTGTAACTGAGTATAGAAAAAATGATGCATCAAACAAGTATGTTTTTAAAAGTAAGTACAGATAATGAAAAATGTTTGGCTATGTCGTATGAAGTTTCTTTACCATCGCTCAAAGGAAAAAAAAAAAACATTCAGTGATAGGATTTTAATGAAAAAATGTACAGTTTCAATGGCCTAACACTTCATGCAGCCAAAGTTGGTAGAAAAGTTTGAATCTGTTGCATTATCTCACCAAACAGTGGCGCGATAAGTAGATGATATGGGCGAATATTTTTAAAAAAAATTATGAGATTGCGTTTTGGATTGCGAATACTACTCAATATGTTTGGATGAAAGCACCGACCAGACAGATATCAGTCAATTATTAATATTTATTCGTTGCATTTCAAAAGGTTTTAGTATTAAAGAAGAAATGTTAAATTTGATACTGTTACCTGGAACAACCAAAGGTGCAGATATCTATCTAGCTGTCAATAAAACTCTCATAGACTACGGAGGATTTAAAAAATGTTCTTGCATTGTAACTGAGGGAGCAAAAGTTATGACGGGAACAGTGACAGGATTTGCGGGACTTCATTAAGAAAAATGACATTAATTGCCTGCTGTTTTACTGCATTATACACCATGAAGCCTTATGTGGAAAATCTTTGCACCAAATAAATGCCATGAAAGTTGTTGTTAGAATAACAAAGTGGTGGAAACACAGTCTTGACTTATTGAAAATTTCGAGATTTTTTAAGTGAAATTGATACCAGCTATGGAGATTTGTTATTACACTCTGAAATAAGATGGTTTAGTGCTAGGTGGTCCTTGAATATTTTTTTGTTTACGAAAAGAAATACCTTTATTTCTAAAAATATGAAATAAAATCAGGCACTTTTGAACTGCAAAATTGTATGCAAGATACCTTATTCCTGACTGATATTGCATTTTTAACTGATATGACACAACACCTGAATAAATTAAATTTGAAGTTACAAAGCAAAGGACACAATATTGGCAACTTGTATAGATATGTAATTGGTTTTAGAAGTAAACTAAAATTGTTCAAAATGTCACTAGAGCAGAATGAGTTTTCTTTTTTTTCCAATTTGCAAAGAACATTACACAAAGATTGAAAATTTTGAAGAATGTACCTTTAAGGATCACTTGAAGTATATTGATAATGTAACTGTGGAGTTTGAGTAACGATTTGCAGATTTTAAAGAATTAGTGATATATCACTTTTCACTCATCCATTAATAATTGCAATTGAAAGTCTAAACACTGATTATCTATTGGAATTATGTGACTTACAATCAGATCGCTTTTACAAGAGCAGGGCAGAGTCTGGAATATATTTTTTGGCGATTGTTACCCAAATTAACCAATCTTGGCTTAAAAATGGTTTCGATGATGGGGAATAACTATCTTTGTGGAAGTGCGTATTCCACAATGAATTTTATAAAATCTAAATATAGATCCTCATTGTCAGGTAACTCACTTCCACATGCACTGCGTCTGGCAACAACTAATATTAATGTTGATATTGAAATGATTGTAAAAGATAAATTAATGAAGCACTAATACAATTTAATGTAATAGTTACATAGTAACTATAATAAATGCTATTAAACCTTTCTTTATAAAAATGTGTTTTTTATTTGTGCGGCCCTTCAATCTATTTAGTAATTTGTATTGGCCTGGTATCAAATTTGGTTTGGACAGCCCTGGCCTAAATGATTTTGATGTAAAATGTTATCTCGTTGTCGGGTAAGTTGTCACTACTTGTAGAGTTGTTTTCTAAGTAAAAGAAGTTTAAATTTTATATCCCGACATTTTGGGACAGTAGAAAAATATTGGGCACAGACGCGATATAATCCAGGATGCCGAATTCTGAATTTTTTTGGCGATGAAGAAATGTTGCCATAATGAAGTATTGTGATGTACGTGATGATGTAAATACTAGAGCTACCAAAATAGAATTATCTGCCTAATTCTTATAGGTGTCTATAACTCTGACATAATAAAACCAGGTATCCAGATATATAAAAAAATAAGCCAAAAAAAAAAACATTCAAACTCAGAATAGGGCATTCTGGATTATATGGCATTTGTGCCACATCATCTTTTCGGAGCATCTTTTAAAAATTTGAAGCTCAAAAAACGTTGCCAAGCTGATATTGTTGCATCATAGTTTCTTCTTAAATAAATTAAGTCTGATTGATAATTAGAGACTTATATTCTTAGTATTATCAATTATTCTGATGCAATAAAAATTGTGAATTTCCAAAATAAATTATAAAATCTGTCAAAAAATTCAAACTCAAAACTAATACATCTTTTGTATGTATAGCTGTGCTAAAATTAATACCAACCATCTTATTTAAAAGTAAATATAAAGTATGCCCAATACCAAAAGAAATTTTTTTAACAGTGTATGGTTAAAAAATGAATCACTTTTTTCTTTTTCATGAACAGTAAGAAAAGAATTTTTAAATTTTAATTTTAAAACTGGTATAGCTACCATTATAAAAATAAATACTGTAGAATTTTTAAGGTTAACTTAAACCTTCTAGGAATTTTCACTCTTGCTAATTGATTAGAGCTTTTATTCTCAGGTTTATCACTGTCTATGATAGAATAGATTTAAATAGGAATCAACTTAAAATTCTCATAGAATAAATAACAATCTAATATTTTGATATATTACAGTACAGTAGGTATTAAGAGTGTACATTTCAAAAACTTATGTCATTGATTTCAAATTATTCATTACATAATTGCTGGTTTTTTCTGAAGAATATTTCTCCCTGCCATTGTTGTTTCCTTGGCTAAAAGAGAATATATTGTTTGAGGACCTTTTATTTTCTTAAGTGATGGTAAATATTCATATAAGTATTGTGAAAGTTCATTAAAAACCATAAATTATAAATAATAAAATGGAATAAAACTGAACAAAAAAATTTCTTTCTTAATTGCATTGTACTAGTATTAGAAAACCAAATTCTTAACACACCATAAAAAAGAAAACAAAATACTACTGTTCTAATTTATGTGGTTGGCTCAAAAATTATTATTTAAGAAAGCTATTGTGAATTTTTTTGTATAAATATTTTGCTTGTATGTGGAACTGAAAGTTCTTATTGCCATATCATAAAACTTAGTTAAGATAACATGTACTTGCCAGTAGTTTTTTCAACAAGCAGGATCATGTATCACTTACAGCATTCTTGAAATTTGTGATTTATGTCATGGAAGCAAACAATCTCTTATTTTGATTTTAAAGTATTCATATTTTATGTAGTTAACAGGTAGTTAATTTTTTTAGTTAAAGTTTTATGGTTGGTTAGTTTTATTGTTATTATTATACAGCTAAAATTTTAAGATATAAACATATAAAAATAATCAATATCATAAATATTAAATTATATAAATGTATCATGCTTTGGAAAAGAATATGAAATAGATTTGATTTTTTGACCAAATTAATAATGATAGAATTGGGAAAAAATTTTCTGTCATTGTTATTTTAAATACAAAATAACAAAATAAATTTATAAAAATATCTTTTAATGATAAAACTAAGATGAAATTGTTAAGCCAATAGTAATTTATGGTCACATGACTAGGACATGTACTAATTTAAAAGAAAGGAATTTAAAGATTTTGAAAGGGAAAAATACTTAGAAAAATATTGCACCAAAAATTAAATTTGAATAGTAAATCAGAACAGAATCTGCCAAGTATTACATTTATAGAATCAAAATTTAGGCTATCTTTTTAAAATATCTGTATTATAATCCAAAATTTTATTAGATAAAATACATCAATGAGTTTAAATATTACTTGAAATGATCTTTGGAAATAGTTGAGAAGTTTCCAAATAAACTGGTTATATAAATATTAAAATATGTATTGAACACATTCTTGTGAAATTCATTTTCTGCTTGGGTTATAAAAATTAAGCTAAAGTTATAATTGTTTTTAATCAAATGTTTGAAAATATTTTAAATTTTTTATCTTGTGTGATGATCATGACCACCATTATATTGATGGAAAAGAGAACACTTTTGCAGATGTTGATTGTTATAGAAAAATTTATCATTTTTGTTTACAGAGAGCAGTGAGGAAGAGTGAAGTTTTTCAGTGCTTATAAAATAAGAAATACTTGTTAACCAAGCAAATCACCTTTATTTATTTATTTTTTTTTGCTTTTACTCACCATATGTGAGATAGTTAAATGATTAGATGCAAACCTGCAGGTAAACAGCTTGTGATTTTGATTCCCAAATTGGGCATGGATGTTTACAGTAGCAAAAACCACTTTTAAACTACAATTAATTCCAACATGGTTTGGTTAAATTAACCCTCTCATGCATATAGTATTTAAAACAAATCAAACCAGTTTTATGAATATGTATAAAAAGCATAAATTATTGAAGAAAAAAAATAGGTTGAAAAGTCAGGTTAAATGAAGATCTGCTCATTAAAATAACTTTTGATTAGATGCTTATGAGAAAATTTTGAGCATTTATTTAAAACATTTTACTGATTTTTATTTCTTTATTCGAGACCGAGCCAGGAACGTCGGCTCCCAGAAGATTTTGGCTATGACTCAGTGACTTGGCGATGTAAAGAATGCGATAAATTTCTCTGGCTAGGAAGTTTATCTCATTTTTAAACATGGTGGATTTGACATCTACGTATTCCATTTTTCTTTAATAAAATGTCATTTGAATTGATCACTTGACGACACAAAATGACTGATATAATCACTTTGACAGTTGAAATTAGTATATCTAAAAGCATCAATTCTAATGATGCAATTTTGAAATTTGTAGAACAAAAAAGTAAAAATTATTATAAATATGTTAATTTTTTTTTCTTGAATCAGCTTAAAACATGTGATAAACAGAGTTTTACTACATTATATTATAATTGATTGCTGTGCTAGTTATTATGAAAAAAATCTTTTATATTATATGATAGACTAGTTAGTTAATGAAATATTTTTATGTATTTTTATAAATTTCTTTTATTACACATTTTACATAAAAGATAATTCATGAAATAATAACTAACATCATGGTTTCAACTTAACCAAAGGAATAAAAAAATGCTTATAATGTTTTAATCTATATTTTGATGGAGTTTACAAATTAAAGCTGAATTGGTTATTACCACATCTTGCTTCATTATGCTGTATATAAATTACATACTATTTATATACATTTTTGATATATATATATATATATATATATATATATATATATATATATATATATATATATATATATATATATATATTAGATATTAGATATTTATAGCAAATCAGGTATATAATTGTAAATTAGTTAATAAATGAAAATTTCAATTTTTGCAGAAAGTATGATTATGAGAATTATTTGTGTTCCTTATTATTACATGATCCTGCTAGATCTGCATCATTTGTTATCAGAGCATTTAATGCTGAAGTATCACAAGTAAGAAAAAATATGTTAATATATGATATTTTGAATTACACATACATATTAAAAATATTTTTAAATAATATAAATATATAAAAATTATTTGATATGAATTTAAAAATATAATAGTTTTTTTATGATAGATTTTTTATAACATATTTTTTTTTGTTCCTATGAATATTTCTATTAAAATTTCTAATTAAAATATATTTAAAAAATTCAACATATTTTATTTCCCATATTTAAAATGATTTCACATCAAATATAATTTTCCTTTTTGTTTCTTCAAAAACAAATGATTTTATGATTCTTGTTAATTTACTTATTCATGAAATTTTTACTTTCTTCAATGATAGTGCTTTGTTTATGGCAATCATTTTATGCTCAAATCATACATAAACACTAGGACTTCTTTTATAGAATGATCATATCATACACACACATTCTGTATTCTTAATAATATTACTTTAATCACTCTAAAAATATTAAACAAGATATAAGGCTAATATTATTAAAAATTATAAGGATTTAAGTTTCTAATAAATCACATTCTTGAAATATAATCTTAAAAAATACCAGAACTGGGTAAATACATATTTTTAATAAAAAGTAATTTCTAAATAATGCTTTATTCTATATAATAGTTAATCAAATTTAATTATTATAATTTTTTGTCATAAATATACGAATTTTATCCTAAATAATATTTTAAATTTCTTTCTGTCCATTATTAAACTTAAAGTTTAATTTTTGAAATAATCAGTTTTATAGTAATTGCAATGTTAAATGCAAATCTTTATTGTGAGGTTCTGCTAATACTATTTGCAATTATTTTGCATTCTCTTCTTTTATTTAATATATTTTTGTTGATTGAAAATTTCTAGGTTTTATCATTAATTTATAAATAATTTGATAATTACTATAAATGAAATAATATTATAACTACATTAAATTGTTTAAGTAAATAGTGATGCATTAAAAAACTAAAATTCATCATTTACATATTGTCTACTAATTTATCAATTTAAAAGTGTATCAAATATTAGGTATATTGTTACAGTATGTGAAAAATTAATGAAATTTTAATAATTATGTTGTCATTGAAACTTAAATAAAATAAATTTGTGTAATAGAGGTTAATCTGAATTTAAGTTAAAATAATGGTTATGAGTTATTTAAAATTTTCATTTAAAGAATTTACATCTGTAGTAATTTCTATTTTTAGATTTAAAATTTACATCCTTTCATTACTACATGAACTGCATAATTTGGTCTTTGTCTTCAATGAAAATCAACGAATCTTCAATGTTATTTCTTATTATAACAATTGAATATTGAAGTTAAATGAAAATATGAACAAACTTACAGTGTACGTATATAATTTAAAAATTAATTTATGTAAATACACTGTATGTTATTGCCCACGTTTATATAGTGGCCTCACGTTGGACGCCACTATATAAACACATGATTCCAAATATAACTATAAATAGGAATAACAAAGCTTTCAGGAATATATGTTTATTAATATTATCAAAGTTCCTCATCACAATATATAACAATAACGGCACATTACATATAATTTCACAAAACAGTCACACAAAGAAAGAAGCAAAGATTAAATCCACTTCAATATCTTAAATGATCTCAAGTGTCTTTCTGGGAAATGCACTAGTTGCGCCTACCCACTTAAACAGGGAAGGTAGCTGTAATTATACCCGCTACAATGATATTTAAGATCAAATCAAACTAAAATAGTGTTATGAAGAGAAAAATCTAATGGTAAATTAATTGTTTTTCAGTATAGAATAAAAACTGTGGAAAAAAATGAATTTTAAATTTTTAAAAAATATTTAGCTAAAGTGTCAATTTGGACTTATTATGTATTAGACTTATTATTTATTTGTTGCAACAATGTAAGTTTTGGTGCTCTAAAAATTGAGAATATTTAAAATATATTATTTACTGTGCAATACACAGTTGTACCTTCATGGAAATAATTATTACATTTTATGTAAACTATTATTATCAAAAAGAAAGGAAAACAATGACTTAAAATTTTATGTTTCTATTCATGTTGTAGATTAAGTTTTCAAGCATTAATATTTAAATGTTACTCTCTTTAATTTGGAAAATTTTAATTTTTGAAAAATAATTGTCATTTTTTATTATTTGAATATTATATTTATACATTCAATTATTTTGTGTAGTAGATAACTGTTTTTATTGGTTAAAAGTGAATAAAATTAATTATTTTATTAAAGTTTCAGAAAGAATGTATTATGAAAATTATTTCAATTTTTATTGTATCTTTTAAAGGTTAGAGATCTAGTATCAACATCAGTAATTGGTGAAATGAGAATGCAGTTTTGGAAAGATGCAGTAAATAAAACATTTTCTGTGAGTTTATTTTATTTGTCTCAGAATAAAACTTTTAATTTTTTGGTGCTTTAAAAAGCAATAGAGTTATAATTATTTTAATTGAATGTTTATTAAAGTTTATTCTTGCATAACAAAATATTTGAAATTTATCAAAAAATATATACAACATTTTAATTGAAAAATTTAATTTTATAAAATATTTATTATTTATTTTTGATATTCAAATACTTTTATCTATATATACTTTTCAGGGTAATCCACCTGAGCAACCAATTACATTAGAATTGGCAAAAGTAAGTCTGAATTACATAAATGAATTTACTAATGTAAGTTTAACATAATAAAGGGAAACATTCTTTTAAAATTTTATTTAAAACCCTGTGTTGAAATTTTTTTATGAAATAAATTGTGTGTAACACAACTTGTTCCATATTTTATTTTATCAGAAAATGTGTCTACCTAGAGTTTTTTCTAATTTTTGAAATTAATATTTTAATGTAATGCATTCAGTAAAGATCATTTTTTTTTATTTTCTTTAACAAAAGCCAATCTGATTCCATGTCATTTGTGAACTTTGAGCCAGTTGTAGTGTTACTTATGAGTTAGAGGTTATTCTAGAGCAGTGATTCTCTAACACTATGGTGCAGCACTTTAGTGTGTCGCGAAATTTTAAAAATGTGTCTCCAAGTTTTATAAATGTATATTTTAAAAACTATAATGCTTTTTTTTCATTAAGAGTAAAGTGATAAACATATTGTTATCTTTGTATACATTATATTATTTTATTTTACATTCAAAATTATTATTATAAACTATTTTACACAATGTATTATAGGTAAGTAAACAACTTATATACTTATCTTTTTTTTGTGTGTCACTAAATTTTAAAATTGTAAAAAAGAGTGCCATAGAAAAGAAAAGGTTGAGAACCATTTTTCTAGAGAGTATTTGCAGAATTGGGTTAAACATCTGGCATTTTGAATGATAATTTTTTTATTTTTAAAAGTATTATGAAGTAAATTATACCTTAACTCTTCTCTCGCATTGGGCAAATCATCTATGCATTTTGTACGGATGAATGTGAAGCCTAGGCGGTTCACCTGTGCATCCATAGAGAATTAGCCTAGGAAATGCAAGGTGCATGTATGGATTATAAGCTGAAATAATTTTTAATAACCCCTAGATGGCACTCTGTGTCCATTACATTTAAAGTAAAAGTAGGTTTAGTATCCTGACCTTCAAATTGTTCATATTCTGGCTATTTTTAGTATTTTGCTCATTAGTTGTGATTAGGAAAGGAGGATATCATAATGTAAACAAACAGCTTGCCTTTTTAAATTCTCGCTTCTGATAACTCTCCGAGCACTTTTTTTTTTGTTTTCACTACTGTATGGAGTCTTTTAGGGTTTTAGTGTCAGTTTGTATTGCTTTTGGATATGTTTTGTGAACTTCCCTTGTTATTTCGGAAAGCCTTAGGATTATGGTGAGGAAACATTATTATGAGTATAAATATACAGGGTTCCGCACAACTCCTAGAAACTCCTTAAATTCCAAAAAAGTTTTTAAGGGCCCTTGAAACTCCTGAAATTTTGACTTAACTCCTTGAAAATTTGACTTAACTCCTTGAAAATTATGAATTACTCCTGGATTTTTTTCTTACCTTGATGCATTTATTTTTTTCTAGAAAATATTATAATTTTTTGAATTTTTTGTTTTAATATTTTAAAATTTTCAATAAAATTGTCAAAATACTTAATTTAGTATTAGCTTTTAATATTGCCATTAGATGGCAGTGCGATCGATATTAAATTTTGTATTCTTAACTGTTGATTTGTATTAATCATTTCAAGATCTAGTTCAGCTACAATAATTTCATAATTCAGATTAGTAGTATTTAGATTTATGTAAAGTGAAGTGAAGTAATCACTAAACAAAATCAATATGTTGTGCAATTATTTGGTTGTTCGGAAAGTAATTTGGTTTTTCCTACATGGATCAGCTTTTTGCTAGTAAAAACCAACCACTTTATGACTGTGGAATCGTGCTGTTACCAAAAAGATGGTAAAAGCTATTGGACTAGAATACACAATGTGCAATTCAATACAATATTTATTTGCTGCACGTTTATCATTTTCATGAAAAATGAAATGACTTTCCTAACAACTCAATATAACAGGCAATTTTAATTGATTCTTTTTCTATTTGCTGCTGTTTTCCTTATATTGTTTAAAATTCTTTGAATATTAATATTTGAATATAAAATTTTTGAGTTGAAACATGCTTTTCATGTTTTCCTTTATGAAAATTGTGTATAATTTAATTGAATCTAGATAAATTTGTTTATTAATGAAATAAAGACCGAAATGAAAATTATTTAATATGCCTGGTGAATTGTGTCTTTTCAATGAATAGTGGACTCTGGAAAAGCCATACAAAGATTGGCTTTTGCGTGGTTTAATAACACATGCCCATTGTCTGTTTTGTAAGAAAGACTTCTATATTTCAAATATGAGTGAATCGGCAGTTAAATTCCAAGTGAAAGAGAAAAAGCATATATATTTGTGAGAACAAGCTATATCTGCTAAAAAATCGACTCATTTAAAAGATTTTTTCACTTCTACTGATTCTGTTAAAAAATGTGAACCCAAAGCATGCTCTGAAATTTTTGATTCATTTGTTTCTTCAAAAGAAGTTTTAAAGTCTGAAATTCTATGGGCCTTTTAATTTTAAATAGTGGATTTAGCTACAGTTCTTGTAACAATATAAATTGCCTCTTTCAAGCAATGTTTCCAGTGCTATTGCAAAGCAATTCAGTTGGGCTGAAATAAAGTGTAAGAACCAGATATTGTTAAATTTATCTCAATATAGAAATTAAAATGGGCAGGACATTTAAGCCAGAAAAACGACAATCGGGTGACAAAAAAAAATTTTCTTGGCTCACCCCATGGGCACCAGAAGAAGAGGACGACCGAAACTCTGATGGCGTGACTGCTTTGAAATCGACCTAAAAACACTAAAAGTGACAAACTGGATGACCTTGTCCAAAAATAGGGGGTCCTGGTATGCACTTCTGAGGAAGGCAAAGGGCCACCCTGGGCTGTCAGGCCAATGAAGGAAAAGAAGAAGAAATAAAGTGTGCTTATTACACAGTTTTTGGGATTGCACCTTAATTTTCCAACTTATTGAAAGAAAAAGTTAATAATGTTTCTAATTATTTGCTTTTTTTAATGAAAGCTTAAATAATCATCTGTTGACAAAACAATTGGACTGCCATGTAAGATTTTGGGATAATGATACAATTAAAACTCAGTATTACTTATCTGATTTTTTAGGTCATTCAACTGGAGATATTTTGTTTGAGAACATGAATGAGAAGTGTTTAGAATTAGGAACAAGTGGATTATTCCAATTGTCAATGGATGGCCCAAATATGAACTGGTCTGTTTTGACTAAAATGGATGATTTTTAAAAAGTGAACATCATTCAAATATTGTAAATGTTAAAAGCTGCAGCCTACACATTCTACACAATGCTAACACCATGGATGTTCTTCATTTCTAGAAGTAGAGGTAATAGCAAGTGCAGTTTACAGACTATTTAAGGACTCACCCGTTCGTAGGGATGACTTTGATGTTCTTGGCCCAGGCATGAAATTTCCTTTAAAGTTTTGTAAACATCGATGGTTAGAAAATATAAGTTTTCAACAGATTGTTTGAAATGTTATCATATCTTAAAACATTTATGGCATTTGTTCAAAATATAAAATTTCCTAATCCTGGTATCAAAACTTTTGATATTGTGCAAAAGTGTACTTTTTTCTGCTAAATGTAAATTTTTTATATTTATTGCTTGGGAAGTAAAATCTTTTCTGACACTTTATCAAACTGATAAACCAATATTGCAATTTATTGCTGGAGATTTTCATGCACTGTTAAAAAGTTTGATGCAAAAGTTTTTAAAAGAATCTTTGCTATCTGAACCTAAAAACTTTAAAATCACTCATTATTTTATACAATGTATAATTCAGTATTATATAGAATGTTGATTATTTAAATAAAAAATTTTCTGTTATAGCTGTAAATTCAATGAAGGCTTTCAAAATAATCATTAATAATTTTAACTCAAACAAAAATAGTCTCATTAATATTTGCAATTATTTATTTTATTATTAGCAGAAATGATTGAAAAATATTGCATGTACATAGTTATATGCATATTTAGTTAAGAACAATTTTTAAAATAAAATAAAAAATTATTTAACGTGAATTTCGATACCTCCTGGAAATTTTTGATTTGTTTCCTGGAAAACTCTTGGAATTTGATTCTTGGAAACCTGTACGTACCATGAATATACTCATATGATAATGAACCAATTAGTTAGAAAAACACAGCAAACATTTTATGCTTGCATATCATGCAATATAGGACTTCACATTTCTCTGTGCTTTGAGATTTTCTGCACTCAGTCTTCATTTAAAATTTTGTTATTCCTTTTTGGAAATAGCCCTTGTATATTTTTTTATTAATTTGGAAGTATATTAATGTGTTTTGTCATTTAAAATTTTGAAATAATTTAAATATCTTTTAACAAACTTTCAAAAATTTTTTCTAAAGGTAAGCAAACTTTTTTGTATATTTTCATATAAGTTGAATGAAAAACATTATTAAAGTATAGTTTTAACATTATAAGACAGAGTATGTAATCATCTAACATGCTACTATAAATTATGGCAGTAGGACTTAAACTTCATTATTTGGGATTTTTTTCCTGCTAAAGTTATGCTTAGTAGAGCAAAACTCCTGTCCTGTAGTATAATTCCTTTCACTTTTGCTTCCTCCTGGGCACATGTCTTAAACAAAGGTGAAACCGGCATAAAAAGGTTAATAAGCATTTTTTAGATTTAGAATGATTTCTTTGTTAGTCTTTGTTTTTAAACTGCCTTGTTGCTATTTCTTATGAAATCAATCATTAATTATAAACTTGCATTAATGTAAGAAAATATTCTTCTTTTTTTATTTATATGTAAATTTATTTGACATAATAGGAACTTCTTTTGGATACTTTCTATTAAAAAACTCTTACTTAATTTATTTATTGAAATAATTTTATAAACTGAGTTGAAATTTATTGACATTTTAATTTTAATGTTTTTTATATGCAAGTGAAGTCTATTATAAAAACAAAGACCTCTTTTAAATGAAAATTCTCATCAACTGTTTGACTTCATTTTTACTTCAATTTCAACTTCTCCTTCTTCTAAAGCTACCACAAACTTCCATTTTAATAATACTTAACTGTGTGTGTTTGCATATATATATATATATATATATATATATATATATATATATATATATATATATATATATATATATATATATATATATATGATTATAAAATATTAAATATAAATGATAAAAGTTTAGTAATTTTTTAAAATATTTTAATTTAAATTATACTATTGAAAATAATGATCTAATAATTTTCATTTGATAGGAAAGAATTTTTATTTGTATAAATTATTGTGCTAAATATGTTAAAAACTGAATATGACTAGACCTTTTTTTATTTTGTTCTACTTTGCTGAATATTTTACTGAAAATATAAGTTTTTAAAAATCATTTACTATTTTTATCATTTGAAATTTATAACTATATATTGATATATTTATGGAAACTGGTAAATTTTAAATACTTTTTGATGTATTTTTTTCAGTTGTTGAAAAATTTAAAGTTATCTAAAAGTTGGTTTCTTCGTTTAATAAATTCTCGAGTAAGTTATTCTCTTATAAATAAAATTAAGAAGTCTAATTTTTAAGTCATATAGTTAAGATAGTATTCTTTAGTTCATATAGTTTCATGAGTTAAAACATTATCAGTAGTTCTATTTTTTATTTTGTCTCTATTTTCTTATAGGAATCTCTTTTAAATGATAAGCCATTTCTCTCCATAAAAGATCTAGAAAATTATTGTGATGACGCAGTGACACCAATTTATGTTTTAATCTTAGAAGCAATAGGTACTTTTTTCTTTTTTAAATTTTTATAAATTTATTTTGTAGGTGAATTTTATCATTGTTCTCTCTTCGAAAAGTTATATTGAATTAATTTTTTCAGTTAGGAAAGATTTGACATTAAAATTTTGTTCTATATCTAATTATAGAATTTATTTTCCCAAAACCTATTTTATGTTTGAAAACTAATTATTTGGATTTTTAAATTGTACATATTTGAAGTAAATATTTGATTTCAATTTTAAATTACGATTACTATATATATACATACTCAATGAAATTTTAATTCATAATTTATAGAAATCTGTCTTATGTTTAAATATTTTTTTTCATATAACTACGTTATTTTAATTTTTTCACTTATTGATGATGCTTGCAAATTCCATATTTTTTTACTGGAAAGCTCCTTTAATGTATTTATATATGGTTAATTTATTT
The DNA here is from genome assembly GCA_037975125.1 of Latrodectus hesperus. Classification (NCBI taxonomy): domain Eukaryota; kingdom Metazoa; phylum Arthropoda; class Arachnida; order Araneae; family Theridiidae; genus Latrodectus; species Latrodectus hesperus. Next base: position 26,517,231 of record CM075850.1, on the reverse strand, counting down.
CGATTGTTTTTGTAATGATAAAACATTTTAAATGAACATTTATCTTTTGAAAACTACTTCAATATCTGAGTAATAAATATATTTTTATTTTAGTGTATTTCCTTAGTGAAATTCTTTGTTTTTATGTAAATTTTTCTTTTTAATAAGGCATTTATAAAGTGCTACACATCTCTTAACTTGTGTAAAAATTTTAAATAATTTAAAATACAAACTTAATAACTTTATTTTTTGAAAGTATCTCCAATCCTTTGAAATAGTAAAGTGAAAGGCTCATCAAAATTATAATTTTTGGCCATTAAGGAATTCCTTCAGTAAATTATTCCACCTTTAATGTTATTATTCCACCTTTATTTTATCATAATTTACACCTTGTGAACAAATAAAAATTTGAAAACTGACATTAAAAATTATTTGTTGCAATAATAATTAATATTTATTGTTTTTTCTTTGATTTGTCATATTTACTTATTTTGATCATATGTATACAATTATATCGTTCGTCTTTTGAAAAATAAAATTTCCTCTTTTTCTATTATTTGTTCTTTTATGAGTGTAATTAATGTGTTGGTCATCATAAAGTTTTTTCTTTTTCTTTTTAAGTATTTTTAATGTTATGACTAATTTTATTTTAAAAGTTTTGACCACAGCATATAAATGCTCATTTAAAGCAATTAAGTCTAATTATTTTAATGCTTATACCTCAAATTTATCAGTATACTTTTCGATCATTTGACTTTTTTGATGCGTCTTTTTAAAAATATTTTTTCATTGTGGGTTATGATAAAAAAATATAACTGTTTAAATAGCATCAGATTACATATGTAATTTTAATGTCATTTTTTTTATAATTTTACTTAATTATATATATATATATATATAATTTTAGTATTGATTTCATATTTATATTTGAGTACTGTATAATCAAAATAGATATTTTAGTGATAATTAGTATTAATTTACATTTTTTATCTATTTAATTTTTTATAGAGTGTATATATCAATATAGAATATTAATAAATTTTAATTTATAAAAAAATTAGATTCTAAAAATATATTTTTGTTAATTTATTTAATCAAATCTAATTTATTAAAATATTTTGCTTTGGCAATTGAAAAAGTGATTTTTTTCTCAACAATTTTTTTTCAAGTATGAGAAAAATGATAAAATTTGTCAATACATGTGAAATTGACATGTTTTAATATTTTAATATGCACTTAAATGCTGATAGAACTTTAAAGCATTATTTAAGGTATTACTTTAATATAAATATGCAAAAGCATTGTTAAAAATAATAATTAACAAAAAATTCAACTTATGTGATAACATTAGCTACATTATTTCTTTAAACTGCTTTAAAATATGTTAGTCAAAATCCCACCAAATATAGCACTTGCATTAACAAGAATGCAAAAATTTTAATATTTACTTAAATTAATATCTTAATTCATATAATTTATCTTATTATTTTTTCTTACAAACATCAAATTTAAAGTATTTTTTATTAAAGAAACTTTTTATATTTAAGAATATTATATAATATTTCTTATTTAAGAATGAACTCTAATTTTATTTTCAGTTTTCCCTTTTATGGTAATAATAAAAATAAAGATAGTTACAAAATAAATATGATTTCCACTATACAAAATTACAAGTTATTTTATATTAAATTTTAAAAAAAATTCTGAAGTTTGTTATATTTGCTTATGTTATTAAATAAAAAATCAGAGTGATATTTTTTGGAAAAATTTTGTAAGCTATAAATGGGCTGCTATAGCCCACTTTGCCTTGATTAAAATTTTATATGCTTGATGATCCATATCATACAAGTTGAATATTATTGCTTGCATTTTTTAATTTAAAACATTTTAACAAATTTGTAAAAATGGTCTTTGTATATTTACAATACAATAGCACAATAAAATATTTTTTCCACTTGTATGCAATTTTTATGTATCTAAGTTTAATTAATCTTATATTGCAATTTAATTTATTATATTTTTCTGTTTATTTCAATTTATTTGAAGTAAGAAAGTAAATAAATATAGAAGGAGTAAAATTTTGGTTTATTATATTGTGATGTCACTTTTTACCTACAGGTTTACAGGCTTTTTTGCTTATAGGTCTAAAGTTGCATAAAATAAATAATTTAATCCAATATTAAAGCTTGATAATATAACTGGAATTTCTTTCATTAACCAAAAGTTTCTCTTTTATAATTCCTTTATTTCCACTTTTTTATGCAATTCTGTTTTTTTTAAAATTTTAATGTATCTTTCTGTATACATATTTTAATTTTCAAGATTTTGAAAAGAAGGCTTTAAAATAAATATCATTGTCTTAGTCACCTTATAAGGGAAAGGCCTAATATATTATTTAAAAGAGGTTATTAAAAGGATTTAAAGAGGCCTGTTAAAAGAGGATTTTGCTTTTTGACATGTTATTTATAATTTAAGCAAAAAGCCATGGAAGAAGATATATTTTATGTTTTCCATGAAATTATAAAATTTTATAAATGAATATATTAGAATTTGCATGAACATATAACTTAGTTGATATGATAAAATACTACTTATTACTTTTTTATTTTTATGAAAGTAGTATCATTTTTTTTTAAGTTACTTAATTCATATATACTTGAAAATTTTTTTTTAATTACTGTAATTATTAATAGTTTTGATATAACTTTTTACATATAAAGAAATATATATCAAAAGTGATATGATTGTAATTTATTCAGTACCTCAGACTTTCATGTTTTTATTGAATGTGTGTGATCAGTTTTACTGTATTTATAAATCTTAGAATAATATAGATTTGAATAAAATTATCAGGGATTTCTCCCATCAAAGTTATCATGTAATTTTTCTTGTTTACTTGTACTTTCATACAATCTAGAATTAGTGCTGCTGAAGTCATTTGTAATTTTTCTAAAAATTAAGTACTTTATAATCCTGTTTCCAGTGAGAAATATATTTCTGTTTACATTTTTTCTATTGAACTTATAAATTATTTTGAAATCGTTTAGGTGTTTCAAATTTACAATGTGATCATGTTGCAAGCCATATTGGTAAAACACAAGGCATCTGTAATTTTTTGAGAGGCATACCATTTAATGTTTCTAAGGGACGTCTTTACTTACCCTTGGAATTGATGAGCAAAGTATGATTTTTATTAATGTGGAAGTTATTCATAAAAATATTGTTACATGCTGATGTATTATATTTTTTATAATAATAAATGATGTTAATTAAGTTCACATGTTTCTGAAAAAATTTTGCTATCATTTTAAATTTTATAATTAAATTTATTTTATAAAAATTTTTGTGGAAATTTATTCTTATTCAATGAATGTCAGTGGATAGTGTAAAAAGATAGTGTAAAATTTTTTTTCATGTTACATATTATTTATTTGAATAAGTTAATTTGATTTCCTATTAATATTAATATTAAATGATATTGTATGTGCAGAATATGATGAAAAATGAATCAATATTATTTTTAAATTATTTACACTATTAAAACATATTTAAATCTTAATTACATCAGAAGTTTGTGTAACATTTTTTTCTGTATTCTGTATGTAAGTCCTTATTTCTTAATTTCTTCACCATTCATAATTTCAATTTATATTGTCATTCAACAATATTGTAAAAATATTAATGTTATTTTGATATTATCCCTTTTTTATTTATTTGTAAAATAAAAAATAATTTATTTCTCAAAAAATAAAAACCTTATTATTAATTATTAAAGATTAATATTAAAATCTCTTATAATAATGATCATTTCTCTTATAATATTGACAGTCACATATTTATTTCATTAAAACCTTTCATCATTGCATTATTCAAAAATAATCTTTTGATAAATAACTAATTTGGTATTTATATTTGATTGGATTTCTAAAGTAGATATTTATTTGTCTTGATTCTGTTTTTTGAAAGCATGTTTTATGGCATGATGTATTAAATATTTGTTTCTTTAACTTGTTTTAAATTGAATTTGTTACAATGTTACTTTATGTATAAATTTTGACTTTAGAAGACTTTTGTAAAATAATTAATTAAATTTTTAAATTTATTTTCAGCATAAATTATCACAAGAAGCAATACTTCATGGTGAAATAAGTAACTTGCATGATGCTACATTTGATCTTGCAACTGTAGCTCATCAACATTTAATTTTGGTTAGTAATATCTTGTGATTATACTTACATGCTAAAAGATACTTAATTGTATTTATAGTTTATACGAGGGTTACTCTGAAATTTTTGAGATACGCGCAGACGAGAATTTACAAAATAAAAATAATGGTTTAATTTTAAAGTACAAAGTATTTTAACACAGAAGACGATTTTTTACTGACTTACTGCAACTTGTTTAGCGTTGGATAAATTTTAAACAGAAGAGAAAATGGAGTTGACGCGAGAACATTTTCGCACTATGATTTTCTACGATTTCAAAGTAGGATTAAATCAAGAAGAATGCGTTCAACAGTTGCAATTAGCATTTGATGATGAATCTCCAGCTCGTGCTACTGTATTCAGATGGTTTAGAGAATTTAGAAGTGGTTGCAATTTTCTTCAAGATGAAAAACACACAGGAAGGCCGCTATCGGCAGTAATCCCGGATAATGTGTCTGCCATACGAAAAATGTTAATGGAGGATAATCACTATACCTATCGCTATATCAAAGCCATCAAGTTGGAAAGACAAAAAACATTAACAGCAAACTGGTATACCACTAAATGTCTTCCAGAAATTCTACAAGAACTGAATGTTAGGGGACTAATGCTTCACCATGACAATGCATCTACACATACAGCCGGATTAACTGTTGAGTTTCTTAAACAAAAACAAATTAAAGTGATCAAACATCTGCCGTATTCACCTGATCTAGCTATGTGCGACTTTTGGTTATTCTTTAATCTAAAAAAGAACTTACGTAGACGTCGTTTTCATTCAGAAGAAGAGATTGATGTGGCTATAAATGCATTTTTTTCATCTATTCGAAGAAATGAATGGCTTGAGGCATTTAATCTGTGGAAAATTCGTCTAAAAAAGTGCATTCATGCTTGAGGAGACTACTTTGAACACACCTAAAATTTTGTAAGTATAACTTTAAAAACCTAGTTGTATCTCAAAAATTTCAGAGTGACCCTCGTTCTGTATCCATTATTTTTATCTTTGTATGTAACAGACTGTTTACAATTTCTAGGCAAGAAAACTTGGCAAAGATATACCAAAACATACCAAGTCTGTCTTCTTACCAGCAGTAAGTTATGTTTTATTTGTAAACCTATATTTCATAATGAGGAATTTTTTTGAAAAAGAAAATTCATTTATTTATTTAAATAAACTATTATTATTTTATTATGTTTTAGATTTATTTTAATTCCTAAAAATACTTGATTAATCAAAAAGTTTTAATTAGGTAATTGATTAATTCTATTTAATATAAAAAGTAAAATTTTAAAATATTAAAAATGAAGTAAAATTTTTTAAAATATTTAAATGATAATATTTTTGTACTCATTATGATATTGGATTCTTTCAACATAATATATGAAAAGAAATAGGATGAAGATTATGATTATAAGTTTTGCTTTTCTTTATTCATAACTTTATAATATGTTCACAGTAAGTATAAAAGTTTCTGTTATAAAAAATATTTAATATACATTTACAACATTTTTTTACTGTAAATTTTTATATTAACTTAATGAATGCTTAGTTATAGAACTTCCAATAAATGGAATTACAAATAAGTTATACTTGTTTATTATTAATTGCTTTATAATAAACATTAATTATTGCTTTAATTTCCTTTGAAATTTGATTTGTCATAAACAATACTTACCTTTACAAATTATACAATTGTTATGTTTACAAATTAGAAAACATTTGTTATGAATGACAATTATTTCCATAACTTAGTACACAACAAAAAATAAAAATGATTTTGTTTCATTTATCTACTTAACAATAAGAATTTTTGCTTCTTAATTAAAAATAACATTACATAACTGATGCAAAATATATCAGTTGAGAAACAAAGATTGTATCTTGATATAAAAAAATTGTTAGATAGAAAGAGAGCAACTGTGGAATCAATCTGTCTTGCTTGTAGGCAGTAAGGTAAGATATCATTCATAATTAACATTGAATTTATTATTACTTATTAAAAATACTTCCTATGAAATGTTCACTGTTGCAAAAAGTCTTTAAAATTTAATAGAGAACAAATCAATTCGTCATCTCTAAATTGTAATTATTCATTAACATATTTTTTATACATAAGTGGGAGCTAGAATCTGGAATAAGGCTCAGAATCCTTACTAGGAGGATATTTATGTAATAGTTTGCACTTAGTGATTCACTATATGAAAAATATATACATTACATAAAACAGAAGGCAATGAGCACTGCAAGGTACACAGGTATATTAAGATATTGTAAATTTAACTTCAAGAATCATACAAATTGACTATCAATTCTACTTTTTAATTTACTAATTAGGATAATAGTCTTAATACTATTTTTTTTTTTTGGTATTTTTTATAATTTGATGTCAAACTGCTTGCAGCTTATAAAATTCTACTTAGAACTGAACAATAATAAAAATATCAATTGCTCAAAAGTCAGAAAAGAAATTACAGATCATTTTAATCTATTTATATGAATGTTTTGAATTTAAATAATTTAGCATAGCTAAAAAATTTGCGTAATTATTTTCATAAGCTATTTTTAAATAATGTTTTGAGCATTTTTATTAATTCTGTATCTGATGAAATATCTTCATTGCATGCATATTAAAATAATTAAAGAATGTTTTTTGGCATTTCAAAGCCCAATATTATTACATGTATAAAAGATTAATTTTAAAATAATTTATTATCATCGTTAATTAAAATAACAACTTTTCTTAAATGTAATATATATGTTACCCGCAAAGTATGAAATCCGGAATTCTATAGAATGCCTAGGCATTGTATATAATACATAAAACTAGCCTGCAATGTAAGATATGATTTATATTTCAAACATTTCCTAGGCATTCTATACAATACTAAATGAGAAAAAGGCAAAGTATAAAATACACATCTGATTTGTTTGGAATATCTCGTTGCAAGGCACATGACATGTTAAACACATGCCTCAAGAACAGTATTTGTCAGTTGCACTTTGTGGTTTGTACAAGACTATCAAAATATGTAATTTTATTTAAATTTGTTTAACAAAAATTAGTTATTTGCTGCATAAAAAATGAAGAGAAAGCTGTTTTATTAGAGGAGTCATGGTCTATAAACAAGGTCTATACACTGCAAAAAATAGTGTTTTCTTAACCAAAACTGTTTACTAGTAGTTAATAAATGATGTACAAAAAGCCAAAATGACTACTAAGAAGGAACCTAGGGACTGTTACTTGCTGAATGACTACAATGTGATGATTATGGAAAACAAAAATAAACTCATTTATCCTGTTAAAGAAGGTGCTTGGAAAAATTCGGCAAGCATAAAAATTGTAACAATACTTAAATATTTTTATGAGAAAATGGCAGATTGAAATGTGAATTTTTGTAATAAAAAAACTTGTGTTTGATGAAGGTAAGCAAAAATTTAGTTTGATTTTAAAATTCACTAAAAAAGTTCCTGTCTTTTAACTTTTTCAAGCTTGAAAACATTATACTGCTTAAAATTTCAAAATAACTGAATACCAGAATAAAGGAAATTATACATGTGTGAAAGTAATTTTGGGTAGCTATATATATATATATATATATATATATATATATATATATATATATATATATATATATATATATATATATATATATATATATATAATTAATCGTAAATCTAAAAAATTTTTTTTTGCTTATGATATTTTTAATTATGTTTTATATACATACACATTCATACAGTATTACATCATGGACTCTGAGATATTTCACGCACTTGGCAGATACAGCTAGAAAAAGTTATAGAAAGCATCTAAATAAAAGGAAAAGGTGAAATTAATCAGATTTTTCTGGAAAAAAAGAGCCTATCTCAAAAAACATGCATAAGATTATAGTTGATAATGGATTAAGCCAACATAATGAATACATACTTATCAAAGAGATTTTCATTTTTGATACCTGTTATATGCATTTAAAGTAAGTTATACACTTGCTTGCAAAATGTATTGTCAAAAAATTTATACCTTCTGTGGTCATGCTAGTAAAGATGCTGAAATGGATATTTTTTTGCAATATTTGTTTTAAAACTAAAAATGCTATTGAAAGTAAAATAAACTCTAAAATCAATCTCGAAATTCAAGCAAAAAATCTTCTTACTACTTCTTTGGGAGCTACTGTGCATGTTCTTATTCCTGATGTTCACAAGGGGCGAGATGTTTGGCAGCTGTGATTTGTGGGACAGAGGATGGTTTCCATTGACCTAGAACTTCTGAAAGAATATTAAACAAAGTATATGCAAAGTCATAATTCGCTTTATGCCCTAAGAACTTGCTTAGAATTGAAGATATTCCTGACCATGAAATTCCTCTCGTTACAGTTGCTGAGTCCAGTGGCAGCAACCAAAGATTTGTCAAATGTATGCATAAACCAATGTGCAAAATATCAAATATCTTTGCATGAAAAATGTAATGAAATGTAATTCAAAATGTCATTCAAGCTTACCATGTTGCAACAAATAGGTTAGTTTCTCATTTTTTTAATGAAAAGAGTGTTTCTCTTAATAAGAAAAGCATAAATTTTACTTTATGCATTTTGAATTAATTTGTTTTAATGGCACTCTCATTATTTTTTCAGAATAACATTTGTATTTTTGAGAAATGTACATCATTTGCATAATAAGTTCATCAATACATTTTTTTCATACTTCGTCTAAATAGCATTTGTCATTTTATAGAATGCCTTGCATAAGTATGTAATACTTCTCATATTTCATATCTTGCCTAAAAATAGCTAGCTTTATAAAGAATGCTGGCATTTCATATATATACTTTGCTGGTAAAACACACACACACATACATATATATATATATACTTGATTATATCAGTTTTACTGTATATAGTAAGTTAAAATCAAATTTATATAAACCCATTGATAGAATTTGCTGATTATTTAAGTGCGATTTTTCGTATACTATTTATATCCTAACATAATATTGTATGATCATTTGCTATACTTTTTCTTATATTTGGAATATGATTTAAATATTGTCAAAATATATTTTATTAAACTAAAAGATGTATTTTAAATGTGTTCTAAGTGATGGATGAAAGATTAATTGCATAAAAAGTATCATTCTGTAAGTATTCAAATTAAATCAAATTCATTTCTGATTATTATGAAGGACCTAGGTAAAATGGAAAATGAATTATTAACACTAAAGAATTTAAAATTATTTTAACAAATGCAATGGTGAAGTCAAATGATATTATTACACTTGTTTTCATTTTTAGATTTTTATCTTATTTTAGAATTGGTTAAAATTTTGATTGAAAATAAAAACATTGAAAAACAAATGTTTTTGATAGTTATTTAAATTTCAATTGGCAGCTGTATTTCATATAATACTGTATTAATATTGTTTAGTTGCTTTGTGTTCTTTTGAGCTTTTATAACATTATAAAGCTTTTGCTTCTATATGCTAAAATTATGGACGATACTATAATTCTTCAGAAATGTTTTATTTCTATATACATAATAATTTTTTTAAATTTCATTTTTGGTTTAAAGTTATCAATATGTCTACATGGATATGTTTTCTCAATCAGAAAAAGAAAAAGCTTTTTTTAATGGATTGCTTTTCTAATTCATGTCCTTAAATATAGAACGTAATAGTTTTTGTAAACTATTCTTATATTATTATGTATTTGAAATTTGTTATGGCCCATATTCAGATAATTTATTCATGCTAATATGTTTTAAGTGCATTATATTTAATTTATATTATTTTCCATTAAGTAACTTTTAACTACTCCACACTGGTCCCTGTCTTTTGTTTAAAATTTTGGGATTGAAAAACAACTTGCTTTTTAGGATTTATAAAGTTAAATTTAGCTGGCTAATGCACAAAAACAATGATTTTAATTAATAATTTCATCAGAAATATAAAAATATGACCATTCGTTTAGTTAAAAAAATTATAAGTATCATTTAAACAATATGCTTGAATATTTTATGTGTCAGAAATATGTAGTTGATTTGCTATTTTTTAAATAAATGTATTTTAAAAAATTAAAGAAAAAAAAACACATTGTATTGATATGTATTGAAAAATATTGTGAAAAACTATTTATATGTATCATTTCCAACATGAAAAATATAACAGCTTTGTATATGGAAAAAAGGAATGAAACACAAATATCATGGTCAATTTAATGAATAGAAGAAAAGCTTCTCCATTCTGTAGTCATAATTTTTTTTTACCCTAATGAAATTTTATTCTAAATTCAATCTTAAGAGAAGTAAATTAAACAAACCAAACAGTCCAAGAATAAAATTTATTTTAGTCTTTTCTTCATTCTTATATAGTAGATAAAAAAATCGATGAATACAGAAAGATAAAATATTGTGATTGTAGAACCAACAGCTCTCTCCACCCATGCATATAAAAATAGAATTGATTATTAATTTCTATCAAGATTTAGCTATTAAAATTTATGTGTCATTGGAAATTTAAAAAGTTGAATTTATGTATATATATATTTTTTATCATTTTGCAAATTAATTATAAATTGTATACAGTACATAGTTTTGCTGCTTGGTTTATATATATGAAATGAGATAAATAGTGAAATTCTTCTTGATTCTAAACCTGAATCCTGTAAATCAGTTCTTGAAAAAATTTTAAATTAAATCCTCCACATGAAAATACTAAAATAAAAAATATGAAATTATAAACTTGATTACGAAAAGCTTATAAGTTGAAGTTGAATTTAAATATATACAATTTAAGTTAATTATTATAACTTAAATATTTTCAATTTAAATATGACTTGATGGAAAACAAATATAAAATTCCAATTTTCAGCAACATTCCATAAATGTATGTAAAATTAAGAAATATAAAAGTGAAGTTGTTATAAACATTCCTAAATTTAATCCAACGATTATATTTTGATCATCTAGATATGTGTTATTTTAATATATGTGTTAATATGCTTCAACAGTTATAAAATCACGAAATTTATGCAATTAAAAAAATTAAGCTATCTGGTCCATAATACTGAAAGAATTGTCAACTAATGGTTCTGAAAATACTGTCATAATAGATTTTATTAAAACAGTTAAAAATTTATATTTTGGAATACTTTATATATATTTTGGTTATTTTTAAGATATGAGACCCAATTCAAATTAATTCTGTTTGTTCTATCTCTCTCCCGACTGTATATTTTAACATTATCCACTTCAGTTATCATTTTACCTGCAATATATACTCTAACTTAAATAAATAGTCCAATTTTTCAGAGATCATAGAAAGTAAAAACTGAGCTAAATTCATAAAAGCTAATAAACTTGTATGTTCATTCTGCATTTTGAAACTAATGTAAAAAATAAATAAGTCAATCAAATATTTTATCATTTAGAGGTAAGTTATTTTAATGAATTTTGTTGTTTCTGGATAAGCTATTCAGAGAGATTTGTATAGTAATTTTATCCATGAATAATTTAATTTTCCTTAAATCTACAGTATTTTATTAGCAACATGCATACATCTATTTCCATACAGCTATACAGGCTTTTTAGTACACTCCTTAAACTAAATTAAGGTTATATAAAAAATTTAGGGATATATGTATAAAAGAGAAAACTTTAACGAAATCATATCTTCTCCTTCTTAAAATTGAGTTTGTATGTCATTGGGCACCTCTGCTTTTATCAGCATTTTGTACCATTAACTCCAAACCCAATGTTTCCTAGTTCCAGTTGCTCGGGTCACCCACTTTACTAATAAAGTCCGATAACCCTTTAATGGAGTCTAGGTGTAAATCTCTAGCATGGATGAAGCCTAAAGAAGTTAATTTAGGGAGGGCAAGAGCCTCACATTTGTAAATGAACGAAATCATATAATTCAGAATAATGGAATAAGAATTTTGTTCTGATGAAATTTCACTAATTTATTAAAATGTAATAGAATAACTGTAGAAAAAAAAAGATTATTCTTTTCTAGTTGATAAAATATTAAAATGCCACCATGCCAAGACTAAATGTTAATTTGCCCACAGATATTGAATTTTTCACCCACATTCTCTCTTACACATTACTTAATTGTATCTCTTTTCTCATGTGATTAAAAAAACACTCATGTAAACTATCTATGCATAGTTTAATTTATGAAGTGTTTTACACAAGAAGCATCTGTAAAAGTCTATTTTCAATCAGTCTAAGTAAATTGAGTTTGCTTGAAAATTCAAAAGATGTTTGAAAGAAGTGCACCTGGTATCTGCAGTTCAATGAATAAATGCTTTATATTAGGAGATTCATTTATATCATGATAAAATTTCCAATTAGTTCCTTATAAACCCCAAGACAAAGTTTTAAAGAACTATGCAGTTTGTGAACTATATTCTCTATCTATTTCAACATCTTTACTTGCTATTAAAAGATTTTTTTCTGCATTATTTTTAATGCACACATTTTGCTAAATATCAGATAAACAGCTTATTACTTTATAAATACTGATTTTTATTTAAAATTCCTTTATTTTTATAGACATATTTTTTTGCAATTGAGTAATTTTTTCTTATAAAACCTAAATGTGTAGCAATCAATATACTCTATTCATCAAAAATTTTAACCATAGCATTTACATTTATTATTTTATGTTCAGTTTCATCAATATTTAATGAAAAAAATGTAACTTGATCAATGAATATTCCATCATAGTTTTAGGTAAACTATGATTCGCTATATCTATTGCATAAGTTTTTATCTCTTGTCTGGACAAAATTTATTATGAAATATGTCTGTCTGAGTGAGCTCAATAATGCTTAAAGTAGAAAAAGCAAAAGTGTTTTCTCTAAAAAAGCAGTCAGAATTCCTTAATGATTAGCTTGATCACGAACAAAAAGTTTGCAGTCTATTGGCTTATTCTGGGAAAAATCTATGGTTTTTGAATTAAATATTTTTTCTGATGTACATTATTTCTACATTGTTTTGATTGTGATTTCTCACATTATTTTGATAGTGTGAGTCTAGTAGTTTATCCTTCTTGGGGACAAAATGCAAAATCTAAACTCTCAATTTTCTACACTACTTATATATAAATATTCTTTCATATTTTTTTCATGTATATATTGTCAATGGCATTTGGTTTTAACAGTAATGCCAGAAATAGGTTTATTAGTTTCAATGAATTCCAAAACTAAAATTTCAGTGTTTAAAATTGAAATCCAGGAAATAATATGAAATTTTGTTTTCAACTTCATTAATAGCAGCAGATAAGCATTTGGGACCTTACTAACTCAACAGAATAACACACATTTTCAAGTTTCTACAAGTGACATCACAATCACTTTAATTACAGTAGAATTTAGGTTGTAAGGATGATAAACTTTGCTCTGTAGGTCAGTTAAATTTCACATAAAGTTGGTCTTGAACGTAAAATTAATTAAAAATTTTACATTATAGACTGAAGGGAAATTTCAAACTTAATTAAAAGTTTCTCTAAAACACAATTTTTGAATTAAAATCTCAACTTCAAAAATATTCAAATGACAGAAATCTATTACAAGGATAAAAATGTAGTATTTTTGATTTGTGGAAGATTTATAATTCATACTTTCTCATTTACATATCCTTTTTAGAACTATTTTCCTATTTCTAGAAAAATTTCTAAAAAGAATAATTTTTTAAAATTAAGTAATGGAGTTATTAGAATACATTTTGTAAAATTATCAAAATTTTATCTAGAATGTTGTTTACATATAGGAATCGGACGTTAAAATGAACTAAACATTGGAAATTTAATAAATTATCAGAAAAGGATAATTATTTAATATTGTGAATTTAATATTCTTATAATTGGATTTTTGTGATAGTTCATCTTTTATGAAAATGGATTAGTATTCTGTCAAATTTCTCTATTGAACAAGAGTATTTACACTTCTTTATCATCAAAATATGATAAACTAAATTGAAGGTGGCATTTTAAAAATAAAATAGTTTGAAAGATAGTAAAAGCATGTATAATTAGAAGACAGCAAATTTATACATTTCTAAAAAGGTTAAAGTTTTTAATGGATTTTAAAATTTAATAGTAATAAAATAACATTCAAGAAAATTTTAATATTTAAATTGAATTGTTTAATGACCTTTTTCAATGCAATTTTTAGTTTTTTTTCTGATAAACTTTCTTACATTTATTTTTCTCCTTACAAAAATATATTATAATTTCAAAAGATTTATTAATCTTTTAATATAAGAGACTAATGTTCAATCCATTTAAGCCAGATGCAATATGTATATGCAGCAAATTATTTTTTTTATTCATATGTAATTGTTGTTTCTACACATAAATTTATCTGGAACCTATATTTTGCCCTGCATTTTTTTATATGCTATCTGAAGGTAAACAAGAACAATATTGAAATTGTAGATATCATTAAAATATTTTATTTAGAGGTCCAATTTTATAGTTGAACCTTTTGGCTCCCTGGATCTGATAGGTTCAAATTTAAATAATATACCTTTAAAGAATAATTTGTTTGTAAGAGCATAAAGTTTAAAGTACACATACTTATGACATTCTTAACTCAATATGTCTTCCAATACTTTTTTTATAACCATAAAATAAATTTTTATCCTTTTTTTTAAACCAAAATAAGTGTTGAAAAGAACTCGCCACTTTAATAATAGTTAATAAAAAGACATGTGAGTGTACCTAATGCAAGAATAAAATACCAGTTCATGAGAAATAATATTTAAGAATTACAGTTTCCTTAAAAAATATCACTGAAATATTACTCACTAGATTTAAAATTGTTATATGATTTCAACAAAAACTAGTATTTTTTAAAATTTTTTAGCACAGAAACTGAACATAATATAAAAAATAAAAAGGTGAAATCAATTTGTGTTATGTCATTCAGTCAACCACGTTCTCAATCATCAGAACATCATGATTTGATCATTATGCTGGATAGTGACTTTATTGAGAATTCTGGTTATAACTATAATGGAGACTTCTCCGTTATTTGATACTCTTGTTTGTAATTTAACAATCCCTTTTGATACATCAGGTCTGAGACTGGAATCCATAGTTTAAAGTGAATTCTAAACCATTACAAACATTCATGTTTTAAGTAAAAACCTAACTCATTAAAAACTGAATCTATAGCCAGATTACAAATTATTCAGTTGCCAACTCAGAATGATTTAAAATAACAAAATTATATTTTTATACAATCTATATTTAGTTTGTTGAATAAATATTTTACGTGGTTAACATAAAAAAAGTTATATAAAACACAGGTAAATTTAGAAAACTAACTTCCGATATAAAAATGAAAATTTATTAGTTAAATTGGTACTACTAAACTAAACTTGGTGGCATAATAGCTCAATAATGGACCAAGGTTTAGTGTTATATTTGTTTTCATGACAAAGGGCCTTGGTATGCAAAGCATATATTCCATTTAGGTGATCAGTGTAACGTGAAACTGCCAGTATTTAGTTTCCAAGCATGCCTAATACTAAGTTTAATTGACCCACTGAAGAGATAAAATGCTAAGTTGATCTTGATTAGCCTGAGGATCAAACCTTGGGAGCACAAAACACAATCACTATGCTACTAGGTTTTAGCTAAACCAGAGATGCCAACATCCTGAACATCCCAATCAGTACTAATCGGATATATTTTCAGTAACCTTTTTAAAAAATTTCAGTAACACGTGGTCTACATTAAGAATACACTTATGTGCATAAAATTAATACTTTTAAGGTAACCTATGTTAAAAAATAAAAGTAAAATGATCATCTAATCATAATAAATATAAAAAGAAATAATATAATTAAGAAAGTAAACCATTCTTTTAAATTTAAATGCCTTACCTCAGAGATCCTTACAGCACAGATTTTTATATAATTACAGGAAAAAGAAAACACTGATATTGAAAAGAAAAATTCTTTTTATTTAAAACTAACATAGCATACTGATCTGTTAACTGAGAATGATCACCTGTACGCGCGCTCTTAGCAGTTCTACTTTTTAATATATCAGGCATATTTTTCTTAATCCAATTTCAACACTAAATTAGTAATTTATTTGTAACCTTCACAAATTTTAATCGCTATAATACAATAATAATAATATAATCGTACATGACAAAAAGGATTATTATTAGAGATCGAGAGAGAAATCTATTTTCCGTAATTTCGTTAAGATCATCTTTAATAATAAGAACTTTGTAACGAAGAGTAGAAATCCGTACTAAATACTGAAAAATCGTAACAAACGGCATCTCTGGTTAAACTGATGCATTTATTGTAAATATTATCCAATTTTGGGAATTATCAGGATTCAATGCCAATTTACCAAAACTGCTGTAACTTTAAACTGATCTAGCAACATAATTTCTTCCAGTGAAATAAGTTCTGATTCAAATTCTAAAAAGAAATTTATATTGATCAGTATATCATCTTTAATCTTGTTATTTTATATTATTTAAAAGGATTCAAGTAAATTCTTTTGATGTTGGGAGGTGGAGGATATAATAAAAGTAGTCTCTCTCTCTTAAAAATTTATAAAAAAGAGCATAATTTTTTCAGAATAAAATTGGAGTAGCATTTTATTCAAAATATTTAAATAAAAAATTAAGCAAAAGGAAATGATATATCCATAATATAAAGAAAGTTAAGTTTTATACAGACAATTTTTGCATAAATTTACTTGTATTTATTATATTATTTATTGGTAGCATTTACTTAAAATCATCTGATAATTTAAATTTTTTCAGTCAATTAAAAATTGAAATAATTTTATTATAGTTAGAAATAATTAATCAACTAACTAATAATCCTAAAACTGTTATTTTTGAAGGATGGATTAACTTATTAGCCGATTTTTCTAAATAAAATGGCAAACTTTGTGTTTGCAGTATAATGTAAACTTTGTTTGTCCATAGTATAAGGTAATAATAAAGCATTTCTTTAAGACTTAAATATGAATTTAGATTATTTTGCTTTCTTTGCTTTTTTACTATATTTCTCTCAAAACTTATATATTTTTCTTTGTTAATAAATAATGTTTATTTCATATGATGCATTATAAAAAGAACTGAAATTAATGTCGAATTTCTGAATTGTTTTAACGCTTTTTTGAATGAAATATCCCAATTTGTTTTGGAATAAATTTTATTAATAGTATAAATTTTATCATGATTAATATTTGTAAGTTATTAATAATGTATATATTTTATCTGAAAGACAATAATAAAAAAGCTTTTTTGATATAGGTAATCATAAATTTCTATCAGCTTTATTTCTTACTGAGTAAATTTTGTTAGCCATACCTCTATACAAAAAAAAAGACATTTCAGTCACACAGAACTACTATGATATTAATTAAAATATAGCAAGATGATGGAAGAAATTTTAAATATGTCTGGTTAAGAAAACTAATGATCTAAGATTTCAAAACTGTAAATCATGTATTTAAACTTGTTGATAGCTTTATCTATGTTGGCCTGAATATGAATTACAGTAATTTGATCATCAAGGTCAAATAGCTTTTATTTCCTAATTAATGTCTTATTTGACAAGAAAGTTTTTACTATACAACATAGTAAAAAAATTTAACATACCATTAGACTTGTTTTCAGGTATGATATATTGAGTTCTGACAAAAAGAAATTTATTCATCGCTAAACAATTCTGAGGGTGATTAGCAATGCATTATAAATGCTGATAGCATACAGTAATATAGATAGCACAATGAGTTTTAGATATATAGCATTAAAAGTAAAAAACATTAATTGTATGAAGTTTACAGTCTCTGCATTAGTGGAATGGTTTTACTTCTTAGGATTATTGTGAGTTTAACTTTTCAGATATATATATATATCCTAAAATTTTTGTTTGATAAAGAACATAGATTGGCCAAATTTTATCGGATAAAAAAAGGCTATAGATGATTCCAGGTTTGAATTTTATTTTATGTAATGGGAGATATGTATATTTCTGCTTACACATCATGGTTGCATTTTATGCATGCAAGAGTGGGTGCTTAAAACATATCTTTTCCATCTTATAATTTGTGGATATGACCCATTATCTATAAAAAAAACCTTCCCAAAAATAAATGTTTAAATTGCTTTAATGGGGATATCTATTTCAGAGAGTCAAAACTCAATAGAACGAGATTTATAAATGATTGATAGGAATGGATCATGTTGATGAGACCTGCATAATCATGAAATATCTGAGAATACAAAAGATAAAAATTGAGATAGAACAAAATATAAAAATAAAAGAAATTGTGACTTCTCATAGCTTAACATTAAAACTCATGCGCAGGAATGGGATAATATTTAAACAATTTCTCTATAAGATAAATAATACTAAATTAATTGCATTAAAAAGAACTTAAAACCTATTTTTTTTAACACAGGAAGGAATTATTTGAAAGAAATGCTTATTCTTAGATTCTATAAGATAATTGGGTACTTACATATTATCCCATTTACCGTATCTAAAAAAAATTTGTCATTTAATAATTTTATTTTGCACCATATAAATTACAAATGTTTTATATGTTATAGTGAAGGTATAATTAAAGTATTCTACTTTTTCTTCACATTTTGATAAAAAGTTAATAAAATTTGCAAAATTAAATTTGACATATTCTTATGGCAAAAAAGGTCAACAGGATACCTTTTTAGCCAAAAAAGTACTGACAGTATAGTAAGTACTGATAATTATGTATGAACTTTTTGATATACATTAAAATTGCATAATAAAAATTTAATAAACTTTTTATTGTATCAGAATTATAATAAACTGTTTTAAAACCATAATGCCACATATATCAATACATTATATATTAATGCATTCAATTATAGTAAAAACTACTGAATGCAATTTCATGATTAAGAAAAAGTTTAAACATAAATCAAAATTTTTAATCAACAATATTTTATCTACAATTTATTGATTGATAGAAATTCTTAATTTTTTCACAGCTTATTTGTATTTCATAAAAAAATAATAGTTATAAGTACTTTTAAACTATAGTTAGAAATATATATGAGAGTTATTAATTATTGATTTGAAATTCCTAATATAATTTATTTTTCAAAACAATGAACCTTTATGAGCCTTTTTGTATTTTAACATTTGCATACTAATTGCATTAGCAATTTGCTCAGAAGATTTAGTTTGCCCATAATAATCAACGAACTCGCCTTCAGGATCAATTAAATAAGTTATAATAGTATGGTCTACGATGTAATCATCATCTACATCTTTTGGTCCAGCACTGTAATAAACTCTAAATGCTTTTGTAACCTCATGCACTTTTTCTTTAGATCCTGTCAAACCAATAAGTTTTGGTGAAAACTCTTTCACATATTTAGCTACAGCTTCAACAGTGTCTCTTTCCGGATCCACAGAAATGAAAAGTGGTATTACTTTGGGTAATTCTTTACTTCGTTCGAGATCTTCTACCACCGCTATCATTTTCTCTATTTCTTCTGGGCAAATATCAGGGCAATGGGTAAAACCAAAGTAAATCAACAGCCAGTTACCATAAAAATCTTCACTTTTACGAGGTACTCCAGTATGATCAATTAAATCAAATTTACCACCAATTGCTGCTTTACCAAGTTGTAATTTTCTTTGTTTTTCAATATGCAGTTGCTTTTCATTTTTAAAATATAGCATTCCAGCTAAGAATATACCACCTAATCCTAACGTTATGGACAGCGTTTTCCATGTAATAGGCCCTTTACCTTTTCCATATTCTTTTTTATGGGGTAAGCCTGTATTAGAGCTGAAAAACCGACATTTATTGACTATCGGCTTTTGAATCAGTCGAGTTCTATAACTTGCAGTATAGAGGCGACAATTATTTAATTGCTTAATATGATGCACACTTTGAATACGAGAAAGTTGAACAAATGAGTTCATACTTTCACAATTTAATTTGATGAAATACGTAGAAAACATTTTAAGAAACAGGTTTACTTTTATATGTCAATTTAAGGGATTATTTCGATAACAATATTTATAAACTTTTGAGATATTCACAATTTTGTTTACTGAGCTAATACAATGTTATATAATTTGCGGCTGTCGTTTATTTCTGTCTAAGAAGAAACCATGGTTTTTGTTATTACTTTGCTGTAACAGTTGCGGTTGCAGTTATAACGGTACGGTTAAAAATCTTTTTTTATAAATAATATTAATTATTTATAAAAAATATGAAAAAATTAGGTATGAAATTGCTTTTTGTTCTGTTAAGAATATCATGCCTGAAATCTTGCGCATAGAGATGGGAAGAAATACCTGCAAGCTGTATTTTGTAATCAGTATTTGAATGTAACAACCTGTTTCAAAGTAATCAGTAACAGTTTCAAGTACAGAAGAGCCAATGACAGAGCGAGTGCGTGGTTGTTTCAAAGTAATCAATACAGAAAGCCAATGTCAGACCCAGTACAACTACAAGAAAATGTCATCGATATATTGATACAGACGGATGAATTATGAAATTGTGGTAGAATTTTATAGACCATCGCTTCTTATGGTAGGGAGGTTGGGTGAGAGAAGGGAAATGACAGTTGGTTTAACTGGAAAATACAAGATACTTGGGAATTGGAAGATCTCTTTGGGTTGGAGAGGGAGATATAATGAATTGTTTCGCGTTTTGGTTAATAAAATAAATGATTTGAGAAAATCAATAATCATGGCATATTTATTCAGTGGTTATCGTTCTTTTTCAAATATATCAAGTTTTTTCAAATATAAGAAAAGCCTGATATTCTTGTTATGTATTTAGTAATTTTTATTGACTTTTTATTTTTTTTTAAATTTTATTTTATGAACATTTATAGCATATTTATTTGAACCTTAAATTAGATCAGGCTTCTTAAATAAAAAAAATGTTTAAATTAAATCTGTTTATAAATTTCTATTGTTATTTTTATTATTATGCATATTTTTTTAAATATGATTTCGTATATAAATGTTTATTTTTTGTTCAACCATGTTTTAGTTTTAGTATATTTTACTATAAATAAATAGAATTTAAATTTTTAGAAAATCTGGTCTTTTATATATATATTTTTTACCATACAATTAATTTTTATTCATATAATGAAAATGTTGATTTAAACCTAGTAAAGGTAATTTATTCATTTTAGCTTAGATTTTCTAAATGAAAAAAAAGCTTTAATTAAGTGAATATTTACCTTATCTTAATTTATACCATCATGTGTTACCGTCATGTTTATTTCTTAAATTATGGATTGATGTAAATAAAATATATGTATTTCTGTGTTACCCCATTTTGTATTAAACATTACATTATTCAATATTTTATATTAAAACATTATAACATTTAGATTGTTGGTATAACTATTTTATATTTTTTGATATTTAATGAATTTTCATGCAACTATAAAAGTTACTCTAATATAAAATGATCGTATGTACTTAAACATTATTAATACAGTTTTAATTGCAAAGCTACTTTATTTATCCTTATTGCTTAAGGTACAGTAAACTGAAACAAGATATGTGAGTTTATGCAATTTTATTATAGAAAAATCTGTTTTATCTACTACATAAAATAAACAAACTTCTTTTATAAGAAAAATTTACTATTTATATATTATATATCAACAATTTGTACTATGGTTGTCTCGTAAATATTTAATAATAGAAAAATAAAATTAATTTAATTTAAATTGATTTTTTTGATTAATTGCTGCATTTTTCTTGCAAACTTAAAATAAAATCTCTTTGTAATTGATTAAATCTCCCACTTTACAACTCTTTCAAACTGTTTACCAGTTAATTATCTTTTATATATTTGGAAAATCTTACTAAATTCAAACGAAAAATTAAGCTTATTAGGTTGAAAAAGTAAAATTATATTATCTCGTCTAATTTTATATTTTAATTAACATTGGAAGTCTTTGAAAATTGCAAGTGAGTAATTTGAAAATTTACTTAGAACAGATATAAATTCTGAAACAAATATAAATAACAAAAGGTTATGTTTTTTATATCGAACGAAATATCTTTAAGAAAAAGTATAAAAAAAATTTTTCACTGAAAAATGGTTTGTAGGGAAATAACTTATATTTCTTTGCCTCATACTAGAAATTAAAGCATTACAGTAAAAAACAAAAAATTGCAATTAATGAAATGTTGTATAAATAATAATTATTTTTATAGATTATGTGTCACATAAGCTCTTTATTAATATTTAAGTGAATGATTATTTATAAATGATAATGATTTAAATTAACATTAATTATGATAATTAAATTTTATGGAATAATATAAAATATTATAGTTTTAATTATTTAGTTATAATTAATTATTAGTTTATTTATTACTAGTTTAGCTTTTATTCAATTTATTTATGAAATTTAAAAAACTTTGTCATTATTTTTTGATCCGATAGATGGCAGTACAAAAGAAATTGTAACAAGTGCAAAATGTAATCGGTAAAATACTTGTTACTTTAAAAGTAGCTGTACTCAGTACGTACCAAATAGAAAGAAAGTAACAACCGTGGTACTTCGGCAAAAGACCTCGTTGGTACCACAAGCTCATTATATCGAGAAAAGAGCTGACGGTTCTCTCACACATTCTGAGCGGCCATATTAAATCACTTACCTTTCACCAGGGCGAGAAGCTGTTTACAGAGTGTGATTGATGTGGAGCTGTTCAAGCCTCCCCCAATAATATTTTTATTTGTCTAAATTTTACAGTTTTTGAGCTTTTAAGTGATCCGATTTTATTTTTTCACCTTCTGGACATTTTTGGTTTTATGGAGGTGGTGTAGCTTAGCTACATCATCTGGGATTAGAGACAACAACAGAAAAGTAACAAGGTCCCACCATCCCTACTTATGCATCTGCCTTTAAGGCCTGTTTACATGTTGCCACCGCGAGAAAGTTCTGCTGAGACTTAAACTCTCACCAAAGATGATCATGACGTTTTTGTTTTCAGGATGATATTTTCTTTTTTAGGTTTAATGAAGATGTTTATGTGAAAATTGAATGTGAAATGAACATCCAACATCGAAAATCATAATTCAGGAAGAATTTCATTAAAAAAATATATGAAATACTTTCATTGTTTAAAATAGCTTCTAATATTTAAATTATCGAAGTATTTAATACCTATGTTTAGATTCCATAAATTTAATTTTTTATTTCATATTGTCTTCGTTTAATAAGTTTGCTTTCATCGGCACAGTGTATTTGTACAATTGAACAAATTTTTTGAATTCTTGAAACTCAAAAAATGTTCTCTAAGGTATTTTGGGTCAGGTTAAAAAATAATTATTATATGTGAATATGTAATATTTGTATAATATTTCTTGAAATAAATTAAATTGTAATATAACATTATATTAGCACCATGGTTGACGATATCAAGTTTATTGAAAAATATTTCAACAAAAATAAAACAATTGATTAAATAAAAATAGTATCGTTGAACATATAACAGATGTATTTTATTACATAAATAATAAAATGTTTATTTACCTACTAAATTCCCCATTTCTTTATATTTTTACTTATTATTATTATTTTAGTTTAAACTTTCATTAGTGGAATTTTTATTTCTTTATTGTCAAAAGTTAAAAAAAAAATTTAAAAGGTGGAAAAATTAGCACAAAGATTTCTAACTAAAACAAGTTCCAATTTATTTTTCTAAGAAATGTGATTTGTAATTTAAGTATGATTTGTAGCATTGCGCTCACACTTTGCACTCATTTAAAATGAATTCACAGCATTTAAAAAATATTAATTCTGATAAAATTTCCCAACAAATTATTTCCTAACAAATTGATCTGATATATAATTTTTTTTGTACTGAACATATCTTGAGTTTCAATAATATTAAATCTTTATTTTCAAAACATCATAGAAGTGTATAATTTTTGAAATTTTTCTTATTATTTGTTGTGATAAAATATTGCAATCGAATATTTCTTCCCATTTATAAGTAATTGAAAATTTAGATCACCATTACTAACATAAAATAGTTTGAATATTTAAACAATTTTTTTTAGAAAATAGTTCTTAAATCAACAAATCAAATCCAACAAACCTCTTCAATTTGTGAGTTAAATTTAGAACTAAGCGTTTCTTAAGCCGATTCGGACATATTTGGCATGTCTTTCAGAGACAGACTCATGTGATTGAATAAAACAAAAAAGCACGGAAAGAAAGTGGAATATCACAGTGTATGTGTGCATATTAAATTCTGGTCTCCTTTACAGTAACTGATCATTTCACTACAAGATAGTAACAAGTGGTTTTTAATCAATTTACTTTTGCTTGTATATGTATCATCGTAAGCAGAAAATATATATTAATGTGTAACTTTAAATCGCGCGCTCGCACACACACACACACACACACACACACACACACACACACATATATATATATATATATATATATATATATATATATATATATATATAAATACAGAGGGTATTAACACATTTCTAGAACGATTTTGGGGCCGGTTAATTAATGTTTAAAACGTAAAGACTATTTTTTAAAATGTTCAATCTGATAGTTTTTTTTCCGGACTATAAGTATGCATCGTGAATTCCATGATATAAGAGCTTTTCGTAAAATTTCCAGGGGTATTGCTTTTCATTCCTCTTCCACTACTTTCCAGAGTCTATCCATCGTGTGGGTTTGCGTTTAGAAAGAGCTCTTTTTTAACAGACCAAAGGCACAATAGTCCATAAGTGAAACGTCAAGGGACTTTACAGGGAATATGTTGAAAAGGTATATATGCAATACTTGTATTTGTCTTCATTTTTTCAAGGAATGCAGTGGTAGTTTTCGAAGTATGACTTGTAGCTTTGTCCTGTTGATGTTTCACTCTTTGAAAGTCTTTGGGATAAAGAAGTGAAATTTCTTATGTAAATATTGGACGTAAAACCTTCTCCTGATAGTATGATGAGTTGATTTTAACATTTTTTTCTACTCTTTTTATTTTTAATTTCCCATTGTAGGAGAAACCTGCGACTATCATAAACCCCTTACTGAAACTTTCTTTACATTGACGGAACCAGGTTTGTACATTTTTTTCTCCTCGTTTCCTATAGTAAATAGATCTTTTCTTGTTGCAGTCATTTAGGTGAACCCATGCTTCATCAAGGGTCACAATTTATTTCCGTTTATCCTCTTCTAAATGGTTTTCATACAGGATTCTACAAAATGTTTTGCGTTGAGCCACATGTCTCGGCAAAAGATGGTGAACATTATGTTTATTAGCTTTTATAAGTTGTAAATCTTGATTTATTATTTTATTTATTGTTGATACAGATGTATCTAAAGACTTTGCAATTTATTTCTGTGTTGATGGATTTTCTTTTGTTACCAGCGATTTCACTTTACGAACATTTGAAACAGTACGTACTTTTTTCGGATATTCGTTTGAGGTCTTCTTTCCATGTAGAAATAATGATTGACGGTTTTTATCTGTCCGATTAATAATGTTGCTTATTTTGCACTTAGAAATTTTAATACCATGCATTTCACGACGTTTTTGAATCCTGGAATAAGAATATTTCTCTTCGGAAAGCGCAGAAACATACCCCTCAATACACAGCTTGTTTACATTCTACATTTTGAAAGAACAATAAATTTAAAAATAGCAGACGATATTTCTCATTTCAAATAATAAACTGTTATTAAAAATTTTTATTTCAAAACATTTACTTTTTTAAAATTCTTAATCGAAATCGTTCTAAAAATGTGTTAATACCCTCTGTATATATGAATTTGACTCGAATTTATTGAATTAAATTTGCAGCCTATTTAATTTCATAGTCACATATTTTCATTGTATAAAAGATAGTCTAATGCTTTTGAAGTGTAATGTCATTTTCTTTATTTTTAGGTTTCTTGTGGAAAATATCTTGAAAATTTAGAAAAAACAAATTTTGATGTATTTCATCCAAAGCATCGAACTAGAAACAATTTGTTACCTCTTGTGCTATGGAGTTATAAACTACGCAAAAAGTTCTGAAAATGTTCTATTATATTTTCACTAGAACACAGTAATTTAGTAATTTTTTTGTGAATAAGAACCTGTATATATAATTTTACATATTTATTACTTATGTATTACATTATGTATAAAATAAAAATTAAATATTTGTTGTATCTATTTTTATTTTATTACTTATATAGTTATAAACAAAAATAAATTCCTACTTAAAAAACAAATTAGTTATCGGATATTCATTTTTCTTAGGAAAACGATTTCATTGTTAGCAATTCTTTCAAGTAACATACACTAGATGGCAGCACATTCTAAATTTTATGCAAAAGTTTTTTAGTAAAGAAAGTTATTAAAGATTCTATCATAAATTTTTGAGTAAAGGGTTTCATGAAAAATTTTAATATAAATGTTTGGCCTCATGTGAAATAAATTTGTATCATGTTAAACTTTATCACATGAAATTTTACATAGTTTGATGAACTCTTGATCTTAAAATGGCATCGTGTAAATGACAGACGATAATTTAATTCTTAATTTTTTCTTCCTTATTTCGAATAAAAATTCCATGTTCCACTTGAAGAATATTTATTACTTTAGAATTGTTACTAGAATTATATTTATAATTTATTGAAAATTTTACATTTATGATTCAAAAGTATTCTTAACTTAAACCCATGTAATTTATATTAATAAATTTTTTTATTTTAAATAATTTTAAGTAATAATTGAAATTATTTTTTTCTTTAAGGAAATAAATTATTGAGAACTTAGTATTAATATTCCCATTTTATCAGTAATATATTTAAAGTTAATATTTGAAATAATTAAGTGCTCATATGTTGTTTAATTTAAAACTTAACTATTATAAGTAAAACATATTTGTGATAATATTTTTTAGTTTTCTATAGAAAATAATTTTGTTATCAATTAGATTTTGTGAATATTATGTCTGCTGTGAAAATATCTCAAGAGAAAACTTTCCAAAATGTAAGCATTATTATTATTTTCCCTTTTTAGAATATTTTTTACATTGAACTCTCTTAATTCTAATATTATGAAAGAGTAAATCAAATCATTATTTATGCATTAATTTTTAAGTTACAAGTTTATATGATCCTATTTTTTTTTGTTCATTGTATATTTAGTTCATTGTATATTTTCTCAATTTTTTTTAATATTTTATATATTTATTAAACACCAAAAATTCTATATAATATTGATTTTATTAGTAAATTCTATTTTTATTTTAAAATTATACCTTAAAATATATTTGCAATTTATTGAAAATAAATTATAAATATATTTTGATTACATTTGTATTTAATTGACAAAATAAAAATGAAAAATTTAATTATTAAAATTAGTATATTTTGTAGATGTAATATAAAAATTTTGCATCCATAAAATATAATTTAAAAATTTGCTGTAAAAACACAAAATTTTAATTTAATAACATGTATTCTCAGTGGAAGCAAGTTTTTCCTGATTTTGCTACTTTGGAAGGTTCTTGTTTGTTTATAAAGAAATTGATAGCAGTTTCTTTATCTGCAATCACATATATTAGAGGAATTTTTCCTGAGAGAGCTTATGGAGAGAAGGATTTATGTGGTAAGAATTTATTTAACTATTTAATATAATAATTAAAAAAATTTTTTTAAAGCAACAGTTTATTTGATTTTTATTTTTAATGATAAATTATTTTCATTCTCTTAAGTAAATTTTTTCACAAAATAATCTTTATTTAGGAATAAAATTAAAAATTTTGAATGAAAACTGTGGATTAAAGTCTGTTAAAAAATTCATTGATTTAATTCGAAATTGTTATGATGCTGTGGAAAAAAAATATGTAAGTATACAGTCTTTTCTTATATTTTTCAAAAAAAAAAAAAAAGTGTTCAAATTGTTTAATGTTATTTAGTTTTAAATTTTACAACAAAAATTTTTGACATTTTAAATTATGTTGTTAAAAATGAGAATTATTGTCATGATAAAACTTTTTGCATGAACATGCATGTAGGAATGGAAATTTTTTTTACAAAGTTTTACACATAAAATTTGATTTGTTCATAGAAATGATACGAATGTACTTATTATTGTTCAGGATTCAGGACATTGTTCCATTCTTTGGTGCAGCCGATAAGTGACCAAAAGATACTACTGACTTTATTTAATACACCATATCATTTCTAAGTAGATTGCCTCTTTATTTTTGTATAGAAATTCATTACAACTTAATATTAGATTTTTTTAAATTTACATTTTTTGCATTGTTTTCAAAAATATTCAGTTCAGCAAGATTTGTGCTGGTGATAACAAAATAGTAATTAGTAATAATATTTATTAGTTAATGTAAAGAGAATGTCATATGAAAAATTTTATGAAATATAATCATTTATGGAGCAGTTTTCAGAAAATATAAAATATATTTATGCAGAATATATAAATATTTTTATTAATGTTTTTTTTATATCTTATAAAAAGCTCATATTATAAGAATATTTATGAAGATAGAAATAAATTTATTTAAATATAATATTGTTAACATTTTGCACTTCATAAATCTGTAAAAAATATGAAAATGCTGCCATTCATCAAATGTTATTTATTTTTAATTACAATTGAGAATTTTTTTAATATTTTGTTTAATGTATTATATGCTTTGAATTATTTAATACATACATCTCTTTATTTTTTTTTTATCTTAGCATTTGTAGTGATTTATAACAAAATATTGTCCATTTAATTATATATATAATTTTCAATCTGTTTGTGTTTCATAAAATATTTTGTCTGCAAAAATTTAATTACGTATTCTTCAAATTTTACAAAGTAAAGGTCATTAGATTATGAATATGATTTTATTATTATTATAAATAATAATTTATCTTCATATTTATATTGTTCCTAATATTAGTAAAATTATTAACATAAATTTACTTTATGTAAGTAATTTTTTAAAAACAGAAATAATTTTCTGAAAATTTAAATATGTATATAATTATTTTGATGATTAATATTTAGAAATAACAATTTTTTTCACTAAAGATTATTTATTTTTATTTCAGCTTCAACAGATGAGCATTGGGGTAAGATTTTTTTTCATTATCACAGATAAAAAATTTAGATCATATGGAATTGTTTTAGAATTAAGAACCTGTCTTTTTAGGTTGTTGCTGATCCACAAAATAGAGATGTAAGTTAATAATAAATTTTTTTTTTTTTTTTTAGAATATGTGATGAATGTCAATATTTAAAGAAAGCGCTGAATATGAAATCAAAATTAATGTTAATAAAATTTCTTTTAGGCGGTTGTTGAACTGTATAATTTAGTGTTTCAGTATAAAGATGATGAATGCTCTATTACTTGGTAAAATTATATCTATTGAATTTTGTATCAATTCTTTTAAATTTGATTGTTTAATTTGTTTGTAAAATTAACTCTTCAGTTTGTAATATTTGTCTATTATGTATGAATTCTTATTATAATTTGTTGGTATGATTGATTGGCCAGATTATTATCAATTGTGCTTACTTGAATTTTCAAATAACCATAAAATTATCTCAAACTATAAATTATGTTTATGAATCTTTGAAATATTTATAGAATATTAAAAGAAAATTTATACATATATAATTGGAAAGATCCTGAGATATTCTAGGAATTCAAATTTGCATCTAAGAATAATAATTGTTTTGGATTGACATCCTGAAATTTAAAAATAATTAATTTCTTTGTCAGATATTTAACTTCCAGAAAGTGAAACATTGGTTTAAAAATGTTTTTTAAATTTTTCATAGATTATTAAAAGTGCGAAAGGCAAATTCACAAACATATATATTTGCATTATATATATTTATAAAACATCAATGTTTAATATTTTTTGTATCTAAATTGATGAATAATTTTAAAAAATTTAGTGGATTTCAAATTTTTTTATACTTACCATTTTATTTATTACAATTTTATTAAAAATTTAACTTTTCAAAGCACTATAATTGTTCTAATTTGAACTTTTATTTACTTGTAATTTGCTAATAAGTAGTTGACATATATATTTCAAAAATTAAATTTAAAATTATATAGAAAATGAATTTAATCTAAATATTTCTTATTGTACATCAACATAAATCTTTAAACAGTTTTAGAATAAATTTAATATAATTGTTTTCTTAAGCACTATTTAATTATATAAAATTACAAGTGAGTTTACAGAATACAACTAATCTGGTAACTGATGATAGTATCTTATTTAATTAATCTTACCACCTATTCCAAAAATCTTTTAAATTAAAAAAATTTTTTTTAATATTCTCTTGATTATAGATGAGAAATTTAAAATCATAATAGTATAAGATGGCATTACTTTATTTATTTAATGAGTAGTAAAGTTTTTTCTTGAAAAGAATTTTAAAAATTATGACAGACTTATCTTTTTTGCAATAAAAAATAGATTTTTCTGTTATTAGAGTTCCTGACAAAAAAGTATTCTCAGTAAGATATTGAAACAAAAATCTTAATTTGTTAAAATGTTTGGGTATTAATTATATGCAGAAAATAATTAACTCGATTAATTTTTCACAATAAAAAATTTGATTGTAGTTTCTTAATTACATTTTATTGCTGATATTGCTATTGTCAAGTTACTGAGAAATTATTGTTTAAAACTATCTTTCATTTTATTCTATTTTAACACAATATTCTTGTTTTACTTGGTGATAAAATACATTAATATCTCTCATCTTTTTATTATCATTGATTGACTAGAGTGCAATTAACTATAAAATGTCTAAAAATTATTGTTTAAATTTTTGTTAAATTTAAATTGCAAATTTATATATTATTATTAAGTTAGTTTGTAAATTCTTTCATTAAATTAATTATATATATGTTATCATTTTGTATCCAAGCAATAAGGAAAAAAATAAATTTCCATCAAATCAAGAAAACCAAACAATGCAAGCTACTATTTTGATGCTGAAAAGTATTTGCCAAATAAGTGACATTCTTGGCAAACTACCAGATAATGCTTATCTTACAATGAAATTGTTTTATTATGATGATGGTAAGTTATAGAAATTGTGTGTTACATAATTTGCAATTATTTTATAATTCTGTTTGATAAATTAGTAATTTTATTCAGAAAAGAGATTTACATTGTTGTTTTTATTTTAACAATTCTTTTTTTTCAGTTTTATTAAAAAGGTTCCTAACAAAAATTTTAAATGTTAATATTATAAAATTTAAGTAACAGAGTAATTCTTAAGAATAGTATCTTAGTTTAATACTTTAAAACAATTATATATTATATAAATAGTAAATAACAGCATTTATTTTTATTAATTTAAGTTAAATTAACCAGTCAACCTAAACTTTAATACAGATCAAGTGAAGAGTTAAGGGCCAAAATAGTTTATTGGAACCTATCACCATTATGAATGGTAAAAGACAAGGTAATACTCTGGATTGCCTTCTCTTTAACCTTGCACTAGAAAAAATAATTAGAGATGCAAATTTTAAACCTTAGAGGAACCATTTTCAAGAAATCTGTACAGGTATTTGCATATGCTAATGATATGTGTATACTAGCCAGAAAACCTGAAGCATTAAAACAAGCATTCCTTTCTCTAGAAACTAAAGTTACCAAAATTAATTTAAACATTAACCAAACCAAAACTAAACACTTATATTTAAAATCTGAATATAACCTACCCTTCTTTAGGCAGTTATAGATTTGAGAAAGGGATTTATTTATCTAGGTTTAGAAATTAATATTAACAGAATAATATATTTACTGAAATTCATGGCATAATTCCTGGTGCTATAATCAATGTCTTTTAGTTTAAAGAAATAATTGAAGTTTAATTTCATGGAAAGAACAACTAAACTAACAATATACAAATATTTAATAAGGCCTATTTTTAACTTATTCAACTGAAACATTGACAATGACTGAAAATGACATGAAAACCTTGATAGTTTGTGAGAAAAATCTTGAGAAGCAATTTTGGGAGTGTACAGATAATTGGTGTATGGAAAAGAATAAATATCAAACTATATAGAATATATAATAATCCAGATGTAATTAATTTTTTTTTAGTGTACAAAGGTTAAGATAGGCTGGACACCTTATTAGATTAGATGACTATGGACCCACAAGAAAAATCTTCATGGCCAAACGAACTGGCATTTGGAAAAGAGGACTTTCAAAACTTAGATGATTGAATTTCAGTGAAAATGACTTAAAATCATTGAAAATTATAGACT
Organism: Latrodectus hesperus; assembly: GCA_037975125.1. Taxonomy (NCBI): domain Eukaryota; kingdom Metazoa; phylum Arthropoda; class Arachnida; order Araneae; family Theridiidae; genus Latrodectus; species Latrodectus hesperus. The sequence goes on along the minus strand of CM075850.1, from coordinate 26,484,737 downwards.
GGAAGTCCAAATCCAAAGATAGAATTCTCTGGTGTTGAATTCTAAAGAAGGCTAGGTTCCATTTTAGGCTATCATATCACAGAAGAATAAATTGAAATTAATCTCTTTATTTTTAAAATCTGAACATGTGTTAGTCAAAAAAAATTATATATTATAATAATTCCTTTAACTAAAGTAGAAATTTTATTCTTAAATGTGAGCAATCATGTATCTTATAGATTTTATTAATTTCAAAATATTTGAAATAATTTGGAACTGTCAAAAAATGTTGTTAATTAATATTGAAATATAATTATGTTTTAACTGATAGATTTTTTGACTATCAATAAAACGTAGATTTGGAAAAGTATTATTAAAATGAGTCGTTCTTAAGTTTGTTTGAAACTTGTTATATATATTAGTTTACATTTTATATGAAATGTAAAAAATTTTCATAAAAATTACTTTGATACTTTACAAGTTTCTTGGATTTTACGGGAAAATGATGTCAAATAAGTTATTTTTCTTTATTTAATCGATAAAGTTACAAATTGCTATTTCTCAATCTATAATTCCAATTACAAATTATTATTTTAACAATTCTTTTTTTCTTTATTTACTTTATTCTTTCTAAAGCCAGATTCTCTTTATTTAATTTACTTTTTATTTATATTATTGCATTTTGATCAAATTTATGGGTTTATATCTATTTTTTCAATAATTGTTCTATTACATGTAATTCAATACTATTCAGGTATCAGGACGCAAAAGATTTTTAACGTAATAATAGTTGGCTTACTTCACATATTTGTTGAGTATTTTTCAAAAATACGTGGAATATTAGTGTTTTTGTAATATCCCAATTTGTAATGTTTACTAATGATTTTTATTTAGTTAATAAAATATTTTATTTCAGTCAATAAAATATTGCACAGTAAATAATTGGAAATAAAATTATTAATAAATAATTACAATAAGTAATTAGTTAATAACTTAATGTCTGGATTACAAAAAATTACCTATTTGCTATCCAAGTATTTATTTTATTGAGATTTATTTTTTTTACCTTTGTACTTTAGTAAATATCTTTTTTGGGACATTTTAAGAAAATGTTTGAAAATATTATGTAAATTGTTAGATATTAAAAAGAGGGAATGGCTAGTTAGTGAATATCTTGCTATGTTAATGATATATAAATTATTATTACCAGATATTATCACTACAACTTTTGATTTTATCATTCTGACAATTTATAATTTGTAAGAGTTCTTAAACACATTTGCTTCTAATATAAAATGCACTTGTTTCGTTTTTATATAGTATAAAGTAATTCGTAAATTATTTTGCAAATATTTCATAATTTACTTTTTGATAAATTTTTCTGGTATTTTTGTGTTAACAAACTGTTATTATGTATTATTAGTTGTTACAATTGCTACACCAAGAAGGTGTAGCAATTGTAACTATGTAGAAATCCACTATGTTCATGATACATGACAGGAAGATGATGTGATACACAAAGGATTAGCATTTCAATATATTTATGAGAAATATAGGTGATGGTAGTGGCACTCACATACACAATGTGCTTAAATGAAGAAATTTATGACTTGGTCTTTCATACACAAATTCAATTTGTATTTTTTAACATTTCGAAAAAAATGTTATGCAGCTTCGGGCAAGAAGGAGAAACGCGTATCAGCATATTTCCGAGTTTGGTGAGAGTTAGCTTATAGTCCAATGGTTATAACGACTTATCATACTGTATTGCTACTTTTGGTGGTCAAGATCCCATGATTGTTAGCAGTATAAGGGCAGTGGTCGGCAAACTTATTAGACAAAGAGACAAATATGAACATTACAGCAATTAAAAAAAATTGGGAGCCAAATCTGCTTGTTTAGTAAACTTTTATTACACTATAAATAAGTAGTACACTAAATAAAACTAATTTTCATACTTAATAAATATTTATTAATGCGAACAATGTGCTTGCATCTCATTGGAACGTTTGAGTAAGTCAAGTTTGTATGTTGTTTTCAATTTAAGGGATGATTCCAAGTTCTCATCAATAAGACGACTTCTCAGTTTATTCTTTATATTGTTCTTACTTGAAAAAGATTGTTCGCATATATATGTAGAACCGAAAAGGAAAAAAACAGCAAACGCGAGCTTTTTCAGCTGAACGTAAGAGTCAGGAATACTATTCCAAGCGTTGAAAATGATCATGTCTTTCTTCTCCAGGTCATTCAAAGCAGACCACTTGTGTTGTGAACTAAGATCACATTTTTTCTTCAATAATTTCAATTCAACACAAAGACGTTCGAATTCAACACAAAGACGTTCGAATTTAGAACGCTATATTCCCTTGTTTTTTAAATCCAGCAATTGTATTTCAAAGCTACCAATGTCAATTTCAAAAAGAGAAAATTTCATCTCGGTTATCGTACCATTAAGAGGATTTTTGACAAATGATAAACTTGCTCTGCTAGTTTTAAATCCTGAAACCTGCTGAGAAATGCTTTCCTCATATTAAAAATTATTGTTTTAAAATGGTGTTTATCAATAAAAGATTATTTTCTCGACGATGCTTCAGCAGGTTCGGAAAGTGAAACAATGTTTCCCTTTCAAAATCCTGAGCAAAAACGGATAATTTGTTTTTGAATTACTTCTTTAACATTGAAAAAATTAAGTTTCCCTTCCCTTGTAGTTTACGACTAAGCAGATTTAGATGAGACGTAACGTCTACCATGAAGTAAAAGTTTTGGATCCACTGATCATCTGTTCTGGACAGTGAACACCCTTCTCAAGAGGAAATGCTTTAATTTTCAGAAAAAGGGACGCGAAACGTTTTAAAACGTTCCCTCTTGATAATTACCTTACTACATGTACCTTGTTAGAAAGCAGAAGATCAGCGTACTAACTCTCCACATTTCAGATAAAAATTCTTTGAATCGGCGCTGATTAAGAACTTTAGCTGAAATGGAGTTGATAACATTAATCACTAATTCCATAACTTTACAAATTTCATCCGGAAATGTTTGCGCACAAAGCGCTTTTTGGTGAATGATACAATGATTTATTTTTTCTTTCAAAATTGCTACAAATCTTTTTCCTTTGCTGGTTATACTTTTGGCCCCATCTGTTGAAATGGACACAATTTTATCGAGGGGAATGTGATGTTTATCCATACACTCAGTTACAGCATTTGCGACATCTTTTCCTCGCGTCTGAATTTGAGTGGCAATGATCCTAAAAGTTCTTTAGGGCCTAAATGAGACATATTTCTTACAAAAAGTGAAACTTGCGCTGTATCATTTATGTCACAAGACTCGTCAACTGCTATTGATAAAGCCGAAACCAATTTTAGATCTTCGATATGCTGGGTAGTTATATTCGAATTCATTTTAATTGTTCTGTCTTTAATGGTTATGGCAAACAATGGGAACTCTTTAATTCTTTCAGAATATCTGCTTTGTTCTTCGAATCTCGAAATAGCTCTTTAAGTGAATTTATAAAACAATTTTTTATGTATTCGCCGTCTGCGGTCCCTCTCTTAACAATCTCTTGGTTAAAAACAAAATTTGCCATATTAATATTGCTGGAAGATTGCATCCAGTTATTAAACACAGAAGTTGACGACTCTTGACTCTTTTAAAGATCCTTCCTTGCATCACCGGTAGGATATTTATTGTTATAGACGCGTGCTTTCTTAAATTTGACTTCTTGTTATGTGCGAATTTCTCCTTACAAATAAGACTTATCGGAAGTCCATTCAAGTTTTAAATAAAATTCAAAATTCTCTGTCCACTCAACTTTAAATTCGCAGTTTTCATCTTCCGTTCTTTGCTTTTTTTGGTATATATGTTAATTGGGTGCCTATAAAAATATTCCAAATATGTTTTTTTCTAAAGCCACCAGTACAAAATTATTATCGTTATTAAATTAATAAAAATAAAAATTAAAAAAATCTTTTTTAAAAAATACAATTTTATTAATATATGTAACTGCACTAAAAAGAAAAAAAATTATTTTCCGTCATCAGAATAACAAAAATTTTAATATGACCAAAAAGGGAAGAAAACTTCCAACATTTGAATAAACAGAAGATATCGAAAAATCGATTACAAATCACAAACATATATAGCACACAGGTTGTAATAAAATCGTATAAAAATACCTGTAAGATGTGCAGGTAGATAGAATTATACAACAACTTTTTAATAAGACAGGACAACGGCAGACACGGTAGATAATACAAAACTGTTCCCACTGCAACTGTTTGTGATGCCAATTTGTGTGTGTGTCCCCCTTCCCCACTACTTTAGAAAAAGTATATGCGCGCATGCTTGGGGTACCTTTGTATCACACCGGAGTACGCCGAAAACAGCTTCAGCCGGTAGCTTGTATTTACGTTCACGAAAACCAATAAAATTAAACTCGATGTTCGTTACATATTTTTACAACAATATAAAATTTTAATTACCTATCTATCTTTTAACTTAAAAAAATATACATGTTCTCGATTTATAGTAGAATTTTAATTTATCAAAATAAAATGTAGTTTTTTTTCTTAACAAGTTTTTTTTTTTTAAAAAAAATATATTTTTGCGCCTTTCGTGGATATTTGTGCCGGAGCCGCACTTAAGCAACCAAAGAGCCACATGCGGCCTTGGAGAGCACTTTGCCGACCACTGGTATAAGGAATCGAAGGGTTCAGGTTAACCATATGGATTACCATGCTGGATCTCAGCAGTTCTCTATCATTAATAGCTAGCAAGATAGTTTACCTGCCTTGTTTTTATAGATAGTGCAGCATGTTCCCAATCAAACAGGCTATGGTGTAGCATTCAGCAGTTCATAGATTCACTTCTCATTTTTGTTGTATTTGTAGCTTAGAATCCATTTTAAACTATAGGTCTCAATCTAAATCTCCCTATGAAAAAAAAAATAAATAAAAAAATTCAACTGATGTTATGAATCTTGAGTTAAAAAAAAATGGGTCAATATTATCTTATAAAGTTATATGGTTTTATGTTTTTTTGAAGTTTAAAAGTTTTATGGAGAATATTTTTTTAAAAAATTCTGCAATTTTTAAGATATTTCATTTAAATTATTTTTTGGGAATTTTCTTTTGGTCTTTAAATATTAGAAATAAGTAACAAAAATTGGAAAACAAGGTTGATTTTTACTTTATCATCCAATTTTTTCATGAATTTCTAATTGCACTACTAAATTTTAGAAACTCACTATTCAGACAAATACTTATATTTTAATTTCCATTTTGCCTTTTTAACTTTATAAGTGTGAATTGTAAATAATTTTTCTACGTGTTTAAAGTCTCTGGCTTCTTGTAGATTCGTAAACTTTCTATAAAAGTGATCAAATAAATTTAACTTGCATTAATTAAATGATGCATTACAATAAAATGATAAATTACTTATTAATTTAATAATATATAAATAAGTTAATTTATTTTGGTAGATCAAAAATCTGGCATTTTTTTATATATTTATGTTTTTAATAATTTTATAATTTTTCTTTATGTATATCTTTGTATTTTTTTAATTGTTTTGTCCTACTTAAGATATAATATAAATATCATTTATTGTTAAGATGTAAACAAATAATAAAGAAAAAGTCTATAATGCAATCATGAAAAAAATTGTGAATTATTATAATAGTTATATTTTATGTTATTTATAACTCTAAACATCTTTACAGTTACACCCTCAGACTATGAACCAATAGGCTTTCAACCATGCTATAAAGAAAAATTTGACTTTGCTGGTGAAACTATGAAGATTAGACTGGGTGAAATTGATACAAATAATCATAAGTATGTTTAATTTATTTAATCTTGCAAAAATAATCTAAGTAATAATTATTATTTATTTGTGAGATTTTAATTTTACAAAAAAAAAAAGTTTTGTATAGTAGATTAATTCTTTAACAAAAAATAAGCTAATGGCTGAGATAAATGTTCTTTTTTTCTTGTTTAAAAATTAGATGATCTGAAATGAATATAAAACTTAGTAATAATATTTAATTTTGAAAAATATTCTGAGCATTTATATTCTACAAAAGTGTTTTTAAAATGAATATATGTTTATAAACTTTTAATAATTTGTAAAAAAGAATGTAATTTACAAACTAAGTAACTTAAAATGTGTTATAAAAGTAAAAGCTTGTGATCTACTAAATTTGTGTATAAAATTTTGTTTAAGAAAACAAAACCTCATCCAAATAGGTTATGATTAAAATTGCTATCAAAATTTTTTAAGTGATGAATTGCAATAAAAAATCTGTTGGTAGCATTTTATAATCAAAAATGCAAATCACTCATTGGTTATTAATGTTGCATATGGCGGTATCTAAATTATAGCAATATTTTTAGACATTGGTTACGAACATTATGAGGACAGGCAAAGATTACCCAAGTATCATACATTTGGAAGATCACTGTGTTCCTTTAAATGTAAGGTGTTATAAAGATATGACTTCTGAGCAATTGCTTCAAAACTTGACTGCTGCATCTTGAACAATAATATCGAAAAAATTTGTGAGCAAATGAGTAGCTGAAAAGGTATTTAGATTAGGAAACCAGTGATGTGTGTTTCTTTCACTCATTTTTACTAACTTTCAGCCAAAAATATCACTTTTAAAGAGATCAAGATTAATGATCTCAATGTCTATTTGAAATTCAATACATAAAGGGAATCTTGTTGAGTTTTTATCTGGATATAACTTGTTAGACTGTATCATAGAAGCATCAGTGAAATTGATTGCTTCGAACTGGCAATCTTATATGCTCAGAGATTATGTTAGAGTTATATACATTATTCCATATCTTCTTTTCTCATATAGTGTTAGAATATTGTTGTTAGAATGAGATTCTCGAATCTTTTGTGTAACTTTCTTGAAAAGCTGTGAGATAACCATTTCGTTTTTATAAACGATAACTTTCAACTACATGAAGCTACATTTGTTGCTTATCAGGAAGAAGAAAATATTCATGTTATGATATAGTCAGTTATATATATATATAGACCTCTAGAACCCTTGTGGAATTCTATTGGAAAAACCATTGCATGTAGACCATTCTTTTTTTAACAGCCTCTAGTCCTTAAAGTTATCACTTTTTAAAGAATGATAATCAACACAACAATCATTGATTTAAAATATGTTAATAGTATTAAAAATGAAATTATAAAAATCAATTATGATATGAGAACTCACAGTGCTGCTTGTTTAGCTGTATAAGGTAGTCACAACATCTTATTGCATGCGTTTTTAAATTGATCTCTTTAGTCATAATATTACTTTGTATAAATTTCTCAAATTTTTATTTTTTCCTTACAATTAGGTATAAATTTCTTCTGAAAACAATTCTTCATGAAAATATACCTCATCATTCTTCTGAAAATTCTATTTTAATACCCTCCCAAGAACGTTATGAAAATAATATTGTAAGTTCTTTATATTAAAATATTCAGATATTAAAATATGTTATATATGGATTACTATATATGTATTGATGTTTCTCTTTGCTTGAGATTGTTGTGCTTAAATGATTAAATTTTTTAAATTAAAAAAGTGAACTATTTACATTACATTACATCACTCATTGATTCAAGTAGTTTCATTTTGATTTAAATGTTTGTAACTTTAGAAGCAGAAATGAGGCAGATCATCAAAGACTAACTCATATTTTTATCATATGAAATGCTATTTAATCTTTGTAAATCTGACACAGTATAAATTAGTTAATTTTTGATGTTATAAGAAATGATTACATCATTAAACTATGAATATTCTTATGTGTGTGTTGTGTTTATCTTTTGTAATATTTAGATTTTTTAAATTTGATAAAGGAAATTAAATTCTATCTATATTATTATTAAAAATTTATATTAAGTTACAGAAATTAACATGTTTTATTTAATTGCTAATGTATGAAGTTTTGATGAAATTTATGTTAATATTTAGTTCATTGCCAAATAAAGTAATATTTTTTATTTATTAGAGATTCCATTTGACTGAACTTTTTCTGACTTCTATTCTAACATGTTATGTTTTATTATAAAAATTGCCAAATATGTTAATTATAAAAAAAAGTTGCCAAAATCTGAAATATGTTTTTAAAATATTTTTACATTTTGTTATCGACAATTTATAATATCAAAAACTACATAAATTCATTTAAACAATTTTTTCTTTTTTGATTATTAATTTTTGAATGAACAATTAATGGTTATTAATTTTAATAATCAAATTGTTTGTAAAGCAAATTCATATTTCTTTAAAAATAATATTCAGTTATATCAAAATTTGTTCTACTTTAAAAAAAAAACAGCTAAAAATTGCAAGGTAAAGTCTTATATATATTTCTTTGTGTTAAACTTTTTACTCTAGAACAATGGAAGGCAATGAAGTTGTTTTGTTTTATTGAAAATTATTAGTGTAGGTATAATGTAATGATTTCTATTTTTTTTTTTAATCTTACAGCGCAGTTATGTAAATCATTTTTTTAAATTTCAAATACCATAATCCCTGAAATGACAGAGAATGTTATTCCGAAAATAATTCTTGAATTATACATTTATATTATAAATATATACTTTTTTATATATAAAATTGCTTACATTTAAAAAATTATTTTTTTATCATTAACTAAATATTGTTTCATTTTGATGAAAACTCAACTGGAAAAATCAACTGGTCGTTAAAAATACTATAAAAATTTTAAGCACTAAACTAAATTAATATTACTTTTTTGCTGTTCTAAATTATGGTTTTGTATATTAAATATTTGAAAACTTTTAATTTAAACAAGACAGGAAATTTTTTATTATTTACAAATCATCATTGAACAATACAGAAATATAACCATTTATTACCAAATATTCCTTCAATAATTTTTTACCTAATTTTTCTTTTGCAGATGCCAAATGAACAAACAAAGCATACATCTCCAATCTCACAATCAAGTAATTATTCACTTAATCAATGGTATTTTTTGCCCAATGACCCACTGAATAACTTGTTATTAAAAATAAATTGTAAATAACAAAGAGAAATAAGCATCCATAAATCTGTATATTAGTAATAGTACAAATAATCTTGTATAGTTAAACTGTAAAACATTAAAAATAAAAAATTAACATTTTTTTATCAATATTTATCACAAATCAAATATTAATCATCCCAGTACTTCTTCAGATGTAATTCAGCTTTAAATAAATATTGTATATTGAAAAAAAAATTTCCGTTTTAATGATATGATGCTAAAACATTTTATTACATTATATGTGCAAAATATTTTGTAGGAAAATCTGATTCTGATTTGGAGAAAAACTGTGTGTTAGAATGCCCATGTGGATGCAAAACAGTGAGAATTTTTTTGTTTAAATTACATTTTAAAAATCTAGTTTTAATTACAATTATAAACTAATGTTTTTACTTTTATTTTTTATGGAGGGAGATATTTCAAATACTATAATATGTATGAGTTGTGGGAAGATGCAACATAAGGTTTGCTATGCCATATTAGATAATGACAATCCAAGTGTTTTTTACTGTGTAGAATGTTTTCTTGAAAATACTGATGAAAGTTCAAATTTAGATCCAATATATTCTTACCAAGGAGAAGATAGACAGGTAAACTGAATTATTATTAAATACTTTCATTTCTCTGATTTATGTTGAAAATGTTTTATCAATACATATGAGAATATTATGTATGCAAAAAATGATTTTATGATAACTTTGTTTTCTTTCTACAGAATCTTTGCATCATGAGAAGAGCTATTACAATTTGTTCTGTTCTTGATACTATTGCAAGCAACATTCTTGAAAAGAAATTAGGTTGTGATAAAAAAATAGCTAATAAGTTGATCAGTCGTCTTGAATCTGAAGGATTTATTAAAAAGTATTTAATTTTCTCTCAATTTTTAAATGGTCCTAAATTTTGAAAAATAATATAAGCTCATAATTTAAGTTTTTAAATAATTTGAATAGCAAATAAATTAATGATTTGTTTGTTGACAAAGATAATTTGCTTCTTTTTACTAAATTATGAATAATTAGCTCTAGTAATAAAACATACACATCTTGTTTCTTATATTAATTTTATAAGGCGGAAAATTTACATAAATCATTATAATTAAATTTTTTGAACTTGCTCATATAGGAAAACAAATTTAATACAAATTGATTTGATATTTAAGATCATTTTGCACAAGTTTTTCAGTTATTTTGTTTTAAGGCTTTACTTCACTGTAATTGTTAAAATGTAAACATTACATAAAATATGAACATGTCGTCAAATAATGTTCTCTTATTTTTCCTATTTGTTCAACTTCTACTTTGTTCGAAAACATAAACATTATTATTTGATCTATTAAAACCTAATTTTCCATTTTTGACATATGTTTTCTGTTCTTCAAAATTAGTGTAAAAAGTAAATAATATTTCATTTAATTTAGGAGCAACAAAAACGTTAAAAAAGTTTTGTTCCATAATCTTAGAGTTAAAATATTAATTTCATTTTTGGACTGTTTCTATACTCACATATTTTTATACTCTCATTAATTTGTTTCTTTTTTACAGATGTGGGCGAAATAAATATACTATCATTGTGTCTAATATAAATAATTATCGTTATGAAGCTTATTTTCCATCTGAAATTAAAGAAGATGTTGGTACTCATTACTATCAACATGATTCTCCTGAGGTAAAAAAAAAATCAAAACAATGAACCATTATTTTTTTATTTCATCTAATAATTATAGTATGATAGTTATAGAGTATGTGTATTAATTAAATAACTCAGTTATTTTCTAAGGAAAATTAAAACTTGATTGATACCCAAAAAATAAAGATGAAGTTTTTGTCATTTTGTTAAAAATTTAATATTTTTAAGTACTATTCTAATTTAAATTACTTTAGCTTATGTAATTTAATTATTAATTAAAATTGTTAAATATTTCCCCTAATGTAGCTTTAAGAATACCTTTTGAGAAAAAAATAATTTATGAACTATACAAATAATTTTGCTCAATTTATAAAATGGCTTATTATTTAAGAGAATAACTAATTTTTTCTTTAAATTATTATATCAATAAAATCTCTTATATCTATTATATCAAATCTATATATTATGAAATATATTATATCAATAAATGTGCCTTCTTTTAAAAATTTGCCATTAGTAATTTTTTACACAATCTATAAGAATATCAAAGATTTCATTACATTGAAATAAATCTTTTTCCATAAATTCTTTCATTTAATTTAAATTTTGATTTTTTATGATAACATGATCTAGAAAATTTAGATGTCTTAGTCATCATACCAATATCATCTATATTTTCAAATTTATCTTTAAAATTTTCAATGTTTCACGTTATAGTATTTTAAATGAGAAAAGTCAAATGATCTTCCAATAATAGGTATAATATATCAAATATTATTCCTTTTTATTAGAAGAATAATTATCAAATGTATTACATGGTAAATGAAATCTACAAGACTTTTTAAAAATGCAACGTTTAACAAATTCTCTTTTAAAAGAAATTATTTTTTCAATTCTGTGCTTTTACATTTATGATGGTAAAATTTAATTGTGAGGTTTGAGCATGCTGTGGATTAAATAATGTCACTAGAGGAATCTGACCTCTTGATTATCAGTTAGCTATTATTCCATGATGAATATGTGAATATTATATAATTTTATATGAGTACCTTTATATTTACAGGAAAATAAAATGACTTTCATCTGATATCATTAAAGATATTTTAGTCCAATTCTCGTTTATTGAAAATTAGAATGAATGTGTATTTATATGTTAAGGTAAAAGTGACAATCTGGTGATTACATATAAAACTGGTAATTATTCATCATCCCCTCTAAACTTGATAAATGAGATAAATTATTGAATAGTTATCATTTTTACCAATAAATATATAAAATCCCCAACTCATAATGCAGAATTTGATAAATTCTGATTATTTTGTAGAAAATGATATTTTAATTTGAAAAATAAATATTTTAATATATATTAAACATTTTGTTTTTAAGATTTATAAAATATCATTATAAAGTAGAATAAAACTTATAATAATCTTTCAATTTAAAAATTTAAATAACAGTGGTTATTTTGTAAGTTTATTTTATTAGATATTTTGAGACAGATGTATTAAAATGACATAAGTTATGTATGTGGCTTGAAGGGTATTTAAAAATACAAAATGATCAAAATTATTAAAAGTAAAATAAAGTGCAGCTTGTTATTTCATTAATACATTATATTTAATGAAAGAAACCAGAACCTTAAATTAAACATTAACTAGCACTTATAATTAATTTTTATGTCTTGTTAACTAAAAGACCATAAAAAAGAAAACAATTTAAATTATTAAAATTTATAAAAAACATTTACACATTAAAGCAAACTAAGTCTATATTCTAAAAAATATTTATGTATACTCATATTTACTTGCAGGTTTACCTATTTAGATACACTGGACTGTTATGACATTAACAATTACACAATTTTCTAGACTTTTTATATTTGCACTTATTAGATTTGCATTCTGCTTTGCAACACAAGAAAATTTAAGATTTGAAACTTTCAACGTCTTTTATGTCTGCAATTCATAACTTTCTTTAGCATTTTTTCTACATTTTCTAATTTCTTTTTGCATAGTTAAAATATCTGTTGCCTAAGATGGAATTTTTCGTCATTCTCATTCTAAATTACAAAATTAATTGCAGATAAATTATCACGTAACAATGAATCATTAATTTTCACATTAGAATCATCTTCTGTTTCACTGTTAGTTTTATCAAAATCATTGCTAAATTTTTCTTATAAAGACTGAATTTCTTTGGTTCTAAGACATGTGATGGAGTCATTTGGAAAATAAAATCTTTTCAAATCTATTTTTAAAAGTATCCCAAATATTTTTTATAAGGGATGCACTTGATATCTTCATGAAACTACATGTTTATCATAAGTTGAATTAAACATTCCTTAGGACAATTTACTAGTTTTACTGTTTTCCAGCCAAGAACTTAGCTTATTATCTTTATCTGGATTTGCACACAGAATCAAAGTTGGAGTCTGGCTGTTCATGATTTGCAACTCCAGTCACATCGCAGAAGCTTTTTTCATTATTTGATTACTGAACACAAGAACTTTGTCATTTTGAAGTATATGGGGAATCCCAAATATAAAAAAAGAAAAGTTTTTTAAACTGTATACAATTTCTGCACGTTTCTTTTTAGGAAGTTTCACTGTATGAATTCATCACATATTCTTGATATTTAAATATAAATTTGAAATCATTGTCTGGTTGCAGCTGCATATCAGTTAAACGGCCTAACAAGTCCTTTAATGGGTAATTTTGACTTTTGACAAATTTCACATGCAAGTTTTAAGTGAATCATCATTGTGTCACTAGTAACCTTTTTTGCCTTTTTAAGTTCTTTTAAGATTCTGTTTCTCCCACCATAGCTAATTGATAAATGCACTTCATAACTTACGATAACTATTTCTATAACATTATTAGAAAAACTACTGAAATCATATGATTATGACATGAGCAAAGACTCCTAATAACTGCCTAAGAATCCATATTACTTAGTCACAGCATACATTAGTAGCCACACAGCTAAGCAATCTGAACACTTTTTGGAAAAGTTATGGACTTTTATTGCATTCCAACTACGAGTAGGGATTTTATAAATTAACTGGTAAATGGGGTAAATTGAATAATTTATCGCGTTTGCCAAGTTTTGTGGTGATTATGATTAATCCCTGGTATTTAGCGTAATATTTTACCGATAATTTTACTTAATGTAAAAAGTCTTGAAATTTATTGCATTTATTGTAATATATTGTGGAACAATAGTTGGAATACCTTTTACAGTAATTGCGAAAACAGTTTCTTTCCCAAGTGATTCGATCAAATATCTTGGAATAAAGAAAAGTTCAGTCTTTAATAGAAATAGTTTAATAGTGCTTCTCATAAAATTAATAGCAAAATAAAAAATGATTCAAACGTTAAAATAAATTATCCATTGTCAAATAATTACTTGCATATAATTTTGTGATTTAGATGGAGAATGATGAAATGAGTCACATTAATCTAACAAATATTTTAGATGGGAAAAAAAAAGTTAGAAATATAGAAAAAATGCTAAAGAAAGTTTAGAATTACTGGGAAAAATGCAATGAAAGCTTAAAATCTTAAATTTTCTTATGGTAATATTGGTAATGAAGTGAAACTATGAATAAGAGTTATAAACACAGCAAGAAGTGATCTACAAAATTTGTTAGCGATTATATTAGACATTCAAAATGGAGATATTTATTAGAAACAAAACAAGAAAATTCTCATGGTGATATACCAAAAATCAGTTCACAATTTGTTAAGAAAAATTTATTTTCTTGATCATTTTCGACATTAAGCAGTATTCTTTTGAGATTGTGTTAGAAAATCCTCTTTTTGAAAGTTAATGATATTAATTTTCACCATAACTTGCATGCATATTCATTCCAAAATTCAATAAGTAAGAACTGGACTAGTATATATTTAGGATATCAGATGAAAATAATCTTATTTTCCTCTTCATATAAATATAAGTGCATTTATAAAATTATATAATCTTCACAGATTTATTGTATAATGATAACTTACAGTTCAAGGTTTTGATTTCTCTAATGACATCATCTCCACTGTGTGCCCAAACCTAATCATGAAATTTTACCATGATAAATATAAAAACATGGAATTGAAAAAATAATTTCTTTAAAAAGTGAATTTTTTTTAAAAAAAATTTCATCGCATTTATAATATCTTGTAGATTTTTTTCACTTATAACCTATTTGATAATTGTTATAATAAAAAGGAATGCTATTTAATGCATTATATCTTTTTATTAGAAGCTAGTTTGATTTTCCTCATTTAATATACTTTTGTGTTTATAGGCATTATGTATAACCACAGGTTTTTATTCATAATCATCTATTATTAATCACTTTAATGTGACATATATTTACACAAGCATACAAATTAACACACATGCACACGTACAATGCTATGTAATTCAGTAATTAGTAAATAAAAGTACAAATTCATTAGAGACAAATTTCATAATTAATCATCCACTGAATTTTTCTTAAAAAAATTTGAAAATTTTTAAAGCATTAATTTAATTGAGTTAATATAATACTTTAGAAATGATTGTATTGTACCACTATTTAAATAAAAACATTATATAGTTCAACATTTTATAGATTATAAATTCTGTTATTGGATTAATATTTGTTTAATATAATTACTAAAATAAATCTATTTGTTCTATTTACTATTTGAGTTTTCTCTCTCTTATGTATAGTATACATTCAATTTTATATAAATTAATTTGATATAAATTAGACTATTTACATCAAATTAATTCGTATAAAATAGAAGTATAGATTATGTGATTAAATGGAATAATTTTAGAAATTAAAATCTAATAATTTTAGAAACTTGTTTAAATCTTGTACACACATAATTGTATTTAAAGAAAGCTAAATTTAATGTAATTGAAATTTTATAAACTTAAGAAAAAGTATCTTATAAATTTTATTTTGCTTTTGGAACAGTTTGAATTTATAATATTCTGACCACATTTTTTATAAAAATTTTTTGAGAAAAATCAAACTTGAATTTATTATAAAAGAAATCGTTTTGTTGCTTTAAATTGAGTTAAAATTTCTTTTAATATCGCACAATGTTTATCTTCTTATTGTTATTAAAATATTTATACAAATATTTTTTGAAGCAGAAAATGGAGGACATTATTGATAACTCTGATCCCGAAAAAAATAGAAAGACTTCAGATTTCAACTATCGGATTGAAGATGAAACAGACATTGAAAGTTCCATAACACAAGTAATTTTAATTTAGTACATATTAAAATAAGAATCATTTTAAAATATATTACAGTGCATCATTTTAGAATACATTTAAACTGTGTAATTAATTATTAATATAAATTATTAATTGTTATTAATACAATTATTAATTGTGTGTGTGTATGTTACACTTGGCAAATCATTTAATTCCATTTTCAAAATTTTATTAAATTTTAATTTCAAATCTGCATGTGTTATATAACTATATATATTCTGAAAACATTTCACTTATAATAAGAATTAACACCCACAAAATCCATATATAAATAATATAAAATTTTAATAGTAAAAAACTTTTAAAAAAATGGTACAATATTATTTTTCTCAAGTTCTTGCTTTATGGCGTTAATCGATTTGAAATAAATGATTCATTTATTTATGAACTTTAAGTGTTAAATTGTATAGAATCTAATGTTTATACCTTTTAATTATTAGCATTTTCCTTTTTTGCAATAGAGATTTCCAAAATTTAATTATTTTTTCTTAAAATGTACTAATTTTTGTTGTTTAGGATAAATACATTTAATTTTAAAACAATATTTTAGGAAAAGAGTTGTGTTTCTGAATTATATTGTGAAAAAGATAATAGCAGCTTTAAAAAGAAAATATTATTTTTCTTGTTTTAAATATTATTTGATTGATTCATTATTCTCTTATCAATTTATAATTTGATTATATTGCTAACTGATGAGTTATGAGAATTGTGTTTTGTTTATTTTTCATAATTTGCATTTTTAAAATGCACTTCTCTTTTGGTATGGAGTTGTCAAAATTTGTTTGTGCTTATGCTTTATATCACACATTAATCTCTCAAATGATGCTGTTCACAAACTTGCATTTTGGAAATTTGCACTATAATAAGAAGTGGTTTTAATTCTCTATTATATATGAAAGTTACATCTGATCACAATGAATCTCAAATTTCATGCTTTTTTGTAAATAATTTTGTATTAGAATGATTTATTTTACAACCAAAGTCCTTCCTTTTTATTATCGCAGTTATTTATAACAATTTTTGACTTATATCATCCCTTAAAAATGATATAATTGACATTTAAAATCTAGAATTCTAAATCTAAAGATCTAAAAAAGTTAGAATATTATCTAAAATCATTTCTGTAATTTGTTCAATATATACTTTAAACTGAATGAGAATTTGATGTTGAGAAAGCCTAAATTTTTTATTATTTAACCAAAGCTTAAGATTTATAATTTTTGTTATTTAAATATATATTTTAGGTACAGTCTTTGAATTTGAGTAATTTGGAGATTGAAGAAACAGAAAATCAGAATTTAGAAGAAAGAAAAAGGGTATAAAACTTTATGAAATTATTGATCTTATAGTAATTTTAATTTTCTGTACATAGTATAATAACTTTTGAAGTTTACAGTTAGTATTCTTATCCTTTAAAATTAGATATTTAAATTTGAATAATTAAAATAATAATTATTGGGAAAACTGCTTTGAAATAATATTTATGAAAAAAAGTGTTATTTATTTTAACAAAATCATTGCTTTGTAAATTTGAATTTTTAAATTTTAAATATCATCAATAAACTTTCATTTCTTTTTTAGAAATATCAAATATTTTTACTCCATTTCAAAAGTATTTTTGTGACTTATTTGATATTAAATTTATATAAATATTTAAGTTTATTAAGTTTATAATATTTGTAATGTTGTTTCTAATTTTATTGAATGTTAATGATAATATTTAAGAATACATTTCATAATCACTGTTAAAAAATATCATAAAATTATAATAATTTTTGTATATTAAGTGGATTGTTCCATAAATTCATATTAATAAATGATTGAAATTTATTTTAAGTTCATTTTATTTAATAAAAATATAAATATTTTTTACAGATGAAGGCAGTAACTAAATCTAGGAAAAGAAAACTATCAAAAGCAGTAAGAAATTTTTTTAACATTATTTCTATTTCTTTGAATTTTTTCTAATTATAATGTAAAAAATAAAATTAGAGAGAGAGAGAGAGAGTGCTGGAAATACTGATGAAAACTTATAAGGCTTACCTCAGAAGATTAAATAGTCATAATAATTTTTCTATATAATAACTAATTTTATATTAGTTATCCTATGCAATTTGTACAATATGTTTTCATATTTTTTAAACTTTTATTCATCCTCTAAAAGTGTTACTATTTCTATCTAATATTCAAAACAGTCATACTTGATAACCTGAGAAATTTTTTCGTAGCGTATTTAATTGATTTGTAACAAAATTTTTTTAAAATATCCTTTATATATTAATTTTTGAGATCCAGGGCTAGTTTATTATGTTTGTTTTTATTTTATAGATAAGTATGTCTAGTTTAATTAATATTAGTTTTTAATGTATTGATTGGTATATATAGCTATTAAATGAATGAAAAATACTAAATTAAAAGAAAAATTAAAACAGTATCTGAACTTTTTCCAACATAGTAGTTAAAGTTATGTCAGAGGGATGCTTGCGCTCCCACAGCCCTCTTTGTCTCTCTCATACAACCGAATTTCATCCGAAATTACCAAAACAACAAATGCCTTTGTAAAAAAATGCCAGAAAGCAGAGGCTACAGAAAAAGTGTGGTTTAAACTGATACATACTCCTATTCTTAGGGATCTCCCACGACAAATTTTTAGTGCAAATTTTAGAATTCAGAGTAGACATGACTACCTTCGAGATCATCTTTGTCGTATTGGCATTTTTAACTTCCCTGACTACCCCCTGTGTTTCACTGGAGAGGCAACGAATTTTATTCATTTGACCGTTTGCCCATCTCTGAACAAGGTTAATTCTCTTATGCTTGACAACTATCATGTGAAGGCTAATTTGTATTGGGCTGCTGGAAGGAAAATGGCTGATGTGGTCAATTCCGGACATAGAAAAAAAAAGTTATGTCAGACATATATTTGAAATCTAAATACTTATTAATATTTAATGAGTTGCCATTTATCTTTTTAATAATAATTATATGATTTTAATTTGTCATAAATTTTGTATTTAGAAAAGATTAGCTATTGCTAACTAATCAGAGAAGTAGTTAAGTAATTAATATATTATAAAGAAAACAGTACACAAAAATAAATGTATTATTTTTGTATTATATTAGTTAATGGACCAAAATTGGAATTCTGTATATGTGTGTGGTGTGGGCATACATGTGCAAATGCACAATAGTGGCCAAAATTCTAGAAATCTCTTGAGAAAAAATTTTTTTTTGTCATTTGAAATTTCATAAAATTAAGTTTTTATTTAAAAATAGTGCAAAAAATTATACATAATTAGAAAGATAATTTGGTAAAGATATTAATGAATAATTTTATAAAGTAAAGTTTATTATGACACAAGTTATAAAAAAAGAAAGCAAAATGCGTATTTAAAAAAGAAAGTAAGATATATATCATCTGACATTGTTAGTTAATAACTAATTTGGTTAATTTCTTGAACAGAAAATGTTTGGGTTATTTTAATCTATCTTTATCATACATGCTACTGTCCTTGACTAAAATTCTTATAACATAGTTGCCTTTAAGTAAAACTATTAATTACAAAACTTGTGAATTTTTTCTATGGATTTAAATTTGAAATCAACAGAATTTTAGACAAGTACAAAAAAGTGCACCTAGAAAATTCTAACTGTTTATTAATAAATTATTTGTATCAATTCAAAAAAAAGAAGCAAAGGGAAATAATTAATTTTTAAACATACTTAATACATAAAAATTTTAAATTGTATACAAATCTGTTGTGTATAATTACTAAAAAATAATTATAAAAAGAAAATTTAATGTAGTTATTAAAAAGAGAAAACATATAATCAACTGTAAATTGAGTAATATTTAGATTATATTCTATATCGATTTCTGTGAAAGGAAATATCAATTTTTGTAAAAGGAAAAATGAATGAAATTGTTGAATGCTGATTTTTGTTGGATTTTATTAAATAAATGCACTTGTTATTCCTCTCTCTCTCTTTTAGATAAATTTATCTATTTAAAAATACTTTTTTAAAATTATTTGGCTAAATACAATTACTTTATTTATTTATGATGCTTTGTATATTATTTTTAATCTACATTTGCATATGTAAAAAATTTTGCTTTTCGTTATATATTGTTAACATTACATATATGTTGTGTGTTTCATTATATGCTGCTCATTTCTTTCTTTCAGCATTTTTATTTGCAATTTTTAATCTGAAGTATTTTTATGTAATCGTTTATTTTTATAGTTTATATATTTAATGGAAATAAAATTATATATTAAAAATATTTTTGTGTTTTTATTGAAATGTCTTTACACATATATATTTTAGTATAGTGCATTAGAAAGTTCTATGCTATATACAGGGTGTGCAAGATACTTTCTTTATTTTGTATTTAAGATAATTTCCTTATTTTGTCAATAACACAAAAGTATAAAATATATTTTTATTTTTGCATACAAAAGTTACATTTTTAAAGTTTTAGTTTACATAGTTTTAAATATCATATTGGGCAAGTGACATCCCAGTGTATAGCCATTCGGTTCACCCAGTGTATAGCCCAGTGTTCACCCAGTGTATAGTCATTGACTATACACTGGGTGAACCGAATTCTGCTGTTCTCATCACTCTTTCCAGCATATTACAGGCACATTTCTCTTTGAATATTTCTTTTCAAATTTTCCAAAGCTTGTGAATGGTCAATATGGATACATGACCATGCTAATCTCATTATCTTTAATGCTTCTTGTCTTATTGCAATTCAAAATAAGGAAATTACCTTGCCGCACCCTGTATAACTTAAATTTGTATTTATGTTTTCTATAGCACATAAGAAATTAAGTACAATCCATTGTGCAATAAAAAAAATTCAAAACATTATAAAATAAAATTTGTTTAATTTCCATATTTTTTTATGTAGCTTGTGAGCCCAGATAATTCTGAAGAACTTTTTCAAAGCAGTTCATTGAAACAGAAAAGGCTTAGAAAATGAATTCCTTATCTTCTAAGATTATCTATAAAAAAAGAAAGAGACATTGTGGACTTGTTTTTGATAATATGCAGTTTCTTTTGTGTTTTATGAATTTTAATACGCAATGAAAACTGACTGTGTATGTTCTTAGAATAAATTTGTCCTTAAAAATATTTCTTTGTTTTTTCATTGTTTTAGAATTTATGTTGTGAATTCCATACACTATTGATTGATTTAACTTATTATTATTATTACTATAATATTTTTATACTCTGAAACAGTATATATTTTCTGAAACAGTTTCTGATTTTAAAAAAAATGCACTCAACTTTTGAGGACTTCTAGGAATTTCCAGAACATTTAAGGCATGGTTTATTCATCTTTTGTTTTTCCCAATTAAGAACAGCTCCTTTAAGTTTTTAAATCGATTGATTTTTAAGTTTTTAAATTGATTGAAGCTCACCAGTTTTTTCATTACCTTCTATGTGTCCTGGTGCCCAGGTAAGAATAAACTTTTTTCTGATTCCTAGTTCATATAGAAGGTTCCTACATTGCCAAATTAGATTAATTTGGAATGAATTAATAGCCAATAAGCTTGCTTGACTGTCACTAAAAATAAGATGTTAAATCATGTTAAAATTTTCTTAAAATTACCAAGGCACAACAATAGCATGTACTTCAGCATGAAATACAGTGGCATACTTCCAGAGTTTTTTGAGAGATTAATTCTGGGTGATATGCATTGTCCCTTAAATCTTGAGAAGTTTTCTTTGATCCATATCTGTGAATCCGATAAGATCACGCATAAAAGTGTTTTCTTTTTCTTCATTAGTAAGTAAAATAACCACAAATATTTACTAAAACATGCAATTCCTTTTTATGATTTCCAGAGGCATCATTAGAATATGTTCAGGAATTTTCCTTGTAATACTAATATGACCTTTATATTTGTCATACCATTGCTTCTGTAATGTCATTCTAAAACATATGTAGTCATTCTAGCACAGCGACCAATGAAGCTTTCCCAGATGGATCAGATCAAAGATAGCCTCCAGAGTTCTGGTAAGCGCAGAGGTCATAGCACATGTGATACACAGGCAAGCCAGTCTTTGTAGACTTCGTAGCCCTTCCTTCACAGAATCGTTCACCAGATCCCAGAAGCAAAAGTTATAATAAATTTGACAGTTGCTGTATACATCCAAAACATCATTTTCGGTAATAAGTCCCAGGTTTTACTAAGCATATGTCTGTACATCATGATGCAATTTTTTGCTTGATTAATGTTTGTAAACATGTTAGTTCCAAGCGAATTTTTGGTCAAGAAATACACCCAAATGATTCAATTCAAGGCCATATTAATTTTGACATTTAAAAGTTTTGGAACAAAGTTCCATCTCATTTTATTTTGCAATTAAAATGTATAAGATTGGTCTTCTGAAGATTAACATGCAGATCTTTCACTTAGCACCAATTGCTAACATAACTTAATGCATTTTGCATCAATTGAGAAGCTATGTTAAAGTTTTTGCCAAGGATATGTATGACAATATCATCTGCATAAGCTCGAGCATAGTAGCTTATACTATTCAAATGAGTAATAAGACTATTTACTTCCAGGTTCCAAAGTAATGGTAATAAAACATCCCATTGTAATCTTTTTGTGTAGTCTTGTATGTGTCTTTGTTTTTTTTTACAAATAATCCTTTAAGATATTCATTTGAATAATTCTGTCATAAAGAAGGGTCTCAAATCATTTACACAAAATATGATTTAGCTCCATGTGCTTAAAAGGATTGACTATAGAAGTAAAATCACACCCTGAATGTCTAGAAAAATAGCCAATTTCTTTTCTATCCAGAATATTATCAATCTTAGAAACAAGCTGATGTAAAGCTGTTTCTATGAATTTATCCAGACGATAGCTGAATTGTAGGCTATGCAAAGGACACTTATTTCCTAAGTATTGCTGGACATGCCTATCAATAATTTTCTCCATAATTTTAAAGAATAATGAAGAGAGATTAATTGGCCTAAAAGAGCCTGGTCCTAGTTACCTTTGATAGATCAAGGAATGAAAATAATCGTAGTCTTCTGCCATATTATAGAAATACATCACAATGCAAGACTAGCTCTGTATAATCTAAAAAGCACTCGAATAATAAGAATCTCAACTTTTTGGATCGTAATGGCGATTATTCCATCACAGACCCAAGGTTTCTGAGTGGCTTATAAACAGCGATAGTCCATTTAACAATATTATAATTAAAATATTTTCAGCATATGTTCAATAATTTCTGTTAACTCTTTTTAAAGATTATATGAGATACTGCCCTTTATTGCTAAATAGGTCTCCAGCTATTGAAAAATAGTTTTGATCATAATTTTCAAAACCCTTTTCTAGTATTAGCATAGTTATTATCCTCATCCTTTAAGGTTCCAACAGTATTGGTTCATCCCTTCTATAGGGGTTCATACCTTCACAGCTATCATCCTTAGGTGGTTTATAGGAACTTTAGTCTGTGTGCATTTGGTGAAGTCTGATATGGAATTTATGTAATCTTTTATCAAGTGTAGCTGCATAAAATTTTCCCATTTAAGGATGATGGTCTGTTCTGATGGATCATTTTTCAAATGACGGATGTGCCATTCACTTGATGTCAGCCCATCATTCTGTGTCTAGACTTTATTCATTACCTCTTTAGAGTCAAGTTTGCAACAGATCCTAGGTAGCAAACATTTTGGTGGTTTTGCCGAGCTTCTTTGCCTTCACCACTAGCAATTGCTGCTCTGCTCCTGCCATGTGTTAATATCAACTACAGTCTGTTTCACCAACTTAGAGCTCTCCAGATCTTCTTAACTGAGCATTAGAGTCCACTTTCTAGTTTATAAGATTTGAAATAAATTAATTTAAGATTTGAAAAGAAGAAATTAGAGACATAACTCTTGTCATTACCAATATTTTTTTGGTTATAAAGAGTTCCAAGTCAAAAGCTTGTTCCTCTGCTAGGCGCTTCGCGGGATGTCCATTGAGAAGTACAGACATCTTGACCACCGCGAGAGTCTCCCTGTAGGTTTCACTTTCAGGCATGTCTTTCATAACAGTGTTCGAGGCTTCATCGATTCAGATTTTATTTTTAATCTTGCGCTATAAAACCCAATCATCCTTTATAAAATTGCTTTTTTCGAAAAAAAATCAGCCTAATCTGAATCATATATAGTGTAAGAACTTCATTTTTAGCCCTCCTCGATTAGGGAAAAATGAGATGGTTGATTTATCAAATTTTATTCAATTTATCATAGTTACGAAGCCACTTCTTGCATTCCTTTTCTTTAAATTTCAAGTTAAACTATTCAAGCGTGAGAAGTTTGGACAATTTATTCTACATGGACAAGGAAAAATTGTCTATGAAATGATGTTTTAAAGATTTATATTTTCTGTTAGGTTGGAAAAATTCAAAGATTTGATCATTCTGTGTCTAGTACACTCATTGATTGAACAAACTAATACTACTATCAAAAATCTTGATGTGTGTTTCGTTATTAAGTGTCTCAATTTGTATCATATGATAAAACGAAAAACTAAAGTCCCGTTCTATTTTTTGTTCATTGAAACATTCTTGGGTGTATAAATAATTGTATAATTTAAAAGAATAGCATGAACACGAAAAGGGAAACCATCTAACTTTTGGATCTGAAAGCCAGAACAAGTATAAAATGTTAAAAAAAATCTCCAATATTTCTCTTGATGGTATGCAGCAGAATATTAAGCGATATTTTTAGTGATAAATGTGCATTTTCTGAGTATTTTCACCCACCACTGAAGCTTTATATTATGCTGTAAACAGCGCGATTAACTTCACCTTCACGCGCGAAAATCCTTCACTACCGTTCGACACTCATCTAATCGTAAAAAGTACGAAGACGTCCCAAGACAATGCATCCATTTTCCGGGGCCGACGAGACGACACTATGAAAGATAATAAGTTCTCATTCATTTCGGCTTTTGCAATAAAAGTTTCTCTTTTCATTTTTACCCAGAGTTCCTGGGCTGCAGCTATCATTACTTTCATCCTGTGAATTTCTGAGGACTTAGTGAATAATTTGCTGGCGAAATTATGTTAATGGATACGGTAAGTGTTAACTATATTAAATTATTGTTTCAGTTTTAATAAACACATACTTCGTTATTTCAGTCTTAATTTAAATTCATTAAAAAACCTTTTCAGACTGCATAAAACGTTATCATTTTCAGGAAGGGAAAAAAAAAATTTGCTTGAATATTTTTATTGAATTCAGATTAGCTAGTTATTAGGTAAACTCTCTGCATTTTTGGCATTCCAGTGTGTATTGACTATTTACATAACACTGCTCTGTTTCAAATGCTAATAATCTACAAAAACAAAATTCGCATGCCTAATATATATATATATATATATATATATATATATATATATATATATATATATATATATATATATATATATATATATATATATATATGCCTCTAAATTAATAAACATCCATCAGGTCATTAAATTTAATTTACTATATTCATCGCTAAATTCAATGATAGGAATCTAGTGTATTTCTGCACAATAAGCCCAAAATTACAGAAATGTTTTTTGATAAGGGGAATTGTAAGCTCTGTCCATTTAAACAGTCTATAATTTTTTTTTAAGCTTTTGTTTTTTATCAATATTCATCTGACAGCTGATTCTCACATCTCGGTTAAATTATATGAAAATTTTTCGTTAACAACTGTGAAAATGTAAGGAAAAGTAATTCTTTTGCGGAATTTATGTGGAAAAAATTTAATTTCTTCTTTTAATAACTAATACGTACTGATTTATAATTTTAACGAATATTATAATGAAATTTTAAGCCAATGATAGCTTATAATTAGATTGTAAAAATAAATTATTTTAATTAACACTGCTATAGGAAATATATACATAAATAATTCCTTTAATAAGCTTCTAATGACATTTAGATTAACAGCTAAATGTTTTTGTAATTTCAATTATAATTATCTATAAACTCGAACTATTTTTTTCCATTTTGAAATCTTATATTATGTACTGTTTAAAATGACAACAGTAGTATTAACCAGACATAAATATCTTTTTGTTAAAATAAAATTATGTATCAGCTAGTATTAAGTGAATATTTAATGCTCTGACTGACATTTTATTTATTGTCAAATAATTTAAAATTATAAACATTTTAAAATCATGCTTTTCAATTACTATATACTTTAAAATTCGAAAAATAATTATTTTAATTAAAGAAATTTAACTAGTTAGAAAAGACAAAATGAAATATTAAGAAATAAGCATTTAAGTAATATAATGTAATAATTCTAGGACGCAAAATTGTTTTTTCCTGTATTGTAATACAATAAAATATTATATAATAATATAGAATAAGGAAAAAATATAACATTAAATATTATGTAAGTGTGATTTAGAGTCTTAGAAAAAAATTAAAAAAGGATCAGGCGAAACTATGAATTTTAACAAGAAATCTATGTTGAATTAATACTTAAAAATTCTATAAGCATCAAAATTTGGCTATAGTAATTTTTTTCCAAAATTTGTATTCCACTGAAAATATTCAAATTTTGATCCACAAAACTAAAGAAAACATTTAATTAAAATTTTAGTTTCATTTAGTAAGTATTTCATTTAAATGGTTATAATATTTTAACAAATATATTTTTTTAATATTGGGAACTAGTTAAATTCTATTAAGAAGTTAAATAATAATGATTCTTTTTCGAAAACTTTTTCAAAATCTGCTCGATTACACATTAAATTGTTTGTTTGTCGCTCAAAGGTCATTTTTTGCACACGAGGGCTAATTAGACCGGGACCTACGGTTTAAAAAGGATTCCGAACCACTTCAAACATCCATGCCCAAGATGGGACTCGAACCCACGAACTGTTGAACCGAAGGCAAGAGCGCTAACCGTTCGGCTGCCAGCTCGGCTGATTACACATTAAATTTTTTTTTGTGCTATTGCAAATATTTTAATGATTACACATTAAAATATTTGCAATAGCACAAAAAAAATTAAGGATAATTTTTAAAAACTTTTTTCTTTTATAAAATGTTTACTTTTTAAATGTAAACATTTTTAAATAAAATTTTTTTAAATGTAAACATTTTTAAACAAAATTTAAATCTAATCAAATTTAATTTGAGTTAAATTTATTTTAAAAAAATCAAGGGTATTAGCGATAAGTAATTTTTATTTAATTACTTATTTTCAATTAGTGTTAGAATTTGTTTTAATTTACTAGTTATATAAAAAAAAAGTGTTTTCTAGTTTTCAAATATAGCCTCCGACAAATTTCATTTATGTGTGAAATCGTTTGCTCTATCAATGAATGTAACTGTAATTAAATGGTGAATGAATCAAAAATAAGTGTTTAAAAGAATAAAAAATTTTAAATTAAGTTAAATTTTAAGTAAAATCTTTTTTTTTTTTTTTGCTTGTGTAAAGCGTTTAATTATGTTTCATTGGATGTTTATTTACTTTATTTGGTATTTTTAATCTTCACAGACTTATTTTGAATTTTCTTTGCATAAATATAGTTTTTATAAGAAATTTGTATAAAGGAACATTTTTTTATTAAATTTAATGAGAACTTTTTGCGTAATATTATTATTTTTTTGATTTATTTATTATCTTCTAATTTTTATCAATCATGTGTTACTAATTTATAATCGAATACTTAAAACGATTCTAACTGTTCATACTTCTATAGAGAAATGGAAATTCTAGTTTTAAATTTGAAAATAACTAAAAAAAGTTTTATTTCGCTTAATGTAGTTGAGTTTAAACTTAGTTTTTTGTATTCCAAATTAATAAACTTATGAATAATTTGTCAATTTTTATATTATTTGTTAGATTTTAATTTTTTTCATGCAAACAAACACTGAGTTACAAATAAAATCTAAATGTAAAATGTGAAATTAAATAATGAAAAAGAAAGCGGTTGAAAATGTTTTGAAGAAAAATATTTAAAGTAATTAAAAATAATTTTATTATTATTTTTAGAAAATTTCTTAGAAATTTGCGAATTTGTATACCTGTATATAAATTTGTATACCTGTTCTTCAAATATATAGAACTCTAAATTTCCCTTTTTCGTCGAAATGAGATTTTTTTCATTCAGTAATATAAACATTTTTGATTTTCTTCCATTTTGGAGGAATTATACGCATATAAAAAATTACGAAATAAGATATAATTTAGGTGAGAAACTTTTCTAATTAGTATGGTATATTTTATTAAAATAAAAATGCATCTTGGTACGTTTTATTTCAAAAGTTCAGCAAAGAAAATATAAAAAAAATTTCTAACGTTGTTTGGAAATCTATACTCCTGTAAAGTCGGAGGTAAAGTGGCATAATCTCTTATAGTTTTGAGGTAACTTTGAAAAACAAATTACGTATGCATAATTTTAAAAAAATGATGTACAGAAGATGGAAAATAATTATGTTCTGAGCTTGGGATACGATTGGCAAACGCTGGTTCATTAATATCAACAATGTATTTATTAATAGAAATAGTAAATTCTCCTGCTTCTTAAACCACATTTGTTAATATGGTTCCTAATGTCGATAATTTAAATCCGGAATATAAGAAAATAATTTCCAGCTTAATGCAAATAGGAAAATAATTAGCATAAAAAAGGAATTTGTCTTAATGCAAAATTAACTTAAGTAGAAATCTTCATTCCTTTAATTAGTACAGATCTTAATAAATATGTACATGGTTTTAATATATAATTTATCTCATACTTATATATTTATTTTCATATAATGTGTATATGCATTTATATAAATATATAATTAAAAATCTGTGGTTTTTTGATTTATCATCAATTAAAGATATCAAAGAGTAATCCATAAAACCATGAAAATATATCAAATTTGAGTGGAATCAGTCTCTCGACAAAAGAGGTTTCATATCATACTTTTTGTTTTAAAACACAATTCATTTTTTAAAATTTTTTAAAATAATTCTTTGAATTTCTTTTTAGAAATATATGTTCGGTGAGACATAAAATTATTGAATTGTACACAATTAAAGTTTATATTAGCTATATTAAATACATATTTTACGACAAGAATACATAATTTAATTGATGTAAATTATTAAAATAATATATATATATATATATATATATATATATATATAGTTTAATACACTGCACGACATCGAAAATTGTAGGAGTTGCCAGAAAGTGATGAAACTCAGCAAACAGAGAGAGACAACAACCAACAACAAGTGATCTGTATTTCGAATGTATATGCATAATACAGAGTGAGAAGAGGCACAGGTCAGTAAGTTAAAACAGCGATGTTGGAGGACCCTGGATTATACCTAAGGTTAACAGGATTTATCCCGTTTTCATCGTGAGCGAACCGTTACCTTTTATGGAGGCCTATTGCCCAGCGTTTCGGCATTTATTGAAATTAAGCCTCTACAAAGAAAGGACTTACAGGCTCTGTAGGACTCTGTATTACAGATTCGTACATTTGGTGTTAGTACACATATGTTGGTTACAAACAGTTGATGTTCAAAAGAGAGTTCATGAAAATAGT
Organism: Latrodectus hesperus; assembly: GCA_037975125.1. Lineage (NCBI taxonomy): Eukaryota > Metazoa > Arthropoda > Arachnida > Araneae > Theridiidae > Latrodectus > Latrodectus hesperus. Next base: position 26,455,208 of record CM075850.1, on the reverse strand, counting down.
TAACAATTAAATAGCAGTTATTATTGAATACAAATAAAAAAACCGTAGCACGGAAGCAGAGGAGAAAATTAGGTAAGTAGTTCATGTGACACTCCACATTTGTTATTAGATGTGTATTGTTAAGTAGTTCCTAGAGAACAGTCCATGAAAAGTCCAGGGATGTCATTGGAGGTAACTATCATTGAGATACCCTTGGAGTGAGAGCAAATTTCCCGCAGGCTACAAGGTGGGGTTGAATGCGTCCCTAGTTGACTCAGGAAGAGCATGATGATTCAGAAGCCACAGACATGCAGTCATTGAGGTCTTTACATATGTTTACACCTTTTGAGATGTCGCCATCACTCTTCCTCTGCGAAACTTATCTGTGAGGCAGAAGGCAAGAAAGGATGAGTCACTTTGGTTTTTGCTTTTTTTAATGTGTAGATTACCCGTGGTGGGGCACATCAATAAGTAATGTAGGGCCGTTCCAGGTTCATCGCATATGCAGCTGTCAGTGCTTTCTTTATTTTATAGTAATTTGTTGAAAATGGACCATGGTTTGTTAACACATTATTAAGAAAGGGGTTCTTCGAGAGGCGGGATCTTGAGACTTTTGAGAAGAACTGATGAGTAATGCGGGCCTGTAGCTTGTTGTCTCAGTCGTGTTGCCACTGAATGAGAACATGTTCCTGCAGTTGGTGATGGAGAAACGACTTTGGTTTTAGAATAGATTCAGTAGGGATGTCTTATTGTGCCGCTTCCTTTGCAGCTTGGTCTGCCAGGTCATTCCCTAAGTTGCATGAGTGACCTTTGAGCCAGCACAATTGAATGCATGTGGTTGCGTCTTGAATTTGAAGGAATAGGTCAGTAGGTTGTAGGACCACCATGGACGGTAGTACACGAAGCAACAATTCTAGTCAAAGAGTCAATGATAGCATGGATGGCGTTCTGAGGAATAACTCTATATTTCCTGTCAACCATTTGCCAAAGTGTGTCTTCTGAAGGAGGGTATGGCAGAGTCAGAAAATGACCTCTAAACATATCCCTATTGTTTGATTGGTGGGAGATCTAGCGAGTATGGTGGCTACAAGAGCAGCGGTACAATTTGCAGGGTATGTCGGCTTAGGCGAGCAATGTGCGGTCCGGCGTTAACCTGTTGACAAAGGGCATTGGGCACTCTCTGAAGGTAGGATAATGTTACCGACCGCAGCACATCATCCACATAACGCTGGGCTGTCATAGTGCCGTGAATAAGAATTAGAGATGACCTGGAAACCTACGAAATATCACCTGAAACCATTATGTCTCACGGTGAGGTGATCTACAATTACTGCAGTATTGGAGTTGTCTCCACGTTGACGTCACACTCGTACACCGAGACTATCACTGAAGAAACAAGAAGACTCATCTGAGTAGACGATCCAGTGCCATTGCGCTGTCTACATCACTCTAATCCGGCACCGTTCCAAACGTTGGTGTCTTTGTTATGGGATCAATGACAGTTTCCTTAACAGATGCCACGAGCCACTAACAACTAATCGACGGCAAATGGTTCCGCTCGATATGGAAGCATCCAGGTTGTCTTGCACATGCTGCAGAATTTCAGTACACGTGCTTTGCAGGGCCATCTTCACTTCCCGTTGGACACGCCAATTCACTCATGCTGACGTCAATCTGGCTGCACAGTGGCCTGGTTGGTTAGGGCATCATTCTCATTATCGAAAGGTAGCAAACTCGAATTCCGATTTAACCGAAGATCCGTCTTATTCACTAATGGTGACTGGGGCACATTAAAACTGGGCATGGTCGCAATGTCCTCCAAATGAAATGATACCTTTGGGGTAGCAGGCCAGGTATTGGGGCTTTTCTACTTGGTTCCTGCTTCAAAATCACGAAGACTCCACCTGGCTACGTCTATCTAACTGATAGAGTTCATATCAGGGCTATAGGTACAGGGAAGCATGCTGGTCAACTCTGGCTGCACCAGCATTCCGAAAACGTTCCACACATCCTTGTTCCAACCATCTTCGCCACAGCCGGTGGTCTATGGAAGCTTCGAGGTGTCTGTCAACTGCGATTTACCATAAGTATCAACCTCTCCTTTTCAGTCCGATCACAATGCCCCTCATAAACTCGTCTGTCTGCTGGAAATGACTCCATCGACCATGGCCTGGTATTCTCTGCAATTACAGGCGTCCTTTGCGACAAAACTTTCAACGACTATTTTCCACGCCATCAAATATGCCAAATTTTATCAAAGGAAAAATTTGGTCTGCCATTGATTAGTCGGTAGAATAGTTTTCTTTGGTGTAGAAGATACCTGGTTTGAACCAAGCTACTGTTTAACAGTCGGTGGTAAGTCGGTGTTGCAGTTCTAATTTTTGTATATACATCAGCCAAGGCGAATGTTTGAAGTTCCTTTTGGTTTATTCTTTTGCATCACGTGAATATAACTTACTATAAAGTAAAAATTTTTCCTGAAGGTAATACGCGGAGGTTTGCTTAAATGATTAACAAATTAAAAATAGCCTCAACCCTTAATGTTGTCTGCTATATGGTATTATATGTGAAGATCAAGTTTGAGCAGTGGACTTATGAAATCCTATATCTGTTGCAACACGGTTGTAGGACTGCTTATCTTCTACAAGTTTAAATAAAAACTCACAATCTCAGTAATAGCTATTGCTTTGTTTTCTGCTATTATCTAGTTAATTAACTGCGCAATATTCATGTATTTCTGATCATCTGAAGAAAGCGTCCAGCTTTTTAATTCTTAGAAACAAATAACCAATTTTTAAGATATTTAGTTATTTCTGTTTGATAACATCCATATGACTCTTAGAAGAAACTATCGTTTGAGATGTTCTCAGACTATTTCGAGAATCTTCTGGCAGATTATCACCGACATAAATTTCCTTTCTTTATAAACGTTGCTCAGTTTTGAATAGTATGATTTATGAATATTGGCGAGAGAAATAGATTAATCTTTTTGGAATTTGGTATCATCCTAAAAACCTAAAATATCCTATTTTGTGGGAATATCATATATTTTTTGGGAAACATCGACGAAGTTTTGTCAATGTCATGCTCTCTTGAAGTTTATGAAACTAAGGTCATCATTTTTTGAATAACGCTGAACCATATATCTTATTTTATAATAAAATTAAATTTTTTACTGGTCGAGGTAATAAATTATATAACCCTTGATTCCATTCAAGTGTTCTGATAACTGGTGTAACTAAGTGTTCGGGTAAAAATTGAAACTAACGGAATTTTGCATGATAACTAATGGTAAAGTGATTATAATATTCCATCTTTTACAGCAATAAATTATTTGATATTCTTTCTTTGATATCACTTCGTATGACCAATGAAATTGGTGTTGTCTGTAAAAAAAAAATTGTTATGCTTTTTATTATAAGCGAGTTCTTAGAAACGAAATATAGGGAAATTATTCTAAGAATAGTTTTTATTGTAATGTTTCTTTGTATCATTTGTAAAGGAGATGGATTCACACAATCTGCATCCGCTTTCACTGTCCGAAATCACTTATTTTCCCGAGAAATACTCATAAATAAGTTGAAAAACGTGTTGGTCAGAAGCTGCTGATTTACTAAGATTCCTATTTCACACGAATCGGGAGAAAAAAGCACAATAGCCGGCGACGCACTTTATATGCTAAAATGCATGTGACGACGCTGTGCAATTCCTTCTGAATCATTTCAAAACTTGTATCGCCATCAAAGAAATTTTTTTCCATTCATATAGTCGCCAACTGTTGAATCTTTGTGAAGAAAATGTAACCTAAGGAAATTTTACTTTTTCAATTAGCAATTATTTAAAAAAAAACATGGATACATCCTTTAATAAACGTAAGTAATTTACTTTTTAATGTTGTTTACATGATTGATAGACGTTTTGCTTAGAAAATGATCAAATTAAAAAATAGCAGAGAATGAATATTTTAATAGAAAAAATGCGTTGTTTTATAAAAATTCCTGATTGCTAATGTTTTTATTATCAATGTTATTTTTCAGTTGTGAAAGAATTTAATAAATTTTGTTATTAATTTAATATTTCATTTAACGCAAAGTTTGAACCCACGAAATTTACTTTGGTTATACGTATTTTTTAATGAATGAAATTAGTTTAGAATTAACATTTTTTAACTATTCAAAATGGGGTCAGATAATTTTTAATTATAAACAACACTAAAATAAAAGCGGGCGTAATTTTTTTGACATAAATCAGAAATATCTGCGTACTCGTTTTTAGTTTAAAAGAAAACATCGAAACTAATACATTATACATCTGAAAAATGCAATTGGTATGAATATGTATGTGTGTGTTATTGATTGATTGCATATTAAATGTAAAAAATGATAATTCTATCATTATTTGATTATATAATGATAATTCTATCGTTACATCAATGTACAATCTAAACTTTTATTATATTTTTATCATCAAAATAATGAGAACTCTCTGTGTTCAATCATAGCTTGTGCTGATGTGGCTTGGATAATTTTTGCTCTCTGAAAAAGTTTGCCTATTGAAAGTTTTGCGTTTTGATTAAAGATGTAAAAGAATTAGGAGAAAAACTTATATTCTATGCGCAATTTATAGTATCTTGTATGAATCAAAGTTTAGTCTATTCATATATTTAGTTTCTGGGATCATTGTACTTTCTTACCTATTAGGATTTGTAAGTATTGTTTGAAATTACCCATTTACACAGAATTCATAATCGGCGTTACAGAGGAAAGTATTGATCATTTGAATATAGCTTAATTTAATGCAAGCTGTGGTAACACTAAATATATCAAAAAAGATTTATAGTATTCATGTAACTTTTTTCTGATAATTCTTGCGTTTTCTGATATTACACTGAGATGGATAAATAGTTTTGAAACTTCGAAATACAAGGATCAAGACAATTGGTTGATATTGAGGGCAAGTACATCTTTTACGTAGAACGAGTGAACAAAGTAATATATTCTTCATAATAAAGGATCAGTCATCTTTGAATAGAGTGAACTCTAATCAATTGGCGTCTGATGTTTCTTTTAAAATTACAAAACTTTTACACAATTCAGTTTCTTTAATTTCTGATATAATGTTAGATAATTATTATTTCATTATTATTAATGTCTTCATTTTTAATGCTAGCACAGACACGGTGTACTATCTTGCTGAAGTTTCCAGTTTGAAATTTCTAAAAGTCGATTAAAAAGTATTAAATGTTTTAAAGCAGTGATTGAGAACAGGTGAGTCTATTTTATCAAAATCTCGTTGCAGTTTCCATTTCCCATCCTATGCAAAAACTTTCCATATATCGTCACAAACCTACTACTACTGCTACTTAAGAAATCTCGAGCTTTTATTCGTAAATCATGCGAGTAATAAATATTGCCACCCGAGTCATCTAAATGGAAATTCTTCATTTTTTCCAAGTATTGTTCCAGATCAAGACCTTCTTAGCCATTCATTCTGTCTTCTTCATGAGACTTCAACAGTCTTGGTTTTTCTTTTAATTTGCGAAGAGCAACATTTGAGTTTCATTTTCAAGTGAGCCAGATTGTCAGTCTTTTTGTCTGACTGCTTTAATCTTAAAATTATTAATTTTATGTAGTATATTATTTAAACGAATGATATTTTGGATAATCTTTTAGTTTTGAAACACATTGTAAGGATAACATTTCTTACTACAAAACTAAAGGAAGAAATGATTTATGCTGAACTACGTTTCAGATAATTCATAAAATTTTATAATGAGAACTATAGAGCATTTGTATAAAATTAAACACCATTCTTTTTCTGATTATGTATATTAAACTTTAAGTTTGCAATTCAAGGAATATGATTTATGTCTCACTGAAATAACATCTGAATAGTTAGAAATTCAGTTCAACAGCCCTTGGGTATAAATGTTATTATTTTCGGAATCCATTTTAAATTAGAAATGGTTTAATTAGTTCCGATATAGATAAAATGGAAAACAAAATAAGAGAATTCCCTTCAAATTTTACCTTACGATCTATGATAAATTTTATAAAAATAATACGAAATATAAGAATAAAATCATGGTAGCATATTGAGCACACTCATTCACTCAAAAGCTATAACATCTCGAAACTGCGTTTTTGCAATAGTAATAATTTTTCATATGATAATTGCAGTAAACGTAGAGAAATTTGTGATTATCAGTTGATGACAAGAAAAATGATCAGCGATTGAGGAGCACCAGTACAGAGCGATTATCGATCATAGTAACACTGTTTTGCTTTGTATCTTTCAATTATGCACAAATGACAATACCGGAATATTATACAGAAGTACTCATAGTTCTGGTCCATTTGTTTTATCTTTATTGTTATCGTAGAATTTTTATTCTTAAATTATATTGCCCTTCAATACAAGCAGAATTATTAAAAACACTATTAAATGAAAATATTGAGCACAGGATGGAACTAGGGAATTAATAATATATTAGAAAATTATTACTAGGCACGTGAAAAGGGGAAAAAACAAAATTTATATATATATATATATATATATATATATATATATATATATATATATATTCTTCTTATAAAAGACGAAATTTGTAAACTGAAAATATGGTGATCAAAGTTAATTCCGTTAATAAAAATGTCATCGAATTATAATTAGTTTAAATTTTTCAAAGTTCACACCAGTTTGTAAAAAAATACCTTACATTTTTTTGAAAAATTTATTAAAAATATGGAAACAATTTGATAAAAATAAGCACGAGAGGTAAACAAGCAATAAATCGATATTGTAAATTTATTCTATATTAGAGAGACTCTAAGATTTTTAAAATATACCTATGCTTTTAATGTTATATTTAATAAATCTTAGGAGTATTCAAAACAGTCTCCTGCAACATCAATTTATTTCAGCAGGCGATTTTTCTAAAGATTAAATCTCTCAGAAATCATTTATTTATTTCAATCGAAGAAAATATACATTTATTGCGCCAACAATGTCATCCTCTAAGTGGGAAAAATGCCATATAAGTTCGTTTTTAGATTATAAAATATCCAAAATTAATATGTATTTATAGCAGGGGAGTAGGGTAGATGTTCTGTCACTTATACTTTTGTTCAAGGGAAGAAAAAAATTGCCAGTTTTGCCAGTTTGCTAGCTTTTCTTGTTGACAAGAAAATGCATTGTCCTTGGTGACCACGAATCCATTAACATTCACTTTTTGAAGAATATCTAGAAGGCATTTAGTAGTGTCCCAGCTACTTCTGACAGTCTTATGTCCTTTCACCCTGATGACCTTGACCAGTCTGTATTTCTGAAAAAATAAAATGGGATACAGCGCTTTTTTTATAGCATTTTATTTACTTACCACTGTGTGGAATCATCTTTAAAGATCCATTCTTTAGTATCTTGCCATGTTGAAGCGTCAGAAATGATGATAAATTTCGACACCAGTAATGAGATTTTATAAATAATGATGTGACCACATCATATAATTTTTTTACTCACCTCCTTTTTAATTTCAGATTAAATTAATAAAATTAAGGGTTTTATTACTGATTTTGGAGCCTTCCCTTTTCTAGCACTCAGTTAAATTATGGGGAATCCAACGGAAAATATTTTTTATGTGGACTTTTTTCAGAATATTTGTATAGAGGTCGACCCTATGTTAAGTTCTTTCTGTATAACTTGTTAGGAACAACAGTTAATATTGGCTAACATTTTCTATATGACAAAGACATAAAGTTGACAATGGTTTTCCTGTGCGTTCTTCATGTAAAAGAGAATTGCTTGAAATTCTTATACTTATTTTAAAATTCTTAGATTTCTTTAAAATTCTGATAAGCACCTGAATATATTGGCAAGAATTTGACCTTTTTTTCTAAATGCTAACCATAGATGTTGGAAGCATTGTTTTTAACTTAAACTCATTTCAAAATCACATCATGGAGAATGCTAGTAAAATTAAGTTCTGGCCCCAAATTCATTTTCTCTTCTGTCTAAAATTTATTTGATGCTAAGCTACTGACCAAAAAAAAAAAAAAAAAAAAAATCGTCTGCTGGGATAAAATTGTTCATATTTTCGAATTTAATCTTTATTTTGTTCTATTTCTCATTTCCAAGAACTTAAAAAACTCAATAAGGCTTGTATAAAAAAAAAAAAAAAAATTCGAAAATTACAGGTGAAATGTAAAATGCACATACGATCATTTAAAAAACTCCTTACTTACTGAGTTTTTATTGAGTATTTCTTATTTATCTTCATCATTAAGAAAATAATATTTATAAATTTAAAAATGTGTTTTAGAGAAAAAATAAATTGAAATTATTTAAATATTTATTGTTCTCCTATAATTACAAAACAATAAATATAATCAAAATGAACACAAAAATGATGGTATGGTATGTAGACTAAAACAAGAATTAATGTACTGTCAAAAATCCTTTTACAGAGCTAAATATGGTAATAAGGAAATGAATGTTTTCTAATGTATCCCATGGTAAATTTTTAATTTGTTATAATTTGTATATATATTAAATTAGAATAGATTTAAAATTTCATAATTACAGGACTATAGGAAGCAGTTAGTTTATTTTTACCTGAATACTGAAATTACATGTAAATTTTTAAAGCATTAGTATTATAAAAAAAGATTATTAGCCATTAAATTTTTTTAACTATTTTCGATTAAAGATGATTGGAAATGTAATGAGCTGAATAAGAAACATGCAGTCGAGAAAATCAAGTGATGATATTATAAACTAAAAATTTGCTCGATTAATAAATCCAGTGAATTTTCGGTTGAACTAGGATTTAGTTTATATTTAAATTTTGTTAATATTAATTGTTTCACATATTCAGTTTTTCCACTGCTTAATAGATAAAGAGCAGAACTGAAAATTGTCTAAAGTTATAGCTTCTGAGTAATTTTTTAAGTAATCAAGATAAAATGCAGAATTTCTTTTCTTTAAATAATATTTCAAGAGTATAAATTTGGAAAACCAATATTTTGTAATTTCTGCGGTAACAATTTTTTTATAGAAAAAAACTATATTATGTTGCATGATGAATAAACCACAAAATATTAATAGGAATGTATTTAAAATTTTCATTTGTTTGAGATAATATTTGAAAGTTAATAATTAAAATCAACAGAAAGAGTTCCAATTCCCTCATTTGAAATTGAATGATGCAGTGACAGAAAATACGGATTTTTCGAATGTTAAATATCGAAGTAAATCAAATTGTAAATAAAAGCTTATCATAATCCTAATAACCCTCCTTTTATTTTGAATGAGTTTAAACATATTATTTTTGGAAAAAGAAAAAAAACTGTTTTGAAGACAAAGTTCGTGGGATCCGGAAGGCGAAATTTATAAAAGTAAATGCACACATTTAAGAATTTTTCAAACATGGCATTATTTTTTCCTTGACGTACTTATTGCTTATTATATTAATAGGAAATTGGAGAGTAACTATTTAATTAAAGAAAAAATTGAGGATTCAACGATTTTGTTACTTTTCTTTGAGATTTTTCTAAGGGTAAATAACATTGCTAATAATCTCCATAAAATATAGCTCTCAAACATATTTATAAACGAGAGTAAATTACAAGAATTGTTAAGTACACCATGTTTTTTCTGCGAAATATTTTTAGTTATAATTTTGAAGCAAATATATAAATATTTACCTATGTTAATCCAAGTACGGTAGATACTCATTTTTACAAACTCGTAGTGATCGTTGTAGAAAAGAAAGTTAAAAATAGTGTATTAGATTATTAAGGTCTAATTTTCTTTTGCCACACACAAATTACTTTTTCTTTATAAATTAAAAGCTATTAGAAAGAATTATTTAAAATATACTGCACATAAGAAACGCATGCAAAATAAGATTAAAAACAACACTTTTCATTTTATTAATGGCAGTTCACCATACAATTTTCTAAAGCAATCAAATCATGTCTTGCTTTAAATTTTTAGAGTCAACCGTCTGAGGCTTTGAAATCTCTTGGCGCAGCTTGTCCTTTTTGGACCTTGCACCAGAAATCCCAACCAACCAGCTTTGAAATCTTTTATGTTCAGTTGCCTAGAAAAGTAGTTGGATTTCTTTTTAATGACATCGCCATCAACAAGAATGTTCATTACTCGCATTTTTCTCAACCGAGCAAGTAAAACTTTTTCCAGTTTAGGATGTTTTGCATCTCTGGAATATTTTCCAGAGAGAAGTCACTGTTTCCTTTTACAGATTTTTTCCCCCAGAGTTTTTAAAATTGTCGAGAGGCTGTTCTCAGTAATTCCATAATTTTTTGGCATTTTTTGTCTTTAAAATTTTTACGTCTACTTTCATAATTCTCTTTTTTCTTTTTAACTTATAAACACTTTCGTTTCTAAAATTGCGACAAATCCTGAACAGGATCGGCTCAATCTTTCTCGACAAATGAAACTTTACAATTGAGTTGTTCAATTGAATAGATGGTATTGGCTTTTATGGAGCTGTAGAACAGAAGTTCAATCTTCTGTAAGATCAGTGTAATTGAAAAACTAGTTCAAAGGAGTCGAAACCAACTACAGAATAAGAGGACACAAACTTAAAGATTTTTTTCTTTCCTATGTTTTAACGTACGAAGAGGATTTTTCACCCTTTCTGTGCCCTTACGTATGGGAAACAAACACAAGTTGCATTAGGCCCCACAGTTTTTTTCCATCCAATGTCTGATATCCTTGGGCTTTCGACTATTGTTCCCACTATGTCTGGAATGCCTGTGCATGTCCCTTCGTTGTTCAAGAATGAATCTTTTTCTCTGGCGTTTTATAAAAGGGAATCAAATGAAAAAAAAGATAATATAAAATAAGAAAACTGAGAAGAAAACTTTGTCTGAATTGAAAGTACGCAAAAAGAAAGAGAATTTTCAAAATTTTAGTTCCGTGAATCAAATGAAAAAAAAAAAAAAAAAGATCATATAAAATAAGAAAACAGAGAAGAAAACTTTGTCAAAATTGAAAGTACGCAAAAAGAAAGAAAATTTTCAAAATTTTAGTTCGTAGATGGGAGTTAAAATTATCATTGCGGCTATGGTGTTGGATTAGGAACTAGCTCGAAAAACATGAGTGTTGGTAAATTAGAGGTTTGTAAAAAGGAGCGTTCCCTATATTATATTGGCCATTCTAACAATATATACTTTTAGAAGCATCTTTGGTGGAATAAAATGTGAGAATACATGGCGAAGAAGAACTAATTCTGAGCTCTATAAATTATATAAAGAACCAGATATTGTTAAATTTATCTCAATACAGAGATTAAAATGGGCAGGACATTTGAGCCGGATGAACGACAATCGGATGACGAAAAAATTCTCTTGGCTCGCCCCATTGGCACCAAAAGAAAAGGACGACTGAAACTCCGATGGCGTGACTGCCTTGAAAACGACCTAAAAGTGACCAACTGGATGACCTTGTCCAAAAATAGGGGGTCCTGGTATGCACTTCTGAAGAAGGCAAAGGCCCACCCTAGGCTGTCAGGCCAATGAAGAAGAAGAAGATTCTAACGATATAAACTAAGCTGATGTGATTTATTTTTTTAATTTTCAATGTTGTTTTAATTTCCTGTTTTCATGATTAATAAAGTCTATTTTAAATGCTTTTTATTTTGTTTTCCGTTGCTTTACCAATCTTTGAGCCTATTTACTATAAAGCAGAGAACAGATATTCTTTAATAATTTTATTTTAAAGATTGTTTGGGAAAGCCGAGAGAGCAGATGTTCGAAAAATATAACAATGATTTTTGTTCTTCGGATATATTTTTAAATTCCAAATTTACTTCTTTGAATAATCTATATTTTGAATAAAAAGAAAAACATACGTCTGTATTATGCGCTATAAGTCGCGTGTGCTTGGATTGAAAAAATATGCATTTGGATTATAAATCAAATCCAAATGAATTATACATTTTCGGTAGTGTCTAGAATATTAAAATGTGATTTTAAGCAGAAAAGAAATTCAAAAAATATTTCACGCGAATTTGTTCTTTTGTGTTTTGTTTTTCGAATGAAAGAGCTCTCTATTTCAGAATAATTTTTGAGGTATTTATCTCACCCCCTCACAACTCCATTGTCGAGTAAGTTCTAGAAATTATTTTAATGTAAAATTGTAGCTCAAATATTTCAAAATTTTGCATTCTCTGTTTAAATGTATAAAAAACTATTGGCACACAAGGCTTAAAAAAATCTATTTAAGGTTATTAGAAAAAAAAAAACTAATGGAATTAATAAAGTCATTTAAAAATAAGATAAAATTAAAACTTATAAATACTTCAGCTCTTCAGTAAAAGTTTCAACAATCAAAACTTTTATTCTGATTTCTTACTTTTTTTAAAATTCAATACGTTGAATTTCAATTTTAAATGGACAGGAATTGAAAGAGCTTGTGTCAGAAATTTTACGGAGTTTTATTGATCCGGCTGGTGTAAAAGATAATTTTGTAATGAAGTCGTTTATTTAACACCGTTTCCACTTGTAATTAACACAATAGAAAGACTCGCATCTTGAGACGTCAAAACTATATTTTTCTGGGAGTGTTGAGGATTAAAACATTGAATTTTTATATGAACAGTGTGATCGGACCTTTTACATTTTTTTCTTTTAGTGGGAATGTAAATTGAGAAATACCCACCATCCTTCCAATATTCAAAAGGGATACTTGGACACATCTAGATCTATCACCGCTTTAAATTCGCGGAACTTTGAAAGCACTGTAAAGGGAAAAAATCAATCAAATTCATCATTATAGATATTTGTAACAGTAATGATTAAAATAATCGTTAACTTTTTTTTCTTTATGAATTAACTCAAAATAAGTTTTAAAAATGCGTTCCTGACGCGTATAAGAATACATTTTTTGAAAAATTGTCTTTTTATACTTGTGTTTCACCTGAAATAATTTTTTAACAGTATTTCAAATGAGGATAATAGATATTTAAAGATTATGTGTGTTATCTTGAAATGAGAATGAATGTTTTGTATCCCACGTGGTCAATGTATAAAAAAATCACAACACTCTCAGAATCTCCACTGAAAACTTTTGGCTAAAATCAAAATATTACTAAATTGACAGATCATAAAAGTTTAATTTTTAGTATAAAACTTTGTAAACATAAATAAACTCAGATAAATTATTTCTTATTAAAGCATCAGAGGATGTTAACTTAACATTTTTGTTTTACAGAGAAAAATAATCGTATTCACACACATGTGTATGTGCGGGTGTGTGAGATTTATTACTGATTTATTATTTGATGTTTAAATTTGAAATAGCACTTGTTTTGTAAATGTCGCTGAAGTTACTTCAAAATAATAAATAAAGGTAATTCCTCATTATAAATCTTAGTGTTTGCTAGCGAATTCAGAAGCAACAAGTATGTTATACCTTCAAATAATGAAATGGAGACTGAATGAGGAGACTCCAATGATGTTTAGTAATAAGAAAATAAATGGACAATGGTTTAATTTATGAAAAAACTCGACTTCGTCTGGATCTCATGAAGTTCATAACAACTATTAAAGGCTGACACTCTTGCAAATGTAGACATAACTTTTGTTCAATCAAGACTGCATTACGGTTGAGTAATACCAATAAACTGAAGTATTTTCTAGTATATCAGTCTTTGGGAGATAACTGTCTGACTGTCTTGACGTTGACTAATTTTTTATAGCTTGAAAAGGGTTAAAAACCTGAGTAACATAAATCTCACTTATTTCTTGTTCTTTACTTTAAATGTGAACGTTAGACATCACCATTAATAACCCTAGGAAATATTTTTCCTATATACGTATATACACAGCTCAAAACAATGAAAGGACATTGTTTTTTTATTAAATAACGTTATGAGCACATTTCTTTTTGCATAAAATGAAACAAAAGAGTCCCAAATGGAAAAATTTTTCTCATTTTTTAAATTTCCCAGTATGCAAACTTTTTGCTTGACGTTGAAGACGACGCTTTAACGGCAGCGAATGAGACTTGGCTTTCAACTTAATGTAAGACAAAACAGAAAAGAAAGATAGACATTCAGTAAACGTGTTGCTACAATGAGTGCGATGTCTCAACGAAGTTATTTAACCGAATCAGAAGCTTGGAGAGCTGTTGACCTTTTAAAGGGTGGGAGGCAAACACAATTTGAAATAGTTTCACAAAGTGTGTTTTCAGGATTTGGAGACTGGAAATGCAGGTTGAAGATCAAGGTAAGATCGTAGGCGAGCAACACTGAACATTTAACATTAACGGATCAGAGATACAAAAATGTGAATGCAACTCTTCAACAGTGCACTCGGATACCAGAACCAAGATTTTGACGGAAACTGTCCAAAACCGCCTTCATGCTGTAGGGCTGTATGCTCACTCATCAATGAGTTCTGTCACCGTAATTGCAAGACCCCACCGTGACCGCAGGGATCAGAGCATGTGAACTGGAGGAGAAATAAATGGTTCCATATTCTTCCGTCAAACCCGGTTTTTGTCTCCTCCTAATAATCGGCATAGTTTCATCTGGGGTGAATGTGAGACTTGAAACGATACTATGTTCAAGCATGAAACTATCAGATTCGGTGGTGGGGTGATGCTCTATGATGACATGTCCATCGATGGGCACACAGATCTCCATGTCATTCGAAATGGAGCTCTGACCAAACACCGATATAGAAATGGATCCCCAGATCTGTTCTTGTTAAATGGAATCCAGCAGCTGGAGATGACTTCATGTTAATTGAGACAATTGCAAGCCACGTCGTGCTAACTTGGTGAATGATTTCCTTTTGGAGGAAAAAGTAGTTATGTAATGGGCAGCGTGTTCTCCGGACATGAACCCAATACAGCATATTTGGGACATTCTTGGCAGACTAGTTATTGAACGCCTACTACTTACTCAAACTCTCCAAGAACTAGAAAGAGCTTTTGGGGGAGGAGTGTTGCAGAATACCCCAGCCACTCATTAATATCCTCATTAAATCGATGCTTTCAAGGCTTTCTACGTTGCTCGCGTCGGAGATAACCGTACTCCCTACTAAAAGCAATTTTTTTTAGTGGAAAGTCTTTTTTATTTGTTTTCCTTATATGCAAAAATTGTGTTTCTTCCTTTTCTACCCAAACGCTCCAAAGGTTTTTTTTTTTTTTTTTTTTTTGCCAAACAATGTCATTTTCATCTCATATAGACTATTACGTCTGCCAATATTGCATCAATCCACCAAAAAATTCCCAATTAAACATACTTACCAACATGATACTTAGAAGAGAAATGTGTTTCAAAAATTTCGTACCCAGTGCCGAATATTCCTTTACAATATTTGGTACTTTCCACTAACGAATGATAGATATTACCTGTTACCGAATATATATATATATATATATATATATATATATATATATATATATATATTAGAAGCATATTAAATCATCATTTAATTAAAAGCAGACGTAAAATTAAGCTAAAGTAAATCTCTTTTTTTTAACAAAGCACCTGATTTATTTATATTAAATTTTACTTTGAATGACAAAATGACCGATTATTTAAAAAATGTTTCGTTCTGATTGTAACATAAATCTTTTCCTTATGTCGCTAGTAATTTGTAAGAGAGTTGATTATTTAAAACTTTATTAATAAATTGTGCATAAATGCGTCAAATATAATAAATAAAAATATATTAAATATAATATATTAAATTATATTTCCTTATTATATTAAAATGAAATTAAATAGTTTTTAAATTAAACCTTTTTCGACATATATATATATATATATATATATATATATATATATATATATATATATATATATATATATATATATATATATATATATATACATACATATTACTTTAAATCATGTGTTTATGCCTAAAACTTAGTTTCAGTGTTCAGTTAAGGAACGTTTACGATGCAAATATAGGTACATAAAAATTTCCTTTTTCTATTGTAAGTCATTTATACCACATTATGAATTTGCTACACCTAGTAATGATAAATTTTATAAATATTATATCATTTTAGTTTCGGTGCAGAGGGATGGAAATATGAAGCTTTATGCATAAGTCAGTGCCCTTCAGATCAAACTAATTTCGCTTCAGTTTCATACTAAGCAATCCTCAGTTATTATTATTGATACAGATTATTAAATATCAATTTGCATGAATATATTTTCCATGTGTTCATCTTTGCATATCAATCATCAGAAATACGCCGAAAATATTTCTAAGTACAGTAGAAAATTCTGAATTTACAAATCTTTATTGAGAAATTCAAAAATTAAATAATCAATAATCTCTTGCTCAATTAATAAAGAAAATATAACAATATAATTATTTAAGATAGTAAATATACTATATAGTTGTTAAAGTATAGAAAGAGCAGAACTTATTGTAATTATAATAAGCTATATATAACATTGAAAAAAAAAAACCCCAACAAATTTATAGATTGTTGGTATAATTTTATTTAGTTTACATAATTAGTTAATTAGCATACCATTAATTACATAATTAATCAATTAGCACTGTTTGATGGGTCATGTATTTATTTGTGTGTAATACGCTTTCACAGTTATTATCTCCTTTTTCTCATAATATACTTCAAAATATTTTTTCTGTTGAATTCCATTTAGCTGGCTGAAACGCAGTAAGATATCAACAAAGTTAATCTATTCAAAATTTTCTCATTAAAAATATGGTGATTAGTTTTCTAACAATTTTTCATTAAGCTTTTATATATATTTAGTCTACAAAACGAATAATTTAAAAATAGCTTTAATTTGCAACTTATAAATAAATGAAATAGGACTGATGTAAAAACGAATCAGTATTTGTGTTTTCTTGTTAAGTTTTGTAATTCGAAATTAAATTTTTTTAAAAAAGTTATTAGTTGAATTAGTTTTAATAAAAAGTAATGAGAGTTTATAATTATTTTAAAATAATATTTAACTAATAATTTAAGAAAATGAATCTCTTTCAAATAGTTTCAGTTTAGCATCATTCAGTTTTTAATTTTATTAATGCACTCATGCTTTATAATTGTGAAAAAATATTTTAAAATTACAAAAGGCTTTATTTTTTAAAAAATCTACTATACTTCTAGCATTTACATTAATTAGACTATATAAATTTTTTTAGCTATGTATGACCTATATCATTTGAAAGCGGAATATTATTTTCAAGCAGTTTTTCCTAGGACATTACCATAGGGTTTAAAATGTTTTTTTGTTTGCATTGGATTAAGCATTGAAATAACCACACAAATTCTAAATTTAGAGATTATTTTTAGTATTGGCAAATATTTCAACAGAATTTATTAGATGTCCTTATTTTGAACTGAATATCTTATAAAAAAATATTTATTCATTAAAATTTTTTTATTTTAAAATCTGTACGAAATTGTTATAAAATCTGATTTAAATAATATTTTCCTAATTAGAAGCACTTTTTTAAACAGAAATATATCCCTAGGTATATGAAATATTCTATGGATAAAAATACATTATTCACATTATAGGAGAACACGTTTTAATTAAAAAATTAGCTAATTAAAAGATATCTTATTTTGTTAATTTTTAATGTAAATTAAAGCGTTCAGCTTTTTATACTATGGAAAAATCTATAGCTTAAAATTAAAGAATTAGAACACACATAATGTATTACGAACAATAAAATCTTTTTTAAAGGAAATATAATTTATACATACGAAAAATTCCATGATGTAAAATTAAATATTATTTAAATTTATGAAATTCTAAATATTTTTGAACATGCAAATTATACAAAAGTGTTTTGAACTAAAATGACAATGGATATTTGAAAGAAATAAAAAAGGATTAAAAATTGCAATGATTAAAAAAATTCTTAGAACTTACGCATATAAGATGACAATTGTTGATTTTCTGAAAAAATTGAGATAACGCGATCTTATGATTCCAAATGTATATGATGTTGTCGTTAGTTACTTCTATTTCTTAGGTCTGTTTTGCAACTTTTGTTCCTATAAACAGGATTATTTTCAGGCTGTCCATTGCTAAAATATTTTGTTAAAGTTTGCATGAAGATATTTTGCATAACTCATGAAGGAAGTGCTGATTGAAGTCTTGCTTATGAAAACGAATCATGTGAAAATTCGTATAGCCTAACAAAACATAGCCTAACGGCCGTTAGGCTATGTTTTTGTGAAAAAAATTTAGGAAAATTCATAGAATTAAATAAACCTATTTTTAAAAAATCAGCTAACAGTTTAATTTGTTATTAATTGCGCTCATTACGGAAATAATCCAAGATATAAGTAATTCATTTCGACTACTCTATTATTAGGCTCACTATAACTTAATTGATGGATTAGCAGTTTCAGGTAAAAAATTTGTGGTTTTGATCACAGTATTTACTTTTAAAACAACCTAAATGGATACTGCGTCTTGATTTTTTTGTTTGAACTTCTTTCAGAGTAAGAACTTAAAGTTCACGGCACAGGTGCTGTATAATCCAGGATGACAAGTTCTGAATTTTTTTTTTTTTTTTTTTGCGATGAAGAAATGTTTCCAAGATGACGTATTGTAAAGTGCGCGATGACGTAAATATACTAGGGTTACCAAAATGGAATTTTGAGCACAATTCTTATTGGTCTCCATATGTATGACGTAATAAAAACGAGATTGCCAGATGCATAAGAAAATCCGCCAAAAAATCGCCAATCTCAGAATTTGGCTTCCTGGATTATACGGCACTTGTGCCAAGTTCCCTTCTTGTGAGCATGAGAATGGTTTATTACTTATGAAACACTTTCCCGCAAGGGATAGTAAAAAGTCTGGCAATAGAGGTTGGCTATTAAGCTAACCACTACATAGTATCATAAGATTATGTGCTATTAATGATGAAAATAATTACTTAAAAAGTCAATTTTTCTCCTATAAAACTAGCTTTCTAACTTTTAAAGTTACTTTATGTGAACTGTTTATGTTACTTATGTGAACTTTTTTCTAATTCATTATATTATAGAATATTTTAACAAAATAAATAAATTGTTTTAATTGTTTTGTTTTGGATGCATATTTATTTGTTTAATTAACTAAACAGTTTCGAAAATCAATCATGCTTCTCCAAAATGTTTGAATTCTTAATTTTGCAATTTTTATGTAAATTTCAATAAATTTTAAAAATTATTTAACTTTTTGGTGTCCGAACTGATGCTAAAAATATCAAATAATGCAAAATAAAATAGATTTTTTATAATATACCAAGGAAAAGGAAATTTAATTTTTTAAATATTTATTGAAAACCACACATTTGACTCTGTTAAGTCGAATTGTAGAATGAAATATACTCTAATCGTAAATAATTTTAAACAATGTTTAAGTTTTATGTAACAGATTTACTTTTGACTGTTAAAAGCACCTGATGAGCATATTGTGTCATTGTTTCGAGTTTCAAATGGCGGAGGAAAAGATCGAAATAATTTCATCTATCAATCATTTCGACTTGCTTATAAGCTCCGCCTCTTTCGTGTTCCATGCACCACGGAAGCCGTAAAACTTCGATTGTCTGAAAGATTCATTCATTTCGACTTTTTTTTTCTTCCAAAGACACGTGTCTCACATGACCGTATAAGAACAACACATGTTATTCCATATTTTATCTAATGAGTGAAATTTAGAACTTTTAAACAGTGAAATATATATTTATACATAATAACTATTGTGCTATTTAGCTTAGAAAACTAATTTGGCTTGTATCATTCAGTTTCAGGAAAAATTATGAAGTTCTCTTTTACGGTTGCAGTTTTGTTGGTTATGAATACCAATGGCTGCTGTAAAGAAACAGGTAAGACATTTTTTTAAAAATTTTATAGGATTCGTTTATATCGTACATTCTATTGAATCTTTCATGGAATTTAATATGTAGCTGGCCATTAAAATTGCTACACCAAGAATGTGGTATGCTGCTCGCGAAATTTACATAATATGATGAAGGTACTGTGATATGGAAATGATAGATTTTTAACTTTTCATGTAAAATAAACAGCAGTCTCCACTTGAAAGATATGTTTACATGAAGAAATTATACGTTAAATTTCTCAAACACAAAATTGCATTTAAAAGCTGTTTTGTGATGAAAAGTGTTATGATGTTTAGTGCAAGGAAGAAAAATGTTTTCCAGTTCGTTTCTTACTTTGAGAGAGGTTGAATTATAATATACTTGGATTGTGGTTAATCGGGGCTTCTTGTTTCAGAAGAAATCCCATGACAGATGTAGAAATGTGGAATAGACGTGTTCAAGACGATTATACGAAAAATCGAGTTGAAGCTCATCTGTCCACGATCTATAACAACTGAGAGACATATTACTCCTATTGCCTTAATAAATCGTGCAGCTACGTCACGAATCCTGAGTTAAAGATGGTATCGTTTGTAAGCCAGTCCGCAAATTCGTAGATGATCGCATGAGACTTGTCTTGCGAGATGCTTAGAGCGTCTCGCGAGATTCGCATCAGACCAAATGACGTCATTGAGGTCTTAGTTACGTCAGAAAAGGGGTGCGCGAGACGTTTCT
Source organism: Latrodectus hesperus (assembly GCA_037975125.1). Taxonomy (NCBI): domain Eukaryota; kingdom Metazoa; phylum Arthropoda; class Arachnida; order Araneae; family Theridiidae; genus Latrodectus; species Latrodectus hesperus. Next base: position 26,434,647 of record CM075850.1, on the reverse strand, counting down.
AGATTTCGAGCAGGTTCGAAATATCTGGCAACTTTCCTCGAGACAGCGCTCTCATTGGTTTAAAATTCCATGACGTCAGATACAACGTATTAGCTACGTCACACTAAGACATCGAGGAGATCACATTTGTCTACTATAAGACGGCGTCTCAATCGGATTGTCTACCGAGTTTGCGGCCTGCCTAAGACAATAAGCGACTGTACGACACTTTGATGATGCTTACTTTAGCACAGAAGGTCAGCATGGAAATTATGTTTTCGGTTATCCTTAGTTTCGGTACATTACAGACAGGAGCACTTTCAATGTTGTAATGAGCGACGAACTAGAATGTAGGAAGGCTTGACACACATCGGGCTTTAAGAGGAATGATGATAAACGCATTCGCTTTTTGTGGCATTCTGGAGAACGCACTTAACCAGTAAGCACTAATGCTTACATCAACCACCTAGCTTGGAAAGATGGTATAATGTGCCACTTTGTACAATTCTCTGTCACCTCTTATATACATTAGTGGCACTTCAAACAGTAGTCATCGCATTACTATTTTTCCAAGATACGTGGTTGTATCCTTTATTTGAGCCATGTGAAACGTTGCATTGCAGAAGGATAATACAAGAACGTAGACCTTCCTTGATACAGAAAATGTTTTGCTGTTGCGTGGTTAGCACAACCTCAAAACCCTTCAACAACAACCTTAAACAATACGCGTTTGATGGTAGCTGAGCAACTTACTTGTCCCCTTATGCCACCGTTAATAAACTGAGACATTATATTGAAGCTACATTAGTGTATATACCTGTATATACCTCAGAATCTCTGAATTAATCTTCTGACTGTAAGTAAGACTTTTGCGGATAGAAATGTTTGCTCTGGTTGTCTATTTATCATGATTTAGGCCTTCAATGCAGCTTAAAAAAATTTCTCATTTTTATTTTTCAGTATATAATATATCTGTCCAATAAATATCATTTTATTATTTGCATTTTTTCTGTGTAGCATTTTTAATGGTTAATAGTGTAAATTAAAACATAAATCCTTTTGAGTGAATTTTTTTAACCTATATTTTCTGATCAACCTCGGTAGAGTAATAAAAAATATTTTTTTAATTTAATCATAATTGATTGAAAATATAATTGACTGAAAATTCTCAACAATAACTTGCAGTTTATTTTAGTTTTATACTTCGTATTAAGTTAAAAAATCAAAATAAATGGAAAATTAACTGCAAATATTCATGAAGATCCATCATAGAAATTATTTCAATTGAATTTGCAACTTTTGCGATTGTTTTTAATTCTATAGAATAAAATGAAACAATATAAAAGAAAGAAAATTTAAAATAGCAGAAGAAAGTATATTCGATTTATCTTATAATATTTAATAATCTTACAAAAGAATCTTTTCAAACAAATTCACAGTTTAATTTTAAAAACATTATATGTGCGCAATATTTTTAAATATACATCATTTTCCTAAAAATATATAATCCATTTAAATTTTTTTATCCGATTTAATTTTCTTGGTATTTAAATTTGCGAAAATCTATAATTTATAGGACATTAATCTTAACAATTTATTTGAAATGAAATAAAGCAGAGCATGATCTAGATTAAATTAATATTTTGCTGTTATGAATATGGAAAATATTAAAAATATGTAAAATAATTGATATGTCGTGTTGCTAAATTCAGATGAAATCATTATGGATTAAATATATTCCAAGCATTACATAATCATTGAAATTTCACACGCAGGAAACACAAAACTATTTTTATAAACAAAAAATAAATATTGAGTAAAAAAATGTATGAATTTGTTTCGCTGAATTCTCTAATCAAAAAATATTTTTATCTGAACAGACGAAAAGAAATAAAAGTCTGGCTGATAGAAGTTATGACTAACATTTGATTTTTTTTCGCTTGTCTTTTATTTCCTCAATTCCTTCATAATAATATAACGTTTGCAAATGACTATTTTAGGATTTAATATTTTTGATGGTATTCATTCTCTCTCTTTTCAAATATTTTAGCGTAGACTTATTTGTTTGTAGCCTTTTTTTATGCGAAATACTGTGATGCAAGTTTTAAAGGTCATCTTTTGTTTCCCAAAGAACAAGAGTAACTTTATTTATCTAAGACGTTTCGTTAACATCTTCACCTTTTCAAATCAAAGTACAAAAAGTTTTTCTCCATTTTTCAATTTTTTTAGAATTGTTTATTGTTAATCACACACACGGATCTAATAGAAACAAAATTATGTATATTATATATGCAAATAGGTATGTGTGTAAGAAATTGGTTTAATTTATATAAAGTACTGTGTTGTAAGCTTCTCTTTCTTTCACATATTGCCCATTTATACTGAAGTCTATTAGTTATAATAAAGGAATTATATACAAAACTTTTTCAATTAAACAGTGGAGGAAACTAAGTATAAAGAGCAGTATTAATAGATCATATAAAGTACACTTAGTCACAAAAGTAAGTATGCAGAGTGTATGTGATGTTGTCCAATGAAAAAAAACAGACCTACAATATTAGAGTTTTTAATTTATTTGACTACGATTTATTTTGATTACAGCAAAATCGAGCTTAATTACAAAATGAAAAATGTTTAAAAAATACAAATATTTAATTAGCAAGTCGAGCTTAACTTAAAATAGGATGTAATTTACATTATAAAAGTAAGTATGCAAACAAAAACAAAATCCTTAATATTGCAAATTTTACAATTTTTTAAAAAAAAATTAGCAATTTGTTGGATAGCCTTTGGCCTTTATAACAGTTTATTTTATATATATGGCACTGATCTTACTAAATTTTGAGTGACAGAAGATGGTATTTTCTGCCACTCCTCCAAAAGGTTTTTTTTAGATCATTCTTAGTTTTGATCTCTTGTTTTGTAATTTGGTGATCGAGATAATCCCATAAATTAGAATTCAATGGATAATAAGTGTTCAATGGGATTAAGATCAGGTGACTGTGGTGGGTTTTTTAGCTGTTTCCGCACGTTATATAGCAGCCATTCCCGAACAACCTGAGCAGTATATTTGAGATCATTATCTTGTTGGAAAGTGAAGGATCCATCGAGTCCCAATTTAGAAGCACTTTGGCTTAGATTATTCTTTAAAATATTCAAATAGCTATATTGATTCATTTTCCCGTCGATTATAACTAAATTTCGTACTCCAGTTGCTGCCATGCAACCGCAAACCATAATCGAACCACCACCGTGTTTTACAGTTCCTCTCATGTTCTTTGGTTCTAGAGCTGCATTTGCTTTCCTCCAAACTTTTTGGTGTCCATCTGATCCGTGGATGTTAAAATTACTTTCACTCGAATAAAATCACAGAATTACAAAAATTTCTCTGTCCGGCTTTACAATTACAGCTTACAATTTGCAAAATATACTCTCTTTTTGCGACTCACTTTGCTAACAAATAATTTTCTTTTCATATTTCGACCATGGTCCTGCCTTCCGTAACACACGGCAAATTGTTTCAGGATTGCATGACTTCGCAAAATTGTTTTTCACATCAGTTGTCAATTTTGGTGAGCTAATCTTCGGATTTTTTTCCCATTTCCAACAATAATTCGCCTTTCTCGATCCCTGAAAATGGGCGGTCGTCCTGTTCTTGGCTTGTTTAGAGTATTTCCTTCAGCCTGGAACTTTTCAATGATTTCTTGCACTCTTGCAGAGCTTTTGACTATAACTTCACCGATTTGTCTTTGGGACTGTAGAACTTTATTATTGCATCCCTTAGATCTTTTGATAACTCTTTGCCACGTGGAGGCATTGGAGAATTATTGATATACTTAAAGCTCAAACTTACAAGCTTTGCAGCAGAACTTTTAAACTTATCACTGAAATACAAAAAAAAATCACTCGAAAATTTTCATTCATCCTGTCTAAAAATCAAAAAATTCAGAGTGCATATATACTTTTGTGATTTAAATTTCTACTGGTAGTTAACAAAAATACTCTTAAAGTTTTTTAAAATATAATGATTTGGTTATTTTTCATTACTTTATGACTTGAATCAGAAGCTATAAACAACACTCTCCAAAATAATATTTTTCTGATATTTATTTGAGAACTAGATCTTTTTCACTTAAGCTATGAGTTACATACTTACTTTTGTGAACAAGTGTAAATTATTGCATAATTCCCAAATAGATTGCCAGATTTATAAATTATAAGCTATTTTTTCCAATAATTTAAAATAGATGGGCAATAGGGAATACATCAAATATACAAATGAATATACAATACGATATTAAATTTTTTTTGAAATTACTCACCTGTAATCATCCTTAGCATATGCAAAATCTCTAACTTTACAAGGACTTCAGATTTTTGTAATTTTCCCCCTCTACAGAATTTTATATCATTTTGGTTAATTTCCATTATTTTTTATCCTGTACAAAATGATTTCAGAAACTTTCAGTATTCTTATTCATTATTATCATCTTTATCAATAAAAATGCATTTTTAAACTATATTATACTTATTATTAATGACCATCAAAATTGCTACAGAAGGAAAGTGGTAAGTCACAAATATGGAATATGCCACCCAGATAAGAGATATTATAGCTATGTGAATGATTAACGTTTTAGCGCATACAAACAAAGCAAGTGATTTGCGCCAGGAAAAGACACTCATTTACTCACTCAAAATAATAAAACAGTCTGTAAGTTCTGTATCAAGCTTCATGATGAGCACATTCCTACTTGGTGACATCTTGGAAAACATACATTATCCTCATGTATTCGACACCATCAGGCACCTACTTCGTGAAATTATTGTTTACCTTTCTCACCCATCTATTATTTGCATTGCTGTTACTTAGGGCAAATGTTGTTGCATTTTCACTATGTAACGGCCAATAACTTTTAGAATTGCGTATTTTATGAAGGAAGTGCTTGACAATATTTGCTTGACAGTGCTTGACAATATGCTTCATTTTGCATGCTTAATGTTTGATTGTTGCATCACCAGCACGTGTTTACCTGATTTCTCATTAACTGAAAATTTCTAATCAATATTATTGAATAACTTCCACGTCACCCTTCACTAATCTTTACAAATGATTAAAGAAGAATAGTATTGAATCCACATGAATTTCTCTGTACCACCAAACTCTCTTCAACTTCATGCTTAGTTCGATGTTTAAAACTGTGGGTGCTGACTCTATCCCTCGTGCTCTCGTGTGCAAAAGAAATGATCGTTGTGCGAGAAACAAACAACCTACTTGTATGCCAGGAATGCTCTAAGTATGGAATTGATTTTTAAAGGAATATATATTTCCGAATTTCTAGAGACTTTTATGATTTGTTTATCTCTCTCGACAGGTAAATGCTGAGTAAATAACATTCTGTTATTTGCATTCTTTCTTGATGTAGCATATTTAACTGTCAATTAAATTAGCTACACCAGGAGTATAATATATATATATATATATATATATATATATATATATATATATATATATATATATATATATATATATATATATATATATATATATATATATATATATATATATATATATATATATATATATATATATATATATATATATATATATATGTATATGTATATATATATATATATATATATATATATATATATATATATATATATATATATATATATATATATATATATATATATATATATATATATATATATATATATATATATATATATATATATATATATGTATATATATATATATATATGTATATATATATATATACATATATGTATATATATATATTATATATATATATATATATATATATATATATATATATATATATATATATATATATATATATATATATGTATATATATATATATATATATATATATATATATATATATATATATATATATATATACATATATATTATATATATATATATATATATATATATATATATATATATATATACATGTATATATATATATATATATATATATATATATATATAATAAACAAAATTTAAAATTAAGATTTACTAAAAATCCTGAATTGAAGTGTTGATTCAAGACAGGCAGCCAAAAATATCTGCTTTAATCTGAAAAAATGTTTTAAATCATGTAAATCTTTATGTGAGATTTATTTTAAATGGAAGAGTTCGTTTTTATGAGAAATAAATTTTTTTATGTAATCTTTGATTTGTAACTACTATTCAGTGATGTTTATTTTTGTCACAGTATGTAAAATCAAAAGAAGTTAATAAAATTGACAAAAGATATGCTACTAAATCTTTTCTAAACCTGTTACTAAGATCTTTTGGTTATAGATGGACATGGATGACCATTCATGTGATCATAAATAATATTTTTTCTCAAAAGTATCTACAGAAAACTTTTTATAAAAATTTATTAATATTTTAATAAGCCATAGTATATTTAATGATCTTTAATTTAATAAATAAACATCTGAGATCTTGCATACATCGCATAACTATAAAAGTTTAGATGAATTCATTTGATAGAAACATAGGCTGTTATTTGCTATATATCCAAGGATAGTGCTTAATTTTCAATTGTTTTTCTAATAAATACCATTATTATTTACTTAAGTTGAGCAACATATGTTAAATACTGTTATGCGTACTGAATTAACGTAACTAAATAAGTAAAATCTTTTATTGACTTTATTTTTTATCATTTTTTTATTTCTTGCATTTAAAAACTTATGCTGTATAAAATTTTTTATTTGTATAAAACTTTATAATTGTTTAAATGTAATATTCCGGATTTATTCACCTCGAATATACCAACATCTTTATCTATTCCACTGGATTAATGTTTTGAATTCAAATGCTATTAAGTATTGATAGTTGAATTTTTGTGACCTTTTAAAAAACTAAATTTAAATTCAATGTAATTTAAATTACTATGTTTGATACGTATTACGAAAATAGTGATCTTTAATTCTGAAATTTGATATTCATTAAGGTATACAAAAGTTAGAAAAACCAACCTTATAAAAATACACAAACATCCTTAATGGAAAATATTCATTCTTATAAAGATACACAAACATCCTTATTGCATAATAATTATATCATTCACCCCAAATTGTTCGTTATTTATTTTCAGAATATCATATTTTATTTAACGTAATTTTATATGTTTCCGTTTGTAAAAATAACTTAATCTGAAAGAGGAAAAGAACATTTTTATTCCAGCCAAAAATATTTATTATTCGATTTCAAAATTATGACTTTAATTTGATAACATAATATTAAACGAAATAATATAAAAACTGGAATCTGTTATCGTTTATACATCATTATTTATGTATGTGAACAGCCGTTTGTGTAAATAAACAGGTTTATTATAATCGAAGGCTTCCAGTGAAGAATCAAAATAAAGTTATTTTGATGCAAGAGGAAAATATTTATCATTCATTGATTAATATATTTTGAGAATCATAAAATTCAACCATAATTGATTGCTAATATTGAAAGTGCGTTTTTTTATAACAACCAAATATAATAAGAATATGTTACAAATCACAAATAAAAGATTGAAATAAACCGTAATTTTGCCATTTACAGCATTCTTCTATTTATATTCTTGCGTTTTACTTGCTATAATGTTTACTGTTTACAACAAAAGCTGAGACTTCTGATGGAAATTTAAAACATATACTTTTTTTTCATTTTGTATAGTTTATCTACCAAGACAAAATTAATCTTTTATGTTACTTTTCTAAATGTATATGCGCATAGATGCATAATTTCATTTTTGAAGCTAATGGTCATTTATTTTTGGAAACATAAAATAAAATATTATTCCCATTCAATAAATTAATATTAAATCAAATGATTTCAGATAACGATTGATTTTTATTTCATAGTTATTTCGTTTCATATTTATGAGTATTTGAAAGTTGTCAAGGCTTTTGTGTGATGTTGGTCGCTTAAATGTATGATTCAAAGTCGGTTCTGTATTCATACGTACGTATATTAGAATATTTTTGAATGTATATAATATTTCTAAACGTAAAAAATGTTGTACGTAAAGAAAATCTACTGATAAAAAAAATTATAGATTGTATTAATTTTATTCGAGAAAATATTTTTGTTTTCCAAATTAAGTGAAAATGCTAATCTTAAATTTGGCGATGTTCAATTTTTAAAACAATTTTCAGATCAGAAATTGAAAGAAAATATTATTTAAAATATTAGTAAAGATTTAAAATTATTAATTCAATGTATTAATATATATATATATATATATATATATATATATATATATATATATATATATATATATATATATATATATATATATATATATATATATATATATATATATATATATATATATATATATATATATATATATATATATATATATAGTATATATTATTAAATTATAAAAGTATGCAAACATGAAGTTATGTGTACTTCTGAAAAAGTTATTAATAACATCTTATTATGTAGTGTCATATTATTAAATAGTTTTAACAATTTTTTATTTCAACTGTCATTGATAAATTATTTTAAACTAGTTTTTAATTTTTTATTTATAATCGTTTTCATTGAATTTTTTAGAAAAGTGGGATTTCTAATATTTTTCTCTATAGATATAGAATCTAAAAGCTTCGAATAAAATTTCAAGAGAGAGTAAGAGCTCTTTTGAAATTTCAAGTTTCTATTAGAATGGTGCAATTGAAAAGTTAGAGAATTTTATCTTTTGTTGACGATGGACATCATAAAATTAGTTTCTTTTCGTTTGTTAAAAATGAAGTATAAAAGTATTTGATACTTTTATTTTGGCTATATATGTTGGTTTTAATGTTTTTGAAATTCAAATTGTATGTTTGAATGCTTGAATGTAGCGAATAACTTTTTCATCTTAAAATATTTCTACTTGTGATTATAAATTTTATCAAATATAAATGAATTGTTCCATTTTGTTACTTGTATATAAAGGAAAAATACGATCAAAGTTGCTTAGTTAAATATGTTATACTTCAATGAAAATGGCTGTGATAATCGAAAATTGCTATATTTTCAAATTTAAGAACACGTAATAAACTTTTTTCCCCATAAATTTAATCGGAGCAACTTAATAGTGAAATGTTATCATAATATGTTAGTATTTTTGATATAATTTTTCGTTAATATTTAGTAACGTTCTTGGAAAATAATGAAACTATGGATTTAAAGATGATTTTTTATTATTTTCCCTTGTTTTAAAGTAGGTGAGAATATTTTTCTCAGAATTGGTTTCGGTTTAAAGAATATTATTACCTAAACAATTACCAAATCTAGTTACAGTTTTCTTAGAAATCATTCTCAAATAAAATAAAAGTCTATTTTTTGTTATATCATAGAGGTACAAAGCATGTTCTAGTATGAATTTTTTTGTGCATGAGAGAATATCTAAATCTTCATAGGTATTCTGTCTAGCCTTCTTAAAATTAAATTTAAAATTAAAAAGGTTTTAAAACATTCCCAATTTTAAACCCGAAACATCATCTTGCCTCAACTTATTCACATATTAATAAAGAATAAAATTCAAATCAGATTTTTCATTCAAAATTACTTACATTTTTCTAATACTTATATTTAAAAAAAATTAAAAATCGTTTAATTAATTTCAGAACTTATATTAATTGGAATTATTAGCAGTCTAAAAATATATATTTGTAATTGAATTTTTTATTTAGGCATTACATAATGTTTTTAAGTAGAAAAATTCCCGATCTTGTATAATTTGAAAACATTTTAAATTTGTCAATATTATTATTTTTTTTCTAATGTCCGCGCGGTTGCACTTAAAATATACTTATTTAGCAATACAAAGGCCGCGAATATGATAGCATCTCATATAGGGGGGGCACCCAGTGGGTGTACCACCGACGCCCCTAGAGTGAAGGGATAAAGAAATACACACAGAGAAAGGAAATCCCCATCCGGGAGATGAACCCGGGATTTACTGCTTTGAAGTTAAAGACGCTAGCCACTCCGCTATTGGTCAGATTTATATATATATATTATAATTTTTACTACAATAAACTAAACTAAACCTGTGGCATAACAGCTCTTAAGTGGGTCAAGGCCGACAGTGCCCATAGTTGTTTTCATGACTAAAGCCCTTGGAGTGCGAAGAATATATCCCGGTTAGGTTGTCGGCCTAACGCAAAACCTCCACTGTTTAATTCCCAGCCGTACTTCCCATTCAGTTTTATCTACCCAGTGACGGGATGAAAGGCTGCGCCAGTCCCAGGATCGAACCTCGGACCTGTGACTTGGGAGCCCGAAGCGCCACCAATAAGCTACAGAGCTATTTTTTGTTGTAATATGTAGACGTTAAACTTGGAATAATATCGAGATTATTACAACATTAATAAAGTTTTTATGTTTAAAAATTGATTTAAAATTATAAAATTAAATAAATATTTATTTTAGAGGAATTTATTTAAGATTTTAGATATTTTTAACTAGTTTTTGAACACATAGTAAAGATTTGGTGTATCGAGAAAGTGAAAAATCATACTATGAGTGAAAGTGAAAATGTAATATGTCTATATGAATATAATATGCGATATAATCTATTAACTCAGTAAAATGTTAAATAAATTAACGTTTCTTAGTTTTCTGTATACTTATGAATTTTATTTATAAGTATTTTTTTACATAAAGCCCCACTATTAGCAATAGTATCTTAATTAAAAAATAATAATAATATTCCATTTTTTATAGTTTTAACTTTAAGTGAAATCCAAAAATACAGCATAAAAAACTATATTTATTATTGCAATTTACATCAACATCAAATATATTTTATATGCTAATGTTGTATCTTTAGTAGTAGATTCTTTTGCTTTTATTATTATTTCTTATTCTGGATTTTATATTAATCAGTTTTTTGTATATTTTTGAAACTTTTAAGTGTTGACTTTGTTTTTTTTATTGTGAAAACAGAAAATATTTTAACAAAATATTAATAATGTAACATAATATGCTCTACTAGAACTAAATTTATAATTAGGAGCATCTGAATTTTCATACAAAATTTCTCTATATCGATATGCATCTATCTATATCTCTCTATATCGATATGTATTTTCACAATCAATTCAAAAAATCCAATTTTTCTCTGCTATAGACACACAATGGACTCAATATCAGAAAACTTCTTAACATTGAAAAATTACCGAAAATCGCTTAAAATAATTAAAACTTTCATTATTTTAAGAAAAAAATAATAACTGCAGCTAGGCATCAGAATAACAGTTTTCTGGATTATTGAATACACTGCGAAATTACTATTTAAGAAATTTATGATTATCAAATATTCAATATACTTCTGATTTATATTTATATAAAAACAAACGTTTTTGGTGCCTTTCTTAAATAAAACTTTTATTTATACACAACTAATTTAAGGTATATTTTTAAGTAGTGTAATACATTTAAAAATGGAATAAATTAAAAAAAAATTTTTTTTCACGCATGGTATATTTTAAAAGCTATTCATAGGATTCATGTTGCATGATATGACCTTCAGAAAGTGGATCAAAATTTTATGTATTACATCTTATGGACGTACTGAAGTTGAAAATGTCTTGCGTTGGCGTATTTTTAATCAGTGGATTCTGAATGAATAAAATCTGACCAATGTGACAAACATGCTAATTAGTTTAGCTGAAGTTTTACTGTATATGACATTCATCTTTAATTTCAAATGTAAATAATCAACCTTGCTTTTATGATAACAAATAAAATACATTAAATACTTATTAGGCTCATCCCTAAGCACATAGGAATAACTATATAAGCTATTTTAAAATGTTAATACAGAAAATTACACCAAACAAATGACTCAAGCTATGATTGCAGTGGTTAAAATATTTACTAAATTTAATAAAATGCATAAGTTTCTCTAAATTACATATTGAATTACAAAATAGAGTACGATTCAACCTGTATAATAAATTGCAGAGAAAATTAAATTCAGAGCTATATGCAAACCCATCTGGAAACCATCTTGGAAATAAAAATAAATCTATTTATTAATAAACATTACCAATAAGAATGGTAATTAGGATAAATATTCATATTAGATATGAGTAGATCATCGCATTTATGCATGAAGTTCACAATCCTAGTGTATGTTTTATTTATATTGCTTTTTTCAGTTTGCATTTGTTATTTTTTCCGATCATTAAACTATTTGGGCTATAAACCTCTAAATCATGCATCCTTTAAATTCTGTATGTTGAATCTTATAGCATTCTTCACCGACATATTTCTTCTAAAGTAATTTTTTTTAATTAATTTTCTTACCAGTTTTCGATATGCTCTTTCGAGTCTTCAGTTAGAAGAAAAATAGGTCGAAATTAGAACTATAAAAAATATATTAAATATTTGGTAATATACGATGTTTGTACGGAAAATAACTTCTTAACACAGTTACAGAATAATAAAGTAAAAAAAGTTATTGAAATTAAAAAGGGAAAAATATAAAAGTGATACATTGGGATGGAAATTAATTTTTACCGAAAAAATGGTATACAATGTTTTGGAAACAAAGTCTTAATAATACCCAATGAAGCAACTTGATGTTATTTATTAATCAACTTTTGAAAAAAATTCTTTATACAAGCTAGAGAAATAAAGTGATAATAACGAAAAATACAAGGTATACGTTTAAGTAAAAATTCCCACATTGATTACTTAATTAAGAGTTTATCAACTGGATACACTAATAATGTTAAAAATAATTGGTAATACTCAGTTGAATAATGTGTCAAAGATTTGACAAAAATAAAAGTAAATTAATGAAATTAGGAAATTTAAATATAAAAAAATTAACATATTTTACACAAATATTACAAAAAATTAAATAAAATGTTTAATATAAAATTAATTAAAATATGAATTTTATGCAAATGTAAAAATTTTTTACAGAAAAATATGTCCAAATTTGCGGTTTAGAATTAAATAGATTAAATTAAGAAGTTCTGAAATTAAATTACGATTGTATTTTTTAAAACAAATCTTAATGCAAAATACTAAAAATGCGAAAAGATATTCTTTTAAATCGCAAAACAATTATAAGAAATAAACTAATTCAAATGTATTAAATCTGCGTATAGTTCTCAATTAAGAGCTAATTTCCAAACAAATTAATAAACATAAGGTATTAATTTGTAAATTATAATTTTTCTAAAACAATTGTATATATAATTTGGAATCACTTATTTCAAAATCCCAAATTTTTCATTTGCCAAAAAAGTTTTAGTATAATTTCCACTTTATTTAAAAAAAAAAACCACATAAGGAATTTGAGAAGTGATCAAACATTTTTGTATTCAACCATGAATTATTTCGAAGACAATTACTGGATGTACATGAAATTCAGTAAATTTTTTCCCTCAAAACCATCTTGCACTTGTTTATTTTAAGAACAATAGTATTTATTACAATTATTGTAGCTGACCAACTTGTCTAGTGGTGGTCAGCGTGCCTGACTGCGGATAAGGAGGTCCTGGGTTCGAATCCCGGTTCAGGCATGGATGTACTTTCTCTCTATATCTATCCTGTCTTTGTCCTTTACTGGTGTGAATGGTTGCCTACCCTATAAACGGGTTCCTATGGCAAGTGTGTAGAGCAAAGTCGTACTTTCACTTACATGGTGCTCTGATTAAAACGAAAGACGCTCCCAATTGACTTAATTCGCATAGCATAGCGAGCTTGGCTTGTCCAAGTGTCATTAGTAAACAACAACAACAATTATTGTTATTTTGGTCATGTAAGCATTTTTAATCTACTTAATAGGTAAATAAAGAAATCATATATTTGAAAAATATTAGGACAAAGAGGTATTGATTACAATGGTATAAAAATCAGGAGTTCACTTGAATTAGATATATATGAAGTTATGTGAATCAACGGTAGTAGCTAAGCACCATTACATGAGAACATTTTCTGCCATCGTGATAAGAGCTCATGTATACCATTGTAATAAAATGCCCAGACTTCAGAAGCAATAAATAAATAAATAAAGGACCACTTCGGTTTTGATCACTTCCACGTCATGGAACCGTATCGTTCACATGTGATTGTCCACCAATGGGGGAATAAGTGATAATCACTTAGGAAAACGTTTGGGGAATATGAAAGTTGAGAAAAAAGTTTCCATTCTAAGGAAATAATCGTATTTAGATTCCCATTAGTGGTTCTTGTTGTTGCATGTAGACAGAAGCATTAATGGTCTGACCACGTTTGTTGCGTGTAGACAGAAGCATTAATGGTCTGACCATGTTTGTTGCGTGTAGACAGAAGCATTAATGGTCTGAACACGTTTGTTGCGTGCAGACAGAAGCATTAATGGTCTGAACACGTTTGTTGCGTGTAGACAGAAGCATTAATGGTCTGACCACGTTTGTTGCGTGTAGACAGAAGCATTAATGGTCTGACCACGTAACTTGTGGTGTACAGTGTCAGCCGATGGCAACTTCGGTGAATGGAGTGGAGCTTTAGCAGTCTCGGGAATCGGATCTGTCTGTAACAACCAATAATGTGAATGTTTGTGGCTGGTGAACTGGATCTATTTTTCATCACTCCTCGTCAGACAATACAAAAACGGTTTGTTTTTCTGGCGGGAAAGACAGATGGATGACCTATGAAATGTTTTGCCTTCAGTGAGTGCGTGAAGGAGTGATATTGGTCAGCTTCCACATCTTTCGCAGTTAGTATAAGTGAGCACAAATGGTTTCATCAGATACGTGGAACTTTGTTGCAAGTCTCTTCGATTGCACTTTCCAGATCCTCACCATTTAAGACTTGTGGCGTACCGATCATGCTGCATTTCTGAATGATTCATCACCTGAACAGAACTTGTAATGTCACCTTTGTGCAGTACGTTCAGTAGTAACTGAAAAAACCTTTAGAGACTGTGTAGTAACATCTTCTCTGAAGGCTACGCATATTTTCGGTATGCCACTGAAAAGTTTGCGTCAAATTTGTTTACTGTAACAAACATGATTTAATAATTTAATATTTTATAATGAAAAGTTCTTGTTTAATCCTCTTTTCGGATTTAAAAATTAAACCGAAATCTATAAAATTTCTACGTGAGCAAGTCATATATATCACCTGCCTGAATATACTGAAGGTAACTCTAGCCTAATTAACGCACGTGCATAATGGCATTTTCAATTTGCCTTATCTAAAAGTGATAGAATTTTACTGGTTATCTGATGTTTTCTAACTAGAAAACTATGAAATCATGATAAATTTCTAGTTTATAATTTAAATGCAGTAAAGTTAGTGTTATTCTTCGTGAAATATCAAAATACTCTGATTGGAGTTTTAAGATACAGTTAAATAAATGCGGAAAAATTCATGAAAATGTTATAATCTTGATAGGTATTTATGTTTAAATTATATTTATTTTTTATGGACAATCGCAGGTATTCAATGGACAGATTTTTTTTCCAAGTTCTAAAGTTCTTGAATGGATAGAAAATTATTTATCATGTACAATGTTGCATTATGTGTTGAATTAAAAGAGATGGTTTTCCTTAAAATCGTGAATCTGCTAATTGCTTCAGCATTCAACGTACTAATTAATCAACTAATTAACGAATTTAACTATAGATCATTGTTGATAATGATTTTGCAGAAGGAAAAAAATCTTTTAGATTCAAATCAGAAATTTTCTATTTTTTTGTTAATATACTCATAATTTATGTCCATATTTGTTTCTCTGATTTTTTTTAAATTTCTTTATACAAAATATTAATGTTTTTCCTTTTTTTGCAAACGTTGATTAATACATATAGCAGATTATCTATAAAAAAAGAAACAACAAACGCTATTTTTCTTTAAATCTTGTTAATTTATGATAATTAACAAGATTTAGAGAAGAATTGCGTTTGTTTTTTATTTCTTATAGTAAAATTTTTCATTAATGAACTGTCATTTTTTTTCTGTCTATTTCAAAATATGTTTTTTGAATAAAAGGTTAGTTAACTTGGAAAGTGTGTTTCGGTTTCTTCGCATCAATTATACTGTTTATGGTTTTTCGAAAAAACATAAATATGACTTGTTAGAATATTTTCGATAAATGTAAAATTTGTAAGGATATTTACATTATATAATTGTACTAACTCTCTCTCTTCTTTAAATTTTGAATTAACACTCTGAAGTAAAATCTATCTACTGTAGATAATGATGTAAAAATGATTTAAATGTCAATTTTGTTAATATTATACATATTTAAATGACAATTTACTTATGAAATTTAAGGGAAAATTCTGTTTTTCTGTATTGAAATGATTAATGTTTTTGTGCCTTTATATAATTTTAAAAGCATTCTAACAAATAACTATTCTAAATATATAGATCTTCGAAATATTTTATCCCATTCATACCTAAAATAAATTTCAGTAATTTTATATTTCAAATACAAGGAGCGAAATATTTATTATAAAGATAATTTTTGAAACAAGATTATTGTTTAATGTGATATTCAAAATTTTTAAATTCAATTATTTCATTTAATTTTTTTATATTCATAAATTTTTATTAATTTTATTAAAATCAAATTAATAAAGGTGAGACACACTAAAAATTTCCAAGTATGTCATAAATTTCTGTCAGAAAACTTAATATATAATTTAAACCTGAAATTAAAGATGCGTAATCTATTCGATAACCGCGTCAAGTGTTCAGCCTAATACAAAGCTGCAATATACCACACCAATATGGGCCTAATACAAAGCTGCAATATGGGCACACCAATTCCACATCAATATGGGCCTAATACAAAGCTGCAATATGGGCACACCAATACCACACCAATATGGGCCTAATACAAAGCTGCAATATGGGCACACCAATACCACACCAATATGGGCCTAATACAAAGCTGCAATATGGGCACACCAATACCACACCAATATGGGCCTAATACAAAGCTGCAATATGGGCACACCAATACCACACCAATATGGGCCTAATACAAAGCTGCAATATGGGCACACCAATACCACACTAATATGGGCCTAATACAAAGCTGCAATATGGGCATATCAATACCACATCAATATGGGCCTAATACAAAGCTGCAATATGGGCACACCAATACCACACCAATATGGGCCTAATACAAAGCTGCAATATGGGCACATCAATACCTCACCAATATGGGCCTAATACAAAGCTGAAATATGGGCATACCAATACCACACCAATATGGGCCTAATACAAAGCTGCAATATGGGCATACCAATACCACACCAATATGGGCCTAATACAAAGCTGCAATATGGGCATACCAATACCTCACCAATATGGGCCTAATACAAAGCTGCAATATGGGCATACCAATACCACACCAATATGGGCCTAATACAAAGCTGCAATATGGGCACACCTCTACGCATTATTGCTTGATGAATTTTATAACTCGGAAAATTGACTTGTTCTTTAACATATACCTTGCTCTCTAGAACTTAATATGCATTCTTTGTGATGAGCCAATAATTGTTGGATATATTTTGTTGCTCTGGTATTCGATACAGAGAGTTTTTAATGAACGTGCTGTTACTTGAAGTACATTGTTATTTCAACATTTGATAAATAAGACTTTGTCGTTTGATATATTTTGCAATCACTTAAACTCAGTTATAAATCGAGTGTTATATTTTACATTTTCTCAAATATTTTTTGAAAAATCTGTGTGATGTTTATTATGAATTTCAAAAACAATAATTATGTATTTAAAATGCTCTCAAACACCAGGGTGACACAAGTGCTTTCTTATGAACGGCAATTTCTAACTTTTCCAACAAAGGTTTTATCACCTCAAAAAGAAAAATACTTGTATTAGTTTTTTTCAGCATAAAGTATGTAGCTTATTTACTTTTATCAAATTTACACGGAATAGTTTTACTTTTATCTTTCCTGAAATATATTTTATTTGTAAATTGGAATACCATTTCAATGACTATAAATACTCATGATTGTAATTGATTGCTTAATATTTTATTTAAAACAGCATTTTTATTCTGACTGTATTCTCTAATATGTGCTACATTTGATTATTTTTAATGTTTATTTTTTATAAGGTTCTAAGATGATTTAGTATTCAAAATGTTAATACATGAACATAAAAAATAAAGATTAGATACGACATTTGTAAACCTATTTGTTTCCATTTACGATAATAATTAAGAATTAGAAGTAAACTAAATTAAACAACATTATAACCACATTAATGGCTGTTAGTAATGGATTGAAATATAAATTAAGATGCAGCTGAAAAAGTTGGCGGTAAAAGCTTACAAAAACGGGTTCCTCTTCATATTTTAGCGATTTTTGCACTCCAAGATAAGCGCCAAAATACGAGTAACAAATTGGTAACCCTAAAATTACGTTAGTAAAAAAGCTGAAAACACCAGGGTTACCAAAAATTAAATTTTATCGTCAATATTTATTGCGAAACCAGGGGTTCATTACCGAACGCGAAAATGCCAAGCAATTTTGAACCAGAGTTAGGTGCGAAGTTTTAAATTTCTCTAAAATTTCAATTCACAACAATGAGACTTGTTAACGTAAATATGTTTGTATAAATACGCTGTTTTTGTTTGGTGTGGGTTAAAATTCTTATTTTTTAAAATTAAATTACTCTTTCTAATCATATCTTCACAAAATATTTTAACATGATCAAGTATAAAATGCATTTTCATAAAGTTTTCTGTAAGTTAATTGAACAACATTAAATATGTGAATAAATAGATTTTTCTGACTATGACTGAAATAAAGTTGGAGTTTTGCAAAAGCAATTTTCTCGATCTTCACCATAAATGACTTGCTTTCAAGAATATAATCTTTTCGAAATTCGTGAAAGTGAAAAGAATCTTACTATGCATAGCTACAATTAAATATCCCATAGTATAACATATAGGGTTTTAATTTTTAATTATCTAATTAATATGTAATTTTAAAAATAAAAACAATTTTCTGCAATATCATATTTTCCATTTTCTGTGCTGTTTATATTGTATTTCATAAGAAATTAAAATATTATTTTAATGAATTTAATCGATAGAAAATAGAGCTACCTTACTTTTATATATATATATATATATATATATATATATATATATATATATATATATATATATATATATATATATATATATATATATATATATATATATATATTTATATATATATATATATATATATATATATATATATATATATATATATATATATATATATATATATATATATATATATATATATATATATAATATATATATATAAATTATTCTAAGCGAATTTATGCATAAGAATTTTTTCAAGTAGACACATTATTCTAAGAAGATTGAGACTTTTTTTTATGTAGATACTCTAGTTTAAGAAGAGTGAGGTGCTAAAATTTGATTAATTTATTTTAACCAATCACAGGACACAAAGAAAAATCGATTATAAATAATTTCGCTCTATAAAATAAATGAAAATATTCTCAACTAATCATCGTCCAGAGTTTGGTGAGACCCACCTTTAGAGCTTTTACCACTTTTTCTTTTTTTTTTATCCATTTTACTGCTCACGATTTTTAATATCTCATTCAATATAAATACAATGCATTACTTTTATTTCAAACTTAACAAGTTTTTAACCATTCCTTAAAATAAAGCTTTTAAGGATTTTAAGAACAGAAAAGCTATTGTTAATTTAAACCAATAAAATGATTTCAGTTCAGTTCATAAAACTAACGTCCGCATTTACGTGAAAACGATAAAATTCCTTGCAGGCGATCTCTTTTTACTACTTGCTCTTCAAGGCAATAAAATGCATAAGAAATAGAGTATGTGCTCTCGCTTATTACACCAAACAATCTCGTATACTAGTAATTTTAACAATGGCAAATACAATAAAGCTTATTTCGCAATATAGAATAATTTGTCTTTTTTTTTGGCAACAGTCTGCAATTCAGCTGAAGGATGGGACATGCTAAAATAAATACTTCGTGAATATTTGTGAAAAAATTACATATGCATGACAGCACGTGCTAGAATCCAATAATAAAGCTACGCGTTTACGATTTTTCTTTAAATTTTATTTTCTGCTCCAGAGCGTTATAAATGTTAGTAAATTTATCACATTTATCTTAATATTTTACTGTGACCATTGTATGCTAAATGCTTATAATAAAAAAGAAGCATGCAACTTTTTATAGCTGGTTTGACAAATGAGGTGGTGCACGATAAAAATAATTCAAGAAATAAAATTAATTCTATCGACTTTTGATGATACTCACGATATATTCATCAAGAAAGTGAATTTAAATTATAAAGCAATTGTGCAAATATTTATGTATTTTTTTATTATTTTTTAAAATGTGAATGTATTGTTCAAACTAAATAGCTACACATTTAGAATTTTGATAAATTTTGTGAACGGGATTTCTCATCATTGTTCTAAGATTTTTATTATTCTTAGTATAAATTGTGAATACATATACAGTTCGTTACCCATGTTTTTGCGCTGTAATATGAAAATGTCAGTATGGTTTGCATATAAAATAATAAAAATTTTGATCGATTGCACATAAGAATTACATCAATCTTTGCTATTTTACTTTTTGCATAGGTCTCTTGATTCATAATGGTTGTAAAATCTCAAATGCATTTATATATATATATATATATATATATATATATATATATATATATATATATATATAGTTATAAAATTCTATGACAAGTAGATATTTGTAACCAAATGAAAGATTTGACGTATTTCGAAATCTTTAATATCATAGTTAAAATTTTTTATATGGATACAGTTAAGTAAATCCCTGCAATAAGGTAAGTATATATATTTTGCCTATAAATTTATACTTATAAATTCATTAAAAAAATAGCATATAGGATTATATTTTTTTTGATTTCCATAAAATTTTCAATATAGTTTTTCTGATTGCTTTGACTAAAAATAATTAATGAAGATATTTTAATCTGAATATTAAATTTGATTGAAAGATATGAATTAATGGGTATTTGACAAAGGTCTAAATTTGAATAATCAAGATTTTAAAATAAAATGTTTCGTGAATTTATTAAGGATTGTTTTTGACAAAAGATATCAGTATACATTTTCATATTTCATAAATGTCTGATAATTGTGCAACTATATATAAGAAATTTTACTCATTATTCCACAATGATATTAAAACATCATACGATGTTTCGACAAGTAATATTGAGAATATAATATTCTCCCTCTAAAATTAAACATTTTTAGAGCCGGGAGTAAAAAAAATTCAAGAAATATTTTGCAGTCAATGAAATTAAAGTAAATGATTTTAGCTCGGGAAAATATTAGGACTAAAAGTTGTACAGAATGTATCAAAACCAACTATGAGCATTGAGCTGAAATAATCTAGTAATTATAAATAAATTGAAAATAATTCATGGCAGAATGCAACAAATTATATGATGATAAAGAAAGTAATAAAATTCTTTTATAGAAATTTCAAAATTAGATATTTTATGTTTGTTTTTAATAAATTATTCCATCCACATTCCTCGCAAATAGTGGAACATTTGACTTGTATACAAAATTATCTTTATCACATAGAAATTCAAAAAATACTTTTGGTTTCAGGAAACAAATTAATTAACTTTTCAAATAATCAAAATCAATAAAAAATAAATCTTTTTAAGAAATAGATTTTGGCGACAAGTATTTCGATTAGCCAACGTGGTTCGAAATTCGCTTGCCTCATATAATACAGCTATCTGTTGTTCTATACTCATGAAAAATGATATCTAACACCAAGTAAAAAAAAAATTGATATGAAGAAGCAAAATTTTACTGCACTGAAAATTTACATTGAAAAATACACGTATTTATAAATAAAAGTAATATTAGCAAAAAATATAAAATACAACTGAAATATACAATTTAAATGTACTTCAAAATGTGAAGAATAATAGGAAATGTTCCTGAATTTGGGAATTAAAAAAAACATTTGTATGTTTTTTTATATATAAATTAATTTTTTATATTCAAATATTCCTGTAGACGAATCTCGAAATATTTATTAATATCCTAAAAATGATATGATGTAAGATCAGCAAATATTAAAAGTTATAAAAGAGGTTTTTAGACGTAAACAAAAATAATTTTATAATTCGCGTGTTAAAGTACCCTTGCGTTAAATTTACTTATATATATATATATATATATATATATATATATATATATATATATATATATATATATATATATATATATATATATATATATATATATATATATATATATATATATATATATATATATATATATATATATACATATATATATATATATATATATATATATATATATATATATATATATATATATATATATATATATATATATATATATAATTTTAAGTATCGAATTATCCGTACCGAATTTAAGTTTCTTGATTTTTAATTTGAGTAATAGAGTCTTTGTGAAATTACAATACAATACACAAGTGGAAATGCAATTAAAGAATCAAAAATTCACTAATTTTTCATTTAAAAATGCATCATATTTTTTTGAATTACTTTTATTTGAATCACATTTTTAGTTTTCAATTATTCAGTGTAAAAATATTGCAAAGAAAACTTAATTTAATGAAAATTTAGACCATTTAATCCAAAAATGAGAAATTTCAAGTGGAAATGCAATTAAAAACACTTGTTGTTTTTCGAACAAATTTATTAATTAATAATGAGTGACTCTCCAGTGTTTACAGTTACTTCATGCATTCTATTTGGCATCGATTTCACAAGATTTTGAAGGTTATTTAATGGAAAATTTGACCATACATCACGAATTTTGTCTTTTAAGTTCATTACTGGCTCAAAGTAGCCATTTTCGTAAACTTTTTGTGTTATCAATCCCCAGATGTTTTCAATAAGGTTCAGATCGGTACTTCTAGCTGGCCAGTCGATAACCTTGATGTTTCGCTCCATGAAAAAGGCTTTTGTTGCTTTAGAGTTGTAAATGCTTGCATTGCCCTGTTGAAATATCCAGGAATCTTCATCCATATCTTCAGCATAATTTAACAGAACGTTATGTAGGAGTTCAATACAATCGGAGGAATTCATTTTAGGTGTGATCCAACAGATGGGGGTTGTTCCATAGCTCGAGAAATCTCCCCGCACCATCAATGTGCCTCCACCAAAATTGTGGATAACTGAAATCTTCTTTTTGGTTCCTATGCGATGTGCTAGTAATACTTGTTTCGATTTGGTCCATCTAAATTAAACATTTTCTCATCACTAAACACCACTTTGTTCCATTTAGAGTCCCAATTTGCATGTTTTTTTGCAAATTCCTATGTTGAATACTTAAGAGAAGTTTGCAATGTTTTTTCGTACATTTAACAACTCCATATTGACTGATTATTTGTCTGATTCTTCGAGTTGTAACAGATATGCACAAATCTCTTCTAGTTTTAGTGGAATTTACGTTAGGTCTTATTGTCTCGCGAATTATCTGCCACTTTTTACGGTCACTTAATTTACTACAAATACCTCGAGACGCCTCTTAACTCCATACATATTACCTAGATTTAAGAAATTGCACACAACAGTTGGAGAACAATTAATTTTCTTTGGAATTGATCAATTTGAGTAGCCTTCTTCCTTTAAAATTCGAATTATTGCTTGCCCTTCTCGGCATTTATATGAAAAATAAGTGAATTTTTGAGTGTCTTTAATTGCATTTCCACCAGTGCATGATTAAAAAGAAGCTAAATTGAAATTTATACAAAAATAAACTAAAAATTTGATCCATAATTTTAGAATCTTAGAATTATTCTTAGTGCGCAAAAAGTGGCTCTAAAGTTGCAAACTTCATTAATAACATTCAACATATTTATGGGGTTATATATATGACACACAAACAACTTATACATATAATATCATTTTTTCATACAATTTCTAATGAATAAACTAAAATAAAAAATAAGAAAAAAATATAATAATTTTTTTTTAATATTGGCGTAAGTATGACATGAGTCTTAAGATTTAAAGGAGATTGTGTCAAAATCTTAGGAGAGCCCACAACTTTGGCAACAAATTGCAAAAAAATAGTGTCTACATAGAACGAGATAGAGTCGAGCGAAAAAGACACAAAAATGTAAACAATACGAAAAGTAATGAAATGTATATAAGATTGGCGCAAACCACAATTATCGCCAACCAAAATCATTGTTGCCAAGGGTGTGGGCTCGGCTAGGATCCAAGCAAGATTGCTTACAAATATTGCAATCATTAATTTATAATTATATTAACTAATGAAATTTTTAAAAATTTATATGATACTTTCCGATTTAAACCAACCATAAAGTGCATGTTATCTCTTTCATTTTGCTTTTTCTTCTGTTTTATTGTCAACGTGTTAGTGGTTCGAATCAATGGAAAAGGCTTCTCACAAACCGATACTTTGGTCTATACATAAGAAATCGTTTTATTAACAAAATGAACTTCGAAACTATTCTCAAGTCATTCGATAGTGAACTTCGCCTTATTTGCTGCAGCTCGAAAAATGCGATTTGAAAGAAGACAGCAAATTCGTCAACAAGTAGACTTACGGCGCCCTCTCAATATGAGGTTATAATTAATTATATGTGAAGTGGATGAAACTTTATCTGACGTCATGAATATTTTAAACCAATAGGAGAACTGGCGTAATCATGATCTCAACTGGAACGAAAGAAACACAACCACTTTATAGTTAAAAAAATAAAGATCTAAAATTTTTTATTTATTATGTGCTTAACATTTTGATGACAATGAGTTACTTTGGATTTATTGGTGTTAAATGCAGCCATGAAGTAATATAATTTTTTATTTCCAGATTTCGACGCTTACAAGCATGACGACTCCTCTAACCTCACCACCGAAAGCATGTTCAGCAACTTCATGAAACCGCAGCGCTTCACCTACGGTACGCTTCTGGGCCTTCTGGTGGCCTCGGTGGTGGTGGTCATCGGTTCCTTCTTGGTCCTCTGGAGGTTATGCTGCGAGGTGGAGATGAGGGTCAGCAGAGAGGCCATGGAGCCTCTGAAAAGCGTCTCCCAGGTGGTGTCTGGGGACAGGAACTCTAAGGTCGACAACAAATCGGTGTCCACTCAGTCCTTACTGAGGCACAGCTGCTCCTCCAGCGTTCTGGAGATAGCTTGACTCGAACTAGCTTTTGCCCAACAGCGAATGAGGTGTGCTCATTGGAAGACAAAATGAAATCGTCCATCGATTTGCCATGTTTACAGTGCATTTGCCCCGTGAAATTTGAGTTCCTAAGTGGATAAAGTTTATTATCATCACGTGGCGTAACGTGAAGATACATTCCAACATTTTTTACCACTTCAAAGGAATAGATATGTGTGTGTGTGTGTCATTTCCCTCGAGAGTTGACCTTTTAAAATAAAGTTCGGTTCTCTAACTATAGTAAAGGAGTTTTAGAATAAGATAATATGATATTCTCAATTTAATTTTTCTGGTTTTGTGATGAATTCTTGAACATTTCCATGAAAGAAAAATACCTTTTTTGATAAATGCACGTTAAATGACTTCCATGTTCAATGTTCTCTTTTATTTAAAATGTAAGTTGTCATGTTTTCAAAAAGTGTGCTTTTTATGTGTTTTAATATTTCCATTTACTTAAAATGCTAATTATTATATTCATCCAAAATGCTATGTGTGATAAATATTCTCTTTCATTTAAAATCTAGTCTTAGCGGATATATATATATATATATATATATATATATATATATATATATATATATATATATATATATATATATATATATATATATATATATATATATATATATATATATATATATATATATATATATATATTCAAAATATTCAGCTATTTTAAGTAAAATCTTAACTGACTTCGAATGAGAACCTAAATAGGAGTTTTACATTAGAGAATGTTATATTATTTTCTTTTTAAGCTAATGAAAATTAGTTTTAAAACATATGTTTCATTTCGAAACAGTTGCAAGCGAAGTGATGCAGCACGTTTGTTTTATCTGAATTATAATTATTCAGTATTATGTTGATAAATAGTATTTCAATTTTTTTAATCAGTTCATTATAATTGTGATAATAAACAAGTATAATTTGTTACTTGTTATAAATAAGTTTTTAACTGTACCAGGTAATGGTGATTTTTAAATGAATAAAAAATTAATCTTGTATTATGATAATCTAGAATTTATTTAAACTATTAAAGTTAAAAAAACACTGAATGTACATATACTGTTTTTTTTATAAATTATCATCCATAAAATTTTAGGAGAGCTCACACCCTAGGTAACAAACTTAAAAAAAAAAAAAAAAAAAAAAAAGCCATACTAGAATTAAACTCCAGAAATAGGTTTACCATATCTAGTGTATAAAAGTTGGGTTACCAAAGTTGGCGAAAACCACAATTATCGCCATTCAAAATAATTCTCACCAAGGATGTTGGGCTCTGCTAGGATGCAACTTTATCCTTTAATATTCATCCAAAATAACAAATCAATATGATATAAATCCTTTAAAATACGTTTTGCCATTATTTTTTCATTCTTGATGTAATTACTTTTATAATTTCTGAACTATTTGAAGCTGTTTTTGAGAGAGAGGAATTTTATAGGAAAGATAGCAGGTTGTAAAATACAGATTATAACAATTGTAAATTTTTATAGTGGTAAATTTTGGGCCTATAAAATGTTTTAACTAATACATAGAGAAATGAACAGTTTGGAAGTTACCTTGGACTAGTGGTAAGAGAACCCTTTTCTGAAATGTAGTTCCCAGGTGCGGTCACAGTTATATTGCTAAACAATGGCTTTACGGTGACAAAGTAATGTGCATTTTTGTTTTCTGTTTATATTTCTACCAATATGGGTGTTTTGGAATTTTTCCACGTTTTTTTTTTTTGTTACACACAAGTAGGATCTATAATCTATGAAAAGTTTTACTGGAAAACAAAATATAGCCTTGTATGAATTTTTTACTGCCGCTTTCAGCTATTAAGCAATTGGCTGTGTAGAGCAATTAAAGACTGTGTTTACAAGGATTCACCGTATGTGAAAGTAATATGCTCTTCATTTCTTTTTCTAATATATCTTTACACCACTTATTCTTCAATGTAGTAATACAGTCATGAGATGGTGACATGTTTGTAGCTGTTAAAATTTGCTCCACAAAATAGCAACCAATGACGTCAGGTTGTTATTTGTATTAATAATAGATTTAATTTGACAGAAATATATATAATAGCGCAAATTTTCGATATCTGAACTAGCTGAAAGTTTTGGTGACACTTTTCAACTAATTTTATTCGTGCAACTGACAAATTCTAGAGTGCTTTAAAAACTTATTTTAAGAGCACTCTAACTATAAAAAAGAATAGAAAAATGCTAAAAAATGTACCAAAGTAATAGTATGGGATAGACTTCTAGAGCTCTCATTTTGA
The DNA here is from genome assembly GCA_037975125.1 of Latrodectus hesperus. NCBI lineage: Eukaryota > Metazoa > Arthropoda > Arachnida > Araneae > Theridiidae > Latrodectus > Latrodectus hesperus. The sequence goes on along the minus strand of CM075850.1, from coordinate 26,407,117 downwards.
AGAATGATGTTTGGACATGACTGGAATTAAAAAAAAAGATTGATTAATTAGTTAGAACTTAAATCCTTCTACATATTTCAAGCTTTATGAAAGATGGAATCATAAAAATAAAAAAATAATAAATGAATGGATCAGATAATAAATATTCAGACCATATATATAATCAAGGTAATAAATTAATCAGATTACTTTAAGGAACTTTGATTCAAATAAATGCACTTGAAATATTTATGTGAAATATATGCTATCACATTTTTTTTACGCTGTAAAAGACCAAAAGTCATTAAGAAAAGAATCTGAATAATTTATTTCTAGAAGATTCTACAAAAATTCAGTTACTTTCACTTTTGTACGTATGCATAAAGTCAAACTTTTAAAAATTAAAATTTTTTTAAGTATCCTGTTAATAAAAGGGTGATTTTATAACATATATTGATAACGGTTTATTCGATTAATATATAACTTTGTGAGAAAATCTGATTAATATACATACATACATATATACATATATATATACATACATACATACATACATACATATATATATATATATATATATATATATATATATATATATATATATATATATATATATATATATATATATATATATATATATATATATATATATATCCTATTAATTTATGAATCTGCGTATTATACACATGGATATGTATATTTCGCGATTTAGCTTTGTTTCCAGCCCATTAGTTTCTCTAATGGTCATTACTCTTCTATAAAACATGATTAATTAATCAGTATATAAATCCTTTTTAATTTTTTTGCTAGATAAATAATTAAAATTATAATATTTACCTAAGTTTTGTATTCATATTTGTTTTGAAGTCACAGAGGTACTCTAGCCTTACGTGTAATGTTGTGAATTCATGCAATAATACTTCCTCATCACTTAAATTATTTATTGTTAAAAATAATAAAATAATTTGCTAATGATAAGATATTGCTTATTACAAACGATTGAATATTTACATTTTAAAATAAGTGATATAAAAATTTTTTTACAATGAATGTAAAAAAAAAAATATGAATTTGTGTAAAATATTTACAGAGTGTGAAATGTTTTACACATTTACAATACAACATATGTATGAATATAAGAATTTGTATTTGAATATGTTTTCTTCTAAATTATTAGAAACGCAGTATTACTCTAGTGGATTTCTAAATCCAGAAAAACTGGATATTTTAAAAGTACATGTTCCATCTTATTAATTCAAAAATGGCCTCATTTTTATTTTTGAGCTATTTAAAATATAAGGAATGTAGACCAGGCAAAAATCAGTTTATTTTTTATGTTCCTAGAAATTAGTCTTAGAAATAATCCATGTTGTCGTAAGATAGATTATTTCTAGGAGCATATAATGATGTTTCTAGAAATAATCCATTTTACCTAGAAATTAAGTCATCTTTGATGTTCCTAGAAATCAGTTCTAGAAATAATCTATCTTATAGTAAGATGGATTATTTCTAGGAACATCTGATGATGTTCCTAGAAATAATCCATCTTATCTAGAAATTATGTCATCTTTGATGTTGGATAAAATAAAAAAATATTGTAACGAAAAATTCTTTGATTGAAATATCCTTGATTACAATAGTATTTTTTAAGGAAAACTATACTTTAATATTAAGTAAGAAAAATTAAATTTTATAAAAATTTTCTATATATTTTTCGCACTAAGCATATTTAAATGCTTAACGAGAAATATTGCTTAAAAATTATAAAATTGTTTTCATTGTGAGACCAAGCGTCTTGTTTTCACAACTGTTAAAATAATTCATATAAAAATGTGCTAGTTTCACCTGAAGTTATTAAGGAAAACATAATTTATTGATGTAATATTTAATTTGATTATAAGTTGTTCTTTTTTATACCTTGTTTTATTCATTATATATATAACTTCAACTTTTTAATAATTAACTGCATTAGAATGGAAAACAGATTGAAACATTAACCTAATACAGCATGTGGATAATGGAATGGAACAAAAAAAAGAAGAAAACTTTCATCACATGTAATTCTTTTGCTACCATCTCCGGGAAGGATAACAGGCATAACCTCAACTTCTTGCTTCGCCGAAGAACAATACCCGTGGCTCTCGAAAAACAATGGAGTGGAGTACTGTGATTTAAGAAGCCGCTTTGGCACTTAAATACAAAAAAGATAACAATTGAAATAAGAGACAGACATAAAATAAAGCCGGGGGAAAAGAGTGCAAGCAGACCACTTCAGAGCCAGGAGAGAAAAAATGGCACCATAAATAATAGGCAAAATCAAAACAGAATATTTGGAAGGATTCGTGTTCTTCTGGGTAATGTGCCATTTGAAAATGGCCGCTAAGTAAAAAGAAATTGAGTTCGTATTACTCATCGGTGATATGTTTTCGCCCGGGACACGAAGAATGAAACCGAGTTTGTTGCATTGCGGCGGTATATTTTGCAGTTTATTTGTTTTTATTTATCGCTGAGTAAGAAAACAATGAGTTGATTTCTGTAGAAGTACATTTTAATGGATCATAGAAAATTTCAAATTGTACTTTCTAGAAGTCCATTTGAAAAACACAATGGCTTTCTCAATCATAAAAATTTTTAACTCTTAAATTACAAACATTTAGTTCCAAGAAAAATTAAAATGAAAGAGATTTCATTAAAGGGGCAAGAAGGAGAAAATTAGAATCTTTTTAATTAAAAAAGTCAACACTTAAAAATTTCTTCTAAGTAAGCAAAACATGTTTCAAAATTCTGATTACTTATGGCAGAAAAATTAGCCTGATTATCCAAATAAAAATTTGAATATTCTACATAACTAAGATGGATATCTGGTGTAAAATTGCCACAATCCTGTTTGTTTTTTAAATTTTATAACAAAAACTACTTTTATGGATACATCAATTCAAATTTGTTTTTATTTAATATGTGTTATCGCTTTTATAAATCACTAATAAAAATCACATGTAAATGTATAATTACGAAAAAAAGAAATTATTAAAACATTTTGGAAAAAGCTATAATTTGTTTCATGTTGTTCACACACCCATTATTTTTCTAATGAACTGTTAATTGTATTACGACAATTCAAACTCTCCATTATTATCAATTAAACCATCATTTTCAAGCTATTCTCATTGAAAAAACTTTTATTTTATTCTTTATAATTTCATTTCCTGATAATTTCTCTAATCCTGTTATTGAGGAAATAAAATTCTCTTCCGAAATTCTCATTCAACACAACATATCAGTTAAATTGAAGTTTTACATTTTACAAATTGCTTAAATTATTACATTACTATTTATATAACAAATACATTCATTCACGGTTTCCATTTGATGCCTTCATGTGTTAAATCTGGTCAGATATTAATTACCTGGAAAATTATAATTCTGAAATTACATGCTTGTACGGTAGGAAAAGTTGACTATTCAAAAAATGAAAGAACAAAAGAACCTCATTAAAGTAATACTATATGTGTGTGTGCGTGCATGTGTGTGTGTGTGAATGAATACTCAAACATCCTCTGCACTTACAATTTAATATGAATATAAACGACAGAAAAATTATATTTCTTCTGTAAGCTTTTCGTGGTAGTTTAGTGGTTAGGGTCATCGACCTTCTATTCGAAACTACGGGGCTCGATTCCCATAGCCGCCAAAGCGATATATGTGCTTGTATATCGCATGTACTGAGTCTTTACCCATCTAGTACATACGTGCTCATATATCGTATGTACTCGGGGATCTTTGGCGGTAGTACATGCAACATACATGCTTGATAAAATCTGTGGAATCAGAAGTTCTGTGGTCGGTCGTTGAGCAGTTGCCATGGGTGTAATGGCCTGGAGAAAATTTACTTCCCCTCCAGATCAATGTTAAAAATGAGGGAGTGAATCCTCTGGTGTAGCCATCTATCGGAGGAGTTTAGAGCAAAGTCGTACTTTCACCTTCTTGGAGCTCTGGTTAAACAAAAAGGCACCCTATTGATTTAAATTTGCCTACCAACGGCTATGCCAAAATGTTACTATGACAAAAATGTCATTAGTAACAACACATGTAATTGGATGAGAGAAAATTGCTGATATCTCTATTTATGAGTCCTTGCCTGCCAAAAACCGCTATCTCGATTGAATTAGACTTCGTCTGCCAAAGTAGTTGACAAGCCAATTGCATATGAAATTATTTAGCAACATAACACAATGTGAAGACCTCTTTTAGGGCAGATAAACTAAATTTAAAACAATCATTGCACGGAACAACTACTTCAACGACCACAACCTGAGGAAGCGGAGTCTTCATCAATTGTCACAGAAGGTAATAGAGAAGTGTAGATCACAACACAAACTTATAAGTGCTGAAATTAGCCGGAAATTTTAAAATAAAATATTTTTTCTCTCTTAGAAGTGGTGTTACGTTAACAAATCAATCACATTTGAAGTTCTCTGATCACTTAATACAATATAAAGATTTCAACGTGGGAGGAAAGAAGGGCTTAAGGACTTGACCTTCAGCTTTGGAATATATATATATATATATATATATATATATATATATATATATATATATAATGTATACTCCAGAGACTTACAGCGCGTGCCACCGCTACTGCCCACACATTCTTCGGGAGACGGATCAAGCAGGATGTTGTAGACAACGCTCCTGTAAACTAATATTCTTAATTAGTAAATATCGTTGTTAATTAACGTGCCGCTCTCATTCAACAAACCCCATTTTTATACATTTCAATAAATTTATTTTTTTATATTATAATTCAACATTATTTTTCATGCTTTGCCCACATAGTGTGTTCGATATTAGGCCAAACCAAGTTTCATTTTGTTAAAAAGGTCCATGTACTTTAATATTTGCGCTGTTGAGGCAAGACATGAAAAGGGGAGCACCAGCTCAGATGCTGACATAGTCACTTTATCATGGTTCACATTTGGGAGTCGAATGGTTATTTCTGTTATCAGAAAAAGAAGTGTGTCGGAAATTCATTGAAATAGCCTTTTGTACATAGCAGTGCTTAAAAAATATTTTCCCTATTAATCAATTATTCGCTTAAATAATATAATTGGACCTATATTTTTTCATGTGATATTTAATTATATTATTTTAAGACTTTATTTTTTTAATTTTTAAACAAATATAAAATAAGCAATTATACAACATCAATTTTACTTAAACAAGAATTTTTTTATTGGTGCTAAAACAAAAATGATTAGTTTTATTTTAATAAAAGTGAAATCTATTACTTTTATAAAATAAAATTTCTGAATAAAAATTCGCTAAATGCTGTAAATAAGTAATTTATTACAAGAAATATAATTAAGTTTGCAAGGAAAAAAATTATTTCATAAAATTTATTTTCAACGAAAATTATTAAATGAAATCTCAATAAATTTATCTTTGATTATTATGATTTTTCAACTTATAATACATTGCAAAATATTATAAACACACATTTCTCAATATTTTATTTTAATTGCATTAAATATTAACAAATATAATTATTTCAAATGCTTTTTTGAAATTTTAGATTTAAATTCTTGGAGACAATAACTACTTTTCTAATCTATTTATATGAGATCCAGTTGATCAAAAAACAAATAAAATAAAAAGTGAAATAAAAATACCTTAAATTTTATAATATGAGAAATTTCAAGAATAATTTTATACCCTAACAATTCTTAAAAGACAAATAAATAAACAACAATCAAAAATTTAATTTTTTTAGTGTTTTTAAATCAAAGAATATGTTTAATAACGATAATAATAAGTCATTATTTTTAAGTAAATGTTCGATTATAATGAAGTTTACCTTTTAAAAAATATTTATATTAATTAATATTACAACGAAATTACACATTTTATTGTTCTATGGTTTTATAATTTTTGACTTAATATTTTGCTGTAATACCAAATTGGCCATCTCCATCAACACATCTTATTGTTCTCAGAATTTCTGGCAAAAAAATACACAATCACTTAAAATAATATTTTCTGTAAGAATTTATTTTTTCGATTCGTAATTTCTATCTTAATGCACAGGAAATGCAAGATGACTTCATGCATTACATGTAAAGAACCCTTGTTTAAAAAAACAATTTGTGCATGACAATTTCTTGCAATATTTCGAATGACTTGTCTTTTGTTGTCTTGTTTTGAAGTCTCGAGTTGGTCGTTGTTGACTCATGGATAAAGCTTCATAAATTTAGGGAACTCATAAATTTGTTTTTCGCTAGCAATGTCGGAAAAAAAATGCGAATTCTTCATTTAAGACATATGAAAAATTAATATATTCACCCAAAACTATTTCTATAAGTAAGATAAAAGTTTAACGCAAAATAATTTCACGAAATTCTTTAGATGATGTATTTAAATTACCTGTCTTTTTTTTAAGTAATGGCTTAAATTAAACATGGATTTAAGAAACTTCAGAATTTTCGTTTCTATGTCTTCAATGTTAGGTAATAGACGGACAGAAAAAAAGGATGAAGACAAAGAATTAAATATTAAACTTGCCAATGACACTTTCCACACTTTGGAAAAGTGATGGCACATTTTTTTTCAACTGCAACTGTAAAATTATTTGCAATCTAAGATGCACCATCATTTTTTCCTTAGGCCATTTTTCCTTGAATTGCATTTTGCAAACTTATTTATTAATTTTTATGACTAAAAGTCATAAAAATTAATAAATAAGTCTCTAAAAATATATTAAGCAAATTTTTATAGGATTCCCTATGAATTATGCTTGCATAGTTTACTAATGCAAACTACCATTTGAACCCACCTATCAATTTTTTGCAACATTTTACTTCTAAAATTATTTAATTGCTTAAAGGTTTGACAGTTTTTTTTTATCATTCAATGAAATCATACACAAAAAAATTTTAATAAGAGATATGCCACTGCGTTTTCTTTGGTTTTTGAACAAAAATACTTTCTTTTATTAAAAATATTCCTAACTAGTGGCAGTTTTTAAAAATAATTGCAATATATTGCATTGTTTTCATTCATTCATTGTCGTGTACCAGCCAGGCTAGCAATATAGGATGTGTTGCTCCACTTTTTCAACTGAACCATATTTAGGTGTGGAGTGCGACTTCCTCAGTACATACATGCCATAGGGACCCGTTTATAGGGTAGGCAACCATTCACACCTCATTCATACAAGGAAAGGACAAAAACAGGATTGATAGAGAGAGAAAGTACATCCATGCCCAAATCGAGATTCGAACCCAGGACCTCCTTATCCGTAGTCAGGCACGCTGACCACTAGACAAGTTGGTCGGCATGGCATTGTTTTAGAATATGCAATTAAATATAGCTTGTAATGAAAATAAAAGTAAAAAATGAAACTGGACTGGTGCCTTCCGTCAATTTTATATACAGTCACTCAAAACTTTTTTTTCAGATGAGTAAAGAAAAGGGATACAAAAATGAAATAAAAAATCAGCATTCCAGGACTTGGTTAATTTTAGTCTATAATAATATATGTCTTAGTTCCACGTTAACTGTGGGTGAAGAAATGTTCATTACACACAATTCTTAAAATAGATCGTATGAGAATTTACATTTTGTAATTCTGTTGTTGCATAATGCCCGGCTGTTAGGATTTCCACTTTTCAGCATAAATGGCGGAAGTGGCGCCACCTTTTATATCGGGGCACCCAGTTATTGCGATATTGTATCCCAGGAAGTGCGCGTCTTTGCAATTTAAAAGCAGGAACTAAGCAGAAGACCCCCAAAACCGGGCTTGCAATCCTAGAAATATCATTTCACATGGAGGACATTGCGACCACGACATACTTAATGTGTCCCAGGCGATGTTAACGAGCAGAGGATTCTTCGGTTAGGTTCGGTATTCGAACTCACTACCTTTTGATGTCGCCCAACTTGTCTAGTGGTCACAGTGCCTGACTGCGGATAAGGAAGTCCTGGGTTCGAATTCCGGTTCCGGCATGGATGTACTTTCTCTCTATCTAGACTGTTTTTGTCCTTTCCTTGTATGAATGTGATGTGAACGGTTGCCTACCTTATAAACGGATACCTATAGCATGTGTGTAGAGCAAAGTCGTACTTTCACCTTCATGGTGCTCTGATTAAAATGAAAGACGCTCCCAATTGACTTAAATTCGCATAGCCAAGGCATAGCGAGCTTGGCTTGTCCAAGTGTCATTAGTAACAACATCAACAACAACCTTTCGATTATGAGAATGAATAGTTTAACCACAACCAGGCAATTGTAGCTATTTAGTAATTCTAACAGATACAGAATTCTTGATTTTATTGTAACTTCTAAGATAACGTAATACTCAATTTTAAGCATGTTCTTCAATTAGAAGTATACGAGTGTGACAGCAACCATTGAATACATTCAACTACAATTGTAATGAAAATTTAAAAAATTCCATTATCTTTAATACATATTGAGCTATCAAAGAAGGAACATGCATACTTTTGAAACATTTAACAATTGATGCAAGGTAATTCGAACTCTCTTACAAAATAGTGGTACGTGAGGGAGAAAACCTTGAAAAATTTTAAATATCCACTCAGGCCAAATATTCACTCAGAGAGATGTACAGGCAGGCAGCAAAATCGCGTTTGTGTTGAAAACAGATTAATTTAAAGGTTCCATTAGTATTGCTTATTAATAAACACAAATACGCTTACAAATATAAAAATAAGCTTAGAAATTTTATAAACATTTAGGTATGGATGAATATCTAGAATATAGAAAGATAATTTTCCCTGTTACCATTAATATCTCTTTATTCCTGTAGTATAACGTATACTAAAATGTAAGCTTTCAGAGACAGATTAAATTTTGAAAGAATTTTTGTAAATAAACATAGAAAATGAAGTAAAAAAAAAAAAAATGGTTTAAAGAAGTTGGGCTGATTGTAAAAAAGATAAAAAACATTACGGGGTAAATTATACAAAAATATTTTTAAATTTCTTCAAAAATATTTTTGTATAATTGGCCGTATTGTTTTTAATTTAATTTGTTTTACAGGAGTTCTTATTGAAAATACAGCCACAGATAAAAAAAATGCTTTTTTCCCATATGATGTTGAAGTGGCTCATATATCAGAAATGTTCAAGAAAAGGGATTTTATTACCAAAAAAATTCCTTTTGTTTAGTGATTTTTAATTAATTTTTTTAGTTGAATAAAGCAGTTTTATATTATTTCTTTCAGGATCTATAAATGCACAAACGTTTATTTCGTCCAAGAATTTTACGAAATTAGTTTGCCCTTCAATGTAATAGCATTATAGCAGATAAATAACAAAAAAAAAATTTGTCCATCAATCAAATAAATTATATTTCTTTAATTGTTTTCTTTCATGTAATCAATATTATGTCAAGAACACTAGATTAAATTTTTTTTCGTTGAGAATTTAAGTGCTGCCATCTGTGATAACTTTATTAAACTAAAAGTTTTGTAAAGTGAAGTTCTTATAAAGTCCATAGCATCTAGAAAAATCTTAAACTAATGAACTATGTCTTTTTTATCCATGCAATTAATTTTAATGTATCAAGAAAAAAAAATGCAACTGTAATTCTCAAAAGGTATTGTTTTACAATTTTTGAAAAGTTCTTAAAAAATGTAATAATTTCTGAAATTTTTAATCAAAATATTTGCATGTTACAAAAGACTTGACTAATTTTTTAATTTAAGACACTAGAATTCTAAACTTGAGAGGTATAAATTGTGAATATTAATCAACATAAATTACAGAATTTTATTAATCAGTTAAGGAAAATTGCAACGTGGTACTTATACAATTAAATATGTAATGATGGAAATATTGAAATTATAGAAATTTCTCACTAAAATTTCATTCACATAAAGTTTCCATTAAAGCTACTTTAAACGAAGCTGTTTACTTTATACCAAGAAAAATGTTTTAATAGGAAAAGAAAGGAATCATGAAAACAAATATGAATAAATGTTCTTCCAAAAATTGAAATTTTTATTATTTCTGCGAAATATGTATGGAAAATACTTTATATAAGCAATCTTATGAAGTCATAATTTTGATAAGATTTTATCGTGCCGAGAAAATTCAATTTTTTGATTAATGTCTAGTTAGGTTTTATGAATACTTCATCTATTTTCTTTCACACTATATTGTTTGGCTATTTAAATATGTCGACAGGTAAAATTTCTGTTGTCTCGAGTCAAACTTCTTTGTAAATTTAAAATGCTATAAGAAAACGAAATTACTACTTAAATTGGAGTTTTTTTGAAAAAAAATTCTCAATCCATGCTAATTTAGGGATATTGATTAGAGATAATTATTTCATCCTTAAATCTTGTTAACTCTTAGTTAAGGAAAAACCAAACAGGATATTTTTCCAGAATATAAAGCATGATATTATTACAGGCCATTTTTACGAAAATTTGCTCCACTTTTTCTTCTCACAGTTTACTAAACTACAGCCCTCCCAGAATGAATCTTTTGTATTTAACACTCTATTCAGTTTGCTTTACGAGACCGGGAATCAATTTGAAAGTATGGTAAGGATGTCGATGAGAGCGAATTGAATCTCGCCCCATTATCTCGAACGAATTGTCTCTGAATGCTTTTTTTAGAGATTTATTCACATATCTCGAGATAAAATTTGTCCATTCATCAATTCTAAAGTAACATTTATGAATGAATAAATTATATTTAAATTCCATGCATATGGTAAATAAACAATTCAAAATCTGGCTTTCAGTTCTATAGATCGTGGTTCAAAATCCACAGATCATTGGTTCAACACACTCGGATATTTATCATGACTCAGAATTAGGCTTCGCAAGAATGTCAGAATGGCAAATCAATATTTTTTTTACTTTTATTTTATCACACTATCGTATCTGAATCTATTTGATAATATATATTTAGAAAAATAAGTGTATGTTTAGAAAAAAATTTATAGAAAAATTTTAGCAACCATGTGAATTTTTAGTATTTTGGTTTTATTCTACTAAACAAATATCAGAAACTAGTTTCAGTAGAAGAAATGATCACATATGTTCTTAATTGGTTCATTCAGTGGCGGCCATATTGAGAACATTTGTCGATAATAATTGTAGAGACTTTAATCTTGATGTAGTTTAGTAAGGGATGAGGTTGGAGCTAATTAAGTGCGTCAAATTTCTTATTTGACATTGGTTTCAAATTAGGAGGCGTTTGACTACATTTAATGACTTAGGGACATCATTTATAATTTGTTGGCAGAAGCAGATAGTCGTAAGCTTCCCAGACAAAACAAAAATGACTAAGATAAAGCATATAATTGCAAAAGCTATATTTTTTATTATCAAAATCTTTGTTTACTAAATAATTCAATAAAATATAAATGAGTATAACTAAGAATTGAAAAAGAATGAAAATATATATGAATAAATTATAAGCATGAGACTTTCTATTCCAATTTTTTTGTATCTTAATAATTATGTTTTATATAACGAATTTTATGAAATGTAGTAAGCATTGTCTTCTAAAGAGAGACGAAATTTTAGTATTTTATTTCATGTTCAGGTTCATTCTAACTAATAAGTTAAGCAGTTTGATAAAATCATGAAAAATACAGTGATTATATTTGGATAGACAACGCGACGTAATTTTAGCATAAGAATGCATTCTTCAGCATCATATAATGCAATTCGGTGGTATTATTGGATTTTTTCCTAAATGAATAAAATAATATTGTGATTATAAATGGTGATCTTTTCTAAATAATGCACACTAATTTCCGTTTTCAAAAAGAATTGAAATTACTTCTAATTTGAACATGATAAATGCTCTGATAATACTATTTCCACAAATGCAATCGTTTTGTGGCCAACATACACATGCGGTTACACTTCATTAGAGTTTTTCCGATACCATGTTTTAAACCTGTGTTTGCTCAAACAAAACTACTTATTTTCTCAGGAATGAGAGCAATTCAACCAAAACTCAAATTGATCTAAAATTACTAGTATAAATTTGAATTCCATGGACTTAAGGCATAAAACTTGGAATCATTATATTCCTTTTTGTAAAATAAAACTGAGGAGTCAATTGAATTGCATTTTACACAAAACATGATATTATTTATAGCCTAATTCAATAAAGCATCCTTAAATAACTCAGTTTTGCATCATTTTAAGTTGTTTTTCCAATCTTCCATATGACAGATGATGTACTACTTTCATATGAACAGCTGAACGATAATGCCCAAAAAGCAATCCAAAAAATTCATCAAGTGAAATTTCACACATGATTAGAATAAGTGCATGAAAAATATTATTCTTATTAGCCTAAAACTTGTGAATTCTTCACTCCCAACTTGAGTATATTATTTAGAATATTAGATGGAAGGTTATTTAAGTTACCTAAGTTTATATCTCACACACACAACATACAGGATTATTCTTTACTCACCCAGACAACCAAAGATGGTTTTTCTAAAACATGTTGATAATGCTTTGTTTTTCATCCAAAATGAGTTATGATTAGGTATTTATTTATTTTCGAATTTTAAATTGGTTTTATTTTTTTCCCGATGAAAATCAGTCTTCGCGTTACTTTTTTCGGCAACTATTGCAAGTATATTTAAACATGTCCCTTTAACGTTACATATCAATGAAAAAAATTATATTTGTTCGGAGAAAGTAAGATCAGTTATATACGTATATATCTAACGAGAAGGAAAATCATGGATTCAGATTTATCTAGAAAAGAGATTATACATATGTGATTAAAACTCTTTATGTACAAAATTACAATAATTTTTATTGTAATTTTATACATAGAAGGAATCAATATTGAAAATTTAAAATTTGATTGTAAATGCGATGTTTAATTCCAATACTGTTAGTATCATTGTTAATTAATGTCACATTGTCAATTGATTTCTACTTGATTTCATTACAAATGAATTAAACATTCTTTTCGAGAAATATCAACCAATACTTTCAACCAATACTTTGAATACAACTTTGTTGAATGTTTTTATTTAGGTTAAGCCACATAGAATAATTTATTACTGCACAATTTTCAATTATACTCAGTCGGTCGAATTAATGAATAAATGATATCCAACAGAAGTGTTTTTGTAGAATATTCGGACTGATATGTTGGTGACATAGTCTTCAGTATATCAGTATTGAAGACCATAACACATTGTCATTAATACATCGTTCTGAATGTGAATATTAAAATAGAAATGTCATTCTATTTTTTCATTCCTTTCGTGTCTTTATTCCTATTCATTACTAGAAAAAATGCAGTAAACTGTTTAAAAAAATCTTTAGAAATTTTGATTTGTTGATTACATTTAGAATTGAAATTCCATGTATTGTTCGATTTTAAATAAAAGTTTACAATAAAGTACTCTTTGATTCGTTGGCGATTTTTTGACGGTAACATAGTCGCCAAGATGTGACTAACAAGATGGCCGCTACACAAAAGCTGCAAAAATACGGTTACCAAAAATTAAATTTTATAACCGAGATGTGTCGCCAAATTTTTCTCTACACCAATAGGTACCCGATTCTACACCGTATCGCTATTTTATAGATAGGGTTTGGCTTAGATTGTTTGTCGCTTAACGATCATTATAGTAGGAGAGAGTATCAATAAATAGTTTCAATAGCGTAAATCAATATTCAAAAGCAATTGTCTTCAATAAATATATATCATATATTATTTAAAATTAGACGAAAGTGCTAAGAAAAATATAAATGTATTATTTGTACAGGCTCGCGAAAATTAAGCGTTCTTTGATTGTTAAAAATATTATACCATCATTAATTTTAAAATACCCATCGTATTTCTTAGACTTTGTGTGGATGCTTTATTTTATTCATTTTTGAGTATTATTTAGAATCAGAAAAAATTGAAATTTTAACTAATTATTTTCCCTTTAATTTGAATCTTCTATTTATTCGAATTTAAGTATATTAGTTCTGAGATTTCGAACAGTAACTGAAAAATTGGTAACTGAAAATAGAAATAAATATTATTTTGCTAATATCTTGTAAAATTGTTCCTTAACACATAACCTTAATGTTTCTAATTATATTTTCGCTCTATTAATGGAACTTTATTAATTTTTTTCATTAAATTTACGATGAGCTGTTGTAGAATATTACTGTAAGAATGCTCTCGGCATTACAAGAATTTTTAACTAAAAATAAATTCCTAATAGCTTCTCAAAAGTGTTTGAAAATAAATCTTGAAAAATTCTTATTGTTTTGTTGGTATAAGTAAGATATATCCCCCCAAGAGATTTCTCACCAAATCTGGCATTCATTTTTTTGATCACAGTGTTGTCGGTTTTGCCTTTGGTGTTGCCAATTTCAATTTTTGTTATTTTGCGGATTTTTTTAGTACCAGTTTTTTGTGATTTACGTCATTTTTGCGTTATATGTAGAGATTTTTAAGGGCAACATATCGTTTAAATTGATTGGCGACGAAAAAAGTGACAAAGATCGCAAATTGGGGGGATATACCCTACTAGTTAGTTTGTTTATTTGTTTGCAATAAACTTCCTTCTACTTATTTCTGCCGATTGAAAACGATTGGGGCGCTCCGTGGCTGAGTGGTCAAAGTATCACTCCGCTAATCGCTTGAGAACGTAGGAGTGTGTGTTCGATTCTCACCGTGGCCCTGGTTGTTTTCTTCTTTATTCTTCTGTGGTTGTACATCTGTCATTGTGCTATTTGTCCTATTATCGACGAAGACTTACAAGCGGATCTCAAGAATCAAGCATACAAGTCTGAATATATGTAATGTAATAAATGAAATAAAATAAAGAAAACGATTGCCTCGTAATTTTGAATCATGATAAAGTGACGAAGTTGTCACCTGTGCTGGAATCCTTCTCCCAATAACTCTCTACATTAGAGGAAAGGTATTTCAACCATAGCCTATACTACGTGTTCTAATTGTCATTTGGGAACGCGATTTAATTCAGCAAGATCGTATATGGGAACCATCACTTTCCGATCATGAGAACAACCATCTATTCTAACCAGACCACCGCAGTTCGAATTGGCTTTGTGTCTGCAAATGAAAACAGCCCATATATAAAGCCAAGACATCATTATATAGATACTTTTCATCAAATTGCAATGATTTAATTGCATAAATAAATAATTTATTACTATGTTAACAGTGAACTTCAAATATTATTGTATGTTTGATAAATTTAGTCAGCATTTCTAAAAAATTATATTTTTATTTATTTATTTATTTGATATGGTATTTTAAATTCTTTTTTAATAATATATTATTAATATACGAAAGTGTGCTATAAATCTTGAGAAAGTCACCTGGATTAAAATAGCTTCAGGTTTTATCCCAGGTTATATTTTGCATCAAGCTATAGAGATATCTATATACATCAGAACAATTTCAAAATTTGCAGTGCAACGCAGATTCTGCGGAGCTGTTATAAAAAAAAAAAGAGTGACTAATCTCACGAAGCCAGCCATAACATTCAGTATTTTTACTCTTAATGAAGCCATTGTCTTTTACAGATTCCGAAAACAATGATGAATCAACAAGGGGAAGAAAATGACCTGGGGACAAAGACATCCATGACAACAATTAATCAATTACGGAAGATAACCACATCACCATACATTTGCTATAAGAGATCCCGCAATCTTTGAGAACCAAATTAAAAGTCATTATGTACATATACTTTATAATTATAACATACATATTTATTATCTACTTAAGACACCGTCCTGCTAAGGAGAAGAATCATTAGTGAGGAATAAGAAAAAAAAATAGCTTTATTTTTCTGGTCTTATAATTGCAGTCTAGTAAAGGATTCAAAAACACGGTGATTAAATTTGGAAAACACGATGATTGAAATGAAATTGGGGTTGGGCAGCAGTTAAAAAGAAAGAAAAAAACAAAAAGCAGAAGAAAACACATCTGGGGTCATCAACACGAATCACGTGGTGTGTGTCAGGATGGACCTTGTGCCTGTCGGTCCATCTCGCCCTTGGGGAAATGGTTTTGGGAAGAGTTCTCCATCCACCATCAATTATAAGTTGCTATCTAGCTCCATCCCAGGCAGATCGGAATCATTTAGGACACTTTCGATTTTATGTTCCTCTTCGTTGAATTGTTCTGCAGAAAAACGATGAACATTATTGAAAAGAAAAATGATTATAGAATCAAAATTCTGAAATTTCGGGTAGCAAAATTCGAGATCTCTTTTTAAATGTGCAAATTTAATTGCTTTATTCATCATTATTAATCTATCATTACCAAATAGCAATTTATATATATATATATATATATATATATATATATATATATATATATATATATATATATATATATATATATATATATATATATATATATATAAATTTCCAAATATAAACTCAATACCGAATCAGGTTTCGCTGCTAGATCCATAAACAACCTACTTTTGCAATCCAAGTCTTAAATAATTTTCTTGCGACTTGTTAAATTTTTATTGTTATATTCAGTAGTTACTAATGAATTAGTTATAAAAGTCTCACATTTCATTCCTTTATGAATCATTTCTAAAAATTTGAATCACCTTTTTATTTCAATTCATTTCTGGATGGAATTTTTAGGTATGTTAAATTGAGAGCTTGCATTTAAATGATTATATACCATCAACCTAAATATTTCGTACAATGTTTATTATTTACATGAATTTCTCAAATCTGATGCTTCTCGGATCTTTTTATACTTTGAATTCAGAACTGTGGAATTCATTTGCGTTTTTATTTGGGTATTCCTGATTTCTGAAATTGCTCGATCGTTATATAAGAAGAGACTGGTAAATCATTCTGAAAAATTATTCAAATAACACGTAAATTAAAAGATAAGTCTCGGTTTTTATTTAAAAGATAAGTCTCGGTTTTTATTTAAAAAAATTGAGGATAAAGAATTCCATAGATTTTTAAAAAGCTGGTACAGAGAACATCATTTCATCAAAATAAATGAATGTAGAACTTGGGAGTTTCTCTACGTATGCATTTAAAATTACAAAAACGGACAGTTAATTTCAGTGGGAAAAGTGTAATTATTTGTCAGGTAAAAATTATGATTTTTCAAAAATAATATTTATTTAGCTTCGTCCAAAGTGCTGTTTCACCAAAATTGACATGAAACAAAATGAAGTCTTGTTAATAAATGACCTCAAATAAATTGAATGAGGAGTAAATTTTCTTTAATTATGGTATTAACTAAAGGAAGCATTTAAAATATTTTTTCTCTTCTGTCAGCGTTACTACGCATGGATAAGAATTGTAAGCGGTTGGAAAGAATCATAAGTAATCACACTTTTTGAAGTAGTTAAAGCTCCAGATAAGCCTTTTATTTATACAAAATAAAATATTTATTTTGTTTATTCACCAAATTTTTGTCTGTGCTTGTTTTAAGTACGGCTGATCAGAATGGAATGAAATTTATATCATGGTGTCCGTCTCTAACTTAAAATAAAAACTATGTTTCAATTCGATATTCTGACTATCCTGTTTGTAATTAATTTATGATATAATTAACACTTATTTTAAATTTATAAAATTACTTTTGGCGTGATATGAGCAATTTAAAACAATGTAACATTCCACCCAGGAGTTCTTCTCGCTTCAAGAATGAAGGTGTGTGTTTATATATTTCTTATAAAAATCGCCAATCTATGCATAATACATGGAAATATCTATATCATCGGATCTTCCTTTCTTTCTACATTCTAATAGTGAAATTACTTTTTTAAAAAAAAATAATGGTATTTTCTATTTTATCGATTTTTGAAAAACATTTCTTTTTTTGCAGCGAAAGTGTTTTCGCCATTTCCAATAAGCTGCCGATCAGAAATGCATTAGAATGTGAATGAAAGAAATCCCGACTTCAATATTTAATAAAATCATTACTAAAGGGAGTTTCAAAGTTTTCAAAGACCCTTTCAATTTATTTTTAGCTGATCTATGAGTGAAACTTCATTTCGTGATGCAAAACAGCACTTTGAGTAGAGCTAAATAAATAATGTCATTAGAAAATAGAAAAGCAGCGTTATTTTTTTATAAATCCCAATTTATTCGTTAAAATTAAGGATGAGTTTTTGTTCGGGAGCTAAATTTCACAAGTAAATTACAAAATTGTAGTCATTTATCGCATTTCAAAATAGTTCAAATAAATTATCATTAATAAACAATAAAAATATTTATTTTTTGAATAATGTGAAGAACTTATTCTCCGAATATGGTAATAATGGTAATTTATCAATTTATACCTCGCATTCGAAATCAAAATTTAGCAAATCAAAAAGTTTAAATACGAATCTAAAAAATTTATTTTTATAAAAATATTTCCTTGTTTTACGAATCTTCTCTAGAGATTTTATTTAGTCTTTTACCTCAAAGTGAAGTCAATAAAAGTCTTATTTTTTGGAATAATATGATGGATTAGTTTTCTCATTATTCATTGAAAAGTGGTAATTTATCGACTTCAGATCACAATTGAAATTAAAATTCAGCGATACTAAAAGATTAAATACGAATTAAAAAAAATCAATTTTCTAAAATCTTCTTTAAAAAAGAATCTAAACATTTCTATTCACTAATTATGTGATTTCAATAACAATGTCTACTGAAATCGAAAACAAGAATCATATTTATAAAATCTGTTACTTTCAGTGTGGGCAACATATGGTCTTGCTTAAATATTTCATAATTTAAACCACTATCATATTTTAGGTTTTATTTTAATGAACTTCGTAAATTTCATTTCTAATCACAGTTGATAATTTCATGCTTATAATTTAAATTATGAAGCAGTTGGTTGGTAAATTTTTGCCGTTAATAGATCTAGCCTTCTTGTCGATAAATTTTATAAACAAATGAAATAAATAAAAATGTAAAATAAAAAAAGTTAAAAATGGAATGCTTACAAAAATATTATAAGTAATGAAATACTTTATCAAGCACTTTTGGCTTGTAATTTTGGTTTTATAATATATGTATTACATATATTCTATTACATAGAATATATATATATATATATATATATATATATATATATATATATATATATATATGTACATAACTAACATAACTAAGATATAACATAATATATAACATAACTAATTTGTTACATATATTACACAACTAACATTATGTATTACATAATTGCAACATTCTATACATTTAAAAAAGTTTTTTGAGTATTTTTTAATAATATTACACTAGCATCCTGTTTTTCATGATTTTATGTTTGAACATAAAGTAACAGAAAATGTGATACTAGGGTCTTACTTTTCATAATTTTCTGTTAAACTGCATTATTTCATATGGCGACATTTATCCAATAATTAATGTTATTAGGGTTGATTACTGAAAGGATTGTAAAAATATGTAGTTAAATCTGCAAATATTCTATCTGCAAAGTTTTATAAAATAAATAAAGCTGATATTTTTATTAAATATTAGTTTAATTTATTATAAAAATCTACGGAAGATCGAGTTTGTGAAGAAATATATATATTTATGTAACTGTTTATTTATTTTAGTAAAAAATATAACCAATTGAATATAATTGTTTACTATGAACTTTTTATTTAATACATACTTATTTTTAATTCGAGTGCCTTGATTCTTTATAAATGTCATAAAATTATATCATATGAAATAATGAATAAAATTATCATGCAATAAAAAAATCCAATTTGTCTATGAAAATGTTGTAACTGAACTCATCATTTTCATTTTATAAGACATTTTTGATGTCAAAGCTTTATATATATATAACGATCTCATAATTAAACAAATTAATTTCATAGAATTGATATAAAAACAAATATCTGTTTTGTCTTTTTAAGGATTTATAGCTGGACTTAGTAAAAATGCTTTTGCGTTGGAATTGTCACTCGTTTTATCATACCATTGCCAACTGCATACGCCCAAACGCATATATGCATACGCATAAATCTTTCAATAAATTAAATGCTTTATAAAATTCACTTATTATCATTCACTAGAATATATTGAAGGAACAGATTTATAAAGATACATATACTTTTTCTTTTAATGCCTTGAAAGACATTATAATAAAGCACTGAAGTACGTCAAAAGCAGGGCCTACACAGGCCCAGCCCTAAGCACTTGTGACCCAGCCAGCCGCACCTGGTTCCGGACTTCTTAAGGTACCGCATATAAAGCAATAATAAATTGTTGACAGCATAATCTTACTGAAAAAAGATAAAGTCAATAGTTAGAAAAACGGCTTTTAATTTTAATAAAGTTTAGTGGTTATTTAAAATGTCATTGTAATATGAAGATTGTTGAAAGCGAAACCCACAGATATGGACAATGACAGTTGCATTTAAATCTTTGCCATGCAGCTGCATTATTGTGACATCATCCATTAAATTTCAACAAATTCAGTTGTTTAATTTATTTAAATTTTTTTGGATAACACTTTTTTAATTAGTTATTTTTCAAGGTTTAATAAATATTTTTTGATTCCGAATCATTAGGAGTCTGAATTATAAGAATTATTTCACACACAACAGCATAGAAATCATAAACAGTTAATTTTAACTCCTCTCAGTTTTCTTAGACGTTCTAATTTACAAATATATTATACTTAAATTCTGGATATTATCTTTACGAATTTATGACTAATGTTATAACTTAAAATTAATTGTTAAATTTCAACAAGTTCCAATAATAAATATATATTTTTTTGATTCCATATCATTAAGAGTCTGAATCATTAGCCATTTCACAACAGCATATAAAACATAAATAGTTAATTTTAACACTTCTCAGTATCGTAAGACATTCTAACTTGCAAATATATATATATATATATATATATATATATATATATATATATATATATATATATATATATATATATATATATATACAGTGTATCCCAAAACGACCGCATAAACTCTGCACAGCTAGATTCCTCGTTGTTAGTACATAAAAACTGCCCACAGAAGCGTTCCTATACGATCCATAGTTTACGAAAAAAATGTGGAAAACAAAGTATGACGTCACTTACGAGTGCAAGAAAAAACACTTTATTGAACATATCAACAGCAGTATATGCAGTGGATATCGACGGGCATACTCCCTGGCAGTTCATAAGGCATTTCCATTACATTGGCCTTACATCAAGTACATGTCGCAGCAGTCATGAACGAAATACATGGCCACCATACAAAGACTACCAGTAGCTGCAGGATGCAGCCTTTTAAATACCAATTTAACGACGGCTTAACGTCATTGCATGCATGCGCGCATGCATGACACGATGCACGGCGAACGTTTTAAACATTATCGTCTGGAAAGATATGCAAATACTGTTGTTGATATGTCCAATAAAGTGTTTTTTCTTGCACCGGAAGTGACGTCATACTTTGTTTTTTGTATTTTTCTCGTAAACTAGGGATCGTACAGGAACGCTTCTTTGGGCAGTTTTTATGTACTCCCAACGAGGAATCTAGCTGTGCAGAGTTTATGCGGTCGTTTTCAAACACCCTATATATATATATATATATATATATATATATATATATATATATGTATATATATATATATATATATATATATATATATATATATATATATATATATATATATATATATATATATATATATATATATATATATATATATATATATATATATATATATATATATATATATGTATGTATATAATACTTCAATTCTAGATATCATCTTAACGAATTTATATCTATTGTTATAACTTAAAACTAATTTTAATCTATAAAAATGACTATTGGCCTTTTAATCCGGTTAACGGTTAAGTATTTTCAATAAAAAATTCCGACTTTGAACTTTTTGAATGATTTGTAATTAATATAAGATATTCTTGTATTTGATAAAGAGAACTGATAAGTATAAAATTTTTTCATAACATAATTTCCGTGTCAGTGTAACACAATTTCACAGAACAAGTCAAGTAAAAAAAACATTAATGAATAAATGAAAATTATCAATTTCACATTAAAAGGCAGAATGAATTCACATTACGTACTTTGATGTAAATTAAAAAAGAATGCAACAAAATAGCAGAAAACTTTCATTTTACTCCCTGGTCTAATAAAAAAATGGTTTTAAAAAAATTCTAAAAAAATTTAAATTATTATTTGAAATTCTTCTTGAAAGAGGTTTGGTTGATTTGATGCTCAACGGTCACTTGTTCTACACAAGGACTAATCGGATTGGGACTTATAATTTTAAGTGGATTCCAAGCCACTAACATCCAAGCTCAAGGTGAGATTTGAACCCACGAACTGTGAATCCGAAGATCAATACGATTACCATTCGGTTGTTCCTTGAAAGAGGGAAATTCTTTACTGGATTTTATTTATGATCTTTTTGCCCATGAAAGTAATTTATTTAGGACTTCTGGCTTAAAGTGAATGCCGAACAATTATATCCATGCATAAAATGGGAGTCGAATCTACAAACTTATGAGGTGAAGACCAAATCAGTGAACATATTAGCTACCTTTTAAGCTCCTTTCAAAAATTCGTGCATTGGACAGGATGTTTGGTTTTTTGTATTAGTTCGGATTATAATTTTAAAAACTGGTAGTCTCTGTTGAATTAATTTTCTAGAGAAGAAATAAGTTTAGTGCGACAAAATAAAATTTAATTGTTTTGCAATTAGTGTTCATTGAAATTTTGAATGTATTTTTCTTATATAAAAAACGGGTGATTGTTTTATCTTTAAGTTTAATTTGTTTTTTATTGCCCTCAAATTACACAATCTATGTTTAAAATTTTATATTTTATTAGCAGAAAATGTGAACAGGTTGTTTCTTTGCACACAATTATAACTTAAGTATATTTACCTCTGAAAAAAATCAAAAATATGTATTTTAATTGTTGAGTGTAGGTTTCATTACAACACTAAACAGTATCTTCATTAAGCAGACAATCTCATATTTCAATAAATCTTATAAACCTTAGTTATTTGAAAATTTTAAGCTGTTAATTTTGCATAATGGTCTTGGTTGTCACACCAAAAATTGTAAGGCTACGAAATTTGTTATTTTTCTTGTCATTTCTTATTCGTGGTTTTTAATTATATTGAGAATTACAGTTTAAAAAGAAGATACAAAAAAAAACAAGCTGGAATCAAAACTCATGTAAACAGAAAATCTTTTACAGCTCTTGGTTTATTTTAAATGAAAGAAAGCCGTCCAACTTGTCTAGTGGTCAGCGTGCCTGACTGTGGAAAAGGAAGTCCTGTGTTCGAATCCTGGATCGGGCATGTATGTACTTTCTCTCTATATATATCCTGTCTTTGTCCTTTCTCTGTATGAATGAGGTGTGAATGGTTGCCTACCTTATAAACGGGTCCCTATGGCAAGTGTGTAAAGCAAAGTCCTACTTTCACCTACATGGTGCTCTGATTAAAACGAAAAGATGCTCCCAATCGACTTAATTCGCATGCATTCTTGGCTTGTCCAAGTGTCATTAGTTATCAACAACAACAACAAAGGAAAGAAATTAAAGTAAGGGGTTACTTTTCACGGTTACACACACTTCTACTGTTTATGTTTTAATACAGTTGAGTTTTCTACAATTTTTCCCACAATTATTTTTGTGATAGTACCTAATACGACCAGGAAATGATCAAAGGATATGAAATTTTGATACTGGAATAGAGTAAAAATTCGGAATAAAAGACCGATAAAAGGGCATAAAAAGAGATGTGTGGACGAGTAGGCCATCTTAAAAGTAGAGAACTGGAAATTAATGGCGGGGAGAATGGGAAGACCTGAGGAAGGCGCAGACCCAAAAAGGGCTGTCGTTTCCATGTTGACAGTGAATTTTTGTTATGTTTATATATGTTATTAAATATTTGCAATTTTATTAGTCACATGGAATGATTTATAGTTAGTAAAGATTAGCAACAAATAACTAAGCTTAAAAGGTTTGACACTCTTTCAATTGGATCTCTTGGAAAAAGAATGGGGTGTTTATATACAGTTTTGCTTTTGATTGTTTTATCATTTGTAATTTCGCTTATGCTTATATAGTTAGTTTCAATCTTAGTTTGAAAATAAATTCTGTCTCATCATGTTTACTTTATATTCACTTAACATGAAAATAGTGAGGTTCATGTATTATCCATTTCCCACTGTTCTCATAGTATGAATTTAACTATGGTAACAATAAAATTGATAATGATAAATATCTAAAAAGCTTAATAATGCATGTTTTCACTTTGATTCAGAATAGATTTTAATGTGATAAAACTTGAAATTTTTTCTCCAAGAACAGTTAACAAAAATATTTAATGTATTTTCATATATATATATATATATATATATATATATATATATATATATATATATATTTCTCAAATCTATTCAATTCTAAATCGAAACATTATTAGTAATAGTAACTTATTAATGATAATAATGCAATTTTAAAAAATAGTATATGAGATTATTCGATATTTAAAATATTATCAAGATATCAATCTGAATGTACCTTTTCAATGCCCTAATATCATTTCTCATGTTATAATACTATAATATCCATGTTTATTGCTATATTTGTGTTTTTAAACGATATAATTTAAAAATACTTCAGTTTTACGATAAGGTCTTCAGCATGTGATTGATGAGATAATGTAGTTTAAACAGCTGCTTTTTTAGGTACAGAATATTAGCTTGAGTAGAAAATCAATAAGCATTCAAAAATAATTCATGTAACAGAAGTACATTTATAAAGCTAATGTTTCATTCATCTCCAATTATTCAACCAGATTAATTACTTAAACTACTCATTTGCTAGTTTTAAGTAGAAAAACGTCGCACTATCTTAGATTTGGTAAGCCAACTTGATAGCATTTAGTATGCTTATAAGCAACAAATGGCTTATTGTAAATTTTTCTTCATGTGTAACACGCTTACTTTCCCAGAATATTTGCTTAAGAAAATAATTAACCATTGCAATGGACATCAAAAGGAAATAATCTCAAGCAACTTTCAGCAATAAGTAACCTGTATAAAACAGAAGTGAACACTTTTTGTGCTTAGAGAAGATTGAAAAGTTTTTACTTGAAAAGAGTGTAACGTGGTTTCAATAACTCGATCACGATTGAACTTAGATCATTTCTATGATATTTTAATGGTGTTTAGTGAGCATCATATGGACTCGTGAAGTTCATCAATTACATCATCCAGAAAGAAATTTTTTAGTCACTGAGCCGAATTAAAGGCTTCAAATGTGATTATCTAGAAACACCCAAAGATTCAATCTAACATGCGTTTCCATAGAAAGGGAAGGGTGGTTATTTTCCCGTGACTGTTAAAAAACTGTTATTAATTTATTGGTAGTTTCTTTTGGAAAATTGAGAGTGTTCATATAAAAAAGTTTGATGTTCAGCCTGTATGACGCATTTACATTTATTTCCCAAATTATTCACGGATTTGAGATATTTTATTTATGAATGAAGATGACATCATCCAGACCCTAGCATATAGGTAATGGTTGTTATGAGTATTATGAAAGAAATTCCATATGTTTATTAAGGTTAGTATCTATAACACCCATCACACTATAGCGATGGTTCAAATCTTTTTTGCTTTATTTTAAAATGGAACGTGCTTTGGAATAGATTTTATTTTGCATACATGCAAAGTGCACAAGAGGTGCGGGTCTTGGCATAGAGGGGGGTGTGGACAGTGCAATTTCTCAAACACACATCCGAACTCTTGTAATTCAACAGGCGGATCTAAATCAAAAGAAACGCCTTCACACAAAAGACATCCGCCACCAACGCATCACAAAGCATCACTTTTTAGAGAAAACACAAAAGAGGCAAGCCTATATGAGAAAGAAAAAACGCACAAGCAAAAGCAATGCGAAATATCGGTGGGTTAGAGATGGAGTTAAAAGATGACGAATAAATAGAAATAGCAGAAAACCGAGCCAAACCCGTAACTACGAGGTGTGAAGAGGAAAGAAGGCGGTTGCGTATACCCATTCAATTAAGCAATGTGTTTATAGTATTCTCTGTCTGGCAGGAATTTGGCGATATGCTGCAGCTGTAATTAAATCATTAGCCCAGACAGCTCTTCAGTAGGCATTTGGCGTGTGCCCTTTGAAATGTTTTCATTATTTCATGCATTAAATAGTGAGGGGGTTTTCCCCATATTTATATTTTTTCCCGATCGACGTCATTTTATTGAGCTATTTTTTTTTTTCAAAAAAAATTTTCATAAGGTTTAAGAAAAATTAGAAATAATTTTTATGAAATATTCTAAAACAGGAAATCAAATTGAACTTCTGTATTTTATAAAATTTAAGATATCTAAATTAAAAAATAAATGATACACAGCTGCTATTGTGTAATGTTAACATTTAAAGATGTCGTTTGCTGTTATTTATAAATGTAGCATTCAATAGTTAGCTGAGAATATTCAGACGGAATATTTTTATATTTTAATAATTTGATCTCTGTAGAAAGAAAATGAAACAAACTTCGAAGACCGTTATACGATTAATTTTGATGTTTTAAATTGTCAAGAGTTTTACCGATTTGCATCATTTAACTCAATTAAACAACGATTAAGAAATTAAGTAGTTTAGAATAGATAAAAATTAGATCAGTTTTTTTAATTTAATTATTTATTTATTTTTTTAATCTGAAAACATGCATACATATAGTTGATTAACTGGCAAATGTGTTTGACAGTCAATTGATTGCTTCACTTGGCTTCTTCATTTTATAAAATATAATTCCCTTTTTGAGAATCTTGATATCTTGAACTGATTTTAAAATTAGCATTTTGAAATCTGAGAGTTAAACATGAACTTTGAAACTATGAACTTCAAAATTTTATATTTTCATCTTTTGAATTTCTGGTTTTTATTAGAAATTGAACTTATATGAAAATGTTTATTTTTAAATTTAATTACTTTAACTGCCGCCCTTGTTTAGTGGTCAGCGTTCCTGACTGCGGATAGGGAGGTCCTGGGTTCGAATCCCGGTTTGGGCATGGATGTACTTTCTCGTTCTACCTATCATGTAGTTGTCCTTTCCTTGTATGAATGGGTTGTAAATGGTTGCCTACCCTATAAACTGGTACCTATAGTATGTGTGTACTGAAGAAGTCGGACTCCACACCAAAATATGGTTCAGTTGGAAAAGTGGAGCAAGGCACCCCATAATGCCAGCCTAGCTGTCACACGACAACAACAACAACACACACATTACTTTAAATACAACTGAAATCATATATTTTTGCATTCTTATGCATATAGACAACTAATTGTTATGAAGTATATTGTTTAATAAATACATCTTAAAAAGGGAAACATATGCATAGGAATTTTCACAACCTTGTACAGTGTATGATAAGAGCGGATGAATGTTAGACTTCTAGTCTCTAATACATGTATAATAAAAATAACTTTTTGTAGGTTTGTCTGAACCATAGTCATGTACATGTGATTCCCGCTTTTTTACTTTGAGGGTTCAGATTACCAATTCATAATGATGACATACATAATGAAGAATAATGGGTGAATTTCTAGCTTGGTTTTGGGCAAAATTTACATACTTGAAGAAAAGCGCATTACAGTTACTTTGAAACTATACACACTGTTGTTGTTGTTGTCTTGTGCCAGCCAGGATGACAATATGGGGGTGCGCTGCTCCACTTTTCCAACTAAACCATATTTTGGTGTGGAGTCCGACTTCCTCAGAACACACATGCCATAGGAACCCGTTTATAGGGTAGGCAACCATTCATACAAGGAAAGAACAAAGACAGGATAGACATAGAGAGGAAATACATTCATTCTCGAACTGGGATTCGAACCCAGGACCTCCCTATCCGCAGTCAGGCACTCTGACCACTAGACAGGATAGGCGGCAACTATTCACACTAAAGGACTTGTATGAAACTCGTTTTTCTCATCAATACAAAGAGAAAATTAGTAAAAATCACAAATATAATGAGATCCTGTCATAACTAACTACTCAATAATAATGCTAATATATGAAGCTTTACTGCGCGCTGTTTGAATTTCTGAGGTTAATATTAATAGCAAATTAAATTATCCCATCCGTAATTCAGAGACGAAACAGTGCTGCCAACAGATGCTTTTATGGATTAAAGAGATATCTAAAATCGAGCCTAATTAAACAGAAGACTAAATTATTTCTTTGTAAATGTCTTACGATACCTATACTCATTAAAAACTTGGAAAATGTCACAAAAAGATGAAAATGTTCTGGGAGTTTTTGAGTGGAAGGTACTAAGAATCATGTTTGGAGGTTTACAAGTTAATGGCACAGACGCTCAAATTCAGAACTCTATTGTTCTTTAAGAGAACTCAATATATTCTATTACATAAAAATTCAAAGCATTTCCAAGTTTCTAATGTTATTAGAATGAACAAAGAACGTTCAACACAGAAATAGTTTTGACCAGAACAAGAGCTAAGGGCCGACCCACTCTTAGATGGGCTGATTGTCTAGAAAGGGATTTTAAGAGGGATCATTTGGAAGTCCATGATGATTTCTGGAGGGAAACTCTTGAGAAGGCCCATCCAGGGCTGTCGTGTCACTGAGAAAGAAAGGACTATTTGTATTCAAAAGCAAAATTTTTTCTATTTGAAACAAACATTCTAAGTTTTATAAATAGATCAAAAACAATAATATATGAATATTATAATTTTAAATATATCATCTTAATATATGAGCATACGAAGAAAGAGGACAATCTTCTTTAAAATGAGAAGAAACTGACACAAAAAATAGCGACACTATATACACATTTCGCTTAACTTTATAGTATGGTGAGAATGGGCTGCAAAGTAGACATTATTTATGACTTTATGTGTGTGTATGTGTGATTCTTTTTATAAATTAAAGACACATCCGAGTGTTCACGGGTTCATTTAAGTGTGTTAATTTTGTAAAATATTTGAAATGATCAAATGAATTGATAAAAAATAATTCAATAAAGTATTTTAAAATTTGAAAAAAATGATTCAATAAAGCAGTTGAAAATTTAGCAATTGAGAAATGGAGAACCAAGATTAACGATAAAAAAATTAATACTTACAAACTACATTTTATGTACAAAAAATGATTGTGGGAGAACTTCAATAGAAAACAGAAATCACTCATGATTTTTTTAAAAAAAAGCAAAGCGGAACAAAATGTATTTATTGACCTGGCATAAAGTTAAAACATTCAGTCCATGATTATTATAAAATTACCTTACTCAATAAAATTTTAGTCCGATTTTTGGTAGGAGCAAAAACTAATCGGCTTAAAAAATTACCAAATGTGTGTATATATATATATATATATATATATATATATATATATATATATATATATATATATATATATATATATATGTATATAATTTGAAATTATTGTTTGTTTGGTTGAGTTAAAAAGAATGCTGTGAAATGCTGAATTAAAAAAAAAAAAAAAAACTTAGTACTCAAACTAAATACTTTAGTTGTTTTAAAAAATTAGCCTTTTCATCTGTTTTTTTTTCTAGCGAATCATCATTTTATAATTGTATTTGTTAATTCATTTGTTATGATTTCTTTTATTAAAGTTCTAATGTAATTTTTTAAACTTTTGATACTTGACATGTCCTTAAGTCAATAAACTTGATTTTTTTCATTTTGGGCTCGAAAAATGTTTTACTAGCATGGTATATTGCTTTTTGGGTTGGTTTACTGAAATTATAGTTGAAGGACATCTGTAATGGATACCAAATTGTCTTGTAAAATAACCCTATTACAAAAATTCATAAAAAGCGGAATATCTCTTTTAAAGGTTTAATAACGTTTTACCTTGAGTGGGGTTGTTGTTGCTCCAGCATGTTTACTGCATCTACCCCTGAGTTAGGTTCTACCAGTTGGATGGAAACAATCGGGTGGGAATCTTCCTAATCTAGAAGCAGGGACAAAGCAGA
Organism: Latrodectus hesperus; assembly: GCA_037975125.1. Classification (NCBI taxonomy): domain Eukaryota; kingdom Metazoa; phylum Arthropoda; class Arachnida; order Araneae; family Theridiidae; genus Latrodectus; species Latrodectus hesperus. Next base: position 26,377,105 of record CM075850.1, on the reverse strand, counting down.
AAACCCCAATATTTGGCCTGCCACCCCCAGAGGTATCATTTCACATGGAAGACATTGCGACCACAACATATTTAACGTGCAATGAACACGACATATCTTCGAACTCACTACCTTCAAATGATGAGTACGACTTCCTAGCCAGCCAGGTCACAGCGGCCCTATACCTTGAGTGGTGTTATAAGGAGTAATATCTGAAATATGAATGACTACCATAAATTAGTATCAAAAAGGATTCATTTAATGATTTGGGCACTTACTGAAAAATTAACTGTCAATCATGTTTGGAAAAGAGTTTCTGAAAAATCTTTAATCCATCACAGTATCTCAAAAAAAATTTACTTCAAACAAATTTTGTAATCAACTTTTAACATTAATGGAATTTTATATGTAATGGCTCATTATCTTTACAAATTATTTAAAGTAGTTCTCAATAAATTTGTTCAATATAGAAATACAGTAATTGAAAATGAAAATCATCAAATTTATAAAATAATAGACATGTTTATTGATAAATCCATGACAATCTAGTATAAGCGTTTTATTAAATTTATTAAAGACGTGTTGCCAACAAAAAGCGTTTTATTCTGTAATCGAAGTAAAGAAATAATATATTAAAAATCATTATTCATGGCACCTATATATATATATATATATATATATATATATATATATTCACTCGATTTTTTAGTAATAGCGAAGGCTTTTTATAAAAATAATCTCAATATAATTATAACCTATTTTTCGTAAATTCATACAGCCACATTGTAGCACAACCTGTCGGCAGTAATCAGAGCTAATTTTCACTCACACAACTCTGCACTATATTTTATACCCTTCATATTAAATATACTCTATCTTCAATTCTACCTTTTTTAATTTATTCCACTCTAACGATAAATAATTTTTCTTAAAGCATAAAATTTAAGCTTCTAATTCATAACCAAATTATGCTATCTGTAATGAAGGTCAAAATTTAATATCAGGAAATTTTTTTGAATAAAAAAATTGATCCAAATTAACATATCAAGTCTTTCAAATCAAAAAACAACTATTATTTCAAATTCAAAGAACAACATAAGAGATGCAACAAAATATTTTGTAGCTTTAAAAACGCGTTGTATAATGATTTATTCACTTTCTGGAACAATTATTTCCCTTTTATCAATTCCATCAATTACATCTACTAAATTAGCAAGCTCTCTCTTCCGTAGCATACGAAACACATTAATTTCTTCTTTTCTCATAAAATGTAAGAACTTACCATTCATTGGAAGTTGAAAAAACATGGAATGATTTGTGCTCTAGTGGCGCCAACCATTGTTCCATTTCACACTCTTCCAAATGTGAAAAGTGGACGATGAGTGGTACAATGAACAATAGCCTGTCAGCTGGACACAAAAGATATCCCGTCAAAAAAAGTGCAGAGCCATGCGGAATATCTCATAATTAAAGATTGGCACTCCTGCCTATTAATTAAGAATCTTGGCTACTTTCACTCGATATTGATATCTACACTATTGGCGCCTATTTTGGCGGTAAGAACTGAGAATTCTTTTGTGCTAAGATTTAGAATCCTTTTGCCAGATGTGCCACTCAGATATCTTTACTCTTAAAAAATAAATAAAACGCTTACAAGTCTTGGAAAAGTTTTTGTTGCGTGATCTTTTGTTCTTAAAAGTGCATCGGTCATGATCATTGGCAGATGTTTGTAGAGATAAATTGCATGTTTGTATGAAATCCGTCATTTTGATTTAATCTTCAAGTAGTTTCTAAGAATGATCTTTATCGAAATGAGGATGAAATGCTTTTTATATCTGAAAAATCATATGTAAAGATCAAAAAATAAGATTCACATTTTTAATTGTCATTAATTATAATGTTATAGCGCAATATAGTTTGGACATAAAATACAAAAGTGTGAAAAACATTAGAGTAAATTTATATAATTTATTAAATTTAAATTGTTCATCTGATTTTATCTTTTTTTAAGAAATTTTTTTAAGTAATCATATAGTTTCATTTATGTAATATATTTTTTATATTTTCATATACATATGAAATGCAATTTCATTTAATATTTTAAAATGAATTAGGTTTTAGTTATCATTAGAGATTAAGAATTCTCATTTTTCAGATTCACTTCTTATTCACATATTTTAACACATTCACATATTTTACAATAACAGTTACAAAATTTCAATTTTAATTGAAATTTATGTAAAGCGCGTACTTTTTATTTATTGTATATATTCAGAGAAAAAATGCCTATTTTTGAATTTAGCTTAATCAAAATAAGTAAAAATTTCAATCAAGACAAGTTAAAACTCATCAGTTTTCAGAGTTTCCCATTTTTGAAATTTCAATAGAGCCTACTGTCTGTGACAAAAAATGCTCTGATAATGTGTCACGCAGGTGATATTTAAATTCATAACAGGTTTGCAACATCGTCATATATCAATCGGGTAAGATTTTTGAGACTTTATAATTTTTAATTATATATATATATATTTCTTTTTAGTGTGCACACACACACACACATACGTACACACACACACACACACACACACACACACACACACACACACACATACATATATATATATATATATATATATATATATATATATATAAAGATTTTAGTATAAAATATACAAATTTAGACGGATGTTTCCCCACTTATGGAATAATTTTCTATTCAAACTACGCTTTTTTGAGGAATCCATACTTTGTCCATTAGTTAAAAGATCTAGATAGTATGTTGAATGATGTCAAACAAGTATTCAACTCAAATTATGTAAACCAATACATCTATTCACACAGAAGAGTATTTTTATTTTATACTTAAATGTATGAATTAACGTAATTTTTTTAAAGAGCTGACATTTACTACATGCAAAAAATTTATATTCTCTAATGGAGATGCAATTCTCTTGCAAAATGAATCTAGCCACAATTTCTTAGTGAATTTGTGAAATAAAAGTGTGTGAAATAAAAGTTTTGAAACACTTTCATGGTCGCGGTTAATGTGCAGAGATGAACCCCATTGAAAATTTTAAGGTATCATTAAGAAGTTATTGAAGAAAATGAAACATGATTACCATTGTGCTATTCATTAACTCAAAGATTAATATTTTTCCCCATAGCAACAATATTATATCTTAAAAAATTTATTCGAAAAATGAAAGAATTTCAACTTTTCGTGTTCGAAAAGTTGAAATTAAATTAATGGGTACAAAACAATTAATTGTGGAATATTAAGGTGCATATAAAGTTAGATGCGAAAACACATGAGCTATTAAATTTTATTAGATTATTATATAAAAATGTTCATATATTTGTACATATAAAAAATTTCTACAGTCAATATAACGTGAGATTTTTCCGATAGTACTTTTATTTCATAAAGTAAAAGGCCTGATGTAAATTGTAAACATTTTAACATTTATTGTTCTATATGTTGCTAATATTTTAAAGCCACCCATGTAATGAACTATCAAACATTGCAGTTCTATTTTAAGGCAATATAGTCTATCCCTCACATAAACAGCCTAAAAAGAAAAACATATATATACATATATGTATACATATATATTCTTAGAGAACGAAGTTTTTTTACTTGTTTGTGATAGAAATCTTAAAAATTTCAAACATTTATTCTGGTTCAAGACGTTTACCGTACTACAAAATACCCGGAACGAATCTCTGTATTTTGGCATAAAGAACAGTCTAGGTGTACTTGATTATTAATAAGACTACATACAAAGGTATTCAAAACTTAAGCTGCAATGTAACTTGTAAGTAAATATCCATGAAATTAAAAAAAGCTCTTACGATCAGTATAATGAACATGCAATTGAGTAAAAAAGACATGCGTATGCAAATGTCAGGAACCAATCATCATAGGCGACGTGAGCTTACACAAAACGCGTAGCCCAGGAATATATACAAGGAAGGACGAACACGGACAATTTTAAGGCATTCGTTGCAAGCGAATTATTTGATGAAATTTTCAGATGACTTCATACGTGGAAGAATGATTGGAAAGCTGAAATAATGGCATAGTGAGATATCAGTATCACTGAAAATTTCGGAATCAACAAAAGTATTGTTTTGTGTATTTGGAAAGTCTTCCAAGCCATAGGTACAGCTATTATAAAGGTTGGTGGTGGCTGTCTACGGAAAACAACTGCAGGGGATAATTGACTCATTGTCCTGCAAATGAAAAAAAAAACCCGAAACGAATCAGCAGCCTCCATTACTTAGAAACTGTGTACAGTTACAGGCATCGCAATTTATTATGTCCAGACGCTTTCACAAAGGTGGCCTACTCGCCCACGTCCTGAACCCTGCATCCCTTTGGAAGTTTCCCATCGGTTTCACTGCTTAAAGTGCTGCCAGGATAAAAAAAACTGGACTTCTCATCAATAGAATCGTATCCTCTTTACGGATGAGAGTCGTTTCAGTGCCACAAGAGATTGTCAACGCCATTTTATTTGAAGAGAAATCGACGCAGTTTCATTCCAGTAACATCATGGAAAGAGACATCAAGATGATCCTGAAATTATCGCCTGAGAAGGCATTATGCTGAACGGGTGGACCGAGTTTCACATTTTCGACAGAGGATCTGTATCTGGAGATGGCTTTTTTAGGAGGTGGTAATTCCCAATGTGCGTCTGTTCTAATGTGCCTTTAAAACAGATTTCGTTTCCATGTATGATAATTCACGGGGACATAGGACTCCTACAGTTCAGCAGCTGGTGGAAAGGGAAGATATCACTCTAATAGCAACATACTACTTTGATTTAAATCCTACAGAAAATACCTGAAATGCTTTGGAGAATCGCCTTGCGGCACGATTACGTCCTTCAGAAAACATTAAACAATTGAAACCGATGTTGTTTGAGAAATGGGCACGCTTACCTCAAGAACTGTGGGTCAGTCTGGTATTGAGTATGTAGAAATAGTGAGAAACAAACCATTGAGACCAAGAGAGAGAGAGAGAGAAAGACATCCCATACTAAGAAACACGTGTTTGCATCTTTCTTCTTTACAAACAATTATATGGACCGATTCTAGGAATTCAATAGTCCTTTTTGTTTGATTCTATACCGTATATATCGTATTTATTTTTGCGAAATTACATTTTTGTCATCTCTAAAGTACAAAATCCTGTCATTACCATTTTGAAATTTCATGTCTCTCAGACAATGTGTCGAGGAGTGATGTCAAAAAATATCTTTGTAGTTTTAGTTTTTCATTCTAATGTGTATTTATTTCACTTGCAATCTGCAGTTATTCATATTGATGCACTTGAGGTGGTTAAATTTTGTAGAAGTTTTTCCTCGTTATCGGCTTAATTAATCATAACACAAAAATGAAATGTTTCTGAACTGCCTGTTGGAAATGGATAGATTTAAGTATCCGCGTGTACTTACACAGTCTTAAATTTGCACACAAAAACCCATGTAAATAACATAGAATTACATTTAAATAACATAGAATACATGGTTTAAGGTGTGTACTATTACAAAGTCAAAAATTTAATATTTTAATTTTTTAGAAAGAATATATAAGTGTGAACTATGCTTGTACTCGCAATTTAAAAAATTCTAAAAAGCTTCATAATTTCAAGATAGATTTTAGAATGAAATTTTTGATGGTGAGTCAATGTACTTCTAAGCAGGAGATGAAAAAACTATTATTCCCAAACATCTAGATTATATAGCATCATGGGAAAGGAATAGATTGAGTTTGTCCTGTGACTGTAATAATACCACACCAGTGAAAGTATCGTGTAACCATACCAGTAACTGGTATACGAATGACTAAATAAAATCTCTTATTAACTCATTTATTTTCACTTACAGTTTTTTTTTTAAAGTGAAAGTCCAGTGAAAGTGACCAGGATACTACAAAAATTATATCACTTTATGCAAAATCCTGTACTATGGAAACATTCATCTTTCAGTCAAGTAGATTATTATCTAATTTATGACCAGGATATAGCAACATTCTATTTTTCGAAAATTTTCCCAGGTCCCATCCCAAGCTTTTAAGTAAATTTATAAAAAAAATTTTTTATCAAAAGAAGTAAGAATATGAATTTACGAGCATAGCAACCAACAATCAGCATAGCATATTTAACTATGGCTTTAAAACCAAAAACAACGTAGGAAAATGTATAAACAAATGCATTATGTGTTATCATTCATCTGACATTCATACGCTTGAAATATGTTTCTACATTTGCAGTGCCACAAAATCTTTATTTTTGGCGTTTTTTTTCCTGGCACAGGTTATTCTTTGATCTGGTGCGCCCTGGTCTCCGGACGGTCATTAATCGCGAGGGGGGCGTAGGCGTTTTCATAAATTATTCCGGTCGCGAGCCCAGCACCCCATAGATTAGAGAGAGGAACTAATATCTTTATGACCGATAAGAGGGGACAGAAGTTCGGTTTCGACACTCTTTGTTAAGTAGAATAGCCTTCTTATCATTAGGCCTTGGAAAGGGGCTCTTGGACAGCAACTTTTATGTCTTTACATAAATAGCAAACGCTCCCTTTTTCATTTTTTCTTGGAAAAAAAACTAAAAAAAACTTAATGACTTCTATTCTATTTTTCCAACAATTACTGATTACAGCCTACGTCGTGATATTTTTTTATCAATTGTGGTATTTTGAAAATAAACTGAACTATTAAGAGGGAATTCTTATTCGTGTACTTGCCAAAAAATCACAAAAAAAAAAAATCAGCTATTTGCTATTGTGTCAAACATCAAAACTGACTTTTTTAGTTAAAATATACTTAATAAGTGAAATTTTACATAAATGAAAACATAAAAACAAAGTTATGTAATTGTATCAGTTTCATTGGCTTACACATACACGTAAAAATACACGTCTTTCCTATTCTCTGCTGTTGTACATCAAATTAAAATTAAATCTAATTAAAAATTTAAGATGTCAGGAATAGATATGATTACTTATATAATTCTAATTTTTTTATTTTATTATTTTTTTTAAATTTCAATTTTCGATCATTTTTTTACCATTGTTTACTATAATTTTATTTGTAGCAAAAAAATTAGTTTTCTTCGTTATAATATCATATTCAAGTTATTTTTTAGTTTAATTCTATTTTTGATTTGTTTTGTAGTGCATATCTCTAAATAACACACATTAGAAATTCAAACATAAAAAAAATTATTGATCATTTAATATTCCTTATCTTCGGTATCAGACTTAAACTTTCAAATCACAAATAGACTAAAATTTAAAAAATTAATATTAAGAGTAATATATCTAATTTTAAAAACTTTACACACACATCTACAATTTTATTCTATCAAACTCGGTAACTCTAAAATGCTTTATATTTTTCGATTGTTATTTGATGAATTTCAAATAATTAATTAGATTTTTATTTAAGTACTTTAAAATAAGAATTTTTTTTATTATCATTTCATCAATTTTTTTCAAACCTGGAAGAAATTAATATTAAATTATGTACACAAATTTAAATAATTATTTTCCTCTTTCATACTCAAATTTAGATAAACGATTTTTGCATTTGTGAGAAACGCAAATTGTATAGTTTATTTCAAGATTTCTGAAAAATTATTTGGTATAAATACATTTGCGTTTCCCAGTATCAAATATATAAATTTTTTTCAGAGATTAAACCCCTATTAATTTCTTTCACATACTTATCATCCATTAATTTTTTTATTATTAGCTAATTTTTAAAAAGACAGGCTATCTTTTATCGAAACTATGTAATTTCTTAATAAATATATAAAATTTTATATAATTGTATTCTACCAGCTTTAGAACAGCTAGTTTTCTTTTCTGGTTTTATTATTTTCTTAAATTTTTTCAATGAGATATAAATCTTTCAGATTTCTTTTATACAGACCAATATTTTTTACCTTCTATTCTGGCTGCAAATCATAAATCAATACTAAAACTTTTCTAAGCAGTTTAATATTGTAATTTGAACAATATATTCATTTATCATCTTATTGTCTATGAAAAGTCCAGCCGAAAAATAGTAGTTCAAGTCCTTTCAGTAATTATTAATTGATATATTATCCACTTCATGGTTTCAAAGTTAAATTCAACTGAACTTCCACTTTGGATACACAAAAACTACATTTATTTCTCTTATAGGAATTTTTTTGAAGTCAGAATTGAGGGATTCACATTTTCATTCTTATGATCCGATAAAGCATAATATTTTAATTAAATTTATATTTCTGAATGGAACACCGACCCATCCGAAGGTATGCGATGAGTGAACGTCGTTGCGTAATCCAGTCAAGAGATACACCACAAGGCCGAAGCCAAGGTTCAGGTGGTCGCAAAGGTCAAATGACCGAAAGAACTCCCAGCAAGTGGTGGGGTGACCCAAACCACTATAAAAAAGGCTCAAAGTGATGGGGCGGAAGAGACGTTCATTGGAACTCGCTCTGACTGGAAGATTGGGACCAATTTGGCCTATAATAATTAAATACAGACAAGGTTATAAAACAGTATGATACAAGATAAAATACAGATAAGAAATTTTACACATGTACAGAAAACAGAAGAGTGGAGTCAGCCAGTGAATTGGTAGTGCATCTCTTGCAGTAGATCTCCTGGATCCCTTCCGGAAGCCTTTGTTGGAGGAGTTGTGGGGCTCCATCAGCTCTGGCAGAACTTGGGAAATGGCGTGTCCTGACACATCAGCGTAGTGCTCACAGTTGAATATGAGGTGATTGACGTCTTGAGTCTCTCCATCATGTGGGCAGATGTCATCTTGTCCATGGAATCATCTTCTATAGGTTCCAAAGGAGCCATGACCGGTGAGGAACTGGTTGAAGTATAGAAGTCTGCAGAGATTCTTTTTCTAGTTACTTTAGGAAAGAATAAGTAGAGTCTCCTGGTCTTGGGGGAACACTCCCAGAGATGTTGCCATCTGTGCAGTTCGTCTACATTGGTAAGGGTGATAAGCTGTTGCCTGATGAGTCGGACTGTGATTCCAATATCCTCATTTGTGGTTGCGTCTTTATCCGCTTTCTCATTGAAACGGATGCCCACATGTGCTTTTACCCAGTGAAAGGTAAAAGTTTGGGCGTGAGAATCTCCTTAATTGTCGCTGATGACGTCACTTAATTAAATTTATATATACCTCTATCTAAATTCTTATAAATTTTGATCCAATAAAAAGAATCATAGAGGGAAAGAAAAATATGTAGCAGTTCCGGGTTCGGTATAGACTTGATACCCTTTGGTTTGGCTAAAAATTTGCCAATCGTTCAGCTATTGTGTAACGGCCATCTTGAGAGTCACATTTTGGCATCAAAAAAAAAAATCGCCAAAAGATCAAGAGAATTGTAAACTTTTACCACATTTTCAATTAAAAAAATCAACCAATGGGATCAACAGAATTCTTATACTAATAAAATGTATAAACAAGTGCATACAAATGTATATAATATTTCAAAAATCTTTATTTGAATAAATAAACTATTCAGTAGTTCAAATAATCAAATTCAATTGATTTAGAATAAATATATCCTTGAACACAAGACTTCCATATACTCTAAAAGAAACATGATATATACTGTCTTCAATTTCTTTATCTACTACAATTTGGCTAATGCTTTTAGGCACTAGTTATACAAAATGCAGATTAAACAATACATCCACGATTACTTAGATAATATTTTGGTAAATGGAGCACACATTCAACTTTAAAAATTCCATGCACGAAAAAAGAGTGCAGGCGCAATTTCATTCATTTTAACGATGGTTTTACAAAGCCATCGCAAATAATGGAGCATGAATTGCAATTTCTTTTTGTAGGTTTTCTTTGAGAGTTGATTTCCCATCACCAGTTAAATCAATTCCTTGATATGTTGTCCTATTTTCAGCATTAAAACGAAATCAGAAGAACTCTGTTTTAAAAAATGATTTTTCATAATATATTACTAAATTTCGTTTCCCTGACAGGTTATTTAGATTTTACTTACTGTCGTGCTTGATGATTAAGCACGTTCTCAATTACAACAAAGAACAGTATAAAGAAAGTAGCTTCAGCTGTCACCGATGAAGAATAAAACCCAAGATCACTTGTGAATGTACAAAATTTGTCAAATAAAACATGCGACCGTTTTATGCATCGATTATATGCAGCATTGCGCACGAAGTGATCACAGATCCATTGTCGATTGATCGATAAGTATCATTTTTCTTTTAAAGGCTTTCAATACCATGCTTTTATTTTGCAAGTATCTGTCATAATCATTTTTAAACTACAGCTCCATAAATTTTTAATTTCAAATATTATTTCGCGCTTTGTTTAAATTTCAAGTAGTTTATTATGTTGCATGTTGACATTGTTAATGAAATAAATAATATTTTATATTCATTTTATTGCATTTACATATTATTTTTATTGTTATCTGAAAAGCGATATTGATTAAAAAATTTTTGCTTAAGTTTTGCAATAGAGGTCACAACAATGGCAAAAGCTTATAATTTTTACTGCAAAAAAATTCATCATTTAGAAAAGCTGTAAATTTATAGTAAAGGATAAAAAAGAACCAATTTTCTATAATACAGTTCATCATTTATATTATTTGTTGTAAATAACATGGTTCCTGCTGTTTATATAAATAAAATACCACAAAATTACATTTGAGATAAATGTGTATCCTCCAATATAAAAAAATTGGATTAATTGAGTCGATATAAAAAAATTGACAAAGAATAAACTAAAATTTCAGATTTTGATCTCAAATTGCGTTTTATGTGATATAAAATATGGTGATATAGCATTACTCGGCCAATTTTTTTTTGCATAAAATTTGTGAACCATAAGAAATGCAACGTACTGGCACACATAAGAGATGGTTTTTATATAACAGAAATTAAGTTTTATTAAGTTAATACTTTTTAGTAGATAAAATTCAATTCATGCGTTACCAAACTCGACAAGTATTGATTGTTACTTTTTATTAAAAATGCTAATTATAAATTACGATTACTATAAAACAAGCAAATCAAATAAGATAAGGAATCAATAAAAAGTAATATAATTTTCAAAAACAAGTAAAATTACAATAGATAAGAACTTTTACGTCTAGAAGCAAAAATTTAAAACTACATAAAACTCGAGTATGAAGTCATTAAGAAAGATTTATGAGAAATAAAATGGAAAATTAAGGGTTTCATATGATGGTAAGGCATATGAATAATTTGCTATCATTATGACGCAAGGGATAGAAATGATGAAAATAATAACAAAAGTAAAATATAATTTATTATACATTACTTTATAATTGTATTATTTAAATTTTATTCAAAATTATTCAAACATAGTCCTTCAATTCCTTTTTAGAAACATTTTCAAAAATTTGAACTTATTTTTGCAAAATTAGACAAATTGATATTAAAGTTATAGTAAGAAATGAGCGAATCACTTTATAAAGATTAATTCTGAAATTATCGATATTGTTCAATGGAATGATCAATTAATATTTTAGAGTTAAAATACATATATATTAATTTAATTTTTTTTAAACTGCATATTGCAAAAATTAAGATATATACACTGAGAACATAGAGTTTAATTTTATAAAAAGCATCCTCAACGCGAAGTTAGTCCCAAAAATTATTTATCTACAGCCAACTTTTTGAAAATAATTTATTATCTATCGTGTTTTTTCTATTCAAATAATAGTGAATACATGTACCCCATTAGAGCCTGGAGATAATCAATTAAAACAGGCCAACCTCAATTTTCAACAAACAATACCCTTTACTCAAGAAACCACAAAGCCAATTTCAAAAACTGATTTAAATACCATCCAGCAGACTTTCTACACCATCCTTCATCTAGATCTGCCGATTCAATTAAGTAGCGATTAATGAGCGATCCATCAACAGATTTCATCACTACTCGGCAGATATCAGGCCGTCTTTCTTTTTATCAAAAAAGAAAGGAAAATAAAAATGAAAAAGATAACTTTCAAGTGAGAAAAGTCAATTAAGAAATCCCAAGTTTCTAATCAGTTTCTTGTCTATGTTTCCAGACAACGGCATCAGGAATCAGCTTCGCTAGTTGGTACATGAAGATAATACAGTAGTTGCATTCTCTTTCTCTGTGTGCGGGAAAGATCAACTGGATGGATCATTTATTAACCGTGAAAGGCAAAGATAGAGGGGCAAAAAAGGAGTGCTGAATTATAGATTTGAGCTGATGACGCGAACGGAATATACGAGGGCACACCCCATTGATGGGCAACGGCTACCGTTGACTATTTATCCACCTGCATACATTCAATTACTGGAGCTGATGTGGCAAGAGATGATGGGCTTTAAAATATAAAATTCAAGAGGGTAGAGCAGGTTTAATTTATTATAAACAAATAAAGGCTCGTTTTAATATATATTTTATCAATGTGTGTGTGATATATAAAATTGAATATATTAATAATCTTTATTTACTAAAATTAAATAAGGATTCGTTTCTAAATCATTTTTTTCTGATATGAAAATTGCCTTAGTAAAATTCATTAAGTTTGCACATTTTATTCAACAAAGCGTATATAAAAGCATATATGTTTAGGTTATGTGTTTTTTATGTTATACGTATTGTTTATCTCATTTCTTGGTATTGTAAAGTAATTTGGAGAAAAATTAAAATAGGAGATGAAGAAACAAAATAGTATTTTGTTTCTTCAACCACTTGTACACAACATACCTTGCCAACAAAAGTTAACAGAAATAATACAAAACAATATTTTCAAGTGGAAGCTCTAAATCTAACACAAATTCATAAATATCACCCAATTGACTAGCATAAGCTATAGAAAATTAGGTATGTGCACGCAGTGCATTTATTATTCCAAATATTTTAGGCCAGTGAATAATATTCTTTATTATAGATTCATTTTAATTTCTGATATAACTGTCAGAAAACAATTGCAATTTTTTTCTTCAAAAATCAAATTTTCTTACATTTTGTGGACAAAATTGTATATAATCACTGGTATAAGAAACAACTAGATATATAACAAAATAAAAAGGATAATACTGTAGGATTTAAAAAAACATTTTTAATGTGAAATACATTTGAAGTTTAAAAAAATGTCTACAATTTTACTAAGCAGGTGAAAAACTTATGGCACAAAGCTTCACATTTTTATTTGGCAAATGCATATTTTTTGTAAGGTAGTGCAAATGGAGTAAAAAAACTCAAGGAATTTGTGAATAAGGAGATAATATTTTTTCAAAGCATCATTTCAAAATGGAGGGTCATGGGGGTCGTCCTCGTCGGTTTCGTAGTCCCTCGTTATTTCTATACTACCGTACACTTGCTCCAGCATCTCCAGAACCAGATCTTGGATGAAATCTACATCCTCAGGTGGGCAATAATCGTCCCTGCTGGACCTGGAGGAAATGAGAAACAAAACATTACATCAGTAATTGCTCTCATTTAAAAGAGAATCATTGCTGCCATTTTAACAAACCTAATTATGATAAGCATGCATTTTTTTACTTGATGATATTCTACATCTTTAAAGCAAAAACATCATTTTGAGGGAAAAAATGCTCATTACAGATAAATAGAACAAAACAGTAGATAAATAGTATCCATTCACACACGTCTCTTTCACTGTAGGAAATGATTTTTATATGAAATTTTATTTTAGTAGTCGTAAATGTTTTAGCTTCAGCCAAAATTTCTGACTTCATAAAAATGTTGCATCGATAATAGCGGGTCATAGCAAAGGTATAAAGTGTATTTAATCCTATTTTTAAACTATTGAATACAATTCAATGGATTATTTAATAAAAGTTATCAAAAAGAAGTCTTCATTATTTATATTATTGATATATTTTTGACGAGGAAGCGAATCTTTTGGTAAAAGATGATAGTAATTTAACGAGGTTAATTATTTAATTTTAACTTTATTAACTACAAGATAATAATACATAACTTCCTTTGTATTCATTACTATAAAAGTATAAGAACATTCCTTTATGATTAGCATAGTTTTTAGTGAATAGGCATATCCGAAAAGTAGATATAATAAATTCCTCAAAGGAGGTTTTATTTCCGAAAACTACTTTGTTTTAGTTACCTGGAGGTACATAAAGTGGCATCGATTACAAAATATGCGAAAACTGATGATTTAACAAGGTTAGAAAAATATTTGATTAAAACATTTTAGTAAATATTTATCCATAATTTATAACATTGCACATTTTCTTATAGGTTAATAACAATAATTTTTCTGTTAAATTATAGTGTTTCAAACATCACATGTAGCATGAATATATTAATGTGATATTTTGCGAATAATACTTTACAGCGGGGGGTGTCACCATCAGAATCGCTAAATGTTCGAGAACAATAATTTAGCAGCATTTACTGGACTACGGCTCAGCAATTAGTTTGCTTTATGACAATTCGAATGAAGAAATAACTCATTATGAGTCTTATCACAAGCATTTAATGACATTGTTCATACCATCACTAGGACTTTATTCAATTGCATTGTGTCGTGGCCACAACACGATGACCACCACCCTCTTGTCCGACCTCGCCCCCGCTCTCTGACCGTTACGGTCATCGTGGTGAGACCATCTGGATCACTGGTCAATTAACTATGGAGACACTCTCCCCTCGCTTTAATAATGACATAGGAATTCATTAATAATCGAATGCCTGACCGCTTCGCCCTCCCAGACAGCAGGACGGGGCAGTGTCTCTTTAACTGTAACCGAGTGAAAGCCCGTGTGCCGATTAAGATGTCCAATTAAGTGCCCGGTGGTCCATTATCGCCGATGATCTCGGCTTAAAGAGCAAACTCTAGGACTTATTTAGCAGGTTATTAAGGCCATAATATGATATCGCTATTGGATCGAAGTTAAAAGCCATTGCCTAATCTATGGTGTCAACACGATGACGAAATACGGAGATCATAAAAGCCATGAAGAAATGTAAGTGATGCCTTGAAATAATCTTAATTAGAATCGTAAAGCACACTAACTTAAAACAAAATTAATCAAATTTATAAATTAATAGGCATAACTGTATAAAATAAAAAAAATCAGTAATGAAAAAAATTTTTTTCCGAAATAATATCAAATAAAATGAATTATTTGTTTTATATTTAAATATGCAATTAAAGAACAAAATGATTAGCATTTTTACACACATTTTACAGTAAGCATTTCGAAAATGATTTAATGAGATTTCTAATAAAATGCCGAATCACCTTTTATAGTTTTCAATTATTGTATAATAAAGGAATTTTATAATATTTGAAAACATGATAATTTTCTTATACATTTAAAATTAATTAGAGAAACATATGTTCAAGAGAATAATCATATTTCTAGTAAAAAATAATAATATAAATACTTTAATAACATAATAGTATTTTCAAAAAAGGCTGTTTCGTCAAACTTTAAATATTAATTTGGTGGTTGTTTACAGTTTTCATATTTTATCAAATTTTAAAAAGTAACTATATTAACAGAGTGACTAATATTACAGCCACATTAAATTATATAGAGTATTTTGAAAAAGTTATTTGAATATTTATACATCCTTCCTTCATTTTAATATATACAATTTAAAAATAAATTGCTTTTTACAAATTACGCGATTCAATCATACGGCATTAACATGCTTATTTAATTGCTACTAAATAGCATAATAATATTACATAAAACAATTTTCTTGCAAATTGAAAATAATAATTATTATGACTCTCGAATATTGGAGGGAATTTTCTAAATTCGAGTATTAGCTATAAATTATTGTGCCTCCTGTTTTTAAAAAACTCTTTTATGATTAGGACACGAAAAATATTTGTTAGAGCCATTACATTCTTTTGAACGCTTTAAGTGATAAGTTTTGACTACAGAATTCACACATTAAGAGTGACCTAATATTGTTACAATTGCCTTTTCCCGAAAATCTGTGAAAATATCTGTAATCAATCTTCCCAACAATTTCAAAAACAAAACCTGTGAAATAGTTCAATTCTCAAATTTTAATAAATAAACATGAAATGAGAATACATTTAGCAATTAGATATCCTACTGCACTTACCTTTTTAAAAATGTTCATTCACTTCCCCTTTACGATAACATTTAAGTTTCCTTCCAATGGTTTACTCAAATTGCATTTTCTTTATAAATTTAAATCATATTTATGAAAACTGCATTTTAACATTAGTTTGACATTTGGCGCAATTTTTGAATTATATTTCAAATAAAAACTTTACGATTTTAAATACATTGTCTTTTCATCTTAAAACTTTTTTGTTAGCATTTCTTAGGTTCGAGACACTTTTGGAATTTGGATTAAAAAATGGGATTTAATTCACAACATTATTTTAGACAGTTTGACATTTTATTATTAATTGAATTGTTAAATAAAATTGAAATAAGGTAGGAAATAATTGTAGTAAATAATTTTATCTAATTCGTACGTTAGCTAATAATAATGCGCAACTTATGAAAATTTTATATAAATTTTGAAAAATTCGCGTGATTTATTTTTACATTTATTGTAAATAAAATAATCATAAAAATGTTTTATTTCTTTTGCAGAATGTATAAATTAGTTTATTATTGTCTTACAAGCAAAACACTTAAAAAAGTTATTTTCACATTATTTTCGTTATAAACTTTATTTTATAAAAAAAAATAAAGGTTTTCTATAGTGTTTTTTTCAAACATTACTCAACAGCATTAAAAGTGAAATAAAGTATTCAATATTCCATTGATTATTATATTCAATAAAGATTACATGAAACTCATTTCTATTGCTAACTCTAAAAAAATTTCGAATTCAACAGAATGCCAGATTCCTTCTAATATACTTTTATAAAAATAAATATAAAAAATTTTTATAAAAAAAACATTCCCATAATATAATCTCTTAAAAATAGCGTTAAAAAATAAAAGCAAATATAATAATGGAATTTTCAGCAATACTAAATTTAATTAAAAGATTAAATTTAATTCTATAAATATACTAACAAGCTATAAATCTTTTTATAAATTTTCAATTTTCTGCCCCAGCAATTTTTATTTACTAATACTAGAGCAATTCATAAAGATAAATTTAATTTGTCTGTGACTCAAATGTTACATTATTTTTTATGCATTTTTTGAATTTTAAATTCATAAAAAATATGACAATTTTCAGCTGGTTTGTTTCTGCTTCACAGTTTCTCGGTCAAATGGTTGCCCACAGAGGCTGATTCAACCAAATTAATTTACTGAAATTAAATTGATTAACAATTTAAAGAGAATTATTACAAAACACCAAAGTAAAAGTATTTACGCGCATACTTTTGAGATAGTGATTGGAATTGACCCTTCAAATACCAGTATAACTAATTTTCTAAGAATGTAAACAGTTGTTACTTCTAATTAGTTCTAATAGGATATGTTCTAATACATTATGACGCAAAGAACGAAGCTTTTAAGTGAATAACCGAAAATCAAATTAATAATGATAGTATGAACATCTAGCTTATATTAAGATAATAGTTAATATTCACAATAACTGATAAATGTAATTTGCAATAAAAAGTCCATTCATTATATGTTTCAAAAACGTTAAGTTAATGAGAAATGTATAGCTTATATAAAACTATCTTGTAGAAACTAAATAATTTTATTACTAATAAAATAAAACTATCTAAATTTGGGCCAAAAACTTCAGAAATTTTTAATTAATTCAAAATCAATGACAGAATTGAATCAAGGAAAATGGCACCAAGATTCGTAAGATCAGAACTGTGGCTTCGAATGTCAAAGTTTTAATTTTTATGAAGAATTCTAAGATACACATATAACAGACAGTAAAAAACCATATAATACTTTCAATTCACTATATTGTTAACTGCGCACACACACAGACATATATATAGACACACATACACCCACACATACATACATACATACATGAATACATACGTACGTATGTACATATATACACACATACACATATGCATAAACATATATATATATATTTTAACCTTTTCAAGACAATTTTTTAAGTTATGTTCTGAATAGGAAATATAGCGCAATATTTTATTAAACTGATATCTAATATTTATGAGAGCATAAATTAAAAGTAAAAAAAATGCTAAATTAATTATAACTTTAAAGCCAATTTTTTAAAAAAAATTTCTTTAAGGAAAACGCCTTTTCAATAATTCCGATAATGCTTAAGCCTTTATAAAGCAAAATTATATGTGATAAATATCAAAAAATTTATTAAAAACGATCTTCATTTATCAAAGGCCAATTTTAGATAAAAAATATTTTGTCAACTATATTAAAATTTATTAAGTTTTAATATTTTATTGAAATACACATTTTATTTTATTTTATATATTAACACTTAATAAATTTTAATATAACTGAAGTCTTACATGTCTTATTGAGAATATTTTGAATTTCATAGCATTGTGTAAAAATATGTATAAATATCCTTATGAGCTAAAAATACATCAATGTTTCAAAGAGAGATTTTTCAATTAGGAATGTAGTTGAAAATTCATCAATTTCCCTTCTTATTAAAATTAAACGAATTTTATTGCAAAAAAAAATAAAAAAGAAACTATTTGCAGTTATTGCCATATTATTGTACATTTTTCTTTTGTAATGGACAAATAGCGATTTTTGATTACATATATAGAGATAGTAGTTCAAAATATAGAGATTAATTTTGCTGTATATAAAGAAATGTAAAAAAATAAAAATGGCTTAATATAAAAAGACATGGCCAATTTGAATTGAATTTAGAAATTTAAGCTAAATTATTTGAAAAAAAAATGAATATCTTATACATTATTTTAACTCATAAAAACCTAAAATATTATACAGAAATAAATATAACAGACACAATTCATTTCAATTTTTGTAATTTTTAAATTCATGAAAGCTTTGTATTCATTGAAAATGAATTCAGTTGAAAATTTGCATAATTTATTAATATTCAGTTTGATTCTTTTGGTTTATTTAAAATTGCTAGAATAAAAATGATATTTACAAAAAATATGTGACAATAGATTGTGAAAATTTATTCAAATCATGCAATATTTCATAAAAATGATATGTTTTTAAAAAACAATTGGAAAGAAAACGTGAGAAATAAATAATAACTCTCTGTAAAACAAGATATCACTCAATCTGTAAACAAAGATAATGCACCACTCAGCAGACATACATAAATGGTCAAAATGGCTTCTAGTTATTTTAATGAGAAACGATCAGGGAAAAGATTTTCATCAAAATATATATGGTTTAAAATAAAATTTTAAAATGTAAATAAAAACACTACTTTCCATAGATAAATATTCAGTATCTTCTAAGTCGTTGAATGAACTGAACATGAACCGCACGAACTGTCAATATAAATGCATATTAAACTGAAAAACGAAAAACCCTTTGTGGCATGAAATCCATTAGACGATGCAGCAAAAATAGTGTCAGATATTTGCATAGATCACTTCTCAAACACATTTACGCTGGACGTCTGGAGTACAATAAAACAATAAAGTAATCGCTGCCATTAATTTTTTTCTAGTTTATAATTTCGAATCAAATTTTATCGACAACAATAACAATTCTTAATTGTAGAATGAAAAAGTTTTAAGTTAGAAATCCTCTTGCTTTGTGCCTTGGAGATCAAAAATCACAGTTCAATAATTACTAATACACACATTAGTGTATAGTAAAAAAAAAAAAAAAAAGAATTCGTTATCAGAAATAATACAACCAATTTCTGATAACGAATTCTTTTTTTTTAATTTTCATCCAAAGTTACAATGAATTTTTTCCCCATCAAATTTTCCATGATTATTACACAGACTGAAATAAAAAAAACTACAGTTTAATCACAGGTACAGTCTATTTTTAGCTACAAATTAATTTTATTTTCTGTTCAAGTTTACAATTTTTCCTTTTCCATTAATAAAAATTGTGTCATTTTTTTTAAAAACAGCCAAATTTTGCAAAATTCTGTCAAAATATGCATTAAAATATAACTTTTAAATTCAAAAGAAATGATTGACATTGAATTCAATTAAACGGTAGAAGCTCGACTAACCAAAGAAGTAAATTACTGCATTGTTAAAATTAATATAAACATTACAAAACTAAGCAAGTTATAAAAACATTACAAAAATTCCAATTTATATTATTATTGGAATTCCAATAAGTTTATAAAGAAATTGCTTTATTATGAAAACGACAGAATTTCAGTAGTTTTAACTCCGTGAAAACGATTGTTTTTTTTTATTATCGTTACGATTATTTATATTGTTTTTTTTATTAATGTTACCAGGTTTACCAGAAATTAAAGTTTATCGCAAAACAAGTGGTACCCGATTCTACACCGAATCCAAAACGCTTTTAATTGTGTTGTTTTTTTCCAATTTCTTTCGACTGGAAGTCACGAAACTTTTCCAATTTGAAAATTTTGAAGCAAATGAACGCCAAATCAGGAGTTGATATCGTTACTATTTATAAGTAACGATATCGATTCCTGATTTGGCACTTATTATTCCAGTTAAAACAACAGAGGAAATTTATTTATCCAATAAGCTTAATGTTTACAAGCATTATTAATGCGTCAAGTAGTGATCCGAGGTAATAACAAACCTTCTATTTTCCAAATTTTCTTTTCATGTGAGGAGGCAGGTTCAGGCACAATAATCATTTTTATACAATTGCTTTCGTCTCACGCATAAATCGATTTCAATGCTTTTATTTTGTATTGTGTGTATACATATTTTTTCAGAGTTACTAACAAAATTTTATAATAGTTATGATTATTATTTTTAATGTGAAAATCATTTATCTTTTTCCATTCCATCCATTTTATTTTTTTTAGTCGCTATAACTGATGCTTATAAAAGCAGGTTGCTGGGAAATTATGGTTAATATGTACATGCGCAAAACGTATCATTGATACAGACAACTTTACATTCGAACATCATTGTAAGAAGGAAATAGTTTCACAACGTGTCAAAAATTCATAAATTTTACGCGAATTATAATTAAAAAGCTCTTTATTTATTGCAGAGCTATAAAATTCTACAACAAACTGATGATCATTTCCATTGAAAATATTTAACTTTTTTAGTTTATGCTACTCTGACACAAAACGATATGTTTGACTGTATTTAATGGTGAACAATTGAAAAAATATCTGGAATGAGTGATGTAACTAATCTAGATTAATTAAACGTCAAATTTTAAATTTGGCCTCAATTTCAAATTTCTTTACGATTTATATGATTTATAGAGCTTATTTTCTGACTTAGAAGAAAAATACACATTTTGTAAAAAATAACCTTAATAGGTGAAATCAACTGGATAAAACGAACTTATGTAAATGAGAGTCCAAATTTTCTCTGAATGATTTGTACTTTGACCTTCGGTTCATGAGCTCGAGGGTTTGATTCCCACCTTGAGCGTGAACGTTTCTAGATGTTCAGAGTCCATTTCAAATTGTAGGTTTGTTCTCGTGAGCAAAAATAAAATGGCCACAGAGCTTAAATAACCCTAATCTAAATAATTTACTTTCATAATAAATTAGACTTTATAATTTGTCAAGTATAAATTTTTAAGATGATTTATGACACTTTATGTAAGTTCAATGAAAAAAAATTCTCCATTTTTATAAGTTCTAAGTAGTTCGGCAGAAATGGAAATTTGTACGTAAATCAGCATTGCTGACTTAATTCTACTACAGCAAAGTTACAAAAAATATTAGAAATTTTTGCTGATCATTACTGCTTTCTACTTGTAACAACCTGCACAAACTTAATTACCAGCGTAAATAAGAAAATAAAAATTTCCTATTACTATTGAGATAAAAGCCTTCAGTTTTAATAACTTTCAAGAAATTACCACACTCACACAAATCCAAACTAATTTCAACCAAAACCAAATATTAAATGATAAATCAAATGCAAATCATTTCTTTTGATAGAAATTTTGGCAGGGGTAAATGAGAAGTATATCAGATATCAAACAAACTAACACTATTCAGATTATTCTGGAATGTCTTCAAAATAATTGGATAGTAAATATGATCAATTATTTACAAAAATAAGCAATCTTGGAGCTAATCATTATATCATTTTAACATATAATACACTTTGCAATAAGATTATGATATAAAATTTTACTGGATGACAAAATTTGGAAAGCAAAAACCTATATTTAGATTATTTCATAATTCAACTATTAAAAACAGTAACATTTATAAATTATAATAACAATAAAAGTAAAACATATACCGCATACATTTAGTACTATTTTCTTATGTAAGCAATGGTTTTATAAAAAATATTGAATTTTCTATTGAATTTTATGTAGTTTTATTGTTTTTTTAATCAAAATCTTAGGAAATCACTTTATGTTAAATAAAGTTTTATCTAGTATTTTACAGTATTTATAAAATTACATTTTTTATTAACAATAATAATAATAATTCATTTCTAATTGAACTTCGTTTATTCAATGTTGTACGCAAGATAATGATGATAATAATAAAATAAATAAATAAAACTCTTTACATAAAAAAACTATTAAATAACTGTAATTTTTGCCATAAATAAGGAAATAATAGTTGTTAATATTATTCTGTATCATTACAACAGAAGTAAGAAATTAAAATTGTAAAAATATGCATATGACATTTATTTATGTGGTAGTACTTAAAAAAATCAAACCTTGCTATTGTTATTATCGCGGGCTTAGGAAGAGGAAGCAGGAAATCTTTGGTGATGCTCACTAGATGGCGCACTTCCTCCTTCGTGGAGACATGATGAGGTAGATCGCAGTCGTCGCAGGTACAGCCCGCATCATTCAGAATGTCCGGATCCGGAGGTCGCCCATCCGGGAACGTATCCAGTAATGGTTGCACTGCGGATAACCTATACAGTTACAGTGATTTGCCCGTTAATTAGATAAAAATGGTTGAAATATTAAGAAATTCAATGGACACTTCATCACATAAACGTTTCAAGAAAATATACAGAAATTCATATCAATAATTAAAATAAAATATCAATACAAATAAGCAAAATAATTTTCTGTTAGAAAATCATTTTACAAGAAAAATGATTAAGGTTAAAAGTAATATTTCGTTAGTTTTAATAGCAATTTTAATTCGAGAGTAGGATTATACAAGTGTTTCAAAAATTATTTGTTAGATTTACCTACATTTTCAAAATATTGCATTAAAATGACATAATTTACAAAAATTATCAAAATTTAATAGCATAGAAAGTTGACTATAGTAAGAAATAAATTTTACTACCATCGAAGAGTTGAAGCGAAATAACTTGTTTTTATAAGCTGACAGTATTTACATTTCTTCGAAGATATTTTATAAAATTATAATTTTTTGAAAGAAAATAAAACGAACTTTCAACTATCGATAAAGGTTTTCATAAATGTTTAGTATATTAGCATCCTTTTTTCAAAAAATACTTAAAACTATACAAAAAATAAATTATTAAATATTCGTTTATGTTTCTATTTACGGTACAAAGTGTAATTTATCAAAGTTTTTTTGCAAAATACTTACTTAAAAATTACAACAATTTATGTGCAAAGAAAAGCTTCATTGATATTTTATTAATGTTTAGTTTAAAAGCACACATATACTAATAATAATAATGACTCAAAAATGAAAATTTTTCATTTCACATTGACTACAACAATATGTTATTCTCAATAATGAATATTATTTAATTACGAACTTCATCATAATACTAACTCATTAATATGTCATAACATGCATTTAATTTTTAAACTACGAAAATATCTCTTTAAATCTATGATTCTAGATTCCTGACTAGAAAAGGGGCCAATATTATTTTTAATTATATTAACAACTTCAATTATATTAGCAATTTTGAATTCAGTTCCTAGTGCAATAAACTTTGACTACAGTGTAATTCCCTCGATCATATTGTCTCTGGTTTCTAATTTACTCATACTAGATTATCATATAAACATTAAACTGATTTACAAATACAATTAAAAAGAAAAAATGTATTAACAATGCAAATTAAGATGATTTTTTTGATTTTTGCGAATATTTTCAATTTATTTAACCTATGATTATTTTAATTTCCTAAAAATATTAATAAAATAAATCTATTTAAAATTAAGTAAAATAAAATATTTTTTAAGTACATTAAAAGTGTTTCATCCAAAAATTAAAATATAGTTGAATAAAATACATATTCTTTTAAATAATTAATTTTAAAATGTGCTGCAGCTGTATGAAAAGAGAAATTAAAGGTTTAATCAAATTTAAGAAAAATCAGCCATGCAAAAATTAATTTCGATGAGTCATTTCATTTTTTATTTCGAAACATCTGCAAAAGAGAGGTAGCATCTGTTGTATGAGGTCTGTTTTAGTTCAAAATAAAATTATGGAAAAATAACAGCTAATTAAAATTACGAAAAATATAATTGTAAGCATTCATTCGAAGTAAAAATAAAAAATAAATAAAACTTTCAAAAAAAAAAATCTTATTACTTATTTTATATCTTCAAATGGTTCGTATATGCAACAGTTTTTGAGATGAGTTAATCTTTTGAATTCTGAACCCTAAGAAGATTGGAATCTTTCGAACTCTTTGAAAAATATAAAAAAGGGTGTTTACTTAAGACACTTTAAAAAATTAAGGAAAAAATATAAAAAACTAGTTTTATAAAAGCCGTCTGTTTTATTAAAAAACAACTGAATGAAATTGAAATTTGTATTAGTTAACGTAAAAGTTATTTATTTTCTATTGATTGAGGAAGATTTTATTTCAGGCAAAGAATGTTTGAAGCAAAGCTTTTGGTCGAACTTGTGTTTTCATCGTCTAAATATTTTACTTTATTTTTGTACGAGTTCAGCTTTTGGTTTCATATAAATACCATAGTTTTCTTTACGCATTAAACGCCACAATAATTGACCTATTAACCGCAATATATGCTTCTTGTATTGATTGTTTTCATAGAGCAAAAAAGTGCTTTAAAAGATCAAGGCTGATGAAAAGCTTATAAATATCATCGTTTTGGCTTTTAAGCATATTTTTTAGAGATAGAAGAACGTATTCACATATCAAAATCAAGAAATTCAGAAAACTTATCTGTTTGAGTCCACACCCTCTGTAATGGACAGTCATTTGGTTTATTGATGTTTTACAATCATATTTTGCAAATTTGATCGGGATCTGCAATTTAAGTAGATTTTGAGCTATTGCAAACATCATTTCACCTGATTGATATCGAACTTATGAGCTACTGAGTTGAAGGCCAGCGTGTTGATTATTCATATGTCAGCTTATAAACTGTCTGACACTTATACATACGCGAAAAACACCCCTATTCAACTACATTCAGCACCAATTCAACATTCATGTTCAGTAGATGACATGATTGAATCTAATACTATGAACTTAAACGAAATTGAATATTAGTTAGTGTGGAAATTCTTACTAAAATTAAGCTCAAATGCAACATTTTAACTACAATTTTATTCTATTCTTGTTTTTACAATAGTCAGTGCTAATTCCTTAATAATAATGATTTATGCTTTAACAAAAGAAATATATTGTAGACATAAATTTTCAAATCTAATACATTATAGATTTCAATGACTTATTTTTTGTTTTAAATATATATTAAAAATAGTTCAAAATCAAGAAACAGCACAAAAAATATAATTTAGGAACAAAGTGAACTTTAAAATATATGCCAAATTAAGATACTTTTATAATTTATATTGAACTTTGAAATATTAATAGCTACAAAGTTATATTTTGTATATATAAACCAATCTGAAGCATTACTTTATGAAAAATGTCAATGAAAACACTCAATTTTACCATAACGTATTTATGCCTACAAAAACCTTATTGTATTTTATAAGTGCTTAATTACTTATGTGATTAATTAATTATGAAATATAAACAGTAAATTTTAGAATTATGTAGAACATTTTAGAAAATCACACATAAGTAATACCATAAAATTTTATTGGAAATGATGTTTTTGAGCAAGCATCTAATTTTCAGTAGTTAAATTATATACTGTAAATTTTTTAAGGAAATATGAGTAAAACTCCCCATGCAAAATAATTAACAATTCCTACACTGCATTGTAAGTTAATTATATATGTAATTTTTTAAATATAAAATGCAACTAATATCTAAGCAATAATTTATAAGGAATATTTTATTCAATAAAGTATTCTATTGTGTACTTTGATAGCATCAAAATATTTATAGCTAACAATCTTCTTAAAATTTATGATTTATTATTTTATATAAATAGAAGTATCTAGTACACATTACCTGCAACGAAAGAAAAAAATTCAATGCATGAAAAAACAGCTAATTCACATTAAAGAATTTATAATTATTAAGATAATTTTCTTAGCTAAATTTAAAATTCTACATATTACGTTTTGTAATATGAAAATATAACTTTTTCTAAAACAATTTTCTTTACTCAGTGAAAACAATGAAATAAGGTTTCATAAATATCAATACATAGGAAAACAGTATAATATCTTAAAAGTGCTTAACAGTAATCGAAAGTTTATGAAAAATAAAAATAGATAAAAATAGCTGTCTAATGACTTCAAACCACCATCACAAGCAGATCGACATTTCCTCTTCGACTTCTCATACTATATAACAAAGGAGGACCATCAAAACCTAGAATTTTTTTAAATGTTTATAGTAGCTTAACCTGCAAAGACTTATTAGTTCACTGATTTTTGATGGGTGTCAAGTATAGAACCCCCTACCCTTCAGACACAAAAAATTCATTGTTCTGCCAAAGAGAAATAAATATTTTTTACCCAGGTTGTCATATGATCTAAATTGTGAAAAAAGAAAGGAAAAATGTTATGATTTTTAATTATATATTTTAGTGATTGCAGTGCAATTTTCTACCCGTGTGAGTTGATCGCAGGTCACTTGAGGTGTAAAAATAGGGATATTTTATCTTGAATTTTTCAATACTATTTAACGAAACAAAAATGTTCAATATGATAAGAATGGATGTGTTCAGTATTATTTGAATGGCTGAATCTACATTGAAGCTGCAATAGAATCGCAAAAATAAATATTGGGAGTGGGACTGAAATAAATTTGTTAAAAAGAAAGCCTTTTATAGGTCGGAGATTAGTAGTGCCTTCAATCTATGTCCTAGCCTTAAGATTCGAATCCAAGAAAGTCGACAACAACCGTAATAGCATCTTGGTAACTTGATGAATATTTCAGATGCATTCTTAATGCCTTTTGAAATAATTTGAAGCACCATCAGAAGAGCAGAACTAATTGGTACCAGTTATATCTCGAATTTAAAAACCATTGCATGAAATCAATTATTTTCAATAGACAATGAGAGTCTGTGATTCTCGAGTGAATATTACCTAGTTTTATCATGATTGGCTCATGATCTCTCGATTCTTCCTTGTCCATGAATGAATAAACTGAAATGAAGCGAGTCAATTTTATACTCTCTCAAGATTATTTTATAAAACTGAAGTAAATAATTCGTGTGTAAGGGTTAGAAATCATATAATACATATAATAGTTCACGATTACCATATAAATCGGAAGCAAAACTCATCATATCTATGAATCAGAAATGAATAAGAGACATAGAAAAAGAAGAAAGATCCAATCATCATTTGAAATTATTCATGTCCTTAAAGATAAGTATATCTTTTTCCAAATAAAGGCTCGATTGCAACACCCTTGAAGGCATTTAAGAAGACTCCATTGCGGTTGTGACGCTTGCTCCATTGAGTCATAGAGAACACAAATTTCGATTTCTGCACAACAGGAAATACAGTGAGCGAGCATCTAACCACATCCGACGACAGAGAGAGGATTATGAAACGGCATTTTTATGTGCGACAGATAATCCATTCTCACTATTATGAGCTGGAGATAAAAAAAATATACATAATCGCGTCTTAAAATTATGCTGTGTTGATAACACGCATTTAAAGAACTACCGAGAGAATGGAACAATGATGCAATCGAGTCCTATTAGAAGGAAATTTATGGGACCAGCGAGATGAATTCATTGAATCGAAATTTGATTCAAATGTGCGTGACATCTCTGATCATATAATCAATTCTGTGGAAGATTTTCAATGGAATTTAGGCAAATTTTCAATGGAATCAGCAAAAGATTGTACACGATTTTTTACTTTTCTTCTCAGTGTGATATAGTAATTAACTTTATAATTAGATGGTTCTGGGTTCAGACCTAGAAAAAGCCTAGACACCGATCAGAAACGTACTTTTGTACTATACACACAGTTGATTTTTTTATAATTTCACTATCGGCTGTCACCAGAAACTGTTATACATACATATATATAAATATGAAAACATCTATAATGTATTCACGCTATGAATCTCAAGAAAATTTTCTGTAATGATTAACATACGAAATTTACATGTGATATTTTTATATTTTTATTAATTAAGAAAATATAGTTTAACATTTTTATAGGAAATAAGCATATTTGAAAACACAAGCTATCTTTTTTACATGCTTTACTGATAAATAATCAGACATTAAAGTTACTAAAAGACTTTTACATGAGACGTGAAATTCTGATCTACATGAATATATATATATATTCATTGGAATAGGAATACTACAAAGAAAGTTAATTGGAATACTATGATTATTTACAAATCCACTGTAACAAAGTGAAATTCTTCCAGTTTCTTTGTAGTTTATGGAATCAATTATTATAAGATAGCTTTTATATATATATATATATATATATATATATATATATATATATATATATATATATATATATATATATATATATATATATATATATATATATATATATATATATATATATATATATATATATATATATGTGTGTGTATATGTATGTAATATGGTGAGGAACATATCTTTTAGTTATATTAATTTAAACAAGCTTTTTTGCTGGAAAATTTTCAGTTGATGTAGTTAGCTTTTATTTTTGCTATTTTCTATTTTGTCGAAGTAAGAAATTTTGGAGAGGTTTTATTTCGGTGCAGGAAGTAAAGTCTCGATGTATGATCTTTTATATATATATATATATATATATATATATATATATATATATATATATATATATATATATATATATATATATAAAACTCTCTGTATTAAAGCGATTGAAATGAATGAGTTGTAAAATTTTCAAAGAAATTAAAACGCCTTAAACAGACTGTACATTTGTTCATATTAACGAGGCTTCTTGTTTGTATTTAGTAGCTTTGATAGCCAGAAATAGGCAGCTGGAAATATATTACAGTAACCTAACCTGATTGTTGTAATTAAAAACAATTTATGTAGATTGATTCGAAATTACTATAATGAGTTCTCTTGAAGTGAGTATTTTCTAAATACATAACTGTATAAACGGATTTATCAACGCTAAATTTGATTTCATGCACACATTAGCATATAACCCTCTCTTGTCCTTTCAAAATCATTAATACCTATAAAACAAAAGATTACTAATTTTTTGTCCATTTTAAATAAAATATACATACCGATTTGAACAGACACATACACAAATGTATATGTCTTGATGCATCAAATATGAAATGTATACAGAATGAATAAACAATTATCCCGAAAAAGCAAATTCAATAGTTAATTTTAAATATAGAAAGTCAGTTATGTTTTAGATTTTATTTTGAATATTTTTTATTTCGTAAAATAATTGCCTATTAGATATTTACTAAATCTAATCTTGAAAAATCTCACACGATTCAAAAATGCTTTCAACCGATCACCCTATGTGCCTTTTTCTAATATATGAACTTAAAAACCATGTGGCTGAAGAAATAATATATAATTTACAGTAAGATATAAGCAAAGATTTTAAGCAGAATGAAGATATATAAAACGAATTAAAGGATTCATCAGTTAACAGGATGATTCTTTTCAGCCGAATTTAACAAAAATATATAATTTCTTTTTTATTTACTGCTCTCATATTGAACTTTTAAGAAAAATATCATGGCCTATCAGTTAATTTGAAGTCATTCGACAAAGTCATAAAAAACATTTCGTGAAACTTTTTTCTGAAAATCTAAACATCTTGGTGATAAACTAATTGAATGTCTTAGGATTAATATTATAATTTTAATTGTTTCAACTATATTTGAGATTTTGAACGTACAGAGATTTATTAGATTATTATTAATGACTTCAATAAATAAAAACATAAATTATGACTTTTCAATCTACACAGTTCACGCACCTTTTTCGCATCTATAACATGTACAAATATTACACATTTTTTGCGAGTAAAATTTCAGTTGAAAATAAAGGTTAATTTTTGTCATTAAATTAAAATTGCCAATTTCAATTGTCATTGAGAACGTTTGTACTGCTTCGAAACTGGGTGTAAGAAAATATCCTAATATTGTTTGTCTAGTAACACAGAAGAATCATATTAACAATATGGCTTCCCGTTTCATTATCACTTAAAAATAATACTGGATGGGACGGGACGAGTGCAAATAGGAAAGCAAAATATTGTTATTCTTACACTGATATATTGAGATGTGTTATGATGACCTGAACTATAGTGAAAGGAAATCTACAATTAGATCCAGTGGCTCAAAGTATGGCAAAGTTTACTGTTAAAGAAGAAAATTAGACTCATAAAAATACTGTTTTACGCCACCTGCTGTGTTAAATGTAACATTGAACTTCACCCATGGATTGTTAAAGAGCAAATTTCAACAGATTGATAATGAGCAAGGAAATGTAAACGCATTAAGCAACCCTTCTAATGCAAAATGATGGATGCAATATAATTCGTCAGCATTTGTAACAAACGGAAGATGAAGCCCATCAAGAAAACGTTATCTTTCACCATAGCTGGAAAATATTACCAATGATTCAGGAAAGTAAGCGAAGAAGGTATCACGATTAAATTTAAAATTCTTTGGGTGTCAAAGAATTGCGAATGATGAATTATTTTTTTATTTATGCTTTTTTTTATTTTACAGAATCAGTAACTTCTCTTCAGAGTATAGAACATAGTTTCTGGTAACAATCTGTAAAGACGAAACAAAAAATCCGCTTAGCCATAATGCACTCAATTTCAATGAGTGAAAGGGGTTATTTAGTGGTATAAGAAATTATAAAAAAAACTCCAGACAGCTGCTACATTCGGATTCAAATTCTTCATCACCAAAGAAATATTTAAGTAAAATTGACGTATGTAAGCAAATTTTGGATTTCTTTTTACATTTAGAAACAACGAAATGTTAGAGCTCTTACTTCGATTCCGATATTTTTTGTGTTGAGCCGTTGTGAACATCTAAACATGCGATGAATTTTACCTTGAATGTGTGGACTTTTCATAAAGAGTGGCCGTTTTCACTGGTCATAAGAGAGAAAATATGACAAGCACTTCAAAAAGCAGAAAAGTAAGGTCCACCTGCCGTTATTCAACAGTGGCTGAGATTGAATCCCGAAACTTCCATTCCGAAAAATATTATTGCAACACTAGACTACGGTTAACCCCATATTAAATATACAATCGACATTTTCATACGAAATCTGATTCCTATTAAAACTAACTCCAAAAACTACTTATTTGAACACTAATACTACTACAGATTGCACAACTGTTGTTGATAATCTTTAAAAAAAATATTGGAAGCATGTTATGAATCGATATATATGCCATCTTCTCTGAAATTTAAAAATCCAGATCCAATAAATAGACAACAGATGTTTATCACTTTTCATTTATTTTTCTAAAAAAAAAACCCTAATATTTAAAATGGCACATTCTGTAAATATATCAGAAAAGAGCAAATATTTTGGCTGAAGCTAATAGATATTTGCTAAATATTTCAATTTCCAAACAAACAGCGTAACATACAGCACAAGTAATTCTGATGTAACAAGCAAAATAAGGAATTAAATTCAAAAGCACATTTCTTCAATCAAAAAAAAAATATTTTGGAAAGCAAAATTTTTTAATTTGGTATTCGACGATGAAATTTTTCAACTAATTCTCATTTGCGTTCATTAATAAATTAGACTTTTGAGTTGCGTCAATTAAATTTACATATTCCTTAAATAACAAAAATTAATTATTTTTCTATTTTATATATGACACATTTTTTTTTTGCTATATATGTATATTTAAATGAAAATATTTCAGTAAATCTAAAAGTTATTGAATTCAATAATTATTAATATCAAGAAAGGAAAAGTTTCTAAGAATCCAAAAATATTCTCTCACGAAAACAAAAATTTCAGTTTTAAAATGAAAGACAGTTTTGAAGAGTATCATTTTTATCGTCGAGGGACGTGTAGCATAAGAAATATAAACTCAAAAACTTCAGTAACTTTTTCAATGTTATAAAACATTATAAATCAAATAATAATATAAATGAATATTCAAATGAATTTATACAATATGTAAATATTTGAATGATGAATATAACCGAAAACCAAATTTCTTTCCTCCGATATGACAAGAAAATTATAATAACAATTAAAATTAAATAACAACTAATAGAACATAATAATAACTAATAGCTGAAAATAGTTTTTGCTTTAAAAATGTTTGTACTCTTTTTTGAAGCATTTATCACAGAATTTATAAATAATAGGATTAAATACTTATACAATTGTTATAAGCTTATGTTTTGCTTTTAAGAAAAAAAAAGTATTTTTATATTATTAATTTTGAGAGTGACAAAAAAAAACTGAATAAAATATAACCTATAACAAAAGATCATTGAAATATCTTTGCATATCTACCTTGGAATAGTGATAAATGTAGTTTCGAAACTTGATTTTCCTTTTAAAACATTCAATACTACTTTATGTTATCTATAGCTAAATCACATTCTTCAATTTTGCAGTTAAAGAACAATTCATTATTTTAAAAAACTGAAAACAGAGGAATTTTTTTTATTGAATCATTGAAAATGCATTCATTCTATATTTATAAAGTATTTTATAATCTGAAGAAATGGCATTTAAAAAGTAACAAAATGCATCGTATAAAACTTTAATGATAAAATTAAATAATTAAACGGTGTTATTTCTGGTTTAAACTATAGCTTTAAAAACCATCTGCGTAAAAATTCATTAAGATATAATTCACAATTTTAAGACTGTTTAAACATTTTAGGCAATAATTCAGCGCGAGATGCACATCCAATAACAATTTAACATAACAATAATGAAACACAATAACAATTTTAAAAGTTTCAGTTAAAAGTGCTGAAAATGGGTAATCATTTTAGGCTTATAATAATACTCTTTGATAAATTTTAGGTAACAGCAAAAATTTCAATAAAAACCTCAGAAATAATACAAGAATAATCAATATGATTTCAAGAAAAATTATTGCTTTGAATAGATTAAACTGTTCCAAGTTTTCATTTAGTGAAGTTCATAAAATTTAAAAAAATGTTATTATTATCCGAAATATTTGTTTTTCAACTTTTCAGTGAATAATTGTTAATATTATTTAATTTTCAATACAATAAATTTTTTAAACGATAATTATAAGGGAATGAGATACTTTTTTTCCTATTTTACTAAAATGAATTATTGAAAAATGATTAATCTTTTCTTAAATTAATGCCAATAAACTTACATTCCTTATTTTTTAGACTTATAATTCATTGAATCATTCATTGTATCCAACTCAAAAAAATTAGCTGGAATGCATCGCTTTTAATCATGCCTATGCACTTTAGGTAACTGACGAATAACATATTTGATTCTAAAATTTCCATAACAATTCGATCTATTATAAGTCATTTCAAATAAATAAAAAACATGTTTTTTGGTTGATGTCATAGAACTAGAATAATAATTTAATAAGAAATCACATGATACAAAAAAAAAACGAAATTATTTTTGTCACTTCATTCTCTGATAAAATATTATCATTAATAAGATGAAATGAGTTGAAATTAGTAATTAAAGCTTCAAATTCTATAAAAAAACGCCTTGATTATAAGGAGTTGTAAATAGTAATCAATATGATTCTTGTGATATATATATATATATATATATATTTATATATATATATATATATATATATATATATATATATATATATATATATATATATATATATATATATATATATATATTCGAAATTACAAGTATTTATTATTAACTTATCAAGAAGAAAATTGGTGCTATTCGTCATTAAAAGATTTCCTCTAGTGACAGTTCCCTCGTTTTTTTTTTCTATCATAAATAACACTTGAAAATTATTTTCTTTTAAATGCATTTTTTTAATTTTATTTCTGTTTTTTTTTCTTATATCTATATATTATACTCAGTATGAAAAATCATTAAGCAAATAATGACAAACTTAAGTTACTGCGTTGACCATGGAAAATATAATTATTTTCATGATTAATAATACATATCACAATGTTTTCATATTTGAAATGTTTTCTCTATGATGCGAGATTTAGTTTCCAAGCCACATCATCTTAATTCTTGAGACAGAATTAATTTATTTTCTTCGAAAGGTAATCGATCAAGTAAGGTATATAAATTGGTTTTCGTAGAAAATATGTTATAAAAATCATTAAATTGCCTTGAATCTTAAATAGATAAATAAATCCTTTTAGCCAATCTATATATATATATATATATATATATATATATATATATATATATATATATATATATATATATATATATATATATATACTAAAGCTAATTTAATAAAATATTAATGAATGATACTTTTTTTGTGAATTTGGTCATTAAAAAACTATTTTTAAACAGTTTCACGACAAAATTCCGTAAATTAGGAATTAAGAAATATTTCTCTTACAAAAGTAACAATTTTATGAACAAAATTCTCAGATTATAGTTTGATATATAATCTGAGTGTTTTTTTAATTTTCATTTCATATAACAACTAATTTAAATATTTACAATTATTTGTGAAATTTAAATGAAAATAAATTGTTATTTAGCATAGTACTCGATGTGAACATTTTGCACTATTTTTCCGAAATTCGAAGTTTAATGAAAATCTGCTTTTTTTTCATAATACTTCTTGTTTTACAGGCACTACTTTTTATTTTCGATAAATGACTTACTCACTTAAACAAAACATTTTTATTGTTAAAAATAATATATACATACTGATTTAATTTAGAAAATAAAATAAAATTGTCTTGTTCACTCAAATGATTAGGCACTATTTCCAGAACAAAGCATCAATATTATTGCTATATATGTACAAAACAATGCATTTTTATATTGCATCGTAAACTTTAAAAAAAACTAACTAATGATGTTTCTATCAATTAAGTTAAATAATTGATGAATAATGTTTCTTTGAATTAATTACTTCTTGTTGAAACCTATGCTTTGCTTATACTTATAAGTAAAACATAACTTAAACGAAAGCGTAATGTCTCTGTAATAAACATATTTCTTTATTTACTGCGAAATAAAAATCATTCAAATTTTTCAAAAATGCTCTCATAATTATTATTTAATGAATCTATAAAGGTAAAATCAATTTGATTATAATTCTTCATAATATATATAAATATTTACTTAATTTATTCTGAAACAAATATTTGAAACTATTCAATTAAATTTCAAACATTAAACTAATTAAAAATAAAGTATTTCATAAAGAGAAAAAGTTTGTTGGAAATAATAAAAGTGTAACAATCATTATAAGCTAACTCTCTGTTATTTTCAAAACACAGCATATTTTAATTGAATTAAACACGAGATTCAAATGAAAATTCTTCAATTTAAAAATTTTAATTAAACATTGTTTATTATTATATTGTTTACTTTTATTAATACTTACAACACTTACAAGTTTGCTGATGCATTACGAGAGAAAAATGCGTCTTTCAAAACAAGAAGACTTTTTTTTTCACATTTTTCGAAATGTTCATTAACAGGTTAATTTAGCCTGCATAATTGTAGATTAAACAAGACGGAAATTGTTTTTCTAATTGCTGGCAGACTCTGGAGTGAAAATAAAAAAATAGTTTGTCTTTGAATTGTTATTTTTCCAGAAGCTAAATGGCTTAAAATTTTCAGAACAAATTTTGTTTTATTTCTTTTTAAAACACAATTCTAATACGTATTATTAGGATCGCATTTTCAAATGATTCAATTAAAATGTTGCTTTAATAGCTGCAATTCATACTTAATTTATGACAATCAGTCAAGTCCTATAAACATACAGTACATATAGTTTTCTTGGAACAATATAAATAAATTATTAAATCCTAGTAAGAAACAAAAAAATATTAATTGCCTTTTTGTTAGAGATACACTTCAATTAAGTATACTTTAAAATCGAAATTTCTGAGAATATATTTCTATAAAAAATCTTGTTTTACCATTTATTTCTTGTCATTGTCACAGCTTAATTTTGTATTATACATAAATTTACGATAAATTGATGTATACATTTTATGCATTTTCAGATATACATTTTAAATATTGCTGAAGAAAAGATGTGTGTTATTAACTACTTTCATATTTTATTTAATTTCCTTACTTAGTATACATATTTAAGTAAAAATTATAAACTTAAATTTATAGCAACAGCCGAAATGTTTTTAAATAATACTTCAAATCTTTCTAAGGTAAATATTGTATTGGTTACAGTTCATCTATGCTTTCATTTGCAAATGCGTTAAATATCAAAATAGTGCGTGATAAAAAGGAAGGCTTATCCTGAAAAGACCTTTTAGTAAAAAAAATATTTACAGAACTCACGACAAAATATTATATGTAACACAATTCTAAGAAAGAGGTAAAAGAATTAGTATAAGATGTGGAAATTTCCAATACTGGGTAAAAATGTATAGGAAAAATTAATTTTTTAATGTTTCAAGATGTGCTTTATATTTTATCTCACAGCAAAATCCCTCGCTCGTTTGAATAAGCATGCTGCTTGAATCCTAATGGTAAGACGTGTTTAAACTGAATGTGAAACTATACAAACAAGAGAGTGATGTATTTTCATACTTTTCAATCTAGCTTTCATAAACACTTTTATTAAAACTTTGTATAAATTTTCAAAATCTCAATTCACAAAGAAATAACATAAAGTACTCAAAATGTTAGAAAGTTAAGGATTTTTTTAAAATTTGCATAAAAATAATAAAAATTTGCATAAAAATGCAACCTCTACAAATCATTATTTTGAATAATATTGCGCTAAAATCGTGAATTGTTCAAATATTTTAAAAATTTAAGTCATTATCCTCAAGTTTATATTTATAAATCAATTATCTTATATAAAATGCTTCAATAGAATGAAATTTCTTTTTTTAAACCACAAAATTTCTGAAGTAAAATATAAAAACTCTTTATTATATATAACAATATTCTTAAAGAGTAAATAAATAAAGTATAAATAAAAGAAATAAAATGGGAGTATCGTAATATTCTAGTATAATATTATTTGAATTGTTTCTCATTTAAGTTCTACAGCATCCAAATAATATAATTCCGTGTTAAGATATTTAACTTTAGGATTTGCTAATCTAACTACTTGTACTGAAAATTGCAACGATAATTAGTAATCGGCAAATTTTGCAAATGTGTTTTTTAAGATCTCACTAGCGCAGATGTTATCAATTTATTTTATGAGAGTTGCCTTCTCTGTCGGATATTAGAAATTTTCTATCCATGTGATTTGCAGAAAAATTCAATAGAAGAGACATTTGATTGAGTTGTTGTATTTCTTTGCAAAGAACGATGAAATGAATTTATTTTTTTCTGCTGCAATATGTGATCAAACTATGAAATATTACGATTAGAGCTGATCTGAAAAAGATAATTCAATTTTGGGTAGTGAACTATCTACATGTAGAGTAGGACGTATTGAAACTGGTAGTTGAAAACTGTATGTATATTATAACATCCGATTCATATTAATATAAACTAAAAGAAATCTTTCTGCATTGTGAGTTTACAAAGAAGATTTTAAATTAAAAATTTTAAATATTAAATTAAAATTACGTTTTATTAATGATATTCACAATTATTTCTACTTTATACTCAAGAAAATATATTAAATCATGCGTCATAATTGCCAACTAAGAAAAACTTCAGGAATTCATCATAATATTACACACTCAATCTATACTTAAACTTCAAAACTATTGCTTTTCAAAATTCTTTTTCTTGGACTTAATTCAGCAATATAGAAGAGGTATTTTTGTAAATTAAAATAATATTATATATATATATATATATATATATATATATATATATATATATATATATATATATATATATATATATATATATATATATATATATATATATATATATATATATATATATCTTGAAAAGAGACTTTTCTAAATCTTATATTTTCATCTAAAGTTTTTATGTTGCAGTCTGACGATTTATGAAGCAAAAAAT
Organism: Latrodectus hesperus; assembly: GCA_037975125.1. Classification (NCBI taxonomy): domain Eukaryota; kingdom Metazoa; phylum Arthropoda; class Arachnida; order Araneae; family Theridiidae; genus Latrodectus; species Latrodectus hesperus. The sequence goes on along the minus strand of CM075850.1, from coordinate 26,338,583 downwards.
ATAAATTGAGAACTAGAACATAAGAACGATATTTAATGGGGGATTTACTTTTATTAATTTAATTACATGTTCTACATATTAGTCAAACATTGATTAGATCATACTTTGTTTTGATACATATGATATTCATTGAAGTAGAGCATTCTGTTCCGCTCAACTAACGCAATCAATATATACAAATCACTGCCATCTGTCATTAAGAAATATATTTTTGAAATCTATTGTCGTTTTCTTCATCCATCTAATCAATTAATTTTAGCAATTTGCTTAATAATATCATTGCAAGTTCTTTTGACTTTGATAAAAAAAAATTCTTTCTTCTTAAAATTCTTAGTATTATGAATGGAAGAGTCATATGACGAAAAACAAGTTACAGAAATTTGTTAGCAATCAACATAGAAGATCCCGGAAATTATAATTATTTTCAGTCATCAAATCAGAAAGCCCATTCCTTTAAAAATGTCACGTGATTTCTGAAGACGCATTCCCGAAATAACATGCTTTCCAAACCACAAAAAGAGGGGTGCTTAGCGCGAATTAGGTACCAAACAACAAACCCATAAAACCGATTGAACGGAAAGGCTTGGGGGGGAATTGAACCCTTTGCGCCCTCTGCGTATGGAGAGAAAATCGCGGCTCCGTCGCCTTGGAGACCGATGGGCGGGCGTGGCCCGCTTGCATCCCGTTGTCACGGCAACCGGCATTATCGGAATGGGTTAGAAGGGTGATGCGCCCGTGTCGTGCAGGAAAACTACGAAATGGGGGTGTGGTTTCCGTTGCATAACTGACAGAACTTGGGCCAATCCACGCCGCCCCCAACCGGACTGGAGATAACCCTTTGAAGGGGGTAAAAGAGTGTATGTCAATTACACCGCCTGCCAGGTGGGGAAGGCAATGAAATTATGGATAATCTGCAGGAATGTCAGAAGTTGTTTTGGGAGGAATGATCCTTCCACTCTTAAGCTTAGGATACGTCAACAGCGATTCACAAAAGTAAAATGAACAGTTAATCATTGAAAAAATTCATTAAATGTAAAAGTTAAACACTTCATTAGGGTTAACTTCTAAAGAAAGCAAATGAATATGAAGTACCTAAGTTCAAGAAATGACTGATTGTAACTTATTAAAAGTAAATAAATAAAGCGATTTAAGGCAGAGGAACTCTAGTTATCGATATATATTAACATTTACAAAAACCACTATAATATATTCGAGAATAAGGAATAAATTTAGTTACATTATATGTGTAATTGAGAAAATTAATTTGCTGCATTACGCAATTGATTCAGATGAATTAAAAATTAATTTTAGAAAAAATAAATTTTTACTAATTGATTAACATCATAAATATAGCGGTTTGAAGAATCACCAAACTATTATTCGCAGAAATACCATTTGGAAATTAATTAGTAAAATATTTTATATCATAGAAAACTGGTTCAAGTTCTTTCCTGAAATATTATATTAGGCAATGTTTCGCCATTAGTAGTGTATAGAATTGATAGTCAATTATGTTACACGGAAGGTGTCAGTATAAATTCATAAATTAACTATGTAAATATAAGATTTATGCAAGACAGAAAACATTGTAATTCATTATCATTTTTAAAGAAAAAAATTACTAACTTAATTAAAAGCATTGCCGGAGAAATAAACATATTTTAGAATAAGTTAGCTATAAAACGATTTCTATTGGTCAAATTTAAGTTTTAAGAACAGAGATGATTGAAAAAGTAATCATTTAAAATAAACATTACTTTGAATAATTAAAATTTTATAAGCAATAAAAATGGAAACCATCAATACATAGTTATGTACACTGTAAAATGATAATCATGAATATATAGTTATATAGCGTTGTTATATAGAAAATGTATTTTAAAATTATATTCCCAAAAACATAATTAAAAACCTAATACTTTAAAGTATTCAAGGATATCAGAATTCTTACATGAAATACGTTAAACTTATAGTGGCAAAGCAAGAATGAAACATTAGCAAATAAAATGAGTTCCTCTCTTTATAAAAGCAACTATAATAAACTACATAAATTACTATAAAGTTGATATCTCCCTTACTATATAATCATAAAGTTGACATATTCTTCATCTATATAGCTACCAAAAGTACATATATAATTATTAAAGTTGAAGTCTCACTGAGAAGATTTTAAATATTGGATTAAAAAATCGAATAAAAGAACAAGCAATTAAAATCACTTTAATATTAAAAATTAAATATGTGTTTGTACATGAATTTTTATTACGATTTCAAGATTAAAATAATACTAAATGTAAAGCATTAAAGACAATATTAAACTGAAATGTACTCTCATTGCAAAATATCCGTGTATTGCAATTTAGAGAAGAATTTATAAATCTATTAGCTGAGTATATCCCACTGTGATTGTGAAGTCTCCTTAAATGATATTTTTAATTGGGGAGTCTACTTAATTAATGGTTTTACTTGAGATACATAGAAAAACAGTTCTTTTCATCCTTTCTAAAAGTACTATTAATCATACATACATCTATCTTGCGATAAATACAATTTTGCAATAACTTGAAAGACTTCATTCCATTTGGCTATTAATCTCCAACATCTGTATCGTTAACATTCATAGATTGAAAGAGTTATTCAGGTTTGGCATCTTGTGAAACTGAATTTTGCAAATTTTCCCAATCGCATTCTGTCAAAGTTGTCTTAAGTCATTATCAGCAGTGTTCTAAGTTACGCAACTGGTACACTTAAAGGAACAACAACAATTATGTACCTTTAATTACTTCACAGTAAAATGAACATACTTCACCTCTAATAACATAAACCTATGAGTGATTCATTCATAAAACATGCTAATAATTTAATCATGTGTTAAAGCTGTTTAATTAAATTTAAAAATACAACATCGTAATGTTTGGTTTCCCAATAGAATATTAAGTTGTTCTTTGCTATGTCGCACTGAAAAATAACCATAACAAATGTGACATGCCAATTAAAATTTTTAAAAACATTCGAACAATTCTGATACACATGCTATTTTTTCATTTCCAGAAAATTCTATCACCAAATTCAATTACTGGAACAATTTTGTTATTTTTGTTGATACTACATGAAAATACCAACAAAATTATGCAGTATTACGGACATTTTATTTACGAAAAGTAATGTAAAATACTAAATATATTTAAAAAAAAAACTACATGCAAAACATTCGTGTCAAAACATTTATTTTATTATTTTCGAGCAATCACAATTATTTACCCAACATTTTTCGTACAAAGTTTATTCTATAAGAAAATCTAATTAAAGAATTTACAAAACAAAAAGATACTCAGAAAGTTTAAAGTTATTTCATTTAAATAGCTAATAAAAGTGCTTTATATACTTAAAAATACTTGTGTAATTTTTACATTTTATCAAAAGTTTATTAGAGATAAGAATATGAAATGTATTCTTAAAAAGTAAATAAAATAAAAACAGTTAAATTATAATTTCACTTAGATTAAGACAATGCAATTTTCTTTATAAAACAATTTAAAAAATTTGCTTACTTATTTCATTTTTATCAAGACAATTTTATAAATCTTAATATTCTTTTTCTAACACTCATTATATCAAAAAATTAAGAATAGCTTTTAATAATTTTTCTGAATAGATATGATACCAAAAAAATTATATAACACTAGTCAAAAATGTTAAAAACCATTTAATATGAAAAAATAAAAGTATTTAAATTTCAAGTATTCCATAAAATAAATTATATATGGACAAACAATGTAAGGCGAAAAATCTACTTTTACAAATTCAAATAAAAAAAACAGTGTAATTCAATTAATTAGTTCAATTAATTTTGAATATAACGTTTCAGAAATTTAGTTTTAAATATGAATAAAGAGTAGAAGAATTTAGATTTATATAAAATAAATTTACAATTCTCTAAATTACTCAATTCTTACCACAATCAAATTTTATTACTTAGGAGAAAAATCAGATTAGCTTGGAATTATTTTATGTACACAAACACCATTTTTTATTTAATAAAATTTCCTAACAGAAATGGAAAATTATTTCCAAATTGCTTTTTCATCAAGTTAATTAACATCAAAAATAGTGATGAATTTAGCAATTTAAAAAAAAAGAAAATATATCAGATTTTTAACATTTATTTTTAATTTTCATTCAAATCAGTTCAGTAATTCATTTAATTGCATTGCAAGCTATTACAGTTCTTAATTTTAAATTTCCACAGCAGTCTTTAATAAATTTACTGTTTTTAAATTGAAATCTGAAAAGAATATGAGATTTACATAATATACTATTCTCCAGATTCATATAATATATGAGTCTGACGAAAAATGTTATATTATTTATATTTACTTTTTACTAATGGTATTACTATTTCTGAAAAGTATAAATATAAATAATAAATTACATAAAATCATCAGTTTTTAGTAATTTATATTTACATTTTAGTAATAGTAATACTATGTAATACTTTATGTAATATTTTATTAAATATATATTTTATTAAATATATATTTCATTAAATATATATATTAAATACATATTTATATTTAATATATTTAAATACATATTAAATATATATTTTATTAAATATATATATGTTTTATTAAATATATACTACAAAATAAGTATATATTACATAAAATATATGTAATATTTTATGTAATATATACTTATTTTGTAGTATCAAGATATAAAGTCAAGGTATATAGATTGTTTAAATAAGATATAGATGTTAATAAATATATATTGATTAAAATTGGAAAAATAAGAAATTTCTATTCTAAATTGGTCAATTTTTTAAAGTAACTTAGATTAATTTTATTTGCATATGCATAAGGATAAGTAAAATAAGTCTTCTAAACTCTTAAATACAGAAATGCTTTGAAACTTTAGCATTTTTAAATATAGATTTGTGTGTAAATTTAAAAATAATTTTTCATGTTAATTTATCTAATACGTAATAAAATTATAAAAAAAAATAATAAGAATCATAAGAATTTACAGCATTATTCTAATATCTCGCATTCTCTTACCTTTTTTGATAAAACAGCCGATGGAAGACACAACATGTAAATGAAACAGATTTTTCTGTATTTTGGATGCCGAAAAAGAACTCAGCTGCCCAGTGCTAAACACCTGCTTTCATTCCAGAATTTCCTCATCCTCACGACCCTCCCCCCTTAATTTACCCAAGGTCCCGACGAAGACCGATTGCTAGCCGGCGGTCATTTTTTGCTGCTCGGATGGAAATGTGTACTACAATCAGTTGCTCGTTTACGGAAAAAGTGAGGTCTTTCGCAACATTCGTTTGCAGATGGTCCGGTCGTCTGCAGCATTTAATATCGTCAGATAAAACGTAATTAAAATGATACCCTCTTTCATAGTTTTGCGAAATACAAGAAAAAAAAAGATAATACCTACTTCTTCTCTTCATCGTCTGACGAAACGTAATTAGAAAAACGATTCATAAAATAAATAAATGAAAAGAACGGTTAAAATAATAAACATGTAAGGAAAACGGTCAAAATTGTCGAAGAGTTTAATACAGTTAGAAATCTGTCCAAAGTAAAACTACGAGCAAAACGACATATTTTTTAGTCAAAAATTTTGTATTTCTGAAAACCTTTCTTATAAAAATATTTTTTGTTATAATAAAAGAAAGCACAATAAATAGATAGAATTTTTAGAAATATGATTTCATTGTGAAATGCAAAAGAAGAAACCTCGAAAGCTCAAAATAATTATGCAATTAAATGAGAATGAATTTACTTTTAAAAGTCTTAAAAAAGTTATGTATTTTTAAAATAATCATTACCGAAGGAAATTTTTTTTCTCTTACATTAATGTAATATACACAACTGCCCCCAAAAGCAGAAATTATAATTTTAGTGATTCTTCCAAAATATATTACAAGAAACTAAACAACGCATTAAAGGCTTTTTGTTGTAAAACTAATTCAGTGATGCCTTCAACATGGGAATAACTTTCAAATATAAGTAGACTTTTTCTCTGTTCCTTTTAATTACTCTTTAATTGCGTTTTTTCAGAAGTTAGTTTTTTTATTCATGAAAGTTTTTTTTTCATAGTTAATGAGGAACTTGGATTTTTCTCCCTAGATAAGTTAAAGTTTTATATAAAGCTGATGTTTTATTTCCTTTGTTGGTTGAAATATTCAATAAGAATTTTTATTTTTCCAAAATCTACACAGCATATCAAAAAATTCTATAAATAAAATCAAATAATGTGCGCGTAAAATATTTGTCAGCATAGACATAAATCTGACTATTTTTAACTTATTGATTATTAATTAGATTCATCACTTTTTTATAAAAAGGGATAAAATTAGTAAAGTTTTATTAGTTATTTTTTATATTATGTATTACAGACAATGAACAACTAATTGTATTATATAATAAAGTAATTAACTGCACACAATCCATAAACAGTACATTAGATGTGATTTTAAAATGTATTTGTACAATGCAAGAGATCTTTTTCCGTCTTCTCTTTCTAACGAAATACTAAATATTTTTGTTTATTTATGGAATTTCATCATTTTAAATTAAAAAGGATTTATTAATTACAATTATTCTGAAAGAACTTAGCGTACAAATTCTGAACGGATTAAGATGTTTTTAATATCTAGTTTATAATCAATTCCACACTAGAAGTTAGATAATATGAATACATTGATTATTTTAAACTAATTTGTCTGTTCAATAATTGTAAAGTGACAATTAATATTCATTAAATCATTCCTCTCTAAATAAAAAATGAATTCCTTATGTCTACGTCTTAAGCTTTTGAAGGACAATTATTGTAATTACTTTATACATTTTATTTCCTCAAATATATTTATGTCCTCAAATAAATTTTAGAAAAAAGTTGTTGATTATATGAATTTAAAACAATATTTTAAGGATATGAATAACATAATTTTTAATTTACAAGAATTTTCGTAAATTAAATTTTCCTTCTTATACAAGAAAGATACATCTTCAGTGAGGTAAATTAATAACGTTTTATGTTTAAATTGTATTAAGAAATTAATATTAGTATATTAGTCATTAGAAATATGCAACTAAAGTACTTTTCATAAAGAATTTTATTAAAAAAAGACAAAATATAATATGTTTTATTTCTAGAATGGCATTAGTCAAAAATATACCTTTTTGTGTTATTACTATAACAAGTGTTGCCGAAAAAGTCTATATAATGTATCGAAAATATACCAAATTATTATTTTAAATGCTTTCCTTTCCTTTAAAGGGTTTGTTTGTTTGTTTGTTTGTCGCTCAACGGTCATTTTTTGCACACGAGGGCTAATTAGACCGGGGTTTAAAGTGGATTCCGAACCACTACAAACATCCATGCTCAAGGTGGGATTCGAACCCACGAACTGTTGAACCGAAGACAAGAGCGCTAACCATTCGGCTGCCAGCTCGGCTTTCCTTTAAAGGGCTCTTTTATGACTTTTTAATATTGAAGGGCACTTCCTTATCTCAATTTTCTTAAAGTTGTTATTTTTCATTTGAATCAATTTAAGACTCCCTTGTGACATTAAAGTTAAATTCCTTTTTTTCTTTTTTTAATTAAAATATTTTTAGAAAAATAAACTACAATTGAGACTTAAGTAATATACATATAGTTAATTTAGAAATCAAGCCTTTTACCAAATCATTAAAATAAACTGCACTAAAAATTAAATTCGGATGTTAACCATCAACTTTTAATTACTCTAAATTATTTATTTTTATTTTTTATAAATTTAAAATGTGTAAAACACTTTAGTGTTGAAATGCAATCGATAAAGTAGAACCTAATGATATTTAAAGGTTTGAACTTTGAAACATATGGAAACGATAGCATAGTTTGCATGATGAAACAAAACAATAAACTTCTGGAATACCATACTAAATTATGTACACATTACAATTTAAATAATTATGATTTTGTTTTTTAAATGAATCCCACAAGTTACGAAATACATTTTAAGAAATCATTGCTTATTATTCATAAAACACTAAAACATCATTTCCTCCTTTGTATTTAATAATCAGAATAGCCTACTTTTACTATTTATTTATTAGATTAGATATTTATTATTAGAAGTTGTGCGCAATACATATTAAAGTCGTCTACTTATAAAGACATTGTACTACAGCATTTATAAATCGTTTGCATTAACATAAACCACAATACATTTTTAAAAAAATCTGCTTGTATTTTTTAGTAACTGATAAAAAATCGTCCGCTTACACCCCTCTAAATTAAAAAGTGTCTATAACTTTAATTCACAGACTATCTAAAAAATATATGTCTGCTTGGATTGAACTGTGATTCGACAGTGTTTTTTTCGTTTTCACGGATTGTTATTTTACACGAGTTTTCCTTAATTATTCCTTTCCGATGAATCATGTATTAGATAACTCGCGCTAATGATACGGGTTAATAAAGGAAGACCGCAAGAGGCCTCGTCAAAGCTTCTCACTTCATATTTCGCAGGAATGCAATGCTTTCTTTCACACAGTCTGGTGCACTGTCAAACGTGATTCGCCCTGAAAACGATCTATTTTTGATCGATCTCATCTAATCTCGTTATTGTTTCTCCATTGCATCGGATGGTAAAATGCTCACGTAGGAAAGTCTCTTGTTCCTCTAATGCATTATGGGATAGCCATTCCTCGCGCAAAGTGACTGCCGATGTTATTGAGTCAGAATTACAATTCGGTTATAGTAGCTTACTGTGTCCGAAATTTCGCGGATCTGTGCGTCAAGGACTTTCCCAAAAAATTATTGGTATCGATTCAGTTTACGATGCGGAACTGGACATGATAATCGATTCCATATTTTTTCTCATTTCTCTTCTATCTATCTGATTTTTTCGTTGAACTTGGCAAGATGAAAAAAAAAAATCAAGACCTTATTAGAAAATTGCCGAATGGAATGAGAAATTCATAACTCGCAACAAAGTTTTTCAGCCAGTGAAATCATACATTTCAAATGAACTAAAATAATGTTTCGGAAACTTGCTGCGTGCAAAGAGAAATTTATAGCTCACGACAAACATTTCATTCCCTAATATTAAATGTAAATTGTGTTTTTATTAAAACTTCAAGCCCCATTTTCAGACGAAAAATTTATTTGATCTAAACTACCTTAAATTAATATATTTTATAAAATTTTAAATATTCTTAATAAATATAACATTAATTTACAATATATATTTCATAAAAACTTTATTTAAAAATAATTTTATCCTAAATATCAACTTTATCACTAAAAGCAAACATTCAATTTGATTTATACAGTTCAATATAAATTTTTTATTTATTTGCAAACTATGTAAAACATTTAAAAATGATTTTTTTTAATTTATCAACATAAAATTAATATTCATTTATAATTGTACCAATTAATATTATAATTTTTGAAATTTTAAAATAAACATTCTTTACACCATCAATTTTTCTAGTATTTAAGTAATATATTTTTAAATCGAGAGTAAATCAGGTTTTATCATGCTTCATTATATGTGTTATTATTTGCGATATTATTTGCAATTATTATGTAATTCAGTTTAAAGTAATTAAATTTAGTACAAATATAAATTCAAACATTTTTAGCAATTTCAACAATTAATCATTATTATTAAAAGAAGTATAACTCCTAACAAAATGAAACACATAAAACATAAAAACAGAGGCCAAAAAATAAATCAGAAGCTATAAATTACAAGTGGTCAGAAAAAAAAGAAAGGCAGCTTTATTTGCATTCAATAGAGTCAAACACTAGCCATCCTAAAAGGAATAATTACTAAACACGAATATACATATTTTATGATACAATTAAATTAGAAAGAAGATTTACAGCAAAGAGGCAAAAATGAAAAATAAAAATTGCAATTCTAAAATATAAGAATTCTTAATGATGTCACCGTCATTTGGGAAACGTTAACACCTCGAGAACACTAATGTATGAATTTTCTACGTGGTTTTTTTCCTCCTGCTTTTGAAAGAGTTATCTCTTTCTGTATTAATAATCCCATATATAACTGTCAAAATAAAAAGCGGCCAGAGTACTACTCTGTGTTTAAAGGAATGCCACACCGTAATTAAAATAGTGGCAGAAAATGATTTATTCTGAGCAGACGATATTTTTTTTACCCGTCCGATCGATTCTACCTGTCTGCAAAACATAAATTAATACTTATTGCTTGTCAGAAGAAAAAAAAAGCTTGTTGCATAAATAAAATGAGTAGTTTTTTAGCTATGCTAAGAAAGAGATACATTCATATTTTAAAATTCATTTGCTTTCTTAAATTTATAACGATTTACATAAGAGATAAAGTTACTAGAAGCTAGTAAAATACAATGTTTAATTTTGGTAAATCAATTAAAGTTATATTGGATATATTTCTAAAAGAAAATGACAGAAGCAAAGGAAGTTTGAAATTCTAAATATTTTCCTTTTTTTCCCTATCCTTCTTTGAATAAAATTTTTTAGTCCTAGTATTACAGGATGAATCACGTAATTTAATGTGTAATATTTTAATAATATCATAGAATTATCTAGATTTATTAGCAATGGAATAATGAACAAATAATTCTTTATAGTATATATATAATAGTACTTAACATAAGTCACTCGATTGATCAATAATTGAAGTAAGTATTTTGAAAAGCAACATTTTGGATTTTCTAGAAATTTTTTATTTGATCATTATGATTGAACTATATTGAATAAAACGATTTTCAACCTGAATAATAATTAAATTTTTGTTACGCAAAATAATGGCAGTTAAACTTTTTTACATAGTAAAATCCTTATTTTGAGAAGTGAAATTTCATAAAGATTTTTTTAAATTTCATAATTGTAAGCTTTGTTTATTTAATGATTTGAGGCTATTCAGTCATACTTTAAGAAATATATTAGCACTATTCATATATAATGTTTTAGATAAACATTCTGCCTCAACTTATTATTAAATTATGTAATAAAGTAACAATATCAAGTATGTAAATACAATATTTAAAACAAAAATATTACCTATTTCAAATATCACGTAATATTATTTTATTATTATTATTATCAATCTGTTTCTACTTTTTCGAGAATATTTCTGCTGTTTGATAACGTTTCAATCAGAGTTAATATTAGATACATGTTACTGAAAGAAAATAAGATTAATTATGACTATCACCACAGAAACAAACATTTGCGAAGGAATTATGACTGTTGATTTTCTCAAATGGATAGTGTTTCAAAACTCGAATAGAATTTCTGAGGAGGTGGTCCTTTAATTAAATTGCGAGCAGGCGAAATTGAATTCCACAACTCTTTCAATCAAAACTAAGTTAGGCGTGAAAATAGAGACCAAACTAATTGGATATCACCTACTTTCTCGTTAGCAAACGAAACAGCTATAATACTAAAATTAAATTTCAAGCAGACGTCTTCTTTAGGGCATTTTAAATTTGAACTTTCGTTTCGAAATTTTGTATAATGTAGCTGAAAATAAGAATTAATAGTATACATTTACGTTTGCCTTTGTGTTTGTTCCATATTATATTCTCTAGTGAAGTTAGAGCTATACTGTGTTCACAGAAACTGTGTTTTATAATATGTTCAACATAATGAAAAATTTTTTCATTCATTATATACTTTCCACTATATAAAATAATATTACTTTCTTGGAATGAGAGAGAGAGAGAGAGAGAGAAATCACCGCGACAACGATAACGTCATCAATTTGTCATTTATTCTGAAATGATATTTTTCTTGGTGGTGCCATCTAGTGAAAAATTTCAAAACAAACAGATTAATGATAATTTTTAAATGAAAAAATGAAGTAGGAATAAATTTTTTTCATGTGAAAAGGGTAATAAAAAACAAATCTCTGAAAATAATAGGTAACAAGAAATTTTTATAATTGATTCGCATCGTTCAATTATGTGGAATCATCTGAAACAATACTTTGTCCAGAAGATTGATTGATGACCAATAATATCTCTTAATTCAATGATTTACTCAAATATTTGAGAACATATTTCTTTGATCTTGCAAATGTATTTTTTACGAAACATTAGTTTTTTACCAGAAAAAAAATTTAATACTAAAATATGCTTAAAGAACAGTACTAGTCACCAACCAAAAACATTTTTATAGTTGAACAACCATTTCACGACAAGCTCTCTTATTGGCGAAATATACATTTAAATATTTCATGGATTTTTTTTTGAACGAATAAATAATAATAAATTCAAAGTTTTCATTAGCGCAATTTTATAATAAGACGGAAATACTTTTTAAAAAGTTAGCAACTTTTTATTTCATTTTTCAGTTTTTTTATTTTTTTATAAGCAATTGTATTTATAATAGAGAGTCATTATCAAATATCAGCATAATATAAAATCTACATTCCAATAATTAATTTTAAAATACCCTTAGTTAGCATTAAAAGATTTAAAAAAATAAACTGATAAATAAAACAATACTTGTTTTCTTGCATTTCATTCTCAGACCTTTTTACAAGAGATAAAATTCAATACTAAAATGTTCTATAGAAAAATTAACAATAACAAAACAAGAGTGAAGAAAAAATGATACTATTGTTATTCAATTTTTTTAACTGGCTAAAAATTTTATACACTTTGACTATAATAAATTCTTCGCAAAAATACTAAGAATCTTTAAATTAAAATTATTGCACCATTCATATATACGTAATTTTATTTATTCCAATAAACAACCAGCAGGTAATGGATCAAAAACATTATATTTTCATGTTATATAAATTTCCATATTATATTTGGACTTATAATTGATTTTCTTATTCTGAACGTATAATAAAAATTGGGAATTCAATTCATGAAAAAGTTTTAACGTTTATCTTTTCTCCCTATATAAATATAACTAGTATTAAATAAAAAGAAGAGTTTGAAGAATTTTTGAATTGCTCACTTTGATATATTTGAATATATTTTGGTCATATTTTATCAATTAAAATTATTTCAACAAATATGCCTTATATTTTGCACTAGTTTCAATACTCAAATGAAAACGTACAAGCAAGTGACTAGAAACTTTTTTTTCTAATACATAAATCTGAATTATTTGTCACTGAAATGTTAGCAGTTATTTATGTGCCATCAGATGGCACAACAAAACTCCTGTTTACTTTCAAATAATATAAAAGGTAAACGCATCTAAAAATGTTTCCAGTATCTTAGATTCAAAATAGGGACAAGGTAAAGAAGCATTTTTTTTATTTGCTCTTCTCTTCTTACTATAACAGCAATTAAATTCAATTTACAATTCAAAACTACAATTTGAAAAACTAACGCTTGAAAACATTTACACGGCGTTTTGAAGTTACCAGAAAAAGTTTCAGTGCAAAAAATAATACGTTGATATGAAGTCATATTTAAAATATTTCTCGATTAATCATAATCGTTTAAAATAAATCGCTTAAAACTTCCCACTTAATCGTAAATGCTTTTATCATTTAATGTTAAAATATATATATATATATATATATATATATATATATATATATATATATATATATATATATACACAGAGAGAGAGAGAGAGAGAGAGAGAGAGAGAGATAGAGAGCTTTTTATACAGTATTATCTGATCGCCTACGTGAAGTTTAAAATGCACTGTAAGCATTAATATGCATGCAAGATACCAGGGGTCAATTATGAGTCAATTTTCAACATGCCCACATTTAACGTGAGGGCCATAGGCGTTGTAATTACATAGAAAAAAAGAGAGACAGCCGTTAAATTATATATATGGGACACCTTTATTTTACTGAAATAGTATAATTTATTAAACAGGAAAATAAAAATGATAGCGAAAAAAATGCGAGCTATAATTTTTCTCATTTTAATTCACTTTTTTGCTGTTTATTTTTGACTTTTCAAAACATTCGCGTTTTCTTTTCTTTTTTTAGTATTTTTCGCTAAAAGATATTGAGATTAATGACTCCAAGATTCCTTTTTATAATAGGCAAGTGATTCAAGGGCCCACTTGCAATAGAAGAGTTAAGATTTTCGAGAACGCCCATCTTCGGACAGGTAGTAATTTTCGTATGCGAGAAATTTCTCTTCTTCTTTTAAAAGGAGAAGGAAAAGAATATTTTGTGTCTTCTCTAGGTATTATAAGCGTGTATTATGAATGATGACGGTAAAGGGGGTAAATTTCATAATTAAAATTCACATTACTCTAACGACGTTATATCATATTCGTTTTAATTAAGGTTCAGTTAGAAATGCAAAAACAAATGTTACTTGGGGATTTCTTTTGCTTGGCTTTTATATTGATCACTCGAATTAGAGTATAAATTTAGTAAGCTGTGTTAAAATTTTGGTTTAAATCATGACGCAATATTCATTAGATGATTAAAGAGGACGGTATAGAGAACAATTTAGGAGTTAACAGTTTAAATAACTGATCTTAAAAGTATATGGCAGTGAACATATTTGTTACAGAACAATATTATGATCCTGACAATTGATGTATATTACAGATTTAGTGATGAAAAAATATTTAGAGGGAGAAAACAAAAACTTTTTAAATGATTTAAACACATATTTCAAGTTTTGTCATTGCTTTTTGTACTATCAATGTATGTTTTCCACTGCAGGTCATATGAACACATACTCAACAAATAGTTTTAGTATAATAACATCACATAAAATCTAGATTAAAACATTTTAAATTTATTGTTAATTAAAATAAAACTGTGAAAAGTGAGAGCAACATTTTTAATTATAGATTTATTTTATTTGTCTTTTTTTCAATATAAGCATCGAATGAATAGTATTCTTATGTAATTAGTAAATGCATGTATTTTAAGAAATATTTTAGTGTGCTAAAAATCATAGTTTCATTCGAAGACAGAGAGAGAGAGAGAGTTGTACAGAAAGAGTGCGTACATAATTATTTTATAATAAATTTTCAATTATATTTGTAAAAAATGAGATATCCGAGATGAAAACAAGATAATCCTAACGTGTAAGCACAACTGTACACTGACATTTAATTTTTAAAGTCGAAAATCGATTATCTATAATACAATACTCTAAATATTCAACACTTATATTAAAATTTTAGATAATAGAACATATATTTAAATATAGATTATTATTTTAAATAACATAAAGATAAATGCTTTTATTTAACAGTAGTAAAGATGCATGTGTTAAACAATTAAACCAAATTTAATTGCTTATTCAAAAATTAGAAGGACATTTAAAATGATATTTAAATAATATTTTTAAAAAAATTAGAAAAAAGTTTTTAAAAAGTTTCAAAATGCTTACATTCGTTAAATTTTAAGCTTATTTTAGAGGTGAGAATCAATTTCAATCTATAATAAACCGTATGATAAGAAATATATTCATCTTTCTTGGAATATTAATATTTGTTACATTCTAATTGTTTTAAGAATTTAAAAGTATTATAGACGAATAAAATAATCAAAATCAGAATTAAAACTTCTATGATTTTGATACACATAAGAAGATATATATTTTCTTAGAAGTTTAATTTATAGTTGGAAAAAATCAGAACAGATACGTTCTATTTTTTTAAGGTTAACAAAATAATTTTTCATTTTCAAAGATAATAAAAAAAACTTTTAGAAAATTTTATAAAGTTGTAATTTTTTTTACAAAAATAAATAGTTTGACTTTAAATTTTGATTGAAACTTTTATTTTTTTTAACAAGATTACAATATTAAATATGAAATTAATTGACCCCAAATTAAATTTAGACAATAATTCCTCAACATTATTTAAGAAATATGTTTAAGTTTATGCGGAGGAAATTTTTTTTTTTAGCTTAAAAGTTTCAATTTATTTTAAAGCCAATTCAATACATGTGTGTATCCACAATTATTTTAACATTATTTAAAAATTTGATTTTAAACTATTAGTTACACACTTAAAATTATTTTTGCATTAATTTCAAGCCAAAATAAAATAATTTATTTTTAAATTAATAATAAACTAGCTATTTGAATTTATTTTAAAACTTATTCACGGAAACAAAAGAATTTGAAATTGTTCTGTAAAGTATAATTGCAAAATTTAAATAATTTATAATTTTAAATCCATTGACAAAAATAATTCAATTTTTAAAAATGCAACATTATTTCCAGTTAAATTTCAAGAATGTGAATGTATCAAATGTAACCAAGATTTATTATTCAATTCATTTTAAAATAAATCTAGAGCTTCATATATATATATATATATATATATATATATATATATATATATATATATATATATATATATATATATATATATATATATATATATATATATTAATTATTAAAATAAATTAAATGTATTTTGGCAAGATTGGATTTTGACTTATATATTTTAGATTAAATTCTACTTATATATTTTGGATTAAATTCTACTTCTTTTATTCTGGTTTGATACTTTGGTTTGAATTTTCGGTATGGCTTTGGGGTGTACTGGCTTCTTTAAGACTATGTCTTGGGCCATTGCAGAAAAACCATAATTGTGCCAATGTGGTCAACACCCCCTGACGAAGCTGGCCATATTAGTACTTTATTCCATTTATATCTATCTTTCTTTGAAATTTCTTTCAAGTATTTTCAATGTAATTCTTTTCAATGTATTTTTTTCAATGTATTTTTTTCCATTTAATATTTTCAATGTACTATTCTCCATTTGGCATTTTTCATTATATTTTGTTTCATTATATTTTATAAAATATACTATTAATATATATATATATATACATATATATATATATATATATATATATATATATATATATATATATATATATATATATATATATATATATAAATATATATATTATATATATAAATATATATATTATATATATATATATATATATTATAAACCCATTTCATGTAATAATTTTAAAAATTTGTATCACTTTAACCTAATCTCAAACTAAGCATTTGAGTCTGCTTAATCTAACACAATTTTATTTATAGTTTTAAAATTTACTCAAAAATCATATACGATTAAGTTTTTTATTTGAGAAATCTTTTGATAAAAAGTATAATTTACAATTAGTTCACCATAAATAGCTGAATATGTTTTCTTATTTTCTCTTTCACTACAGTGAGTCAATATTTGTGTGAGTGGAGGTGTAAAAATCTTTCCTTTAAATAAAAATTTCCCTCTGCTAGTTGCTCTGGAATGAAGGTGGGGATGTCCTCTGAGACCCCACTTGGCGATCCTTTCTTCATCCTCAGAGCTTGAGGTAGCAATTTCTTCTAGCTGCGGCTTCATCACGATTTCGTTTAGCCCGGGCACCCGTGCGTGTGGAAGGGTAATTGATAATCGAAGCTGAGACGCGATAGGTCAGCAGTAAGGGAGATACCGAATAAATTAGTGGTGCGATAAATTTGCATCGTGAGACTCTTTTTATCGTATGCCCTCCTCGAGAAATCATTAATATTTACCTGCACGCCTTTCACGCATAAGCTAAAATAAAGGGGCGTCACTCAGGCTACTTCTAGCGCACATTTGCATCGAATACGGCTTTTCTCTTGATTATTTTTCGCCAGTTGGGTGATGCCTCGAATATAATTACATCGACTACAATTCTATGAGTGTGTCTGCTCTGAGATCAGAATAATATAAGTTCCCGAGATTATATAATTTTATAAATTGATGAACGAACACACACACACACAAACACACACACATATATATATATATATATATATATATATATATATATATATATATATATGTATATATATATATATATATATATAGTGTGTGTGTGTAGTGTGTTATATAAATATATATATATATATATATATATATATATATATATATATATATATATATATATATATATATGCTCAAATACAGTTTCTTTTGTAACATCTATTTCTTGCATTAGACAAATAGAAAGTAAAATCCTAAATAATACGAGACTAAATTAAAATCAGAGCAAGTCTTCTCAAAATCAACGGATTCCAACTTAGATTGATAGAAGGAGAATCATAATAACAGTTTATTTTCTTTTGACTTTCTAGTGTTGCAATCGTGGTAGGGAAGCCATAATTTATTTCCGCAGAACTATCAATTTTCATATAAAATATACGACTCTAAGTTGCTAAGGATTTATGAACTCATAATTGAAAGAAAAAGATGTTCAATATTGCACACGTCTATCTGTTATAATGATATGAAAAGAACGTGGTAAAACTTTAATCAAAGCTTAATACAACAGTTACGGGAATCCTTGATCAAAGGAAGGAAAGTAATAACTTTTTGTACGCATCAAATCTAAATAAATCAGGGAGTCCACTCGCTATTCCTCTAACACAAAAGTTTTGGAAATTTCAGAGTTGATTCATCTGTTCTGAAAAAGATATACAAAAACTGGGAAATATTTATTTCTCCGTAATTTTCAATTCAAAACTGAAGTTCTAACAAAACGACAAGTTCGAGTGTCTTTATAAGTTGCATCCCAAATAACCGCTTATTGTAATATAAGTACCCCATAGTAGTATTCCAGTTTTATATTTAAAAAAAATACTATTGAAAACCATGATATTTAATAACAAAAATTTACTCTAAATAAAGATTAATTTAAAAATTATAAAAATTGATCTCAATCATTCAAGAGATCCGTTTTCACTCACAACAATCATACATAAAAACGTTCATATAAGAAATATTTAAAGGAGAAAAAGTGTGACACTTCCCGAAACATTTGTACATAACTTGTTACGGGAACTATAAAATTTATATTCAGCAAGGCACATTGAGGTATTATTAAATTGTTATAATATTTAAAATTGATTTATTATAAATTTCTGAATTAAAGATTTATAAGATATATATGCTGATAATACTAAGTTTCATAAAAAAATAATTATTATAATCACAATATAGTCGTACGATTTTTTACCACGCTCTAGGAATAGGATTTAAATCTGGAAGACCCTAGTGAAGAGATTACAAACGTGTAGTTTTAGTGCATCGTGCTTACAGCTTAAATGCAAAACCTTTCAAACATTAGTTGACACTCAAAATAAATCAAGTTGCTAATTATTAAGTGTTCAGATCTACTTACATTAATGTCTCTTGATCATGACAAACTGAGATATTTTAACACATTCATTCAATTTTTTTCTGAAATAATAAGCGATCGACCCTTTTCTCTAAACTTCATACAGTGCAAATCAAAACATATATTTTTTATATATTAATATTTATGAGTAAAAATATTTAATTTATTACAAGATTTTTGGTAATTCAGTATGATTTTATAATCCATACATTTATTCTTTGAAATTATGTGGTTTTTAAAAAGTTTTCTTAGAAATTTTCTGGAATAATATTTTAGTAACCAACATATGCAATCAATAGAATTAAAAAACCCAAATATAAATGTAATTTAGAGATAAAAGTAAAAGTTGCAAGAAGCTATATAAGTGAGGCTCAAAATAAAAAATATCAAGTACTTATTTTAAGTAATTTTAAATCGACTATGTCCATACATATGCAGAAACTCAGTTAGATATACAAGGTATTTAATGATAATAGTAAGTAGAAAGAAATTACCTATATGTATTATACCACTGACAACTTTCATCAAAAGATATATCAACAAACGCTAGTAAATTTAAATAATTTTTTTAATATATCAAGAAAAAAAACAGAGCAGTTATCTTATATCTTTATTAAAGCAAATGGATAAAAACTTTATTATTCCCAGTCCAATCTTTTGATTATAAAGTTTGAACTAGCACGTACTAAAAATAAAAATTACAAAATATTATTTAGTGTATTATAAAAACAAAAAACAAAAATGTGAATTCGGTCAATAAACGGCAACTTCGGGACTCAATCTCATCATTTGATTTTTTTTTCGAAAAATATCAATGAGATAATACATGAATTCCAAGAAAGTCTGAAATAATCATAAAAGTGACAAAAAAAGTCAAAATTTAAATTAGCATTAATAGACCTTTCATAATCATTTATTAAGTTTATCTTTAAATTCCAATATATATATATATTTCTACTTTATCTTCAGTTTCATTAATATTTATTCAAAAGAATTTTAGAATTTACTAAGTCAGGTTTAAATAGTAAACACACATTTAATTAAAAATGAAATAAGGGAAAAAATATGATCTGAAGTTTCTTGCGAGGATGCACTTTAAAACATTGCGAGCTTCAAGCACATTTGTCAGCCCCCCACAAATTTCTATACTTAAACTAACTCCGCAGCACTTATTCCAAACTTCTTTCATCACTGCTATTTTTACTTATCTGTGAAACCTGCTTCCTTCCTCACACACTTGCAGGAGAAAGTTGAAAAATACGAGGTGTCCAGGATTCATTTCAAACCGCCAACTGCAATAGATCAAGCAAAGACACACATACTTAAACCTCCACGGCCCCCTGCAAAATTACTCTTAATGGTTTTCTAAGGTGATACTTTTGATACCTCTATTTCACTCCGCCACTTTTTTTTGCACCACCGTTACTTCTTTTCTTTGCAACTGTTCACCTTATCAATAGATCATTTATCTTTGTTCTGTGTGGAACAGCTGGCAGTTTCCGAACTGGAAATAGTGTCATTATATATAAATAGGTACATTAATTGCATTTTTCAGAAAGTTAGGGCCTCCGGTGGGACCCTTCTTACGGATCGTTTGGTATTTATTCCTTATGTGTGTTATAAAGTACCTAAACCTAATGATTAAAAGTCGCGTGTGTTTCGTAATAGTAGGTTGAGTAATTTCACACTCGATTGATACATATTTAGCAGCATTTACTTCACAAGTCATTTTTTTAGAGAATACAAATAACACTAATATTTGAAACAATCAATCAGATTAGTCATTAATAAAATATGGTAATTGCTCTGTTTCATTGTCAGATTTTATTTCATTATCCGAATTAAGCAGTTTTAGCAGTCGGACCTCACAACAACAAATTACTACAATGAATAAAAATTATATTCACCGCAAAATACATCAACAAAAGCCTTAAACTAAGTGGAGAAATACATTTTAAGTTTGAATGATGAAATTACATTTATTGAGACTTACGACATTTGAATGTTAAGGAAATATTTGGAATATTTAAAAAACTATATTTTTTGCTACAAATACTTTTTTTTGGAGATTTTTTCAAATATTTTTTGAAAAAGTGCTTCTATATTGTGATATATATATTTATAGATAATATCCTAATTGAGTAATTTTTGAAATTTTTCAATATGAAAGAGGCATTGGTTGATTATTCAACAGTTTTTCAATCCTCAAAATAATGTCCCTAAAACACATACTTAAATAATTTTAGTACTTAGTTAATAATCTTGCAGTGATAAATTATTTTTACAATAAGAATTTGTGTATATCTTTTTCGATTAGAGCCTAATTTTTTTAGAGCTATTTGAGAGTGATGGGATAAAAAAATTACTTTTATAATTATTATTAATGGAATCCAATTAGAATTTTTGTGCAATACTTCTTAATAACAAAGTATTTATAATAAACTTTTTCATAAATGGTTGCAGTAATTCAGCAAAACATTTGGTTTATATTTTGAAATGAATAACAAAATATAGAGCAAAAAAAGATGCATTAATTTTTTAAACAAAAAAATTCCTTTATACCGTTTGCACTAAAGGTACTTGCAAATATTATATTTGCAATGCCTGAATTATTAGCAAGGAGTAAAGTTCTTCTTTACAAATATTTAAAAAAAATTCTTTTATCAAAAATACATATTTTTCATAGAGCAAAACTTAAGTAATATGAATAAAATTTCGACCTTACTTAATTAAAATTATATACATATATAAATAGCAATTTAGAATTTAATATTATAGCTCATGCATATTCAAATAGCGTTTTTAATAATACGAATTCAAAACTTACATATTTTTTACAGGTGTATTAATTAGAATAAATTATGACGTTAAATCAAACAACTATAGAATATAATTCTAACAATACAATAATGTATACACATGTATACAAACACAGGCCTGACACACGAAAAATTCTTTAAAATGAGCAAATGGAAAGCATTAAAACCTAAAGGTAAAATAGATAAATCATAAAATATGCGATAAAAATCTAAATTATTCCCATTATAGATTATTAGTCATTGGGAAAGCGTTTCTTCATATATCATTATAAATCTTATAGTTCATGTTTCATGAAAAAAAAATTATTTATAGAAAAGTATAATTTAAATAAAATTTAAAATGATCACAGAAGTTTATTTAGAAATGAATATTGATTCCTTGACTACACAAATCATATGCATCAAAATCAAAACAAATGCATTTTAAAATTTAACAAATAAAAAGTACCTAATTTATTATGTTTTATCATAAGTTTAAATAAGATAAAAAAAATTATAGTAATTAAATATTTTTAAAATTTAAGAAGTATTTCCTATTATGAAATTCAATACAATGAAATGCATAACAGTTTTTTTAAAACCGTATTGTTTCACGTTAGGAGTTATGTGGTTTTAATTTATTTATATCTTAATTAAAAGACGTGAATTAATTTCGTTATATTTTTCCATCATTAACTCTTGGACAAAAAAAATAATAAACAAAAGTATTTTTAACAATAAATACCATTATATCATTATTCAAAGAAATTAAAAATAAAAAAGTAATAATAATGTGAAATTAATTCCATATGACTTACTTTCACAAGAGACCTTAGTCCAAGTCACAAGACTGAACACCGAAAGACGCATCTGAGCGAATTATTTGGGATGGAGATACCCTCAAGACATCTTCAAGACACCGGAAAAGACGCAGAGGGCGACATGATTGCTTAAAACACCCTCCACCAAGACAAACACCTGAGGACAACAACCTTATGTGGGACAGGAAACAACTCTCCAACCTTCACCGTTATTCGAAACGCAACCCCTTTACCTTGCCCCACTGAAAATGAAAAATCCCTTCTTTTTCACCCTTTAGCACCCCCTAATATTTATCTCTGCCAACAATGCAAAGGAAACGGCAGCACTTTTTAAGTGAGTTTTTTGGAGGGGAACCACCGCACTGGGGGCCATTTTTTACACCAGGGTCAGAGACCCAAGTACTGAGGGTAGGGCAAAGAGAGACCTTTCGCGCTGGAGTTGTGTAAAAAGTGGATGAAATGATAGGGGTGAAATGGAAAGGGGGTTGCTGGGTTAGAAACCTTCTGAATTCCTCTGTATGTCGGTCATTGGTATAAGGGTTAGACTGAAAGTGAAAGGGAAGCGATTCCGGCATCTTCCAGGTGTTTCTTTTTTTTTTTTTTTTTTTTACCATCGATTGGGAAATACATTTTCCCCTTTCGCAGGCAATATGGACGATTAAAGTTAAGGAAAGAAAATTATTTTTATAACCAATATTAAAATTAATATTTGCAGAGCTGTGCAATCAAAATTTGTAACAAAAATACCAAATTAACCAGTATTTTTGTCGAACATTTCATTATAATAAAAAATGATTTCTGTCAGAAAATTATTTTTGTGAAATTTATTTTTAAATCAAGTATCGAAGATAAAGAACGATGCTCTTTTCATAACAACTATCATAAGCTAGAAGTCATTAGATCCAATTTTCATATCCTTTCCATCTTTCCTTTCTAATTTTTCCAGCTCAAATATCCAACAGTTTTATTCTCTTCCGATCGAAATGATTTAATCCGGAAGCCTTCATATTTGAAAATTCAAGATCTATAGTCCGATTACCAATAGTACAGACAAAATGCTTGGATAGTTGTTACAAAAACGATACCATAAGTAATAAGTTAATACTAACAACCTGAAGACCTCGTGACTAGTTGTAGTTAGCACCAATAAAATTTTCAGCTAATTTTTCTCAACATCAACATTGTAATTTGGAACATTATATTAATTTAAAATTAGAAAATTCCTAAAATATAAATAAACATAAACTTGTAAAAAGCTAAAATTTGAGGTAATTAGAAAAAAATCCCAATAGATTTTCATATTAAAATTAAACTTATATGTAATTTTCGTAAAAATATATAATAACTTCACTTGCAGAATTTAAGCTATTATTTCTTTATTAATACGTCTTCCCTTAATACTTAAATTTGTAGCATGTTTCTATCCTAAATTACTCCTGAATACTTAATTTCATTTGCAAGAGGTAGATGCTTACAATAATTAGTACATGAGCAAACTTTGTCTAACAATAATAATATTATAACTGACAAAAAATAAAAACAATTATATATTTCACTTGCTTAAATATTTCCCTTGTTTGATATTTCACTCTAGCTGAACTTTTTTCTAAAATATTAAGATATGATTAAATGAAATCCATGATTTAGCGTATTATTGGAAATCTTGAATCGGGGCTAACACAAAAAAGTGTAGAGATGCTGTTGAAAAGTAAGAAGTGAAAGTGACTTGAAGTAAATGAAATATTAGATGCTGTAAAGTGAAATTTTCCATTTGATATCATAAAAGAAAATAATTACGACAAGTTATTAATAACTCATAGAATCAAAACAGGGATCGGAAATACAAATTTGCTATGTAACAAAACGAAAGGTTGTAAATGAAATAATCCGAAATAAGCTTTATCAAGATGATTTCTACGTGCGCAGTATTCTGCATTTCGCTAGACTTAAGACACCATGAGAACTGAATATATTCATGTTTTATTAATAAATGTTTATGATATAGAATGAAAAGGACAAATGAAATAAACCCCCATTCGTCCAGGGAAACATCATAGCAGCCGAGTAGATTGATGGTACTGATTGGATTTAATATAAATAGGTATACGACCCAGCATGTCATTTGGCAAGGCTATTTGACAGCGCAAAAGCATGAAATAAAAATATCTTACGTCGTGTTTCATGCAACAGTCAGTGGAGATTATTTTAATGGAAGATATAACACATTTCATTTTTAAGACAACATGTTTTTAAAAATAAAAAAAAAGTTTAGCATGTAGAATGACTGACTCTACAGTTTTAAAATAGACTAGGCAAGTTTGTGGTTCATTCGGAGGACACTGCAAGACCAATTTTTTTTAATTATAAGGGATTTGAAATGTCAATGTTCATTTAACATTTGGAATCATAGAGCTTTTATTTCTTTAAAAATGGAACAGCATCATCCAAAGTTGTATCGATTACTTCATCACTTCAAATGTGCAGAAGTCTTATCTATTCGAGGTGACCACATGCCATATAGAAAATCTCGCCTCGTGCTTCGTAACAATTTGTTTTCTGTCATATTCATAGAAGCAAAATATTGTTCTGAAAGACCTTTTCATGCCTTTTCCATCGCGTACCAAAGAATTAAAATTCACATATAATCCTTCCTGATTTTTTTCCTGTACTTTCTGTTTTATGTCCATGGATGCCTGTGATGCAATGTTTTCCTTTATTTCTTTACTAGCTCCAAATTATTTTGAGTAGATTATCATATAAATCTTTGTAAATTTCTGATATGAAATTTAATAGAAAATACCTTCTCAAAAATGTAATGTGAAGTTATTTATTAATTTCATTATAAAATATTAATTAACCTAAAATGAAGATCAAATGGTTTAGTTTATTAAAAATCTCCCAAGGATCCCCAAATGCAACACTACAATTACTTTAAAACCATCTTAGTAAAAACGTACATTTTTTTTATCAAAGTTCCTTTCCAAAACAGTTAAAACATAAGAAAATTTTTAAATACAAATATAAATCACATAATATTTCGTTTTAAGATTAGATACTCGTACAATAATTATACGATTTTCTGAGAAGATATTTAAGTCAGGATTTTGAAAATTTTAATGATTTCCTGGTTCTACTTTGAATAATAAATATAATTAAAACTTACACAATGGGTTTAAATTAGTCACATATATTTATACATAAACAACACAATATTATTCATCTATTACTATGTGGGAGGTCTAGTTATCAATGCTACATTTAAAATTAATTAATATTTGACTCTTTAATGCCCAGAAGTGGACTGTTTAATAACACTTGATATCATTAATGGAATCTATTGAATTCGAGATTCGCTGTATATATCTCAACATCTGAGACCTCTTCTTTGTAGTTGTTTGACCAGATTTTTCTCCACTAGAATGCATAGTCTGACTTTTGAATTTCCATGCCTTTTTTGTAAGGAATAGTTATATTCACGGAATTCCCAGAATAACAATTTATTGAGAAACTGAAAGGTCAGAGAGATTCTTGAATTCTTAGTAATATGCCAATGAAATGTCAATGTTATAATTTAACATTTGGAATAACAGAAAGTGTTCTAATTTGTTCATGTTAATAATTTGCTTAAACTTATTCATTTCGTACACATTGCTAAAAATTAAAATTTCAACATCAAGAAGGAAAGCAAGCAGCAGATCAATAATTTTAACACCCCGTAATGTATAATCCAATTTTTGAAAGCAATTAAAGGAATTTTTAGTGTTAACTATGTATTTTAATTTTGGGAAAGTTTTCAGAAGTTTTGGGCAATTTGTTTATTTTTTGCAAAGGAGTAAACCGGAAAATTATATTAGCAGCACATATTCTATATTTAGTTAAGAACAAATAATTTTAATATAAATGCTATTGAATATATAAGGTGTAAAGTTTAATATGAAAAGCTCATCCTCAGCAACGCGTGTAATTTTGCTGAGCGTCGAGTCGGATTGAGCGTGTGATTAACAGATTCAACAATTTCACCGCATGCAATTTCAACTCTTCTACGGAATTTATCAATCGTAGGGATGAAACAATCCTCTCTCTCGGTAATCTTTATATTCTTTAATGCATATATCCATGTAAGGAAATTCCTAAACTAATAATAGAGTTGAACAACTTTTATATCGAGAAAATTCAATATTCGTATTAGTTCTATATTGCTTTGTTGAAAGATAGTGTTCATGAAAGTAGGACATGACTACGAAAACTCCTCTGTTATGAAGTCTACAAGCCTTAATGACTATAGAAGTTAGTTTTAGTTAGTAGTCCATATAATGAATATATCATGATATTATACTTCATTTTGAAAAAACTATAGCTTATTTTGTTAGCTTCTGTTTGAATATCAGCAGGAGATGCAACAAGGGTCACGATGCTGACACTTCATTATAGTGCGATCCTCACATTGTTTTCATTTAGCGAAGCAATGTCTGTGTGATCACTTGTTCTGCACACGAAAGGACTTTATGAATTTTGGTCAAAGTTAGACAACTAAAACTAACATAGTGATTGGATATCGATTTCCATTGATTACTAAATTTAAGCATTTCTGTTCGTAAGCATTATACTTCAGAGGATGTTCCTTAACTATGTACCTTACTGTGCTACTCAAAATTATGGTAATGGAATACTGATTATTAGAGGAGTCAATTTTAATTTATCTTTTTTTTTAAATAATCAAGGAACATTTTGTAAGATTGCCAAATTTTTATGGGACTTGACGTACATAAACATAATATGGGGTGAAAAGATTAATTTGACATCTTGATCTTATCACTTTACCATGGGTATAACCTGTGTGGTGTTTGATAAAGAACTTCTTAACATTTTAAACAATAAGTACAAATCAAGTTTCTTCTTCGTATCTGTGTGCGGATGTCAAAAAATAGTTTTGATTTTACATGGATTCAAATGCATACAGTAGACCTCTCGTATTTACAGACCACTAATTTGAGACATCCACGATTTTTTTACAAGCTAGTAGCTGATCCCTAGCATCATGCTCCAATGATATCTTTAATTCTCATTTACATACTAAAATTCTAAATCTTGTTTTATTTATTTATTTTTTTGATTTTATGCCTCTTTTTACAGTTTCTTATTTTTAATTATAATTTTTCAGTCACTTATTTTTAATTATAATTTTTCAACTTTTTATTCATGGCTGAGAAACTGAATTAACGCTTTCATTGGAAAATTGTTAATCAATCAAATTGGAGAAACTGCACTTCAGATATTTAAATTTAGAATTTTCTTTAAACACACTGCAGGGGATTTCTCCTGTTTAATCTAAATTATATGTTAAAGCCAATGCACCGAATAATCAGTGGCTTCAAATGCAAATATCAGAAGGTACTTTTGCAAGAAGTGATCATGGCTTGGGTACGCTTTATGAAATCGATGTGCCAGGCGTAATGCGTAATACATAATACTTGAAATGGCATTGCAGAAAAACTATACATATGTAGGCTTTATTAATACAGTAACTGAAGAAATCCAAAAATATTTATTTGCCGACTTGAGTGAGGAGATGAGTTGATCCATGATCTTCGACAAAGAAACCCATTGCTGCCCAAATCTCATTTCAGGAGTTTTCGGTATCTATTCAAATGTATTTTGTACGTAAGAACTCCCAGGTGATTATATGATTGAGAATAAGAAGAATTTTTCGATATCAAATAAGAAAAAATGTCGTATTGCTGTGACCGTCTTTAAAACAAGCAGATAAATGGCTAACAAAATTGAGATAATTAAAAAAAAAAGAAAAAAAAACAGTAAATGCTTTCATACATAAAAAAAGGAAAAATGTGTTTTTAAAAATGAAGCTTTAAAGCAGAAAAAATAAGATTACTTTGCTTAATTTTTCATCATTGAAAACTGTTTTTACGTATAAATTTTATTTTACACTTGTGTTTCTTATACAGCGCATACTAAATAAATTATTCTCATGATATTTTGTTTATAAATAGCTGTTTAGTAAAGAAAAAATAATTTTAAGAACTAATACTAATTTTTCTATTTTACGAACTATTTAAAAGCTCCGTAAAAGTTCGTAAAAAAGAGAATCCACTGTAACAATTTTGAACTATTCTTACATATACGTATATTAAGACATCTATTTTCTATAGTTTTCATGAATCTGGAAGAACAATTACATTTAATTCTTTATTATTAGGTTTACTTACCTGATTTTCCTTGAATGGCTGTTTCAATTTATAATTAATTTTCAAAAACCTTTGATTAAACATTATATCAGCCTATTTTTCCTCAGTATTAGCTAGTAGACCTTTTTGAAAAGAACAAACGATACTTCCCTAATCTATTCGGCTAATTCTTTAATTGGCACTTTCTTTTTTTATAAAGATAACAATAGAAAATGATTATTTTGTTCAGGAGCAAAAAATTTCATAACCTTATAACATGAAAAAACAATTAACAAATGGTAAAGTTCTTAAAAGCTTGGATTCCAAAAAAATTTAATCTGCTCATAGTTATTTTCCTTATGTGGAGTAACTTTATAAGATGGCTCATGAAAGATATTTTCTAAACTGCTCTGCTTATAAAATAGTTAATATAAATAGTGAGATAAAAAAATTTAATTACTTCATCATAATATAAGTTTCTTTATAAGACAAATATTTCAAATAGTATGTGTGGAAATTGATTAATCAAATGAAAGAATAAAATTTTATTCGCTTGTTTGCGTGCATGTTATCTTACAATTATTAATGAAAAATCTCTTGAACTTCAATAAGAAATTCAATTTGTGATTAAATATAAATATACAAATCATATTTTTAAATTATGTACTTTCGTTAACTAATCATTCACTAATTAAGAAGAAAAGAAGAAATTAGAGGTTACATAGAAGGACCAAGATATGAAAATAATACGACAATTTCTAGTAATGAAGGGAAAATACAAAAATTATATGCATGTCAACTAAAAAGATAAAACAAATATTCGTCATAAAATTCACCTTCAGTAAATAGCTTATAGTTAAGTGAAAGCATGACAATAATTGTTTTAAGAAATTGGTACATTCATAAAATTAACAAATCGGATGTTTCAGTTAGGTACAGAAAAAATATCTTCAATATGAAGTTTATTCAATTTGAGAAACAATGTAGCATATATAGCTATATGATAACCCCATCAAAAACATTTTGATCATGGCATCAAATGAAGATTGCTTTAAAAGTATTTTTGAGTGTAGTAATGGTTTAAGAAGAATGCTGCAGTAAGTAGTCCAAACTTCATAATCGGTGTTCAAGAAGACAGATTGGAATAACTAGTCTATACTCTAATTTGTTTGTTACTGAAAATAATTTTCCATGATGAAGTACTCTATTATCTATTAATAACAAAACATCAATGGTACCGGTACCAAGACGGCAGAAACTTTCAGAGATGGAATGCGACAATACTGGAGATCTATACGCCCATCAAAAACGCAAGCGCTTTTGCCTATTTGGTACAAAACGTTATTGCCTTTGATGGATTTGCTTAAAAACGCAAATTGTATAAAAAACGTATTGCTTTACTACCATCAAAATGTATCCGACAAAGCGTATTGCTTTTCATAGATATTTAATCATTAATAGCATATAATCATTAATAACAAATAATAACCATATGATTAAAGCCTATATTTTGACACAGACATTCGATTACAAGCAAACAAGTACAAGAATTGTACAGAGATATTAGTGTTTGAAACCGACACTTGGATTCAAAGGAAATATTTTTTCACTGACAACTTTAATATAGTTTAAGCATTTTCTTCGTACAGATAAGTTGAGCAGCACATTAATTACACTGAAAGTATAACACCTAAGAAGGAGTTGCCAGAAATCCGGCAAACAGAAACAGCAACGAACAATAAGTGATCTGTATTCCGAAATGGTGTGCATAATACAGAGCGAAAACAGGGTCGGGTCAAAATGTTGTAGGACCACCGTGGACGGCGATACACGAAGCAACACGTGTAGGCACAGAGTCAATGAGAGTACGGATGGCGTCCTGAGGAAAGAATCTCCATTCCCTGTCAACTATTTGCCAAAGTGCGTCTTCTGAAGGAAGCAGTGGCAGACTCTGCAAATGACGTCAAATCATATCCCATATGTGATCGATTGGTGAGAGATCTTGTGGCCAGGGGAGCAACTGTATACCTGGAAGAGTATGTTGGCTGATGCAAGCAATGTGCGGTCAGGTTTTATCCTGCTGATAAAGGACATAAGGCACCCCCTAAAGGTAGGAGAGTGTTATCAGCCGTAATCCATGTAACGTTGGGTTGTCATAGAGCCGTGAATACGAACTAGAAATAACCTAGAATCATACGCAATGGTGAGCCAAACCATGATGCCACGATGTCGCACATCCATCGCTTTAATCAGACACCATTCCAGACAATGGCGTCAATGCTCTGGGGTCGATGGCAGTCTTCTTATCGGACGCCATGAGCGCAAGACACTAGTTACCAATCAACGGCAAAAGGTCTTTCTCGATATAGGAGCATCCAGGGTATCTTGCATATGCTGCAGAATTTCGGTAGACCTGCTTTGCCAAGCCCCCAACCCCTCCCATTGGACCGTCGATCCATCCGTGCTGATGTCATTCTGGCTGCACTGGCACTCTGCAAATGTTTCACAGTTCCTTGTTCCAACTGTTTCGCCACAGCCCATACACTGTGGACGCGTCCAGCTGTCTGCCAAATGCGATTTGCCGTAAAGACCAACATACTCTTCCTAGTCCGATCAACATGCCCCTCGTAAACTCGCCTATCTGCTGGAACTGACTCCGTCGACGATGGCCAGACATTCTCTGCAATTACAGGCGTCCTTTGCGACAAGAAAAAACTCTCAGCGGTTATTTTCCAAGCACAATAATGGTGCGAATATTGTCCACTCTGTCAGTTTCTCACCTTATATTTTATCCTAATTGCGTTGGAGAGCTGCGCATTTCACATCATTTGCATAGCTCGGTTAGGTGAGTCTACCCTGAAATTTGCATAATTTTCTGGTCGATGCTTTTTGGTACAGCAATTCCAATGTCAGGCAGTGTATTTGTGTTATACGGCTGCAGGACACTTATTATAACCATTTTCGTGAAGTCTTGTAAACAACCTTCGGTACTGAACTTCAACTCTCAAACGAAGGTGAAAGGAATTGAAGTAATGGTTTTGTTTCATTGCCTACCTCTAAATATAAGTTATCGACATCCATCGTAACATTATTTTTTTTGATTGAATTTTGATGTAAAATCATGAATTCAAAATGGCTGCTGCAATGTGTTCACAAAAATACTTTTGTATAAAATCAAGGGGCATTCCATTTAACCATACACTTCTTTTAGATCCCTGTAATTCTCTTTAAACTGGTAATACCATGAAGTTTGATAGACAGTTTTAATTAGTATAAACTAATAGGACCACATTTCTTATTTCAGTACCTTTGCAAGATTTATTCTTGTTACATATCAATTTTGTCTTATTTTCTTCGCAGAAGAATTTTATGCGATTGCTGTGCTACTAAATTACACATTGGAATTTTATTCAACACATCTTTTTTAATGATATATTCGATTCGTATATGGATTGATTTAATTTTGAATATCGCATCCTCCATTTTTGTAATTTTTTTAATTTCAAAAAGCCAGTATAAAATATGCTAATACACTAAAATAAGTATTTAAGATTTGTCCTGAAATTGAGAGAAGAAAAACTGGATCAGATAGGTTTGGTTTGTGTGTTTCTCAACAGTCATTTTGTGCACACGAGGTCTAATTAGACAGGGGCCTAAAGTTTTAAGTAGATTCCGAACCAGAAGCTGAAACTGAGATTCGTAATTTATATATATCATGTATCAAAATATTATATTACAAAAAATGTATTCTCTTTTTCTTGTTATAAGTTAATTACCTCTATATTTAAGAATAAAAGATATAAACAAATTAGATTTCAATTGGTTTCTATAAAATAATATAATTAAGTTTTACATAAAATTTTCATTCATTTAGAAATTTAAAATTCCTTACAGTTTTTTTATTATATCCAAACAAAATACTCAATAATATTTGCATCATTAGAGTGACATATCATAACAACTTTTTTCAGAAAATGACAAATAAAATGAAGTATCTTATATAGAAAATACTTTTGGCATAAATATTCGAATTATTGAATTCATAACAAAACAAAAGCAACAAGTGATACACACAAGAAACAAGTATTGCAATGAGGGATATACGCATTGAATTTGAATGAATAATTTTATTTTTTTTATCAGCCGGAACAGTTTATCAGATAAGGTATAAAATTTGATGCAAAAATTTTATTTATATTTTATAACACAATACATCTAAAATAATTGAAATAAATAATTTTTGATGCACAAATTTTAGTTCTTAAGAGGAAATTAAAAAAGTTGATTAAGTATTATTTTTATTTTGATAATTAGTCTGCATTCATTTCAAGAAAAACCTTTCTATGTACTTCAGGTACAATATACAAACATGAATTAATATTCAATATTTACTTCAATTCAACAAGGAACTTATTCCGAAAAGGCAATAAGCAGTATTTGTATAATATAAAATTATTAAATATTAAAAAAGAGGATTATACTCAATAGTACAAAATATTGAAAACCAAATAAATTCATTTCTCAAGTTAATTATTTAAAAATTCAGTGTAAATATATATTTTTAAAAAATTTGAAACCAAATATTCATGTTTAGTAAGAACTATAATCATTTTTAATTATACATCGAATAGTTTATAGAAAGAGATGAAGGTATAATGCAAATTAATTTTAAAAAATGAAAGCAATTTACGGACGAAATTTTTTCTATTCATAAATTAAATAAAAATTCTTTATCAAAGGACGAGATAGGAATTCAAAGAAAAATAATTCGATTAATGGAAAACATGTAATAAATAAATTTTTTTAACATTTATAAATTAAATAAAAATTCTAGTTCTATTATAATGTATGTCAAATTTTTCCTTATTTGAACACACAATCTAACCTGGAACAATTACAAATACAAAATTAATCTGCTAAACAATAAAAATTCAAAAAAATACCTTTTCCACAAAAAATTTTGATCAAATTTCTTTTTAATTGTACTGACATCATAATTTAATTATTTTCAAGATTTATAAATTAAATAAATTGAAATATTATTTTTTTAAAAAGGGATTTGATGTTTGGTTGAATTGGTGACTAAAAAAAATGCAAAAGTAAGGCTGAATGAATATTAGATTCAAGAATGTCACAATTTTTACCTTACTTATCAGGTGAAAAAAAATTAAATTCGATAAAAAAAAAGTACTTAAGAATTAATGATATTCACCAATCCTTAAAACACGTAAATTAGAAATTGAATAAATTTTATTATTTCTGATATATATATATTGCTTTTATTTTTGAAAGGCAAAATTTCAGCTGAATAATTTAAATTTCCCATTCCTTTTTCAATACTGTATCCCCCTGTGGAATATTTACCAGAATCATTACTGCTATACATTGCGTGCCTTTGAGATTCAATTTGTTTTAAGGCAAGCTTTCGTTCATAATCAGAATATCAATATTAGATATTTATTTCAACAACAAATTAGCTTTGAATTGTTTAAATTTTCTTGAATTATTTTGAAATTATTCACGTGAATTATCACATATACTTACAGAGAGAGTGTCATCATATACTTAATTATATGCTTAATACATAACACTTGATAAGTAAATATATAATACTATGTATTTACTTATCAAGTATCAATATGTTCATAATTATCATACATTATATATTCACAAGAATTTATTAAATTTATACAGTAATATATGAGTTACATGTCTACAGGTAAACATTTGTGTATTTCTTAATCAAAAGAATAGTTTTTGGAGATTAAATACGCGTTTAGAGGAGAAACAAACTTTTTTGGAATTATTTATTTGATGATGTCAGTATTCTAAAGTTACAGCACTTTTTTGTTAATGTTTCTTCTTAATTATTTAATGTATATATTATTAATTATATTCATGTAAATTTTAAAATTCCTTTAATCTAACATCAATTTGTAAGAGCTTTTCATAAAAAAAAATGGGGATAAAATGTCAAATTATTTACATAATCAAAAGATAATTAATATTCCACAATTGTAGGAAGAGATGTCTCTCAATGACAAATAAATAACACATATTATGAGGTACATAAATCTGAATAAAAATTTTATTTCTTTTTTAACAGAACGGGTCGTAAACCGTAACTAATTTACCCTGAGTAAACAATACGATTTACGAAGTTTCTAACAAATTTATTATTAAGGAAATAAACGAGGAAGGGGTGGAGGGATCATCTACGTCACACCAAACCATCCTGTAACTACTGAACCAGACTAACACTTCAGATCCATATGGGAAGCAGAACCATCTGAAAAAAAAAAGGGTTGAACGAACCTCCGGACTCGGAAAAAGTCTAGATAGGGGAACGATATGGGGATGGCAGAGCATTTCTTTTCAGTAGTTAGCATTTCCCTTCAGTTTCAGTGCAGTTGGCAAAAGCCCGCGTGAAAACTTTTTCTATAAAAAAAAAACTTTTTTTTACTATCAGTGTGTCCCACGGAGAAAAGGGTTATGAACTCCACAGAAAGGATTGCGTAAAAAAAACAGCGGAAGATGAAGGGGTAACCAAACGATACTTGGCAACTCCTCCCCCCTTTTCTAAGCTAGAACGTTATGAAATGCGAGGTTTTTGGAAGGGGGAGGCAGGAAACAGAGGGTTTTTCGATGATATTTTACCCTCCCCCCGCTTTGCTTTTTCTGAATGTTATTATTTATGCAGACGAGAAGGGTTGGATAACTTTTTATTTTTCAAGTTCGAAAAGTTCGATGTCCGAAATGGGATGGAGCTAAAAAAAAATTCAATAGGGGAGTGCCTCTCAAAGCAGATGGAAAACTCTAACGGACGTTTTGTAGATAAAACACCCATATAAAGATTTCAACATTTCAGCTGAATTTCGGAAAGTATCTCATTTTTGTTATGGTTTTAAGAAATTTTATTCGATTAACTTTCGGATAATAGATGACTGATTTACTGTCATAATAAGAATCATAAACTCTGTGTGTGATTCTTATTTTATTCATTGAATAACCTTATTCATAAATTAATTACTTTATTAGTGTGTGTGTCTGACTCTAAAAAATGACATTTCATCAACTTTTCATAATATCGATATTTTAAATCAAATCTATAAATAATTGGATGTTCATTTTTAAATGATAAAAAATGTTGGTACTTACGTATTAGTGTCACCACGATTAGTACACACGTATTAGTACACCACGACAATTTCATGTCAAGCCGATATATCGAGATATATATCATAACAAAAAACAAGAAAAGATTCTTAATCTTTTCTTGTTTTTTTATTACATACTTTATTTGAAAAATAATTATTTATAGCACACAGATTAACAGAAAAACTGGCTGCGGTGTTGCTAATACGTAAGTACCAAAATGATAAACAAGTTTTATCAGCAAAAAAGGAAATTTATGAAAATATATGTTTTGAAAAGGTAAAATTTATTGAAAGTGAAACTTGTGGTTTCAACCTTTTTTAGCAATAACTATAAAAATATAGACATAAATTAATTAATGGGAAAATAAGAAATATTTAGTGTATTTGTGCTTTTATGAATATTAGATATCAAGTTAAAAAATTTCTTAAATAAGCAACACAAAACAGCGCTTAGAAACGTTTTGTTTGTCATTAAGCTTATTGTAAAAAAAAATAAAGGAAGTGACCAATAGCATATATAAAATCAAACCTCATTCCATAATTTAACGTTTAACTGGTTTTACAACATTTATTAATTAAAGAATGAAAATATTATGAAGCAATATTATCTACACGTCCTCTTTTATTCTTTACATGTGTCATATAAATATATTTAATTTAACGAATGAAATAGATTTTTTAATTATAAAAGTCATAGTCATAAATTATAATTTACATGGCTAAACCAGAAATATTATACACGTCAAAAATACTAATTACAAACTATTATTAATAAAATTTTTGTTAAATTAATGAGATAAAAGAAAGTGAAGTTATTAAGCTAAATACAATAAAAATATTCAATGAGATGGCTGCATTTAAATATAAATATCGGTGAAGAATGATAAAACAGACATATTTTATTAGAATAGCATCTTCATCTGTGTGCAATGAATTAAATATTTTGAGATTTCAGGTAGAGACACGATTGAAGTCATAAAATACAGATTTGAATTATTCTTTTTAATTACTCAAACTATAAGCAAATATTTAATGGAATGACAAAAAACAAATACAAATAAAGCTATGATAAACCAATACTAATTAAAGTAAGCTCTGACAAAATAAATATGTACCCAATATTTCATTTTTAAAAAAGGGATTCTGATTAAAATCCAACCAAGCATTTATATTTAAAGATTCTAGAAAATAAACAATTGAAATCAAAAATTAATAATTAAATAAATAGTTGAAATATGTATAATTAATTGTATTCACATTCCAAAAATGCTATCCTACAAAAATAATTTTACAAATCACTTTTTCCACTATATTTATTTTCTTCTTTTTTTCTCTTTATATTCAAAAACTAAGCGAATTAATAAGCTTTCCTAAGTATATAGTTAATAAAAATGATTAAAGCAATACGTATATGAAATAGGATATGAAAATTATTAATATAAAAGGTTAATTTAGTTTTTTATCTCAATATAAGGTAGTAATTTTCGACAATAAAACGACTTTTATGAAAGAAAGATGTTATTAAAAATTAACATTTTATAAGTAGGCAGCATATAAACTGGAAATAATAATATAAACCACAGTTAGACGAAAATGCATTAATTAAAATAGTGTATTGAAGTTGTAAAAATTACCAGCTAATCAACGAATGAAATACTTGTTGTTCGTTATTAATTAAATAGATAAATGTTACTTAAAATTCTTATTTCTAAATTTATTTTTTGCGTTATATAAATGCTAAAAAAGTTGAATAATCATTTAAATTATATTAATATCATCGATAGCGTAAAAAGTAAAGACATCAAGATTTATAGTGCACAGAATCAAGAAAAGACAGAACATAAAATAAAAATTATTTATAAATTGTAGAACATTAATTTTTTGAATTGTTAAATTATGGGTTATATATTTCCCGACAGTAAAATGCTAGATATTTTGCTAAATATTATAATATTTTGAATGTTCTTTTCAATACTCTGCTGGGTAAAATTTTCTTACAAAATATATTCTTTGAAAAATTTTCTGGTCAGATTCCATCTTAATAATCAGAAATTAATCAATATATTCTATATACGTTTTTCAAGAATTTTCGAAGTTTTTTCGCAATCGTAGCACATTTGTTAAGCATCATCGTAAATATGATTCTTTTACAAAATTGATGGTTTGAAGTATTTTAAAACTATTCTTTGAAGTTGTAGTAATTATCTATTGATCAACTAACTATGGGTAAACTTTCACGTAACTTACACGGTAAAACTTTAAAGAATAGAAAATACTATCCACAAATATATACAAAAATTCCTTAAAATTAAAGACGTGAGCAAATATTGCAAAAAGCAAATAAAAGCACACATTGTTAATACTTACTTAAAAATCCAAAAAAAATTCAACGTGATCTTACAAATTTTTGTAATTAAAAATGTATTTTAAAATTTTCAAAATATCGTAATGTGCTAAGCATTTAATTATTAAATTTTTAACTTAATTTATTGAGAATAAACAAAGATAGTAAATTTAACACAGTTTCAAAACGAAGTTACATGGAATTCCTATCTATTAAACAAAATCTATCAAAATTTTTTCAACTTACATGCAACTACATTTTAGTGAAATTCCTTGAATTTAATTCCATTATTGTTACGAAAGATTATTATTAATAAATTAAAATGCTTTCCGGGTAAAAGTGCGATTTATTTAAAGTGGTCTTCAAGCGAAACCACTAATTCATCAATTAATTAAATAATTTCCAAATTTATTGGCTTTTTATGTAATCTAATTTGTAGTTGGATATAAATTAAAGTAATTTTTTAAATGTATGTTTTTTTCCTCTTTGATGTATTACTTGTAAAATGTACTTCATTTAACAGTTTTTATATAAATATTAACAGGGAGGACGTGTGTGTGTCTGTGTGTGTGCAGATTTGTACATTTTCAAATATATGATTCAGGTTCAAAAAATTTAACTTTTGATTTTCACGAAAATAAGATGGATAAGTTTAAGAAAACAAAATATGTAAATGAATTTCACTATATTCAACTATTTAATAGTCAATTCTTAATTCAATAGAAAAAAATGTCCCAATTATAATTTAACATTGTGAAATAAACTAACATTAAATATTTTCATTAAATGTTTTTTTTTTTTTTTCGAAAAAATAGTGATTTGAGACTTTGCTAATAGCTGCATTCAACTATAAATATGGTGCATTTGATTGAACTAGTTATAGTAAATATACTTTGTTTTAAAGACCCTTAAGAGGTATTACATTTTGTTTTGTATAATATCATTATAATTTTGATGTATTATACATCACACACATGTACAGGCACACATATGTCTATACATAATTTTTACACATTATATTACATTATGTTTTATGTGTCTTATTTTACTTAAATTTGTTTATATATGTGTATGTTACCTAAAAATTTTACAATACTGAAAATTTTGCAAGTTTTGAGAAAGAATTTGAAAAAACCTCAATTCAATTCACAAATCCAAGGTAATAGAATTAGCAGCAATCAAAAGTTAGTTTTTTTATATCGATGTCAATATTCTTACATTGGCTTATTTTTTTTTATATCATTTTCCAAATAGATAAATGTTTGATTTATATATAATTTTCCATAAACAATGTGCAGTAACAATAAAGAACAACAAAAAAACTTTGCATTGATGATGAAAAAACTAAAACACATTAGAAAGATTAGAATTAGTGAGTGTGAAAGCAGAAAATACCGAAACTTTAAAATATATCACTGATAAACTGATTCTATCAACATGTTACACAAACAAAACGTGTTTTTAGAAAGGAATCATGTTATTAAAATTAACATTTTTAATGTTCAGACTATACAATTTTATAAAAAGAATTCAGTTAAATTTTCATTTTTTCAGTTGAATTACCAATTATACAATATTTTAAATTAAGGTGTCATTTTAATTTTCAAGCTTAAAATTAATTACTAACATAAAGTCGTGAGAAAATTCCCTTTGTTCAAATCCAAGTATCTTTCAGTTCATTTGCTTAAATTATAAAAAAATAAGTAATTTCTCTCTCTCTTTCTCACACACGCATTTTTTTATTTGCAAAAAGTGTTGCACTAATAAAAAATTTATTTGTTGGTGCTGTTAGAGAAATTTATCTGGTGTATTCTGAAATATATACCAATATAATTCTGCGCTAATAGTAAAAAGATAGCGTTAGCGTTATTTAATACACGTAAATATTATTTTAGATGGCTGTTATAAGTTAACACAACTTTCTATTTTAATAATTTCCAATTATATAAAGCTTTCTTTTGTACATTACAAAATTACAACTAAAATATGTTGTTCTAAGTTCAAAAATAGAATAATATCAAATATAATTTGATTTTTAGTTGTTTTTATCCTTCAAATTGCTTTATATATATTTTCACCCTTTCTTCAGAAATTTATGATTTTCACATTAAAGTAAGTGGTAAACAAAATTATTATGGATTAGAAAAGCTAACTATCCACCCTATTTAGGAAAATGACTAAAACATTATTATTTTTTACGTATAATATACATTTTAACGTTTCAATTTTAAAGCAGCGTTTTTCATATTTTTAATATATTAGTACGTGCCATGTCGACAAATAGTATCGTTAATTCTTATATTTTACAAGCAACTCACAATACGTTAATTCGACACGACTGAACTTTTTTTTAAAAAAAATTAAGAATTTGCGAGAGTGCATGA
Source organism: Latrodectus hesperus (assembly GCA_037975125.1). NCBI lineage: Eukaryota > Metazoa > Arthropoda > Arachnida > Araneae > Theridiidae > Latrodectus > Latrodectus hesperus. Next base: position 26,297,753 of record CM075850.1, on the reverse strand, counting down.
CATAAAAGTTCCTTCAAATATATATTAAAATCAGACAGGTATGTAATAACTATCATCAGGGCCATGACAATAGCGGAAGTTAGTAAATGATAAAAATTTCATCTAAAAAAATTACATTCTAAGACTGTATAAAATGATACATTAAAAGAAAAAAAAAATAATATTAACTGTTTCAAATAAGCGGCCATTTTTATTTACACAGTTTTGAAAGATATAAAACTTATTTGTTGTTCAAAAAATATTGAAAATAAAAGTTTTAAAAATGGAAGACTGAGATTAATATAATTTATCTTGGATTAAAAATGATTTCTTGAAAGCATTCAAAAAACATTTTTGCAGTCTCTTAAATATATTGAAAAAAGATGAAGTGTATTTATATATCACTTGACTAATTATTTGATAAAATTGATTCCAGAAGAAAAACCGAAAACTAAATAAGATTATTTATGTTTATATATCCTCAAAAAATGTACTTTTATTACAATGTCGTCTGATTCAAAATCAAGTCACAGTAAAACCAAATAGTATGCAATAAGCATTTTTCATCAGTTAAAATTTTAAACGAATATTGTTTCCTCCTTATTTCTGACACTCCAGATATAAAGTCACGATATTTTTTATGTACTTTTAACTATAATCTTTTTAGAGTAGAAACAGAAAATCCAAACACTATGAAAAGAGAACACAAAGCAATAATATGTCAAATTATCAATCCTATAAAAAAATCACTGTCAATTAAACGTCAAATCGATAATAATATGAATCACTGGATTTCAAATATGTTTTCCGACTTATTTTGCTGTATTCAATCCACTTAATGCATTTAAAAAGTTTAATATTGTAATACGCCCCCGAATAAGATTTAGTTTTTGTGAAAACTTTCTGCCATCGCTTCGATGAATTTTTAATCAAGATGACATTTGGACCAAAATACATATCAATAAAGAGTATATAAAAAGCCAAATGAAAAGTGGTTACAAAATCAATAAAAAATTTCACACCATTTATAGACATAAAAAATTTATGAATTCAAATATTTAGACATAGTAACGCGAAATAAGGAAAAAATAAAAAATAAAGGATGAGAACAAAATTTTATTTCGTTTCTAAATTAATTTCTTATCAAACTAAATAAATACAAAATGGTTAATCAGTACCATAATTATGATATGAATTAAAATTCTAATTTTTAATTTAGGTTACATTTTGAGTTATTAAGGTAGGTAAATATATTAATCAATTTCGAAATTATTCTATAACTATAATCAAACTTTATAATGTCAAATAGCTGTTCAAAAATATTTATTGTGAAGTAAAAGTTGTACTACATGAACCACACCTAATAAATCTAAATTTAGTGACTCTAATCAGATTCTATAAACTTTGAATTAAATACTGATAAATATTTATAAAAAAATGAGCACTTAATTTAATAAAAGTAAATTTCCTTTTTTTTTACAATTAAATAAACAATGTTCTAGAACAACTGTGACTTATTTTAATTTCAATAATAAACAAACATGCATATGTACATATATTAATGGTTTATGTATTTAAATTTTTTTAAACAAATATCAAGCATATCTTTTTTATAAAATACATAATTTTAATTTTAATTATCCAATTTGTCGCATAAGGTTGTTAGATAAGGTTTGGATAAGTCTGTTGGTCACTCTAATGTCATTTCTTACACACAAAGTGTAATTAAACCGGACTCTACAGTGTAAAGTGGATTGTAAGTCACTACAAACACCCAAGTCGTGATGGGAATCGAATCTACAAGCTGTTGAGCTGAAGGCCCGAATTATTTGGAAGCAAGTTATTTGGTTTTTAAGAGGAAGATTTTATCTTAACTTCATTACAATATAAAAATAAGGATATGATTTTATTTTTACTCAATGCCAACAAATTGTGATCCTCTTTGGGATTAATAAACGCACATAACCAGAGAATTATTAAAAAGATAGTTATATAACATTTCTGTTTTCAGCGTACTACCCCCTTCCAAATGGAGAGAAAATTTCGTTTTCTCCTGTTGAAGACAATTTTAACTAACGGGGAGGAAAAGTGTTATACCTAGTATCCGGCCTTTTCATTCGCATCCGCCTTGCCCCTGACCCCCAAAAAACTAGGCCTCCGATATGTCAACGAACCTAACCCTTGCATTACCCTCACCCCTAGAAAAAAAGGGGGGAACCCCTTTGATACCTAACAGCGACGGCAGCAGCGCGCGCATCCACGATAGAAAAAGAAACAAATGATAATAAAAAGGGGGATCAAATTTTTGATTCGGGATCGCCAATGGGAAGAAAGCTTTCTGACGTCACTGCCGGTGGTTCGAAGAGAGAAAAAAAAAGATGACGATGAAAGATGCAGCACCAAACGATATTTTTTGCCTCCACGTTGGATGTGAAGCGACCTTCGTCGTCTGAGAGACAAGCGGAACAGAGGTAAGGTTTACGACCCTTATTTAAAAAGAAAAAATTACGTAACATAAATAGAATATGTGTTAGTGGTATGAAGAGAGCCTTGGGAAGCGCCTTTCAAAAGAGGAAGAGGGCTTTTTTCTTCCCGTCGAAGGAACTTGGAGAAATAAGGATGCATTGCGGGTAAAGGGTTGATTTATAAGCAGGAAAACCCTTTCCTTTCACTTTTTCCCATAGCCGCCAAAAATATATGCTTTAGCTAGGAACAAAGATTGTCCACATTGATTTCTTTCTGATGAGTCAGACAAAAGCTATTACTAATCTTGCAACCATTTTACATAAAACGTTTCCCTGATTACTTATTTTACTAAGTTATTACAAAAATATAATGCTTATTATTTAGTAACATTAATAAATTACAACAAAAATATGCGTTTTAGTATAAATATCATCATAGGTAGGGGTAAAAAAGAATTTCATATCTAAAGTCAAATAAAAGAGAAACGTGTTCTTCAAATAAGATTTTTCAACCAAGAACTACATTGTACAAATTTATGCGTTTTAGATATGTTTGCATAGAATTAAACTCATACCCCTTTTGTAGAGTTTTCTATTTTAGATATTATCAATTTTTTTTCGTGATAAATATTAGTAATACAAGGAAAAAATTTATATATAAATTATTTTAACATTTTCTATTTCATCCTTCTAGAATCATGGAAGAACAAAAAGGGTGACATTGAAATATTTAAATGTTTTAGAAAATATTGTGAAATTGAAGGAGTTAGTTTTGCATAATATAAGCACTTTAGATATAACAATACTTTTTACAAAAATATTTTTCATTCAAAGGTATATTAATAAAATCTTAAGAATACAAAAATGCTACTTTTTCAAGAAATTGAAATTAATAAACCAGGTGTATATATGAATAAATGAAAAATTTAATTTTTATGGGTTTATAATTTCTACAAAAATTAAAAATTGTTGTGCTTTTATTTCTGAATAATGCATGCTGAAGTCATATTGAAAGTTATTTATATTTTTAAATATACTTGTTGAATTCTTATTAATAGTTATGTAATTTCACCATACAAGTAACTGAATATATATATATATATATATATATATATATATATATATATATATATATATATATATATATATATATATATATATATATATATATATATATATATATATTAGTATATATAGATATCTAGAAAGGTATATAAGTAGATTTTACTAGAGCCGCACAATTAATCAAACCATTAAATACAACCATGTTTATTTATTTATTTTTTTTTTTGCAAGAGAATAAAAAGTTCAGCTAGTTTCAGTTCAGAATATATAAAATACATTGATTCTATAAAATGTAAGTTTGTCTAGATATTGTAAAAAATATTTTTTAAATAAATTTTGAACTTTTTAAATTTTTTAATTTCTAATTCATTAATTTCATCTAATACTTTATGTTACCAACTCATATTAATTTATTTATAAATTAATTTGCGAAATTAGTAAAAATTTTAAATTTCGCAATAAATGCTTTTGAAAAATTAAAATAATTATGACATTTTCTAAATCATCTGTAAAATACTTAGAATTTAATAATTAATATGCAATCGAAATTTTAAAATAATTATCATTTTAGTTATCATATAAGCAATGAGGCAAAGCGTATATATATATATATATATATATATATATATATATATATATATATATATATATATATATATATATATATAATTTATTATATTTAACCAATTAAGAGAGGAAGTTTTCAGTAAGTCCAAAAACTTACTATTAAATACATATATCATTACTAAAACCATATTTAAAAACATTTTAATATACAAAATGAACTTAAAAAATAAAATGCATTAAAAATATATAAATAAAGAGTATTTGGATTTAAAATTCTAAAAAGAATTTAAAAACTTGTTTAAGTAATTTTAAACAGCTTATGATAGTAAAAACAAAAAGTGAATTTTGAAAATAATACTTAAAAAATTTCGAGAAACTATTTTAAAGAAATGCTTTTTCTTAAATTTTTCATATCAAAGTATGGATAAAAACCCAAAACCGTCTGTAAAGTCATAATATTAATTTATTAGAATATATGGAATTATATATACATACATACATACATACATACATACATATATATATATATATATATATATATATATATATATATATATATATATATATATATATATATATATATAATGTATATATATATATATAATGTATATAAAAATATTATTAATTTATTTTACTAATGTCTTCAATAAAAAAATTTTAAATGAATAGTTGTATAAAGAATATAGCATGCAAAGTCTGCATCCAAAACTCTAAATTTCAAAATTAAAGAAAGTAATAATTTTTAATAAGTCATTTAATGTCGTATAATTCTTAAAAACTTCTAATTTATAAATCAAAATAATAATACTGAACAGATTTAACTGGAATTGTGTGAACTAAAAAGTTTGATGATTATTCTACAAAAAATTAAAACTGACATACATAAAATACACAGCATTACACACAAAAATTTTATGTTTAATAGTTCACATATAGAGGCCAATGAATTAGAAATCGAAGATCGATATTTTATTAGGCCTCCTTTTGCAAGAATAATATTTTGTATTCGTTTTGGCGTTGAGGCTACAAGCTTCTGAAGCAAGGTGGCAGTAGCCTGGTTCTCATTATCGAAAGGTAGTATGTTCGCATCTCGGCTTAAGCGAAAATCCACCGTGTTCGCTAAAGGCAGCTGGGGCAGATCGTAGTGGCCATGTCACTCCAAGTGAAATGCTATGTCTGAGGGTGCACGTGAAGTATTGGGGAGTCTTCTGCCTGGTCCTTGCTTTTAAATGACGAGGTCACCCACCCGAGCTGCTTTCACTGACTGACAGAGTAGGTTTCGGGAAGTATGCTGGTGCAACAGCAACAAACTTTTGGAGTGCATTTGTGTCCAAAAAATATCATGCATTGACTATGTGGTATTTCAGATTTTGCAAATTAGATGGATGTGGAAAGTGCTGTTGGATGCGTCTATCCCCATCAAATCCTACACATTTATGATGAGGTTAAGACCTCTGCGGTGGCCAGGTAAGGTTTAGGAAGTTAGACTGATATTCAAAGAAACAATTTTGAGCATTTCTGGTACGATGTATATTTACATCAATATCCTCAAAGTACCCGTCGCCATCAGAGTAAAAATGTAACATCGTAGGGTCTACTAGTATATCTGAGTATCACATGGCTGGTTGTTTACCTTCGAAGAACGTCAAGGCGACCAGTTCCATGCCAGCAGAACCTGCCTCAAATATTGATACTCATAACTGAGCAGTACGAGTAAAGCAGAATGGAATCATAGCTTCATGGGATTCTCGCCAAACTCAACGTATTTCATTAGCGCAAAATAAGGTGTAACGTTTTTAATTTAGCCGACCACATTACTCGTTTCCAGCCAGATATCCAGCTGACACCACTACAAACGAACTTTTACATTTCGGGCAGAAATGAGTGTTTTTCTTAAAGACATCCCACAATCTATTCTCCATCCTCTGCAATTCTCCGAACATAGCAGATAAAATTTTTGGGAAGAGTTGACGATTTTTGTCATCTGAAGCACAGCACAGTTGCTGTTCTGACACACAACGCGTCAGAGACGATGTCGCTCTTGGAAAACTGCTCGAACGCGTTTTTTAGCCAAGTACAGAGAGTACAGTTCTCAACTTTTGAAAACCTCTGACATGGATGCTTTTGAGAACCCCGTAATATTTGCTTTCTTACAAATTGAATAATTTTTTTTAAAATAACGAAAAATTTCTTGTTTCATCCATTTTACTTCATTCATCGTAAAATGCATTTTTATACTTTAATATACTAGTATTCTAATGACGTGTATCATACGAAAAATTGCATACTTCTTCCCTAGCAAGTTCTTAAATGAATATGCTTCTCATTCACATTAGGCAGTGTGCATATGTGTATTATGCAATACAATGAAATGAGAGAGAAAGTTCTTTTTTAGTACACATATAAAAAAGAACTTTTTTTTAAAAAAAAGAACTATTAAAATTATACGATATAGTGAGTTCATTACAAAACTCATTGTATCGCTTAACTTTAGATAAGAACATGAGACAAATAAAAGTCCAGACAAATCAAAGTACTCGTTGGAAAAATGTCTTCGATCAATCCTTTTAAATAATTTTTAATAAAGGTTATAGAAAATTATTCATAATTCTCAAATAAAAATTTCTTATTTAATTTAATATCTGAATTCAAAAATATAATAATACAGAATCTCGATAATATATTTTATTTATTTCTTTATTATTTTATAATTTTTTCTTTCCATTAGTTTATAACTTACATAACATGAACTCAATATTTTAAAATTTATATACATCTGATAAATTTTAAATTAATTTTTTTATTAAAAAATAATTAAAATGACATAGATATAATTATCACACAAAATTTATTGAATGGGCAAACCTTTTTTTAAGATTTCTAATGAAACAGTTTTATCACAAACTAAAAAAAATTTATTCACATTGTTTTTTTTTTAAATTATTATACTCTTTTAACAATAAAGGTTTATGATATTATTTTTGGAGGAAACAAATTTTCGGTTGATTTAATGACGGAGAAAAATGTTTTTTCATCATTCAAGCAATTCAAACACATTATTTAAGGAACCAAATGAGTAAAATTAAAGTTTTTCACATTCATGAATTTTAAAAAATGTGAATTAAAAAATAATCCCACCTGTGAAACATTATAATAGAGACAAACAATTTTAAGCAATATCAATCTAATAAAAAGTAAAATATTTTTCATAAGAATTATTCTACTTAAATTGTCGAATATTAATCAGTAGTAAAAGTAGAAATAAATTAGTAAATATACAATTAGTTACAAAAGTGCAATATTCACAAAATTTTATATTTATGGTGTCCACATTAAAAAATTTTAAAGATATGGAAAGTTTTCCGAAAATAAAAATAAAGATTTCATATTTTTAATAAAATTTTGTATTTCTTAATTCTTAATATTTATATTTTTTAGTAAATTGTAATTATGGCGAATATATGTGAAATGAATAATAGAAAAAATATTGTTTAAAAAAAAACTGGTCACTCAGTGATTTTTCTATATTTGAGAATCAATTTCCACTGGCATGTTTAATAGTGGCGGAACACAGTTAATGAAAGCTCGAAATAATTCTCACTAATTTTTCCTTGTAAACAGAAACGTCGATGAAACTTTATCGTCTGCGGTGTGAAAATAAAAACACCAAAATCGCATTATCAATACATTTTAATTACACAGTTCTTAAAAGCGCGTGCATTTACAGGTTTTGTGGAATTGATTTTGCAATCATTCAGCAGATGTAAAAAGAACCCTTAAAGTTGCTCTCTTCTACTAGCTGACTTTTTAAGTCTATTATTACATGTGCCCTCTTTTTTTCCCTTCTTCATTTCTTTCCCCCTCTTCACACTTTTCTGTTTGTTTTTAAGTACTTAATCGATATTTTTTCACGAAACAGACGATAAGAAGCGTTTCCGTTTGTCACTTAAATTCGATTTTCTATTTTTATTTGCTTTGATGTGAATTTTTTTTGTGTTAAATTTATTTACTTGTAAGATTTTCTTTTAACTTTTTAAAATGTATTCTTGATTTAATTAAAAAGATTTTGCTTAATTATTAAGTACTGGAAAAATGTAAATATCTTTTTTTATAGCATGACTAAAAAATAAGAGATTAGAATTGTGTTAATTATTTTATTAAGAGGCTGATAATATTAATGTAACTTTATGAAATATGATTAGATTTTTTTATTTTATGATAAGGAGTTATAATGAATGTTAAGCGCTTAAACTGATATCTTTCATTTTTACTGATTATATTTTCAATAATATGCTAGAGAAAAAAGAAATAAATTAGTGAATGTATTTTTTTTATTTTGCGCACACATATGTAAACATATTTATTTTTTTATTTAATAATTGATGCTTGAATTTAATTCATCAATATTTTATTTTCTATTACCAACGTTAAAAAGTTTACTCAATTTTAATGATTTTATTAATAATTTATTTGAATTTAATAAAATATACAAAAAAATAGTATTGTAAACACTGTAAATTTTAGAAAAAAATAGAAAAAAACTTAACATAAAATTTCTTAAAAAAAAATTGAAATTTATAATTTTTTAAAGCATGAATAAGTATCTTTAAATGATTTTCATACTAATCATCACTTGATTAATTAATCACTTGCCTTCGATTTTATTCATTTTTATCGAAAATTAAAATATAATATACCATTCATATTACACATATTAAATGAGGCTCTTTCTCAGCAGTTATTTTTAAATCATTAGAATAATTTCTAATAAGATATCGGTGACCAAGATAAAAGTGGAAATAATTATAATTACCCTCTATTATTAACTAATGCACTTGATTAGATGAAAGTACTATCACTTTATTTTGCAACTATAAGTAAATTAAGGAATCATCATAGCAATAAGAATAAGAAAATAAAGACAATCTTCTTTGTTTTGTTTTTTTTTAATTTGTAAAGAATTTTTTGTTACTACAGTAAATTCATATTTGCTTATATGAGAGAGTTCAGAAATATTGTTATATTTTTATAATCCAATTTTTATTTTATTCTTGTGAATTTTTTTCCATCTGCATGAACCAGACTGAGTAAGGCAACATCTTAAAGATTTTTTTTTTGGTTTGGTTTGGTTTGGAATCCACTTTAAGCAGTAGGTCCCGATGTAATCCTCGTGTGCAAAAAATGACCTAAGAGCCACAAGCCAAATCATTGATTCCGGTTGAGCCACAGAATAAGTACGGAAAGATAAGTTTAAAAATAAGTACTATTATAAATAATTATACCATATAAAGTAAGGAACGGGACAGCATTATAATATGGACATAAGACATATTTGAACTGAAATAGTTATTGCTAAATGATGTGATTAGTTATTGTAGCATTGATACTTCGAAATAACAAATAAATATATATTAAGCATAATTTTAAATTGCCATTTTGCAAAATGCGTTAACATTCTTGAAATTTAAAGTTATTACCTACCCCTGTTTCTTTTATATTCTAAAAGGACATCTAATATTTTTAAATGAGCTAGAAAGTTGAATATTGGGGGGTAAATTAAGAGTAAATTTAAAACTACAAACTTTCTTTTCAAATAATAAAGTTTCTAAGGACATTTAATTTGCATTGCAATTCAAACAATATTAACATCTAAATTTTCATGAAATTTTTTATGAAAAGAAAATTTCACATGAAGAGGAAGGAAGAATCTAATACCTTGAGCATAAATTTATCTAATCTATATAACTTATTTAATTTTATTAATATTATTTACCTTAATCTAAAAGGTTTTTGCATATCATAATAAATTAAAGCAAAATTGAGAGACAGACCTATAATCGTTCTCTATAGATTCCATAAAATAAAATTATTTACTTATAATTGCATATTTTAAAATATTAACACTGAAAATGTCAATTTTAATTTTTCACTGAATATTTCATTACTAAGTTATGTAAGTGATTTGATACCAAATTAGCGAAGGTACCAAATATATAATGTACGTAATTCGTTCGATGCAGATGTTCGCTATTCTCAACATCACATGAAACCATCCTATTCTTCTCTTACGTTTCAATTCCGGAAAACATTCATCAGAAAAATTATCATCATAAATTCACTCTCCTCTCACTAACTTAACGAATCAATTTTTGGAGATACGGCCGGAAAAAGGACGGAACCATCCCAGGGTTGTCAGTAAGGTCTCTCCGAATTGAATAACCCTTCTTAATCTCCTGTTGTACATGATTTTCATTTAATAAATCAGAGATGCGAGGGATAACGGCAGAAGATTTGCATCGATGTGTGTCTTCGGGGAGGAAGCGGCAATTCGAGGATGCTTAATTACTGTTTGTTTATCGGCGGTGTCCATCTGCGAGAAAGCTTTCCTTTTCTCTGGCGACTGCCTCAGAATTCAAATGCAGACTTCAATACAAAGTATCCAAAGAGGTGGAAGCAGACATCCTTTTGACATGTGAAACGGGCAAGATCTGTCACGTGGTCCTATCTGGATAATGGATAGCAGGATGGGTGCGCCTTTTTTTCTCGTTCTGTTTTCTCCAACTCTCTCACGTGAGCTTTTGCCCGATACGCTCAAAATGAAATTTCCCGCATCCGGTATGTGTGGTATAATTATTATTAGAAATCGTTTTTATATATTCGGAGAGAGAGAGAGAGAGTGGATATCGATAGCAGGAACGATAACGGCCATCAACGTCAAGTGCTGGATGGTAGTCGGGGTAGAAAGGTACTTTGTTCTCGAAACGTAAATGGCATTCCGCCTAGTCTTTGCTCTGGATGAACTCTTCTTTCCTTTCTGCTTGAAATCGTGACGCACTCATCGAAAAAAAAAACTTATGTGACACATAATGAATGCAATTATCTTATCTAGGGAACTCCCAGCTCATAATGTGATAAGTAAATTAAATACGCACCACTCCCAAATACTGAAAAGTAGTATATAGCCTTGCTATATCACATGTAGAAATAATTATCATAAGTGCCATTGTTAAAAGCATGTGATTTCGAATGAAATCTAACATGAAGATATTATGCATAACATGCACTTACAAAAATGACTTCGAAGCAAAATCAAAAATGAAAAAGAATCTTATTTTCAAGTTCTTGCGTAACATCCATCTCGAAGTTTCGTAACGATTCATCTTCTTAAAATCCATAGTAGTATTGATTATATCGTAAACATTTTAAAAGACATTCATCAGAATCTCTCTAAAGCCACTGATTACAATCAAACCAAGGCAGCTACGGAGTAGGCGCCGTCTACCTTCAATTCAACAGTTCGAAGATTCGACTAATAACTCGTATGGCAATATCTCTAGTGGTATGGAATTTATTTCTAAACTGCATACCTCTACCGAATTAGCCTTGTTATGCACAAAAAATGACTGTAGAATAGGGCTACGCAACCTTCCTAACAGAATAGCTAATCAAAGGAATTGCAAAACTGGCGCGGATCAACACTTGCAATTAAATTTTAACAGTAAATATTAACCAACGTTTATTGATCGTAAAATCTGTAAAATAATCTGATTCAACAAGAGAATGCATTGTTAATAATGAAAAAAAATTTTGTTGAATGTTTCATAATTTAATAGAACGGAAGCAAGGAATGTAACAGCATAGTGAAAATAAATAGTGAAAATAAATATTTTGTTGAATGTTTCATAATTTAATAGAACGGAAGCAAAGTAAGACCAATTTTGAAGCTGTTATTAAAAAATTTTAAAGCATTCGAATCAATTTCTTTAAAAATTAAAAAAGCCAATAAACTAAAATGTTAACTTCAAAATTCAAAAACCAAGGCAAATTGGCACAATTGATGAGTATAATTACAAATATTTATTAAGAGCATAAATAAATAAGAAAACCAAATGGTTCTTAAAAATTCTAGGAAACAGAAATTTCTACTTAATATTTTTGCTGCCCTATATATCATAGCAAAAGCAAATTATTTGTCAAAAGCTTGCTCTAAAAAAGATTTTTACAAATTCAAATTAGTTAATGGCAATCTATAAAATTTCTAATTCTGATCTAATATAATTTGTTTCTCAATTTGGACTAATTTAGATTTAAACTGTAAAATGTTTATTGCCGAGTATAAGCATTAGCAGGGATAAAAATTTGGTACGCTGAATTTTATATAAAATAAAGAACATTTGAAAATCTAAATTTAAATTTGTGAAGATTAGAGTTTCGTAGGTTAATCACTTCTATCCGAACATTTCAGGAGCTTCATTGATTAGGATATAAATGGTAAAATATAACTTAATTTTCACAAAAATAATAAATAAATGTCTTAATGCATATTTTTCAGATTTTAAATGTAAGTTAACATTATTTCCTTTAAATAATCCAGTTGCTTTTTTAAAAAATTTCCCTCAGACAAGAAAAAATGATGAAGTTTTGATAATTTTGCATTGGCTATTAAGCAATAAATTGGATTTTTTCGAGTTAAATTTTTCTTAAGATCATTTAGATAGACTATATTGTTTCAGTTAAAATTGCTAAATTACACTTGAAAGACAAAATTTTTAAAATGCTGGTATGCTTGCCTTTTATTAAGTAGGAGAAATCCAAACAGTTGTTCAGTTTTCAGAAATGAGTTTGATTGTCATTGATGTTGGGCTCGATTCGATCCTGTCCTCCACCAGCAGCTCGTCTGCCGTTTGGGTTCTGTCTGACAGAGCCGAAGCTATTCAGCGTCTTTCTTATTGGCATAAAGTGCATGATAGTGTAGGAGAGGAAATTATTAACAAACTGGTAGATCTTCCATCTTTTCGCGAGGTGCTCTTCCAATGCATACCTTCCCACATTGATATACATGGCAATGAGACAGCAGATATTTTGGCTAAAGTAGGTTCTGGTGGACCGTTAGACATACCAGAGTCACTGACTCATTTGGAGATGTTTCTCTAAAAAAAATGTTACTGCTTGTTGGACAATCCTATTTGTTCATTAATAATAGCAGGGCAAGTGCCCAAGGAGCGCGTTAGCACTCACTATCAACAGGCTTATCAATGGACATTTGAGATCTTATGCCCTATTCTTACGGAAAAAAAGATTTTCACAGCCTGTTTAAAGTGTACTGACTCTTAAGCCACTCCTGACTATATTCTGGATTGCCTGGAGCTTTCCAGAATTATTATTTTGAAAAAAGCACAATTTTAATGTTTGATTTTCTTGGAATGAAAAATTTCATAACCCTGATTTAGCGTTACTGAACACAAGAGATATGCAACCACAACAACATTTTTCATCAAGTAAATCAGCAAATCCTTTCGCTTCCTTCCTACAGCTCAACCGATGTAATTAAAATATAATAATCGAAATCATTATATTTATCTACAGACTCTTAGTTTTTCCTTATATTGTCTGTGGTTCAAACCATTTTAAGAAAATAAGCAAAATTGCATAATTCACTATTTTCATTTAGAGATCAAACCGCAATTCTTTTGCACCCAATAGTTCCTGGTGAAAACTGCCCAATGATAACTTATTAAAGCCTTTCTTCATCATCTTTCACTTCCCAAAGATTTTTTTAAAACTCATGGTATTATTGTGAATCCCAGTCATGGCTAGAGTTCAATCTCTTGTGATACTGATTAATTCATCAACATAAAAACTGTGTGATACACAAATTCAAACGTAACAAAATGAAAAATATCAACTCCATTTGTGTGTTCACCCTTTCATTCAATTTCTTCGATTATCTTCTCGAGTATAGAAAATTAACTGAGCTGTTAAAGTTGCTTGATGACTCAACTGCTGAAGAAAAATATTCTGCTTATATAGACGTTTGTAACTATATCTCATGGAATCCTTTTTGTTCAATGACTGCTTAGTTTTGCACTTGTTATGTTCATATATCTCAACTTGAAGATTGCAAAAAGAAAATTCAAATTTTTTAACTATAGACGAAACAAAAGATGATTCTTTGCCTCCCTCTAGCCAATTCTAACCCAATAATCAAATCATCTCAATAAAATCTTCATGAGCCTTCATATTTCTATTTATTACAGATTGCACAAAAACTAGCCAGAAGATCATTTCGCAACCTGTTGTTTTTAACCGTAATCATAGTAATTATTATCAAGACATAAAATAAGTGATTAACAACATATGCGAATATTTCTTTCATTAGATAGAAAAAATATGTTTAAACAATAACTACCAAGTATAAATGTTTCGAAATATTTAACAGAAAATTTATTATAATTAATTAAAAAAATTTCAATCCTGAAATATTATATGCATGCAAAGTTATTTCTTAATGCAACAATGTTTCATTTATTAAACCATAAATCATCAAAATATATGAAGTAAGCAATTAAGAATATAAAATAAAAATAGACTTTTTAATAACCAAATAAAACTGTTAATAACTTTGTGTTTTAAAGGTAGTTTTTTAACATTTTAAACACGGGGTAATACTTTAATTGCGATTCACATTTTCTTTGAAACAAAAATCCATCATGTTACTATAATAACTGATATTATATATATATATATATATATATATATATATATATATATATATATATATATATATATATATATATATATATATATATATATATATATATATATATATATTATAAGTATTAATACCATTTACATACAAGATCATTTTAATAAGTTTGTTTATTATTATAAATGGGAATTTTTAGCGATTAATATTATGAAAGGAATATTCCCATTAAATGCATTGACCCTGTATAGTGGACAGTCTAAAGTACCAAGATTGTTCATGTGAGACATTTTGATACCCACTTCATAATTGTTTTCGAGTGGATTTTACATAGATAGTTAGCCGAATTTACATTTCGCAAGGGAATAGCGGAATACTCCCAAGCACCCACCCCGACAAATGTCTGGTAGAGTCCAACTTAAGGCTATGTACAGGGGGTGCATGCTGGTGCATCAACAACAATCCCGACAAGCAGAAAATTGAAATGTGTCATCTATCTCTCATAATTCAATAGTGGTCCTGAAAAATGATGTTCTACCACTAGGTTACATAAAGCTGAATCTTTTATTAAATACACAAAACACTATAAAAAAATTTGTCTCTAAAAATGAAGTTTTCAGAACGCTCCTTTGATTTTACTAAGCATAAAACTAACCATATATT
The DNA here is from genome assembly GCA_037975125.1 of Latrodectus hesperus. Lineage (NCBI taxonomy): Eukaryota > Metazoa > Arthropoda > Arachnida > Araneae > Theridiidae > Latrodectus > Latrodectus hesperus. The sequence continues at coordinate 26,282,528 of CM075850.1, read as the reverse complement.
GATTAAAGCAAATTTTTAGAGGGTGATGTAATTTAGGAATTTTCAGGGTAAAATGTTTGGAAATCATAAAAATATTCGTTATAACTTTGTAAATTAAAAAAAAAAACTTTTTAGATATTAGAATTGGAGGATAATCATTATTGCTCTCAATTAGTAGGAGAAAATTTCTGCTGTTGATATTAAATGAAGATAAAAATTTTCGGTACTTTTCCATTATAACCCCGCTTATAATCCTAAAGAAACAGCATGTTACTTACGGAGAAGCCAAAATTATACAATTTAGATATGAGGATTTTAATATATAGCTCAAAATTTTATTTCAAATTAAATATATTCAGTCTAATTTTTTTAATTTTATTTTTTGGAGGAAAAATTTAGTGAAGCGAGATAAACAAGCTAAATGCTAAACAAAGCTAGAACAAGTTGTTGCAGAAGATTGCTTAGTGATAATATCGTCCGTTAAAAGGAACATTACGATCACAAGTCGCCAAGACTAAAAAAATAGCTAAATACAGCAAAATTTTATTTTGCTTCATTGACAAAAATAGGTACTATTACATTATACGTACGCAATCGATTGTCGATGCGATTATTAAGCAGTTTGTGGAAGAAATAACCATTTGCGTTTAAATCTGTTTTGTCAATTTAATTTTTAAAATGTAATGTTTGTATTATTTTTAGTAGTTTTTAAAAATGTTAACCTTTTTAAACAATACCTGGTGCAAATGGAATATTTACGACAGTAATTTACGATTTTTTCTTTTCCATTACGGTGATTATCGTACGGGGTTATAATGGAAAAGTATCAAATTCTCTCATATAAAAGTTTGTCTTATTCACTTTCCAGAAGAAAAAAACCTATATCTATTAGTATACTTCAATTTTTTCAATAGTTTTACAAAACACATTTTAAGTACTTCAGTAGATTTATAAACAGCTCTGTTAATAATTAAATTTACTATTACTAACTTCTCACAGGAAGGCAGGCTCTTTTTTCTCAGGAAGGAAAAGGCTAATACCATTGTACTTTACATCCTCAGACATGCGCCATTTTACTTCGATGTCATTAACTAGCAACTGCGGGATAATACCTGAACAAACAGGGACGGAAATGATTACTCATTGTATTAACTAAAATATTTACGAAAATATACAAATTTCTCCTTTTCTTCTCATTAAGAGAGGACAGTGTATAAAATGCACTCTAAATTATCCATTGTGCGACGGGAATACTAACCAGACAACGTGAAGTGACCACAAAAGGAAAGCAACAGCGAGGCGAAAATGAGCTCACCTGAAATGCAGATAAGAGTTCTGTTATGAGAGAACGCCCCTTTCCATTTCACATCACTCTAACCCCTTCACTTACCATAAAACAAACAAACCAAATTAGCGGATCGCCTACACGTGTTCTCCTGCAAATGAAATCTCTTTTATTTTTTTAAAACTGTTAGAAAGAGTCGAATGATATAAACATAAAAATAAAAGAAAGAGAATCATTTCCTGTTCCTTTTGTTTCGATGGCCAACAGTTGGCGGGCCTGCTGGAAGAAGCCCCTCTCTCTCTCTTTATGCAAATGTCCGGCCAGTGATATTCATTTCAAGCCCCGCGGGGGATTCAAAGGGTTACACGGTGGGACCGGAAATGGTATTTTTCGGTTCCACATTTAGAACAAAGAGTATCCGTTCCTCGGGGGTACTTCTTTAATTATTTCGAAGGTCTGTCCGCCCAGTGTGTGGCCGAAGAACGATTCGGTAAAGACCTATTGTGTTGCCGCTTGGGCTTTGTGAATGCTCTGCTTTTTCTTACGGATTCTTGAGGATAAAAAACGTTATCCATCCCATTAATGTCAATCAAAGGAAGCGTTCACAATGCTTGCAGCTATTAAGGTAAAAGTACTGATTCTAAAGATTGTCAGATTCACAAGTTGCAGCGGTGGTTATAAACTTTCCAGCATTTTTAGCTCTTCAGCAGGAGATAAAATGTATTTTAAATTGCTTACAAAATGAATATTCACAAACACATTTTTCGATTTAAAAAAAATCTCTAAAAATCATTATTTCTGAAATGTGTCTTTTTAAATCAAAATGATATGGTTTTAATAATTTTATCATACAATTTTACTGATATTATATTTGTTTAACTGCTTTAAACGATTTCTTCAAATAGCATGCAGAAAAAGATCTAACGCTAAATGTAAACGTTTTTATATTAACAGATGAGAGAGATATGCGGAAAAATAGTATTTCTATATAAAAATAAAAAAATTTTCTGTTTGACCATCGAATCTTTTTTTTTTTTGTTTTGTTTACGGATAAATTCAGAAAGGCTGCAAGGAATGAGTTAAATCTATATCAGGATGTCATTCTAACTAATTTAAAAATATGGTTCAAATAGATATTTCGATTGCAGCATTTTTAATTCATTTAAAATGTAACTAACGCTGGCTGGAATTCAACATAATGTTGCTTATGCCAAACTGCAAATAATTTAAAAGATGTAACATGCTGTTTTGGAACTCTTCTTATTTCAGGAAAAAAGGCGTATGGTTTCTTTTCCTCCTTTTAAAAGCTCTCATCCTATGTATCACCGTTAGAAATAAAGAAATAATACTTACGACAGTGGATCCTTCATTTTTCTACATTCCGAAGAGTATATTTTTAAATAAAATAACTATATCTTCTATTTTTTAAACGATTTAAGAAAACGAACTTTTTTCCCCTGGTGCAATACATTATAAATAACAATGCGTTCACGTTTTCCCCATTATGTCACCGATAGGAAATGCATTGGAATGCAAATGAAAAAAAAAATCCCAACTTCAATACTTAATAACTTCGTAGCTAATATGAACTTTTAAGCGTTCCACTTTATGCGATTTATTTTCCGCCGACCTCTACTGAGATCTTATTTCGTGATGCAAAACAGCGTTTAGAAAAATACTAAGTAAATTGTAAAAATTGTTATTTTTTCAAATCGTATTTTTTCTCGAAAGAAAGAAACACGTTTTCCACTAAAAAAATAAGTCCTTTAAGAACTAGCGAATTTGTCCCGCTATTGAACATGCACATAGAATCGTTAGAATTATACTTCACCCATGGCAGGGAGCTTTAGACTGGTACAAATAAAAGGAAGCAAAGGAAACAAGCATTTGTTCACGAAGTTTATTTAAAAATATATTCAATACAAACAAAAAAGTTAAAAGGAAATATATTGAAGAACTTTCTGCGTATTTTACTAATTATTATTTCTTGTATTGAATTTAGCAGAAATACATTTCATTAAAATTTCGCACAAAAAATATTTGCTTCTATCATTTCTCAAAATAAAATAGCTTTCAATGATTTTAAATTTAACTGATCTTTTCTATTATTGAGAAACAAGAAAATGTTTTAAAAGGTATGCCATCAAAGCTCAAAGAGTGACTGGAATGCAAGGGACACTGCAGAACCGCCATTCAACGATGTAGAATCGAAGTTGGACATTTTCCTATACCCACCAGCTACAGCAATGATGTTAAGTATAGATTCATGGGCTGCCATTGGTATAAGAGAGGGACCATTTCAACACTGAACTAAAGATCAAAAAGACTAAACGTATGTACAGTGTCGGTGCCAAAGGCGAATCTATACAAGTGAGTGCTTCAAAGCTTGATTCAATACATTGAATATGAGTTCACCTAGAATTTATTCCGTTTCTTGTGGTGCGCACAGAGGATCAAAGCCATTCAGACTGAAGAAGAAATATCAATACTAGTGACTGTAAGTCTCTAAAATTTCAAAATGACAGAAATCTATGACACATTGGGTTAATTTGGGGGTATTCTCTACAAAAGTTTATTTCCTATACAAATTTTTTTTAATAACAGTCAACTTTCCAATTAAAAATATTTTCTATAATAGCTTAGAAAATAAAAAAAAAACCTAGTAAGAAAACTAAGACATCATTTTGGCCAAGTCTAAAACAAATACTACGAACAATCTGAATTTTTTATATTCTATTTTTATTATTATGTAAAGACATATACATTTTTATTCCGATTAGTTTTTGCTAATTTTTAGATTTGTTAATTTCTAAAATTAGATTTGCTAATTTCTTTTCTAGAAATTGCTTCTCTACAGCCTGGAAAAATTTTTTTGCTTGCGGAAAAAATACGAAAAATTTAATTTACAATAGAAGTTCATAGTAATAAGTTTAAATTTTTGCACCATATATATAATTCATACGATATATTTTGTATAGTTTTATAATTTTTACACTTGGGAATTCAAAATTAAGCATTTAGAACATTAAATTGTAAATTTTAGTTTAAAAAAAAACAGACGCAAATTTTTGCATTAAAATTTGAGGGTTTGGTATATTAGGTTAAATAAATAAATCTTCCAAATAGTTTTCTTTTAAATATAAAATTATTAAATTAGAAATGTAAATTTAATTAACTTATTTGACAGAATCTATGAGCTCGCAGCAAAAAGTTTATATGACCCTCAATTCAAATGTTCACGAGTTCAAATTTTACCATAAGCATAAATGTTTTATTTCTAGAAATTTTATTAAACACTTATAAACAAAATTGAAATTACTTAATTCTTTCCTGTGAATTTTCTCAAAACTTTAATAAAAGAATATTAATTTCTTATTTTTATGTTTTTAGATCTAAATAAATAATGATTATAATTAGATCTAAATAAATAATAAATTTCATAATAAAGTAAAATTAAATTTATCACTTGATATTTTTTCTGGTGCAATTGTAAAATTTATATTATATGAAACACGCATGTGGTTCAAATTTATAAAATAAATTTTCCCCAAAATTGGCAAAAAACATCCCAAAATTTCCCGAAATGTAATATTTAGTAAATTAAATTGGAGTAGTTATTTTTAATACTACAGAGGGATAATTTTGACTGATAAGAACAGCGTACAGATGATATTAAATTCTAGTTTTCTTATGACTTATAATTTTAAATGAACCATTCTTTTATAATGTATCTTCAGTTTTTAAAACGAACAACATCATGTTTTCCTGCTCTATATTTAATTCTTCCAAAGAAATGTCAATAACAAGCAAATAATTTCAAAATACATTAAGATTTCAAAATTTTAAGCATACGCTATACTTTTTTCGTGTTGAACTGACATATTTGGTTTCCATTAAATTAGTAAAATATTATTCTATTTAGAGTTTTTAACCTCATATAAAACATGGCATAAAACTAATAATAAATAATTTAAAATGAACAAAAAAAAGTTTGAACTTCTATAAATGAGGGTATTCAACAAGCTGAAGGAATATCTAATTAAAAAAAGAAAGAAACTTCTGATCACATCTGTTATGATCCAGAACTGGTTATTACGAGTGTTGTAAGGTCCCTAACTCCAATTACTACTCTCTAACGAACGGAACAACCCCACTGCGGATGGCTGTAGCACCGCGTCTTAGCGTTCCGCGACGTAAATCAACTATTTTTATAGCCCGAGAATTTCCTTCAGCGTGGCGATTAAATCCACTTTTATCACTCGTGGTGTTTCTAATCTCGTCCACCCGCCTCGACTCTCGCACCCACCTCGTAATAAGATATGGCGTGTCCATAAATCAGAAGATCGAGAAAATCGGCCGCAACTGTGTCTGCCCATAGAAAAGCAGAAAGACACACTGGAAACTGTTCCAGGAGGATGTAAATCAAGAGACACTCTGGGGTCGAGACTGAATCGAGGGATGGACTTTGAAAAATGACCGGAAATCATTCGTCAGTAGCAGCATCACTTTTTTTCATCACTTAAGCGTCGAATCGCGTGAGGAGCGTTACAATATATAGATATAAGCGAAGTAACAATTTCCCACACGAAGAAAAAAAAAAGCTATAAAATAACTTCACCCGTAAAGAATTCTCAAGTTTTTCAAAAGAGGGAAGCAGCCGTCTGTGCAGATAAGCCGTTGCAAAATTGCAGGTAAATTCATCCTGCATCTGTGGAATGAATTTGAATGGACCCACAGATCCTGTATCAGCCTTATTCTGTGTTTTCAACGCGTAATAAATTAACCCTTTCCTCACTTGCAATTGGACATAATATAAATTTAAAAAAAAAATTTATTCCATGTTATATTCGACGGATGCTCTCAAACGATTCAGTGATCTAACCATGCGTTCATGACTTTGGCATAAATTAATTCTAAAAAAAATAATAGTAATAATAATCATAATCAAAGATTAACTTTTGAATCCAGGAAACATTTTGCATATTAAAAGCGAGTGGGGATATGGTTGAATTAGTTACTCCGGTTGCCAGTTAAGTTTAATATTCCACGCTAGACAGAGACACATAATGTAATAAGTTTTATTGTAATAGTGTGAATTTCATGAACAATATGCATTGTGATTGAAATGCAATGCCAATCCATTTCGAAACAAAGCCAGTGTTCTATAACTACTTAATTCCATTAAAATTAAATCAAATTTTTAACTTTCATAAAATGTGATACCTGATTCCATAGTTCTGTAGTGAATGATGTAAGTTTATTTTTATTTTATATACATATTGCTGTAAATAATTTCAATGATTTAAAGTTTTGAAGAGTGAAAAAGCAGTTGAAATGAAAATTATTTGCAGAAAATTCATCAACAGACAAAGAGTTTCAGAGATTTTTCGTATAACCTCAAAGTAAAAATGATGATAAAAATCATTTACATTTTTTAAAAAATAATTCTATATATATTTGAAGAAAATTTTTTCGTCGTCATCGTGGAACTGGTATTTCAAAACAATGACAAGAAGATTGATAGCAATAATAATTCAGTTTTCATTTTCATGTTTCGCATTTCAAAATGAAATTTTCTCTGAAAATTTTGCGGAAAATAATCATATTTAATTCTTAGTTTTAAATTTTATGTAACTATGTATTCAAAAATATTCTTATTTGCAAGAATGATAATTGTTAACAAAATTAAGATAATTTATATGTATATATATTAAAAATTTTTAAATTTAAAATTAGTTTTTTTAAGAATATAGAGCTTACCAAAATCGTAAAATTACAATATCAAGTTCAAATAAATTGCACAAAATGCATTGTTTTCTTATTAAATTCTAAATTCAAGTAGAATTTTGATTTCAGAATTTGGCTAAAATGTGCTTATTGTAAAGCAATTATATTGAATAATAAAAAATTGAGTTATAATTTGATATCATAAGACACTGACTTGAGAGCAATAAATGTGTCGCCCAAAAATACTGGATAATGAATATCATTTGAGCGCAAATTCTTGTTTAGTTCTGAAAATTTTTAAGTTGACCCTTTGATTTATTCTTTAAGATTTAAATTGATAATTTTTATTACTTTCACCTTAAGATAAAAACAATTGATAAATTTTAAATTTACAAATCGTATTGAAATTATTTGTAATTTCGCCATTCTATATTTCAGGAATTACTGACTTTTATGAAATACTCAAAAATGTTTTTCATGCTTCATGGAAAATGTAATTTCCCGCATTATATACATATTTTAACTATATTTAAATATAAAATATTTTTTCGGTTTTGTTTCTCTCGATTTTATAGTTCTAATATTGCATTAAAATAATCTGCCTCATATTTGATTAAAAATAATTCGATTTTAAAATGGAATATTTAATTGTCTATTAATTTTGAAAATTTTACAAACTTATCAACTGGCCAAGCAGGCAATAAGATTATTAATTGTGTATTCTGCTGCATTTGGGTGAAACAATTGGCTGAAACGACTTGAAATATAGCGAGAATACTCATGTGTTTTGCAGAATGTAAATGCACCTAATCAGACTGAAATTATAAACCAAACTTGGCCAAACATTCTTCAAATATGGATCTACAACCACCGTATTCTCCTAATATAGAGACTTTTTATTATTCCTACTGTTTAAATTGCTGCTTCGTGGTTATCCTTTTGTGTCCCTTAATTCGATAAAAGAAAAATTATTATGAATTCCAAGAGATGGACATTAAATGGTTTTAGGCATTTTATTGATTGGAGTAAAATGTCAGTAGAAATGTATTGAAATCAGAGAAGAGTATCTTAAAGAAAATAAATTTTAAATTTTAACAAATAAATTGATGATGGGGTTCACAGTGACCAAGTGGTAAGACAACACTCTTCAGAGCAAAAAATCCTAAATTCGATTACCACCATTTTTAAAAAAAAGTTGTTCGATTAAGCTTTCTGCATGTCTGTCTGTCTATCAGTTGGATGCTTGTGAGTTTCCATCCTGCGATACGTAAATACGGCCAGTTAGCCAAATCCCTTCACATAATATAGCCGGAATTTATAAAAGTATTTAAATGCTTTACAATGACTTTAAGCCTTATGCTGTTCATTACGTGATGCCAAATAAATCGATCCGTTTCTTTTATGACGTCATCCTAATTACAAAAAGAAGTATTCTAAAAGTGCTGATCAGTACTTTTACATATTACTATGATTAATGCTTTTTTTAGTGCATGAATGGGGAAAATTAACGATCATAATAGTATCTAAATATAATATGCATATATGAGGCATCTATTATTACCTTTTTATCTATACATCTTCAAAGAATTATTTATTTATCTAATTTACATTTAAAATTTAAATTTAATTTCGATGAATATTAAAATAACTAACTCAAATGCGTGATACTAACTAAATAAGTAATATAACTTTCCGCTAAAGAGTATTATTAAGCAAATAGCGCAGGTGATTGCATTCATTTTAAATTTTCACTCCAAATAATCAAACATCGTTTAATGTCACGAGAAATTCATTAATATTTTTAAACTAAAAATTAATATTGGGAAATGCATTTAACTCATCGAAGCTACAGAAACGATGATTCGTCTGAAACGGGCAGATAATGGGTCTGGTGTCATCTGAGATGAAAAATAACACCAGGCAGCTTGCGTGTCAGCGGTCAATATCGCTAACATCGGCAATTCCTCTGTTCTCATTGAGTCCGATTCCGACTCTGTTTAAGAAGTGAGCGGTCGTAATTGTTGTGCAGCCTCTCCATCCTTCCATCCAATCACTCTTTCTTTCCTTTCTCGATATTACAGACCTCTCGACCACCCTCGAAGAACTTTCTCATGATATTCTCGACTCGGGGAGACAAAGCACGGAAACAACCTATCAGTGGCTAATTTCAGAAAGAACTCGAAAACCTCTCCAATTAGAATGTTATGAGAAATGTCCGTCCGGACAGACACATCCCGCCAGAAGGAAAACATGGCAACTTCCAGTGTCCGTCAAGGCGATGGATGATTCCAGCCAATCACGCAAGGGTACCGATTGATTTGAGCTGGAAGAGTCCCGATATATACGAACCCACCCGCGTGGCCATGTCCAATCTTCCTGCAGGTAACAACACCCATTAATCCATGCCAAGTCGCCGCGGAACATTGTTCGAATTAAGGTCCCGCTCGGCTACACAAGACGTTGTAGTCCGGGGGGAAGCCGTCATTATAGAAGTACACGAGTTGTCATGGAAGAAAAATAAGACAAGCACAAAGGCGATGACAAATGGGCCGGCGAAGTGCGAAATGCTATGGATACACCTGCTTATTAAGAGGGGCCCCCGCAGGTGGCCTCTCGGACAAGGTGTCCCTAAAACAGAGTGCCACTTAATGCAGCTCCACCTGCCCCACCCGATTGTCGGACCTCGCATGTGTTCATCCCGGACCACCGGAAGATTTAACTCCTTAGATGTTGAGACTAGGTTGTTTGCTGGTGCAACGCAGACACAATCATTAATTTTCGATAAGCCTCTCACTTGTAGCTTCCTCGGTGCAGTTGAAAGAAAATCTACCGAAGCGATTGCACTAGTTCCCAATTAATTTTGAAATTAAAGTAAAGAATTAACGCATAATAAGAGGAAATAATTTCGTTGCACTTTGATATTTGATAATATATGCACACAAGTATTATTAAACACAGACATAAATATATTAACATTTTTACTAGTTTATGTATGCATACATTTCTAATATAGCTAATTCTCTAAAACAGTGATAATAACAATTTTATGTCTTTTTCCTATTATTTAAATAACTTTATTTATTGTAACAACATTTTTTCATGCAAATCTGGAGCTGAAAAATACAGTGTATAACAAAATTCATATCATAAAAGCCAAAAATAAAATTAATATAAATTTTTCTTTACATAAAAAGAAATAATTAGTTATATTTATTTTATTTATTACATTTTTCGTTATGCTATTTTAAGATTAATATTGAATTTTATTTTAATGCATAAGCAAAAATATTGAAAATTCAAAAGTATATTTCATTTTATTAAATAATTAGATAAATTTATTTATTAAACAATATAAGAATTACAAATGACAGAATCAATTACATCGATAAGTTTAACTATAAAGATGATTAACTATAAAGATGATTAAGTGTACAGTCAGAGTTTTCTTCTCAATTATTTTTGTACTTATCAAACAAATATATTTAAATACTGTCTCTACACTGACAACTAGACATTTATTTAAGGCCTCATTCACACTAGACGACTTTTATCGTACGATAAAAGTCGTCTTGTGTGAAAGAGGCCTAACATCGTGTTTGAATGATAATGAAATTTATATGTATATTGTAATTTTAACCCGGAAGGTTTAAAACCTTATTGTTATAAGCACATAAGTTGGATAGAAAATATAAAATAAAGGGATGAAATTACAATTTTTTTAACAAGATAAGTTAAAAATTATTATTTTTCTGGAATCATTACTGACTTATCTGAAGTTCAGTTCAACAAACGAGTACAGACCCTCACAATATTGGGTATTTCCTATTTTGTATTCATCAATGAACATGAGATATGTATGTTACTTATTCAGTAAAATTGATATATAAAAGCAACTAAAAAATCTGATTATTATATTTTTCATATAATGTGCAATATAATTTAAAAAAAGTCAATATTTTATGCAATTTAATTAATTAAAAATTCAGACTTTCATATATATATATATATATATATATATATATATATATATATATATATATATATATATATATATATATATATATATATATATATATATATATATAAGATATAAGTGTGTGTTTATCACTGTAAGCATACAATAATATCAACCAAAATTCAGCAATGAAGGAAAGTTCCTATTCAGTTCTAAGAACACAATAGAGAGATGGGCACTCCAGTTGCATTCCAAGAACACTCCTCGAACAGGTGCATCACATGTAGAAATAAAATGAACATAAAAATGAAAACGAAACATACTTTTGCTTTAAATCACCTGAAGCTTTCGGAGGTTCATGGACTCCACGCCTACACATATTCGGTTAACGAACGAAAGTGAACTTTTGGACACATTCGTTTTTTGTATACAAACCTTTTCTTCCATTCCAAAGTTTTCGTAGATTTCATTTTGAAATCATTTAACCATTTTTTTTTTACTTTCATTTTACACGTTAAAAAATAATTATTCCCATTATTTGATTTCCCGTAATGTCATTCTAGTTTAATGAGAAGATAGATTCATAACAAATAAATAAATGTAAAAATTATATAATGAATTGCTTTCTTTAGAATAGTTTTCTTGAATTGTTTACTTTTACACCGAAAATTACTTAGTGGTAAGAGTAAAAAACAAATTAAATTTTCTTATTTACGAAGCAAGCAAATGAATCAGACAGATATAAACTCAAAATTCCAGGTCAATAACACTTATCGAAGAAACTTGGATCAATTTTTTATCTATAAAACTGCCATTTATTACCATTTTTTTTATAAAAGTGGAAAGATGTATGCAATTCATAGTAAAAGAACTTTCGTTGATTAAAAACCTTTATTTCGTCTCATAGAAGATGAAATTATTTCTGAAATTTAATCAAATGAAGCTTTAATATCCAATTAAATAAGTGCTTTAACTATTCTCATTCGTCATTGATAAGAAAATTTACGGCCTGATTTAAACTCTTTGCCTCTGAATTGTGGTAGAATGAAAAAAAGTTAAAAAAAAAAAAAAAAGAATAGATTATCGAAAACACATCAAAACTTCTAATATGCTATATATATAGGTGGTCTCACTTGAAAGAATTTGTAAAAAATGTTTTTTGAAAAAGGACAATACATTTTATTAAATTTTAAACTTATCTTCATTTTATAGAATGTTTAATTTCAAGTGCAGGGATTCATATTTCTAAATATTTCAAATGTTTAATCTTAACATATGCTGTAATGTAATATTCGTTACAAAAAAAATCGATAAAAATGTATATAATTTCTTTTAACATAGATCCCGAACTATAATATATGCATCCATAAACATAAAAAGATAACATCGAAAATTCATAAATCTTAAACATATTTTTTAGAAAATTTAAGTCTTCGTATAATTTTGCAAGAATTACATCAACTAATGAATGTCTCGTAAGAAAATTAGTCGTTTTTTTTTTCATTTTAGCACTCTAGTTATTTTTTTAAATAGAGCATTCCCAAATAATTGGATAAATAACTCCAATAAATAATAATTATCTTTCTCCAGCTGAGAGAACCCTTTTATTGCAAAATAGTCTAGTGAATCAATTGCTTTCTTTTACCAAGATATCATCTGTTTCTTGTCCCGGAGTGTTTCGGTGTTCCTTCTTGTCCACACAGTGTTTCGGAATATATATATAACTATAAAAATGTTTCGAAACTTCATCATTAAAAATCTCTTTTCAGTTTCGAAAAACTACCTTCATTCCACCTCGAACACAAAGTGGTATGCTGCAATAGAATTTGTTGCAATTCAGACAGATGTTCCAGAAATAACGATACACAACGATAATCGTAACATGAACAGTTGATAAAGTAACAGCTTAGAGTGCATCGACTTTTTTCTTCAGTTTTTTGTTAGTTTTTTCGGTATCACTAACGATTAGAAAAATACTTCGATTTATTTTTAACAACTTGTAAATAAGTGTTATAAAGACATACTAATTTTTTTTACAATCTTTTTATATATATAAGCAAATCTTATTGAAAATATTTATGTAAATTTAAGTGAATATATAGTTTGAGTTAAAAAATATATATATATAAGGCAAAACACAATTTTGAAGCAGTAATAATAATTAAAAGATTTCCTTTTTCAGTAGAATTCAGAGAATAATATAGAATATGATCACTGAAATTTCGTATTCAGATCTCGTCTGAATTGTATAAATTGATTATTTTGTCAAGTCATAAGCTATCGAATGAATTAGAATTTACAAGAAAAATATTTATATACACTTTCTCATTCTCTCTAATTTATCAAAAGCGATCAAATTCATGTTTTTTCCCAATGAAACAATGAAGTACAATGAATCAATAACTTTTTCAAAAAAAATGCTTAAAAATTTTAGAAGCATTGGAACAATATATTTCTAAAATTTTTTTAATAGCACATGTTTCTAAAAAGCTTATATATTTTTTAGAAACATATGTTTTCTAATATGTTTCTAAAAACATATTAGAAAGCATATATCTAAAGATATAACATTTATAACATATTAGAAAACATTTAGCAGTTACTTATATATAATAGAGTTAATTGAAACAATAAAAATTAATTAAAAATAGAATAACAAAAATTTTAGTTTTGAGGTAAGCATCAATTTTTTATTTTATTTTTTTTATTTAGATATCTGAAGTATTGATTTTCGAAATGTGCAAACAAATTGGAGTAAGAAGAAAGGGTTCTTCTTTACAGTTTTTAATTATTTTGTTAACCCAATTAAATTTAGGATAATGTAAACTAATTTTTAACAAGAATATTTTATTTAAAATAAATCCTTCAATGATAAATAAATTATAAAATAGCAGATAAGCCCCACATTTCCCAACAACAATCACAAAATTTTTTGTCGTTAAGAAATGTTCCCATGAAAATGTGACTCACAGTAAACCAGAGATGTTTTCTATCTATAAAAGATGAGCCTGAAAAATCAATATTTTAAGCGTGTTATTTGCATAAAATGAACGTGCTTGTCATGTGTTTCAATGGAAGGTTCCATTGTTGAAAGATCTGAATCAGTATGGAAACGACAATGAAGCAAGATACCACCGTGTCGAAACACATCCATTCACACAGAACTGTCAGTCTTACTTTAACAATAGTTCCAAAGTTCATTTTCCACTGGTCAGTAAAAGGATAGAGTTGGCTGAAAAAGGGGTGTACCATAAAAGGAACTGTCCAGTGGCAGAACGGAGCTTTTGTTGCCAACCGACCACTTGTGGAGCAAAAACTGTTCCCTGAATTTGATTTATCGTTCTTCAAGTCAGTCCCCACTGTAGGAACATTCTCCCCGCCAATCAAATAATGAAACAATAAGTCTGCATAAATCGAATAATGCAAATTAGTTCTCGATGCAGACAACGAAACAATCGATATTACGCTGTCTGCATGAGTAAAAACTATTCTCATATGAACCATATTTCTCTCTCAGTTTTTTCCTAAGTTTTCATTAAATTTTATTTATTAACTATGTGAAAAAGATTTCTATAAAAATGATAAAAAAAATTGAAAATTTTATTTTTAATATGTAGTATAAAATTATATAATATTTAAAATTCTTAACTTTTATCATATACATAAATTCGTTTAAAAGTAATCAAAATTTTACAAATAGTGTTTCTTATATGAGAACAAACGAAAAGAAAAAAAAAAAACTCATACTATTTAGATATTCATAGTTTTATCTAAGATCAATATTAAGGAACAATAATTTAAGTCTATAACCCTATTAATAATTTATAAATTTATAATCCTAATAAATTTTAAAAATGTTCTACTAAAATAAGTTCGAATAAATTCAACAAAAATATTATTTCCATAATTTTTATTTCAGACCATTACAATTTAGGTAATTTTTAATAAAGGCAGGGAACAGTTTATTTAACTTCCAAAACTGTGGATGAATTTTAGCAATACATTCTCAGAAAGAGTAAATAAATGTATAAATTGCACATTTCGAATAAAACTATTTTATTTGCATCAATATTGTTTCTTCATAATCACTTTTACTTACGAATACATCATCCACGAAATGTTAAGTTAAAAGATTTGATACAAATATATTTCAGTACTTTTTAAATGATTAAAATTTCAATAGAACAAAATTCGTGACCACTGCAAAATATTTTATTTGTATTACAATTTCATTCAAAAGAAAGTTGTAATTACAAAGATAGCTATGGTATGAATTTCATTATAACTTTGTTGACTTTCATAGTATAAGATTTTATTCTAGTTGGATAATAAACATAAATGACGAAAGATTCATTTATATATATATATATATATATATATATATATATATATATATATATATATATATATATATATATATATATATATATATATATATATATGATATATATATTGATTAAAACTTCTATTCATAATAATAGTTTGTATTTACGCAATATTTTCTTGCAAATGCTACATATTAAATTTTTTTATTATAGTATCAGAAAGAATGCACACTAGTAAACACATTTGCTCAAAAAACAGTGAACAGAGCATATATATTGCACAAATGTATTGATTTTGATCAGAAAATAATTTACTTAAACTTTAATAAAATTATTCATAAAATGAAAATCAGAATATATTGTATACTTAATAATTAGAAATACACAATATATAGAAGCTAAAACCACCTACAAAGATAATTTCTTCTTCATAAATTTATTTTATTTATTTTTTATTAAATTTATATTACAATTATGTCAAGTCCATTGATTTGTACAAAACGATTCAAATTATTCAATTCTATTATATGTAATATTTTAATGTAGTTTTGATTAAAAGATTTAAATATTAATCATTGAATATTTAAGTAATAATGTATTTAAATTATTAATTTGCACGCAAACATACATACACGTACGAAGGCATTCACGCATACACACGCGAAAAATAAAAAATGTACTTCAAGAAATTTTTTAAACAAGTATTATTAACAAAATTTCTATTTAAATATATTTTATAGAATTTAAAATACACAAAATCAAATTATTTTTATTAGGCTAAATTGTATATTAATTTTTATGATAACATTTTAAAAACTCATTTAGTTATATTCAGAAGGACTTTTATTATACTGCAGTTCATATTTTAAATTTTAAAAATCCTTTTGTTTTCCCACCAATTATACTAATGTATAATAAGAATTTCGTGATACTTCGATTGTTTTAAAATTGAATTTTTAATGTACTTCAAAAATTAAAATTAATTTTCCGACAAAGGTAAAACATTGCTATAAAAAGAATTCTCATAAATAAATGCTTTAATAAGAATATGAAGAATATGTCCTCAATTTTACTAAGTATTGGACAACATTTTATGATTGAAAACAATAGAAAAAAATACACTGTAATTTAATAAAAATTTTCATACTGTCATTAATATGTCAATCTTTTTCAACGTATGCAATTCCTAACATTTAGTTGATTACAGAAAACATTCTGAAATGCAATGGTATATACCTCGATTTTTATCAGTTTTCACCGGATAAGAATCCAAACAAACTGATTTAGAAAACCACAGGTTATTTATGATGACAGAAATTTGGTTTTTTTGGCATTACTTTTGGTTTAAAGACTGATAATAATTTAATGCATTTTTCATTAATATTATTAGTTACAATATGGAAGATAGTCCATGTTAACCTAGATGTTTCAAGAGCAATTGCTCTATGCAAAATAAATTATACCTTACATAAATCAGCAATAATCAAACTATTGACTTATATATTGAAAAGAAAAAACAACTTTTGATGGGGTTGAACAAAATTATTACCGATTCTTTCCTTCATAACAAAAATGTAAGACTGACTTATGGCCCTATAATAATTGGAAATAACACCCGCAGAGCAAGTAGGTTCTCAGGTGTACAATTCCCCTCGGATAATTGAAATCAGCAAGACGCCCACAACTGTACAACTTTCAGCTAATTCAGTAAGCAGCACTCTGCTCAAAAAAGAGGAGGAGTTCATACAAAATGAGTCTAAGGTTGTTAGTAGCTCTTCACTGTACGATGAGGCTCGCTGGATGAAATCGCACCTGCTAAGATAACAAGGAACATCTCGAAGCTCCATGCGGCCTGCAGTTTCAATATGAAGACATGGAAAAAGGTGGTTCTCATTAGGGACAAATGCACCTCGTGTCCTGAGCGTTTGTGCCTTCAGGCACTTCAATCGAAAAAATTTTTTCGAAATATACCTGCATTGCCATCTTCGTCATTAGAGTGGTAACCTGTGGTGTCTAAGATTTCTAGAACGAGGACTTACAGTAATATTTCCCTCAGTGACGTGGAGTTTTTATGGATATTATTTATACAATCAAACTATATCTTAAATTTCCCCCACGATCTTGCTCATGAATGTTGCACAACTCTGAGCAAGCAATGCGAGACCTAGAAGCAACAGTAGGAAGAAATGAGGTTGCTCGCACGGACAGCATGTCGGCAGGATTTTAATTAAAAGCATCAGTATTAGTCAAAAAAATGTCGCGCACTTTAAATTAATATCTTCGTGGGTTTGGTTTTAGAATGTTTAATTACATAACTAGTTATTGGAAAACTTTTGAATGATGCATATTAGGTATTCTGATGCATTAATTTACAAACGCTTAAGTTTTTTAATGAAAATATAAACATATCATTTTCTAAGTATTTAAACCAATCAATTTTCAAATTTATATTAAAAATAAATTTTAGAATCGGATAATGAAATTTATACCATCATATTTGAATATAAATTCGGTAATAGACGTGTCTCTCATCATAATGATTCTTTCCAAGTAAAATTCAAGGCTCACAAATCTCCAAATATTTTACATACTGGATTCTGAAGTAATAATTTTTTACGTTTTTCTCATTTGCAAACATATATTTACATATAACTGTAGTAGTATTATGCATATTTATAAAACTATAGTTCTATTATAATGCGTAGTACGTATCATCATAAAACTGAGTGTCTGTGAGGATACTCCAAAAAGTTAGCCACGTTTTATAAAGGAGAATCTGAGTATATTTATTAATAAATAATTTTCAGAAAAATAATATTTCTAGTAGTCTATGATTAATGCTTTGTAGATAACTTAAATGTTTAAATTTATGAAAATTATTTTACTTATTAATATTAGTAAAACGAACCATTCATTATATATATATATATATATATATATATATATATATATATATATATATATATATATATATATATATATATAATTTTCAGAGATGAAGAAGAAAGTAAATTCAAGAAAATTATCTAAAACTATTTGGATGCATAACTTAATGAGAATAATAAATAAATGTCTTTATAAAAGACCAAGGGCGCTCCGTGGCTGAGTGTCTAAAGCATCACCGCTAATCGCTTGAGAGCGTAGGAGTGTGGGTTCGATTCCCACCATTGCCCTGGGTGTTTTCTTCGTTATTCTTCTGTGGTTGTACATCTGTCATTGTGCTATTTGTCCTATTATCGACGAAGACTTACAAGCGGATCTCAAGAATCAAGCATACAAGTCTGAATATATGTAATGTAATAAAATAAATAAATAAATAAATAAAAGACCAAAGATTAAACTTTCAAAAATATAATTAGGGTTACAGTTCTATGAGGCTAAATTTAAAGGGAAAAATGTAAAAATAGAAACATTTAATAAAATTTTAACCGAAAAATAATCTGTGGCGTCAAACTTTGCATAAAAAAATACCTTTGTAGTTATTTACATGCACCATACTTTTGTGTGGATTTACATACCTATAAGAGACATAGGCACGCACTTTTAAGTAAAATATGTTTTTTCTTCAACGCTTGACGTTTAATTTTTTTTCTTAAAAAAAGTAAATAATAAAAAAATAGAAAATGAAACGAAATTACAGAGGGAATAAAAACATGGCGCACGCGTGAATATATATATATATATATATATATATATATATATATATATATATACATATATATATATATATATATATATATATATGTAATTAAATTTATTTACTCTTTTTCCTGAATACATCACGCTCCCTAAACTTATGTGTAAAAAAATATTTTAAGCGGCGGAATTTAGCATTGAAAAGTATAGCTTTAAGTTTCCATAGAGTAAAAAAGTATAACTTCATATTGCGGTTAATATGATATCCTTATTTTATTTGCAATGAACACAATACTTACAAAGTTCTAAGAAAGTGAAAAGTTTTTTTTTAGATGCACAAACAGTTATGAGCACAACATAGCGAAAGGAAGGGGTGTTATCACCTAAAATCACACACACCCACTCTACAACAGTCATTGACCGAAATTCTATGGTGACAATGACTTAGCCGCTTTCGCCTCCGCCGAGGATTGAACGTGCATTATGTGGGCCCGCTTTCTCTCTCGCTTTCCCTGTCGAAACCTATCCAATCTCGAATGATTCGACTGCAGTGTTATTTACAAGTAAACCCTTAGAAAACATAAAAATTTAATATTTGCAATTTTTTTTAATAAAGCATAAATAATTTGTGCTGCAGGCCATGAATTTGCTGTAAGGATTTTCAAAACGGTATATCAATAAATTGCATGATGTCAGTTTAAAATATATTCAAAACAGTCAGTCAAAAATCTTTTAATATTTTACACTCAAATCCCTATTATAACATGAAACGTTAATTAGTATAAATTTTTGAATATATAAAACATTTAAAAGATCACAATTTTAAAATAAATCTATTTATTGATTTTTTTTTAATTGGAATGTTTTTTCCATATCATAGAGAGAGAAAAAAATACAAAATGACAGTTTGATTTATTGACTCAAAGAAAATTAAAATTATTCTTTGAACAGAATTATAGATCAAAAAATGAATATTTTTTATTGTGACTGAATTAAATTAAGTCTCAAGCATCTTAAGTAATGATTTTTTTTATCATATTATATACCATAACTCTCTTAAGTTTAACTAGAACAGAAAGATTATTTCCTTAAAACAGAATTTTGAAGCCGCAAAATAAGTATATGGTTAAATATTATTTAAATTTTCCAGATAATTTAAAAATGTGCCTCGTTTTAATACTTTATAATCATTATTGGCTTTTAAATTTATTATTTTATCTTCTTTTTTAAATTACGTTTACGCAAATGATTAGTAAATTTTGTAATGCTCTACAAATCAAATATTTTACATATCATATTTCACTTTGCAAAAGGACTCAGTTTTGTGAATTGAACATAAGGCGGAGTTAATAATTTTTTAAAAGTTACTTAAAGTACATTTTTTTTGTAAATAATTTTTTCACAGAAGATTTTTAATTGTTTCTTAAATGAATGAAAAAATATTTGGTGAATACAAGACATGAAGTTACAAATTTTGTTCCGCAATTTCGTAACGTAGCCATTTCTGATATTTTATCATATTTTTTATAAATAATTGATACAATCTACTTTAATTATCACGAATAAAAATTAACGCTAATTCAAAAATAAGGGTTAGATTTAACATAATAACTACAACTGTTGTGATGTTCTTTTTTTAGATATTTTTATTCTTCAATTCAAAGTGAATTTAGCTTCACACATGCCGCGATTTCAACATAAAACTTTCATTCTCTCTCTCTCTCTTTCCCACACTTATAAGAATAGAATGCATCCTATTATAAGCTAGTGGAGTAAAATGAATCGTCACTTGACACAGGAAGTGCATTTCTTATTCAACAATTTTTGTGTAGATAACAAACCCTTATTGCAAGTTCCCATTTATTTAAAGATTAGACTAAGCTTTCAGTGGAGACCCGATTAGTGCAATAATGATTAGCATGAGAATCGAATACATAATTCTGTTCTCTAAACACACTCTTCCATTTATTAAAAATAAAACAATGTCGATTCAAGCATTGAATAGTCAGATAATTTTGCAACATGAATAAATAATTATTAGGCAAGCTCATATGCAAATATATTAATTAATCAAATTCATTGAAAAGTCCACAGCGAATCCTTCAAGTCAATCCGAGAAGATTGGATTTAATAGAAAATAATTTTTAAACACTGTAAATAAATTTCAGAAAAGTTAAGAAGCAGTGACAAACAGATACCAATAATCGGTTTAAAAATATAAAGAAAAGACATCGGCAGTCACATATTCTTTCTAAATTGAAAGAAATAGTATTATTTCTCGTTATGCATAATTTTATTAAAGTAATGTATAATCTAATTAAAATTTCAAGCAAAAAGTAATGTAATTATAAAATAAATGATGCACTCTGAAATTCAAACTCTGAAGTATAAATATAAAATAAGTAGGAATTTCTTAAAAATGTATACTATTCTGAAATTTGGTGTGAGGATTAAACCTTTATTAATTTATTTTCAATATTTATTATTTATTTATTGTTTTAATCCTTATAGCTTGGTCAATGAAAAATTTGGAAAGGCATACCTTGAAGTGGTTTTTCTTCACGAAACAAATGTTTTATATTATTTTATGTTCTTATATAAATAGCATACCTGCCAACCTTGGAGAGAAAAAATCAGTAGATTCTACTGATTTTAAGGAAAAAAAATCAGGAGACATTACTAGCAACATTTTGCTTGAAACAGAATGCTTAAAACGATAGTACTGCAAAACGACATTTTTACACTTTAAATTATACATTCTGAGAATGATTTATGTCAAACATATTATGTGTTAATTTTAATATTTTAATAAAATATTCATCAAGCTCATGAAAGAACTCTGAAGAATAAACGAATATACTACAAATAAAAAATAAACATCAACTTTTGTTTCTCAATATTTATTTTATAGGGCAACTTTTGCTACACTAGAGCAGTTTATAAATATTAAAATTATAAAATTACATAAAAACATAAAAAAATTAGTAAATAAATTTAATTCAGTGACAAACAATTCTAAGAATATAGAAGTTATCAAATACTTAGTCCACACATAAAAAAAACATAATACATTTCAAATTTGAATAAGTCATGGCAATATATTTTTTTCACACATTGCTGACTTAACATTTTTTAGAAATGAATTACTGAAGTCTTGTTCAAAACTTTTCTCATTTTGAGAATATTTAGCTCTAAATTAAGCTTTCTAAATTATTATCTAATTCAACTTTCTTCTTCGTTGACTGTTTAAGCTACTAAAACAACTCAATAGACTTTTTTTCCGGCAAAATTTCGTCTGTTTTTAAGCTTTTCACTGAAATTGTCAAAAAAATCAGTAGATTTTCATACATTATCGGGAAATAGGGAGAAACGATGAAAAATCAGGAGTTTTCCGATAAAATCAGTAGAGTTGACACCTATAAAATAGGTACAAACTATGAAAAATCTTTTCTCGCGCAAGAAAAATGAAAACAATTATTTAAATTTCTCAGACTCCACACTTTTTTTATGAAGAAATATGCGATGAATTGAACTTATAATTCTGAAGGCATTCATATGCAAACATATAATCTCATTCGGTCCCCATATATATATATATATATATATATATATATATATATATATATATATATATATATATATATATATATATATATATATATATATATATATATATATATATATATATATATATATATATATATATATTAAAAAAGGAAACCATAGATTGAATTTTTGTTTCTCATCCTAAAAATAATCTTTTCTCTGCTATTCACAAAAACCGTTGAAAAGTTATTAATCGCAGATACGCAGAAGCATCTGCCTACAACGCTGAGAAAAGATGGATGGGTTTATAAAAGCGCCATTAATACAATCAAGAGCGGCAGAAATCGCGCTAGAAACTTTGAAAAATGGCAAAATGAATTGGGCGTACAACGATAGAAAACTTTCCGGATTTTTTCCCCATGAGTATAGTTTTGGGGAAAAATTATGAGGAGGGAAAAAACTAATAACATAAGCCAATTTAAAGGAATAGAATGAAAATGATGAAAAATTCCACTCACTTTCAAAGAGGGTTTATTTTTTCCTCTTTAAGGAAATAACATTAGGAATGAGAATGCATACTATTTCATCTGTTTGCAAAAGAGTATCAGGTGAAAAATTTATTTTAAACAGAAAAAACCACAGGAATAACAGACAAAAATTATGAAAGAAATAAAACAAAGTATTCGTAAAAATATAAAATGAATGAGGATCAAAGAATGGGAAATTTGTTAGAAAATATTACACCTTACATGTAATTTTAAATGAGATGTATTGATTGCATTCATGCAAAAATACAGTAAAATTTTAACACGATTGTTCTAGGCAAGCGAAATTTAAAATGGCTAAAAAATTATTAATTTATTTTATTTTAATATTTATATCTTTAAACCTATGAAAAGTAACAAAAAATGTGAAATCGGAATTTAACTGCAAAATAAAAACTCTTATATTGATAAGTATGCAAATTAGTTATTGTGAGTAACTATAGAAGTTCAATGAAAAATAAATAATGGAAAAAGAAATTAAAGTACTGCAATCGACTCAAAAAACTGAGTTTTTATACTATTAATTTTTTAAATGCTCATGTTATCCTCATTATATATATATATATATATATATATATATATATATATATATATATATATATATATATATATATATATATATATATATATATATATATATATATATATATATATATATATATATATATATATATATATATATATATATATATATGAAATCATTAATTCTGTATTGTATAAAATATATTTTAAATGAATTTTTCATCATTTCCGATGAAGCAATAATTATTACAGAAATTGCAATGTCAAAATTCGTATGTACACTATTAAAATTAAGAATTAATGTAAAACTAGTGAATATCAATAACATTACTACTCAATTTTTTCCTGGATTCCTGAGACTTATATCGAAAGAATGTTGCACCTATTTAGAGGACATATTCTTCCAAATTATAAAGTCAAAGAATAACACCATTTAAATAAAATATTAAATAAAATTATAATAAAATTACCTCAAGCACCATGAAAAACGTAGAGTATTTCGTGTTACACAGAGATATCCTTTTTCGGACTTCACTTAACAAAAATGTAAACAAAATCAAAATATAAGGAATCAACTATGTATATGTTACAAATATATTACACTATTAATTCAATTTCATTATATACATGTATTCAGGCTATGAAATATTTATTTAAAATATAAGTAATCAAAGACTTCGTCTGTAAAATCGAAAATGTACCAAAAAAAATGTTCGAGACATAATTGTTCTTTAAATTTCCTGTATACGAAATTGGTTTCAGTTGTTTTTAATTGTTGCATAAAATAATGGAAATAAATCACCCAAATAACACCCACAATATACTAAAAATTGTTGGTTTCTGTGATAAACTTCCTGTTGCGCTAAGATTTCACAGATCGAAGATATCAACTTTAGGTAAGTATTTAAAAATGTCTTGTCTGTAGTACTCAAGTAAAATCCTTTCTTAAAAATACAACCAGATGTTAAGCCTAAAGGGTTATTCTAGATTTTGAACATTCGCCTCCGATAAATAATAAATTATTCGTTTGTTTTGTCTTCTTTTGAAGCAGGTGTGCACAAGACAATAGTTGAGATTGCAGGAGTAAAATACAAAACAACCTCTTTTTTAGGCAATATACTTGACCTATATAAATAACAGCGCTTTGTAAAATGCTTCTTACCTTTGAATAGTTCTATCCAAATTAGGGCAAGAGTTCTTAATTTTTTTTTAAAAAAAAGTGAAGAGCATCTGCTATCAAAACAGCTCTCGTTCAATTCAAAGGATACAAATTCAAAAAATCCATTAAGAAATAGAATACGTGTGTGTGTGTGTTTAATAGTATATAATATAAAATAATTAATATAATTAATAGTATATTTTATAAAATTAATAATCAAATTTAAATAAAATTATAATAAAATTACCTCAAGCACCATGAAAAGATATGTATTTACAAACATAAAGACACGGAACAAGTTGTTAATCATATGGGTAATAATACATTTAAAATACAATGAAAATACCAAATGGAGAATTATGATATATTCATAAAGTTAAATATTACATGGAGATATTTTGAATACATTGAAAATACCAAATGGAAAACAATACATTGAAAATACGAAATATAGTAAATAGCTGGAAAATTGTTCAATATACATCTTAAAATTTGAAAGAAAATAGAGATCAATACATTGAAAATACGAAATATAGTAAATATTTGGAAAAATGTTTAAAATTTCAAAGAAAAATACGAAATATAGTAAATAGTTGGGAAAATGTTTAAAATTTCAAAGAGAAGTATAAAATGAAACGAAGTACCAACATGGCCAGATATTCATCAGGGAGTGTTGACCACATTCGCACAAATATTGATATTTTGGTTTGAGCTTTTGGTGTGGCTTTGGGGTGTACTGGCTTTTTTAAGACTATGTCTTGGGCCAGTGCAGAAAAGCCATACTTTGTGCCAATGTAGTCAACATCTCCTGTTGAAGCGGGCCATGTTGGTACTTCGTTCCATTTTATACTTCTCTTTGAAATTTTAAACATTTTCCCAACTATTTACTATATTTCGTATTTTTCTTTGAAATTTTAAACATTTTTCCAAATATTTACTATATTTCGTATTTTCAATATATATATATATATATATATATATATATATATATATATATATATATATATATATATATATATATATATATATGAATAACTTATGAAGTTCTTTGTTAATCAGAAATCAAAATAGCTTTTAGATCAATTGACTAAAGAAATAGATACATTATACATTTACAGAAATATATGTATACATAAACTACTAAGATTTATTGCGAGTAAAGTTGTATATTACTTTTAAACGGGATGAGTCAACTTTTTCCTCTTCTTTTAAATAAATAAATGATATTTTATAAGTGTATAAATGTAGTTTCGTATTATTTTTCAATGTATTTGTTAGTCTGAATATTAGTTGAAAATAGATTATTGAATTATTTTTTAAAATATACAATTTACATAACATACATTAACTTGTAATATGTTATTTAATAGTGTAAAATTATACTGAACAGCATATAAGTTTTGTTGGAAATAATTTCAAAGCCTGTAATTTTGTTGATTCGAAAATTGAACGCACAATTTAAACATAATGAGGTAACTTGGATTACTGTAACACGAAATTTTTCTCAGCAAAACATAAAGATACGGAATAAAAACCGGGTGCATGAGCAATATAAATAAACCACCTTTTAGCTTAATCGGCCTATTATTTACGTTTTAATCAAAATAATATTTCACTAATTGTCATCTAAAGCTTTTATTATTTTTTGGCGTGATTTGGTATTCATACAAAAAACAAATAAATAATTCCATGAAAAAAATAATTCCCTTTACCGGAATTTTTCAATGTTTATATTTTAAAATATTAAAAAGAAATAAAATTTGATATTAAATTTAAACAATTCATTTATATATGTGAAATACTAACACTTTTACTAACATTAATTCTACTATTAAAATGCTTTATTTTCTACATAAAAATAAAAAAAACTAATACACTTTAGTGAAAGTTTGATACTAAAAACAAATTATTTGCAATAATTCAAATAAAATATCCAAGTTCAACGATTCTATGAATTTTATTTTAAAAACATTTTTAAAGTTAATAAAAGGGAACAAAAAATCCAATCTAGATAAATGATTTTATTTCGATAATACTTTATCTCCTCGGTTTTGATGATTAACAAATGGCCCTCTATATAACTTAGTGAAGTCAAACGAAGCATCTCTCTCTTGAAATAAAGCAAACATTAACATTCCCATAGCTGTTGTAGTAAACCCAAAGAAAATTATGACGAGTGTCTTATCACTGCTTGACTGCCAAACTTCATAGAGAATAGATGAAATTATTATCACAAGAGCAGAGTAGGCGACATAATATTGCGTCGTGACGACCAAAGTGTTGTAATGAGTCAGAGCCCTATTCAGATAATCCAACTGACAGAACAGACATATCACCACCAGCAGAACGCAGGACCATGGCAACCAGTGGAAGAAAGTGTCAGTAAACGCCAGAAGAATACCCTTTATGCCAATGACGATGACAGATCCGAAAATGGCGCTCTGCACAGTGTAGGCTAAAGAATTCACTTTATTCCACCTTGGAATGCAGCTGCTCATCATAATGAAAGTGACGAGTAATAGAACTGCACCATAAGCAAGAAATGCTGGAGCAGTGATCATGTAGAGGAAAGCATTGATGCTATAAATATGCAACTCTTTCGGAACGTGGACGACGATAACGAGGCAACCGCTAAGTGAAAGTGCGAAAGCCAGCTTCCAGAATGGGTTCACCCGCTCGCCTAAAATGTAGTACGACGCAGCAGCCACCACAATCACCATCAGCATTTGCAAAGTACACACTAGGATAGCTGGAGCGAAGAAGAAAGCGGAAAAGTGTAAAAGGTCACCAATCACCATCAGAGAGTGTGCCATCCACCAGCCTTTATCCTGGTAATAATATTTTTCAGCTGCCAACTTGAGGAGGCTTTTCTTCTTCAGCACGAAACTGATTCCTGTGAGTGTGCAAGACATCAAGACAAGGAAGACGCCGAAATCGATGCTGTATGATGAAAACTTTCCGAATTTAAAAGGCTGTCTTTTTAATAAGCTTCTTTGGAAAGAGTATTCGCTTGGAATCACATTCAAAATGTACTGGAGGTTTCCTGTGGTGTTTGCAGTTTTATTCAAATCGTTGAAAAAGTGGTCTTCTCCAGCACTAATTTCTAAAAGTATCTCAATTCGGGATTTTTGAGCTGCATACAAATTCTTAAAAATCACGGATAATTTGGCTTTTTCAACGTTCTCTATCTGAAAATATTTGTGAGAGAAAAATTCATCTAGTGACGACGATCGATTCTTCGATTCAAATATCTTTTGCACTTTCTTATTCTCTAGTTCTGGATCAACCAAATGCTTGATGTAAAGAACTATTTCAAAATATTTTCGAAAGTCATCTACTGGATCATAGCCATTGTGCCATGAATACATTTCCATGCTTTCGATTTCTTCTTTTTGATAAGGGTGTCCAATTAATGTTAAGAAATTTATTAGAGGAACATTAACTTGAGAATAACATGCTTTGCCTCTGTCAATTAATTGAATGTTTTTGTTGTGTGATATCTCAAGTTTTCTCGACGTGAGGTTGTTTGCAAACTTCTCAATAAGAAGAGAATCTTCATTATTTTCTTTCATTGATATTTTCTTCTGTAATGTAGGGAAACCTGTTTATAGTTATAATTTTATCAGTATTTACATCTCTCTCATCATGCTTAAAGTAAAGCGATGGCATCTAAAAATTTTAAAATCTAATTATAAATTCAAATTTATCCACATGAAGCTTAAATGATAGTGTCATCAACAAAAATTCATTTAAATTTTCAAACGTTTCGAAATATGGAGGTTATGCTTTCATTTTCAATATAAAATTTGTTAAAAAGTGATGGGTTTCAATTCATAGTAATTTACGCACTTTTTTATTAATTCAGCATTAAACAAAAATAAGTGAATAATAATCTTCAAATAAATCAGAGTATACGAAGAAAAACACAGATATGCTTCTTATTTTTTTTTCTCATAAAAACTTTTTATAACATGAGAATACATTGATCTTGTCCTTTTTTAGTGAAGGGAGCTACAAAAATTATAAATTTTATCTTAAATCATGCGTCAATTATTATTATTACTTTTTTGTTGCTGTTTTTGCAAACTTGTGTCCAACTTTTCTTAAATTAAAAAAAATTTTAAATAAATAATAAATACAAAATGTACATATATTATCAAAAAATTATCATAGCGGCATATTGGCAAATAAGATTTACCAAAAAATTTCAACAATAATTAGCAACTGATATCGACATTAATGATGCATAGAATTAAACGGACGTTAATGCTGAAGAGTTTCAAATTTATTGTAATTGAAAAAAATTTCGCGCCAGCATTTTTTTTCTGGTTAAAAGTTTCGATAAACAATGAGAAAACTAAGAGGTAAGCTATCTAGATTATGAAATGCGACGGCTCTAACGAATAAATAACATGTCTAAGGTTTACTAGAAGTAATTACCAGGGTCTTCTTAGTAGAAATGCAAGTATTTGATCCCAGCCACAATTGAGTAACATTATAGAGATGTTGCACCTATTTTCTAAAAGTATATTTGTCGGGATATGTTAAAGCAATTTTGTAGGTTTCTCTCTTATGTGACAAGCGAATATGACACACTTTCTATCAAAAATTCACTCGCAAGAGATTAAACTCACACTAAATCTTAAAATTCCTTACAACAGATTTGGCTTTAGGCTGCCCCACTCTACGAGTTGTCAAAACACTTATTATTTACAAATTTAAGAGGAAAATTAAATGTGTTAAAATTTTTAAATTTTATTTAGAGCTTATATATATAAATTTTCAATTCTAAAAAACTTACCTTTATTAAATACATTCATAAAAATCAGAATAATCCCTATAAACATATCACTCTCTTAATAATGCAGTTTTATAGAGTTTTATAAATTAAATTAATTATAAGTTCCTCCATTTTTCAAGTTATTGGATAAATAAAACTGTCAAATTATCGGGAGAAATAAAATATTGTTTCAAGCTCCAAAGCACAGCATATAAATATTATTAATAAAGTTTATATTTTTTCATATACTAATACTAGAATTTTATAAAAGCAATTAATTATTCTTTATATTCACTTGCTATATATAAATAAATGCAATTGCATCGATCATTGCTTAAGTCTTTACTGTTGATTTCGTTTAAAAGTTAAGAAAACTTCACATTAAAAAGGTCAATTTTCTTCATTAAACGATTTTCATCTATTGTTTGCGTTATTTATTTGAAAGCAACAAAAACTTGTTAGAAAGTAATGTTTTCTTCTGCTTTTTTTGCCAACTTGAAATTTTTAGTAAACGCAGTCATATATGCTTCGATTATGTTATCATTGCAATAAATTTCTGGCTGCCTTTTACGACAGTCTGCTAATCTGCTGTAATTTTGATAAAAGTCAAATGATGAGAATAACACCTGAGTTGGTATATCTCCTATACACAATTAACCTACGTATTATTAAGTTACGTTTTTTTTTTTTTTTTTTTTTTGCTGACACAGATATTTGCTAAATTCAATACAAGTAGAACGCTAAATACATTGGATTACATTGAAATTTTGAATTACGTGAACTACACTAGACTAAAAAATTCAGTGATTGAATTAGCTCCTTCCTAAAAATTTCCCAACTGAAAAGGAATATTAGGTTACAGAAAATTATGATGTTGTTTCATTGGGGCTTAATGAAGATCAAACAAGGAAAATTAATCCTGCCTTTTATAATGCTTCTAGAACGCCAAACCACAAATTCATACAAAAGGTACAAGTAAGTCAATCTTTTGAGCACTGACTCAAACTAATTTTCCCTTTCACCTTTTTCCAAAGGCTGTAATACTTAATCTTGAAAGATTTAAATGTAATTTAAAAATTATTTTATTATTAAAATAAAATAATTAAGCCTTCTAAGTTACAATACCATAATTTCATTTTAATTATTATTTATCTTCTTTTAGTAGAATAATCTCAATTTCTCAACAGTTAACATTAATTGAATTTTATAATAGTTAAGTACAAGTTAATGGTAAATAAAAGCAGTTGTTTATATTATAATAAATTTGACTTTTTGACTTACAGAAAGGAATTTTCAGATTTTTTAGGAATAACAGTTTTAAAAATTTTAAAGTGCAATATTCTTAAATATTACTGCAAACTAACAACAAAATAAAAGAATCAGAAACTTTTCATTTTTATATGAAACTTGAAAATTAGATTTGATAGAATTCAATACATAACTTTCTATTGAGGTTGAAATATCAGTTGCAAATTTTCTTTCAATATTTCAGTATAATTCTTAATTTATCTCAAATAACCCAGCTCTTTAAATGCAAAGCTACTTTCATATGAATAGATTAGTATATACCTAAAATTCTTGCATTTAAATCCTGCCATATGCAAGCTAAAAATAGCAGACATAAGATAAATTAATATTAAAACCGAAAATTTATTTTTGTTGTTACATTAGTTTTGGAGATTAAGGAAATTAAATCACATACAAAACCTTATTATATTAAAATGATTAGGGAATTATTAACTTTGGGGGCGGAAATATACAGGATTTTACATAAAATCAGAGACTATCGCATTTATTATAAAGTTTAAAAATTCGTAATGTTTCGAAAACAGAAAAATAAAGGCTAACCATTATTTTGACTCATGAAAAATGTGCTTCTTCTTCACAAGCACAACAGCCCTTTTAAAAGCCTATGCATGCTTTGCCTCAACCACACACTCTCTCCAGCATCTTCTGTCATTAGTGATTCCTCACCAATTCTTGATTTTTAAAGAATTTAGGTCTTTTCAATATCATCCAACCATCTAGTAGGAAATCTTCCTTTATCCTGGTATCCCTCAAGTTTTTCAAATGTTAAGATTTTTGTAGGATTATCATCTGGGCTTATCGAAACATCTTGGCAAGCCATCTTAATCAATAACTACCGTTTGATTTGTGTTATCTGTGGTTGTCTATAGCTCAAAACCGTACCTGGCTCTCTAATGTTCTTTTTCAAGTAATGAGTCAGATACAGAGCTGAAGATTTTTCTCTCGAACATATCCAGTAATCTTGCCATACCCATGATCGTGGTGTAACTTTATTTCAAGTTTCATTATCATAGAGTAAAATAAGTCTTAAATTTTTTATTTAATCTTACGGCTGATAAGGTTATATCTTAATTGCTTTTTCAGCCCAAAGTAACATTTATTAGCCATTTTAATTCTGTCATCAATTTCTGTTTTAAGCTTATTTTTATCATTAATTATTGTGCTAAGATATTTAAATTCATTAATTTTTTTTTCAAATTTATAGCTATTAATGAGCATAGGGTTAGAATAACTTTCAATAGAGGACATTTACATGAATTTGGTTTTGTCATCATTAACAGAGCGATTCATTTTTGTCGCGGAAAATTCAAGAGCTGAAAAAGTCTCTTTCGCTCTGCTTTCTCTTTCCTTCCAATAATGACTTAATTTTCTGTACAACCTTTCACATGCACATCGATATAGCAGAGCTTAAATTTTATTTTAAATTTAAAAAGATATAAAAAATTATTTGATACTCATAATTATTTGTTTCGAAATACATGTTTACTTCGTAGAAGAGCTACATAGTAATTTATATAGGAAAAAATTAACAGCTACAAAAATTTTGACACAATTTCTTACTGGGGCAAAAATTCTAGCCCGAAGTAAATTAAGGCTTACAGTATTTAAAAATAAAATATTTATGAAATATTTTTGTAAACTTTTTCCTTATAAGTAATACATGATATTTATTTTTTTTTCTAAATTTTTAAATGATTCAAAATCAATTATTTTTAAATGATTGATATAACAGAATAAAGTAATTTTTCAGTAATTTTAGGATAGTGTGCTTGATAACAGTTTTTCAATTGTTATGAAAAGCTGAAAAAGAATGAAAAGTTATATATATACATAAAAGAATAAAGGGCTATAAAACTGGAATTTTCAATGTGTTTTGAATTATGGTTGAATCATATTTAAAGCCCTATAACACAACACTTACAATAATTTAATCTTCTATTTCTGCATCCGGTCTTCAAATCAAATTTGCTACAAAATGTTATATTTGCTTTGACTTTCACAAAATATTTTCACATAAATAACCAATTTTACTATAATTTTTTCATTTTGGAAAGTTTAATACTTCTTGATATCTATTTTATAAGTATTTTCTTTGAAAGTCATGTTAAATCAATAGCCCCAGTTCTGCGATAAATTCAGCAAATTATTTTCAATGAAGTACTTATATCGAAAAATATCACGAAAAATGTATATGAAAAAATTCTGTTAATTTAGAAATATTCATATTTTACTTTTTTTTACAGCAATCAACTTCTGGAAACCTTTAGAAATCGCAGTTGTTACAATATTAGTAGGGTAGAATAACTTTGAAATTATTAGATACAATTTTGAACCGTAGAACTTTAGCTCCTAAATATATGTTCAGCAAACATTTTTTGCTAATTCAGTCTTAATTTTCAAATCTCTGCTTTCAATGAATTCAGAAAGCTAAAAAATATTTCTAAACATTTTAAATGCAGGTAAACCCTCTTTTTCCCCTTCATGTTAATATTTTCTTAAAAAAATGTTTTCACATATGTGATTCATATTAATAAATTTAAAATAAAAAAACATAAAGAGTTATTGGAATGAATGTCAATCGATCGACTAAAAAGGTAAAATATATCGAGAAAAGGTTTAACAAAACTAGTTTCAATAAACTTTATAAGAAATAAGCCATGAATGGAATATAAGATATTAAGCAACAGATCAGGAAACTGAATTTCTAGCCTTAAAGATAAAAGATTAAAAAAAGCATATTTAATTTGCATCCAGTATGCCTCTAGTCTTGGAGTAAGAAGGGTTTTCACAAAAAATTTGAATACACAAAACAAACAACCATCGGTGTGAACAGGAAAAGTGTAATTACATTTCTTCCGTTGATTGAATCCTAATTTCTTACGTGATTCGATACATAAATGACTCAGAATGCTACATAGTATAAGAACCGCTGCAATTAACAATGTAATGAACATTTAATCTACATTGTAACACCTAATCTATTGCATAATATTATTGTAATATAATCACATATTTATTCATAATTACAGAAAGTTTATATAATTATATTATTACACACTATGTAATTATGCGATTGCAAAAATAATATGTATATATATTCAAAAACATGTTTCAAATATAAATTTATCTTGTACTTAGGACTCTTTCATACTCTTCCATTATTATGATGGTGGTTAAATAAACAAATGTCTTCAGTGTTATTCTGAACAAATGTGAAACATGTTGTTGTAGTATATCCTCCATGTCTAGCGACTGCTAGACAAAGTCCATGAGAAATGTGAGATATTAAATCATTCACTAAAACTGAAATACATATTCGTACTTAGCATATATAGCTGCTTCATAAAATTTTATATAATTCAAGATTTATTACCCTCACAACGATATTTTTATATATAGTTTAAAGGTGTAATATTTTACTTTGCTGAAATTGGACATAATATTTTTATGTGATAATTAAACACAGAATTTGTCAATTTCTTAATTTCAAGTTATTTTTTAAAAAAATGATTCTATTCGAAAAGTATTACAGCAACGAAATTATCACTTATTTAATGGGAAAGTTTAGAAATCTGATTCAGTTTTAAAGATGGCTAACGAATCAAAAAAAAAATGTACCCGACTTTTGAAAAAAATTATTAATTGAGATTGCATGTCATAATAAAAACATCAATGAAAATAATTATTTTATACTGGTCCTTTCTTTCATATGGTTAAAAATTGAATCGCATATTGTACATTATTCAGAGTAATGCTAAATTTATTTTACAATCATATGGTTTGCATCTTTCTTATTCAAATTTTTATCAAATATAAATCCATTTTTTTCTCATCACAAATCATACAACAATTATAACTACAAATATATATATATATATATATATATATATATATATATATATATATATATATATATATATATATATATATATATATATATAGATAGATAGATAGATAGATAGATAGATAGATAGATAGATAGATAGATAGATAGATAGATATATATATATATATATGTATATATCATGTTAAAAAAAGTCCAATGGTAAATTAATGTTTTTTCTGGGAATAATTATTTCCTTGTTCAATGTTTTTTTACTTAAAATTACAAACTAGAAATTACAATTTTAAACAAAAATAAAAATAAAAATGCTATAATCAAACAAAGAGCAAAATAGGCATTTGCAATATTTTTTATTAATTCTGACTATATGGGAAATAAAATGATTTTAAATGCTTTCCAAATAATTTTTGCAAGATTTAAGGACCTGAAAATCTTAAATGGATCTTTATTAAAATTTCTTTACAATTGTATATTAAAATTATTATTAAAATCTATGTTGAATATATATATATATATATATATATATATATATATATATATATATATATATATATATATATATATATATATATATATATATATAGATATAGTATAGATATAGATAGATAGATAGATAGATAGATAGATAGATAGATAATTTAATTTTTTTCTTAATTTTCTTTCTTTCTTATCACATATTAAAAATATATTCACCTACAAAAATAACTTTCGCATTTTGCAAATTATAATTATTTATTAATTAAATATTTCTTAGATAGTGTACCAGTATTGCACATTTACTATACGTACACTTAATAATGATAATTTATTCACACACATTTTTTCATAATGTTACATAAATTAATTTCACACAACACTATATGCAATCAATCAACAATTTCATGATAATACTGCAGAAATTATAAAATTAAAATCTCAAATACTTTAGTTTCTTAATCTGTTTTGTTTTATTTTTAATTATACAATTAAATTTAGATTTTTACACTAACCTAAAGATATAACAAAATGTTTTTTCCATTAAACAATTTGAATAAGGTGTTTATTTTGACTTTTGTAATGTATTATATATTTTAAACAATTCATTAATGTATTTTTGAAAATAATTCCTTTTAAATATTAACGAATCTAATTTATATATATATGCATATAACTAAACATAAAAATAATTTGAATTTATCTGAAATACTTATTTCGAAATTAGGATTGCGTACAGATTGATAAAGGTACCAGAAATAATTTTACCGCCTTTTTATTTGATTAAATTCTCACAAACTGTTAACTTTCCTTATCAATGCGCGAATTCCTTTTCCCAAGAAAACAGATTAAGAAACTGGATTTTAGGTGACATCAAATAAATGTGTAAACTATCTTTGCAAAATCTCTAAGTTTTGAGAACTTTTTTTTCTTAAAACAAGTTAATGACTTAGCTTGGTTTTGTTGCAAAAATTCCACGCGTATTAAGATGCCTATATATTACGAAAGATAGAAAAAAAAAGCCGATGGTATAAGAAAAAAAGGAGACGAAAGAAGGCATTAAGAAGCAGCGTCCATGTCATAAACCGTTTCCAGAAAACGCGCGGTCTCTTTTAATTAAAAAGTTCAAACGGGTTTAAAAACTGAGGAATACATTAAAAACGCAGCGAGCTGGTATGAGGCCACGCACCACGAGACGCGACAGAAATAAAATGAATTAAATTATGCGCGAACATCTGCATCGTCTGCAACCAGATACCTCTGACTCTCTGGTTATCGTGGATGTAAATGAGTCCGCATATGCTGGGAGTTATTTACAGAGGCGCGCAGACGATTCCCGAGATGTGGATTTGTAGGGGAAAACTCTTGACAGGGGAGAATAATTTCCGCTGGATAAAAATCGTATCCTAATGCATTTAACCGTTTGATTCGTTGTTATTTATTTATAGATGCTAATGTGTGTCTGCGAGTCAACAGCAGATGCATGCTAATAAAAGACGGGGTTTCACTTTACGTCGGGCTGGAATTTTATGTCTTTGTTCAGAATTTAATTTAACACGCGAATTTCTCTCGATCCGAATGGCAACATTGTGACGAGATTTGAATTCTTTCTGATTACAGCTGAGAGAGTTGAATAAAATGGATGAGTTTATGGGAATCTCTTTGGACCAATGCATTAATGGTAGTGATTCGAAAGATAATTTCTTTGTTTCACAAAAATTATGGTAGCGGGAAATGTTAGTAGTTAAATGTGTTCTTCGAATCAAACTTTCGTGAAATAGAGCTTTGAGATAATATTTACTGTACATTTTCCAACAGCTTTTATTAAAGAAAAATGCATATGATTGTTGTCTAAATCTATTTTAATCATATTTGTGCCTGCTGTTTGATACAAATATTAACGATTTTAAAATCAAAAACAAATCTTTGGAAAAAACTGAATAGTTATCGAAAAATAATAATTCTTTGTTCTTTTATTGAGTGTGTATTTCATTTTTTTAAAATCAAAATGCTAAAAGAAAATTTTAATCAAATTCGAGTTGTACGTATAAAAGATAATAATTAAAAGTGCTTATAATGTATAAAGAGTATAAACATAATTTCCCTTTAAATCTTTAATCTGAAATAATCTAATATAATCTTTAATATATATAAAAATAATCTGATATAATTTTTAATATACATCGTTATTTCTTAACGAATAAAAGCAGTGAATTTTTATTGAAGATTTTATATATATATATTATATATCGCTATATATATATATATATATATATATATATATATAGCGATAACAAATACGAATTAATATATGATAACAATAAGAAATACTAAACAGTTGTATTTGATTAGTTCTACATATCATCATAATATTAAATCATTAACCCCAAACCTTAGTTTTAATTTAACATTAGGTGATTTTTTGAGAATTTATAAGATCCTTATTTCAAAATATTCTCATAATTTACAGTGCAATATGTTAGTTTGTTATACATTAAATGTTTTCTATATCAAACTTAATGGGTGTCTACCTGAACACATTTTGTTCAAATGGTGGCCAAGCTCAAAAAATGCCACAAAATTTCCTTACGTTTAGTCTATGATTACAAACACCAAGAACAAAGATGTTTGTTAGAAACGAATTTAAGTTACGTGGAAAGAACAATGGTCTATTTTCAGAACACCAAAATTGAAACAACTCAGAGTTTTGTCGAATCCATCTTGAAGGCGGTGTAAAAGTGAAATCTCCGACAGAACTGGCTGGAGAAGTGAACTCGGCTCCGGAAAAAAGAAAAGAAACATTGTATGAAGTTCTTCACCTAAGCGACCGGTAAATGACATTCGAGCTGTCACGTCATCTTACAATTAGGACACTCAGCTGTGATGGATGACACGGGGCACTTATCAGTATCCATCGCCAGAAGGGGCGTCTCAATCCCAAGACTTGGATGCATGCATTATGGGGATATGGACGGTTGGGCGACGCTTTCCTTGCACAATTGCAGTCTTTGTCTCTGTAATTTGGTACCGCAGAGTCACCCAAGCAGCTGTAGTTGGTGACGCATTCTACGAAATCTGCATTGCCAAGTCGAACTTATCAGCCCTCAAATAGGAAATAATTTTAATCCTAGTAAAAGATGACAACTTGCAGATGTCTTTAATGACACTTGACCTCGAAATTTAATGGATCGCTCAAATATACAGTGCTACATGATAGATATTGACGTACACAAGTTTATGGACAATGTTATTTTAAATCAGCTAGATATCAATGCCGAATTTTGAATAAAAATCCTCAAAACTTTCCAACGTTCAAGTACAAATATCGAAATTTGAATCTGCATTGATGCCTAAATGTCACAAAAATGTTTACAGTATTAACATTAGAGATCTTTTCATTCTTTGAAACAAACTTTCTGATTTGTAAGTATGAAAGATAATTAAAAGTTAAAGACACAAAATCTAATATATATAGTCATTATGGGATTTCGAATACAATGTTTTACAACTAAAAATAAGATATATCATTTTCTATACTAAAAAATAAAGTCTATAAAAGATAATTTAAATGAAAGTAAAAAAATATAAAAAGTAAATTGATGTAAAATAGGTAACAAAAAAGATGTGTAAGAGAAGAATGAGAAATAATATTTTTTCACGCTAGCAATAACATCACTCTTGGAAAATCTTAAAGTGGATAATTTCTATTAAATTATTTTTGAATTAAAGGATAAAAATATAATTTGTATAAGTACTGTTTCTTTCTATAAGTGAATCTTAAGCATTAAGAACCATATGAGATCTCTTTTTGTTGCAATAGAGTTAATGACTATAACGAAATTTTTGCGGCATACTAAAAACTTACAAAGTACAGTAGATGTTGTTGTAATTCAGAAAATTTTCTCTGTAATTCTGCAATAATTGAGTTGCTTTCATTTCATTTCTTCAGATGAGTTCGGTTTTTCTCTTACAGCTGGATTTTTGGTTTGCCAATTGTTTCGCGTGGCAATCAATTTCCATTTCAGCACAGTGGATAATAAAACTCTCTCTCTCTCTCACACACAAATTCTTCAAGTATATAGGATTTAACAGGCAAAATAAAAAAAAACTTCATTAAAAAAATTAAGCAAATAACCAAAAAATCAGAAATTTAATATTTTTTATCACTGATTCTTTGGCGGAAATTAAGAAATAGTTAAAGCATTAA
Organism: Latrodectus hesperus; assembly: GCA_037975125.1. NCBI lineage: Eukaryota > Metazoa > Arthropoda > Arachnida > Araneae > Theridiidae > Latrodectus > Latrodectus hesperus. The sequence continues at coordinate 26,243,236 of CM075850.1, read as the reverse complement.
AAAGGAAAATGTGACCTCTGATATATTCTTTTCGCAAACGCCATATTAAAGAGAACAAACTGAACGAAGATTTTCATTGCATTCAATTTGGCATGACTGTTATTAAAGATTGAAAATTTTCATGACTAGGATAATGTTCTTTTGAAAAAAAAATACAAAACAATTATTATTGTCCCATTGCAGTCCGAAGTTTTCCCTTTAGATATATCCATATACGTCATAAATATTTTCTAGAATATTTTTAAAAAAATTATTGGAATGTTGCATATATTCTCAAATAATTTGTGAATAATAGTTTAGCTTTTAATCGAGGATTGTGAAAAAGTGTCAAATGCAACAAGACAATCTATTGTATTTTGTCAATGGTATTTCTCCTTAACCTATGAAATGAATGAAAGAAGTTAAGAATTACCCTTTTATTTTTTAGACAATCGAAAGCTAAGAAATCCATTAGCATTTATTTCTTGCACATCATCAAAATATTTGTTATCCTTTCAACTTAAAATAACCTGTTCTTCGCAGGAAAAAAGCCGAAATTTCAACGATATTACCACATAGCGAAAAAATTTTCATTTTTGTGTTAACTATTTGAATTAATTTGTTTTGATTTGTTGCTTTTATGTAAATAAAGTTTCAATGAAATCATTTTCTTCAAATATGTGAATTTATTTATAAAATGAATAATCCTGACTGTAACATATTTAATTGTAATACAATTTCTGATCTCATTTTTTGTTGACATAATTAAAATTTAACTGTAAAATAAAACACAAAATAATGCCAACATTAAATTATATTATTTAAAAAAAACACTTGATAAAATATTGAATTTGACTTAAGACTATATCACTTTTTGAATTTTTCTACACTGTTATTAATTTCATTATACATTATTGTACAAATTAGGCGAAAATAATGAACATAGCTTGGGGCGGTCTTTGTAACATTCTATATTTTATTTGATTAACATGATAACATTCAACTGAAATACATATTTTTGTGGAATAATCTAAAATTGATGTTATTGGCATTTTTTAGTTATTAAAACGTTTTTCAATATTCATTTACTAAAAAATAGTAGAGATAGAAGTTTGTGTATCTCTTTCATTCATTCAATTTTTAGAATATTTTTTCGGATTTATACTTTTTTAGTTTTTTTATTTTTGAAACTTAATTTTTAAGAAAGAAAATCTTAAACTCATTTTAAATTAAAACAATTTTAAAAATTCTTTTTGCTATTTTTTTTCGTACATAGTATATATGATATTGTTTTGATGATTTACATCAAAATTAATTATCAAGTTTCTAATATAGCATCTTAAGTGAAACCATCATTCAAATAAAATGCATCAATGATATAATTTTAATATGTATACACAAAACTATAATTTATATCGAATCATTGCCCGCTCTAAGGTATAGCAAAGAAAACAATATCCAGAGAGAGCTAAAGAGCAAATTGAAAACATATTTCTGATTTCCAAAGTTTTTATTAAAGTAGTAAGGCAATAAAATCATGTTATTCAACGTAGAAAAAGTAATGAGAACTAACCCTGCGAAGATTATTTCAATCGCTAAAATACTGAATCGAAATAGAAATTGTGTTTTTCAAGAATTTATTATTTTAATTAAATATTAGACTTTTTTTTAACATGGTTATCAAATTATGTTTCATGAACGTTTTCATCTTATTTATATTTTGTAAAATAATACATAAATTGGAATTCTGTAATATTTAGTTCGTTCAATGCAGTTACTTCTTATTCAATTTTTTTTCATTATGACCTAATTGAAAGAAAAATAAATTAATAATTTTTTAAAAATTTAATTGAACTTTAATCTTGTAATTAAAATTCCCTTTATTACCAGGAATTACTTTCATGCATCTGTCTTTTATTTGCTTTATAACTCATTTTTTATAACTGAAATGAAGAGAAACACATTTGGGGTTTAAAAAAAAAATTTCTTTTCACATTCAAAACCCAACAGAAACGTAAGCTCTGATTTTTCAAAAGTTTCTCCTATATCCCGAAAGAGGGCGCTGGACAGGAGGAACGCTTTTCCCTCGCTATATACAACCTTCCCCAAGCACAACTAGCTTAAATATGCAAGCAGAAATGTAACATGCAGCCGCGTTTTCGCAAATGGCGGAGCATACATTAAAACCGGAACTTTTGTGTAAGAGGAAATAAACTAAACAAACCACATAATTTATGAGTTTTTAAGAGCGAAAAATGTTAATGGATTACCGAATTAATTTTCCAAAGTTTGGAGAAGAAAAGATAAATAAAATGAGTGTTGATGCATAAATTTTGAAACGCGAGAGATTTATCTTTCCCTAACTCTTTCTTCGCGTGATTAAATATGCGTGATTGAGTCGCTCACCGCTCAGTCTGCTGCGGAGTTTGACCGTCTCGGACGCTCTGGAAGATGGACTTCAGTTCGCTCAGTTGCTTCGACCGCTCCGCTGTCACCTGACGGAGGGACTGAAAAGGAAAAACAAACACCCCTCATTAGGTAAGTTGCTGCAAAATAAATATGCATTTCAATAAAGTATATTTACTTTTAAGATAGTTACAAACAAATATTAAAGATATAATTAAAACTACATTTTCAACGAAAAAAATTAATACAAATGTTTATTTATTTTTAATTTTATAAAATATTTTTTGATTAAATTTACTAATAAATTATTTTCTTACGTCTTCAATGGGAAGATGTATATCCGAAACTATTAAGTTAAATCAATTTTTTAGTAAAATAATTTTTTTTAATTGATTGATACAATATTTCAATTATTTTATCTATAATACATAAATTTAAAAACTTCATATTAATAACAAATATTTAAAAATTGTGTTATTTTAGTTAAGTACTCAAAGTAATACAAAATAAGTTGTAGAAATATTGTTTGTAAAAGAAATCCTATAAAAATGTTTGTTCTTAGTATAATTATTGAAAAATAAGTTACAAGTATATAATTCTAATTGCAGAATAATAACTAGAATTGATGTATAACAAATTAATATGATTTGAAGTATAAAAAATTTAAAAGGTTTTTAAAAATGTATGAAATTTATTCAAACTGTTCAAAAAATAGAATTTTATATTAAGTTATAATTTAATAAACTGACTATTGAAATGCATTTTCCAACTGATATTATTAATTAGTATAAAACTTCGAAGGTTATAAGAAATTTCCATAATTAAAAAAAAACTTAAACAATGAAAATTACTACAACAAAAAATAATAATTAATTTTTCAACATTAAAAGATTTCATTTTTTCGCATAAAAGCAAAAAATTGTCATTAAAAATCAGGTAAATTATTTTGGAGAAAAACTTTGTTGAAATTGTATTACTGAATACTGCAATTAACTTTAAAAGTTACTTTTTCAAATTAGTTAGGAAAATGAGGTTTTAAAAAAGACTTTTGATAAATTAAAATCATTTATTCATATGACTATTTGAAATGATAACCAAATAAATTACATTTTTCAAAATCTATACACTATTTATTCTATAAACTTTTTTTATTTCTAGATCCTTTTATGTTACATATTTTCTTATTTTAAGACTTTGTGCTCTGTTAATCTCAATACTTATATACTGATTGATTTGTGTATTAAATCTCCATGCAAATTAAACAGTTTTTTTATCTTTTCATTTTAAGAAACGCTATTTAGAGCTTCAATTTGGAACGGTAAAGGAATTAATAGTATTTAATCTGACTAATCTTAACATAACTACATGCTTAAAACAAATAAATATGTAGAATAAATTGCATTTTGTAATTATTTTGTATAATTCTGTTTTAACTGTTCGTGCTAACGATTTAGATCTAATTGCACTACTTTTATTAAAATTTCAAGTGTTTTCCGTTCGGAAATACCACTATAAGAGCGACTCATTATCTTTAAAAGAGCATTTTCCTGTTTTGGCCTGAATCATGTTTTGTGTCATCAAGATGAATCATAGCAAACTTATTATTTTCCTTTAATTTAATGATAGGAAAACAATATTGAAAACATTCATGTACAGCAGGTTTAGTGTCAAACATAACACATAGTCTTATTATCAGTTTCCATTTGGAATGCTATTTTTAGGTTCATGAGTTCAGCAATATGTTTTTAGCTATGAAAAAAAGTATACTAATTTTTTTTTTTTTTAATCAGTGTGAAAATGATAATCTGTGATCAAATTATTATTGATTTAATAAAAACAATCATGTTGAATACTTAAGAAATTGTTTTTAATTTTTTAGCTTCTTTAAAAAATGAGCATTTTATAAATTTATATATATTTTTTATTTTTTAAAGAAGCTCCACATTAATATAATTTTTTATGTATTTAACGAAATTGTTTTCAGTAAATCTTGCAAAATTGGTTGATTACAAATTTACACATATTTTTATAATATAAATGTAATTTTCAATAGTTTTGGGGAAAAGAATATTTTCACGTGTTCGCGATTTTTGAAAAGCTAAAAACACTGCACAAGTAAAATATTTCGCCCTTAGAGCTCAATCAATAGATTTGAAACCAGATGTGATTTTATTTGACATGCTCACAATTGTTTTTTTAAATAATATATAATTAGATTTTAAAAACTGTACAATATTCTTCAAAACATTTAGAGAAAAATGATCCAAAAATATGCAATATTCTATATTAATAGGTAATACAATAATATAAAAAATACTTATAACAATCATAGAATAAAAATAAATGTTAAGAAAAACATTTGTGCATTTTTTCTGTTAAATGTTTAGCCGATAAGCGTCACTGGTTTTTACAATGTTAAATTACTAACATAAATCGTATATAAGTTTCTCATTAAAATAATTTTCAATATATAATATAAAGTGCTTAAACCATAAGAATCACTTTTATATAAAATCATATACATAACTAACTTTCCATCAAAATTTAAATTTTGAGCAATATTGTATCATTACTTAGTAATTTGTAAAAATATTATAAATAGATGCACAGAGCAAATCATGCTTTTTTTTAATCTTTATTAATATGAATCCTTCAACAGCAGGAATAAATTTTAAAATATATTTCTGTTTAATGCAAAATAAATTTAACTCAATACAATGTATTAAATAAAATTTTCTATGCTCTGTATTTATATGAAATGAAATTAAATATCATGATTTTGTTCATTTATGAAAAGATCAAAGCTAATGATCTACTAAAAATGTGCTGAAAAATTAAAATTATAAGTAAATAAAATAAGAAAGTAAAATTCGTAATAATGATAATGATAAATTAAAATATTCGAAAAATGTAATATTAAACTTTGATTTAAAGGCATGAATTTTAAAATTAACACATTTTTACTTGCAAATTTACTTTGAATAGTTTATATATATTACGTGAACATGTATATGTTGAATGAAACATTACAAGCAAGATTTAAATTTTCTATTATAATTATCTTTACAAAGACATATGTTATATTATTTGATAATATGTCACAGATGTATGTTATATTATATGATTCAAGTTAGTGACTATTTAATTTTGCATTATTTCTACATTAGCGATGATTTTTATTTAATATTCTTTTGTTTTGTTTGATAATGTCGTTATCAAGAAGTCGTGGTAAGTCGTTATCAAGAAACATAAAATAAAGATTAGAAAACCGTTATTTCATTGCAAAATTCCAGAAAAAGGTCTTTTTGTGAAAATAAATTATGAAAATTATGTATACATAACTGAGACTCACATAAAATATTTTGCTTTCATAGTGATTTTATCATCGCGGAACAGATTTTGATAAACATTGCACTGATAAGTTTTAAGTACTGCACCAAATTTAGTTAAATGAAAAGTATAAACCAGTTAATAATAATAAATTAAAATCAAATATTAATTGCTGTTTACTTATAATTACTAATTTACCAATTCATCCTGAACATATTAAGATAAAAATGGTCACTTAAGAATTAAAACGAAGATTTTAATTTAAGAGTATCGGTTAGTTTTTAATTTTTTGTCAAAACTTTTGAGATTTGTAAATCCAAGTTAATGTATGAAAATTCTAATAGAATAGTCCTTAATTAAAATATCTTTAAATATATTTCTTTTGAGGACATAAAATTACACTTATTATTATTACAAAATGTATGAACTCTATACAATAGAAATTAAATAAAATTATTTTTTGCAAAATCAAATTTTTATTTTATTTAAAACCACAAGTAACATATTGAATCTCAATTAATCAAAAACTAGTCTTTGTTTTTCTTTTCCTTAGACAGAAAGGTTGTTTTAAGGAAATGTTTAAGTCTTAATATCTTTTCCAAGTTTTAATAGTTCCAAATAAAGAATGCTGTTCCTGTTATATTAATGTGCAATGAAATAAATCTAAATTGGTTCTTTCTGCTGTATGTTACAGAAATTTATTTTTCATATTAAATATATTTTTAATAAAACTAGAAGATGAGTCCTTAATGCTCCTTTGTGGTTCTGTGCAAAATATAGTTTCTCACTGTGTAAGTAAACTGAACTACAAAGTTACTGTATGATGGTTAGATTTAAGTAAAATGATATCAAATAAGTTTCAATTACAATACTGAGTTCCTGGAAATGATCCTGATGGATGAGCAGGACACTTCAGGAAAATATGAAAAAAACTGAAGACCTACTGCTTTAATACATAACCAAAATATAACAAAGTTATCCATATAGGATAATTCCTCATTATTTTTCACAAGGAAAATAAATATTGAGACTTCAAGGGCAAAATACATATACATTTTATGACACTGCTTCTATTCTGTTACCTTAATACATATCAATACTACAGTCTACTGAGTTTTAAAATTAATAATTATCTTTTCCCCATATTAATTACAAAAAGCATTTTTATATTTGAATCACGCTTCTCTATAAAACTCCAAATTGTGTATAAGTATTTTCATGAAATATAAAATTCCAATGCAATGAAACATATTGTGTTATTTTTTTTTTCCTTGACACCAAAAATTCATCAAACGTATAAAATTATTTTATACCCTTTTTAGGTATAAAATAATTTTATACGTTTTTAAAAATATTTTTTTTTAAGAATTCCTCAAACAAAATCATTTTGTTTGTTGGAATTTTCATTAATTATTTATAATTGCAACATGTAAGCTCTTCATTCAATTTGCAAAGCATACAATATTCTGTTAGTTGGAATATTTTCGAATGTTTTATTTTGAGAAAATATAATGATCACCGAGAATATAATGATGTGTTCAGAACATGCAATACATTATAGAGATTATTGTACTAGTTATGGATTCTTAAACGATAGTACTGCGTGTTTCCTTTAATTGTAGCAATTAGTAAGTATTAAATAAGCTTCTGATTTCCATCAATTTGCTTTAAAGTGCATAAAATGGCACAAAATAATATTCAGAAAAAGCAAGCGCTGGCTCTCAAATTTAAAAATACAGCTTGTGAAATAAGTTATTTTACAAGCAGTAGCACCATTTATTATTTTCTTTTGCCATTTTAAATTGTACCCATTCACATTAAGGTATTCCATACAATCATTAAAAATGAAGGGCCTAAAATTTTTTTATCATACTCTATATTAAATAACACTATTGTTCAAATCAAAATTCTAAATGCAACACCATTGTTCGATTTTTTTTAAATGATGATCTTTGAGTATGAATGTAATACAAGAATAATAAAAAAAGTTTTGTCAACAAGAAAAGTTGATGTCGAATTTTCTTGAAAAAACAGATAGTTCATACGCCTGCATCATCAAAGACAAGACGGTAAGATTGTAAAAAATGTGCAGAAGAATTATGTGAGCGCAGAACATAATACAAAAGCAAACGAATGAATTACTAATAGGAATGAAAAATTTATTTACACTCACACAATTATTCACTGCATTCAAGCGAAGTATTTTTAAACTGAGCAATCTATTTAATTTCGTCATATCATTTCCTAACTATGAGTAATAGCTTAGCGCGATTTTTGTAGCAAAGGAAAAATGGCCCTGGCGAAAATTAAAGAATGCTCCGACATAGAAAGTCCAGATATAAGATTGGAAACACAATCGCCTAAAATGTCGCCAATTTAAAAAACAAATTTAAATTTATGGTGAAATATCCCATTATCAAGAATACTGTAATATTGTTTAGCTGATAACTTTTTAAATTTGGCGATTTCGTCATAATTGTTTATATAATCTGTTTTGTTTTTACAGAAAGTAATTAAAACTCCACTTATTTAGAATTCACATTATTTAGTTTGATTTTTATTTATATTTTTTTACTTCATTAAAACTATTTACCAGAAATCTTTACAACTCTTTCGCTGCGAATTCTACCATCTGCAGCTGCGAACTCATTCATTCAGTGACGTTAATATCGACCCCGAAATTAAAAAGGAGCGAAAATAAGAAGAAGGGAAAGAAAAAAATAACTTCATTACCTATGCAGCGTTGTTAACTCGTATGATGCTTTTCATTTCATGTTATTCGATTGCTGTATGAATCGGCATGCTGAGAAAAGACCTTCAGAAATCCTCCAACGGCTTTTCACTTGCAATATCGCTTCCGCATTCCAAGCCCACTACAACTTCTTCATTACAAAATAAGAGTATTCAAAATTCACCAGATCACTTGACATAGCAGGAAACTACGATTAGCCATTTACGAATAATAGTTAAGAACCGGTAATAGTAGAGGAGGAAAAAAGTAGTTAAGAAAGAAAACTCATTCTGGCAAAATTTCAAGAATGCATAAACAACAATAAGTAGGCAGGAAATGCGGACAATACATTGCAAGCTAAATGGCATTAAGTTATGTGTCTTTTCTTCTTCTTACAACTATTTTAATTTTCCGTCTGTTTTTTTAGCGTCATTTACTTATATCAAAATATTACGCTATATTTTCCAAAATATTATCCGTTTTGGAGATAAAAATATGAGTGAGAAATGGTGTCGCTAGATATTTTCAACAATATCTACAGTGAACAAACAAATAAATAATATACAGTCAAAAACTTCCTGCATATTTTCTACCTTATTCAAATAAATAAATAAAATGAAAATTCAAAATTATACTTTGAAAATATGATTTTTTTTCGAATCTCAAATCTTATTCTATTCTATTGTTTTTATCAATTCATATAATTTACGATACAGTCGTCAAAATTATATATATTTAGGTTTTTGTTTTTCAAAACAATTTGACTTTTTTCTAAATAATGTTTACATGAAAATAAATACCCTACCATAGGAATTGTGCTTCTGTTTGAATTCAGACTACAAGGTACATTGAATCTCATCTGCTGTAAATATATAAAAAAATTATACGAGAAAAAAAGAATATTTTAAGAAAAAAAATTTCTTTATTATTAAGATATTTATATTTTGTCACAAATGAGTGACCATTTTAATCAAAATTTAAAATCCGAATCCTTGAAACAACTTGAATATACTTAAGATAACCCTGAAGAAATGTAAAATATTTTTTTAAGTAGAAACAACAAATAAAGCAAACAAATATTATATGCATAATATTTCCATTTGGAAAGTTATATTCGGAATTATTAACAATTATTTTCGAGAAATTTTGCAAATATATTCATATATTAGATTGAACAACTTCATAGCGAATAGCTTGACAGTTGAGGGCTGTTTTAAGATATTTAAACATTGACAGAGCAAAGCCTATTCGAAAGAATATTTTTATGTATGTGCTGCAAGGAAGAAAACTTCCAGTTCTCAAACTCTAGATAATATGCATTAGAAAAAAAAAGCAGAAACATTACATCTATCCATTATTATTCAAGGAGTATATAGTATTTCATATGTACCAATCTAAAGTTCCATAGTATTATGTGTATCTTTAAAATTAAAATTACTCCAAATACTACTGTAATGTTATTAATTAATAAACAAAAATTGTTTTATTTAATGTGTGAATATTCATTTAAATTTATTTTTCCAGTGAATTTTTATTACATTTTTTTACGAAAAACCTAACATTTCATCCTCAACTATAATTTCGTGCTCTATATTCTTCCTATAAATCAATCGTTCAACACTATGTATTTTTAATACTTTTTCTTAAATTACTTTGAAAATAAGCTTGAATAATTAATGTTAATTCGACATTCGAATTTTCAGGGGAAAATTTTTTTCTTACTCAAATCAGAGCTCAAGATTAACTCTAAAAAAAAAAAAAAAACACAAATGTGCTTATTGATTAAAAGTTTTCATATTTAAAACAATTTATGAAGACAAACATTTTGAAATGCATTCCATGTTTTTATTTTCATACATTTTAAGTTTCATTGTGATATTTATTGGAATTTCAGTCAGTATTTCAGTTGAAATGATTTGCTTCTTTTTATTTATTTATTTTTATAAAATTGACAAAAAGGAAAAATCTTTGATCGTTGCTTCTATTGTGAGAAATACGAAATAAACATATTTATATAAAATGATTTTACCAACAATCTTTAATTTTTTTTTAATCACAAGAATTTTTCATAAAAATTGTTTCCCATAAAAATAATTTTTTTCCCTCTGAATCAATTTTAATTTATCAATGAAAAACATGATTTATAAGTAAACGCATTGCCTGTTGCTTCTTTTTACTATTTGAACATAGAAAATCAAACATCTGTGCTGCATTTTATAATTTATTTCAATTCTAGTTTTGATGTTTGCCAATTGAATATAGAGATTCATTCATGGTAATTTTTATCTAGTTTCTAATCATTTATTTAATAAAATATTTACTTACAGCAAATATTTGGTAAACCCTTAGAGATCATGCAACCAACCTCTTTTCATTCTTAATTTACCGGACAACCGGTTTGCTAATGTGTAGAACACGCAAACATTATTTTAATCCATTTCCAACGATTAAAATAAAAAGTAATCCTGGCATGGAAACTCTTTCCTTCCCATATTATTTTTTGTATTCCTCTCTGTACGAAAATTCGGCGAGGCTACCTCGGTCCCCGAGTAATAGCCGATGGTTAATCCGTTCGCAGCTGGCGTTTAATTGGAAAGGGGTCAAGCTATGACCCAGATCACTTTTTCAAACTTTTAATATCTTGCTTCGAGCCTTTTCTGGAGATAAAAATTTAAAACACAATGCGCGTGTCTTTTAATTTGTTTTAGCTTGCCTTTCAAAGCAGTGGAACAGAAACAGAGGTTAAATGAAATATATAAAAAAAATAGATACTTTATCTGAAGGAGAGAAAAAAAAGTGAGGGTTTAAATTCAATTTAGTCTCAGTGGAATAAAGATATGAATGTTGCATTTCAGTTAGTGTAAGAACAACCTTCATTATTTTTCTTTTTTAAGTGAAATATTGAAATAAAACATCGATAAAAAGGATAATATGATAAGCATTCTTGCATCGCTTTACGAAATAGTTTACTTAAAAATGGTCATTAGGGTGACTTTTCATCGAAAATTCACGGTCGTAAATGGGAAAAGGAAGGGAAAATAAAATCAAGCACTCACCCTCTACAAATTCGCATTCACAAAAGGATCTCATGTGCTTATGAATTTCAAGAGCGCATCACCCATCTTTTACTATTTGAGAATAACAGAAATAAACGTCTAATCACATTCACTCTATAAAAATCACAAAACCATTGGCAGACACATCTCGATCACAAAGCCATTGGCCGAGGTATGTTTTCTCTGTTTAGACCTTTAGAAAAACTTCCCATATGCCATAAAAAAAATCGCTACAATATCAGAGAAATGTGTTAGTGGGAGTAAATATTATCATTTAAACCTTCAAAAATTTTACTTGGAATTAATCTTGTAAAATTGAACCGTATTTCAGTAAGAAAAAAAAATATAAAGATCAATGTAAGGAAAATTTTGCTCGAAATGTCATCTTGGAATGATTTAATTTTGTGTAAAAAAATTTGCGTTTACTTTTCAATAAAAAACTGCTTCCACATATGATGAAGCGGTTTCTTTCGATATTAATGAAAGTAATAACAATAACGAAAAATACGTCGACAAAAAAGAGAGAAAAATGATTCTTGTGCAAATTAATTGGAACTCACTTTCCTTTTATCTGTCAAAATATTTATACCTACTTCAGAGATAGTCTTTTGGCAAGATTTATCCTTTCTCATGCAAAGCAACTTCCACAGTAGTTTTACATCTATACTACTAACAGAGCAAATATTTAAAAAAATTTTAGACTAATTTTAGAAAATTTTAGAAAAAATTTTAGAATTCTAATTTAAAAAATGTTTAGATTAGAATTTTAAAATTTCTTCATTTTTAGAAATATTTCATTATTAAAAGCTAAATAGAACTTAATTAAGCATTTAAGTTTTATCTATTCATTATATTTAATTTGTTTTTAAATTTGTTATATTTTTAAATTTCATTGATTAGATTTCAGTGTGGTAAAAAGATAATATTCTAATTTTCGTATTGGATGCACCTTTAGATAGATATAATCGCAAATGAAACATTTTAATGTATGGAAAAGATAAATTGTTCCATTTCTGCTACTCACTTTTGCTTGCTTCATCTTCATATTTCTACCCGATAATATTTACAGATTTGAAGGCTACGATATGAAATATATAATGTATTGGTACATCCAGTATCCAGCCAGAATGACACGAGAAGTGACGTCTTCATTACTTTACTTCATCACCAAACGTTGGAATATCAATAAAGGTCTGGCATACAGATTAGAGTCCCAATCTAAATCGTTTCCTGCGATTTTTTTCCAGAAATCATTTACAAATTTGGGTCACGATTTCATGAAATCAAATTGAATTAGCTGTATCAAAATGTTAGCAGCTTAATTGCTTATGGAAAATGTTTTGAAAATCATTTTCCAAGTATCGACTTTTATGGAAACATTTACATCAACTTCTTATTTGTCCCTTTTCTAAGCAACTAGACTAAAGGTTTAAATTTATTTCACTCATTCCTGCGATTTTCCAAGTATATAATAGACTTCCAAGTTTAACCAGATTCGTCTTCCAAGCTGCTTTCTTTCAGAAATAAGCTCTAAACTACTTAAAAACATTTTTGATCCGCAAAATGGCACATGCGAAATCAAGTATGTGAAACTTTTTGATGCATTAACACTTTTAGGTTGATTGTAAAGTTACTTTCATTTGTTATTAATTATAGGGTGCCCTATAATTTATGCAGAAAAGGTTTTTTCTTAAGGAATTTTAATGAATGATTCATATAAGAAAATATAAAACATGCAAGATTATGAAATTACTTGGTTATGACTTTTTTTAAGGAAAGAATCATATTACTGAACAAACCTTTTGCTATAAAAGTTTTATCTTTAATATTTGAATTGATGTTTAAAGGTTTTGTGAGAATAATTTTGACAATAGATCAAAAACAGCAAAAAAGAGTTTCACGATTATCATTGGGTCTTTAGAGTTAAGAAATTCAAAAATCATGAAGAATTAATCGGTATCTTTTTCTGAAACATACTGTTGAAATAATAATGAAAAAAAATCACTTTTGCATTCGAACTTAATGTAGTCAAACATTGAACTATTTAATGTTTATTTCACGTGGAATTCTCTTTTTTTTCCATGTGAAAATAATTGCTATATATTTATTTACTAATGGTAAAAAAAGTTTAAAAATTTATTTTTCACATTTCTATTTATTTCTCACGTGTTGTCATGTATGTTTACGAAAGAACAATTTTTACACGCAAAACAAAATTTTTCCACGGAAACTTAAAAAAATAAATATTTTTCAGTCGAGACCCAACGAATTCTGTTTAATTTCATATTCAATATTAAAAAAAAAAAAAAGTAGAGGTGAGAATACAGGGAAGGCAGCTAGCAATCATTTCCACTGCCTCGTGACGAATGAGAAATCTCGAAAGGTGAAAACGATTGCAAGGAAAAATGCCACCAAATCTTTTGCGGGAGAGAAAAAGAAGGAAAAAAAATCAAATGAAAAAAAATTGAAAGCGAAAATGTATAATCAATGTTCGATTTTTCATTTAGATTCTTTCTTGCATCCGACAGTGTGTAGTTATGTATTATTTTCCTCCCAAACCGTTGTTCGGAGAATGCGTGCGCATCCTTCTCCTAAAAGGATGTACAGGTTTCGAAACGAAGCGGTTGTCGTAGCGCCACCTATCGAAAGCTCTCTTAATTATCGATCTGATCAGAATAAATAAATACACAAATAAAGCAAGAGAGTCGGAGAGATGTTCGTTATCTCAGTTTCCATCCCTCTCGAGTGGAGTTGAGATGAGTTAATAGTAGTCAACGTCAGAAATTAAAACTCCCCACCTTAATTATCGTAATGTCACGAGGTGATTAATTAGCTTCGACGAAGTGCACATGCTTGCCGGGAATTCGGCTCTGTTTTGTTTCGGATGCAAGTTTTAGCCGCATTCATTGAAGGTATCTAATTCTGACGGCGGGGGAACAATCAAAGTGAAGTTCGAGGAAGTGGTCCACAGACGACATGAAAAGCTCCGCAATTTCAGTGGCAATAAATTCCGATCAGGCGACGTTCGTTGTCGTTTGCAGGTGCTCTCATCAACCTAATTATCGGCAGACTCCAAATCATAATTATGAAAAGAAACACATATTCAAATTTAACGCAGAGTCGACAGCCACAAAACTTTTTATTATTATTATTATTTGATAGAGCATGAATAAATGTATAAATATTTATAGCAAAATAAAATTATAAATGTTTCCAAGTAACTTTGAGAAAGAAAAAAAATTAAATAATAAAGTTTGCCAATTAAAATTCATATCTTCTAAGAACGAACACATTTGTTTAAAATTTGTTGATGATTAAGAATTGGAAAATGTTTACACAATAAACTGTAAGTCATCAATCTGTTAAAATTTTATAATTGAATTACCATGGAGAATAGAAAAAATAAAAGGCACACTAAAATCTTACGTATTTGATTTTTTATATGTTAATATAATTCGATATCTTTTTTAATTATTCCTAAAATATATAAATGGTGACTTTATTATGTAAAGACATTTATGATATCCATATATACTCGTAAATACAATGGACACAATTGTAAATATGAAACAAAATCTACAATTTTGTTTTGAAATATAGACATAAAATTTAATTGTGTTTGCAATTGTGAACTTTGGGTGCACTACTCGTATTACACCTTGACTTCTCATCCAGAATGTAGTTCTACTGCGATTTTAATACACATTCAAATGTAAGCAGCTTAAAAAGGTATTTCAGATAAAGTTTCGGTTAGATAACGCAATTGATTGAGACAATCATTTGCAGGACAGACTTGGTCTGAAAATCAGGCAGACGTCTGGTTTTTTCATCAGAAATGTACTTCTTTCAATTGTGTTTAAAGGCATTCTGGAATTACATCACAGACGCTGGGAATGAAACAACCAGCGTTTTGCAAAGGTTTCTTTTTACATATCAGAAATGCATCTCCAGTTTTGCCAAATAGTTGTACTGTGCTCATATATGTTAATTAAACAGGAATTTTTTCTTATTCCTTCAAATCAGAGCAATTACTTTTGATACATTATATTTGATATATTATTTATTAATACCACTTACCATTTTTTAAGAAGCGAAATAACTATTATACTCTTATTATATTAAATTTAAATCATTTTTGCAAAGTTTTAAAGAAAAAAAAGAAGTTTTATCTCTACGTGTTTCAAATAATTATATTACATGTGGAAGAGAAATTCCATTTAATTCTTTTTGTTTTATTGCACCTGTCAAATCAACGGTTACTTAATAAAAAAAAATAAAACATTTTTTTTTCTTTTTCCAAAACATCTTACCACAGATGCACGAATCTATCTTATACTATTTTGTAAAACACGATCTCTTTTCCTCCCTTTTTTTCCTTTCGTCTATTTTTTTACTTGTTCTAATCACGATAGATTGACGATTATAAATTCGGTAAGAAAAAAGTTTATTTCTTGTTCGGATAGCAGAATTTTGATGCTTTTTTTACTGCAGAGAGTTTCAAATGTTTTAGCGAGACTTGTGTTAAACTTTTTTTCCTCAATTTGTTCCAACTATTGTTTTATTGCTTAAAAAGCATGAGTTCTTACATAAAAAGGTCTGAATTAGTTGGAAGCAGGAAAGGCGGTTTTGTCTTTTTACTTTTAGTAGAACATGGTACAAGGAGCACTGATGAATATAACTGCGACGCTTGAAATCGGATATGGATTTATCACTCTGGAAACCTATTGAATGCTTCTTCATAATCCATTTTTCAAATAATGCGTGTTCAACAAATTTTACAAGCCCGCATTTTCCTCTGGACTTTGTAGACCATGATGATACAATAAGACACGTGCTATTCATGTACAGAATTTGTAATAATATATTACAAAATATATATATATATATATAAAGAATATATAAATGAAATTAATTCATATATTTTTGGTTGATATTTGAAATAATATATGATTAATTATTCTCTTTGTGTAAAATATGTAAATACATTTTAAAAACGTATGATTTTAAATGCAGTGTTCGAACTATAAAAGTTTCTTTTAATTTTACATATTATTTGTGGGAAAGACAAAAAAATTCTTAATTTCGAATAAGGAGGAATTTTATTGGATAAATAAGACACACAAATTTAAAAAAAGAAACATTCTATTAAAATAGTTTGTTGCATATAAATGTTTAAGCGCATGTGAGACAGGGTAAAAGAGATTTCAAATTATATCACTTTCATTGAAAAAATTTTTATCCATTCACATAGTAAAAAATATGTGGTTAAGATTTAAGACATAGAGGAGGTGCAAAAGCTCTACACATATATTCAACACACAACGATTTCAAACTCTTTCTTCAATCAAACTTGCCCTAAGGAATTGTTGTTTCTGCTGAACATCGAACAATTACAAATTCCTATAGTAAAAAATAAATGACTTCTCATATGACAACTACAGAACCATGACTTAACAAGTTTCTTTCTTCGACAACTCTAATGAATCAAATTTTTTAAGGAATCCCACTGAAAGAGATTGAAAGAATAAACTCATCTACCACAGTCACAGTTACAAGAACACAGAAGAAATACAAGATCATGAAATCACTTATTTTCCCTTACTTTTTTATACTAAAAACCAAAATCGAGTTTGGAGCTATTCATCTAGAAAGACAGAAAAAAATAATAATCTCTTCTTCCTTAAAAAAAAAATTTCTTTACTCGTTGAATACTGAATGGTGCTGAATGCATGTCTATTGGTTAACTTAGTTCGGGGGAGCTGACCCTATTGGTCCTAATCAGTGGAGCGACCCTTTGGGTGCAAGCTGGACCTCGTTCGGTACCAATCGAAAGGTAGGATTCCAGCTGGACGTCTCATTATTGTTGCAATCGAATGCAAACATTTAAATCTGATTTTTTTTAATGGTAGATTTGAAACAAAATAAATCCTCACAGAAAAAACATGAAATCGCTGAACCATTATCTTTTAACATTAATTATTATAAAACATATTAAAAATTAAGAAAATATTTGGAACTTTTTTTCATTCTGTAATTAACTCATTAATTATCTAAAACTATAAATTAACAAAATGTTTTTTTATGAATTAGCCATTACAATGTGTACTTAATTTGTGTTTAATAAATACACACATATTTATTTATATTTAATGTACAATATTCATTTATAAGTTTTATTTTTTATTTAACAATGAAAACAGCTGCATTATTTTTTCAAAGAATTTTTTAATAAGTGAAGCAGTCAGTTATTAGCAAGAAAGCATTGTGATTAGTTATAATCTCAATGACTAAAATAGCTTTGTAAACAACTGGGGTTATAAAAGCTTTAAAAATAAAAATGGCAAATTTTTTAGATCAAATTTTAGAGCTGAAATTAAAGCTACATCAAACTAAATACATTTCAGTACGTATGCACTTATTGTTATTAAATATAGCATACAAATAAATATAAAATATTTATTGAGGATATCACCGGTACGTATTGTGCATAAATTACTGCAACATTGTTTTAATTCCTTAATTTCTGAAAATCTCTCTTCTTCGAGTAATCTTTTCTCTTCCAGAATTAAATGTATTTATATAATTTATGTAATAAGCATGCATATCTAGCTTAAAATATCTGGTATGTTGATAATAATAAATTAAATTTTAGAAAAGTATTCATTAACTGTAATTTTTTTTTCCAATACCAAACAAAATTTTAATTAGAAATGTGTGCATATGCTAATACAACAAAATATTGTTAGAGTATTAACAGTAAGGATATTTTACTGCACACAAAATGTTTTTTATTCCTTTCGTCTGTAAATGAAACACAGTACAAGTCATCTACTGTTCTAACAGGCATTAATCGAGTATAAAGTTTCTAATTTGTTGGTTCTAGTTCAAATCCCCACATCAAATGATTAATGCTATCCTTCTTTTGATCGGATCCAAAGTTTCCATCTGCATTTATTGAAAAATTAAAATACGTTATTGTCAATAGTTCTATATACACTTTTTATTATCAAATATTTTGTGTTTATTATAAACGCTCTATTCTTATTGATGACAAATCCTAAATAATTCTAAAATTTCATTTTTTTTTCTGTTGATATTTTTGATCGGAATATAAAGTTTTGGATTTATTTTAATGTTCTACGGTATAATTTATTCAAGGAAAGACACGGTTTCTTTTCGAAGAAATCACTGTTGCTAAAATTCGAAATATATCTTCATATCACTTTATTAATATTTCATAACTTGAGATTTTTATCATTCGCAAAATGTTTGATATAACAACATCCAATAATAATTAGTTAGAAATCATTGATATTCTTCAAAGAGAGAAATATTGTGTGTTTCAGATACTAATCATATATATTGTTGAAATAATTTGTGTGGTTATAGAACAAAGTGTTGTGTATTAAAATCACATAATCAGAATTCGGAATATTTTTAATACATGGAATAATTTTAAGTACAATGGTTATACTTAAAATAAAGGGAAAAATATAGCTGGAGAGAGTTATCTGCTATTTGAAGCAAACGTGGTTTCTGCATAAATAGACTTCGCAAGAATCCCAGATGAAGCAAATGAAACATCTCCTTTCAAAGAATCCAGTCAGTTACTTACATGTTTAAAGTATGAATAAACTGATTCAACTGCAGTATTTAGGTATTAATTGTATCCCTGCTCATTATTCCAATCTCCAGATCTCTTTTGATCCGAAGACTCCTCCAAAGGATCCCAGCTTCACTTGGGCAAACAAGGAAAGCTGAAACATTTGCTCGAGAAAAGGAAATGGCCGCATTTATTTAAATATCTGCACACAAGGAATGCATTTGAAAGGGAAAAGACGAGCAGAAGGGAGGGGTGGACGAGAGAGAAAATATCGAGTTTTAATCTCGAAAAGCCTCCAAGAGCTTGTACGTCAACAATTCGATGGGAGAATATAATAAAGTCTCCATAGAATTTGCAAGCTTTCATTGCAAATTTGAGGAAAATGGTTGACAAGCATCGATGGAAAGTCTCCGAGCTTTTAGTTTGTTTGAACGGGATTTATTTGCTTAAGAAAATTCCTCGCGAGCTATGAAATCAGCATTATTTGAATGAATACATCATTGCTACATTGTGGTTATTTCCGATAAATTCGAATTGCGATTTTTAATTAAATGATTCCACGAAAACCCGGTTTAGATTTGATTCTATTAGTTTAATTGGCGAGTGGAAGACATTTCAGAGGTGCGCGTGAATTTCCAACTCCTTATAAAGTATCATGCTGTTGTTTCACAGTGCGAATGAATAAATTAACACGCGCATTCAGAGGAAGGTGGATTTTATTCTCATTGTTCGAGTGAGCGGACTTTCAAGAAAGTGGTTATTCGTATATATTCCTGGAATGAATAGAATAAATTAGAAACTATTTGAAAATTTCAAGTGGGTAAAGCTAATTGTGTGTGTGCTGATATAAGCTGCAAATGAAACAACTGTTACACGATAGAAAGTGAAAAGAGAAAATTGTTATTAAGATTATATTAAGTCATAACACACACACACACACACACACACACACACACACACACACACACACACACACACACACACACACACACACACACACACACATATATATATATATATATATATATATATATATATTGCTTGAGATTTTATAGGAGTAATCTGAACTAACATTATTTTTTCCTCCTACAGATTTAATCATTAATAGTTCTTGATGAAATCTCTTGATGATATATCTTCATTTACATCTTTAATATCTTTTTGATAGATACATTTAGTGACTTATGATTTTTCTGCATACGTTTTTAGTTTAAATATATATATATATATATATATATATATATATATATATATATATATATATATATATATTATTTGATTGAACAAAATAAACAAAATATTATTTGTGTTTATGTATAAAGTGTTTTCTTTAAATTTTTAATATATATTCAACATTATTGAAATAAATAAGTATTAATACATTTCTTTAATAGTGAGAATTTTCCTTTACAATAAACACATTAAACAGTACAGCAAGGTACAAAAAAACCTTAAACTAAAACTTAAATACACAACAAATAAATGCAATTTATTTGTAGTAATTCATATTCACCAAATATTTTTTTAAATCTTTCGGTAACTCCTCATATTAATTTATGATCTAATTCAATATTTGTGTTTATTTATTTAAAGAATGAGATTAAAAAGAAAAGAGGGATGTACTATATTTTGCGAAATTAAATTTATGAAGTAATTATTCTTTCGGATTTTAATGCTGATATGGTGTTGAAAGAAATTTTTTTATTAAAATCAAATCGCTATTTCACAATAAACAAGAATGAATAAATAAGAGAGAAATTATTTCCAGACCAAAAAGACTGGGATTATTTTTAATTCAAATAAAACACGGAATTTTACATCGTTCAAATGAATGCCATAGCAATGTGAAATTAATTTATTTTATTTAGAAACGAAATATATTAGAGCTTTAAAATAATATTTAAAAAAAATCCACCCGAATAAGATCTTGGGAAAAGGAAGCATTTTTGTTTTCCCTTGCAATTGAGTGGTACATACCAAATTATTAACTCGTCATGTTTTAGATTTTTAAATAAAAATTTTTTTTAATCAATTCATTAAGTGTTCTTTGTTTCCTTAAGAAATCCATTTTGGAAATATCACTAACTATTAAACAAAAAGATTTTAATATCTTATAACAATTAAAAATTCAGCAGGTTTATCAATATTAAAAAGAGCATAATGTAAATCTAATTATAAATAAAAATTGCAAAATAAAAAGCTGATGTAAAGAAATTACTTTAAAATCACTGAATTTTACAATCAATCATTTATATTTATTTTATTTTTTGTCATTTTGGAATAGAATTTATTATTATTATTATTTCTCTAATTGAGAATTATTATTTTATTATCTATCATATAATTAAATATTTTCTGTATTTAAAAGAAGTGCATACTTTATTTATTTTCATGATGTTTTCAAATTTACCTAAATAACCTTTAAGATAAATACGAGAGGGAAAATTAAAACAATTTCCAATAAGTAGTGAAAAATACAGAAAAGAACTCAAAGCTTTATTTCTTTATCAAATATTTTCTGTGTTTTAAAATCACAAATAAATTAACAAGAGATCATGATATATTTTTATTTAGGATTTATATTTTCTTTGATGGTAAACAAAATTTTCTCCTACATCAAGAAACTAAGGAAGATGTAAATAAAAGTTGATTTTACAAATAAATTATATCGAAATTCAATTTAGATGTATTAGTAAAGGTAAATATAATAAACACATTATAAACAATAAATACAAGAATTTAACAAAATAGCAACAGTAGTTTTTAATAGTTCATTAAAAAATTCACGAAATTGTCAATCATTAGTAATGACATTCAATCTTTTTATTTTACATTTTAGATTTGCACGGGGTAGCTCAAATTTTACAGCCAAAGTTGTTGAACATTGAGATAACAGATAACATTAAGTTTGCTAATTTCTTAAGGAGTGTGATGAAAACAGAAACTCTACCATAACTCTGCAGATAAAACTAATTCAAAACTATATCGGTACATTTCTTCAAGTTCTTAGATTATTCTTATGTTCAAGATTTAATGATGGAACCAGACTATTTTGTATACTACTTTTTTTAAAAATATATATTCTCGGTGAAAATAGCAGTTAATATCATTCATTCCAAACAGTTTAAATTCTAAAAAAAAAAAAAAAAAAATAGAATGCATTCTTTTGTGCGATAGGAAAAGATCATGAAAAATAAAATTACATACAACAGTATTCAATTTTAATATCTGGTGAAATATAATCCTCATCATAGTTTTAAATCTGAGTTATCCTTTTATTGCATTAATTGTTAGTCATGAGAGCCGCATATCTACTGTAAATATTTCTTCACGAAGAAAGTGCTCTTGATAAACAGTAAATGTACCTAGTCTGAATCAATAAACGTATCTAGTGGATATCAGTAAATGTATCTAGTATGTATTTGAAATGTATCTTTAAAAGCATCTGGTATTCATAAGCTATAATCTTTTCAGGCCTGTCATAACGCTTTTACATTTACTCAAGAAAAGTCTTAATCTTAACCAATAATATAACCAAATATATTGTTGCAGTTCTAACCGCATTAAATTTACACGAATATATATTTCACCCATCTAAAATCAATGTTTATATTTCCAACCTTTCAAACTCCGTTACACCAAGACATTAAACGGACGATGAAAGTTCTTCGTGTGCCATAAAATGAGAGCGAGGAATCACAAAGTAGCACAAGTGCTTCTTGAGGCTAGCATCCCTTGAAGGGGACCCCCACCGGCTCCCAAGATTTACGATTCCCTTACATCCGCATACGCTGCTTCCTCGAGAAAGGCTTGGATGATGGAGAACCCGTTCCGAGGGGTACCAAGCTAGGGATGCTTCGGGAAGATGTAGAGGCACCAAGTTCAAGGGCAAGGGTATGCACAAGTACAGGTGGCCCCCCAAGGAAGCACTCGGAAACTTCTTGCGGCCAGATGAGGCCCTCCGTTTGGGGCCCTTGCCAGCAGAGTCAAGGACGACAGCATTTCACCATCTCAGCCACTTGGCGATGGAAGGAAAAATGATTTTTTTTGACTCTGGGAAGTAAGAAAACGAGTGAGTGAAGTCGATCTTACTTTTCTGAGATGGTTTTCTTGCTGAAAACTGTTACAGAAGGCGGAAGAGCAAAAGTTTTGAACACTCAAACCGAGCCAAACCATTTTTTATACATTGACTCCAGTTTCATTAAGATTTCCTATTACAGTACTTTAAGTAATATTACGTCATTTAGTGGACATCATAGATAAATAAAGACAGACAATGGCTTAAACGAATTCTTTATAACTCCAAACATATAACAAACAGTAAAACCAATGATTGATCACATTTCATTTGTACCCATGTTTGATTAGATTTTGTTCCTTATATTAAAATAAAATGAATTTCTTGAAAAAAAATTGAGAAACTTTTTCTAGTATTTTTTTATTTTTATAACCATTCACACATTCATTACTTTAAAGAACTAGTATTAAAAATACTGAAACAAATTTCATTGTGATGAATATTCTTTATGTGCTGCAGAGGAAATAGAAATCAATTATTAACATTTATTTTGAAATTAATTCCCATATTTGGAGAATACTCATTATGGTTTTTTCTGATTAATATTTATGAAATTTGATATTTACATCTTACCGATTTGATTATGAAAATAATCGACATTATTTTTTTCCCTTTAGATATGTATAAACAGTAATATTGAAAGAAAACTTTTTATATTAAAAAATGATATTCTTTGATATGAGTTTTGATATAAGTCTGAATAATATTTTTTAATTATAAGATTTTACTAAAGTTGAATATCCATAGTTTATAAGTATTTGTATAATACATTTTGGAAACCACAAAAAAGAGATATTTTTAGTGTGAACTTCTATTTCTAAAATATATAAATGTGATACATTTAAATAAAAAGTTAAGGTAATATTTCACAGTATCGGTTTTTACAGAAAACTGAAAATATAGTAAACAATTAAAAATAATTAAGTAATTTTTTCTTACAGATGTAAAAAATAGGTTGAAATTCTAAATAAATTAATTAGTGATATTAAAAATAAAATACAAAAAGATTAATTATTTAAATGCCGGAAAGACTGTTTACAAAATCTAATTTGTTTAAAAGAATTTTCAAGGGAGATTTATTTTTGTCTTCATTTACGGTTATATTTACAGGTGTTTTAATGTTGTAACTATAAATCGCTTTATGCAATCTATGATTAATTGATAAGAGAGAGAGAGATTATTTTGATTTTCCTTGCATTCTCGAAAATTACTTCATTTTTTTTTGTTTCTTACGTAAGAGTTTTTATATCAGAAATTCTAAAGAGAATAATATCGTTATGACAAGGTTCCAATGCTTACATTAGATACGGAATGATTTACGTCAATTTTTTTCCCTTCGAAATTGTTTGCGCACACAAATATATTTTCTCTCTGTCGGACTACCGGTTCTATGGGATGTGTGTGTAGGCACGGTTTAATTAATGGTCCCATGCAACCTGTTCGATCCAGTTCCGCCACGCCTCTGCTATAGCATATCATTCACAATAAGGCCAGGGTTACAACGAGATGGAAAAAAAAGGAGTTATAAACTAGACCACAACCGGTTTATTTGTCAGTTGCTATTTGAATTTCCAACATTTTTCAAAGATATATTGATGGGTCAACTCAAGAAGCCGTAAACAAACATCGATGAAAGCCTTTGAAAAAGTAAGAATGGAATGCCTCAGAACAGCCATTCTCATAAAATACGGCGAAAAAGCAAACCAAGGCTAAAAGCAAATCACTCCCTACGACCTTTCTCCCTTCATTGAAGATGCAAAGGCAAATTGCTTCTAATAGGAAGGCTGCTTTCCGGGTGTAGTTCAGAATTCGGCTTTTTCGTCATAAATTAAGCCTGGATTTCCTGTTATGTGATGGAGGGGAAAAAAACGCATGCAAATATTTTTTCTGCAATAAAAATGGATAAGATCTACCAGTTTGTTCCACTATTCAAGATATCCAACGTTCTATAATGCAATTTAAGAATTAGGATTACTGATTGATGTCTTTTATGGCTAAAGATTTTTCCTATTAATAACATACCCTAACTATCAACAAGTTTCCCATACACAAATATATTACAAACAAATTATCTCCTCCTTTGAATTTTTATGGATATTTCTAAAAAAGATCTTCAATTTTTATGCATTGTGAGAATTTAAATTAGAAAGTTAAGGAAAAATATGTATTGAAAAATACCTATACTAAAATGGAGATAACTAACCTACATGAGATATCAGAATTGAAATCAATAATCGTAAAATTGTTTCTTAAGATTTATAAGTAACCTCTCATCAATATTTGGTATTATTAAATGAGATCTATAATGCATTTGATGCCAAATTTATAATAAAATATATCGACTTGGAAATGATTAAAACATTCAAAATTTTAGCTTGTTCATCTTATAATCAATATTTAATCATTTCATTAGATTTTAAAGGTAAATAGAGTTAAAATGAAGTGTCTTCATAACATTTCAAAGCATATTGTTGCAAGTAAAAATATTTCCTGTAAGGAAATATTTTTACTTACAAATAGGAGCAATGAACAATTTTTTTTTCATTTTTTATAATACACTTTTTGTAGTTATAATATTAAAGGGAAATAAATATAAATATCCAGAAGTTAAGAATTTCTAATAGTTTAAATTCAAGTTCTGATCTCTATATCGAAAATACATCAGTGTAGCGATTGGTTTTCGACTGAGATTCATTTCCAATTAGTATTTGGAGTTTGATTTTAAACCGGATTCTAAACTGGTGTTTGATCATTATAAAAAATGTATTTGAAATAATTGTAATTTATCATATTAAAATTTTGATTTTTTAAAAGTGAATAAGTTTTTCACTTTGTAAGATGAAATTACTATTTGATTTTAACATGAAATTTAAAAATAAAAGTCTTAAATATATTAAAATACAATATAGTTTTATAATTATTCAAGGAATTTGAAATAGAATATAAGAATTCGTTATAAATTCATGATAAGTTTTAATTGAACGGTATGATTAAAAATAAACATCGTTGACACTTTTTATAAAAAAACATTATAATGTTTTTATTATAATGTTTTAAAACAATTTTTTATGGATCATAATATTAAATTAAAGGTTTTTTTTTAATTATTGAACTAAGGAATCAATAATAAACATTTCATAGTTGAAAAAAAAGTTATAATCTCTTACTGGTTAAAATATTATAACCAAAAAGAGTATCAATAAACTTTTTGTGTTATGTTTAATTATATATAATAAAAAAAAACTGAAAGTGATATTTTATTTTACAATGTGCTCATAAAATTTATAATCAACTGTATTGCATTTGTGAAAACAAAAATGAACCTCGCTTAGAAAGTAAGAGCTAATTATTCCAGACAGTAAAGATGCTTAGGAAATTAAAATTTATATATATTTATAAATATAATTTATAATTAAAATCGTTATAATTAAAGTTTATTGATATAATTTAAGCAAATTAAAATCCTATTCCTAACTTTTTTACATGGTCTTTCAATTACAAATTCAGCGAAGAGAATTTGTATTTAAAAGATGATTTGAAAATTATTAAGATCATAATTATTAAAACTAAATTTCTGTAACTATATAAAATACTTAAAAAATTATTTCAATTATTTATTCGTTTGAAATTTCATACTTTCAAAAACTTTTTCATTAACAATGGTGATTCAAAATATAAATATAATAAAAGTTTTGAATCTTCGACTGGAGCTTAATTTGAACGTGTATGAGTCATAATTTGGTTTCCTTGTAAAAATCAAATCAAATTTAAGAAGAAAAAAGAATTGTGATTACTATTCTGTGTTTCAGATAGACATTTATATTTATTTATTTATTTTTTAATATGAATTTCTATATTTTACAAATTTTTTTATTTTTAAAAGATTTCCGTTAAGAGAAATAAATTATTTCCATTTATCGGTATTTATTTGTTTTTATTTAATTTTAATTTCAAAGAAAATGTTAATTAAATTGTTTTTGCACAATCTGTACATTTTACTAAAAAATTATAAAATGCACCGTAAAACATATCTTTAATTCAGGCATATAACTATAACCAACCATTTGATCACACTTGTTTCAATTCATTAAATTATATTTTCGCACAGTAGTAATTTGTTAAAAAAAATTAATAGATTTAATATTTTAAAGTATTTTAAGCCTCTTAAATTCAATATTTAAATTAAAAGTAGATTTGTGTAGATGTGTTTCATGATTTTAACCAAGAAACATAGTTAAAATTACTAGAAATTTCATGAATATTTTTTAAAGTAAGAAAAAAAAGCAAATTTTTTTCCAATTCTATTTTACTTAAGAATTAAAAAAAATAAATAAAATAAAAAATATAAATAAAAACACTTCTTAAATCAAATATAAAAATAAGTATTTAAGTAATAATTTATGGGGCTTGAAATAGAAACAAAATAATTCAAAATACTGCTATGTTTCCATTACCTTTAAGCAAAACTAATCATAAATAGAACGTATTCGAACGTTATAAAACTTCTGTGAGTAGTGTCTTAATAACACTGCATTAAATGAAATTGTGGTTAATATGAATCATATTTCTGATTTACAGTAGATATTTTTTTAAATCTATAGCTTGGAGAAATGTTTTATTATTATTCAAAAAAGTTAAAAATTATTATTAAACATTTCAATTAATCTTTGCAATAATATCCGCATTTTTTACTTACAAAACTCAAGTATTTTATTTTATTTGAAGTCATTAAATCATATGTTAGAAATGTTTTTATTTAAAAAATTACATGTTGTTATTCATATTTTAAAATAACATAAATATTAAGTTATCATTTGGTTTTCTTAAAGAACTTTTCTTATTTTTATAGATTCAGAAAGAGGAGTGCAGGAATATTTATCTGAAAATCAGTATTTTTTAAATTGTAAGTATTTTACAATCATCTTATGCAGAATATTACTTATAAATTACATATTTATTCAAAATTAAATAATGAACAAATTAATGAAAATGAAATGAAATGCGATTTTTAATTTCAAATCTTTAAAAAATATTTTTATTTAGATATTTTATCATATGCAAAAGAATATTTTTATGGCTATTTACAAACTTTAATTGTTATTTATATAAATAACAATATTGATTTATATAAATATTTTATGTCAAAAAAATTGTTATTTATATAAATAAAAATAAATGTAACAATATTGTTAATTATATTCAATTTTCATAAACATCATTTTTTATATAAATTCCTTTTCTGTTATAAAACCATATACATCATTTGTATATATTGTAAAACTTATAAGATTTTTAACCAGCATTTTTATTTGACACAATAAAATATTTTTAATAGAAAATCCTGTACTTAAAAACTCTATTCATAAATTAAAGATCATATTTATAAGCAAAATTAAATACTTTAAGAAAACTAAAATAAATAAGCTCAAAACTCAAAAATATAAATATTAGAACGAAATTTAGACTTTTTTTTTAACAATAGAAGATACGTTTGACTTGACAATATACATTCAAGAATTATGTACCAAATATAAGTACCATAATTATATATATATATATATATATATATATATATATATATATATATATATATATATATATATATATATATATATATATATATATATATATACTTTTTGGATGTCATCAGCGTGAAAATGTAAACAGAAATAACAGAAATTCCAATCTAAATACATATAAATTGCTTTTTATGAAAAATTGCATGCTGAAGAAATTTGTAATCCTTAAAACGTTTACACTAATTTCTTAGAAATTAGTGTAAACGTTTACAGCTAACTACAAGAAGCGATTATTTATATATTTTAGTAAAATAAATGATTTATTTTATAATAGCAGCAAAATAATAATTGATAATTTATAGTTTTATAAATCATACATTTTAAAAATTATATTTTACTATTGTAGACATACAACACATTTTAATAATGTTAAAATCTTATAAATGTTTTTATTATTAATTTTTCCTGCTAATTAAGTCATAATTTAGTTTTATTAAATTATCTTTTTTTTTTATCATTTTCACCACTACAATTTTCTTATTGTGTGAATATATTGAGTTGAAATTTTTATCAACTCTCTAAAAATGGCTATTCACTTTAATTGGCTTTATTGTCTATATTATAATAAACATTATTCTATTATTGTAAATAGAAAACTTGCTCAAAGACTGTGTCTTTTGGTTTATTTGAATAATTTATACATTTACATTATTATTATTACATTATTGAATAATAATAATATAAGTAAAATAATTGTGTATCAAAATTTTATTATGTTTTGCAAAAATTAAGAATTTTAATTATAAATATTACTTTTTTTTAAAAAAAAATATCAGTAAGCGACCCCTTATCAAATCTCTGCTAAAAGCGTTATATCCTTGTTTGTGGCATGACCACTATGACTACGAGGAATCAATTCTGGCTCTCCTCTCCCAATGCGTTAGTATTCAAGAGGATGTTGCAGTGATATTAATTATCTATACTGATTACCGTCATATAATAATAATTATTAGTGGCGCTTGATGTAGAGGCTACATTATTCAACCGAAAATCATTGTCCAAGAGAACGAATATAGCACTTCAATTTTCTGATGTTGTATAAAGATGAAATTAAATAAGTTAAACATTCGAGCTTCAATTACTATTTTATTATACATATTTAAGCACATCCTAGAAAGTGTGTGTGTGATATTAATTTATTACAATAATAGTTACCGAATTTCTGAATCACAGTTAAAACAAAAGTTATTAGGTCACTGAAATTATGTGTATTTTTTCCTTCTTTCTTTTTAAATTAATTCGCCTGTTTCTCTTTTAATAATATTATCACTGTACCATATAGATTAAATTATGTATAGCACACACAAATTATATCGAAATTTTGCAGTTTGGAAATAGACGGGATACAATGTGTTATATCGAATTTTTGAAAAATACTTCTATTCTGGAGCTGTGCAATTTTTAATTTCTTTAATTATATGTAATAATTTTCTTTTTTTCTGGTGAAATTATTTTAACTAATTAAATATTCAATGCATTACGATACTGTTATGGAACTATCATCATTATATTATACATTAATTGTAGATAAACTAAATATTTTTCAGTTGACTAATGTATGTATTTAGAGAATCCCCCCTTATGTTTCATATTTTAGTGTTTGTGAATCTATATTTACTTATTTAATTAGATTTTATTAATGAAATTTACTTTCAAATCAATTTATTTTTAATAGAGTTTTGAGTACAGTTCAGATGCGATTTGTTGTTCAAGGGATATCTTTAAAGTAAGCAATTCATTATAAAGAAATAAAATATCAGTGAGGATACTTATTTAAAGTATTTTATTCAAGTAAATAATTTCTTTTTGAAAACTGATATTAAAAAATGTTGATATCTCTCTATGGTCAATGTAATTTGATAAAAACTTTTTGATGGAAAAATTTTTGTTGCAATATTCTGTTTAAAGTAAAACAAAAGCCCAGTTATGATAAAATCAATGCTAAAAAATAATTACCATTCTTATTTTTAAATTAGCGCATTCACAATTTGCTTCACTTTTACTGAATAAAAGTTGTGCAATTTTTAATGTACCATTTTCACGTGTTACAAAATAAACAAATCTAATTGGTTAAACAAAGGTAAAAGGGATTTAAACACACAACATCATCTACAGAATGTTTGCTAAGTGAACATCACTTAACAAATATACTGTTGATAACAAAGTAATTTGATGGTAAACAAAAAGTGCGCCAACTATTTTGTTTAACCTTACTGAGTTCATCACATGTTGAAAGATCATTTATGAATCAACAAGAGTGAATCACTCGGTAAATGTCTTGTTGTTTAAGATTACCACTGAATTCACATTTTGACAAAATATTAAAAGTTCTTTTACAATAGCTGTATCAAAAACGAAAAAATTTTAGATGAAAATAAGCCAAAGTAAATTTTAACTTTTTAAAAAAAATTCATAGTGCAAAAGTATTTTTTCCCTAAAAAGTTTTGAATGAGCACATGGTAAAAATATCACTGGTAGTTGTTGTCAAGAGAGAGAGAGAGCAGATGAATAGGGAGGTCAAGCAAAGGTTGAGAAATCGTTGACACTTAGAGGGACAGATGGGGACCCAAAGGGAAAAATGGGGCCCTCCACGGGAATTTCAGGATCCGACCCCGAAATCAGCCCTTGTTCTGGTAGCGCTATTTACCCCCTTCTCCGGATGAAGCATTTGAGGCCTTTTATATACCTATATATGCAGGCTGGAAGTTCATAATAAATGAGTTTTGCTTCCGAAAATCTAGTGTGTTATTACGAGAAGTAGGATTTTTTTTATATCAGAAATTAAGAATTAAACGCATAATAAATGGATGCTCTGATTTTTGGCATATTTTTTTATTATTATTTGATCACGTTTAGCCATTAAACGGATATAATTTTTTTTTTCGTTATTTATCATGATTGGTCAGAATTACAAGCTTGATGTCATTTGTAGAGTACTGTCAATAGTCAGATCATTTATTTTCATACTCTCGATCAAGTTGATTTATCTCTGTACTGTAGCCGAGCCAGCATTCAGTTCAACAATTTATGGGTTCGATTCTCAAAGCAAAGGTAGATATTTGGATTGGTTTGAAAACTACTTCAAGTCAAATTAACATTTGTTACAAAAAAAATTAACGTAAGCAATGACCTAAACAAACTATCACTTCTATTATTTATGGAATACAATTAATTAAATTTATTGAAACCATCATATCGCAATGAAAAACATATGTATTTAAACAAATATTGTAAATGAAAACACTAAAATAAAGATTTTTCGAAATAAATAGTATTCAGAAATAATCTTTCAAATCATTCCAATTGATAATACTTTCTTTCGTTCTTAAAATTCTTAAAAAAAAAAAAAATTGATACCTATTATTTTATGTTTAGTTTTTATACACTTAGAAAAAAATTGTAGATTAAATCATTTAGCCTCACTCAATATCATAATATAAGTTAATTAGTAATGTTCTCTCTGCACAAATATAATTTATATTATATCTAAGATAATAACACATTTTTATGGTAATGATGTATGTATGAAATTACATGAATATCTATAAAATTTACATGAAAATTAATCATTTGTATTTTCAAAATTTTATCATAATCTTATTTCAATCATGCAATATT
This sequence comes from Latrodectus hesperus, assembly GCA_037975125.1. Lineage (NCBI taxonomy): Eukaryota > Metazoa > Arthropoda > Arachnida > Araneae > Theridiidae > Latrodectus > Latrodectus hesperus. Next base: position 26,210,856 of record CM075850.1, on the reverse strand, counting down.
AAACACTCAATAAATTTTTATGTTTAATGTCATAAATAATTATATAAATGTATGATTACAAAAATACATATAATAAAATTGTAAGAACTTTAAACTAAATTTCTTAACAATAAAAAAAAATTTAAGGTACATATTATTATTATTATTATTGTTTTTAATACTTTAAAAATAAACAGATATTTGTAGCATTCTGTAATAAAAAAATATCGCAAGTCAAAATTTATCCAGAGAATTTGTATATACTTCATGCTATTAGCAAACTTTATAGTTAATAATGAAATAAAATGTGTGTGTGTGTGTAACCCTGTCGGTTTCTCGTTTTATATTTGTTTTTTATGATATCATTATAAATTGATGAATCTATACATAAATAATGTGTGTTATTCACAAAAAATTTTGCAATGAAATACTGCTTATTTATCCATCTTCAAAATTAACTGGAAAATTTACGCATCTTTTAAGGGGACATGATTTTATAAAAAAATAATGTACAAATAGTTATGTCTAGAATTTTAGATGTTATTCAAAATTTTGTGTCTTGAAAAATTGTTTACTTAAATGCGCTATATATAGTTTTCAATTATCATTTTTTGTATAAGTCATAATAAATCACTTAACATTTCATCATTTAGTTAAACAGACAGATAACTACAATTTTTCTGAATTGTTTGTTCTAACCGTGCATTTTTTATTTATGCTACAAATTCTTTATTATTATAAAATTATTAAAAATTATATTTATTATAGAAATTAAAAATATTTATTTTATGAATTTATTATAATATTAAAAAAGAATTATTTATTTATCAAGCAGATTAAGAAATAATTTTGTTTTCTAAAATAAATTGTATTTTAGTTTCTCCCAAATAAAACAATTTTTATTTCATCAATAAAATCATCATTACAAAATATATATTTGATAAATTCACTCTTACAATGATATAAACAAAAATATTATTCTCAAGAAATTGATTTAGTCTTTTTAAAATAACATGCTGCATTTCCATTTAATATTTTTCTATTTCATAAGTCATAAAATTAATTACAAGATAGATTACGGAAAGGAAGAGTTAGATTTCATTTAAAAAATGACTGGATATATTAACTCAAAGTATTATTTTGATCTCATTCAAGATACATCATTTACTTAAAGATTTGTGAAAACAGTAAATTTAAATATTAAATTATATTGTAAAAGACCGTTGAATTATTATTCTGCTTTCCTCGGGTTTGAATTAAACTTTAGTCCCCGACAAAAAGACGCGGTCGGCCTATGGCGTCGTAGCTATCCCTACCGACGAAGCAGGGGATTCGATAAACACATATATCCAGAATGAATACAGGAGCTGTGTTCCCGTGGATGTCTCCCAATAAAATGAACGTTATTCTTCCTACTCTTACTGTTACAAAAGAGTCAGTCTGACGTCACACTAAACGCTCTTATCCCATTGGTTTGCGCATTGAGAGCTTCAGCCATTTGGCTGCCGTTATGGGCGGTACCAAAGATATGGCGGCACCCAATCACAGGCGGTCGTCCGCCATCATTCAAGAAGCTGCGGCACGAAAAACTGGGTGTTGGCTCGGAGAGGCAGAGTGGATGGCTGGACTGGCGGCTACCCACGTTCGTCGCTCTGGTTCTCCTGTAGGAATATTTTTTATTGCCGTTTTTTTCATATTCCGCCGATCTTCCCCCTCGCTCACGTCCGACGAGTCCGCCATTTGTTTTTTTCACCCTTTACTGCCGGAGTGGGGTCGCCATTGCTCCTCGTGATAGCGAACGCTGTGCTTGGGCTCTCTCTCCGCCGTTTTGCCACAAAAACTGCGCATATCTTTTTGAGCCCTCCGTCTGCTTCGGCAGTCAGTGCATGGCCAATTTTATTATTATTATTTTTTTGGAAGTCCTTTTTTTTCACAGGCGGACATGGAAAATGTTGGATGCTTTTGGACTTCTGGATTTGTGTGGTGTTCTGAAGAGTGTTGTCAGTCGTGGCAACGGCCTGCCTGCAGCCCGACTGGGCGGCCGAATTTTTCCCAAAAACATTTGGCGGGAAAACCGGCCGTCAGCGCGGCCTTTGCGTGTTGGCCGCCTGCTAAATCACATCAGCCATTTTTCGACCGCGGAATCTATGTCGACCACAGGTATTTATAATTTATTATTCTCCTAGAATAAAACTCTTCCTATTCAAACCTTTTTTTTTATTTTTTTTTTAACACATGAAATGGGACTTGACTTGATTTTGAAACTGAACAAGAACGAAATCACGATTTCTATTTATCATTTTATAGAATTATTTCTTAAGCTAATCCTTTGAATCTATTAATAGAAAAAAATTAACGCCATTCATTATTTTTTTAATAATAATAATAAATGAAAATATAGCTGTTATTTTATGGAGTTGCATGTTGTTTCCTATCACTTCTGTTGAAACTTCGTGAGGCGTTGGTGCCCCATACAGAAAAGAGTAGAGCTGGAAGCAGGCCCTTGTGGAAGAAGAGTGTGTGTTATTCCTCGAGAGCGAGGTATGGAGTTCTTACTGTGTAAAGCAGCCTGGTAGGAACTTCATACCATGCTCGCGAAGGATCGGCAATTTTCCTCGCATCTCAACCCCCAGACCTGCTCGGCCAACAGGTAAGCAGAATTCCTCTCATATTTAAACACAAATGCTGAAAGGCATTCATTTTTTACGTAATGGTAAATTTTTATGGATGAGATTACAGCAAACCTATGCACTTAATGTAACTTTAAATTGAATATTATAGAAATCACAATTATTATATTTATCCTAATATCTTTTTAGGATTAGCTATTCTATTTTACCAGAAAATAAAATATATTTATAATTTGATGAATGAATAAAAACATATTTTTTCTCTTTTATAAGTATATTATTTCTGTAATTTACTTTAAGTAGCACAGATTAACAATTGGCTATTTACTTGCAACTAATTTTAATTTGCTATAAATTTTAGAGTTTTTCTTGTCCTTTCAATACATAAAAACATGTATATAATTTTTTAATATTATTACTCGATAACGTCCTGAATAAACGTAAAATTCTTATCTTTAAATTGTTTCTACAATATATATGAAAATGCTTATGAATTTTACAGAATTAAATGAAGCAAAGTTATTTACTATTTATAGTACGATTTCTCGTAACCAGAAGGCAATTTTGTACAAACTCTTTTAAAATATATAAGCGAAAAGGTTTATTTTCTCCGTAAATATATATTATATATAACTACGTTATCAGACACGTATCAGTTTATATTGATATTAAAATCTTAACACCTATTTTTAATTGCTAATCAACCTGGCAAACATAATCATTAAATCAAAAGGCACAAGGAGGATTAATTATTTTAGTCATAAAAGTGATGATAAATCGCGTGTCAAAATAAAGCCATCTTGCAGATGGAAAAAATTTCAAGTTTTTTTGTTTTTTGCTAATTTTGACTGTCCATTTTACAGTTAAAGTTATCCAAAAGGATCGAAATACAAAAAACTATTTGTCAACTATAACCTTTGTTAATTTAAAGATTGTGTAGAACAAAAATAGGTATATTTCTATTCAAATCAATAAACTGATTTAAATATTATTTCGAAACGGTCTTGTTTTCTATCTTATACTAACCTCGGATGCACATAAAATATTTATAAACATCGCTAGTTGTTCAAACGTGAAAAATTCAGCTTTTAGGAATTGAACTTCAAATTTTTTCTTTGTAACGCAAGTGCTTACAGGTCTCTGAGTGAGTGATTTTTATTTTTTCAAAGTTTATAAAATTCTCTAAGATATTGTTCGAAATCAGTAAGTTGCTTTAAAAAAGCTGTATGAAATCAAAAATTAAGTTTTACTTGAATCAGAATGCCATATTTTTTTAAAAGGTAAGTTGTAAATTAGATAATAAGAAAATGTGAAATTTAGCTGCGTTTTAATGTTTTCTTTTACAAATTTTCAAAATATTTTATATTTCTAAAATAAATTTTTTTGTCGACTGACGATCATAATCGCGTTAGTATTAATTTATTAAGTTACATTTAGCATTCATATTCATAATTAGTCACTAGTCAAGCATATTATATTACTTTAAAAAAATGTAAATTATATAAGAAGAGTATTAATTTATATAGATTTAAAAATAGATTATTTCTTTGTAGTATCCACACCCACAAAAACATTGATTTTTCAAGCTTCTATTGATAAAAATAGAAAATCCTATAAACGCTTGCATAAAGTAAAACAAAATTTTAAAAACTATCAAAAAACCTCACTTAAAATTTTTTTTTCTGTTTTTCACGATTTTAAATTACTATAAATGTATAGACAAAATAAATACAAATTATGTAAGTATTCGGGAAGAAAATGCGATTTAAAGATTTAAAAGCAGAAAATATTTAACAAAAACTACTTGTGTTAATTACATAAAATATTTATATCATAAATGTGATTTGCTTATTATTATTAGCAGCAAATAAAAACATTATCAGTTGTCATTTCATTTTATATAATTATTTTAAAATCTTCCATTGGATCTACAGGCGCATATAACTAAAAAATTAAACTATAAAAATACATTATTATGTATAATTGATCAAATATATAAGGAATAATTTACAAGTGCGAAAAATATGTATTTTAGTTTTTGTCAAAAAGTATAAATAATTAATGAAAATAAGTGCGGCGTGACAGAAAATCACTTTACACAAGCGTCAAAGAGCAGTTCGAAGTAGCACTGAACGATTAGCTAGCGTTCAACATTTCCCGAAGTTGATTCCATTGCATATGTTTGTAGAAGTTTAATATATATTTTGAAACGCAAGTCCCAATGGAAATAGCCTCATATGTAGAAAAGTTGGCGTCAAAGTAATGTAAAAAAATCAAACAAACCGATTGAGTTATCTGCATAATTTTTCTATTTTGATTTAAATGAAATGTTAAAATGTGTGAAGTTGAAAATGTGACTAAAACGAACTTTAAAAGAAAGTTAAATAATTTATTCTTTTATTTTCATGTTCAGGGAAATTTCAATTCTAATAATTGGTAATTGCTTTCTTGCCGTTCGCTTACTTATTCACAGGTATAAGCTTTGTCACCTGCCTGTATTGTAGAAAATGACGAGGGCTTTAGGCTTGAAATGACAGGATTAATTATATTTCAGATTTATTTCACATTATTATATGCGTATATCATTCTCTTATGCCCTTAAAATCTTTATAGAACGGTAGGTACAAATGAAATTCCAGGTAAGGTTGGTAAAACTATTGAGTGAATTTTATAAGCAAACTGCCATACAAATTAAGTAGATATCATTATTAAACAAAACTAAAAACCTCGAGATCTCACAGGTGCTATTTTCACTTTACGCTTTGTAAAAATATCGGATGTTTTGCTTAGTATTAGAAATTACTCAACAATGTCTTAAATATAAATTTAAGACAGCATTTGCAGTAAAAAAAAGTAAGGAAGTTCTAATCTTTTTATTGATATCGACAGTTTTCTAATGATATTAAGCATTTTTATCTTGAACAAAAAATTAATATACATTAAAAAATGATATTTTTGGTCTATTCTATTCCTTAACATATAATTTCGTAAAGAAAATCCGTTTATTAATTGACAAACTCCTTTCTTCTATTCTCAAACTTACTGTTTCAGTTTTTGAAATTCATAAGCAATAAGATTAAAAGAAATAGTAGGAAAAGGCACATTGGAAAAAATAAAATAAGCATAACATATATTTCTTAATTTGTAACACGAATGAAGCAAAAATAATGCTTATCACTATAATAAATATAATGAGAACTTCAGTTCCATCGTAGAGAAACTTTAAAAAAAAAATTTTAAATTACTGTTTTTTCTTCCCGGTATATTAGCAAAATATCCCAGATAACCATTACTGAGTAAGGTTACAAAGCGTAGAAAAAATATCATTAAAAATAAATTAATAAACCATGCATATAAAAACACATTTAATGATGATATATAAAGTAAATTTAGATAAATCTATAAATTACGTTTTCCTCAAAATTTACAATGTAATACTGGTAAAACCATATTTTTCATGCGGGGATAGGAAACAATAAAAGCAGTAAAAACCAATGGCATTTCAGTTGAATTGAGAGCTCATCCACAAAGCCATTTTTAATCATTTACACATATTAGTAAGCTTAAAATAAAGGAACAAACAATGGAAGCAATTCAATTCCAACAAAATATAAATGTAGCATTAAATTTCAAAATAATTGTGCTACTAATTTTTTAAAACTTAAAAAAAAATGGTAAAGAGAAATAGAAAATTTTGAATAAAACATAACTGTTAAATAGTATGAAAAGTACCTTTGAAAGTTTATTTTATAAAATTTGTTTCACTGTCAAAGTTTATAATAAGATAAAAATGCTGTAAACAGGAGATTTCAAAGGAAATTAAAGCTGATTGAAGTTATAAAAATGAAAGTTAAAACATTCTATTTTAAACACAATGCAGAATAGATTTATTTTTCGGGAAAATTTTTTTTTCTCAGTTTAAAAAAAATCATTTAGAATGAATACATTAAATCAGACAATGTAATATTTTTTTCTTTCAAATGAAATAAATTTTTTGAAGACTGCTAAAAAACATGAACGTAGAAGATAATCAAAAAGGAAATACATAGAACTACTTACGAAGCAAACGAAAAGTTCCTATCCACCATGAATAGCACTGTGATTAATTATTTTATATAATGGGAATTATATAAAATAACTAATCACAATAAAAACTTCCCTCTAATAATTTCTATTCTAAAAAGAAGGGAAAAAAAGAAATTCCTTACATAGTTTTCTTTAAAAAAGAAAAGAAGGGTTGAAAATTAGCTGAAGTTTTAAAGGAATTGTGAGAAATATAAAACAGAATACAAAAGGAAAACTTCAAAATTAGGATAAATTTGAAGAAATAACACTTACATTTGGAGGGTATTAAAAAATCTACTGATCGAAAATTTTGTTAAAATTATGATTCCAAAAAAGAAATCATACATTATTTCTTAAGAAAAAAATATATCGATTTTTTTATGTTATATAAATGAGCAAGAAGAAAAATATCCTGCTATTTTCAAGTCTATTGCAACAGATAAAACCTGCTTCGGTTTTAATTGGCTGTTGGATTTTTAATGAGTCACCCATTTTTTTTAAGTCATTATAAGAACTTCAAAACTTGTATTGAATATGCTACAATCACCTTGCAGCAGAATTTTTTTATATGAAAACTCTGACATATTCATAGTTTCAACATTTTTTATATGCTTTTTCCCTTATTTTGGGGGAAATCATTGTCCATGGATTGAACGCATTGTTAAAAATTTCATATATTCATTTACATGAAATTTACCATAAAAAATTATAGTATCAAATAATATATATATATATATATATATATATATACATATATATATATATATATATATATATGTATAATTGTTGCTAGTTTTTTGCTTTTTATTTTTTGAATATTGTAATTAATTTCGCATTTGAAAATAACAAATAATCTAGCAACCATATCAGAATAATTAAATGGAGATTATATATATCAATTATAATGAAGTACATTAAAAGTGCATGCTGAATAGTGAGAAAAATAGTTTCCTAAGGTACATGTGGAAAATAATGCAGAAATATATTAACATTTTCTACATTATTTTCCACATAAGAATTTTTCCCTATAATTATAACAATTTCTTTTCTAATGTAAAAGTACATCAGCTCAAGTATTAAAGCTGTCCTAAGAAAATTAAAAATGGAAAATGATTTCTTAAAAAAAATGTGAAATTTTATTTTGGGGGTTATTAATTTTAAATAAAATTCCTTTTCTATTCTGAAGTAATTAAATCCATATACTAGTTAATATTCAAAAGAGATATTAACGAAGCGTTCAAATCGAAAAGATTCAAGCAAGTGGATGATGCATACACGATGGTAACGAATCCTTGATATCACATGAATTACAATGCTCACTTGAAAGATTTCGTGAATGCTCTCAACAGCAGTTAACTCTAAATTAACCGTTGTCTTCTTGTAAACCGTTGTAAAATTTGAAAGTCTGCCCCCCAAAAAAAAAAAAAAAAAAAAAAAACTCCTGCACAGTTAAGATTCTAAAAATACCAAAGCTTGCAGTAAAAAGATTGATTTTTTTTTAACTACGTAAATTACATTTAAGAGTAGATCTCATTTATGTTAACATAAGATTTGACATACGGTAAACTTACAAATTATTTTCACAATAAAATGTAAATTTTACATAATCCCTCAGTTATATTATTTAATTTTAAGAATATTTATCTTATAAGTTTTCTAAATAATTCAACATTAAAATTATTTATACTTAAAATAAATTTCAGACATATGTAAACTTTAAAGAAATATTTACTTGAAATTTGCAGGATATTGATATTTAGATAAATAAAAAATAATGACGAATATTAAAAATTAAGATTTTTAATTACAATGTACTTTAAAAGGAAATGAGTTTATAAATATAAATTTAAAGCAAAACTATATAATTCATTAGTATTCATTTACTTTTAATTCTAAATGAAAATTCTGCTAACACAGAAAAATTAAATTTTAATTAAATTTACATTGTTTGTATAGAAAACCATTAAGCCTTTTTGTAAAGCTCTTTGCTAGATAAAATTCACTTAATATTTTAAAATGTCTACGTTTTTCCTGAATATTAAATTTACTTCTTTAATGCTTGAATAATAGATATTAATTTTAACACATGGAATATTCCTGAAATTTTTCAGATTTTCCTACGAATTTTTAAAATTAATTAAACAGACCTCTTTTTTACACACAAAAGTAATATTTGAAAACTTTGAGGGAAAGTATTTTTTCACCAGTTTTTATATTGTTAACGCAATTTTTTTATTTATTGATCTATAAATTTCTATAAATAATTTTCTTAAATATCAATAAATAAATTTAAATATCTATAAATACATTTTTAAAAATTGACATTATGAAATTTCATTATTTATTTTTATTTATCAATAACTTTTTTAATACACGTACCAGTAAAAGTTTAAAAGTTTCTAATAATTATGCTTAGATATATATTTTATTAGACAATTTAAAATTGTAGTATTGTATTTGTAAATATGTTACAAATTGAATAGGAAACAACTTGGTATAGAAATATTTTTAACATATGTTGTATTTCATATTCAAATCAATAATTATAGTGTTCAAAAATTATTATATATATAATTTTAATAATAATAAAGGAAATCGATGACGATGAATGTTTTTTTAAAAATGACGGTAATTCCACTTTCAAATAAATTTATAAAAGAAAAATTATTATTTTTTTAACTCAATATTCACTTATATTGAAAAAGTACAAAGAAGCATCAGCAAAATTCAGCGTGTGTATTTCTTAAATAAATTTTCTTAAAAATTTAAGATTTAAATAATTTTTGTCCAATTTTTCCACATTTATATATTCATAGTGAATTTTTAAAATATATTTTACATTTTTAACATAAACATCCATCAAATGTTTAATTTAATCGAACTTCATTTGTACAAAATTAAAAATGGATTATTTGCTCAGTAGTTACATGTAATAATACCTAATTTTTAATAATAATAATAATAATAATGCATATTGAAATCGGATTTTAATATATTTTATAACTTAGATGATAACTTATTCCACAATATATCAAATAACTTTTTATATTAACTAACTTTTAACCTAGTTAAATGCAATAACAGAAACAAATATATATTTAAAGTTATTTGTTGAAAATAGTATTTTTTATCGAAAAAAAACTTCAAAAGTAGGTTAATGAAATAAATAACTAATATATATATATATATATATATATATATATATATATATATATATATATGTATATATATATATATATATATATATATTCCTTTTTTAAAGTTAATATTATGAAAATAATCTATTAGAGTAGTTTAGGATTTTAAAATAGAGGTTATTTTCATGAAGTTATAGAATTCAATAAGATAACCGTTCTAATCTCTATCTAAACTTTGGGACAACATTTAATTTTAGCATCAAGCAAGCTGACAATTGATTACCATTTTTCTTTTTTAAATACGCGCGAGGAATATTTGAATTTTATCACTTGAAATATGCATAGTTTTGACTTCAGTAATTATCCTTCATTACTAAAAGCGCACCATTCGCTCTAGCGCATGTGATTCTATTTCAATTCTATGCAGATTTTCCGATTCCGCGTTCACGAAAAACTATTTCTGAATGGCAAATGCGATTTTCGTGAAGGATTGTTCTTGATTTTTTGACATCCATTTTTAAGAAGATATGAAGTTACGATTTCCTGAACGAGGTTAAACAGCGCATTTGGCTGTGAATACACTTTTGAATATTTGTTGGAAGGACACGCCTCGCCATTCCTCGCCGGATGTGTGCGTTGGGCAACGTACAATCCGAAATCGCATGCTGGCGAGTGCACGTTCATGCAGTCCCTTCGTCACGATGCACACGTGTGCGCACGTACATGCTGCGGAGAGAGAGAGAGAGGCCTGTGACCCTTTTGTTTACCCAGATGTCCCCTAGGAATATTTTTGCATGGTTAATTCTCGGTTCTGCCGAATCCCGACACCTCGTCGAAGACAATAGGCCGAATATAAAAAATATAGGCCGAGTTTAGCATTTTTATGGCCTAGGGGGACGGGCTCACCTCACACCATTGGCTGCGGGCGGTGGAAATAAAAAGACAATTCGCGTCGTAAATATACTCGCTCTGTGTAAACAGATGTAAATATTTTTCACAGTTCGTGAGTCTGAAACTCACAGCGCACGGGGGAAAATTACGAGGGAAAAAAATAGTTTTCTTTATGACTACTTAATTAGTTTTTTTGAAGTTTTGGGGACAAATATTTGAATTTTGAGAGATTTATATAGAATTATTTCGTGCGGCATGAAGTGAGAGAGCTCCTTTTTTTTTATCCCTAAAACTAAGCATTTTTTTCTTCTTCGCCAGTGAAAGAGATTTTTATGCTAATAACAAATCACGTTTTCGCTATTTATCATATGTGAGCTGAAAAAAACAGGAAATACCTACGGTTGATTTAGTTGGATTTTATCGTGGAGAGTAGAGGTTTGAATAAGATTTATCTCGACAAAAATGCTCCCAAACAGGAAAATATTCATTCACATTATAAGACTGAGATATTCGTAGTCATTACAGAATTTTCTTTACCCGTAGAAGGAAAACTAACAGAATGGAGGTTATTTCTTTGTTTCAGTACAGTTATTTGTACAAAAGCCTGAACAACGTAAATATTCGGTTCTCATCTTTAATAATTTCATTTTAATATCAATAATTTCATAATCAATAATTTCATTTTAATATCGTTTACAGGATTGAAAATTTAAATTTATCGTCGCATAATTTTAAAATATCATGATTATTCTTACTAAATTAAGTATAAAAAAAATTTGCTTCTAAGAAAATTGTGACACTTAACAAGGTCAACATTTTTAGCTTTACCATATATATATATATATATATATATATATATATATATATATATATATATATATATATATATATATATATATATATATATATATTCTTAGGATATTAATTATATTGATTTTCTTAGTAATTAAAAGAAATTTTCTATTCTTGCGCAATAAAGAAAATCTATTATTCAAATAATTTCGTTTAAATACAAAAATACTGTCCCTAATACAACCCAAGAAAACACCATATTAAAATTACTTTATATATCAATTGTTTTTATCTTAGTTAACTTTTACTTCCACTAATAAGGAAGCTCAACGTAAGTACACAAGAAATTTTTGACTTTATACAAAAATCATAAGTGCGATTATAAAATGAAAATAAAATCTAACATTAGGGAAAATATTTTAATACGTATTTGAAATAATGTGGGATCAAATTAATAAAATTAAAATTTATTAACTCTATCAGTATAAACACAACAATGATATTTAAAAATTCGTATAATAATTGTAGATATAAACATTTTTATGTGTTGAATCCAGCTTGCCTGTTTGTGCCTATATTTAAATATATAAATTTCATTAAAATTTGTTACATTTTATGTACTATTTCAAATTTTGTTTGAAAGAAAGTCAATATATAACATGATTGTTTGCTATAAATTATTCTAAAATATTTTTTACGAAAATATTCTATTATATGCATAACATTAATTGTATATAACTCTTTGCATATGCTCTTTAATAAATATTGAATCATACCTTTAAAATACTCGCTTATTTTGAGAGTTTAGAATAGAATAGGAGGAAATGTAAGAAAAATAATCGTTTCTTTTTCCATTTTTTAACTGCTTGGCGGTGGGCATATTTTCTCTACTACAAATTAGAGAGCGCACTATATTTACGACAGTATAACTCCTCTCCCAAGGAGATGACAGTTACAGTTTCGTAAACATGACAAAAAATTACCGCCTCCAAAAAGGAAGCAGTAATAAGAAACGCTGGAGTTGGGAATGCTAGTGATATTGAATTAGATGACGGTTCCCACATAGTTTTATTCTAAGAAACGTATGAAGGGTGTTCGGAACACAATTAAAAACTCTTTCAAATTACTTATTTCTTGGAACAATTTTTAATTTTTAACAACGAAAAATATTACTTATTCATTTTATTTTTCACGTGGGATAAAATTTACAATAAATGCGTGCACATAATTCCTTAATATATTACCAGTAAATTTGAATATAAATATCAAATTTTTACTCTGAAATATATACACAGAAACAAGTACATATAAAAATCAAACAAATCAACTTATTTATTTTCTGCTGCATAAAATGCTTTTAAGAACTGGCATATACTAAAAAGAGCACTTTAATTTTTTATTTTGTAGAGAAACATTTAAGAACTTTATACTTGTAAATAAGGAAGAAAGACGATTTAAAAAAATACTAACAAATATTATGAAAAACCAATTACTATAAATATTAAATTAGATCACACACAATGATTTTATTTTTAAATTTGGCGAGAGAGTATTAGAAAGCTTCCTAAAACATTTTAACTTAAATGATGAAAATTAATTTCAATACCTGAAAGTTTCAGAATTTATAACTTATTAAATTAGAATTACATATTCTATAATTTCACTATAAAAACTGATATTCGTTGCAAGTAAGGCATGTGAATATGAAATCTTGGAAGAATACTAATTAAAAAATGTAGTGTTTCTTACTATAAAATATAACCAAAATCTAATGACTGCTTGATTTAAAAAGTTCGGGAAAAATAAGCAAAATATTATGAATAGGGGCGTAATTATGGTTCAAGAAATTAATTACACACTCGAATATCCTTATTTAGGTACTGTAAATAAATGAATTATTCAATGGAGGACCGAACTCTGCACAATTCTGATTTCATTAATCCACAGAAAATAAAGGCGTTGCTGTGCATGAAACAAAACGCATCAAAGAGGACCAGAGGACTCTGATCCCAGTTATTTAAGGAAAAGGTAATTAAAAACGTGGAAGTCTCGCACATGAACGCTGCGTAATTAAAATAAATTGATTTATACAAAATAAAAGTAAGGGCATCTCCTAGTGAAATAGATTTTATTCCAAATTCAAGGGTAGTATAGTGGGGAGGATTGCAAATATATCATGCTTACAGATGGAATAAGTAATTAAAATTGAGGTAAAAACAATACTCGTGAGAATCGGTTGGAATAGTAATTAGAGAAGCCAAAACTTCTATATTTTAAAGTTGAGTTTCTTACTTCATGCACTTAAAGAAAATGAAGCAAGAAAATGCTTTCAAAATTTACTATTCAGTTTCCAGATTCCATTTCAAACCAAAACATAACAGAGAAGTACATTAATTAATTATAAGGTACTTTTTTTAAAAAAAGAGAGAAATTAATATCGAAAGACAGATTAATTTATTTTTGGATTGAATATTTGCACTGTTGTGTAGGAATGCTGTGTAAAAATTAACGTATAAAGTTAGTAAAATAAAATATACACTATATCTTCATAGCAAATGCATATTTTAATTTATAGAAAACGTTGCTTTCAAATCTGAGGGATATGAAGTTCAATGTTAGACATAAGAAAAAGAATATATAAATATTCAGATTAAAAGGCTATTTTTAAAAATAAGTGAAAATAAGAAGCACTTTTTAAATATATAATTTTGTCTTTAAAAATAATATGTCACTATTTTTCGCTAGGTACTTGGGATATCATAGCATCTTTTTTTCAAAATATTGTTTATAATTAAATTTATATTCTCATAATATAATGACCTCCGCATAGTATGATATTTTGTTAGTGTATATATATATATATATATATATATATATATATATATATATATATATATACACACACATCAGAATGTAGAGAAAGTTTATAATTTTATTCAACGCTTTGAATTTTTATTTAATTTTCTTAATTTGTTCGAAAGTACATGCCATATACTTTACCAAAACATACTGGTCATGAATATAAATAAATGTGGGTAAATTATTTTAAATTTATATAATACTAATTCAGGCATTGTGTTCAACCACATCATTCTATTCGAATGCCTTTGATGGTCTTTTAGGGTAATGTTTAACAAACATGTACATTATCAATCGTGTTCCGAATGGCGAAAAGGCACTCAGGATTGGATCGAAAACTGTTGCCAATTTCGCAAAATTAATTAAACCACATGCTTTAAGCAAAACAACATGTCGCTGACAAATAGTTCAGGTCACGAATTTATCACCGTAGAAAGACTACTGTACGAGAGGAGAGAAAGGAATTCGTAATTTATTTGAGCAGTTAAGTGGGTAAATTTAAAACACTATCTACAGTTAATTAACGAAAACCATCTGCGAAAGATTTTTCTTCGAACGAAAACGACACCCTTGGGTTAATTTGGAAAGGGAATGATCTTTTTAGAACATTCATCAAAGGGTTCCATTCTAAGTAGACCGCCTGGTGAACAGACTGGAATAAAAAAAGAAGAAACCTAAAATACACACACTGGATTAAGTAACTTTTCGGATATCTATCACAAAACTTCTCTAAGCCACAGCACAGTTTGTCCTTTTATTTTGTTTTCCATTCTAAGATCAGGTATCATAAAAACTTAAAAGCAAATCAACTATATATATGGATCATGTGATTAATTAACTTGATGAAATAAAAGATAATCATCCCATCTCAATGCTGTTTTACAATATAATTAATTTTTGTTTTTGTAGACAGAAATTTTTTCATAGAAATGAAACAGGAGAATAAATTTTAAAATCTAAAAATTTTACATATACTTGTATAAATGTATATAATTAAAAAAGAATAATTTCACTGTCATATCGTTTTAGCATGTTATAAAGTTTATAGCTATGATATCATAAAGTTATTTCAATCGTTGATAAATAATTCATTATTTTATCATTTCCAACACATTTGTTTGCAATTATGCTTACTCATTTTATATTTACTAATTTATTGATTTAAAAATACATGATCAAACATTCATAAGAAAATGAACATAATTTTTTTGTTGTAATTGTAGAAAATATCTAAACCAAATTTTAAACACAAATAAATTACTTTAAACTGATACATTTACCTCTACAAAGTTTTATGAACAGTTTAATGTAAAAATAATTATAAGCAAATTGTATTTGAATAAGTAAAATTATCTGAATGAGTCTGACAAAAATTATTATATTTATCCGTAACAGTTTTATCATACCAGTGCTAACTAGAATTTACAGAACTAGCTTAGCACTGGGTTACATACCAAAGATATGGCAAAAGACTAGGATTGTTTTCATTCCTAAACCTGGCAAGGATACCTATGACCAGGCCAAGTCTTACAGACCAATCAGTCTTTCTTCATTCTTTCTTAAAATTATGGAGAAAATCATTGATCGGCATATTAGAGATTACTTGTGTAGTAATAGTCCCTTGCATGCTCTTCAATTTGCCTATCAACCTGGCAAATCTACTGAAACCGCTCTACATCAGCTAGTTTCCAAGATTGAAACCACTCTGGATCAAAAAGATATTGCTTTGGCAACTTTCCTCGACATCCAGGGTGCCTTTGATAACACTTCTCATCCATCCATCCTCAATGCACTTAGAGGGGCAGGGATTAGTCAGACCCTGTGTACTTGGATTGAGGCCTTAATTTCGGATAGATGTATACAAATGAACATCTTCGGTGAATCATTTGAAAAAAAGACTACTAGAGGTTGTCCTAAAGGAGGTGTTCTGTTACCATTACTTTGGAACCTAGTTGTAATAGCCTTATAAAATATCTAAATGATGATAGCCTTATAAAATATCTATTATACGCAAGGATATGCTGATGACCTTGTCATCCTTATCCTTGGCAAAGATTTCGACATAACTTGTCATCTCATGCAGGATGCTCTAAGTTATGTAGGTCAATGGTGCATGGATAGGGACCTGATGGTTAATCCTCAGAAAATTTACCTTGTACCTTTTACACGCAAAAAGAAACGGAAGGGTTTTTTTCATACCAAGACTTTTTGATGTTGAAATAAATGTGGCTTCAGATGTGAAGTATCTGGGCATTTATTTAAAAACAGAAACTCACCTGGAATAAGCACATTGATGATAAAATTAACCGAGCAAAGAAAAGCATTATGATTTGCAGGGAGAATGCTTGGTAAAAACTGGGGTTTACATCCAAAACTGATGTTATGGATGTACACAGCTATTGTCAGGCCCATTCTCACATATGCTTGTGTGATCTGGTGGCGTAAGGTGGATCAGATGACTGTGATTGCCAGACTAGGAGGTCTACAAAGACTGGCCTGTCTTTGCATCACAGGAGCAATGTCCACCGCACCAACCAGAGCATTGGAGGTTATGTTGGATCTGACTCCCTTAGACATCTTCATCTGCAGCACTGCCAGAATGACTGCATACAGAATGAAGCTGCAAAACCACTGGTACGACCAGCCTGTTGCCAAAGAGCACAGGGGCATTCCAGGAAAATTCAAGATCCTACTTTCCTGATGCCCTCGGACATCATGGAAAAATCATACATGTTTAATAGGACATTTGAAATAGTTTTTCCAACTAGAGACGAATGGGATAACATGTTTGAAACTAAAACAGGAGATCTAATCTGGTACACAGATGGATCACTGAAAAACAGCCTCTCAGGACTGGGAGTATGTGGCGTGTCACCAAAAACCAGCCTGTCTGTAAGTCTTGGGCGATACGCTACGGGCTTCCAGGCAGAAGTTTTGGCCATTATCCACTGTCTACGACTAAATATGAGGAAGGGCTACTACGGTAAGCGGATTCTCATTTTTAGTGACAGTCAAGCCGCTTTAGAAGCGCTTAATTCTTTCGAAATCAAATCTAAAATGATTTTGGAATGTAGAAACCTTTTTACAGAACTGGCAACTAGAAACAAGGTGATCCTTGTATGGATGCCAGGGCACAAAGGTATCGAAGGTAATGAAAGGGTTGATGAGCTTGCTAAACAAGGATCGTCTTTTGTTCCCATTGGTGCAGAATCTTTTTGTGGGATCAATTTGAAGACCACAAAAACCAATGTTCTTAGATGGGAAAAACGGAAGATGTATGAAGCTTGGCTCAACACTCCTGGTCAAACCCACGCTAAATGTATGATCTGTGGATCATCAGCGAGGATTGCCTCTGAAATTCTTAGATGCTCAAGGCAGAAGATACGTTTAATCGTAGGCTTCATAACTGGGCTCTACTATTTCCGAAAACACCTCCATAAAATGGGACTGTTTCAGCAAGACCCTATCTGCAGGAAATGTCATATGCAAGAGGAAACGGCCAAGCATACATTTACGAATGCGAGGCTCTTGCCCCACCCTCCCTAGATTAACTTGTTTAGGCATTATTCATACTAGAGAGTTACACCTAGACTCCGTTAAAGGGTTATCGGACTTTATTAATAAAGTGGGTGACCCGAGTAACTGGAACTAGAAAACATAGGATTTGGAGTTAATGGTACAAAATGCTGATTAAAGCAGAGGTGCCAATGACAAACAAACCCAACCTTAAGAAGAAGAACAGTTTTATTTTTATATAATAACTCAAACATTTTCTTTATCTTATATATATATACAGTTTAATTATTAAAAATAAAAAAATATGTTTATTTCTGCATGCGAAAAAGTAATGTTTTCTTAATTATTCTGTTATTTTCTATAAGCATAACTATTAGGCTATGGAAGCTTACTAAATGTTTTAATAATATCTCTCGTTTTACGAAGAGAGAAAAAATGTTGAAATATATAAATAAAAATATTATTAAATATGAATAAAAGATGTTTCAAGGAATTTGAAAATATTGTATTTTAATTTTCCTAGGAAATACTTAGCAATTGGGTTGCTATTTTTTTAAAGTTATGTTGGAATAATATATTCTGTAATATGGATGAATTCTCATATGTATAAATAACTTTTATAATTTTTTTACTTATAATATTATTTTTTATATTTCAGAACAGAAAAATTCAATACTAATAGCTTGTAAACAACAAAGAAAACCATTTATTTTTCAACACATTATTTGACATTTAATATATATTTCTCTGAAATTTAAATTGTCGTGTCAATGAAAGCAAATGTGTAAAATAAAACAACGTGTTTATGCGTAAAATAACATCGTCAGTTTCAAAATGAAAAATAACAGAAAGTAAGTCAGCTTTAATTTCACTCTTTTTTATTTACTTTATGTTATATATTTATAATAAATATATTTTGTAAATTATTATGTGTCGATTATTTTATTTTAAACTATAAATCATATAAAAAGGGAATGGAATCATCACACACGAGAGAAATCTCATATTTATTACTCCTCATTTAACTAAAAATATGAAAAAATACACAATTACGGTGGATAATTAATTAATATACTTAATGAAAGGTTACACATCTAGGAAATTTTTTAATTTAGTAATTTGTTTTGATAATACGTTGATTAAGATAATCATTTCTATTAATTAAAATGAAAGAAAATAGTAAAAGTAGAAATATTATTGCACTGTGATTTTTTTGAATAATTATAACATTTTATCACCAAATAATTATAGATTTAAATGCTCTAAAAAGTGAGGTTTTTTCCCTTTTAAAGACTAATAATTTAAAAGGGAAATTTTTGATTTTTTATAAACGTTGTCTTAGATTAATTATTTCTTTTATATTTGGCTATAATTGTTTTTCTCTATGATACAGAGGAAATAATTCAAGTTTTTAATGAATTTTTAACAATTAGAATGTGCTGATAAATAATGAAATACAATGAGGAAATCTTTAATGAAACATTTTATACTCTTATTTATTGAATGTACATGAAAATATTATTAGTTTTTCAAAAATATATATTCATAGTAATCAAT
This sequence comes from Latrodectus hesperus, assembly GCA_037975125.1. Lineage (NCBI taxonomy): Eukaryota > Metazoa > Arthropoda > Arachnida > Araneae > Theridiidae > Latrodectus > Latrodectus hesperus. Next base: position 26,191,430 of record CM075850.1, on the reverse strand, counting down.
TTCTTTTAACTATTTCATTCGGAAGAAAATAATTATTAGCCTATTTTATATCATATTGCTCAAGAAAATAAGATCGAGTTTTAAGCCCCTGAAAACACTAGCTCAAATAAATTTTTCGGAAAATAATTTCGTTTTCTACAGAGTTTAATAGTGTATATTCATCATGGAAAAATTTATGAATATATATTCTAATAAAGTGAAAAGTATTACATTCAAATTTAGGATGTTTTTGGAAAAAATTACTGAATGAGTAAAATTACTCGATTTAATAATAACTTAAAAAAATTCGTTTTAAAGAACATAATTAAAATTAATGAAAATGTCCACTTTTAGAAAATAATATATGTTTGTATATATATACATAATGAAGCAAATTAAAAGAAATTATTATTTTAAGCATAAAACTTGTTTACTTTTATGCATTTTGACTACTTTCATTTACGTAAAAATAATCTTAGTTTAAAAAAGTTTCATTTTAGAAGTAATTTATTTATAAAATTAAAGCTTTATAAAACTGAATTACAACTGAGTTTTTTAATTTTATAGACAAATGTTTTATACATATGTGTTAATCATTTAAAGATGTATATATCATGATGGATAGGAATGCTTATGTAATGAAATATAATTTAATATATATATATATATATATATATATATATATATATATATATATATATATATATATATATATATATATATATATATATATATATATATATGTATGAAAGGCAAACTTTAAGGAAACTAGAAAATAACATATAGTAACAGCTATATTTCCATTTAAGATAGCTCATTGTTCGATATAATTAATGTACTAGGCATAGGAAAAAAATGAAAAGTCAATTAATTGAGTTTCAGATAACTAGAGCTACATTGTTATCCAATAAAAACCAAACTAGCATAAAATTGTGTTATGCTTAGTAAAATCTGCTTAAACCTTCATTTTTCGAATTGATTAATATTAAAAACTTAAATATCATCAAAAGTCAAGTTAATATTGAATACAGTATGGCAAAATTTTAGTGAAATGAGGAATTTTGTTATATTAGAAATTCATAAGGCAAAATAACTTATTTTATTTTTAAATTAAATTTAAAACATTGAAGTAGGAATAATTATATAATCCTCAAATCTAAAAATTATAAGACAATGATGTTTTCCATGCAAGTTGTTTCTTGAATTATATCATTTCCAAAGTTTCATTATGAAGTATATGTGTGAAATTTAGTGCAATGCAAAGTAAATTTTACCTAATGTAGATCGTTTCCTATTGATTTGGCGATATTATTTGAGAGCTTGTTTTAGCCTGTGATCAACTACGTTAGAATTAGTTTTTTGACAAGATAAAAGGGGAAAAAATGGATGGAATCACTAACTTCTTCATCCAGTGTTTTTGGGTGCTGATAGTGATAGAGCTCTCGGAGGATGGCGAACTGTTCTGGAGTGAACATCTGAAGGAAAGGGTTTCTGGTGGAGAAAAAGTCCAGATCGATATCGAGCACAAAGGGTTCTTTCTCCAGTTTGCCTCGTACCTCCTCGCTCAGCTCAGCCATCCCTCTTCTTTCTGCAGTCCCCACTGCTGCCAAAAGAAAAACACTCCAAGATGACATAGCAGATAATGACTCATTGTCAGATACAGTTTCTTAGCCAATGCAAAATGAATTAGCAATTATCAAATAAATACTGCATACAATTAAAATAATTATACAAATAATAGCAAACAGTCGAAATAGAAATATTACGGTTCGAATATTTAAAAATGGCATAAGCAAAATGGGATATTTTATGCAAAATTTAGTTACTTAATAAAATTATTATAATTATTATAATAACCCTATTTTTTACTAAAACAATTACAAGAAAAATTACTATACAATAACAGAAAAAAGTTTAAATAGCGGTAACTGAAGAGTGAAATAACTTGGTTGTCATACATTTAAAAAGTTTTGCAATAAGCATGCATTTCTGCAATTTATTTTAGTAATCATGTGTGTGTGACTTACCTATGTAACTACTGATGTCTAATCAGTAATCACGTAATGTGGTAAAAACATGTTGCATTAAAAAATTATGTAAAATACAAAGATTGTTTAAAACTACAAAATATTTTATGAGAAGAAAATAAAAATACGTTGCAAAAGCTAGCCAATGTCTAAAATAACAATTATTATGTGAAATATTAAAAATATCTTTTTGCATCATAAGATTTAACATATTAAAAATTACAAAATATTACATAAAACAATTTCGTTAGTGATTATCTGAACTTATATATTATTTAATGTATATTTTTCGCGACAGTTAATAATACTTTCACTCTTCACTTCTAATTTCTTAAAAATTTGAACGCTTGTGTTTCCATTAATTATGGTTGCTGAAACATATCAATACAAGATTTAAAACAAGAATAATAATAAGGGAATTCACATATGGACTCTGATGTAGATTTTGTTTGGAATTAAGACATTTGAAATTTGTGGCCAACTTCAGGAATTTTCAATTAAAATGACACTGAAAACAATTAAGTACCGCTTTCAAACGCCATTCATTAATATGTCAATGAGATGGAAGTTCCTGAAAAACTATGACTGGGAAAATAAATGTTTTATTTTCGATCAGTGAAGCTGTGTATTGCAAAATAGGGACCGCTAGTATTATAAAGGTGAAATTAACATGTTGTTTTCAGGAAAATAGATTATCAATGAGAAAATCGACTATCGTAAAGCAAGCAAGCAAAAAAAAAAAAAAAAAAATCAAATCAATACTACTAATTTGAGCACATAGTTTGCCTACAGTATGAGTAAATGATATTTTCTTCGCAAAATGCCTGACTTTTAAAAAAACATGCATGTAAAAAACATCTTATATTTTAATTTCTTTCGATTGTTAAATAAAAGATTATGCATGTTCCTATTGTTGAAACAGTTGTCGTGAATAAGATCTGTGATGAACTAATGTAAAGAAACTAATTTTGACTAAGATGTAAAACTACCGTTTAGGAGCCAGTCGATAAAAGAAAATTACTGTTTTATGATGAATTATTTCATCACAATTATAAGAGGGAAAAGGGGCAACCTTTTCGATCACAAGCTTTTAGAAGTGCTTTCGACTGAAATTCTCCATCTGAGAACCTTCCAGATGCTCGAGTCAATTCCAATTTGAAAAAAGAAAGAAAAAAAAGGATACAACCCCCATACATCATCGCGATCTTGGCCTCTCACAGGGAAAATAGTTTCCACAAAAGCAAGATTCGAATGTAAGTCCCCAACAGAAGGCCCCAACGTCGTGCCAAGCATGTAAAGTGCTACCATGTTCCGAGTCGTAGGGAACTTGCCTTTCTTACCTGCAGATTTGCACTCCTCATCAGCAGACGATTTTTCCAGGGGCGACCCGAGGGTGCACACCTGGAGGGTGACATCCCGCGCACCGTCCTGGAGGTCTTTCTCCGAACACCAAGACAATTCGCTCACGAAGTAAGATTCCGTGCAGGACACCCTGAAAAAAAAGAAGAGAAACCATTTGTAAGTGTCGCATGTTTCTGCCTTGACAATTAAACATGCAGTCAATAAAAGTGAAGGTGCTAGGATTATGAAGGTGTGTTCTCCATGCTCTACACCTTAGTTGAAAGTCAGATAAGGGATAATAGCTACCCGTCAAAGGTGACTAATTGTGTTCAGGCCTCAATTGATTGCAGAAGGGAAAGAAAAAAATCACTACATGATAAATCAATTGGTGGTATTTTCTTCTTCTTTTTTATAAATCAAATGGGCTGAAGTTTCGATAAATAGTTAGAGTGCACTTCTTATGGTGTTATCGTAATGGCTATAATTATTATAATTGTTTGTCAATAATAATTTTTATTTCTGAGAAAAATATTAATTAACTGAAATTATAATGGGAGCTTTAATGAAAAAGAATCTTAAGATAGCAATGAAATGATCTCATTCCAGAAATGTCATACAACGCCAAACATCACTTTATTAGAAGTTTATCTTGATGTATTTGATGAGTATCATATATTTTTATGTAGCAAAAATGTTCACATGCATTGAAGTGTTAAAAGACACGGGATAGCAATATGTAAATACTTGCACGCAATAAAATAAGAAATATATAGAAGGACAGTAGATTGTTAAAGATGTCATGTATATTCATGTGATTCATGAAAAAGTTTTCAAATCTCTTTACAGCCATTCAACAGAAATAAATACATTAATGAGGGATGCCAGCTTGAACCAAATATGTGAGTTTTATTTTAGAAATCATGAATTTCTCGAAAATGTGTTAAGAGTGTCGAGGAATCATAGTACTGATATTTTTCCCCCAAGGACAATACTGTGGCCGACCGGGACTACTGTCTGAGTAAGACATTAGGTATCCAATGCTATGCAATGTAAGCACACGCTAGCCATTATTGTGAGGTGTAGGACAGATATATCTGTAAGATATTATAACGAAATTAGACATTGGTGGAATATGAAAGCAAAAGAACGACTCAAGTGTCTTTTACCATAAAACACGCCAACGACTATAATATCTCTGCTGAACTCTTGAATATAGCGGTTGGACTTCAGATGATAAGAAAATGTTACTTAAATAATGATTTCAGTGGATGAAATAGAAAATTTGTTACAAAATGGCATAGATCACCGGGATTGAAGTTCTCAATAAAGTAAACTGATGGTGGTTTTATACTAGTTAGTGTTGTCTGTACATGACACGGACTGCATAACTATCCTTTTATCATAATAAATCAATTAGTTACAAGCAATGGCATTTGTTCATAGACCATTGGGGGATACTTGTGCATTCCATGAATGTCTACATGTGTTTAAGTAGTGATGGAATTCTCCAGGATCATTCGGGATTGGATTAAGAATTTTGAATTTAAGAGGATGTCTTAGCCACCATGGAGTTCCCATGTAATACGAAGAGGTTTCACACAACACTTGACAATCGAAAGTACGTTTCCAAAGGAATGAAAATGATTTTATAAGTTTTATAGTGATCGAAAATTCATAAAAATTAAACCAATACTCAAAATTCAAAAGGATGCAGTTAATGAACAAATTCTCTTTCACTCAAATATTAAGATAATATTGTCTTGACTGTAGTTATAATAAGAATCTAGACAAGATAACTATAATGTAACTTTAAATTTTCACTTGTATACATTAGTTTAAAATAAATGAAAAAGCTGATGCAACACATTAAAATTAATTTTATTACTTTTAACTAAAGTTATTTTTAACGTGACATGTTTGTAGGTCTAATATATTAATTGATATACAGGTAGAGAAATAAAAGTGCTATAAACTCTCTCTCTCTCTCTCTAATTTGCTACAACATGAAGTTTAAAGAAATACAATCAAATAAATAAAGAGAAAATAACTAGAAAGTCTTAAAATCTATAAATTTTATATATGATTAGAAATAGCTTATAACAGAAAAGAAGTAGGAATTATATATGTTATTTGTATCGTCTTAAAATTTTAAAAGCAAACTGTCCCTATTTTGTATTTCAGATACTGAACATATAGGAGAAAGACTGCAATTTAAAAAAGTCACTTAAAGTTTCAGCTGAATAATCAATTATGTATTACATTAAACAATATAGTAGTTCAAGAAGCTCAACAATTTAAACACCACCTTGTACACAGTATTTAATGAATTTTGTATTACATGTCAGTGAAGAGACAATACACACTTAATATATCAATAAGAAAGGTGGAAAATATTGAATTTCTTGTTTTAATTATTATGTTAGTGGCATGATTACGCTCTTCAACGTGAAAAGTGAGAGGCTCGATTTTGGATACATTCTGATTGTTCAAATTATCGGCGAGTGATACCGAGTTTATGCTTTCGATACCTAAACCTATTAAAATGGATACTTGATGGCATTTCAGAATTCTTTCCTTGCGACACATGAGTGCTATTTACTACCAATGAAGAGTTTTCTCAGAAGGATACGTGCAATGATATGCTTTAAGATAGCTTCAAATTGCGTTATCCAGTGAGAAACAACAAATTAAAAAAAATATACATTAAAATACAAGTACATTAGCACTTCAAATTTTTACGAATTTAAACTTTTCAATGTATTATCAGTAAGCAAAGTTGAAATTTATTAAAATTAATGTCATGCGTTTAAGGTCAATAGAAAATATTAATTTTGATAAATAATTAAAATACATAACAACGATCAAATCACTTTAAGATTGCAGTGCATTAGATTGGTTTAAAAAGGCTTATAAAACAGTATTAAACCCCAAGAAATTAGCAGTAAAATATTTTTTACACAATTACATAAAATCCACTAATAAATCTATACTTTTAAGCAATGATTAAGAGTTTAAAGTTAAGTTCTAAGTATAAAGTCTAATTAATAATCATTACTCTAATCAAAACTATTGGTCTACTTATAAAAACTTAAAAATTAATTTTAAAAATTTTGAATTTTTTATAATAATCAAATAATTTTAATTCTAAGGATTTTCAAATATTCATTGGACACACACATTTATAATTCAAATAAATATGAAAAATCAATCTAGAAAAACTCTCTTACTGGAATAGAATAAGTTTTTTTTTTTGGATGCTGATATAGAAAATGAATCCACAAGAATTACAGCAATTAACTGGAAGTATTCAATAATTATTGTTACATTTAAAGTGCAATATTTCTTATTTTAGCACGCAGAAATATTTACAAGTCTTTAACACAGTTTAAAACAAGTCTGCTTATCCTATTTTAAAATTAATAACAAATTAATTTCAAAGAGAAAATGTAACACCAGAAAACAAAAATAAAAACACACATACAGTTAGTTTACATGAAGGAATGGCAATATTAAAATACTACTTGTTAAAAAGATTACAAAACTTAATAATAAATTGCAGGAGATTGTGACATCTTATATTTTTCCAAAGAGAAAGCTCAAAAATTTTCCACATTGGAGGAGACATTTTAAAATGTGTTTGAACAAAATTTTATAACCTCATGTAAAAAATTAGAAACCCTGACAATAAATGATAATATTCCTAATTAATAACAAATTTTCATCGTCCATTTTAATTTATGGGGAAGTAAAAAGAAAAAAAAATTAAACACAGTGAAAATTAAATACGAATAAAAAATACGGCGAAAATTTAAGAGACACCTTATTACAAAATTCTCAAATCATTACATGGAAAATAGTATATATATATATATATATATATATATATATATAGATTGATAGATAGATATACATATTTTTAAATTTCTCATTTATATGGATTGGATCTTTCACCAAAACAAAACATTGTACCAAGAAATAGGAGATAAAATTCTTAAAAAATTGAAATTTTAAAAATATGTTAAAAACATAGAAAATTTTAAAATATTTGTTTCGCTTACCTTAAATTAACAGTATATAAAAATAAAAGAAATAGCATTGATATGTTAGTGAATGTCTGAAACAATAATTTAGTTAATCAAGTATCATATGATAGAGATAATGAGTTATTAATAAAACAACTATTATTAACCAATTAAGAACTAATTAACATTAAGAATTATTAACCAATTAAGAATGCATGTATGTTGTTTTTAACCAGAATAACGAAAGAATTTAGAACGAGCATAGAAAGTAGAGTAGTAGTAGAATTTAGAACGAGCAAGTTTGTGAGTGAAAGTTACTATAATAGTTTAGCAATAATATTTTATAAGTATAGATATGCATTACAAATTATTTAAATACTCCTAAAGAAAAGGCACACAGTTTTGATGACGGATGTAACTTGAATTTACATAATTCATTTGAGGCAAAATGTCAGATTAAAAATTTAATAGAAACTATAACGTATATTTCAAAATCATTTTATTTCGAAAAATTTAAACTTATTCAAATTTCTTAAATTATTTAATTTACTTAATTTTCCCTTAAATTGAAAAATAATTAAACGCACTTAAATTTGTTTAAGAATAGTAATTCTTAAGACATCCCATTCACAATCATCTGTGGATCTTTCAAAGATTACTTATTTATTTTCCTGATGAAAGAGCGATAAGGTTAAATCTTTCACGTACTTTTAAAGTTTGTTTAAAAGAAAGTACCCAAAACAAATATAGGGATAATATCAAGGAAATAATGCAGTAATCTTTCGAGATAAACTGTTATTCAGCAACAAAATCAGATAAACTGCTTTCTAGTTATCTTTTTTTCCTACAGTTTTCTGTTCTTCGATTATATGTAAATAGGCTTTGAGCATAGGTTTTTATTTTTATTTCTATAGGAAAAGCTTAAACATTTTTTTTACTGTAAAATAAGAAATTATTTATAATGATATCTATCCCTCAAGTCGTATAACTAACGATTAAACATTTCCCTATATTAAAAATTTTTTCTGAGTTTGATAATCAGTACACAAATAAAATGATTTGCATATTTAATATTAATAAGAATAATTAATTTAGTATGAGTACCCTACTTTTTCCCCCTTGAGGAGAAATTTCCTTATTTTGTTTTTATTACTTTTTATGCATACTTTCAAATAAACAATTCATGCTATGGCTTTTTTAATATGGCGATATTTAAAACACAAACGATTTCGTAATCATTTGAATTAAATGTTTGTTATAATTTGTATTAATGTATTAATTTAGCCTACAAAAACTTTCGTATAATTGAATGTCAGCTTAAAATTTTGTTCTGCAGAACAAAATACAAATGAATGAACAAAGAGATTTCTTTAAGTATGTGATGATGCGGAAAATGGCTCAATTGTTTTTAAAATTAATTTGTTTTTTTTTTGTATAAGAAAGTTTCATTTACAAAATGCAACCCCTTAAGTGAATCAGATTATAATTGTTTTTATTTATTTAGTTGAATATATTTTTACGATATCTATTCAAGAAGCAAGCTGAATAGATAGTTGAATGGTAAGAATTCTGATTTTCTGTTCAGCAGTCCATAGATTCGATTACCATCTTAAGCATAAATCTCTAAAGAGATTAGAAATCCTCACGTGTCTAGGTTCTCGACGAATTTGCATTTGGGAACAAAACAAAAAAAAAAATCGTAGAGTCACAAACCAAATCAAGAGATTAAAATTTTGGAGCTTTAATGGTATACCCAACAATGAGAGTGAATGCTGTCAGTTCAGTTTTATAGAAAGAATAATTAAGAATACAGAGTTCAATAAATGTTGTAAGATCACCTTAAAAATTCGAAAAATGAGTTTAGAAAGCAAAGGGAACACTGCCGATTTACTTCTCTAAGTTACTAGAACTGAAATAATGACTTGTAAGTAAAACAATTCTATGATTAGCTTTCATTTCAACAACCGCAAGTCCATTGACACTGTTTTTCTAGAATTAGAAAAAAAATAATAGTAAATAAAAGCTTGTCATTTCAACACTAACCAGGACACCTTACTTTTGGCACCTAATACTATTTTTCCCTCTTTTCATCGCTTTACTTTTTGTCTCATTTTTTCCCCATCGAAAATTACACACGTGCGATAATATTAGCTGTTCCTCCAAGAAACGCTCTCCCCCCACGTTTAAGAAAATAACATCAGAAAAGTGTCTCTTCTCGTTATTTTTTCCCCTTTTGTAGGGAATAATGGAGTTCGAAAAAAATATATATAAAACTTTTGAAAGGAATCAACTGCACCCCTTCCCCCTCGCCTTATCCAGCTTTGCCATTTCCAATTCTGATGGAATTTCTCCTTTTTATTTGTTGGGAGAAATCGATTCTTGAGGGAAAAGAAATTCAGTTACCACATACATATTGCGCTTTCTTCTCTTAACATATAAACGTCCCTGATGAACCAAATTTTATGCTTTTTGCAGCCATTTTGAATTTTTTTTTAAAAAAATTTTCATTGTATTTTTTAATCTTTTTCTGTCTCAGAATCAGTTTAATAAAGGGAAATGATACAGATAGAAATTTTAAATATTGCTCGATAGAAATATTGATGTATTGCTCTCTTTTTCAGAAAAATGTTTAATATCAAAATAAATTGCGAGAGGAAGGTTAATCAATATTTGTGATAAAACTGAAATGAAATTTCATTAGTAACTGAACATTAGTATCATGATGGATAAGAATGCTTATGTAATGAAATATAAGTGAATATATATATATATATATATATATATATATATATATATATATATATATATATATATATATATATATATAATTAATTTTTAAACATTGATTTTATTGGTTAATTTTGATTTTTATAATCACTTTTATAAATATTATAAATATGAATTAAATTTTTATAAATATTTTTATAAATATTCAGAAATATATTAAATTATATTAAATACATTTCGTTACGTTTTTCTTTTTTATTCAGAAAAGTTTCTAAAATAATTTCACAAATGTATAATTAATTAATAATTAATTGTTAATTAATAATTTATAATTAATTAATAATTAAAACAATTAATTAATTGTTAAATTCAATGTGGTCTGAAAATAACTTTGAAAGCTGATTGTAATATAAATACCTTCAATTTATATATCTGAAAACAGTTCTCATAATTCATATATTGATTATTTTTTGTTTAAGAAATTAAAATTTGATATTGCGTCATGAGCAGACTGACAGCTGAAAGATGATTCTAAATCTTTTCAACATCCGCCTTGTGTTATTGGCTTGCTACAGAACTTTTTACAGGCGGAGGGCCGTATTTATGAAGAGGAGAAAACCCGAGAGATACTCAGGCCATACAGATGATCATGCAGAAATCAGAAACATCCCATCTACCTCTCAATATTGAAGAATACATTGCATTCGAACCGGAGAAGTTTTCGCTTCGGGGAACGTCGTTCTGTCACTAGATTATTGGACAGAAATGATTGTGAATCATACCATTTATAAAATAACTTATATAAAGTATGCGTTAAACATTTTTAAGAAAAGCTCATTGACATTTATTTACTGCCAATCGGTATCTAGAAGTTTTTATGATTCGTAATGACGATATTCGAAGACTGTGACTGCTATTAAAAGATCGTAATTTAAAGGTGACATTAAGAGTTGGTTTCACTGTATTTTAGAATAAGCAAATAGATAAACAAAAAATTAGTATTAAAGTAGGAACTAAGAATTTAATCGAATTTTTAATTTCCTATAAATTTGACATTCTTTCTGTAAAACAAAATATACAAATTTATTTCTTTGCAGGAACATGGCACAATTTTCTTTAAATTGACTTATTTTTAATTCATTACATTTTATAGAGCAAAAACCTTAATAGAAATGAAATAAGTCATAACCACAATCCATTTATGAATTATCATTTTACTGACGATAAGTTTGTATAATTGAGTAAAAAATATTTGCTCATATTATCTCTTAAGAATACGAAGCAAGAATAGATCTATGGACAAAAATTAGAGAAAATATAGAATAGATATAATAATTATTTACAAGTGGTCATGATTTAAAGGTTTGAATAATATTAATAAATAACAGTAAATATCGGTCGATGATAATCGTTCCTAAGCATTTACTACTATTTAATTATAGTGATTAATAATCTTTATGACAAATACATTCAAATTCATACTGCACAAGGTTCTTATTAATATAAAATGTTCTCAAATGTCGAAAATAAATTAATAGTATTTAGATTAAATATGACACATTAATTATAATAATTATTGTTTTTCAAACAAATGACTAGGAAAATTGTTTAAAATGTAGAATAGTGTTTAAAATTATTTCTTTCAAAATATACAAATGATAGTTCATGGATCAATTTTTAACTTGGGAAATCTTTTTTTTAAGGTAGAAAATGTGAAGATCCATAAAAGTATAGAGCTTATAAATTATAGTAATAAATATATCAAGTAAGAGTTGTAAAGTAAACATATTACAAATCTATCATTATTTCATAGTTGGTGATTATCATTTAATGATTAGTACTTGTGGATTAAAGGTGAACAAATGTAATGAATTCAAGAAACATATTTTTTTCAGTCAATACCAGTTTTATATTACGATGAAAATAATTTTAATCGCAATCATTTTGTAGAAGGAAAAACCAAAAAGAATCCTTGAGGTGAAGAACTGAATGAAAAACCACAAGAAACATTCTTGAATGTGCCATGTTTCTTCGAAAAAGGGAGCAACAGCTATCTGTGGATTTCCCCCCAAATGACAGAGGACACGCAGTCTCTCGGTAATTTTTGAGTTGATTTCCTCTAGAATAAGTTATCGTCACTCCGTCTTCTAAATTACCCGGGAATCCCTCTCCAGCAAACGATTGCACAACCCAATCACAAAGGATGCTTACGTTCGAATTTATACGAATTGATCAACTAGCTTGTTGAATATTTCATAGAACCTAAAGAAAATATTTAAGCTAAAATCCGAGAAACCGCAAAACACTGCAAATGAATTATTTGATTGAATGATAAAATTTTATTGTTAAATATTTTTTTTTACATAACATTAATATAATGAGAAATTTTTGTACACCAGAGAATAAAATCTCTTTAAGAAAATTTTGAAAAGAAAAAGACTTCAACTTAATATAGCAAAAAAGAATAAATAAAATGAATTTTGTTAAATTTAGTCCCATTAATTTAATAATATTTTTCTATTTATTTCTCTCAAGACAAGTGTAAAAAGGAAAACAAAACTTTCTGAAACACTTTTTCTGGTAATTTGGAAAAAAAAAATCATTAATTAAAGCGATCACGGATGATTTTTTTCCCTTATAATACTTTTCTTTTAATAATTCTAACCTGATTTTTACAAATATTCGTAATTTTCATTCTTCAAATAATTTTTTTCCTATAGTAAATTATTGATACTTCAATCACTTATTTAAAGTTGAAAATTTGTTTACAGTAACAAGAGTTTTATTTGGATTATCTTTTAGCAAATTCTGAACAGATTCTCATTTTTTTTTATAATCTTCGTTGAAAAGTCAATAAACTGATTTGGAATATTGTAGTCTAAGGATAAAATCTCATGGAAACACTTTAGTTCGGAGAGGTATATTGATATTTCCATTTCTGTATCGTTTTCAAATCTTTGAATAAATTAAAAAACATAATATATACAGTGTTTCGTAGCTGTGATCGCATGTAAATTTAGAACCTAATTCATAACAATTTAAGCAATTCAATCATTATTAATTCTTTTTAAACAGAAACCAAATACATAGTTTTAAAATATTATGAAAAATTTCCAATATTAAATACCAAAATGTATTATCATTTCATTCTTTTTATAATTTATGCATATGCACATTTTTATAAAAATTTTAATGTAAAGAAAGTCATTAAATTAAAAAAAATTAAGATTCCACATTTGTGCCCAAGTTATTGTCTCATATCTATTAAAATAATACGTATCTGATTTTAATTCATTATAGTCAAATTTGAATGATACATATTATTCATTATTTTCAATTTATCAACTCTAAAACTACTACTACTAGTTTTAATTTTATAACGTGATACCATATTAAAACTTATAGCAACATATTTTGATGGACAACGGTATGCTTTGTGCAAGAGAAAGAGTAATGAATTCTAAGCAGCTCATTGTGTTAAATGCTGTAACAAATAGCTCATTATAAACTCAATTCATTAGCAGACGGATCAGCTAAATTTAACTCATTTGTAAGCTTAATGGATCTATAGATAAAATGATCCTTTGTCACCAGAGGACCCGGGCTCGTGAAAGAATATCATGTAGCTTTATTATTTAAGACAGGCCCTGAGTTAACAGAAAAGAAAGCAACGATCTTCCATATTTGGCCTTCGAAGTACTTGTGTCGAGTAGTATTATTTTTAAAATAGAACATCTTGCGACATTCAGGCCATGAGCTGATGAAAGAGCTATCGAAGAGAAGTCCAGCATGATTTGCCCTCTAAAAGCGCGATTATAGAGCTCAGCATTTCGCCGAAAGAAATGTTGAAAGGCACAAACATGATCGACATAAAACAGGTTTGCAGATTAATAAGTAGGAGCTCGGATGATTCCATGTCTGTCATAAAAGAAGGGGTGAGGCGAAGTCGATTCTCTTTTTATGCATAAAATGCAATTGCCCTCCAAAAAATGAAATATCAATGTAGATATTATTTTACGTTTTGAATCAAATGGGTTTTATTGTTTCATGACAAAAATTTGTAAGAATTTTAAAATTATTCGAAACCATTAAATTAATTTTATTTCGGTATTCCTGAATTAAAAAAAAAGATTGCAAGATTTTATTCCAGTCATTAAAAAATGGAATTAACAAATAATTATTAGATTTATATAAATTTATTTATTTAATTAAATTATTTTATAACCTGATTATTCTATTTCCAAATCATCCATCTGAAATCTTGCATAAGAGATATTGGGAAATAATTTTTACGATGGTCTTCTATTCCTAAATACTACTAGAATTGCGAGTCCAATGGAATTTAAATCTCACTTAGTACTCAGAATTCAACGATAAAGTAAAAGTTAATAAATACATTAAAAAAGAAAGTTAACATGAGACAGCTGCGGAAGAAAGTGTTAAATATGGGGGAAATATAAGTATTTTTTTGCCTTGATTTGACATTTTTATTGAAGCATCAGCTAGAAGTTTACGAAATTTCATAAGACATGCTAAAATACACAAAAAGTATCATTCTTAGGAAAACACAAGTTCGATGAATAGAGATGTAATACAAACTAACGAATTATTTTTTGTTTTACGAACTGAGAATGTATTTTCGAACTTTAAACAGAAAACGAAAATTTCGTAATCGAAGTTCTAAAATTAGCTCCCTCTCCAGTATTTCGTTTGACCACTTTAATCAATTTTGTATTTATTTTTACAGCCTTACTCAAAGAAAAAAATATGGAGAACACATTTTTCTTTAATAATTCAAGGAATAAAAAAATATCAGGTTTAAGATCAAAACTATGACAGTAAAAAATACTTTTTAATAATATATTAAATTCATAGGATATATTTGAAAAGATCAGTTGAAATTAATTTTCTGTGTTAAATGAATGAGATTTTTCATTTGTGTGTGGATAAACATAAGGGATATTTTCTTATAATCGATTGTCATAATTGAAACCTCATCAAATTGTTCCACCACAATGGAATGAGTGTGCGCCGATTAAAAGGACGATTATTTATATTTACTCTTTGGAGGCACAACTGCCGTTTATAAAATGTGGAACAGACGAGTGCCCTTATATTTAAGAAGTCTTCGTTAATAACTGATCCCAGCTGCGATAAGACTTCCGCGAGCGACCGTTGAGAACATCCATTAACTTTTATCCCATTAAGATAAGTTTTGTGAGAGGTCATTTACTCTCTGAGCTGATCTTCTTCCTCAGGACTTCTTGGAAGGGCGACATCAGAGGTATTAGAATTTGAATTTCTTGACGCATCTTTCGCCGCGATCCATCAGCAGCCGCCCATGTGTCCCCGCAGCCGCCTATCGAAATAAACTCTTTTTCGATCGGTAACACTTTTCATTCTAAAAGATTAACTCGAGAATTAAAAAGAAATATGCAAGGAACAGATTGAATATTCATTGCTTATTATAAATATCTATGGTATAAAACTTAGTATTCAGTATTCGTAGAAAATTAACTCTTGCTCATTCGATATATTGAATGTATATATATATATATATATATATATATATATATATATATATATATATATATATATATATATATATATATATATATATATATATATATATATACTAAAAAAATTAAATAATTAAATATAAATATGTGCATGCATATATTTATATGTACGTTAAAAATTCAAACATTTTCAATTATCAACTTCCTTTTTACTTAATTAGTTAAAAAAAAGTTACGTTTGGTTGAACCCAGTGAATATGAATCCCACAGGACAGATTACAAAATTCATCCTAACGAAGAAGGTGCGATCCAGTTTGTAGCAAAAATACTATTTAAATTAAGTGCTACAACTGTTATTATTATAGGAATATTAAATTCATTGAAATTGATTAAAATGTGTTCCGTTTTGGCAGTATTCAGTAGCAAATGTTTCAAATTATATTCGTTTAAAGAGAATCCGAATCCAGAGCATATGTGTTCGTCAGTACTGCATTTCTTTTGATTGTGTGTAAAGTGTTACACATTGCACGCGTGGAATAACATTCCGACACATGATAATGCACAAAAGCTAACAGCTTGTAATATCTACAACGTAAATTGTCCTTCCTGGAGGACTTTTCGCAGACAACGTGTCGTATTCACGTATCTCAAGAGAGGAAATCCGGAAAAAATTCTCAACCACTTACAAACGAGGAGCTAAAAAGCAGAAGAATAACAGAATCTCCCGTTATTTAACAGTGGGTAGGATCGAACGTGGGACCTTCCGTTCTGAAAAACGCTGTCTCACCATTAGGATATGGCGATTCACTGACTCCAGATTATTGTTAATGATCAATTATGCAAATTTAGAGTGACGTAAATAAATGAATTATCAAATTTTTGAGTAATGAATGTCATGGTTGGAAAACATGAATGAAAAACCTGATAGAAATACTAGAAAATATATGATAATTCCAAAAATTTAACGAGAAACTTCGAATTACGTGTATAACATAGACAATAATACGTCTTTGTTTTTAATATTCAATGGAAAAACTATTTATTACTCATAGACGATGCATCTATCTTAATTTATATTTTTCAGCAGCAGGTACTGATGAGATCACAACAATTTTTAACAGTTTTCTTTAGCAAGGAATTATCGGAGAATATTTATAAAAATACTTAAAATACTCAAGATATCTTTAACATCTAAATTTGAAATATTTATAAAAAATTTTCATTCTTTTATGATTGGAACAAAATCGTCATCGCTGTATGTCAAGCAAAAAGTAACAATATTAAAGACTGGAAAAGCTATACTTTTCCTACAAACGATGAAATGACGAAATTCAATAGGAATTATTAGTTATATTCATTATAACTAATAGTTTATTACAACAAAATTTGTATATAGCAGTTTAAAAATTACTATAGTAGATTAGACACATTATGCATATCAAATAAATTCTTTGAAAAACATTTGAAGCTTAATAATTTCTAAACACGTTATATTTTAAGTTAACAAATATTAATTAATGATTTTAAATATATAATCAAAGATTTTCAATAAGTCAGTATTGTTTTTTAAATTTAATCAATTTTGAAACATATAATGAGATTTTACTGTTAATTCAGAAAGTAAATACACGTTGTAAGGTACACACATAAAATAAATACAACGCAACACATGTTGTTAGTTATTTTTTTAAATTATTAATTATAGATTTAAACACAATTTTTTTTAAAAAAAGTAAAGAATTCAAACATTAAAAATATTTTATATATTAATGTAAATTATGAGAACAAAATTTAAATTAGAAGCCAAACAGGGTATCCATTTACATTCGTCATCTTCTAAAATAAAATTACTTCAATATCAATTATTTCAAGCAGTTCTGCCGAAGGATTTTTAAATCCTTTCAGCTTTCTTATTTCTATGGCAATGTATTCATGGCACAAGCCTCAAACTATTTGTATTAAAATTAAGCAAGAAATTCTTCAATCTCTTTTCATTTAATTTTCCAGTGTTGTGAATTTGTTTTATTTAATAATTTGTTATTTGAGGTTTGTTTTCTTGGAACTTGTAAAAGCAAAAGGTAATGAGGTTGAGAAGTTTTAAATAAAACCCTGCCTGTTTCTTAACTATTAGCGATGCATTATCGCAATCAATATGAATAGCATAATACTTTGAACTAAAAATATTATATTATTTATCAATTCTGTTATGAGCTGCGAGACACTCCCATGTGATATAATAAATTAAAATCGCTTTTCTTTCTCTCAAGTACCATGGCATTTCCTTGAGTATAATGAAAAATATATTTTCCAATTCTGATTAACTATAAGCAAAACAATGGCATGGAAAAAACTGTATGACAAGATAGAAGCAATGTAGTGTGAAATTTTGCGGTATTCATATAGGTTAGATACAAAAACGAAAATTAAATAGTCTAGAATAATAAATTATAATATACAGTCTATACATATAATTCTGAAGACAATCCAGAAGTATAGAAATCATTTTTTTATTTAAAAAAATGATTTCTATGCAAAATGTATATTCCCCTTTAAAGTATAAATAAACATCTAAGAGTGATGCTGTTACTTTCGTAATTTTAAAAAAAAATGGAAATTAAATTTTAAAAAAATAGGTATTTTATTAAAAGTGTTATTTGTGTTGTAGACAAAGTTAATTAAATAGATTCATTTGATTGCATATCATATAACCATTTCATGCACAAATAAATCAGGTGATTTTACATGTAAATTCTTTTACAAGTACTTAAAAAGAAAGGAATTTCAAACAAATTTATTAAATATATGATAAAAAATGTTTAACTTAATAAAATTTCGCATCTTAATTTTCATAAATTACATAACATAAAGGAATTATATATTCAAAAGCTATGCTTATAATTATAATTATATTTTTATAAATATAATAAAATTTTAAAATAATAATATTAAAACATTTATTTAATTTATAAAAGAAGTAGATTAATTCTGTGTTTCTTTAAAAGTAAGAACAGAACGAGTACATGATTATATTATGTATAGTATACTAAAATAATGAAATTTTAAAAGAAAAATATTCGTTCCACATTTGATCCTGTTATATATACATACACACACGCACGCACACACACACATACATATATATATGTATATATATTCCTCATACAAATTTATGCATATACAAACTTATGATTCTTTACAATGTATATCAGCATCGTATGGAACGTACTATCAAGTCATAAGAGAGATTTATATAGAATTGATAAATCATTTGATAAATTTGATAAAAACTAATATATTTTCCTAATTCATTAAAAAATATAATTAACTACTAAATTATATAATTAACTACTAATAATACATTAACTACTAAATTTCGAAATTCGAAAAAAAATATCAGTTTTAGTGTCTATTGAAATATGAAAGATATTTCAAAATTTTTAGAAATTAAATGTTCTCTATGTATGAATAGCAAAGATTTTCATAACTTTTATGAATAAAAAAAATTACCCAAATAAAATGGAATTCAAAATAGTTATATCGAAAAAAAAAGAGCAATTTGAGAATATTCTTAAAAATAAAGTAACGATTTCGTGTCACAGCATAATTTATGTTCATTAAAATAGAAAATGAAAGTTCTTCCAAGGAATAGAATTTCAAAAGTTTTCATTATTCATATCAGATTAATCTTCTTCCTTTTTGAGCATCCAGATCAACACGATTAATAACCGCAGTCATTATTAATGCATGTTTAAAAGTCCGACCGTAACAGCATTCAACACATGTGCGTGAGACTGTGGCCTCAAGAATGCCCAAAAACCGAAATGCAAAAAGCAGGAATAAAAATTAGATGGATGGAACATGTAATGGAAGACAAGATAATGCGGGACAGCAGACGAGACAATAATCCAGCAGCAAACATATCACTCAACTCCGCTCATTTCTTTTTCAGCGTTCGATATTGAAGGCGGAGAATGATTAATAGTGCGGATGAAGAAAGATCGAGGGCCATGTTTGTTTATTAGCCCAGGCTCCCCAGATGTTCAGACATGAATGATGAAAGAGGAGAAAATGAAGGCAAGGCTTGCAAATAGACAAGACTCTGCAGGTAGATATCAAAAGCGAACTTATCTTCTGTTCGGAACTGATGTGGAAAAAAATTGTAGGCGATGAAATTGTGTAAATATCCTCTCAACATCTAAATCGAGCACACGATGCCACATTAATGTAAGGCATTCTATCACTGTTACTTTTTTTTACAAGATGAAATATAACTATTCAGTTCACTAGCTCAGTTCCAAAAAATTATTTTTCAGCCAGTGAGAAGGTAAAACATTGTATCATCTAAATTGACTTTAAACACTATATGAATAAAAATTTTCAATGTAAATTTTATAATTTCTATTAAATTTAATTCAGGTAAATAATTTCATGTTGTTAATGTACATGAAGAAAAATAATAACAGAAATTTTTCTGTATCACATTTATTCAAGATCACTTATATCTATTAAAATGAGAAGCTTGAAAAATGATATTTAAGTTTTAAGTAGTAAAAATGTGTTATATGGTAATTGAAATGTTCTACAAATCTAAACATACATATACACATGCATGCAAACATATATTTTTTAAAATTCTTTCGTTTAGTTCATATTAATTATAGCTAAGGTAAAAGAATGGAATTTGAAATTATGTTGAATTAATGCATATAATTCAGGGTACAGATGTCCAAAATTAAAATGATATAAAACTTCATCTCATTATTTGAAAAATATTACAGCAAAACTTTTATGCCATTTATTAGAGTAGTCAAGTAGTATAAAAATATATAAATGTCAATAATGACTTAAGAACAAAAGAGAGTATACGAGAGCCGAATTCATCATCACATTTAGCCTGTCAGTTATTAAATGTAACCAGAACCACGAAGGAAATTATTTTATTGTTCTAAAATAAATATTGTAATATTTCTTTATCATAGCTGCTAGTTCTTAAGATGATAGATAAAAATGGCGAGGATAATTGCTTCGCATGACTGCGCCAGAGAGGAAGATAATCGCATTAATATAAAGAAGAGCTTTTAATTACAATAATAACATTGTCTGAACTCGATGTCTTTTTTTTTTTTTGCAATCCCAATTTATAAACCCACAATTTTCTACAGCACTCACTTGCTAGGGTCACGCTAACGAAATAAATTTTTTTCTAAACTGGCGACAACTTACAGGGAACAAATGGGAAAATAAAGTAAGTATAAGTGGTGCATTCAACAGGCAACAGGGAGGATAGAAAAAGAAATTGCACGTTTGCTATTTATTTTCCACCATCGGAACATAAATTGAATTACGCATTCATAACTGCCAATGGTGGGCTGGTCACTCGGAGAATCATGATGTATCAAATGGGATGAAAAAGAAATTGCTTCAGGAAGGTCTCCCCACAGTTGCCTGAACGATCTTCTGATCATGATGGACGATCGAAAAATATCTCTTGACGTGCTTCAATTCTCTATCAAGTGAGCTCATTCTTTCAGGCAAAAAATAAAATAGATACAAATGAAGCAGATGCATTTTTTAAAAATGTGGATCAACGTCTGTTCCGCATTGCAACAGTTTCTGGAAGACTTTTCTTGTTACTGGTAAAGAACCCTGCATGTGTTTGACGTTTTCGTTAGTTGCATAGATAACCGGGTTATGATATGAATGAATGATTGGCGATAAAGCCCATCGAGGTTAACACTATGGTCGATTTCACGCGCATCAGAAATATAGGCTGAGAGCGCTCTTAAATATCTGGATGTACATTGCATGTTGATTAGTTCTGTCATAAAAGCATAGCAGCCCCATTGTTTCTTTAAATGGCTTCTTAATGTGATGACATGACCTTAGTTATGTCAGTTTTTCGGGATAAACGAATGATTAGTTTACATACCGGAGCTTCAAATGCAACAACGAACATCTGGACGGCTGTCTTGTTAGAAAATGTACCTTATCTTGATTGATTCTGTTTACCTGACCTACGGGTTATGCTAATAATAAATAGTTTAAAAACAAAGAACGATATAAAATAACTCTTCCCAGATTGTTTCTTTTTCTTCTTACGTAACTCAACTTTGGGAATGGCTTATTTCTTATTTTTTATTCTTTCTCTCGCAGTGAAGAATTTATGGCGTATTCAACAGCTCTTAATTGATAGCCTTTTCCTGGAACTCGTAATTTTTGTAGTGATTGGAAATTTAAAGTATTCAGACATCAAGCATAAAAAAAATCCTCTCGGAAATTTAAGGTTAAAAACAGATGCGAGTATGACATTATTAGCAAGAGTCTAGACGCAGGAAAGTAAATCTAGACGACTAAATCATTTACCATGTAATAGGAAGAGGCAATAGAATGAATATAAGATGGAACAATTAATTTAACTCAAGATAAAATATATTATGATGAAGTTTTCATAATGACGAATGATTAAGAATATAGTTTGCTGGTTTAAATAATTCATAAGATAAACTCCCTACTATATGTCTTTTTCTCTACAGATAGAATTTTTCACCATATCAAAAATACATAATATTTATTTGCTTATTATTATACTTAAGTAAACGAAAGAAAATTAAAAAAGTTATTATCTTACGATCATTCGATCTTTAGAGAGAATGATAACTTTTTTGAATATTTCAAAAATAGATGTCAACATTTTGAGTATAGCTAAGCACACACACAATGTGATCGATAATGAATTTATATTACTGAAAAATAACATAAATTATAAAATGAGCAGAAACTTTATAACGATAGAATGTTAACTTTTAGTATTTTGTGCTTAACTCGCGAATACATTAATTTAAATATTAAGACTTGATAGAAAGGAAGACCCAAAGTATAGCTTTACGATTTTTAATAGAAATATGTATAGCGTAAATTTTTGAGTTGAAAAGTTATTGATAAAGTATATTATGTATTAAAAATATAATATTGAATACATATTATTTCCGTTTTTTGATGCAAAATCTGTTAATTATTGTATAAAAAACTAAAGTTATACTGAAATGACAAAATATAAATATACGATAGTGAAAATGCAAGATATATATATTTGCGATATATGTTTGATCACTTAAGTATTTTTATATTGTAAACAGATTTTTTAAAATTTACTTTATAATACTTCTCATTATCATTCTTACCAACTCCAATTTAAATAATTACATTTTTAAAGTAGATAATTTTGCAAAAAAGTTTATTTATAGCAAAATTTTCTACCGATGCAAAAAAAAGAAAACACATTTTTATGTATATCAGTGCCTACTTAAAGAAAATCCGTAAAAATCACGAACCATTTTCATTTTTTTTTATTATTTTTAAAATCCAAATTTTCAATTAGAAAAATATTTAAAATAAATATTAATTTTTATAAGAAATAAAAATTTAAATTTTCATACGAATTACAAAGAACTTACACTGATTCTTTATAAAATCTATTTTGTTCACGTCGGTTATTAATATTTAAAAAAACAATTAAGTTTTAAAATGTTACAATAATTCAAGGATTCTATTAATACGATAGTTTGTATACTTAAAAGTTGCAAGATTAAATAAAACAAAAAGTTATCTGACATTAAAAATCTGTTACATATATATACATATATATAAAATTCAGAATCGGCTTATCATTTATAGTGCATTTTCTTTGTATTCGGTAATCTTTACATTTGCTATCAAAGTTAATCGAATATCGCAATGAATTTCTTAACATGTGCTGCCTAAACTTTGAAAATATTTGATTTTAATCCATTTTACAAGTGCATAGCGAATGAGATATTAAAAAAGCTAATTTTAATAATCAAGTATCAAATGTTTATAAAGATAAATCAATTATTTTTAAACTAACAAAATAATCTTTTCGGAAAATTTGGGAAACATTAAATTTTAGTTATTAAGCTAAAAAAGAGTCAAGATGATGCTGAAATCAAAATGAGAACATGAGTAAAGTTAGTTTTCCTAAAATAATGTCAATAAAATTTAGAGTATTCAGATAATGTATATTACGAAAAAATATGTAAATAAAATATATCATAAAGTTTATAAAAATGGGAAATAATAGTTTTTTTAATTTACTTATAAAAAATTCTATCGTTCATACTTTATATAAATTAAATTGATTCCTAAACCTTAAAAATTTAATTATTTTTATGTATATGCAATACCATACAGATAATGCAATTTATAAATTTCGATTATATATATATATATATATATATATATATAATATTTATTAGCATTGAAAAAAATCGGAAAATTTATTTTTAAACATTTATAAAAAAAACAGTTTTCATGAAAAATCATTTAAGCGTTTAATTTGCTTAAGTTAATAAGTTAAGTTTTTGTTCAACTAAATCAGATCAAAATCATAGATTTCACATTATCATTACTTATAAAACAACCCTTATTTTAATTGTCATATGAATATAACGGCATTTTACCAAGCAATGGTAGAAAACTGTAACAGCTATGTATAAGAGAAATGTTAAGGCTTAACGCACTAGTAACACAATTTTCTCTTGCACAAAGGAAACCTAAGGAAAAAAAGAAAAAAAATAATCGCAGTTCACTTCCATTGAATTCATATGACAGCACTTCCGGTACCTATACTCTTTCCTTACCCTCTTTTTTCCCTCAACCCTTTCACTTAACCTCCCCTTTAACTCTTTTCTTACGTATAACCCTTGCGTCACTATGATTAGGGGAGCGCCGATTCGAGATATAGACTGCGGAAGAATGAAAAAATACTTCCCATGGACGTAAAAAAGGGTATAACGAATGAAGAAAAAAAAGGCGAAGATTTTGGGGGTGGGCACGACGTGGTTACCATCTGCTAGATGAGAAACCAGGCAGCTGGGATAACCAAGGAATCACATGCACCCTTTCTCTGGGCCTCCATCTTTCTCGAAATTTTCGCGGGACAACGCATTTAAGTTTCTTTTCTCTTTTTTTTTCTTTCTCTCTCTAAAGAATTCTCGATAGCATAGTAGAAAACGAAGATGGACAGCCCTCGGGCTGACCGAGAAATGACGGAGCCAACTTTACATGTTTCGTCATACCGAAAAAAAAATCCAATTTGTCAAGTGTTTTATCACAATTTACAAGAATGGATGGGGAGGGGGATGTAGCAAAGTTTAATTCTTGTTTTTAGATCTCATTTTTTATTATTTTTCAAGGAGATATTACTTTTAATTCCATGGTAGCTGATAATTTGATCTACACGTTACTTTGGGTCTATACAGAAAAAAATGAAAAATAAATATATAAAATAAAAAATAGATAAAAAAAATAGACAAGAAATTTCATAACTTTCATTAATTAATCAGAAAAACAAATGATTAAATACATAAAACGCAAGTTAAAAAAATTATGTATACTATTTATTTAACAATTTTAGAAATTACATAAAATCATTTAAAAAACAACATGGAAAAGAGCATTTTATAATATTGATAATTATTATTGCATTGAAGCCAGTGCAATAAGCATAGTAAGAACTAAATTTCTTTTATACTAGATGATATTTATGAGAATTTTGAATCAGAAATGAGTGCTTGGGCTACGCGCTATGTTATCTGCATTTTAAATGAACTTAATTGCGTTATGAAAGAATGGTTAACATAATTTGACTTGGCATTAAAAGTGCTAAAAATATTGAAGCAAATAAAAATCTATAACCATATATTATTATAAGCGCTTTCCCCCTATATCACTTTTTAGAGAATAATTGAATAAAAATCGGGAAAATATATTTGAAACAATACCCACGGATAAAACGAAGCCTTTGATGATTTTTAATTTAATCTTTTAAAATCTAAAAGAATATGAATTATTGTCTCATATATTCTTATAATACAAGTATTTTAGGTACACAAGAATTTATTTTAATCTCATAGGGATATCAGAAATAATCAAAAATTAAGATGAGACAGTAACTGACTAATATAGAAACATTTTCGTGAATACGGATGAGTAACTTTTTTCTAGATTTCATACAAATATTTAGCAGTTAGTAATGACTGTTATTATACTTTATATAAAGCTAATTTTTTTAACATAAGCAAAATTTTCGAAATTTAATTGTTACTTTTATAGTTTTGGTATGATAAGTTTATCATTACGTATATCGTAATAGCAATCAGTAGGTAATACTGACAACACAAACCCAATAATCTTTAAATAATCATGATAAATATCACTAAAAATGGAAGATGTTTAGTAGGATTTGTTTTATTAAAGCGCACTTGCAATATTAAAAAAAAAAATACGATTTCAATGCAATGATGAGAAAAAATAAATAGGAAATATTCATGATTCAGATTTTGGTTCTAGACTAAGGATTTTTGGAAAAGGTGGCGCTACGTCCGTTATAGGGAATATCGGCTCGGTAACCAGGTGACACAGATTCCTTTAAAGGGAAAAGACAGGGGGATAGTAGAACCCACCTGAGACTTATGAGCGGAAGTGCAACGAATTTCAGAAAGGGATGGGGCACGACGAACGGGTTATAGCTGAAGAACAACACCCTGAAGGGCGTTAAAGGTTTCCATCGATTCCTTGTCCTTACCTGCGTTCATAGAGTAAATCTGTAAGAAATATTTCAGAGCGGAAAAAAAATCTGGATATAACATAATATTCTTCTTTGTATAGAAAAATAAATACTTTATAAATTTGATATACTAAATAGAAAAGAATAATTTATTTTTTTTATTTTAAAGATGAATATTCTGATGTGCTTAGAAACACAAAAAATTAAAAATTTATAAATTTAGTGCAGATATTTATTATTTCCTTTAAATATTTAATGGGTGAGTTAAAAAAACTAGTTTTTAATTTTCTGTTATCTTTATCGTTTAAAGAAAATTAAACATTCTTTTGATGTATATCCTAACTTGCTTGATAAAAAATTCACTTCATTGACTGGGTGACAATTCGATCCTAATAAAGCAAAAATAAATAAATAATAATAAAGAAAAATCATAGTTATAACATTTATCCGAATACAACATGCATCTAGACCGAAACGTATTTGGGTGGAACACGCTCGTTTGTTTAAGTATTAAAACGAATTTACCAGAGTTAAGGAAGGAAAACGAGGCACTGTCTTACACGAGCTTTATGTTGTTGTTATCGTGGGCCAGCTAATCTGGCATTATGGGGTACGCTGCTCCATTTTTCCGACTGAACCATATTTAGGTGTGGAGTCAGACTTCTTCAGTACACACATGCCATAGATAGCCATTTATAGGGTAGGCAACCATTCACAACCCATTTAGTCAAGGAAAGGACAAAGAAAGGATAGATAGAGAGAGAAAATACATCAATGCCCGAACCGTGATTCGAACCCAGGACCTCCCTATCCACAGTCATGCAAGCTGACCACTAGACAAGTTGGGCGGTACACGAGCTTAATAATTTGTATGTGTAGAGCATTCAATTGGCCAGCAAAATCTCAGTGCGTAGCTTTTGCCCAATATCGATGCATAAGTACAAATATTCAATGATCTCCATGAATGTCAATGATCAAAATGAGTTACCACAGAATGTTTTAGTAATGGGGATAAATTTTATTTTAAGCTTAAGACAAAGATCCCTGACAATTGTTTATTTAGAATAAATAAAATAAATTCGTTCATTATGGCTGGATTATTGTAAATAGATAGATAGATGGAGGTCACTTAGAATTTTAACAATTATATAATATTATTATACAGTATTTTTCTCATATTAATAGCTTATAAGATTATATTTCATATTGCTTTATGTTATATGTAACTAGATTAATGTTTGAAAATGTTAGCTATAGTAAGATTAGATTATATCAAACGAAATTCATAAATTACTAATAAGTATTTTATTTCTGATATATTCAAAAAAATATTATCTTTTAACATTTTATATGTTTTACTGCTGTTTTTTTAATAAAAAGGAAACATTTTTGCATAAAACTAAGCCAACATTTATATATCAATCTTAATCATATTGTTAAATAAATTTGAAGGTGCTTACACAAACGGTTCTAAATTATTTTCTTTGACCTTTTTGTGAAAAGTAATTGAAACAGAAATTATATTGCAATATATTAAAAGCAAAGCGAGACAAAAAATTCATATCCCAAACTGTATTAAAAATAGAAATAAAAAATCAATAAGGAAAAATCAATTTTAATGTGTCCCCCATAAAAATGATTGAAGGCATAAAATACTTATATTTTTAAGAAGTAGAAGAAGGCGATTTATGAATACACAAACAACAGACCTCATTCTGACCATACGCATACCACTACATCGACCGACCACCCTAAATAAATAGGAAAATATATTTCCCCGGCAAGAGGAAATTTCCGAACGTCTTTCTTCGGTCACAATTACGATCGCAAGGCATTTTTCAAAGACGCGGCAAGAGAAAAACTGGCATAAATTATGGCGCACGACCTTTCCCACCCCTTTCCTATCCCCCTTTATTCTTTTTATCTATTCACCATTCCTCCCCCCCCTTTTCTCTTCCATTCGCTCTCCCATCCATATCGGCCGAAACGCATCGGCCCAAATCTCTCCGTTCATTAACTCACTGCTCGGTTGTCATGGCAACGGGAAGACCAAGAGCTATGCGTTCGTGAGGGATGGGGATGTTTCTAAGCTGGTGGATGGATGCGGACTGGGGAGATTACTAAGCATATTGAAGGAGTTTAGTTCTCGAGACAGGAATAGGAGAAGTTATAGGCGCTGTGTTTTATACACTATTTTGCGAGTGGATTTATCGATATCATTGAACCCCAACACAAAACTTTGAAATAATATATTTCTCTATCATCAGTAAATACGTAAAGAAATTACGAAAAAAAGAAAGTTCCAAAGAAAAAATAATTATTTCTTTGGAACTTAATAGATACCAAAATAACTAAATACGATTTTTTAGTTATTTTGGTATCTATTAAGTTCCAAAGAAAAATACCATTTATCAACTTCAGCATTGAAATTAATTGATGGATCATAGAAACTTTTTAGAAAAGAAAGTGCTTAAAATAATTTTTAAAAAGTAATTCGATAATTATTTATAAATTTCAAAATACTGAATTATTTTTAGGTAAAGACAAATAACTTATTTCTTTTAATTTCACTTTCTAAATAGAAGAATGAATGAGTGATTTTTTTATTAATGTAAATAAATGAACGAATGATTTTATTACCATCTGTTATACGTGCATTTGCAGAATGGTGAATGTTATGATAAAGAGAGCCACATTCAGAATTACTGAAACTGAAGAAAGTAATAAAAATATTTAAAATATAGAAGAATATGTAAAATTAACGAAATGAGAGGAGAAAAATGTAATACATAAAATGTTTACGGTATGGATGTATGTTTCAATAATTAATAATAGCTAAAGAAATGTACTGAATAAACTATACATATGTATTTTATAAAATACTTGATCAAAAAATAAAACAACTATAATACAATGATTAAAACGATACATGGGACTTCATTCATATAAAATAAGTAATCTTATTGTATAGTTATCATATTTAGAAACTATAATAAATGATTTTTTGCAAAATGATACGTGCTAATTGTTAAAATATACCTTGTACAGCTTAATCCAATTAAAAGTACTTGATTTAAGATGGTAATTTATTTTAAATATAAATTGATTTGAAGTTATAATGTTTTGCTCAGGTAAAGAGTTCACCTTTACAGGAACACTTATGCAGCCAAGTAAAGGATGTCTTACAAACATTGGATGGAAATACTTGAATTTAAATAAGAGTAGTTTAAAAGGGAAAATGGTTTGCTTGCTTTAAGAGCGATTAAAGTTTACCATTGATGCTTTTCTATTAAAAATATAAGTTTTGCAAAATAAGTCTGAAAAACAATAAATATAAATTTGATTAGAAGTTCAGTAGAGTGAACTTTAAAAAATAATGACTTATTATCTTCTATATATGGGAAAGCAAGTGAAACTTGGGAATTAAGATAAAAAAATTAAGTAGCTTAAGAAGAAAAATGTAGAGATATTGCAGTGTTAAACATACTATAACAAGAATTTAACACAATCAAAAGATGTCTCTATTTTTTATTGTAGTAACATACGGAAATGCATTAATTATTTATTGATTTTACAACTGAACGAAATTTAGATCAGATAAAGCTAATATCTGAGTAGAAATGCAAGTTACCTTACGGAAACACACATTTATTGTTATTGACAATTATATTTCTGATAGTAAAATAAAAGACTCGTGCAACATAAATATTTTGATTTTTTTAATTCATATAAAAATAATCATGATTATTTAATTAAGAAAGTTAAAATAGGAGAAATAAATTTTCTTATACTTTCTCCTTTTATAGGTTTATTGGTACTAACTTTTCTAGTGTCTCAACAGCTTGATAATTCTCAGTTGCGAAGTAATAATTTACATCCTGTAGTACTACATTTAAAGTGATACATTGTAATTCACGACATTTTTCACATCCAAAATAAGAACTCTTTGTTTCATAAGGCATTAAGTTTATAATATATTTAGATAATTGAAAAAAATCATTTTCGTAAACTAAAAAATTTAAAAGCACCTACAAGTAGACAAGATAATATGGATTAGGTTGACTGCAAAAGCCTGGAAATTTAAATCATTGGTGGTAAAAAAAGTAACTCTAATTTCCACTAACAGTTAAAAGTTTAAAAAACTGAAATAATCTTCTTGCCTTTTTAATACATAAATCTTGAAGAAATAACTCCAGAATAGTATATAAAAGAAATTAATTTTCAAGGAAACGAAAAAGGAATAAATCTTATCATGGAAGTAAATTTATATGTTGTTGATTGAAATAAATAAGATATTTGTGCTTATACTATAAATTTCAAATATTAATTTTTTGTTCCCTGTAACTTTAAAATTTCGTTTACTAGTTGAAAGGCCATTTTAGATTAACTTCTAAGAACACTTTTGAGAAATAAAATTTTAATTATTACATACTAATATTTGTGAAAATAACTTCAACAGAAGATATTTTAAAAATTTTAAATACGTATAAATCTCTATTATTTTATTTTTTTATCTAAAAAAATTTAGAGAACGCGAGAATTTTTAAAGTATCGATTTATGTTCTTCCTTTTAAGCAATCATTTATCTCTTTTCAAATTTTTCTCAGGAGCTAATAAGCCAGTTGGAATGCAAAAGAGAATAAATATTCAACAAATCCTCCTTCTTCATTTTCCTAAGTCCGGCTCTTAGAGGAAAACACTGAGAAACAAGCGAACAACTTCAGAAAAGCACGGCACTTGCTTGGACCTTATCCAAATCTCTGCCTGCGGGGGAGGGGGCGTTGGAGCGGGAATGGACGACCTTGAAGAGAGAGTCGGCACATAGCCTTGGGGGGGGGCTGCAGATTGCTCTAATTGCTCAGTAATTAACCTTCCCCGTGATGACTTTCGGATAATTAACGAACAATGACTCGAACGTCTGTGGTATCGCCGCTTCGGTGGGGGTGAGGAGGGAAGGGATTGGTCGTTAAAATTCCGTTTCTCCGGTGGCAACAAGAGGAATTGACCGATGTTACAGCACGAAGTGAGATTGCTGTTTAGTTTTGTGGAATCGAAATTAATTCCGTCCACTTAGCGGAGTTAAAGGTTTTAAATTTAAGAGAATTAATGGGAAAAGGGGAGATTTGGGAATGGGTAGAACGAGAAAATGCGCCTTTTCCCTGATACACTAATATACTCTGAATGCCACGAGGAGTATATTACTGCGTTTGAAAGACAAACCATTCATTACACCAACGTCCAAGTCGTTTGATTTTTGATTTCTCTGGAAGTCACAGAATTTGTGTGTAACACGCATCTAATATTTAATTACACGAAACAACACATTTAAATGCGCTAACAAGCCCATTTTATAAAAGTTATTTTTAAGTATTTAATTTACATCACAACGAATGACATCGCAATACATGTGCTAGAATTATAATAGTCTCGAGGAAAATTTAATATTCATGCCATAGTAATACTATTCATAAATTAAAATTTTTTGTTTTAAATCCAAAGTACAAACATTTATTACAAAATACACTTTATAACCTATCTTCTCAATCCATAAAGAAAAGCATTTTTGAATACATTCAATGGTTTGACTAATATATTGAAGAGAATATCCTTTTTGAGTGCATTCATATTCCTTTTAAGAAATTGTCAATGAAACCGAAGATAGTAAAATCTAAAATAAACAAATAAATCAACACTAGGAAAAATGAAGAAACATTGTATAACCCCCCCCCCCCGGGAAACATTCATTTATTTCAAAAGAAAACACATCCTATAATGCAGAAATGGCTTCAGGAACATAGATACCCATTTATCGGATATCGTGTACATAATGTTCCATAAGCATAATATATTTCTCTTCTCGACTCGTAAGATAATCAATAGAAATATAAAAGAAATCGATATGTTGTTCATGTAAATATTGATTTTCAGTATAAGGTAAACAAGTTTAAGTATGACATTTCAATTTCATCATGTATGTAAAACAATTACTTTTTCTTTAGAAAAACGAGAGAAATCAAACTTCAAAGAAGATTCTTTATTAGATATTTAATAGCTTTACATTAATTTCTTTTCTCCATTTTCCAATAAATTGGTGGATGGAATTGAAATACAAGAAATACAATTTAAAATAATGACATGCAATTTTAAAATAAATCACAATTTGATTTTGAGATATTACTTAACCATCTCAAGCTAGCTAATAAAATATAAATTTAAAAATATTGAATTCCAGAATATAATTGTTTATATATTTTATTGCTATTTCGAAGATTTTCATTATTACTTTGTTTATACAATTTGTTTTAAATATTTAACAATGTTCAACACAAACTAAACTATTATTACGATATCAAGACTATCATTAAAAGGAACTAAAATTATATAATTTGACATTCGTATCTGTTATGAAATGATTAAATTTCTCCAGTGGTAACAAGAATGTACGAGGGTGAATAAAGATTTAGAGAACGAGACTTTATTAAAGGATCAAATAACAATAGCATAAATATTGGTAAGAACATTCCACTACTTGGCTTTGTTGTTACTGTATATATTTTAAGATTCGAGTATGTTACATTACATTAAAGCCAACAGTTCCTGGGTATAATTGTATATACCTCCGTAAAAATAAAAAATAAAAAATAAATAAAAAAATTAGCCAAAAATTTTGATTTAAGCTATTTGTTTATAAGAGTGTTACTGAAAGATCTGTGCCGTAATAAAATAATAACATGATTGGCAACCCTTCTCACACCATTTTATAAATATTCAATGAAAAAATACAAGGAAATTTCTCTATTCTTATGAACAGATTACTATAGAATAATCATTAACAACATTGACTTATTTATAAAATGTATTAACATAAATTAGTTATAAGTTAAAAAAAAGTGTTCGAGGGAAGAAATAACTATCAATTTGGAAATTTAATCAGTTTTACAAGTATTATAACCTGGACCACCCTATTTTCGCTATGAGATCAGCAAGTGTAAAGTCACGAAAATTTGGAAAAAGGTCAATAACACTTAATTGAAAACAACATTTAACTCCACTCTCATGTCTGGGTGAATTATGTTCTATAGTGGAGATGCTCCTTAAAGTCGGATAAAAATGGAAGTAATTACACGAGGAGTTATAATGAAAAGAAAGCACACGTGTTTTTCTCCCTCCATGTTCAGAATATTAAATTCTTTTACTGACCTCCACGGGCCTGAGGAACATAAGCTGAAAAATAAGATTTCAAATAAAAGACCCCATAAATCATTTGATTCACACACGTTGAAAACCTTTTCCTCACGACTGGAACAACCAAGAGAATACCAGCTTCTTGAAGAATGAAAAATGATTCTGAAAATAGAATCTTGCACTTCCAACAAGTAAAGTACGTATTATTAACGTCTCGTTGCCATTTCCTTTTCTCTTATTTAAAAAGATCATTTTCCATGTTTCAAGGGATCATCTCCCCCAATCATCAATTATTATTACTTTTTTTTAAATCTTCAGCTGTAAGCAAAGTGTTAAAGAATCGTTTGCCAGTTTTCAGAAGTTCATCTGGCACGTTCATCATTTTTTGTTTTTCTTTGGCAACAGAGTGGTTACAAACTCCACCTCCATTGTCACGTTCCATCTGTTTAAAAAGTGGTAATTAAGTTTCGTTATCTGTCATATTAGATTATATTGTTCCATGTTCGTTATTATGTTTGATTTACTGATGCACCGAGTGGCCGTATTGGGAATGAAAGTAATGAATGAGGAAACACGAAGAAATAAGTAGTTTATGGAAACAGAAACTGCACGACTTACAAATTCCATATCCTTTGTGAAGGAATGGATATAAAAAATCTTTATTGAAATTTCATTTTAATATTAATATAATGTATGAAAGAGGAATGTTAACTCCTTCATCTTAAATAAAAATATGTATATTTATTTAGATTTCTTGAAATGTAGATAGAAAATCCTTATTAATTGGAAATTATATTGTATTAGAAACAATCTATCAGATATTTAAATTTTTTATTAAAACGTGATTAGCATTTGTTTGTGTATGTAGAATGCTAAATATTGCTAATAATTAACAATAAAGAAAAAATTTAAACGAATTGTAAGATCCATTGAAATAGTTTTCCTCAAATGAAGTTCATAATTCGAAGAAATGCTAAAAATATTATATATTGAAGCCGAGAAGCTAAAACGAAATTTGTGTAGTTTTATAATGTTTCTATGAAGAAAAATATCTGTGATCGTTTTTGATAGAATATTTAAAACTTTTGTGATCGATGGAGGATGTAAATATATAAATAAGATTGATAATTACTTGTTTCGCGCTTTTTGACTTAATAGAGATTTATGATTGCTGCTAATTAATTATAATGTAAAATCATAATACCATGAATGAAAATAAATTACAAATGATAAAATATTCAAATTTCTGAAACTTTAAAAAATTTTAAAAACTCCAGTCTTAACAATTAATTTTTAAAAGCTTTATAAAAAAATCTTAATAGTTAGCACAAAAAGAGAGGGAAGAAAAAGTATTCTTTAAAATTCATCTGTACAAATAATAAGTAATAAAATGCTCGTTAAATGTGGAGATAACGCTATATTTCCTTTTCTATTTAGATTTGCAATTTTAAAATATAAGTGCAACATGTTCTTGAAATATTAACTCGTTTTTTAAAATGATGCATAAATTCTGTATAATATATTTGAAACTTGCATACAATGTAATTTTTTGTTGTTTTTCATTCTTAATGAATTTTTTATGCGTACAAAGTCAATTTAATTTGGGGACGCACCCAGCTTTCTTATTTTAATTATAAAATAAATTATATTTTAATTCGAAGAAAACCACTTCGATGCGATGGAATATTTTATCTCCAAACAATAAAAAATATCTGTAATGAACAAAAAAGTCTTTCCTACAATTTATCAAAAAAAATGTAGCTACGTGTATTGAATTTAAAATGAATATTTGGCAAAGAATTGTAGAAATAAGAAAGTTAATGTTTCTTATTGTTATTTTTTAAATAAAAGCATTATACTTTTTTGCTGAGTGAAGAAGTATATATAATTACGTTATTTTATCTTCAGTTTATAAATGAATGATGAAATTGAATACTAAAACTGTTTAAATAATTCATTTTGTCTCTGTCTTGTTTTACATTTAGATCTTTGTTGAATTGTTGGGAAACATAATATATGACGAATGATCTTTGTAAATATTAAACACTGTCAAAAAGAGGCTCACGCAGTAACATTGTAGAAATTCACCTTCAGATGGGATTGCGATTATATTTGTCATTGGGAAAGGGTTTCTTCGAGGAGCAACGAACGGAAATGAAGATTTCAATTGTCGAACCAGGAGCCCCCTGAGGGTGGTCTATAGCAGCCAAGGCGGTGCGCAGGGGACCGTTTTTATCAAACAAAAACAAGACCCCACACCATTACAGGCTTATTATAATTCTAGAGGACAATGCTGATCCCGAGTTAATGATGTCTAATGGATTTTTCAAGTATTTCGAACGCAGAGTAAGTACTGGAAAAATCGATTTTTTCATGTAAGGAAATTTCATTCGAGCTGTGCTGCTTCTACGCTAACATACGTGATCACCATGACAAGCAAACATTTCTCAACAGTCTTTCATCTGTGGAAGAGACGTTCTGCAACAAACAGTTCCTTTCTCTTACAATCAAAGGTTCCTCTCTGTCACTGCGGCTGAAGTGAGAGGATTAGGTGTCAGTCATCGCCTGATTTTCCTTGAACTTCTTCAGGAAGGAAGAAAATAAGAAATTTTCAGTTGAAAAACTATTAGAAGGACAATTATATGCCAAATTGCAGGAATAGTCAGCTTTCTTTTGAAGCTCAGAAGAATACAGAATTAATGGGGCAGAAGATATACCTAAAAAGCCCTCAGGATTTTTCTTTTCTTGTTTTTCATTGTTATTAGCGATCATGAAATAAAAATGACATCCAATGAAATTAATCATAAAGATGCAATGTTCTTCACGTTCATTCAGAAAATACAAATTTAAAACTTCAAATTATGTTAATTTAAATCGGTCTCTTTGGGGTTAGAGGTTTATGGTGGTCAAGCTAAGTTCAGTTTCTATGTGTAGGATGTGGAATATTTTTTAAATCAGCTTATATGTGTGTGTGTTTAAAACAACACTACTACACTGGTTGATTTTATCAGGTTCATAGAGCTGAAAATATTTCATTAATTTATCTACTTCAATATACATAAGGGATTTTTTGCAGTAATTAATTTTTACGGCTTCTGATATCAATATAATTGGACGAAGTTTACTGCCACTGATAAGTGACAAAATCATCGATTTTCAAGAAAGGACCTGATTGTCAAAAACATTGATTTAATTTTAAGATTATGGATATTATATTAATATTACTATACTTGCATAAGTCTTATATAATACTAAGAAAATTTTTCCATTAAATATAATTAAAAACGATTATTGCACGCGATTTATCAAATTTTATAAATAATAGATAAGTTAATAGTATTTAAGGATGCCATCGTTTCAATAGTTCAGTATGGTACCACGATTTTGCTAACAGGAGTCAGGAAAATTAATTAATACCAAGATTTTCAACTATCTTGAAGCAAGTTAAGCACAACATTAAATATAAATTGCATAGTAAGCCTTGCATGCTTTGAATTTATTCAATGTCAACAAATACAAAAAAAAAAACTTGTTGCTTTTATTTTAAGATAGTACATGTGTGTCTCGAAGAGTTAATAATTTAAATTTCTTCCCTTGAGGAAATTTTATTCTAGGAATTAAAAAGGAATTTATGAAATACTTACATTAAATACAACTACATAAATTAAAATCATAAAATTAAATATAACGAATTAATTAAATTAAATAATAAGCTAGACTAATTAAATTAATTTTCTAGTTTAAATTTTTTAACTCTAATTGTAAGATGTAATTGGATTTCAAAATAATTAACAAATAATTAATTAGAATTTAATTTTATAATTAATTAATTAATTGGAGTTTAATTTTATAATTATTTAATTGGAATTAATTTTTCAAATAACAAATTTTAATTTAATTTTCCAATTAATTATTTAGCCACACATTAAACTTACGTGAAATTATTTAATCTAACTATTTGAAACTAAAACTGTGACACGACAGCCCATGTGATCCAAGACCTACCGTGTCCATATCTGTTTTCACGATAAATGGCTGTTGGGTGTGAAGTATATATCCCGGTTAGGAGGTCAGCCTAAGCGTTCTACCAATTTATAAATAAATATACATATATATAGGTTAGTGAAATATATATATAACCAACTCAACAAGTGGTTATATTTTTGTTTTATTGTCGCTTTAATGTCTATATTTACTCAAATTAAGTTAAAAGATAGTAATCCAACAAAAGATGCAATTTCAGCTGTCACGAAAAATCGTATTAGTTAATTCTCCCTATCCATAAGAATTCTGCTCTACAGTTGTTAGGAAATCGGAGATAGTTCATAGATTTTGCCGGAACTTGAGATTTTAAGGTTTCCGATCACTACCCCAAACTTCTAAGAGTTAAAATTCTTTTTTTTTTTTTGTCTTCGCTCTAACAGGATTCTTTTCCCTTTCGATTTTGTTGTAGAGTTCAGAAGGGGTTACAGGGGGTGCCCGAAAGGGTGCCGTTTTGAAATTTTACAAGCGTCGTCGTTCACATCTGGGATGGCTGTGACGTCATCTGTTGAGGGTATACAACCCTTCCATATGGTAGCGGATTTGTTTTTTTAGGGAATTTTATTGTTGCGCGATCATCACCCTTTGAGTTCGTTGGCCTAATACCAGGGTAAAAAAGGGGTAATGCACTCGTTCTTTGACCTTAAGTCAGGAAGTGGACTGTAAAAATTTTGATTTTAAAATGAAATTTAAAACGAGGATGCGCTGCATCTGATCCACTTTTTTCTTACGTATGCTCTTTGTGCCTCTGTTATTTCAACAGCAGAGAAAAATACTAAAGAAAAATCTTCCTTGGAGCTTTATGGCTTACATGGTATAATTTTTTTGTTATTAATTTATGACATTTTTAGAATAAAATATGTTAAGATTTATTGTAAGAAATCTATTTGCATTTCTGGATACAATATACATGAAGATTTAAAAATATCTCAAATAAATTGCGCTTGACCAAAACTTCTCGCAAATCCAATTTTAATCTAAAAATTTAAAACGCTTTTGATTAAAATCATAATTTCAAAGTCAAATATTCTCAGTTAAGTTATTGATTTCAGACCATTCTAAATTTTTTTTATAAAATATTAAATTGTTATTCGAACACAGTCGTAAATAGTTATATGCGGTAACTAATCAATAAATCATTTATATATTTCGTAACCTTTATTTTTTATCAGAAAAATGATAAAATAATCCAAAACTACTCATCAAAATAACATTATTATTATATTGAAATAAAAATATATTATCATATTTCATTCTTCTTTATATAAAGAGAAATAAAAGAAATTCCAAAACCATCAAGTAATGCGTATCTATTTCATGAGATTAACATACAATTAGTTAAAAAAGTTTCCCGATTATCTGACGAAAGCTTACATACAGTAATTCTGATTAAAAAAACATACTTTTGATTCATTAAATAAATCTATTATTAAGAATATGTTTTATTTGAAATTTTTTATGGATTGATGATAAAAATTTTAGTTTTCTGTTTTTTCGTTGCTACATGATAAGAAATAATAGTAGTTCAGCGTTTACTTATTTGGTTAATTTTTTAAATTAGAGACACTGATAACTTATATTTTGATCAATAAATATTGAACAAAACAATCGCTTTTTCACAGTGTACATTGACCACATAATAGATTTTTCAATAAAACTATGTGTATTTTAATACAATTATATATATATATATATATATATATATATATATATATATATATATCTTTATGTATTAAGTATCTGTCATTAATGCCAATAAAAATTTTTCACCATGTAAAAGCTTACATTTCACATTAATAAGATAAGGTAATAAGCATTTAAAATTATTTTAAAATAATTTGAAACAATTTTTTACAATGCTACTTAAATAAAAGAACTTTTTTGTCCAAATAAATGTTGTATTTAAGGCGAAGCCTTGAACTTTTAAATTAAAAAAAAATTACATTCTTTTTTATGAAATATTTTTTAACCAATAAATGTTTCAAGAAACAGATTAATTTTTTGTTTCTCAATATATATATATATATATATATATATATATATATATATATATATATATATATATATATATATATATATATATATATATATATATATATATATATATATATATGTTATCTATATATTACAATTAATCAACCTTGTATTTAAATATCATTTATATTCAGAGTTATACATCAGTTTAAGTAGTATGTTCTCAAGACGCAAGTTTTTTTTTAAATTTTTTATACAGTTTTTTTCTCCATGCTTATATAATAATAAAGTTTTTAAAAAATTAGAGAAATTTTAATTTTAAAAAAGGAATAAATTAGAATCCTTGCTATTGTGAATTATTTCAGAACTTCTTATTTATCTGGTAATAATAAACCCTCTTTACAATAAAGAACAGGCTTTATAACTTTATAAAAATTATTATTATTATATTTTTTCTCTGCCTTACAATTAAAGCAGTAAATAAATTTATGCTCATTGAAGAAAGCATATATTTATAAACTACTCATTTGTTGTTAGCTTCAACTATCCTTTTGAAATAATTATTTTTCATGATTTCATTTTTACGTTTAATATGGTCAGGATGCAAAATATAGAATAATCCGGTAAAGCTTTTTGTTGATGCACACTTACAATTAATTCAATAATGTTTCTTGTTTATATGAAACACAAATTATTAATTTTTTGATCTCCTGATTCAGACTTTTATCTTCTTTTTGAAGAAGTTGTAACACAATATTATTTATGAAAAATAATTGCAGTACAATTAAGAACAAAAATTATTTAAATGGATTATCGTGCAAAAATAAAATTATCGTGTCTTATTGTTAAGTCTTATTTTTCAACAATTAAAAAATAAATAGAGTTAAAAATGACTTTTAAAGAAACTTTATCTCGTTATATAATTTGTGTATGTCATATTGTATTTAATAATAAACTTTCAGGATAAAGCTTTAAAATTTTTATAACTATATGAATAAATGAACTTTAAAAATCAATGTGTATTGTTAGAACTTATGTATAAAGAGATAAAATCATATTAAACTGCTTTTTAATAAACTGAACTTTATTCATCTTATTAGTCATAAACTATAAACATTCTAATTTCTTCAGTAGAAGAATTTTTCAGCGAAAATATTGATATTTTTTCCGAGTCGAAGACATAAAAGGATTCACTTTTGGAAAATGGATTATTAAGGAAAGTATAAACTCTTTCACAGCCTCAGCAGTGCTTAGGATTTTTTAAATAATGATGAGCTGTTCCTTAAGACTTTGTACAAACAAATCAAGGATCCATCTGTACAGCATCCGGATTCTTGTTCAATGCCCTTGTCCCCTTGAATCAACTGTTTAGGAAACACTATCTGGCAGACAATAAAGCGTCTTCTATCTTAAAAATTTTTCAAGCAACCCTTTCTACGAAAAGTGTCTGGAACAAATCTTTCAAACAAAGAATCTCCAGTAAAGCTCGAGCAGACATTTATAATTTAAATTTTTTGTTCTTAAAATGCAGTTAAATTTTTAGTTTCGCAAACACAGTATATTCAGTAAATAAATCTATGATATATTATTTCTCATTTGAATATTACGATCTCATTTGAGTAATACGATCTCGTGCGTTTGAATTTTAAACAGAACACATTATTTAAATTTCTCCCATTATTTGTATCTTCTCATAATGTGTGTGTGTATTTTGTAAGAGAAATATAAAAATTATGCCTTAAAACATATAGAAATTTCTCCTTAATAACTTACTATAGAGCTCCCTAAAAGGATAGAATATCCAGTGCTCATATCTCTTTTAAATTCATCATTGTCTTTTCCTCTCCATATATATATTATATATATATATATATATATATATATATATATATATATATATATATATATATATATATATATATAATTATTATATATTTTATTTTTGTTACATTTGAAGTTTTAGTTTTATTAGATTATATAATATGAACTTCAGTGCACTTGGTCTTTTTTAGGGAGTACTCTAATATAACATTAATAATTCGATTTAAGAATCAATTGTCAGCATTTTGTTTTGCTAAATAAATGTTTCGTGAGCATTTTTTATATTTAAATTCCCAAAATTAAGAGAAATTTCATATAAACAATAAAAAATTCAG
Organism: Latrodectus hesperus; assembly: GCA_037975125.1. NCBI lineage: Eukaryota > Metazoa > Arthropoda > Arachnida > Araneae > Theridiidae > Latrodectus > Latrodectus hesperus. The sequence continues at coordinate 26,149,874 of CM075850.1, read as the reverse complement.
TGATTTTCAAAATAAAACTATTAGAAAATCCAGTCATATCAACCATGAACCAATATTTATGTTCTTGAAACAAAAATTAAACTAAGTATTTTATAAAAAGGAATATTATTATAATATATATTTTGAAAAATAAACACTAAATAATAATCGTATAAAGTCTTTCCATAATTAGAAATGAACTTCAAAGGAAATTAACTTAATGATGATGATTTAGATGTTTCCAGTACATTTGAACTCTAAAGATGCACTTTAAATCAACAAATAAAATTACAGTGTAAATTTGAGAAATGCAAATTAAAGATATTATACAGCAAAGATAAGAAGCTTCGACTATCTAAATCAAATTTTCACTTGTGTTATATTATAATTTACTTTATTCATATCGTACTAATTTTATGAACTTTTTTGAATTTTAATTTGAGAAAATATTTTAAATTATATATAAATTAAAATTTCTTGGTTAGAATATTTATGAATTCTACTATAAACCAGCATGCAACAAATTTTGGAAATTTGTTTGTTATATTGGTTTATTAACTTATTAATATAACGCATAATTTTAATTTAAAGTTTATTTTCAAGGTACCATTTTATATTAGCAGCTTTGTCTGCTTATTCTGAATAAATTGTTAAGTCTGCTAAAAATCATTTTTTTTTTGTTTTAAAAGTATTAACGCTTAGTTCAGTGCTGTTATATCCTACATCTCTAATTTAAAAGTCATTTCATTTTACAGTTGCTATTAGAAATAAAAAGTTTATATTTAAGATTAAATATACTTTCTTGAGTGCATATTTTTTCTTTGTCTAATAAGAATTTATTTTTGTCTGCAATTATTTTTATATTACAATAAAATATGAGAACTGATACTAATTCAAAAATTTTACTTTATTTATATTTAAGTTATATATTTTTATTTAGGAAATAATTTCTTAATTTTAAATTCGTTAACTAAAAAGAACTTTACTGCTTGCTTGTCAAAAAGCTGTATTTAAGGAAAAAAAACATTAAATTTGTTTCGATGAAGATTTAAATCATTTATATTCGTATTACATATTGTTATACATACACTAATCAAAATTTCAGGTAAATACATGGCTACACAAATATTTACTTCGATAATTTACGTCAAAAACATGCCATAATTCAAAGAAATTTAAAAACAGTAGACAGCAGAAGAAAACTTCCTAAACAAATTAAGGCCCATGACGTCAAAAATCAGAAAAAGGATATAAGTACAGAAATCGTGATTTTACAGTAACTTTCTTTTTTTCACAATCTATTTTATGAAATTCAATTGTTCAGCTTGTTTTTAATGAAAACTTGTTTAAAAATGTCACGATAACGTGATTTACCTGAATTCTCGATCTGTGTATGATAGGGAGTCTTGAAATATGCCAGACACACAAATGTGCCATTAGTGTAGAAAGAAATCTCATTCAAAGAATGTAAAATAAATTCCAATAAATAAGAAATGTTAAAAATCACGAAAGATAAAATTGTCCAATCACCATTGTAGCAATAGTCGAAACAGAAAGGCAACGCCACTCAGTTCAAAGATAGTTTCTATTGACAACGGGACAAAGAATCTCAAGCCAAGCAATCCAAAGTAGTTTTCTTTGAGATGATTTTCGTGCACACAGGGTAGCAATGTGTATTTTGTTGACTTTAAGATATAGTGCTCATTGAAGAATGTTGGTAAGGAACATAAAGTATGATGTAAAGTGATTGAAATCAAGTGTTATTAATTGATGAGTCGCGATTTAGTTTGGAAAACGTCACCAAGCATGTTGAATTAAAAATAATGCCACATTTTTTCGTGGAAAATTGCATTACAGATAAGGTAAATTGATATAATGGCTTTCATCAGCACATGAAAGTAAATGCAAATTGTTTGAAAAGGTAACTTAGAGACCTAAGCTGTATGTAGATGTGATATTAAGACCTCAGTCGTACACCTTACAAAACAGGAATTGATTGTTTTTTCGTTAAATGCAAGACAATGTCAGACCTCAAACCGTACTTTTCTTTCGATTCAACAATTCGTTGTTTCAAGTAGTACATAAATGTTCTTAGTGGTTCGGAGTTCAATTTAAAGTACAGTTCATAGCCTTCACATGCAAAAAGTAACTGCACATCACCAACCAAACCATATTAGATCTCAAGCAAATCATCGTATGGTTTAAGTATGTGAAGAACATGCTTAAAACTAAAATAATACAGTTCACTTATATATCATTTAAATCCAAGCAACAAAGTTTGGAAAATGTTTCTGCGAAACCAAGGATTTGAAGATTACATTTCTTCAAAATCTGTAATACAATCTTAATAAAATTCCGGGTTTCCCAATTTTTTTAAGGATAACGAGTTTACACTCATAAATAAGAAAGTATGAAGCTATTTTAGGTGCACGAGAGAACTGTGTGTTACGTTAAACAACATGTGCCATTTTTAAATAATACTATTAAATGTTATTAATGTAAAACCAAATGGTAGCATCAAAGCATTTTTCTGTGTTCATTTTACCATTGCAAAGAATTAAATTTCTCAATTTTCTGCGTGTTTCTTCTGGCGTTGTATTATATTCTACGTATATTTTTCATTTTATGATCATGAAGAGTGAGTGGTCCCGCATAAAGGTTTTTATTTTATTTCTTTACTTATTTGAATTATTTTTACTTATTTATTCAAACTATCTTTTCAAACAATATACGTATTTTGCAATTAACTTAAAATATAAGATAAAAAAATTGTAATTACTTTTAAAATATGTTTAGAGGAATTCTGTAAAAATATTAACTAATATACTGAAGTTAATTTAAAAATTGAACTAGTTTTCGCAACAAAATGAATATTTCCTTTCTAGAAATTAAATTAGTTTCTTTAAAATGTTACTTCATCTTTTATTTTAAATTATCCTCGTAAGCAATCTCATTTGTATCAGGTTCAATGACCAATGCTTTTTCTACATCATTAACTGTCATATATATCCATGCCATTATATCAGCACCATTATGTTCCTCAGGTATATTGAAATTTTATTTTAAAAAATGCTCATCTAGTTTTCTACAAACTAATCTGAGTCACCTTATTTTAAAAATTATAATTTATATCTTTAACTGAGAAAAGATTACATATGCTCCTATAAATCTTTTGGGATGTTTTAATATTCTGTTTCCGCAATTCGAGAAATAAATTTCTTACAGATTACTCTAGTGCAAGCTAATTTATATTTTTCTGAAAAAAATTTCCAACAGACTCATAATAAAATATTTTTTAATTTCGCTTCAATTTAATTTGGTATTGACGAAATAGTTATTATGCATAGATTTATAATATTATTCATTTCTTTTAGTGTCAAAAATGTTGGTCTCTCGGATCGTGATTTTAACATTAAATACTTTTGAATCAGGAAATGTTTTTGAAATACTTCTAAAATATAATGCTATTTCTCTTATATTTAAATTTTATAAGTGCGTATGAAATACATTTAAATGAATTTAGTAATTTTAAAATTTGAAATTTTACATTGTTTTTTATTAAAAGTGAATATATATATATATATATATATATATATATATATATTATATATATATATATATATATATATATATATATATATATATATATATACCACCGTAATATTCAATGTTTAATTAAATAATTAAATTTTTTCTTTCTTTTACCATTATTCAGAAGAATTATGAAACATCATAAACATTTTCAAACTCAAATTCGGAATTTATAAAATATTCAGGATTCTCATTTTTAAAAAAAAAATAATTTGCGTCTTAAGTTTGAACACAATAATTTATACATTAATCAATGCTTATATATCGTGATACACTTAATTGAATCCAGTTTTTAAAAACTATTCATTATTTAAAATTATTTTTTGGCATATATTACTAAGAATGGAAAATGATTATCAAAATAATTATTTTTAAGACATCTTTTATTCGTTTGATTAGGAACAAATTTCAGATTTATAGATTAAAAATGCGCTTAAGAGCTTTTTGTAAAGTTTTCTTATTAAATGTTCTTTTCACAGTTTTTCACAAAACAACAGTCAAACTAGCAGCCAAATTATCAGCTTTCTTGCCTTCAGTTTTACAGTTCGTGTATTGGATTTCCATTTCGGGCATAAAGTCATTGCGGTGGTTTGGAATCTACTTTAAACTGCACGTCTAGTTATCCACAGTATGTGCGAAAAATAATTGATTTCTTATCATCAATACCATTTTTGATAAACAAATTCAATGCGCAAAACACATTCGTTTACAGATTTTTAAATCTGCGATGTCCCTTTATATACATAACGTAATTTTATTATATTCTTTACTTTTCTGATAAGTTCCTCAACACCTAATTCTTTAATATTTAAAAACAATACATCGGCTTCACAAATTCTTATATCATGATTATTTTCGAAGAGTATCCAGTCAATTGAAGTTTTCTTTAAATTCATAAGTCAATAACAATAAATAAGTACAATATATTGAACGTTATTTGAGAGTAAAAAATCACTTCTAAAATGAAAGTGCTACATGATCTAATCATACAAACATAAAAACAGACACTTATTTTAGATAATAATGCATCAGAAAATGTGAAAACGTTTCTCTATCAGTTTTCCATCGTGAATAAAAATTTCAACATTATAATACTAGATCCATATATTAGAATTTATGCATGTGTGTAATTCGTTTAAGAAGTATTTTAAAAGACGATACATTTCCAATGACAGAAACTACTTTGCAACAATAAATGTATTTATATTGACAAATTCATGCCAGGTATTGATTTTCAACAAATAATAATATTGATTTTCAAAAATGATTTTCAATAATATCTAAAAAATAAATCCATGGATATCGTAATTTTGAGATTCAAAACTTTATATATCCATAAATATTAAGAAAGAAAATCAAATATTTTAAAGCCCATAAACATTCTCACCCTTTTTTCTCCATATAATTCCTTGAATTAATCACGTTTCCTGAATCATTTTTGATAATTTTGAAAAAAATAATCATTTTTGTGAAAACGAAAATAAAGCAATCTTATGATAGAATAAAACAAAAATACGTTTCTAAAGACAGCATGAAAAGAAACAAATGCAGAGGGTTGACGTGCAGAAAATATTTTATATAAATAGTAAATATTCTGAAATTATCATAGTAGAGTGTTAAGGAAATAGAAAATAGGCTGACATAATTCTTTTAAATTAGGTACTGTATGCATACTAATAAAATGTTTTTCTTTAACAAAAATCTATAAAATTTATTTCTTTACCAAAAAAATTTCCTTTTTTTTGGTAAAGAAATAAATTTTTATTAAAATTTTTTGAAATTTGAAATTCTTAAAAGCTAGATTTTTAAATTGTTAAATTAAATACGTTAAAAAATAAATTTTCCTAAAATATTACCCCTCAAAATATATTTCGATATAAATTCGAATATGATTTTATATTCTGACTAACCTATATGTTTAAAGTTAAAAGAAAATATCCAAAATAAATTTTATGAAAAAAAAAAACACATGAATTACGAGCAGATTAAGTGAATTCCTCCACTGGATACCTATGAATACTTCATGTCATAAGGAGGAGCAGCACTAAGACTTCTTACCACGAAATTTGTTAACATTTGCAATAACGTGAAGTTGAGCACTCAAAAAACCAGTTTTGATCCCCGGAGTCAAAAAACAGCAACCTACCAATTAACTTAATTGCTAATTTATGCATTAAGTTAGAAGAAAATGAAATACATAATTCATAGCGAGTCACTAATTGATGCTGAAAACTTCTAGCTAACATGCTTATTACGTCCAAAACCGAGTTTGATTTTATATAGACTCCCAATAAATATTTACGGCTTCAAAAGGGAGAAATAATCATGCTTTATCTGAATATCACGCTGAAAAATCATTTCCTTTAAGCACAGATTTGTGATTTTATTCCAAAAATACCTCTAAAACGGATAAACTTGCAGATTGAATTGAATTGAACAATTTTCTCTTTAACAATCATTTAGATTATTTAGTATTTCTCTGTTATGGTCTCACTGGTGGAAATGCAATTAAAGACACTAAAAAACTCACTTATTTTTCATATAGAAGTGTATTATATTTTTTGAATTACCTTTATTTGAATCACATTTTTAGTTTTCAATTATTCAGTGTAAAAAAAAGTCAAAGAAAACTTAATTTAGTAAGAATTAAGATTATTTAAACAAAAAATCAGAAATTTCGAGTGGAAATGCAGTTAAAAACATTTGTTGTTTTTCGAACAAATTTATTAATTAATAATGAGTAACACCTCCATTTTTTACAATTACTTCATGCATTCTATTTGGCATCGTTTTCACAAGAATTTGAAGGTAATTTAATGGCAAATTTGACCATAATTCACGAATTTTGTCTTTAAGTCCATTACTGGCTCAAAGTGGCCGCTTTCATAAACTTTTTGTGTTATGAATCTCCAGATGTTTTCAATAGGGTTCAGATCAGGACTTCTAGCTGGCCATTCCATAACCTTGATGTTTCGCTCCATGAAAAAGGCTTTTGTTGCTTTAGAGTTGTGAATGTCCTGTTGAAATATCCAGGAATCTTCACCCATTTCTTCGGCATAATTCAACAGAACGTTATCTAGGAGTTCAATATAATCGGAAGAATTCATTTTAGGTGTAATCCAACAGATGGGGGTTGTTCCATAGCTCGAGAAAGCTCCTCACACCATTAATGTGCCACCACCAAAATTGCGGCTAACTGATATCTCCTTTTTGGTCCCAATGCGATGCCCGTAAGACTTGTTTCGATCTGATCCATCTAAATTAAACTTTTTCTCATCACTGAACACCATTGTTCCATTTAAAGTCCCAATTTGCATGTTTTTTTGCAAATTCCAAAGGAGCCATCTCATGCTGAATAGTTAAGAAAGGTTTGCGATGTTTTTGCGCCCATTTAACAACTCCATATTGACTGATTATTTGCCTGATTCTTCGAGTTGTAACAAATAGACGTAAATCTCTCCTAATTTCAGTGGAATTTACGTTAGGTCTTATTGCCTCGCAAATTATCTGCCGCTTTTGACGGTCACTTAATTTACTACAAATACCTCGACGGCTCTTAACTCCATACATATCACCTAGATTTAAAAAATTGCCCACAATAGTTGGTGAGCGATTAATTCTCTTTTTAATTGACCTATTTGAGTTGCCTTCTTCCTTTAAAATTCGAATTTTTGCTCGCTCTTCTATCGAAAGCCCGATGTTATGTCCCATTCTACAACTACCTTTGAATAATAAGTGTTTGGGCCAAGATGTTTTGAAATATTTAGTATCTAACACACCACAGACAACAAACTGCTCATCTTAAGCACTTTAGAAACAAAAATGAAGTGGTAGATAGCTGAAATTCTAGATTTAAAATAAATGTCTTTAATTGCATTTCCACTCGAAATATTGGATTTTTTAAACTAAATGATGTAAATACGCATTAAATTAGTTTCTCTTTGCAAGTTTTTTTGTACAAAATGATTGAAGACAAAAAATTTAATTCAAATAAAGTTAGTACAAAAAATATCATGGGCATTTATATGAAAATTAAGAGAATTTTTGAGTGTCTTTAATAGCATTTCCACCAGTGTATACATAAATAAAATACATGTTCTGTATAAAAACATTTCTTTTCAATTTAATCCAAATTATATTTTAAATGCTAGATTTCAATCGGAGAAAGAATGAATTTCCAGCAAATACTTTACATTAAAAATTTTCAAAATACACAGAGATGAAAAATACAAAAAATCTTAAATCACATATCATAGTTATAAAAGTTGCAAACAAACGGTAAAGTATAAAAATAATTTTTTGATGAATATTTTATCAAGTATTTTTTAGACAGTTAATTTCATAAATTTTAGCAAATTATTCTCGAGAACAGGCATCGGCAACCTACAGCAAGAGTGCCAGATTTGGCAAGTGATAAAATTTTCAGTAGTTTTCTACATCACTATACGTACTGTTTTACTTAATACTGCAATAATAAATGAAGCAATACAAGGACAAAGTTTACAAAAAGTTTCAAATCTTATTTAACAACTTATATGGAATATTTAAGGTGCTTATTTATTTAAAAAATATGTTTAAAAATACACAATGCATTACAATTTTAATTTTTATTCATATTAAAAGAATTATGTTTTAGGCTATTTATTTTTACGTTAATAAGTGTGGTACGTAATTAATGTGTTACAAACTCTCTGCACCCTAATGCTCTTTTGCTTAACTCTTTACATATTGTCACGGAAATCGAATTGCTTTAAATATTTCCCACTGCGAAGCACCCTAAATCATGTTGGTAGATTGGTCTGGCACGCCACAGATTAAAGGTCGCCAACCCTTGCTCTAGAATGAATATATTTGATGGATATGACAAAATGCAGCAAACATCGAATACTCCTTCCCATTTCTATGTACGTATAGCTAATCATATCAATATCGAATTTTATACTTCGAAATTGCCCTGCATTTAAGCTTACTGTTCATTAACGTACGAAAAATAATTACTAAAATTTCTCTATAATTTTATTTACTCTATAAAACACTGAAGAAAGTTATCTAAGAATTCTGATTGAGCTGAAAGTTTTAATTTTGTAAGGAAAATGAAATTAATAAAACATGTCTATTGTATGACTCAAGGAAGCCATAAATATTTCCTCGGAATTATTTAATTTATTTTTCAAAATTATTTTATGTACTTACGAAATTCATAGAAAACAACAATTAGAAATATAATATTTATTCATAAATACATTCCATACCATAATTAAATTAATCTATGATTAATTTAATCAAAAATAATGTATAATAGCTTTAAAATAATGATTTAAATCATAAAACAACATTGTAAAATTCTCAACATTAAAATAATAGTCTCAATTTTATTTTCGGTAAACTTCGATTTTTTATTTTAGAAGTACGTTTCTATCTCGCTATGAAGTTTTCTTTGATAAATGTAGCACTTGTTTTTGAGGTACTCTCAAAATAAAAAATCACGAATCAGGTTATTTCTAAAGACATGAAGTCAGGAAAATAATTCAAATCAAAATGCATCAGTTCCAATACAATTTCATTTATAGCACACAATTTAATACATGCTATATATATTTATTAATTTTTTGTTTTGCTGAATCCACACACGGGTAGATTTTAATTGCTTTTACAATTAAGATAAAGTTACATATTTACAACTATGGGTGTAAAAATTAATTCCTAAATATACATTCGGTGTATTTGATGCTCAATATATACAAATTGACAAAATATAAAATAGTATTTTCCCTGGTAACGTAAGCTAAACTATATCAAGTTGTGACTATGACACCTTTTTTACTACATTTTAATTATCTGATAGAGTATGTTTTTGTAAAATAAAGATTTCTCCGTTAAAAAATTTTTTTCTCCCATAAAATAAAAGTCACCTTTTTGAGAAGAATGCAGCATTTTTAAAATGCATTTCCTTATTTTTTGTGAGATTTTTATTCTTGTGTGTGGTTATTGTCCTTTAATGTGGACCGTTCTTAGAATTACTTTTTTTTTTTTTTTTTTTTTTGCTAATTTTCGCACGGAACTTTTCGAAGTATTCAGTAAAAATCCTGATTAGTTTTTAGCTCGATGTTTATTTGTTGTTTTCCTTTTGGTCTGTTTTCACCTGGCGCAAATACTTCAGAAGCTGGATTAAGTATAAAAATATTTGTTTTAAGAGGTTATGCATAGGAAAAATTTCAAATTGCTTTTCTTAACATATCGCTAAAAATATTTTCCTTAAATTATAACAAACAAAATTTAGAAAAGTCAAAACTAATCATATTGTTTTTATAAGTAGATAATAAATATGAAATATTAAATATATTCAATTCCTTTTAGATAACATCTAATTTATATGTCACTCTGCTGGTATGTGTAGACGAGTGTATGTATGATTTGAGTAAGAAATAGAATAATTTATTAATATATTTGTGTTTTGGACGATTATTTTCATTTTAAAAAATTCCGAAAGGAAGATAAAATTATAACTAATATTAATAAGAATAATAAGTAAATCTTAAATAATTTAAAAATAAACATGCTGAAGGGATAAAAAGATTAAAAAATATATAAGTACAATTAAAAAATTCCATTTTTACTGCAATAAATAAGGAGTCTACTTGTCTGTCTTATGAGATACACATTTGGACTATCTATAAAAGGCTTTTACCTAAGCTTCAAACAGAATTTTCACAAACATGTTTGAGTTCAAAAATGCTTAAGAAACAGATAATAGTTGTCGAGACAAAACACTTTTTGGATAGCAGTTGTTATCTTCGCCCACGCAATTTCATCATTGAGCCACGAAAATAACTCATTTATCATCATTCGGAGTACGCCGTCTAGATCGTTAAGTCTCAATCAGGCCTTTTATAGGTAGGTATCTTTGGAACGGAACAACCAGAAAGAGATACATTGTAGAAAGGAGCTCTCAGGTATTTACCTTGGTGAGGAACAAAATAAAAAGCAGTCATCAAAAAGAGAATCTCATTCCAGCAGGCCAGACTGGTGCAGCCTAACCGAGACTTTAAGAGACTAATAAGTAGCTTTCCAGTCACCTACGGATAGTTCTGCAGTAATCACAGACATTCCGCCACGAGGGAAAAAAGTTCCAACTAATCTTGTATCACATTTAAGGCAAGAATCAACAAAAAACTTTCTGTCATTCGCAGAAGATGGATGACTTGTAAATCAGACTTACTATTCCCTTCAGGTTGGTGAGAAAGGTCTCATTTGTAGGCACTTTCCTTTGATACAATGTTGCAAAGAGTTATCCACACACCAGCAACAAAGATCACGGAAACATATCCTCCCCACTCCTCTGCATAAGGGAGTATGCTACCAAACATTCCAGACAATGAGTCAAGGGAATTCGAGAGCTGCGGGCAAACAATTTTTTGAATAGGTGCAAGGGCGAGACATGCATTTTGGAAAGGAGAAGTTTCCGGTGAAGTTATATTAAAAATTCTATTTGTGACGAAAGATGTAAATATATATACCACTTTAAATTTAGAAAAAAAAAGTAGATGTTTTCTTCAAAGAGATATGGTTGATTTAAAATAATCTTGAATGGGTTCTCTTTTTTAATTTTAATTAAATACTAAAACAAAGCATTAGAATTGCGTTTAATTAAAATTACTCATATCACTGGAAACCGTTATTACTTCAAATCAATAAGAGAAGTTTTTCATATGTATGTAAAGATTAATGTTAGTAATTTTAAAATAGAAATTAGAAGTTAAAAATTTTAAAGATATATTTAACTCCAATTATTCAATTATTAAATTTCACGATATAAAATTATATCCTGAAATTATTCAAATCAAACGCAAAAAGAAATGTCACAATTCTATTTAAAATCTTTGATGGTAATTGTAACTAAATTGTAATTATGAATAACTACACTTAACTTATTGTCTATTTTCATTTAGTAAAATTTGAAAGCAAACATTTAGTAAATTATTTATTATTTAACGTATACAAAGTCTCTATGAAATCAACTATGTTTCTAAGTGTGGAAGAATATCATAAATATAAAGATATTTACAAATATGAAGACGTCTTATTGTGATATTCATTATGTACAGAAAAATGTTATTCCGATTATAATAGACAAAGTTTAGGAAATTATAATTACAAAGAGACTGATTAATGTATATTTACTCAAATTATACATATTTTTTGATATATGAGAATAAGTACAAATTATATAACTTTTATTCTCTCAACATATAAATATTTAATAATATTTACAAACCCATCCTCGAAAAACTTTTCGACAGTTTTCTTAAAATCAAATTGAGATAAAAAAAAAAGGTCAAAATTTGAATTTAAATAAGTTTAGATTTCAATAAAATTTCTCAAGGAACAATAATGTGAAGAATTTATGAAACCATTTCTATTTTTGATAAATTTAAAGATTTTGCTATACATTGGTGACACAAATTTACATATGTGGCTAACGGCAAATGTTAAAAATATATCCCAGATAACGTGCAATGATTTTATCATATTTTTTATAATATTAATTGTCTTTGTTAGGACTTAAGTCTTCAAAAGAATTAAGTTGAAGTCTTACTGGTCAATAGTTTATATTATGCTTTTATGAATATTGAAACACATATTGATGCATTGTTTCGAGAAAATATTAGAATATTTAAAGGAAAGAATTTTAAAGGGTTTTTCATATATATATATATATATATATGTATGTATTTTGATGGTATAAATTTGTGTTTAAGTCCTTAAAATAAATTTAAAACTGATAGTGGCTAATGAACGAATTTCTTTGCTCATTATCAGATATTCATATTCAATATATGTATATACCCAGCTGTAATGCCCTAAACTGAAAACATATATCTTAAGTTTTTCTGACAAGTTATTTGGTTACCTTCGTCGTCCTTTCTTTATTACATTTTTCAGGTCATATTCATAGTTGCATTATGTATTTTCGGAAGCTGTTCAATTGATTTTAAATTAAACATAATTTTTTTCCGTTGAAAATGTTTTCTTTAAACTCCTCAATAAGTTTTTAATCTTAACGTTCATTTAATTTTGTTAATAAATTATTATCTACAAAAAGTCTGAAAATTCAGAATTTCGTCTTTTATGTTAACTTCGATTTCCGCCAATTAATTTTTTTACCTCTCATAAAGAATGCTTATTTTAACGAAATTTGATAAATGACTCTAAGTATTTCAGCATTTTAAGTTAAAATCTATAGATAAGTAGTATATAATTCACTCTATAGAAAAATAAATCTATTAAACATTTCAAAAGGTTTTATAATGATATAAAAGTTCTGAGTTCATAAAGAAATTGTTTTCATGTTTTATAATTGATGTGTTTTTAAAAGAATATTTTAATGCTGAAAGAAAATCATCAATCAAAGTATTCTATTTAGATTGTAACGATAACAAAAAATTACTTAAAAGGTATTTGTGTAATATCATATTTATGAAAGCAAGCTGAAATAGTTTATATTTCGATGGTTATCTCCATTTCCTTCTAAGAAAAAATACTGATTTAAACCGTAGCGCAGAGAATATTTTAAATGAAAATTTGCCTATTTAAAATTGATTTTTAAGTATTTAAACATTGTATACACAAAAGAAATAGAAGTTGCCTCAACTGAGTTTTATTTAATTTTCTAATTTAGAACAAATATGCGTACACATATTTAATCCATAATGAATATGTGCTACATAAACACAGTATTACAATAAGTATTATAGAAATATAAACAAAAACATATTTGTGATGTTGAAAGAGTGGTATTTAAGATAATCACTGAAAAGAGGCTTAAGGAAACGCAGTGCAATAAAATTCTTCAAAATTAATTAAAATACTGATATATAATTTATCTTTCTATTAGAGATTTGATATGCAAAGTGATTAGAGCGTCATAAGATTTTTTAATAAACCATTTCACGGGAGAATCATAAGATTTTCTATTGAAAAGATCAAAGGAAGTTGAAAGAGTAAATTATAGTTAGGAGATAAGTGTGTACAAATAAAAAAATTTCATATAAAGATTGTATGCCATTGGGAATCATTATTTAATGATTTATTTACAAAACGAGAGTTGTTGAAAACTATGTCTTCAAAAAGTAGTTAAGATTTGGTAAATTTTAAAGGCAAAAAATGTATATAACATTACAAACATTAAATCTTATTTATGAAGCGTTGCATATCTGCATGCTTTATTTCATAAAGGAAAAAAAATTCTTGATTAAATTGTGAATTGTTTCTTAAAAAAAACGAAGAATTTTAGATGATAACTGAATTAAATAGTTCTCAATTTATAATTTTTAGAAACAGTTACGACAGATTTCATTTATAATTTCAACACTCCATTTTGTAATAAATAGGTGAAGTGAACAGAATAAATTTTTTTATTGGAACAATTACTCAAAAAGCTGAAAGAACTGTCAGGATATTGCACATAATTATACATATTGAATGTATACATGCTTTAAAAATATTGAACTCTCTGTTTTAATTTTTGAAGACTTTTACAAATATTGAATTGTTTTATTATTTTTCACCATTTTTCACTTTACAAATTAAGTAAAATTGAATAAAAAATAATAAATTTCATCACAATATAAGAACTGCCATTTGCCTAAGCAACAAAATAAATTTATTCAAAAGCATTTAGGACTCATTTATTTATAAGTAGATTCTACACTTTCGTAAGTAGACACTATTTATTTTTTAAATTACAGGTTAGAAGAACAGTTTGACGATAAAAGATACCTGAATAGAGATTAAAGAACATTGTTTATTATCCTCCAAATATCGAATTCGGATAACATACATGATTTTAATTTTTAAACTAACATTATGTATCTAATTAAAAATTGTCTATCCAAGTTACATCGATTTAGTCCCAAGAATAATAAATTCAGAAGATATTTCTAAAACGAATTATTTAAACAAATTCCCCTTTAAATGGAAAAAAAAACACGAGAAATATAAGATATACTCATTACACAGTCAAGAAATATAAAAACATAATTTTATTACATTTGTAATGTCAGAATTAAATTGAATGTAAAAATTTAAAAAGAATATCAATGAGAAATTCAGAGAAAATTTTTAATGTAGTTTAAATCTGCAGACCCCTGTTAACAAATAAATGATTTTCTTCTTCTTAGAGTTGGGTTTGTATGTCAGTGGGCACCTCTGCTTTTATCAGCATTTTGTATCATTAACTCCAAACCCAATGTTTCCTAGTTCCAGTTGCTCGGGTCACCCACTTTATTAATAAAGTCCGATAACCCTTTAATAGAGTCTAGGTGTAACTCTCTAGTATGGATGATGTCTAAAGAAGTTAATCTAGGGAGGGCAAGAGCATCGCATTCGTAAATGATATGCTCTGCCGTTTCCTCTTGCGTATGACATTTCCAGCAGATAGGGTCTTGCTGAAACAGTCCCATCTGGTCAGAAAGTCAATCATGCTAGGGATAGCTTCCTGACTTTCACCAGAAGAAGATGGTTTGGAGGTCATTTCTACCTCAAGTGAAGGGATCATTGCTGCCCCTTTACTAGATTGCCTCTGAGTTCCCCTTGTCTTTTTCAGCAAGGTCTACTTCAGAGGCTTCACCAGCAAATGCAGAAAGGTTTGTTATTTCTTGTGTCTTTTCAGCTACAAGATAACAATTAATAAGCTCAGGTAATATAAGTCCACCCAGCATTGCCTGAGTTACTGGGCAAGGCAAATTACTCTAGAAGTTCGCCAGGCAACTAGAGGCTCCGTTAAGACACCAATATCGCGGTGCCTAATAACCCTAGGCACGGGTCACATAACTCCAGAGTTTACGGGAGTTGGTTCACGGCCTCTGATTCTATATTCAAGGCTATCCTGTCATTCCTACAAGACATTCGGCCTTCCACCACCTGCCGACGCGCTTGGTGGCTGCTCAAGCCCCAGGAAGGTACGCGTACCCCCTGGTTCCAGGAATAAATGATTTTACAACATAAGATTCGAATAAAATGATTCATCTATGTTGTTATTCTTGAAATAAAGTAAAATTTTTAAGTGGTCATTTATATTTTTTGAGGTTAAGAAACAGCAGTCACGAAGAAAAATTTTTTTGAAGATTTTAATTTGCTTTCATTGCAAATTTTATACACTGGTTTTATAAATGCATAATTTTACAAATATTCTTTAATATTTGTAAAATTATGCATTTATAAAACCAGTAAAATTATGCATTATATCACACTTACATAGCCACTATATTCTTTAATATAGTGGCTATGTAAGTGTGATATAATAGTACACAGTACGTCAAATAATATCCAAAATATTAAGTAAACTTCTGTAAAATATTTCAACGATGTAAATATTGCTATATCATGATACACTTTAAAATTAAATTGAATACCAATACGAAGAAAATTTATTTCACGTTTCCAACGATTTATTATAAAAGTATTAAAGCTTTTTGTAGATTAAGAAATACTGATGTGAAACCATACTGATGAAATACTGATGCCTACGAGAAAAATACTTTTCTAACTTCATTAACAGTAACTTGTAAAAAATAGAATAAAATAAAAATTAGGTAAATAAAAATCCCACATTCATTTATTAATCTTTAATATCTATTTATCATCTTATATTCACTCTACTAATTCCAAATTTATTAAGTTGTTGTTATTATTATTATTATAAATTTTTGTAAGTTACATTTACATTTTTTTTCAATTATAATTTTAATTTTAAAATTTCATTGTAAATTTTTATTTCTTTTTTATTTTAATGATTTTATTATTGTAAATGTCTTCATATTTATTCTTATTTACTGGTTTGATTAATGTAGGCTTGGAAAATGACTGCGTTGGAGATTCTGTGCTTGGTAGGGTTAGAAGGACCAATTCACCACAGCAAATTTTAGTTCTTTGTGTTTTTTTTTAAATCATTTTTATTTATTTTATTTCATTTATGTATATATTTTTTCTTTATCTTTCTCTTCCAATATTCTTTAATTAGAATTTATCCAGAAATCTCCACACTTTAAAAAAGAGCAATACTTATTTGGCTTTGCCTTAAAAAAATCACATAAATTAATAATTTTAATTGATTTCAAAGAATATTTCAAAAAAAGGAGAGGAAATGATTTTTTTATTAATTTTATTTTTTAATATTTCAGCTCCTAATTAATATTAGAAAAGTTGTTTTTAAACATTATATCGCGCAGGTGATCTTTTACCTAGCAATTTTACTGAAACTAATTTTCATTTATTTTTTTAATTTTTATTACAATTACCATTATGAACAAAAAAATTTAATTGTAATATCTACTAGGTATGTCATTTATACTTCTATATCACAGGAATCTGTTTTTTTCCCCCAATTTATTTACCATGTGCACGGATTGATGCGCGGAAATGAACTGTGGCATTTGGGTCACTTGTTTCTTCATTGATTCTCCTGACTATGGTAAGAAAGATTATAAATGAACGCACAGTCAAAGGCTGCCCTCAAAGCGAAGAAAAAGATGTGGAGGGAAATGTTAATACTAGAACTCCATTTTAAGCTGCTGATCATGCTGACACAGAAACGGGCTGCGAAGGGCAAAAAGTTTTTTACGAAACACCTAATGGTAGCTCCGCTAAGAAAGGTTCAGCTACAGTTAGACTTTTAGAAGTCGAAGAGGAGATTCTGATGGCCCTTGCCAGCAGCAAGTCCAGCATTGTTTTACAACAGAAGATTCGGAGTGGTGTCTCAGAACTTTTGCAGATTGCTCTATCTCAAATTGAACGGAACGCCCATCTGGAAGGAGCTGTGGAAGTACACGCAAGCATGACCCAGCAGATGCAGCCCCGGACATTTGCAGAAGTGGCAGCCAGTAAACCAGAGCGTCCGAGGAAAAAGAGAGAAGCTAGCCGTTCCAGGAACAGATGAGACAAATCAAGGCAGAAGAAACAACATGTGGTCGTCTTCTATCCCAAGCAGGAGATGACTTCAGAAGAGACCAGAGAGATCCTTAAGAAGAAAATAAATCCAGCCAGTATTGGACTTAATATCTCTAAGATTCAGCCAGTTTGTAAAGGTGGAGTCTGTATAGAGACGCAAAGCTCAGAAGACCTGGATACGCTAATTGAGGCAGTACAGAAGAACGATGTTGTTTCTGAAGTGGTCAGCATTCAAAAGCCTGCCAAGAAGAAGCCACGCATCATCCTCTATGATATTGATAAGGACATTAGCAGAGAAGAGATTGCCCAGCAGATAAAGTCTCAGAACCAACTGGAAGACCAGTTTGAGATCG
This sequence comes from Latrodectus hesperus, assembly GCA_037975125.1. Lineage (NCBI taxonomy): Eukaryota > Metazoa > Arthropoda > Arachnida > Araneae > Theridiidae > Latrodectus > Latrodectus hesperus. Next base: position 26,132,004 of record CM075850.1, on the reverse strand, counting down.
AACCAGTCTTCAGCTACCGAAGCAAGCTTGGCAACAACTGGGTCCTGGCGGTGAATGGTGATGCCTTCAACACTATCAAGGAGAAGAAAAAACTGTACGTTGGATGGACCAGTGTGAAATTTCGAGAATACCTGAGGGTTAGCCAATGCTTCAAGTGTCTCCGTTTCGGCCACCACGCCAGAGACTGTAAAGGGCAGGAAACGTGCGACAAATGCGGGGAGAATCATCTAAGCAAAGATTGCAAGAATGAATTGAAGTGTTGCAAATGCGCCGATTTCAATAAGAGAGGGAAAACGAAGCTAAGCACTGGTCATGATGCAAGAAGCAAGTCTTGTTATATATATGAAAAGGAGATCAACAACCTCATCATGAAAATTGACTATGGATCATAAGCAAAAAGACCAAGTTCTAAAGTTGAGTCATCTAAATCTACATCATTGTAGAGCAGCGAACCTTCAGTACGCTCAAGACATTAAATCCCTCAACGTTGACATTGCATCAATCAACGACCCGTATACATACCAAAACAACATCACTGGTTTTCTTCTCGATTATTTCATCATTGCTTCTCCTGATCTTCAGGCGGCTGTGGTTGCCAAGAAATCATTATTGATCAGCCCAGTCCTGGTGGACAACGAAATTGTCATCATCAAACTTAAAGTAAAAAATTTCGAACTTTTCATGTTCTATTTACAGCCCTCCATCCAGAAGAATCCGGGATTCGCTTGAACCACTTGAAACTCAACTGGCCAGACATTCCTCGGAGAAATGGCTAATCTTTGGCGATTTCAATGCAAACTTGGAACCTAGACCGAGTGACCAAAGAGGTGAAATACTCATGGACTTCTGCGCAAGAAACAACCTGGTGGTTGAAAATGACGAAAACAGCAAACCAAGTTTCTCCAGCACCATAAGCAACAGTTGGATCGATTTGCTTCTTACTAGAAATCTGGATGACGATGAAATTAGAGACTGGACTATTAGTGACAACTTTACTGCAAGTGACCACAACCTCATGACTTGTCCCTTTGGACTTGGAAATGTCCCATATAATTCAAACAAGAGATGGAACTCCCGAACTTTGGACTGAGAGAAATTTTCCCTGAACCTATCCAGTTTTACTGAAGAATTCTCAATCACTAAGATCACAGATGTTGATGATCTAATCCCAAGGGTTGAATCCAGACTTCTGGAACTTTGCAGACAGCATAAGAAGAAGCATGATACTAAGCGCCAGTGCAGCAACTATTGGTGGACTCAGGAACTAATGGTCGAGCGCAGTAAAGTCAGAGCACTTCGTAGAAGATTCCAGAAGGAAGCTGATCCAGACATTCGGAAATCCAAGAAGATTGACTTCAAATTAGCTGCCTCAAATTACACAAAAATATACTTGACCATAAGCAGAAGGCCTTTCGGGAGTACTTCAGCTCCGTTTCCAACTCGAATGTTTTTGGCGGACATTATAAAGTTATTAGGGAAAAGCTCAAACGTCCGGCAGTCACTACCCTGGTTCTGCTCGATAACGGTGAAGAAGCCCATGATGCCACTGCATCCATCAACGCTATTTTGCAGCACCACTTTCCCACAAATGATGAACGTACTGAGGACGATAATGACTACGACTCAAATCTCAATGATCTTCCCTTCACTGAGTATGAGGTGGAAGCCGCCATCAAGGAAATGGATCCCAACAAGGCACCTGGTTTCAACGATATATGCTTAGATGTCTACACTGAACTTTTCCGAAACAACAAATCCTGGTTCTTGAAAGTACTCAATGCCTGTCTAGAACTTAACACCTTCCCCAAGTTTTGGAAAATAGCCAAAGTTATTCTCATCCCAAAGGAGGGAAAGGATCTGAGATCCAGAGACTCCTACCGACACATTTGCTTGTTGTCTGTGTGGGGCAAGATTCTGGATAAACTTGTGATGAGACGATTGAGCTACCATTTCTCCTCCAACCTGTTTCTTTGTAGGTTCCAGTTCGGTTTCCAGAGGGGGAAAAGCACTAACGACCCACTCCGAGAAGTAGCGAACAGGATCCAGGATCACAGACAGCGCAAAATCTATACTTGCATGGTCTCATTGGACATTAAAGGGGCATTTAACAGCGTCAGGTGGAATGACATCCTTCGAATCCTCAGAAGTTATAATACCCTAGCAAATCTTTACAGATTAGTTTGCTCTTTCCTTAAGAATAGAGCCTATCTTGATGAATCAAAGAAGCAAAACTCCTATAATATCGGCGTCCCTCAGGGCTCTAGCCTGGGACCCTTTTTATGGCTCCTTATTGCCAATGAAGTGCTCATTCAGGATTTTGGAAGGGATGTCCACTGTCAGGCATTTGCTGATGACGTGGCAATTCTCCTCCATTCAAAGTCCTACTTTAAGTTCTTTAAAATGGCGATAAAACATATGAAAACAGTGCAAGACTGGACCAGGAAGTTTAGACTTCAACTTAGTTTCAATAAGTGCAATTATACTATATTTGTTCCACACAGGAACATCACCAGAAGACCTGGCATTACCATCTCTGGGGACAGAATCTCCTATACCTATGAAATGAAATAGCTAGGAATCCTCCTAGATCCCAAACTGAGCTGGTTTCCGCACTTGAACTGGATCAAAGAAAGAATAAACAATTTGCAAAACAAACTTGCCCGAGTCACTAGGGCCACATGGGGACTTAAACCAGAGATTCTCAAACTGACATATACCTGTGTTGTTGAGAGCATAATCATGTGTGGGTGCCAGGTGTGGTACCAGGACACAGTCCGCATCAATGGTAAGTTGCAACAAATACAGAGAATTGCTCTACTTAAGATCACCAAGTCTTATAGAACCACCTCTACTTATGCCTTTCATGTCCTTGGTGGCTGCCCTCCTCTGCATCTGAAGGCAGATTCCTATAAGAAACGATTCGAGCTGTGGAATTATGGTTCAACTATTAGTGTTAGCGACAGAAACTAGTCTTCCAAGAATGCATGGACTCGTACTTTGAGGAATGATCCTCCCTGGACTCATAGGTAAGTGGAATGGTCACCCATTCCTAACCATCTTGACCATTTTGCCTACACCGATGGCTCCAAGATTGTCAACAGAGTAGGATGTGCCTCCATTATTCTTTGCAACGAAGTTGTGATCTGGAGCACCAAAGTCCGACTGAATTATGAAGCAACGGTATTCGAAGCGGAAGCTTCTGCCATTATTCTTACCATGAAATACGTTCTGGAACATAATGTTCCGGTCTGCCACATCCACACAGACTCTAAATCTGTGCTTTCAGCCCTCTCTGCTACAGTCATCAATAGTGACGTCATCAGTGACATTAGGCATATTCTCACGAACAACCCCCAAACCTTTACCTTTCACTGGGTAAAAGCACATGTGGGCATCCGTTTCAATGAGGAAGCGGATAAAGCCGCCAAAGACGCAACCACAAATGAGGATTTTGGAATCACAGTCCGACTCAGCAGGTAACAGCTTATCACCCTTACCAATGTAGACGAACTGCACAGATGGCAACATCTGTGGGAGTGCTCCCCTAGACCAGGAGACTCTACTCACTCTTTCCTAAAGTATCTAGAAAAAGAATCTGTGCAGACTTCTATTTCAACCAGTTCCTCACCGGTCATGGTTCCTTTGGAGCCTATAGAAGACGGATGGACAAGATGACATCTGCCCACATGAGGGAGAGACTCAAGACGTCAATCATTTCATATTCGACTGTGAGCACTACGCTGATGTCAGGACACGCCATTTTCCAAGTTCTGCCAGAGCTGATAGAGCCCCACAACTCCTCTCCAACAAAGGCTTCCGGAAGGGGATCCAGGAGATTCTACTGTAAGAGATGCACTACCAATTCACTGGCTGACTCCACCTCTTCTGTTCTCTGTACATGTGTAAAATTTCTTATCTGTATTTAATCTGGTATCATACTGTATTGTAACCTTGTTTGTAATTTATCTTGTATCATACTGTTTTATAACCTTGTCTATATTTAATTGTCATAGGCCAAATTGGCCCCCATCTTCCAGTCAGAGCGAGTTCCAATGAACGTCTCTCTCGCCCCATCACTTTGAGCCTTTTTTTTTATAGTGGTTTGTGTCACCCCACCACTTTCTGGGAGTTCTTTCGGTCATTTGACCTTTGCGATCACCTAAACCTTGGCTTCGGCCTTGTGGCGCATCTCTTGACTGGATTACGCAACAACGTTCACTCACCGCATACCTTCGGGTGGGTCGGTGTTCCATTCAGAATTATGTACAAAGTTAAAAAAATGAAATATATTGCATAAATATCACAAATATTCCGTCGCAGTAAAAATAAATAAAAAAACTTGTAGACGTTTTATATAAATTGATTTTTAAAAGATATAATTGTAAAATATAATTACATCATTCACTATAAATGGAAAATTTGCATGAAGCATACAACGTCTTTATCATATAACTTGCACTCCAGCTCATGTGAATACAAGATACAATGTTTTCCAAAATGGGAATATATAGATTTCCCATTTTGGAAAACATTTTTATTGTCAGAAAAATGAGTTATTTCTGGTGTGATAAAAAGAATCTAGTTTCAATGCAAGTAAAAATTGAATTATGGAGGATCGTGGTTTATAGGCTTTTGCAGTTTGTTGACCATTCAAATCGTTACTTTTGCTCATAAGGTTAATACGTGACCAGGAAACATACAGTAGATTCTTAACCTTCACAAGCTTTCTCATAGGAAATGAGAAGACCTCACGGAGCTGTCGCTTATTGTCTTCCGAATCTGCTTTCATTTTAGTCGGAATCACGATTTCCAGACAAATATACAATTATTGGAGCAAGGGAACCATTTTGAAATTTTACAGGAACTTAGATGTTCTGGCTTTTGACACCGAGGAGGACACACAAATTAAGCTCAAAGTTTTACATAATCATACAGCACACACACTTTCCCTATGTCAGTAACATGTTTCGGATGCCAATCGTGAATTGCTTACACAAACAGTGCCCTATTTACCGCTCGTCAGTATTGGGATCTTTGTTGAGTTGTGTTTTTAAGGAGCAGTTCAGACGCGCCTTTTGCAGTGCAGGGAACAGTGACATTGAATACAAGAACGGATTTAAGTTAACATCTCAAACGAGTACTAAATCTTAATATGGGTGTCATGGTTAATGTAACTGCTTGTTCATCAAAGGCAGCGAATGTTGCCCGCCTGTATTGAATCTAACACAGTTAGGATGACATTACATACACTCTTGTGACACATTATTTTTCTTTCTTTTAGAATGACTGATATAGTAAATACAGCAGATGCATTTCTGATTTTTAAAGACCGGGAAACAGAGTCCAAATTTTGAGATCAGTGATCCTCTCATTCAAAATGATAATGTAAGAATGCATGTTGTCTGTTCTGCTCTCGCCTTTCTTGGAACAAAATACTACATTCTCAAGATATTAGCTTATTGGAGAAATATTGATGTAATACAGAATTTTAGATGTGATTATGATTGAGCACTCGTAATTAATTATATTCAATATATATCTAATAGGGTACCTTATCATATTCACATTGACAACATATTCTTTTAATACATTTTCGCTTAAGAAATATAATTGCATTCTTTGATTAAGTCATCAAAATATTTCAAATAACAAAATAATTAAATCTAAAAGTGTTTTATTATTTAGATAAAGAATGTATAATACTATGTATTGTCGTCTACCACATTCTGTTTGACTTGATGCTTAAATGGTAGTCGTTACTATTGCCACAATATTATATATATATATATATATATATATATATATATATATATATATATATATATATATATATATATATATATATATATATATATATAAATGAAAGACTACAAAACATTAGACTCTAATATTAGTGCTATTAATAATATTATATAATAAGATATTTTTAAAGTTTATTATTAAACTCTCCACCCAGAGAAAAAGAAAAAGAAACCTTATATATTTACACACATTATATTTGCTTGCTGAATTGTGGAAACCTCAGAGATTTAATGAGATGCTTTTATACCATTTAATTAAATACTTGAAACGCTTTGAATAAGAAAATATAAAGTTCAAGGCAATTTCTGAGACTTATTCACGACTGGCGAACTCAGAATTAAAAAATACGTAATCTTTACGCTTAATAATATGTACGGCAAATTGTAGCTGCTGTTTTCTGCTAAAATAATGAGTAACTAAGCGAATTTGAGATGGCTTTAATTTATTTCCTCTTCCAGCTATCAAAACAAATCGAGTCGAAATGATAAATAGTTAGCAAAAAATAATTGTATATGTGTGCATTTAGATATGCCTCCTGTTTGCGTGGTTTAAGAGCAGCGGTGCGTAAAATTAGGAGAATGAAATGTCAGTTACGTGCTTGCATATAAATAAGGTATGAATTAATTCAGAGCCATCATTTACTGCCAACTTTTCATGTCGATGAGAAAAAAGACAATTGAAACGAAACATCGACCCTTAATCCAACTCAGCAAAACATTTTTCACACTACTTGAGAGGCAAATTAAATATAGTTGAAGAATATAAGCACATGTCTTCTCATCCCTCTCTCCATTTCGCTCATTTATTTCAAACCAAAAAATCTTATTCTTAAATCTTGTTAGTCTTATCATCAATGCTAATAAGGAAAGAAATAAAACTATAACTTCCCACTTGTAGATTACTCATATCTTTATGATCTTTATTTTCATAACTCTACTATCAATTATTAACAATATGCACTTAGGTTTTATAGAAAAAATATAAGTTAAAATGATAGGGGAAAAAGTAACTCATTAAAGTACCTGCAAGTGTTTAATCATAAATATGTAATATAATTTAAGTATTACATTTTCACAAGAATATTTTTTGAAATGGTTTAGATTTATTATAAACTACTGGTGAAATAAGGACAGGTCCTTAAGCAAGATTTGCAGAAAATGTAATGTTAACAATTACAAAGACTTGTTGTATCATAACTTGCTAATGTATTATGGCCAGCTAGAAATTGTTGAGATTGATCTTTAGTTTAATTGGATTAAAAAAAAATTAAATTTGAATATCTTTTTATACCAATTTTAAAACTAAATTAATTGTATAATATGAAGCTATACAAACTTAAGAAAGTAGGATATAGAATTTAGATATCTTCACAATCATTAAATATGTGTGTTTACTAATTAGTAACTAACTCAATTGCAGAATATAAATGAATTCTGCTTCTGGCATGAATATTTGCTGTTGTTAGCAGTTTTCTTGCATAGGTCAAAAGACATAAGTTATGGTAAATACTGCAGTTGGACAATGTAAGGATACTACATGAAAAAAATCACGATGGCCATTTTTTTACAATCTAAACTAATAGGTATTCTATTATATGGCATTAGATTCAATTTTTTCATCTGACACCATAGAAAAAAGAAATTCCTTTTTTTGTCCCACCTGGTGAGTTTTAATTATAGCTTAGATGGTTTGTCTTATTCTAGAGACACAATGATAAAGTAATTATTCAAAATAGCTAAAAATATTTCACTATAATCATTTTACCAGTGTATTTTGCAAACAAAATCAGATGAAAAATTTAATTAAATTGAAAAAATCATTGAATGTTAATTTAAATGTATTTACTAAAGCAAATCGACAATATAATACTTATAAAAACTTTTAAATGTTCCCAGAGGAGAAATTCCATTTGGTCATAAACTTTTTAACATTTGGTATACGATTACTATAAAAAATAAATTTTTAATTTAATCCTAAATACATTGACTTTATATGCATAATAAAGTTAAATAAAATCAATGAATATAAAAATAATACTTATATTTAAAAAGTAATTTTCATGCTTAATACTGTGTATCCTGATTAGTTTGATTTTTTGCGCCGTATTTACAAAATTTATAGCATAACTTTTTATATTACTATTTACTATTCAATAGTTTCTCATCTTAGCTTTTTGTTAAAGTTTATCAAAAGAAAAAAAAAATATTTTAGTTGACATACTGTCTGTCAAATAAGACAAAAATAAAATAAACTTCTACAATTTTTCATATTCACAATTTCATTCACACCGAATGATAACTACACCTCAGTAAATTTAACTTTTAAAACCTCCTGAACTTTACGGCTTCCATAATTCAAACAGACTAGACGTAACTGTCACTCCTGCCAGTAGGATTACTCTTCGCCCTTTTGAAATACAACAAACACGACAAATAAATCGGACAAGTTTTATTTAAAATTTTGAGTACTTCTAACCATTTGTCTTCGTAATTCATAAGTCATCATTTTAGGCATACAGGTCGAAGACAAATATGTAAAGCGATACAGTGTAACGTGGATACATTAGATAGAATTAGTGGTGGTTCATCCTATCCTGGCATTTGTCTTTGTGTATCATCTGAACTCTAGAACTTAGTCATTGTTTTTTTTCTTCTCCTCTGGAATATCTTTGGTCACGCACAGGTTGCCACAAGAAAATGGCGCGAAGTCTCCGATTTCACGGAGGATAGTCCGAAGGTGGACAACCCGTTTCTTCACATGATGGATTCCTTGGACGTGACTTGAAAAAAGGCAGGGGCGCGCGTGATAGTCGTGAGCGCCCATCCCGCACTCACGTGACTTTTTTAAAAAGCCTATCCCGTGGTGCCGTCTCGCGTCGTAGAGCGTGAACCCAAAAGAGCTTTCCCTCGCTCCTTTCTCCTAAGCCGGTAGAGGGAGCTGTTGCAATCTGAGAATATCGTCTGCGTCGGCGACGAACGTTAATAGTGTTCGATCACGAGATCTTTTATATTGAGTTACCAACCTATGGTGTGTGTTTGCAACAATGACAGAGGAAGTTGTTAGTGCCAATACTAACCAAAAAGCTTAGGCAGAAATCACTTAACACCTACAGACAGTATGTGATAATTGGTAAATTATGGCCTTTGAATAATAGAATAGGAAAAATAAGGCGATGATAATACCACGAAATGAAAAAGAGGAAATGCTTTTTCAGATTGCTTCAAACTAATGATGACATTTAGAAATAAAAGTAAAGTTGTGAACAAGAGTTCTGAGCTTCTGTAAAAGTGTAAACAGGAACAAGTTAGTCAGCATTTTTCAATTTAATCACGAAAGCACGGATAAAGTGCCACCGAATCGTAGAAAAACTAATTAACTTTTTCGTTGGAGATCAATTTTGACACGAAAAAATATGTGAATAAAATTTCACGAGAAATAATAACATAAACAAATTACCAGTAAAATTACTAATTTAAACAAATTTTAAGAAAAAAAATCGAAATATAATCCTTGCACTATTAAATTAACTTCTTCCTTTTACTAAACTATCACTTAAAAACTAAGTGCACGCTTTTGTAAGGTTACTGCGAAATCAATTGATGGTTCGAAGAATTTTATATTCAGAGGACTATCTAATTTTATTTCTTATTTAATTTTGATTGACAAAATTTTTTAATTAAAGCTTCATTCAGAGCCCTTTTTGATCCAATTCACAAATCACCAGCATTAAAAACTTTTAAGCTATAGTGTTGGATTTGTAGGCATTTGAGTCAATTTCGGATGCATTAGTGTAATGGTTAGTATACATATTTTTTAATAACGGGAGATATCATGATTTTAACTATAACTATGATTTATCTTCTATCATAACATAACTTTGATTGTATTAAGTCTCATTATATAAGGTGTATTAGTGAGTCTTTGGGGAGGCAGATAAATGGCCGAGTTGGTCATAATTGCTATTCAATGTATTTTTGTGTAGTTTTATTTTGAAATGTTTTTAATAAATATTATTTCCAACAATAAGAAATGTTAGATTCATTTTAGGAGAGTTTTTCTGCATACATCTATCTAATTAACTTGCATTTAGGCTTTGAACGTCTTCGTACAGACAGGATTTATCTTATTAGATAGTTTTGAAATATAATGCATATATGAGAACTTATTGGTGCTTAAGTGCAATGAAATAAAAAAAAATAAATCTCTAGGACAAAACTGATATTTGGCGATCTGTCATGATTTAAATATCTCATATCAGGGAAAATTATATAACAAAAAAGGATTTTTCCATGATAAAATATTTTAAAGAAACGAATATAAAATATTAACATATATATAATATAAATTTCAAATATTTTGTTGTATATGATCATTAAAATGATTCCATTTAATACGGCTTCACAAATTTGAACGTGATAATACTAATATGACACTAAAATAAAAAATTTAAAAAAAAAACACCTTCAAACATAATGTTTTAATGATTATGAAATATGACTCGTGGAAGCTTGTCAAAACATGTACATTTTATAGGATAGTATAAACTAGCCTTTGTAGCGCAGTGATCGCCTAACTGTTGACCGCAATGTACTAGTAGCTCAAAGGGAATTGTTAGAATCGCATTAAATAATTTCGATTCCGCAATACGTTCAAATTACCTCAGAAAAGGAATTAAACAAACACTTCAAAGGTTTCAAATGGATTTCAATTGTTGCGCAATTTGTTAAATCGCCTTTTATAGAAACACACGCTGAAATGTTTCCATCTTGCATAATGGAGAATTTTGATTTTTAAGAAGATAATACTGCAATGGAGTAAGAATTTATTCATTTTCAATGATATATCTATCAAATCCCTTTTCTTTCAAACTCCGAAAATATTTGCCCTTTTGTTCTTTTAGAAAAATAAAATTTGATTCAGGTTTGCCTCAAAGTGAAGAAAAAATTCAGCTCTATACGCCTGTATAAAATGACTTGTTCCAGTACTGGAACTTATGATAGAAAAACTCACTTGACTAACAACTTGGTCAACTATATACGAATGACAACTACTACCTACTCTCCTTATGTTACAAAACCTGTTGACAGTAAAAAAGAGTTCCATCCATCTCATTACAGTAACTAAATCTGATGAAAAAAAATCTGCTATTACATTTGTTATTAATTACTAACTACATTCATATTTCATATTTACAATGTGATTTAAAAACAGTACGATAGCTTAGAAGCTTTGTAAGTTTGATGACCTCTAATTCAATGAGTACGCCACTTTACAGAGCTGAAGCTTATAAAGATCTATAAGAAGAGAAAATTCAAGTAAATATGAAAAGTGACAAACGTGCGTTTGAAAACATTAATTTTATTTCTTGATTACATAACAAAAACGTATATTTTATTTTTAGTAGCCAATTTTAGTTTGTAGAATAAATTTCATCAGGATTCATGAGATTGGAATCCTAATTCAGCGAGGCAAAGGCTCAATTTTTGGTTTAAAGCATTAGACCAAATTAGCAATTCATTAAATTTATCATCCCTGAGATTGTTTAATTACATGTAAACATTTTTGTATGTATTTGACAACAAATTAATCAACAAGTGGATTACAATTTCTACTCCTTAAAGTATGTACACAAGTTTTGGGAATTCTTTATTCTGGACAAACTAAACTAAATGTATTTCAAATTATTTACTAAATACAATTTACATTTTTAACAATCACACTTCAGTAGAGATACACATTTTGCTAATACGTGAAGATTTTATAATAAATAAAAATATATATAGACAATATTACATAACAAAATAAATAAAATGTTGACCAATTTTTCATTATTTATTTCAATTCAGTCAAGATTTCAATTCAGACTATCTGCCTTAAAGAGTTAAAACAGTTCAACAATTGGATGTGAACAAATCAAACACACACAACGTGTTTCATCCAAATTTATTGACATATTTCGCTCCAATTAATCTTTCACTTTTCTAAATTTTTGAATGACGACTAAAAAATTTTAAATTGAGCAATTTCAAATAATCGCAAGTGTTTTTCTCAATGAGGCGTCTTTAAACTATATCAATAAATTGTTACATAAAACAATACCCATTTTAAGATAATCATATACAAATCTTTATTTCAAGTTATTATTTTTAATTTTAAAATAAGTAGAAAAAACCATTTTAAAATTCATATAGCACAGCATAAAAATATAACAAAATTTGACATTGTAAAATCTATTCACACACAGTTTGTTGGATTTTCATTCCTTAATATCAATCATTTACAAATGTATACTTTCTTATCGGAGCAACCTTAACATTGTGTAACCAAGTATTTAAAAATTTTTACAAAATACAATAATTTTTATTTTAAATGAAAATAAAACAATACTGTAAAATAATGCATAGGTACTTCGAAAAGTGGAATAATGTAGAACAACATAATTGTGCATAACATTGTAGAATGATTCAAACATTTTTTACAGTACTATTCGATCAATTACAAATTAATCTTAATTTAAACGAATTTATGTACAAGAAATAGTGATGATAAAACATAAATATTATTTAAGTACTAAGCTGAACCTTTCAATGCAATCCAAAAATATATTATCGAAAAATTAATTTATTTCCTTCTAATTCATGCAAATAAGAGAAACAGATAATCAATGAAATTGATTATATTTAATAAGCATTTAAATTGTAATATAAAGAAGAAGCAAAAATGTATAATGCTCTTATGAAATAATTTTTTATCAAAAAATATACTCTTAATAATTTTTTAACATGTAAATTTATCATTATAAACTTAAATATAAATATATTTAGTGTTTCTTTTAATCGATTATCCAAAATATGGATATGAAAGAATGTTTTCAACAGTGTAAGAGTTCGATGGATAGTAAAATAGGTGGCAACAATAAATAGGTGCTCGAAAGTATTATTAGATAAAAAAAATTACGTTATTTTGTACCAAAGACAGTTTGAATCATTTTTGGAGAGCTTCGATTTTATACAGAAGTGGGCCCTTCACGTTCATAAAGACCTCTTCAGCAATTTGAGAGATATTATCATATGTTTTAAAAGTGCACAAGTACATCCTTCTTATTCGCAAGTTATTTTTCTTTATTCTAAATTTCTCTTAAAAGGATATAAAATAAAAATATGGAAAATATTGGAAACGTTTAAAATTTAATCAATCACATTGCCAGTAATATATCTTAAAATTAAAAAATACAATATAAAGTGTAATTTCAAACCGATGCCTAGTATTATTTATTTACATGATTGGAAATACATGTTTTTTTTTTTTTTTTTTCATAAAAGTGACAATAGTTAATGGCTCGATAAAAAAATCTCCTAGTAATAAAAAACCATGCAAATATTAATGAAATTTATTTAATATTTGAACTTTGCTTATTTTTAACTTTATCTATCTTATTAAATCTAAATTACTGGATAATTTTCTTAATATTTTTTTCAAACAACAAAATTTTATAATAATTTTCTTTCAAAATAAGATTATGTTACAATTTAATAATGTTAGATGAAAAAACAATAAATAAATAAAAATAAAGCTAAGAAGATGTTAAAATAAATCACTTCAAATAAGTAGAAATAATAAGATATTTTAAATAGGAAATATTTCACTACTTACAGAGCAAATGAATGAAAATTATTTCTCTTGAATATATCCTATTATTTTATTACCATAGGATTATATTTTTTATAATATTTAATTTAGTATTTGTTCGATTACTTTAATATAAAATAACATATAAAAACATTTACTAAAAAAAGTCTATTCAAACGACAGCCAACAGAATCCAAAATTAAAATTAAAAAAATTTTCAAAAGCATGCATTCAAAATTTTTCTATTTCCTTTACAAAAAATAAATTTATAAAATTAATTACTAAAATTGTAAGATAATAAAAGATTAAATGAATAAAAATTACATCCAGACAGAAAGTATTTTGCTTGTCATTGGTGTACAGTTAAAGTATTTCAAAGTAAAAAATATTGTCACTTAAAAATTATCTTTTCCCTTTAATTTATTATTCATATATTCATGTTATAAATTATACAGTTGACAATATTTTATATTATTTTATATGTGAAAAAGAATTTTTAAAGGTGTGGTTTAATATAAAGTTAAATAATTTCAAACTTAGAATTGTAATCATTATTATAATGTATAATGTAGAGTAAACATTTAATCTAATCAAATTTTTATTGGAGATAAATGATAAATATTGGATTTTTGTTTCAATAATAAGTATTAATTGAATATTTTTGTCATTATTCAAACCAATGGCATTCTTTAAAGAGCTTTTTTTAATATAAAGGCTTCTCTTTTTTTTAAATTTTCTTACTCTGTAAGTAAACGTAACTGTGTAAGTAAAAGTACTTAAACCAAATTTTTTAATAATATGATTATTTTTTCACTCCATAATTTTGAATTGATTAGTTTGTGACTGCATTGCGAAAATTTATAAGGTTCCTATTTTAAAATAAAAAGGTACATTTATCGCTTAGTTATTATTTTTAAGAAAGACCTAAATACCATTGATTAGAACTATATCAAATGTGTTTAACACATAAAAATAAAATAAAACCTTTTTTTAAAAAAAAGAATTTTGTTACTTTATTATAAACTTTTTAGTTTCAAACATAAGGACACACAATATTTTCATTGCATTATCGATTCATATTTTTATTATTACAAAATGTTAAACTGAAAAAGTGTTTTCCAATTCAACTGATATTTTTTTAAGATTGCAGAAAATAAGATTAAGAAAAAAACTTTCTAAACGTGCAGTTCTAAATATTTCTCAACATCTCTTTCAAAACATAATTCTTAAGTTAAATAAAAATGTATTCAAACTAATAATATTATTAAAACTAATAATATACTTATAAGAAGTTTTTAATTTAAAAATTTAAATAATTCTCTTTTTTTAATTTTCTTGCTTATTTAATAACGCACTTAAAACAATTTTTTAAATAACATGAATATTTTTTCTAGAAAAAAAATAACTATTAAAAATTAATTTTTATTTCTCGTAATAAGATGTTTATTGGAGATATAACTATTCCTCTTTCTCTCATTTTCTTTTTTTCAAATAGCAACATTCAATTTTTTGCAGTGATTACCAAATAATAATTTATAAAGTTCAAAATAAAAAAACATCACATTTAATAACAGAAAAAAATGACTATTGATCTGGAAATTATATACATAACATCTTAAAATTAACATGAAAGTGATCGGAGGTCATTCAAAAACATTAGTAAAAAAAGGGGCGAAAAATTAGTAAAAACTGTAGCTCAATCACAGCTACATGTGCATTTAAAGTAAACTCCCAAGCAGTTTTTAAAGAAATAAATACTCCAATAAATAATTAGATTATGGCCAAGCAACAAGTATACAACTAATACAAATAAATAAAAATCTTTTTTTTTCAGTATATAAAAGGTTAAACAGAAATTGATTAATACAATTTATATCAAACCAAATACTCTTTTGGACATGACGGAGCAAAGATTTATTTAAGTAACATGTTAAATTTTTTGAATAAAGATAATACAATGAATTCAAACAAATTACTTCACCTCGATGCAAATGTGATTTTTATCAAATTCAAATCATTGAGCATATTTCATTTTTCTGTTCTTAAAAGGATTCTCATAGATATGCAGTGTACAAATATGTGATTACAAGTAGAATGTTATAGCCTCCAAGTTTTGTTCACCTTCTTTGAATTTTGAAACTTCGAATTGATATTAAAGTTAGATATTTGTGATTAATAACATTTAAGATTGCTACGAATTTTAAAATTTAAAGATTCCTTTAATTTTGAAATTTTTGTACACTATTTTTTGTAATACAAACTTTTATACTTAGTGTTTACTTAAAAGCTTTTTTTTATATTTTATAACTTAAAATGTATATTTTCCTTGTATTCACAAGCATGCATGTAAGTATGATTAATATGAATTACTGAACATTCTAGCTAATAAATATTTTCTACAAAACACACACGCTACACATACATACAAAAAATTTAATTAGCAAAAAGTTAACAAATAATAATGAACGATAACTTAACTTTTATTTGTTAAATGTTATCAAACTTTGTCAATAAAATTATTTTTTAAACGGAATTCAACAACTTTAATAATTCCAAAATTTTCAAGAAGTATAAAAAACTACATTTTTGTAATCATCTTATTTTATCATAAGTTAAGTAATCATTGAATTTATTTATTTATTTTAATTGAAAATTTTAGAATGTTCAAGTATATTATTTTGATTTAAATCATGAGAACTCCTGAGTGTTTTCTTAATTTTATCTTTTTAATATATTGTGGGTAATTAATACCGATGGAAATGTAAGATTTAATACTTATTATTAAGTGCGCTATTTAAAAACTATTATCATACAAAATGTTTAATAATTACATAAGAATGTTTTCAAGTTTAAGAAAATAACGTTTACTTTCTTAAAATACGTTCGAATAATTTGCAGGCATAAAACTCCTTTTGCAACATCCGATCTCGACTTTCATAGAAATTTTACTGTAACTGAAAAATGAATTATTGATTTCTCAAAATGAAGCGAAGTTCAAAAGCTATCATTTACACTCCTTTCAAATCCTTATGCTTCGATAAATTATCCAAAATGCATCACTTGCCGTCGAAAACATTTCTTACAAATGAGTCTTAAGTATTTGACAACCTTGAAAAGGAGACATGATGTAGACGTTTAGATGTTAAAAGATTTGGTCACTCTGAAAATTCCTGTAAAATAAAGTGTGGAGTGCATGTGGACAGAATAGATTTAATCTACAGTGAAAGATTCTAAGCACATTAATTTGAAAATATTAGCATTTTGTATTCGTTGCGATGCTATTTATTACTTGAAAATACGCGCGGTATTGGTATTATATAAAATATTTCAGAAATAACACTCAATAATTCTTTAATTTACAACTATAGCTTTTTCATTGTGTCAGATCATATTTTTTACAATAATAAAATGTTTTAAGAGTGCGATAACTTCATCCATATACTAAATGTGTGTGTGAGTCTAAAATATGTTAAACTGTAAATATTTTGAATTTAAAATAAAAAATAATTGTCTTGATTTATGCTACATATCGTAAATTGAAAAACAATTTTTACAGAAAGTTTACATATCGGTATTTTGAAATTACTGACAGAGAAAATAAGTCTCAAATAATCGTATCAAACCAAATTTATAGAAGTTTCAAAAGAATAATTTAGAACAGGGGTTCCCAAACTTTTTTTCTCGTGGACCACTTTCAAAGTTTTACAATTTCCGATAGACCCCCTCCTGATACATTTCTACTGTATTCCCAAATCCCTAAAAAATATCACCCTAAATTGGGGGTGTTAAGAAAAAAAATGTAGCATATTTTCTTGTGTCCTTTTGATGCTACCTGCCTACGTTGATAGGTAAATCCAAGTCAAAATTTCTGTTCTATAGTATGAAAACCAGAAAAATATTTGTAGACCCCCAATTACAACTTGTGAACCCCTGTTTTCTTTTCACGTCTACGTGGACCCCCATGTGATCTACTATGGACCCCTGAAGGTTCACCTGGACCACTTTGGGAACCTATGATTCAGAAGAACAGATATAAGTAGTGGAATAATATTCATAAGTATAATTAATACCGAAGAAACGAATTTGAGGGAACTTTTAAAACATTCTTCAAGTGCTATTTTTATGAATAAAGCATTGTTCCACTTTTTTTTATGAAATCAGTATCTTTATCATAACATACATTTTACCATGTTAGAACGAAGTGTATGGGACTGTGGTAGCCTAATGATTAGGGCATATTCCTTCCGTTCGGAAGTACAGGGTTCGATTTTCAATGCCGCCAAAGAGCCCTCCGACTATAAGCGATATTCGTGCTCGTTAAATCTGTGGAATCGAAAGTTCTGTGGTTGGTCATTGAGCAGTTACCATGGGTGTAATATTTTGGAGAAATTTTATTCTCCCTTCAGATCAAAGTCAAAATTGAGTGAGTGGTTCCTCTGGCAGTGCCATCTATTAGAGGAACGTTAGAGCAAAGTCGTAGTTTCACTTTCGTGGTGCTCTGATTAAACGAAAGACGCACCCTTCTGACTTAATTTCGAAGCAGTCGGCTAACGATCTTGGTTTGTCCAATTGTCATAAGTATAAACACTAACAGGACGAATTGTATTATTAAATCGTGGTTTGACGGCTCCATGCTATTGAGAAAAGAATAAGCAGAGCATTGATGTCATTAAAATCCAATTCAAAATTAGGAAATCTTGTTTCTATTCGCATTTTCCAAATTATCAATAATATTTTATTATGTAAGCTCTAAAATCACATAAATACAAATTAATCCACATACATGCATTGATAAAATTCATTTAATTTTTAGCCGGTTTTAAATTTTTGTCATCTGTTCCAGATTATGAGCACTACGGAAATAATGTAAACAACTGAAAAATTTCTTTTTATACATCAATAATATTAGAATCCGAAATTTTCTTTTTTAAAAAGTAGTTTTAAATATATGCGTAGAACTAAGTTGAAACAAATAAACTTAAATATTTCTGTTATTATATTTCCCTTTGTTTTTTAAATTGAGTTTTTTCCCTAGGGTGATAATACTGTTAAATATAATTTCTCATACATAGAGATATATCAAACACTCTTTGAAAAACGCCTTGTACGTTTTAAACTAGTCAAATCACTAGAATTCAGATTCGGACGCGTAAAATTTGAGATTAAATTGCGTGCGTATAATTTCTTTGCATATTGCGTGCACATTGAGAGGAATTATGCATAATATAGTATAGTAATAGCTCCGTACTTCTAAGCTTTCAGTAAAATGTGTGTGAAATATTTCTCTCTTTTTTACTCCATTCCAAATTTTACACAAAAAGATTAACAAAATAAAACTGCTTTTCCATAAAAAGAATCATATTATACCCTAGGCCTAGGAATATATAGAAATATTTTCCTAGCTTCATGTAAAAATATTTTTCTTTTTAACACCACTACTATACAGAAACATGAATTCGATTTTTATACCAGTTTTTGATTTCACTTAAAACTTTCATGTGATACTAGAATATTTAATAAAAGAATTACAATTTGATCTCCGCTAAAATTCATTCACATAGGAATTGATTCGAAAAAAAAATGTTCTTAAGGCGTATTTCTCTATCATTGTGCATATTATAACAAAATCTTTTATAAATTTTTTTCTAAATTTTAAAATATTTTTACAAATTTTGAGCGCAAGTATTCATTAGAAACACCAATAAAATATTCTTGACGAATATTTTCCTAATACTATAGTAACATCATTTCAATTATATATATAGTAAAAAAGGCAAATTTTCTTTTAACTTGTGTATATACGCATTTAAAATTTACAGATGTTCTCATAAATGTTGTATACGTATTCATATTAAATTAATAAATCATAGCTCTAATTAGAAACGAGTTAAAAATTTGTAGTGGCTTCAAAATAATAAAATAAAGTAGAATAAATTTATGATTTCTAATTTCAGAGATGCTTAATGAATTCATTTCTTCCTTTATGATTTATAGTGCATACAATTCAAATTTGTTTTAATACAATGTGATAATGTAAATAAATACCTTAACATAATGTGAGATTTACCTTTAAACTTATTTATTTTAGAACAGAAAGATATGCACAACGGCATTTCATCTGCAAATGCGGCATCTACATAAATCAAAATTATAAGCAGTACTTAAAGACAAGCTCCTATTTTTGGACAAAGAGAAGAACGATGTATATTTATGAAAAGCGTTAGAAAGGAAAAATATATTTGCGAACCAAAATCAAAATAAAGACATGCATTCTAATATTCTGCTGTCTGAAATTCAATTAAATAAAAGTTAATTTATAATTGATGCATATATATATATATATATATATATATATATATATACTATAGTATATATATATATATACTATATATATATATAGGTAACTTATATCAGTTCTACTTTAATTGAATAAAAATA
Source organism: Latrodectus hesperus (assembly GCA_037975125.1). NCBI lineage: Eukaryota > Metazoa > Arthropoda > Arachnida > Araneae > Theridiidae > Latrodectus > Latrodectus hesperus. The sequence goes on along the minus strand of CM075850.1, from coordinate 26,112,135 downwards.
TTTTCTTGAAATTATTTCATAAAAATATTTACAGAGATGTGTAGCTGTTTCAAATTAGTACCAAACTAATTCAAATCTATAGGGAATTGTTTAAATAAATAAAATTCATTGCAGAGCGATACTAAGTTCAGAATCCACTAATTCGAACACAAGAATTATATTTATTTATTTACAGAATGCCACACTGTTTACTTTGGCACTATTTCTCGTAGTAAATACTGGAAAGCGAAGACTTGGTGCCTCCATCCATTTGGGTACAAATGTAGAAATAAACGTCAAGTCATCCAGAATTTCAAAAGGTGGTGATCTCCATTTATTTAGATAATTAGGCAAGCATTAGACAGCTATCATTGAAATCTCCTGGAAACCTGGCGTAATTCTATTTACATAGAATGCTATGCTCTGCAAAGTTCGCCAACGTTTACTTGGAGAAGTTGGGGAAGATATTTGGAAGAGAGAGACTCGGTGCTTCATGTTCGACTCAATTAAATCATTTCAAACATCTAATTGCAAGCATCACAATTTCGGTCCAAAATTCAATTAAAATTCCTGTTAACTGTATGGGAAATAGATGTTAATGCTGTTATTTGTGATGAATTATTTCCTCATAAATAAGGAGCAACTTTTAATGAAAAAATGTTTGTTAGTAGTAAGATTTTATAAGCATTAATCTATTCAGAATTTTTGCTTCATAAAAAATAATTCAAAATAAAAGCTGAGCTTACATGAATTTATGGTATAATTGAATCTGGTGAGTACAATAAATTAATTAAGTGTACATTTTTATAATTATTAATTTTTCTAGAGTTTCTTTCCAAGGGGAGGTAATTTTGATTAAAATAAGTGATTAAGTATCAAAACTACACGCGTGAAATTGAGTCTGGTTTTTACTAGACTTCATTCGTTTAAATACAGTTTAAAACTAAGGGGAGAAACATTAGATTTTATATATTAGTTTATAAAAAATAAGTGTAATCATATAATTAAAAATTATTTCAATCTATATTTAAAATTAAAAAGTTTTATTCAATATTTCCAAATAACTTCTAAATTAGAAGCTAAACGAATTCAATTATAATCTAAGAAAATATTCAAATATGTCACTCTTGTTATACTTGTATTCATTATTTTCAAAGCTTTTTATTAGATTCCACTTCCCTTATTAGTATACATAGTGTATTTACTATTTCTTGACTACTGTATACATTGAAATGGCTGAGTCAGTATTTATCTTAAACTAAAAATATAAATAGAAATATTTTAAATAATAACTTAACTTTGTCAATTTTTTTAATGGTTCAGAAGCCATTCCTCTAACGGGGAATGATTTTTTTTTCAAAAAGGGTAAATTTTGAATAAAATAGTTGAACATGAGTACCGGGTGAAATAGTAATAAAGGAATATGCACATTGACCTTGAACGGTTACTTTCCCTTGTGGCCTCCTTGGTTCCCCCAGTCGAAGTTCCCTGAACTTGAAATAGGGGCCCTACCGGTGTGGAAGGGCACCTGATGAGACCGAAAAATAAAATAAACCAAAAGAATATATGTATATATAAACCTGTTGCCAATCTGCACCCCCTAAATTTACCCTCTGGAAACGCAATAAACTTCGCAAGCGGGTAAACTTTGTTTTCCAAGTAGCTCAAGTTGTTTCAATTTGGGATCCGGCGTGACGCAACGTTTTTCGCGCGCTTTTCTCTTCACGTCACACCCCGCTTCGTGCAGAAATAATTACAAAGGTAAGATTTTAGCGGTACGAATTACCACCACATATTATTGTGTTTTCGTCATTCTAACTTTTTAACTTATGTCTAAGACATGATTATATTTCTTTCAGCGTGCAATATTTAAGAATCAAAATTAAAGTTAAAATAAGTATACATTAGCTAAAATATCACTCCTAACGTTTCAACTTCAAAATAATTACAGTTAAATAAGAATTTAATATAACTAAGCATTTAAATTATTCATGTTCAAATTTAAAATTCGACTGTTATATTTATTATATTTTTATTATTATTTTAAACTAGATTACTTAAATTCAATATAAATTATAGTTTTTTATCCATAATTTAAATTTTCTATATTCTTCTGTGATTTCTAAATTTGATTGCTATATCATTAATACTCATTAGAAATGATTACAATTTCAAGAACCTTGATTTTAAAGTTGTAACTATAATGACATATACCTCTTATGTTTAAATGTCATTAAATGTTTGTGTTTTCCTCTTTAGAAAAATTCAAAATATACAAATTAAAATATTTTTTAAGGATATTATAAAAGAGAGAATGTTGATTTTATTTATATTTTAAACATATCATTTCTTTAAAATGGGTAATATTTATTATCAGTGAAGCATGAATACGTTCATTTAGTTCTGAGAAATTTTAAATGGGAAAGAAATTGAATTCTTTTATAAAAGTTATAATGAAATCATATAATATTATCATAACTTTTATATATTATTATTATTATTATTTAATTATTAATAGTATTAATATTTCATTATAACTTTTATAAAAGTTATAATGAAATATTAATACAATTTTACAAATATTTAAAATATATGGTGAAATTCATTTTTATTTTAGCTATAAGATGGAATAATTGAAAAAATCATCCACACGACTTATCAAATAAATATTTCAAGTTTATTTAAACTGACAATGGTAAAAGATATTTTTATAATGAATTCATAAATAAGTTTATTCAATGATAATTAAAAGAAATCGGATAATAATTGGAAGCATATGGTAGAAAAATTATTTTACGTATTTAATTAAAGACTTGTTGCTTATTATTTTCATATTATTCTTTAGTAGTATAATATTTACATACTATTTTTAAATGATTGATTTAATGTAAAATGCTTTACATACCTTTGTAAACATTGAAGAATGTAAGTTTAAACTAGTATCTTATTTTTTTCGGAATTCAAAATATAAAAGCACTGTGTAAAGAATATGCTTTTGGTAAACTTTTATTCCATTAAATTGTTACTAAAAATCATTTTCATTATTACTATATATGCTGTAATGTAAAGTTATTTTGAGAAATTATTAGTGCGTAGGAAAAATTCAATATATATGTTATTTTTAACTATGATCATGAGAACTTGTTATTATTCAATTTAAACAAATCAGTTAACATTTTAAATAAATTTAAAAATGTGCACACGTTCTCAAACTGAAAAATTTAAAAGAAATTGAAGAGAGAGTAAAATAAATCACATTGGAATCGAAATCAATAAATATGGAATATGAATAATAAGATTGGACTGAAATTGCAATTTATATTTGAATAGCATAAAAAATTATTGTTAAATTAAATATGTATAAAAAATCATATATTTTTTTCAATTTTTTAATTAATTAAGAAATTAATAAAAATTAATTTCCAGATATAAATTAAAAATCAGCAAAAAGCTTTTTCATAATAAGGATTTTAATGGGCAAAAATATTAGTTTTATTCATTATTGAAATGCTTCATGAAAAAAATTATTCAATTGAAAAGTTTAAATTTATATTTTTTGTAAAAAAATGATAAATTATTCAGAAAAATCAATTTTTTAGGACACAAAATAAGATGCATGTATTTTTACTGATTCAAATGAATTTACTTTCTAGAATATTATTCCTATGCACATAACAAGAAATTATTAATAATTAATATTAGTTAATTCAAAAAAGAAAAAAATTATATTGCTTTAAAATTTTTTTCATAAAGAAATTACAACTGGTAGTCATATATTACACAATTAGGCAAAATTTACAACATGACCATTTAGAACCATTAAATTATAAATAAAATGTAATTACCTAGTGATTAAGAGAGAGAAAGAGACACTTATAGTATATAACATTGTATTGTGAGGACTTTTAATGTTAAATATGGTATTACTATACTTTTGAAAATATTTGTTTTGATTTGACAACTTTTTAATAAGATAAAAATGATAAAATTAATTAAAAACAAGTACTAAAATACTATTGAAACTAATACTATTCTGAAAAACATTTTTGTTCAGAATTAAGAAGACCAGAAGAAAGAAAATCTCAACTATAAAAAGTTCACTGGAACGTATTTTGGAAATATTTATTGAAGAATTATTAATTTATAGTCTCATTATATGTTAACATTTTCCTTAAACTTTTCCATTAAGGTAATGTAGCTGTTCTTTAAAAAATGATTAAAAATAACAAAAAATTTATAATTACAATTAACATATTACTTTCCTATTTTCATCATGTGATCAAGAATAAAAAATATTACAATATTTAGATACATGAAATTGTTTTTTCGAACTTAGGTTAATGTATTAAAATTTGATTAATTATAAGCAATTATATTCGTAATATTTATTTTTGCTTATTTTTGGTTTAAAATTTATAATTAAAGTATAAATAATAGAAAGCATTAGCATGAGGTTGAAAACATATGATCAGTTTGATTATACGTAGAGTGCACGTAAATTAAGCTTATTATTTACTGCATTGTTTACTATTTATGTTAAACTATGCCCCTCTAACTCATATACACACATATATATGTGATTAATAATAAACACATCATTTACATGTACTTAATACTATTTCAATCCCTATCACCTATACAATAATATTTTTCTTATAATATTGAACTGACAACATATTATAATATTGAAGGCTGTAATAATCTGATATTAAGTATTTAAAAATCTATGCCATCAAAAATAATAGATTTCAAGGTAAAAGTATTACATATATTAACTGCAGTGTTTTAAGAATAAATGAAAACTAATACACGATAAAAATTTTAAGTTATTTATTTTATTTTAGAAATGATTTTTTTACCATAGATTGTAAAAAAGCAAACGAAAGAGTCAAAGACATCCCTTAAAAGAAATACCTATTAATATGTATATGTAGCATTTGCCATCGTTACTGAAAGAAGATAGTCGGATTCCTTTTAGTTTTTGTAGAAACCTCATTCCACCCACCCAAATGCCCGGAAACACACAACAATCTTCCACACGAATGACATTAGCATGCGAAGCTTACGCGACCGTCTCTTACAAAAGAACATAAACTGTTTTATTTGCAGCGAGGAGGAACTTTCGTCATTAAAACCACATTCGGCGAACGTCGAGAACGGCTAGAAAGAAACAACTAAAAATATCAGACTTTTTTTCGGCGGGCGCTTACTTTATTCGTTCTCAGGACAGAGGAAAAAAAATCCAAGTATAAAAAGTGTTTTTGAGATGGATGGTTGAACACATTTCTGGTGGTGTGTTTCTCGCGGAAAGAAATCCAATCCAATACAGAATGCACAGCACGGAATGTTTCTCACGATTTAGAACCTCGAGAAGAAACAATATACAAGAACGATAATCGTAAATCTTCGAAACGTCACCCTCCGAAAAGCGATTATGCCCAACACTTAAAAATAAATAAAATTAAAGTTTCTCTGCTTCTCTTGTGAGAGACCTTATCAGCAGCCTTACGTGAGTTGACTTAAAACATTTCTTTTTTCTGAGACAGCAAATTTGTTTTTGTCTTGTTTGTCGTTTATAACCTAACCACCAAACGATGACGATGACTCTCTGCAATCGGTATCAAAATCTCCAAGCTATAAAAAAGAACGTCTGGTCCAGTGATCATAATTTCTAAAAACATCTGGATGTATGTAATAATTTTTTTCTTTCGTTTCTAGGTTTTAAAAATGATTCGCGATTTAATGATGAGATCAAATATTGAAAGGGATTACAAAACGGTTAATGACTGGTTTTGTGCAATGATTCTGTGATGACTTTATTTGATAAAAAATAAGATAAAAAAAATTTAGGAGGTAAAGTAGTTAAACCAATTACGATCCACATAATATTCCTTTCTTTCTGATAATGCTATTTCAGATAACCTTTAAAACACTTAATTATTCATAAAGTTTAAACTTTCGCAAAAAAATTGAACCATATAACGTTTATTATAATAACACTATATTGAATAAATGGAAACTTAAACAGAGAAATTAATATAATTTATCATAACGATGACTATAGTATGTATCTTTCTATAGTGATGATGATTTAAAAGTAAGCATGTAGAAAAACTCTAAAGAAATATTTCATTTATTTAAAATTAATGTGTGGAGAGAGAGGTGTAACTATCAGAAACATCAAACATCGTAGACGATTTTGAAAATACTTTGTTAATTATGAGTATATTTAAAATGTGCAAAATCAATCATGTTAAGGTTAAACTAAGTTATTGAAAATCGTAATTAGAAAGGAAATATAAACTAAAATTTTTTAAATATTTTCATTGTATAATAAGTAAAACAATATTAGTATAAATTAAATATTTTTTCTAATTTTTACAATAAGTTCATTGATTTAATAAGAATAATTCTATAAACTTGCAACTAAAAGTTCATATACGAACTTAGTATTCAAAATAATTTATTTCTTAACATGCAAAACTCAAAAAATTTTAACAGAAAGATAATTTCCTTTAAAGCGTTTTTGTGAAAATTCACAAATATCTTCATATTATCAAGGACCAGTAAGAAGTTTACAATGAAATAAGATACACCGTTTGTTTGAATCTGCATGATATAACATTTTTACTTTAAACTTACCAAATTGGAAATAATTATTTTTTTCTATAACATAATGTAAGATTCCATTTAGTTGTAATTAAATTTCATTTTACGTATGAGACATCGCCCGAGGACTCATATCAAAACTCAAATTTAAATTTTATAGAAATTTCGTTTTAAAATTGAACAATTTCATGAATTTTACAAAGTAAAATTATTTTTAATAATAGAATATTGCCATGATTTAACATTAAAAAACCTTTAGCAATGTTAATTAATTGGATACGAATTACAAGGAAACATAAGTATAAAATATTGATTCATTATTTATAAATATTAAATAGTTTTATTTGAAAAGGACAAAAATAGTAAGAGTCTTAGGTAGGAAGAAAATTATAACTATTGATTTGGATGACTGGTAACTACCATAACTTGTTAATTTAATAAAAAACTTATTTGTTGATAAATTTAATCATTTAACAATTTTATATTCTTTTTCAATCAACGTGTTTTTACTTTATTTTACCATTATTTCAACTATAAATCCTGATAGTTAAAATACTTTTTTACCATATTCATATTTTTTACCATCAAACAATTCATTATTATATTAAAAAATTCCTAACCAAAAAATTAAATAATTCATAATTATATTTAACAAAAACATTTAACACTTCAAATCATAACTATAAAGTTTGATGATATTTCATGTCAAATAGAATTATTTTAACTTTAAAATTTATGAAAACATATATACAGATTTCAAGAATTAAATTAAAGATATTAGATTGACCTTATTAGTAATAATTTAATTTTGAAAATAAAAGAAAATAGAAAATTCAATAAACCTTTAAATGTTATCCACAACATTCTTAAAGTTTTAGTATGATTGAAAAATTAAAACACATCATAGAATGCCTTTTAGAAAGTTATCTATAGTAAATTAATCCATCCTATCGGCCATTATACAACGAATTTAAAAAACATTAAAACGTGTGCAAAATCTAAAAAAAAAACAATTTTAGAGTGAAAAATTAAAGTATTTAAAACATATTCCTTTTTAAATTATTCTTAATATGAACTATGAACTGGAGATCAAATGAGATAATTTTTACAAATTACATTTAGAAGCTGAAATGAATTTTGAAGATTCTTTATGATTTGTAAATAATTTTCTAAAAGGTTTGAGAAGAATCGTTTACATACAAGTTTATTTGAAAGTAGTGGAAATATACTATTTTATCTTAAAAAAAGAGAAAAATCTGAAAAAAAGCACCTATTTTTGTCATCTACAAATTTTACATAAAATTAAATTAAATACGCTTACAAATGTAAGCATTAAATATGATTAATTTGATTAGGTAATCTTAATTTGGTTTATTTAGGTAGTAATTAGGTTTATTAGGAGTAAAGTAAATGAATTGTTATTAACAAAAATAATGTTTAATTTAGTATGGTATTAAGAATATGACAAAAATAATTTAAAAGAGAAACTTAAATTTATACATAACAAATTTATAACAAGATATTGAATATAAAAATTTGAAATCGTGGAAAATTTAAATATTACATATTTTTCTAAAAAAGTTACTTATACCTTAAAGTATAATTGTAAGAATGACACAAAATCAATTAAAAATAATCATTGAAATGAAAAATATGCATGCAGATTTTGAAATATATATTAAAAAAATATTTTTCAATAATGTGTGTGATCAAGAACTTAAAAGAAATTATATATAAAGCATAATTTTAATTGAAAAGTTTAAATTTAAAGCAATCAACTTTTAGCAAAAGAATTTTTTTCTCGTAAAAAATAGGATTGATTTAATTACCTATTTGTTAATTTGGCTTCTAAATTAACAAACTTGAACTCTACCGAAATGCTCACTTATAAAATGAAGCGAATCATTGAAGAAAACATTCTTTGTTCTAAATTCATATATAAAAAGTTGCAAGCGAGATTTAACATATGAATTTGTTGCCAATTTAAAAATCATTGTATATTTTAAAGTAAAAATTTTTTGTAAAGCTTTTTTTATATGTATTTATTTTTCATTTTTAAATATTCTTAAACTTTTAAGTTACTTTTAGTAAAAAAAATATTTAACGAAAAATATTTGAAAAGAGTAATAAAAATTAAGCAAACGAATAATTTCGAAAATAAAAAAATTATTGAGAAATGAAGTGAAAAGATACTTAAAACGTATTTCCCATATACATTCCAAAAACATAAATTTCAGAGAATCATATTTCAAAATAAATAAATTTTCGATTTTTTTATATCAGCAGTGACTGCATGTAAAAATAACTTCAGATTTTCTAATCTTGGAATATTCAAGAAATAAAACGAACATATTTGTGTTAATGCATATTCAAAATAATAAATTATTTCTGTGAATAAGAAAATTTTAAAGGAAATAAATGGTAAATTTATTTAGATTATCGTTTTCTTTATTTCTAAACTATTGAAAATTTAATTTATGTTTCCAATGTTTTTTTTTTTTAATATTAGCAAAGATTAAAACATTTATATAATTGAAAATTAATAATTGAATTACAGATGTTTATTGAATCAAACACCCGAAAGAAAATAATGCCAATAATTAAAGATTTCTAATGAAAAATATTTTATTTTTAGATTGCATGGGAGATTTTAATCTATTGATATTTCCGAATATCTGAAGTAATAGGAGTGTTCAAACGTCAGATTTTGAATACTTGGAGTAAGATAAATAATTTTGTGAAAATTTAATATTTATTAATTAATTATTATAATATTTATTGATTATTAATTATACAAATGATATCTACTTTGATAAGTTATTTTAAAATTACTACGAATGATAAATATCAAAAACATTTAATGATATACATAATAATTTAATGATATACGTATATATATAATATAATAAACGATATATATAATAAGAAATATTTTTTGGATACCAAAATAATATAATTTCTTTTCGAATCATACATTCATTTTTTGAGTGATTCAATAATTAAGATTTAATAATCATAATCAATAGAGATTGATGATTTGTCAATTTATTTAGAATACTGCTTAAAATATTTTAAATTAAAGATTCATTCAGTCATAAAATTTCATTAATAATATGCCTGACAAAAAAGTTAATGTCATATTAATGCATTCCTTACAGAGAGCAGCAAATCACTATAAAACAGAAAACTTATTATGTAACTGTTCTCAGTAAAATGATAAAACGCAGAAAAATATGATACTCTGTAAACTAAATACGTTGAGTAAGCAAAAAAAGATTAAATCGATTCAATGACTTAGTCTTAAGGAGTGTCTCCGCTTATAAATATTTTACTTAAGTGATTGAGTCGTTAACGGGATTAAGAAAAATAAAAAGGTTCAAATCTGCACCTAAGTAAATATGAGATTGCGTTAAATCTACGAAAATAAACAAAATGGAAGTAATTAATTATTCGAATAATTAATTTTCATCCATACGATTTAACGACTGGGGTTACTGAGGTTAGAAAAACTTCTTCTTAAATAATTATTTTACTTTCGCTAGATACGTTAAAAACAAAGCGAAAGATACGAAATCTCAAAATTAAAATCATATACTTCAAGATAAATATACATTTTAATAATAAAAAGATATTAAGTTTGGTATATGATGTAATTCAAACGTAAAAAATATTGTTCAGGAAATAAGTATTTTTTTAAAGTATTCAAAACATGACATGATAAAAACACCCATTACATTAATTAATCACAATTACACTATCAAAAAAATTCTGATTCTAGAATTTCATCGATATTACATACATCGAAATTCAGGAACAACATTATTTTAGATTTAAATTCCAAAAAATTATTGCGTATTTAGAATCATTACCATTTTCAGTTTTAACGGATGTCGGTAAAAGTAGAGAATGTGTTTACATTTGTTTATTGCACTAGAATTTAAAAACGGCAAAAATATACACACAAACTAAAATCTAGTTTTAAAAACTATTAAAATGTATCAAAAACATGCAAATTAGAAATAAATGTTACTTATATTTTTTATTTTATAAACAATTATTTAGAGAAAATGTATTAATACATTTTATCAGAGTTATTTTATTGCACTAATATTAGATAAATTGCTTTTAAAAAGGATAATTAGATGAAATTTTTTTTATTATAGAAATATTTGTAACTCATACATAATATTAGTGTGAAAAGGGATTACAGATGATAATACAATGTAACGTTAAAATATAACATTACATTTATGAGAAACTAAATTAATGAATCGATGCCAACCAGTAAACAACATGAAATAGTTGGAAGTCGATAGAACTATTCTCCTGGATTACAAAATGAAACGATTGTAAACTAAAATTTATTTCTGAATAAACATTATTTAGCAAAATTTACCATAAAATTTAACAGAAATAAATATTTTACGTTATTTTTGTTAAATTTAAGGAAGTAGATACATTACATAAATATTTTACACAGTGAAATGAAAATTACTTAAGAAATTACGTTTAGAATTAATTTTGTGAATTATAAAATTACATTACTCCTGTTTAAAATAGCATTATATGCAAGTTTTGATTTTTTTATATTTTATTAAGTTTATTTGCAACAATATTATCTAAAATTACTATTAAATAGTTATTTTTTCTAGCGTTAATAAGCAATAATTAACGATTTCTGATGTTAACATTTATTGTTTTCTCCATATGAGAAGTCAATTTACATGAGGAAAATTAACTCTTTATTCCTTTTCTTCATTTTCTTATTCGATGCATGTGCAAAATAATCGTCTTTCCTTTTTTTCATAATAATATAAAAATATCATCAAATAATTTCATCAGATTTTAAATTTGATATTACATAGTGTTTTTTAAACACTAATTTATCGCAGTAGTTATATATTTTTTCACTCAAAATAAGGTACATTTGCTTATGGAACTTTTGAGCGATAATTACTAAATAATGTTTCATTGAATTCAAAACACATCTTACTGATGATTCAGATTCTAGCTCTTAGAATAATTTTTTTGATAGAAAAACATGAAGCCACTAATTTCATGTTTTTCAGTGGTTTCATGTTATTCAGAGTTTGCTCTGCAACACATTCATTAATAATAAAATTTGAGAGTAATAATCAAAACTTAAGACATTTTACTATTAATAAATATTATTTTTTCTTATTTTTAATAATACATTTTATAAATAAGTGGAACATTTTAAATTTTTTTCTAATATTTTAAATTATCTATAAACTATATAAGAATAAGAATATATTTTGGATTGTATAATATTAAAAATTCTGCAATGAAGATGAATATTTAAATCTTTAAAGTTACAGTGACAGCTTAAATTAATTTGCAGCTAAACCACTGTTTAATTTGTTATTAAAAATAAAATGGAAAAGTATTATCTCTTTTTAATTCCGAATTCTCAATTGTTTCAAAACATTTTGGAATGTGAATACTTTTTTATTTTTCAGTTTTTGATTCCCTAATATTTTCAAACTTTCAATTTTGTTTTAAAAATAAATGCTTAGTTATACAAAAAATTAATCATTAGTTGTGATCTAATTATAAAAATACTGATTAAAAATATCAACATATTTTAATAAGAAAAAGAAATATTTTTCTGAGAATCTTTCAAAAAAGACTTGATGTATTGTTAATATCACTATTCATAACCATTAAAATGCTGGTTATTTAACATACTATCATTGTTTAGAGCAAACATTTATCAAAATTCTTTTAAATTGATTATTAAAATTTAAATTTCATTATAATTTGTTTATATCAATTCATATTCATTTCATAATCACTAATACTGAAATCATTATATTTATTAATATATATGTCAATACTAAACTTGTAAAATTATCCTAAGTTTCTTCAGAATTTTCTATTATTTATACAAAAGTGAAGAAGTAAAATCGAATATTTTAATTCAAAATTTGTTTAAAATTTACCCCACTTCAAGAGAAAAAAAACCTTTTTTTCTATTTTCAGAACAAATTGATATTCTTTTTAATTTTTAAAAAAAATTTACTTTATCATTACTTTTACTTTATCAGTAAAATATTTTACACAAATAGGTATCTATTTGTGTAAAATATTTTGCTGATAAAACAGATTAAAATTGTGAGAAATATTCCTAATTTTGTATATGCTATAGAACAAAAATTCATTAAGAAAATTAATTCTCCAGTAAAATATTCTCAAATTTGTAGTATATGACTCCCATTTCTGTAAGGAAAAAAGATTTCTAAATTTTTTAAAAGGAAAGTTACAAGTTAATAAATTTTAGTATTATAAAAGGAATTTTTTGTTTCACAAGGAAAATGCATAGAAACCTTTGGTGGAATCACATAAAAAATGAAATTTCTTAACTTTTCACAAAAACAAACTTATTAAAGTCTACTAGGATATCATACCACCTTGTGTGTGTTTTTAAAACTTTTACAACTGAAATTATAAATCTTTTATAATATAATACGGCGGATAAATACGGAAACAATAATGTACTACTTCAGCAGCAATTATTATTATTTTTTTTTAATTGTGAAATTAAAACGAAGAGACAAAATCTAAAAGCTTATATTTAAGCAATTTTGAAAGAAAAAAACTTTCTTTTCATGACATTCTTTTAATAAAAGAATATTTCATTATGAGTAAATCTTGATCTAAAATGTTTTTTTATAAAAATGATTTTTAAACAAGTGGTGGACATACTCTAGTAGTAGTATATTTAATTTAAAGCACATAACATGTACGAAAAATATAATTATGCGTTTTATGCAAATTAAATTAATAGCATGATTATTTATTTAAAAATGGAAGGGGAGTTACATGTAGATTAATATTATTTTATTTCAGCACAGTATAAGAATACTGTAACATTTAAAAGTTTTTATAAAAAATAACACATAAAAAATAATGAACAAGCATAACAAATAATGAATTAAGTACAACAAATAATGAAATAAGCAAGTATAATAATGATTAAAATGTAACAACTAATGAAGACAGCATTTTAGTATCACATGATTAACGTTTTAAAATTGGATTTAAGAAGATGATTGCTTTCATTAGCATCACATTTCGGTACTGAAACAGTGGAAATTATTTTGTTCCGAATGCCATCTACCGGCAACATCAAACCGTCACAAAAAATGAAAATAAATGCCTTAAGTCACTGAATTTGATAGATCGTACTAATTTAAAAGCATAATTCGAAAAAATAGCAATAATTGTAGCATGTTATGCAACCAAAACAGAGTATTAATTTGAAACGTTGCTGCAAAAGATTAAAATTAAAATTACACTTCCTTACAAAATTGACAAATATTAACATAAAATTCATGAGATTTCCAAAGATTCTGATAAATTATTTTTCCCATTAGTGAAATTAATAAATTTTGAAAATAACAATTTATTAATTACCAAAATTTCTAAATTTTTATTCAGTTGTTGGAAATTACTCGAATTTTTAAAATAACATAATTTATTATAATTAACAAAATTGCTAAATTTTTATTCGGCTGTTGGAAATTACCCGAATTCAAAATGGTTTTAATTTAAAAAATAAGTGAACAAATAATTAATATCAAATTTCACTTTATTCGATTAATTTAACCATATTATCTAAAAATAAAACCAGCATCAAATCTAGCATACTTAATTTGTAATAATAATCGTTTCAATGAAAAAAATTATTTTTTTATTATACATATATAAAATAAAAATACATAAAATATTAATTTTTCACTAAACGATTATTATTACAAATTAAGTATGCTAGATTTGATGCTGTTTATATATATATATATATATATATATATATATATATATATATATATATATATATATATATATATATATATATAATGTGTGTGTATTTCCCAATGCATAATACTTTACATTGTAACGTTTATTTTAAACAGTGTAAATATATTCGTAAAATTGGTATTTCTCTTCTTGTTGAACGATATAATACAAATGTTATAAAAAATATAAGAAGTTAAACTGTTCACAGTTTCTTCAAAAAAGCATATTCTGTTCCTTGATCACAAACAGCAAACTTGCATCAGAGTCTTTAATAAACATATGGCAAAGTTTAGCGTTTCCGATGAGCAATTCATTAGTGGAAAATAAAGTATCCATTAAAAAAAACTACATTTGCCAGAAAGAAGGACATATTTTCAAACGATATTTCCACACATCCAATTTAAAACAGTGCAGACGATTTTGAAGCATAATCTCGAAGACGATTAAATGAAAAATAAAAAGAATATAACTAAAATACCAGAGGAGTAAAAGGAGGCAGAGAAAGGGTGTGAGGAGATGGGTGGGGGAGGGTCACTGGATTGCACGACAGAAAATAATTGATTGCGAAGGGGGGAGTAGGAGAACAGAGTGGGCGGGGAGGGAAAAAAGGAGGAACCGCCATTTAAATACTTAGGAAAAATAGGCGGGGAAGCGGAATGTACAGGCAAGATAAGGAATCAGGAGAGGAAAAAAGAAATCCAAGGAGGAATGCAGGGATGATCCAACTATTAGAGTAAGGGGGAAATTCAAAGGGTTGGGTGTGAAGAAGAAGAAAAAAAAGAAAGAAATGGCTCGCCTGATGAATTGAAAAACAGTGGTGCAAGTCACTAAATTTGTCGCCAATGCGAATTTCAAGTACTTAAGCCTCATGCTTAATAGCATCGTATTTCCTGTGACTTCGTTCTATCATTAGAAATAGTTTACGTATTGCGTTTTAATTTTTTACATTATTTAATTGTTGGAAAAAGATATTTATAAAAATCAGGATTAAAGGATTAAGCAACCATCTTTTTAGTTATTCCATATCAAATTTATTTAAATAACAATATTGTATGCCTGTTATAGAGATATTTAATAAGCATATGGAGGTATTCGAGTGCAGTGGTTCAATTATTCTTAGATACAATTCTTATGATAACAATGAGTTCAATAAGGTAGATCGAATCATTCCTCTCCCACAATGAGTGAACCTACATCAAAAAACAAATAACAGAAAAAGTTCCAACACATTTTTTATTTTTTCTTATACTTCAACAGACTTCGTATAAAAATCAAGAATACATTCTAATATACAGTAAGAGAAAATGTTGCATGATATCAGGGAAAAACAATCAGATGACACTAAAGAGAAAGCGTCACCATCTCAAGGTTTTTGATGAAATCCGATAGCTATTATGTCAATACTTATTAACATATATAGACCTCATTCTGAGGCTGATATCTTTGATTGCGGGAAAATAAAAACTCTCGATGTCTTATATTATCAGAATACAACCCTTTCATCAAAATGGGCAGAAATAAAAAATTTTAAATGCAATCAAATACAATTTGTAATGAAATTCGTAATAAAAAGTGAAAGATAAGTGTTGATTATAAAAATTTTATAATACTTGCCACTCTTAATATAAAATTAATTTTAGGACAATAGTTTATTTTTTGTCTCATTATCAACATCATTTTCTTTCAATGAAAATAAGCACCAAGATATGCATTCAGATACCCCTTGATAAGAGCTGTGGAAGAGCCACTCTGTAACTACATCCGGCGCTGCTCTTACAGCTGCCTCTGTGGAAATGTTTTTGCAGATGCATGCAACAGTGGAATATAAATACTTTCGAGAACAACTGAAGGATCTTTACGGACTGGATTTCGAAAGCCCGGCACGTAGGCCCTTGTGTTAGAAGACGCGACACGTACCTGTAATAACCGTGTTGATTTACGTCGTCAGAGGCAAGATTACGAGGCTTTGGGTACAACGTTTCTCAGAAAAGGATCGAAAATGATTTCTGATTGCCTCGATCGAACACGTCAGCCGAATCGTTTCCCTGATCGCCGGGAAGAACCACAACGCGTCAAATATTTCGTTTAGAATTGGTTCCTTTTCGAGAGAATCTCGTGAATTTCTTTTCGGTCAATAAATGTGAAATAATAAAAGACTGAATTAAATTGATAATAAAAAAACGCTGCAGTATGAATTCAACAGAATTTCGAATGCTGGCATTATGAATATTTTAAAATAAATGTTAATAATATAATAAAAAAATAACCCAATATATTAAATTAAACAAAATAGCAATTCTCTAGAGGTATTTATAAAATTAGTATAATTGTTATACGCTGGGATGAAAATTAACAGTTTCACACCAAAACTATTTTACAAAAGAATATATATTATTTTACACAAAATATATATTGTTGTTGTTGTAGTGTGTTAGCTAGGCTGGCATTATGGGGTGCACTGCTCCACTTTTCCAACTGAACCAGATTTTGGTGTGGAGTCCGACTGCCTCAGTACACACATGCCATAGGTATCCGTTTATAGGGTAGGCAACCATTCACAACCCATTCATACAAGGAAAAGACAAAGATAGGATAGATAGAGAGAGAAAAAAAAAGTACATCCATGCTCAAACCGGGATTCGAACCCAGGACCTCCCTATCCGCAGTCAGGCACTCCGACCACTAGACAAGTTGGGCAAAATGTATATTATTTACACAAAATATCTATTCTAATACATTCGAACATGTTCTTAGTGTTTGCTAATCTTTAATCTCAGTCTTATGGCTGCTATATAATAACCAATTAAGAATATTTCGAGTTTTTTTTTAAATCTAGTAATAATCAAATTATATATAAAATAAAAACAATTTATTCAAAATGAATTTTAAGAAATTTCATAACTCCTATAATAAGTAACTTAATTAAAAATTTAAAATAATTAATTACTCGGCAGTTCTCTATGAAAACTTATATGGTTATATAGAGAATCGTTGTGAATATTACCATGTGGAGTATTACAATTTCCAAGACTATTTTTATTACAACATAATAGATTTTTATTGTAACTTTAGTCAATTACATCAAAAAATAGTATAATATTACTAAATAATCATTTTATTTCATAATATATAATAATTTTTAAATATAATCAAACCTTTAAATTTTTAAATTAAATATGTTACATTTTATAATTCAAAATTTTATGAATTTTAAAAAAATGTATGTTAAATTTCTAAATATTTATTTAAAATGAGCTTTAAAGTTACGCGAATCTTAGAATTAATGTGTTACTAAAATTAAAAACGAAAAATAAAATTACACTATACAAAAAGAAATGCCTTCCTGACAAAGAGCACATACACAAATTTAAAATTTTTATTTTAATAATGAAAGAATAAAATCCAACCAAAAATAATTCCATTTATAAATTTAATTAGAAAATCTGTTGTATTTATAAGCAAAGACAACTGAATAAATAATGCATGTATTTTGCAAACAGAGTACCCGTTATAAGGTAAAACCCTTTCATTTTAAAAGAGTGTCTGAAAGAATTAGAAAAGTCTATAATTGTTTATTTGAAAGCAAAATAGATATTTTTAAATAAGCACCATTTTCTCATCAAAATATTAAAAATTAAAAAAGAGAAATTAAGTAAATCAAGAAACTAAAGGTGTGAAAAAAATCTCTCGAGAATTAAATACTTTTTGAAGGAAATAAGTCTTTTTGAAATTGTTCATCTTTAATGTTTAAGCTAATTACATTAATATTAGAGAAGTAATTTATATAAACATACAAAACATTTAAGTAAATATTCATTAATTATTATGTTCATAAATATTTACTCTTACTCTTAGAACAACAAAAACTTAAAAGCTCTTAGCTATGGTAAGAGAAATTTTAAAATTATGAGCTTTGAGTTAACAAACTAGTTTTTAGAATGCTTAGACATGTTTTTTACACTGAGAATTATGCTTCTAGTAAGGATAAAAATTATGAATTTAAAAGGTAATTATCAAAGCTGAAAAATTTATAGAAAATCAAATTTTGAATGTTTATACTTTATTTTGATTATGTTTGGAGTATATTTCCACTGTTTATTTTAATTAAAATTTATTCAACGGAAATGTAAAATCAATAAAAGAAATGTATACTTTGTATTAAATACAGTTGTAATGAGTTTATTATTTATACATTTAAAATAGTTTTACAATGTGTTTCTCTTTGATTCTTATATAAAATTGAACTGTTTACATTAGTGAGAATAACTCAAAAGATATTATTTGTCAAATTTCCTATCGAATTATCAATTGTAAAATTGGATTTTGGAAAACATTTTTACCTTCAATTCTGACCTTCAATACACTGAGGTATTAATAGAAACAAATCGAGCTCTTAAAAAAGAGAATCTCTACTGTTATTGAAACTTCTAACAGTAAGAGAAATGCACTAAACGTGTTTATATATTATCTAATTGAAATCAAAATACATTATTCAGATAAGTTATGTAATATTAAAATATCATTTTAACTAATAAACAAAAGCCATCTTTAAATATTAAAAAGAATTAATATGGTCCATAAGAAAACAATATTGCAAATTTGAGGTTTGCAATACATGCTCTGATCTCCTTACAGACCATTTAGTACTGTTGTATAATTATAACTGTTAATTTGTGTTTTTTTTCCAGAAAATTATATAATTTTTTGTAAGCCTTAGTTAGAGTTTGCACCAATGAAGAAATTAAGCCCTGAAGAATGGTAATTCATTTGAATTTTTGGACCGGAAAGGAACAAATATCAAGTTATGCAACTGTTTAGTAACATGTCTTGAGTATCCCTTTTTATATAGTGTTATTCTTAGTTTCTCTTTTATCATTTACAATAGAATACTCGGGGAATTATAGAACAAACAAGGATTGTCACACGACCTATGTTTCGATAATAAAAGAAACCGTGGAAGAAAGTCGCTACAACTAAAGAAATTGTAGATAACATAAAAGCCAATAGAATTAAACAGAACTATATTTTGAATGTTAACTTTCAATAGAAAAGTTCGATGAAAGTCTGAGAACTTTTCTATAAAAATTATCAGATTTTACAATGAGCTTTAAACGAGGATTACGATTAAATTCTTAATGAAAAAGCAAAAATTATAAAAAAAAAATCTGACTTATTTTATTGGTGACTTGGATTTTTATACAAGTCTTGATTTTCATGAGGAATATGTTTAAGGCCAGCAGTGTTAAAAGAGCTCCGAAATTTAGCTCTTAAATTTCTTGAAAAAATGTCATCATTGACTCCAATAAATGCATTTCATATTGTATGGAAATTTTTATTGTTAAGAATTCGTTACTGATATATACACTTACATTAAAATTTATCTACTTTCTTCATTAAACTGTATAAAATATATATTTGATTTATGTTATAAAGATTCAAGGAAGAATAATAATGAGCATCACTTACAAGTCTAAATAAAATACCTCTTATATGCGAAATCTGAAGTAAAATATTTTAGTGGAACTGTAACAGAAAACAGTTACAGTGCAACATTATAGAGTTTTCCCACACAAAATAATCAATTTAATATATGAAGAAAATAAAATTATCCACATCCAAGATGGATTAATGAATTTTAACTGCATTATTTTAGAAAAATATCATTAATATAAGAATTGATACAAAATGCGCTATAATTATCGCGAAACTAAACTACGGTAATTATAAAGGAATTAAGTTTAAGATGTATACCTATGTACCAGAAAAACTGATCCAACTGTTTGGCAAGCTTATTGCTGATATAATGGCGTGTTATCAAGATTCAAATAATCTTCAATATGGTGTTATATGCTAGACGTACAACAAATGGGAATAACATTTCCTAAATTGGCTAGAGATTTTGGTTTTCACATAATGAACAATTTACAAACCTACCATGAATATTGACTATCCAGTAAAACATCAAATCTCAAATTAGGTTGTAGCCAGAAAAATATCTTGACAAAATGGGATCAGTTTATTTAAATTATTAAACAAGATATGAAAAAAATTATTAAATATAAAATAGATTTGTAGCATTTTCGTTGAATTTCAATGTGGCATCATCAGGGTATGAACAGTTAATTCGTTGATGATTTTTAGAGTGGAAGACTCACACATGTTGTTGCGTTACGAATTGTTGCGTGTGTATTTCCTTTCATTAATAAGTCTTATTGCCTTTAATATTTTATTTTTAACAATAACAATTAACAAATAACAATTTTCATGATTATATTCCATAAAAATGAGTTCCACACCGTGATACACTGGTGCCAATACGGTCCTCATTCGACCGCATCCAAATAGCAACTGGCTAGATTCCCCATCGGATAGGGAAGATGCGCTTCTCATTCCCCTTTAGGGATTTACTGTGGCTGAGTTGCCACACTTGTACCGTGAACATGAAGAAAATCTCATGAATCAAAGGACATGTATATCAACAGGAGGCTGACTGTTCATGCTGGTGAAGACTATGTGTTGGTATAAGGTGTGTGCAACTTGTGTTATAGGACCACTGATGCATATAGACATTAATCTAACAAGCGATAAGTACATAAGGTGTCTATTTGATCACTTATACCTTTGTATGTTTATTGTTTGTATTACGAAAAGCGTGGACAATTCAGCTAGAATGCAATAACCTATAAGTTGATAGCTGCTTCCAAGAGTCTCTAAGACCAGATTGGCCGCTTAAATATCCAAACACAAGTCCTCTTAATCTAGCATATCGAGTCCATGATACGTGGTCGAGAGAGTCTAGTTCTCTACCTAATATCTTACTGGGCATTCTTTGCTAATGTCTTATAAATTATTATGTAAGAATACCAATGTGAGTGTATTAAATGTTTCTTACTATTTGAATCATTTTTGACCAGACTAAGCAAATTACGAGATTTTATTAATTCACCAAGGTTTTTCCTTTATTTTAATAATAAATAAACATCACACTGAAGCTCTTTGCAATAAAAGAAGAAACTATAAAATTAATTTTTTTGGAATATAGAAATGCTACTCGTGGATGCTTTTACTTCATTTAAATTTTAATGTTTTTAAAAAATACATGATAAATAGAACTTTAAAACAAACATGTTACTAAATGTAATCTTTTATTTCTTTCAAGAAAATTTGTAATTTGCGACAAAGTTAGTACTTTCCTGTCTTTCGATGATAGAGTGTCAAATGACTGATAAAACTGAATAAAGATCGGTATTGCAGGTTTTATGGCCATGTTTCAATGAGTCACACACAATAGCCCATTGTTCAACTCTAGTGTAATGTCAACGTGAAAATATTATTCAACAAATTATAACTACATAGTTTATATTTTTACAAACATATTAAAAATTATCTTCAACAAAGCAATTTCAAAAATCTCTGCGTATAATTTTCTGTGGATCATCTTATTCAGATGTTTAAGAAAATAAACTTATTGATTTCTAATTCGCTTGGATGGGAGTGAGCTATAGCAGAAGGATGAAAGAATTAATGGACCCCTGCATACACCACTGTCGAACAAAATGGAAGACGTAGCTTTCAGAAAGATTATCGCCAAACGGAAGCGAGCATGATGAAAAAGCGGTCGGAGAAGACGATCTAGAGAGGGTGGGGGTGGATGAAAAAAAAAGATGCGGAAGAGCAGCTGTCCGTCACAGCAGCGGAAGATGGAAGGTGGATCGTTTGCTCTGCAGCATCCCAATTCGCCGGGCGTTTTTGCGCGTGCTCCTCCCCCACCCCCCACGGAGTTGAAGGGGACACTATAAGCTGCGGGGGTGGACGGCGGAGAAAAGAATCCCAGGAATATGCTAATGAACCCAAAGAAGGTGGGCGGAATTTTTTCCAGCGTAAAAAAATTATGTTAATAAAAGAAGACGAAAGAGCGAGGGATGTGCGAGTGAGTAGTAGAGAATTGCTAAAACAATGAAAAAAATATTCCCCAATCCTTCGGAAGATCACGTGATGAGAAAAGGTGCAGGGAATCCATCCACCCCCTTTTTATGGAATAACTAAGGAGAAATACCTCTGATGTTTTATTTATTCTTCGGAGGGAAGAGCGCCAGCGACATCTAATGAAATCCGATATCGTATTCAGATAAAAAATATATATAATCAGGAGACCAACTTAAAAAAAAGAAAAAAAAAGACATGCAGCCCAGGCTTTTTTCATCCATAAGATTGGTAATCAAGAATAATATTGCAAAAACTTACAATAAGTATTTAACAAAAATCATAATTTAATAAAACACAATTATAATTTAAATTGCTCATATTCTTATGTAGTATGTCTGAAATAACTAATTTCATACTATAATATTATTGTATTAATCAAAGCCTTATTAAAGTCATTGTAATGGCACTTAGAAATATCTTCTCTATAATGGTGAGTGAAATGTAAAGCATTCTCATGAAATATGAGCCAATTTTTATGCTCATTTTTCCTAAGCAATAAAAATAAATAATTATTTTGCCCATAAACTTTGGAGTCCTTTTCATGTAAAAGAGAGTTAGAACTATCGTAAATATCTTTAACTGAAATAAAATGAATAAAAATTTATTCCTTTAAAACTAATTAGGGTAAATCATTGGAAACTTTAACAAAAAAGATGTATAATAAAAAAAAGTGATAGGTTTATAGAAGTAAAAACTATAATTAAGGGCAAAATAATTTGTTAAGTTAAATTGATTATCTTATAAATCATGTATGATTCTTCCTATGTTTGTTTGATAAAAAATATTGCTTTCAAAAAAGATTTTTATTTTAAAAAGAAACAATTTAATATGTACTTTTATTTATTAGTCAAAAAATTGTTTATAGGCTATAATACCTTTCAAAAGTTAACATTTAAACAATTTTGTATAAGCTGTTACTAAAAGTAATTGTGGTTTTTAAATACATTTTTTTCAAATTTTTCACTTAAATCGAAAAATTTAATGAATCTTCGGAGTGAAATATAATAAATGTTAGAAAATTTCCCTTAAAAAATTAAAACTTGACAGTCTATATATTTTAATTTACACATATTTATGTGATACATAAAACGCATAATTAATAACTGTTTCATATTTTTATATGAATATAGAAATTAATTCTCTCATGACTAATCATCTTAACAATAAATAATACCTTTAGATATAAAGAAATAAAATACAGACTTAACTCATCTTTTAAAAATTATTATTTAATTCATTTTAAGTTATATAAAAGTATATGGGCATATATTTGACAAGCTAAATATTTTTATACATATATATATATATATATATGTATGTACACATGCATATATAATTTGAATGAAATGGATTTCTTAAAACTGAAGAACTCGAGTGTTCTGTAGGTAAATCCACTAAAAGATTTATAAATGCCATGTGTCATAGTATTTTTGTATAATGTTGTAATTTACTATATTGTAATAGAATTTATAAGATTCTTCTGTCTGTAAGACTTTATTACTGATAAAAATATCCCTTTAAAAATTAGTCATACATTTGTTACATTTATTGGTACTATTCTTGTAACAAATACTATATTTTTTATTGTATTTCATTTTATATATGTTTCTATATTTACTTTTTTGTATATTTGTTTAGAAAGGAGCAGTTTAGTATAGGTGTCTGATGCGATTCCGTAGTTTCGTTCTGTGGTACTTCAAAACACGACCAGATATGGATATATCAAAGATAATAATACCTTTAATCTATAACTCAACCTTATGCTAAAGACAAGAATGTTTAAACTAGCTGGATCTACAGGCATTCTAAAATGAATACTCAACTTTAGGACTGTTACTTTCATGATTGAATAAATTTTATTCAGCAAAAATGTACAAAATAATATTTTAACCTATTTTCTAATTTTTTGCAAACGAAAAACGGTCCCGTCTTGGACCATTTTTCGTTTGCAAAAAATTAGAAAAGCAAAAAACAAGAAAAAAAAAGTAAAAGCGAAACTTGCTAGTTTTGCACATCTTGCTCTAATGGACTCATCAGGTGGTTTGCACTGGATTTATCAAATGTTTCGGCAGTGGATCTTCAGCTACCTTAGAGCACATTATATCCGGCAACTAAATTGACTGAAAACTAATGCAAAATGCGATATTCACGCTAAACAGCTTTTATTTAGAGATGGAATAGCATAAAACACACAAGTACAAATTATTATGTCTTACAGGACTTGAACTTATTCAGCGGATGTCTCCTTCATTTTTTAATTGGAAATGGTGGATACTAGGTTACTGAAACCATACAATAAATATACAGAACTGTTGTGAAAGTAGTTTCCCTTCTCTAAAAATTACATGAACATTTTACTGATGTAAATAATGTTATCAACTAATATTTGTTCAATTATACATCTTTCAGTTTTTTGTGAGTGATTCAAG
The DNA here is from genome assembly GCA_037975125.1 of Latrodectus hesperus. Taxonomy (NCBI): domain Eukaryota; kingdom Metazoa; phylum Arthropoda; class Arachnida; order Araneae; family Theridiidae; genus Latrodectus; species Latrodectus hesperus. Next base: position 26,087,311 of record CM075850.1, on the reverse strand, counting down.
ATAACAAAAACTTTTGAGATGCATTGATTCTTGATTTCATGATTGAATCGTAAGAGATATTTCTTATCTACTGCTCTTAAAATACAAAAAAACAGCGAACTAAATAACAGAAGATAAATAACAGAAGAAACAGATCACAGCATCAAACTAAATAGTATGCAACGGAACAATAAAGATCTGCAGGATGCTAAAGTACTTTGCTAAAAATGATTGAAGATCTTTATTGCAACAAACTGAGTTCTATATAAAACACAAGACAGAAGCAAGTGGCAGACTTGCATTCAGAAGCAACTTGTAATATTACATCGATTAAGATTAAAGATATTTCAGGACAAGTTCGCGTAGGCAGGTTTCTTTTTCAGTAGCTGAGATTACTGCAATTAGAACAAAAATCACAAATAAAAATCTATGCAAATGTAAAAATTCCTAATCCATCATAAAAGATAAGAACAAAAAAAAAATGCATTTCATTAAACAGTATCGAGAACATACATATTCAACACATGGCAGGAATAATTTATAACCAAATGATCCATCATTTATATAGTTCCTTTTACGATCGAAAAACACTATCAAAGGGATCATCAGAATTGCCTTATTTCTAATCTTAAAAACATATACATACTAATCACTTTATAATAATTTTGGAAATTTCATGATAATTTTAATAAGAAAGTATGAATGAATATGGGATGTTCCTTTATAATTAGATACAGAATAAATTTTGAATATTTTCTGAAAGCGACGGTGTTTTTCAAAGTATAATATCTGTCAATCCATGCAATATCTTTATCAAATCATGGTTTTAGGACACAGTACCTTTATTACTTATCACTCTCTCATCTTTTTGTTAGTAATACCAATGTGAGTCTTTCAACTTTTCCAAGCAATGAAGTCAATAACTATTGTTTGTGACTAGCATCTCTATAGCAAACTCTCACGATTTCTTCATGAAGAGTTATATATTTCCTAAAAATCTTACATCAAAGAGAAACTAAAAGTGTTACATAGAAGAAACAGTATATATTTGACAGTTATCAGGCGATTCTTGTCAAAAGACGTTAGAGTGTATTTAACTAAGAAGAAACTCAACCTACACAGAATCCTATTGCCTTTCAATGAAATTTTCCTTTTAGTACCAGGGAGAAATAACAGAAAATTTGTTAGATGTAAAAACAAGTTTCAGAAAAAAAAACATGTAAAAATTCTTATTTCGAAAAGAATCTTTGCATAGCCAAAGCAGTGGGAAAATGCATTTGTGAAGCTTATCAGAAAAAATTTGTCAAATTGGGCAGATTTTCCTGATCAAAACTGACAGAAGAATAGCCTCTAATATGAGAATGGTAGGATGATGCATCATTATCTTTTAATAGATAATTTTTCATTATTTAATTGTTTTGAATTCAATTTATATAGAAACTTTCCAAAAAATGCATGGAATTCACTCTCGAAAAAATATAAATTGATGTAGAATGTTTTTGAAAAAGTTGAGCATTTCATATTTATATTCAAACCATGTCCTGGTAAAAAAAAAGTATTTCTTGAATAAAGACATGCATGTAGAATAAATGGATTGTATTGAAATTATATGATATACATCTTATCGTATGTTCAACATCATCAAACATAATCCCTTAGGCGACATGTAAATTGTTAAATCTTAGTTTGCGCTTTAATATATTTCCTCTAATAAGATTTTAAACAGCTTACAGAAAGGAAACAGCTCAATTTGATATAAAATGTGAATGCTAATTTGTTACCGAAATACATTTAAATATATATTTATATAACCCTTTTTATCTCATTTTAAAACACCGCGCGTTTATCATTTTTATATTTGACAGTAAATGGTTTCTTTACTTTCAACTGACGACAAAACAGATTATCTCCAAAAGAATAAGTGCTCAAGTGTAACATTGATAGTACTTTGTTTTTGTGTGATTTTTCATTCAGTAATATACAATAAAAGTTCAAGAAGAAGTTACAATAAAATTCAAGAAATTTATACCTAAATGTATTCTTAAGAGAAAAGATAAGTAGCTTATATTCAGTAATAACCATTCTCAAATTTTTTTCACTTTTCTTGATATATATAAGTTATAATTTGATTTGAAATAATTTCATCGATCAATTGAAAGAAAATTGCAATACATGAAACAATCTTTGTATTCATTCTATCTTTATGGATTAGTGATTTATAATAACAGATCGAAACTGTTTCTGGAGTTGGTTAAACCAAATTAATTTTGCAAAACGAGTAATATAACCTCTGAAAGCTAAACATTATATCCTTTTTTTAAAGAGAGTTTAGTTAAAGTGAGGATACGAGTACGCAAAGAGGCTTTCACCCTGCTTTGGTAAGTACGACAGTAGCTGTATCTTTTGGCATTTAAAAATGCTCATTTAAAAGACCAGCCTTGTTATGCAATGATGTTTGTGGCTGAAAATGTCGAGCATGTTGAGGAAATGAAGCACTTCCCTATCATATTTTGAATCACAAGTATTAGTGTACATTTCCAACTGAAAATAGACATTTTATAAATGGTAGATTCAAGGCTCAATTTCAACAAATTAGACGATGAAAAATACAATATTACAGCTACTTCGTGAGGAATTTGGGAACAACCAAAATAAACTGTAGTCATGGTCTTAGGAATAATATATATTTATAATAGCAATATATACTTAGGAATGTAATAATTTATTATACATTGCTATCTACTTCTGTAACAAATGTCTCTGAATTGAGAGCAAAACTCATTGGTAACTTCGCATTAGATAAAAATACGCTTTCCAATTTCATGCCTCATAATATGTACTTTTTAATAATATATGATAATCCAACATTCTTTAAAAATGTTAGTTAAATAACTTTTATTATTTATTTATATTTTACTACCCCGATTATAAAACAATTTTCTATAAGAATGTTCTATAAGATTTCACATATTGAGAAACAGGAAATATTTCGGGATCAAACTCAAGATTCAAGAATTGTTTTAGATCAAACTTAAGAGAAAAGATAAGCAGCTTATATTTAGTAATAATAATTGTCAGTTTTTTCTTTATTATTAGTCACTTTTCTTGATATATATATATATATATATATATATATATATATATATATATATATATATATATATATATATATATATATATATATATATATATATATATATATATATATATATATATATATATATATATATATATATATATATATATATATATATACATGTGTTACAATTTTCTTTGAAGTAATTTCATCAATTAATTCAAAGAAAATTGTAATACATGTTTATCTTCCATCACTGATTTAAAGTGTATTGTAACTGAGTGCTTACGATACATTTTCAAAATGCAGAGTCATAAGCAATTTTTAAAATTTTTGCACCATTAAATTGATGAAAAGCAAATCTTTTCAACACTGAGAAATTAAAAAAGATATTATTGATAGTATAAACAAATTACAATGTAAAAAAATGAAAATTAAATTAAAATGTGGTTTTCTGTTTCGAAGGTATTCCGAATTGATATATAAATTAACTGCCACAATAGTTTGAGGAAAATTCATAATAAATTAAGAAGCTTAAAATATGTTTGAGATGTTCTGTAGCATTTAATGTATTTCTATAAATTCTATGCTTCTGAAACACATAAAAACAATAATTTCAATGGTCAAAATTAAGAAATTTATGTCTTGAACGAGGTAAAATATATGAAATGAAAAGTAGAAAAACCAGGAAAAATAATTTCATTTCTGTACCAAATTTCTGGTTGAAAAATCTTCTGATAATATCTATCAGAAGAATCTTTTGATGTTCATAGAAGATATTCAAATCTGATACCTCTGTCAGAATACTCATTCTGCTATCCATGATGAACTTTTGTGTTTTCAATGTGCAAATAAAAAGAGAACATCGCCCAAGTGCCCATAGAAATCATTGGTATTGAAACAAAGTGCATCATTTAAAAAACAAATTCGGTGACTGCCATTTTGTGCAAGTAATTGACTACTCTAATAGCAAAATACACGGCAATTCATCGAGATATAATGAAAATCAAGTTAAAGTAACGAAAACTTGTCTGAAACTTGCTGAATTACATTTAGAAAAAGAAATTCAATGTTACTTATATAAAATGACTATTTTTTTTATTTCTGAGCTCTTATTAATAAAAAAAAACGGAAATCGTTAAAAAAACATAACCTGGAGGTTGATATTTTATGATTAAGTCAGATTTTGAATAGAGGAAAAGAAGACTGATACAACATACACAATTACTCTTTTGAAATCCGTTCAAATATATCAAGGATTCTGGAATAAATGCTCCTCAACATGTGAAAAATTATAAGCCGATTCTTCATTTTCTAACAATAAACTTCTTCAGTGCAAAATCCGTTTTTGATCATTCTTTGCACAATGGATTTTATATTATTAACTATCAACTTCCAATACTGATTGGAAATTGTTAAAATAGCAAAGGCGTAAACTTACTGAATGGGAAACATGTCATCAAATATGTATTGGAAACCAACTAACTATATATGCACAGAATTTTAAAGTCTCAAAAAGAATTTCTGAACACTTTCATGCAGAAACATTAAAAAAAATTCGTATAGAGAGGAATGATTTAATTTCATTTTTAACAAAGTAAGCCTATCTCTTCCATAGTATTAGTTTCAGAAATATTTAATAATATTTTTTTTAAAAAATAACTTACAAGATGTGTTCCTCACATTTGCAGTTGCAAAAGTTACATTTCAGCAAATAATTTCATAAAGAAATTTTTAGTTTGTCTTTTTGAAAAGGCATTTTGTTTTTAAGAAGTGAGCTTATCATTTCGAAACGCATTGCACACATTTAAATATTTGTGTAAGGTTTGGAGTGGAAGGAAATTAAAGTTAATTTCTATAACATTAATACTTAAGACTATAATGTAAAAAGATCAATTAGCATAAATATCAAGTACACGTTTTTCTTTTCGAGAGAGTTGTAATTCTATTCGTTCAGCTCGCAATCTCTAAACACAACAAACCGCTTTGTAATTATGAATCATTAGCAAGGGATGAGATCGAAACTTGAATCAATGCCTTCAGCTCTAAACTTTCTTCCTACACTAACAGAGTGATTAAACCTTAAGGATTTAAAGTGAATGCACCATTTCCGAGGAACACAATGGTCTTTTGTTGGACTAGAATGAAATCTACTATCTGGTTGTCACGAGATTGACGTTTTAAACAATTGGGATAATCCAGCCTTATCGCTTATAAATGTTTAGTTTAACTGTAAAACTTCTCATTGGAATATGTTCATAAAATCAACCTGTTCCTTTCATTGGTTTTAAATGGAAAAGGATAATTTTAATGATAGAGGGAATTTTGGTATTTAATGTCATAACTCAACAGAGAAAACTATATTTAACAACAGAATGAACGTTTTATTTTATAAATATTATACAAATAGTATTATATATATATATATATATATATATATATATATATATATATATATATATATATATATATATAACAGCAAAATTACTTCCACTGATTTTAAAAATATTTATTGTATTTCTAAATTACGTTCAGTACATTCAATGCAGCTTTTATTTTATTTACATAACTCAAAATTCGAATAGCCATGCAAATTAAGATTGAAGAACAATTGAAGTTCAGTGGTCAATTGATAATTTCGAATTAAGGGCTTTTTATTTATTTGGGAAGTTTACCATTTTTTTATCCCTTAGTAAAATAATTAAGGATAAAATACATTTCAACATATTATTCTAAGATAATATTTGTTAATATATCAATAAAAATTTCACAAGAAGATGAAGCAATCGGAGTATTTAATATAAAAATAATATTTTTTTCTTTATGGTATATCTTATATAGAATAAATAATAACTTAGTTTGATAGTATGTACAAATTACAAACTTTATTTTGGAATTTCAAAATTTATGAATGAAAATGTGCTGAGTAAAACATGGTTTTCCTTATAACTAATGCATTTCTTATCTGAATACAACTGAAAACTGGTGATTTCTTTGAATATTTCCTCTTCTAATTCTAATATCCATGCAAATTCTCTGTGGTAAAAAATTTCTTTTCAAATTCAGTTCCGAGTGCTACACCACAGGTTGTAAAGTGATTTCTGTTATCACTGCCCAACACCAGCTGCAAAAGTAGGAGAGAAAACGAACAAAACTCAACTTTTATTCAAAAAATCACCGGAATGGAACAATAATTTTTATTAAGCATGCCTGTCACGACAATTACGGCGGTGAACGCCCATAGCAACCTAAAAGCCCCTTTCATTAAGTCTTAAGATTTCCCCCCCCCCTCAAGTTCCACCCTTTCGCAAAAAACAAAATCAAGCCCCATTATCTAACACTCCCACGAATGCAAAACTCGACAAAACGAATATTTATTCCTCAGAGTTCCAAGTCCATTATTCGGACATACCTAATTTCAAACTTTTGACACTCTGCAGTCCACTTCGCGTAACAGGTGAACCAAAAGAAGAAAAAAAAATCCGTTGGCCGGCCTCGGCAAATGACCGAGCAGCCGATAAAGGGTTATGGAGTCCATTAGGTAACACGTCAAACTCTCGCAACCAGTTCGTCGAGTTGAGATCGGCTTCAAGGCCAAAGCGTTCCCGCTTTGACTCCTTAGTTTTATCATCCCCCCTCCCTTTTCTTGCTTGTGATGTTGTTTAACCCTTCTAAGTTCCTCGCTTTTTATATGCATTTCTTCCCCTTCACATTCGGAGTAATTTCAAGGACAGTCATCTATTACTTCTTCGGAGAGAGGCAGCCTTCTTTTTCACTTGCAACGTACATTTTTTGGCACGTGTTCGCCAGTTGTAGAGTTTGAATTTTTTTCTCTTCTTTCTTCGCAGTCGTTGACGATCTATTTTTGCCACTGAGCTAGTTGATCCCCCCCTTTCATGTACGGAGAGGCCGTTGGAGATTATATAATACCTGAAGAGAAAAGAACACTTGAAACTGAAAGATATCAGTTGACCGTGTTCGAAAAATGAAAAAAAAAAAAAACCCTCGTTTAGCATATGTAAAGTGATTGTTAGAAAAAGAATACAGTTGTAATCCTACTAATAACATTTTGTATAATTGATCAAATATATTTTTGCGTTTTTTATTATATATATATACAATAGTTTTAATAAATACTGTTGATTTAAAACAGTACAGATTTAAAATTTTATTTGATAAATTTCCTTTTAATACTAGTGACCTTTTAATACTGTTACTGAGAAGATTGAGAAATCCATTTTTTCCCTTGAGGGGAATTTTAATAGTACTCCGAAGAAAATAACATTTTTTTAAACATTTGAATTAAGAAATGATCATGTCATAAAATAAAACAAGAAAATTTTCTAAGCAATGAACATATTCATAATGAATAACATCAAACTCAGATATTTGTATTTTTTTCTTCAAAGAAAGATAAACTTATTTCATTTTAATTTAAACTAAGAATTTCTAATATATGAAATAAATTAATTATTGATCAAAAATAAAGATAACACAATTAGTTTTTGATACTATTCTTTAATTCATTACTTGGTATTCAATGTATAAACCTGAAACGCTTTGATTGTATTTAAGATTGATTGGAGCAATGAGAAAAAAAAAGTTTTATGTTTTTAAGAATTTGGATGTGTTTATCGCTCTAGCATGTGCACATGAGCTGGAAATTGAACCCACGAATTGCTGAACAGAGCGCTAACTGTTTAATTGCTAGTCTCGGTGACAGGCTTGTCAATTCAGAATGACAAGTCACTTTTGTTCCTATTAAAAATAAAGAACATATTCCCAAATTTGAGTGTCAAAGAAAATTCTTTATGAATGTATGCAGTAACTTATCTAATTTTTTGCCGAATTATAATTGAATTATATTCGAAATCGTAAGGAAGATAGAAGCTGGAAGAGGTACCAGAGAGGAAATAATAGAATTTGTGATACATGGTTTGGTTTCTTTCTTCCTTAAATTTCTTTTGACTGTAGAGACTTGTTAGAGTGAGTTATAGTTTTAAATGGAGTCCAAGCCTCTCCAAAAATCCAAACCCGAAGTAGAAATCAAATCTACCAAAATGAACAAGGCCTGGTGATACGAGATAAGGTGAGGAGAAAATACCTGGATTAAGAAAATAAAAGCACAACTACATCAGCGGCACAAAACATTTGTACATAGGGAACTATCCATTCAACTTGCCGATGTTAATTGTGTATATTAGCATGTAAGCGTCATCTATAGTACGGAACGTGCAAGAGCTGATATTTTTTATAATACAATTTTAAAAGAATCATTCCACCAATGTTTCACAGCTTTGAATCATTATCAGACACGAAAATCGAAATGTTTCTAAAATTTTACCCAAAACGAATGACATGATGTAACATTCGATTAATTTACCTGCACTTTATCAATATGTAAAGTATACTATAAAATAGACAACCCAACTATAATCACACAGCGAAATATAGAAATTATTATTATTATTTTTTTTTTTTATTTTTTTTTAGAAAACAGAAATTAATGTTTTACAGCAATGTAAGGTATGAATACTTAGTAAGGTGATTCGCAATAGAAACACTTTATTTTTAAGGTGTTTCTATTCTGTTACTATAAAAAAAATACCTATTGTATTATCCAATAGGTATTTTTTTTAAAAAAAGCTAGAGACATACTAGTGGGCTAAGCCAGAAAGTTTCGCGGAGCTTCCCTTCCAGTCGAAAACGTGCACCTGCTTTTGGAGGAAAAATCGCGATTTGAAAAAAATATCGATATTTGCAATTCTTTTTTGAAAGATATTTATTATTCACTTAGCGTTGTACAAAACAGCTTGAAATCAGAATTCCCGCACAGATGGCCTAAGAAGCAAATCGAATGAAGAGTGGAAAGTTAGAAAATTCCCTTCTCCAAGTATTGTAAAATATTGACAAGTCCCGACTTCAGTGTTATAAAATATTTAAGTTGGGACTCTTTCCATCCACGTTCCAATGTATCTTCGATAGGTGGCGTATTGGGAAAAGGAAAAACAATATTTTTCAAAAGTTGAAAAAAAATGTTAAATATCATTATTTAAAAAAAGTTAAGTTATTTATAAAAACAAATATGAATATAGAAGAAGGACCGATTAATGACCCCTTTTACCCTATCTCTAACAGAAAGGCATAAGTTTTAATTTTACAATGAGGAACAGCGAACCACACGCTTTCCTTCTTGAAGCGAGCAAGTTCCGAAACAATATGAACAATCTTGAAATGGATTCAAACTACTGTTAATTGCGGATTAATAACAGATGTTATATTTAAAATTTCGAAATGAAGCCTAGCTTATGTTAAGTTGCATTCCATTCAAAGCAATCCGCATTTAAAGAAGTCTCGAATAAACAGAAGCAAAATTGTATTGATGTAGATTCCTTTACAAAAAGTGACATAAGAGTTAGAAATACCACAGAATAACAACTAATTTAACAGATTAAGGGTAGATTTGATCTGCAAACTTAAATACTGTCAGTAGCTGAACATGTTTCATAGCGCGCAACATAATGCTTTATAACTCAGTTTTTCAATGTGAGTGTCATATTGCAAATAATTGAACTAAGTATATGAACAAATAATTTAATATGTTTTCAATATGTAAGATGTATTCAAATTTATATAACTTGTATTTATTTTATTTAGCATGAGAAAGGCATTTTACCTTTTATAAGCAAATATAGTTTTTATTAACTTGACAAATATATTTAGTTTCTTATTAGTGTTATGTATACACAGTATACTATATAAAGGATATTATATTTTGAAATGTAATGATAATTTTAATTACGATAGAGAGAATTTATGAAAAATATAAAAATGTACATCATGGAATTTTAGCAATAATTAATATTTGATTCATAAAAAATTATATGCTTTTCTACCAAATTGCATATATGGTATTTGATAGTTAAGCTATTGTCCAAAAACAGTAGATATAGCAATATCAATAGCACATGGGACTAATGGAAATTGGAATTAAGACTCTTTATAATACAGCATACGGAATGTGCTCCTCGAGTGTATATATATATACGGAAGAATTAAGATTAATACTTAAATTTGAAAGGGATCAAATTTTTATAATTTCTCGAATCTGAAATCTTTCCATTTTTTTTATGGCAGAATAGTAAAAATATGAAAATAAAACACCATTTCATATCGTATTTTTTTTTAAAATTCAGTGAGAAATTTAAAAGTAAAATTAAATTTGTATTAATAAAGATATCCAAACTCATTAAAACATACAATAAACACTAAGAAGCATTGAATACATTAAAAATTTTTTTAATGCATTCATTTTTAATTTTTAATGTACATTTAAAAAAGAATTTATTTTTATATATGAGTGAGAAAAATAAAGTGAAAGTTAAATTCACTGATCTGAAACTATAATCAAGACATTTCAGATAATAATTTCAAGAGTTGGGTAGAAAATTTTAGTGCGCAACAACGACTTTAACGAATAATTGGCAAAATTACTTTTAAAAAAAAAAAAAAAAAAAAAACAATTTTGTTTAAAATGGACCCAAGATTAGGATTTTGAAATACCACAAATTATATATATATATATATATATATATATATATATATATATATATATATATATATATATATATATATATATAACCTTAATTTCTCTTCTCTAATAAACAGTTAATTCCGTGAAAAACTACAAACAGAAAGTAATTTCAGAAAATGAAAAACATTCCAATCTTCGCAGTTAAGCATTTAAATGTTCAGTTTTGTGCAAAAATTCTCACATTTACCCAGATGGTGGTTATAATTTCGAGGACTATCACTTTATGAAGAACTTGACATCAAAACAGTCACGTGACGTAGAGAGTGCATCCAACTCTTCCAACACTGATTACACTCGTGGAAAATGAAAAAATTTCGTAAACACAATAACAAGACTCACGGAAACGGGCACCGGAGAAGCAGTTCTTGAACTTTTCACGCTAGAGTAAGCGGCTTATTCCAGAGGGCATAAACAAACAACAGAGGTCAGCGAACCGACACTCCCCCCCTCTCGGTTCGAACACGTAATAGCGAGGAGAGCGCGCAGCAAAGGTAGCACCATCAACCCTTTGAAGACGCAATCATTTGCGGGGATGTCCATCATCGTAGTGGAATGAAAGGTCTTCGTGAAGACCATAAATGGATTTCCTTGCTTCAAATTAAAAACAAGAATTTTTCTGAATCACTCAACATTTGAATTTAGAGGACTATATTTTGAGGGCATCATAAATCCCCATTCTGAACAGGTTTTAAAAATTCAAGCAAACTCATTCTTAGTAATAAATAAGAGATGGAACTTTTTTCCAACTTCTGAAGTTTCCAGGAATTAAAGCTTTTTTTTCTTCATGTAAATAAAAAAATTAATTTAAATATTATTTTGGTTTATATAAAACCCGAATGACTAGGTTGAATCATGCAGCATCTTTTATTTAGAAATTTCATAACTTAAGAAAAATGTATACTGCATTCAATAACTTTTCCTATTTCAAAGAAGGTTTACCATGAATGGCGAAGAAATTCCTTGCAGTTTTAATCATTAAAAGAAATCCTTATAATAATATAACGGTTAGTATTTCTCAATGAGAATCTAAAAAGTTAAATCTATTTATTTAATTATTCAGTAGTGCTTTTTAATGCAATTATCTTAAAATATTATCAATATTGATATAGACCCTGTCAAATGTTTCGTTAGCTAATTTCAGAGTTGCTTTTTGGGAAAAACTATACATGCAAACACATACATATAATAAACATGTTTGCATTTAAGGGCTATTATTTCAAACAATCGTAGTGGAAAAATGGAAGAATATCAATTTATTGGTGCACAATAATTCTTCTCATAATCATTCATGACGCATAAATTTGACAATTAATATGATGTAGTCTTCAAGCTCATTCAGTAATTATGAATTCTACCTGTACTGTATTTTTGCAGTGAGGTGGGAAATATTAATCAAAATAATTTAAATGTTGTAAATAAGATGTCCTATTGAAAAACGCTGCCATAAGACTTGGGTGCATAGGCGTTATGATAGAAATATTCATGAAAATAGTACTAGAATACTACTACTACATTCAGTTGTTAAACCAGGTGACAAATTTCATCGATGATTGGTTCATCAATGATTGGATGAACGATTTTCTTTTTTTTTTTATGAGGAGATTATTTCCCAATCGGTCGAGTACTCATCTATAACACCCTGTGTTAACCCGACTGAGGGATTACTCGGAGTTCACTTCTACTCTTAACTTCCGTCCCACACAAACAAAAACTCTGATGTCCCTGAATTTTTAAGATAATTGGCTCTTGAGGTCATAAATAGTGTCCCGAGTGATGCTACTCTTATGTATACAGATGGTAGTAAAGACGAGTCAAATCACACTGGGAGTGGCATCTATATTGTGAACCCTGCGGTACGGCTATCTCGACGCAACCCAGATAACTGCTCGGTCTTTAAGAGCGAATTAATTGCTATTAAGGAGGGATTAAACACCATTCTCCACTCCACAGACTCTAGTGACATTTGGATTTTTTCAGATAGCCGCAGCTCAATCCAACATCTACAGGACTGGAGGCATGTAAATGACCTTGTAAGCATCCAAATATTCAATATGCTTAAAATTCTTTCATAGCGCAGGGAGGTCCACCTCCAGTGGATTCCCTCTCACGTCAACATTCCTGGAAATGAAGCTGCGGATACCTTAGCAAAAAGAGGCTGCTCTGCGACGGCCACTACTGATTATGACCTAACTTTTGAAGAGATTTTCTCCGTGGCGAAAAATAGAGACCGGCAAGTCTGGCTTTCTCCTCCAGCCCATCCCTGGTACAGTAGGTCAAAACCAGGAGGAGCATTACATTTTGAGGTTGGCAGACAGGACCAAACGGCTATCACAAGACTTTCAGTGAAATGCATGTCCTTTGAATCCGGCCGTAAAGTCTTTCCAACGTGTCCCAAGTGTCATCTCTGCTGCCGGCTTCCCCGCAACATATTCTCGATTGCTTGGGGCTCACTTTAGAGGATGTTCGCAACAGCCCTCTCCTGGTGCTTGACTTTGCTGGGGTGCATGGAATTATGGATTTGATCTAGCTGCCGCTAGATCCTGAAGGATTGGACACAACAACAACACAACTGAATGTCTTGAATTGACAAAAACCCTTTCAACTGGATCAACCAGGATTGTCCTCCTAAATTACAATTTAGATGAGCAATAGGCACCACTCAAGATGTCAAAAATCGCAAACTCGATTAATCAGAACTATGCATGACTAATTCTGATCAATAGATTGGAATAAATTATGAAATTGAAAATTAGATTGAGTGTTAATTTCCAAGTTTCAAGATTCTTCCACTATCTTAAAAAAATTTAATCTTAAACAATAAAAAAATAACATCTTAAAAAATGTCATTTTATTGTATATCATTAGCCAAGACAGCACAATTTTCAGATTTTAAAAATTTAGCCTCTTTTATAATAACATTTTGATAAACTGATCTTCAAAACTATCCCAGCCCAGTTGAAATAAAAAACATTAAAAATATTTACCTTCGATTCTTAGGAAAATATCTGAGAAAACTTTTACTAAGTAATATTATCCTGATTTGAAGCAATGTTGAGAATGAAAGAAATTGATAAAATTTATTTCTCCTCTATTTTGAATAAACTTTTTAAATTATTAACACAATTCTAATTCTTTTTCGCTCTACATCAGTAACGTGCAAATTCTTTAGTTTAGGGTTTATTTATATTCGTCTTATTTGTCCAGAATTACAGCTTGATTTCTGCTATACTACTCAAAATGTTGAACATGAAAGATTCAAAACTACTTTGACTCATCATTTTAAGCCTTAAAACAAAGACTTACTGTATATCATCTTTTCTTTTGAGAAAACGGCTAATAGTAAATGAATGTTAATCTAATTACAGCCTGAAAAGACAGAAAACGCGAATGTACAAAAATGTACTATGAATATAAATAATAACGCTTACAAAATATAAATTAAGTTATATCAAAATAATTTCCAATCAAAATTACGTTTCAACAGTATTCTTTTTAATTCAAAGTTGTAGAAACACGTCGTAAAATTAAAAGTATATGACTAAACGTACTGTTTATTACATCCACACACACACGCACACACAAATTTATATATATTATTAAGGCTTCAAACAATTGTCTATGCTTTTGATGATAAAAAAAAAACAATAACATACAACTACAATATAATTCAATTTTTTTTTGGAAAATTAAAACTTTTTAAAAGCAAAGAAACTATAAATGGTAAATGAAATGAAATTAAAGGTTACAAGAAAGTAAAAGATTTAAAAAACCAGGGTTAGGTCACCATTAAAAACGTCGCACATACAAAAAGAAAAAACTGTAACTTTACAGCTTTCATTTTCATAATAACAAATAAAAACCGCAATGAAATCAACAGTAGGAATTTTTGTTAGTTGAAACTAAATACAGGGTTACAAATACAGTTATTACTTGCAAATGATGTGTAATGCGACTTCATACAATACTAAATCAAACAATGGTGCAGACATCCATAAAACTAGACTCAAATCAGACGAAAAGAAATGTTAGCTCTAATAACAACAATGACAGCTTTGTGGCGAAAGCACTTTTTTAATAGATGCAAATGTCGCCTAATGAAAAAGAATCGCAAAATGCCGTTGACGGAATCGACAGGACCACCGAGACAATGACCACTTTAAAGTGGAAGAAGAAAATACTCTGTTCGTCCACCCTTCTTAATGGGTTCACTAGAGACCCAAGATGAGACATGCATAGAAATGGCTTCATTAAGTGAAGAGAACAAAACCTGGAAAGGAAAAAAAAATTAAATAACATTCTCTTGCAAGAGAGTTTAAAATAACTTCTGACACAGTTGGAAAAAAATCTATAAAAAAAACTTTTCAGAAGATTCTCACTTAGTTATTAATGAATCGAACGATATTGCTTTTCTTTCGCACGAGATTCAGTTTTCGTACGAGAAAGATTTCATTGATAAAACAACTGGATCATCACTACAGTTTTCTCAATTCTGTTTTTTTTTTGGATATTTCCGTCGAATGCATTGACCGTATGGAAATTAATGAATGAAAGATTTTTGTGCGAGTAAATTGATGCGTGAAATTTTTTTAAATTGATAGATTATGAACTTTTTCTTGTAACTTTTTCACCGAATACTTTTCTCATAAATTTATTAATTCAGGAAATGTAAATTAAAATAAAACAGGGGATTTTGTTTGATTGAGGCGGACTTGTAATTTTCGGGAATGAACGAAGCTCAATATCTTATTTAATATTAATCGCCAAAATTCTGTGATCGTTTAGTGCATTAATTAAAATTTTTCTGCCATTTAATAAAACTGCTGTTTTGAAAAATATCACTCAATATTTTTAGGTAAGAGAACACCTAGTAAATAAAACAAAAGAAACAAATGACTTGATTTAAACAGTTGAATTTCATTTTGTATTGCATTCTTGTGTACATAGAAAATTTAGATAATATTTTGAAAATTAGTTGAATTTATTACATTTCAGAAAATTGAGCCCCGTTCTACATTAACAATTAACCGTTGAGAAATGTAGACAAACGTAACCGCGAAGAATAGTTTGAAATAAAAATAATTGTATAAAAAGTAAATATTTTTTAATTTAAAGAAGGGAATTTTGTCAATTTATGTATGGTATGTAATGTTCTGGTATAAAAACTCGTGTTAAATATAAAATAAATAAATAAAAATCCTTCGGAGAAAATATTTAAATGAAAAATTATAAACGTATATATTTTTTAATGTAAAAAAGAGAATTTTGTGAATTTATACAAAATATACAATGTTCTGGTATAAGCAGTCATTTTAAGTAGAAAAAAAAAAAACTTCGGAAATAAAAATAGTGAAATGAAAAATTTTCCTCCAAAAGCGTTTTAAAACATTAAACAAATGAAAAGTATCAAACATTTATGATTTCGGAATACAACCAGACAGAAAACATCAAGTTATCATAAAGATCATTTGCCTCAACGGAAAGCAATCATAATGAACAGAATTTCTGACATATCATAGATTGTAGGATCCGAACCACTGGCCATTTATTTGGATGTCACAAATTAAATATACTGTCTATGCTCTGGAAATAAAAGAGACAGGCGCGAAACAATTGGCTTTCTACATTAGAAATGAAAATGGGATCCTAAAAGTAGCAAGAAAAAGTAAAAAATAAGAGAATATGAACAGAGAATGTATATAAAAAAAGTAAAAGGAAAACATCAACTGCGTTTAGTTAATGCCTCGTAGCTATGCTTCCAACGGTAAAATACAAAGATATTCACAGACGATTTGGAACAAAAAAAAATGATGCGCACATAAATCGTTTGAAAGAGAGCAAGAAACAGAGTAGAAATGAAGTGAAGGAAGAAGACGTCCGGGATGATGATTTCGTTGTTATGGTTACGTACCTGTAATAATGGAGGAGAGTCCCTGAGCGTCCAATTGGAGGCGCCGTATTGACTCAATGACGTCACAAGGCATGGATGCCAACGCCGAAAAAAAGTTCAAAAATAAAATTCTATTCTTTTTTTTTATGTTAACGTGCTTTTACTCGCTTTTTTTCATCCTTCCTTTTTCTTATCGTGTTTTGTTTCCCGTGCATCGATTGCATCTTTCGATGTTAAAGCAGAGAATTTGGCAGCTTCCCAAGTAACACAAGAGCATTTTAAATTATATGCTGGAATTGTGTCAGATTCCGAAACATGCGAACGCATCTTTTTTGCACAATTTAAAACAATGGCTTGAAATTACACTTTTTATAACAAATTAGGATAAACAAATGATACGATGTTTCTGATGCTTCGAAAATACTTGTTTTCAATATTACTTTTTTAACTAAATCGAGTAAATAACACATATTATAACAATACCACGACATTAGGTATTACTTTTTTATTACCAATGCAAGATTTTTATTTTTTCAAATTCAAAATAGTTTTATTTTTTTAAAGAAATATACAAATTTTTTTAAAAAGATTTATCTGAAAATACAATTTTTTTATAATTTGAATTTTTACTTAATAATCAGTATTTCGATAAAAATTGGCAAAAAACAGAAATACAGAATGTTTTCAAAGAAATTTAAACACGCAAATTTACTTTATAAATTATGAAAAGTATATAAATATAAAAAATAATTTGTCTCCACAATTTATTTTTATATTGGTTTATTAATGGTAAAAAATTAAATTATAATAAAAAATAAATATAAAAAAATCGTGAATCAGTATTAGAAACAATACGAAAATTAATCTCTTTTCAAATAAATCAATAATAAGTACTTTTAATTATGTAGCTATATTCAGGTTAATTTCTATAAAATGATTTTATGAGACAAAGTTTATAAAAATAAAAGAAAAAGAAAACTTATTGGAAATAATATCTAATTATTTTCTAAATGCTATTTTAAAATAAATTGCACATTATTTAAATATTTAAATCGACGGAAAATCGCAAAAAATATGTAAATTCTCAGTATAAAATTGACTAAATATAATCTCCATTTAAAATAATTTCTTTTGGTATAGATTGGTTTAAAATTTAAATAAAAACGTAAGACAAAGAAAGCAAAAACGTTTGCTTCAGTTAATTTATTATTATTTAAATTTTTATTTAATAAATTTAAAGCATTATTTTATTTATTTTTTTATTTATTTAATATATTATTTTCAATATTATTTATTCAATAAATTACTTTTTATTTAATATATTACTTTCACATAAAAGTCTTGATTCATCAAATAAATTTTAAAAAATTGCTACGAGAATTAAAAAAAAGAGTATAAGTAAGATTTTTATCGCTTCAATCGCTTTTCAACTTCATTAAAGACGATACTAAATTTTGAAATAGTTTGCTTGATGACCACGCGATATCTTAAGGATTTGGTTCGTAGATATGTTTTCTGCTCTACAGTCATTTATTTTTGTACACTAGGACTATTTAGACTGTGTGTAATGTATAGTTTAAACTGATTTCCGAATCAGAATAAACTTTCAAGACCCAAATACGATACGAACTGTGGAACTGAAGGCAAGAACACTAACCATTCTATTGGGTTGTTCGGAAAGTAATTTCGTTTTTCATGGAAATAAAAAATGTATAGGGAATAAATATTGTATTGTATTGCATATTGTTCATTCTAGTCCAATAACTTATATCATCTTCCTGGTAGTAGCACGATTCCACACTTATGAAGCGTTTGATTTTTGCTAAGCACGAAACTAATCCAGGAGGGAAAAACGAAACTACTTTCCGAACATCCCAATACTACAAACTCGATTGGTAACTTGAAAAAAAAAGAGAAAATTTAAAACAGTTTTCTCCTTTTTTTGTGGGCTCATATACTAACAAGAACTACTATACGCTCGGTTTTGGCACTTCGTTGGGATGATCCTAAAACGGTTTGTACAATCGAAAGCCCACGAATTAGTAAAATATATGTATCAGATCTTAAAACTATTTTTTTCACCAAATTTCTCTCTTTATAAATAAAGTACTTTGGCAACAATAGTATTTCTGGCATTCTCAAATGGATTTCTTTGTCGAAATACAATAATGAATAACTTATCCTTGCTTTATTCATCAGGTAAATACTTGCTTTCTACAGTTACAGCGGTTTCTAATAAAGGCACATGTCAAAACGCCCTTGGTATCGGTTTTTCTGCAACATCACTCCAAATAAAAATTGACGCGAACATTGAAAGGTCCTAAAATGACCACTTCTTGCGAAAGTAATTTTTAATATTTGTACTTGAAATCATTGATAATACTCTGGTGCTAGTTCTTGTAGAACGGGAGTTAGATTAGAAAAGAAATTAAACATGAATTGCTTTAAAAATCCGCAATTCGAGTAGTGCAGTTAGTTGTCCACAACTAGAAGAATTTACAATCATTTAATAGAAACGTTCATCCAAATTTCTAAACAATGAAAAAAAATTGTAAGAAAAAATATACATAAACGAGAGATTCCTGAAGATGTGTTCGTAAAAAAGAGATTTTTCAAAATTATAAATCGCAAATGGGAGTTTACGGATTATCAATGCGTCAATGGAACCATGTTAAGGATCAGTAACTAATTCGTAACATCGTGAGTTTTCGTTCGTAAAAAACGAACCGCCACTGTTACAGAAAGATGTTATGTAGGAATGCGTGACCTTGTATATTAAAAAATCTTCAAGGACACACGTAAGTCTTAATAATGAAGCAGAAACTGTCATCCTCTTTCTGTTCACAATTGCATACAGGTTATACAAATAGCGATTCTCATGAATTCAAAAGATAGTATTCTTAATAAGATAGTGTGACTCTAACGTGAATCAGCGTTAAAAGCTTTTAAACCAAACCGAAAACTGTTTAAAAAGCGCTTATCTTTAGATTATAACAAAGAATGTGAGATTTTTAGAATTAAAGAATGAAACGGATTGTGTAAGATTTACTACCCTTCAAATAGAATAGTTACAGAAACTGTTAATTTGCAACATAAAAAAGTGAATATTTAATTAATTTTGAGTTTCTATTTTAGATCGATTTGAGAAACACATAAGTATTTGGAAAATGCAATCAAGGCTTCTCCTCCTAAACTGAAGCAAATCAAAAAACGAAGAAAATAATCATATTTTTTTGATCTGGAAGATGTGCTGCATGTTGCTTTCAAAAACATATGTCAATGCGAATAAGAAGAGAACAATATTTGGTGTCACGTATCAAAACGAAATGAATTAACATCAAATGAACGAAGAGTAATGATAACTACTATAAGTATGTCTGTCAGTACTTATATTTAGAAATTTTTAAATCAATGGAATTTGAAAAGGTACCACAACTTCTTCAAAGTCCAGATATTATATAATGCAGTTTTCTCTTAGGAACAATGCGAGAAAAAGTTATCTGAATTAAAATTCAATACAAATATTTACATCATTTTAACTATATTATGTTTTGAGGGTTCACATATAGTAGTTTCCCAAAAATATTCTCAGTTGCTTCATATTCAAATGTCAAGAGCGCAATAGGATCTTAAAGATCATGAAATATAAAACGAATGCTGCCATTCCAAAAGTTGTCATTTTTATGTTTCCGTTTACTGTTTTGATTAAAATTTTTATATTTTGCAAATTTTGCCAAAAGAAAAAAATAGTCAGGAGGAAATTATTAAATGGAGGTGAGTTCAGATTTAGTTCGGAATGTAATTCAAACATGCCATCAGTTCAAATGAAGGAGAAGAAATAAGCAACTCAAAAACAGTAAATAACGTTAATTAAGTAATATATATATATAAAAGTTTGATTTATAAAGTTTAAATCTTTTAACTTAAAACATTTGAAACAAAACAATTCACTCTTAGTTTAAATGGAACTATATTTTTATTTTGGTTACTTCAGATTAAAGAGTTCAAGAGAAAGAAGAAAGTTGAGGAAGTTAAAGAGAAAATCGAGGAAAAAAATCAAAAAGTAAACGACAGGACTTTCAAAATAACACATTCTTTAATTGACACTGATATCAATAATTGAGTTTTTGAGATATTCTTGACATATATTTGTGCATAATTATAATACTCAATATTCCTAAGTAATGGGACAAATTCCTGGTTAACTTTCAAGGATTTAGTTATTATTGTAATAACACCGTCAGAAGAGTTATGTTATATCTAGGAGTCTTTTGCTTGGTTTACTGCTTCTCTATGTTACCCACTTTCAGGGCAATGATGACACACCCACTGGTGTCATCATAACCCATAAAGTGCCCTCACTCTACAAAAAAGTGCCTTACTTTAGAGTGAGGCCCACTACAACTTGCCATCCCTTCTTTATCTTGTA
Organism: Latrodectus hesperus; assembly: GCA_037975125.1. Classification (NCBI taxonomy): domain Eukaryota; kingdom Metazoa; phylum Arthropoda; class Arachnida; order Araneae; family Theridiidae; genus Latrodectus; species Latrodectus hesperus. The sequence goes on along the minus strand of CM075850.1, from coordinate 26,066,346 downwards.
GTTCTGAAAGGTGTAAATCCTAGTGACTGGGTGATACAACAACCTAGTGATACAACAACAACAGCTATCACTGGAAATACAACTGCAATCCACGAGTACTGATAAAAATATTTTATAATAAATCAAATAAAGATAGAAAAACACGAGTTTATAAAACTTTGAATCTGGTGTTATTTTAATGATTAGAATTAAATTGATAATATAAATAATTAATAAGAAATATAAATTGCATAATTGACAGTGAAATTTTAGGATGGTGTATAAATCAAATCCTAAGTATTAGTTATTAAATCTACTAAAATATAGCGATTCACTAAGTTGGTTTTTGATAATATATTTTTTCTCTACTGTCATGTGAAAAGAGAGAGTTTTGGCTCATAGTTTTATGTAAAATACGGTAAGTATTTAGAATCTAGCTTGAGTGATACCACTGTAATATTATTTGGATGAATGCTTTAATTCAATTAAAATATTTTTAATGAAATCCAAGATATAACCATGCCAAAATAACATATATTAATACAACTCTGATTCGACCCTTCATTTTTGATTGATTTTGATCACAATGTAAATTTATGTGTACAAATCTACATTAAAAGTTTGTGTTTTAATTTCTTACAGTGAGATCACTAGAGCAATAGGAAAATAAAAATATTACAATCTATTTGGTTATGACTATGCTAATATTATTATATATTTAATTAAAATTCAACCATGCCTTTTCAATTAAATTATATTTTGAAATTATTTTAACACTTTATGAGATAAAGTAGATAATTTTTGTGGGAACAAGATGTTCTATATTAGTTAAATTTACAAGGTAGCAAAGAAGGAAAATGTAAATTGATGAAAATAGAAAAATCCATAAGCTTAAAAATTTTAACAAAATGAGACGAAAACTTAGCAAATTTCGATAATTTAAAGGTAGAAATCAATATTCGAGTATAGAATTTGTTAATTGATAAGAGAAAAGGCATATATATTATCCATTGATCAAAAATCTTGTCAAGAAAAAATGAAACATTGAAAATAATAATTACGTTTATTGAAGTCATATAATAATTTAAAAAAATTAAGCGAAAATCGACTCATGGCAAATACTTTAATATTTTTAATTTAAAAAAAATGGAAAATAATTATTTTATTGTAGATATTTGCATTAGGACCGAGAAAATTGATCAAATAATAGCTTTGATATTTTTTAAAAACAAAAAATAATTAAAAGAAAATTTACTTATTTTTAAGTGCTAAAATAATTATGTTAGTGCATTGCAAATATTTTCTTACTTCAATTTATAAAAGGTTGAAATACTCTGTTATGTAAAACACAACGGATTATACAATCAACTTAACAATGAAATTAGTTCAGTTTATTTTTTGAAACGAGTAACTTATTTACAATAATTGAATGAGTCAAAGGATGTTATTTTCGGTAGACATAACTCGATTATAATAGGCCAGAATTTAAAATTCCTTTGGGGTACGAACTACACTTTACTATAACAAGAGAACCTTCGGATCTCATTTGAACAATTATTCGAGATTCCATTTCAAAAGAGGAAGGCCAGTCGTATTACAAAGTGGAAGATTATGGTGGCGGCATCTCTAGCTGATAAGAATCAAAGCATCATGGGATCCAACTACCTGTGTTGATCGGCTTTTAACCTCGACTCCAAGCCATTGAGACTACCCAACATTTACAATCAGAAGTCACGGAGAACAAATCAGGAAACCTAATAGTCTTGATCATTATCTCCTTTTAAAACGAAGTGGTTTCTACTTTTGTTTAGCATCCAGTTATAAATTACACGAGTCGTTAAACGGCAGCCGAAATATTTCAAAAAGCAGACGAATTTTTAATCTTATTTGAAGTGTGGCAGAAGCTTAGTAATTTTCAACAAATGATAAAGTTTTTCTGAAATTGGCAGCAGCCATGGCTTCTTTTTCAAAGCAGAGTTATTCAGAAAACTGGTAATTATTTTTAAAAGATGGGGGCAAAAAGCAATTGCAATCTCTTTGCATGGGAAATCCATTCACGTGATTTAACAAAAAAAGAACAGAAGCTAAAGAAGCAACCGATGCCAAACTAATGAAGTAATCTACACTAAAAATCAATTAAGCAAGATCATTAATTCTAAGTGGTTCTGAGCTTGATATTCTAAGAGTTGGCGGTACTCTAAAGCTTGCTTTTTCGTCTTAATGAATTCTTCTGCGCGCAGTGCAGTAATGACTGACATAGATTTGCATATACTTTGTTTCAAGGAGAATTTGATGCACGTTTTTGTTTGTGATTTAAGTTTTCGATGAGAATTGTTTTCAACTAATGATGTAAAATAAATGAGCGCTCGAATGATGCAATTATTAAACATCGACTTTAAGTTGATACAACATTCTGGAGACATTATACTTAATAATTTTATCTTATCTTGTAAATAGTATATTTTATGACGTCATGAAGTGTTTGATAAATTTTATAACCACTTAACATTGCAAATGACTTAACATAAGTGAAATGGCATCGAATACGAATAATAAAGAAACATAATATACGATGAAATTACAGGAAAACAGTAAGATTGAGAATAAGAGGAAATACATGTAAATGGTTATTTTAATACGATTTTATCTAATTATAAAAAAGCTATAGAATGGAGTTTAAGGAAAAACTGCAATAAGTTCACATATAAAATAAATATTTCTAAAGTTCTACAATTCAAATTTTATCATTTTGAGAGAATAGAGAAAGTTAAACTAGAAACAATACAGGGTGAATGACAAAAATGTGACAATTGACTTCAAAACTAGTTTAATACGCATTTAAAAGACCTTACAATTAATAATTATAAGAAATTTTTTGAGATATGTTACCTTTTAAGTATAAGTGTGATATACATATATTCTATATAAGAGACAAGTTTACATATTAAGAAAAATTGATTTAGTTTACGTTATACCAGCTCATTATAATTTTATTTATAATAAAATTCGTAACTACAATAAATAAATGCATCATAAAATTTAATAGAAAACTGTTTTAGATATTAATAATTTGATTAATCTATTTTAGAAACTAATTTAAAGATAAAAATCTTGTTTCTTTTAATTGAAAACAAGTATTTTTAGTATACTTAATTATAAAAAGAAAAAACCAACCCACGCATAAGACGCATTCCAAATTACATTAACACGTAGCCAACAGTGATGAATACCTCATTTAAATGCATTACAACATGGACGCCAGAATAACGAAGACAAAATTTACGGTTTTTCCTTTTTGGTCTTTTTAGAATTTACATCCGCTTTGAAAATTTCTGTTCAAAACGATAACTATAAAAGAAACTATACCTTATCTTAATGGCTCCCATAAACTCGCATACATATTGCCGTTTTTCTTTTAAAAAAATTGGATAAGTTTTAAAGAAAGTATATAAATTTCACTTATTAGTATGCAATTACTTCACGCGGTTTGTATCTACCAACATAAGTTGAGTTGTTTTAGAACAGCTTGGAGATTGTTCAGTTATGAAGGTGAACGAACAGGTTTACGATACATGAGAAATAGTCTCATCATTTTTTTTTCCTTTCAAGGTAAAAAAATAAAGCAAATAAATTATTAAAATCTTAAAAATATTGCTTCAAATTTAAATAAGTGATTTTTTTCACTTTAGTAATATTCGGTGTATTACTTAAAATCAGGCTATATTTATTTTACTCAATGTTTTAAAAAAAAATTTCTGTATAAATAGATTGATTTTTAATCCATATACAAAAACAAGAGATATAAGCCTATTACAAAAAATATAATTTCATTTATTTATATTAACGTTCCATTATTTCCAAAAAATTCGTAAAAAATTACATTTAAGAAAAATAAGATGAGCAGCAAAGTGCCAAAAAACGTTTTAGATAGCTTCTTGTCATTTGAATCACATAAACTTCATTGGAGGCCGTTTTTGGTTGAATAGTTTGTTGGTGCTTCTGAGCAGAATTGTTTCTAAGTTCATTCAAAGTATTTTCTAAGTAAGGGCAATATTTAAAAATACTCATCAAAAATACATTCATATTGAAATAAACTTAACATAAAAAATATAAACGACCTTACCACATACAAAATAACGGACAAAAAGCTGAAGAACTACCAACCAGTTATTTCTTTTAATTCATAGCAGATATTTTATAAAAATTTTCACAAGCCTACTTTAAAATCTCTATAAAATGTTAAATTTAACTGACACAAATCCTAAAAATCAAAATTGTATCGAATATAATGCCAAATTTTTCAGCAAATAGTGGATTCCCCATCCACTATTTTGCCCAAACAGAGAGGTGTATTGTTTCACTAAAAGCAAAATCTCTGTAACACGTTTTTAATTAAATAGAAAACAATTAGAAAATTATTCTCATAAATTTAATCTTATTAGTATTTGAAAATTATAATTATTTTGCAGTAATATATTGGATTTGATTAACCGTGTCCAATTGACAAGATATTTTTAATGAAAGGAAGTAATAAAAAGTACAAGCAAATCAAACTTAATAAAGAAATAAATTTTATAGTTTTATCCATAGAATGTGACCTTCTCTTTATCATTCAATTTCATTATTCTTTCGAGAAATTTATGGCTTTCTTCAATGAACGATGTTTAGAACAGTTGGGATTCTACCGCCACAATTTGAAATCTATTTTCATTAAAAAAAAATTATTACAACAGAATGAAGTGATTTAAATTAATTCATTATTATTGAACATTATCAGTTCATATTAATTCACTATTATTGGACATACGTTCTACGCATTTTGGTTAGTTATTAATAAATATTTTATAAAATGAATTAAAAGAATTAAGGCATTAAGAACTATTTACGCCAATTTGATTGAAAGATTTCAGAATCATTCAAAATAGAATTATTCTGAATGTAATGTTATGTTTAAAAAACTTTTCTTTTAGATGCAAGGTTTCTTTATTAAAATTTGATGTACTTCTCAGACTGTATTCTATTATTAAATATTGAAAAATCAACCATTTAATGTATATGTAGTAGATTATTTCGCATTAGTTTACATGTGAATTCCACTGGAAATGCTATACAGATAGAATCTTGACTTTTATAAGCCGCAATTCTCTATCTCCTTAACAATTTAATAACCAAAATAAAGACAGTAACAACTTAAAGGAATCAAATACAAAGTGTAGGGTAGCGCTCCTAAGTTTGGTATATCCAGTTTAGCTAAAATTACAACTTCACTTTAGAATCGTGTAAAGCATATACATATTTTTACAAAATTTGAAAATATAATTTCGCAATAAAAAAAAGGCAATGACAGATGCCTAACACCAATGGCCTAAAAAGCCAACTAGGCCAATTCCATTCGTAAAAAGGAAGAAAGAGCATCTGTTTGAAATGCTGGACCTATCAATCAATGAAAAAAATGGAACGCCCACCAGTCGCAAAGGCCTATCCATGCAGTGTCCATTTAGTGGAACACTTGGATTCCTTTTCTGCCCCTAACGGTGTGATTACCCTAGTAATACGGGCAGAGGAACACCTTATAGTCGCTTGTAGACAGGGAAATAATAGTCACGAATCTTCATGGAATGTCCGTTTTCATAGAGTTATTACGAAACGAATCGAACAAAAAAATTCAACCTGAATCGTTCAGAACAGATGTTTAATAAAAAGGTGGATTGAAGAAGACAAAGAATTTTTTTTTTGATATGAAAACTACTTCCGTTATAGTTTTTTTTTTTTTTTACTTTTTTATTGCTCTATTAAAATAATGAGTTTATAAAATATGTTATATCTAGATAACAGTTATGTCTTATATATGTATATATAATCTTGAAAAGGCATTAAAAATTTTATAAAATAAACAAATATTTTTGTCTAAAATATTTCGAAAAACAACAGTTCCGTAATGAATGAACACATCAATATTTAAATCAAATAAATAATCAAAAACTTATTCTTTTTTGAAAAAATCGACAAGTTTTTTGAAAATAGTTGCAGTAGCAGTCATTCTTTAATGAGGTTTTTTTTTGAATAAAATTAGTTTAAAAATTTGTAATTTTTTCAAATTTTCTAAAGTAAAATAAAAAAGTTCATTTTTATATTTGCAGTTTATTACCCATTATTACACAACTGGTACCTTTTTGGCACCTAAGGCACAGCACATTAACAAAATGACAATATTTTTATACAACTTAATGAATAGCATTATATTAATGAATAAATTGACATATGGATATACATAGTTTAATAGCCATGTTAACAGTTTACATGTAACTTGGCTTCATAAAAACAAAATAATTTAATATAATTATATAATGAAATATAGTAATAAATAATTGACGATAAATATATTAATAACAAGCATAAAATTCATGAAGAAAATAACATTATTCTAATTATATTGCTTAGTTTGAATCTGTATGTTATGGAATATGGTCAAACAATAGCTTATATGTCTCTATAAAATAATTATATTGGTTAAATTTACAATCTAAAATGATGCAAAACACTGTTTGTAAGAAAAATAGTTAAATAATAGCTGTTTAGGGATATTTACTTTTATATGCATATTTATACATTACATTAAGCAATATACTGGCAACAATTGTATAATATGAAATCTTAAGAAATCTTTTAAAGAAAATTTGAATACAAAAGAAGTGCATAGCTGACGACCTAAAAAAAAACATAACGTATTATGTTGGCCAAATATACTAAAATGCCTTTATAATCATACAAAGGCTGCTTAACTGTTTAAATGTGTTTACAAAAATCATAACTACAGGGTATTTAGAGACTTTTTAACTTTTTTCCATCTATAAATTTTCACCAACAATTGGAGACCTGTCTCCATCACAATAAAACACATCATTGATGACATATAGTAATAACAATAACTTATTGAAATGCACATGCACTACACATTTCTTCTCTTGGAAATTTAATTATGACAATTTCAGGTGCAACTGTCAGAACTACAACCACTTTCTCACGGTTGGTACTGCATACAATCAAGCAAAGGGTTGGTGCCCAAGATAGCAAGTAATGCCTCCTGAATTGATTGATTCGCGTAAATTGAGCTTAATTCTATTTCAGAAGAAGAAAAGGAGGTGCTTATTCACTTCTGCAAATACCATTCTTTAGAGAAGTCACTTACTGCTGAAGTAATTACTCGTGTTTTCTTTTTTGCTTTCAGGAGAAATCGCTTGTCCAAGAAGTTGGCCATCGCTTCCACCAAAATTGGTGTGGCGGAGACCGTTTCGCTTGGATGGCGAAGTATAAATATCTCGCCACGGAGAGAAGAGAATTGACAAATTACTGTTTATGCCCTTGACAATGCCTTCCTGACAAGATGATTGGTCCTATGTGCTTCAGATTTTGATGATGGGAAGCGTGTTGGCTACGATGATTCTCTTTTATTTCATTCTAGGTGATTTCTGCGCCAAAAAAGCAGAAATGGTAAAGGCTCCAATAAAGATACGAAGACAATAAAGAGACGTTTCAGTTAGATTAGATCTACAATGCTTTCAGAGCAAAGTCCCCAAACTCCATGAAAGACATATCTAACAAGTGATCAGGAAAAAAAAAGGAAGCAATGCGATAAATCTAACACCGGATATGTGCTAATAAAAGTCTCAAAATTATCTCAAATTAAATATTTAAGGAGACAAAGCCTGATAATTCTTCAAGAAAATGAATTTAAATTGTTCGATACAGTGTTTGATAAACAATGAAATTCAATTTGTCAGAAGTAAATCAAAAATCTCTTTTAATGACCATGCCTTGAATAAAACAATCGACCCATTTTTTTGTTTATTTCTTTTGAACATTTGAAAAAGTAACTGAACACAATTACATTATAATGTACATTTATATGAGTACCTAAAACATACTACTGGCATATTTTACAGCACTCTTAGCAGTGATAACAATCTTTCATTTAGCAATTTTCAAGACAAAAATAAATGCACATGATTCATTATAAACGTGTCAAACTATTAGGTTAATTAGAGCTTGTGTGGAAATAACCCATAAAACCCAATTTTTTGATAATTTTACATGCAATTTTTTTGACGAAGTCCATCAGTAATTACAACTATTACAAATTGTTTAGTAAGTTCATCGTGACAGATTTGAATTTATCAAGAATTATCGATAAATTCATTAATCGAAGCCCATGATTTCTATTAACTAGGATACATAATTAAGCATAGCCACGTTTTTATTCCCAAATGATTCTAAAGCCTAATTAGTTCGCCATGATTAAATCATCTTTCTGTAGAGCTTTTATGAATTGATAATGACAAAGTATGCTTACTAATGGCTTCTTAATTTTTGAACATTGGTATGATGTAAAAGTATCGACAGGAGTTAATAACTTATTAGATTTAAGTTATATTTATAAATTTCAAGTAGGTAGACATAAGTAGACATTTTGTTAGTATGGAGAGGAGGATACTACTAGCAAAATTATCAACTACTTCATTTGGTCGGAGTTCAAAAGTACGAGTGGCTTGGCTGTATTAAACAGAGCCTGTAGCCACATATAAGCAAAAACGTATTAATGCAAAAGTAATAAATATATAGCTTAGATAAAATTATAATGATACATTTTCGGGTAAAAGTTTACAATCGGGTACCCCGTGATTCTTTGGCAATTTTTTGATGCCAAGATAGGCGCCAAGATGTGACTAACAAGATGGCTGCTACACAAGACTATACAAAGATAGGGTTACCAGAAATTAAATTTTATCGCCGAGATGTATCTCTAAATTTTTTGTCAAACCGTACCATTCGTACCATTTGAAATGGTACGAATTTGGTACTACACCAAGTACCATTTTCGACAACTTGTTTCAAAGGATCGAAGTTTTTAAACACAAACAATACATCGTAATTTTGAATCATTGTAAAGTGACGTGGTAGACATCTGAGCAAGTATTTTCCTCTTAATATCATGATACACAAACAGCAGGACCCTGGAGTTGACAGAATTTTGAACATGTGTGCACAGATACTTTCACTATAACAATGTTCAGGACGATCAAAATCTATAAAATTTTGAACATAAAAATGTCACCCCGTTATACAGCGGCCCTAATGAATTAAATGTAATTGATAATATAATAAAATAGAAATAATTAGAAATATTGCTATAAATAACAAGGGTAACATGATTAAATTGAATGATTAACTTGGATTATAAATTTCAGAAAAGCATTTATATGTCCCTTATCCTACAATTTTCGATGGAATTTTTTTTATTGATAAATTGATGCGATTCTTAGAATGAATATATTTTTCAAGATTCTAAATATAGAAGCCTCTCAAATCAAAGAATCTTAAATTTCGTATTTCTGATTTTAAAAGTAAAAACATTTCAAGTAGCTAAACAATCAAATAAATCTTTTTAAAAAAAATCATAACAACTTATCAGTCAAACAACAAGCTGCAACATATAGTTTATTTTACAGAAAAATTGTCACTTCTGAATTAAACTAATAAGCAGTTCCGCCACCTGTCGAGATGTTATTGAATCACGGAATTTTAATTTTTAAAAATTAATGAATTGATATTTAAAAAAAAATAAAACAATCCGGTAACAATCAGTTAAAAAATAATAAAATCAAAACTTGGACATGGAAAATAATTCTCAGACGAAGACAAATGAAAATTTAGTTAAATATACTCTAACCCGCATAAAAAGAGTAGTAAGCAGCATCTTCAATGTGGCGGAAATAATTGGCAAGTGCGAGGGATTGGCGTGCAACAATAACTTTAGTAAAAGAATCGTTTGCTTTGAGTTGTCATCTGCCGGAGTGAAAGGGTCCGGAGTGTTTCATCGCCAAGGAAATCTGCGCGAACTCTACCGTGAATCTTCCAAATAGACACAAATAAGTATTGTCAGGTGAAGTTTTATCTGTTGATCGTGATGAATGGGGCAGTGATTTTGACACAGGCTGAGGACACAGTGCGTGGGATTGGACGTGAAGTGGTTTTCTTTTATGGAACTGTTCTTGAATTACTCGTTTTAGATGTGGAACGTATCTTGATTATTCTGAAATCACAAAACTGAATTCGAATCCAGCGAGCAAGAGAAATAAGAGTTAAAGCTAAAAGACAGCTTATGATTTCATTTACATTAAAATTTTCAATGAAAAAATAATTTAAAATTAGAGTTAAATATAGAATAAATGCATGAATATGATTTCAATAATTCTGTGTAAACTTTTTCAAAGAATTATAAATGAGCTTGAAACTAAACTACAATGATAAGTAGATTTTGATATCGCTTATAATAAATGGGAAATTATTATTTTTATTTATTTTTGTAAATCATTTTTCTATATTTGTTTTTTCAATGATATAATTTTAAATTTTCATTTCATTTAGGAATATAACTGATAAAAATATAATTTTATTGTGTGTTCTTTTAAGTAGAATTCGCGAAAGATTTTAAGTCGTTTTTGAAAGAAAATATGATTATATTCAATGAAAAATTCGAATGACAGTAAAAATAAGTAAATGATACAATTATTCAAATTAAACAATTGAAATATTATTTGCCCCAAAAATTCAAATCTTAGTATTAAGGTTCTTAAAATGTTTCACTTTTTATTTTATTCTCATAAATAAATATGTCAGCAGTAATACTATTTAAACAGTAATATGTCATTATTTAAAAATTGAATTTTAATCTTCCAGAAAATTATTAGAAGTAATTATATCATGTGTTTGAATTGTATCGCAAAACAAAAATGTTGCTCTCGAGGATAAAAAATAATTATTTAATTATGATATTTCTCAAATTGGAATTAAGCTTGGACCTCAAAAAATTTACGCTTGTGTAATTTATATATGCACTTACACAAATAAAATGAACGAGACAAAGAATATGAATATAATAAAAAATACATATCATATATTATTATTATTTGAGATTTAGAAGATTAATATAGATGATAAAAAGAAAAGAGTATGTTCAAAGTGCCTCATTCATAATTTTCGTAAAACCAGCTTTTACAAAAATCAATCTTTGGAAAAATTGTTAAATGTGACTAAATAAAAAAAAAATAAATTCATAAAAGGAAACCTTTCCTCGAAGCACACAAAGTATGATTACACAAAATTATGCAAAAACAAGATATTGGCCAATTCAACTGCATTCAAAATGGGCAGCAAAATTTATCATTCGGCAACCAAACGGAATAAAATGGCCAAAAAGAATCGAAATAAAAATTCATCGGGTCACGTAAAAAGCAGCAGACGAGATTTTGAAAAGATCTTTATCGGAATATACAAAAAAGAACGAATTCGAAGTTGGTTTCGCTCGATATATCTCTTCGTAAGAACTCTTTAATCAGACAATAAAAAAAAAATGAAAACCAAAAATACTTTTCCCATTTTTAACTTCCAAGTTTCATTCTTCTGTCACGGATAGAAATGGAATTAAACCGCGCGGGCAAATACGTGTAACGATTGATGAATCTTATCGCAGCGAACTTTTAAGAAAAGGGAAGATAAAAAAAAAAGTTCCTATTCTCATGGGTTCGAGATTTCCATCTCAACATAACAAAACAATAATTGATTTAAGTAAGTTATTACATTTGTTGAAAGAATAATACAACAATACACAGAATAAAGACTATTAATCTGTACTTTTTTTCAGAAGTTTTTCTTAGAATGAATTTTAGAGAGGTTTATTCAAACAGAACTTGATAGATTTGGTTTTTATTTGTTGATAACTATATTTGAAAGCAAATGCTATATTTTATATAATGCAGTGTTTAAAAGCTTCTAAGAATTTTATTATGAAATTATTCAAATTGCGCGTCTTATCTACATTATCATCTCTATTGAAATCTTCGGATAAAAATTTTTTTTATAAATTTTAGTCGAAATTTAGAAATTTAAATAATTGTATTAAGCAAAATATTAAAAGTAATGTTAATTAAAATAAAAATGTGAAAAATTAAATCCAAATATAACATGAATCTTAGCTCTAACTGTAAAATGTTTTGTTTGAATAAAAAGTAATTCTTTTTTTTCATAATTTACTAAAATAATTAAATTATTTTTTATAAAATAATTTTTCATGTATAGCATTCGTTAATTTTTGGAAATTATTTTTTATGTTCTCTACTATGTCTCATATATATATATATATATATATATATATATATATATATATATATATATATATATATATATATATATATATATATATAAACTCAACAATAAATATTAAAAAGTAAAAATATATTTACCATTTCATTTGATTTGACAAAAGAAAATTTCGGAAAATGTCATTAAAATGAAATGTGTAATAATTTTAATAAAAATGAAAAAAAATGATTTAATAAATATACACAACAATTTTATCTAAAGATTTCCTTTCATACATTTTAATTGAACTTCAAAACTTTATTTTGAGGTAAAAAATATTTATTTTTTTAATAACAAAACAGTTTTTAAAAGGAGAATGTAATCTATGCTAGAAATATAAACTAAAATATTTATTGTTATCGTTTTGTGTGCAAAAATACAATTTTAAAAGAAAAAATAAATAAATTTGTATTCTAATACTTTAACTTTTTTATAAATTAACTTATCTATTTAAAATGCAAACAATGGGAAATAGAACTTGAGATTTCATTTTCATCGATTTTGTAAAAAAATATTATACGAAAATTGCAAATGAAATGTTTCAGGTTAAAAATAAAATATATCGAATCTCAACATATACGATATATAAATCCAAAGAATCACTTATTTAAGGTACAATTTTAAATTAAAAATTGTATTAATTAATTCCTTTCAATGCAATTACAAAGTTTTTTCAATTTTTATAACAATATTATTTAAGAATTTCACTTTTTTTTTAAAAAAAAATTAATTTGTACATTGATGTCATACTGAAATGATGGATCTAGCTAAGGAATTAAATTTCTGTATATTATTTATTCACACACACAATTTGAGGGGAAAGCAATGTAGATTTTGAAATTTGGATTCAAAACTCTTATGAAGTGAAATGACGAAAAGTTTATTACCAAATCCCAGGCAGGTTATTTTTTCGAATAAATGTCCCGACATGGGGTCTATGTGTAACTACTATTCATAAAATTTTAATTGGAATTCTTTTCAGTATGAAATCTGAGAATTTCTTTCAACGTGTTTATAATTTACGAAATACGACTCTCTATTTCAAAAGAGAACTCTGAAAGGAATAGTTTGGGGCTCGCAGTCAAGATTGAGACGCTCGGACGAAAAATAGATTCATTTTATCATATGAATGAAGATACTAAAAAAATAATTCGGCATTCAACCCTTTTTCCCAGAGTCTTATACTTTCAATTCAGTGTGGGAACTTAACACCCACCATGGCACAGCAAAAGAAGTGATTCAAAGAAAGAGTGAAGGAAAGATAAAAAAAAGCAACGTCTTTCGCTTTTTTTATAAGAATAAAAAATCTTCAACCCTTCAACAAGGTTTTCTTGCGCGAGAGGAAAAAAAAAAATAACCCTTTTTACGCAATGTTAGGCGTATGAAAAGGGTAGCGGATCTCTAACCCGTCCTTTCCCACGTATAACGATGTCGCTTTTTCGGTAGGAATGAACTCTCTGGCACACCGTTCGGGTTATACCTACCAGGGGCCCCCTTCTGGAGGGTCCCCGAATAACCCCGGGGCCCTCTCGCAGGTGGAAGGATACAGAGTTCATTCCACCCCAAGCAGTTTCCGAAAAAGTCAAATATGTTTTAATAAGTCACGTGGTCTGTTCTTCCGTTATAATTATCGAAAAGAAATGGCAACAAGTAGTCATTGACATAACAGAGATAATAACATGCCTTGATGAGCGTATCTAAGATATGCTTCTAGAAGTATGATGCATATATATAGGTATGACACACTAAGCTGCTTTTTCATCTTCTTAAGAAATAAATATTAAATATAAAATGTTGTACAGAATTCTTATCATTCTTTCGTAAAATATAACTTGAGTTTTCAAATGAATGAATATGAGTAAGCCTAACATTTTCCATCGCTTCAGTAAAATTGAGTCAACATTTATGAAATAACTATAGCATTTCATTCAATTTCTAATTTAGGTTTTATCAAATGATTTTAGATTTTTTACCAGATTAATAAGGTAATTTAAATCTTTTCGTGTAGGTTATCAACTATTTACAGTTTTCTTCAAAATAAAGTATTTTGATCTCATTTAATATTTCTAGGATTTGCGTTAAACCTATCGAAAAAGAAATCTATATTCGGTATTTAAATTATAGAATTTATAAAATAGGTTCCCATCAAAGTATAATCGACATTTGGTTTGTATAATTTTACATTATACCCTAAATTCAGCAAAATACACTCTGTGTTTGATTAGAATTTAGTCATTTCATGCTTATCAAATATTTATATAAGTGATTATTAATTTTTGCCTCAATTTATTTAATGTGATATATTTTTCAAACAATGTTAACAGAATTTATTCGGAATATTTTGAATTTGAGATTAATTTATTTAAGATCAACAATATCATCTGCATGGATTTATTTTTAATTAATGCCCTGTGTCAGTAGAATTATTTCTGAAAAAGATACATTTGTGTGTGTGTGATAAAACTACAATTTTAGTTTAAAAAAAATGGTTCCATTTTTTTATTACCACGAGAAGAAGATTAATTCAATATTTTTCTTTGTTTTTGTTATCTCAATACATCTGATGGCACAAATTGTACATTCCGTAGTTTAAGACACGATACAAAATTACAAATAAACGCAATGATACAAAAGATTAAAAAAATTATATTCACGAATTTAAATTTATCTTTAAATGTCATAGTTCGAGGCTAAATGAAATCCCTTTACGCCAAAAGCGAATTATATTGTCAAGTCTTTTTCTAAACAACGAGAAAAGGTATCAAAACCCCGTTCAAACTCATCGTGATAATTAATTAAATGGCTAAACAAATAAATATATTTAATTATACTCTGAGGCAATTAAAAATATAATATATATCATGATTAAAAAAGAAAATGTTAAATAGTATTCTTTATCACAAAAAATTCTTCGCCATTCATCTGACCAATCGGATCAATTTATAAAGAAAATCTTTAGATTGATATTTGTGAGAGAATCAGTTAATGGTGGACAACTTACCCATAATGAAAGAATTATAACACATTTAATTAAGAATAATAAGTAATCTTTAATTTGTTTTTGCGAAAATCAAAATTTTTATGTAAAAAAATTATTATGTAAAAATTTATTTGATTGTAGGAATCCATTATTTTCTAACATTCATATGGATTGTATCTCTCATTACAGGCCTATAATTTTACTTTGTTTTTCCTCTAATATTAATT
Organism: Latrodectus hesperus; assembly: GCA_037975125.1. Taxonomy (NCBI): domain Eukaryota; kingdom Metazoa; phylum Arthropoda; class Arachnida; order Araneae; family Theridiidae; genus Latrodectus; species Latrodectus hesperus. The sequence continues at coordinate 26,050,962 of CM075850.1, read as the reverse complement.
TTTAATAAAACATTGTTATTACGACAATGATAATTTCTGAAATTGTGGCATTTTACCTAGACTTTTTCATTGCATTGCATAATATTGACAGTGATGATATTTATTATACGTCAATAGATAAAGCTGTACATATACTAGAGCAGATTAATAAAGCATAGTAGTCAATCACTTATGCGCAGCAGTATGGTATACAATAAATTAAACCCTAGAGTTTCTTAAGAAAAACGGCATTTTATAATAACTCAGGTTTTAAAAGTAATAAGCGAAAAATACAGAAGTATCAATATTGCATAACAAACATTTTGAGTTAAGTTTATCATTGCCATTTTGAATTACCATTGTCATTATGAATATCAGAAAAAACACATAACCATTGCCATTAATGAATATCTGAAGAGACACTATACTTATGATAACTGACGTATATATAAAAGACACATAAAACATCATTTTCCATTATTTTTAGGAGGAACTTCGGAAAAATACCGCGTAACGAGACATAACGAGGCGAATTATCATTACCAGAAATTACCTTTGTCATTAATGAATATCCGAAAAGACACAAAACCATTGCCACTAATGAATATCTGAAAAGACACAAAACCATTGCCATTAATGAATATCTGAAAAGACACAAAACCATTGCCATTAATGAATATCAGAAAAGACACTATACTTATGATAGCTGACGTATATATAAAAGACATAAAACATTATTTTCCATTATTTTTAGAAGGAACTTCGGGAAAATACTCCGTAACGAGACATAACGAGGTCGAATTATCATTACCATTAATTACCATTACCATTTATGAATATCCGAAAAGACACTATACTTATCATCACTGACGTACATCTAAAAGACATATAACATCCTTTTTCATTATTTTTTGAGGGAACTTCTGAAAAATAATGCGTAATGAAACGTAAAAAACGAATTGTAAGTGTAAAATAATTGTATTTTCCTACCTTGATGTTATTAAATACCAGGCAAAAGTCAGAAACATTCAAACCAATCAATAAATACAAATATTTAGTAAAACAATAAAATACCTTAATTATTTATCAAACCAAATTTAGAATTACAAACTTATTTATTTAACTTAATTTTACTTTTTTGACAAATTATTTTCTACTAATGCCACAATAAAGAATTGTTCCTTAAATAATGTTTTGATTTCCTTTCAATTGTTATCTTAAAACTCCATAAGATTATTTCAATTATTTTTATAACATAAAAACTGGTATTACAATTAATGCTTTTTTCAAAATTACGTATACTGAAATGATTGTCTTCCCAGGAAGCAATCAACAAAATACCAATTATCAAGCTATTTACAATGACGTCAACTGTTTTATTATTGTAATCATATTATGCTATTTTTTATTATTTATATTTTACTGAATATCGTCTTAATAGATATAATAAAAAATAGCGTCTTCATGATTATATTTTTCTCATTGGAAACAAACACTCAAATTTACGAACTTATCGAATTTATAAAAGACTTTTGTTAAAAACTTATCCAATAATTATTTTTTATTTCAGTATTTTGGAAAATTAAAATTACATTTCATAAATCAACAGTTAAAATTTTAAAGTTATAACAAGCATTATTTAATAAAATTACATTTTGATTTGATCTCAATAAACCAATACAGAGCAATATAATTACAGAGCGACAAAAGGGAACTATAAGGTTTTCGAAATAATTTTATGCTCATGCGAATGTACTTTCCTTTTATCCAATTTTCCTCAATTATTTTTGGGAATTTAATGAATAATTTAACAAATTAAATTACTGAGAACAACAGTATTGTTAAATATAATGAAAGGTTTAATCACTTTATTTAATATTTACTCTCAAAAATGCTAACATGTAAAAATTCTTGCGAATACCGATATTTGATTGCACATAAGAAATGGGCTTAAGAATTTAGCTTTATTTCCTATGAATTATTATTTTTATTTAAAACTGTCTCAATTTAAAATAATGACTTAGTATGCAATAAAACTAAAAAATTCTCATAGTTCTTTTAAAGAAAAAAATTGAAAAAAAAATATGTGACGAATATAAAAACATATATACATACAATATGACGTAGACATGTGACGTCAATATACAGTTAAACCAATTAAACTTTATTTACATCATATTTTATTATTGTTTACATTTTTGACTGATGGACAACATCAATTTTGCGAAATTATGGCTGCTTATTTATTAAAACATTTGGGTTATTTTACGTCAATATTTTATTTATTTATTTATATGGAAACAAAGAATGAGTAATATCTTTCACATTTTGATATCTTTTGAGAATATATTGAAATTTGAGAAAATATTCTTCATAAAAAACACCTTATGGAAGGAAATTACTATTATACATATTTTCTATTCATAAGATATAGATTAAAACTAATTGAAATTATAAACATTTAAATTTATATAAAGATGAACATTGTAAAAAAAGCATTTACATTGGTTTAAAAATACTTAAATGGCAGTATCTGAAATAATGTAGTAACATGTTAAGATTGAACTAGAACTAAGTAAATCATCTAAAATATACTGAGCTGTGAATGTCAACCATTAACTTGATAACAAAATGTAGCAGGTAAAATTTAATCTTTCGATATCACAAACAAACTCTTAAAAGGGATGCAGAAGAGCAGGGAAGTGTTTCCATTTAATTAAAAAGTATTACTTTGTAAAAAAAAGAGAAGAAAATCAATGGCCATTAAAGGTTGAGATTAATACACTAGGCTCCAAAAGTTAAGGAACAATATGTTTTCGAAGTTCACTATAAAAAATTACATTTACAATAAAATTAATTTATAGTTTATATAAATGATAAAATCGAACTTATGTAAATTTATATAAAAACGATAGCTACCACTTTTTTGATAGAAAAGAACAGGTATATATGAGTGAGAGAAAAATGTGCAAACGCTAGGCTTTCGTAATTACGTGTGTAACTTTTGTTGACAACAGTCAGTGGAGTTCCGCAATGTCTGAGAAAAACCGTTTGCTTAATACGTTAATGGGGTCTAATGGATGGAAATGAGGATATCACAGGCTGATACTGCTTAACACCTTAATGTGCCTTGCAATGTGGTCCGCCGTCTGGAATCAATATCAAATCGATGCTTCTATGTCAAGATGATATAATCCATGCCGACAATGAGCCACAAACACCAGCAGAAAACCGTTCTACCGCTCATTCTTCAAAAGAAGAAGCTTATTAGAGACCACTTTGTAGCATCAGAGAGAAGAATATACGGTACGAAGATGTCTTCACCATGCATGTCTTTATGCAAGGCGACCAGTTGTACCCATCATCGGACTATAGAGAAAAGCCCGCCTATCTTGGGAAGAGAACGCGTTTCCTGATTCAGACAGTGATGAGCTTCTGTACTTTCCACAGACGTATCCAGATTCACACTGGAGAGTGATTCAGAACTTGTGCTTGAACAAAGCACCAGATACCATCAATGAAACACTGTGGAAAGACACAGTTGTGGAATAATGGTTTAGGCAGGTATCTCACTCGGTGGTCATACTGGCCAGGGAGGAACAGTGATTGGTGTGAGCTACAGGGATGTGATCCTTGATCCCTATATTTGACCATATGTCGAAGCAATCGACAATGATTTCATTCTGGTGGACGATAAGCACGACCTCATCGAGCTGTAGTTGTTGAGGAATATCTTGAGGGTCTTGGTTTGGAGTGAATCAAATGGCCAGTTCAATTCTTCAGATCTGATTCCCATAGAACATCTGCGAGACTATTTTGGTAGTCAGATTGGTTCTTTAAATCGTCCTCCAAGGTCTCTAAAAAAGATAAAAAAAGAGCTTACTCCATATCTGGTCTTCACTTTTCATTTCCACCTACTCATGATTGGTATCCTATAAAACGCCCTGTTGGCGCCTAGCTTTTTGAGGGAACTAGAGGCCAACAGACTTGTATTTCACGCTTCGCCAGTGGTCACCTAAGATGCCTCAAATATGTGCAGGGTCAAAAGACTTCTAGTCTGTGCACAAAATGTAAAGCTGAACAGGCATCGCCTGAGCATATCTTAAGCTGCTTGAATTTTGACTTGGAAGAGGCTTTTGAAAGCCCTTATGTTTTTGGATTTCCTGACTGTTTATGGACTTCTGGAGTTGGTCTAGTATTGGAATAGGACCATATAGGATTAGAGCAACAACATCATTTTTCATTTCGGTAACTGACAACATAATTGATAAGACGGAAAGTTGATGACACTTATGCATTCAAGCTAGGGGTATGCACATTTTTTATTGAAACTTTTTGTTATGTTTCTGTGGCATTTTACTACATAAAACTGTGATTATTTTCCAAAAAATGGACTTTTCCAGCAAAATTCCCTACTTTTTGTAAATTAGTTATGCATTTTTCTTATGTTAACTTCTATATTGCAATCAATACATATCTGTTTTGGCACAGTCTATTCAGATGTGGTACTTCTACATTCCTTCATTTGCAAATTAGGGACAAGAAACGGGTTGCTCCTTAACTTTTGAAGATCAGCGTAGTTATGAATGGAATATACAAGGAATTGAAAGTACATTATAAAAGTTACTAAACGGAAAATGTTACCAGAAAATAGAATAAATAATTAAACAATAAAGTGAAGTAAATGTTAATATGACAAAAAATGAAACAAATTGCTTAGCTAAAATAAAAGAAGTTAGAAAAGAACAAGCATGAAAATAAATGTATAAAAATGGAAATTAATAATATCAACAAAAAATAACAAACAAGGGAAAAGGCATTTTGAATAGGTTAGTTTAATTATCCAGTGAATATAAAGCACGTGCCAAAAATAAATTACAATCAACACTTTGAAGATAAAAAGAAAATGAATACGAAAACAATTGGGTATAATACAATTGGAAGAGACAAAAAGATAAAGAGCAATTGTTAAATTTGAATGCAATGTATACAAATTTAGGAAATAAAAAATAAAAATGTACCGGTAAGTAAAATATTGGAATTAAGTGAAGCAAAACTATATTAAAATATAATGAGGAGGTTAAATGCCTAAAATGTTAAACTAGCATTATTTTGAAAAAGGAAACAGAGCAAGATGGTTTTATTAAAACTATAAATTATATAAATAAATTTCTAATATTTTTATTCATAAAATAAGAAACACACCTAATGTTTTAGCATAATAGGTCTGTTTTTTATTCTTAATGTTCATCAAGTATTTTCGCTTCATAAAATACAACTGTTATCAATTTTATACATTTTAATTTGAAATTGTTTAAAACTTTCAGATGAATTCTATAAATAGCTCTTTTAGAATTGATTTTCAATGTAAATACGTAACATTTTTAACATTTTAAATCTAATCGTTAATTTGTGCGCCATATAATAGAACTTTAAACCTATTTTGTGCATTTAACTTGAAGTAAATGGAAGCACATATAAAAATATTGTTTAATTGGTCACTATCGCTTAAATCAAAAAATTGATTTAAAAAATTAACATTAAAAGACATTACATTAATTAATTAAAAGCTATATCTTAAATTCTGATAATTAATCATAAGAATACTATTATAAAACTAAATGTTTCTAACTGTACTACAATTTAGTTATTTGAAAGCTTCAAATTCAGAAAAAAGAGTTTAATTTTTCGAATCTCAAATTATTTTCGATCGAATATCTCATTCCTTATAAAATAGAATCTTGAGTGGGTTTTCTTATTAAATAAAAAGAATCAGAGGGGACACAAGCAATCCCCATTCTTAATCCATAAATTTAAAAAATAAACTTTTTATAATCAATTAAGAAAATAATAATTTTCTTAAAAACAAAAAAGTTTGGAAAATAAATTTTAAATAAATATTTTAAAATCTTTAGAAATAGAAACATATAGTAATAAGATGGATTGCAGTTTTAAAATGACTTTTACTGAATATTTTTATCTTCACTGAAATGAATTAAAAATTTAATTTCGTTAAAAAGTTTTCCTTCTTTTGCTATTTTTATAAAAATATTTCGCGAAAGATTCGATATGCATAAAATTCGATATATTTTTAAAGATTCGATCTTATTTATGAAAATTCATGTATAGTTTTATCTTGATTATTTTTAAAGTTGTGAATTATACTATGTTAAAAGTTTTTCACTAAAATTAGCAACACATTTTAATTAATATTTAATATCGATGTCAATTTTTACTTATGATTAATAAAAAAAAGAAAGAAGTTTATTTTTGAAACTTTCTTAAAACAAACAAAACAAAAAGATACTGGAACAAAATAAGTATTGTTAACATTGATTATCTCCTCAATTTATTAAAATGTTATAATACGATAATAACACAATATAAAACTAAATGATTTGCGTTATTGAATTAACATGAGACTAAATCACGAAACTTTCAGAAAGGAGAGAAAATAAAACTTATACAACATAAAAAAAGATTGAAAAACATAAAAAAAAGATTGATGAATGTTCTAGAAAATATTAACATAATTAAAAGTACTACAAGTGACTAAGAAATTGAAAAAATTCTCTAACTCAAAATATTTTTAATTCTTTTTAAAGTATATATGAAAAAAATTTTTTTAATTTGAGCAATCATTACAAAATTGTTATAAATAAAATCTTATATTTGCAATAGTAGTAATTTAGCTCAAAGTGTACATTTTAATTTTTTATATATATAAATCGATTTGAAAATTCAAAATCTGCTTTTCGATGTACATATCCGAAGTATTCTAATGCTATTAAAATGGAGATTTATGAAAAGCTAAAATATATGACAGTATTAAAAGAGTACAAAAGAATTTTTAGTACAATGCTACTCACACATGTAAAGCAAAAATAATGAAGTTAATTATGTTGGAATAAAAGTAAATATGAATAAATCTCTATTGATATTTGCATTTAATTATTTCCACTTGGGATTTAAAAAGCCAAGTGGTAGAACAAGGTTTTCAGAAGGTAAAGTCTCCAGTTCGATCCCAGTCACTGTTAAAGAACGGGGTATGAATAATGTGCTCCTTCTTTCTATAAGTACTTTCGTCAGAGAGTACTTTGGAGTATTCTAGGTTCCTCTTTTATTACAATATGTAAATACAACCAATTACGCGTAAAAAGCTTCCTCTAAAGAAAAAGATGCGACGGATATTCAAATGCTTTACAATAAATAGCCTTTGGCTGTTTTTCTGACCACAACTCGGTGGTGTTAAACTTCTTTTCTTGATTAAATTTTAAAGATTCTTGGTACTGATCTCCAAAATTTTATGGATCCATTATTGCATGATATAATTATATAAATACCCAGAAGCTTCAGTGGCTCACAGTAGCTTAACGCGCTTTCTGTTAAAAGCAGCAAAGTGAATCTTCATTTGCCGAGGACAGTCATTGGGAGGGTGATCACATTCTCCCTCCCTGGGTTGCTGGAGTTCCATGGATGGAGGACAAGTCCACGCTAACCTGTGACTCCAATGCACAGCCGCCGATGTGATGTATATTTGGAGAGGGGGTTACCAGCTCAAATGTGACCTCGTCACTTGATCGTGGCTCAAAATTACGAGGCACTTGGTGATAGGCAAATGTTCCGTTAACCTTAATGTACAATCACTTACACTGCAAAAGTAAGGATAGAAATAAATGTTGAAAAAATTTTTGCTGTTACCTTAGATTTGTCCAACAATTTATTTTAAAGTATTATTTCAGATTGAAATCTTTTCAATAATTTCTTTTATTCATGTTTCTATGTGCAGTTCGAACTAAATTTAAGATAAAACAAGACACATATTTTTTTAATATCAAACTATTGAAATTAAGAAACACTATATTTTATATGCTGTAATACTTAAAATCTTTAAAAGAATTTTTTCTTATTTAAATATTAAAAACGGCAGTGCAAAAATAAAAATAAAAAATTAATAGATGCACGATAAATAAAATTGCCCTAACATTAAGGTTATAAAAAATACAGGGAATCTTATTTAATGAAAGAAAGCAAGAAATGTTCATTTTCCACTTTTACTTTGAAGTTACCCATTTTGATTAATATTAATTAGTGATAATTTCCTCGAGATAATTAATTAAACTAATAAAGTATAATGCATTGAAAGTAGCGTCTTTTTTTATATATATAGAGAGAGGGAAGTAAATATATTTTCTTATTCTAATTATTTTTTTTAAAAAAATGAAAAATATCTACTGGATAATAACAAAATATAATTACCAAGAAAAATTAGTATATATTTCTAATATAAAACATAAGTAGATATTTTCTCATTGTTAAATTCTCTATTTAATTACAATTTCTTAATTACAGAATAATTTTATAATTATAGTTTTTTTTATAAGAACCATTATTTTACATTCATAAAAATTACAAAGTAACTGTATTTTTATATAGAAAAAGTTTAGATCTGGTCTTTAAATGATATTAATAAAAGAGATACAATAGACAGAAATTCATAAGTCATGACTAATTTGAGTGATATATTAGGCGATATATTTGTTATCATATCGATATTTTCGATTTTAAAAATGGAAGAAAAAATGGCGTCAGTGTGGTTGCTTACTTGTTAATCATCACGCTGGATCAATTTTCGATAACGGATTAATATTTTTCTTATGATATATGAATATTATCACTGGATGCTGTCCTATTACCCAATGACTGCATAACAAAATGCATAACATGTTAGATAACACTCTATCACGTAATTATATAAAAAATCCATTTAAACTTTTGATAACAATTAATTTTATTTTAATGTTTATTTAAAATCTATTGGCTAATGAAAGAAAAAGAAAGTCTTATGTGAAGAGAGAAATATTATAAAAATATTTTGGTCTATATAACTATATCTGTAGACTGAAAGTCTATACATAAAACTGTGTTCACTCCGTGAGCAGTGTATGTAAAACATTGTACTGTATAAATGCATTAGTTTCAAACTAAAATGTCTTATTTGAAAAATATTTCGCCGCTTTGAAAATAACGGCAAATAAAAGATTTAATCAACAACAGAGAAAAAGAAAACTAACTACCCGTTGACAATAAATCGATAGTTTATCAGCGTGTTTGATGAAAGATTACACTGATGAAACTGAGGAGTTTTCTGTTAAGATCTTTTTTGATACTTCAAACACGGATTCTAATACTTGAAAGCTAAAACTAAATAAATCTATCCGAGAACTATCTTATAACTACCATAAAAAAGATACCATTATATACCAGCAGTTTTCCATGACTAATACTTAATGATGAGTGATAAGCTATGATAATAGATTATGAGTATGCAAATCAGTGCCTATCTATCGCTTGTGAATGCTGTACCTATTTATTTACTTCATCAGCAATTCGGAAAATTCTTTTGGAAGGATAGCAGTTATACCATTGTTATCCTTTGAGTATGCTTCTGTTATATCACGATCAGTTCGCCTCGTTGTTAAGAATGTGTAATCAGATGATATCTTTAATGGATTGTCGTTGCCATCATCAAGTCCTTAATATTGCTCCACTTTCATGTCAAGAGGCCGAACAATAAGATGATTTTAAAGGTTGATAGTTGATTTCTCTGCAATTCTCTTCTGTGCTTATACTGTCAATTCTGAAATCTCAGAAGCATAATGCATTCTTACGGTAACATAATTAAGAAGCTAAACTAACTGAATTTCCTTATATATATGTTTGAATTGAGAAAAGATTGTTATTTTATATTTTCTAATAGAATTGATATTTCCCCAATCGCTCATATATTAGGAATCATAAAATACCGGAGGATTAAAAAGTTTGTGTACACTGTTTTTGCTTTCTTTTTTGTAGACTTTTTTGTGAAACAAAGTCTTAATAAACACAGATATGCATACATAAAACAGATACTTTAAATAAAAGTATATTGTAGTACCTTCATACGGTCAGTTTTCTAATAATGTAAGATTTGTAAACTAAAAATTAAATGACAGTATCATAGTTTTAAAATAGTCTAACGATCATCCGGTGCAATGTAGAAACCTTCTTACAGAACTGGCAACTAGAAACAAGGTGATCCTTGTATGGGTGCCAGGGCACAAAGGTATCGAAGGTAATGAAAGGGCTGATGAGCTTGCTAAACAAGGATCGTCTTTTATTCCCATTTTTGCAGAACCTTTTTGTGGGATCAATTTGAAGACTGCAAAAACCAATGTTCTTAGATGAGAAAGACGAAAGATGTATGAAGCTTGGCTCAACACTCCTGGTCAAACCCACGCTAAAAGTATGATCTGTGGATCATCAGCGAGGATTGCCTCTGAAATACTTAGATGCTCTAGGCAGAAGATACGTTTAATCGTAGGCTTCATAACTGGGCACTAATATTTCAGAAAACACCTCCATAAAATGGGACTGTTTCAGCAAGACCCTATCTGCAGGAAATGTCATACGCAAGAGGAAACGGCAAAGCATATCATTTACGAATGCGATGCTCTTGCCCTCCATAGATTAACTTCTTGAGGCATCATCCATACTAGAGAGTTACACCTAGATTCCATTAAAGAATTATCGAACTTTATTAATAAAGTGGGTGACCCGAGCAACTGGAACTAGGAAACATTGGGTTTGGAGTTAATAGTACAAAATGCTGATTAAAGCAGAGGTGCCAATGACATACAAACCCAACCTTAAGAAGGAGAAGAACAGACCAAAGGCACAATAGTCCATGGGTGAAACGTCAGGGGACTTCACAGGAATATGTTGAAAAGGTATATATGTAATACCTGTATTAGTCTTGATTTTTTCAAGGAATGCACTGGTTGTTTTCGAAGTATGACTTGTAGCTTTGTCTTGATGAATTTTCACACTTTGAAAGTCATTGGTATAAAGAAATGGAATTGCTTCTGTAAATATTGAACGTAAAACCTCCTCCAGATAGTATGGTGAGTTGATTTTATCATTTTTCCCACTTTTTTATTTTTAAGTTCCCATTGTAGGAGTAAACTGCAACAATCATAAGCCCCTAAAACTTTCTTTATATTAACGGAACAGGTTTGTACATTTTTTCTCCTAGTCTTCTACAGTAAATAGACCTTTTTTGTTGTAGTCATTTAGATAAACCCATGCTTCATCAAGGGTCACAATGTATTTCCATTTATCTCCTGCCAAATGGTTTTCATACAGGATTCTACAAAATGTTTTGCGTTGAGCCACATGCCTCGGCAAAAGTTGGTGAACATTATGTTTTTTAGCTTTTCCAAGTTGTAAATCTTGATTTATTATTTTATTTTTGTTGCTACAGATGTATCTAAAGACTTTGCAATTGATTTCTGTGTTGGCGGATTTTCTCTTGTTACCAGCGATTTCACTTTAGAAATATTAGAAACAGTACGTACTTTTTTCGGATGTTCGTTTGGAGTCTTCTTTCCATGTAGAAATAATGATTGATGGTTTTTACCTGTCCGATTAATAATGTTGCTTATTTTGCACTTAGAAATTTGAATACCATGCATTTCACAACGTTTTTGAATTATGAAATATTTCTCTTCGAAAAGCGCAAAAACATATCCTTCAATCCACAGCTTGTTTACATGCGAATAAATTTGAAAATAGCAAACGACATTTGTCATTTCAAATAAAAAGCTGTGGCCAAAAATTTTATTCTAAAACATTTATTTTTTTAAATTTTTATCAAAATCGTTCTAAAAAATGTTTTAATACAGTTAAATTAATGTAAGGCCAACACTAAAATATTTTCCTTATTCCAAATCTTAAATCAATGTTAGAAATTTTTGCAGCTTTTTCGATGAAACAACTGTTCTATGACATTATTCTTTATTATTTCATTATTCAATTATTTTTTAAACATAAGTGACGAGATTATTGATATTCCAGTAAATTACTATTGCGAATGATGATTATTTTTTCTGTGAGATATATCATTCCCTAACTATAGTTCATTACCAATATAATTGGTAGGTATTACAGTAAAGTTTATGTTACCAAAAATCTTATTAAAATGGTATTACTCTATGCTAATAAAAATATTCAAATTATAGTTGCAAAATAGGAAATTTGAGCTTTTGCTTGAAAATTATAAATTATATTAATAATTGACATGGCCTGAAGATATTATTATTAAATTATTACTGGAATACATTAAAAAATGATGTTTCTCATCAAGGTGCTGATTCTTAAATAATGTTGAGAGTGAAAAAAATCTACTCATCCATTCTCAGTTCTATTTGTAAACAAATAATCATAATGCTAAAAACATCATGTAATAATGATGACGTCATACCAAAATAAATATAAGCGATTACTTTTGATAATATTTATACTAAATGTGTTTTCGGGGTTAGCTAAACAACTCATGCATTATATTCATATGACAGATTTATAATTAATATTATTAAAATTGCAAGTATGGTGACACAAAATTATTGCAGTCGATTACGAAACGAATATTGAAATGATAGAAATAAGCGGGGAGTTTTAAAAACGTTCCGCCATTAGCAATACATTGATAGTTTTCGAATAGCAGGAAATTTAACCTACGGAAATGATATTAATGTAAATATAGTGAATGATGCAAATATTCACTATATGGTCATTGCAAATATTTTGGAACAGTTTGAAATACAACTTTGAGATCTACGAAATCTTCATAAAACATAATTTGGGAGTAAAAATCGACAACATTAGTTTCTAGATTACTGAGAAATGCGTTTTAATAAAATTAATTTGATATTTAAGTACATGCCTAACTATTCTTTATATTCTACAATGCTTTTTAGATCATACGCGTAATTTGAAATATAGTTCATTACTGGCATCATCCAATCGGAAAAAAAAACTGACGCTAAGAATTCTTTTTATCGCAGTATCTCTCGTTCTTTAAGAACTCCGCATGGTCAGTGGAACACAATGGAAAAGGACATCGCGAAAGGTTATCGATTCGACCCCACCAATTTATTTGCCGCAATCGACGTTCAAACAAGAAGCCAGTGTTCAACCACAAGGCAAAGGAAGAAAAGAAAGAATTTTCGGCGTTTAGTATGCACGAGCTATAGCCGATCATCAGCAAGACACACAAAGCCAGAACTAGCCTTCATTTGGGAACCGCAGAACGGGCTAAAAAAAGAATCGACAGGGATATAAAAGAACAAAACAGAACCGATAAGAATCACGAAGAAAAGAGGACTCCTTACAAAAGCGTACACATCGGCTTAAGATAATGACACTTAATCGAACATATATTTCAACTTCTATTTTATTTTATCTTTTCCAAGGGAGGGTGGACAGGGACAAGGACGTCACGTACACCAGAGGATGTCGGGAGGAATGTGACAACCTCTAAATGATATCTTCCGTCATTGTCAATGGTTCCACAATTGAGAAATTCGACTGTGACAGCTTTTCACGAAAGGAGATCGAAGCTTCTGTCATTTGAGGAGACATTTTCATTAAAAAAGAGCCGCCTAATAGCTTTTTTTTTCTACCTGGTGATCCAGAAATCGAAGTGTATTCATGTTGCTTGGGATAACTTAAAACATTGAAAATTAGGCCAAAAATATATATGAACAAATTTCGAAAATTAAATGAAGCAAAAACATTGTTATCCATAATAGATAAAACAAAACTAAATTATTAATACCAACAATCCTTCACTATCAGAAGCAGATATTAAACAGTAAAAAAAAATAAAACCCTGGTGACATTTCAAAAGTCAAGAATATCTATATTTAGCAAATATTAATAACTGATTTATACATTTAATTAGAAAAAAATATTGAAGTTAAATTTAATTACAAAGAGAATTTGTCCATCTAGTCTTAAGAAAACATCATTAGAGTTATTAAATCTCAATATATATTAAAAGAATACAAGAAAATCAGATTTTGAAAGGAATTATGAACTGGATATGTGTTTGATCAAAAACAAAAACAAAAAAAAGTTTGTTAAATGATACAACTAAGGATTTAAACTCCATGAATAAGTAGAACTTCTTCATGAAGTTTAAATTATCAGTTGTATCACATCTGAGGCCAAGAGTAGAAAAAGAATGATAGTATACATCTGAGGCCAATAGAAACGTTTTGAGTGATATTGTTCAGCAAGTCAAAACCACTCCTGGTTTTGACTTGCTATGGCTGTCAATGGTAGCGCTATGACAGAGAGAGAAAAGAAAGAAACAAACTTCAATTAACAATTAAGATTAAAATATATCGATAGAAAAAAAATATAATGATACATCGAACAAAATACATCTAACGATGTATCGTACAAATAAGATCGATATTCACTAATTATTTACTCTATCAAAATATTATATAATTGAACTGATATTAAATTTTTAATATCAAGCAAATAATGAATAACGATTTTTCGAATTTAATATAAAATTTAACAAATAAAAATAATGTTACTAGTCGAACAATTGATTTAGATAAGTAAATATTACTCTAACCAAAATAAGTTTAAATAATTATTATTTATGTAAATCAATGTAGTTAGAACAGCAAAATAGACTATTACTATAATGTGGAATAAAATCTTAAAGAAAGCCAAGGATTATTTAATGAATTAAACATTTATTTCATTTATTAATTAAAAATACCCGGTATTTAGCAACGAATCCCAATCTTGCTAATCAATACTTATGAATAACGGAATGCAATGCACTTCGTCATTATGCTACTTATCCACGAAGTGCCCAGACAGAGAGTACAGACCGAAGTGTCTTTAAATCGAATTTTAAAACTTGATCAAACACAGATCTATGCATAACGATATGGAGGAATTCAAGTTAAGAAAACTAATGTCAAATCAATATCAAATGTTTCATGATCTTGAACTACGGTAAAATGACGAAAACAACTTTAGAGCTCATACCTCCAAGTATTCCCACAATTGATATGCTTCAATATTATACTAGTGAGAACTGGGCCGTGTTAGGTGTAGCCTAGTGGTTAAGGCATCGGCCTTCCATTCGGAAGGGTGAGGTTCGATTCCAAATGCCGTCAAAGACCCACCAAGTACTTGCGATATACGTGCTCTTTAACCTTTGAAATCGAAAGTCCGGTGGTCGGTCGTTGAGCAGTTACCATGGGTGCAATGGTCTGGAGAAATTTACTCCCCTTCAGATCAATGCCAAAATTGTGGGAGTAGATCCTATCGGAGGATTTGAAGAGCAAAAGTCGTATTTTCACTTTCACAGTGCTCTAATTAAACGAAAGACACTTCCATTCGACTTAAATTCACATAGCCAAGGCATAGCGAGCTTGGCTTGTCCAAGTGCCATTAGTAATAACAACAACATTAGTGAGAACTGACATAAAACCACTACATTAATCTCAGCTTTGGTTTGGTTTGCTCAACGGTCATTTTTGTTGCACAGACGGTTAATTAAAACTGGGAGCTACAATTTTAAGTGGATTCAGAACCACTAGATACACAATATTTAAGCTCAACGTGGGATTGGAATCCACGAGTTGTTGAACAGGAGATGAAAGCGCTAACCATTCAGCTGTCAGTTAGGTCAGTCATAGATTTGACCGGGAATGGTATAATGATTGGAATCTATGGCTTTATCCTTTATTTGAACTAAAGTCATTTGGTGGGAAAGCCAAAAGCATTTCTCAATATTGTCAGCATTGTCCGAATATTATAGTATATATCGGAATAAATTATTATAAAGATATTTTCTCAGTGGAAAAGAAATTATTAGAATTTACTAACAAATATTTTCGTACAGTCATTTTTGTAGAGGATCAAGTTAAAAAAATAAAATAGTAAACAAAGAAAACTTTTGGAAATATTGCATTCATCGTAAATGAGTCAGAAAATGATCTTTAAGTTTTAAAATCTGAGCAAGTTGAAAAATATTGAAGTCTTCCACCTATCAAAATTTTCCTTAAAATTTTATAAATTTAGTTCACAAACACAGTTATCCTAACCATTAATTTATATATTTTAATTTACTGTAAATTTTACAAAAAAATCAGAACAGAAAAGGAGTGCGAAAAAAATATAAATAAGTAGCCCGAAAGAATGCATAAAAAGCAATATTGAAATGGTAAGAAATTAAGAAATTTTTCACAATATTGCTATGAAATCAGGAAAGATTTATATTTTCAATATATATGAAATTATTAAAAAAAATGAAAGAAATATTTCAACTGTGTGAATATTTCAGTACCTTCACTTTTTAGAGAGAAAAAAATTTAAGTAAAAAATAGACTACAGAAAGTCTTAAATTATTTCAGCAATCCTCATTTTTATTCTTATGGTCAGGAAAAAATGTGTTTACAATGGAACTTTAAGCAGACTTAGTCAATCAACCACTATTCGGTCAATGCTTAAACTAAGTCTATCAAACATTTATAAATGAACTGTGATCAAACAGCTTAAAATCTTAAAAATCAAATATTAGGTGCAAAACAAGTACGAATCTTTAAAATTAAAGAAAGCAAAATTATTAACTTAAATAGAAAAAGAAAACTGATCATGAGCACCAAAAATCTTTTACTATCATAAATAGAAATTTTTTAAAAAAAGTGTAAATGAGTAGAGTGCACGAGACATTACAAAAGCCACGAAAAAATGTATTTCTTAAATATCAATGATTGTATTCTTAAGTACGGATTTACGCTTAATTCACAAAAATTAACGTAAAATTTAATTAGCAAGTTTGACTAAAACTTTATCAATTTAGTCATGACATATTTTTGGTAGTAAAGAATTAGTGAATTCCGACTGTATAAAATTAACATCAAAAGAATCTAACACGCAAACGACAAAAATACCATTCAAGATATTATTAGGAATCTTAAAACATAAAATAAAAAAAATGAAGCTTTGATTTATAGGAACAAGCATTGAAAAGGTAAGAAATTTTTCTTTAGACCTATGTAAAGAAAACTCTATCATTGTTTAACGAGAAAAATTTCAACTATTTTTTAACCAAGAATTTCTTGTTTATTTTAATTCGACGAAATAACCCTTCTGTTTATTTCATATCATCAAGGAAAATAGTATTATACAAATTAGGCTAAAATTTGTAGACGATTAGAAATGTGTAAAAAGCTAATTAATTTATTTGTTCTTTTTTCAATAAGAAAAAGTACTAAATCTTGAAAACAAAAATTGCATTAGAGTCACTTTTAAATCCATCAGTATTTAATTTTCAGCAAGATCTTAAAGAAACTTTTCAAATTATATCAGCAATAAAGTTTGGATGATAAGTAAAAATTTTTCACCATCAAAAACAATCATTTTCACTGCGTAGAAATTAATGTTTTCTTAATAATAACCTGAATATTTCTCAATTTAAAAATCATTCAATGGCATAAATTATATAAACATTATTAAATTTTAATTTTGAATTTTAGTGGTTACGGGCCAATGGATATAATTTATTTTCGCTACCAGTTCAAGGTATTCCCTGAACAAAATTGAAGAAAACTGAAATGTCCAATTAGTTGATGTTTTTTTTTTAAGGGTAAACTTCTAGGGTAGCAATCTTTTCAAGTTGACATCCTCTCAAAACGCAAATTCGATCTTATTTTTTTCCAGAACACACATTTAAGACCTGCAGACCATAACGTTAGAAATTAATCCCATTATTATGTCATAAATCATTGCGTGTGTGCAAAGTAAAGACAACAAAAGCCAAAAAAATTTCGTTCAGAATAGAGACATTGCATGACGATGTTTCCAGATTTAAGCGAATGAAGGAACATAAAGTGTGACAAAGGATTTTTCTTTCTTTCCTGTCACTCTTAAGAGCGAGGCGTAAAAAAAAAAAAAAAAAAAAAAAAAAAAACTTCTTATTCCAGCGTCGACATTCCGATAACCATCAGTTTGCAGAGATCTGGAGACACTTGCAACAAGACTGAAGCAGCAAATTCTGATGAAGACGTGTCTCTCGAGTATCTCTTCACCCATCCCAATCCATCATCTTCAGTCTTCGCTCCTGTCTCGGGGCACATCCCGGGCGGCCCCCTGAAAGGGCCCTCTGGCCGTTGAACCGTCTCGAGGTCGATGGAACCAGAAGGGTCTTGAATGCAAGCTCCCCTGGATAAGGGGACGCCTGGATATAAAGGATTGAAATGGCGTGAGGGACAATTTTGGGGATGCTGTTGCCACCAGGAGGACTGTTTCCGGTTTCCCAGAGGTAGGAAAAAAAGGGTTCAAGGGCCACAAGGGTAGAAAGGGTTATAGCTGAAAAGTCGACTGAAGATTAGTTACGTAAGACTTTTTTTTAAAGAAAATGCATCCAGAAATAAGGGTACTGGAGTAAATTTCAGTTGGGGTTCTTTTTTTCGCAAAAGGAACATTTTAGGAATAAGGAAAAATATTTTCTTTAATCAAATTCAATCTTTTAATCATTATAAAAACTAACATTTCTTTTTGATCATCAAATATATTGTTGTAACATTAAAAACATATTCTAAATCTATCATTTATCTCGTAAATAAATTACGCACATTCCAGAAGAAATAAATAAATCTAATTCTTAAAAGGTATTCATTGTAATCATAAATAAAGATTGATATTACACAAAACCAATGCAAGAACGTAATTAAACGCAAATCAAAATTTAGTTTAAACAAATATGAACACACAATTATGCTTTTTTTAAAAAAATAATTTCACCTTTCATTTCATATCTTAGATAATTCTTTAGACATTTATAAAATCGATTTATTAAAGTTTCGATACAAGATAAAAACAGAAGTTAATATATTATAAGAAATGTATAAATTTTTTTAAACATAACTACAAATTTAATATGAGTAAATATAATAGTTGGTAATTAACAAAATTAGACTAAGTAAATTATTTGATATTATGTTGTAACTTAACAATTACGAGTACAATTATAAATTTAATCATATAAAATCTATATTGTATTTCACATAATAAGGAATTCACATTCTTTTTGATTTAGTTGTGTCAAAAGCATAAATAAAAGTTAAAGTAAGAGAAGTTTCACAAAACTAAATAATAAGTAATCCTTACTTTTCTCTATTACAAAACAGCATACATTATATGCATGTTTGAAGTTATAATAAAATGCATTTTCTAATAAATATAAATGAAAGTTGAAACAAAAAATGAAATTTTGCAAAATTAATAGTTTGCATGCAATTTTTTATAATTGGAAAATATATTCAACTTTAGAAAATTGAAATTTCCATTGCATTTTATTTGGTATTCAAATATATATATATATATATATATATATATATATATATATATATATATATATATATATATATATATATATATATATATATATATATATATAACTAATTCAAATATTACTAATAAACTAATTCTAATTATAGACATAATTGATAATTATAATAAGTAAGACTTGTTTTAAAGAATTCAATAATGATATTTTGATAGAATATTCAAAATTACGCAGAACAGTTCATGGTTGTTATAAGCATTTTTGAATTCTCCAATATATTTTTTCTTGGATAATTTATATTCATGAGAAGCAAATGAGGAGACGGAAAATTTCCAAGTACACATTGTGAAAGACGGGCATGTCATCAGAAATGTACTGAGAACCTCTGTTGCTTCAACAAAGACAAG
Source organism: Latrodectus hesperus (assembly GCA_037975125.1). Lineage (NCBI taxonomy): Eukaryota > Metazoa > Arthropoda > Arachnida > Araneae > Theridiidae > Latrodectus > Latrodectus hesperus. The sequence continues at coordinate 26,031,372 of CM075850.1, read as the reverse complement.
ATAATTTGTTTACTTTTAAGGGCCTTTGGCGTAATAAAAAGGTTACTTTAGCCTGTTATTAACCCTTAAATGCTATCACGATAATCTTTTAATCTGGCAATTATCCACAATCACCACAATACTTTTAATAACACGACGAAATATCAGACAATTGATTACCAAGGAATCCACCAGTCTTCAAGATTTTGCTTATCAATTGTGAAAAATATGTGATTCTCAAAAATGAGAAAAATAAATATCTTTAGCCATTTAAACCAGGAAACGATTTTCAGATTTTCACCCAAATTGAATTTGTATTATTTATCCTAAATTATTTTACTTTAAAATATTTGTTTTATTTCTATTTTGTAGTATAGTCTACTGAGTAACAATTGTAATGTTCTCAACTTTCAAATTATGGTAGTTGGAAAAGAAAAGAATATAAATGAATAATTTTGGTGCTAAATTTTTGCAAAAATATTATTGTTTCAATATTCAATTCACTATTATTTATGCTTTATTGTAATTAAAAAATAGAGGTACTGAAAAAACCTAACTGCTTATAATTTTTATATTTTAATATCATTTAAAAGAAGCTAAATATACTTTCAAAATGAAATTTACCGCATTTTGAAAAATAATTTTAAGCTTTGTGCAATTATTTTGTACCCACATAATTTGAATAATGATTAGATATTTATTCGTGATTAATGTGATAATTTTCATTTATTTTTTTCGGGATGGATGAAATATAACACTACAGCTGATCAGATATTAGATATTGAGAACACTTACGTAACTTTAAACCTGATTTTACCTTTAAGTAATTAATATAAACATTGACAGCGACGATGAGATCAATTAACAGATCATAAAAAGAGATATTAGTTTTGTAAATAAAGAAAGTAAATGAATATAAAGTTTTTATTTCAGGATTATAAAATTCATTCTTATTTTTATTCCTACCTCTATAATTCAAAACTTTATTTCTAATATATATTGTATTTAATACTAACTTCAAAGATTAAATCTAATATTATGTTAAGGTTATTAAGATTTTTAACGCCAATTTTTTCAGAATTGACATTAATCCCTCATTTTTTCTCTCTGTTGCTATGTGACTACTCAGAGCTTGAATCTACAGTTTAGAAGTCCTTGGGTTGAATTCTTCTTCAGGTCTGGATGATAGCAAGGTTATCTTTAAGACGTAGATCCCCGTTGAATCAAAAATAACCTAATATCTTTCTCAATCAATGAATTTCATACTTCACAGATTTTCGAATTTTTAACTTTAAATTTGAAACAGTTAATAAGTAATTTTGAAAAATTGAATAGTGTGTTGCTTTGTCTAGATTTTATATCGCCATCGCTATCAATACTAGTATATTTTGATAGATTAATTCAGGATTTTTTATGTTAGTTTCAATCTTTTCTGTTCTTTTACGAGCTTTTATGAGATTTCAATATAAAAATAATTTTATTTGGGTAGAAATCAAATTTTATAGAGTGAGATTACTATGTGTGATAATGTGAACACATTATTTGAATCTTTTAACGAATGTTGCCATTAGTTATAATCAAAATAATGATGAAACATTCGAACCCAGCCTCTTCAAACATATGAAAAGGTTTGAAAACTTCAATTATAATACCTACTAGATGAAATATTCACAAATCGTTTTAATCTTTATATATTATTCCTTCTCAAAAGAAGGTGATGGATATTTGGCATTTAAAAACAGCTAGATCATATAAATTTAAAAATATTTTAAATTTATATTTAATAAAACTATTAGTCAAAATTTTAATTAATAAAATTTTAAATTAAATGTAACAACATGCCGAAATAAATAATAACTTATTTGTCTTTTTTTAAAAAAAACTTGAAGAATTACTTTTAGTTGTTAAAAATTTTTTCTTGTTTTAAAACAGAGAATTAATGAATTACAATACATCAAACAATATTTTACGTTTAAGACATTTTGCATTAAACTAATTTATATTTTGTTTCAAAACATAAAAAATGATGATTGAAACACTTTATTGAAAAGAAGAACTTACCAATTTCATTTTTTTCATGAGCAACTGTATAAAGTTTGGTAATAAAGGAATAAAACCATCCTCTTATGAAGCATTAGGAATTAATTTATAGATTGTGCACCCTATTATCCATTATTAATTTACAAATAACATTCCACACAAAAGTTTAAAGAAACACGCTTCAAATTATTTAATAACTCTATGAGTGGAAATTGCAGAATCAATCTACGCCAATACTCTAATAACCTCCAGAACTAATTTCAATGATATCAAATATTAAACGTGTTATACATTAAAGCATTTCCATAGAAACGAGAAAATTTTTTTTTTAATTTATAGATATTTTACTTTTTCTGTGAAGTGAGTAATAAAATTTTACGGTTTCACATTTAGAGTAGAATCATAAAAAAAGTTAATTTTTTAAATTCACATTTTATGTGAATAAATAATATGCGTTTTAAATTTTTTATTATGTCATAATGAAAAAATTATTTTTGTGAAAAGAATTGTGACTATTTTCCACAATTCTTTTCATAAAAATAAATTTTTTATAATTCGTTTGTAAAATGCACGAATAAGTTAAATATAAAAGCTCTACTGAAATATTGAAACGTTATTAAATCACTTTCTACATACTTTATTCATAAGTGGGCTTGGAAAATGGAATAAGTTACAAGGATCAATGGATTTACAAATGACGTTCAATAAACATATTTTCATAAGAAACATTTGTCACATAATAAAAAACTATAAATGTCCAAGCAAGTAATTTTCATTACGCATGACTGTCGAAAAATTCAAATATTTGGCAAGTGTAATTTCATTGCTTACATTATGAATTAGCAACTCTTAATCTTTAGATGAACCACTAAATTGTTTTCTGTAGCTTTCAAAAGTTCCTGAAATATGATAAATAAAATACGAAAATATTAGAATTTTTTATAGTATACATCTTCTTCTTCTTAGAGTTGGGTTTGTATGTTATTGGGCACGTCTGCTTTTATCAGCATTTTGTACTATTAACTCCAAACCCAATGTTTCCTAGTTCCAGTTGCTAGGGTCACCAAACTTTATTAATAAAGTCCGATAACCCTTTGATGGAGTCTAGGTGTAACTCTCTAGTATGGATGATGCCAAAAGAAGTTAATCTAGGGAGGGCAAGAGCCTCGCATTCGTAAATGATATGCTTGACCGTTTCCTATTGCGTATGACATTTCCTGCAGATAGGGTCTTGCTGAAACAGTCCCATTCTATGGAGGTGTTTTCTAAAATAGTAGTGCCCAGTTATGAAGCCTACGATTAAACGTATCTTCTGCCTAGAGCATCTAAAAATTTCAGAGGCAATCCTCGCTGATGATCGATCCACAGATCATACTTTTAGCGTGGGTTTGACCAGGAGTGATGAGCCAAGCTTCATACATCTTCCGTTTTTTCCATCTAAGAACGTTGGTTTTTGAGGTCTTCAGATTGATCCCACAAAAAGAGATGTTCTGAATGATGTATACATTATTTTTCATGTCTTCTGGCCAAAAATTACTTCTTAGTCTTCTGGCCATACATTTGGAGTTAAGCATTGTTTTGAACGTAGCGATTCTTCTGCGGCTTGAGGAAGGTAAATGATAACCGTGGAATCTTCATGCACCTTTGTATAAAAATTATCTTCATAAACTAGAAAAAAAATGGTCTTTAACATAAATTATTTTCGAGGCAATAGAAGAGGATGTCAAATGCATTTTTTATTATCTAATCTCGAAAAGATCTACTTAAAAAAATTTTTTTTGTTTAAATTGTTAGTAGTTATTAAATAGCTTAGGAAATCATATAAATTTAATACTTGAAGAATAATTTTTATTTTTACGATATATAAATAAAATAATAGATAAATAACTAAAATTATCAAATGTATATAAATTAGAGCTGGATTGAAGTTTAAATTTATTCGAATCTTTATCTTTAAATGACTTATGCTAATTTTAAATTTTTTAATACCTTATATTAAGAAACTAAAAATAAAAATGCTGCATACAGTATTATTACTCTTAAAGTTTTTAACTTAAGTGTTATTTAAAACTGAATCAAAAGGAAAAAATAACTATAAAAATATTACATAACTTTGTTAAAAACAATGCCAATGAAATTCAAAGTCAAACATAAATATATAAATCTAATTCCTTAACGAAGTTAATTTATTTCAGTTAGAAAATAACCCAAATTTATGCCCACATTCTTTTTATTATTATTACTAAATAAATTTCAGTAAATGGATTTGGATTTTTTTAACACATTAATTATTAATAGTTTTTAGGCGCGATTCATATGTAAATACTATTCCATATAGAGTTTCTTCAAATAACAAAGCTGAGTATTGTTAATTACAAAATTTATGCTTGATATTCTTTACGTCAGTTGATCTTAAATAGGCTTTAAATTATACTTTTCAATCAGAAATGATGTTTTTTTTTGTAATAATAAAAGACCAAGTTTCAGTTCTTTTGACAAAAATTCGTGAGTTCTACTTTCATCTTCACCATGGTTGTTTGTAATAGTTCAGAATCTATTTTAAACCCCCGCTTCAAGAAAAGCTGGCCATCAGATGCAAAGATGACTAATGAAATCGAAACCAATCAGTAAAATAACATCTGTTGATTGAGATTTCACTATTTTGTGCAATCAGCTAACCAGTTTCAAGGTAACTTGGGTTTCATGGGACAAGGTCCAAAAAAGAACAAAATGCGGCAAAACTTAGATTTTTAAGCAACTTCAAAATAAAATCCAAAGCATTAATAGCAAATGATTCGGTGGAGTATAAGTTTGAACATTCGTATTCTAATGCCTTTTAGTATGTGTGTTTCATTTTAAATGATTTATCCTTTAAAAGAACCGAACTAACATAATTGGTTAATTCTAATACAATGACAATTTTCTAATTTGAGAAAGTAAATATGTATATGGATTGATGTTATAAGGCTACGTGTATTCGAATGGAATTTGCATGTTCAAATAATATAATAATTTGTATTAGAACAGAAAAAAAAACATAGATTAAATTTTATGGTTTAAAAATCAAAAGGTATTCTATATTTTAAATCCAATTTATAGAGAAATAATATTTTTGTTACATAATTTTACATTTGATGCTCAATGCTTTATTAATTATTTTCGTTTCATATAAAAAAATCCACAAATTAATAAGAACCATAATTCATAAAAACAAAGCATGTTTTGTTGATGTTCACATATACACGGGTCATGATAGTACTCAAGCATATAAAAGTACTATTTTTTTATATCAAGCAGATGATCTAACAAAATAGTACTTTTATATGAAACAAAAATAATCTTTGTAATGATAATTTTTGTCAGGTACTATAGTAAAATATATAGAATTTACTAAATTGAAATTAAAATTTCGAGCCGAAATTTGTAAAATACATTTTTAACAAAAGCATAAGAGATTCTCAAGAACGACAAGACTCCAATTTTTAGGTCAAAAATATTTCTTAAAATCAAATGTCAAATTTCTGCCATAAATCATTGTTAGGCAAATTATGAAATCGTTTCAATTATACTAAAAATCTATTTTCATAGTATAGACACAGAAATTTAAAAAATAATTTTTTTGTGGATGATGCTGAATAACTTAGAAAAAGTATTTTTGAAACTTCACATGTTTATTTTGTTTAACATTATCTGGAATTAGCATGTTTATTTTAACCGCAAATGATAATGATTCAACGCGAATCCAATTTCAGTCTGACAAAATTTTAATACAATTTGTATGAAATGTTGAAAAATGATAAAAACATGTAATACATCGTCTTAAAAATAAAGAAAATGAGCATTGAATAACTTGTTAAAAGACAATTAAATTCTGCGCACTTAAATGTACCTAATAATAGATATTATGCAAATTAACAACATGATATTTTAAATTCAATTTTTATAGAAATATATAGATTCCTAAGAATAATGCATAAGAAATTTATCAAGAGATAAGCTTATGTTCTTTTTTAACAGCAATGGAAATATAAGAGCAATTGCAGAATTTTATGGATTATAGTATATAAATTATTTAATAATGCAATAAACTATGAATATAATTGATTTAATAATGCGATAAGCTTATAAGCGTAATATTGGTTTAATAATTCAGCTACTAGCTCGGCTCATAATGAAATCAGCAGAACTGATAGCTGAATGATCAAGATTAATTTACAGTTCAACAGTTTAATTGCCAAACCAAGTTCAGTTGTTTTTAGTGTTTCAAATACCCTTTATAAGCAATAGCTTTCAACCGAATAAGTTTCCGCGTGCAAAAGATGAATAATGGCGACAAACAAAATCATTAAAAGTTCAAATATGTTAAAAAAAAAAGGACAGAATTTGGAAGATACTAGCAACTAGAACTTAAATTATTCTGTTATTGAATCTTCGTGGTTGGATTTGAAAAATATTATTTTATGAGCAAATAGGCAACTAATTTGAGATATACAAGAGCAAAGTTTTATGGGAAAGATGACACTTCCTTAATTTTGAAATAGATTTCCTTAAATATTAGCTTTTAATCTAAAAGATAAAATGAGTGTCTAAGAACTATTCTTAGGACTATAGATTAGTACTAGAAAAAAATCATTTTACTCATTTATCAACCAGATACTGACTACGGATAGGGAGGTCCTGGGTTCGAATCCCGGTTCGGGCATGGATGTACTTTCTCTCTCTATCTATCTATCTATCCTGTCTTTGTCCTTTCCTTGTATGAATGTGGAGTGAATAGTTGCCAACCCTATAAACGGGTCCCTATGGCATGTGTGTACTGAGGAAGTCGGACTCCACACCAAAATATGGTTCAGTTGGAAAAGTGGAGCAGCACACCCCATATTGGCAACCTAGCTGGCACACGACAACAACATCAACGAGATAATATAAGAGAGTTAAGCCATCGATCAGGAAACGATCAGGTAGATATCATGAGTGCGTTTTCACAGTTTTAAAAAAGTAATTTTTTAAGACTGCTTAATCTTTCACAGATGGATGACACTTCCTTAATTTTGAAATAGATTTCCTTAAATATTAGCTTTTAATCTAAAAGATAAAATGAGTGTCTAAGAACTATTCTTAGGACTATAGATTAGTACTAGAAAAAAATCATTTTACTCATTTATCAACCAGATACTGACTACGGATAGGGAGGTCCTGGGTTCGAATCCCGGTTCGGGCATGGATGTACTTTCTCTCTCTATCTATCTATCCTGTCTTTGTCCTTTCCTTGTATGAATGTGGAGTGAATAGTTGCCAACCCTATAAACGGGTCCCTATGGCATGTGTGTACTGAGGAAGTCGGACTCCACACCAAAATATGGTTCAGTTGGAAAAGTGGAGCAGCACACCCCATATTGGCAACCTAGCTGGCACACGACAACAACATCAACGAGATAATATAAGAGAGTTAAGCCATCGATCAGGAAACGATCAGGTAGATATCATGAGTGCGTTTTCACAGTTTTAAAAAAGTAATTTTTTAAGACTGCTTAATCTTTCCAATATTTAAAATTCAATTCTTTAAGAGATAATATAGATGATTGTTTTCAATGTAAAAATATTTTTTTAAGAAGATACAGTCCATCGAGAGAAAGTAAAATGTAGAAAGTTAATAACAAGAAAGGTTAAATAAGGTCATAAGTTAATTAATAATAAAGTTAATAGCAGAAAAGTTTAATAGTTAACACCAATTTAACACCAATTAAGAAATACCTATATAATATAATTTTCTATGACTGCATAGAAATTTTAAAAAATATTGAGAAATAAATATTTTTAGTAAATTCCTACACAAATTATAGTGCAGTAATTTTAAAATATGAGCCTGTTGCAAACAATTTAAAATTGTAATATTTCTTTATTAGACTTTATTCTTTCAAAAGAATTCCTTACAAAAACAAATTTAAGAGGTTTTTTAAATTATTTCTTTAATGGATTATTATTATTCCTAAATATAATTCTATGAATGGATATTTCGCGAAGAAGATAATATTTCAAATTCTTATAGAGAATATTAACTATTTATCAAATAAAGGTTCTTAATTATATCACTTGAGAAAAAATATTTCAGGATAGATTGAAGGAGGATGAAAATGCGAATAATATATATACATTTACTGATTAGCCAATGTAAGTCTTTTGGAATTACAATAATTTACTTGTATCAGTTCATTAACATTTCATCTGTCAGTCATTTTTAAGGCTAATTACACATTATTTAAAAACATGGCAGTTGAATTTGATTTAAAATATAATGAATGTAATTATATTAACTATTACTATGAACTAAATTGATAAGGATATAGAGAAAATATTTTTGCAAAAACCTATGGAAGTCTCTAACCTAAAATTGTACAATTTGCATATTTAAATTTTATTTTCAAATTGACAAATAATTTATAATTACTGTCACTATGCAAACACCCATGCAAACAATGGGTTGTAGGATTTCTAAATATAAATAAAAGTTATTGAATAACACTGAATTTTTCATTACTTATGTATATTTTAAATAACATCAAACAAAATGAAATTGTTTTACATTTTACAACCATAATATTATTATAAATTTTATTTATATCCAATTATCTCAGTTGTCAAAATTCTTGAAAATCACACTCAGCTTATTTAAAAAAAAAATCTAAAAATTAAACTAAAAATTAAGGATATTGATTTTTAAACAAATATAAATAATCTATAACTTGATAACTACAATAATATGTATAAAAAAAAACCAAAGTGCATAAAAAGTTTTTCTCACATATTTTTTGAATAATTAATTCCTTGTCGCATAATATTAGTAAAGGAAAAGTTTTTTCTTGTGATATAAATTTATTCTGAAGTTAGTAAATTATTAAAGTATTTTTTATTGTTTCTAAGAGTTATATCATAAGTCATATCTAAAAAATCAACATAGAAATATTAACATCTTTTCTGAATTTGGTTAATAATAATAGTTAGGACATAATATATATTAAATTAGCTTTTTGTAAAACAAACATAAAAATGTAGACAGAAAGATAAGAAAATTGAATTCTATTTTTATTGCAGGAAAAAAGTCTGTGGAATACTTAATTACTGAAAGAAAGTTCCTTATTTTTAACTCTTGAATAAATAGACCTTTATAAATTCGAATAAGAAATTTATTCTTGGATAAATATTTCATAAGAATTTATGTATTACTCTACACAAATCTCGCTGAACGAAAATTTTCGGGGACAATACACAAAATAGCGGTTAAAAATGAATATTATTTACAAGAAATTTTAAATTAGAGACATGAACATTTTAATATATTTTAAAAACCTGATGGTAAAAGGTTACAACTTTGGTGATATTTTGGATTGGTTTGGCAGTGCAATTTGGCGACTTAATCAACTAAGGCATTGAAGCGGAATACAACAGAAATTTTTGTAATTTAGAAATATTGTTATAGATCCTAAAAAAATTTACAGATTTATTTAAAATTTAATTATATGTAAAATTATATAAAATTACGTCTGATGATTTAAGTTTTCAAGTCAGCAATGCAAGATGACTTTGTATTAATTGGTCATTGGTGGCATATTTTGCAGTATTAAATTCATTTATCAAAAAGGTCCTAAATACAAACTTCACTAAAAAAAGGTTCTAACGAAGTGAAATAATTAGATAAAGAATAAATTTTTTTCGGTAGTTTTTTGTAAAAATCTCAAAACAACAGGTTTCTGTTTGTTTTTGATATGATCTTCAAAGGGAAAAAAGAGCATACCTTCTTAATAAAGAAATCTTTGTTGACAGATGTTTGAGATTGAGAAATCGTGAGGGAATGTTCAACAATTGTAATCTTTTTATAACGAACTCTAAACTCACGGCATAAAATGAAAAACAATCAACTGTCTGTTATGAAAATTACCCAGGGCTAACAGACTAAAACTGTAGAATCTTATTTGTTTGTTTAAAAGACAGAAATTGCATTTATTTTAGTAGTGTGGTAGAGAAGTGTATGTTATTATGACAAGAAAGCCGATATAAGATTCGTGATTATAGGTTCAATTCACCGGAAAGTTAATAAGAGTGGTCCTTCTTCAGTTATTTTCTCTACAGTGTGTTTACGAAATTACCAGTCAAAATTACTGTAATCAATTTATATTCTGCAGAATTGCTTTCGAATGAGAATTCCTATTTATGTTTCCTTTTCTGTAAGTATTTCCATAACATTAAATTTTTTTAAATTTTTATTTTATTAGCGCAAGAAACGCTGATAAAAAATTAAATACAATGATTTGATTCCTTATAATTTTGTTCGATTTTTTTACAAACTAAAAAAGAGGATGCAACATTTTCGATTATCTATTTTGAGTCGATAACACTTGTGTAAATAAATAAAGAAATGTTATTTATAATAATTATGATTAGACCTAATACATTTAACAAATATTTACGCATTCAAGATCAAAACGAGATTTTATATTCCAATAATAATAATAAGAAATATTTACATCAATGTTTAAGGTAAATATTTCGTTTTATTGTCATACAAAATCACGCCTTGAGCAATAATACATCAAAGTTCAAAGCATGATATTGTATTTGTTTTGAGATTTCCGTGATAGAAAAAATAAATTTGAAATCTTTTTCATGTAAGTTAGAAACAATTCTTTCAGAAAATATGCAATTGAATCACTTGTTTCAAAGAATAATATTTTATTTAAACTTTAAGTAAAAATATATTTGTAAGCTTGACCATAAAATTATTTTCCGTTTTCATATGAAAACTCTCAAAAATATAATATAAATGTTTTTCAATGCACTCGGGAATTCAATCATTCAAAAATTATTTGGCAATTATATAAATTTCGTTAGAATGGAATTGAAATATAACTTTATGAAACAAATTTACGTATGGAATTGCTATAAGCATATTGTTTTTATAAAATAAAATCAGGAAAAAATTTATCAAATAGTTATGATTAAAAACATTTGAAAAATATACAATAAAAAACTAAAACTGAGAAAAAACCAGATGAAAATTGTTTTTATAGATTATTTAACCCTATACGTACGTAACTACGAGTACATAATTAGAAACGTAACAAATATTTACGATCGTCAAATTTAACATAAAATATTGTTACCTATAATTATTTTTTTTAATTTTTAATTATTTAACCCCATTAGAACATTTTTATTCTTTTTAATGATACTGTACGTAACTACGAATACATAATTAGAAACGGAACAAATATTTACGATCGTCAAATTTAACATAAATTATTGTTATTTATATTTTTTTTAAATTTTTAATTATTTAATCCAATTAGAACACTTTTATTCTTTTTAATGATACTGTACGTAACTACGAGTGCATAATTAGAAACGGAACAAATATTTACGATCGTCAAATTTAACATAAAGTATCGTTACCTATAATAATTTTTTTTATTTTTAATTATTTAACCCCATTAGAACACTTTTATTCTTTCTAATGATACTGTACGTAACTACGAGTACATAATTAGAAACGGAACAAATAGTTACGATCGTCAAATTTAACATAAAGTATTGTTACCTATAATAATTTTTTTATTTTTAATTATTTAACCCCATTAGAACACTTTTATTCTTTTTAATGATACTGTACGTAACTACGAGCACATAATTAGAAACGGAACAAATAGTTACGATCGTCAAATTTAACATAAAGTATTGTTACCTATAATAATTTTTTTTATTTTTAATTATTTAACCCCATTAGAACACTTTTATTCTTTCTAATGATACTGTACGTAACTACGAGTACATAATTAGAAACGAGACAAATATTTACGATCGTCAAATTTAACATAAAGTATTGTTACCTATAACAATTTTTTTTAAATTTTTAATTATTGGGGTTACCATTAGAACACTTTTATTCTTTTTAATGATACTGTACGTAACTACGAGTGCATAATTAGAAACGTAACAAATATTTACGATCGTCAAATTTAACATAAGGTATTGTTACCTATAATAATTTTTTTAATTTTTAATTATTTAACCCCATTAGAATACTTTTATTCTTTTTAATGATACTGTACGTAACTACGAGTACATAATTAGAAACGGAACAAATAGTTACGATCGTCAAATTTAACATAAAGTATTGTTACCTATAATAATTTTTTTATTTTTAATTATTTAACCCCATTAGAATACTTTTATTCTTTTTAATGATACTGTACGTAACTACGAGTACATAATTAGAAACGGAACAAATAGTTACGATCGTCAAATTTAACATAAAGTATTGTTACCTATAATAATTTTTTTTATTTTTAATTATTTAACCCCATTAGAATACTTTTATTCTTTTTAATGATACTGTACGTAACTACGAGTACATAATTAGAAACGGAACAAATAGTTACGATCGTCAAATTTAACATAAAGTATTGTTACCTATAATAATTTTTATTTTATTTTTAATTATTTAACCTCATTAGAATACTTTTATTCTTTTTAATGATACTGTACGTAACTACGAGTACATAATTAGAAACGGAACAAATAGTTACGATCGTCAAATTTAACATAAAGTATTGTTACCTATAATAATTTTTTTATTTTTAATTATTTAACCCCATTAGAATACTTTTATTCTTTTTAATGATACTGTACGTAACTACGAGTACATAATTAGAAACGGAACAAATAGTTACGATCGTCAAATTTAACATAAAGTATTGTTACCTATAATAATTTTTTTTATTTTTAATTATTTAACCCCATTAGAACACTTTTATTCTTTTTAATGATACTGTACGTAACTACGAGTACATAATTAGAAACGAGACAAATATTTACAATCGTCAAATTTAACATAAAGTATTGTTACCTATAACAATTTTTTTTAATTTTTAATTATTGGGGTTATCATTAGAACACTTTTATTCTTTTTAATGATACTGTACGTAACTACGAGTGCATAATTAGAAACGTAACAAATATTTACGATCGTCAAATTTAATAGAAAGTTTAATTATCTATAACAATTTTTTTTAATATTTTCAAAACTTTAAATCGATTTTTTAAAAAATAGTTTCATGTTTCAAAATGAAATATCGATTAAAAATTAATTTTTTAATCGTTTTTTTTAAGTATTTTCGGCTTATTTGAATAGAAAACTATTCAATACACATTGTGAGAGATTTAAAATAAGTACTCAAAATTAAAATTACGTGTACTTTTTTAATAACTTTTTTATTTAAATGAATAGAGCTAACGTACATGTACCACAAATAAAGTTTTAGTAAGAACAAAATACCTTGCAATACGTTCCAAAATGGCTCTTAATTCATATTAATATTCACTACCATCAAAATTAATTATAATAATATTATATTCGTTGATGATAATAATTTAATCCATATTAAATATTCAGTATCATCAGATATATATAAATTGAAGACATTACTTCGTTAATATTTCTAACTTAAGTTATGGTTTTTTGTGAAATTTTTTATTTCTTCTCAATATAGCCTCATTGCTATTCTTAAATCGTGAAACAATGGCGCTTGGATTCTTCATCGTTTTTAACCGAAAATATATTGCAGAAGAAACGTTTTTAATACACTATTATTTCTATAGATATTAACCATGTGTAATTAAGACATACCTTACTTTGATAACCAATGTTTAATAATTTAGACCTAGCGTTAAAAAACGATAACTAATTAAAAAGGCAACAACACATCATAATTATATGTATTGGAAACATTTGTTTGATTTCCATCAATTCTATCAACTGTATGAATTATTAATATCGGGAAACCAGTTTTAATATCTTAATCTTGAACTTCACTAATGTGATAACTGTGTGAATTCATAAGAAAAAAGTTTTTAGAAGAGAGTAAAAACGTTAAAGATTTTGGTTGAGGAAAAAATGAATAAGTTTATTGGGCAACTAGATTCTTAATACACTTTATTCAGCTGGATTGGTTGGAATTAAAAGAAAAAAATTGAAATAAAAGCAATTCACTAAATGCAGTCAATTCAGCAAATCAAAATTTTAAAAAAAAACCGAAATCATTTAATCATTTGATGAGTGACTACCCGTACTTTGAACTCTTAGGAGAATAAAAAGGGAAAGATAGTAATTTTTTCAATAAACATGAAACAACTATGCATTAATATTATTGGCTTGTTCGGAAAATCATTTCGTTTTTCCTACATGGATCAGCTATTTGCCAGTAAAAATCAACCACTTTATGAGAGTGAAATCGTGCTACTACCAGAAAGATGGTAAAAGCTATTGGACTAGAATGGGAAATATGCAATGCAATACGATATTTATCCGTTATACGTTTTTCATTTTCATGAAAAACGAAATCACTTTCCGAACAACCCAATAAATTAAGTATTAAACTAAGGATATTTGAAGATGAAATAAAGGTTTGTTTGCGTATAATTTTTAAACAAATATAAAGAAGACAGAAAAGGTAAAATTTTTTTTGAAGAACTAATAAAACGCTAATGAAAAAACTCCATTTTCGGAATCATATTTTATTTCTTTATGAGCAGACGGACAGCATGAACCCATGGCTCCTCTTTCTTAGGTTAATTCCAGAGTTTTGATTTACAATGAAGATGCTATCAATCCATCACATGTACACGTTTAGTGCTTTTAATTTTAATTTCATTGTAAGGTGATGAATACGAAAAAAAAATATATAGACGTCCATAAAATTTTACAAATTTTTAAACCATAACATTTGGCAGTTACAACAAAACTACGACGGAACTTATTATTAGTGAACACTGATTGTAAGATATTTTTAAGTCTCTATTCAAAGACAGCACAAATATATAACCGGTTCAATTACCAAACAAAACACCACACCTTGCAGCCCACACAAACCGCCGTAAAAAAACGGATTCAACACTCGCGCCACATCAGCAACAGAAATTCCTAATAGTCGTTAATGGGCTAGCAATTCTAATAGCAGTCATTTAGATGTTTGTCGATTTTTAATTCGTATTCCTAATGACTGTGGGACGAATAAGTCTCTGAAATTACCACTGTCTGAGAGTAGTCGGAAAACAACTATGAATTATTTAAAATCTCGCATGTCCAATGTATTATTCAAAGGCTTGGAAGAATTAGTTCATTCCTTCCTTTTGAATAGCTTGTTTATGGAGTAAGTGGTAATTTATTTGGAAGTCATCTTTCAGTACATTGCCATGCAAGCGCAAAGAGACATAGATTTAAATATATTCAGGCAAAAACTAAAAAGATCCAGAGAATTAAGTTTTCTAAATGCTGATATCACACGAAGTTCACTTTTCCATTAAATACTGATGGATGAAAACTCCATTTTGATAAAAGAGATCATTCGACCTGAAGAAATTAAACATTATATTCGAATGTGTGAGCCTTATTAACAAATACTTACGTGGATACCAGTTTTATATAATATTTATTTATTTATTACAAATGCCCAGAAAATTGGCTATGACGCTATTAGTTCTCTGGCCTTCCAATACCTTTAAATAGTACATATTAAGAATAAAAGTGCAGGGTTCGATTCAAGATGGGTAGCGTCAAAATTTTGGTCTTGTTTACACAAGGGATACAGGAAAGAACTTCCAAAGTTTAAACCGATACAAATACGCCGGCAAATACACATCGGCTAGTAGAAAGGATTAAAAGTACCACACTTTTACTTCAAGGAAAATCAGGTGTAACCTCCGACCACCCCTTAATCAAAAATCCTCAAGGCTTATTTGCAGAATCTGCTGTTTTATTCTTCTTTTAATCAGTAGTTTTACTGAATGGAAAGAGAAGCTAGACAGAAGTCAATGTGGAACAATTCTTCGCCAAAAAAATCAGAAGCCCCATACCCAAAATAAGCTGGAATCTACAGGAAAGAAACATTGGTTTTAAATAATATGAATATAGATAAATAACTATGTGCAAAGTAGCATAAGTCTTTACCTATTGGTTGTATGAATATAAGATGTCGTTATCAGACAATGATTACTTAGCAATAAATTTGATCATAATTGTTTAAGCTGTTGTAAAACAAAAACAAAAAAGAAATTTGCATAACCAATATATTTACTTATCATGATGATTTAATAAAGAATCGCAATGGGTTTTACAAAATGATCAACTAAAAAAACTATTAGTCCACTTATTCTATGATTACATATTTATATAATAAATACTTAAATAATCCATCATGGGAATTGTTACAGTGAAGCTATTACCAAATCACATGAATCTAAGTTTTTTCAAAGAGTTCCTATCATAATGTTATGTATGGTATTACAATTTTACCATGACATATCCATCAATTTGTTTCAAATCCTCGCGTTACATTGGACCACTCAGATCAATCAATGTTGGCTTAATGTTTTTATTCCTAAAAAGTCCATAAAAAAGTTAGTTAACATTTTTTCAAGGAAAAAATCTTAGACCTTACCCATAACTTACAACTCACCGTATTTCTACATGCTTTGATATATTCTGTGCAAGTACAATAAATATATATCTTTGCTTTCTCATTGTTTTAACGCATTTTCTGAGTTTATAGAATTTTATAATCCCATTTTTATGACAACTATTGGTGTAAAATTTTGAATCGTTTATGTATTTACAAATGCAAAGCGAATCAAACGCATACATGCATAACTAGGTAAGACTCGATTACCAATTCAAAATAAAATAAAAAAAAACTCTAAATTACTAAAAATGATTGCTCGCATTAAAAAATTTTAAATAGCAATTAATATACCAGACATGATATGAATTACTAAGCAATAATTATTTTTCCTTTCAGTCGCAAGACAAATTACTTAATTACTATCTTATAATAATGGAACATGCTCCAATAGTGAATGGAGATCGATAATTGTCAAACATTATATAAAAAAAACCCTGACATTACACACCTTAAAAGGATATCATTAGAACTCATCTGAATAAATCTGTGGTCATGCTAATCTCTTATTAAAAGTAATGCATTCTGCCATAAATAACTCCAACGAAAACAATTCTGTCTTCGCTATCGAAGTTGCAGGTGGGTGAGGAGGCAGAAGATGTTGAGAAAAAAATAAAGAAATGAACGTGCCTTCGAAATTCAGATACCAAAATCCAACCCCAGAGGCCCAAAACTGGGCAAAGTTAACCTTGCCGGAGCGTTCTCTCGGTTCAGGCTTCCCGCAGCCCTCAAGGCAGGCTTTAAGAGAAAAGAGGTTCACTGACACCTATCACCTTGAGGAGTTTTGGAGTGTCTTAAGGTGGAGAAAACACATCTCATCTCTTTCTTGAGAAAGGTAAAAGGGTTCTTCACGGGGCCCCGAGGTTCTTACGCCTCTGAGCTGGGTGTTCCTAATGCTTTTCGAATATTTTGATCGCAGCTAGGTATACTATTTTATATTAGAGCGAAGAATATGGAATAAATATACATAACACTGAATTTTAGAACAATGTGAAAAATTGATTACTATAAAATAAAAACAAACACCATTCTAAAATTGTGTTTAAAAGGAACATGCCCAAGATTTCATTTTATCGAATGTTTTATTTAACTTAATGACGTTAACTGAAAAAAAATATTGCAGACGATTTTTATACCACCGAATTCTATTTCACAAGGAAAATTTTATTCCAAGCAAAAATAATTACTTTTTTCTGATTGAATTTTAAATAAAGTGCTCAAATTTTCATAATCAAATATTTTATTCAGATTAGAGATTTTGAGCTGGAATGGGAAATTCATTTTATATTACCATTACAATGAATTCCTGTTTAGCGAACATTTGCACTGTCGGGAAATAAAAACAAAACAATTATTTTAAAATGAAACTAAAAACTATACGTTGGAAATTCAACTTTTCAATCTAGGTATAGAATTCAGAACAGAAAATTTAGAAAATTTCTGTTACAGTGAGTTAAATTTTTTTTTCTAAAAAGAAATTCTTAATACGAAACAACTGTAGACAAAAGTTTCACAATGTTCTCTAGACAGCATATTAAAATTTGCATTTCCAATGCTTTAGATCCCACATTATGATTTATTACCATAAAAATTATTAACACATAACTTAATTTATTTACTTTTGATACATAAAAAATTAATAAAAATTTTATTATTATGGAATGCAAACAAAAACATATTAAAATTTTACTGAAATCATGTTAAATATTCAATTTTTACTGAATTTTTACAATGAAAAAAATATTTTCATTACAAAAAAATTATTTTCTAATAAATAAAAATAATTTTCCTTAAACATAGAATATAAATAGCATTATATTTTTGTTTTCAGTGGTATTTACAAACTGAAAAAAATATTTTAGTAATTACGCTTTTCAAACTAAACTAATTTTAACATACTGATATTTTTTATAGTCATTTCCTTCTAATGATTTTTATAAACAAATAGTTGATATTATTTTTAAAAAGAAGTCATTCACATTTGAAAAGAATTTTAAACAGCCATGATATTAGAGTTTCAATTAAATCTGAAGCAAATGTTTCTGTGATAATGCATTTCAGCCATTACTAACTCCTAAATTCAGATTTATTTTTAAATTTTTTTATTAATTAATCAATGAATGTGATTTTATATAAAAATATAAGGATTCCACTGTATTGTGTAAATAAAGAAAAGTCTCAGAAATTTTGTCTACGTTAAGAATGCAGTTTTTTAATGTAAACTTAATGAATGTTCTTATTAAGTATTTTTACATACGATTTTCATACCAATGAATAAACGCAGATTTTTATAGAATTTTTGCACAACATATTTTTATATAGAACATTTTCATCATTTTAATTGGATTCTTAAGACTGCCATTGGTATGGCTTTGTTGAAACAAATAACGTTACTTAAATTTGAACTTGTATATAAAAATTTAAGTACAAAATTAAAAAATTTTCCATAAACTTATCCAAAAATATAATATTTTTAAAGTCTAAGTAAAGTAAAAAAAATAATTTTTAAAATTAGTAAAATTAGTTTGGTTGTTAGTCAAGTTTCTGGGGTATAAATATCCGACAATGTCTTAATTTTGAATTAGTTTTGAAAAATTAAAAATAAATAAGGAATGTATTCCACTCTCATTTTTTCAGCTGGATAATGCGAAACGTAACACTGTTCAATTACAAAAATCGTTTCTCTCAACCCATTGTTCTAACTTTTCTAGTTCCAACAAAACAAAGAATTGCTTTGCTTGAGAAAATTGGAATTTAACACGGGACTTTGCAAAATTTATTTAAATGCTGAAAATCTATATAAACTACTTGTTTTTTGCTTAAAAATATTATTTAATCAGACTATTTTTTAAAAAAATTTTTATTATGAAAACGTTTTGTTCCTAAATAATTACAACTTTCGGTCTTAATAATAAACTATCTGTAAAAACTAGTGACCCTCGAATCACACATAAGTGATTTCGTCATTTGCATACTCTTCATTATTTGCAATAAAACTTCTTTCAGCTTAAAAAGATCATTATTTTTTTTTTAAAAAAATTCATAAAATAATGTTCCATGTATCAGCAATGTAGCTCTAGTGTTTTACAAGAATTAATCTGGTTTATAAGGTATTCAATTTCAAAATGTTCTAAAATATTTGAAGATTTAGTTTTGATGTTCTATCCTCCTACAATATTTCCATTTTTAGAACGTATTTTGAAGTTGAATACATTGAAATCGTTTGCTATGAATATACATAGAATAAATAAATTTGATTTCTGGGGTGATTTATATAATTAACTTCATCGATTGCTATGAATTTTTCCCCTTCTTATTGAATCAATATCTTACAGTTACATCTTCTTTTTTTCCACCCACCGTGTCTAATGGCTGACTGCGGATAAAGAGGTCCTGGGTTCGAATCCCGGTTCGGGCATGGATGTACTTTCTCTCTTTATCTATCCTGTCTTTGTCCCTTTACTTGTATGAATGAGGTGTGAATGGTTGCCTACCCTATAAACGGGTACCTATGGCATGTGGGTACTGAGGAAGTCGGACTCCACACTAAATATGGTTCAGTTGGAAAAGTAGAGCAGCGCACCCCATATTGCCATTCTAGCTGGCCCATGACAACAACATCTTTTTTATTTAAAAGTTAATTGAAAATTAAGAGTAAAGTAGATTTTAAAATCCATTTCAGAACTCACATTCACAAAAATATGTAACCTTAAACACGTAAAAACACTGATGTTGCATTATTGAATAGTTACGCGTGAATATAATTTAATTTGGTATATATTAGACGGATGCATACCACTATGGAAAAAAACATTTCTGATTGAAATGTATTACCAAACGATGATTTTTCTAATTAACAAAATAAAAAATGCATTAAGCAGATGAAATTACGTTAAATAGAGATTTATATTCAAAAGCATATATATATATGTGTATGTGTGTGTGTGTGGGAAGAAAAAATTCCCATATATAAATTAAAAATTGTATAATCTTAAAAATTGTTGTAACCCATTGATGAAAAAATAGTTTTATTTCATCAATGGGCTTAAAACAATAAAACTATAATAATGATAAAAAATAATAAAAATCTTTGATTCCTTTAAATGATTGGTCAATTATTCAATCGACAGAAATAAAAGTTGGTGACCACCACACTAAATTATTCACGAAACTCGCTTCTATGCAACGAACATTTGAATCATTTTTTTCAGAAAGATTTATTCTGCAAATGCATTAAATCTTAAGTATTCCTACGACGTTTCAAGAATCCTTTTCACAGCTTGGGCAGAGGGGAGAGCTGTAGTGGGTGGGTCGAGCCAATCTTGGCGTGGGAGTAGTGGGCAGTCATATGGTAAACGCTCTTCGAGGGAAGGGCCCAGAGCACCTACAATCGCCATTTAGTTCCTCTTCCATTTTATTTTAATCACAGTAATTTAGGTTAGAGTTGTCTTCCGCCACCAGGCGTTACACTGGGAGCCATTGTTAGGATACGGTCCGCGTCCAACAACTGTTGCTGCACAGATTGCCACAACTTGATATAAATTGTCTATGACTATATCTTCCGTTTTAATTCTTATAAAAAATGCTCTTTAATTCCTGTCACGGAAATCCAGTTTCCTTGGATAGTAAAAATTCAATCTTCTCACAGAGCTGGATAAACTTAATTTTCGTTTTAAGTCAAAAAAGTAAATACTTGTTAAAAACATGCATTTGTTAAATTATTGTTTTAATTCAATATAATTTTTAATACTGTCGCATGTTTTGCTGCAAAAATGTTTTAGATTGCAGAAGCTTATTTCAGTCATAATTATCTATAAATGATCTAATGTGCATTAGATCTACAATAATATGGCATTTGATCTTTTTTATTAAGAAATTAATTTTTTAATATTTTGAACATTTCACCATTTTTTTAAATTAAAATAAAGCAAATAATTAAAAATATAGTTCTGACTTAGTCGAACCCTTCTAGAGATAGCTATAAGTAACTTTTTAAACAAAGCAAGCATATCAGAAAATATTAATCAACAGGAACCAGAGTATTAGTATTGTTTTTTTTATGAAAATTTGAATACTCTTTGGGACAAACCAATTGTTGACATATTTTACAAATACAATTTCGTGTTTTTAAGGAGTGTGATGATTACGTAAATTGTTTTGGGAATTTTTGTCGCAAAAATAAATTTTATTTTTAAAATAGCTTTGATTTACTGAAATCTGAATTGATATAAATGGAGTAAAAATTTATAATTTAAACAATGTATGTATTTTTTTTTGGAAACCTCTCTTTTTCTATATATTTAATTTTTAAGTCATTCAGTATTTGACAGTTAAGATATTAATAATGATAACCAAACGAAAACGACTTGAAAACTATAATATTAGGAATCTTTAAGAATGAAATATTTAATCAAGAGAAATGAACTAATAATATATGCCTGAATAATAGGCCTACAGAATAATAACTTAGTAAATATAAGAAAAATTTCTTTTTATCTTTTAGAAATAAAAAGTATAACAAAATTAATTTTTGGTATTATCACTTAAATATCATGTAATAAACTAGATATATATCGCATAAGTATGTTTGTAGGGACAGAATTATTATTTTGAATTAATTGATGAAAACTGAACTGCATAATGACGAGTTTCGATGCAAGAAAAGTGAATTTGGTGGAAAGAAATGGAAGAGAATATGGTACACATTTATTATTTGTAGAAAAGTTTCGGTAATGGATCAAAAATATTGATTTTTTAGAAGTGACCTTTTAAAAAGACATCTGTGGTATGTAAAACATCATTTAATAAAATATGATTAAACTAATAAAATTTAACCTTCCAAATAGAAATCCAGTATAATTTAATTAGCTTAATTTCAATAAAATTATGTTTTAGATGTTTTTTACAAAATACTTTATATTTTGTATATTTTGAAGAATAAAAGCTTGTTTCTTGAAGATATAAAATAAATAAAAATAACAAGCACTGCATTTTTATTAAGTATTTAAAATATTAATAAAAAATATTACTATATAATCATCATTTTCGTTTTCCAATTCAGATGCGATGTTGATAACTAGCAAAACTTGTTCTAGCAAAATCACAGATCAATTTTACGAGTCATTACATACAAAATTAATTTCATTTCTTTAAAGTTTTTATTCAGAGTTAATTTTCGAAAAAATCTACAGCTGAAATTCATTTAATATTTTAAATTAAAACAAATATTACTGTTATTAGAAAAAAATATGTATGAATGTTTTTTTTTCACAAACTCCACCAATTCCAAAATAACAGACAAGAACTCGCTGCATTTCAAATGTGATTGGAAGACGTTTTATTTATAATGTTAGAATGTATGTATGCATAAAATTAAAAAAAAATAATTGCAATAATAAACTGAATAAAAATACAGTTTTAAATACAAGCGTTAAATTTATACAGAAATAATTATTCACAAAAAATCAAAAACAAGTTTATGTAATGGAGAGAGAATACTAATTTCCCCCTCCATTACAAACAAAAACATTTAGGCCATTATGGCCCGGTTGGTTAGAGCTTTGTTCTCACTATCGGAAAGTAGTGAGTTCGAGTCTTCACTTAAGCGAACATCCATCATCTTTGCTGAAGGCAGCCGAGCTGGCAGCCGAATAGTTAGCGCTCTTGCCTTTGGTTCAACAGTTCGTGGGTTCGAATCCCACCTTGGGCATGGATGTTTGTAGTGGTTCGGAATCCACTGTAAACCGTTGGTCCCGGTCTAATTAGCCCTCGTTTGCAAAAAGTGACCGTTGAGCGACAAACAAACCAAATTGCTTAAGGCAGCTAAAGCATGTTAACTATGCCGTGGTCACAATGTCTTCCAAGTGAAATGATACCTCTGGGGTGATTGGTCAAGTATTAGAGAGTCTTCTCCTTTGAACCCAGCTTTTAAATTACTAAGACTCACAACAGGCTACTTCCACCAACTGATAAACACTTCCTCAGGTCCAGGTGCATGGAAGTATGATTGTGTAACAATCAAAAACTTACATTAATACTACAAAAATAGAGCGAGTCATATAAATTTTCTAACTTAAAAAAAGCCGGGAAATTCTCAAATCTTATCAATCAGTAAAAAAAAATTAATTAATTAATGATAGCATATCCATTTCCATCACTTAATACTCAAGCAGGTGTGAAAGTATAAGTTTTAGAATTATTTAAAAGCCAAAGAAAAATGTCCTATAATACCAATAACAAATTCATATAAAGTCAACATTGATCATTCTTCGAAGAAACACCTTTTAGCCAGTATTATGATTTGATCAAGAGATGCATTGCGAACGTTTCTATAAATGCTATAAACACAAAATACATAATAAAAATCATAAAATCCAGTACCAGAACTGCGCTAGTCTTTCTGGCTTTAAACGCAAGCTAAAAAATCAAAGGTAGTATTGATAAGTTAGAATTGATGTAAGTTGTTTTCTAGATCTGTACAAGTTGATGTTTTCTAAATCGATATTCATTGTCACTCTTAAGACATCAAGAAATTATTTGAATTTTTCCTTAATTTTATAGTTTATATAAATACAATCAGAAGTATACAAACCTTAAGAATCAAGTTTTCGGTTCGTATTGTTACTGATGATTTTCTCCATTTAAATTCTTTGAAAGTGAGAGGCTTGTTAAACAACGGTGAGTTAAAGTACCAGAATTTTTCCTATATTTTGGCCTATGGTATTGATTACTTATAAATGATATCCAATAAATGTTTTCTATGAAACTTTTTATACTGTTTTAATATAATAAAATTTAACCTTTGGCAACAGGTGTCAGGGTGCACGTGGGGGATTTCTGAGATTCTTCCTTTGATCACATAATACGGCTAAATATACAAAAACAAGTCCTATCAGGCAGTAAATAACAGCCTTAAGTTGCTGGTAAAATCTTAAATGGAAAAAGCTTTGAATTTTCGAAAATTTGTTCGGTTAACCACGTGGCGTCAAGTAATTTTGACAATATTTGTTAGAAAATGATTTTTTTAAAATAATTTTAAAATATTTTTATACTTGAAAAAATTATGAAGACATATATTTTTTATCAATTATAGATTATTATTATACCAAATATATATGAATTATTAGATGGGGGTGTTTTTCATAGCATTTTATTGTTATATTATTTTCAAACATTGGTTAAAAGGAAACTTAATCCTGAAAACCCATTTACTCATAATTAATGCAGCAGCATTGATATATGATATCTAAAATAGATAATTAACGTAATTTTGAATTTTTAACCTTAAGTACTTTAAGTGCTTTCTTGAATAAAGTTTGCACATTTTTCCACCGAAAACTTTCGGTCTCATTCATTTAACTCGCAACGGGCTGCGATTACCTTAAAAAAATGTCACGTTTTTGAATTTACGCGAAACCACCTTGTGCGACTGAGTCTTTCGACCTCCGTGGACGCCCCTTGTAATAACAATTTCCCCGGTGACACTGGGTAAAAAATGAAACGACGACAAACACACGCGCGGAAAGGGGTGGGTGGGGTGCAGAAGCTCAGGTAAGATGACTCTTCCCAACAAAAAGAAAAAGCGTCGTGGTATATTCTGCCGCCTTCGAAGAACGTTTTCCAACGACGTTGACACCCTCATAAGCGAACAAAATAATGACTTAAGTGCGGGCACATGTAGAAAAAAGAGCGAGAGAGGGGCGCGCCCTATATGGGGCTTCCTTCGTGGGCGTCGGTCCAGCTGTTCACTTTCGAAAGGTGTGCTTAAGGAGGTAAATGCAGGTGCGGGTCCTCTTCTCACCACACCACTGTCCGATTGAATTCCTGTCATTAATTACAGCCCACTTGCGTCCATAACACCCAAATCCATCTACTTTCATCAAGAACAATGTGGCGGATTCGTCTCGTTCTGAATTACAAACGGATTTTTCACGGTGAAAGCGGGAGAATAAAGCAAAAGTAAAATTAAGTAAAGAGAAATGATACTGTGTTGGCAAGAAAATAGCAACATGTGTTTTAATTATGTATTACATTTTTATTTATGGCAACACCATTTGGATGGTTCGTGTAATCGTCATGTGTCTACTGTTGCAATACCATAAACACGGGAGTGTCAAAATTTGATCTTACTATCTCATACCCTATATTGCTAATTGAAGCGAGTTGATTTACAAGAATTTAATAATTTAATATTTCTGAATGAAAAAATATATTATTATTTTATTTATATTATTATTTTCTCTTTTTTTCTGAAAAAAAAAGTAGTTTTGAGTGAATGATTTTGCTTTGAACGTTTACAATTTAAAACATGGAAATAAAAAATGTTTATTTCTAGAGAAAAGCTTTTGGGAATAACTAAATAATTTGTAAAACTAATCGCTAAAGTTAATGGGAAATCTTTAATGAATGATTGTCTATAATCATCATTTACAAAATTTCATTTCCAAATAAAATTTGCATATTAAAGGCAAGTTGTCCAATCAGTAAATTCAAAATACTTTTTTTTAATTTTATTCATTCTTGATGCTCACAAAAAACTATGACTTGTGAAGAGCTTTCCAAAAAAAATAATGCTTGTTCTTTGTTGGATTATAAAATAAATAATACAAACTTTCTAATTACTAAAAAGAATCTATTATTTCTAAATTTGTCACAGTTCAAGATAATGAGTTTAATAAGATGAAGCTTCTCATCATTTTTATATATATTTCTTGCTAAGTCATTATAATAATTAAATCATTAAAAGAATTTTTCTGGGTAACTATATCGAGAATCTTGCTAGGTTCTCACATATAGTTCAGATTTATAAGCTAAATTCGTTTTAAAAACAAATAAATTTACTGATGAAATTTACAAAAACCAATCGAAAGTTCTCAGAAGACAATAGTTACAATAGTGATATTATGCATAATGAGATCGTTTACCAGTTGGTTAATACAAGATAGGATCGATACAGTTTTAAATGAATTTTTTATTCAACTAAAAAGGAAAGACGTCTTTTTCAAACGGCAAAAGTTTTGAGCTACTTAATTTTTTCAACTTTAATATTTTTAAGAAATTATTAATAATAAAAAAAAACAGATGAATATGAATGTTTGGAATAAATTATTCAAGCTTCCTGGCAAAGAAAAATATTTAAAAGGCTAAGTTTGCCATTACAAGAAAAAAATATGGAAAGATTGAAAATAAAAAATATGATATCATTTCCTATAAGATCTTTAGTGTTTAGGGAAAAAAACATTATTAGTTTTTTTAAACCGCACAAAGTTAATTGGCTGATGTTATTAATTTGTACAGTCAAAACACAAACAATATTTAATCATACGTGTATAGAAATATTACTACCATATATAAACAGTTTTCATCTAAAATTGAGTGTAAATTCTACAATACTTTTACATTAAAAATGAATGGGAGAAAAATACATCAAAGGGCAATAGCAAAATATTATTCTACGGAAGCGGTACACAAATAATCACAGATAATGAATCCATTTCATAAAATTGTAAAAAGTGAAGAATAATATAATTGGCACGTTTCTACTTTATACAGATGCATCTATTATCTTAGGTACTTCAAAGATTTTCCAGTTTTTACATCTTTTGAAACAATGAATATATGGCGCATTAACTAAGAAAATAACTCTCTCAAAAAATTAAATATAGATGTTTTAAAAAATTATGTTAACTATATATGATCAATTTTGAATCTCACATATTCAATAATATAATATACATCAATAAAAAGAAATATTGGAAGTAAAGTGTATACATAT
Organism: Latrodectus hesperus; assembly: GCA_037975125.1. Classification (NCBI taxonomy): domain Eukaryota; kingdom Metazoa; phylum Arthropoda; class Arachnida; order Araneae; family Theridiidae; genus Latrodectus; species Latrodectus hesperus. Next base: position 26,004,072 of record CM075850.1, on the reverse strand, counting down.
TTGTGCATAAATTTATAATGTACAGTGAATTCTTCAAAGTTTTTTTTTTTTAGACGCGGCATACTATTTAATACTGTCTCCAAACAGTGTGCAAGTAAAAAAGGACATTGCATATATTTGGGTGTTTTATCCTCATATTAATTAACTTCAGTGCAATACCAATAGCCCAATAAAAATGTTGGTGGTTCATATATTTTTGGAAGAACAACAAATTGACCACCATCAGGGAAAGAATGAACTGAAATCTTTGAGCAAAGTGCAATACGCATTTGTGGAAATCGGTGAAGCAATTTCCTGAGCAAGATATTATTGCTCAATACTTCCCATCTTCAGATTAAAAATCAGTTAAGATCGTCAGGACTTATATATTTCCAAAAGTATTCTTTTTTTAATGCATAGCTGCAGAAGTATTTTGGCAGAGGAAATATTTATATTCTTTATATCCATTCGTAGTGGAGAGTTTTATCCATTTAATCCAAAAAGAGTAAAGAATTTTTTAAAAAAAAATCTTTTCCTTATGTGGTTACTGCGATAGAAAATAAAGCTCGAAGCGAATTTGGCCCAAACAGGAATGTATCTCTTTAAAAAATTTATTAAAACAGTAATGTAAATATTATGATAATTTGTCAATTGACCTTAAAGTTTCTTGTTCAAAATTTCAGTTCCATTGTTTTCCGATCCTAAAACTCAATCTAATTTCTAGAAGCTGACAGTATGGTTTGGACATTATCGTGTGTCTCCAACAGTCAAGATAAAATGAAATATTGTTTAACTATATATGTAGGAAAAAGAACGTTAACTAGATTTTGTTTTCTTCACTTGATATGGTTCAAAATCACGAAGTAATCGGCTTCATATTGGTCTTCTGAAGAAAGCAATGTAATGTAATTAAATCAAATTATTATGACAGTAATGGTTGAGACTTAAGTATTTTAAAGAGCCATAAAATGAATACCATTTCCCAAAATTCATATTTTAACTGCCTAACTGGTAATCGCATAAACATCCCCAATCCTAACTACGCAATGATTAACAACGAGTCTATAAGTATGATTGTATGCATACAGACAAACTAGTACAAGCCAGTAATAATTATATATTTCGCTACATTTAGAAATCAAACAAATACTTGCCCTAAGTTACAATAACTTTTATCCATACTAAGCAACAAAGACTAAGCTTCAGAAGAATGAATTTGCATATTTTGGCACTTACATTAACTATCTTTCTACATTGGAAGCTATCTTTACAAAGAACTCGATAGCAGCTCTAACATTTCAGTTGGTGAAACCCACAAAAGTGCTAGGATGTATTTCATAGGAATACAAATCCGATACTTTTTCTTTCTTTTATTAAATAGATAGATGCCTGGAAATAGGTTTCTGATCCGAAACAATCGATTCGGGAATGACGTCTCATTGAATTCCACGCATGGCGTCCTTTTCTTTCATGTTTATGAGGTGTAAACCTCCCTTCTGATTGTTGATAATCATATCGAAAAGGCCAAACTATATATTATAAGGCCATTTAAAGTCTTGAAAAGTCTTTATCACAGGAAACAGGTGCACAGGCATAGTGAAAGGAAAATAACAGAGGCACTTAGCAATGAAATGTGGTTATTTGAAAGTCACTTACTAAAAACTAAGCATTTCTCATAAGGCGTTTCGAAATGGAAGTATCTGATTTTCCTAAATACTTAAGTTGATGTAGAAATCCAAAGAGAAAAAGTAACAAAACTATTTGCTAACTTTTTTAAAAAGTAACTTTTGAGGTTTCCATTTGTTTTTGGCTGATATAAATTACTTTTTGCATACGTTTTATGCTGTTAATGTATGACTTTTTTCGTCTTGGAAGTTCTTGTTGCATTTCTGCAATACACCAGTTTTATAGTTTATCCCACCACGCTCTGGTTCACGGTTACAGTTAATTAAGTGCAGTTTAACCAACCGATAAACAGCACAGACAACTAGCGGTTGGTTAAAAATGCGCAAAACTGAGATGGGATTTTGAGCTAATATTCATTAAGTTTTGATTTGAACTCAAATTAAGCGTATCTTAATCACTTTTTATTTTGATTTAACTCTAGAGCAGTCGCGATTCAAGGGAATATAATCGACCTTTAGCGCAAACTAAAACAGTTTTTACGATTTATAAAGACGATTAATTAAATAAATTTACTTTTGATTCCAAAATTTTGAGCTTGCTGAGAATTTAATGTTAAATATACTGAGATAGAGATATAGAGATTAGAGAGAGAGAAAGAGAGCGCATTTTCATTTTCTAGTCGATGTTTATTTTCATAACTCAGTAGTTTGAGTTCATATCTGAAGAGGTAGTACCAGATGGTAAGGTGTGGTGAATAAGTCTGGGTTCAAATCTACCTCGAAAGCGTTCTGATTTTCTATGTGATCATTTTTTGCACACGAGGGATAATTAGACAGGTATCTACAATTTTAAAGAATATTTGGAATCACTATAAACATCTAAGCCCGAGTTAGGAATCCAACCCACTAATCTCTGAGCCAAAGGCTAGAATGCTAATCCTTCAACTGCCAGCTCGGCTTTATGCACATAGGAGTTAATATGCTATGAATCTACAAATAAAAAGACATTTTAAAATCATTAAAAAACATCCATACCAGAGAGGGGAATCAAACCTATGACTTGTTGAAGTGAAGACCATTCATAAAATAATTCTCCAAATACTTTTTTAAGAATTTTATTCTACATCGTTGTAGTGTCAAAATAGAAGGCAAGCAGCAATTTTATTATTTGAAATAATAACTAACTATAAAGCAGAATTAGAGCAATATACCATAACCGTAACTAATGCATGTGTTTCGGAGTGGGTGCTTGGGAGTTTTCGGGGTTTTCTCTCTCACGACACGTGAATATGGTTCATTATCTATGAAAGCAGCAGTTTACACAGTGTTGTTAAAATATCTTAAGACGGCCTTCAGTTTTGTTAGTTTTATTCTTTTATGCGGTGTCAAAATTTCAAAAGATGGGATAGTTAAAAAAAATTAAGCTTAATTTTAAATAACACATAGAAAGCTCTCTCCCTTTCAATGTTATTTTTCAGAAATCTATCAGGCCAAATACATATACACTTTAAATTGCGTATAGAGAGTGAGAATCCAGAAATTATGAGATAATAAAACGTCAAAGATTAACCAAAATAACAGCAAAGTAATTTCTATAAATACAATATATAACTAAGCCCTACTAGATGTTGATAATATTAATATACACACACACAGAGTGATAGTAAATTAACGCGGAGTATTCAGTCTTCATATGAGTAATGTATTTGGTGAAAAAATGGGAAAATTTTGGCGAAAATATGTACAGAAAAATAAAATTTTGATTTTTAAAAAATCTGAGTTCCAAATGTATTTTCGAAGGATCAGTTTGGCACTGCAAAATAATAAATACTGGCATGTATCATAATGAATAAATTCTAAATGAGAAATCAGTTTTGTAAAGAGAAAATGAGATAAATTAATGTAATAATATATATACATAGTATTATATAATATCTATTGTTAAAATTACACATGAAGTTTAAGATAAAGAAAATATTCCGTAAAGGCGAGGTTTGAAATTAATTGCTTTTGATTTACTTTCCCACAATTTTAGCCCCATAAAATATTTAAAAATGAATAAATGTATCGCATGTTTCAATTTATTATGCGCTAAACATAAAATAATGATTTTGTCATTCGCTTTTTAACTATAGCAGCACACATTTATGAATATATTGTTAACTATATTAGCATAATTACAAACTATAGACTTCACGCTACTGTATCGAAAAAATCCTACAGATAAAGTAAAAAATTTTATTAAAACATAAACGGAAATTATATATATATATATATATATATATATATATATATATATATATATATATATATATATATATATATATACATACATATATATATACATATGTATATACATACATGTATATCTATATACATATATATATATACACCAAGTTTCCTTCAGTATGATATTTCATAATAAGTAGAAACTATGAAACTGAGAAAATTGTATTCAATTCAGAAAGAGAAGTTTTCAGAGAATTTTGAACATTTATTTCCAAACCATGCGAAAATTTGTGAATTTCTGGATATATTCGTCGTTTTTGATAAATAATGAGATTAAAACGCGACTGTTCAAAAAACCAGAAAACAGTGAACTCTAAAGAAATTTAAATAAATAAGGTCATAAAATAACAAACTTTTAAAATAAAGAAAATGACCCAAAACGTTAAAAAATTGGTCAACAGATAATGGACAAATCTGTAAATGGATGTACATATTTAATAATTTACCTAGATCAATTGTTGATTTTCTTGTAAAAGAATTCTAGATCTAAATATCTAGTATAATAAAAATTTCACCCCTATTTTCCTAATACTGTGAATTTAGAAGACATTTTGAAGTTGTAGTTGCGAGGCACAGAAAATTATTAACCTAGAAATACTTTTCAAAACTAAAAACTCCTATTTATTTTTTTAGAAGTGAATAAGGTAAATTATAATGCGCCAGCTAATATTTAAATGAATATACTTACCACTATGCGTTTCTAACTATTGCGAAATTTTTTGTAAGATAGAGAAAATTGCGCATGAAATTAATTTTTTATAACTTTTAGATAAATACCATGTGTAAAAAAATACTGTTTTCCAATTACAGAAAAAGTTATGCGCTTTAAGGATGATATACGTGAAAGGTAATACTTATAAAAATGTTTACATAAATTGAAACAAGCAATGTTAATACTTACAGGTTGTCGATCAGACTAAGCTTTAAAAAACATTTCTAAGGTTTTTTTAATGTGTATAATGTTGTTGTTGTTGTTACTAATGACACTTGGACAAGCCAAGCTCGCTATGCTTTGGTTATGCGAATTTAAGTCAATTGGGAGCGTCTTTCGTTTTAATCAGAGCACCATGAAGGATATATAATGTTTAGGGTTTTTATAATATAATATTTTTTCTAAAAGGTATAACTTATATATAACTTACAGAATATATATATGGAACTTGTTAAAATAATAGTGTAATTATGTAATAATAATAGTGTTAATAATAAAATGTAATTAGAAAATTTAAAAAAAAATCAGATTTTTTTTGCACTAATGCAAAACTTTAAAATATTAATAGCAAAATATTAATAACAAAATAATAAATAGTATTCCGATAACCGACAATTCAATTTATTTAAACGGGAATTTTCTACTTCATACAAACACAAATCTTTTATTGGAAATCAGAAAGTAAACGCATCTGAGATTTCATAAAGCTTTTTATAAAACATTAAACTAAATTCCAGTAATCTAGGGAGACTTTTCTAGTGTATATAAGGATACCCTTTTACCTTATATTTGGAATAAAAATGGTAACAATTTGGCTATATTGAAAATACGTGAGAGATCTAGGTAAACTGATATTTAATTGGTTTGTTAAAGCAAAAAAGATCAAAATTTTTTTTATAACTAGACACGTTTAACTTACTTGAGTGTGGATGAACTTGATGTTCTAAATAACACAACTCAGTTATTTGTTGAACTTAATGGTTTACTATTTTACGTATTGATTTCTTTCCGCTAGATAATTTACCTTAACGTTTCCATCAAATGTAAAATAAGTTTTTTCAGTAGTAGCTATTATATTATGGTTTACATTAGAGCAGTTATTTTTCGGTGCATAATGAAGTTCTAATTTCCCGATAGTAATAAACATAGAATGATTGACTTCAAAAAATTAGAAGTAAAAAAATAAAATTTATAGAAAAAAGTTTAAACTCTATTAAAATAAAATTTTGTTCTTTAGTTTTTTTTCCCCTCATAAAAATCAATGATACTCGTAGAATTAACGGATCAGCAAAATTATAAACCATGCAAAAAAACAATCGATTTTCAAAAGTAAAATAATAAAAATCTTATTAAAAGTACATATTGTTCGAATAATGATTTTATGAACGAATAAGTATAAATCCTTCGTGAATTATGATTTTTATTTGAATTATTTAAAGGCTTTGTTACTTAATTTTACGAAGAATCTTATAACGAATATAATAAACTTGCAAAATTCTACTCAAGGAAGGTAAGATTCTACTATTTGTGATATTTTATATCAAAAATATCTTTTTTCTCATAAATTTATTTTAAAAAAATGTAATATTTTCAATAAGTTACGGTAATAAAATTAATTTTTCTTATCAGAATATATCCAAATATTTTTGCGAAATCTTAAAAATTAAGTATTGAACATCGTTCAACACATTCTCCAGTTTTCATTTCTTAAGAGCAATTAGAGTAGTGAAGGAGACATCTTTATCTTCTAGAATTAATTCTCGGTCAAGAATGATAATTGTAAATATGCTACAAGAGATTAAACAGATCTTTCTCAAACAGATACTTATGGTTTGGATTAGATCTAAATTTGATGTTGATAGCTTGATCACTTACATGAATATTTAAATGAACTGCATATATACTTTAGCATACTTTTCATTAATAAGCTGCTTATCCATCCATTCTAATGAATAATTCGTATTAAATAATACCACATCTTCGTTAGAAAAGATGAATTTTCATTCCATACATGAAAGATACGGAATTCTTTGTTTTATATATCAAAGAATTCCGTATCTTTCATGTATAAATTTGAAATATAAATATAAAAATTGTATAAAAATCAGAAAAAAGTTCTTTTTTTAAAAATGAAAAAAATAAACAATTTTTAACAACAATTTCGTTTTACAAAAGAAGTTAATAACCAAATCCTTTCAAGAAAGCCTTTAAAACCTCGTAGCATTATGAAAAAAAATTTTTTTTAAATATACATATAAAATTTTCTACATAAATTTTTTCGTTTCTTGCAATAATTCAAATTTTTTTTTCAAAATTTTACTTAACTTCTCAATTTTAGCTATATAATGTCACGTGTTCCATTTATTTATCATTTCATTTTATCATAGTAAGTAATATCCTAAATCTTAACCAGTTTATGAGGGTAAAAATCTGATGAATTGATAGCCCGTATCAACAAATCGACTGCATTTGAAGAAATACCAAGAAAAATTTAGTCTCTTTCCATCTAAGAAATGAATGAGACAACCGATTAAGAAGTGGAAATGAAATCCACAGGATATCAGATTAAATTATAATAGTATTGCTGCTATGATAGTATCAAGGTTTATATTAAGCTCAGTGACTAAGATAAACTAGACTTATAATGGAACGTAATTAGATAAATATTAAACACTATAATCATCAAATTGTTCTTATTATAAAAAAATCGTATTATATAAAACTGAGTCAGATGTGATATTGGAAGTCCTATAATTTGCGGAATAACTGAAAACAATTATAATCATAAATGATTGTGGTTAATAACTGTCATTGACTATTAAAAGCAATCATTCTTCTTCTAAACAGAAGATTCAAAACAAATGTTCAAATGAATAATTAAGAATAGACATTAGCTTAGATTGTGGCAACAGTCATTCTCTAAGTGACTGAGAATATTCATTATCAGGGATGACAGGATTTATTGACCTTCGATCATTTAGCTCAATTCAAAGCTATATGAAATAATTATTACCTTCAAAATTACACTGATTCCAGAGAGCTCTATTTTAATGATATAATTATAAAAGAAAAAAAAGAATTTAAGTTATAACACGATTTTAATCTAAATGTCGGAAACATTTGTTCTATTTATCTTCACATGTAGGGAAATAAACACAGCTATCTGCAATGAAAAAAACCGTCATGTTCTATTAATTGTAAGTCAGATATGCTCAAAAAAAGATAATAAACAGAGTTGTGAACCACAAGGAAGAAAATGAAGTTGAATGTCAATACAATAAAGACTCGCATCTTTTTCGTGATATTCTGTGTAGGTGACATATGTTTCAAACAAAAATCAAATCCATTGAATATTACTGGAATAGATTGATTTCGAAAGCTGAAGTGAAAACACTTTATATACAGAAAATTCAGGTGTCCTTAAATCTCGATGAAGATTATTCAGAAATAAATCTTCTGATTTAAATTGCAAAATTATGGTTCTTACGCTAAAATTCGCATAGCATGTTACAGCAATGATTTAAAAATTTGACACACTGAATTAAAAGAAATTATTTTGTTCTTATTGAAACTAAATATTTAAATTCTTTAGAATTATATATTGAGAAGACTTTTAACACGGATGAAGTTTTAAATTGAACATTGCTGTAATATGTGACTGGTACGAGATTACACGGAAGAAATATATAACTTTCACTTACTCGCCCAAAAGACATAATTTTTACAATTCAAAATACCCACCTATTTTCAAAGGATAAAAATAAGAGAAAGAATTTTTAAGCAACAATATGCAGTTTTCCTTATTTATATCAGAGAAGATCGAAATAGCATTCCGATATGCTCCAATTCCACTACACCAAACAATATTAAAAATGTTAATTTTACAATTAACAGATCTATTTTTTCATTATTAATAATTAAATTTATCATTATCAATGAACATAAATTAAAATTATAGGAAATACGAAATTGGTGATTTAGTAAAATATATATTCATAATTATGTGTATGTAACTCAGAAATATAATAAGAGTTTTTACATAAATTTAAGTTTAATTTATCACAGCATATTTAAATGGACAACTCAAAATCAAATTTAAAAAGATTATTATTTTATATGAAACGAAAGAAATTTCCTTTCAATCAAACAAGACGTGAATCGGATTCCAAATCGTGACAGATAATGCGATTTAGCAAGACTGTTTATGTAGCGATAAAAAACTTTCAAAATTTTAATAACATTTAAGCGTTTCAAGCTTATTTTTTAGAGGGTTATTGTAGGATTTTGATTTATAAATTACAAAAATTAGTTTTTTAAAATCCATCCATCATGGCATAATGAATGAAATTCTTTTAAATTTACCAGGACAAACGAATAAGATGGATCTATAGCTTTCTATAATTAAGAGCTAATTAAAAAGATTGGAAATTTTATGAATTTTTTAATTACAATAATCATAAAGTCCTTCAAGTCTCATTAAAAGAAACTAGCAAAAATAAACTACTTTTTATCTCTTATTCATAAAACAGTACGAATGACAGCGAAAAATTTCGAAAAGGATACATAAATCTCAAAGCACATATCTAGATCTTGGATTTAATGGTTTGTTACTTTTTCGAAGATATAACTAGCACTCTAACACACTTTTTTTATATAACATTTTCACGTAAATGATCACTCAATTCTGGAGAAATGCTCAGAAAAAAAAGAAGGCACGTAAATCAATGAGTCACCTGCAGTGTGATAAATCATTTTACAGCTAAAACAGTGCAAAAGCCGTTCTGATAATCCTCCACAAGATATACCTGTCATTCCATTAATTCAAAAACAGCTGCTTTCCACCAGGAGAAAAAAAAAACGACTTTCGATAAATGAGAAAACGGGCAAAAAATTTATTTTCTGAAAGTGAGTTTTCGGGGACAATCATAAATTTTTATGGCCACAAAATTTGACAGACGGGTTTGAAATATACGTTAAGTAGGAAAAAAAAGAAAACATCCAATCTACAGAATCTTATTTCAAGTAAAAAAGATCATTTCGATGGATGAATCCAATGGAGCATAAATCAATCAAAACTGAAAGATACTCATAAACATATCAAGATAAATCAATCAATTTAGATCTGAAACTGATAAGATGTAATCAATCTTATCACTCTCAACAGTTGGAAATATAAATAGAATTCAGAGAGCTGGATTTCAGAAAATTATTACAAACTGATGGTACGATTTTATAATAAATCTTAGATAAATCAGCATTAACTAAATCAAATAATTATTTTATTCTGTGCGCATTACATACACCGTACTTTTCATACGAAAAAAATTATAATAAGTTCTTAATAAAAAAATCTGAAATCGTCCTTTATAAGATTAATCCAAAAATAGTATTCGTTCCATTAGGCGATGTTAAATTAACAACTGTGATATGTTGTTGTTGTCGTGTGCCAGCTAGGCTGGCAATATGGGGTGCGCTGCTCCACTTTTCCAACTGAACTCATATTTGGTGTGGAGTCCGACTTCTTTAGTACACACATGCCATAGAAGCCCGTTTATAGGGTAGGCAACCATTCACACCTCATTCATACAAGGAAAGGTACGAAGACAGGATAGATAGAGAGAGAAAGTACATCCATGCCCGAACCGGGATTCGAACCCAGGACCTCCTTATCCGCAGTCAGGCACACTGACCACTAGACAAGATGGGCGGCAACAACTGTGATATAAAAAAGATATTTATCTGTAAAAGATATAATTCATGGCAATCGCCATTCGAGACTTTTTCATATTAACAATGGGCATGAATACTCCCAAACACTAAATATAAATAGGCACAAAGAAGAGATGAACATACATGTTGTTCAACAGTAGATGGCTACAAATTTGAAACCTTTCACTTTTTAAAACTGCCGTACTACAACCCAGTATATCCAGAGACAACAGCGTGTAATATTGTTTTAATGCCAAAAGCAATTTTCATACAAGATCATACAACGAGGTATGCACCTGAATTAGCTCTTGAACATTTTCAGATTTTCTCTAGGAAAAGAATATGTCAATAAAAGTCGCAATAATCCAATCATCTAAAAGTACCGTTATCAGATTTCTTTATAATACTGCTAAATCTATATAACTTAAAAAAAAAACTCCCAATGGCTGTTAACATCTACATGAATTTGCCTTCTGACAAACTTTTTCGAGGCTAAATAGTGTGTATTCAAGTTTCGCAAAGAAGAAAATTCCGCAAAATCCCAGGAATCCCGATGTGTCAAAAACTGAACAAACTATTTTCCAGTTGCACAAAAAATATAATGGCTGAAAATTTCATTGCTTTAAGTAATTGAGAATGAAAATTATTTTCCTCTCTTATACAGAGATAATAAATAAAAACAAACCATAATCAATTAGGAATTTCAAAAAAAAATTTATAGATATGAAAATCTTAAAAAGGGAAGAAATTACTAAATTCGACTTTTTACTCAATAATTTGTATACTATATATAATTTAATTTTTATTCTAGTTTTTAAGATGTGTTATTTTTCTCAAAGGATTGTTGCAAAATATAAGCAAAGGAGTTGTAATTTTGTATGATTATCATACAGTCGAAAATGGGGGTAACCTATATCTTAAGATTAATAATATTCAGCCACTGGATATTTTTTAAACAAGCTATTCAATTTTTGATATTGAAATGATTCTTTGTATAGTTAATGCTTACTATCTTCCTTTTCAATCGAAAATAATAAAAATGGTGGTTTAAAGTTCCTAGATTAGCCAGATGTTGTCAAATTAAATGAAATATAAATCGCAGTCTAAGATAGTTTACAAAAACAATCAGAATCAATTTTCAGGCGATGCAAATTGTTTAGACAAATAATACTATTTTTTTTCCTAAAGATTCAAGCCCAAATTAATTTAATATGAAAGTTAAATAATAAAATGGAAAATTTTTTTTAAAAAAGTGAAAAAAAATAGATTTAATATGATTAAAAAAAACTATCCTTATTTCTTTTAAAACTTGTATATTATCCACTTATCTTTTTACAAAAACAACCTCAATAAACGTTCGCATTTCGAAAGAAAATTCGCAAATTTCAATGCGGTATGTTTGAGAATGTTATATTACAGAGAACCTACGAGGTTCTAAACAGCAAACCTTTACCTCATTCCTATATCATGAAATAATTCATCAAACTGCGACGCATAACTAGATTTTAAGTAGTTATCAACCATTTTTCTCCACATGTTGAAGAAAAAGCGTGCTGATGACACTAATTAAGCCAACCGAAGCATACTCACTCGGTGATCGAAGTAATTAATTTATCAAACGGCGATGATGACGAGCAGAATCTAATTGACAATTAACAAACTCTCAGACAAACGGGAAATGACTAATATCGTTTTGTGACCCGAAGGGCAACTATCGCTAAATTGGAAAAATCTGGTGTTATCTATCAAAAGAGCTTATTTCTAATTAACTTTGCAATGATCAACACAAAAGTTGACATTCCCTTGGAGCAGCGAGAGATAGCAATCTGATAGATGGGCCCATTTCTAATGCACGTTCGTAGTATTGGAAAATCTCTATCAAAATGCAAACATTTTTAGTTTTGATTATCTATTAAAAATGGCGCCAAAGTTCCTGGAAATCTCTTATCTGTACACGATTTAAAAGATTTATATCTCTCTGATAGTGTCATAAATTTTAAAGTACTTATTTAGTCACCTGAGTATAAATGCTAATTGTAGACAGGTGTTGTAAATAATAAGACATGTCGCTAAACATAAATACAATCTTATTACTCATACTAGACGAAATCAATTTTTGTATATAACCACGACTCACATCTGTATCTTTGCTGGAAGTAAAATTTTCCAATGCAGCCTAAGTTTGCAATAACTCAATTTATTGTCACTGAAAGAATTCGTTTCAAATTACATTACTTTTACATTTTTAATAAAATTAAATTGCTTAAAATCACTGTAATACACTATGAAAGCTTGAATCATCTTTTAATAAATGGCTAGGATCAAGTTGACAGCCATTGACTTTAGAAAGTTTATGTTATATTTCACGCATAAAGTAAATGGTAAATATTATATGCTAAAAATCCCACATAACTGATATATACACGTATATGGTAAAAAGTTAATTCCATAGACACAATTTGAAGCTGAAACTCCAGTTGGAGATTAGGTTTGTCCCATATTAAGAACATAACATTGGTGATAACGACTAATGCTGTATCATAATCTGGAACAAAGTAATGTTAATGTTCGCTGAGCTTATGTTCAGTTTCTGATTATATTTATAGCTAAACACTTTAAACATTGCAGATATTTCCCATGCATCATTCCATATTATTGACGTGTAACATTTTCGCGATTACTAATATTTACTTATGAATATGTGCTTTTATTTAAGTACAGCACAATATTCCAGACATTATAATTAACAGATGAAGATTGTCGAAGGTCTTATGAAATGATGTATTGACGTTTTAAGTCATCGTATGGCAGCAGAAATAAAAACAAACTGGTGACAACGCGTGTTATTCATTATATAAACTGCAGATAATACGAAACGTCACAGATAAGAGTTTGAATAACAATAACGACAGAGAAAAAATGATTCCGTCATAAGCATACAAAACACAGTATACAAACTCATCTATACAGTGATTCATTCATTCATAAAAATTAAACTTCCACGCTCTAGCAGTGGGCTCTAATTTTAATTTTACAAGGAAAGCTTTAGAATATGGAGATTTTATTTCTTGGGCGTCCTAGTTATTCACACACACACACACCGTGTTGTAAAGAGTTCGTCTAAGTTATTGACCTAAGTTACCTAAATTATTGTCTAAGCTATTGACTGTGTTGTTGTACTGATCATTCAGCCGTAATACATTGAAAATGAGTACTTTGAGTGCCAAACTGAATTAATATAATAAAGGTGTGTGTGAATGATATTTCCTAAATTTCAAATCTACAGTATTAGAAAATATCATGGTATTCATATAAGGGTGAAATTTTTAATAAAAATAAAAACGCTCGATAAAAATATCAAATTATAATTTATTTTTGCTTCAAACCAATAAAATTTCTGGATAATTTCATTAAAATATTCTGTGATTTCTTAGTATTGGATTCAAAACATTAAAATTAAGACACACACACACAAAAGAACTAATATTTTGAGAATTACAAGAACTTTGAATAAGTAATGGCGAGAATTTTCTCTGATTTGAAAATTTTAAGTATCTTGGCTCTAGTTGATTTTTTTTCCCCTTCAGTATTAAGAAACTTGTTGTAAAACAAAAATGTTTCATGTTCTTTTATATTTACAGATAGAAAATTCATCTTACAGAAAAGGAACCACTTTCAGAATTCTAAATCTGTTTAAAAAAATAATAAAGGCTGTAAAGTTTTAAAGATTTTCTGTTCAGTAATCAGAAAGTCTAACTTTTTAATGAATTTACGCGAATCTAAGGTTCTTCCTGGCTTCCCTCCACTTATCCCAACTAATATAAAAAAATTCTTTTTTTTTTACATCAGTTAATTAATTTCTTCACATGCAGACGACTCTTCCATTTCGTGGCCATCCCTAAGACAAATGTTGTTCAAACTGACAAACTTTGGAGGAAGGGTGGACACTTTGAAATGGTAAAAGCCTCCAACTGAGAAAATCTACGGATAAAGGGTTTTCGTCATTAAGGAATTCCAGTTCATCGGTTTGGAAGAGATTGTAGCAAAAGGTTTTTAAAAGCCTCTCTCAGGGATAAAAAAAAAATTCTTCCAACTTCTAAGTAAATGGGGAAAAATCGTAAGAAGAGGGATATTTAAGAGACAACGTGTAGGGAAAAAATGAATAAATCTAACGCAACTTCGTCTCCATTAGGAAAACTTCCAAAACCTTTTAAAAGAATGAGGGACTAAAACTAAAAAAATATATCGAAATACTTTAGGCATTTAATGATTCAAACTTGTGACTACATCCTTATCTTCTAATTAAGCTGAGAATTTGGAAGATGGGATTCGGAACATAATAAAAAAAAGGGGGAAGAAATAAAAGTTGCAAAATTCCGGAGGTTTTCTGAAAACAACTAAACGGAATAGAAAGGGCGGAGTTTTTTAAACAAGCTGTTTTAAAATGTAGAAAGAATTTTTTTTAAGTTATTTTTTTATTTCAGAAAAAGAAACAACCCGTGTCGTTTTCAGTTTTCCAAGGGCGGTTCTTCAATTTCAACTCCCACACAGGGATTCAAAGGATTCAGTTTTATTGATTTCAGGGCGTTTCTCGCTTTTTTGACGGAAAATAAAAAATAACTCCGGGTACTTTTTTCCAGGCCACGCCCCGCGGGTACCAGCAGCCAATTAGGAGGAGGCCATTCTACCGTTGTCATGGCGACTGGAGATCGGAGACATAAAAACCGGGATAAAAAAGGATGCGCGGAATTCGGATTTACTCCCCATTTATATTTTTTAGCTGTTTTTGTTTTGATGTATAACATTTTACAGAATATTTTTTAATTAGAGGGTAAGTATTTTTTTTACACTAATAACAGGGACAAGAGGGGCATTTTGCATTTACTTTAAATATTAAAAAACAAAATTTTTCCGGGAGAAAAATATTTTTTTTTCTTTCTCCCCCATATCCCGACCCGAACGGAAGGAAGACACAATCCAGATATAGGGTTTTTTTTTTTCTTCCCCTCTATATTTTCCAGAGCTTAAAAACTCTTACATTCTTTAAGTTGAGTCGTCTTGATTTTTAATGAACAAATATTCAGTGCTAAAAATGATGTTTAAAAAAAATGATAATTGGCATAGCAATCATTAAATTTCTCCTCGGCGAAATTTAACAAGAGAAACGATATCATATAAGAAAAGTAAAGAAACGAAAATTATACCCTCATCTGCATGTAAATCAAATATCATTAGAAAACATTAACTACTTAAAACTATTATTCTTGCAGAAGAATTAATATAATTACACGAGCATTTGAAAGAAATATTTCGAAAATAATGATTTAAATAAGAAAAAAAAAATTTTTCCCAGCACTGTCATTATACTAAACTGTTTTCTGCCTATCTAAGTAGAAGAAAATTCATAGATAACCCTAAGCATTTAGGTAAATACTCTAAAAATAAACGCACCCAATTCTTTTTTATTATATATTCTTTTTTATCTTTATAGATTTAACTGTAATGATATTAAGCTCAATAGGGTACTATCCGATCAATTATCATTAAAAGTTTTTTTTTACTTCAATGTAGGATCTATGTAGAGCTTATGATAAAATTTATTAAGTTAATGATTATTTTTTATTTAACAAAAAATATGAATACTGAGTCGATTTAAATCATATTTAGTTGTTTCCGAATACAGCTTATTTCTCGGTTACGTCTCGTTAATTAGCCCTAAATAAATGGATGAGTTTTAATTAGATTTCGGAGTAAATAAATTATAATTTGTTATTTTTATAAAAAAAATTATGTCTTTAAAGGTTTTTAGAATTATATGAGCAGTTTAACAAACTAACAGTTCTTAAGCAAAATAATCATTTGACAAGATGTTATAATGCATGTTATTGTTACTTTAAAACATTATAATCAAAATTATACTCAAACAAACACGAAGTAATAAATGATTTCTAATCTATTTTAAAATTATGCTTTCCATCCTTATGAATACACTAAATGTATTATTTATACTTTTTATAGTATTTCTATGTAATTTATATTTTATACCACAGAAACTTTTAATTGAAAAATCCATATTGCATAGATATTCCTCTAAAAGTATTTCCATATCAACTGATTCAAAAGATTATAAATTATTATAGATTATTGTAATAATGTACCACACAAAGGAATATAGCAACATGAATTTATTAATTAAAGAAAAGGAATTCATATCTTTATCGATTATAAATGGTAAAATATTATTTGTAATTACATAACTGTATATATATATATATATATATATATATATATATATATATATATATATATATACGTTCCATTTCGGAAAGTGTTTTGGAATTCAAACTTTTAAGGTTGGTTGGTTTGGTTTGTTTGTCGCTCAACGGTCATTTTTTGCACACGAGGGCTAATTAGACCGGGACTTACGGTTTAAAGTGGATTCCGAACCACTACAAACATCCATGCCCAAGGTGGGAGTCGAACCCACGAACTGTTGAACCGAAGGCAAGAGCGCTAACCATTCGGCTGCCAGCTCGGCTCAAACTTTCATGGAGCAGTAAGTTCAGAATTTCAAGTATTACTTCCAACCAGAAAAAACCCAATAACTAATATCTTTTTAATGATTAAACTGGCGAAATCAGCGTAGTGCAGCAAATTACTGATAAAATAACACTAATCAGCAAACTATATGAAACGCCCTATTGACATAATCTTAAGGACAGTTCATCAGAATTTGACATACGTGGAATATGCCGACAGAAGAATGATTATTCAAGTGCTATGTCTAACACCCTGTCATCGACTACGACTTTCATTTGGACTTATGAACATATATCAGTTGAATCTTGCAGCACTGGGGAGATATTGTTTGTTCAGATGAATAAGGGTTTCAGTTATCGAAACATGTTGTTGTTTCTCATCCCCTTGAACAGCACAGCTATATCAGGTTCATGAGTCCATTCCCCCTGAAGAAGTCCATTACCAATAGGGGACTTTGAACCAAATAAGATAAAATGTAGCCAGGAGAGTCCCTTGCAGAACACTTAGTGCAAATTCTGAACTGTCCAAATGACCTTATTCTTTGCCTTATATTTAGGAAACAGTTCCTTATAAGTAAGACGAGAGGCAGAAGCAGTTGCCTTGCCCGAATCAGATCTAACCAGACTGTCCACAATTTCATTTCCAGCAACGTCGACGTGAGATGGAATCCTCAGAAAGTGGGTCCGATGAGAAAGGGATAATCGTATTGATCTACGATAGAAGGGTCTGAGAGAGGCACAGATCTTGTTGAGGTCATTGATGCAAACTCTCAACAAGGTACAGCGAAAAATCGTGGTAATTCTATGAAGATGACAGCTGTTTTTACATGCCATAGGCTGTCTCTTTCGGTCAAACTTAGCCAATTGATTGAGAATTACTACATTCAACTACCTGATGACGTTTTAAACATTACTAGAATTCATAAACTTAAAAAAAATGAAATAACTTTTTAGGATAAGATTGAACCAAGTCACAGAACCAGGAGAATTTGAGGAATATTCTGAACAGCGCGCGAATGATATAGCCCTATATGTCATGGAACATGAATCCCCTCGAAAATATATTGGATATGATCAAAAGTCCTTTTGAGCGTTAAATCGCGTACTGGGAATATATTCGCAAAGATCGATAGCTGCAAATAGTGTGCATATAGTTAAGAAACTTTTATTGAATTTTCCCTCGATGCTGAATTGAATTGTGACACATTGCCATATGGAAGATATTAAAATATACCTCAAATGTTTTGGCATTCCAACTTACATTCATATATAGATGCATCATATCTAATATATATAATATATATGCTTAAATAAGCCAAAATAACTTAATTGTACAGCTTTTGAATATAAACTTCAATTTTCTTATTAAATTCAAACTATAATTTTTAGAATTCTCACATTTTTCTTTTTGTATGCTGATTCTGCAATCAACGAATTGTAGTTTTACATCTGAATTAAATTTTTAAAAAAGATAATGTTTTTTTTTAATGATGTCAGGACTTATTGTCAGCAACTTCAGAAATTTAACAAAATTTCAAAAGAAAAATGTTCAGATAAATTTTTAAAAAAAATTACCAAGAAACGTTTTTCTTTACAACTATAGTTAAGGGAGTTTATAAATCCAATCCATATCTTAAAACATCAGCTATTTTTAGTATTGTAAACTTAATGTCATTTTTTCAATTTAGCATAGAAACAAATACATTATTAAAATAATGATGATATTAAAAAAATTACTCTTATATCTTCATGTTTTCAAGATAACTCCTAAATTTTAACTAGTTTTAATAATTTTTTAATAAAAGTAAAATGATTTTTTCTATGGAAGAAAATCTAAGGAATAGTAACAACAATTTGGATGAAATAATCATTTAGAAATCCTGTATTTATGCTAACAATAGAAGAATACAAGGAAAACGAATCAATGTCATCGACATTTGTCTCTGAAGCCATATTATTAGTAAATTATAATTCAACGACATTTTTATGTAATTCAAATCAAATTCGCATACTGAATTCAAAGATATAAACATTACATTTTTTACCATAACAAATTTACAATAAACTTTTGAAAACAATTCCAAAATACACTATAAACAATTAAGTATAATTATTATTGACCATGCTTTGATATAGTAAGTGAATTTATTGTGATATTTAAATGATAACTACAGTATAAAACAAATGATAGAAAAAATCATCATCTATACAGATTAATTTTTTTCTCGGGTTATATTTGTCCGAATCCTATCACAAACATTACAAAATTAGCATTAGAAATATTAATCTGAATGGAAATAATAAATACTCTCGAGAAAAACTAAACTAAGAAAACTAAAATTTACACATGTTTATAAATACGATAAGCACACATAATAAAATAAAATTTTAATATAAGATTTGATGAGATTATACAGAAAACAATATGACAAAAGGAAAATAGTTAATTACACAATCATTCTCACAAAAATTTTCTGTGATTTAAAACAGAGTACAAACTAAAACAACTTGAAAAAGAATACTTTGCCTAAATAAATAAAATGAAATATGAAGATAACATACAGAAATATTTGAAGTATAGTTGTGCACTTGAAACTAATGTACAGAAATGATGAAATTGTTGTGCATTTTGCTGCAATTATTTATAGGCCTTTTTCATTTGCCTTAAGCTAAAATACCGGCGAAAAATGCAATAAAAATGTGATTCTTTATTGAGAAACTTTTTATAAGTCTTTAAAAGAGATGATTATGTACTTGGGATATATGAATGTCATTAAATCAATAACTACAATATGTGAATATGGATTTGTATCCACAAATTTATATTCACATATTGACAAGATGACCACATTTTACAACTAAAATATGCAAAACATTCAAGATTAATACGAATTTTCTTCTCAGTTTTGACTGTATAAAAAGAATATGAGGTTCAAACAGTCAGAATAAATAGATAGGTATTTAAAGGACTTTTGATTCATAATTTCTTTCAACTTGATTTCAGTAGTGATGATTTTCTTGAAATATTACATTTCAACAAAAAATCAATATAACTCAATACCTTATGGTTTGTGTAGTTGATTTAATGAACTTAATCACAACTCAATCAATCCAATATTTTTTTGATTAAATCTAGTTATTTCTTTCAATTATATCTAATATGTTATTATAGTGGTGTCAAAGTTTTATTTTAATAATCACGAATGTAATTTATGTAATATTTTTGATAATTTATAAGTAATCTAAGCATTAACCACACAAAATAAGTATATACATGGTAAATTCATTTAGTAAATATACAATAGCTGTTTCGATGTTCAAATGAAAAATTATCCTATATTTTTTTTTAAATTTGCATAGTGCTACATCTTTTATTAGATCAATAGTAGAAATAATCAAATATAGATTCTCAGCCTAAACTCAAAACAGCTTTGAAACAGCGTTTTCAGCCGGCTAAAGACTGTTGTAAAAATTCCTTTTTATAAAAGCATATTATATATTGCCCTTCAAGAAGATCTCATAAATAAGTAGGTCATATATACTTCTTGCAAGGATGGAAACCCGAAAAACTACTCAGCACTCAAAGCAGAAAACCATGAAATGCCTAACGTGTGGTTCAACAATGACTGATATTGAGGCCGAAATCTTTGACACCGAGTAGCAAAGCTCTCTTGTAGTAAGTAGACCCAACTGTAAACAATTAATTATTTCTTTGTAAATTTTTTCTCTTAACTTAAACAAAGATTACCAACATTTAAGTCTTGCACTGATTTAGAAGTGTTACAAAGAGATCCAAAAATTTTTGAAATTACAATATTTCTTTGCATTTTTCTAAATTCAGCCTAATTTTACACAGCCTAATTGCATAAATATAAATGCAAAATTCGATTACTTTTTCAATCTGAAAAATAAAGTATAAAAAAAATCAAAATTTAAGTATCCTTATTTAAAACTGACCCAAGTTATGTAGATTGAAATTTATTTATATACTATAGAAAATACAATTTTACTTTTGCATTCATATTTATACTTTTCTTTTGCACAAAACGACTTAAAAAATTATTTTTTAAAATTTGTTAAAATTTGAGATGTATTGATGCTTCTATTATAAATTTTAAACTACAATCCTAAACTTACTAATTTAAATTCGAATTGAAAAGGAATATAAAAGATTAAACATTGGATTTTAAGCTTCACATCACACAGGATAATTATTGCTAAACTAAAATCAATTACGTAAGTTTTCGCTAAAAATGTTTATTGTAATAAAATATATTATTTATAAATAATTTTAAAAGTAACTAATTCTATTCATTCAAGAAACAAATAACAATATCAATGTAACACAGTAGCAAAGACAAATTACAAAACAATTTAAATAAAAATCATAATAAAAATTTCTTGTTACGCAAATCAACGTTGCTACATTTTAATAAAATTAAAAAAGGTATTCATGAACGATTTTTATTGCTAAAACAATGTAAATTCATAATACTTAAATAAAATGTTTTTTAAATAATTTCCTAGGAAATAAATTATGTTTGAAAAACATTAAACAATGTTTTTTTCTCTTTTTAAAGCAAAAATTTGTATAAAAAGATGTGTATTATTGATTTTTCCTAAATGTAAAAAACAACAACAGTAATATATAAAACAAAATTCACTTATTTGTATCAATGCAATAAATAAAAAATAATCTTCATGACAACTGACAACCATTTTTATTCTTATTTTACATCTAATTACAGCATGCATTTTAACAATGTGAATATAAAGTTGTTTATTAAATTATCATTTAAACTAGGACTAAATAATCATTTGACGCTGAAGGTCATTTCTTTTTCCCTAACAATTAAAATTTTTACTTTAAACAATCCTTTAAATGTTGCGCAAGTTTACATTTGAAGAGAAACATCGATAAAATCAACGTTATTAAATCGTATCGCCTTAACAAATTATGTCTGAATG
Organism: Latrodectus hesperus; assembly: GCA_037975125.1. Classification (NCBI taxonomy): domain Eukaryota; kingdom Metazoa; phylum Arthropoda; class Arachnida; order Araneae; family Theridiidae; genus Latrodectus; species Latrodectus hesperus. The sequence continues at coordinate 25,982,251 of CM075850.1, read as the reverse complement.
AATATGAAAATTTATTCTCAAAACAATTAAGAAAAAGAAACGAATAGTTCTCACTTATTTAAGCTCAAATATTCTTGATTGGAAAAAGGATATTTTTTAATTTGCATGCGAGCCCGACATTTTATAAGAATACATGTAATATATTATCTTTTAAATCGGCGAATCTATTGTTTTTAAATTAGAATAAATAAACGAAATGATATTAATCTGAAATGTCATAAATAAGTAGTTAAATTTTAATCGTTTCTATTCCCCTGTTATGAAAAATTCGTAGAATTAATTGCTCAATGTTTGATAAAAATCCGCAAACATTTGACTCCGATTTATATATTATTAATTTTACCATAGTTTTCACACTATTTAAACTATTTGATATGTAAACATAAAATATGTTTCCTTACTTACACAAAAGTACTCACAAACAAATTATATGTAATTTTCTAAAAATATAAATTGGTATATTTTCAGCAATTAGCAAGAATTATAAATTAACTTCATAATGCTTCTCATTTTAGTTAAAAAAGAAAACAATTGAAAATAATTAACCATTTAAAAATATTAATAAAGCAAATGCATCATTACAACTTTATTATAAATTCTATTATAGGGAGTATAAAATATAAATACTATCTATACCAATATTTATTAAATGATAAACACATGATTTAGAGGTTATTGTACTGGTTTTCAATTGAGATGTTCAAGAGTCAATCATCTGAAATTGTTCTAATCGATTTTATAATTTATGTTGTTGAATTTGCATTTGTAAATAAAAATTTGAAAATAGTAAAAACAACATTTAAAAAATATTTTTTACTTTTGTAAATTGCGAATTTAATGTTAATGCAATAGTTAAAAAATTTTTTTCAGGAACAAAATTAAAAATTAAAAAAAGAAAATTCAAACTTAATGCACTTCTTTCAAAAAATAGCAGCGTAAATATAACTTCCTCATCATTTGAATGATATTTAATATAAATCAGATTATATTAGAAAAAGATAACTACAAAGGTATAAAAACAGAATAGTATAATGAAAGCCAAATTTTAAATATTGTATAATTCTGAGAATGGTTCAAAATTACGAGTTTCATATAAAACAGTTGATATTTGTAAGAAGCAAAATGTGAGCACAGTGTAATTTTTTAATATTACAAATTCTTAAATGAAGAAGAAATTCAAAATTTTCCGAAATAAAAAGCAATGCTATCTTTCTAAATGTTATAATACGACGAGAATGAAATGTAAATTTCAATATATTTTTACATAAAAATTTTGATTTTTTTTCCATGACTCTAACGTATAACTCATTTTTGTTTCTTACTAAAAAGCGACAAAATTAAAATTAGTTAAAACAAACTTATAAGCGATATTTCGTATATACATATACATACATATATATATATATATATATATATATATATATATATATATATATATATATATATATGGATATATATATATATATATATATATAATGGTTTTATTATTGCCTAATTAGATTCATACAGGAATAAATAACTTAATTTAGGTTAAGATTTGAATTAAATTATTTATCCTTTGGAATTTCGAATCATAGTTATATTAAAATGTATCAATTATCTATACCTCTGCAATGAAATTACATAAATATGAAGGAACCCTTCGCTATATTATTATAAAAGTGAAATAAAACGTCCATTTTGATGCTATTTATGTAAACTTTAGTTTGAATTGTTTAAATATTTCAATTAAGAAAATTTAGTAAAATGCTCTAAATAGGTATTTTAATGATGTGAAATTCAGAGAAATATTATTACAACTTTTTTTATTTATTTGTCTTAATACTACAATAACATATTAAAAATGAGTAAGCTATTAAAAAAATGCAATATTTTCTACAGAATATATAAGATTTCCTTTCTTTTTGTACATCTATTTTAAAACAGTTGTGTTTTCACTTATCAAGAAAAAGCAGCAAATAGATAATCTTAAGAGTTTCTTGTTGAATCAAAAATTATTTGCGCCGCAGAATATCAGATACATTTTAAAAACATTTCCTTTAAAATTAAGATTACTTACTGATGCTAATTTTTTTATTAAAGTCATTGATATATTTGACATTATAAAAGGATATATACTATTATGATTTCACGACAGTACGTTTTACATAAAAAAAATTTTTTCAGAGTGCAGTTTCAGTTAATTTAATAATTTAAATGCTTACTTTTATGATGTACAAATTTATAATGCTACATTTTTATGACTTATAAAAAGATTATTTTTATTGCTTTCGTTTATTATTTCAATTCATGAAAATAATGCATATAGTATTGATATTTACAATGTAATTCTTTGTCCGAAACATTTAATAAGTACACTCATAGTTACACGGTTGATTCCTTCTATTCTAATAATGTACATAATATTAAATGAAAGTATGATTAAAATATTGTGGTTTTGATAATAATCCTAAGTTAACTCAAATGTGTTTTTCACGTGTTAAAAAATTAAGGCAAGCATCAATTATTGAACAAATCGTACATATTTTTTTTTGCACTCCTTCGTTTTATATAGCTTAAAGGAAAATACAATAATTTAAAAAAAATTAAGCAAATAATAAATGCTTTCTGTAGGAAAATTGATATAAATTATAATTTTTTGTAGATACAGAATTTTAGCCAATAAGTTAATATTTGATTTTAAAATGTGTAAGAGACACAATAAGAAATTAATATGAAATAATAAGAAGTCATATGTGTATGTAAAATTTAAATTTATGTGTAATTGGAAGGTATTGCCCTTTCCAAGTATGTACTTATATTTTATTGAATCAAATAAGAAACAATTTTTTTCAATTTATTATGGAAAATATAGAATATATATATTTAGTAAAAAGAATGAAGTTTGTAGATCTTTTAAATGAATAATTTTAAAAAGTGATCGATAACTTTTAATATTTTTCACATGAATTTACTATATTGTTACAGTAGTTTAAAAAACAGAAAAGCCGCCGATTACTTTTCACAGACTACCCACAAGAGCCGGGAATCATTAATTTTTAGTTCTGCGCAATGTTTTGGCAGAATTCTAGTAAATTTAGTTGTTATTTTCTACCATAATGAGAAAAATGCAAATTAATTTCAAGTACTTAAAAATGAAGATTGAAATCTACGATTTTCCATAGAATGACAGATGCATCATTAGATATTTGCATTGCATTTCTAGAAAGATCTATAAGAAAATTCCAAATTTTAGATACTCTTAATGTTTAAAAAAAACTCGAATTCACTAAATGTAAACTACTTTTAACAAAATATTTAACCATTGATTTCTAATTAATTCTCACAATTCTAATTAAACCTCATAAAACTACCATCAAGCTTAATCCTTATAAAATGATTTGACAATCGGGAGTTGTAATTAGGATTTTACAAAAAATAAATGATTGTTTTAAGACATAGTATATATATATATATATATATATATATATATATATATATATATATATATATATATATATATATATATATATATATATATATATATATATATATATATATATAAAGAGATTCCCAAAAGAAATGAGTCCGAATTCGTCCAATGCGGGCATAATATGTAGCTAAACTCTAAGAAATACTCTATTCTTGTTAAGGTAATATAATCATTCGTGTAAAGGTTTACATAGTAAATGAGATAGGAATAAGCACCATGGTACATATACGTGTATATTTATGATCTATAATAAAACTTATTAATCAGAAAAATCTAACAAAATGAATCAATAAGATTATTTCATCAACAAAACACTCCATAGCTTGCATTCCTAGTTTATTACACGTACCTATGATAAGATTTATTTTGAAGTACATTTAAACTGTTTTTGTTGAAAAGTATGACAAATGCATGTTTTAAAGATTAACGAAATAGAAGATTTGCCAAAGTTCTAGAATAGATAAGACTCTAGAAGGAATTCCGCAAACATTTCCTTTTAAGTATATCGAAGATTTTCCTGAATAACTTTAGATAGGCATTTATTTTAAGATAAATGAGACTGTAGCTTTTCTAGAAATTTTGAGTTAGTTTCAAATCTGAAATTGAATCATTCTACGTGCAATTTCCGCGTTATTTTCTATAAAACTTAACTCCATCTAGAATACTATCTGTTTAGATTTCATTAATAAATACTCGTCATTCTGAAAAAGGGTTGTATCTACATAAACAAAAAAAATGTTTGGATTAGTAAAAATCTAATAATAGATGACTATTTTCTGTAGACAAACTTCAGATGATTTTCTGGAATTTACTGAGAAAAAAGAGCAATTTTATTTCCTCGGTGAGAAAATTTGATAAAATGTTTACTGCTTCGATTATAAAGGAATGATAAATTTCTTATTACTGACTTGTTCACTGGGATAGAACACAAATCAGATAGGAAATTTTTTAAAAAAGTCTTTTTTAATCAAATATTTTTTTCCCACACAGGCTTCGAACTTTGTGATTTCTTTAATCTGATTAAAATGAAGTCACTGTCTTACTTTTATTATTATTTTTTTGTTTCGTTTATTATAAATTCTAAGACAAATCCTCTTTCACTATTTAGATATGTTATCGGTATTTATTTAAGAATCTAGTAGAATTTAGGTAATAGTTTTATCGAAACACTAAATATTGGTTTTATTTATACATAAATAATCAATAAAATTTTGTGATGGAATAAGCATCAATCTTATTGTTTAAAATTCTGTAACAGCGCATGTGCATTTTTTGTAGTTGACTGATAGGTTAGGCTGAACTTTTTCATATAAATTAATTTATTTACTTAAATATTATTTATTATACTTAATTTATGTTTACAACAGACCCCAGATGGTTAGATATTTATATGTATATATTCATATTTGTATTTAGATAAGAATGTACTTAAAGAAATATTTTATTTTTCAATAAAATTTATCACAATTTTTTCAAATGCTATTTCGTGTAAAGATAAGTGCAATGGTGAATAGTTTAAAAAAACATAATAATACAGCTTAAAGTTTTTCGATTTATTAATAACAGAATTAAAATTGATAGATATAGCTGACACGCAAGCAAAAACAAAAAAATGCAGTTACCTTAAGATGTTATCCCTGATAACGACATTTGCAAGTTAGGCGATTAAAATTCATTTAGTTTATATAGAGCTAAAGATTTTATCACCTAGTTACACTCTTAAAACTAAATATCTAACAGATCAGAAATCTTAACTTAGAGAGGAAAGAAAAATTCAAGAAAATTCACCGGAAATCTTGAAATTTACAGAAAATGCTAAAAAAAAAAATCCACTTCCCAGAAATGCAAACGATTAATATCCCAGGGGTGAGAAAACGCAGCAAAAAATGTCCAGGAACGTACGAAAAATGGGTTCAAAAACCCTTTTTTCAATCCCGGACTCTGACCTTTCAAAGGGGTACACGGGAAAGATGAACGACATAAAAATCATTTTCTGAAATCCGGTCTGAAACATGAAAAAAAAGGGTATTGAACAGTTTTTTTGAAGTAGCGCAAAGAACAATCTTTCGATCCTGGGACAGCAACGAAACTCAATTTTTTTCTCTCTCTTTACCACCCCTTTACCTCAGGATTCGCTTTAAAAAAAAAAACCGGAACGGGGCATAGAAGGGAAAGTGTTCGACTAAAAAAAGGGGTGAAAGTACGGAAAGTTGCAGTCAAGGGTTAATGTTCGGGGATGTGGAGAACACAGGAGCAAACAACCCACCTGTGTGCGCGGGATCCCAGTACAGATGGATGGTGGGAAAACAAACCTAAAAAGAGGACTTTTTTCCCCCAACATGTGGGAAAAAAATTTCGTAACCCATTCCTCGTCTTAACTTGAAGACGTAATAAGAATCGTAACCGTGATCCCGTAACTGTACCCCTTTCCTTTGACATGAAATCACACGAAGAGGAAGGCAGATGTGGTTCATTGGTTCAAAATACTTATGACTTTGAAAAAGGAAACATCGTACATAATTTCCGTAATATTTACAGCAATTAATATGCGCTGCATGTTTTTCTAATGCATTGAGGCAAAATTTTTTTACCTCAAAATTACGAAATAAAAATCTTTTCATTGCTGCAAAGTTATAACAATAGAGAAACATTAAATGTAAGTGCCATAAAAAAATGTACACTTTTATTCTCATTAATTCATTCAATATCTGCGCATTACTTTCACATATAAAATAAATTAATTCCTTTTTATATTAATTATAAAACCAGATTCGTTTATTCTTGATAATGAAATTTACACTTTAAGTGAATATTTAAAAAAAACAATACCAATCAATTATTCCATGGAAAATTACGTTTATCAATGCGTTCAATTTAAAAACAAAACAGATTATTTTATTTACAAAGACATTTTGTAATAAAAAAATGTATCTAAATTAAGTTATTTTTAAATAGCATCTTTTCTATAGAATTGTTTATTTTTCAAAATAGCAATACATTTCGTAGCAACAATTATTTGCTAAAATAATGATTTATATTTACTTGATAGCGTAAATAAGTTACATTATTAAATAAATTATTTATGTTTACATGATATTTTTTATATAAATAACAGTTAAAATTTTAATTAGCATTAGTTTATCGCAAATATTATTTATATCTTTTATTGGATTTAATAGTTGCTTTGCAGTGATTGTAAAAAAATATGTAGAATAAATTGGAGTATTAGTAATAAGTGTGATTTTCAGGGAAAAAGGTTTTCTTTTCATTTGCTATGCTACAAATGTTTCAAATTACTGAGAATTATGATGTAATTTCTCTGAATTCATGATAAAATATCTAGAAACTTCTAAAATATTTTCATGGCATGGTTTCTTTATCCTGCTAAGTATTATTAAACATTGATAAAATGAGAAAAATATAATATTTTATCGAATATAATTAATTTCAGCGAAATTTCGTGCAAAAGAATTTCGTTTTTTTTTTTTTTTTTTTTTTTCCTTTCCTTCCTTCCTGCTCCTTTTCGGTACCCATGGAAATTCGATAATTAAAATTATCTTTATATTGGAAAATTTATTTGTAAATTACAACTGCACAGAATTGAAAAAATCATGAGTTAAAAGTCACATAAATCAGTTATTACACTTGCAATTCTGGGTAATTTGTTCCGAATTTCAATTTTAAAAACTTTAATAATATACTTCATTCAATTTCATGTAAAGAAATCCATGTTGCTACAATATTTCTAAAATAAGCTTTAATGCCATTTTGAGGGTTTAATGATTATATCTGGTAACTCCCAAATAAGTAGCGCCATAATAAGGGAGTAAAATTTTGCAAGGAATGAACAACATCATAGAAAAGATACAAGATCAATTTCCTGATGATACTTACAGAATTTGTATGGCAATTGCAGAGTTAGGATACACTTTTTTGAAGCATGTCACTTTAAATTTTTCCAGCTTATTTTCACATAAATGTGACTTGATATTCTAAAATATCATTTTGATGTACATTAATGCTGAAAAGATTTTCGGTTTTAATTATTTATTGGCGCCAGAAATAAATTTTTTTCTTTCTTAAAATATCAAAGCACGAATAAATGCACAACTTTGTAAAATTTGAAAACAAATTAAAATTTCGTATGAACATAAGCAAACAGCTATTATCAGGCGTTGAATCATCTCGATTGTATTCAAATATTTGATTTTATTTGTACACACGTCAAATGTTAAGCAGCTATCCGAGACAAGGAATGACTAATAGCCAAATATTCAAGTCAAATATATTCTATCAGATTCAAGAAAAACGTTGAATTTAGTAGATTGCTTGTAAAAAAATTGTATTGGTGCTTTACTCATGTTTTAATCAAACTAGTATTGATGAACCAATAAAATTAATTTTGCTTTGTTGGATCGTAAACTTATCAAAGTGAAATATATTGAGAAACAAAGGTATTAATCGAAACTCTATTCACATGATCTATAAATAGACATAAATCTGAAAAAATTAGTAATCTTACCTTTGAAAATTTTAATTTTTGGTAAAAAGCGTGTAAAATATGCCAATTTATTCGAGGTTTGGATTTAGGAAAATATTAAAATTATTTCAATCTATTTAAGCTCAGTCTTACCATGCTCTATTATTAGTTCTATAAGGTCGATTAAGCGCACGTTAACTAGTCATTAGACAGCAATAATCTGACGATTAGTTAAAATAAAAAGATGATGAGATAAGCATTTAAGTTTGGTATCGTCAAAAAATTAAAAGCTGTAACCACAAAAGTTTCTAATTAGAAACCTATCATGAAATTAATTTAAATGTAAATTATTTTTAAGTTAAACAATAGACGGAGAAAGATTGTTCAAGTTTCATCGCCTCTTTTCCTTTCTATTAACCATCATTAAAGCATGTCTACAATCTTTCCAAATTCAGGGAAGTTGTCACCAAGCAAGACAGCCACATTTCAACGTTCAGGACAATAGCCTGAAAAGGAGCGCCAACGATTTCGCACTGCCGGCTCTCCGCTCAAAAATGTTCTCTGTTTGCAGATGCATTTTTGCTGTAATTATCGCCAACTTTACTACAGCAGATGGAGTTAGCGTCCAACGGAGCGAATCAATAAAGCCGAAGCTAAAAAGGAGGAAAAGGGGTTCTGGTGCATAAAGGGTTGAAAGTATCCCTCTCTACCCCTTTCTTCGTATGACGTCACAGTCTTCCCTTCCGGGAGGTGCCGGAGAAAAATCTTCGTCAATCCCACCAACAACCACACCACCCTAGTTAAACATGACTGTCGAAACCCGTTAGACTAGGTTATTGACTTGGTAACACGCAGTATGTTTTGCCATCTGGGTGCGTAGGAGTAAATACATTTTAGTTACGATCCAGTTAAGAAAGTAAGTATAACTATTTACAATCTGCCTTTCTTTTGCTAAATTTATTCGCATAGCTAATTTTATTAACAATGAGCAGTGACCTGAATTCCCTTTCAAAATCGTTGATAGTAATTTTTAGGAAATGATAAATCAAAGCTGGAGAGACAGGGAAGTAAATAAAATATTTTTTTGAAGAATACAAAAGAAGGTCGGTAATTATCATAAATTCGAAATATTTTCCATTTGGATAATCAAGTATGTAATCAGTTTGAACATTCACAATTTTAGAGAAATTCAGTATAAAAATCGATTATCGTTATTTATATACATAATTTTCACACCAAAAGTAGAAAAACAAGATGCACCTAAAAGCATATTTATAGGACGTTAATTCAATGCTTTAAAAACGTACATACCAATATTTTAATTATATTTCATTCAATATAGTTAATTTTTCTTAAGAAAAAATGTAAGAGCTTTACCAAAACTAATCTTTATGAAGAAAACAAACTGAAAAATTATGTTCTCTTTTTGTTCATTTTGAAAATTCAAGGTACTATCAAAAGCAACTAATGAAATAATAGTTGACAAGATTTAGAAAACTTCTTAACTGTTGATATCATCATTCCGCGAGCTTTGCATCATTTTTATTTGAAAAAATTATAATGCATTAGAGAAAATCATGTGACAAATTTAATTATTTTGTTTTTCCTAAAACTAATGTCGACAAAGAACTGGAATCTAATTTCGGTATGTAGGCACTATTTTGTGGCTGGGGAGTTCAAAATTTTAGCACCTACGAAATGTTTACATCCAAATCACCGGCATTTTTCTGGTATATATATATATATATATATATATATATATATATATATATATATATATATATATATATATATATATAAATGGCAAATAAAATTTACACTTGGAAGCAAGAATAAATTTTAGAATTAAAATAAAAATAATAATTCAAACAACATAGCTATTTTCTATAACTAAAATCCTAAGGATATAATCTTCGTTTCTGAAATAAATTTCAGGTCAATTTTTCATAAAAGTCACGTGATACTAAATTTAACTTCTAAACATTTGCTGATCTAATTCACTTGAGATAAATAAATCGACATTTTTTTCGTACGGCAACCAATGAGATCTAAATAATAGAACTCATAATACCAAACTTATATGACATAAACCAAGTTCGACTTCATTTTGTTTGTCGATTTCATAAACATTGGTTCGACCAAAATCTGCGATTTAGCATAAGCATTCCCATCTCCAACAACAGTCAAATTTACCAACTGTTCGTCAAAGGATCAAAGTATTGAATATTCAGTTATTACTTTGGCATGACCTAAATAAGAAATAAACAAAGCCCACCACATGCAGTTTAAAAATGTTAATAATTTCAATTATAAATTTATTAAATAATGAATCTTTCCAGAAACCAATAGAATCCAATATATCCTGTTGACTATAAATAACATTTTGAACCAATTTTATGCACAAATATTTAGTAGGGACAATTTAGAATTTACATTCATTTACGCACATTACAAAAACATTATCTTAAAAAATAATGTTTTTTTTAATATTTTATCATTATATTGATACAAAGAGAATAAGAAATCAGAATCCATGAATCAAATATCATTGATGGTAAATGTTCAAAAATTGAATCTTATTTTCTTTGTATTCAAGTTTTTGGAATTCTGTTCTAAAAACAATTAACAAAAGCTGATGTATTGAACTGTAAATCTGATAAGAACACGGTATAAATTAGTAAATTAAAATTAAAAACACAATAAAATTCATTTACCTCAAGAACTGATAAATCTTGACTTTTTGTTTAGCTTATAAGCTTGGAAGTTGAATTACACTGATTAATATAACTTTCGATATTATTTTTAATCCAAAACAGATTGACATTGTTTTTTAAGATTATTCTTACATGTAAAATTGGTAATTTTGAAATGATTAAATAAGATTTGTGAACTAATTCTGTATCCGGCACGCATTATGAAGATGTTAAAAATAAAATAAAAGATAAATGATGATTTTTAAAAGAAATTTAAAAAAACTGAATTACTGATTTACAAATATAGATATTTTTATATAAAAATGAATAACAAATGGAAGAATTTTAAAAGCGATATTTGAATTTGCTAAAAAATCTGATATTAAAAATTTTTTAGATGTTTTAGAAATTAATGAAATGGGATTCCTTTCAAATATGTTTAGCATCAAATTATCAAACACAGAAATTTTAAAACTAGAAAAACATAAGAAATAAGAGCACATAAAGAACACTAAAATTGTAAAAACCTATGCATTAAATATTAACTCGGAAAAGAAAGCGCTTAAATTATTTTTAATATAAGAACATAAGTTAATTCACATGTTAGATAAATTCAAAGAAACTAGGATTTAAGCACCTGTTTTATTAAATAATTGTCATATTCGACAATTATAAGCACATACCTATTATTCAAAGATGAGTTTTCTTCAATTTAAATAACATGACAAAACAATTCAAACTAGAGATGTTTACTTAAATGTGTCAAATAATTCGAAATTAAATTTATTTTTAAAATAAGTTATAGAAACCGTTCGCAATAATTATGCATCTGAGAAATACAGAATAATACATAAATATTTTGCTTATTTTTAAATGATCATAAACATGGAATTTCAATTAAACTTTGTTTCAATAAACACATGTAAACAATTCTCTAAAGCAAACACTTTCAAATAGTTCAATTGCTATTAAGTTAATTTAAACAAATAAGGAATTTTCAATAAAAAGTCATGTCCCTTTAGTACGCTTTATCAATTATTTTTCAGTCATTTATTTCCAATTTATTCAAAATTCCCAGATGCCAACAAATATTCTCGACGATATTGAGCCAGAAAAATTATTCATATCATAAATTTATTTCTGCCAAATAAAGTTTAATGTTTCGTTCGCGACATTTAAATTTTTAATTTAGTAAAGGTAGATAAATGTTTCTCTGGTAGATAAAAATTGGAAAACTATATTAAATTTCCTTCTTAATTTCTAATGTATACAGCTAGAAATTGTAAATTTCAGTATATAGAAATTGCTTTAAGAAATTAAGAGAAATTAAATAATTCTTGGGAAAAATTTTTAAGTACAAAATAAGTATAGATATTTTCCCTCTGTAACTTAAAAAAGTAATGTTAAATATAATTTATAAATTTTTATTAAATAAATGCTTTTTTGTTGTTCTACTGTGTAATTAAATGAAAATATGTTTCAAGAATCAGTAGTTTGTTCATTATTAACTCCAGCAATCAATTAATATCCCTTATTTTAAAGCATTTTGGCACTAAGTAAAACACTAAATTAAAATTAACTAAATTATATCTAAAAGTCTGTATAATTTTTTTTAATTATATAATTTTTTCTATTACTCTTTAAATATAACAATATTTAACATTTTCGAAAATTTCAATCCCCAAAAGTAGGAATTGAAATTAATAGTGCAGACATTATTCGAGAAATATATGAACGAAAAATTCATGAATTTATTATGTCATGATATTAATTACTAAATAATTATTTCCGACATCTCTTCATTTAAGATTGCTCAATGAAAAGAAAAGATAATTATGATAGTTAAGTTTAATTAATATACCTTATATTCTTCAAAAACAACTACAAAAAGTTAAGATAAAGATGTATATTACAAATGCACACAAATCATTAAATTATTTCCTACTCTATAAAGTAATCGAATTTTAATGATTCATGAATTAAAATCAAAGTATAAGTTAATTATTGTATTATAATGCACACAAAATTCATAATTTTTTTGTTATCATCAAATTGAAAAAAGTACATTACATCTATTTTGAAGCAAACATCATGTACAAGCATTTTTACACAGAAAAAATTCTAAATACTGTAATTAATATTGTAATCTCCAAATCTTTAAAAAGATTTAGAATTTAAAAGCAAGAATATTAAATGCATTTAAAAATGATTCGAAACTTTCGAATTCTTAATCAATACAAAGCAGTTAAATAATTTTAACTCAACATTTAAAAAATAATTTAATAGACATTCAATGTGAAAGTGTTTGCTAAAATGTATTAAACTTTTATTGTGTGCATTAGATAATAATTTAATTTCAAAATAAACGTACCAATATAACTTATAAAGACCAATTACAAAATTATTTTCCAATGTAATCATATATTTTCACGTGGTAACAGAAACGCTTTCGTCTTCATTATAGAGCCTACTAAAATTATACAGTAATGAGTAACATTTGCTTGATTTTTGAACTCTCGATTTTTTTTCATTATTTTTCAAGAATTCAAGCATACTCTATTCTATATGAAGTGCAATACACTTTATTTTTTAACATCATCGTGGTAATTGAAACGCAAACATGTATATGCATTAGGATTTGTTCGCATTTTTGAGAATTTTTTTTTATGATACATAGTACCGCCATGAAATATTAAAATTAGTTTCATTTTTGTTAAAGTTTAAAAATTAAATAAAAAAACATTTAATTTTTAATGCTTTTCAAAGAGTGAATAATGCGATTTTAGATCTCTTACCGAAAAAAGTTGAATCCACTGACTGTAAAGGATTCAATTTGGAATGAAGTCATAATTAGTAAGTTTTGACATTTTAATGGTTAACAGAAAGAAGCAAGTCTTGAAAATTCATATTTTAAAATTATCCATTAGGAATGAATAAATAAAATGAATGTGTTAGTTGTTTAATTAAATTAAAAGTAAATTTGTGGTGAAACACATTTATGCATTTATTTAATTAATTAAATAGCTTTTAGACTTTATGAGTAAATGAAAAATTTATCACTACAGCAGTTTCTCAGATAAAGTATTTACAGTCAGTGAAGATTAATAATTATTCTTCACTGACTGTAGTGAAGATTAATAATTATTCTTCACTGACTGTAGTGAAGATTAATAATTAATCTTTACTGACTGTAGTGAAGATTAATAATTAATCTTTACTGACTGTAGTGAAGATTAATAATTAATCTTTACTGACTGTAGTGAAGATTAATAATTAATTTTCACTGACTGTGTCACTGTTTGCCACAGTGAGGAGGCTATCTATACAAGACTAATTTAACTAGAACTGACAGTTTAAAATGTATGCTGAACTACTACAATACTAGAATCGAACCCATGAGTTGTTAAGTTGAAGAATAAACCTCTAACGACTCAGCTAATTATTGAAGAAATAATAATAAGTTTATATTCCTCTCTCAAAATATCTTTCATTATTAATGGAATTATTTAATGTTTCAATTTTTGAAATTAATTTTAATGTAGAATTAATTTGATAGATCTTAAAAATTATGTGGGAAAAATTCGTTTTTATACGATTTAAATACGGTTTTCTTAAGAAAGCATGTATCAAATGAAAATAAATTCAAATATATAGAACTGTATCAGTATACACTTAATTATTTAATAAGCATAATACTCAAAAAAAAGTGTAATTCCATGTATGCAAATACAGTAAGGTAATAAAATTGTTTTCCCAGCGGAAACTTACAAAAGGCATTTAATTCATGGGTTAGAGTCCTATCTTGCGTATGAATGTTTGTCATAGTTCGGAATCCATTTTAAACTGTAAGTCCCGGAGTAATTAGCCCTTTTGTGCGAAAAATGACCGTTGAATGAGAAACAAATGAAAAGGGATTTGTATTGAAAGACGTACAACCGAGATTTTTAAAAATAGCTTTAGTATAATAATTTGTGATCACTTAACGATCATTTTTTTACACACAAAAACTGGTTGCACAAGAATTTATAGTTTAAAATAGATTCCGAATCTCTACAAACATCGGGTTTGTGGTGGTATGGCGCGGACAACGCTACTCGCCTCCGTGACTTGGTTCACAGGTGCCCGCTGGGTAACGCAAATGAGTAGCAGTTTTTGGCCTTGTGTTGTGGCATAGGGTTCAACCCTCAAGTGCCCCCGTTGGAAAAAAAAACATTCAATCCATAGGCGGGTATCAAACCCATGATCTATTAATCCGAAGGTCAGTGCACTACTCATTTACATAAGACATAATATGTAAAAGACATAAATAGTAAACATAAGACCAAATGCATAAGATATAAATGGAAAAGTATAAATACATTAAATGCATCACTTCATAGATTAAATTTCGTACAATTTATTAAAAAAGGAAATTTTAAATTATAAATTTATACTATAAAAATCTCTATAGTTTTATTTCCATAAATTATAAAGCTACAAAATGAATTGGGAAGCCAAAAACCATGTTTTTCACATAAAGAATTTTTAAAAATATTCACTACCTTAAAATGATATTTTTTCATTTTGAAATTTTTAATATGTGGACAATTGTTTACAATATAAAATTTTTTAAAGTAAAAAATATACAGATTAAAATGAAATATGAGTTATACAATATGATGATCAGTGGAAATTAAAAGTATTTTCCTGAATTGTCCATTTTAGTTTCAGAATGGCAGTTTATAATGTAAGAGTCAATAATACCATACGTCAAAATAATTTTTAACTGAATCTGTCAACTTATAATAACATTCAATATCCTTTCAGATACAGAAGCTTTTATAAAGGATAATTCGATTATTTTCTCAGATAAAATTTAAATATCATATTTAATTTTTTTTAAAAATAATATCTTTTCTGTTTTGAAATTCTTGATTATCAAATCGAAGTACATTTATGAATTAAATATTTTTATTATTAAATTTTTTCATTGTATATATATATATATATATATATATATATATATATATATATATATATATATATATATATATATATATATATATATATATATATATATTACTTTTAAAATCATTAAGCTTCATCGAATTACCCATAACAATTAACAATTTATAAATAAAAATTATGATACTAAAATTTAAAATTTCGTCTAAATCAGCTATTACTTATTCAAAGATTTTAAGAATAAAATTTAATTATCATAATTCCACATTATAAGCAAGAATATTTATTAGATAATTTATCTTTAAAATTTTACAAAGTATATTCTTATTAATGCAGTTTCTTAAAATATTTACTTTAAAATACATTTATAATACAATGAACATATTTTATTCATGTAAATGAATATATATATATATATATATATATATATATATATATATATATATATATATATATATATATATATATATATATATATATATATATATATTAATATAGAGAAAATACATATATAAATATAAGGTAATAAATACAATGCTAAAAATATAATGTTGTAACTACAATGCATAATAGGAAATCTAGCCAGCGCAAAAGCAGCTAAAGAAAGATTTGCCTAGATAAATAAGATAAAACATGAAGAAAAGTAAAATCAGAAATATAAAATTGGAAAGATACTAAAGTATATGAAGCAAAAGACAAGAAGGCATAGGGACCATGTCTTCATCAGGAGGGAGATGGTCAACTATGCAAAAATGAACACTCTTTTCTGACATGCTCGAATTTTCAACAATTTAAAATTTGAAGATATTTCTAAAACTATTTACCCTGAAGAACTTTCTCTAATTAAAACTAATTTATGTGAAACTAAAACAGAATTTCTGGATTTATTTATCACTATTGATAATTCCACTACATATATACTTCTTTTATCAATATCCTTTTGCTTTTCGATACATAGATGATTTCATTATTTTCAACAATTTAAAATTTGAAGATATTTCTAAAACTATTTACCCTGAAGAACTTTCTCTAATTAAAACTAATTTATGTGAAACTAAAACAGAATTTCTGGATTTATTTATCACTATTGATAATTCCACTACATATATAGACATTTTCGACAAAACTAAACAATTTAATTTTCATGTTAATAAGTTAATTTCTTGAAACTCCAATATTTCTTTAAAAATATACAGAAACATTATAATTAATGAGCTTAATCGCATTTATATAATCTGTAACAATTATGAATATACTAAAAATCAAATTAAACGCTTAATATCTCACCTAAAAAATAACAATATTCCAATTAATTTTATTTTAAAATATGTAGGAAGTAGGGAATCGCTTGTAAGATTGAAGTAATGCGTAGTTTTTATAACTACAGAAGGGCCACCCAAGCATTGAAGTTCTTACAAGAATCCTGAAAATACCTACATATATACACTTTATTTTATACATAACTAAAACTTAAATCCTCTTTAATACGCTTTAACTTTGTAAACCACTTTAACTTTTTGAATTTAATTACTTCTGGCAATATTTCTTCATTCTAATTTCAAATTTACTTTTGGCAACTTCCTACTATTCTCATATATAAATTCAATCTGATTTACTGGCTTTTGTATTTTGTATTTTCTACTGTATGTATTTTTTTACTGTATGTATTTTTCTACTATTGTGAGTATTTTTCTACTAATGTGAGTATTTTCATCTATAGTGAGTATTTTTATTCTTCTGCATATATATTTATCTTTTCTACATATATATTTAGTCTAATTTTTAATTAAGTTCTTTTTTATATGAACACTCTTCGGGGGAATTGCTCGAAGATTTTTAGACATTTGTCCTTCGAGCATGTCAGAAAAGAGTGTTCATTTTTGCATAGTTGACCATCTCCCTCCTGATGAAGACATGGTCCCTATGCCTTCTTGTCTTTTGCTTCATATACTTTAGTATCTTTCCAATTTTATATTTCTGATTTTACTTTTCTTCATGTTTTATCTTATATATATATATATATATATATATATATTACTATTTTTCCATATTTTTGTAGGTGATAAAAATTCATAAATGTTCATTGTATTTGTATATAAATTCATTATTTATGTGAATAATAAAAATATTTTAGGTACAAGAATGCAAAATATTTCATACTTAACGTAACAACAGCCTTGTGTATTATCAATATTAAGCCAAGAAAATATTAAAAAAATTTAAAGGACCATGGTCCACAATAAAAATGCCATTTTCAACATACCCAATGTCAAATTTAACAAATATACTAAATTCAACAATCATGATGTTCAACGAAGATATTCAAAACTATCAACTTAGCAGATTAGGAAACTTTGAATTCATATATTGTCATACTTAGAGTTATAAAAGTTTTCTATTTTAAAAAATTTGTCATTTTGAAACTAAGCATTCATTCTATTCGATTTCAAAAGTTTTTAATGAAAATTAAGAGGTTTGGTTTGTCACTTAACGGTCATTTTTTGCACATACAAGGTTAGTTAGGCCGAGACCTATATGGCTTAAAGGGGGTTCCGAACCACCGCAAACATCCAAGCGCAAAGAGGGATTCAAACCCACGATCTGTTAAACCGAAGGCAAGAGCGCTAACCATTCGGCTACCAACTCGACGAAAATGGAGACTTGTATATATTATGCTTACAAAAAAAGACAAGGTTAAGACATTTTTACTTCAATGAACACTATACGTTGCATATTTATCTTATTTAGTGAAAATCATGAGCTTCTGCTATTACAATATACTGCTATAATTGTCGTTATGCAGAAAAGCATCATCATGCCGAATAAGTACACATTATTTTTAAAATTAGATGAAGCAGAACTTGTAGACTATATTTTAATCTCTATCTATAAATTTTATTCTCTCAAAATGTTTTTAATTGAAATTCGGTACTAATGAAATTCTGCCTTGATTTTTTTAAAGCAAATGTTATCTAAAACCGGTAAACATAATTCTAATTACATGACTAGTTTGTTAAAATGAAATCTCATTAAAATCCTCAATTATAAAAAAACTAATTTTTCTGTCTGTCATATGAAATCAATTATTATTGTAAACAGTATGTTGTTTCTAATTTTCCTGAATTCGTCGTATGCGAGTGAATATGAATATCGATTTTAAATTACAAGTATACCATAATACTCTTTTATCGTCACTTTCATTACAAAATAAACATTTACATAATGTATAGTATGAACTTCTATTACGAATTCCAAAATATACATTTTCAAGCATTTTCTCGTCACAATATGTGTGTAATATTAGCATTAACTTCAGTGTCTATTAATCAAACAAATATTTCATCACCTTGTTAATCTTTATAAAATAATTATATAAACTTCGAAAAGTATTAATTCAATAAGGATTTTATTGAACACCAATTTGTAAATGTACACCTTCTCACAAATTCCTTAATACTCGTATTAACGGAAATGTTGGATTACAGAATAATTAATTTAATGTGCAAAGATTGCTTAAAACGTCTAAATTCAAAGAATAATTTCGTTTGAAATTCTTTCAAATTTCAAATTGCGATTTTTACTATTGTATTTAATATTTTTGATAAATGTATTTTTAACTAAATCGAAGAATTTTTGTTTGAGAAAAAACTTACTTTTGCATGCAATAGCTAAGAAAATAAAAGTTAATATTTCATATGATTATCTTATATTATAGTGTTGATCTCTATTTATAACAGTTTTATATTTTTTATAATTTGTTTGAAATAGCGTCCGTTCATAAAAATTTTTACTCTTAAATAAGAACATTATGCATTGAATTATGCATTGTTGAATATTGTTATGTAAGAAATAACATTTATATAGAGTCAAATATTTATAAATTCATTAATTCTGCAAAGTTAAAATAATCTCAGCTTATTTGATATTAAAAAGGAAAACACAAGATACATTTAGATAAATCAAAATATTATTTATTATACGCAGCAAATTTTTTGGTAAAATAGGTTAAAAATATTTTTTATCATATTTAAAGAAAAATAAAAAAAACTGATATCTAGTGCTTCGATAAATTCTTCATTATTACTGTTACTGTTATGCTATGAATTTTATTCCAATTAAAGATTCTTGTCGTAAAAGGTTTCATTTCTGCATTTGATATGTAACTTCATAATTTTATTGTAGCCTAATAATTTAGTGATTAAATCAGAATTAGTTTTATTAATTAAAAATCTTCCATACTTAGCACGATATCTGCATGCAAATTTAAGTAAATTTTAAATGCAAATTATTAAATTATTTTAAATGCAAATTAATTCTTAGTAAATTTTAAATGCTTCATTATTGTCTAGTGTTCAACTCTTTATACCAGAGAACAGAAAAAAAAGAGAAATTTTTGTATGAAGCACAGAAAAAATAACAATTAGTATAACTCCTTACTTTTTATTCGTATGGAAGACTATGTGTGGATCATAAAGTAAATCGGATCTTATAAGAAATAATTTGTAATTGCTGCAAATCAAAGACATAATTTTTAACAATTATTGCTGAAAAATATTTAGATTTATGTCTGTAAGGTAAGAAAAACTACCAGCAATAATCATAAAATCTTCAGAAAAGGTATGTAAAAGTGGGTAGTTTTCCATTTTACCCCTACTTCTGGTAATCGCCAGTAACGAATAGAAAATAACCATAAATTATTTTCATAAATAACCCATTTGCATCATGTAAACGTTTGCGTTTTCAGAAAATACTGAAAATAATACAAACATTTTGTTTACATTTTATAAATTAAACAATAAAACTTATTTAATCGCCAATGTTTATTTCTGTCGAAAACTGTTTAGCAATCACATCGGTGATAAATTGCGTTAGTATAATGTAAAAGTACCTTTTTTTCAACGAGACAAAACTGAATCTTGCTGTATTTAGTTGTTTTTGCCCTCAATGATTTATGACCGTAATGCATTTTGTAACCGACATCACTAAGCAATTTTTTGCACCAAATAGCTTTTTGTTTGTACAGCATTTAGCTTGTTTACCATTATTTATTACTTTTTAGTCAATTTTTGCACCAAATATATTCGATTTAAAATATATTAAATTTAAAATAAAAATTTGAGACACTGAAATCATAACTACGTCATATTATTTTCGCTTCTCCATAAAAACATGCTATTTCTTTAGGATCAAATGCGTGGAATATAATGGAATAAGTTTTCTGGCCCTATATCAATAAAACAAATATATTTGATAAATTACTTTTTATTATTTGAATCCAACAATAATCGCACATATCACGATTTTCATCTAAATAACAAATAACAATTCGCAAAATCTAATATTAAAATTTAATCACTAAACATTTTTTGCAACTTTATAATTATAAAAATTATTACGAATTTAAAGTTTTATGTAAAAATTATTGCGAGAAAAGAGCACACAAGAAAAATATTTATATATAGGTCGAAAGTATTCTATTCAATACCAACAATAATGATTTTATGCGATAACAAAAAAGTTAATAACATTTTTAAAATGAGTGTTTTCTACAAGTAACTTAGATCTAACACAAAGAGTTAAATCGAAGCTTAAATCTTAAAATGGATTAAACTTTAGAAACTAACATAAAAAGTTTTGGTCATAATACTTTCCGAAAACAAATAATTGTAAATCTTAGTCAAATAAATTTTCATTTGTGATCTCAGAATGACAAATAAATCAAACCCGAAAAAAATGCATTAACACTAACAAAACAGCTATTTATTTTGAGCTTACAACCTTATACTTAAAATGTTATGAACATATGGTACAGAGTTCAAAAACAAACAGTATTTTTTTGTCCATATCATTCGAGTTGATGAATGAGAAGTTTTAAATTAGGATGTCAATAGCCGAAATTATACAGCAAAAACTTCTGGATAACATCAATAAAATTGTTGTATTACTCTTGTAGTTGATGTCCTTTTATTAAAAATGAATTTTATAATTTTGTGACTTTCTATTCAGCCAAATAAATTACGAGGTACTAACTATTTTTAACATACTTAACATATAATAACAGAATTTACTATTTTTGATGCATTGATAACTTTAATTTTTATATAGGCATTTCCTTAAATGTCTTAATTCTAAATAAATTACACACACATACACAAAATTCATTAGAAATTTATATAATTTCAATAGTTTTTTGCCTCAGCAAACATATACAAAAGTATCATACAGTACATAACAAAAATATACAATATAGTAACAAATTATTACATATAACAGTACGCGGAGCACTGTTAAATAATTCTAAAAATATATTATTCTTTTTTTAAAAATTGTTTTTCTTCCTTGAAATTGTTACATAAACTCAAAATATCAAAACAACTCAAAAAAAATTGATGTATATTTCTAGTTTCATATGAAATAAAGTTATGAAATTTTTAGACTTAATAGTGTGCATGGCAGGATTTCTAACTGTAAAGATAATTTGATGATAACGAGATATATAGAACTCTAAATTTTTTTTTATTTTGAAATAACAATGGAATAAATATTCTTGCAAAAGAAATTGTTTATAAGCATTTCCCCAAAATAAGAGCTGTCTTTTAACATAATTGTCATACAGAACAAATTTATGTTTTTCAAGTTAGACATTATTTTGATTCGATATAGCATTATCACGAATAATCATTTGTGTTAATTACAGGACATCGTAATATATTACACATCTATTTACACATATAACAATAAAAAAGCATATATATTATAATACAAACACTAAGAATAATCAGTATTTTTATTTTAAGGCTCTGTTTTGTTAGAAGTAAAATATTTTATCGCTAACGGGTGCACAATTACTCAAATTAGATCTTCGACATCTATGTTATAGCCTAAATATTGTACTCGTGTGTGTGCGTGTAATCAACTATACTTACGATATCTTTCCCTTGTATAACAAATATTCTTCGTTTTATACTGTCATACTTGTCTTATTTTATACTGTTAATCGATAATATAACAGTTTAAACATTGTGCAAAACCTTTAGTCTAGAATCGAAGTATGAACCACTGACTAGGAAATGTGGAACGCTCCTTACAAGCGAGGCTTTTGTGCAAACTAATTCCTTAAATTATTTGTTCATTTCCAAAGTGAGATTTATATGCTTTTGCCGTTCAAGAAAAAAAAAAGACTTTAACTCTATTTTCATTTTTCTATAATATTTTCTTTTTTTAAAACTTGATAGTTATTGAATGACACTTCACAAGTATTTTATCTTTTGTGAACAAATAAAACTACTAAAATTTGAAGACAAATGAGACATCGCAATTTTATTTCTAAATTCATAAAACTATCATGAGGAATATACTAATTATTCCTGAAAAAAATTATTAAAATTGAGATGGTAGATTGTTAAAATGAGAAACAAATCTACCCTTTTCAAATTTATACAAAAATACCATACATTTGTTTATCGGTTTATGTTCAAGTAACTAATTTTTGCAATAAAATTATACGATTACAATTTACAGGAAATTTTTTTACTTTATAAATCCTATCTCATTTATAAAATTACGCATTTATCTTCAAGTAAAACGTGTTTGTACACATAAATACTTTCTGACATAAAGCGTTCAATAGAATACCATTTCAGTTATTGTATAGCGCAATGAATGAGTTCATAGTTTATTGTTTAATTAATAAAAGATAACTCAATTCGCTTCCAAGTTAATAACAGGTATCGTCATTGTAAACACTATGTAATTGCTAGTAATGACATGCTAGAACTTCAACTGTGTGGTGTGTTGCCACCTTCCGCAACAATCTATCTCTTGTATGCGAGGCCTTCCATTCTTAAAGAAGTAATGTCTTGTTTTAACCAGTTAACAAAACAACTCATTTGCATGCGTAGACCAGCAGTTTCAAATGGCCATTCCCAATGATTTATCACCATCGCCTTATCTAATATTAACCGGTAGGTTTGATTGATGGGATGCGTGTCATTTCCATGCCGAGTGACTGATTGATGGCATCGTTTATTTCAAATGTGATTGTGCTCGTTAAAGTCCTCCTTCGTGATCCAACTGTTAAGAAGAACGGCTTCTGGATTCAGATGTCTTCATTGCCAATCAACGCTTGTTTTGTTAATTGTTAGCTTGACAGACTTCTTGCTGGACCATAGACTTCCGGTATTTACTTCGCGCCAGCATCTTCCTGTGTTTTATAGCTAGTAAAAACCTAAATTTTCAGCTGGAAAACAATTTGTAGTAATCTTGGAAATTTACTCTGCAGCACTTGTTAAGAATTTGAAGAATATACTGTGCGTGAGTTTAGTTTGAGTTGACTGATTTTAGAACAATTTAACATAGCTTGAAGTTAATTTTATAGTTCCCACTAAGCAGCAAGTTTTTATGGTCATTTCGTGTACTGTCGTTTCAGCATTTTTTGATTGCTAAAACTAAATTTATTTAAATTTCTGGTTTTTTATAGGGATTCCATAAATGAAATCCATTTAATTTGATTGTAATTGTAAATTAAAAAGTTATGTCCAAAATGTATTAATGTATGATAGCCTAGTAATACAGTGTGTCAAGTATAATGCTTGATGATGTCATCAATTATATATTTAAGAGTTTTTCCCAGATTAAATGTAAAGGACTTGACACATTTGGGTTCTGAAGAGTAATAAATTTTCAACTAAATGTGCATTTTGGTTCCACTATATGTTTATAAATAATTATAAAGCAATTTTATTTTCCCTCAAAGGCAAATTAATTATTGCGAATGTGTTTTTTTAAAGCTCCTGAAAAGCTAAATTATGTATTTTTCACAAAGAGTATGAGCAGCGGAGAACATCAAATTTTTGTACCAAGATTTCTGAATTACAGGACAAATATTCACGTAAAATATCGGAAATTTTAAACATTTTGTTAGTAAAAATCGATTTACAAGGCACATGAAATCTTATTTTGAAAATTGATAAAAATTCGCCATAAGCTACATGATATTCAAAATATTTTTCTCATAATTCTCCTTCAGATATTCTTCAAAGTCTAAAGTCATAATCTAATAATTAATTTATGGGTTTAAGGAAACAAGATTCGTTTAATATAACACAAGATGCAATTGCCGTTTAATTTAACACAAAATGCCATTGCCGTTTAATATAACACAAGATGATATTGCCATTTAATATAACACAGGATGCTATTGCCGTTTAATATAACACAGGATGCTATTGCCGTTTAATATAACACAAGATGCTATTGCCATTTAATATAAAACAAAATGATATTTCCGTTTAATATAACACAAGATGCTATTGCCGTTTAATATGACACAAGATGCTATTGCCGTTTAATATAACACAAGATTCAATTGCCGTTTAATATAACACAAAATGCCATTGCCGTTTAATATAACACAAGATGATATTGCCATTTAATATAACACAGGATGCTATTGCCGTTTAATATAACACAGGATGTTATTGCCGTTTAATATAACACAAGATGCTATTGCCGTTTAATATAACACAAGATGCTATTGCCGTTTAATATAACACAAAATGCTATTGCCGTTTAATATAACACAAGATGCTATTGCCATTTAATATAAAACAAAATGATATTTCCGTTTAATATCACACAAGATGCTATTGCCGTTTAATATGACACAAGATGCTATTGCCGTTTAATATAACACAAGATGATATTGCCATTTAATGTAACACAGGATGCTATTGCCGTTTAATATAACACAGGATGCTATTGCCGTTTAATATAACACAAGATGCTATTGCCGTTTAATATAACACAAGATGCTATTGTCATTTAATATAAAACAAAATGCTATTGCCGTTTAATATAGCACAAAATTCCATTGCCGTTTAATATAACACAAGATGCTATTGCCGTTTAATATAACACAAGATGCTATTGCCGTTTAATATAACACAAGATGCTATTACCATTTAATGTAAAACAAAATGATATTACCGTTTAATATAACACGAGATGCTATTGCCGTTTAATATAACACAAGATGCTATTGCCGTTTAGTATAACACAAAGTGGTATTGCCGTTTAATATAACACAAAGTGGTATTGCCGTTTAATTTAACACAAAATGCTATTGCCGTTTAATATAAAACAAAATGCTATTGCCGTTTAATATAAAACAAAATGCTATTGCCGTTTAATATAGCACAAAATTCCATTGCCGTTTAATATAACACAAGATGCTATTGCCGTTTAATATAACACAAGATGCTATTGCCGTTTAATATAACACAAGATGCTATTACCATTTAATGTAAAACAAAATGATATTACCGTTTAATATAACACGAGATGCTATTGCCGTTTAATATAACACAAGATGCTATTGCCGTTTAGTATAACACAAAGTGGTATTGCCGTTTAATATAACACAAAGTGGTATTGCCGTTTAATTTAACACAAAACGCTATTGCCGTTTAATGTAATACAAAATGCTATTACCGTTTAATATAACACAAAATGCTATAGGCATTTAATGGCTATAACAACATAATACAAAATGTTATTGGCGTTTAAAGTAACACATTATTCAAAACTATACTATTAAGTATTAGCACATAAATTTTAACTTACATTCTTTTAAAAAACAGGCAAAATTACTATTGTCTAAATACTTTAACGTTGTGGGAATCCTTCATTATCAAAGAAATGCACATAAGAAAAGTATAGATCATATTTTCTTACCAGCATAAATCTAAAAAAACGGCTTTTTCATTCCTAATTATACTGAGTTAAATGAACAATTCTATAACAAAGTGTTATACGAAATAATATATAACCTGATTTTAATTTATCTTGAAATGATTTCAAGATTTCGTCTTTCTGATTAGAAAGACACTAACTTCAAAACACATTCTACTAAACTGCGTCTTTGTGCTTTAATGTGGTATTTAGATCAACAGCTCTCAGAAGTATTCTTTAGATCACTGTTTACTAACTAAAACTATACGCGATTCATATTTATATCTAGCACAATCATGTCACGAAAATTTAATTACTTTTAAAGTTCAAATGATATGAAATATGTTTAAGATATTATCCTATACAGAGTAAAATAATACATAAAACTTGAGTTAAGAAGAAACTTTCCTAAAATTTAAAATACGCGAAATCAGGTAATTATGGTATTAACAATGTATATATTTTGTGTGTTTGTCATGTAATCTTGTACGAAACAATGCTTCTAGAAAGGTTACTCGCTTCAATAATATAATTTTAGACAAAGTTTTCCACAAACATTTTTTCAGCAAATTAATTTTTTTTTATCATAACAGTAACATATTAAAAAGTAAAAAAGAAAGCATCAGAAAGAGTCATTAATTTCCAAGTGTGAGTATATCCTTTTTATATATATATTTTTTTAAAACTGTCTCACAATTTAAGAGTTAGGTATATAAAAAATTCTTCATTAATTTTTAAATGTTTCACTTTTTATTATTCACCATTGCTAAATTCATAACTGTTCAATTTGCAAAACTGACTTTGACCCTTTAAATCGTTGAAGAAAATTAGTGAAACAGTAAAGAATTCTGAATAGCAAGCTCAAATCCAAGCATATGAATGGATATGGTGTTAAACACATCTCATTAATAACTTGGGATTATAAATCAGAAAAACTACGCATTATTTAATTTATATTTGGTAACGTTACAACAAAATCATTAAAAAGTGTTCATATAGTGACAATGGTCCAAGCAAAAATGCAGTCACATATTAATTACACTGTTATATAGAGTTTAGTGATTTTATTAGAGATTAATCAATAGTGGCAGAATTGATATTAATACGATTATTTTTTTATTCGTTGTATTGAGTTACCGTAATACAGAACTGAATATTATCATTAGCTTTTCGGATTCATTTATTGTTACTTTCAGTCCATGTATAATTCATAAGCATGGGACTTGTGTTTAATTCATGGAAAAGAAGGAAAGATGGGCGTCTTTCTCCTTTCCCATTCTTTTCTCGCAATTCTTCAATCAAAGTTTCGAGCACTAAAACCACCCATTTCTCCACCACCCTTCGTGAAAGCTACTTAAGTGCCGAGGGAATAGGAGGAGCAGGGGTTAATCCAACACACACAAACCACTGCATCGCCGGCACGCAAGGCCCTGTCTGCAGAAACTTCCCGAACTGACACCTACCACACGCAATTCGGAAAAAAGCAACAGAGAACAAAATGGTTGAAACAAATGGCAATTCTGGCTCTCTTATATATCGAATGCGTACGGAAAAAAAGAAAAAAAAAAAGATTTTCACCGGCAACAAAACGCGTGTCACTTTGTGCCAAACCTGATGTCTTTTGTTCTTCGTAGGCGGTTTAGAAATATCAGCGGTTGACAACGAGCTGAAAGAATTTCCGTGCTAACTTCTTCTCCAGAGAGAAACAAAAAGGAATAAAAAAAGTTTGTGAGTGACAAAACTGAGTGTCAGATTTTTGTTCTGGCTACCGAACAGGAGATTTTGGCACAATTGGCGATGGGGAGAAGAAAATTAGAGAGTTCTTGCAACTGGAAGCTTGGTCCTGGAAATTTCGTAGGTGTGGCCTCAACCGTCTAGGTGATGACATAAAAAGAATCCTAAATGTAACAATCCAATAACTAATTCTGAATGGCAACACATGAATTTATAATCAAAATCCCCTCATTTAATCCCTCTCTCCATCTCTTTTAAGGAAAATAAAACGTATAAAGAATTATTACAATAAATATATTTCTGTAAATGAATCGTTCCATTCATTTCAAAACATTTGGTACTTCCCATTCGAATAATTTAATTTGGATATCAGAAATATTTTGCGGGGTTTTCTGCAAAAATGCTCGTTATTATTTTTCAGAGAGTTCAATACAGATATTATATCAAGGGACAGTCAATATAATAACTTTTGTTTGTAATAATAGCAATAATTTATCTTTTTCCAAGTTAACGTGATGAGAATAAGTGATTATTACCTTGAAGGGCTCGAGATATCGTAAAATTTTCGTTCCTTTATTTAATCATCAATGAAAAAAATTAAGTTTCAAGAAGTGGTTAGTACTGCAATAATAAAAAATATTGCAATAGCACTATATCAAAAATTAAACACAGGCATTTATGAGAAATTTAAGAATCTATGCAAATAATATATACTTCTATAATACATACTACGAATAATATATACTTCTATTATATATTATTCAAACCAAAAAAAACATTACTTTTTATTATGCATTATAATTCATTAAAATAAGTGAGAGGAAAGAGTTATAATTCATTGAAATAAGTGATTTATCTAAAACAGTTGCTGATGTTTGAACAGTTTTTAATCCAACAGCTTATATAACGCGTAATTCATTTGGAAGTGGCAGTCTCTTTACTGATAAATAGAGTTTCAGGTGTTAACCAATCCCACCTGGAGCTAAACAATGGAACTTTTAAAAAAATTAGAATCTTTAAATACTTTAACTACACGCGTTTCACTTAATCTTGACTCCACCCAGAAAAATTCTAAAGACGCCCTTGTCAATAAATGAAATGAAAGGAATTTTTAATAAATGCATATTCTATCAGTCTTGCAGACAAATCTTAATAAATACATTAAATTTTTAAAAAATAAATATTATAGTTTTAACGAACACTTTAACCTTCAACAAAATTTCCATAAAAATCTAAATAAATGTAAAAATACGTAAAAAGAAAAAAATTAATTAACATTTTGTCATGTTAACCACAGCATTTTAGAGAGAATGTAAGAAATTCAATATCATTTAAAAATCTGTAATCAGAACAAACGTTTCCAACTTTTAAAATCTGATGGTTAAAATATTAATATAAAAGACGGCAACAAAATACATACTTATTTTATCGCATCAAAGTTATATCAATCATTCATATACATTTAAAAAAAATTAGCTATAATTGTTGACTTTGGCAAATATTAAGCTACTTGTAAATATGCACGTAGCTTAGAATTGGCCAAAGCCAATAATTAATGTATACTTTTAATTTAAATCTGCATTAAAAATAGTAATGATGATTAAAAATTTATTTTTGTTAATTTTCTTTCATTGATAAAAGAAAATATATGGCAACAATTATTAATGCATAAAACACATAGATATGAGTACTTGAATCTACATTTGCTGTTTTATCACACATTAACTACTTTCAGTTTCGAAAATGTTAGATAGTCCCAAACCGGCTAACAATCCAATCAACACTAGCATTTGTTTCGACCATGCATTTCCTAACGCGTAAGTTGTCTTCCGAAAGGGCTTTTCATAGATAGTGCGTCTCATTCCGTTTTACAAAGGAGAAAACCCGGAAAATTCTCAAGCATCCACCACAGAAACAAATATCCATTTACCGTTGTTCAACAGTTGATGAAATCGAAACACACCGCTCTGAGAAGCACTGTTTTACTACGGTGAGCCTCAGCTGCATTTATTTGCTGAGACGGAACCTGAATGGCATTCATTCCATAAAAATTAAGGTACATGTGAAGAATAAAGTAGGTAAATTTGCAAAAATTATCGCATAAAGCCACATTTTGCGCCAATCGTATAAAAACCGGTTATGCCCGTCGTTTCAATGTATGACGCGTCATCACATAATTTAGAGAAATACCTCCACCAAAATTAAATACCACACTTTTCTTCTATTATCACATTTGTCGATAGATAAAGTCAAGTGAATTTCTGTGCAACCAGATTCTCAAAAACGTGCCGCTAAATTTTAGAAACGTATATAGTAAAAATTAATACGCTATTTTTATTAGAAATAAAGTAATAAAAGTACTGTTGTTTTCTTATAGTAGATATTATAATACTTTATTTTACATTCTCAAAATTTTTATCATAAACTATTTTATATATTGTATTATAGGTAAATAAACAACTTTTAAACTTAAATATTCTTTGTGTAACGCTAAATTTTGAAATCGCCAAAAGTGTACCGCGATTAAGAAAAAAAGGGTTCAAAATTACTGTGTCAAGTAATCTGATAATCTTTATCTTTACTTTAACCAAAAATGCATACAATAACTTTAATCAATTTCAATTAAAACAAAAAGTACGAGATTGCAAAATGTGGCACAAGTGCCGTATAATCCATAATTCCAAATTCTGAATTTTTTTGGCGATGAAGAAATGTTGCCAAGATGACGTTCGTGACGTGCGGGATAACGTAAATACTAGAATTACCAAAATGGAATTTTCTGCATAATTCTTATAGGTCTCCATATGTAGGACGTAACAAAAACAAGGTTGCCAGATAATTAAGAAAATCCGCCAATAAATCGCCAATTTCAAAATTTGGCGCATGGATTATACGGCACCTGTGCCCAAAATGTATTCATTGTATCATCATGACGGTCGAAAGAGATGCATTAAATAATAATAAACACTTTAAATAAACCAAATGTAAAAAAAAGTTTAGGTTGAAAATACATAGGAAAAGGTTAGAAGGATACCTTAAAAAATTTTCCTGACTTTGGTTAAAATTAATTGATGCCCAAGAATCTTTCTCCATCTGCCATTCTTACTTTCTTTTGTCGTTGAAAAAAGTTCCAATAGAAAATATTATAACGTACTTACAAGATATATTTTTAGAAGAAAATTACTTTTGTTTTACGAACTTATCATAAGAATTTTTTTAAAAAATTTGTAAGCCTCAAAACATTTAACTGAAACTTAAAAGAACCACGCGTGTAAATTGTTTAAAAATTCCACTTTCAAATGAACTTTATCTCTCAATGTATGCTGTAATACATGGGTTCCCAAACATTTTTTTCTCATGGACCACTTTCAAAGTTTTACTATTTTCGGTAGACCCTCTGCTGCTACATTTCTACTGTATTCTCGAAACTCCTAAAAAATATCACCCTAAATTGGGGGTGTTAAGATAAAAAAATGGTAGCACATTTTCTTTTGTGTACTATTTATTAAAATAATACTTGTACTATTATCTATTGTTCTATTCAATTCTGTGTTTGAACTGAATCTCAAATATTTTTGAGTACCTACCTAATGAATGATCCTACCTGTCTACGTTGATAGGTAAATCCAAGCCACATTTTTGTTCTTTATTATGAAAACCAGAAAATATTTCATGGACCCTCACTTACAGCTTGTCAACCCCTGTTTTCTTTTCACGTCTACGTGGACTCCTGTGTGATCTCCTATGGACACATGGGGATCCACTTGGACCACTTGGGAACCTATGCTGTAATAGTTGTCACGTTTTAAGGTTAACTATTTAAACAGATGCATCAGAAAGAATAAGAACCAGTGAAAACAGAGAATGACATGAACACATTTCTACCACCATGACAGGCGAAAATGGAATGACGCCTCACACCAAGACATCTATTGAAACAACGTGTTTTTAATGAAAACGAAAGCTTAAATTGGAATATAAATTATCAACCCAGAAAATACATAATCTAAATATATTTATTAGCATACCGCTTTAATTGAGCTGAATTAAAATGAATCATAAAAATTTCGGCGGGAATCGTAGAAATAGATTGGCTTACATTGAGTTTTTCCTTGTATCAATTTTCAAAGTTAAGACATAATTATATAGTAAAAAAATTCCTTTACCAAATGCTGCAATTCTAATTATATAATTTACTTAAATATTTGTATGGGCTTTTACATTTCAATTAAATAAAGAATCAACCAATCGCGATTACGCTATTTTTACCATTAGTTATGTTTACATAGCACTTAAAAAAAGATAGTTCATTTAAATTAAGATTCTTATAAATCATTGAAAGTATATTACGTTCGATAATTGGATAGGAATGTCTAACAACTAAACATAAAAGATATATATAGTGTTATTTTCGATATAAAATCCATCATTTCGATAACCACATCACTTGCTTTCTAATGGCATAAAGCCATCATATTTGTCGAGAATACAGAACATTCTGTATGGAACTCTATAGACAGGAGACATGCTTTGAGAGTGATACAATATATATAAGTGACTTGAATTGATGTCTCAATCAGAGTAATTGGATCATTGCATTATTATTAATTAACAA
Organism: Latrodectus hesperus; assembly: GCA_037975125.1. NCBI lineage: Eukaryota > Metazoa > Arthropoda > Arachnida > Araneae > Theridiidae > Latrodectus > Latrodectus hesperus. The sequence goes on along the minus strand of CM075850.1, from coordinate 25,949,582 downwards.
CATGGCGCAACAAGACAGCAATGAGTGTTCCTGCTTGTTTAAATTCGCCTTGACAATGACGACAAGCACGATGCTATTCACGAGGTTGTTTGCTTAACAACTGGCGAGAAGCCGTCAACGTGGTAAGAGGATTACAAACCCATTTGGATGGTCTGTGCAGAACTCCACCATCAGAGTATAAACAGATCTATGGCGTTTCGCGGAATGGCAACTGGTAAATAAAGGGAAATAACATGGTATAATCCTTTCGTTATATTATACATTTCTGTACAGAAAGAGAATTCTATATATAGGTTTTGTTCATTATCTATATTATATGTTCTGTATAAAACCTGGGCATTTTATTTTAAAAGAACGGACTATTATAAATTGAAGCCGGTGTGAATGAAAATGGCAATCAAATGGTGAGCAGATATATACAACCTAATTTAATTTATATAATAGTATCTCATGAACTGATAAGATAAATTTATGAATTAGAAAATAAGGAAATAATATCGAAGATAACATTTACTGCTAATAACTAACTTTTTTTGGGGGGGGATAGAACTGTCATAAAGTAATGCCCAAGAAAGGTATAGAAAAACAGATAATTTCGATACATATTTTATTCATGATTCAGGTAAAATAACACAATTTCCTAATCGAAATATTTCAAAATTTAAAATTTAGCATTTTCTTTCTCTGCTTAAAATTCCACCATTTTTTCGAAGTGATTACAATAACGTTAACGATTCAAAAGGCTGAATTTCAATATTTATATGAAAAGGCTGAACTTGAATCGTGGGTTTGATAGGTGTTTATAATTGGGAATTTTGAATACATTTAAAAATATTCAACACATTTTATACATAAATTATGAAAAACACAGTTTTAAATTTTTTACTTTATCTTCCATTAGAAATAACTCTCATTATACGTATATCAAAATCTAATTATTAATGCCACAAATATTGAAAATCCTGACAAGATTGTTTGATTTTACTGGCTCTTTATCATCACTTTTTATACAAGGCGGCTAATTCGACTTGTTCTGTAATTTCAAGTGGATTCGAACCAATATAAGAAACCACGCATTTACTGGTAACTGAACCTATGAACTGTTGCACTAAATGCCAAAGTTCTAAATATTGAAGGGCCCACAGGGTTTTTAAAGGGATGAATCAAAGCCTTTTGTATTTTTAAGTCATTTGTTCAAGTGCCAGTTTTTGCACATGTAATCGAAATCGACTAAAATTTATGGTTTTAAGTGTACTCCTAACCACGACAGACATGCATACTCGAAGTATTCATCCCTCTCACAAGCTGTAGATGAGAAGGACTGAGCATTCCAGCTAACAGCTCAGAAAATTTTCTTCCCAAATTTTGAGAAAATAAAATCAGTCTTACTAAAATTAATTAAAAATTTATTACACTATAACTACAATATTGATTAAAAATAAATCAGCTAAAATTTCATTGATTTCTCAGTAAAATTATTCACAAAAACATAATTACCTAAGAAAAATCACATGAATCAGCTTTGCTATTGAAATTTCAATATTTATTTAAATATCTCATTAAACTATCATTTTGAAATAAATCATTAGTTGACGATAATTATAAACCAAATACAGCATATATACTCTAACCATTCTAAAATATTTTCCCGATTTGAAATCCTCAATTTCAAAACTTAAAAATTAACCTTGCCGTGAAATTATTTTGAGTTAATTTGGTGTTTTAACATCACTATAAATGATTTTATAAAAATAGATACATATCAAAGAATTAAAAGAAATCAATTAAAGCAAATACTTAATTTCATTTCTTTAAAAAAAAAAAAAAAAAAAAAAAAAAACACCTCAAGAAAATATTTCGTCCCATAAGATTATTCGTAACTATCAATTCCTTTCAAGTTAACTTGTGAAGAAAAATGACCACATTTTCAAGCAGCTAAAAAACTAATTTCTTTACGGCTTCAAAAAAAAATCTTAAAGAATTTCAAACGAAATGCTTTAAAAATGTTCCCACGTTTTAGTTAAGCAATACCTTGGTTGATTCCTAAGTATTAAGAAAAATTTGATCAATAACATTAAAAAACGGTACATGAAACGTATAGTTTCCGGAATAGAGTCAATAGAGAATGTGACGTGTGCCATCTATTTCCGATGCTCCATCCTTCAGGAAGTGGCCAGTTGAAATGAATGGCAGCAGATAGATGAACTAAGTCGCTCTGAAGAGGCCATTGATTTTCTAAAGTGCTGAGTGAGTACAACGCGGATTGAGTCAGATTCATCCACGCACATCTATTCGAGCATTGCCTTCGTAAGTGGTAGAAGACCATTTACTGAATCATGAATTTCTATGGCAAAACCACAAGCTTAGCTACAAGGGTTTGACGAAAGATAGCTGCTGCCATCACAATTTAAAATTTCGGATTAATTTCTCGCCATTTCATATTGATACTTTTCGAATTCTTTCGCATATCATTACTGTGCTAATATCAGATATTTTACATTTAATTTCCTATCTTTTAGTAAATAATTTCATCTCGAAAGAGTTTCGTGTACAGTAGTTCATAAAAATATTTAAATCCACTATCTTTAAGGAAAAAAATATTTTAATAATGTTGAGAGAAGGAATAAAATATTAATCTAGATCAAGAATAAAATTTCGTAGTTCAAGACTATCATTTCGTAATGGTGGAGAATTTAAAAATATACGCCAGTTGAGATGAAAAAAAAAATACATTCAATCCAATCACATACTGCGACATCAACAGGTGAAAGTGAATAATGCCGTGAGAAATGATTGATGTATGTGTGAATTATTAGTGAATGCCATCTGCGTGTTAAACTACATCTAAGTGTATTGTTCTAGCACGCAAAACTGACAGTGTTTATTTCAATAATTAAATGTGGTTATATTGTACTTAAATACTACAAAAGCTAATAAAAAAATTATAGAACTTACTGTAAATTTAAAGGTTAATCTAAATAGCTATATTTCATTAATTTTATCAATTAGCTATAAAATGGAGAAAAATTTCTTTACGTTATTTTACTAAATTAATTATTTCACTGTAAGTTATTTTGATTCCTCAAAAATGGCCTGTTTTAGAGATGGATAACATATCAAATACCCAAATGTAAAAAATAGCCAAAAATAATCTTAAATAATCATTTTCTTTGGAATTTTTTAAATTGTAAGTAAATAATTAACCTCATTATGTTAATTTAATGGTAAATATACAGTACGAATAAGTGAACATAAATTGAATACTTGTACAGTTTCAATAAGTGAACAGAATTTGAATAAGTGAACAGTTAATTTATAAAATAACATATCATGAATTCCCATTTTAGTCTGATATGTCATGGGATATTCTAGAATTTTTTTAACATCAAGTCATTGTTTCTTGAAAAATGTCACAAATTTCATTTTATTATTCGGATATGAAAGGTATTCAGAATAAAAATTTGCAAAAAGTAACAATCACTTGTAAAGTTAGTATCAAACACTTCTATCCTAAGCAAAAATTGACGCATAGAATTCATGATTTAATTATAAAATCTAATAATTATAATTTGGAATTTTCTACACACATAATTTAATAAAGTACCTTACATTTTTAAAAAAGCATTCTTCAAATAGTCATTCCATATCTTTTATAATTCTAATTTTGAAGAAACTATAATCATTAAGCAAATTCGTAAACAACTAATATAAAATATTGGTTATTATAAAATATTCGAAAAAATTGAGAAATGAGATTCCTGAATTTCCCAAATAATCACTTTCATAGAGTTCCAAAAATTTCTTAGATAAGATTAAATTTCAGAATATTTGGAATTCATATCAATTCTCATTTTAATAAAAGATAACGATAAAAGATAACGAGACAAAAATTAAACAATTAATGTTTATCAGAATAATGTAAAATAATTCAATTTTTTAGCATCAGTAGTTTCATATTTTCATCCAATAATTTAATTATTCGAATTAATTGACTCTCGTAAATTACCAAAATAATAAAGTTCTCTTAAACAATTTAATTAACAAAATTAATTTAATTATTCACTCTTTCTCTCTCTACTCTCCACAAAGCTTTAGAATATTTAATTAACCTGATGTTATTATTTCAAAAAAGTCTATATTTATGTTTATAAAATTTTATTTTGTTCGAGATGCTTATGGAAAATTAAAAAATAATTGAATTTTTAAAAATTTATAAATATTATATATATATATATAGCTTTGATGTTTGTTTTTTACGGGAACTTTTTTGCATATGTGATTTAATTTGAGCATTGTCTATTATTTAAAAGGGATTACAAGCTACTACAAATATTTAAACTCCAGGTGGAAATCCGACTTGTATACTATTGAAGGCTACAGTTTTAATCACTCAATTCCATATAACTTTGACAATAAGCATCGAGCTGCTTATACTCTGATAATAGATTTTTAAAAAAAGCATTACTTTGTGTTACCAGTCAGTGTAGAATTAGAACACAATAAGGAGAATTGTTATTAAATATTCATCTCTCTTTATTTTGATATTCAAATGATAAACATACATCATTAATATTTACCTCTATCCTGAAATACGAAAGTGCAAAAATATTGTTGGAACATTTGATTTAAAACACAAATCAAAAATCGCCATAAAGATTGATAGCTTTCAACATGCTTGCATAGGAAAAAAACACTATTAAGACTATTATGGAAATAAATTACATATTAGAGAAAATAAAACTAAATAATGTCTAAATCATTTTATTTCTTGCTAAAAAGATTTTAAAAAAAATATTTAAGTAAAATAAACAAGCAATGAAATAGTTATTGAATAGCAATGAAATAATGAAAAGTAAGTCTTTAAATCATGTAAAACAATTTCTTAAAAAAAATATTTACAAGTTGGATTTTTATATTTGCCTTATATTATTTTAAGAATGTCGTTATAATGTCAGCAGCTAACAATCTAAAGTGTTATCAAAGAAATACAAATGTTCATACAAGCTCGATTGAACCGCCAATAGATAAAAGGTCAAAAAGTTTGATATATTTGCATATTTCATACAAGACTCGCAACAATGCTATCTAAAGGCTAGTTTATATTTATAAAACGTGATGCAGCTCGTTTAAGATAATAAAATGCAGGGAAGTTTCAATTGACGGTTGTCAATTAAAATAAACAAATACTTTAAAAATATTTGTTGAATCACATCACACAAATCGAGTTGTATAATTTTAAATTTCCTTTAAGGAAATTCGCTCAGTTTTATTTTAGACTGCTGTTTGATTAAATTTGGTTAAATATTAATAGCTTTGAATTTTATTGATTGTTGAGTCACACTAGAAATTGACTGCAAAAAAAAGAGCTGTTTATATATATATATATATATATATATATATATATATATATATATATATATATATATATATATATATATATATATATATTCAGAAATTCAGAAATAGTATAGCTTAATATCAGGTTTCTTCACTATTTACTGGTTAGACAAAAGATAAGAAATGGTGAACAGTTCAGGAAATCATGCTAAAAATTTCTTAGCAATATTAACTTTTATATGGTTCTTTCAAAAATGAAATTTTGTATTCTTAAAGGCTGTATTTTTAGGTCATTTCTGCTATGTAAAGTTTCTCGTTTTTATTTCTAGTTTTTATTCTTTTCTTTAAAATAATTATTTTATATAAATGATTGATTTAATCAAGTAGCAGTCAAGTAACGAAATATACTGTTATCTCTAAAATACATAATTGAATTCAAAATCAATCACTTATTGCGCTCAAAAATTAAATCAAGTTAATCGTACGTCAATTTTTTACAGAACTGTAGTTTACTCAGAGAAATGAACTGATGTACTTAGTATCTGGAAAAATTAAAAACATAAGTCAGCTATATAGTTTGTTATAATAATTTGTAGTACTATCTAGTGCTCAATCTCTCCCATTAATTATTTTCCAGATTATCATTTACTATTAGAAATATTTCTAATCAAATTGAAATGGAAAGAACTAGAAAATTTTATTTTTTTTAAATGCAAAAAATATAATAATTTTAGCGAAAATTATATTTTTTTGTTATACATGCATCTATAATTTTCTTAATAATACATTGTCTTTTTTTTTTTTCAGGAAGTGGAAAATAAATCGATATTTGAGAATGCTCCAGTTTGAAGAAAATATCAACAAACCTGTCGAATAATCAGTGTGATCCACACAGAGGATGTTAAAACAAAGTGCCTTCAAAAATTAAGAAACGATTTAATTATTGAATAAATATGTTATATTTAAAATTTTGACCACTTAATAATTCACGATTCCTTTAAAGTGAATCATTCACGTATAAGTATGTTATATCTATGAAATTCTATTTAACTTCATTATTATAACATACAAAAAACAAATTACGAAAACGATAATAGATTGCGTAGAAAGAAAATTCAATATCTTAACAGTTAAAGTCAACATAATTTTTCACACAAGTTAAAATAAAATACAAAGTTTCACAAAAATCAAACGAATATTTAATTCCAAATACACACAATATTTCCAATATTTTAGTCGATTGAATCTTTAAAAAGTAAAATGACAAGAATGGTATTTATTGCATCATAAAATAGTATAACCTACAATTCGGTTCGGGAAAAACACTATGATATAACTTTATTAAGGAAATGAATACTAAATATAATATATTAATGTACAAAATCAATTTCTAATATAATGCTTATGAGAAACAATATACTGACAAAATACTGCAACTCATTTGATGCCACTGATAACATTGAAGGGTTTAAGCAAAAATTTTCATAGAAATTTCAGGAACCTAGATATAAATTTTTGTGAATTTCTGCATCAGAAAGAAAAAAGAAATAAAGATAAGGCTCCTTAACATTAAGAAGTAAATTTCTCCGGAAACTCCTTTTGAAGCAATTATCCTCAGTGCTTGTCAGATTTATTCCCATTTTTATTGACAACCCACATTTCCATAGATATCATTAACTAAAAATCTTACTTATGCAATGTTTTCAGTTTTAAATGAAAAAATTTGCAAGCCGAAGTCTTCATTAACGGAGTGGTTCTAACTTAAAAACTTGAGAGAACTAGGATTTAGAGCAACTACAACAATCCCATCTATTACGGATATCAGAAGATAATTCACACAGAAGTTAAAAAGAAAGCATGGAATTAAGATAAATATGTATCATCTCATTAATTAGTGGAAGCATCACAAACTTAAACCTTATTTTTAAATCAGTTTTCGATTAATTTAGGAAATATATAAAAATTTAAAATTAAATGATATTTTTCTTGATTGTAAAGCTTTTTTATTTCGAAGATTCTTCTCATAAAGCTATATAACTCTAGTTATAAATTAGAATTACATACATTTCTATAAAAGTATATTCATTTGGAATTACGAGTTACAAAGTGCGACCGACATTATTTTTATACAAACGCGTCAGTGTCAGTCAATATATGTGAACTGCTCGGAAGAATGTTATGTGCCATAACATTCCTACGAAAAAAGCAAATGAACAGCATAATTCATATGGATATACAAGTAATAACAACCAGTGTACTATAAAGGTTGTCAATAAGGCCGAGGATATATAAATAACATGACCGTTACATATGAACATTATTTTCCCGCTCTAATATTTGTTTATTAGGCTAACTTGAAGTAAAAAGTTGTTCTTCATCGTATTATTTCATGAAAAAGTCACAAAGAACTACATTTCAGCAATTTAATCACTTTAATTATTTAATAAAACAAGCCGATGTTGTTGAAAAAACTACCATAAATTATGGTATCATTTCTTCAACGTTCTATCACCAAAGACATTGTATTCCAATCACATCCGCAGAATATATTTCTAATCCATTCTTATCTTCAAGTTTCATTTTGAAGGTCTAGAAACAAATGAATTATTTTGCTATTTAAATAGCGTGCCACCGTCTCTCAACAGTTAATCTCGAGACGGTGAGAAAATAAGAACCGCGGTGCCCTTGTTAGTTAGGGCGTCCTTCTCATTATCGGAAGATGGTGAGTTCAAATCCCGTATCAAAGATCCGTCGTGTTAGTTAAAGGCGGCTGGTCAAGTTAAAACTGGACATGGTCGCAATGTCCTCCAAGTAGAATGATACCTCTGGAGTGGCAGACCAAGTATTAGGGGCTGACTTTCTGACCAGATGGGACTGTTTCAGCAAGACCTTATCTGCTGGAAATGTCATACGCAAGAGGAAACGGCAGAGCATGTCATTTACGAATGTGAGGCTCTTGCCCTCCCTAGATTAACTTCTTTAGGCTTCATCCATACTAGAGAGTTACACCTAGACTCCATTAAAGGGTTATCGGACTTTATTAATAAAGTGGGTGACCCGAGTAACTGGAACTAGGAAACATTGGGTTTGGAGTTAATGGTACAAAATGCTGATAAAAGCAGAGGTACCCAATGACATACAAACTCAATTTTAAGAAGAAGAAGAAGAAATAGTATTAGGGGTACTCTGCTTGGTCCCTGCTTCAAAATTACGAAGAATCCACCCGGCTGCTTCTATATAACAGGTAGAGCCCAATTCTGGGCTAGGTACAAGGAAGCATGCTGGTGCAACAACACGACGAGGAACACGGGAAAATGTACACTCTACAGACAGTTTCGTTAAATATTGTTTATATAAGCAATACGTAAATGTTAAAACATGTTATAAACGTGAAAACACTGTTTTTTGTGGCAATACGCATGAATTGTAATTGTTAATTTACTTATTTACTCATGCAAACATTATACAATAAAGTAATAAAACACAAGCATGATAGATATGCTTAAAATACTTTATTTCCAGGAAAAAAACTTGAAATTGAATAACGGGAGAAAACTTTTTAGTAATTATACAAAGAACACAATTTAAATTTTGAAAAAAATTAGTAAAATTTAATGTGATGGCTATGACTGAATATTTGAAGTTATTGACTTTATGTTGGGCTTAAGATTCGTTGTGGCAATACTAAAACAGAAGAAAGGTTCTCATCTGCTAGCCTATTTCTTATTTTTGATTTGTTTAAATTCATTAAACAAAAAGTTTGCTCACAAATGTAAAATATTTATTCTAATGTAGAATCGTTTTCCTTTCAGATTTTTTCTTTTGTTTATTTGAAAGAGTCTCATTTCTTTTTAAATTAGTCTTATTTTATTAACAACATTCGCGGGCCAACTTTAAAGGCGACGCGGGCCAATTTTCACCCGCGGGCCATAGGTTGTGCATCCCTGATATAAGTATAACTATTCATTCGTGATCTAATAAGGTATTGAATTAGAGCGACCGAAACAAATAATAAATTGTTTAAATGGCTCTTATATTATAGAATAATCAAGACACTGTAATCCAAATGTGACTAAAAGTAACTCATCGTTCCGACAAATATTAATTTTTTTTAACCCCTAAAAATATTTCTTTTGAGAATAAAATTTATTATTAACCTTTTCTAAAAAGGTTGAATTGACTCTTCGACTATTCTACAAGGATTAAAAAAAACTTCAACTTAAATCAACATTCAATTTGCGTAATTCTACAAAATAAATCGTGATAAGTCCCAAAGAAAAACCAGTTCATATACAAACGAACCACTGAAATAGCATTTCGTATCAGAAATGCGGAATTACAACCAATCTCGATCCTCTTCAGTTAATTTAATCAACATAAAAAAAAAAAAACAAAAGAGTTAACCATAATGTACATTCATCATTTTTTAAAGTTCAATACACCCACACTGAATAAAAAGTTTAATTAAAATAACAAAATAGAACATTCTAACAGTGAATACTTGGAAAATTTCGTCAGAATTCCTGGAAAAAAGAATTAATATTACAATAAGCTTATTTACTAGAGATTATACGATCTTTTATGAGATGAAATAGGAGCGGGATGTAATAAGTCGTCACTTTTTGATCCCTGGAGAAAAGCGAAAAAATAAACCAATCCAATTTCGTATTTTTAACTCAGTATTTATATTTTATATAAATACATTAACAATAATAAATTTTGATTCGGTAACTGTGTGTACTTATTGGATTAATTCCAAGAATAATCAACTAGATAGAAATAAATCTCAACTTGAGTTTTTATTTAATTGAATTTATATCAAAAATGCTAAATAGCATCAAAAGGATTTTAGAAATAAAATTAGAAATGTAGATTCATAGGATTTTCATTGTTTTGAAATTAATTATTTCTCAATTATATTCATTTTTTAAAATACAATACTCATAATTTTAAGGGTGAATACAGAAGCAAATCACAATTTATATTTTATTATACGTGTATTTTTTTTAAAGAAAGGAGAACTTAAAAGACTTATAGGTGCACGTATTTTCTCTCTTTAAAATATTTGAATTTTAAAATTTGAAATAATCATGAAAAAATATTGCTTTTGATACATTTCAAAACTATTCAGTTTTAATATTTGGATATTCATTTAATGAAGACAATTAATTAACATTTAATTACAGTTTTAAGAAAATAATCAAGCTGGTATTCTCAATAACGGGATTATTACATAAATTAATTTACGTAAATCAATATGTAAAATTGATCGGTTTGATTTGTTTATTACTCAAGGTCATCTTTAACACATGAGGACATAATCAACCGAGAACTGCAGTTTAAGGGAGGTTCCGAATCACTACAAACATCCAAGCCCTAATTGAATTCATGAACTATTAAACCAAAAACCAGAGCGTTAACCATTAGAATGATAGCTCGGTTATGCAAATATGGAAACGATTATATGAAATTAAAAGCAATATATTTTTACTAATTGAAAATTTTGACAAATAATGGGTATACAAGAAAATTTTCATATTGTTTGATCATCACATAAAAATAAATTATATTATCAAACCTGGTCAGAGTTTTGATCATTGATTCGATATTAGTTATATTAACTTTACTTTTAGGCAATTATGATGATATTTTAGCGTTTTCATAAGCGTAGTTTTCTATAAAGATTTTATTCCTCGCACAATTCAATTCAACAAATCATTTAATGTCAGATCGATTTTTTTTCAATTGTAAAGATATCCGACAACTAATTAAATAGTGCCACCCAACCTCTCTAGTGGTCAGCGTGCCTGACTGCGGATAAGGAGGTCCTGGGTTCGAATCCCGGTTCGGACATGGATGTACTTTCTCCTCTCCAGCTATCCTGTCTTTGTCCTTTCCTTGTATGAATGAGGTGTGAATGGTTGCCTACCCTATAAACGGGTACCTATGGCATGTGTGTAGAGCAAAGTCGTACTTTCACCTTCATAGTGACTCTGATTAAAACGAAAAGACGCTCCCAAATCGACTTGAATTCGCATAGCCAAAAAGCATGGCGAGCTTGGTTTATCCAAGTGTCATTCGTAACAACAACAATTAAATAGTTTCTAATTAATGCAGTAAAATCTTTCCCTGATATTCTTGCAGTTATTTCATTAATTAATCTGTATGCTCCTGGACATTGTAACTCATTAAGTTAATTGTCAATCAAAATAAATCGAAATAATTGTTCCTATAATTTTAGAGTATTCAAGTGAATAAGCTGCAGTAAGTGAATTTATGTAGTTTTAATGCCAAATTTATATAATTTCAATGCCAAATTTTGTATTTAATAAAATTGCAACAAACTAGGTGAATAAACTAAATGAACAAACTGGTTTTTTTTTTTAAAATTGGCATTAAAATAAGGCTGATTGTGACAAGATCATTTCAGTACTCTTCATAACACAGAACTGAATTTCTATATATAATTTAATATTCCAATTATTTTCTTTGCAACTGTTCTTAGAATTATTTTTCATGCTCTTTTTTTTAATTCTCAAGTAAAGCAATATTTAATCACTAGTATAAATATATTGCGTAAGCATTTATTCGTCAATATTTTTAGAGGATTTCTAAAAATATTGTCAAACAAGTGCTTACGCAATATATTTACGGGCACAGGTGCCGTATAATCCATGATGCCAAATTTTCAGATTGGCGATATTTTGGCAGATTTTCTTATGTATCTGGCAATCTCGTGTTTCTTACGTCATACATATGGAGACCTATTAGAATTATTCAGTAAATTCTATTTTGGTAACCCTAGTACTTACGTCATTGACATGTCATCTTGGCAACATTTCTTTATCGCCAAAAAATTCAGAATTTGGAATCATGGATTATACGGCAGCTGTGCCATATTTATGCTATATATTAACATCAAAAAGTTAAGTAATTCTTTATTTTTTTTCGATCATATACAATGTGCTTAACATTTTCTTTTAGTTCCTTATGGTTTATTTCCTTATAGTTTTATGGACTATTTTTTTCTTTGAAAAAAATGGCTGTTAATATTTTACATTAATATCATACTAAATAACGAATATTTATTGTACAATTCTTTAACACCGAATAAAATAATAATCATAGCAAAAAAGTTTCCCAAAAATAAATATATAATGGGCTTGTAAGTCTTTCACTTCAGCACAAGAGCTGTCAACCAAATTATATCTGCACAGTACTTATATTCTTTAATAACAGGAACACCTATAAGGACAATCTGGACAAATGTCAATTAAGGATCCTATGAAGACTCAATCTTTCCTGGGAAAACTAAGCGTATTCATAATAATAACAAACATTTTTTAGTCCAAAAACAATATTTTATGTGCGCCACTGTTCCCTTTTGACGAAAACAATCTCCTTTCGTTCAAAATTAAAATTAGGAAAAGTTCTTTTAGAAATTTTTCTTGGATAAATTAACATTGATTTGAATTTTTAATTTAAAAAAGAAACTTAATGAAATAAAAGAAAAACATGGCTTAATCTTTTTTGATAAAACATTTTGAAACCGATATTCAACTATCTAATTTTGAACCAATTTTCAGCTACTGACTATCTAGTAACAATCCAGCTGCTAGCAATTTAGTAACAATCTAGTTACTGACAATATAGTAACAATCCATTCACTGACAATCTAGTAACAAACCAGTAACCATACAGTTACTACCAGTCTAGCAACAACCCAGTAACTAACAATCTAGTAACAATCCAGTTACTAACAGTTTAATAACCATACAGTTACTACCAGTCTAGCAACAATCTTGTTACTGACCACATTTATAATTTTTGTGTTTTGGAATTGCTCAACTATAAAAAATATTCTAGCCAGAAAAACTTAATTCATTACTGATATGCCCAGAAATGTATAATGTTAACAATTTATTTTCCCATTTCCTACCATAATCAACAGATAAGACTTTTTTGTTAATTTTAAAAACTATATTACGAAGATTATTTTTCAACAATCATATATCGATACTATTGATATTTTATACAACCGCATGGAGTGTTTTTTTTTTTTTTAAACGATCACTTTTTATTATTTTGAAAGTTTGATTTGTCTCTCTCTTCTCTATGGTTTAAAGAGAATTTCAGACAAATCTGCAAAATGTAGTAACGAACCTTCATATTGTCGCACTGATGGCCTAATCATTAAAGATGTACAGATAATTTTAATGATTTTAAGATACGAAGAATTCATCGTTACTTTGGTGAATCTATGGATCATAAAATAAGTAAAATTTTATTTAGGTGACATTTTAAATTAAGTTTCAGCAACAGAAATTTTCTCCTTTATAGTATTCTTTTCTAATCAACACTTTAGAAATTTTATTAAATGAAAAACATTTTACAAACTTTTTACTACTGATAAATGAAATAAAATGCAAAACCAATACTTGAACAAAATTGATATTTTTCCTACACAAAAGTGAATGAGAGAAATTCCTTTTAAAAAATATAGTTGTATTCTGCTTATAAAAAAAGAGTACACGCTATCAAACTTACTATTTAACAATAATTCAAAATGGTATAACATTTAACTCAGTTATTAGACAATAAATACATGTACAACTATCAGAAATATATTGTTATATAGTTGAACAATGTTTTCCAATCCATGGAGAGACTCAAAAGAGGATCACGAACAATTATGATCTTTATAATAAGAATAAAATCTTTCATTTAAAACTCACTATATTATAAACTCAAAACGAAATAAACTATTTACTTTAAGTAGTAGATCCAATATAAAAAGTTACAGAACTATTCAAAAAAGACGTATAAGAGAATAACATATAAATTTTAGTTTTTACTAACATAATAAGTCACAAAAGTTTGATAAGTTCAAAATATGCCAACGGGGAAAAAATAGCTCGGGTAATATTGGAATAAGCAGGCCATGTTTTTTAAATGTGTTTCTGTTGATAGCTGCTCCGGTTTGATATTCTAACGCATTTTTTTAAATTTATTATTCTAATGATAGATCGTCCATTAACATTCTATCCGACTAACACAACTTGTGTATTTGTGTATTCTCATCATAGATCTTTTCATGACGTTGCCTCCAACTGCTACGAAGTCTTCGAGAGACATTCAAACCACGTCACAGGATGCAATATCCGCTGCAGGAAAAAAAAAAGAGAGAGAGAAAGAGAATTGTGTAAGAGAATTTAAAAATTTTTCTATTTCCGCTGGTCGATGACATCCCTCCCCACGTCCACAGTGGAAACTTTTCATCAATCTACATCAGCATTCCCTGTAGTAGATGGCTCCCTTCCCACCTCCACACCGACATTTCGAAAGCACACACACCGGCCACGCGTTTCCAAGCGACTTCAACGGTACCAGAATCGTCTGCATAAGCTCTAGCAACACCACCTGCTCCACCCAGAACGATGAACTAACCCCTTTCAGAAGGGCCCCCTCATTTTTTTACTTTCGGCGGTCCCCAGTTCGTACCCCTTAATACACCAACTTACATTTCAGAGAGCTCAGGGGAAGGGGCAATGTTGGGCCATTAACCTCTACCAGAAGTCGTATTCTTTTTCTGTTTTTGTTCTAATAGCAAAGAAAACGTGTGCATAGCTGTTTTAACAGGCACGATCTTACAAGCTTTAATCTGATATAAGCGGCCCACTATCTGACAAAACACTTTTCTTCAGATAACATATTTATTATTATATTTTAGTTTTTTCCCCCTTCGAATTTATAGATATCGTCTGCTTTTTTCTTACTAAAAGCTCGTTATTTGTAGTTTTGAGTTCCGGTGGTGGCAGCAGAAGCATTGGTCTTTAATTGGATGCATCTGTTCCGTTGTTTTTATGGTGTAAAATCCGTTAAATTGTTTCTAATAAAAGGAAATAGTATTACTCTTTTAATGCTTTTTCATGGTTTGTACGGATGACTGTATAACATAACTATTGTTCTGGAGCAATTTCGTGTATTTTTTTATTCTCTTCCTTCATTATCATCCCAGTTAAAACTCACCCTTTTATATGTTTTACAAAGCGGAACTAGATTTTTATTGCTTTTAAACTGACAAAACACGCCTCTTCACTTTCGGTCAATTAAGAAAAAGAGTTGGCTGAAAAAAGTACGACAGTTACAGATAAGACAAAAAAAATTAATGTCTATTTCTTTATTTGCAGACTATTTCAAGAAGAAATGCGTTAAGGATAGAAAAAGAATAATGAATTCCAAATGTTCGAAAAATTTAAAAAGTATACAAATTTTAGATAAATTCATTGTTCTAATTTATAATATGGATTAATCATTTTTAAAAATTATTCTAAAATATCGAAATAAAAATATCACAGACACTAAAAAATTTTTCCATTTCCCAAATAATGAAACCATATTTCTGAAAAATATTTTGTTAGATTGTTTTTAATATTTAAATATATTTCATCACTTTACATTTATAACCAAACCAAACAAAATCTTACAATCGTCGACAGGAAAAATATGATATATCACTAACATCAGTCACGAATATCAATTTAATACATTGTACATGTGCATAAAGTCCTAAATAAGCAAGTTATATATTAGAAAAAAATATTTAAGACAGTTTGTTATCTAGTACGCCAAAAGAAAATATTTTTAAATGCCAGGTTTGTATTTTGCTTATCTCAAAATTTCACTTCAATTCCTCAATAATAATTGTACAGAAGAACTCTTAAAAAGCTGAGTTAACCAGATTCCTATGGTATAGCTGTATTTATTCTGCATATAGTATAAAAAATCAAAATCTAAAAAAGGATATAAATATATTTTATTTAATGATTATGTATTAATATGGAAGCTATATATTTTGCAGATCTTATCGGAATATAAGTACACAAATATTTTAAATTTATGAATCATTTTCCTCTCTTTTGTAAAAATCAATTTAATAATGTTTAAAATCTTAAAGCTAATTACATGGAAAAAGTATATTTTAAGTTTCAAAAAATGTTACTTATAGTTATATAGAGTTAAAATGTACTTTTAACTAACTAGATTAATTTCATAGAAAGGGACTTACTTGTTTAGAATATCATTAAAAAAAACATCTTACATTCTAAAAATACGATAATTTTTTTAATAAACTTCTTTTTTTTTTCTTATTTTGAAAATTAAAACCATATGAATTATAAAAATCTAAGCGATTTGTTTTTAATAATAAATAATCAAAGTTCTATTCATTTTTTCCATAATATCAATATATAGTCGTATATTTGGTATAGAATTTTTCTTAAACAAAAAAATTAATTTTACAACGAAGTTCTTATTCCTAGTCTTTTCTCAGTCAGATTATCAATTTTTTTTCTGCATTCGAATTATCATGCAACTAATATAAAACTTTGGTAACACAATTTTGTCAAAATTAATATTCTGTGGAACGTCTTATAAAACTGTCTCCGATCAGGAAATTTCAGTCCAACAGTTCATCCATTTTGTAACAAAAATGTTATAATTTTTTTCTTAATCTGTATCAAAAAAATAATACATGAAACGGTTTAAAATTAGTTATTTATAAGATTTAAGGATCCAAATAGGCTTGCCTTCAACATATAAGATAACCGTGACAGCTGATAACTTAAAATGTTTTATCTTTCCAACACTCTTTTCTGATATTTTTGTCAACCTTTTGGTTAAAATACTGATAATAATATTATTATAAAATTCTCATAATATATTTAGCAACTAATTGAAGGTGATATTGCATAAAGCATGTTATATATATAAATATATATAGCTTCGCCAACAATTACAGTTAAATTTGAGAACAAGGAATTAGACTCAAGTTGACATCTCTCACTTGAAAGCAGAGTTCTTATATCTTAAACCAATCAAAACCACAAACATATTTTATTAATACAAATAATTATAATCAGAATAGCTACAAATTTCTACTCTCACAATTCTCTAAATATTTTTGAGATCTTTCTAAAAATTCTTAAAACTGAGCTTTAATAATGAAATTTGAAGTTAATTAAAAATATCAAACAACAAACTTTTATGCAGAAATAAAGTAAAATTAATTGTCACAGAAAATAACTTATGAAAAAGAAAATACAGTATTTCGAAATATATATATATATATATATATATATATATATATATATATATATTTGACATTTATGAATTTTTTCGAACCATTTCTTTCAATCAAACAATAAGAATTTTTTTATAAAATGCTGATGCCGGTATCAAATACATTTTTCACAATCTTTTCACGAAAATTGTTTAGACAAAACAATTTAATAATATGTAATGCGATTCACTTAAAAACATATGTATTCACATCGTATACCCAATATTCAATAATTACAAAAGTATCTTTAATTATAGAATGTACACTTGAGAACAATTTTCAAAGAAATAAATTGTTAAAATTGATAGATACGTAAATAACAATAATAGATTAACCAAAATTTAAGGTTTTTACTTCCTAAACAAGTAAATACTTAAAAATAAAGGTAAGAATGTAATTCAGAGTACTTTATATCATTTTATTTTGTTCAGTGCAAAAAAAAAAGACGAATATTTGTTATTTAAAAGGAGAAAAGTGGCAACACATTAAAAGCAAAAGTTTTGTAAATGGAAATGAATTTTTACGAACGATACTTGACAGTTTATAGAACACAATTCTAATCACAATTAAGGGAAAGTTTAGAGACAAAAGCAACCACAACAAATATTTTCATTGAAATATTTCGGTCGCGACTTAATAATCCTTAAGAATTTGGACCTGCGGTTGAAATTAGCCGAGAGAAACGCTGATCTAATCTGTTCTTAATGATAAAAGGTTCCAAAACAACTTTTACTTTTCTTTCTGTTGTTTATCTTTACCTCTGGAAGCGAGTTCGTTAATCCCTAACGTGAAGATATTATTAAAAATAAAATCTACAATAACAACCGACAGAACTGGTTACAATAAAAATATTATACAAGAACAAAAACAAAAAAAATCAGCAAACTGTTTGGAAGCCACAGAGAGAAAAAAAGTTTCAAGATTTTTTTTAACTCTTTCACTTCGTGTCATTGGCATCACGCTATGCGACACTGATCGCATCAACAGCCACGTGACCTTCGACGAGTGACATTTGATTTTTTTTTATATTGCACTATTTTATTTTTATAATCTCCCATTGGTGAAATTTTATGTATTTTACTTCAGGCTTTCAATATTTTATAATTTCAGTTTCAATTTATATTCATAATTGCCTACCCCACCTTTAGGGATGGATGAGCAAATGACCATGCTACAAGCTGAATGACAAGGAATAAATATAATTACGATGAATTTGTTGACAAATTCAAAGTGGTTAGTGATAACCTGTAGTTAATAATAATATATCAAGTTTTGATTTTGCAGAATCTCTTGATTTTTTTAAAAAATCACGAGTCATTTTTTTCTTTGCCGTGTTTATGACTTACGAAAACTTAGAAATATGGTTTGAGAATACATAATGAGTGTAATTTCGAATTTGCTTTTGTTGATCATTAATACCCAACTTTAATTTTTTTTTATTATTATTATTTAACTTCCACCTGACAATAAGGTTATCATTAGTCACGTTAAATACATTTCATACTGCTGGGTAAACGTACGTAATAGCAAAATATAATGGCCAGCATTAAAGAATCGTAATGTTTTCTCAGAGTAAAAAAAAAAAGAGAAAAAATGCGAATAATAATAAATACTATTCCTCCTCCCTTAAACTAGGCCCCCAACGCCTTCTACGCAGCGAAAATCACATATCTTGACTCAGCAATAAAATGGACTATAAAAGCATTTTACGACTCCAGAAAAAAAGAAAATTGGAATTAAAGTATACTAATTATGATGCAGTCATCCAAAAATGAGATTTCTATTCATATACCAGCGTAAATGTTCTTGGAATCTAGCATTAAGTAGTCAAAACTGAAATTTGACCGTCTCTGATACTCAAAACTGATTAAAATTATTTTTGTGGATTTTAATTTCATATTCATGCAGTGCTGTGTGGATTATACACAAGCATATTTAATCATGAGAATAAAGTAGTCTCAATATATTCCATTAAATGCAAGAAATGATAACAAAAATTAAAAAATAGATGAAATATATTCAATTACTTCTAGTTGTAAATCGCTTTTTGAATATTGTAGATTCTATTCAATGCAGGCAATTAAAGATCTTTAGTTCTTGATACTATGATGAGCCTATTTTATAGTATAGAAATTCAATTGTAAATAAGAATGAATGAAGCTAAGCATTCGTAATGCGAACGGAAATTATATATATATTAAAAACGAAATGATGCTAAAAAAATTTTTTCTTAAACTTTTTTCTATTTTTGTACATATTACCTGAAATGTATTCAACAATATATTTAAAATTAGATATCATGTCTTTAAGATGTGAAAATATTTACATTTAATTACGGTGTCTTATTAAACTGTATTTATTATCTTACATGGTACGATAGATTATTAATATTTAAATTTTGCATTTCTCTCCATTGAAATCTACAAACGCTATTTTTACAGTATTTATTTTTACAACAACTCAACTCTTATTTTTAGTAAAATATGATATAATTAGGTAAAATAAACCAAAATAATGAATCATTTTCTATTTTTAGAGAACTATTCTCTCATAATATTTAAAAAATGCATATTATAAGACCTTTTGGTTCAGATTTAAGTGGTTTACAGTAAAGAAAAGTTAGTAATTTATCTTTTCTTCATCTAAATTACAAACTGCTAAGTTATTCTATTTTGATTTCTAAATTATTCTAATTTAGAAGTAAATAGTTTTATAACATATGAAAGGTTTAAAAAAGTTAAGCGTCGAACGACTCAAAAACCTCTATAAAAAATTAAGAACTTTAAAAATACAATTAGTGATAATCATTTTCGGAAGATTTTATTGTATGTATATTATAATAATGAGCTAGCTATAATATTAATAATTATATGAATCACAATATAATAGACCTAATTTAAAATCACACGCACATAAGTACAAATCATAATTACTAACATATTTACCTTTAAATACATGCATTGCATTTAAAAATGTCAATAAAAACTGAGCGCATTACTATGTAAATTGTCCTGAATATTAAAAGTAGAAATTAAAAACTTCAAACTTCAGTAGAAATTAAAAATGTATGAGTAAATGGAAATAAAATTCTCATTTTAAATATTACAATCTAAGCAAATACACTGTAATGATAAGAAAATATCTCGATATATATATATATATATATATATATATATATATATATATATATATATATATATATATATATATATATATTTTTAACAAAAAAATTCTGTAACAGAGTTTATCGAGTGTTATTGACAAGTTATAGCTATTAAAAACATGCGTGTGTGTGTGGGTATTGTTATCTACTGGATTTTAGATTTAAGTTAGTGTAGATTACTTATTTAAAAAAGTAATTCACAGGCTTAAAAAGTGTATTTTATTATCAGTAATTTTGAAGTATATAATGATAATTCGCATTTAATCGTGATAATCTGCTCGGGATATAATATGGTATTGATTGGATATTATGCATCTTTATATTGAAGTATTAATTAAACAATAACTTATAATTAAATTGTTGTTTATGAATCATAAAATCAATAGATTTGACATGAAAAAATTTTCACAATGGTTTCTTCTGAACCATATATAGCTTTTATATTTATAAAAATGAGATTAAAATATTAAGCATATGTATATACATACTACATGCTATTTCCAAATGCATAATTTTATATAATTTCATACGAATCCTTACTTCTTGTACTGAAATACTGAATACATAAATGTAAATTTAAGGTGTATATTATTTAAAAGGAATAAGAGATGCCAAATTGGAATACTAAAGGTTTCTTTGCATTTTAATCTTAACAATTAATGACATTTAGTTGCTATTCCCCTCAACAACAATGCTATTGCGTAATTGAAAAAGAATCTATATAAAATTAAAACTGCTTTTATTAAAAATCATAAGCGCTTTCAAGAAAAACTTTTCTAATATGAAGTCATTCCATTTTTAAATTTTATCTTTAACTATATCTAGAAAAAGTATAAAAATAAAGTTTTTGTGAAAAATAAATTGTTTTAAGTAGAATTTTATTCAATAATAAAGATAATGAGAAAGTTATTATAACTTTTGGGTTTTGTTTTTTTTTTCCAATTTCATTTTACTTTAAAAATCTTAACAGGTTTTATGATATACTGGCTGCAATAGAATATATTGAGAAGCGAGGTGATTATATTATGATTAAAATACATTTTGACCTACAATATAAATATTCTATATTCCTCCAATAAGTAAATATTGTGCTTAGATTTTAAATATGATATTTTCTTAAGAAGTTTTAAAATATATACTACTAATAAAAAAATTATATTAGTAAAACAAAACTAAAATAATATAAATCAAAGAAATAAATTTTATGCGACCATCTTTTGAGGAAAAAAAATCACATTTTATAATTATAAAAAATATATATTCTCAATGTATAAAATTAACAAAAATGATTTCATTTCCAAAACGGAATAAAATTTTGAATTACAGTTCATGCGTATAATATATAGAAGCCATGTTTTATTTTTATTTTTTTCAATTCTTATCATTTCAAAAATATTCAGATGAGGCATAAATTATTTTCAAGAATGAACTGATAAAGAAAATAGGAATTCCAGAAAGTTTTCTTTCTCGTGCTCAAAGATGATGGGATGTTGAAATGTTTAGCTGTAATCCATTTTCTTTTATAATAAACTGAAGAGCTCCATAACACTATAAATAGGGATAACTGAATCCTGCTTCCAAGAAATTGTCAATTGCCTACAAAGTTTCTTTTCTTATTCGAAATTTTATAACTTATATTTAGCTATAATAAAATCTCCATTTGAATATCTTTCGGAACAAATTTAGCCCCTTGTAATACAAATTCTTACTGATGTAGTTACTAGGCCACAAATATTCCTTTTGATATTTCGATTGTTATAAAATATTAAAAAAGTTATAAGGTTTTCGAAAACTTAAACCTACGCTTTTTTTAATGTGTCGTACTGATTTTATTCCATTTAAGATTAGATTACTGATTTTATTCAATTTAATTTTAACACAGGGTTTCCATTTTTTCAAGGTCACCCGAAAGAAATTTGTCGCATGTAAAATATAAACATTTAAAATCATTTAATTATCAATGTTATAATCTTTTAACTTTTATGTGTAGTTATATGAAAAACATTATTTGTGATTCAGCAGATAACATTTCGACGAAGGCCTTAATCATTTTCTTGCTCAGGGTTTCAAAGTCCAAATCATGCACTTTTTTCAAATAACCCTTAATTATTATTATTATTTTTTTTTTTTACTAAACATATAACTACACACACACACAATTTTTACAAATTAATAATAATTTTTTTTCAACTGTAGAAACCGATTCTTAAAAGACATTTCTCTATATAACCAAAAAATAATAATATTAAAGCAAAATTTATAACTTTTCATCAATTGAAGGAAGAAGTTAATTTACATTATAATATTAATTTTTATAGAAAATATATATTAGCTGACGAGAAAAAAATACGAATGTGCTCATTGTATGTGAAAGCATATTAGTAAGTTTTAAAATGAAGAGTCCTTTAATAATTAACGGGGGGTGGGACTATAAAAAACAAGGGCATAAATTGACTTGTTTTCCTGTTAAATTATGGTGAAAAAAATAAAAATAAAAAATATAATTAGTTAATATGACGTTACCAGTAACAGATTAAACAGAGAAGGAATGTCATTTGTTTTAATTTTAAACATCAATTTATATTTTTATTTCAGTCTTTATATTTCCTTATCGCTTATAAGAGAGAATCAAGCTCAGACGATCATTTCGTCAGTTGGACGTGGCTCAAAAATTTGAGGCGGTTTTTTGTGTTACTACTCTTAAGCCAATTGAAACGACTTGTTAACTAATTTCCTTGTTAGTTATAAGGAAGTGAATGAGAATTTAAAGAATCTTATATATATTTTAAAGTTTTTAAATCTTTAGATTGGGAATAATAAGGACAAATATGACATTTTATATTATTAATGAACAATATTTATTAACGTAAAGCAAATAAAATAAAACATTTTAAATTAGTTTTCAAAAATATACTAAAAAGAATATACATAAAATTCATAATATAAACTAAATATAAATAATTAAGAATATTAAAAAATAAATATTAACCATATTTCAATGAATAAAAATTTTAACAGCAGGCAAGAAAAATTGCCAAAAATGATAACATTTAGTACTCTGAATTAGTAGCAACTTTAATATTAAAACAATAAAGATATACTTGAAGAATCAATATGTAAAATTTTGATAAGTTTTAACTATTTTAGCGGGATATCAGAACGTGATTAAAATTTTCCACAGTAATAATTATTGATATCAAATCAAAGTAATAATCCTGAAATCAAATGTATGACAAAACCAACCATTTAAGTCATATTACGTGTCATATTAAGTCATATTAGTGTTGAGAATACAGTTATATTTAAGAGAATGATTGTGCTTTATACTTATAAAACTTTTACTATTAAAATTATAACTTAAGAGATTTATAAAAAACGAGATTTTTCAAAACAAATTCGAATTTTGAAAAGTTCTCAAAAATTCCACGAATTACAAAATTCCTTTCTTTGCGATCGTTCTTTTCTTTCTTGCATCAGGAATAAAAATACACTAATTTCATATTAAAACTAAAAGAATTTTTTTTAAAAAAAAATTAATACGAAATAAGAATAATATAGGAATGTTATTTTCAAAAATATTCAAATTTATGGAAAATTTATATATGAGTTTTTAAATAAACATATTTCAATGTAATTTCAAGTTAATCATTTAATTAAGTGAAC
Organism: Latrodectus hesperus; assembly: GCA_037975125.1. Classification (NCBI taxonomy): domain Eukaryota; kingdom Metazoa; phylum Arthropoda; class Arachnida; order Araneae; family Theridiidae; genus Latrodectus; species Latrodectus hesperus. The sequence continues at coordinate 25,925,298 of CM075850.1, read as the reverse complement.
ATATTAATGATTTAGTTTTACTTTAAACTAAATGTTCATTTACAAAAACTAAAATAATCAGGATAACTCAAGAGTATATTTCGAAGTTTGAGAAAGTACAAATAATTAATAGTTCGTCCCTGAAATACTAATACAAGCATTCTGACAAGAAAATACTTTTAATCACTTCGTTAAAATTTCGTTCTTGTACTTTTGCTGATAATTCTATTATAAAATTTGATTATATCAAAAACATTTTTATATAGCAGAATTACATACAGATATTAACACATAGAATCAACTTGCGATATGAAATAACATTAATATTTTATATCAGAAAAGTTTATTTATTTTGCTCTTTAATAAACAATTTCATTAAAAATAACAAGTAAAACATTTGTTAAAATTTGAACTAAAATATTAATGAATTAAGACGCGATATAAGAAAATAATTACGATTTAAATAATGGATTTCTAATTTTCACTGATACAAATCATAATTCAAATCAAAAGTATTATGATTCGAATTTCAAATCTTGTAACACATTATTCGACTGTTACATCATCTTACGTTAACTTTCAAAAACATTTTGACGTAAATAACATTAAAATCGACCGTTATTGATTTCTAGAAACATTAAAAAATTAACAACAAATTTATTTTCCCTTTCCTCAATTTTATTATAAGGAAATAAAAATGCTAAGCACTTCACAAATTATAAATTTAAATAATTTAAGTGGCAGATGTTGCTCATCAACGAAGTGGAAAATAATTGGCAAGTAACTGCGCAATTCAAATTCAAAAAATTTTGTAACTAAAAGTGCTGCCATCTATTATCAGAAAACTACACTTTTCTGAAACTAAACAAATTTGAAATATAGATGACATTGTTTTTTTTTGTACTTTATATAAATATATTGGAAAAAAGTAAATTTAAAAATTAGAAAAAATGTACTATAATTTCTAAATTGCTTCAATAATCAGAAGGAAACAGATTAATACAAATTATAATTTCTTGCACAGTTACATAAAAATTGTAAAACTAAATGAATAACAAGTTTAAGAAAAAGATTATTCCATAAATCTTATATTTTAGAAAGACATCAAATCAAGATTCAGTGTTCATTAATAATAGTTAAGAACTACAATGTGTAAAAAAATTTTTAGGTAGTATAAATTTGAATAATTATTCAAATGTATATGTTCAAATTAAATAATGACTCAATATTAACCATTTTTATTTAGTTACTGAATATCTGATTTGAAATTTTTTAGTACTTCGGATAATGAGAATACTAAATATTTAAAACTTTTAGAAGCAGTATTTATTATTTTCATTATACATTTTGTCTCATAATCTAAAAAGTACAAAAAAATAAAATTTGGATTAAATTGTGTCTTCCCTCCAAACTACTCGTTCAGCAATTAGCAAATTATTTCTATCAATATTTTATCCGAATTTATAATTTTTCAAACAATTTCGCTTCACACAAATTTTTTTACATATGTAGCCAAAAACTCAGAGTTGGTTAATTTTTAAAAAACTAATATACATGTGGAGTTTTGTATTATTTTCTCTTCGAGTTTACTATTTCAAACAGTAAATTAGCTATTTTCTACAAAAAAGGGCATAATAATAAGTCTATAAACAAAATACAATAGGCTAAGAATAAACTTAAAATAATATGAAATCTTATCTTTTGAAGCAAAATAATTTTACCTTAAAAAATCAAATAAAATATATTACATTAATTTCATTTTATAAATTATTGCATGCGGTTTATTTTTATCTTTATAAATAAAATCCTTAATATGTTTGTCAGCTTTACTTTTGTCAAAATTAAATTACGGACTGCAAGTAATGGAGTGAAACTTAAATCAGGATGCCGGTCTAAATGTGCTAACTTAAAATGCCATGTATTTAAATTAAAGCCATTCGGAACTCTTCTCTCTTCAAGAAGGAAGCATGTTTCTTTTTCTCCATTTAAAATTATGTATTGGCGACGCATTTTTTTTTCTTTGCTTACTAACAGGTATTTTTCTTTCTTTTGCGTTTAAAAATTGATTGTTACCTACATAAATTTTAAATATATTTCTTTAATTATTACTATATAAGAATTCTGCATAAGAAAAGAAAATAGGGATAAATAGAAATTCTGACACTTTCTGCGATTAATAAATAAAAGTGGTTATTATAGTACACTCATGTCCATAGATTAAGGATAATTCAGAATCACACAGAAATTGAACTCTAAAATAAAAATTTCACATGCAGAATTATCTCACACATCTTGAAGAATAATATGCAAATTACAAGAAATCACCAGATGGCGCCGATAGTACGTCACAATGACGAGAGTGTAAGAGAGGCATGTGTAAGGAAAGGCTGCAAAGAAGCAAAATTGTTCACAGACGCTTTAAAGGCCTTTCAGTGCAATAACCGCAAAGTTATGGCACAAAGGAAGCATTTCGATGATGTTTTACCTGGTAGAAATATCGGCCGTCTGGAATGTGGACGTACCCAGCTGGAAGTATCCGAGGTACTTGGAATCACCCAGAGTGTCATCTCCAGGCTTTGGCAACGGTTCCAAGATGATGGTAATGTGAGTAGACGTCACAGCACAGGTCGCCCCCGAGTTACAACGCCGAATGAGATCCAGTATTTGGCAGTTACTGCCATAAGACCCAGGTTTAGCTTACAGTCTGATTTTCGCCGGACTTTCATATGGATAGGGCCAGGTACCCGATACCACCAAGAGAATACCATTGAGCGACATCGTTACGATGGTGCAGGATTGCACATTTGGGGAGGAATTATTCTGGGTTCCAGAACTAACCTGCATGTTCAGAATGTAACCATGACAAGCCACATCTATCGGGATGTCATTCTGGAACAGCATGTACGTTTGTTTCGGGTCGCCAAGGGTGCAGAATTTCTGTTTATGGATGGCAACGCCCGTCCTCACCGTCCAAACATTGTAGACGAATGCTTTCAGCCGGAGGATATCACCCGTATGGACTGGCCAGTATAGTCACCGGACTTGAAACCAATAGAGCATGTGTGGGACATGCTTGGCCGACGAATTGCAGCCTGTCAACCCCCTCCCACATGTCTACTGTAATTTCGGAGAGCATTGCTTGATGTGAGGGGTGTAATATTCCCCAAGATCAGATCGATAATTTGATACTCAGCATGCATAGGTGTTGTACGGCCTGTATTGCATCGTCTGGGGGCCATACTATGTATTAACCATTATACCAACCTTGTTATATTGGTTTTTGTAAATAGGTTCTTTTTCGAAATTTTCCCCAGGGAGTAAAAATCGTAATTTTTATTAATGATGTCAAACATATAGCATCTTTTTTGCTCTTTACCTTTTGTTTATAAATAAACTTTACAAATAAGTCACATTTGTTTTGCTTCTGTCCGTTTCTTTGCCTGAATTTGCATTATCCTTAATTTATGGACACGAGTGTAGTTTAACAACAATATATACAAAAAATTATAAATATTAAAAAAAATTGTAATTTTTTTGATATATTGAGTTTAAAATAGGGAAAATAATAAATATTCAATCTTAAAAATTCTATAATTTATTTTCAAAATCATTTCACCGTCATTTAAGTCATCGTCAGTTAAATCATGAAGATACAAAATGAACATCAAAAATTTGTGTGAAGATTTCTTTCTGCACTAATAAAAAGATGTATAAGTAAGCTGCAGATTGTTTTGCAAAGGCAGTTTTGAAAAACTTCAGTGTATTTAAGTAATAAAAAATTGCTGTATATATTCTTTCTGTCTTTCCTTTGCCTACTCGAGCATCGTATTTGTTCTCCTCTGAATTTGGCAATAAATTCAGAGATCTTTTGCAGAATATAAGCGAGTAATGAACACATCTTTTGTAATCGATGCAAATGGGTAACATCCCTTTAGTCACCTGTCTTTGACGTAAAACATCTTAGCTCTTAATCTTCATCGTTGGAATTTCGACCACTCAGCTTCTGCCCTCTCCACATCTCAAGGTAGGGTAGGTGGCAGACGCAAAGGATGCACTCATTTCTCAGTTTTTCTTTCACCACAAACTCAAATTTCAAAAAATTAAAATTATATTAATGTGAAATTATTTACCAATATAGTGTAAAAATGTTTTTATATTACATCCTTTATGAGTCGGTGCCGATTCATTGGAGTTTGTATTGCTTCCAGTAATAAACCCACGATTTATTGAAATATAATTTTATGTTAGTCTTCTAAAACTTCAGCATGTAAACATGTTGAAATAAAATTTTTCCCCCTGTAAATACCATTTTTGTACAGTGATTCTCAAAATAATCATAAGTTTGTTTTGTTTTTCTTCTACTTTCTCCTTCCTTCTCACCACAAAAAACTTATTTTACAATTATTCTTGGTAAAATACGAGTGTTTAAACAATTGCATTAACATTTCGTGTCTGAGCGCTTGAAAAGAAATGATAATAAAAAAAATAACTGTTTTGTTTCTCAAAACTTTGTTTCTTCTTACAGCTGAGGACAAAGTTATAGAGGCAAAATTACATATTTCTATTTAAGATTTAAGGAGTATATCAATAATATTCAAAGTGACCAAGCAATCGAAAAGAAAAAGGGAATTTCATGAAATGTGATACAAGCGTTAGAATTTGTAAACGCAAATAAAATAGCAGGAAAAAGATAACAATAAAAGGTAAGTAAGAACTACGCATAAATATGCTGTGTTGTTGTGTCTCATAGCTTCTGGTTGATAGCGATACATTTTGGGAGGACTCGTCCTAGACAGCGAGTAGTACTCACTCGTTCCATCAGATGAAACCTAGGACGGCAAAGCATTCCATTCCACATGACGTGCAGGCAGAAACAGTATCCTTCTGATTTTCAAGATTTGAATGAGACCTTCCCCCTCCAAGAAACTCCAAGATATGCTTGATAGTGAGGTTCGAAAAAATATATCCAACTCTCGCATTTAAATTCAAGTAAAGTAAATAGCTAAGCAAAAGTAGTGGTTACCACATTTGAAATACTTACTTGATTTAAAAGCAGTAAAATTCTAAAATAATATACTTTTCAAACTGTTCTTTAAAAAAATTTCCTATATATAAATTATATGAATAATGAAGCACATATCACGTAAATTTACAATAAATAACAAACAAAAATAGATGTAAAATTCATCTAGCTTTCTTCCAATGAAGACAGTGATAGTTTGACAACGCCTCGACCTATAATCTTGCTTTGAAAATTAAGAACTAATAACTACTAACATTATGCAGAATTTAACTTGTTATTTCATGGTTATGTCTTGAACATGGAAGTTAACTAGACAAACACCTATATTTTAAAGTAGACTTTTGACCACAGATAATTATTCGCCCAAATATATAAAAAATATGGTAATCGTAGATTCCATCAATAAACTGTAATGCCTTCTCTTATATAAAGCCAATTTCTTATTAGTTTTAATTAAAAATTTACAAACCATATAATTTAAAAATACAGATATTATTTTATAAATTATTTGAACCAATATTTAACACTGAGTATTTTTATTGCTGGAAAAATAAGTATTTATTTATTCACAAAAAAAATTATTTCTTACTTCTTACACTACTATTTGCTAGAGGTGCTTTTACACTGCAACCATTTTAAATAAATTAAAGACAGTTAAACATCAAGTATTCTGATTCATTAGAAAATCTTAAATAAGAAAATTATAAGCTGATATACAAGTATATTTGCATTTATATGTTTAGTTACTTAAGATTTGCATATTTTGAAAAACGATTATTAAAAAAGTTTACATCTTTACAAGCACACTTTCCAGATTTAAATTCCTTCAGCAAATCAAGCCAATTGTATTTCATCAGCTCATGTATAAATGCTTTGAAATGTGTTTACGTACATGCATTTCCATATATAAATAATTTCAGCACTTATGTTCATCTTCATAAGAACAATGGCAAAAATAAAATAATAATCCAAATATACTAGAGAAAATATTATTGAGAAGTTTTTAATATATATATATATACATATAATTTTTATTTTAATTAGGACATTTAATATTTTTTACAACATAATATATATGCATATTAACTGGATTTTAATTTTTTCCCATTATATTTTTAATTATCATAATTTGGACAGTAAGTGGAAAATTTTTAAATTTAGAAGTGAAAATGATTTAATGTTGTATGACATCTAACCTAGGCAATAGAATGTAGGATCTTGCTACGTCTATTTAAATAAAGGGATCATGGAAGCATATAATATGTATAAAACATATAAAATATTCAGTCAATAAAAATAACAGGAATAAAAAAGCTTCAACATGTTTATCATGGGATATGTAAGCTAAAAGATGATTAGGAAAATGTTTCTTACTTAGTCCTATTAATATCAACATAATTAGTTTAGAATATGAATGATTAGATGCAGACTTATTTAAATATAAGATCATAGAAAGATGTAATATGCACATTGTTAAAGTATGTAAAATATTCAACCAATAAAATTAATAAGAAAAAAGTTTCAGCATGTTTATTATGAGATATATAAACTGGTATATTGTGTGATTATTAGGAAAATGTTATTCAATCCTAGTAATTTCAAGAACTGATTTAGAGTAATATATATTTTTAAACAAACACCTAGAAATAAATTTAAAAGAGAACACTAATTCAATTGTATTCAATATTCCTTAGACATACAAGAGAAATTATAACTGGATAACACTGCTTTATTAGCAAGTATATTTTGCAATTGAAATATTCCTACAGAGCACTCAATAATTTCTAGTTCTTTAGCAAATGATGACACAGTATTAAAATAAAGAAAACAAGAAATAAGTACCTTATGAATTTTTAGGCAAAAATTATTATTTATGTTAATAATTTTAAAATAAACAAAGAACGTTTAACATGAGTACCGAATAGTTGATTTTTTCAAATCGTTTTATATGCTGCACATTTGAGAACTGGAAGAGAATCTTGTAAACTAATAATCTATATTTAATATTTCTAAAAAATATATAATTACTGTGCTAATATTAGAGTATTTTCTTAAATCTCAACAATGTAGAGTTGGCACAAAAATCATCAGTTAACAAATCAAGATTTACAACAGAATGTTTACTGAACTGAAAATACAACAACATACTTTCTCAAAGATATATCAAGTTAACAAAAAAAGTCAATTACAGTGATTTTTTTTCCATAAATCTAATTTAATTCTATTTCCTCAATATTTTTATCCATTCTAGAAATATGATATTTCTTATAGTTACATTAAATAAATAAGTTATTCATAATGAGCGCTGAATTTACCAATAATCAAAAATATTTACAAACTTCTAAAATTTGTCAGAAAATATTAAATCTTAATACTTAAGCATAGATAGTATAAGAGTATAAAAATAAATAATTAACAACAATTAACATTATAATGTTTTCAATATAAAACAATCATCTTTCTCAATTTGATGTAAAATTTAGTTTATATATAAAAATGCTGTATAATTTGAAAGTTCAGTCCAAGAAAAGAAATAAGTCCCTTTATAATTTATGAAAACTATTTTACAAAACAAAATGTAATACAGAGAATCCATGCAATGCAGATAATGTTAATGATTTATATATCATAACTAATGATAAATATTTTCTGTGAAATGAAAAATTCTAATATGAATGATCATTTAAATTAGAAATATTAATATCATTTAAAAAATAAATCAGCTAATAAAAATTGATTAAATAAAGCAATTAATAGAGAAGACAACCAAAAGTTTTGTATTAAATAAATTTTATTGTGATAAACAAATTACATAAAGTACAAATAATTTAATTATAAAAATTGACAAAATACTAGTTTATGATAATTTTATGCTTCCATCTAAACAAAACTTATAGCGAAGTTTAAAAAATTACAGTAAACATAACTTAAGATTCAAATATGATTTATTTAGATTTATTTTTATTGTAGTTTATAACTTCTAAGTATGTTGAAATGAAGATTATCTTAGCTACATAAACATTTCTATGAAAAATTTCATTAATAGAATAAAAAGAAATTAATCCTTTTCAAACCAGAAATATTTTTTTCTGAAATTTTAAACATAACATACTTATGTACAATAAAAAAGATAGTAAAATCTGGTAACACTGAGCTGTGGTTAGTAAAACAGCTTAGTGGTTAGTAATGCCGTCTGGATAATCCAAGCCAATTTTAAGGTGAAAAAATATGTAACAATTGAGTTACAGCAGTATGCTTTTTATCTCAGTAACAACCATTTAGCTTCCTAAATATGAATAAAAAGCAGTAAGCAACTTAAATTTGGTTCTTTTTAACTATTTAATAAACATAATTTTTAAAAAAATGTATGTTTATATAATCTATCAAAAATTGAAGCACACACATTTACACAATAAATTAATGAAATATTAAGTGTTCTTTTATATAACCTGCTCTATTCAGATTGCTTCTTTGTAATTCTCAGTCTTATTCTTGTATAAGTTAGTATATTTCTAATTAAATATTTTTGTGATAAAAAATTTTCAGAAAAAATTCAAACATGAATAAATTATTTCAAACTGCAGCATACCAGTTTTATTGTAAATAAGTTTAACTTTATATGTTGAAAGAAATAAGTAACTGCATTTAGAAATGTTACACTTCAAAATTTGTAAAATTATTTTAATACATATTATATATCTTTAAAAAAAATTTAATTTCTTTTTCTATACTACCAGCACATCAAATGTTTTATTAAATTATATAATATTTTATGATAACTTAATATTCATTATGAGTATTTTTTTTAATCTGGGTTCCTATTAATTTGGATCAGTTCTGTATGTAAGCCCAATTGATCCAGATAATATTTTTTATTCTCAATTATCAAAATGTAAATAAGATATATTTTAAGAATAAATTAGATCCATTGAGTAAGAAAAATAATCCACTTAACAATTATTTTTGAAAAAAATTTTTAATATATTAAAATGAAGTAAACAGAAGAAAATTAAATATCTGTAAATGTTTTTTGAGAGATTACATTAGTCACAGCAGAAGGAAAATCAAATATACACACATGATTATAATGAATATATAAATATACACATGATACATGACTAGTGAAATTGTGCCATTAAATTTCTATTTTTTTTATCATAGCTTGTTTAAGCAAATTGCTAAATTTCCAATTTGACAAATTTGAAAAATATTGTTTCAATATTATTGAATCTTTATGAACTCCAAATTGCTTCACATTTTATGATCTTCATTTAAATTATACAATTACAGCAGTCAAACATTAAATAAAAAATTGTTTTCCTAAAATAATATCCAAATGATTCTGCTGGAGTATTATAATTTTGCTTGTTGTTAACTGTATGAAAACAATTCTATAATCTTCATAATTTTTTGGTTTGAAACAATTTTGATTAGTTGAGTTGGTCTTGTTTCAGTCAATGGTGATTTTTTTAACTCAAACTCTAATTCGACTGGAAGTGAGCATTTAAAATAATTTTCAAATCCTAACAAATATCCCCATTCCAAATAGGAATGAAATCCACAAATTACGAATTTTAAGTTATTAATTACGAATATTACAAGTTTTAAGAAAGTAAGAAATTCGAATTTTAGGGAAAAAGAATGAAAAACTGCTTTTGATTAATGATAAATAATTTCAAGTAATGTTACTAGTATTGTGATTTAATTGCAGGTATACTGACATTATAACAGCAGACATGCCTAAAGGAAATGATAGTTTTGTACCCTCAATTTTGTGAAATAAACTCCAATTCCAGTATTTGAGCCATTTTCTGTATCAATAATTTTCCTTTACAACAAAAGAAAAATCCTCACACAGGAAATTTGACTTCATAAAGTTTTTAAGAAGTATACTTAACAATCATGCCATCAGAAACATGATGATGAAAGGGTTTTATAACTGCATTTACATTTCTCCTAAGTTAAAAACCTCAAATAATCATATCATACATATTTTTTATACAAATGATAGTTCTAACTTCAATCACATATTAGAAAACAGCAAGAGCTTCAGCTGTACAGTAAGAGTTTATTTTATACATATTCTAATATAGTACATTGAGATCTTTTAAATTTTATTAAGTCTAATTTAGCATTTTTACTATTGGATTAAGACATCATCAGTAAGCCATAAATGATAATGCAAAAGATTATAGAGTAAGCTTGGTGAATAACTTTAAAGCTTGGTTTGTATTTCACTCAACTGTGGTTAATTAAACTGGGAACTACAATTTAAAGCAGATTCCAAATAACACAGATGTCCATGACCATAGTAGGATTCAAACCCACAATTTTCTTAACTGAAGGTCAGGGAGCTAAATGTTATAGACAACAACTTTGAGATTTAAATAGTAAGTTCTCCCCTTTAAACTTATATGAATCTAGAAAAATATTTGCACTATAACCATAAAAATTAAAATGTATGTGTGTTCCATATTATGGAAGGAAGAAAAAAGACCATTAAAAATTTCATTTCCTAAGGATAAATAAAATTTTGCCTGTAGAAAGTTTTGTTTAAAGATCGAGATTTTTCTTTAATACAACACACTACTCTCCCTTTGTGTCAACATATATATATATATTTATATATCAAGGCTCATATAGATTTCCGAGAATCAAATTACGGGAATAATCAACATTCAGGTTAAATATTTTTTCTTTTAATTTTTACTAATTGTTCTTCACCAAATATGTATATAATTATGTACATGAAATATTTTTCAATTATATTTTAAATAATAGAAAAAAATAACTGCAAAAATTACTAAGAATATTTTTATTTACATTAGAATTATATTTAATTATTTCAAAAGTCTTCAATGAATTTACTGCTATAAGAAAATTTTTTATTTAAATAATTAATATTCTCTACATTATTGAATTATATATTGCATAAAATAATGGTTATTTTAAAGTTCTAAAACACCTTCATTAGATTCCTATCTATAAATTTATTGATTATTTCAAGATGTTTATAACAATATCTTTTCAAATAAATACATTTATGCAAAACAAGCATGCTTAACAAAACTTGTTATTATTATATTACAAATACAACTATTATATAAAGTTTAAAGGATGAATTTTATCCAATTATTATTTAACAAAAGCAATGTTACATTTTTTTTTTTTTTTTTGCTCACTTTCAAACTCTTTTAAAACAATCAATTTCACAGCCATAATCTAGACTTTTAAATTTCTTTACATTTTCAACAGATATTCACATTTCTTGGTTATTTATATTTACAAAATATTGCTGTTTGAAAAAGTTAACTTTTTCCTAGTCTAAAGCTTTTACTTTTAATTCATTATTAATACTGAGTAATAACTCTTGCTTCCCTGAATCACCATGGAGACATTTGTTTTGCACAATTAATGTTAATTTACCAGTTCTTTCAACTTCCTCATTTACTATTTTGTAGATTTTACAAGTTTATTTATTTCATCTTCCAAATGCTTCCTTTTGATTCCTCAATTTTTTTAAGATTTTTTTTTCACTTTTTCTCTATTGTCAAATCTTTTTTTTTTAATTTTTTTTAGCTGTTTTAATTTATTTAAATATAATTTATACTTTTGCCTGGCACCAGCTGCAAAACTAAATAAGTCTTAGCTAATAATTATATTGTTGACATTTCCTATATTTTAGATGTGATCATCAATGATGTATTTGATTATTTAAATTTTTAATCACATTAGACCAATGTTCAATGGCTGCTTCACCATGGTTTGCTGCTCAACAGACATTTTTTGCACTCAAGGGCTAATTAGACTGGGAATTATGGTTTAAACCAATGTTTCATCATGAGAGAGTAATAAAAACAAATTAACTAATTTCCATAAGAGACAATAATTTTATCTACTTGAGAATAAAAAATAAGTTACTTGAGAAAAAGAATAAGTTAACTACTTGAGAATAAATAAATCTATTTTATCTTTAATATAATCAAATTTCTCATAAATACAATCTTGAAATCCTATAGTCGGTTGTAATGACTTAAACACTTCTACAAAATTACAGAGTTATTTTAAAGCAGAATCATATTCTCACACATTTATTTTAGATGCATTAGATAAGTAGAAAAGAAGATTTTGCATTTTATTCAAATAACTTGATTCATGATGTATCAAAGTTTGAGGATCTAAACATTATGTTTCATATCACAGAATATTGTGAAGGACATTTTTCTATTAACATTTTATTATTGATACTAAAAATGATTTGCAATTTAAGAAAGAAAAAAAAACACTCCATCTTTTGTTTTGCTTATATACAATTCTCTGATGATTTTGTTTTCGTTCAAATCCAACATCTAATTGACTAGCAACTTTTTTATTGTCTTTATCTGTCTCATCAATACTAATACAGTTACTAATAAGTATAAATAAAGCAAAAAGTCTTTTAAAAGATTTTGCATTCAACTTTTCAATAATGCCTGAAAATCTCTTACAATAAATGGCAGTATTGGCTTATCAGTTTGAAAAACTCTCAGAAATGGTTCTATTTCCCAAGGAATAAATATAAAAAATTGCACTTAACAGAAAAAAGAACAACTTTTGTACACCTCTTTACACTATTGAAGGTTTTGGTACAGGGATAGGGCAATTTGTTTTGGACAAATGACATGTTTCAAGATAAGTAACATTTCAAGCAATTGCTCAAAACACATTTTCTAACCATCAATGTTTACAAAACATTTTACGATTGGCTCAAGGCCACTAAATTCATCTCTACAAGCAGATGTTCATAAATAGTCTGTAATCAGCATTTGCTGCTACCTCAACTTCTGAAAATGAGGAATCTTCAATGGCTGTAAATGTTGAGTACAATGCTTAAGTTGCAGCTTCCAACATTTGAATGCATTCCAGTTTTTAAAAAATCAGCCATTTTAGTGACAATGGGTTAGTTTACATTCAGATCATCCATTGAAAATAGGAAGTAATCAACTTGTTCCTAATTCTGAGTACTTCTCGTTCACATTTTCAAACAAAATATCTTCAATTGAGTGATCTAAAAAATCTGATCGGTAATACTGTGTTTTAATATAGTATCATTACACACAAAATCTTACCAGGCAGTCCAATTGTTTTGTCTGCAGATGATCATTTAAGCTTTCATAAAAAAAGCATATATTACTAGCATGTTTAATTTTTTCTTTCAAAAAGTTGGAAAAATAAGGTACAATTCCAAAAACTGTTAAATAAGCACACTTTTTCATCACTACTGAATGACTTTACAGTCTCAAAAAACTGCTTGAAATAGAGAATTTATATTCCTATCAGAACTGTAGCTGAATCCACTGTTTAAAACTTTAAGGACCCACAGAATTTAAGCCTTTAACATTTTCTTTGAAGAAAACAATGAATCTAAAATTTTAGAACATGATTTGGGTTCACATTTTTTAAAAGAACAGCAGTAGTGGAAAAATCTTTTAAATGAATAGATTCAGATACATCCTACTCTAATAAATACAAGAGTTTTTTTTATTTTATTTTCATATAGAATTTGACATAAGTTTTGACAATATTTGAAATACAGAAGTCTTTATTGCAAACTAGACAGTGGGCATGAGTTTCTTCTGAACCACACAAAAGCCAATTTTTGCATGTCCTCTCCTGAGTCTACTGGTCACTGAAAAGACACTTTCCACCAGCCATATTAAATGATTTCAGTTTTCATTTCATTGATAAATAATCAAATTCATCCCAATTCTCTCAAATTATATGCAATCTTCAAAAAAGAAAGTATGCAATGCATTCTTTAACTAAAAAAAATTATATTTAAATATTAATAATCAATGAATTTTATAAATATAAAGAAAACAGAAACAGAAAAAGAATAAATTAAAAGTGGCTGCTTGATTACATCACATGACAATCTTATTGGTGATTATTTCACTTCATACACACACATATGGTCACATATGGTCCTGATTGAACTGAATCATCAGGAAGCTATTGTGGCTAGGCTGGATCATTATTTTTGTCAGCAATTATCAATACAATAACAATCAAACAACGATTGTGTTGCCATATAATGGTAACAATAAAAGTTACTACTCAAATTTGTTTTTGAAGAATTTAATTGAAAATTTTAAAATATTAAAACAATAAACTTAAAATACTCGCTAATAAAAAATAAATGCATCAAGGTAAGTAAAAAGGCAAAGAGTAATTCACGATTTTCAAGAAGTCGAAATTCCAAGAGTGTCAAGTTTATATTCAGTCAGTCACAAATAATTTTTAAAGCTTAAAACAATTTTTTAAATTTCAGGAGTTTCTGGATTATATACATATTGAATTGACAAAAGATTTATGTAAAAAATATTTTCTGGAAGTAAATATATTCTTCATAAGGGTAATAATTTTATTTTATTTCATCAATTAATAAAATATAATCACATTTTTAAAAATTAACAAAAAAAGTAGCAAAAAAAGTTATTCTTAAACTTTTCTGATAAAAAAAATTAGAATTTTCTTAAATATTATTTAAAACTTAATTATTAAAAATGGTCTAATGTATTTCAAGAGCAATCTTACATTATACATAAAAAAAGCTCCTTCAGCATAAAAATTAATAAAATTTTAAGGTTTTCCTTAAGAATTCTTTTTTAAAAGTTTAGAAGATTTGGCAGAATTATAAAATATAATTTATCTTTAAATAATAACTTTTTTTAATTTAACACTAAAAATTGATGCTTCGCTAAAATCAATCAAATATTAATTTCAGAAGTATAATCAATAGTTTAAAAACTATTGAATAAAAATAGATTTCAGTTTAAAATATTTTGTTTGATCAATGCCTGAGTAGTGCTATAATTCATAATAGTGCATATGAACATGCTTACTTATTCTGAAACTAAGCTGCTTCATTAAATTTAAATTTAAAAGAAAATAACATAATTACTTTCATTTTAAAAATACATTCAAAATTCACCAACAGAATAATCCCAATCTATATCTTCTAATTTGTCATAATACCATCAACAAATTTGCTTGAAAAGTAGCTGCTCCACACACATTTGAAATTCTTTATAAATATCTAAAAACCAAAATTTAAAAGTACAGAATTTATACTGTCAACTTCAAATAATATATTTTAATTTGTGTGATTATCAGAAAAAAATTATTCACTCATAACAAAATATAAAAACAAAAATTTTTTAATTAAAAACTAATTAATTTCCATATTAATATTTTAAGATAATAAATAAAAGTATTTGAAACATAAAAAATACAAATCTCTTTTCTAAATTATTGAAATAATGAATGAATTTAAAATATCACACTTTTATTTTTCTTTGATAACATTATATATATTTTTATAATAAAATAAATTAAACCGGAATTTAAATATAAACATATTGATAACATGTTTGAAGTTTCGAGAGGAAAATCAATTTTTAATTATGAAATTATATTTGTTTGACATTTTCCTTTATTTTATGATATCATGAAGAATCAAAATACTTAAAATGATACCCCTGAGAAATGCATAGCCACTAGTATTGTTCCATTTTTTTCAGCATTACAAGGAGCATAACTGATGACACCTTTAAGTAATGGGACATCTAGTGAGCATAACATCATGATCCTGAAAGGGGTTGTATCTTTCTAATTTAGAAGCAGGGGAGGACTAAGCAAAAAACCTCTAGACATATCATTTCACTAGGAGGACAATACAGCAATGATTTATTTTATATATCTCACACACCATTAGTGAATATCAAATGTCCTAATATGTATTCAATAATGGTGTGATATAAAATTTAATAATTCTTAAAAGAATAAAATGAAATAAATAAAGAAATCAAATTAAATTTCTTTTTTTGATACAAAGCTGTAATTAAAGGTCATCTGCAAAATTTTAAAATTACAGAAGCCATGTTTCTGGCAAAAAATGGAAATGTAAATAAAAAAGACAATTTTTTATTATAAAAACAATAATTAACAATAAGAAAAAAATTATCAGATAATTTGAAAATATTTATACTTTCATTAACCCTGAATAATAAAAAAAGAAAAAACTTTACAACTTAAAAAAAAATTCAACCATTTTATCCATTTTATTCATTTCTAAATCAAAATAAAAAGAAAATGAAAGTTTCATTATTTAATTAAAATATTGTTTTTAATATCTAAATAAATGCTTGAATCGGACTAAAATTATCAAAACTGATAAGAAAATAGATAAATTAATAAGGAATTTTAAATTCCTTTACTGTAATATAAATTATTAATCATAATTTAAAATTAAATATAAGAAGATAAAAGTAAAAAAATATTTTGATAAATTGACTTTTTTCTAATATTTAAAATTTTACAAAAATGTTTAAATGTTTTTGAATGTGTTAAAGAAGACGAGAGCTTACTAAGTGTAGTAAATACTTTTCTCAATGAAATAAATTATTTCTGTTTACACAATTTTATTTATTCATTATGCATATTAGTATTAGACATAAGTTTACAAAATGTTTTGTACAATAAGTGCTCTTTAACCCTACATTCTATAGTGATTCTGTAAATTAGCAGTCACTGAATTGGTCATAATCTGTTTTCCCACCTTCATGAATATATATTGATAGGAAAATATTTTCTAGTTTTTTCTTTATTTAGTATGATTGTTAGCTTTCATTGCAATATTGTAATTCTTGTTTTACAAAAATGAATTCCTATAAAATTAATATTTTGATTATTTACATTTCTAGAGAAGATGATTTATGTTTTTATATTTCTAGATAAAATGATATATTGTCCTTAAATGGTTGTCATTCAATAGTAAAGTAAAATCATTAATAATAATAACCACAGTCCTAATTAAATTACACCTTTAACTGGAAAATTTATAAAAAAAAACATCTGCTGCACTAATATCTTTTATACATTTTACATATTTAGAATTCAAATCAAAAAATTAAGAAATTAAGGTCTAATATAAAAATTTACTTTAATTAAATGAGATTACTATAAAGGAAGTTAGAATCTAAAACAAACCTCAATAATTTCATAAATTATATGAGATATTTCTTTCAAAATCAATGAACCAACCAGATACTTAGTGCACAATAGGAGAAATTTCAAGTCAAACCTTACAGAGTAAAAAACTACATAAACATATAAACAGCTTTACAAAATGCAATTTCTTAAGATTTAGATACAAATATTCCATTTGATACATTTTAATCCCAGCTTGTTGTTCAAGTTGTATTTAAAAAAACATTTACATACTTATTTTGAAAAAATATAGCTAAATTACATACAAGATTTCTTCCAGATCTTAAAACTGCAGCATTTTAAATAATTAATATTATTTTTAAAATATTGTTCTCAGTGCAAACTCATTAAACAATCTAAAAAACATTCTAAAAAAGTATCCAGGGTTAAATAATAGCAGTTTTTCATGTACATACAAAATCTTAAATATATCAATCTTTAAAAGTGTTCATAAGCTATCAATAAAATGAAACAAATATCACTTTCAAATCTTAAGTTCGGTCATAAAAATGATTACAAAGATGTTATATAGAAACTTCTCAAGCTTTCTTAAAATTCTCTCAGCATTTGAGCTTTTAAAAATATGTATGCTGCTTTTTATATTATATTTTAACACATCATACTGAAGAGAAAAATTTTAAAAAGTTTTTGAGCACATTAAATTAAAGCTCTGTAGAGAAATAATATTCTAGATACAATATCCTAAGTAGTACAAATATGTGCATTTGCTGCCAAGAAAGGTATTTAAAAAAAGAGCTGTCAATATTTTAACCATCAGAATATAAAATTTCCATCTGTTTAATATTTTTAATTAGTTTTTAAACAATGATCAATATAAAGTTTAGCATAATTAAGAAAACAGTTTTCAGAAATAAGTAAAATAAATATGCAAATATTATTCTCAGGGACATGAAATATTATTTAGTAATATAAGGAATATGATTAATGTAAAACTAATGACAATTTGCAATCAATAGATACACACAAAGATAAGTAAAACTTAAAAATTCTACTCTTATATATATTTTTAATTAATATTTAATTAAATATTGTTCTAGAAATTTCATGTTATGGAACCCAGTGTTTTTAAAGAACAGACAAAATGTAATTATAGTAGATGTGAAGAATACTTTATAAAGTTTTTATTTGGTCTTAAAAGAAAAATGTAAACACAGTAGATATTTTAAATGAACATTTAATGAAAGTGCTTACACACACAGTTCAAATATCATAGTGGGGGGATTATGTCATAATAAATAAAATTAAACTATGACAAGCAACAAACTTAAGAAATATTTTACTATAGTACATGAACTTATGAAAAATAATTAAATAGCTATGAATAAATTGATTTAGAATCAGCAATGAAAATTTTATAGCAACTTAAGTGAATAATCAAACTTTTTTACTTACTCATAAAAGGTAGCAGCTTTAAATGAGTATGTAAAGACAGTTTTTTAAATTTGCTCTTAAGTAAACAAAGTTAATTTTAAAATTATGTGCATGAATCTGTATATATAATACACTTCAGAATATTTTTCAATCATATATACAAAGATGTTGTTAAAATATTAGGTTATTAATTTTTTCTCCAAAATGTATTTATATTTGCTAAAAATTAGAGAAAACTTATGTATTTAAATAGCAATTAATAAATACATTGTAAGTGAAAAATAATTTCTGAAATATTTTTTCAGGACTTATTGAAAATATCCCCTACCTTTAAATTGCTCATTGTAGAATTATAAATTGGAAGAAAATTTAAAGATTTTAATAATTTTATCACGACCTGTACATAACACGCATTTAAATGTTTTACTCAATAACAAATATTGAAAGTCGTATATATCAAGAAAAGACTTTCAAGCTATGAAAGATGAATAATTCTATTTACAGAAATATATGGTGATTGAATGTGTATAAAGATACAAATTTATGAATATTGCATTAATAACATTAATTTTATAGTAAGTATATAAATAACAAAGCTACAACTACAATTTCAGAAAGATATATATATATATATATATATACTTCCAATACTTATTCAATTCCAATAGAATTTTTCTCTCAATGGAAATGGAACTTTTATAATAGATTTAAAGAAATTATATAAAATTTAAAGGAATGAATAAAAAAATATCTTAAAAATTCTATAAAAGAACTTCAAAAACTTTACATCATTTCTACTGTAAATAAAGTATCTGATAATTTCGCTTTTTCCTCTAAAAAATTACATTAACATTATTATATTAAATGAGGAAATCTCTAATTCAATAACATACAAAATCCTTAACTCAAACAAAACAACTACATTTAAAAAAATTCTTGCCTTTTCTAAAAAACTTAAAGTTAAAAATATACATTTTAACATTCCTTAGTAAATGTAACATATATGCAGATAAATTTAGAAATTTATTTTCTTATTATTTAAATATTATTTTAAATAATATTATTGATTATTAAGACACATGGATGATAAAAAATAATTAACCAATTATTGAATTTGTTTCTTCTCATAAAATTAATAATGTTTCCTCTAATGACTTCAAAGATCATTCCACTCAATACTTTTTGATATTATGTTTTATTTTTATGTGATTTTGGTTCAATATTAATTATTGATTAAAATTTTTGGAAAGTTCTCTGCATTTTTTGCAGCTACAATAATTATATTTTTTATGGATGAGATTATGGAGAAAGACTTTATTTACAAGTTAATGGTATACCTTAAGGTTCAAAATTCTCAAGCCTATTATTTAGATTCCTTTTGCAAATAGATATATTGATGACTTCATAATTTTCAATCTTTTAGAATTTGAAAAATTTACAAAAACATCTATCGTGATAAAATAATAAATTAAATAGAGATACTTTAAAAACAGAATTTTTCGATATTTTGATTACAGTAAAAGATAACTATACATTCACTGATATTTATGATAGAATCAGTGATTTTAATTTAAATTAAAATCAATTTAAATTTAATCAAAATTTTAATTTCAATTAAACAGGATTTATAATAAATATAATTTTAATTTTATCAATAAACAAATAAAAAGACTGGAAAATATTTTAACTAATAATAATATTCCAATTAACTTTATTAAATAATATTAATTTATTAAATAATATAATATTAAATATATAAGAGAATTGTTTATAAGAGTGAAGTAAAGCATATTATAAACTACAAAAGGGTCATTTAAGTCTTGAAGGTCATATAAGAAGTTTGAAATGCCAATACTGTTTATACTTAGTCTTTAAATTTATGTATTTAATTTACACCTAATCTTTAAATTTATGTATTTGGTTTCCTCTATTTATATTAATTTATAGTTTTTGTGGGTTTGGAATTGAATTTGATTTTGACTGCTATAAATTTAATAATGTATTTTGGCAATTTTAGATTTAATATTATATTTTGGCTTACATTTTAGCTTGACATTTATTTCCTCTATTTTGGTTTGACATTATTAGAATAGCTTTGGGGTGAATTGGTTTCATTAAGACATCAGTCTGGTACCAATCCAGAAAAGCCATACTTTATGCCAATATGGTCAACACACCCTGAAGAAGCTAGACATGTTGGTAATTTGTTTAATTTTCCTTTTATTTTATGTTTCTTTTAAATTTTGAGCTATCTATTGAATATATGTTCGATCTGTTTATTATATTTTATATTTTCTCTCTATTATTCTTCATTTAGCATTAGATTAATTATATATATATATATATATATATATATATATATATATATATATATATATATATATATATATTTGATTAATTATATATATATATATATTAAAATCCACCGTGTTTTTCCTCTCAGGGGATTTTTCACACACAATAGAGACTGCTTATCAAAAAAAAAAATCTCACTTATCCCACAAATGAGCATGCAGAAAGCACAATTGTAATATCCATCAATTGTTATGTTAATAAGAATTGTTGATTTATTTTTTAAATTAAACTTGTATATTTTAACAATGGATTGAGAAAGTTAGCAACGAAAAAAGAGTTGCATAATGCAAAACAATGACAGGAAAAACATTGCATGAAATGCAATTATATACAGTAATTTTCCTGCATATAATCTGCAGATTATGTATTAAAGACTTTCAACTTCCGTTTTGCATATTATACACCGCTGAAGATAATTTGATAAACATTCTTCATCAGAAAAGTTTACAATAAAATTTTGAAAAAAATGCCATTTATGTTTTATAAAATAAATAATAGATGGCACCATGACTTAGACGACGTTTTATAGTTATAATCAGTTTTCTCCAATTACATTCAAGAATGAATTTAATTTCTCTGAAAGATATTGCAGTTGCTATAGGCTATCGTCATTTTGCATTTTGTCAAGACCTGAAGTGTTTTATTTTGAAAATACTCAAGTTGGCATATCATCATGTGGAAGCAAAAGTGTATAACTTACACGCAGCAGATTTTAATATAAAAGATATTGAGTGGAGAAATAAAAAATGGCGACAAACATGCAAAGAGAAAAATAAAGAACGAGTAGTACAAAAGAAAAAATTTATCTAATGTAATAATTCATATACATTAGATAAATTTTTCAATAATGTATAAAATAATTCTTTCAGAATTATTCAATAAATAATTCAATTATTTTATTAAATTCTTAAAGAAACAAAAAAATTTAATTTTTAAAATATGTCTAACCTCATTTTAAAAGTTACTAAAAACTAAAAATTTGTAAGTTTTTTTAGAATCTTCTCAACACTATCACTTTTGATGATCAATCTTTCACCTTAGTTTATCGCACTGAGATGAAGCCTGTGAAATATTTTTCTTAATAAATGCTTTTTCTGTGCAATTTATTATATTTTTAACCAAACTATGTTTTTTTCTTTTATGTAACACCACATAATCAGCAGTTTATATTTTCAACTTTACAGCAAAAAATTGTGACATATTATGCAATGCTTTTCTTCTTTTACTCAAAAAAAGCTCATGCAGATAATACCGTTGTTGATTATATACATGAAAATAAGAATACATAAAAATGTTATTATTCATATTTTTGCAAGGAAATAAAGTATGAGAAAATAAGTCATAAAGCTCACTTCATTTCCTTTGAATTTCTTTCCACACCAATTTTGAATTTATGCAAGCCATTTTCCAATTGAACAGCCCAAATTGGTTTCATCCATACAATTGTATTAAAATGTCCAGCATATACAGAAGGTATAATCCAGTTTTCTATACTCAAAGAGCTGCAATATAAAAATTGCATATTAATTGTATGCATGAATCTGTACAATGACTTGCAATGTTTAAAATGAGAAGCACAATCTTTTTTTATAATATGCTATATTTTAAATTTACTTTAAAACTTGATAAAAGATAAAGCTGCCAGCTAGAAGTCAATGATAATTAAACAATAAAACAACCACAATCCTAATTCACAAGTAGTTCTTTAAAACATTATAAAGAAAAATTATTATAAAAAATAACATTCAAGGATGAAAAATAATTTTCTACATAAATGAATATATATAATTAAATATTTAACTAAATTATATTAACAGAAGCAAAATAATCCAAATGATTACTATATATTGTCATCAAATACATATCAAGTTAAGAACATCTAAAATTTTGATTTTATATATATATAATTTGGCAAAATTGTCATTTAAAAAATGTATAATTTTTAGCTTATAAATACTGAGATATGCAATCATATATTGTAAACTTTTTATCATTTATAATTTATAGTTATGATAAAAATGTTTTGCTTGATTAGGTATAAACCATATCAATTATATTTTAATTTTAGTTTAAAGAGTAAAATATACAATGATTCATAACAATTTACATATTTAAACACATTGTAACGTTTTCACATTAATAATGCAACTGATAATTCCAGGTTAACCAATAATATTGATTGTTATAACAGATAAATAAAAGTTGTTCCTACAAAAATAATAGACAAGTCAACAAATATTACAATATTAAAAAAAAGAGTCACTGAAGAGGTATATAAACTATAATTTATTAGTGGTTTAAGTTTTCCTATTTTTAGGTTGCTTTAAAAAATAATAAAAATTTTAAAGGAAATCTAAAAATATGAAAATATATAAAACCACTTGCACTATTATATTTTAATTTAGCATATTAATTTAGTTATTTCTTACATATATCTATATCAGGGATGCACAACCTATGGCCCGCGGGTGAAAATTGGCCCGCGTCGCCTTTAAAGTTGGCCCGCGAATGTTGTTAATAAAATAAGACTAATTTAAAAAGAAATGAGACTCTCAAATAAACAAAAGAAAAAATCTGATAGGAAAACGATTCTACACCAGAATAAATATTTTACATCTGTTCATTAAGTTCATTTTTTTTACAACACGGATTTTCTGTTTGTTCCCTTCATGGCTAACCGAGAGTATGAATGTTCGTATAGGAGTTCAAAATGCAGCTGCATGTGCAACTTTCTTTGGTAACACTTACATTTGTGAGCAAACTTTTTCTTTAATGAATTTAAACAAATCAAAAATAAGAAATAGAATAGCAGGTGAGAACCTTTCTCCTGTATTACGTATTGCCACAACGAATCTTAAGTCCAACATAATATCAATAACTTCAAATATTCAGTCACAGCCATCACATTAAATTTTACTAATTTTTTTCAAAATTTAAACTGTGTTCTTTGTAAAATTATCAAAAAATTTTCTTCTGTTATTCAATTTCAAGTTTTTTTCTGAAAATAAAGTATTTTAAGCATATCTATAATGTTTGTGTTTTATTCCTTCATTGTATAATGTTTGCATGAGTAAAATAAGTAAATTAATAATTGTAATTCATGCGTATTGCCACAAAAAAAATAGTGTTTATACGTTTATAACATGTTTTAACATTTACGTGCTGCTTTGGCCCTCGACTTGATCTTTTTTCATATTTTGACCCCTCATTCTGAAAAGGTTGTGCACCCCTGATCTATATCATACAAATATGTATAGATACCATTGTTATATACCTGTTTGATACAAATTTTAATATTATAAAACTTCATAAACTTTTATAGCCTTAATAAATTATATTTTGAAACTAAAATTTCAAGGGCATTGTACCGATAGAAATATTACTATAAATATTACAAATGTATATTATTAATTAATAGATACTTCAAAACATAATCTTTATCCAAAATTCTCTCAGGATCTAAAGTTTTAGGGATGACAAGATCAGGATGAGAATCGAAATGAATCATCAAACCATCTTTAAAAGGTAATTTCTTGGATCCAATAGCACGATAAATATGATATAAAACCTATAACATGCAATTTGATTAATATACACATTTCAAACATAGCACAATAAGTACAGAATAAAAACTTTAAAAAATAACTACTTGCAAACTTCTCAAAGATAATATTTTTATTCAATTTTATTTGAATATCAATTTCTTTTTAGCACATTCATATTTTAATCAACTATTACATGAATATTTCATATTTTATAGAAGCATTTTAAATTTAAAAAAAAAATTGTTTATGGAAAATTGATACATTAACAGCTTTAGAACATAGAAAGTTTTTTAAGAAGACAAATAGAAAGTTTTTTAAGAAAAGAAATTCTAATAATTTCATCACTAAGCAGTCATTGTAATTGCATTTAAGTCGATGCAGTTTGAAATAGACTGTTGTAAAGAAATAAGACCATTAGATTATTCAAGAAAAGTAAATAAATACAACCAAATTTAACCGTAGATTTTAAGTCCTCAAAATAATTATTAACCATAGTTGAAGTTATGTCTTCTGTGAAATATGCTTACAATTTCAGTGAATAAATTATGTTCTTACTTTAAATATTAATAGGAAATATTGCTTAAATGCAAAAATTATATATGTCTGAGTTTTGTTGTGTTTACAAATAGCTACAAATTACAAATTGTTAACATTTATTCTTACAGCAATTTCTTCCACAGATGTATTAAATTATGAAGTTCTTAATAACTCCAAAAAATTACTCAAATATTATCAATTAGATTACAAACTGTATACAAATATAAACTAAACTTATACAGTGGAGCAACGGTCCAAATAAACTGGACAATTTTTTAAAGTTTTAAGGCTCATTTCTTTAATTTTATGTGTATAACGACAAAATAAAAATCTAATTTTCCATCTCCTATTCTAACTATGAATTACTAAAAATAAATCTACATAAAAGTTTAAAGTTATTTTGATTTTTAATGCATTTGTATGGTTATACTGTCTCATGATGCAATAATGTTGATGCTTCTTTTATAATGAAGTTAATCATAATTCATTTGTTTAAAAAAACCCATTAGCAGTCAAAAAAGAATGCTTTTGAATCCATGAAAATTGTACATAAATTTTATAATTACTCAGTTTAAAATACTTTTTTTAATAATAGTGGGCTTTTGGGAGACTAAGCCTTGCCACAACAAGGGCTGAAACTGCTACTCATTTGTCATTACCCTGTAGGCACTTGTGAACCAAGTCACAGCGGTGAGTAGCTTTACTCATGCCATACCACCACAAACCCATTTATATGGTGGGCCATATTCATAAATCATCTCAAAAGAAAGGAGAGAGAAACAGAGAAAGTAACAACCATGCCCAAACCGGGATTCAAACCTAGGACCCACAAGTTTAAAAAGCTATAAGCCAACACATTAAAACTTACATCAAATTCAAGGGACTAAATTCACCATATCAAATATCCTTTCATTTTTATTGATCTAGTAGAAAAAGTTGAAATATTTAGAGTTATAAAATTTCAAAATAATATTCGACTACACACTCATTTAATGTTGATTTATATTGAATTTAGTATGAAAAAATTCTAGAATCGATTCAAAGAAATAATTACTCAATTACAAACAATATATACATAAAAAAACGGCTAAACTGAGTATTACGGACAGACCTCGCGGAGCGACTAGACCTGTCACTTCAAATCAATAACTGTTTTTGTTATGAATAGTCATGAATCATGAATTAAGAACTTATTACTGTATTATTAACTCAAAATTTGATTTAATATTCATTCTTATTTTGATTTTTATGTACTTGTAAAAAACTTCGGCCGTATTACTCAGTTTTACCAAAAAAACAAAAGAAACTTATTTGAGGCAGTATACATGAAAGAATTCCAAAGCATAAAAAAGAACATTTTATCAATTAAAAATATTATATGTTCCACTTAATGCAGATAAGAATTAAGATGTTTTGATTAGTCAAAATTTTTTAATTGGTCCAGGCAGAGTGTTCACATCCAACTAATGTTCACATCCTAAAGTATTCTACTATAAAAAATTAGATAACGTGAAAATTTATCAAATTAAAATACAAAACTACATAATAATTTTTAAAAATAGAAGCATATTTTTATATTATGAAAGAAAACTTGGGATGAGCATCTATTGTTTTAATTTCATCTGGATCAAAGATGTAAGTAAGTTTATAAGCAGAACCATCAACAAAGCAAATGAAATGAAAATACCCAATGAAAAGCAACAAAAATAAATAGAAAAATATTAACTTCATTGTGATCTTCCACAATAATAGTTGGAATGCAACTTTTCATTTTCTTTACAGTTTTATCCATAGCTTAGCAATCGAATTTCCCGCTTCCGTAATATAATTTGGCAGATAGGGAAATAATATATATTTTTGTTTCGGTTTTTTTTAAACTTGAAAATCAAATTACTTCACTTCACATCGTATTTCCATATGTCAGAGGAGCATTTATGGTATTAAGTAGCAAACGATAATGGGGTTATTTCTTAATACGTCAAAATCTTGGTTACATAATACTCAGTATTGGTTTATTGTATATTTATGTACACGAGTGTTGTTTGAATTACGTAATAACGTAAACATTACAATCTCTTCAGGTATTCAAAAAAAATATTTACTGAGTTTAAATGCACAAATGAAAAGTGTAATACAAATGCTTAAAATTCACAGGAAAAATCCTAATACTAGACTATACTAGATACCGATACTAGAGATATTAGACTGAAATAAGAAATAAATGTTTTTATAACCCTATTGTTTTCTTTTAATAGATAAAAAATAAGTTAAATATAAGCAATATTTAATTCAGATTCAGGAAATTATTGATTAGGTATTAATATAGATTGTATGCTGAATAATTCCAATATCTGAAATTTTACATAACTAGATGATAACTAAAACTGCAATTATTTAAAACTATTTATTGTGTATAGTTGAATTAGTTATTAAATTAAAGATTCAGGATGACAAATTCTAAGTTTGGTGATTTTTGGCGGATTTTCTTCATTGTATCTAGCAACCTGGTTTTTATTACATGATAGATACGGAGACTTATAAAAATTATGCAGAAAATTCTATTTTGGCAATCCTAGTATTTACCTTACGTCACAATACGGCAGCTTGGCAACATTTTTCTATCGCCAAAAATTCCAGTATTAGGAATCTTGGATTATATGGAATCTGTGACAAATTAAAATATTATTGTATTAGAAAAATCTTATAAATTAAAAATTTAAAATTTCTTGAATTATATTAAAGAAATCTTCACTTTTATTAAAAATTATACTTAATATTAGCTATACGTTTTATTAATGATGATATTGAAAATGACCCTCAGCATTTGTATGAAAATTAAATCCATGAAAAACATGACGTTAGACATTGTAAAGACACATTTTAGTGTATTAATGCGTAGAATTCATTTTAGGTAATTGAATAATAAGTTTACAATAACTGTCAAATAGTTTAAAAAACATACTAACTTCCTTGATTTGAATGTGAATGTCAAAAAATGTTGGATTTCTATAGCAATTGATTATTGGATAGATGCTTAGAGTCCAATTCACTAAATACTTAGGTTTTTAAATAAGAAAATATTTTAGGCTTAAAAAATAAATTAAATGCCATTCTTATTGATATATTGAAGAGCCAGATGTCACTTATATTTTTAATAAGAAGATTCAAAGCGATATTGTAGATCATAAAAGCAATTGGTTGTTTCTAAATGCGATGAATCACTTATGTGTCAAAACGGAAGTAAAACCAAGGTTTCACTTACTTAGTTCCTTAATAATTTACTCTACTTTTCTTAACAAACCAAGTTTAGTTTGCATTGATAATGGAAAAGAAATTGTTAGAAATAATGAATCAGAAGTTTAATCCGCAAAAAAAAAAAAAATCCGGAAAAAGTAGCTATCGTGCATAATTCAAAAAATAACTTTTATTTTATTCATAATATAGATAGAGAAAAGTAAAAAAAAATTCACTAGAGTTATTTTAAAGTCAACCCAAATTTCCATTGTTTGATACAAATGTAAAATTGGAATTGCAAAATTGTAATGAATATTATCGACTTAGATTTCTTTTGTTAACTACGTTTTGCAATGTTATTATTCTTGAATTTTCAAGTTGTGTACTTGTGTGTTAAAACCTATTTGCATACATGAATTCTAATTTTATTATAATTTATATTACAATAAAATAATTCATAAAAATGCATGAGAAATTGAACAAGATAATATCTTTGGTAAATACAAAAATTGTTTCAATCGCTTTTCATTTTCAGTTTCGATTATTTTAATATGAAATGAACACTATTAAATTAAATTTTTTATTATTCTATGACACAGTATAAGTTATGTAATTGATTTGGAATTTCTTTTTTACTTTAAATCCACCTTATAGCTCTTATTAATGAAAATGTATGA
The DNA here is from genome assembly GCA_037975125.1 of Latrodectus hesperus. Classification (NCBI taxonomy): domain Eukaryota; kingdom Metazoa; phylum Arthropoda; class Arachnida; order Araneae; family Theridiidae; genus Latrodectus; species Latrodectus hesperus. The sequence goes on along the minus strand of CM075850.1, from coordinate 25,896,526 downwards.
TTGATTTTATTTTTTCGACATTTTCATTTAAATCCTAAAAATCTAAACAAAGGAATTATTTTTTTGATATTTTTTGATATAAAAATGGTTTTAAAATACAATTTAATTATTGTATTTTACATGCAATTTCTTAAACATAAAAATTTCAGTTGTTTTTATTATTTTTCTATTTATTTATCATTTATAACAGATTATTTCGGTAACTATTTTAAGTGATTTTTGCTCCGTTTATTTCCACTATTATATCAACCTTGTGTTTTTTATAAGTATAATTAATTTTCATTTAATGTTCTAGGATTGAAGTTTTGAATTATAGTATTTTGCTACCATATTGCATTATATTGCAGATTATATGTAATAATACAAAATTATACAGCTTTTCACAGTCAAAGAATCCGAGAGACAATGAAAAAATTTGTTTTTATTGTTTTTCGGTCATTTCATAGGTTATTACTCTTTTAAAATACTACTCTATAAACATATAAGAGGAGAATAAGGGTTTTAGACTCCACAGTTTCTCTGGAAAACTACATGGAACGAAGATAGATGAATCATCTGCCAAATTCAACTGTGATAAGAAATTAATCACGTTAAGTGTTTACAACCATCGAAGAAGAATTTAAGGATTTATTTATGAAATGTATAATTTTTAAAAAAATTCAACATCTTTTGAGGCTTACATTACTTTACAATATGCATTTTAGACAACTGTTCCCTAATTTCGGAAATTTTTAGAAACATTCAACATTGTTTAATATGAAAATAATAAGGCGTTTTTATAAGATTAAAGGAATAGAATTTCTTTTGAACTATATTATCCTTTCAACAAGATATTTTTTTCTCTGTTTTGTATTTTAAATTTTATTAAAGAACGAAATTCTGCTTTTTCTGATAAATTATCAAGAGAAAGGAAAACCACTCTCCTTACTAATAACTACAATTGTTTGAACAATATTTACATTTTTACAAAACATTTTGATAAAAAACATGCAAATAAGAAAAAAGAAATAGAAGCTTTCTAACCACACACTATTTATTAATAATCTTCTAATTTTATCCAATTTCATATGTTCAAGTGAATCAAAGAGTTGGAAAAAGGAATTAGGCTATAAATTTTGATTTTTATTTAATAATTACCTAATTTATTTTTAATGCTTTAGCAAATATGATATAAAAATATTTTTAACAAAAAGCATTGGAGAAATAAGAAATCTTATTCTGTCTTGTATATTCTACAAGATAACTGTTATAAAATTTCAAAGTATTTTAGTCGTGGGTTTCCATCATGAAAATCAAAAAAGATTTTGAATGTGCGACAATAGATGCAACACATCACTGAACTAGGCCCAACGAAAAACATTTTAACCCATCTTGGCAACCAGTCCAGACTAGTTTAGATTGTGGAGAAAAGAATATTTATGCAGAAGCTCTAATCGTGAAAAAAAAAAAAATGAACGCCGGTGAAGCCATGGAGAAAAAAAAAATTTTTTTTTTCATCCCTCATGATTTAGACCCACATTGAACGTTAACTTTAGCATGAAATGGGTTATTTACAGATTAGGTAATTTTCAGCTCAATTCGTTTTGTTAACATTGATTCAGCTTTTAAGTGAATTTTTAGTTTTTCATTAAGCCTGTAATGTAACATGGGAGTTATCTATCTCATTTACATTCCATCAAAACATACAAATCAAAAACATACACACAATTGTTATTCTTAAATGGGCTATACCATCACATTTGCCCATAAATTTTATGAACCTCCTGATATGTGTTTATTTACTTTTCAGTTATTCAGTCAATTTTGTTATCTAATAATTTTAAGACATGGTTTTCTTAACCACCTCAAATTCTATGTATTTTGTCCGTTGTAAGCAAACTAATAGCAGATTGATATTATGTTTAATTGTTAATGGGTTCGAATTCAACTAGGAGCCTGAATATTTGTAGTACTTCGGAAAATAGGTTTCGACTGTCTAAGTTTTAATAGAATTTTGCCAACCCGGAAAATGTGTGACTGATAGAAAAACATTAATTTTATTAACAGTGTAGAATAAATTTGAAAGCGTGATCAATCAAAATTATGGGGACTCCAGAATTAAATTACAAAAATGTAATTAATTCAATTTAAGTTTGGAATACGGTATTCAAAGTATAAATATATTTTTTTCTTAAATTCAAATTATTTTTCTTTAACTGTGTTTCGTGACTGAGGTAATTTGAATAATTTCTTCTCTTATTTATACCATTAAGTCAAATCGGAGGTACTGAAAAGAATAAATGCTAAATTTTGTAATCATATAAAAAATATATCCAAAAACAAAATTTTAATATTTGTTAATATTCCTTAAACATTTCAACATTCAAATATTTTGAAATAGTTTTTAATTGGAATATTATAATCTATAACTATACAGTGTTAGATAACATGTTTCTATGATTTCAAAAAATTTTATAATTGAAAATAATAAACGTCATAGAAGAAATATTAACTTGTTGGTAGCGCCATCTATTGGTATGAAACACAGTTACATAGATAACAGGAAGGGATTCGTTTATCAAGATTTACAATTTTTCAAGACATATTTTTATGGAAAATTATACGTAGACTGAAGTAAAATTCAAAATATTTTACATAATTATTTGTAAATTAAAATAAAATAATGGAATAGTTATGATCATTTAATTGACATATTGTTTCACTGAAGGTGTAAAATTTTAATATAAATTTTTATCTAAATAATTTAGATTACGTTTCGTATCTAAACTTAAGAGTAATAAAAATAATCTTAAGTGTGCAAAAAAAAAAAGCTTCTCATATAAGTTAAAATGTTAATGCAGGCAAAATTTTTATACTGTGCGTGCGGTCACATGGTCTACACAAATGGCAGCAATAATCACAAAATACAATATCCTCTAAATCTCAAAGGTAACCATAAAAAACAATAAATAAGAAATATGTAAATGAAATTCCTTCGAAGAACGCAAAAAAATGCGCTTTTTATGAAAATATTATATGTTTTTTAGTTTTCCAATTTAAAAAGAATTACTTCAATTCTGAAGTTAGAATACGTCTGTGCATAATACAATAAATTGAAAAATAACCCCAAACATAAGAGAAAATAAATTGCAAAACTTATTTAAAAAAAACTGTTCTTCTCATATCATTTATTTCAATAGGAAATTAATTGCTTCTGTGTGAGTGTTTGAAAAATTTACTTTTAAAATTCATCGGTAAAAAAATTTAATTTAAAAATTCTACCAAAGCACCATTCTCAGAATTAATTTCATTCTTTGTTTAAATAGATAACTAGAATAACTATTATTAAAACTTCATAGCTTTAATTCTTTTGCATTTTTTCTCTTTTGATGCTATATAAGTTATGTAATTTAGTGTACATTTCAGAATTAAAGATTACATTAACAAATAGTTTTAATTTAACGCGAAATTTGTCCTATCTGCTATAAAATTATACTCTATTATACACTTTAATTACTATGAGGTTACTATCAGCATTTAGTTATGTTTTGCAGAAACAGACAACCATAAATATAATATAATTTACAAGGCTGAATTTGATCCTTTGAATGATGAGATACATTAAAAATTGCTTTACTATTTTAGATTATTTTTAATCAAATCCAAAAATTGAAACCAAAAATCAAATATTTTAGATATTTCTTTTGATTATTACAGAAAATTTAATCATTGATTTTAGGTTATTTTTTAGATTATAAACTCTAGAATATAATAAATTTGAATATGTCGTCATTCCACTCATAATATTAATAATATAAGACAGAAAAGAAAACAGTGTCTTAATGGAAAGAAATTATTTAATTTTAATATCAATTTATTCAATAGATGGCGCCACCACAACTAGAAATAAATTTAAATGTAATTTCTTTAGAAGAAATTTATATATTTTTTAAATTTAAATTTCCCAAAATGAAACTTGAATTTCAACAAGTTTTATGGTGTAAATCCTACTTGTTGATTATGGTTACGAATTTAACCAATATTATAAAAATTGCATAACATGGACATTTTAAAATATATTTATCATATGCTAAAATATTTTTTAACAGCATAATTTTTAAAATCGTAATTTTTAATCATGTGTAAAACCATTCATAAATCGAAAAAAAACCCAGAGAAATGCTTTATTGGCATTCATATTTTCAAAAACTTTTATAGCTCATACAGGGAAATTAAACATTGAAAAAGTCATTAAAATATTATTTTTTAAACAAAGTAAAAAGTGATAGTTAAATAAAGAAAAAAAAGAGATGTCCTCTCAAAGTCGAACAATTCAATGACAGCAATAACAAAATATTAAAGCCTTCACAAAAATTTCAGACAGCTGTTTCACCTATTGAGTTTTTGACAAGTGATACTTTAACAAATGAATTTTTTTATGCTCCATTTTTGTCAAGGCAAACGAATATTTTCAGTTATGTTCCCAATGTTTGATTATGCTAACATGTAGATGAAGGATAAGATTTATTTTAAAATTTTTTTCTTAAAGCATTTCACAAAATAGAATAAAAAAATAATTACAATTTATAATAAGAATTAACAGACAAGTATTAATTGACAATCTAATAACTGAAACCTGTAGTGTGTGAAAAAGTTAGCTCTCTTGATTTTCGGCATTAATTTGAATAGTTTTAAATTTATTTTAAAGCAAATATTTTACTTTAAAATAAAATAATACCTATAAAATAATATACTACTTTAACATATGTTCATCAAATTTCTCATTAACGTAATGTATAAGAAAGTTTGATTAAATTGTGATAAAAAAAAACTATTGGGTTGTTCGGAAAGTAATTTCGTTTTTTACCGACAGAGGATTTAATTGTATTTTTTTGCACCCAATTTCACACTGAAGCCGAATAATTATTATATGCTTTGAGAGCTCATCTAGCAAGACTTGTGTGTGAAAAATTCCAATTAATTCTAAGCAAGTAGTTTTTGGTTGGTGCCCTTTTAAATTTGGAGAGCGATAAGCAGCATTTTTTTTTCGACATATCTTATTGTTTTACTACAGAAAGGGTAAAAATTCTGTTCGAGCCAGAAAGAAATTGACCGATGTGTATGGCGAAGGTGTGTTGACAGTACGCCAGTGCTGGTGCGCTAAATTACGATCCGGCAATTTTGATGTCGAAGATGCACCACTTTCGGGAAGGCTGGTTGAAGCTGATAAAGACGCAATAAAGACATTAGTTGATGCGAACCGGCGAATAACAACAGTTTAGGACCACTTGAAAGGACTGGGATTATCCTCGAAGCTCGATGTATGGGTTCCCCATGTTCTCACAGAGAGAAATCTGTGTCGCCGCAGTGACGTCTGCGATTGGCTTCTCAAACTTCACGAAAATGATCCGTTTTTGAATCGCTCATCACTGGGGCCGAAAAATGGGTTGTATACAACAACGTCAAACGCAAGAGGTCATGGAGCAAAAAAGATGAATCGGCTTAAACCACTTCCAAAGCTGATATACACCAAAAAAAAGGTGATGCTGTCTGGTAAAATTTAAAAAAAAAAATCGTTTTTTTTTTTTTTTTTTTAAAGCTTTTACTGGATAACACAGCGATTATTAATTCGGAAGTCTACTGTCATCAGCAAGACAAACTGAATGATGAACTTCAACAGAAAAGGCCAGAACTAATCAACAGGAAAGGTGTAGTGTTTCACCAAAAAACACGCGAGACCTGACACAAGTTTGGTCACTCGTCCAAAGCTTTTGCTGTTTGAATGGGATACAATGCCACACCCACCATATTCTCCAGACTTAGCACCATCGGATTATTATTTGTTCCGGTCACTCCAAAATTTTTTAGACGGTAAAACCTTCAGCTCAAATGAGGAGGTCAAAAACCAACTCGATCAGTTTTTTGCCAGCAAAGACCAAAAATTTTAAGAGCGTGGAATTATGAATGATGAACTACTACCAGAATGATGACAAAAGGTGTTGGACTAGAACGGCCAATATATAATTTAATAAAGTATTTGTTTATTATACGAAAACTGTCTTTCATTTCCACAAAAAAAAAAACGAAATTTCTTACCGAACAACCCAATAAATATAGAAAGTATGCTGCTAATAGCAAAGCTATTTATTTTGAAATTTTAACTATTAAGTTCTAAATTATGGAACTAATTAATGTAAGTTCGTTTTGGACTCTAAGTTTTAGGAGACTTCCGCTTAGCCAAGTTTTTAGGGGTCGTGTGTCGACTTATGAAGAATTCTTTACTTAATATTGAAATCTTTATGATTTTGCTATGGAGAATATGGCTTTTTTTCTAAAAACGAGCTCTTATGTTTGCATAAAAATTTAAAATAGATAATTAATGTAAAGATTAATAGTTTGAAATAGATAAATTTTGAATATTTGTAATCATAAATCGCATCTCGTGCATGCCATGGCCAAGTTGGTTAGGAGGTCGTTCTCATTGTCTTAGGTAATGCATTCGAATCCTGACTCATTCGAATATTCGCGCATTATTGGTGGAGCACATAAAATATATCGTGATCGCAGCGCCCTCTATGTGAAATGATACGTTGAAGATCGTCTGCTCAGTCGGCACTTCTAATTTACGAAGATTCACTCACTTTCTCAGCTAAAATGCTTTTCTGGCCATGGGAAAGTCCAACCTTTGGTGCCTCCTGATGCTGCATTTTATACCTTTCCTCATGATTTATTGGTTTGAAAATTCATGGATTCACATGGATTTGATCAAGATGTTCTTATATTGCTTGATCAACAGAAACATCTTGGTTGGTTGGTTGGACCTTGCGTCATAAAACCCAACCAACCAACCAAGATGTTTCTATTGATCAAGCAATATAAGAAACATATTTGTGTTTTTATTAATATAAATATTCTTCTTGTATGTATTATACTTAACCATCATTTTAATTTCTAAATAAATCCAAAATATTTTTTTTATTAATCAAGAAATGATTATTTGAATAAGGAGGCGTACACACATACAAAAAACGGGTTGTCATCTTTTCAATCATGATATAAGAAGATACTGATCAACCTGATCTGAACTGTAACACCTTACACGGAAATTTCGTTAGTTCTCTTTCTCTCTCTACATTTTAATTAAGTTTTAATTAAATAATTTAATTATGATATTCATCCGTACAACCTTGTTATTTCACCACGTATAATCACGAAATATCATTTTCAACATATCACCTAGACTTGTATTTCAGTTAATTCAGCTATCAATGATTTATATTTTTGTGTTTACTCACACACACTTGCAAAATTTGGAGAAGATCCCTATAAAAACACCTGTTGCTGGTTTGAGAAACATTTCTTAAGTGAGGCTTCTTTATGACTTCAACGGAACAGAGTTAAAATTGAGGGATCTTTTGCTAGCAATTTTCATTAAATAATGAATTTCTTAGAATGCTTAGCATAGTTATTAATCATGAATGAATTGCATAATTATCAATTAAAATTACTAATTATTAATAATTTTAGAATTTTAGTATTTTGCTTTTTGTTGGTCTTAGATAATTGCTCCAATTATCGTGTAATAACCGGAGACTGCTTTTTAGGTGTCGATGAACTATTACGAAAGTCCTCAGAGATAATTTATTCCAAGAGTAAGAGCGTTAACTATTCGGCTTACTTACTTCGTAAGTTCGTGGGTTCGAACCCCGCTTTTGGCGTGGATGTTTGTAGTATTCAGAGCCGTAGGTCCAGTTTAAATAGCGATCATATTAAAGATTGAAAAGTGTTGAACTACAAACCATACCAATACAATGAAAAAACGTGATTATAATAAAATAGAAGTGCGCATGTTTGTTGCTAAATGAAATCTTTTATTAAGCAAAAATTAAAAATAGCGAGTTATAATGAATCAATTTTGCAGTAAAACTGACTTAAAAAAATAATTTTTTACGATTGCAAACTAATAAATTTTACTGATTAATTTGTAATAATGAGAAATGTTGTAAATTTAATAAATGAAAATTTTTCTTAAGTTTGAAATTAATAAAATAGAAAAATAAGGTTGCACAAGCATATGCGTGGTTATTTTAAATAAAATAATAATTGCCTGTAAATTTTTGTAGACAATTGTAAAGAATATATTTTGATACTTTATAACAGTTGCAACAAATTGTTCTCTCTCGGTTCTTTTTAGAGATTAAAAACCAACAAATAAAGTAGACGTTGACTTTAAACTGATGTTATTTTGAATTATGTTCATTGCCTCTGAATACCAAGAAAGAAATGCCTCACTAATAAAATCATTTCTGAGAAGTGTCATCACAAATCAACCAGAATTATTGGCGTGGGTGGTCCGCAAGTTTTTTTTTATAAGCAACAGTGCCATTAATACCGTGGTTAATGTTATAAATGTAAGTGAGAGAATTATTACATGCTTTCATGGTCTCTGAATTGTTCTGCAAAGTTGACTCGAGGAAGAATAGTAAAGGACAAGGTTAAGCGCTTGTCAAGTTTAAAACGTGAACTTTGAAATGTCCGCTTGTCTCTACAGAACAATTCTGTCCTTGACCTTCGGAAAATACCATGGTAACGCCCTTTCTGGGAAATCTTTGCAAGAGACAGACCGTGGCTGCTCTACAATGGTTACAGCTAAATTAAATGCGAACAATACCGTCTGATTTGTTAGTAAGCTCTATAATTTCCTGGACGTTTTTTAATGCTTCGTAGGAATTCAGATTAAATACTTCAGTTTTAATTTCATTTCAATGAATTGTAATGAAACATAACATTATTACAATGAAGAGCCAATTAAAAAATTGGAAATAATTCTTTTTACCATTATAAGAATAGAAGTTCCATCTTTTAAAATATAAACTGTGGCTTCTACATTTGTTTTTTTTAAATGCCTAATAATATCATTTGTACCAATACATTTGAATTTTTTTCTGATTGAATTAAATTAGGTTTAAGAAATATTTTTCCCATTGCTTATTTGTGCTTAGCACTGAATAATTTCGAACCATCGTCAAAAGGACAGTTTCATACTTGAGTTGTTACCAAATGATCTCCCTCCCTGCCACATTAGAGAACAATGAACTCTAGTGAACTTTTGATGACCATCTCAACATGATGGTCGTTAGTAAGTCTACTAAATTCAGTAGAATCTACTACCTTCAGAACGTAAGACAAAAGGCTTTATTTTCCCAACTAGGCCATCGAGACCTTATGTATGGTTAAAGGAGGTAGGATTAAAAAGCATTTTGCTTTAACTACTAATGTTTGTAACTGCTAGGTGAGCTGCAAATGCCTGATTGATTCATTACATCCGGATTAATAAACTCTCTGTATAAAATAGCTCATAAATATAATTTTCTCATAAATTGTGTTAGAGAAAAAAAAATAGCCTATTAAGATTCCAAAAGATAAAAGTTACATATTTTTTAAAATTTAAGAACAATCAGAAGTTTCTATTCCCAAATGAGTGTAAAGTATTTAAAAAAAAGTTACTTTCCATTTAGGAATTTTGGAACAAAAAGCTAGATGTAGAAAGAAAAATTCAATATTTTGAAAGATCCCCAGTAACTTAGTAAAGAAATTTTTTGCTCAAGGAATAACTCGGTCGCAAGAATGGCGAGACGTCGTGATTTTAGACAAGAACCATCTCTGTTCACAGCATCTTTATAAATGCATTTGTAAGAAAGTTCATTGCCAACATCTCTTGATATCGTTCCGCAAGTCCATCAGCTCTAGCAATGGTATAGGGTGTTATTGTATGTAAATCTTAGTCACCTCTTGTTAACAAAGACGGCCATTTGAACAGTAACCGTTATATTTTATAGCGTGTTAATGTCCAGCCTTGGGAAATGCTTGGTTACAGCCGGATAATACACGAAATCATATTGCTAATATTACACTCGTGTCCATAAATTAAGGATAATGCAAGTTCAGGTAAAGAAACGGACACATGCAAAACAAATGAGACTTATTTGTAAAGTTTATTTATTAAGCAAAAGGTAAAGGGCAAAAAAGATGCTATATGCTTGACACCATTAATAAAAATTGTGATAATTACTCCCTGGAGAAAATTTCAAAAAAGAACCTATTTACAAAAACCAATATAACATGGTTGGTATGATGGTTAATACATAGTATGCCCCACAGATGATGCAATACCTATGCATAACACCTATGCATGTACAACACCTATGCATGCTGAGTATTAAATTATCAATCTGATCTTGGGGAATATTACACCACTCATTATAAACCCAGAATAATTCCTCCCCAAACGAGCAATCCTGCAGCACCGTAAAGGTGTCATTTAATGGTGTTCTCTTGGTGGTAACGGGTACCTGGCCATCTCCATATGAAAGTCCGACGAGAATCAGACTGAAAGCTAAACCTGGACTCTTCGGAAAACTTCACACAAGACCACTGTTGCGGTGTCCACAATACATGCATGCTCTCTACTCCAGGCTAACCGCAGGCGATATTGAGTTGCTGTAAGTGAAACACATCTGACAGACCTACAAACATATTGACCTGTGTCCTAAGCGTCTGTACACGGTCTACCTTGAAAATGTCATACTGGTAGCTGAAGCGAGCTGACGAGACAGGTCTGATGCTCTGCTCCGTCTGTTTCTTTTAGCAGTTAACTGCAAAATACCAGTCCTCATTCGGTGTTGTAAGTCGGGGGCGACCTGTGCTGTAACGTCTACTCATATTACCATCGTCTTGGAACCGTTGCCAAAGCTTGGAGATGACCCTCTGGACGATTTCAAGTTCCTCTGATATTTCCAGCTGGGTACGTCTACATTGCAGACGGCCGATAATTCTGCCATGTAAAATGTCATCCAAATGCTTATTTTGTGCCATAACTATGCGGTTATTGGACTGAAAAGCTTTTAAAACGCTTGTGAACAATTTTACTTCTTTGCAACTTTTCCTTCTATACCCCTTTCTTGCATTCTCGTTATTGTGACGTACTATCGGCACCATCTGGTAGTTTCTTGTAATTTGCATATTATTCTTTAACATGTGTGTGTTAATTCTACGTGTGAAATTTTTATTTTAGAGTTCAATTTCTGTGTGATTCTGAATTATCCTTAATTTATGGACATGAATGTATATGGATCTTTCTTGATACTGCTCGGATGCAGTTCCAACCAATGCGCTCTCGATGTACATCACGGAAAGAAGATGTCTTGCATGTGGTTGCCCAGTTGCCAAATGATTTGTCACCAAATGGCAGTCATTAAGGTGGATGAAGTGTCGCATCGTGTGGAAATTGAACGGGCACTCTGTTTGTGCATGCCATGCAATCGCTGCTTGATTCAATACCCAGACGTATAAGCGCTGTTATTATTGCCAGAGCTGTCTGTTCTGAATACTGATATTTCAAAATCGATGCTTCCATGTTTTCTGAAAAATTAATCATTTGTTATTCATAGTATAATACATTTATCCAATAAATAACTTTTTGTAAATTTCCATTTCTTACTAAGTGTAACAATTTTAAGAAACAATGATGTTTAATTTTGTTATTACTACCGTTTTCTTTTTCATTTAAATCTAGTGCTAAATGAAATGCCACAACATCATAAATATTTAATAAAATTATAAATTCCTTAACTGGAATACCTGTTGAAAGTAAATTAAAAAGAAGCACCATTAAAGGTAAATTATGAAAAGATAATTTCATTGTTACTTTAGTCTTGTTGGATAAAATTTTGAAAGTCCTCCCCAGAGAAAACAAAGTGCTCAAAATGTGTGGCCATCACTCGTGGGAAAGCAAAAAAAAAAAATCTCGGCAAGATAGAGATTCAATTAAAGTGCGGATGGTGTCATGAAAAAAAAATATTCTAAGCCATTCTCCATAATTCATCCCCACAAAAGGTTAAATAATAAAACCACGACTAATCACGTCTTAGACATGTCCTAAGAGTCAACTTTCTCAGGTCAAAGAAGCAATTGAATATGCTGCTAAATATCTCAGCTGATGAGTATAGTAAGAGGTTGTTGTTCAGAGAGGAAAATCTGTTTTGCAACTGTTGAAGTAAGGTAGTCGTTTAATCATATCATCAACGGTTTGGTTTGTCGCTCAAAGGTAAATTTTTGCAAACAAGGGATAATTAAGGCAGGACCTATGGTTTAAACTATATTATCAATATATCATTATGCCGTAACTATGTTACTTATACGTACTATGGATGAACTACTATGGTATAGCTAATTTCATTTCTAACTACTACTCTACTTATACGAACAAGTGCACAGTTCCACAATAGTAGTCGAATTAGCTCTAAACGTGACATCTCTAGTCTCTCATCAAGTAGCTATCGTTAGTCAAATGGAACCAAGACTAGTCACTGAATATCATCATGTTGTGTCATACTGTTATTCAAGTCACTGTTGGTCCCACTATTAACTATTTAATTTCTGGAATTCCCCGTTGATGGCAATTTGCGCATAGATCAATAATTTTTTGAGGAACTATTAATCAATCATCGTTTACGTTACATTGCACCAAATGCTAATCAAAGTTGATTGTATGGCCGACAAAACTTACTTTGCAACGCTTTGATTCTCGAGTTCTGCTGTTCGTATAGAAGGACAAAGGTCATTCTCGATTGTTCACATCTTTATTAATCCATGTAGTCCGACTGCTATATTTATTGCCCACGTCTAAGCAGGGCGTAACAGCAACACAATGATTCTCCTGACTTGTCCATCTCATTTTTTTCCACATTTATCTTGCTCTATAATATACCCGATTAATTTGGACTTTATTTGCATACTATGTTTCGCCATGGATTTTAAAACCATAACACATTTAACTGCAACCCACGCTGTCTAGTGGTCAGCGTGCCTGACAGCGGATATGGAGGTCCTGGGTTCGAAACCCGGTTCGGTAAACGGGTACCTATGGTATGTACTGATGAAATCGGACTCCATGCCAAATTACGGTTCAGTTGGAAAAGCGCACCCCATATTGCCATCCTAGCTGGCACAAGGCAGCAACAACAGTAAGAGTATAACTAATTCACTTGCTGATAGCTTTCGCGCGTCTCATGTAAATTCAATATAAGTTTATAAAACAATATTTCTATTCAGTATATATATAGTAAGTTCTAGTAAACGTAAAAACGGAAAATGTTTAGTTTAAAACTGATTATATGATTAATTTTTCTCATCTTAACCACAATATTCAAACATAGAGTTGAGAAATTACTTCAGTTGCAAGTATTAAGTAAGCATTCCCCTTATGGATGATTCCGAAACTCACAGTGTTAGGTATAACACAAATTTAATTTACAGCTAACATCATTATAAATCATAATGCTATAAAACTGTAGCTCAGAAGCATTTGTTAATAATGTTTACGTTATTTTTATAAAGTACAAAAATGTGAATTTCAAATTACATTACGAGCTGACTAATTAATTTTTATTCGGAATATGATGAAATGTGCAATGAATAGGCAAATTAAGGATGGTAAAAAAAATCATGCCTTTCCATAATCTCTCATGCCAAATTAAACATAACAGTACATTTTTAAGTTACTATTTAACTTAAGAAACACGTTACTGTGTTAAGATTTAGATGGAAAATAGATCTCATTAAAGTTTATTGAGTTTTATTTAATTAGACATATGCGCGTGCGCTATTTAGTAGTGCAACACAAAAGCTAAAAAAAATTATAGCTTAATACCAAACTTTCATGAGGAATTTTTTTTGTGCGCCATATATAAGACACAAATAATAGTTTGTCATCATTAAATTATTACTGACTTATTGAGGCCAACGAAATTTTCCCCCATTTCAATAGTTCAAGGCTTAATAAAACATACCAATCATTGCAATGATAAAAAATTGCATAATCTTTCTTATATACATACACTGCTCTACATCCAATATTCAATATCAAGAAAGATCAGAGATACCACAGCAAAATTTATTTGGCAGATAAGAGATTATACGAAGATAAATTGATTGAAATTGCAACCTTATATGAAATTTGGATGACAAAATCAGCACTTAATGTAGCCGCAATTGTTGACTATAACCACTGCTACACCCCTCAACTTAGAATAAAAGAGGTTTTGGATGTATCCTTAGGATGTAGCGGCTTCCAAATATTGCCAAAGTTTATTTGTCGCAGCAGTGGGTGGTGTATCGGATCAGTTGTTGTGCAACATGGACTACACGATATCGATTAGAGATAGATCTTGAACAAGATAGTCAAGAAAGCAATTCAGTGTGATGGGTAAAAAACAACTCTTGTACCGCGTACAGTTGTGCATTATCTTGTTGGAACATAACTAATGGCACGTGCTGAAAGAGTGGGAGGATAATAAGTTCTAAAATCTCATAGATGTAGCACAGGTTATTCAGTGTACAGGCAATGTGTTCTAAAAAGATGCGGAAGTGAAATCCAATATTACTCAAAGTCATGTAACCGAATGCAGAAACTTAATGGACATGCATAAAGCAACAATTCGGCAGTCTCTCACCATAATGTCTCCAAACTCGATTCTGATTGTAACATTTCCATTTCTTTGTCCATGTCCAACCTTCCTCCCACGATTCGCGGCAAAAGCGCCAGTGATTTTGAGTAAAAATGAAGAGATATATATAAATATATGTATATATATATATATATATATATATATATATATATATATATATATATATATATATATATATATATATATATATACATACATACATACATACATACATACATACATATATATATATATATATATATATATATATATATATATACATACATACATACATACATATATATATATATATATATATATATATATATATATATATATATATATATATATATATATATATATATATATATATATATATATATATATATATATATATATATATATATATATATATATATATATACATACATACATACATACATACATATATATATATATATATATATATATATATATATATATATATATACATACATACATACATATATATATATATATATATATATATATATATATACATATATATATATATATATATATATATATATATATATATATATATATATATATATATATATATATATATATATATATATATATATATATATATATATATTTGTATTCATATATAAATACCTTATTTTTTAGAAAATAAACAGAAAAAATGTTCTTTTTATTCTAATTATATAAAAATAGAATTTTTAATTTAAAATTGAGCATGCACCTGAAAAAGAACAAACTCAGAAATATACTTTACATATTTGTTGTCGTAGAAATTCTTTTGATTCAGAATGAAATATGTTGCTTTTAGAATATTACACACTAAGACCTAACAAAAAGCATTTCTCAGTTGGAATTTTAAAATTTATGAGCTAGAGTTTTTAGAGTTAGAAGTACGGAGTATAGTGAATATTTTCTTTCAACTCTGTAAAATAAAATTCTAGGAATTGATTCTTAATGTAGTGTAACATTTGACGTATTTTAATAGATTTTTCTCGTAACTCCTCCAGTTTTCAAAATGATGATTACTGAAGAAATTACATACGTATAAAAATATTCTAGCAAGTAAAAATATATAGAAAAAAATTATGTGTATTCTAACATAAATAAAAACACATATGTTAAATGTAAGTAAAAAAATTTCTTATTTATGAAAGATACTGGAAAGAATTAAACCACGGGTAAGACAGTTGTGTTAAAGTTTTATAATAATGTAATATTAGAATATTAATGCACAAAGATAACAAAAAAGAAGCATTCAAAGGAATTTTAAGCTTAATTATTAATTAAAAATAATCCATAGCAATATTAGAAAAATATTAAAGTAAATATATAATTTAAAAACTTTTTAACAAAATTAAAAAATTAAATATACATTGAGGTAATACTAATAAAAATGCATATATCCACGATACATAAATTCAAATTCAACCATTTGATTGTTACAGCAAACAGTATAGCACACTCTAATCCACTAAGAAACTTATGAAGGTACTTTAAAAAACCTTGTGACACTTTACTCTCTCTCTCTTCCTTTCCGAGAGCGCCCCTAGCGGGGAGAAGGAAAGACAGTTAGTTAGGCATTTGATTTCGAACTCTTTGGATGTGCTTTAATCATCCTTTTAATTTAGTGTTTCTGTTTGTTATTGTGTGTAACTTAACTCTGAATAATTAAATTATTGTTACACTACAGGCTTTTTTGATTAAACCCACAACCACCAGACGCAACCTTCAAATTTCTAAAAAAAAAAAATCTTCATATAATGTGAATGTATATAAAATATTACTTAATCAGCGAGAAAGAAATCACCTATCATTCTCATCTGTATTCATAGGAGGAAGGAAATGCTTTCATATTATATCTAGGAATACAGGAACATGATCTGAAAATTTTTAAATGATCCTCTTGACTCCATGATTCTGAGTAGGTTGAAGATGAGAGAGATAGGCATTTTGACTCTGGAACTGTAACATCTAAAGGCATCAGTTTCTTTAAAATATTTAAAATTAATTCTTTAGATATCATGAAGTAAATATCAATCTTCTAAAGCCGGATTTATTAGCTCCAGGAAATTGTAAAGAATTCCCAAAATCTAGGATATGTTTTTTTGTTTCTTTTAAGGTTTACAATTTCTGAAAAATATTTTTAAGGTCGCCAAAATGTCAAAACTTATTTTTTAAATATTAGGGACGGTTTTCGTACGCCATACTTTACTCTCGTTGCCTCTAACACTTCCAGAAGTTGAATAGTATCAAATTCTGACTAATAACTTGAAAGCGCCGGGGGACGAAAATTTATATAATCCATTTGAAAAGAATAAAGAAAAAAATTGGGGTTGGCTTAAGCAAGGCATCCAATAAAAATGTGAATAAAGTATTTCAAAAATATGAGATAACATTACACCAACGTTAATATAATAGCTTCTATGATGACTTTTCATATTAATTTCATGATTAGAAACAAACAGAAAATGTATAACAGAAATTACTTTTTCATGCTCCTTTTTTTTTCAAATCATTTTTAACGCCAAAAATTTTGTTTTCAATAGTTTTTATTTTTAAACATTTATTAGATATGTTAGATTAGACAGAGCATTTGGTAACAAGCATATAAATAAATATGTTTGTTACCAAATACTCTTTCCTTATGAATTAAAAAAGAGATTTCTCACATATTATAATTTGCTCAGAGAGAGAAATAATGGTATATAACTCTAGAGGCAACAGGCACGACATCTAACGTGAAAATGACTAATCACTGTTTAATTTGCAGTTGTTCTTCAATATGACCGCATGCACAGCTGCTAGATTTAAGTTTGATATGGCCCTATGCCGTTGCGGGTAATTGGGCTTCTTCTATATCTACGACAGTCTGAATTTACAATAATGAACTGCTTTGTTTGTGGAAAATATATATATAGCAAATTGGGCCAATCGGGAAAAATATATAGACCTAAACTTTAGCTTCTTTACTTTATGGGTAAATTCGTTGTTGTTGGTATATCATTTTGTAGTAAGTATCTTTGCCTATTCGAAATTCTTATTTACTGAAATTTTTATTCATTATATATATTTTCGTAATAAAAATTGTTACAACAATATATATATATATATATATATATATATATATATATATATATATATATATATATATATATATATAATTCATTTATCTTTTCAATGATTAGACTTGCTGCTTGTATTCATAAAAAAAAAAATTATTATTACGAGAATTGAATATTCCGAATGCTGCATATTTAGAAATTACACTAACTGAAAACATTGTTTATTATATTCAAATATTTTTGTGTAACACTGTTTAACATGTGTTCTTGTTGGATGAACGAAAACAAAGGATTTCTATTATTTCCATTTATTTTCCATGATGAAATAGTAAAAATTTAAAGCTGAAATTCTAAACAAAAAGAAATATTCTATCATTAATTCATCTTATTTAAGAATGAGAGTTACATTCGTATAATAATAATATCGAAAGAAAACAAAACAAGAATATCAATACTGTATATTATAAGCTGTTATTATTTCACAGAACCAAAATTAGAAACGAATTCTTTGATGATTTGTTGCAATTGTGAATTACTATCTGCGCATTTTCCTCAAAGCGGGCGAGTCACTTTTGTTTCTCCAGTTACATAAACAAAAGGACTCTGAGTTCTTAATTACTTCTTCCTAAATGTCGGTTCTTCTTATAACCACTTGATGAAAGAGAAAGGAACGCGTAGTGAGAAATCGAAGTGGCGCGAAACGGTCGAAGCCTTTTTCCGCGCGACATTTTCGAATGTTCTTTTGTCTACCAATTTGTTGCCCAGCGGCTCGTGGAAAGAATTCGTCTGAAATAGAATAGTGTGTTCCATGATCTTGAGTTCACTTCACTTATTGCTAAAAATTGCTCCGAACATAAAAGATCTTTTGTGAAATGTCTTGTCGGCTTTCACTAACAACACTTGAACAGTTCCACTAAAAGTTCTGCGTTTTCTTCTTCACCATGAAAAAAGAAGAGAATTGGCGTGATAAAAAGTAACAATTAAATGTTTCTTCATGAGTAGTCACTTGATTGTTCGATGAGCTTTAATTTCTTCGTTAGAGAAAATAATCATTGATTCTGTGGCTATTTTAAGACTTTTTCGTAACATGCGCCTCCATTGAAAATTTAACTCCAGATTGAAATTACACCTCACACGTTAAATTGCTAAGAATAATCCAAGTATAAATATTCTGAGGAAAACTGGAGAAGAAATTTTATTATTGAAATCTACATGAAGCACCACAAAATTATTCATGGAAAATAATGGAATAATATATGAAATTAATTAAAATTATTCTTCACCAAAAAAGTGCGTTCATATATATATTTTAGAGGAAAATTAAAACAGAATTGGATGCATCCAGATAAGTTGTTGTAAGATTATTGTTAAAAGATTTGTGTTTTGTAGACCAATTTTAAATTACCAACAAATACCAATTAAATGTTGAAAAAAATACCAAACTAAAAACTAAATAGATCCGGTGAAGGCACTGCAGAAGTACACTAAATAAATACGCAATTGAAAACGTAACAAATATTTAATAACACAAAAAAATAACAAATACTTTTGGCCGATTAAATCGACCCGAGCTGAGAAACATAGTTCTCCTACAAAAGCGAGCAAAAACAAAAGTGCGACTAAAACTATATAACAAATATAAGTTGCAAAGAACGCCCTCTGGCGTTCAGGCAGGACCAAGTGGATTGCTGCGGATTGATATTTTCCACAAATGTGTATCAAATTATCGTCATTTACGGTAAATATTATTAAAAAAAGTTTCATCATAAGTTGCAATTTTGAGCGTTAATATAAACTAGCTTAGTATAGGGCCAATTCAATTTTAAGAAGTTATAGGTGTGAAATGCAGAACCAAAGTAATACAAAGAAATATAAAAAAATGTTACTAAACAATATGTGTATGTGAACATTGTGAATAGATACTTTATACGAATGTATTTCAGTACTGATCCAAATATTCTGCAATAAATATTATGATATCAATATATGCTCTGTAATAAGTTTAAGCTCCTTGATAGTCAATATACTTTGTAACATACGCATCTTTTTCCTTTATTTCTTCAAACCTTAGCTCTGAAGCAAGTTTTAGGAAACAATCTTCCATTTTAATATTTCTATATTGCTCATCAAACTGTTTTTTAATAGGTATTTATAATATTTATAAGCGTTTTTAAAACTTTTATAAGAATACTTTCCGTTGGTTGAAACCCATACCAGCTCTTTAAAAATATCCAGCTTATTTCCCTGAAAGATTTTCAAAGGTATTTAGCTCCATTCGGTGGTCTCAAGGGAAAACATCGTAAGATTTCCAAACGTACCTCAATAGACGCAAACGCAAAACACAGAGGCTTTTACCCTTGTAAGATTTTCAAAGGTATTTGGCTCCATTCGGTGGTCGCAAGGGAAAACATCGTAAGATTTCCAAACATACCTTAATAGACGCAAACGCAAAACACAGAGGCTTTTACCCTTGTAAGATTTTCAAAGGTATTTGGCTCCATTCGGTGGCCGCAAGGAAACACATCGTAAGATTTCAAAACATACCTTAATAGACGCAAACGCAAAACACAGAGGCTTTTACCCTTGTAAGATTTTCAAAGGTATTTGGCTCCATTCGGTGGTCGCAAGGGAAAACATCGTAAGATTTCCAAACATACCTTAATAGACGCAAACGCAAAACACAGAGGCTTTTACCCTTGTAAGATTTTCAAAGGTATTTGGCTCCATTCGGTGGTCTCAAGGGAAAACATCGTAAGATTTCCAAACATACCGTAATAGACGCAAACGCAAAACACAGAGGCTTTTACCCTTGTTTAATAATGAAGTTAGGGTCAAGTTATAAACTTGCACTCCAAAATGTGCTAATCTAGGGTAAGATAGTTAACCAGTTTGCTGTGACTGGACCTTAAAACTTTATTTAACTGTCTTTTAAAATTATTTTCAATGAAAGGTGATTGATATTTATTTTTACTCCTTAAAAAAATTCAGTGATCTTCATAGATGGTAAAATGGTTTCATTTCTCATTAAAAAATTATCATCACTATTGTTGTGACATTGAAACTTTTAAATTCATCCGACAATATTAATGGAAAATATTCATCATATTTTCTTCTTTGATGTATTTTCAAACACAATTAGGTAAGAAATCGCACATATTTATTAATAACAATAAAGATCTTCTTCTTCTTAGAGTTGGGTTTGTATGTCATTGGGCACCTCTGCTTTTATCAGCATTTTGTACTGTTAACTCCATACCCAATATTTCCTAGTTCCAGTTGCTCTGATCACCCACTTTATTAATAAAGTCCGATAACCATTTAATGGAGTCTAGGTGTAACTCTCTAGTATGGATGATGTCTAAAGAAGTTAATCTAGGCAGGGCAAGAGCTTCGCAATTCGTAAATGATATGCTTGGCCGTTTCCTCTTGCGTATGACATTTCCTGCAGATAGGGTCTTGCTGAAACAGTCCCATTTTATGGAGGTGTTTTCTGAAATAGTAGTGCTCAGCTATGAAGCCTACGATTAAACGTATCTTCTGCCTAGAGCATCTTAGAATTTCAGAGGCAATCCTCGCTGATGATCCACAGATCATACTTTTAGCGTGGGTTTGACCAGGAGTGTTGAGCCAAGTTTCTTACATTTTCTGTTTTTCCCATCTAAGAACATTGGTTTTTGCGTTCTTCAAATTGATCCCACAAAAAGGTTCTGCACTGATGGGAAACAATAAAGATACTCACACAGGCATATTGCCAATGTCTTTAATAGAAGGATAATCTTATGGAAATTTTTAAACATGATACAAATTTTTAAATATAATTTGAAACGGATAGCAGAACATTGTTTCAGATATATAAAAAAAAAGTGCTGTCTCCTAAATACACCAAAACAATTACTAATGGGAATCCAAATGTTCATTAAAAATCAAAATAAAATGGATTAAAATGAAAGATAAAGAAATATAAAGAAAGTAATTTAAATATTTTGTTATCTATCAAAAAAATCACCTGTATAAAAAGACCCAAATAAAAAAATGACATCATAAAAACTTAAATTTAAAAATTATAATAAATATAATAACCTCTATGTTCAGTTATACAATTTTCCAGCATAATCTTTTAAAATATAAAAATACGTGAATGTAATTGAATTTGCCATTATTTTGATTATAGTGTATTTAGAATATAAGAGCATGTATCAATTGCATTAAATTAGATAAACTTATCTCTATTAATAATTAGTAAAATTCTTGACTAACAATAATTGGTAAACAGATAATTTTAGGAGGAGGTAAACAAGGAGGTAAACAGATAATTTTTAGATGAGCATAAGTTTAACTGAAACCGCATCTGGAGAAGTTTCCTAATTAAGATCTGTAATGTAATAAAAATTAAAATCTATATGAAGTGTTAATAAAACCTGCTATGTGTCTGCAATAAAATAAAATAAATGATTGTTCTCTAAGAATTATAGTAAAGGACGGTATGACTAGGCCTTATAAAAATTTTTGTTAAAATATTTATTAAATGATGTTTTGAAATATTTTGGTAATTAGCTCAAAAAATTGGAATATTTATTACACGTGATTTATGTTATTTAAGTTTCATATTACTATCTCATATTTTTAAGATAGTTTTATGGGAACATCTAGACCCTGTGTTTCATGATAATCATCCCCCCCCCCCAAAAAAATAAATAAATAAAATTCTTTCAGTACCTCTCGGCGAATCCAATGAACAGAAGACTTATATGTAATCGAATGACATTTCTTTCTTCTCACTTACCTTTCATCCCTTTTTATTAAAATTTAGATCTTTAAAGTAAAAAAAAGAAGTTGCCGAATTTTGATCATTTCTCTCAACATTATTGAACTTGAATAATGGCTAAAAGTGATTTACATAGAAAATTTAGCGTCATAGAATTTTATTAGGAGCTCCTTTCTTATTTTATTAAATAAAGAAAAACTTTAAATTAATAAGTGACATTTTTGGCAAATAAATAATTTGAAATTCGTGCACAGAAATAAGGAGTTTAATAAGTATCAAAATTATAGAACAATTCATCAAAATTTAAAGTTTACTAATTAAATATCAAATGCTACCAAGTGTAAATTTATCTTTATTTTACAATCATTTTCTTGATTCAGTGATAACAAAAACAATGTCTGTATAGTTACAATTATAGTTACAGTAACAGGATTAGATATAATAGATGGAATAGGCTTAAGGCCACATAAATCTGAGCATTAATTTAATTAAAGTGGAGGTGAACAATATTTCTGACTTCAAATAAAACTTGCAATATTTAAAATGAACTTTTGCTGCTGGATATTAAAATATTTTTCAAAGAGAGAAGCATGCTTCCTTAAGAAAGATAAAATATAAATATAATTCTTATTCAGTTTATCCCTCGAATTTTTGTCTGGGATAAATTAAGAAAAACTGAGTAGGCTGGAATGAAACATAATCTAGAACATAGGTTCCCAAAGTGGTCCAGGTGGACCCCTAGGGGTCTATAGGAGACCACACGGGGGTCCACGCAGACGTGAAAAGAAAATAGGGGTTTACAAGTTGTAAGTAGGGGTCCACGAAAAATGTTTTGGTTTTCATAATAAAGAACAAAAATTTTGAAGTTTTAGTGCCGTTATACCAACCTGTTAACAAAAAAAGGAGCAGATTGAACATCACAGAATGGGGAGATTTGAGATTACTACTTACAAAACTGAAGCCAAATATTGATAATTTGCTGTCAATTCATCAAGTACATCCGTCTCATTAAAAGCATTTTTTATTGTCGATTTACATTTCAGATCGACAATAACTATTTTTTACTGTCAATTTACATTTCTGAGTTCATTGTTCAGGTTTTGTCAATTGTCGATTGTTTGTAATAATAAATGTTTATAATTTTGTATAACCACAAGTATTATTTTAATAAATAGGATACAAAAGAAAATGTGCAACTTTTTTTTCTTAATACCCCCAATTTAGGGTATTTTTTAGGAGTTTTGGGAATACAGTAGAAATATAGCAGCAGAGGGTCTACCGAAAATAGTAAAACTTTGAAAGTGGTCCACGAGAAAAAAAAAGTTCGGAAACCCATGATCTAGAATCTAGCTAAAACTTAAAATGAAAGCCATGTTTTGCATTTTGCTTAAAAATTTTGATTAAAGCGATAGTAATAAGTTTAAACCGTAATTATAACGTTGATTAATAAATATTTTTATTGTTTTTTCGATTTTTGTAAATAATGTTTTCGCTTATTTTCAGCGTATGCTTTCACGCTTTTCTCAATTCGTCACTGATCTGAAATGCACTAAAACATGAATAAAAGAAACCTCTGAATTCATCATTTAATAACCTCGCTACTAAGTGGAATTTTGTAAAATTTGGCATTTCATTCGATTTATCTATGTGAGACTCTATTTTGTGGTGGAAAAGTTTTTTTTAAACAAAATTAAGTAAACAGTAAATAACATTATTTTTCAAAAACGCAGTCTTTAGATAGAAGCTTTGTACTTTTTTCACTAAAACATACGGTCTAGGTAAGCTGGCGTTTATAGCACAATGTTTTATAAGTATAATAACTTTCATATTATTTGAAGAGTTATATCTATATATATATGTATATGTCTATACATATACATATATATATATATATATATATATATATATATATATATATATATATATATATATATATATATTATACTGGCCATAGTAGCCCAGTGGTTAGTACATCGGCCTTCTGTTCGAAAGGGTTGATGTTCGATTTTCAATGCCGTCTAAGACTCACCGAGTACATGAGATATATATGATCATTAAATCTGTAGAATCGAAAATCCTGTAGTCGGTCGTTGAACAGTTATCATGGGTGTAATGGTCAGGAGAAAATTTTCTCTCTCTCCAGATCAATGTCAAAATTGAAGGATTGGATACTGTGGTGTAAGAAGATTAATGAAATCAGAAACAGACCCCACAGTAAGATCCCAACGTCATCAAAATTACAAATAAAAGCTAGCAACTTACAAAAAGGACATTCTAGAGGCGAAACTAAAAAGCTGGACAAACTACTGCTCCAAAATCAACTCCCCATATGGAACCATAACTAAAATAGTAACAGGTAAACTATTCATCCCCAGCCAGTTTGAAATTCTTAATTCAACTAGCCAATTCAACAACATTCCGAATTCCATCTTTAAAGATCTACTTAACTTCTCCTTCCCAACGGATAACCTCATCAATCAAGACACCCTACAAGACTATCCAATTCTAAATTCTAACTCAGATCCTCCCTTCACAATCATAGAGCTAAATAGCACAATCAAGAATCTCAACAACACAAAAGCACCAGGCCCCAACGGCATAGATAACAAGATGGTTAAACTTATTCACTATGCCCGTCTCAAATTCCTGCTAAACTTCTTTAATGCCTGCCTCAAGTTTTCCACATTCCCAAGGCAATTTAAAAAGGGTCAAATAGTATTCTTTCTAAAAAAGAATAAAGATCCAAAAAAATCCCGCCTCATACCGCCCCATCTGCCTCCTTCCCGCAATAGGTAAAGTATATGAAAGACTCATCATCAACCGCTTCAAGAATCATTTACTGGTCTCTAACTACATTCACCCCAGACAATTCGGGTTTCACTCGATTCTTTCGACGGAACACGCCTTGCAAACAGCAAAAGCTGTAATCAACGACAACCAAGCCCAAGATCACTATACTGTGCTTCTAAGTCTGGACATAACAAAGGCATTCGACTCAATGGCATGGCCTCGACTTAAAGCTGAGCTAGCTAAAACTGCAGCACCAGCCAACATCTTTAAAACTCTCCTCTCCTTTCTGGACAACAGAGAACTTCTAGTAATCCATGACAGCAGTACCACCACAACACCCCAAAATCGCGGATGCCCGCAAGGATCAGTTGGAGGACCGATTCTCTGGAGCATTTACTTGCACAGCGTTGTCTCTCACAACTGGCCGGAGCACGCACAAATTATTTGTTTTGCAGATGACACATTCCTAATCACAAGAGGTAAAACCAGAGCAGAATTAAAACACCACAGCAATGAATCCCTACAGATTTTCACAAATCTTTGCAACGCTCTTCAGCTCTCTATCTCACCACAAAAGTCACAAGCAATGATAATTCATAAAAAATCCAGGACTCTAAAATCCAATCCAAAAATAATGCTTAATGGCAGCAGCCGAAGACATACTAAATCACTCAACTACCTCGGGGTCACAATAGACAATAAGCTCTCATTCTTACATGTCCGAAACTTAAAGACAAAAGTCCTCCCCATCTCCCAAAGAATAGGATGTATGATGGGTCGTGACTGGGGCCTTCGAGGCAAACTCCTAAAAATCATTTACACCATCATTATTCAACGGATCATCCTTTGTGCAGCCTCATTCTGGGCATCCCCTCTCTCTCTATATATATATATTTTTTTAACTACACGAAAGATAAAATTACTCTCCAGTCTGCAACACCTCTTCACCCTCCGAATCACAAGGACATACCGAACCACGCCATCAATCAGCCTCACTACTCTCTCTGGCACTCCTCCACTCCACCTCCAACTTAAATACGAAGCTTTAAAATCCTACAACTTAACGAACCAGTGAACATTGATGGAGAAATTCTTCATCCAGACCAAATAGAGGGCAAGGCTCATAAAGGTCTGATTCACCCAGGTAAACTCCATATAGGAATCAAAGTGATAATCAACAAAAATTCAATCTTACAGCCTACTCCCAACCACCCCAACTACTACACAGACGGTAGTAGTTGGGGTGGTTGAGCAGGTAAGATTATAGATGAATCAACTGGAGCAGCTTTTGTTTTACTAATCAATGACAGCATCATCACGACAAGTAAATTCTTACTAAATCCAAGGAATACAGTATTCCAGGCTGAGGCTCTCGCCATCCTTGAAGCCATAAAGCACGCCTTAAACTCCAAATACCCAAAATCAACAATCTGGTCAGACAGCCAATCTACCCTTCTAGCCATCAACAACCCCTTACATCGCTCCCCCCTTATTCAACTAATTCAATCACTGATAACCGATGCAACAAATTCATGTAAATTCACCCTCATCTGGACCAGAGCTCACATAGGCATCCAAGGCAATGAGCTCGCTGACGCAGCTGCGAAAGAATCAACCAAACTTCCAAAAGATGAACAATATCATCTCGCATGGTCCCAAGCATCCATAAAACACAACCTTAAATCTCAAAAATTAGCCTCATGGACAATAGCACACCAGGGAAGAACAACTAACAAAATAATTCCAAAAGTCTCCGAGCCACACCTACTGGATAACTCGTATGTAAATTACTTCGTAACAGAACATTGTCCATTCCCAACTTTAAAAACGTAAATAGAACATCATCTCTCTGTCTTTGTGGCAAAGAAGGCAATCCTTTCCACTACATTACAGAATGCAGCTACACCGCACAGCATCATCTCAAATGCCCTCAAAACCTTAACTACACCGATTTTCTTCGATTCTGTCTTCGTTCAGCTCCCCAGAAGAAAAAATTAACACTAATCGCTAAGCTCCTTACAGAAAAAGGTCTCGATCTGTGCAAGGACAGGAATCCTCCTTCTATCAGCTCGCCAGACGATTCATCAAACTCGTACTTTTAACCTCCTAAGTTTAAGCAAACTTGAACTTTTAGTTAGAGACTTCATAATTGAAATGACTGTTTTTTCCCTACCAATCACAGAATCAAGGACTTTGCAGCCACACAATAATTTCATTCTCCATTTGTATATAACTTTTCATTTACTTATACTTTTTTAAAAATTCCTATCTTAATTTTTTTTCTTTTTTTAATTTCAATCATTCATCCTTATGTTGTCATCCCTGCCAGATATAGAACTGTAATGTTTTGGACACTGCGAGATCTAATACAAGGCTTTAATGCCCCACCATTGTAAATCCTTCATTTTCAACAGCATGCTGGGTGATGGCACAGTTTGGGGACAAACTTTTAACCCCTGGAAGGTGCTGCTTGCTCACGATGGTGATGAGTGGACTAAACCCGATAACCGATTGGTACAGAACGGGGTTCACTCCCATCTCTTATGTATGTATGTATGTATGTATGTATGTGGTGGTGTCATCTATCGGACATGTCTTAAAGCAAATTCGTACTTTCACTGTCGTGGTACTCTGATTAAACGAAAGATGCACACCCTTTTGACTTAAATTCGCATAGCCAAACGCATAGCGAGTTTGGCTTATCTAAATATTATAAGTAGCAGCAACATATTATACAGAGAAATTTCTGGTTCCTAATTCTTTATTTTTGACACCGAATTCGTATCATTCCGAATATTATTTTCAATGGATATCGAACCAAGCCCTCCAATCATTTATGAGGAAAATTAAATAAAAAATTATTATTTTTAACCTTGGTAAACATTACTCATCCTTAGCCACAAACAGCGGAAATTTTTTTTAGCTTGAAAATTGTTTTAGGAAAACATCTGGTTATTTTTGGTGATGAAGAAGCAGGTTATGGCCAGTGTGAGATTCCAGTACTTAGTATATATCGTTCCAAATATTTGGAACCCTTGAAATAAAATTTTTCTATTTGTTACGTTTTTTTTTTTAATTATTTTAAAATCATTCAACTCAGATTTAGTAATTGTATATTGTTTCTATGTGTGAGCTTCTTTATTGCATATTCTAAACTGTCTATTTGATAGAGAAATTAAAAAAATATTTTTTGTAGTTTTTCTATAATTTGATATTATATATATGTAGATTTGTGATCACAAAAAATACAACAAAAATGAAACATCTTTTACCGACTCCAAATATATAGCATTTTCTTCCATATATATAGCATTAAAAATTTATCTTCATTTTTATCAGGTAAATTTTTTCATGCTATTTCAAAAGAGATTTATGTAGTACAGATTCTGAATTTGTCTGCCAACTGCTGACAAATTCATCATCAAGAGACTCTTGGACGCATTGAAGTCGAAGTACATAGTGTTAACAATCAAGCCGCCAGCTTCATTATGATGATTATAAATCAATGATGATGGCAATAAAGTTAGTTAAAGTTATCAAAAAGAAATAGGCGTTGAAGAATACATTTTATGTGTTATAATCCTCATAAATACTATCAAAGAAAAACTAATAGAAATAACAGTAATAAATATAAACAATTTTGTATTTATTTCATTTTAATAATTTATCCGTAACTTTAATCACTACAAAAATCATTTAACTAATTCCTAAGAACAATATTTCAGGTATATAACTGCTATATAAAATGATACATACTAAGTTTTTATAGGGAATTAAAACTAGATTCACCATTCAAAGATTGTGAATTACAATCATAACGATGAATTAATAGTATTAAATACCATTATTGTTGCACATAAACTTTTAAAAATAATTTCTTTTTAAATTGTCTTTCAATTTAAAAAGAAATTTCTTGTAAATTTGAATTAATCTGAAACTGAGTAAACTAATTTCGCTGAATTAAATGTTTAGAATTTTTAAAATAACGATACTAAATAAAACTACCATTTGCAGCTGCATTTGCTTAATTATAGCGAATCTCAAGTTTATCGATAAAAGACAATCACCAAAGAAGCCATGTGCACCAACAAGAGAATGATAATGACATTTGGAAACGTGCCAACTGTAGAACACTCCCTAGTTCCATATTTCGAAAAATATTTGACATTGGTAAGAAACTGTTTCTAAAGTAATTCTGTGCACACGTGCCCGAAATGATGCACCATAAGGAAGTGTTATTTTCATTCAAGAAAAACTTTTATGGAGGGAAAACTAAGTTCAAATACTTTCAGCATTTGCACAAGGATCTTTTTAGAGTCGTGCCCGCTCTTTTCTTTGTTCAAAGGATAATCCCGAGATTTCATGCTAGCAAGGGTCGACAAGTGTGTCTTACAAAACGATGCTAGACTTAAAAGAATTATGATCTAAAAGCAAAACATAACTTCGTGATAAGAATATGAATATACGCTTTTAAGATTTCAATCGAAAAATTTTTTCTCTTGCTTTCAAGAGTGTGAATAATCCTTGTGGAGTCAGATGGCAGACAATAAAAGTCAAACGTAGTTGCAAATGCTTGCAAAATTTAAAGAAATAGGAAGTCGTTTTCAAAGCAAGATTTTATGATAATTCTATAAGCTAAAATGAATAAATAAAGTAAATATTATTTAAAATTCGCTTAAGAATTTCCTAAAGTAAATTGTATATATTTGTATCTTGCTTAGATTTGCATCTTTATATATAATATGTAACACAATTTTATTACTTATAAAGCATTTTTTGATTAAATAAAAATAAAATTATAATTAGTTTTTTAAGCCTATTATAATGTAAATAATGACATGCTATGTTTAAAATAGACTGGTATCCTTATATTAAAGTCTTCATAGGGATATTCTGAAAACTAGGATATGAAATTGCATTGAAAATAACATATCCGAACCATAAAAACTTCAATAAGATTATTGTACTTAAGCGATCCGAATGATGTATTAGCCGAATAAAGACACAATATTGGAAATCTTATTTTAAGATATGAATGATTTTTGTATGACTTTATTTATTCATTAAATTTCTTAAATTTATTATATTGAAAAACATTTTTTTCCCAACAAATATGATACGTTAAAGCTCTATCAAGATTAAAAAGTATACCTTTTTAATATTTTTTTGTCAATTTAAGATAATATAATGTAACGCGTAAAAAAACTATCCTTATTCTAGGGCTATAACTTGAATATTTGAAGAAAGATTAAAACTAGAGAAACATAATAATTTTCCAATACAAAATGTTTTTCATATTTTCATTGATAATAACGATAAGAATAATTGTAACGCCAACAAACAAACCAGTCAATAAATAAATCAATAAGAAAATTTATATTTGTACGATAATAACAATGTGTTTGAAGGTATGTTCAAGACTGTCAACAACAGACCATTGTGTAGATCTAACGAGACATAAATATCTAAGACAGGGAAACATAAAAGCTATATCTAAGACCGGATGAGTAGTACAGTAATGTGTTTATAACTCAAACTTCTGTCAAATAATAAATACGCATTTTGCGTTTTTGAATTTTAATGCAAACTTTATAAATTTTAATTATATTCAACTAAATGATAATTTCTTATTTACAAGAGATATCTCAATCTTTAAAAATACATATTACTTAATTTTGCTTCGAAAATTTTAATAATTAAGGAATTTAATGAAAGCGAGTTTTATACCACTACTGAGAAAAGTAAAAAAACGGAAAATGTGTCAAAAAATAAAAACTGTAACACAGAATGCCATCCATTGGCAAAGTAGAAAGTACGAAATAAAATGCCTAAATGGTTAAAAAAAATTTTAATGTTTGCGTACGCAAGGCATTAGTATTAATATATAAAATAAATTATTTACAAATATAGTAATTATTCATTTAGAATTTTATTATCAATGAATTTTTTTGGCACAGGTGCGGTATAATCCATGATTCCAAATTCTGTATTTTTTGGCTTTGTAGAAATGTTGCCAAAATGACGTATCGGGACGTGCATGAGGACGTAAATACTAGGGTTACCAATATAGAATTTTCTGCATAATTCTTATTGGTCTCGATATGTAAGACGCAAGGAAAACGAAATTACCATATACATAAGAAAATCCGCCAAAAATCGCCAATCTCAGAATATGGCATCATGGATTATACGGCACCTGTGCCATTTTTTAAAATTTAAATCTTTCTTGCCAATTTAAATTACCCATAAAGTGGATTCTTTGTCTTGTCTTATCCGTTTCTCTTTTTCTTCTGTTCTGTTGTCAATTTGTTAATGACTTGAATCAATGGAAAACGGCTTCTCAAACCAATGCTTTACTCTTTATTTATGAAATCATTTTATTAACATACTAAACTCTTCTCGGCACAGGTGCCGTATGTATAATCCCAAATGCCAAACTCTGAGATTGGCGATATTTTTGGCGGATTTTCTTATGTATATCTGGCAACCTCATTTTTATTGCGTCATACATATGGAGACCTATAAGAATTATGCAGAAAATTCTATTTTGGTAATCCTAGTATTTACGTCATCGCGCACGTCACGATACGTCATCTTGGCAACATTTCTTCATCGCCAAAAAAATTCAGAATTAGGAATCATGGATTATACGGCACCTGTGCCCACTTCTCAGACAACTGATGGGAGTTGGATCCTAGCAGATCCCACACCCTTGGGACAAATGATGTTGGTTGGCGATAATTGGGGTCTTAGCAACTCCAAATCGATACACTTGATATAGTAAACCAAGCTATTTCTGGAATTTTGTTCTGGCTTGGCGCTTTTCTTCAGTTTTTCGCCAAGGGTGTAGGCTTTCCTAGGATTTTACCAATTGATGGTGAACTTCGCCTTGTTTGCTACCACTTGAAGAATGCGAGTTGAAGACAGGCAGCAAATTCGTCGATAAGTCTGATTTACAACGCCGTCTCAATATGATGTGACGTAGTTGAAACGTCATCTGACGTCATGGATATTTTAAATCAATGAGATTAGTAATAAAGTGACGTAGACATGGTCTCAACTGGAACAAAAGAAACAACCACTTTATGGTGGATAACAATAAGAAGTATATGTGCTAAATGGAAAGTATTTATAAAATCTCATTCTGGTGTAGAATATACATATATAAGATTTTAATCTATGATGGAATATATTACCAAGGTATATGGGAAATGAATATTTCTAATATATTCTGAATATACTCATTTCCAATATGGATTGTTTATGAGTATTTTCAATAATCAACAAAATCCATTTAATACTATTGACGTCGAAGATGTTGGTTTCAAATGATATTAATATGTACCGATGGTAGACATAGTTTAAAAAATGTAGATGTTTCTAACAGAATGTAAATTCGATAAAAAAATAATAAAAACACCCATTGAACAATGAAATTTGTTTGGAGAAGGAAAAAAGCCACTCCGCCGCTTATGGCCGTTTTATGGTATTAATATCAAACATTTCCTACATATATAATTGCACTAATTTTTCTCTCACTAAAATAGTATTACATTTTACTATTTAATCATATCGAAACAGATAACAGTTATAGGTAAGATCTATTTTTCCCTTTGTATGTTCGAGAAAAATGAAGAAAAACGCTTTTTTTTTAAACTAAACTAAACTCCATGGCACGACAGCCCATGTGGGCCAAGGCCTACAGTGCCCATAACTGTTTTCATGACCGAGGGCCCTGGGGTGCGAAGCGTATGTCCCAGTTAGGTGGTCAGCCTAACCTAAGACTCCCAGTGTTTAGTT
Organism: Latrodectus hesperus; assembly: GCA_037975125.1. Classification (NCBI taxonomy): domain Eukaryota; kingdom Metazoa; phylum Arthropoda; class Arachnida; order Araneae; family Theridiidae; genus Latrodectus; species Latrodectus hesperus. The sequence continues at coordinate 25,863,599 of CM075850.1, read as the reverse complement.
CCCAAGCATGCTTGGTACTCAGTTAATTGACCCACTGAAAGGATAAAATGCTGAGTCAACTTGCCCAGCCCGAGGATCGAACCTCGGACCTGTGTCATGGGAGCGTGAAACGCTGCCACTAAGCCACCGGGCTTCTTTTTTTAACTGCTAAACAAAAACTTCATTTTTTTAAAGCGCGATTGTCACATATCGCACCAAGTTTCCACAGGAATTTTCATTTGCTATGATTAGAATACTTGCCTGTCCACGCTTTGAATCCCCTACCCACGCTTTGAAATTTGGAAACACGTTCAGGTGAGGAAATAACAAGGTGGCACCTCACTCTCTACATCCACGCCACTCTAGCGGAAGTACTTTGGATGTCACAGATTAACGCGGAGAATTGGCAGCTCGCTGAATACAAGTAAATGAATGCAAAATAAATAAATAAAATGAGATCAAAATTATGTTTAAATAAATTATAAATAATTATTAGTGAAATTAAATTACGAAAATCTAAACTGAATACTTATTTAAGTTTATTTATATAGTATGCAATTTATTATTAAATTTCATTTTATATTGTTTGAACGATTTTTATTTTATTTATACCTGTTTTATCAAGCGTATTCTTACTGTCCCGTCATGCGTAGATATAATGTGTACTTTGTGTATATTTATTTAACAATTTTTGTGTATTTTTAGAATAAATTCTTGTTCAGTCAAGTGGATATTTTGTGTTTATTTTTGATTTTGTATGGTTTTGGGCATGAAAATTTTTAATTTTTGTCTTCATGCGTTTGCAGAAAAACCATGTTTTGGGCCCCCATTGCCAATGACCTCTTCTGAAATCGGTAAAGATGATACTAATTTTCTTTCATTTATTTGCTTTCATTTTGCATTTGTTTAGTCTTTATTTGTTTCCTGATATCGTATTTTGCACTTTATGTATTTCTAATATCTTCCATTAATGACGCACACACACACACATATAAATATACATACATACATACTGTTACGATTTTGCGAACTAATGACCGATTTCTAACATTATCTCATAGACTCATTAATAACTTTAATTCCTATTTGCGAACTAAAATTTTGAAAAACTTTTTGTGAACTTGATTTTATGCTTCTTTTGTTTGCATTTATTGTATTTTATGATTAAGAAGCTTGGAATGAGGCTTTCATTAGAGAAACCCTAGAGTTCTGGACCATTGATTGCACTGTCGATGTTGAAATATTTTCAAGCAATTCTCACTCATGCCTTAGAACCCATGCATCAGAGATAGCTTCAAGTGCAAATATCATGAGGTACGTGCTTTTACAAGTAGTGACCAGGAATATGAATCGCTTAAGGAAACTTAAGTTCATGGTGGAAGTGATAATTTATGGTTGGGTGATTCTTAAAAATACTTTATTAATGTCATTTTTATATGCAGGGTTTATTACTACTGAAGAAAACTAAGAACATTTACCATATCTGAGAGAAAGGGTATAAGTATGATACATCTGTTAGCATCAAGCTGTATTATTACTTAAAAAGAGTGGCCACTAGATGGCAGTGTTTAATATGTCATGTTGAGAGGTATGTACAAGCAATTGAGAGAAGAGAGATTGTAAGAAGGAGCTCACTATGAAGGAGCTACCTTAAAGTAATCTGTAAATATTCTGTAAATAAACCTTTAAATATTAGTAAATTTATAAGAACTTCTTCCTTCCCCTCCTAAGCTACTCACTCGTCATCTGACAAATAGAATGAAACCGATAACAAATCAGAAGAGGGATATAACTCGCGACGCTTTCGGAATTGAGGTAGGCGAATTTTAATTGTTTCGTTTCGAAATGTATATTAACGTATTAAGTAACGTTTTATAAAGTAGTGAACGAGATTTAAGAATTTTGAGTATAAGTATAAAGTATTTTCTTAATTTCGTTTGCAAAAAGTAACTTTGTTTTTAAAGAAACAATTATTTTCGTTTTGGGTGAAGTAAAAGTAATAATTTCGTTATTGATATAAAGTATTTTTTATGTATAAAGTAATTAAGTATTATAATTTGTAAAGTATGGCTTTTTGGGGGAAGGCTAAAAAAGTAGATTTAATAGAATTAGCAACAGAATTAGGTCTTTCCGTACCTGAAGATGCTAAAATAATTGATTTAAAACGTATTATAACGGAATCAGAGACGTATGATGAAGAGTTTAGTAAGAGCTTATTAAGTAGGATTGCTGAAGATCGAATTGCATCAGAAATAGCCGCCAAAACGTTGGCTGACCGTGAACATGAACTTGAACGTTTGCGTATCGAAAATAGAGTTCAAAATGTAAATATTTCAGATATAAGTAGCAACGATGAAAGTAGAAACGTACACATAGATTTTCGAAAGTTAATGCACGAATATAAAATTAAAGATGGGGATATAAATTTTTATTTAGTTTTATTTGAACGGCAGGCAAGACGAATTGGGTTGAATGAAGAGTATTGGGTGTCACAATTATTGGGACTGCTCCCATATGAAATTACGCAACTTATAGCGCGTGAAGACGAAGATAATGCAAATAATTATAAATATGTAAAATCTTTATTGCTTAAAAGATATAAGTTAAGTGCTGATAAGTTTAGATTAAAATTTTTAAATCATGTTAAAAATGCAGAAAGTACATGGAAGGATTATTCATTCGAATTACAAAACTATTTTGAGGAATGGATAACGGGACTCGAGATTTCAGATTTTAATAGCTTAAAAAATTTAATTATTACTGAACAATTAAAGAAACAAGTAAATTCAACAACTCGGGAACATTTTATAGATGAATGGCCTAAAATTAATTCTCCAGACCAGTTAGCCGATAAATTGGATAATTATGATAATGTTCGATCTATTAACAGTTTTAAATTAAGAAACTCATCGAATTATAATTATCGTAATGATAAATTTCAGGTAGAAAAGAAATCATTTCCGTTTAGTGAAAATAAAGGTGTTAATCGAAAAAAGGTAGTCAGTTCGGATATTCGAAATGAAAAAGGGGAATTTAAATGTTTTAATTGTAATGATTATGGTCATATAGCTCGTGAATGCCCGGCGCCGAAGACTTCAACTTACTGTAAGAAATGCAAAAAAGTAGGTCATTCTCAGGGAATGTGTAAGTTTGAAACAGATCAAAAGCGCGAGGGGAATAATTTATCTGTCAGTCAAAACAATTCGGATTCAAGTGCGTCGTTGGCGCCTACGAACTACTTGAAAGATGCTTATATTTATGGAAATAAAATGGTTGCATTAATTGATACAGGAAGCAGCTGTTGCCTCTTAAAAGAAAGTATCGCAATAAAAATGAATCTGAATATAACCCCAGATAGCAGTAATTTATTCGGTTTTGGAAATCAAAATAACCCAGTAACTAAAGCTCTTGGAAAAGCTGTAGTAAATATTCGTGTAGATGATGTAGTTGGAAAATTTATTCCGTTATTAATTGTCGAAGATAATTCCCAACCATGCGATTTAATTTTAGGTAGAACATGGTTAGATTTACCATACATTGCTTTTACGTGTATTGGGGGTAATTTAAAATTTGAATACGCAAATGACGATGTTTTTTCAGAAATTCAAGTACATTTAAAGGAAAATACAGTTAAATTGAAAACATTAAATGAAACTGAAATCGAAAGTAATTCAATTAATTTAATTAGAGCGAAAATTGAAGAAACCGAAAATTCGATAGTTAATGGAACAATTTTAATCAAAAGTATAGGACAGAATTTCGATTCTATTCTTGAAGTAGTTAACGGTGAAACAGTTGTACCAGTAATAAATAAAGAAGAATTTAACTTTAAAATTAGGAAAGGTCAGTGCTTAGGTAGAGGAATGGAAGTAAGTGAGGAAAGCTTAACCCTATCTAATAAAGTTAAAAGTAATAATGAAAAAGTTGAAGTTATAACAGTTAACAAAGAGAAGTCTCCTATTTTAATGAAAGATATTAATTTCGACAATTCCTTAGAAAGTGATAAAAAATTGGAACTTTTGAATTTATTAAATAAATATCGTGATTGTTTTGCTTTAAACTTAAACGAGTTAGGCTGCACGAATTTATGCAAAATGGACATAAAAGAAATAGAGGGCAGTAAGCCCATTTTTCAAAAACCATATAAAACTAACTCTGAAGAGAGGAAGCAAATAAAAGAAATTGTATCCGAATGGAAGAGGTATGGAATAGTTTCAGATACAAGATCTCCTTATTCTAGTCCTGTATTATTAGTTAAGAAAAAGACAGGGGAACAGCGATTGGTTATAGATTATAGGAAATTAAACTCTCAAACAATAAAGGATAAATTTCCATTACCTAAAATTGATGACATTTTAGAATGTCTAGGAGGAAGCCAATTTTATACTACTTTAGATTTAGCTAGTGGTTATTTACAGTTACCATTGACTGAAGAAGCAAAATTGAAAACTGCTTTCATAACTCCAGACGATACAGGTCAATTTGAGCGAATGATCTTTGGATTGGCGAATGCTCCAGCAGAATTCCAAAGACTCATGAATCTTGTTTTGGGTCCATTATTCAACAAAAAAGTACTGTGCTATTTAGACGATATATTGATTCCAGCTAAAACATGGACCGAAATGATACAAAAGCTTACTGAAGTATTTGAATGCTTAATAAAAGCCAATTTAACTTTAAAATTACCAAAATGTGAATTTGGAAAATTAGAGACTGAATTTCTTGGTTTCATACTTAGTAAAGATGGTTTGAAACCTGGACCACGTAAAGTAGCAGCTATTGAAAAATTTCCTATTCCGAAAAATACGCACGACATCCAAAGATTTTTAGGGCTTACTAGTTTCTTTAGAAGATTTGTTCCTAAGTATTCTCTCAAGGCAGCACCATTGTCTGAACTTACGAAAAAAGATGCAAAGTTTGTTTGGGAAAAAGAGCAAAGTGAGGCTTTCGAGGAACTTAAAAGTAATCTAATTAAAGCACCGATCCTAGCTCATTATGATCCTCAAAGTGAAACTGAGGTACATTGTGATGCAAGTTCAATTGGATTGGCCGGAATATTGTTTCAAAGAGATAGTAAAGAGAATTGGAGGATGGTTTATTGCGTTAGCAAGAAAACTACAGAAACTGAACAAAAGTACCATTCGAGTAAATTAGAGTTGATGTCAATTGTGTGGACATTAGAAAGGTTAAGGCAGTTTCTGATAGGAATAAAGTTCACAATCGTTACAGACTGTCAAGTACTCGTGTATCTAAACGCTAAAAAGTCATCAAATCCTCAGATGGCAAGATGGTTTAACCTCATGCAAGAATACGATTTTGAGATCCGGCATAGATCAGGTGAACGAATGAAACACGTAGATGCACTAAGCAGAGCAGCTGTTGAAGAGCCAGAAGATACTTTGCACAGTATTATTGAGAGAAAATTTGAAGTTTGTTTGACCTTGAGTGAAGATGAGCAAATATTGATGATACAGCAGGCTGATCCAGAAATACGAAAATTAATAGAAATATACAGAAAAAAAGATCAGGATAGAACAAAAGAAGAAAAACAACTTATAAGAAATTATATCTTTAAGAGAAATAGATTATTTAGGTGCATAAATGAAAATGGAAAAGAAAAATTTCTCTATGTTATTCCAAGGAATATGAGAAAGAGTACAGTAATTAAATTCCATGATCTTATGGGACATTTTTCTGTTGACAGAACTGTAAATAAGATAAGAGAATTGTATTGGTTTCCTTACATGAAACGTTATGTACGAAGGCACATTTCGAAATGTTTTGAATGTTTAATGAACAAAACGCCATCAGGAAAACAGCCTGGCTTGTTAAATCCAATTAAAGCAGGTCGTAAACCTTTTTCAATTATACATATGGATCATTTAGGACCTTTTGTTAAGAGTTCTAAAGGTAATCAAGAACTTCTGGTCATAATAGATAATTTCACAAGATTTGTCCAATTGACTCCAGTAAAGAGCACGTCAACATCCCATGTGCTGAAGGCTCTGAAAAAGTTTGTAAATACTTATGGTCTACCTGAGAAAATAATAACAGATCGAGGAACTTGTTTCACTTCGCATCAATTTCAACAATATTGTACTGAAAATGGTATACATCATACACTCAATTGTACGAAGCGACCATGTGCAAATGGAATGGTTGAAAGAGTTAATAGAACAATATTGTCTACCATAACAACTGGTATGGAAGATCAGAATCACAAAGACTGGGATGTTAAAATACATGAAGTTGAGAGAAACTTGAACAATTTTGTAAACAAGTCAACGAACAAGACACCATTTGAATTGCTCCATGGTTATTCTCCACGATTCAACGATGGAATTTTGAGAAAGTTAGCTGATGAAGAAGCTCAGAGTTGGCAAGATCCATCTATAGTGCAGGAAGAATCTCGAAGACAAATAGAAGAAAGTCAACAAAAAATGAAGCAGTATTATGATAAAAAGAGATGTAGAGCAATGACGTTTGAACGAGGAGAAATCGTCGTAATGAAAAGAGCCCCGAAATCTTCAGGCCAACCTACGAAGACACAATTTAAGTACCGAGGCCCTCTTATTGTTACCGAGGTATTGCCGAACGATGTCTACCGTGTGACTCAGCTAGAAGAAAAAAGAAAGGCCACTTCTACGCAACAACAGCTCACATTAGTCAACTAAAACCATGGCTAAATGAACCAGATTCGGATGAAGATGATACCGATAGTGCCAATAGTGATGATGAGGACTACAGCCCTAGACGCAATCCACATAGATCCACTCGCAAGGACTAAAGCTGAATGAGGGATCCTAAATGGTGAGATCTTTTCAATTTTATTTAAAGAAAACGTCGCAATTAAAAGACAATGAACTTATCATAAACTATTGACTCTAAAAATAAATAACTTTAAAGATCATTTACTGTATACTGAAGTATTCATCAAGTATTATGAAAATTTGTTAAATTTATTCTGTGAATGATTTAATATTCCTAAGTTCATTTATTTTCTAGTAAACTTTTGTTGTAAGTAGTTTTATTAGAATTGTATCAAGAATTACTTTTGTGGAAAAAAGTGTATTATATATTATTATAGTTTTTTTGTAATCTAACTTAATAATTTTCTACTTTTAATGGAAGATGTGTATTATTAATGATTATAATTACAGTATTTGCTTGTGTGAATGAAAAATAATGATAGTTATGTAGTTAATAATTTTATTTAATCTGCTGTGTTTAATTTAATTTTTAATGTTAATATTTGTTGTATTAATTAGTAATTTAGTATTATTACATAAATTGAGGACAATTGTAAGGTCAGTCTGGCCGAATGTTAGCATCAAGCTGTATTATTACTTAAAAAGAGTGGCCACTAGATGGCAGTGTTTAATATGTCATGTTGAGAGGTATGTACAAGCAATTGAGAGAAGAGAGATTGTAAGAAGGAGCTCACTATGAAGGAGCTACCTTAAAGTAATCTGTAAATATTCTGTAAATAAACCTTTAAATATTAGTAAATTTATAAGAACTTCTTCCTTCCCCTCCTAAGCTACTCACTCGTCATCTGACAAATAGAATGAAACCGATAACACATCCGCCAAGAGATTTCTCGCCAAATCTGGCATCCTTTGTTTTTCAATATAGTGTTGCAAGTTTTCTCTTTCGTGTTGCCAAATTGAGTTTTTGTTGCTTTTCGGATTTTTTTATTGTTAGATTTGGTTTTTTCTCGCTTTATACGTCATTTTTGCGTCATATATATTGTTTTTTCAAGTGGCTACAGCATTTGAATTGCTTTGAGACGAAAAATAATCGTAAAGGTCGCCAATTGAAGGGATGTACCTTACTAGTTCCAGAGAAAGTTTGTTATTCTTCTATGAATTTCGATAAAGAAACCTACTGACCGCCGGAATTTCATCTCAGGACTTTTTGAATGTGGAAAGATATATGAGATGGTTAAATGATTGAGAACATAATGAATGAGAATGAACAAGAATTTTCAGATATCATACATATGAAAAATAATATGTTGCTGCGACTGTCAGAAAAACAAATACTTGAATGGTTAACAAGATTAAGGTACTTTTTGGAGGAAAAAAATAGTGGAATGCTTCGCAACATCGAAAAAAAAATGGGTAAACATGATTTCATAAATGCACTTTTGAAACAGAAAAAAAATTAAGTAATTACTTTTCTTGATTTTTTTATTGATAGAATGAAAGAAAAAAATTATTTTTAAATATTAATTTTATTTTAAATGTGTTTCTATAATAATGCATACTAACTAATTCTGATAATAATTTATTTGAAAAAAGGTTAATTTGTTAAAAAAAATCGTTTTTAGAGATATGATACTTATTTTTCTATTTTACGAGCTTTCAATTTTAAGAACTGTTTTATCGTCCCCAAGCATTCTTAAAAACGAGAGTCTATGTATTTCCTGTTCTTTAATAGCGAACAATTTTTATTATATTTTTATTATTTTCATCTGTTAAATCCCATTTTCTGAAAATCTACAATTAAAAACAAAATGAGGAAGCATTCATCTTTTAAAATAAAATAGCTCTGTTAATTATTTTAAAATGTTTACATTTTTGTATGTTGCAGAAAAATATAGCTTGAAAATAAATCTTAAAACTTCAATTAAATATTTCTATAATTTATGTAATTCTTGACGTTGGTCAGTTAAGAGCTAATCAATCAATTCATTGGTTTAGTGCCATCAATGTACTAATAAATTTTGTCGTTGAGATTTAGTTAACATTATTTGGATTTTTACAATAAAAAATACCAACTTAATAACTACAAATTAAAAAAAAACCAGTAAATGAACCAAAACTTTTTTTGTTTGCAATAAGCTAAAACAATTTAGAAAATATTTATTGAAAGAATAATTTTACTGATGGATATTTTTAATCACTTTTACACTTTCTCTATTAATTTTACAGCTGATTCAGATCCTTCAAAGCAATTAAATATTATGGTTAAATTACATTTACATGCATTGTAATATATTGAGCCTACATTTTACTTTAGAATATCAAAGCAAAACATTTAACACGATGCAATGACTTATGATTGTGAGTCTGTGACATATCAAAATTAACATAAAAAAGTATTTCTAAAAAGTCAAACTATTAAATATGTCTGAAATTCATTATCCTAATAAGAAACAAGTGAGACAAATCTTGAAAAAGAGAAACATTTAAATATTTTTCGTCGAACTATTTTTATTAAATAACTACAAATTCATCGGTGTTGTTCAAACACTAGTATCTGAAAATTTAAATAGGCGTGGAAAACTATAACTAGTTGATTATAACAAATTCATATGTTAAATACCATGGAATGATATTCATTATAAATTTAAGCGAATTTGTCATAATAATGTCATAATAAGCGAATTTGTCATAACATTTAAGCGAACATTTATAATTTACGCAATTGTAACGAAATTTAAAAAATGATATTTTTCGATTTTAATAAAAAACTATTATAGTAAAATAATTAAAAATTCCTAATTGAGGGGTGAGAGATTAAAATTGAATAAAAAAGCTTTAAGATCTGAATTTTCGAGCACATTATGAACACATCTGGCGGAAGTTTTAGTTCTCAATAATACAATTCATTGTTCCACAAAAGACATATTTATATCTAATAAAAAAAAGTAGCCATTGAGGAAGAAGTTAATGATGTCATTTAATACAAAAGAGTAGACTGCTCTGATATAATACCTTTTCATCTCCACCCACGCATATTTTTGATAAAAAAACAAACTGTCTTCCCTTTTATTCGCAAGGATTTGTCGTGTGTGATGAGTAATGGACAGCTCTTTCTATAGCAGCCATCATGAAGGTGCCGTGGATTTCAGCAGGCAGCATAGATTAGGTTCATAAAAATATCGTCGAGGCCCCCAGCGAAAAGAATTCCATGTTCGAGAAAAAGAATTTTCATATCGGAAGAAAGATCGCGGTGACCTTTCAATTCCACCGCCCGAGTCCTTGCTTTTCATGGACGAGTAATTCGAATTCCATCATATCTGGAAATGGATGGACCCTGATGATCGCACCCCCCAACGCCTACACACATTCTGCTCCAGAAAAACAAATGGCGCCACGTTTTCACTCGTTTTTTCCACAGGAGAACTATTTTTTGGCTCTATTTGGGCGATTGATGAGAAGCAAATCTGCAAAAATGTAGTGCTTTTCATTCGATGAATATAGGGTGATCTTTTTTAAAGTGACAGTGTTTGGAGGGCTCTGTAACTCTATCTAATAGTCGAAATGGCACCAAACTTGGTATTTAGACTAATCAAGACACGGGAAAAAAGATTACGTGAAAAAAATTGTAGTTCCAAACATCATCACTAGGGTATTTTATGATGCTTTACAATGCATAAAATGTGAAGAAAAAAATACTAACACATACAATCGTACAGTTAATTTATTAATGTTTATTTGCTACACTAATTTCCCCGGTGAGGAATTAGACCACATTGAAAGTGAGCACCGTTCTCAGAAATAACACCGTGCATTCTGTGCACAACGTTCTCCACAGCCGTGCGTAACATATCACGAGGAACATTCCACACTGTCTTTGTTATGTTATCCTTTAGAATAGACAAATTTGATACTCCACCAACATAAACGCACGTTCTGGTAATGTGATAGACATGGAAACTGGAGCTCAATTATTTCAGCTGAGATTATTTGTCGGAGCTTTCTACTACTTACTTTAATAATCCCTATTACTGGCTTTAATGCACAACTGCACTTTGTCAATGCACAGCATTTGCATTTTCTTTGATACGCATGTTTTATGCTAATTCTCGTTATTGTAAGCTACAGCAGCGCCACAAAATACCCTGGTGGTGATTTTAGAACTAATTTTTTTTTCACGGAATCTTTTTTTTCATGTTTTGATTAGTCTAAATACCAAGTTTGGTGTCATAAAAGCTATTAGATCGCTCTACAGGTGGCTCCGAACACTGTCACTTTAAAAAAGATCACCCTGTTACTTAATCTTATCTGTCAGATACGACAATTCCTTATCGTAATTGAATTAGTAAATTCTGCTTAATAATAAAACGTGTCCTCGTAATGGTAAAAAAAAGCAGAGGAATGGAGTTTATTAAGTCCAGGGAATTAACTACGTAAATGAGTAATTGTGATTATTGAATTGTATCGTGATGTTCCATATTCCTTATTGATTCCTAAAATATGTGTTCCAGTGCATGGATGGAACTAATTTAATCAGATTTTTTGTGTAACAAATATTACTTATATAAGATGCTTGTAAATATCAACGTGGAAAATTAATTATTAAAGGCTACTTTGTAATCCTTCAAAAAGATGTTTCTATTGCGATGGTGTAATCGCATACATTACAAATTTACTTTTTTTCAATTAAAATGAAATTTTTCTGATACTTCGCTCAAATTCAAAATTAGATTCATTCTGCATATTCATATTTAATAATGATATATTTATTTAAGAGTCGTATTTTGGCAAACAGTCAATCGAAAAAAATAATTTCTTTTGTCATTTTAATAATTTCTGATTCAACTTAATGTATTTTTAACACCTCTTCAGTATGACTTCACATTTCTGAAAACAAACAAACATGTTGATTACTAACATTTTTTTAATCAAAATTTTCGATTGTAATACTACATTGACACCGAGTAGTGGACTGCTTAATTGGCAAAGGCCAATTTTATGTCCTTCCTATAAACTGTCTTCCATCCAGAAGAGCTTTTTATAGATAGTGGACCATAGTCACGTATCACAAGCGTGAAAATCCAGAAAACTCCATAGCACCCACCCCGATAGACAAGCATGCATAAGCAGAAGTGCAACCGCCATCTTTCGTTGGATGTTCCAAAGACCGTTATCCTACCACAACTCCACGATGAAGCCTTTGTAATATTATTATGTACCTTTAACTTGCCGCCAAACTTGTCTAGTGGTCAGCGTGCTTGACTGCGGATAAGGAGGTCCTGTGTTCAAATCCCGGTTCGGGCATGGATGTATTTTCTCTTTCTATCTATTCTGTCTTTGTCCTTTCTTTGTATGAATGAGGTGTGAATATCTGCCTACCCTATACACGGGTATCTATGGCATGAGTGTACTGAGGAAGTCGGACTCCACATCAAAAAATATGGTTCAGTTGAAAAAGTGGAGCAGCACACCCCATGTTGCCAGCCTAGCTTGCACACGACAACAACCTTTAACTTAAGTTCGGTTATTGGGATAAATTTTCATTTGCTTACCTCTGCCAATTAAAACCGCTACTTTCCCTATTAATTTTTTATGAAGTGAAGATATTGATACATGAACTAGAATCTAAATCTTACCAAGTTTCAGCAGTGGCAGACTTTAAAATTTCAGGCACTTTTAACATATAAATGTCCTGTCAGAACGATGGTCTTTGGTTGAGTAATTATCAAAAGACAATACTTTCCAAATGCGAGAATACCACCTTCCCATTGGATGGCCAAGGTCAGTTTTTGTTCAATCTAAATAAATTATAGAGAAAAATTACATATGTAATTGAAACTTTTCATTAAAATTGTTTTTGTATTTACGTCACACTTAAACTATACATTAAGACCTAACTGGAATCTGTAAGCCTTAGGCGATACGCTACGGTCTTCCAGGTAGAAGTTTTGGCCATTATCCACTGTCTGCGACTAAATATGAGGAAGGGCTACCAGGGTAAGCGGATTCTCATTTTTAGTGACAGTCAAGCCGCTTTAAAAGCGCTCAGTTCTTTCGAAATCAAATCTAAAATGATTTTGGAATGTAGAAACCTTCTTACAGAACTGGCAACTAGAAACAAGGTGATCCTTGTATGGGTGCCAGGGCACAAAGGTATCAAAGATAATGAAAGGGCTGATGAACTTGCAAAACAAGGATCGTCTTTTGCTGCCATCGGTGTAGAACCTTTTTGTGGGATCAATTTGAAGACCACAAAAACCAATGTTCTTAGATGGGAAAAACGGAAGATGTATGAAGCTTGGCTCAATACTCCTGGTCAAACCCTCGCTAAAAGTATGATCTGTGGATCATCATCGAGGATTGCTTCTGAAATTCTAAAATGCTCTAGGCAGAAGATACGTTTAATCGTAGGCTTCATAACTGGGTACTACTATTTCAGAAAACACCTCCATAAAATGGGACTATTTCAGCAAGACCCTATCTGCAGGAAATGTCATACGCAAGAGGAAAAGGCCAAGCATATCATTTACAATTGCGAGGCTCTTGCCCTCCCTAGATTAACTTCTTTTGGCATCATCCATACTAGAGAGTTACACCTAGACTCCATTAAAAGGTTATCGGACTTTATTAATAAAGTGGGTGACCCAAGCAACTTTGAACTAGGAAACATTGGGTTTGGAGTTAATAGTACAAAATGCTTATAAAAGCAGAGGTGCCCAATGACATACAAACACAACTCTAAGAAGAAGAACTGGGATTTTCTGTCTTCCTTTATATCCAAAGCAATTTATATTTATGAGTCAAATTCAAGTGGTAAACTGGTCGATATTTCAGTAAATTACCTTAAAATATATTTTAAACTACACTATTTGAGATTAAAAAGAACAGTCCGATTTGGCTGGTATTAACTCGATTGACCAGACAGTTTCTGGTCGAAGGTGAAACCTATTAAACACCCAGGGTTCTGGGGTTCTTTCCTAATATCATCGGAAAGCCTTTATTTCAATCATTGAGTGAATATTTACTTTAATTTCCGCTTACTTTAATTTTATTCAAACTGAATCAATTTTGTTCAATTAAAATGAACTGAATGCAAATAAGTCAGTTTGGATTAAATCAATCAATTCAGTGAATTGGTTGAATTTAATTAAAGTGAATATTGACTTTTTTACCACACAAACATGTCTTCTTATATGTTCTTTGAGATCCAGTGTCTCAGTAGCAAAACAAAGTTTTTAAAAGTAATTAACTAATTACTTTTAAAAAGTAATTATGAGTACATGTATAGTTAATTAACTTTACAGATTTTTTGTAAATATAAAAATATTTTTTGTAAATATATTCCTTAAAATACATATCAATAAACTATACATTTACTGATTTCACTAAATAATTGTTTTTCTAGGAAACGTTCAAGTTAGCTAGGTTAGAGACTATCTTTTGATAATTTTTAATATAGATCTCATTCTTCTTTTACAATCACTAGCACTAAGTCATATACTTGATATCTTCATAAAAAATAAGGTACTTTTATAATAATAACCCTGTAATTTTTACTTGTGTAAATGTTTGAGTATTTTCTCTTTCTTATTTATACTCTTCTACTACAGTTCTTATTCATGTCTATATCTTCGTATGTATAAAAGGGATTTTGACTTACGAAAAAATAGAATAATAGATATTTCATCCATGAAAAGAAGTTTAATAAAAAAAATGCGCTTGTTATTATAACACATAAAAACAACGACAGCAAACATTTCAAAATTTCTCAAATTATGTCAATAAATGTGTCATTTATAAAATTTTGTGTTAAAAATTTAAGCAATTCTTTCATCTAAAGATCGAACAAATTTTAATCTAGAGTAAAAGAAATTAAGATTCAGTTTTTGTTTTTAAAATATGATATCTTTTGTACGATTCGAAGAATATTTATTTCAGCGCGTTTCATCTATGATTAAAAAAGTTTAGAATTTTTTTTTTTTGCTGAAATACAGGTTTTTTTAAACTTAATTATAATTTATTATATTGATTCTCTAAATAAAATTCACTGAACTTAGTTTAATATACTTCCGAGTTTGTTCATTCAATGATAATATTTCGCAAATTTCAACGAATTCAAATGAAACAATTTTAATCAATTCCGAAATTTCTACAGCTTATACAAATCTTATGAATGGAGAAATGTTTATTCATAGCAATACAGACAACGATATTTTCTTTCTCTTTATACTTCAGACGCAGCCACGTCTTTCTCTCGCAACATTTCGCGTGCAGACTGGTGAATTGTGCAACAACCATTTAATTATGCCAAACGGTTTCGCCACCTGTAACTGAGCGCCAAGCGATGAGACGTTCGCAATCTTTTTTGTTCCTCCAAGAGAGCATTGTTTCTGCGCAAAGAAAGGGTGATTCAGAAAAGAACGCTTGAACGACAAAAAAGAAGCCAAATCTGAGTGTTTTAGCCGTGGTTTAGCAAGCCAAAACAGTATTTACTACAGTTGCTCAATTGTGACGTAATTTGTTATGTTATGTCGTTTTATTTAGATGATTGGAAGCGTTTTTTTTTCTTTTCTGCATTCATCCTCCTCCGACAATCCGTAGTTTGTATGGCATGTCTACCTCTGAGTCTTCACGACCTTGTCGACTTGTTCCGCCAGGAACAAAAGCGCTAGAAAGCCATTCCTGGTAGCTTAAAGAATGAAAAAACGTAAAATCGTGATATAACAGCTTGTAAATCGTTACTTGTTCTTGGAACTTCGATCCGCATGAAGTATTCCATTTCCTCCTCTTTATTTTGCTGGAAATCTAGAAAAAGAAGAGAAGGCGGTGTTTTGACATACAAGTACAGAAACGGGCTTCATATCTTTTTTCTTTTTTAAATTCATTTTTTTTAAAAAAATTATGACGAATAACATTATAACAATTCCGTAATATTTCAAAATGACAAATAATAGTTTGACAATTCTATAATTAAAAAAAAAACGAGCTCTCTTTTTAAAGTGATGAAATTAAAAAAAGCAAATGTTTTAATGTGAGAAGAATTCAAATAATTGATAATTTTTTGAAATTTTAAAAAAAAATCACATTTTATAATGAGTGATAGATTGGACGTCAAACATTTTGAAAATTATATTTCATTATTCAATTAAAATAAAAGCATTCTGGTTAAATAGTTTTTTTTTTAATAAAAATTTACGTTAACGCAACACACTTTTTAATTTAAGAGTTTATATAATGAAACATATTCATTTATATTTAATTAATTTGTTAAAGTCCTAAGTAAAATCCCAACCATCGTCGATTGTAATGTTTGTTAAATCAATGGACAGTTGTGAAAAATGTCGGAAATTAATCATTTAGTTTAAGAATAATATAAAAGACCAAAATTGCATACTTAATTAATTAGATTCTCCCGTTTTTTAAAAAATATTTTTTCGGTCATCAAATATAATATTCATAACTACAACAAAGAAAAAAAATAATTCAATAATTTTCACAATTGTAATATTACTGATCATAGTAAATTAAATCAGAAATCTAAATTTTAATTATGATTAGTTTAATAAAAATTAATTAAAATTAGTTTAAGTAATTTCATATCAATTAATTAATTCAATTTACTTGACTTAATGGTATAATTTTAATATAGATTAATATTAGACTTGTCGAAATGTTTTATCATAGTTAGATTGGAAAATTCGAATTGTATGAATACTATCTCATAAATTTCGAATGGATTTTAAGCTGCCACAAATGATAAGAAATTGCCATTCTAGAATGTTCTTCATTTTTTAAAACTTATCACTATTTAAATTTTCATGATAAAATAAAATATGATTAAAGTATTCACCTATTGAGTAAACACTTTCCCCTATTTAATAATTTTCATACGTAGACAAAACTTAAGCAATTAAAGCTCTTAGGCAGTTAAAACTATCTCACTAAAATAACCGCAATAATAAGTATATCCCACTAACAAAAGTATATAAATGAAAGATTTCACACACAAGCCTGATATATATAATGTAACCATTCTAAAAATTTAACTTGACACTCTATTGACACAAACAACCCGAAGATATATAAAGCATTTTTATGATTCTTTAAAATTTATTTGAATTTATAAAACACCTGTGATATGCACAAAAAAGAAAAGTTGATTAAAAAACTTTAATTTCGAAGGTGTTCTCCAACAAAAATATGAAGAAAAAATAAAATTAGTTGCATCTAAACTTTTTACTTCTCCTATATAAGAAAAATTTTAGTGTAACAGATATCTCCAAGAAACTTATCACAATATTAAATAAAAACTAAGAAATATTTTATGGATTTCTCTAAAAATTTTTTTATTTTTGAAAAAATTGTTTTTAGTGGAAATACTTGGATTTCTGCAAAAAAAAAAAAAAAAAAAGAGGAGAGAAAATATTACATTTATCATGGTAACAAATTTAGAAATTTAATCTGGTCTTCATGTAAAAAAATAACATCAGTCGCGTGTCCCCAGTAAAAAAAAAGATAGTTTTACAAGAGAGTGTTTTTCAAACTTCCGCGCCTGGTACTGCTCGATTCTGTTGCCAAGCGAGAATTGACATCGACAAACGATATATCATAGGAGAGAAAAAAATATATTCTCCGAAATGAAATAAATTGATACTTCACGAATATTAGAAGCTACACAGATGACACAGATTTTTTCATTCGATTAGAAACCTAAGTGTTTTTAAATTAGAGAAAAATACTTTCTTCGTAATTGAAAATTGCTTTTTTGTGACACAAAATTGGAAGAAATTTAATTCCAGTAAACTTTTCGATTTTTTTGAGACTTTTCCAATGTTGAAATAAATTAAACAATTTTGTAGATTAACAAAAATTAATCAAATATTCTTACTTTTTACAGTATATTTTGTGCTTTCTTAGATTTTATAGTTTTTGCAAATAGTAACAAAACTAGAATTGTTAAATGCAAAAGGGGTTTAATTTTGGTAAATTATTTTGTGTTCAACTAGGAAATTAATTTGTTTGTGAATTTAAATACACATCATACATTTAAGGAAGAAATTAAATCATAATATTTATATTATTTATCTATAAACAAAGAGAGAGAAAGAGAGAGACAGAGAGAGATTTTATAATTTGGAAATAACTCGTTTTTTAATTTTAACATTTACAAAATCTTCCTTGTTTCGAGTCTTTATTTTGTTAATTATACTGAGATTTTTCCGTGTTATTTTAAATATCTTAGTTTAGCATAAAATAATATTTTTGAAAGTTCTTCAAATGCAAAAAGAATCCATGCATTAATAAATTTAATAATTCTCGAAAATTGCTTAAAATTAAAAATTTTTTGTTCATGTCTTTTTTTATTCTATTCTTTCGAATTCTTATATATGAAATTCCTTTAAAAAGTCTAATTAAAAACATTATTGAGAAAAATATCTTTAATATTTCAAACAAAACTGTTCTTCAAAAATATGCAAATAAAGTAAATTTGTTTTGTATGAAATTCTTAGAACATAATTTTCGTGTTGTTTCTTGCTAAGAAATATTAACGCACAAAATCATACCACTATCTTTCATTGTGATATTTTGCATTATTGTGTTAATTCTTTATTGTATTTATTCAATCAAATCTTTTAAGTAAGCAATATCTGAGTTCTCTACTAATTTTTAGAAATCTGTACTTGAATCGCCTTAATTGCGGTGTGCACATTGAAATTGCACACTCGAGCTCTTTTAAAAGTACAGATAGATGATCGCTCGCCGCCCAATTTGTCTAGTGGTCAGCGTATCTGACTGCGGATTCATTATTATTTGTTTGCCATTTTCTCACCATCATTCCAGCGCTCTCACTTAATTACTCAGTCACAATTATTGTCATCATGTTATATTGACCTATTTTAATGCATTTTGTACTACCTATCTAAACTTTTTGTATATATAGCTTAGAATTTTATATGACCTAACTTACTTTGAGCCGATACACACAACTATCAAATCCATACTAAAGGCATTAATTATTCATTAATCATTATTACCTCATTAGTTTGCAGTAAGTTCAGGTATATGTTTTCAGTTTTGTTTTATCATTTTTAATTTCCTTTTGTTTTTCCATTTATTTTCTTTATTTTTTATATGCATACTATTTGATATGTATTTCATATGCCTGTATTACCATTTCCTGCCATGTATTTTGTCTGATACCTATTTTGAATGCTTCTTATGTATCCACGTGTTAACTTTCAATTGCAACCAAATTTGTGTTAAATAGTATACTTTACAAACCCTCCTTACTGTGTAAAAGTTATAATTTATAGTGTCTCCATATGATTGCAAGCATAATTGTATTGTCTTGTATGTACTCTGTTCCGTTTTCTTTTCTCTCCAGCGGGTCCATCAAATCTGGTAAAACCCTTTCAGGGTTAGGTACAGGGACCTCTGCTGGCGTTTACTTTACTTTACTGCGGATAGGGAGGTCCTGGGTTCGAATCCCGGTTCGGGCATGGATGTACTTTCTCTCTCTATCTATCCTGTCTTTGTCCTTTCCTTGTATAAATGTGGAGTGAATGGTTGCCTACCCTATAAACGGGTCCCTATGGCATGTGTGTACTGAGGAAGTCGGACTCCACACCAAATATGGCTCAGTTGGAAAAGTGGAACAGTGCACCTCATATTGCCAGCCTGGTTGGCACACGACAACAACAACAGATAATCGTTCACTCACTGGGAAAGGGAATGTTCAGGATCAGCATTTTCTGAAATCCCTGCCAATGTCTGAAACATGTCCACAATGCTTTTGATCACGAGGCTTCCGCACAACTAATGCAGCTACTTTGCCATGCAACTTGAAAAAAGTTGCCATTTTCTCCTAAAGGACAGACTGAGTTTGTTGAGCAACTTGAATTTGTCATACAGTGTTTTGCGACCACACCTTGTCAATAAATATCACGGCATTGAATTCTTTCTGAAAGGAATATTTGCAATGGCTCTTGAAATTCAAATTCTCTAATTGGCTAGTTGCTTCTAGATGACCATCTTAATTCAGTGAATAAACGGAAACATCTATACTCTGCGTCCATTTAATCACGAACTTTTTCAAACAGCTGTGGACGCGTGCTTTGTCACGTGGTTAATTACTTTAACAACATCATTCAATGCGCTGTTAACTTCTGATGACATTTTTCACATCACCAGCACTTTCCAGTAAATGAGAAAATGCATAGATTTGCTCTTACCTGCAACCATCTTAGTGCTTATAATTAATCCAGACAGTCATCCTGTCTTGACAACAGCTTTTTCTGTTCACATGCCGATACTAAAAGACTATTTTTGTTGTCTTGATATACAAAAATACATGGACAACTTGAAATGTTCAGTTCCTGTGATGTTGGTTAGCAAAAATAGCACGCATAAGAAATTCTCATGCATATCCTCCTGTTGCTGATAAGTAGAATTGTCGATATCTAGATTCATCAACCTGCAATGCATACCTCGGTGAGGAATTAATTATCTCCAGCAATTGTGTCCCAAAGATTTTTCCCCAGTGATTTCGTAGTAGGATTTGAATTTATGAAGAGTACTTCTGCATAACTCTACTTTCAGAAAAACTATAGCGAAATTAAGTTTTATATACAAGTGTGTATCACTAGTAAAAATAATACTAATGCATCGAACTGCTATATTTTTAATAATATTTTTTGTTTAAATTTTTTTTGGTTCAATTATATATATATATATATATATATATATATATATATATATATATATATATATATATATATATATATATAATATATATATATATATATATATATATATATATATATATATATATATATATATATATATATATATATATATATATATATATATATATATATATATATATATATATATATATATATATATATAGTTTTATTAATCAGAATTTCTGTTAAATGGTTGATTAAAAGTAAACTAAAAATAAATTTCTATATATATATTTATTTTTAGTTTACTTTTAATCTACCATAGAATACTAATTTAATATAATCTTATAGCATAATAGAATATCATAACAATGAGAAATCACAGCATTTGCACTAAAGTTTGATTCTTAAAAGAATTCCCTTATACTTGATTATTTTGACATTCGGGAACTAAAAATGATTCAAAAATTATTTTTAGTTAGAGAATGGCTTTATAAAATAATCGCAATTTGTAAATTAATACATGAAAATTTCAAAAAAATGTGAGCTTTATATAAGTGAAATGTGTGTGTGTGTCATTAACAATTACAATTAAGTTTAAACGGAATATGTGTTATTAAATATTTTTTTTAATTTATGCAAGATTTTGTGACTTACATTCTTATGTTACTTGGTTTTCTTTCAGTGAATTTAAATTGTTTTATTTTTTTATCTTTAATGCGACATTCAGTTTTTTGAGATAACAGATGACGAAATGCTTCAGTATAAGAAAATATTTGACAGTTGATGAGATTCTAATTGAATTGAACATTCCTTGAAATGTCATTGTGACAACAAACTTCCTCAGACATGCTGACACCTTTATTTAATAAAATGAATTTACTTTCGGACATATGTCTGATATTTGATTCCTTTATTCTTTTCATTCCTATGGATATTCTATTGATGACAAATGATTATGGTATAATTAACGCATCATTTTTAATTATCAGTTTGTCAATACTCGGTTTTCATTCCGTTTCATTACTCAAGGAAACTAACTAAATTAAGTATTAATAAATTAATGACACAACACAAGTTTTCTTTGCTTTTTTCAAATATGATAAGAAGGAAATAGATTGTTAATTGTTGAAGGGACTTCTGAACATAACGTTGCTCAAATTTTAGCTGTCAATTTTAAAATTTTAAGCATTAGGCTGAATTTCTGTGAAAATTTATTGTTAGTCATAGAGTCTAGTTTCGTCCTTCTTGTTCTTAAAGTGATAGCAAATCTTATATTATTTTTAAAAAAATTATCACTGTGTTTTGATTTTGAATTTGTTTTGATATGGAATAAAAATTATGAAGTCACGGCTACTCATTTTAGAAAAATAGTTTATGATTTAACGTTTACGCTTTAACAAAGAAACTAAATTATAAATAACTAATTTTATTACTAATAAAATTAAATAATTAGATTAATAAAATAAACTATTATCCGATAAAAATTCTTAAATCTTTTATATTCATCATCATATCATTGTCATATCATTTATTTGGAAGTATTTTAAATTTTGTTTTGAAGAAAATAAAGAAATATAAGCATATTAAAATACAATAATTACAATGAATAGAATTTTTCATAGATATGAGAGATTAAATATTATACTAATTTTTGATACATATTTACGACCATTGCACATTAGAAGAAAAGAGCAAACTTAATTTATTTTACCAAAGTCTATAGTTACGGCTCGAATCATCGTACCTCCTTGTATTTATACAATTGGCACAATAATCAAAGATTAAAGAAACTCACCCCTTTTGGCCTGGCAGAATCTCAAAACCGAATATCTTGCGAGGTTGAACCTCAATCTTTAAGATCTTCTTTTGATCCCTCAGAGGGAATGACAAGAGTCATCTTCCACTTTGATCTGAATCCCTCTGCAAACAAGTAAACTCACATCGAAGATCATCTTAAACAATTAGCACTAGAAATTATTGATTGCATTCCCTGCGATGCTGTGCAAATGCATACCGATGGTAGTCATACAAAAGACCATACTGGGAGCGGAGTCTATATTAGAACCCCTTAGTCTGAAATTATGTTAAAGTAATGTAACCCTGACACTTGTTCAGTCTTCAGATGTGAGTTGATAGCGATTAAAAAGGGAATTGCTGCTATCATTTCCAGCAACTGTGATTTTAGAGAATTATGGAGTTTTCGGGCAGCCGCAGTGCACTGCAACATCTCATTGACTAGTCCTCTATAAACTATGAAACAAGTATATCTATTCTGCTCAAATCGAAATAATCTCCCAAGACCATGATGTACATCTCCAATGGATTTCATCTCATGTAAATATTGAGACAGCAGGCAATGAGACATGCCAAAAAGATCAGTGAGGAAGATACGTCCACTGGTTCATCACTTACTTATCAGGAATTTTACTCTAATGAAAAATCTAGTCTAAATTCAATCTAGTAAATTCCACCCACGAACCAATGGTACTCTGGAACATCTCCTGGAATTCATCTGGAAATAAAATGTGACCAAAAATCTCAGCCTGCCTTGACCAAAGTCTCAAGTGAACATCTAAAATGTTTATCGTTTGAACGTGGTACAAAAAACTATCCCACTTGTAAGGAATTCTGTGATAATCCAGCCTTACACCGAAACATATTCTGGATTGCGTCAACTTTCATGGGAAGATTTATCCTCAGATCCCCTCCTAGTCATCGACATTCTCACTCTCAAAAATTTATTGGTGTTAATCTGACAAATATAAGATCTTTAAAGAGGATAATCCACAACAAATACACTCATATCCATAAATTAAGCATAATTCAGAATCACACACAAAATGAACTCTAAAATAAAAATATCACATGTAGAATTATCACACACATGTTGAAGAATA
Source organism: Latrodectus hesperus (assembly GCA_037975125.1). Classification (NCBI taxonomy): domain Eukaryota; kingdom Metazoa; phylum Arthropoda; class Arachnida; order Araneae; family Theridiidae; genus Latrodectus; species Latrodectus hesperus. The sequence goes on along the minus strand of CM075850.1, from coordinate 25,840,328 downwards.
ATATGCGAATTACAAGAAACTACCAGATGGCACTGATAGTACGTCACAATGACGAGAGTGTAAGAGAGGGGTATATAAGGAAAGGTTGCAAAGAAGTAAAATTATTCACAAGCGCTTTAAAAGCCTTTCAGTGCAATAACCGCATAGTTATGGCACAAAGGAAGCATTAGGATGATAATTTACGTCGTAGAATTATCTGCCGTCTGAAATTTTGACGTTACCAGCTGGAAGTATCTTAGGAACTTGGAATAGCTCAGAGTGTCATCTCCGGCTTTGGCAACGATTCCAAGATGATGGTAATGTGAGTAGACGTTACAGCACAGGTCACCCCCGAGTTACAACGCTGAATGAGGACCTGTATTTAGCAGTTACTACCAAAAGAAACAGGCGGAGCACTGCATCAGACCTGTCTCGTCAGCTCTCTTCAGCTGCCGGTACAACAGTTTCAAGGCAGACCATGTACAGACGCTTAGGAAATATTGGTCTATATGCTCGTAGGCCTGTCAGATATGTTAAACTTACCGCAACTCACTGTCGCCTGCGGTTAGCCTGGAGTAGAGTGCATGCATTGTGGACACCCCAACAGTGGTCTTGTGTGATGTTTTCCGACGAGTCCAGATTTAGCTTTCAGTCTGATTCTCGCGGGACTTTCATATGGAGATGGCCAGGTACCCGTTACCACCAAGAGAACACCATTGAACAACACCGTTACGGTGGTGCAGGATTGCTCGTTTAGAAATGAATTATTCTGGGTTGCAGAACTAACCTGCCTGTTCAGAATGTAACCATGACAGGCCACATCTTTCGGGACGTCATTCTGGAACAACATGTACGTTTGTTTCGGGTCGCCAAGGGTGCAGAATTTCTGTTTATGGATGGCAACGCCCGTCCTCACCATGCAAACATTGCAGACGAATGCTTTCAATCGGAGGATATCATCCGTATGGACTGGCCAGCATACTCACCGGACTTGTAACCAATAGAGCCTGTGTGGGACATGCTTGAGCAACGAATTGCAGCCTGTCAACCCCCTCCCACATGTCTACCGTAACTTCGGAGAGCATTGCTTGGTGAGTGGTGTAATATTCCCCAAGATCAGATCTATAATTTGATATCCAGCATGACTAGGCGTTGTACGGCCTGCATTGTATCGTTTGGGGGGCATACTATAAACTAACCATCATACCAACCGTGTTATACTTTTTGTAAATAGGTTATTTTTTGAAATTTATTCCATTGAGTAAAAATCGCAATTTTTATTAATGATGGCAAACATATAGCATCTTCTTTGCTCTTTACCTTTTGTTTAATAAATAGACTTTACAAATAAACCACATTTGTTTTGCTTCTGTCACTTTCTTTGCCTGAACTTGCATTATCTTTAATTTATGGACACGAGTGTATTTTACTTATGGATAAATAAGAGATTCGCTTGTAAAAATTATAAGTGTTGGAAAAATTTCGCTACAGGCTGTCGAATACGAGCATATAAATAAAGTTTATCAACTGATTTATATTCTAGTTTCTCCAGTACAATAATGAGTTCAAAACAAACACATAATGCATTTAAATATTATTTACATATTTCAAAATTTTAAACGATAATATATATTATTGAAATCAATTTATATTTTATGAAAAGTTATATGTTATTGTTTGCCTTCTTTTTATACTAAATTCTGATAATTTGACTAATAACTAATGATTAAATTTGAAGGATTTGAAGGCCTGGAACTATCAAAATATTCAGAATTATTAATCACAATATTTAAGAAGATTAATGTAAGAACTTAGTTATTAGTTTTATGTTAACTTTTCCTAACTTTGACTGACCCCAAATTTGATTATAAAAACCAATGGAAGAATTAACCTCGTTTGATTTTCCTTCAAAGCAACAATTCATTTTTTAAAAACATGATATGATATTTTGAAACTTTTAAAAAATATTAACTACCATTGGTTTTTATTATTTTTTAGCTAAAATATTTTTTACGCCTAATGTTGTACGAGTTTAATATTTTCTATAAAGAGTAAAAATTGAAATTTTTTTATATATTAAAACCACACATTTTATTTTGATGGCTTAAAAATTAAATATGTCTATCTTAAATTTTCCATTTAAAGAAAAGATTTATAAACAACCAAATATAGTAATTTTACTTCATAATGTTTCATTTATATACGCTAAGTGAAGAAAAGGAATTCTTTGGTTAAAGTGAGCATTATGGTCTATCCATCAAGCCGGAAAAGAACTTGCCAGATAGGAAAGAGAAAGGATTTCAAATATCTCTTCTTTTAGCCATTAGGTTTACCGGATGTTTTTGGAAGGCCTTTGTTTCCTTTGCTTGCTGAGAAAACAACCGTCAAGGAGACCATAACAAACTTTTACCAATTTATTATTAATATGTATTTTTAATAAAGTAATGTTATATAATGAAAAGGAATAAATAAAAGAAATGATAATTATTATGTAAGAAGAGTTTAAAAGTATATGATATGACAATTAGAATAAGTTCTTTCTGTTACAAGCAAAAATTAAAAAAGAAATTATGTAATTTTTTATAATTACCAAAATATATCTTACATCTCATTACAAATTCTATAAGGACATATTAATATTAAAAGACATTTTAAAAGTTTATCATAAAATTATTATAAAATATTTTTGAATACCCCATCAATAACCAATACTCGTTTTTTTATTAAAGAAAAGAATAACAATAGTAATATAATATAGAGTGTTGCCAAATATCCTTTGAAGAATTATATGTTGGAAAATAACAGTTAAAATATCGCTTGCCAGTAAGAAATGAAACATCAATTATTGATTTCCATGCATAAAAATAATAAGTACTCTTCATATGTAATAAACATTTGTTTAAAATTAAAAATAAATTATTTAGATGGAACAGAAAAGTATAAAATTGCATTGAAAAAACACTTTCTTCTCTGTCACAATTATTTCAGCTTGTATTTCAATCAAGATTGAAATGAAATATAAGTATTGATTTTCTAAAAAAGTAATCAATAAAGATGAAAATTATTTAAATTATAGATTCGCGTTTCCTGTAGCATATCTTTATGTCTTTAAACCTAAGAAATTTCTGTTATCACTGTACCTTCTCTGTTGCTACTGTTTTTTCCGAATATTATTGTAAGAAAAAGAAAATGCTTTGTTTTTCTTCGGAATGTTTCTTTTCAGCTGAAGGCAAGAAAAAATTCCTATGAAATTCTGAAGTTTTTTTATTTCAAGGATAATAGATTGATTGTAATCCAAATCAATATAAGAAAGTGATATTAGAGATGACAATTAAAGCAATCAAAAACATCCAATATTAAGATAAAATGGTATCTGGTATTACTTCATCGGGTATCGCATATTGAAATTAGAGAGGAATATTTATTATTGATATAAGTTAATGTTTGACAGAATGATATTCTTCAAAATTTATAAATATATTATTACTAACAGCATGAGATTGTTTAGTAATGAATATTCTACATTAAATTATAATGTGTATCACATAATATATTCAATAAATATATTATTATCTAACAACATGAGATTATTTAGTAATGAATATTCCATGTTAAATTATAATGTGTATCATTGAAGTTATTCTTCCTCTCACAAATTTACATATTTAATTGAAATTTTTTGTACAAATAGCTTTGATATCGGTAATTTTATAGGTTTCTTAAGTGCAATCGCCATTATAAATGATTCGAATTTTAAAATTCTTCTTCATTTCGAAGCTATTTTCCTTCAGAAAACACTAATTCATTTTGGATTCAGTATCTTTCTTTGACTATAATTCATTTATTACTTTAAATAATAAATATAATTTTGATACATTATCTTAGTAATAGTAAAATAAGTGGTAAAATATGTAGAAAGATATTCCTAGATGTATTACTGTCAAAAAGTACATAATGAAGCATTGCAGTTATAAATGTCTACATAATGTTTTTTAATCACTAGCTACTACTACTTCGTTTACTTAATCACTTGTTTAATTACACCCCATATGTTAATTCTCTCGATATTATGCAATGGTGAAACAGTAAAAAATGTGAGTTAATTCACCCAAAGGTATGAAGCAATAAGCAATAGTGTATAGAATAGTTTAGGAATACTTACTGTATGATTTAGATTTACTGGAAAAATTTGATTATTAAAAAGTTATGACACAGATATAACTGCTTAATAACTACAACACTCTCTGTATTAATTTACTTAGTACTAATTCATTTAACTCGGCTTCACATAGCTATCTATAATTCACTCATTATCAAGCAATGACGATTAGAAATGTCTTGACTAATAGAAATTTGATGGGAAATTTTATTACAAAATTTAAAAATTGACATGTGACTGTTTAATATTTTAAATTATATTTCAGCATTAAATCTTGATATTAAATTTACTCTACTTTACTCGTTTATATAAAATCCATTATATTTTTCTAAACTAAAGTATTTTTCATCAACAATAAGTAAAGAATAAATTGGAAAAATACAAAAATGCTTAGATTATAAAGCTTAAGGAAAGACATATTGTTTGTTTCACGGGTATTCTTTTAATTCATTAGCACCACATGCGTTGCATGTTGATTTGCACGGTTTCGAAACTAAAAAAATTCACATTCTAAAACAAAAAAAAGAACAATAAAATTACAAATAGCTACAAACAGGTCATGCAAAATTTAATCCAACTCTTTGAGAATTAAATTAACAGAATAGATACGGGAGGTGTGCATCCTTTCTCTTCTGGAATTTTAGAGACAAAACTCCTAATTACTCTAATGAGTAAATTAGTCGGCGTCAGCATTTCCAAAATCTGACCCATTAGCATCAATTCCCTCTGCTTCTTTTAATTCTGTTCACTTCATTTCATTCGTAGTATTTCCGCCCATCTGGCTTAGGAAACGCCTTTAAGAAATGAAGTGAAGAAGATTTATCCAACAAATTGTTCTTTAAATCGCTGCTAGGGAAATAAAACTGCGAGAATTAATCTTTAATTGCTCTAGGGAATATTGTTCCAATCTTTTTTAAAATCTATTGTGTGTTTTAAATCTTCATTATGTAAAATAATCCGCGTAGGTCGACGCTTTGAAAGGGATTACCGTAGATAAAAGGGCAAATATTAGAAATATAGTTAAAGTTGAAGTACTTATTTATATTAAAAATTATTTTGCATGTGGTTATTTCTGAAGAATATTAGCATAATGTATATCTTTGATAGAAAAAGCAAAATTTAAGAGATATTTTTAATAACTATTTATAATTAAAATATGAAATATGATTTATGGAATAACTTCAAAAATCTATAACTATAATATTATTCTATTAAATGATAATTACATGTGTAATTTGTGATTTTAACGGGATATTTGACCAAATTAAGTACTTATTCTCCTGGTATAGATTTAAATAATTTAGAACCTTAAAAGTGGAAAATAAAAAAGAAAATTTAAACAATATTTCCTGTGATGCCAAAAAGAGAATTCTAAAATATAAAATTTAACTATTAAATGTATACCGAAAACAATTACATTCCCATGATAAATCAATCCTCCCTTATTTTCTAAAAAGATATTTTTAGAATTCTTCGATTTCATTATATTGATTTTTAATTTGTTTAAATTTTTTATTCAAAATTGAGGTAAAATTTTAGAAGCTTACATATTTGTACACTTTCTTAATTCAAAGTATTTAATAATTCATGGCATTTTTTGTTTAAAACATTTACTACTGTATGTGTGAACTTCTTTTTTGGACAAAGTATAATGAGTCATTGAATAATATCTAATGAAAGGAAATCGTCAAAATGTGTAAAAGTTTTCTGAGTAAGTAAGTACATTCATTGTCACTTTATTCTTTAGCAAAAGCATTCCCAATGAAACACATCATAAAGGACATCTCTAAAATACAACTTAGTTTAGTTTCTATGACAACTCATAATACAACCTAGTTTTTCGCATAAACAACAACTTATTTGAATTGGAAAAGAGCGCATTTATACATAAATTTCTCTTTTTATACATACAAATGCATTTTTTTCCAATGTCAACCAAGCAGCTTTATCAATTTGGATTAAATAATTTAATCTATTAAATCATGAAATAAAAAAAATTACAAATTATTGGTGGAAATGAAAATGGAAGCGATGTTGGAAAACATTAAGAAATATAAATTCCCATTGCATATGAAATCAATATAAAATGCAAATACTATTTTCTAGTTTAAATTAGTTAAAGAACATTTTTTAAGTAAAATCTCTTGCATTAAACAGAAATATACTGAATTTAAGTGGATTTAATAACTATATATAAATAAAGTATTTATATTTAAATGTGATCAAATCTGTAAAATTTTGGGTTTGTCCGAAAATAAAGATGGGAGGAAAAATTAGAAAGAAAGTGTTTTTAAATTTTGATTAAATAAGTTAATCTTTTATGAAAGAGGGAGAATTGAAAAGATATCAGATTGGGCACAGGTGCAGTATAATCCCTGATTCCAATTTCTGAATTTTTTTGGCGATGAAGAAATGTTGCCAAGATGACGTATCGTGACGTGCGCGATGACGTAAATACTAGGGTTACCAAAATAGAATTTTCTGCATAATTTTATATGGAGACCTATAATTCTTATAGGTCTCCATATGTATGACGTAACAAAAAAAGTTCGCCAGATACATAAGAAAATCTGCCAAAATATCGCCAATCTCAGAATTTGGCACATGGATCATACGGCACCTGTGCCTCAGATTGAACTATATTTTCTAAAAATGATATAAGAGACTCAATGCCTTTTATATATATAATTAAAAGAGACGTAAAGCGTATATACTAGGTTGATAATTTACAGTATCCACACAGATTGCCTGTTGCAAACTTCTTTATATTTAAAGGATTGTGAGGAATTTGAACACTTTTTATCTTTTATTGTTAAAAACAATACTGAATGAAACGAATACGTACTAGTAAAAGACATAATTTTTCCGCAGTTTGCTTACATTAATCTCAAATCCACAATAAGCAGCGTTGCTTATGTAAACGATAATCGCTTGGCAACAATGACAGTAATATCGTTCTTACTTTCACCACGTGACTAAAACAAAACTGAATGGAAAAAGTCCGAACAAGCTAAACATTGGGTTTTCTAAACAATGAACGATTGTTTTGTTTCCCATCTTCACAACAGCATCTCCTTCATACAGCATTTGCCCATATTTCCTGATTTGATATTGATGAAACAGTATCTACTTTTAATTTTTTTTAGGAGAATATTATTGTTTATCGAAACAGTCTGTGATACAAACACATTTCTTAAAAGGGATGTTATCAAACAATTAAGGGAAGTTATTGTGTATTCACTGGCTAATTCATTTGATAAATGGGCGCGTGATCTCATATTCATCTATTACCATACTGTTCCGTGCCCTAAAACATTAAATGCGCTTACTTCAAACAACTTACTGCTTTTCACGATTACTTCAAAAAAGAATGGAGAATATAGCTTTAAGAAGTATTTTTAATGATCCATTGATTAACTAGATTTAAATACATGAATATATATGACAAGAACAGATGAATACTCGAATCCACCACAAGTGCTTTTTTATGAATCAGGAAAACTTAACTTTTTTTAGCAAAATCTTTATTCTGTTTGTTCTTCGAATTTTGTCTGGTGTTGAGAGACAGCACGTAATAGAATGAAACTTCGATCGAAATGTCTGTCTCTGGCTAATGATACAATTCGAAACTTTGATTTCAATGCTTGTAATTAATTTAAACTGTATTTAACGCTGATTTAAACACCCTGTAAAATTGTTTATACAGCGATCAATTTATGCGATGTAACATTCCCCTCTGGAACTTACCCGCTTCAAGAAATTAGACATACGATTCTCTTCTCTCTTTTAAACTTGCTATCTATACGTAAATAATGGAATTTGAAAAGAATTAGTTAAACTGCATGTTCTTGAATATATCCCTTATATTTCTTTGTTGTATATTATATACTTTTAATATAACGATATTATTTTTTTCGATTTTTGAAAGAATATCATTTTCTCCCACTCGAACGTACGTGTTTACCCTTTTCACAATACACCATCGACAGAAGATGCATTGGATAGCAGATGAAAGAAAATCCGAATGCAACATTTGATATCTTCAAATAAAATGAGTTTTCAAGCATACAATACCACATTCGATTTGTTTTTAGCAGATCTATAGTTTATTCCTTATTCGTGAATCATTCCTTGTTGCAACGTTTTCAATAAAGCTTAACAAACAGTAAAAAACTGTTACTTTTCCAAATCGCAATTTTTCTTTCGAAAGATAATTTGTACATTGTTGGCTGGAAGCTGCTACCCGCGGAAAGTGGCAAGCCTGGTCCACTAATCTTAAATACACAGTCCAGTCACATTAATGTGACCACCTGTCATATGCCAGATGTCACTCGATCCCCTTCTGTCCCTTCTGTCATATGCCAGAGTAACCACCTTTCTCAGATTGTACAGCTGCTAGACGTACAGGAAGAGAGTCAATTATATTCCTGAAATTGTCCACTGGGAGGTTGAGCCACGCCGACTCCAGTGCCGTGGTCAGCTGTGATAGAATACGCAAGTGTGGATCTATGCCGCTAACAGCCCGATCGAGATGGTCCCACAGATTCTCGATTAGGCTTATCTCAGGTGAGTTTGCTGGTCAGGGTATAATGGTAAATTGATCCTGATGCTCTTCGAACCATGCACGTACACCATCAGCTGTATGACACCTCGCATTGTCCTGCTCGTAGATTCCATCACCCTGAGGGAAAAAGATGCGCATAGGGTGGTGGACATGGTCCGCAAGGACAGACGCATGCTTGTATTGATCTACCGTGTCTTTCAAAATAATGAGTGAACCCAGAGAATGTCAGGAAAACGTTCCCCAGACCTGAATACTCCAGTCTGGACCGTTCGAGCAATGGTTGCAAGTTGTTTGCTTTCAGAGTTTTCAAGTGATATACGCCAATGTCCATCAGCCCGATGGAGCGATGGTAATAAAACGTGATTCTTCGGAAAACGCTACCAGTCGTCACTCAATGGACGTCCAGCTGTGGCACTCGCGTGCAAATTCCAGCCTTCGTCACCGATAAACAACAGTTTCCTTAGGTGCATGTACCAAGTGCTTGCTTTTATAAGCCCAGACTCAGCAACATTCGCTGAACAGTAGTTTCTGAGACACTGTTTGCAGACTCTTGGTCATCTTGGTGATCAATTGCTCTACTGTAGCACGTCTATTCAGTCGAAGACATACCTGTAACCATCGTTCCCCTTTGTTATTTATGTCCTGTGGTGCAACCACCCGCTGATATTGGACAGTCCTAACTTGTTATAAATGTTATATTTTTAAACGGCAGCACGCGAACAGTTCATAATCTCAGCCATTTCGGAAATGCTTCCATCCTTGAACTGAAAGCCAATGATCATGCCATTTTGGACTTGGATAAATCGCTTTGTTTCTGCATTACACTAACAATTGCAATGTTTTCCGAAGTCCTCACACATACTCTTTATATACACTCAACTGAGCTGTGCTGCTACCTGCCTTCTATGATTGGTTGTTTAACGTCGATATTGGAAGCACAGGGTGGTCACGTTAAAATGATTAGACTGTGTATATCAGTAGAAGAGTTAAAGTCATTTACATAAACCGCTTCAACATGATATGAGAGTTCCACGAATCGATTACTTTTTTAATCATTTTGTTTTTCAATGGAAATAAAATTCAAAGACTGATCATATTCCAACAAACTACAATGGTTTCTTTTAGCGTTATATACTTTATGTTGATTTTTTATAATTTGCATGAACTTATGACACTTTAATATCTTATGTATTTTATGTCTACATGTTTGTGTGTGTATACACACACATATATTTATATATATATACATATATATGTATATATATAAATATATATATATATTTATATATATACATATATATGTATATATATATATATATATATATATATATATATATATATATATATATATATATATATATATATATATATATATATATATATATATATATATATATATATATATATGTATATATATATGAAGGATTTTCTCTCTTTGTATACTACCTATATTAATATGTATTGCTGAATACACTCAAAGGTATATCAGTGAAATATAATTTTATTTTTATATGCATGCAAGAAATTTATAATTTGAACAAATCTCATCTCGCAATCGTGTATACGAATATATTTTACACGATATTTGTACACAATTTCAATTCATATTATGTAAGTAAATGATTATTAGAGGTGCACTCTTTATTTGTGCAAGAACCGAAGACACTTTTTTATAACCATGATCGAGTTTTGTTTGAATTCAAATTCTTTAGAAACTTCCAGGAGGGTCCCTGTTACTGGTTTTTTAAAAAGCTGAGGAAATAAAAAAATAATTCTTACATTTTGTGTAACATTCATGCATGTAATCACACAAAATGAGTTATATATTTGGTTTCTTTGAAAGTAGGGTATTTATATCTTTTACATTATTTTATATACATACATATACAATTAAAATTTATATTTAGCTAAAATTAAGTAAAGTTGGAACTACAGATAACTTGATTTTATTAATGGTTGAATAACTTTTGTAAACGTCTATAGAAAATGTAATTGTATAAATGGTTGAGTAATCGTACGAGGAAATGTAAAAAAATATAAAATTAAAGCTGTAGGTAACTATAAGTTTATTAATGGTTGAAGGGTTTTACAAACAAATATAGAAAAACTAATAAGGAAATGTGCATAAATTTATAGAAAATAGTTTGATAATATGTTCATATATTTATGCATGAGCAGCTTATCACATTAAATAACATAGATCTGTTTAGCATTCCATAATGAGAAATACTCTAGGTTATTATGAGAGTTCAACATAAGTAATTTTCGCTGTTAAGTGAACGTTCACTGTCCATTATGCGATATGATAAAGACAGTTTGGATGGTTTGGTTTGTTTGTTGCGCAACGATCCCTATTTGCACTCCAGGGTTAATCAGACCGGGATCTACGGTTTAGGGTGATTTCCGAACCACTACAAATAGGGAAGCTCAGTTTCGGATTCGGACCCACTAATAATCTTCCTTTTTCTTTTCCCATGACTCGATTGCTTATAAACCTGACCCTTAGAAAAACTCTTAAAAAGGGTATGATTCGCGCAAATAATAAAAGATGGAAGATTCTGGAGAAGAAGAGAATTGTTCCCAGTTTCCAAAGAAAGACTGCGGGTCTCTGTTTCAAGGACGGACTGGACATGACTGCTTACAGGACCATCTTTGTAGAATTAGAGTGGTGGATTCCCCAAACTGTTTTTTGTGTGACTCTAGTCAACTAATGATTTTTGAACATTTAAATAATTGTATCGTACTTTCTCAGTATGAGGACATTGTCAAGAAGTACGAGAAAGCCCGTGAACTAATGTCTTAAGAGCTAATGTTTGGTATTAGTAAAATAAATAAATAATTGTTCAACCGAAGACATGATCGCTAACTACCAGCTCGGTTAGACAGTGTTGAATATTATTCATAATCAACAATATTTATCTTCAGGAATTAGTGCATTAACTGTTAAGTCTTTATCTATGGTACACGGTAAAGAGCCTTGACTAAAAACCACTGTGGTAACTCTTTTGGTAACATTTCTTCGCATCACCTGCGAATAAAAATGTAAGAAAATTTTTAACAAAATAATGGAGACATTTTATATTTATCTAATATGAGGATAAAAATGCTGATATTGATATTTTTTATATTCAATGGCGGGCACACAAGGGTGACTGAACCCTATGCCACAACAAGGCCAGAAACTGCTACTCATTTATCGTTACCCAGAGGGCACCTGTGAACCAAGTCACGGAGGCGAGTAGCGTTACCCGCGCCATACCACCACAAACCCGTTTATAGGGCGGGCCACATTCATACAACAACACAGAAGAAAGGACAGAGAGAACGGAGAAGGAAAGAAACATCCATGCCCGAACCGGGATTCGAATCCAGGACCCACAGCTCAGGAGTCAGGAACGCTAACTACTCAGCCAATCAGTCGGCTGATATTAATATTAAAATAGTTTTTTTTTAAATATAGGTCTTATGGTATAACACTTTATTAGTCCGTTGCATTGCATTCACTACTTTTCTAATGGATGCGGTAGGAATCAATCTTGTTCCAGTTACTATCTGTGAAGTGATAAATCGAATAATACCTGTGTGTGTGTCTTTTATGAAAACTTTCTAATTATAAATCCAGTAACCGTTATTGAATTTTTGAAGTGTTGCAAAGAAATTTGTTCCTTTTCTTTTTTCTTGATATCGTTTGTCAATAATAATTTTTTTTATTTATGTTATAAAAAAACATTTTTTACGAGTTGTTGTTCCATGCAATTCTAAGTAAGATATTATACCTTTCTCATATATATATTATGTATTATATATATAAACTTAATTGATGCAAACTATTGGACTAATCACTCATTCGTTGAGAAGAGTGGTGTGGTGCGAAATGGCATTATCGATTAATTCGAAATTCCTTAACTCTATTTGGATGTTTATGGTGCCAGTAATGTTGTTATGTTTATAATGCCAGTTACATTTTGAAATTTCTCAGTAGAGGTAGTATAACTCATACATTTGTTAAAAGAGTTTATATATATATATATATATATATATATATATATATATATATATATATATATATATATATATATATATATATATATATATATATATATATATATATATATATATATATATATATATAATAAATAAAAATGTACGTACAAATATATGAAAAACGAATAATATATATAAACTCAATTGATATAAATTATTGAATTAAAAAAATCACAAAATATTTTAATCGTAAAATTCTTATATTACGCATTATACAATATTTGAAGAATATATAAAATATTACACGTATATTACTACATTTTTGATAGAATATAAGATTTCATTAATAATACTTTGATAAATAAACAATCGGGTGAATCCAATTAATTGATAAAGCATCAAAAAGAAAAGTACTTTTGCTTAGCTATTATGTTAAACACAAAAAGTCAAGCTAATGAATGATTTAATGAACCAATAAATTAACTTGTGGGTATAATAATTCGTTGATGGATTTTATTTTTTATTTTATTTATTTTTTGTTTTTGAAAATAATAGTTAAGATATTTTTTACGGTTGATATATACATATAAATTAAATCATAAAGTATAAAAAAACTAAACCAATTGGAAAAATAAATATTTTGAGGTTTGTGTATCAGAGTTTTCCTTTGAGTTCAGGAAATTTGAAAAAAAAAATATTTCTAGTAGATTTTAAATTACCCCAAGAGGTCATTGCCTTAGATAAAAGACCCTGATAAAGGAAAATGAGTAACATAAAAACTAAAATAGATTGCCAGCAGATAAAAAAAAACTTTTTTACATTAATTTGAGCAAACGATTTTTAATTTAGTCAAATCTATTTACCTTTTAATTCCGTTCTTATATTAGAAGTATTTTTTGATGAAAATATAAACGTGGCTTGATAAAAACTGCTTTTTTCAGAAAAGAAATTACTCCCATACCCAAATTTTTTTTAAAATTAGTATCTATGCAAAAAATTAAAAAATACCTCCTGTGTGTAAGAGGATTAGATAATTGCATACATTAAAAATAATTCTCGTAAACATCGAGCTATTTTTTCCCTCAACTTTTAATCTTTAGTTCATAATCTTGTTACCGCAGCATTTCATTTCATTTCTTTCCACTATAATAATAATAATAGGATTAAGACTTTTTCCATCAACCTTAATTTCGTCTTTAAATTGCTGTGCACTCTTGGAAGTTAAAACCTGACTATGTAAATCTGAAACGAGAATTAAATTACTTTATTTTGAAACGATTCTGACAACTATAATTCCAGCAGTTAATAGAAAATTTTGCTGAAACGAATTTTTATTGGGATATTTCTATTTAGTTGAGTTTAATTACTGCTTTTCATTATATTTTAAATATAAAAGAGTTGATTTTGTCCAGTTCTATAAATTTGAAAGGGTGGATTATTTTATATGTTAGTCGCGATATTTACTATGCAGTCCAACTGAAAAAGAGGCCATTGTCGGTTTTTACTTGCAGACTTTTACTCGATTTGGTAGGTAGATCATAATGTCTACTTTATTCTCGATGAGAAAAAAAAATATTTCTTATACGAAAAATATCGGAGAATTTATTGATTTCTTGAAAAGAAATTTTTGTGATTTCAAATAATGCTAATTCTTAACTGAAAATGAAAACTCTACAGTCAATGCTTGTTTTGAGTATTTCATTTAAATTCAAGAATCGACGAAAGAATTGAAAAAATTCCCCCTGACATCTAGTTTATATTTAAATTAGAGTCTTATTATGATACATTTAACTATGTCTATTTCTCACAACTAAAGCCATTAAATATATTATAGCCTCTAATTTTGAAGTAGGGTCAAGTGACAAGCTCGAAGACTGTGAGCTAATATACTCAGAGATATACTGGGAAGATATATGAAACACTGCAAATATATTACTTTGAAAACCAGTAATTCCGATAATTCAATTAGTAATAAGGTAGTTACAGGCTCGATTTTCAAAGATCAAATGATATTGATTCCTTTATTAACCAAGAATCCACAGTCCCATATCAAGAGCTACATAGATTTGAGTTTGCATCCTACACGATGCCACAAACTCTCCTGTGAGGAAAAGTGTATTCTATCAAATATTTAAATTCCATGTTTTTTTCAGCAAAGCAATATCTAACTTACTACCTTCTACAAGTACGATTTCTTTTGCCTTATAGTGTAACTGTAATCTTGATTTAAACTTATTTAGAACAGGTAACATAATGATTGGCAAATACGCATGTCTGTTTCTGGTACTAACTCAAAAACGCTGAACACAATCAACTGCCTAGAAACTTATAGTTATGTTTGGTGACAAAACTAACAACCCAGTTAGCATCTCCCTCCCTCCAGTTAGCATCTCGTGGTTGAAAGAATACTATGTAGGATATAATTCCAGGATCCTTGTTGGTTCCATTATAACAACTATAGCAAAATAATGAGCTCCAGTGGCTCAGTAGCTTCACGCCACTTCCCGTAAACTCAGCAAAGTGAAGCATCATTTGCCGCGGACAATGGTTGGGAGGGTGACCACGGTGTACTCTCCTTCACTGGGTTGCTGGAACTCCGTGGGTTGGGGACGTGTCCACGTTAATCTGTGACGTCCAAAGTCCTTCCGCTGGTGTGGCGTGGATGTGGAGAGGAGGGTGCCAGCTCAGGTGTGGCCTCGTCACCTGACCGTGGTTCAAAATTACGAGGCACTTTAATAGAGCAAAGTCGTACTTTCACCTTCGTGGTGCTCTGATCCAAACGAAAGACGCTCTCTATTGACTTAATTCACAAGGCATAAGCGAACTTGGCTTGTCCAAGTGTCATAAGCAGCAGCAACAACAGCGAAATGATATTAATTTAAGATGAAGTAACACAGAGTCCTTCATATTATAAACTAAACTAAACTTGTGGCACGACAGCTGGTTGTAGGCGAAGACCTACAGTCCCCACAAATGTTTTCCTGACAGAAGAGTGCGGAACATACGTCCCGCGTAAGTGGTCAGCCTAAAACGCAAAAACGAACCCAATGTTTAGTTCTAAAGCATACTTTGTACTCAATTTATCCACCTACTGAAGGGATAAAAAGCTGAGTCGCCTTCGCTCAGCCCACTGATCGAGCTTCCGATCTGTCCCTTTGGAGAGCGAGTCTCTACCACTGAGCCACCGGGCTTCGGCTTTCACATTAACACATTCTTATTGAACAAAGCTTCAAACTTAAACTAAACAACAGCTACGCATTTATTCAACTTGAGAAAAATAAGAAAACATCAATAAACTTTCTCCATGGATGCGAGATTCTAAGCTGACTTTTGATATTCAGCATCATCACAAGTTATGATAACACAACACTGTTATTGAAATTAGGAAAGTTTTAAAAAATTTTAAATCCATACAAATATTTAGAAAATGGATAAATAAATAAGCCCTTAAGAGATTTTGTTTGCCATATATTTAAGGGTGCCTATCTTTGGCGACTGAAAAGATGCTAAGACAGCCAATTGCCTTATAATTTACAGCCAAGTTTAAATAACGAGATCGACAACTCAGCTGGAACACTTTTCTCCACCTCTCACCAGTAGAAGGACATTGTAAACATGACCTTTATTTTTCTTATCCAATCCGGTTGATATAAGTACATAAGGCTGAACTCCGGCTGAGTCAGATAGAACCCATAACTTCCAGGTTCAGACATTGATATCTTACCCAATTAGGTCACAGCGGCTTCACAATCCAAGAATATCTTCTGGCTTAAGCGAGAACCCTCTTGCTGAAAGTAAAATTCCCTTTCTGATATTGGTCACTGCTTCTCCGTTTGTGTTTCGGGGTTTTTTGATCAGGAATAACTAATTCAGCTGTGGATATCATCTCGAGATCATAATTGGAAATTATGAGTTAGTTTGAAACCCTCAATCATCAAAGAGGAAATGCTAATGAAAAATTTGCTTAGTAAAATA
Organism: Latrodectus hesperus; assembly: GCA_037975125.1. Classification (NCBI taxonomy): domain Eukaryota; kingdom Metazoa; phylum Arthropoda; class Arachnida; order Araneae; family Theridiidae; genus Latrodectus; species Latrodectus hesperus. The sequence goes on along the minus strand of CM075850.1, from coordinate 25,823,667 downwards.
ATTAAAAATTGTTAAATTCTATGAGCCTAAGAGGTGATGGAGTACTTTAATTCAATTTCTCATTCGGAAACCAAAATTAAATCATATTAGATAGTACAGAGGGTATTAACACATTTTTAGAACGATTTTGGGGCCGTTTAATTAATGTTTAAAATGTAAAGACTATTTTTTTAAATGTTCGATCTGATAGCTTTTTTTCTGGACTATAAGTTTGTATCGTGATTTCCATGATAGAAGAGCTTTTCGTAAAATTTCCAGGGGTATTGCTTTCCATTCCTCTTCCACTACTTTCCAGAGTCCATCCATCGTGGTGGGTTTGCGTTTAGAAAGAGCTCTTTTTAACAGACCAAAGGCACAATAGTCCATAGGTGAAACGTCAGGGGACTTCACAGGAATATGTTGAAAAGGTATATATGCAATACCTGTATTAGTCTTCATTTTTTCAAGGAATGCAGTGGTAGTTTTCGAAGTATGACTTGTAGCTTTGTCTTGTTGATGTTTCACTCTTTGAAAGTCTTTGGGATAAAGAAGTGGAATTTCTTCTGTAAATATTGGACGTAAAACCTTCTCCTGATAGTATGATGAGTTGATTTTAACATTTTTTTCTACTCTTTTTATTTTTAATTTCCCATTGTAGGAGAAACCTGCGACTATCATAAACCCCTTACTGAAACTTTCTTTACATTGACGGAATCAGGTTTGTACATTTTTTCTCCTCGTTTCCTATAGTAAATAGACCTTTTTTTGTTGCAGTCATTTAGATAAACCCATGCTTCATCAAGGGTCACAATGTATTTCCATTTATCTCCTGCCAAATGGTTTTCATACAGGATTCTACAAAATGTTTTGCGTTGAGCCACATGTCTCGGTAAAAGCTGGTGAACATTATGTTTTCTTATCTTTTTTAAGTTGTAAATATTGATTTATTATTTTATTTATTGTTGATACAGATGCATCTAAAGACTTTGCAATTTATTTCTGAGTTGATGGATTTTCTCTTGTTACCAGCGATTTCACTTTAGAAACATTTGAAACAGTATGTACTTTTTCGGATATTCGTTTGGAGTCTTCTTTCCATGTAGAAATGATGATTGACGGTTTTTACTTGTCCGATTACATAATTTTGCTTATTTTGCACTTAGAAATTTTAATACCATGCATTTCACAACGTTTTTGAATCCTGGAATAAGAATATTTCTCTTCGGAAAGCGCAAAAACATATACCTCAATCCACAGCTTGTTTACATGCTACATTTTGAAAGAACAATAAATTTAAAAGTAGCAGACGATATTTCTCATTTCAAATAATAAGCTGTTGCCAAAAATTTTTATTTCAAAACATTTACTTTTTTAAAATTCTTAATCGAAATCGTTCTAAAAATGTGTTAATACCCTCTGTATTTGGAAGGCACGTTGTCTACTTCCATAATGTGCACTTCGTGGTTTGAAACTGTGTGATCTTGATCGCTAAAGAAATCAGTCGTATTTGATCTGCCTTGACTCAAACAGAAAGGAACATATTGACAAAGATTGTGCGAGTTAAATGTCTGTAGTGCCAAATATCACTTCTCCAGTAAGACGGTAAGAAAATGCTATCTCAGATACTGCAACTTTTTATCTGTGAATGATAGTAGGCCGAAATAGACAGTCAGAAAATATTCCATCGAAGAGATTTAATAAATTTTAACCAAAATGAAGCTACATTAGACAAACTGACACAAAGTTTAGGAGAAATGCTAAGAAAATGCTCATTAATAACAACAACAACTGAACATTAAAAATGCTCAGAAACTTAGAAGATAGAATGATTATAATAAATTCCTATCTTTCTTCTTGCTATGATTGAATAACAAGCGGCATTTCTTAAATAAGAAATAGAAATAACAAACAATGAAGCTGCCCTATTGTAATTCAAATTCACATATACTACTAAGCATAATTTATTGATTTCCAGAAAATAAGAAACAGTTAATTATAAAACAGAATGACCCTTTGATCTCAACGGATAAATATAGTTCTCTTCAGCGGATATAGAGAATTAAATATTCCTCTATTTATCCTTGAATAACTAGTTCCAGTACAAATTCTTTTTATTCTAATTAAAACACTCCTCATCTCACAAACGATAATATAGCTAATAATAAAACGATAAACTTGACAGATGTTAAACATCTTTTCTGAAGGGGAAAAAAAATTCGCGCATTTTGTTAATTAATTTCTTCGAAATAACTTATGGACTCCTTGAACTAAATAGTTACAGATTTTTCTAAGTCTCATTTACTGAAATGGTAATTCACTTTTTTTGATTATTAGTGGTAACTTTTTTCCTCATTTAAAGGTTATCTACTTTTTTACAGACGATGAAGAACATTTAACGATGAGCACTCAGAATCGGTAGTTTCCCATCAATCTTATCGATGCTTAGAAATTAAAAAAATTATTCAATATTGAGATTGTGATTAATATTTTAAAGAGAAATTTCAACCTAACACTTCAAGAAACCGGTTTCATTTTGGTTCTCAATCGTTTCGTTATCCGAATTTAACACGCGCTGTTATTATTATGATCGTCTGCTGTAAGCTTCTAACATCGTTTGGCGCATTTACTTTCACCCTCCTCCCTTTCAACAAAACACTATTATCTGGCAACACGTTTCTAAGATTGACCCACTGGCTCTTTGATCCAAACGATTTTTTAACTTCGAATGTCGTCTGAAATACGGGAAAAAAACATGCTTGCCTACTGACCTAAAAGCTCTAAAACGATAATTTTTTTCTTTTAATTTTCTCACTTTGTAACATGCATCGAATAGCATTTTGCGTATTCTAACAGAATTAGTATTCGTTTCCGGTATTTTTTGAGTGGGAGTTTTAAGAGGAAATTGGATACTGAATTCGAAAGCATTAAAATAAACAAAAATGGTATAGGGTTATCTCTTACATATGAGAAGATGTGGTGATTTGAATGCCTTTTTTCGCTCTAGGGAAATCTTTCATAAGATCCTCTAATTTCTTATACATAATAATAAATACAAATAGCATTAAAATTTAAAGTTTACTAACTTTATAAATCATTTTGTGAAATTAAGAGTTTAAACTATACAAGTAGCTGCTTTTTATATCTAATTATATATATATATATATATATATATATATATATATATATATATATATATATATATATATATATATATATACATATATATATATATATATGTATATATACGCATATATATATATATATATACATGTATATATATATATATATATGTATATATGTATATATATATATATATATATATATATATATATATATATGTGTATATATACATATGTATATATATATATATATATATATATATATATATATATATATATATATATATATATATGTATATATATATATATGTATACATTATATATATTATATGTATATATATTCCAGTTTCCCTATTTATAATTAGCTTGATAATCATTGCATTCTATAATTCTACAATTAAACATTAAATGGATATGCGTTCAACTAAGGCTAAGTGTTGTATATAATTATATATTTTTATTTAAATACAGCTTCCCTGATTTTTTAACAATCAATATTTAATTTTCTCATTTTTAATTAAAATCTGTGTGAGTAAGAAAAAGCCAAATCTTTTTCTATAAAAAATTTTACATAATGAATATTGAAATAATATAAAAGAATTTTAATCAATGCTAAAAAATGTATACGTTTAACAAATCGTTGATTTAAATAAACAATTTATAAGAAACTTATTCGACTTTAGTTAATAACTTAAATAGCGTACATCAAAAATCAGAGCACAATAATATTTGCATGTTTTCAAGCTCGTTGTACTAATGCATAATCTCTAAAAGTGATATTATCAAGATCTATTTAGAAAATTTATTTATCATTAGAACTTGTTTTGATTTTATGACAGGCAGTAACTAGAAAATAAAATTTCAAAAAGACAGGAAAATTACAAAAATGAGTGGTACATTATTACTTTTTCGTGAATGTGTTAATATTTTATATTAATTATTTTCTTGATATTATTTTGATAAAATTATTGATTTTCTGGTGAACTTCATGTACTGTGTCAGGAAAAACACCAGCCAATCCTTCATCAGTCTCCTAGCTCTGACAATGAAAAGTTCAGTGATCAAACTCTAATTCAGACAGACATTTGGCACTGAGACACTGTAATTGTTTCAAACCATTTGACCAATCAGCGCATTACAATGAGAGAAATGAGGAATGTGATTGGTGCGGAACTAATACCTCTATCGATATAGGGGCACTAAAACAGTCCGGTTAAAAAAAAATAAACAAGTTTATGAGAAATTATTAGGAAATGAGTAATTTAGAGTGTAAGTTTATTTCAGTCTTTCTCTAATTATAAATGTAAATCAATAATTTAAATGCCAAGTTGTGGTACTAATACTATTCAAAAGATTTTTAGTACTTAATTTGAATTTTTACTCTTTGATTTCCACATTTCAAATTAGAGCTAAACCTTTCCTTTATTTTTTTTCATCTATACATTGATGGCTAGTTACTATTTATTCAGACGTTCCAACCATAAATATCAAAACATAAACAGTTTTTTTATAGTAAAAATTAAATCATGGAAAATAATTTATGAGTTTGGAACATGTTTTACCATTTTTCTGATATTTTAAAGTACCACTCTGAATCAAAGTTTTCCGAGGAAAATGCTTACGACGTTATCAAATCTTATTCACCTGATTCTTCAATTTCTTTTTTTCATTCGTTTTCAAATTTGATTTTTTTCTTCATAAATTCTTTTAATATATTTTATTTTAGTTTTGGAGCAAATAGTTTAAAGTTTGGAAAAGTTCAAGAAAATACCAGTTTTACGAATGGAAGTGTAAATTGTTCCAAGAAATACTTATAATATTCTCAATATTTTTAACTTTTCTGGGTGTATTCCGTCTGATTTCCCGATAAAAATTTTATTTGAGTAAGCTCTTCTTAGAAGAATCTCATGAAACAAAATTCATAGGGTATGAAAAGATTATATTCTGTTTCTTCTCAAAACAATGTATGTATTTAACACATGTATGGTAATAGTATCGTAATTTCTCCTTAATGATATTAATTATCATTTTCTTTTTATAGCCCACTCGTATCAATAATTTCTACTCTGTTTTATATTATTTCAAACCTTGCATAATTAATCATATCAATATAATTTTATTTTCTTCTATAAATTCGTTAAGGTGGCAACTGAATGATTAGCGCTCTAGTCTTCATTTCAACAGTTAATGGATTTGATACCTACCAAAGTTTTCAATGATGGAAATGGTTTGGAATGCTCTTTAAACTGTTGGTCTTGCCTTATTGAGTCCTCATGTGAAAAATAAAACGTTTGCGATACAATCAAACCAGTTTATTATACATGTTGTATCTTAATTTATTCATGTTGAGACTATCCCATTTTATTACATATAAGGAAAAACAGACATTTTTAATCAGACTCGAGTAACTATTAACTCGAGTAACTATAATCTCTTTATTTATAACAGCTGATTGTCTCATGCGACAGATTTATAATCATGAAGAATATTTGTTTTTTGCTTTGACATTAAATTTTCGAATCCTTTTACAATTAATTAGTTCTCAGATTCGAAGTTATTAATTTTACACTGTAATTTAAGCCAATTTGTGCTTTCGAAGTAATTTATATATGTTCTTCAAACTTCTCAAAATCTAATTAAAATAATCCAATTAAGCAAACTGTAAGACACCTGATAATTTTCTTTCGAATCATAGAATTAACAAATAGGAATTAAATGGACAAAAAATGTTCATGATTTCTAGAAATACATAAAATATTCTTAATGGAAAATTTAATTAACAATTTTCCATGAAAACAAAATTGAAGAAAAGCTAAATTAATCTTTCTATTTTTTCATTAATTAACTCAAGGTCAAGAGAGATGAATGGATTGTTTTACCTGGAATTAAAATTTTTAGATATTAATTTATCATGAAAGAAAGTATAATGTTAAAGTGATAATATACAGAATGATTTTTAAAAACTATATTTTCATAAAAATAATTTTTTTCCTTCAATAAATGGAAGAAATTTTTTTATATTTATCACCACAAAACGATGCTGCAAATAATGACTCAATAAATGTACATAATGCATTCTTCGAGCAATCATTTCAAGAACAACGTGCAATCCTTTTGACAGCTTCGTTTTCATTTTCGACAGAAATCGTTTTCATTCTCATTGCTATCAATCATAAACAAAAATTATTAAATTCATAAAAATAAATTTTCTTTTTCAGTAACTTTCTATTCCTGTCATCAATAGATGATGATTCTGTAAACAGCGATTGGATAAAAGTATTTATATATTTCTTAGCACATTGCAAAAATAATACATTATTTTGTTAACTTAAAAATCGTTTTTATTTTTATCATTTGTTGTTGTTGTTCTCGTGTGCCAGCTAGGCTGGCAATAATGGGGTGCCCTGCTCCACTTTTTCATCTGAACCATATTTTGGTGTGGAGTCCGACTTCTTTAGTACACACATGCCATAGTGACCCGTTTATAGGGTAGGCAACCATTTACAACACATTCATACACAGAAAGGACAAAGACAGGATAGATAGAGAGAGATAGTACATCCATGCCCGAACTGGGATTCGAACCCAGGGCCACCCTATCCGTAGTCAGGGACTCTGACCACTAGACAGAACGGGCGGCATTTATATCATTTATAAACCTAAATTATAATTATGCACAAAATATTTCATAATGTTAAGAAATCGTTCGTAAAATTAGGTATTTGCATATGATCAAATAACAACTATAAGAACCTCTATGTTGGGAGATGAAAAAAAGATTGATTGTATTTAAGTTGTGATTTAAAAACTTTGCTTATTAAATAATAACCAGAAATTGTTTGGCACAGAAAAAAGTGCACTATTTTGAGTGAAGGATTCCAATGGGATTCTGATATCATGTGTACACATGATGATGTATCAGAACCTCGGCAATGAAATTAAAAATTAAATATTAATTATCATCTGCATCATTATGAAATCGCTTCTACTCATTGCAGTCCTGGTAAACCAAAAGCTACTTCATTCTGGAAGTTCTTCACAAGTGTTTGTTTCCCCTTGTCACAGTAAAATACCTTTGTCGACATTTCTTTACTTTATTATCTTAAAAATTGAAATAAGAAAATATCAAACTAGTGTTCCTATCGCTATCTCCGTGCCCTATCGTTCAAAGATAAATTCACTTTTATTAGATTTACATCCCCATAGTGATGAAATTAAAACTCTAATAACATTATGTATGATTTATATTTAAAGTTAAATTCGTGAATTTGAGAATCTGGTAAAATATATATATATAGCAGAAGAATAATACCTGTTAATTCCATTTATTTTTGTTTATAAACACATTGTAAGAAAAACAAATACCGCCCAACTAGTCTTGTAGTCAGTGTGTCTGACTGCGGATAGGGAGGTCCAGGGTTGGAATCCCGGTTCGGGCATGGATGCACTTTCTTTCTCTATCTATCCTGTCTTTGTCTTTTCCTTGTATGAATGTTGAGTGATTAATTGCCTACCCTATAAACGTGTCCCTATGGCATGTGTGTACTAAGGAAGTCAGACTCCACACCAAAATATGGTTCAGTTGGAAAAGTGGAGAAGCGCACCCCATATTGACAGCCTGGCTGGCACACGACAACAACAACAACAAGAAAAACAAATTTGTCTCGATAAAGTTGTTATCATTTATATTACTTTAATAATATATTATTTTTATCCTTAAATGTAAATAAATGATTTTGTGTTATTTGAGATCTATTTCGAAAAGAACAAGTATAAATCATATAACTACATAAACGTTATGTCCGAACGATATATTGTAGTTGAAACAAAAAATAGGTTTATACTAATGAGTATAAGTATAGGTTATGAATAATTTACTAACAGAATAATTTACATTTGTTTTATATGTACTATCTGTTATTTTAAATATTTATATTATTTTATCTGATATTTTAATTTGTTAAAAAAATCTTACTCAGTTCGTTCCATTTAATATATTAAATAAGATTAGGACGCTTTGTGGGACAAAAAAGAGATAAGTACAAAAGTGCTAAGTACACTAATGAAACTAGCTGCAGCATTGTTCATGTAATAAAAACATTTAGTGTCGATACAGCCATTGTTGTTGTCGTGTGCCAGCTAAGCTGGCAACATGGGGTGCGCTGCTCTACTTTTCCAACTGAACCCTATTTTGGTGTAGAGTCCGACTTCCTCAGTACACACATGCTATAGGGACCCGTTTATAGGGTAGGCAACCATTCACACAAGGAAAGGACAAAGACAGGATACAAAGAGAGAGAAAGTACATCCATGCCCAAACCGGGATTCGAGCCCAGGACCTCCTTATCCGCTGTCAGGCACGCTGACCACTAGGCAAGTTGGGCGGCGATGCAGTTATTAAACACATTAATAAGTTTAATAGAATAGAAACGGTTAAATAGAATAGAAATAAAAATAATTCTAAATTCCAATATTTATTCTTATCCGTGTAATAAAATTTATTCTCTTAATGTGAATATCATATTTAGAAAAAATATTTTTTTGAAAAATCCTAAAATAAATTAAAATAATGCAATTAATTTAAATGTGTAAAATGTTCTTTGTTACACACCGAAGTAAGAGTTGCTAATGATAACAGTATTATATATTTTCCATTTCAAACTCATGATGAAATGAAATTATTTATTTATTTTTATTTATTTGTTTTACATATTCGTAATATAAAAAGTGCATCGATAGATATGTATCTATATCCCAAAACATTTTTGTGCAAAATTTGGTGCTATATATTTTACATAATAACTTCTCTAATTCAAACTATTTCGTTCCTAGTTCAGTGAATTCATCTAATTAAATCAAATTTGGTTCATCTTGGAAGCTCCAAAAAAACCATATTGTTCTTTAAGAGATTTCCACACAGTTATATTAAAAGTCTTTTAAAAACTATATTGCTCTAGTTAGCTTATTAATTATTCATTTCATTTCATTCATTTTTATTTATTATATTTTCTCAAAAATCCCCTGAAGTTTTTCAGAACTTTCTTATTACTAATGCTGACAAATTCATAATTAATACTTTTGCGATTTCAATTTTCCGTTTCACTTTTTTAGTACATAATTTCATTTTGAAGTAAAGTAAAAAAAAACTGTTTAACAGCATTATTGAAAAGTCATATCTATATGATTACGATTGTAGACTTTAAAGTACATTAACATCGTATTCAAATTTTCTCAATCGCAGAACTACTTTAAAGACGTACACTGATTAATATCAAAATATTGTTAATTGGAAAAAAAACTCCACTCGATAACAAAATTTAAAAAAAATTAATTAAAAATTAAATGAAGGAGGAAAAAAGAAGCATTTAGTTGTGCATGCCTGCACAGTCAATTAAGTAAAACTATTCACACACACACACACACACACACACACACACACACTATCTTATACATGGTTTTTACTCTTTTGATAGGTTAGAAAAATAAATCTATAAATTACTCCAAAGAATTTTTTGGCTTTAACTTTGGTTGAAAAATTTTTTTAATTAATTCTTATATACACTTATTATCAATAATGCATATATCAATTTAAAATTCCACATATATTTTGTAATAAAATATAATAAGCATTATTTGAAAAAATAAGAACTATATATATCTGATAATTTTGATAGACAAGTGTAATGGTTATTTAAAATGCTGTTATGCAATTATATTTTCAGTTAATAATAGTTCTTCTATCCCATTGTATGGACAAAAGTGAGAAAAAGACATGAAAAACATAAAACATTATAATAATAAGTAGCATATAGAGATTTATTTTCCTATATGTGATTCTTAGCAATTTAGAATTATTTTTCAATTCTTAGCTTATTTAGAAATTTTTGTAGGAACGAAACATGTCTCATAGTTGATCGGAGAATAAATTCAGAAACAATGTCTATGATAAAATGATATTTTAAGATGAGAAATTATCAGGATTTATTTTATGTTTCAAATACGTCGGAGGTGAAAAATTGTATGGACTTAGGTCTGGAGATTGAGGAGGGCTCACATAAAACAAATCCACATAATATCGCCCCTTCCATCAGTGACTTTAATGGAATATGTATTTTCAGATTCTATAATTCGTCTGATTGTAAATATTTGCCATTTTTCTCTAATAAAAATGCACTTTTTTTGTCCAGAGGACATTCGAAAATAACTTTGAGTTTATTTTAAGGTCGAGAAAAAATAAAAAAAAAGGGCTAGGGAACCTTAAAACCAACTACATGGAAACAAATATTGCCAGAATGAGGATATTATAGGAGAATACTCGGCCAATTTTTACGGAAAGTAAAACGTTGCCTATTAAACACTTTTGCTATATGTTGGACACTGTTGCCATTTTAAAACAATGAAAATTTTCCTCACACTGCAACAGAAATTCAACTTCCTCATTTATATCTACTGTTACGAATTTATATCATTTATATATACTCTCCTTTCATGACGAACAGTGATCCTTTTATTCAAATTTCATCATAATTTCGGGTATTTTTAGCACACTTTGAACTTTTTTGAATACTTTCAAAAATTCAAAATTTTTTTTATAGAACAGCAATTGTAGAAATAAGGTTTCATAAAATAATTTTATTCGTAAAGCTTGATCTTGTCACTGAGGTTACGACATTTAAGATGAATGAGGCCTCCCAACTTGTCTAGTGGTCAGCGTGCCTGACTGCGGATAAGGAGGTCCTGGGTTCGAATTCCGGTTCGGGCATGGATGTACTTTCTCTCTAGCTATCCTGTCTTTGTCCTTTCCTTGTATGAATGAGGTGTGAATGGTTGCCTACCCTATAAACGGGTACCTATGGCATGTGTGTCGAGCAAAGTCGTACTTTCACCTTCATGGTGCTCTGATTAAAACGAAAGACGCTCCTAATCGACTTAATTCGAATAGTCAAGGCATAGCGAGCTTGGCTTGTCCAAGTGTCTTTAGTAACAACAACAAGGTGAATGAGAAACGTCAAATTAAGAAATTTAATGTAATTGAGAACAGCTAAAACGATGAAACAAAAATAACGGAAAATGTTCTTTGTTTTTAAAACTAGTACATGATATCAAAAAAGTATATTATGCTTTTCGAATGAAAATGCTATTTTTCCTGGTCTTTGTAATCATTTTTTTTCGCCAAATTTTTTTTATTTCCTTCATTAATTTTGTCACAATGTTTTGCCATTTCCTAAGCTACGCTTTCTTTTATAAACAGTTCTTAACAGAACTTATAAATTTTAAATTCTGCCTCAAAAAAATTGCTTATAATCAACGCTACATCAACTCGCCGCCTTTAATTTAAAGCGCTCCATAAAGATTTTAAATATTTAAAATAAGAGAATTCAGTACTTTTTCTAAACAAGTAATTACTCATCCTTATGTAATAAAAATTTAAAACATATTCTACAAGATGCTTAAGTCATACGACGTTACCCATTAAATGTCAGGAACGGCGGCCTTTAAAGCCAAACAAGTTCTCGCCAAAACTTTTATAGGTGAAAGGTTAAAACTCTCACTATGTTGTTGTTGTTTATTTGTTGTCATTTCTAAACATTTTGGGCTCAACAGCACTAGTAATAAGTTAAAAACTTGACAGCTAATGAAGGTTATGCGAGTGTTAAGCCTAACTTGTAGGCCAAACCGAATCAACAGGTTTTGGTTATACTTCTCACATAATTTATTCAGTATATTTCTTTTCAGAACAACTAAAATAACTATAGAAACTTCGTGTTTGTTGAATTTCATTATTAATAGAAAGTTTTCTCTTATTAATATATTATTAAATCCTATCATTATCAAAGATGACGCATTCTTGTGTTTAAAAGACGAAGAAGTATTTTAATCACCGAGCTATTTTTAAGTGCTTCTTTAACTAATAAAAGCTAAATTAAGTAAAAAGAGTATTAAAATGTAAATTTCCAACAATTGCGTGACTTGTAGTATGTTAATTTTTAGAGACGATTATTTTTTAAGAATTAATGAGATGAATACACTTTTATTATTAAAAAAAATTAGCATGAAGATTATTCTAAAGCCTAACAACACACAAATGTTATTCTAAAATTAAAAACACTTTATTGGTTATTATTATCATGCTAAATTTAGTGTTTCCTTTTCCATGGAAATAAGTTTAGTTGTATAATTAGGTACCTGAATTTTTTAACAAACGGAGAAAAAATACAAAGATGCATATGAATGAGGGAGTTATTTTGATTTAAGTTTGGACATTAAAGATTTTTATTTTTTTCATAAAAGAGCAAAGAATAAATGAATATATAAATTTGGTGAAAATAATTGATGAATTATTCAAGATGACTAAAATTCCCTCCTAATTGAGTATAATTAATAATAATTTACTTGAAATTCAAAAAAAAAAAGCATTCTTTTTATAATAATTCACAATGCATTGTCTAATATTTATAAAATAGAAATACTAATTTATCGCCATTTAAATTTTTAAAAATATAAGGGATTTCCTATAATGACATAATATATATTTTTTAAATCAATATTAGAATGTTTTCTCCTTTTTTTCTCTTCAAATACATTATCTGGAGTTAAAAAGATCATTCTGTTCGGATATTTCTCTATACTAATTTAGTAAAATGAAAGGTAAAAAGTTAATTCATAAAAAATATAATAGATTAATAATCTAATAATATTTAACATTGAATAAACGATAATTTGAATTTTAATGCATGATGTATTACATAAATAATACAATACATTTTACTACATTTATTCACTGTTTGAAAATAAAAAATACGGATACATAACTTTCTTCAATTTATATTTCTTTAGAACTATTTTTGTAGTATTTCTATAGTAAATATGACACAGATGCCGTATGAACTCGGATGCCAAATTCTGAATTTAGTGATTTTTTAGAGGATTTCCTTATGTATGTGGCAACCTGGTTTTTATTAAGTCATAAATATTATTATTAAGACATTAAGTCATAACCATTATTAAGACATAAAAACCTATAAGAATTATGCAGAAAATTTTATTTTGGCAACACTAATATTTATGTCATTCCGCGTCACACTACGTCATCTTGGCAACATTTCTTCATCGCCAAAAAAATTCAGAATTTGGCATCCTGGATTATACGGCATCTATGCCCTACATATGATGCCTAAGAACCAAAGGACTTTCCTAGTATTTTGGTTTGCATTTTATAAATAACCGAATAATGTAATAAATATTTGCATTTTTTCATAATACTGTAATTGTGTAACTGTAAAATCGATTGTAGTCTGCGATACATATGGTTTAAGACAATACCTTATAATTGTGAAACACAGAGGAATGATAAGGTTGACTTCTGAGTTGGCATTTTCTTCTTTATATTATTTTCACACACACTATATATTTCTACATATTTCCACATTATAACATGAAAGTTATTTAGTTTTGGACTTGTTAAGGCAAACAGACCCTTTTAATGTAATTACCTAATACAAGATTCATTTCGCTGACATTTGATCAAAAAGAGGATAATTGCAATAAAAAGCCACAAGTTTGTTATTTTAATACAAAACTCAGTTCAAATTATCTATTTTTAAGTTTGAAATAATTTTAGTTTGAAATAATATGAATGTTCAATTTACATTAAAAAAATTAAATTCATTGCCTTAATTAAATTTTAATTTTATGACATATTTTTATATATTTGATGCTTATTTAATATATATAGTAGAATTTCCATTAATTTGAGATGCATAAAAGTAATCAACATTTTTTTCAGAAAAAATTGTTTTTTCAATCTCATGATTATAAGAGCTTAATTTTTTTATAAACTATTTTTAATTCGAATTCAAATTATTTTTAAAAAATTAATATTGTTAAATTGTTTTGAACAAAATTAATATTGTAAAATTGATCGGCCTTTTTGTGGCTAATCTTTTAAATAATTTCATTTATAATATAATTTTTTCATAAAAGTTTAATTTATAAAAAAATAGTAATCAAGATTACTAATTTTTAAAAATGAATTAAATTTGATATAAAAATTCTAAAATTGAAATATTTTTTGGTTTATTAAAATACCAAAATTAAATACTTAAAATTTCATAGAAATTAAGTTTTGTTAATTTTTTACAGGCGTTTATTGACTTCTATTATAAACTCTCCGCTCCTCTCTCTGTATTTAACTTCTTATCATCTTGACAGTTTGTTGTCTTAATCAGGACGGGATGCGAAGCCGGAAGCAGAAGACTCTAATGGGAAACGTCACTTCCGATGCATGTCAACGATGTTCTTTCCCACTCTTGATATTCGCACAGGAACTGCGTGACACAGCAGAAAAGAAACGCGGCTGTTTTTTTTAAAATCAATATTCATAGAAAAAAATTTCTTTTCTACAGAATGCGTGGCATATGATTGACAAACAATGATTGATAAAAACTACGCAATAAAAATCAGTGTTCGGCTTTAATGGGAAAACTTATTTATGAAATTTCTTATTATTCTACAGTTTGTTTACTATATTTCATTAAAAAATTATTTAAATCAATATTAAACTAGTTGAAACTATTATTTGGTATAAAGATTATAAGATCATTATTGATGAATTGAAAAAATATTTTTCAGTAAATATTGCCTGCTTTATTAATATATATATATATATATATATATATATATATATATATATATATATATATATATATATATATATATATATATATATATATATAGATAGATAGATAGATAGATAGATAGATAGATAGATAGATAGATAGATAGATAGATAGATAGATAGATAAATAGATGGTATGGTGAAAGACCGATATCTGGTGGATGTCGGCTTTCACTGGTGAATGCTAAAATTGATTGATGTACGTCCGAAATATTTGCTAAATATCCTTATTTATGATTTACACCGACAAATGTCGACATTCACCATATACTAATGGTGGATGTTGAACATGTCGGAGTTTTATATTTTCTTCACTATATTTCAATCGCTATGAAACGTCACCAGGCCGACGTAACTTTTTTGCCTTTCTTTATGAGAGGATTGACCATGAACTTAAAATAAACGGTACGTTTGGATCCTTTCTTTTCGGCTTTCACCAGAGCGTATCTGTGATTGTCGATATACACCGTTGAGGGTTCAAATGTACAAGATGGTAATGAAATTTTCGATCGTTCACCGACATATTTGGTGTATGTTGACCATATATCGGTGAATGTCGACATCATTCAATTTCAGTTTTTCGCGATAGCAAACACACACACATTAAATTAGTAAGACAAAATTAAAAATCACAGACAGACAGACAGACAACGAGAGATGGAAGTCCTGCTCTATACCAATAGGTTATCAGGTATGCTCCCACCTCAATCTGGAGAAACAGACACCTTCCACAGAGTGTCCGGCGTCCGCGGAGAACCGTGACCACAGCCAATTATTGAATCAAGTGATATTCATTGGTGGGGCACAAAGGCCTGCAGGTGTGCTTCGTTGTGATAGTTGGGCAGCTGTGCTGGGTTAAAAGTCTACTTCATTGTCCGAGTCGGAGATGATATCGACTGGGGTTCGGATTAGTGGATCTTTACAGCAATCCAAGCCTTTGTTTTGCAGGAGGGTCATCAGCTGGATGAGACGTTGTTTCCTGAAGGCATCTGTTAGGCAGAATTTAATGAATTGTGTTGTGCTTTGATTCGTGGAGATTTTTAGGTGATAGTTTGCCATTATTGGGCATTCCGTTAAGTAGTGTGTTAGATTTCCTGTTTTATTGCATGTGCAGAGTGGGTAGCTTGCCTTGCCAAATCTGTGAAAGTAGCTGGGACATGGTGCATGGTTGGTGAGGAAACCATTCAGGAATGGATTGGAGTGTAGGATGTCGGTGTTTACTTTGGGGATGATTTCCCGTGTATATTGAGTACTACAAAATACAATACAATTGTCGACATATACGGGTGAGAATGCAAATGTACAAGAAGGTATAAAATATTCGGTTTTTCACCGACGTATTTGGTGTACGATATTGTGATTATTAGGGGAATTGCACGAAGATCTTTAGGCATATGTCCTTCATGCATGTCAGAAAAGAGTGCTCAATTTGCAAAGTTGACCATCTCCCTCTTACGCAGCCCTTATGCTTTCCTCTAATTCTTTGTATTGTATATTGTAATATTTTTGTCAGTGATTTTCAAATTTTGTCTTACTAGTTTTTTTGTTCTTCATGTTGTATCTTATTTATACTAGCTTATATATCTTTAGCTGCTTTTGCAGTGGCTAGATTGCGTGTGTAATATATATGTATATAATCTTTTTACAAGAACATACAAATTTATTTCAGTACTTTCTTTTATAATATTGCTTTTAGGAGCATTAAATTTGCTCTATGAAAAATAATGTAATCAAGCTTCTATAGATTTTCTACTGTAATTACATTTCGGTGAAGTTAAATCTATCGTTAACTGCAACTTAAATTAAATATATAAATCCTCTCGATTAATATAGCACCGATAATAAATGATATTTAACATATTATGTGCAAAACAAAAAGTCACTTTCGCATACATGAACTAATTTTTTTATTTTTTGAAAAAACTAACCAATTATAAACTGTGAACTTTTATTAAACATATGACAATTACGGAAATATTTTTCTCATTTTTATAAAACCAAAAGGGCGTAAATCATGCATATATTGAATAAGTAAAGTATGTAAAAAAAGTCATATTTCTTTTCGGTGATTTTGGAACAAGAAGTGGCACTTGGCGAACAGCTAGAGTTCTCAAGCACTCCCGTTAACGATTGTTGTTATACTAATGATGACTCATTATTTAAAGAACTTCTCTTTCCTTCTGTTTATTTATAATTCTTTCAAACTCATTTTTTAAATATCACATAATTTGTGCGTGTTGCATTAACTTAGGAGCACTAATGTATTTTAATTTTTAGATGGCGATAAATTTAAGTTGAACATCAACTTTTAAAATTATAATTCCAATTGTAGTACATGAAATAAGATACTTTTACAGATATTTTAATAACTTTTTTACAATTCGTAACTATTCAGTAGCTAAAAATCATAACTAATACATAAAAGTATGATTGTATTAAGCGTTTAGATAACTTATATATTTTTTCATTTGTGGATTTAGAGTAGGACAGAAAATATTTGCAGTATCTGTAAATATATTATATTGAAGAGTTATATTAGTAGTTACGAATTTTAATAATCACAAACCATATGATAATTTTCTTTGATAAAAGAAATGGCGCAACATTTGAAATAGCGAAAGGAAAACAACATTAATGAAATGCATTTTCTTAAATTGTCTTAAACTTGATTCTGTAAATTTTCTTCGTTTTATAAACACATATGATGTAACATTAAGAATTTGTTTAAACAGCGAACAATTGACATGTTCCATTTTTCCAACTGCTAATTATTCAGCAAAACATATGGCTTGTATTTTTATTCTAAAAGAATAAACAGAAACCACTTTAGCTTTAGAATTATATATCACAAACTAAGGACAAAATAAATACATAGAAAAGGAATGCACTCTCTTCACAAAAGTGGTGAAATTGAAATTTGAAAGAAATTAACTGAGCGTAACCTCATTCATTTGAAAAAATTTTTTTATGTAATTAGACTTCCAGTTCTTTTTCTTAATTTAAAGACCTCCATTCAAGATGTCGACGATAAAATCTCCTTTTGAAAAGCATGCAGGTAGAAATAAACCCGAAAACTGCGCCATCTAAGAATTTCCTCTTTTTTTATTGCAAAATTTAATTATTTCTAGGATCAAGCATTGCCAACAGCAGCGAAAAATCAAGTTTTGATTAAAATGATAAAGTACCTTTCATTTTTATATTAGTTTCTGTACATATATGAGAGATGTGTAAGCAGTTATTGAAAGATAAAAATCACAGACAACAAAAATTAAATGGGAAGCTCTGTAAATTAATATTATATTTTCAATTTCATTTTGAATTAAAAATTTACGAATGACTATTTGGGAAAATTAGGTTAAGATAATACAATAGCTCATAATGGGTTGACTTAAATAGATTTTAATATTTAGAAAAATAAAAATTTTAAAAAATTTGCACATTTAGCTGTGTTTTCATCGTTATTGCATAGATTTACTTTATTAAATATGAACTTTTAGCAGAGAATATTTCCTATCTGCATTAGGCAATTTTGAGATGAGTATTTAAGATATATAAAATCAATGCAGTAGAAAGTTGATTCTATTTAAATGTAGCGATATTGTTTCTAATAACAGAATAACATTAACTGAAATTCTAATAGCATATTAGGGAGAAAACGGATTCCTTTTCAGCCTGAATCCAAAATCTAAATGACTTTTAAATTTTGCGAATCTTTTGAAACTCATATGCTGTCATCCAATGATATAATTGTGCTCATTATTAGGATTTAAAATAAGATATTAAATTAAAATTAATGGTACTCGAAATTGGGAGGTATCAAATTTCAGAAAATTGAGATAATTGCAATTTCTATAAATTTATAGACTATAAATAGTAGGTAGTAATTCTACCTAAAATATATTGCAATCTTACGCGAAGCAGTTGCAATTTATAGTACCAGGAAAATCAGAATAATTAAAAACGGATTGAAATTAATTCAGATTTTAAGTTTCAAAATTTAATGAAAATTTATTCTGAAATTTAGAGTCAAAATAATTAGAATGACCCCATAATTGGAATGACCGTAATTTAGTTACCCTTCAGTAGTGAGAAAATGAGAGTTCACCTGACACGCGGAGCGCGGAGCAGGCTCTTATCAGCAGTAGCGGTGACGTCATAGGTTTGTAGTCTTATACGAGGGTTTAGAGTGACGTCATATGTTTGTGATCTTACACGAGGGTCTTATCACTAAGCAGAGTGTGTGACGTCATTGAATAGTGCTGCCATCTATGGAGAAATTTTGAAACTTTTTATATTAATGCTAAGAGTGACGTCATTGAATTGTGGTGCCATCTATGGAGGAATTTTCAAACTTTTTATACTAATGCTGCCCTCTATGGGATTAATTTTGAACTGTATATTTTTATTTTTAAAAATGAACATTTCCAGCCGTGGGGACAGAACCTCAAACCTCAGCCGTGGTAGTCCGTTATCTTAACCACTGAGCTACTCGGACTTCGTAAAGGGAATGGTTTTTATGGTTTATGATCATAGGGGATGATTTGGACTTAGAATTTTTTGTAGTGATTTTAAATAGAATTTTTATGTTTAAGGATTATAATGTATTTTAAAGTGTATAATATTATGAATTTATTTTTTAACGATAATAGAATTTAATTTTCAATTTAAAAGATATGAATTCTGAATTTAAAATTTACACATATTTTATTTTAAAGAAATGGATCTTGAATATTAATTACAATGTTGAGAATTTTAGAATATTAATTAAATTTTATTGGAAAAGAGATTTTTACGATAAAAAGATTAATTATTTTTCGAATACTACTGACAGAATTTATTATTTAAAAATATTAATGGAATTTAAAACAAATGTTGATTGAATTAATTTTAGTTTAGTTAATAAAAATTTGTAGAGTGAGACTCGAACCCAGGTTCTAATAAAAAAGACTTCGTGTCTTGGTGTCTAAGTAGTTTTTAAGTATTAAGTATGTTTATCTATAAAAGCGAATGATTTTATACTCACCATTCATTTGTGATTATGCTTTCCACTGTAGAGCTTACTATTATTATTTTTGCCTATATTTCTTTGTGTGCATTTGTTTCTTTGATTTATATATTCACAGAAAATAACAAAATACCCATTGACTTTACATTACATTTCAATCAAAGCGCGAATTTAACTTTACGTAGTTAATCATGAGATTTAGAATAAACATATCGAATAATAAAATTTCATGTTGCAATGGAGGAAACATATCAAGATCCAAGTCTGCCGGGAAGCTTCGGTGGATTAAATGCATTATACCGTGCTGCTCGAGGAACAATTCCGAAGAAAACAATTCAGAAATGGTTGAAAGGAGTAGACGCGTATACTCTACACAAACCAGTTCGTAGAAAATTCCAAACTAATAGAGTGATTGTATATTCTATTGATCAACAATGGCAATGTGATCTGGTAGATTTGATTAAATTAAGAGAACATAATCAAGGCTTTCGCTACATATTGACATGCATTGATATTTTATCAAAGTATGCATGGGCCATACCGTTAAAAACTAAACGTGGTGATGAAATCGTAGAAGCGTTACGAACAATATTTTTAGAGCGGCAACCGTCCTCTCTGCAATCTGATAATGGTTTTGAATTCAAGAATACTAAAGTGCAAAAATTTCTGAAAGAGAATGGAGTTCGATATTTTACAACAAATAATATGACAAAAGCATCGGTAGTCGAAAGATTCAACAGGACCTTAAAAACGAAGATGTGGAAATATTTTACAAAATATAACACATATAATTATATAAATATACTCGATAAATTGATGTTTAGCTATAACAGAACGTTTCATTCAAGTATAAAAAGATCGCCTATTGAAGTGAACTCTAATAACGAGAGTGATGTTTGGTTCACATTATACGGAGATATGGAAAATATCAAATCAAAATCTCCTAAATTTAAAGTTGGTGACACTGTAAGAATTTCAAAAAATAAATTGACGTTTGAAAAAGGTTATGAAACGAATTGGTCAGAAGAAATATTTGTGATTACAGAACACGTTAAGCGAAATCCCCCTGTTTATAGGGTGAAAGATTTGATGGATGAGCCTGTTAAGGGTACATTTTACGAACAGGAACTTCAAAAAGTGGATCCAAAAACGGTATATACAATAGAACGTATTTTGAAAAAGCGTAAGAAGAATGGGAGAGAGGAATATTTAGTAAAATATAAAGGATATCCCCCAAAGTTTAACCAGTGGATAAGAATAGATCATTTGTTGTCCCTATAAATATCGATGAATGATGCATATTAACTCATTTATCAAGATGAGTTTCTATCTAACACTTCCGAGTGACAGCTCAATGAATTTTTTCCCGAGAATAAAATCTCTCATTTTATTACGCGTTTGCCACAAGGTATTGAATTAACAGATCATTGGGAAGTCGCATTAGTTCAATTTATGTACCCGCACACTTGGTATAATGTAAATAGTCAAAACAATTTAATGGGTTTTGATTTAGGTGACGGTATCATATTTGGAAGAAGAATACCACCTGGGTTTTACGAGACTGTACCAGATATTTTAAAAGCAATAATCACCGAAGAACATTTAAAAAAATTTCTTTTAAATTTAATGAGGTAACCAAAAGAGTTACTATTAAATTAAGGAATAAGGCGCGCGTGATATTATATGACGGTTTGGCTCAATTGTTAGGCTTTGAACCAGGAGAAATCGCCTCTGTTGATTCTGAAAAAAAGTTTGAGAGTAAATATGTGGCGGATCCGTGTGCTAACTATAGAGTATTATTAGTTTACTCGGATATAGTAGAACCTCAGATCGTTGGTGATGTACTAGCACCTCTATTACGCATCGTGAATGTCACAGGAAATGATGGTGACATGATAAATGTACAGTATGATAGACCCCATTATTTACCGGTAAACCGAAAAATTATTGATACACTGGAAATATTTATAAGAACGCACACTGGTGAATTAACCCCATTTGAACGCGGACGATCATACGTGAAACTTCACTTCCGTCAGAGATACTTATCATAATGTATGTTCCATATCAATGTTGTCAAAAATCTTTTGAGGATTATTACGTAAATCAAACAGGAAATGGATTAAACTATTATCATGGTGCTGCATTTCAGAGAGGATATGGTTTAGGAAGTTTATTTCGTTCGTTTTTTCGTGCCGCCGTACCCATGTTAAAATCAGGTGCAAAAGCTGTAGGTAAACAATTATTTCATAGTGGTGTAAACGTTTTAAATGACTTATCGAAAGGTGATGATTTAAAAGTGGCAACGAAACGTAGGTTAAAAGAAGCCGGCCGCGAATTAACTGATAAAGCTGCTCATAAAATGAAGACGATGATTGGTTCTGGAAAAAATAATAAAAAGAGAAAGCAAAGTAAAAAACGCATCAGTTCAAGGAAAGCAAAGAAAGTTAAAACACACGATATATTCTCTTAAGATGTCTGCCCTCATACACAAAGACTCAGTTGCATGTGCTAAATCTGAACTGGATTTATTTGTCATCCCACCTACCCAAACGGCTATTGAAACTGGACATTTCATCGAATATCATCCACTGTCGAATATTCGCGATGGCGCACCTTTAGAATTTAATATTTCTGGAAATGGACAAGATTATATAGATTTAGCTTCTTCCCACCTGTACGTGAAAGTGAAAATAGTGAAGAATGATGGATCACCCTTACCGGAAAATGAACCTGTGGGACCCATCAATTTATTTCTCCATTCTCTCTTTTCACAAATTGATATCAGTTTAAATGAAAGAATGATATCATCGTCTAGTAATACTTACCCGTTCAGAGCTTATATAAAAACACTTCTAAATTATGGAGAAGATGCAAAGAAAAGTTTACTCTCATGTGAAGGATTTTACAAGGACACAAATTTGAAAGTTGTTAATCCTCTGTTGGAATCTGGAGGAAATGACGGATTGAAGAAAAGATATGAAATGTGTTCTAAAAGTAAAACAATAGATTTAATAGGACGGTTACACTGTGACATTTTTGAACAAAGTAGACTTTTGTTGAATATGGTAGATTTAAAAATTAAAATGATTCGTTCCAAATCTAATTTTTGTTTAGTATCTTCTAAAACAGACAGCGAGTATAAAATAGTGTTGGACCATGCATCATTTTTTGTACGTAAAGTAAAAGTGAGTCCGGGAGTACTCTTGGGACACACCAAAGCCTTAGAAAAATCAACTGCGAAATATCCTATTAATAGAGTGTTGTGTAAAACATATTCTATTTCTAAGGGAAGTTGGTCATTCATGCAAGATAATGTATTTCTTGGAATGTTACCGAAACGTATAATTATTACTTGTATCAATAATGGAGCTGTCAATGGGGATTATGCACTAAATCCCTTCTTTTTTCATCATTATAATTTAAATTTTTTAAGTATATATGTAGATGGGCAGCCTGTGCCAAGTAAACCTTTGGAATTGAATTTTAAGGAACAGAGCTATATAAGAGCCTATCATCGATTATTTTCATATTTCAACCACGATAAAGGAATTTACTTGACGAGAGAAGATTTTGCAGAAGGCCACACCCTCTATGCATTTGATTTAACACCTGATTTATGCGATGGTTCTCATTTAAACTTACAACATCAAGGAAACTTACGGTTAGAGATAAAGTTTTCCGAAGCTTTAACAGAAACTATCTCCGTATTGATTTATGCTGAATTTGAAAATGTTATTGAAATAACAAAAACACGTCAAGTGTTATGTGATTTTCCTAATTGAATAACATGAACACTAAACAACTTATGAATGCGTTATCACGTGATAAATTTACGAAAAAAATATTCATTGGTGTTTTTCCAAGTAATTTAATACCTAAAAAAATTACAAGGTATCCTGTTTGCTTAGTGGTGAATGTTGATGCATCTAACAAACCTGGAAGTCACTGGGTGGCATTCTACTCCCCTTGTTCAGAAGAAATTGAATTTTTTGACTCTTATGGAAATTCTCCAGATTTTTATAATGGAAATATTTCAAGTTTTGTATCGAGATATCAGCATGTTAATTTCAATTCTATGATTCTACAAAGTAATGTAACAGCTGTTTGTGGACAGTATACTATAATGTACCTTTATTTTAAAGCTAGAGGAAATCCCTCATGAAAATGTTATCTTATTTTGTAAACAAACATATTTGTAATGACAAACGAGTTTGTTTACAAAATAAGATAACATTTTCATGAGGGATTTCCTCTAGCTTTAAAATAAAGGTACATTATAGTATACTGTCCACAAACAGCTGTTACATTACTTTGTAGAATCATAGAATTGAAATTAACATGCTGATATCTCGATACAAAACTTGAAATATTTCCATTATAAAAATCTGGAGAATTTCCATAAGAGTCAAAAAATTCAATTTCTTCTGAACAAGGGGAGTAGAATGCCACCCAGTGACTTCCAGGTTTGTTAGATGCATCAACATTCACCACTAAGCAAACAGGATACTTTGTAATTTTTTTAGGTATTAAATTACTTGGAAAAACACCAATGAATATTTTTTTCGTAAATTTATCACGTGATAACGCATTCATAAGTTGTTTAGTGTTCATGTTATTCAATTAGGAAAATCACATAACACTTGACGTGTTTTTGTTATTTCAATAACATTTTCAAATTCAGCATAAATCAATACGGAGATAGTTTCTGTTAAAGCTTCGGAAAACTTTATCTCTAACCGTAAGTTTCCTTGATGTTGTAAGTTTAAATGAGAACCATCGCATAAATCAGGTGTTAAATCAAATGCATAGAGGGTGTGGCCTTCTGCAAAATCTTCTCTCGTCAAGTAAATTCCTTTATCGTGGTTGAAATATGAAAATAATCGATGATAGGCTCTTATATAGCTCTGTTCCTTAAAATTCAATTCCAAAGGTTTACTTGGCACAGGCTGCCCATCTACATATATACTTAAAAAATTTAAATTATAATGATGAAAAAAGAAGGGATTAAGTGCATAATCCCCATTGACAGCTCCATTATTGATACAAGTAATAATTATACGTTTCGGTAACATTCCAAGAAATACATTATCTTGCATGAATGACCAACTTCCCTTAGAAATAGAATATGTTTTACACAACACTCTATTAATAGGATATTTCGCAGTTGATTTTTCTAAGGCTTTGGTGTGTCCCAAGAGTACTCCCGGACTCACTTTTACTTTACGTACAAAAAATGATGCATGGTCCAACACTATTTTATACTCGCTGTCTGTTTTAGAAGATACTAAACAAAAATTAGATTTGGAACGAATCATTTTAATTTTTAAATCTACCATATTCAACAAAAGTCTACTTTGTTCAAAAATGTCACAGTGTAACCGTCCTATTAAATCTATTGTTTTACTTTTAGAACACATT
Organism: Latrodectus hesperus; assembly: GCA_037975125.1. Taxonomy (NCBI): domain Eukaryota; kingdom Metazoa; phylum Arthropoda; class Arachnida; order Araneae; family Theridiidae; genus Latrodectus; species Latrodectus hesperus. Next base: position 25,798,466 of record CM075850.1, on the reverse strand, counting down.
TCATATCTTTTCTTCAATCCGTCATTTCCTCCAGATTCCAACAGAGGATTAACAACTTTCAAATTTGTGTCCTTGTAAAATCCTTCACATGAGAGTAAACTTTTCTTTGCATCTTCTCCATAATTTAGAAGTGTTTTTATATAAGCTCTGAACGGGTAAGTATTACTAGACGATGATATCATTCTTTCATTTAAACTGATATCAATTTGTGAAAAGAGAGAATGGAGAAATAAATTGATGGGTCCCACAGGTTCATTTTCCGGTAAGGGTGATCCATCATTCTTCACTATTTTCACTTTCACGTACAGGTGGGAAGAAGCTAAATCTATATAATCTTGTCCATTTCCAGAAATATTAAATTCTAAAGGTGCGCCATCGCGAATATTCGACAGTGGATGATATTCGATGAAATGTCCAGTTTCAATAGCCGTTTGGGTAGGTGGGATGACAAATAAATCCAGTTCAGATTTAGCACATGCAACTGAGTCTTTGTGTATGAGGGCAGACATCTTAAGAGAATATATCGTGTGTTTTAACTTTCTTTGCTTTCCTTGAACTGATGCGTTTTTTACTTTGCTTTCTCTTTTTATTATTTTTTCCAGAACCAATCATCGTCTTCATTTTATGAGCAGCTTTATCAGTTAATTCGCGGCCGGCTTCTTTTAACCTACGTTTCGTTGCCACTTTTAAATCATCACCTTTCGATAAGTCATTTAAAACGTTTACACCACTATGAAATAATTGTTTACCTACAGCTTTTGCACCTGATTTTAACATGGGTACGGCGGCACGAAAAAAAGAACGAAATAAACTTCCTAAACCATATCCTCTCTGAAATGCAGCACCATGATAATAGTTTAATCCATTTCCTGTTTGATTTACGTAATAATCCTCAAAAGATTTTTGACAACATTGATATGGAACATACATTATGATAAGTATCTCTGACGGAAGTGAAGTTTCACGTATGATCGTCCGCGTTCAAATGGGGTTAATTCACCAGTGTGCGTTCTTATAAATATTTCCAGTGTATCAATAATTTTTCGGTTTACCGGTAAATAATGGGGTCTATCATACTGTACATTTATCATGTCACCATCATTTCCTGTGACATTCACGATGCGTAATAGAGGTGCTAGTACATCACCAACGATCTGAGGTTCTACTATATCCGAGTAAACTAATAATACTCTATAGTTAGCACACGGATCCGCCACATATTTACTCTCAAACTTTTTTTCAGAATCAACAGAGGCGATTTCTCCTGGTTCAAAGCCTAACAATTGAGCCAAACCGTCATATAATATCACGCGCGCCTTATTCCTTAATTTAATAGTAACTCTTTTGGTTACCTCATTAAATTTAAAAGAAATTTTTTTAAATGTTCTTCGGTGATTATTGCTTTTAAAATATCTGGTACAGTCTCGTAAAACCCAGGTGGTATTCTTCTTCCAAATATGATACCGTCACCTAAATCAAAACCCATTAAATTGTTTTGACTATTTACATTATACCAAGTGTGCGGGTACATAAATTGAACTAATGCGACTTCCCAATGATCTGTTAATTCAATACCTTGTGGCAAACGCGTAATAAAATGAGAGATTTTATTCTCGGGAAAAAATTCATTGAGCTGTCACTCGGAAGTGTTAGATAGAAACTCATCTTGATAAATGAGTTAATATGCATCATTCATCGATATTTATAGGGACAACAAATGATCTATTCTTATCCACTGGTTAAACTTTGGGGGATATCCTTTATATTTTACTAAATATTCCTCTCTCCCATTCTTCTTACGCTTTTTCAAAATACGTTCTATTGTATATACCGTTTTTGGATCCACTTTTTGAAGTTCCTGTTCGTAAAATGTACCCTTAACAGGCTCATCCATCAAATCTTTCACCCTATAAACAGGGGGATTTCGCTTAACGTGTTCTGTAATCACAAATATTTCTTCTGACCAATTCGTTTCATAACCTTTTTCAAACGTCAATTTATTTTTTGAAATTCTTACAGTGTCACCAACTTTAAATTTAGGAGATTTTGATTTGATATTTTCCATATCTCCGTATAATGTGAACCAAACATCACTCTCGTTATTAGAGTTCACTTCAATAGGCGATCTTTTTATACTTGAATGAAACGTTCTGTTATAGCTAAACATCAATTTATCGAGTATATTTATATAATTATATGTGTTATATTTTGTAAAATATTTCCACATCTTCGTTTTTAAGGTCCTGTTGAATCTTTCGACTACCGATGCTTTTGTCATATTATTTGTAGTAAAATATCGAACTCCATTCTCTTTCAGAAATTTTTGCACTTTAGTATTCTTGAATTCAAAACCATTATCAGATTGCAGAGAGGACGGTTGCCGCTCTAAAAATATTGTTCGTAACGCTTCTACGATTTCATCACCACGTTTAGTTTTTAACGGTATGGCCCATGCATACTTTGATAAAATATCAATGCATGTCAATATGTAGCGAAAGCCTTGATTATGTTCTCTTAATTTAATCAAATCTACCAGATCACATTGCCATTGTTGATCAATAGAATATACAATCACTCTATTAGTTTGGAATTTTCTACGAACTGGTTTGTGTAGAGTATACGCGTCTACTCCTTTCAACCATTTCTGAATTGTTTTCTTCGGAATTGTTCCTCGAGCAGCACGGTATAATGCATTTAATCCACCGAAGCTTCCCGGCAGACTTGGATCTTGATATGTTTCCTCCATTGCAACATGAAATTTTATTATTCGATATGTTTATTCTAAATCTCATGATTAACTACGTAAAGTTAAATTCGCGCTTTGATTGAAATGTAATGTAAAGTCAATGGGTATTTTGTTATTTTCTGTGAATATATAAATCAAAGAAACAAATGCACACAAAGAAATATAGGCAAAAATAATAATAGTAAGCTCTACAGTGGAAAGCATAATCACAAATGAATGGTGAGTATAAAATCATTCGCTTTTATAGATAAACATACTTAATACTTAAAAACTACTTAGACACCAAGACACGAAGTCTTTTTTATTAGAACCTGGGTTCGAGTCTCACTCTACAAATTTTTATTAACTAAACTAAAATTAATTCAATCAACATTTGTTTTAAATTCCATTAATATTTTTAAATAATAAATTCTGTCAGTAGTATTCGAAAAATAATTAATCTTTTTATCGTAAAAATCTCTTTTCCAATAAAATTTAATTAATATTCTAAAATTCTCAACATTGTAATTAATATTCTAAAATTCTCTACATTGTAATTAAGTTCAGGATTCATTTCCTTTTAAATTGAAAAATAATTCATATCGTAAAAAAATAAATTCATAATATTATTACACTTTAAAATACATTATAATCCTTAAACATAAAAATTCTATTTAAAATCACTACAAAAAATTCTAAGTCCAAATCATCCCCTATGATAATAAACCATAAAAACCATTCCCTTTACGAAGTCCGAGTAGCTCAGTGGTTAAGATAACGGACTACCACGGCTGAGGTTTGAGGTTCTGTCCCCACGGCTGGAAATGTTCATTTTTAAAAATAAAAATATACAGTTCAAAATTAATCCCACAGAGGGCAGCATTAGTATAAAAAGTTTGAAAATTCTTCCATAGATGGCACCACAATTCAATGACATCACTCATAGTATTAATATAAAAAGTTTCAAAATTTCTCCATAGATGGCAGCACTATTCAATGACGTCACACACTCTGCTTAGTGATAAGACCCTCGTGTAAGATCACAAACATATGACGTCACTCTAAACCCTCGTATAAGACTACAAACCTATGACGTCACCGCTACTGCTGATAAGAGCCTGCTCCGCGCTCCGCGTGTCAGGTGAACTCTCATTTTCTCACTACTCCCTTCTTTTTCTAAGAACTTTTTAGTTTGAAACGAAAGATTTTAAAGTTGTTAATATCAAAATAGTTTTGACAACTTAATACTTGATGTTTGGAATTTTCGTAAAATATTATAAATCTATAGTTCTGAATAATTTTGGAAGATTCATATGCCTACATATCTTCAGTAGATAAGGATGGTATACGTGAATATCCGTGAAATTAATATTCTGTAACTGACACCAAAATTCAAAATTTAGGATTTATTTAGTCATGTTTGGTATCTCAATATAATCTTAAATGTTCAACTATATTCCTCAGAAATATTTTTTGCTTGCCAACAAACTTGTCTAGTGGTCAGCGTGCCTGACTACGGATAAGGAGGTCCTGTGTTCGAATCCCGGTTCTAGCATGGATGTACTTTCTCTCTATCTATCCTATAAACGGGCACCTATGGCATGTGTGTACTGAGGAAGTTGGACTCCACACCAAAATATGGTTCAGTTGGAAATGTGGAGCAGCGCACTCCCATGTTGCCAGCTAGCTGGCACACGACAATGAATGAATATTTTTTGTATAATGATAATGCTTTTTTTTTATTCAACTCTAAAATAAAACATATCTAAGTTTTTCTCTTTAAGAATTCAAAAAATTTGAATTAATAAAAGTGACTCAAAAATCTGAGTTAATGAACATTTTCTAAGTGTTTAGGTTCCAATTACGTTCATTATATGTTATGTTGCCGATGTGTTTCATTAATTTAATTCGTTTTATGAGTTTTTCGTATTTTTTATCACACTAACGCAATTCAATTTTATATTCGTATATTATTTGACATAAGTTTAATTTAAGAATTTTTCGTTAAACATAAACGATATTTATTCTTGATGATTTAAAGAATAGGGCAACCAACAGTAAATTTATTCGGCTTTTAACTTAGAATATTACATTTTGATATTTTATCCATAAATTTTTATCAGAATGGATAGTACTTTTAATGATATTTTTAATTGCATTTCTTAGAACATTTTTATTAATGTTTTTTTGTTGTTCATTTCTCTTCCATGCAAAATTTTGAGAATTCGAAAAATTTATTCTGCTTTCGAAACCTTTATTCTTCGAAACCTTTATTCCGAAAAATTTGAGCATAAAAAATTTCTCTTAGATTACATTATACAGTCAAATAAAATCACTGCAAAAATTATATTGTTTTAACATTTATATTTATTACGTTTAATACTATATTCTATTACTTCATGTATTTCTTTTCTATTCTTAATTAATTTTATTATAAATTTAAAGACATATTTTTTTACTTATTACTTTATAGAAATATTTGGATTTCCTTTTAAAAAATAATTAAAGTACAAAATTTAAGATGTATAGTTAATCAAAACAAGTCTAAGCTTTATTTCTTTGAAGACACTGTTTTTATGAATTTTATATCTCATTTTTAATTATCTAAAATCATGAAAAGAAAGTGTCGAGTATTTATTGGCTTTTAATCAGCAATGGTTTCTAGTAGCCTGTTGAAAATGGCCTATTTCGTAATAAAGTGATTAATATTTTAATATGCAATAGATTTAATATCTGGTTATTTTCATTTTCATGAATTTTACATATCAGAAATTTCCAATCTTTTTATATTAGAAATTTCAATTTTTCTTAAATATAAATTTCAATAATTCTTAAATATTATTAAAATTAAACAGTTTATATAAAATATAAAAGCAATTTATAATTTTAATTTATTTTACAATTCAGCCTCTCATTATTATGTTTATTTAAAATTTGAGTAATCATTTTTATTCCAGAGAAATGAGCAGCACTGTTATTTATGTGGAAAAATAGTTCAATCCATATACTTTAACATGTACAGTTGGCAAAAAAAGTATTAGAACAGTGGTAAATTTTAAGTTATCAAAGTAATAAAATGAAATATTTGTCACATAGTATTTATATTATGTAATACTTTTACATAATTACTCATGGAGTAAGAAACAAATATTTAAAATCAATAGAATTTAAAAAAATAAAATAAAAGGAGATTTGCATTGCAAAAAAAGTATTAGAACATCGGACTTCAATATTGAATCATACATAAAATAAAATAACTAAAAGTTTAAACGTGATACTAATACTTGGTATGTAGTTTTTTGTTGAAATTACTGCATCCAGACATCTTTGCATAGATTCCACCAAATCTTTGGTGACGTTTGATGACATGTTAGTCCATGCATCTTGCAAAGCTTGCTTTACTTGTTATTGGGAATTTTCTCACTTTTTCATCTAATAGATGCCACAAATGTTCTATAGGATTCAGGTCTGGGGACTGTGGGGGAGTTACCAATCTTCGAGGAGCATTATATAATAGCCATTCTTTGGTTTTGTTGGCAATATGTTTGGAGTCTTGTCTTGTTGAAAAATGAATGTCTTCCCTAAAGCTAATTTCTTTGCACTATCTTCCAAGTTATCTCGTAACACCTCAATATATGACAAAGCTGTCATTTTATCATCAATGAAATGGAGATTTCCAATTCCATTGTAAGCCATACAGCCTTAGACCATGACACTCTCTCCTCCGTGCTTTATAGTTTTCTGTACATTTTGAGCCTGAAAAGCAGCTCCTTTTCTTCTCCAAACTGTGAGCACGTGGTTAAGTTTGAAAATTTCAACTTTACTCTCGTTGAAGAAAATAACGTTTTTCCAGAAATCTAATGATTTATTTTTATAAATTTTGACAAATTCTAGGCGTTCCTTACCATTGATTTCTTAAATAAAGCGCTTTTTCCTTGGCCATCTTCCTTTTATACCAGCATTATGCTATACATTTTTAACTGTTTGAGGTGTTACAAACTTTCCTGAGATTGATTCAATATTTGCGGGCAACATCCTTGCACTTCCTGTCGGATACTGTAGGGCATCTTTAACCACTTGTCGTTTTTCTCTGACAGTTAGCTTGCTTGGTCTCCCTGATCTAAGCCTATTATCCACAACCCCAATTTCTTTTTTCTTTCTTAAAATGTCGTGAATTGCGCAAAGTGAAACATTCAACTTACTGGAAATTTCTCGAAATTTTTTGCCACTATTGTGCAGGTGAAAGATTTGTTCACTCTTCGCAAGTGAAATCTCTTTTATTTTGGGTGCCATGGCAGGAAAAGTCCACGTAAACTGAATTTCTACAAATTAGCAACGAATGAGATAATCGCCCTTGACATTGATATGGTTGAAAGTAACCTTGAATGTTTAATGACGTCACCAGCGTTGTAATTTGCATGCTTCTGCTTCTGTTCTAATACTTTTTTTGCTATCCAAATTTTGTTATTTTTATTTTAATAATATTGTAATTATTTTTAAATTTTATTTTTTACCTAGTTATAATTTTCTAAGAAAATGTTATCATTTATAAACTGATTAAACGATTTACTTGATTTTGTTAACTTGAAAACTATAAATTTCTCATTGTTCTAATACTTTTTTTGCCAACTGTATATATAATGGTAATTTTTTTCGAGCTATAACTGTTAGAGCAGAGAAAAACACTTTAAAATTTAATAAAAAAAAGAGATCATTAAACCAATATTTTGTAGAATTTTTATGTGAAATATTATAATATCAAATTTTTTCATTTTGCTGATAATTATTTTTAAATTTAAGAGAATAAAACCGATTCGAAAAATTTCTTGTCATTTTACATTTTGAATGTATTGTATGTATTAATACATTCTAATATTGATGTCACGATGAAATCGGTTGCAATAAAACTTTTTAAGAAAAAGCAGCTGCTTTACATAATCAAAAATGCTCTTATCCAGATGTTAAAGAAAAAATTATGCATATAACTAAAAATAACTTTGGGGATGTATCTCTACAAAACGGTTCAAAGCACTTATCATATACTTTGAAAGTGTTCTCAAACACTTAGATAAAACTTAATTTTTCTAAATGGCGATTTATAAGAAATTGTTCGTTTTTGTTGAAATGGCCTTGAATTTTTAAGATTCCCATGGAAATTTATGTAATAAAATTATTATAATCAACTCAAAATGGTATAAAGTTTAGGAACACTTCTTCAGTCAACAGATGATACACAGAGATGTTTCTTCTGATTGAACTTTGTATGCTAAATTTTTGAACAAATGGATACTTTTAATCCGTGGTAAATAATAAGTCTTTTAGTTATCCTGGCATAGTCATGGTTAGAGACCTGGTTTTAGTTCAGCGATTCACGAATTCGATTTTCATTTTGGATGTGTATGTAGTACTTCAGATTCCATATATATTTCAGTTGAACTAGTCATAGAAAATATGAAGTGTGACTACAGAAATAAAGGACAATATTTAACATGACTGAATGTCAACTGGACAAAGAAAGTAACAAGAACTTTTTCAGAAGAGAGTATAATCAGTTATTTAACATTTTAGATAACATTTTGGATTTTTTTACTCAACTGAAATGGATAAAACCCAAAATATCTCATATTAGAAATGCAAGTTAGTTTGTTTTTAGTGGACTTAGCTATTAAAAATGGTAGTGAAACATAGGGATATAATTTTACACCCACTAGAAAATTTCGTCAAAAATGGATTATCATAAAAATTATGCTATTAAGGATAATTGAAAAAGTAGTTTTATAACAAACAAGTAAAAAAATTGCTTTAAAGTCAATTTCTTCTTAGGTCAACAAAGAAAAATTTTAGTGTCACTGTATTTATATACAGCTCCTACCTAAATCAACAAAGAAAAGTATTACTTTTTCTCCCATATAAAACTAAAATTAATTAGTTAAATTTTTAATGAATTAATATTTGAAAAAATTCCATTAACATCAAGTGTCATCTACTACAAATTTAAAAAATATATTTGAAATTGAATAGATAAATAAAAAGTATTTTATTTACAATAGAAAATTTGAACAAAATAAATATAGGGAGAGTATGAACTAATAGTAAGAGTTGGAAAATTAAAATGCCTAAATTTATTATTAAAAATTAAATAATTTCATAATTTGTTTACAAGCCTATCCCCGAACTAGCAATCAAATGTTATTTAGTATCAAGTATGAAAATTAGTAACTGCTGAAAAGTATATTATATCATAATTTCAAAAAAGTGTGGTTTTAGATAAAAATTAGAATTCATAAATTTACTTATTCCATGGAGTCGTTATCATCAGAAATGGGAGCAAACAAAATTAGGCAGTTTCATTTTTATAGCTTAAGATTTCCTTAGTTTTAAGAATCTGATATCGGTATCAGATTTACTGTACGGTCACCCTTGGCGCGTTTTTCTTTCGGCTCCAAATTTGACGAACATTTTTATTGGAAAACCGGCAAACTAGTATTTTAGCAACCCTATTTGTCATTAATTTCTCAAGAATACTTACCGATTTAAATTCATTAATATAAAATTTAATCAAAAAATTTTATGGTTATTTTAACATATCAACTTTATTATTTTACCATTGATGTTTAAAATCTATAAATCTGCGTTTTTTGTTAATTTTGTAAAATTAGTTGAGCACATTGTTAGATACCAACAATGTATGAAATATTTGTCGCTGTTTCAGCCATTTTTCTCCCGCCATTTTTCCCGATCGGAAATTCAGCATACGGTCATCCTAAGCGACTTTTTGAAAATTTTGCCAAGGGTGACCGTACGGTTAAATTTTACCCTGATATCGAAATAACGAAACCAAACTAAGGTAATTTATTAAGGTATTTCCTGAATTAGATATGTTCATCTAAGTTTTATTAATACCCAAATATATAGTTTACCAGGTAAATGATGTCATAAGCCTACATCAAAATTTCTGATTGTTATCATTCAATTTTTGTAGCTATAATATCACGATTAACAATTTTAAAGCTTCTATAATTATGTATGATATTTTATATATCAAATATAATGATTATTCTATAATTATATATATAAAGATATATATGATTATTCAATAATTATATACATAATATTTAAATGATACGAACAATATAGCTTTGTTGTTGCAATACTGTTACTATGGCAACCATTTAAAAACTATAACTTTGTCCTGCAAACTTTATAAAAGAAAAAACTATGAACGCGATGCATTTTTTTCCTCTATATTATAACAACTACGTGAATTATAATTAGCTTTTTATATTGTACATCAAAATAACTGGAATTTGTTAAATGATGTTTTGAAATGCGGAATTATTTGGTGTTTCTGTAATGATTATTTGGTTAGTGGAATTTTCATTGTACCTCTATGTTAGGCTTTTAAGGAAATTGATCTTTTACAAAATCCAATTTTAATCTGTCCACTCAATTGTTTTGTTTCATGTCTGAGCGCAGTGTGCTGTAGGACAGAGATTCGATCTAGTGTCGCGAATAGTTTGAAAAAATTAGCTGGAAAGCTTTAACAATTCGTTTCCTGTTTTCTTGTGTTCATGCTTCGACGATGGCATCCAGGTATGAGAATATTTATTGCTGACACAAACTGCTCAGCCATATCTTTTGGCAACAAATTGTAATGAAGTAGATAATAAAAAATATACAGCACTAGCCAAGGTCAGGATCTTCAAAACAAAATGAACTCAATGGAAATACCAAACTCTTATTGCTTCCAAAGAAATTTGATGCATTTTTGGAGTCAGTTACTAAAAGTACAAATTGCATAATTTTAGTATTATAATTCGAAGATATGTAAAGATATTATTGCAAGCTGATAGCAATCATGCATAACCAGAGATTTTTAAGAGATTGATCGTCTAAAAACGCTTAGCTCTTCTCTTTATGTTAAGTTATTCAAATTACTATGCAATGCATGTTGCTTATCATATTTCTTCCATCAATCTCTAGAAAAAATAATAACACCATATTTTCTGTATTTTAACTTCATTTGTGACTTTTAACTCAACCACATCATATCCCGTTTGGTACTTAAGTTAAAAATATTCCTTATGTACCAACTGACCTCGCACATGGTTAACTGTTCGCGTTAATTGTAAATGTTTAGCTTCAAAAGCTATTTCATCATTTTTTGTACAATATTACATTCTTCTATAAGTTGCTTTAAAAATTTTCTTTACAATTAGGTACTTTCACTACAAGAAGAAACAACTGAGAACGGTTAACGTGGCCATTGTTTTATATATACTCCAGCAGACTTTTTGAGACCCACGAAAACTGAAAGCATAAATAGAAATGTTTTTTTATCATATGTCTGCATATCATATGTTTTCTAATTTCTTTTTATCTTCATTACAGTATGCAAACGATTAATACTCATTCACTATGGATTAAGATGTCATTTCAGAAGAGGAATGGTAACTCATGTTTATTTTCAAAATTTCCCTCTAGATAATAAGACAATTTCATCCACGAGGATTCGATGACGTCATATGCTAGCATCTATTTAACTCATATCATTATATCGTGAAATAAAGAATTAGTAATCTCCCAATTAAAAGAGAAAAACAAAGAGCTTATTATTTAACGCTCGAATAGTTTTCAAAATACATTTCCCATTTAATTTTGATTTTCAATTGATTGAATTCGCATTTTATCATGAAACATATTTCCATGATTTTAAATAGGATTTATTTTGTTTATTTCCTTAAAACATATTACACTACTTGGCAATATTAATTTATTGATTTTAACCAAAGTTGGCACATAACGATGCACGTTCTTCAAAATATGTGTCGTCGATTGCAAAATATGTAATATAAGCAGTTATTTTTCTTTGTAAACATCTCAAAAAAGTAAATTGTGTCATATTTATGTCCATAGACCTTGCTAGTACGGTTCTGTATGACAAGGTCAAAGTGTTTGTGCCTTCTTTTTTCAAATCACAAAATACCACCCTTTAAAACCAAGTTATCTCACGGATTTCTTTTACTTCAATATTATGGATTAAATGCAGGCATTTTTATAAAAAAATATAGGGTTCGGTATAGATGCGGGTGTCCATTGGTTTGACAAAAAATTTGGCGATAGATATTGATGATAAAATTTAATTTCTGGTTGCATTTTCAGCGTTTTAACTAAAATTGGTCTGGAGTTTTAAATAGCGCAATTCGTGGATTGCCATTTTGTTATTTACAAAAAAATCGCCGAAAATCAAGAGGTGAAAATTTACCAAAATATAAACCAATTATAGTTTTTTAGAAGTTAAAAGTGTTAAGTAGTTTTTATCGTTCAATCAAAAATGATAACACTCTTACAATTTGAATATAATATGCAATACATTTTTAAAATATTCCGAAAATATTACATAACTATCCATATTTTAAAGAAAAATAAAAGAAATATATTTTTGATTGAGTTATTGAGGTTTTCGAATTGAAACTTTTTCAACAGTTAAAAATTTAAATATATATATTATATTTTGATTTAAGGAAGTATTAAATATAGAAAAATCTTTTAATAGAAACAAAGATGAATCATTTAGACTACAAAAAGAAAGATATTTTCAACATAAAAAAGGGTAACAAAGATTAATCTTAAAATCAAAAGCAAGAAGATTAAAGAAAAATGTTGTGAAAATTTGGAACAGAAACTTATTCCTTCTTATCAAGGGAATAGCGACAATGGGTAAAGTGCTTTATGTAATTCATTTGTGTATAAAGCTTATAACGAATAAACAAAAGATAAACTTTTCTCAATACTTTCCAACTAATGAAAAAAATGTTGAAAAACATAAGTTTCTCTAAAGAAACTACAAATTGTAGTTATCCATATGGGGCGGTGTAAAAATATTAAAAAATAATAAAATATTTGCAATAAAAATATAACTAATAAATCAAAATTAAAAACAAAGTTACACAAGTGTATAAATCAGATTAAAAGTGTTAGAAAAGAAATTGAAATTAAAAATAAACTTACTGGTAAGTATTGAAAGAATATTTTATAATTCAATTCATCACGAAATGAAATGAAGCCAAATTAATCTAATTAGTAGCCAAAGGAGTTATGTTAGAAGAGCATTCACAAAAAAATTGAAACAAAATTTTTCATGAGGGAAGTTACAATTGAAAGGGAATAAAACCAGGATAAAAATTACAGTATTAAGATAAGTAATAAAAAGAAAATAAACAACAAGAAAAATTATATCAACAAAAAATTCATCAAAATGACAATGTGAACATTTCATTGTAATTATGAAACTTCTAGAACACCATTAAAAACAGGGCAAAAAAACAAGGAATTAGGGAATAACTAAGTAGCAAAAAAATTAAGCACAAAACAACATTCAAGAAACCTAATAGTAAGACTTTCATAATTATCAGGATTAATAAAAATCTCTCTCTGTTTATATATATATATATATATATATATATATATATATATATATATATATATATATATATATATATATATATATATATATTAAACACATACCCGGGCACAAATAAATATATATGTACAGCAATACCTCTCATTATTAAATATTACGGGGATAATTTATAGCTAACAACAACTGTTCATAATCTAAAAATAGTTTAATAATTTCATTGAAAAATAATGTGTATAATAATGGTGCAATTCTGCTTTACTTAAACACCTGTGTTGACTTTTAAACTAACAACATACTCGTGAAAGAAAATAGAGTTGAACGGATAATGATATACTGTTTCTCCAACAAGAGACCTATTACAATTGAAAAGCTAAATCGTTCTTCTATTTATTTTTTTTTTTTGTGAGAGGCGTGTTCACATAGATTCACAAGAAGATCCTTTAGGCATGGAAGAGAGTTTTTCTCAGATATTCATTCTCAGAAACAGAGAATATTTCAAACAATGTTTTTCTGCGAATGTGCATTTTCTGTTTATTCAGAAGACCTTGATTGGAAATGTCTCTTCATGACAATTATAAAATCACCGTGAAACTATTCTCTGAAGTACCATGTAGTATTATTAATTCTCTCTGATACTATAATTATGTTAGTTATATGTGTAATTCAATTTCATTGATCATATATATATATATATTGTCATAACTATCTCAGAAAATTCACTTTTCATCTTAATAGTTTTTAGTATTATTGCAGAGTAAGAAAATTATTACATTTTTTGTTATATATTGCTGCCATTTCTCAATTCCTAGACTATTTACAAGTGCTATAATAATTATTATGAATCATTAGAAATGAAATATCAGGATTTATAAATGTCTCATTTGTTTATCATTTTAAGACTATTTTTGCGTTTTGTTAAATATTTTACATTATATTCATAAGGGATAGGTTATGTTAATAAATGGTATATATATATATATATATATATATATATATATATATATATATATATATATATATATATATATATATATATATATATATATATATATATATATATATATATATATATATATGTTTTTTGAAATTGTATGCGTAATACCGAGGGAGAACCGGGTCGAGTCAATAGCTTATAGGACCACCGTGGACGGCGATACACAAAGCAATATGTATAGGCACAGAGTGAATAAGAGTACGGATGGCATCCTCAGGAATGGGTTTCTATTTTCTTTCAATCATTTGCCATAGTGCGTTTTCTGAAGGAAGCATTAGAAGTGCTTACAAATGGCGTCCAATCCTATGTAAAACGTGTTCGATTGGTGAGAGCTCTGGTGAGTATGGTGGCCTAGGGTTCAGCTGTACACCTTGCAGGGCATATTGGCTAATGCGAACAATGTGCGATCGGGCGTTATCCTTCAGATAAAGATCATTGGGCACGCATAGAAGGTAGGGGGTATCACCGGTCGCAGCGCATAATCTACGTAATGTTGAACTGTCATAGTGCCGTGAATACGACTACAAATGACCTGGAATCCCACCCAATGGTGCTCCAAACCATGATGCTGCATTGTGCATGGTGAGGCGTTCCACGATTGCTGCAGGATTGGACCTGTCTCCACGTCATCGCTCCACTCGTTGCTCGACTAACAATGAAGAAACAGAAGTGTGACTTTTAGCTGAGAAGACGACTCTGTGCCACTCTGTCGTTTACATCGCTCTCATCCGGCATCATTGCAACGTTGGCGTCTATGTTATGAGGTCAATGGTAGTCTACTTAACGGAAGCCATCTGGCGCAAACCACTAGCAACCATTCAATGGTAAATAATTCTGCTTGACATTAGAGCATCCAGGATGTCTTGCCCATGTTGCAAAATTTCGGTAGACGTGTTATGCGGGGCAACCACCGCCTCTAATCGGACGTGTCGATAGACGCGTGCTATCTCACTGTAACTGCACCGGCAGCCGCAAACATTCCACAGCTTCTTGTTACAACCACCTTCGTCACAGCCGGTGTACTGTAAACATGTCTAGGTGTCTATCAGCTGAGATTTGCCGTAGACCATCATGGTCTCAGTTTGCATGGAATATATATGTATTTACAAAATATAATAAGAGAAATATGTGGTAACAACAATTATATTTTGACAAATATTGTCAGTTAAAAAAAGTTACATGAGACTTAAAACATAGATTTACAACTCTTAAACTATATACACAGGATTCTCTTACCAACAGTTAACTTTCCCACCTTACAACGAACTACGAATAATTAATTCATTCATGTTTTGTTCCTATGACACTTTTCAATCAACAGTATTGCCAACTCAACAATATTAACTCACATATTAATAACAAACATAATTTTTATATTGCAGCTTTAATAACATTTTTATGGTATATGATATTTTTATAAAAATACATGATAAAATGAATTCGAACTCAAATTTTCATTTTTAATCGCTTGGTAACTCTAAATATTTGCTTTTTTGAGTAAAAATAGAGCGAACAGAAGAGAAAATTCCTATTTAAATCTTCAAATAAGAAAATCTTGCAATCTATAGCTTGCAGTTCTTAATTGCTACTAGAAACTATACCCCTCTGTATAGATAGAGATATATATTTTTGGAAAATTGCCTTAAAAAGTAATAAAAAAGCGTGAACTTCAAAAGTAGGCCACAGAGCCACTTAACCCAAAGGCCCAGGCCATGAAGGGTCTTGGGATGAAGCGCGGGAGAAGGTGATCCCCCAGGGGATATGGGAAAGTCATTGTTTTGTGACAGTCATGGGTTCATATATCTCAAGAAAAACCACCCTGCTGGCGAAAAATCAAGATGGTCATATCCGATTGCGCAACCCGAGGTCAAGGTTACATTTAAAAAAATCTTTTTCAGCATTTTTAACTATCACATTAAAAGATATCGTGGCAGATGCTAAAATAATGGAAATTTTTACTATTGAAAGTTAAATTCACTGTAATTGCGTTATGTGAGTTTCTTTTTTCACATGTTTACGCTTACATTACACTGAATAAGATCGAATATTTTGGGAAGTGTAGACACATACAATGTAAAATTGCAATTGCTTAGTTTTAATAATTAGATTTATTTTATTGACGTCATATTCTGTTGAAACGAAACATTATTTCTTCTAAATTTGTGATTTAAGGAACTTTTAAAGTCAAGCAAATTTAAAAAAATCTCTTGAGGATGACACAATAAAAAGAAAAATGTTTCGGGTTTCCCGTGTGTGATTTAGTACCACAGGTGATAAATCTAAACTTTATAATTAAATATTTCATATAAAAAAATTTTTCTACTGTATTTATTTTTTCTGCTGTATGTATGTTCCGTTTCGGATTTTTACTTTTCTGCCGATATATATATATTCTAATTTTTTTTAACTAAGTTCTTTTAATACGAACACTCTTCGGGGGAATTGCTCGAAAATATTTAGACATTTGTCCTTCGAGCATGTCAGAAAAGAGTGTTTGTTTTGCATAGTTGGCCATCTCCCTCCTGATGAAGACGTGGTCCCTATGCCTTCTTCTTGTCATTTGGATCGGATATTTTAGTATTTTTTCCAATTTCATATTTCTGGTTTCAATATTCTTCATGTTTTATCTTATCTATATGGGCAAATCTTTCTTTAACTGCTTTTGCGCTGGCTAGATTTCCTATAATGTATTGTAGTTCCTATTTTATTATATTGTATTTTTAGTATTGTGTGTGTGTATTTATTACTTTATATATATATATATATATATATATATATATATATATATATATATATATATATATATATATATATATATATATATATATATATATATATATATATATATATACAGAAAAAAATCGCAGGGCATTCCTTTATACTTCAAGTAAAGAAACAAATATTGAAATATTTAATTCACGTTTTCTGTTATGATGAGTCAACGGAAAGAGTTGAATGCATTCTAAATTGTATTGATTTAAGTATCCATAAATTTGGGGGTATTATAACTGTCTCTATAAATTAACATTTAGTAAGAGTAATTTCTCAGAAATGAAAGTGCTCGGTGAATAAGTAACAATGTCATAAAATCACAGGAGTAAATTCTCATTATGCAATTAGTTTGAAAATTTTAGAAAGGGATTTATGCTTATACCATTTTGATTTTAAACGATTAAAACTACGGTCGATCATTTTCTGAAGCAGCACAAGCATTAATTTTAGTCTCCAGCTTCAATTGATTTCAAATATTTTCCGAATATTTAGTATTGTAATATTTATGTACTTTGTTTATTTATAGAGATTTTGAGGGCAGAAATTTTAAGCACAATATATCACACTCATTATAAACTATAGTTTATATTAAAATAATTGTTTATTTTATGATACTTTGATATATCTTAGTCACCACTCACAATATCACAATTCAAGATAAATTGTTAATGGCATGTCGTTACAAAAAAGAGGACATCTCACAATTTCATTTTATGAAATACTTTCTATCTGGTTTTTTCCATCATTTGGTGAACAGGATAATGTTGCGAAAACAATAAAATGAAAGCTTTAATTTTTCATAACGGATAGTTCAACAACCGAAGATTATTGTAATACCGTTAAAATCCACAACATACTACCATTTTTTTAGATGATTTTTATGCGATGGAGGGCAACATTTATATTTCATATTATTGAGAAAAATCATAAAAACAACTAAACCCTTTTCTGTTAGATGTAAGAAACAAATATCGAAGCTTAAAAT
Organism: Latrodectus hesperus; assembly: GCA_037975125.1. Taxonomy (NCBI): domain Eukaryota; kingdom Metazoa; phylum Arthropoda; class Arachnida; order Araneae; family Theridiidae; genus Latrodectus; species Latrodectus hesperus. Next base: position 25,780,567 of record CM075850.1, on the reverse strand, counting down.
GCAACAGGTATTCAAAGATATTATACATCAACATCTCCACTATTTAATGGCGAATTAAAACTAATGTCAGAATTTTTGATTGATAGCATAGGGATAACAGCATGAAATAGTTCAGAATACAGACTCACATAAATTGGATATGAATGCATTGGTTTATATTTCAAATGCTTAAATATAAAAATATTTTATGGAATGTGAATCCCTTGACAATACTTTGTGTAAATTTGGAGAGAACGTTGACACAATAATTTTCTTTATCGTATTTATATGTAATCCAATCCTTTTATTGTTGAAAAAATTTTATGCCTTTTATTTCATTAAATTGAGGCAAAATGTATAGTACTGATTAACGTAAAATCTGCCATAAATCGTAAATCTGCAGGGCAAATTGAAAATTTTAAAAAACTCTTCCATAAATTTATACTTTATTAAAAGAAAATTTTTTCCTACTAAAACACTTCAAATGGAATGTATTATTTTCTTACAATTTCATTATTTTGAAAAGATATACATAAAAGCCACTTTTCTTTAAATATTTCTTTAAAAAAAATATGTTTTTCAGAGATGACTGTTTTTAAAGTTGCAGATCACAACAGTGGACAAATGTCTGATATTCAAATGTCAATATTCAAGTTTATGGTTTGCTTGAAATCTCCGATGCTTTATAATTAACCATAAAACTATATAATTAATCAAAAAAGTCAGTATAAAATATAATCAATAAAAAGAAAATAGGCAATTGTAATACATAAGCTTGAATCGAAGTTGAATTTTTGGTTGATGAGAAATTTATGAGCAAAAGATAAATTTCAATCAACATAAGATTTTTAGAGAATTTAAGAAACAAAAATGGTTTTAGGACATTTTTCAATTTCCATTTATATAGGATGGAAAATTAATTAAAATAAATTTTTAAAAAATTTGTCATAAAACATTAATGTTTAAGGACGTGACATAATATACATATTTTTTGAAAATAGATGCTTTGAAATTTTTGTTGTATTGAAAGCACATTCAATACTTTTAATTTGATCTATTTTTCAACTTACTTTCGTAAAGAATTGGATTGTCTATAATGGATAATTTAAGATCTTTATTTCTAACAGTCGCAAAAATAATACTTCAAGACGATAACAGTGCTAAATGCAAGAGCGTTTTATTTCTCACCAAAATATGGTTAGCTACCTTCGTATCATATTATCATTTTATGGCAAGAAATTCTTATCCTACTCTGTCATTTTTCATACTATCAAATTGAAATGGCTGTCTTTTTGGTGATCATCTCACCATACAATTTCTAAATAGATTGGGATAGAAAGACTTGTGGTCAACCATTATGATTGCATCATCTTCATATCCATAGAGAACTGGGCAAATCTAAATAGTACTAATTATTTCACAAATAATTTATTATGTGTATTAATATAAATAGTACTATTGCATAATTCTACAACTACGTAAGGAATCGGTGAAGAGGTTTAGAATATAGGACATATATATATATATATAATGATAATTTAAACTTCATGCTTTATACAAATAGTTTCAGAACCATAGACTTCAATGAGGTTATTATCAAATTCACTATAGGTTGATCAAGGAAATATATTTTGTAAAAACCAAAATACCGGGACCCGGCAAAAAAAGTACTGCATTGGAATCAAGGATTTATTAACAATAAACTTCAATTTTGTTTTTTTTTAATTATGATTTTTTTAAAGATATATTCAAATAAATAATCAAACTTACAAGATTTCTATAAGGCTTTTATAAAATGGCGCAAGATAAGCGATAATATATTAACATCATTCACCGATTTAAATCAGGTGATGCGTGAAGATTATTCGAATACATATTTCGTATATCTGTCAAAACGTAACCAAACATGAAATGAGGAGGCCAACCAATTACGCAAGTCATTAGTAAACATCAGATTTATACGCCAGATTTAAAGTCTGAGTTATAAGCTTTTGTGTATTGAATATTCTTGCATTTAATCTGTATGGGTGCTTGCATAGCTCTTCATTTCCATCGAAATTCGCTTATTCAGTGATGCAGGAGGAAATAAAACGCCACTAAAGACATTTGAAAATGTCACGAGAAGCATGAATTTTCATCTATTTGTTTATTTATCTAGCACACTTGGAAATTCTAGAGTTTGATACATTTTCCAAAATACTAAATGGCGCTGCTTTATTGCATCTAAGCCAATTTAGTGTCGCTATTCATAAGGACATGTAGTTTAGATTTAAATCAATACTTATTGTTTTCCCTCATACCTAACGAGTTTGAAAAATAACTGTTTGATTTAATTTCATTTTATGTACTCAATTTCCTTATGGGATTACAGAAATCTCTTGTGATTTTAATTTGGCGATTACATGGTGACAGATATTTGATAAAAGGACTACTCATCAAGCATACTTTTATTACCACTTACATTACGCGAAATTTAAATGAATGTTTTTTTAAAGATCAACTTTTCTTGTTATCACAGTACATAGCGTTTCTCCAGATAATCTTTTTTTATAAAAATATTATATATTTTTTTAAATTCTATTCTTTTTTTTATAATTGTTTCTAACAACTTGCTTGAGCATGTAGTATGAACCGATAAACAATAATATACATGCTTTGAATTAAAATTATCCTCTTGGATAACTTAAATATTAATTATGCACGAATTAATCTGTCATCCTTCGACTTACCCAACAAATTCATTTAATTTTTCATGATATGCGTCCTGTTAGCTGAATGGCCATCATTTTGCTTTTAAATTGAGTAGGAGGGTAGTTGTGTTGGATTCCTATCTCGTAAATAGATGCTTGAAGTCGGTAGCGACTCTAAATGATTGATGTTATAGCATTTTTAAATGCGATTTTTATGGATGATATTTTAACAATAATCGAAAAAAGTCGATTTTATATTTTTATAATGAATGTCCAGCACTTAGCTGTCCAATGGTCCTTCTCTAAATCCTTATTATATTTCTAATTGTGTCGTATGATATTTAACCCCTTAACCAGCTATCCCGAGGTAACACGGGCAAACAATTCTCTGCGTTTTCCGGCTATCCCGAGCCCCTTGGTAGGGGCAACTGGCTTCACTGCAGTGCTTCAAATTCAACCCCCAGAATTGATGGATTACCGTGAAATCGCAGCTGGGGAACTTATTTACTGAACGGTTACGGTTGATTTAACTAATGCGAGCGAAAATCGAAAGTGTTTCAAGAAAGAAACAGCTATTTACGTTTTACTTTTCTATATTTATTCCCGTTTAGGTTTAGTAATTAAAGGCTATCTAACAATTGAAATTTATAAGCAACGTATATAATACTAATTTTAACTTTTTTTTTTATCAAGTTTTTAAATTATTAATATTTTTTAGTTTTTTCTTTGTATAATATATTATATATGCTTAGTTGTAAACTTCATAATATACGAATATGTGGCTTGGCGACAAGGTTAAAATATAAGAATTTTTTTTACTTAATTTGTTCAAAAATATGAAATTTTAAAATGTTAAAAATTTTGTTTAAAATTAGAAGGTATAAAATATGTAATAAATTAGATGCTAATTTTTTTTAAACTTTTGAATGAATTTAGTATTTTAAACAATTCTGCAATGATTTTTGTACAAAATATGTAATCTAATTTTAATAAAATGCAACTGTAAAAAGTTCTTTCACTTTTTAGAGTTACATTTTATTAAAATTAAATTATATATTTTGTTCTGCGAATAAATAATCTTTGTAATCTCTCAGGTATTAATTTCACAATGAACCTATTTTTTTAGTTTATAAATTGAATAACTTGTTACTAATTATCTCATTTTAAATGCTTATATAATTTATAAAAGTGTGTCAAAAAATCGGAACTGCTTAACTGTCGACTGGGTACCGATATCGATCCCCAGAAAGATCATCGAATTCACAGTCCGTGTCCGAAGAATTATCTTCATAATAAAAATAGAATTCTTCTTCACTGCTTGAATCAAACATAATGTTCGTAAGCCGGTAATATTTTCACATATACAATTAGCTACTAGAATAACTTCTGAGAGTGAAACAGCACTCATATATATGTTTCTGTGTGTGTGTATATATATATATATATATATATATATATATATATATATATATATATATATATATATATATATATATATATATATATATATATATATAAAATAAATATATATATATATATATATATATATATGTGTGTGTGTGTGTGTGTGTGCAAACAAGAATAGGGAAGTCACAATATGGCATTTCAATAATTTGTTTTGGCTACCTGAAGGCGATTTATCGACACGCTCACTTGGAATACATCATGAAACAGATGTTTCCAAGACAATTCGATTGGAAATGTGCATTCCACTACACCGGTGCTACATTTGATTTAAATTTACATTTATCGGTTTCCCACGGAAGTTGAAAAAATTCCCAAGTTCCAATTGTTAAGCATTTGTCAATCCTGATGTCAAATTGATATAATCATAAACACCAATCGATCATTCTGCTATCTTCATTCTACTTCTAAATAATTTAAAATTAACTACATGTACATTAATTTTCTGTTTACTCGAGAATTTGACTAAACATGTTTTGAAATTTTTCATATTGTTGTAAGCTTCACATTACTCAAATTTTCAGTACACATATTTCAAGCATTGGCTAAAATACCAAGATCAAGGTAATTACAAAATATGAAGGAATAAATCCTCTTACATAACTATTTTCGAATTTTATGCGGGACTTATGTTACTCTTTATTCCACATAAAATTATATTATTTTGTTACGATTAAGGTCTATAACTTTAGAAGGAAGCTATTAGTTTTAGCAAGAAAATTTTAATTTTGATTATAACTTTCACTCAATTCACACTTTGCTACAGGACTGGCAAATGATATTAAAATACACCAAAAATTGCTTATTTCAGAAAAATTACAAGAAATATTTCCTTAAATGTTTAAGAAATGCATATCTGTTTCAGAGACATTATAATATAATTTCACCATAAACTCGCTCTCTAATGATCAAATTTAAATATTTAAAAAATGTTTGAATTTAGTAATCACAAACATTTTTTCGTATAAGGAAAACAGCGGAAAACATGTTAAATTATTTAATGTCTTTATTGTGAGGTTTCAAATTATTTCAATAATTTTTTGTAAAGTTAAAGATATTTTAAACTAATATTTTGTAAGTATAATTTAAAATCATTAAATTAAAGTAAAAGTTACAAATTCCGGAAAATAGGAAATTTCCTTTATCATGGAAAAGAAATATTTTCATTTATTAATTTAGTGATTACATTTTAAGTATTAAGCTTTTTTTCTCATATACTTCAATATCTAACAGCTTTGCACTAAAGATTATATTTTCACCTTCTTTAAACAGAATATTTCAAATAAGCACTATATTATGGCTTTTTTATTCCTTTAGTATGTTTTCGAAAACAAAGTTCAATAACTTAATTCTAATATATTAAAGCTAAATAATTTGACCTTCAATAAGATCTTTCTAACATAAGAAATAAATTTTATTTTTGTGATAAATTAATAAATTATGATATGTATTTTTAACAGGTTAAACTTTATGTAAAATTAATACTTTCGAACTAGACAAAGTATTCATTTCTGGTTAGTGAATTTATGATTACAAAAATTAAATTTGTGAATATTTACTTCTTTAATCAAAACTATTTAACAATATTTGATTAATCAAATCAAAAGTAGCTAAATATTTTTATTTATAACCATCAAAAGAAGAATGAAGTTAAATCATTATTGTAATAAAAAGTACTTAAAAAATCTTTCTCTAAATTTATAGCTTATAATGATTTGCATGTCAAAGCAGTTATAATTCTGTGAAGACAAAAAGTATTTAATGTAGGCCTAATTTGAATATGTGAAAAAATGTGATATTGACAAGTTCTATATTTAATATTCAATTATTAGAATACTATTGTAAACAATAGCGTTAAGATGTCCCTGTTTATATATTTTTGCCATTTTTCTCCTTTTGAAAAATAAATATTCATACCAGAGACACATTAATTTTAGTATTTGTGTAAAAAAATTTAAGAAATACTAAAAGATAATTAATAACAACACGGGTTCTTGTATGGAATGATATGTTTTACATAATTATATAGAAACGGAAATCTTTTGGTACGAGGAATTTAATATGAAAAATTTGTTTTCAAAATTTTCACCAAAATTTCATCTGTAGTCAGTAGATTACTATGTATTATAAAATCTATTGTTAGGTAATGAAGTTGGCTTTTTATTTTTTTAAATTATTAAAAATATACAATATCTAAATTCTTCAATCTGCATATATTAAAGCAACAGAAGCGTTTCTTTAATGATTTTGAAAATTATTTGATGATTTTAAATATATAATATTGATTTTGAAAAGTATCTGCAATGATTACCGATTACAAATAAACAGCAAATTAGTTAATTATTACAGCTATTTAAAATCAATACATTTTTAACTATCTGGGAAATGAAAAATATTTTTCTGATTTTTAATAAAATGTAATGATTGAAATAATTATATATATATATATATATATATATATATATATATATATATATATATATATATATATATATATATATATATATATATATATATATATATATATATAATTATATATATATATATATATATATATATATATATATATATATATATATATATATATATATATATATAATGACATTTAAAAATTATAATACGATAATCATTGTGATGGCTATCTTATATATTTTTAATTGCATAAGATTTTAAATACAAAAACTGCTTAGAAATAAATTAAATTTCCTGATAATTTACAAAATAATTAAATAAAAATTCATATTAAGTGTAATAAAAATTTATAATAAGGACTTGAAGAGATTTTCGAGCAGAACGTTCATAAAGCAAACTGCGAGCACATGAGGGTTTCTACAGCTGACAGCGATTGATGAGTTTCTTCGCTGTAAGAATGTGATTATTGTGAGGTGGTCCAGGGTACAACGGAAATACGTCTCATCAAGAATTAGAGGCTTATGTATTCTTGACAAGTCCCTTGACAAGGGAAAAACTTGTTTTGCAGTGAAAGCCAAAACTATGTTGCCACAGCGATGCAAAAATGATGCACTTTCTTCACAGAACCCCAGAACGGTCATCATCAAGTGAATCAATAATTTCTAAGTAGTGATTTACAAAATTTAAATATCGTCCAATAAATTATGAGTAAAATTTTCCTTTGGGGACCAATTAAATTTCCTTCTTGTGCTCCGAAATACGAGTAACACATTTTGCTGACATGTCCGATTTTTGCCAGTTAACAACAGAATAATTTTCTACCTTAACAAAAGTGTTGGAAGAAATGTAGATTTTATGGGAACCGAAAAACAAAAGAAAATTTTGTTGGGAATTTGGGAATATAAAAAAACCTACATTTTTTTGTTTTGAAGATTGTACATTATCTCATTTTCGATGTTTTGCTACTTGAAACATGTCTATATGACGAAAGATCGAATAAACATTTCTATCAATGGACCGTGATACAAATGTAAATATTCTGTTTATTAGTCATAATAATCTGAGTACTTTTTAGTTAACTATTAAACATGACTACTTATTGAAGCTCAATATCTTATAAAGTAACATGAAAAAATTAAAGAAGAATTATGAAGCATCATTAAAATTGCACAAAGTAGGTATATATATATATATATATATATATATATATATATATATATATATATATATATATATATATATATATATATATATATATATATATATATATATATATATATATATATGTATATATTTGAATATGGAATTTTGCTTTCATATATAAATAAGTATAAAAGTTATGTTTAGGTGTAAGAAATATGCATTTAAATTTTTTTCTATATTTTAAGGAAAACTTTATATAAGCTTCTATCATTGCTATGGAGGTAAGAAAGGAAAGATATAATATCACAGACATACACATATATACATATAAATATAATAAATTTGACAATATATAATTTAAGTAATTGCGCTTTAAAGAGATGGCTTGTAAAAAAAATACTAACAATAGGAACTTGATAAACTGCCAAAATCTCGTAAAGAATAACACAAAACTAATGTGATATGAAACAAGAGAGTAACAAATTACATATAACAAGAAACAGAACCACTTTTTTATTAATGAAATAATGCTCTGGCATTTACACCCATGTACAGCCGCTCGAATGCTGCCACTTTCTAAGGATAAATGATTTCAATTTCTGTGGAAGTGTTATAGGTCACATGAACAAAAATGAGTTATTTCGAAGAATGCTGAAGTTGGAAACTTATTATGTGAATACACATTCATCACCAGTTCTCTCGCATCGTGTAATTACTTGCGAAGAGATGTAAAAATTGGCGAAACTCCGAGAGGATTTCAAATCACCTAACTCTAGCATAATTGGAACTATTATTCTTATCTACCACACCAGATGAACAGATTCAACAAGCATGTCACGTGATAGATTTAATATTTTCTCACCTCACTGTAACAATGGAACTATATTTACCGAGAATAAGAGGAAAAATTCCAAGGTTCAATCGATGTATCGTGGGGCAGGTGATTATATTTTACTTCATCAGATTATAAGCGCAGTTTATCAGCTGCAAGAAAGTAAACTCTATCTTTTTAATACGTGAGCTAAAGGATTAAGATATAGGAGAAAAACACTGATAAGTTAGTTTGTCACCGCATTATATTAGTGGGTCCTTATTTTTGTAGGCAGAAGCCAACTGAATAAAATATTTTTGTACCGTAGCTAAGCGATAATGTCAAAACTGTAGCTAGGACCCTTTTTCAAACCTCAACAAAGGAAGATTAATCCTCACGATTACGTAGAATGGACTTCTTAACATAAACGTCTTAGACTGCATTCAGCACGAATTCACAACCTTCCCAATTTTACTATGATGAAAATGCAAGAACCTGCCTTTTTCGCAAGTATTTCAGATAGAGAAAAAGTTTACAAGAAAGTATTGTTACACGTGTATGCAAAGTTAATCATTTATTTACTTTTTCATTATTCTATTTTTTTAAAATTCAACTGTAAAAATATATTTTAGTATATGAATATAACTACTTAAATAAAATAAAGAAGTAATTTGAAATATTATTTCTGAATTATTCTATTATTTACTTTTTTCATTTTTTTTTCAAATTAGATGCTTTTTGTTTTCATTAAAATCTAAGAGTCAAACCAACAAATATATTTTTGTACTAATTATTATAATATTCTCTTTAATAATCTTAATAAAAAATTTGTGTGATTTTTTTACGATTTAAATCACAGTATATTTTTAATTTTCAAAAATAAAATTAAAAAAGATTATTATAGACTTCTCTCCTAGAAAATATATACATATTTATAAGAACCAAAAGCCAAAATAGTTAAATTTCTTTTATCTATTTGTTTGCATACAAGATTTTCTAAATTATGAAAACAATAAATTTGAAAATTAAAACTGTTTATAAATATTTAACTAAAAATTATAATAAAAAATTAATCAATAGACTTTAAAGTAATATTTGTTATTGCTTTAAAAAAACTATTGATTAATTAAAAATAATTGTAATTAAATATTTGAGCCGTGATTAACTTATTTGTTGAAATATCTATTATTCACGCTACGAAATTTTTGTTATATTATTAAAGATATAAAAACTTAATATTATACCAATAAAAATCCATTAAAACCATTGAGTAACTAACTATCTAAAATTTTCACCATCCAAAAAATAATAAACAAAGAAAAAAATATCAGCAGAAAATGCCTATATTAAACACACTACGTGCAGCAGCGTATAAGAAACGTGTACAAACATGTTCCATTGTTGTAGCATCTTATGTCCCCAGGGGTCTTGTAGCGTAACTAATGGGGAAGATCCCTCCTGTTTTTGTAAGTCATCCGGTCCAAAGAGTTTTAAAAGGATAGAGGCAGCTTTATCTTTCTTGTCAGAAATTTTCAAAATTATTTTTATCTAATTTTTTTTAAACATCATAATTTTAAATAAAAACAATTAAATAAAGAATAATGGAAAATTATATATATATATATATATATATATATATATATATATATATATATATATATATATATATATAATTTTCCAAAACTTAAAATGTGTGTATGTGTGTATATATATATATATATATATATATATATATATATATATATATATATATATATATATATATATATATATATATATATATATATATATATATATATATATATATATATATATATACACACACACACACACACACATTTTAAGTATTTTTAACATGTTTATTTGATTTCTTCAGATAGTAATTTTAATTAATATTAACCTTTAAGTAATAAAGTGAATTTGAAATATTTTAAGCTGAATTCTGTATTAAAAATGAAAAGGAAACTGTCATTTTATAATGTATGAAATATAATTATTTGTAGAAATGTTAAGGAGAGAGACTTTTGATGAAATTTTACTATTAAGTTATAAATGGGTTTTTCTAGAAAGTGAGTTATTAATTTAAGAAATATCTAGATTTATGAAAATTGGCCTACAGAAAATATATAAACTCTCAGTTTAAAATTAAACATTTTAATATACATTGATAACTAGTTTAAAATTATTAAAATTAAACACCAGCACAAGATTCTTATAAATCTTTTAATTTTTTTCCACTAAGTATTTTCTTATAAATTATAAAAATAAAATTTCATTCACTGAAATTTTAGTTAATTTCTCTCTGAGCAAATAAATACATTACGATTTCTCATGGAATAAAATGAGTGCTTTAAGATTTTCTTCGTATTAAGTCTATATTTTTATAGCAGTATTTGGTATTTTATTTTAATGAAAGAAACTTACATTAAAAATTATTAACACAAAGTGAAATAAATTCAATGCACAAGCATAAGAAAAAAACTATGGAATTAAACAAAATAAAGGGATATTTTACTTCAAATATATAGTTTATTAATGAAACATTATTAGTTATTCTTAGAATAACCTTCCTAAATTATTTTGTATTACATCTAATATAATTATAAAAATATTTTTAGTATTTTATTAAAATACAATGTTTCTTTGGAAGCTCCTTTATTGCTGAAAATACACATAAAGTCACTTTTAATGTACCTTATAAAAATATGTAACATCATGTGACTTTCCCGATAGCCAAAATAAACTTTCTTTATGATGATGACTCAATGCTTTGCACTTTTGAGGTGCGAAAACATTGTATACATCCCTCACTAAAGCCCGAAATCGCTTTTAAACAGCTGTTCCATCCAATTTAATCGAGGAGCAGATGTTAACGAAATCTCTCCAAACTGAACAAACGAAATTTGAATTGTTCGCCAATTCAGCGATGAAGCAGAGCAGATGGTTTGGGTTTTTCTCCTCTAGCAACCCTGGAGCAGCTGCCGGCTGCAATAGTGGATGAAAATCTCGAAAGCGGCACATACGATTCAGCCGTTCTCGAATCAAGGTGTGCTCGAGAAGGAAGAAAACATAAAAGAAGTCGTGTGTTTGTGCACTTCTAAAAAATAAGAATAGTGCTCTCGGTGCGGAAATAAAAGACCGGGAATTTTGAATTTTTTTTTCTTCCCCGTTTTATATTCGGGAATTTTTGTGATTTGTTTCCTGTGTTATTCTGATGAGTGGAATATTACAATCCCGTTTTTCTCTTCTTTGAAGGAATCGGTAAGTTTGAACTCTTTTATTTTAAACATTTAATTTTGCTTCTGAAAATTATATTGAAGATCAGCTATGTCAATATTGAAAGCGACATTATAAAACTATTTATACTAAATACATTAAAATGAAAATTAAATCTTGCGTATGAAATGTGTCGATTTCTGAATTATTCGCTGGTTATGAGTATGAAACAAATATTACGAGATTGTAGAGGAATAACGTATAAGGGAGAATAATGTGTGTTTGTGCTTTTAAATCTGAAATATTTGATATTTACTTCATGTTTGCGTGTGTGTGTGTATGTATATATATATATATATATATATATATATATATATATATATATATATATATATGTATATATATATATATATATATATATATATATAACAAAAGAAAGTAATATTAATAATTATTGAACATAAATGCATAAATTATTTTTAAACTATACAAAATATTAATATATTTATTATCAGGTAATTTCAAATAAGTTACTCTTATAATTTTGATGCGAAGCATGAAACTACGTAAAACTCACTAACTAAATTGTAGAAAAACCATTTTCTACAATTTAATTAGTGAGATTTACATACTTACAAAATAACATACAAAAATTAAATTACATACAAAAATTAAATGGTTACATACAAAAATTAAATTTACTTTTGATTAAAAATTAAATATAAAACTATAAAAAAGGAACTATAAAGAGTTTAAGTGGAAGAAGTTTTTTTTCCGGTATATAAAAAATTATTTTTTGCTTATAAAAGCATGTAAATTGTGTTTACATAATTTTTTCTCAATGTTAATAAGACATTAAATACCAAAAGTTTTCTTTTCTTTTTAATGAGAAAATGACAATAAAAATTTTCGCTCTATGTAAACTGATATTTTTTGCTGTATTTTCCAAAAGTAAAAAAACTTTAAATGTGTTTATTGCCTTGAATAAAATAACAGCCACATATTTTGTCGTTAAATCATGTACTTTTTTTTAAACCAATTTTTAGAAGCAAAGTAATGAATATAATAGATTATGAAAATAATTATCTTGGTTCAAATATTTATGTTACTTTTAATAAATTATAAAAAGAATTACCTTCCAAATATGTCCAAATATTTTATGATTTTTTAGTGATTTTATTTTTTAAAATTTTTATGTTATTTTTATTGAAAGTTGATAATTATTGAAATTTTTTTGATAATTATTGAACATAACTTTGCTAAAATTCACAGAATTTTTTAACAATTGTTTAGTAAAGAAAACTTTTTTCTGAATTTAATTTTTAGTTGACTAAATTTACGTGAGCAAATAAATCCTTTATCAAGGCGTAAGGAATTTTTGTTTCTTAAAATCGTACAAAAATATGCTTAAGCAGTACTCCGTTTTTTGTTCATTTTGAACATTTAACATTTATATTTCAGTAAATAAACTTTTCTTTAAATATTTTTTCTTGTAAAATTTTATAATCAGATTTAGTGTATCATAATTTAATGAAATCTTGTGTTTTAGAGGAATAAAATTTTTTTGCTAAGAAAATTTCTTTTAAAAAATCTAATACAATCTAATCTAAAATTACAAATCTGAAATAAGAATTCTAAAAATATTTCCAGATCTTTTTAATCAAGATCTTTTATTGACTTATCTTGCAAGAATGAATAGAATAAAATTTAGATGAACTTTTATAAATTAAAAAAACACCAAAGAATTATATAAACTAGTTTTAGAAAATTCCCGAATGAAAATTGTTTATATAAAGTAGTTTTTTTCTAAGAAATATTGTTAATGAAATATAAATAGAATTTTGAATAGAAATTAAATTGTACATACTTTTTTCAATGAATATTGCAATTTTAAGAGAAAATTTCTGCAATTTTATTGGAATTCATTCCTATATCTTTTGGTAAACAATAGAGGCAAGCAAATTTTTAAAATATTACTCTTAAACTCACTGATTTATGTTTAAATTAAATGATATTCAAGGTTTAATTCAGTAGGATTTTTTAAAATTTACATTCTATTGTTTTTATTAGAAATTTTTTAAAAATAAACAACAAAAGTTAAAGATATATATTATTTTATTCATTTTAATATTAAATTATGCTTTCAAAGGATTATTATTATTTTGTTAATTTTTAAAGTTACTCCTAATCATAATTTTTATTAGATATATTTAAATTAAAAATATTTATTTAAAAGCATAAGAAAAATTGATTTTTTACCCTGATATTTCAAAAAGTTTGTAATATCTCAAAATTACAAAAAAATGAATAAATAATTCAGAGAAGAAATTATTTTATTAAAAGTGTGTCTTCTTTTAAAAGCAAATTACATCACTCATAACTTCTAATTCAAAAGAGAAAAGCAACTTCAAATATAACGTTGATTCTATATTTTAATCTTTTGAATAGTAGAAAACCAAATTTCAGCTGGAATTACAATTTTAGAATCAAATTTTAATCTCTGTCAAGTATATTGAATTTCTACTGGAACATAGATAATAAATTTACATTTAATTCGCATTTCTACGTGTTCTACAAGTGGGAGACAGTTTCATGCTATAAGATTAAAAAAAATTTAATCTGTTCTTTTGTGGAAGTTATAATCTATCGTGTGCTCTTCATATGTCAGAACAATTTCCGGGTTTTTTTTGTTATAAAATGTTAAAAGTAATATTAATATAATGTTCTATTGAGACTAATAACTTAATAAAAAAAAAAGAATAACGTTTTTAAATAAAGCGGGACTGAGGATGGCGTTACGGTTGAGTTGTCGCCAATTTCGTTTCCGTTTTGAAAAGAGAATTCCCCAACGACAATGCAAAATTGAATTTATCTGAGGAATAAAATATCAATAGACGATACGTTTCAAATTATTCTCTTTGTTGCTAATATATGATATATAATTCATTGCCATTAACTTCAAAGAAATAATATTATATTTTTGGTATTATTACTTTCTATGAATCCTGTATAATTAATAATCTGCGTTAAAAAAATTAAAATGTAAAATTGTTGCTCTGATAAATTTGTAATTTATCAACTAAAGATTTTGAGTAGAATCTTTCAATGCTTTAAATTCAAGTAGATTTTTTAAAATTTATTTATTTAACTCTTAGTATACTATAAAGTATTTATTTTTTTTCAATGTCTTTTTTACCAAGGATTAAAATGTAATTCGTTGTTAGTAAAATCGCTTTATTAATCTTAAATATGAAGTGAATTTTCATCTTTAATAGCTTATGTGACAAACAAAATATTGAATTTTGAAACATTAGGTTATTAAAAAGTATTTAATATTATTAAGTTGTTGTATTCAGAATATGTAATACATTTTTTGCAGATTTGTTATAAATATTTAAACTTAATTAACTTGTTTTCAACATATCTGCTCTCAAAATATGCAATTCATTTGTCATAGAAATGTAAAAGTAAAATTTATCGAAATTTATCTTTTATAACGATATTAGTTATGATCCAGATCAAATTGATAAGAATGAAAATTTTCTATCATAGTAAAATTTTACGGTAAATTGTTAAATGGAAAAAATATCCTCTTTTTTAAATCGATGTATGTTTTCTTTATACTTTTTCTAATTCTATTATAATGATTGCAATAACTAACTATTTTAACTTTTATCTTTAAACTCATTTCTTTCATAGTATTTTAAAATTAAATACTTAATTCGCGGGAAAAAATAATTTCAATTTAAATCACATCAAATATCTTAAAGAATATTTGAAGTGATTTAAATATAAATGATTTTTTGAATTCCTGACTGAAGTTATGAATTATATATAAAAGAGTTTATATAAAATAATTACAGTTAAAGATATGATTAACGAAATATTTTTTATTTTCATATAATTCAGGAAAAAAGAGCAACACGTAATCGTAATAAACTAATTCTAAAAATTCAAAACAAAATAAAATTTCTTGAAATATGTAACAGCCTCTCATATTTCAAAATATTGTGAAATGTCAACAGCTTAAACTGCATAATTCAAAGAGAGTTCATTTTCCACATCATATTTTTTTGACCAACATGTGGGCTTAGTACGAAAAAAAAGATTTTCCATCCGGTTTGCGGTTTGCTAGGGATGAAACATCTTCATTGCTGTCCAAGGAAGGAACAAAAAAAATAAAAGCAGAGATGTCTGTGAATATTATTCTGTGCGATAAGGTTGATGGGTCGAGCTGGTTTCCAATGCAAAAAACTAGTAATGTTGCCACAAAAAAAAGAAAAAAAGAAGAAAAATAGCACCACTCTATATTGTTTGCACGAAGAGAAATACTTTTCTGGGAATGAAAACGATTCCATAAAAACAGTTTTATGGAGTTTTTATTCTATCCCCGGTAGGTTACTGTGAACTTTTCGGAAATAATCGACCCGAGCCTAAGAATCGTTTGCGTTTTAGGTCAGCTGTCTATCATTCCCTCCGTCCCAGAAAACACTCGATTTTGTTCTTTGTTCCCGTGAAACCGAACGATAAAATATTGGAAAATACAAATTTAATGAAATTTTCTAAACTTTATCATGTTACATATTATTTGTAAAAATAAGTTAAATTAGAATACGAATGTAATTTTTTAATGGAAGAAAATTATTGGTCCTTTCAACAATGAATGAAAATCCTGTTATTGAAAATATAAATGTTTTTCTTAAATAATAGAATCAAATTATTTTGTCCGAAATTTCTTTTTCAAAAGAAAATTTTTTTCTAATTGAAAAAAAAGTGAAAAAATGATATTGCTTTACGTGAATTCATTTTTATTTGATTTATTAATATTATTTTATTGAATTTCCTTCATAATTTCAACAAAAATTTTATTTTAACTATATAATTTTAACTTTATTTGGAAAATATTTTTGTAAATGATTAAACACTTGTATTAATTGTTAAAATCAATTCAATGATCAATGAAATTTTCTAATAAATGTTAAATCTATTTAACAGTAATTGTTATTGAATTGAATTGTAATAAATACAGTAATTGTAATGAAAATTCCTTCTTTATTACAGTTTAGACATATTTATTCTTAAATAATAAGTTTACATTTATTACCGATTAATATATTTCTTCAATTATTCAGAGAATTTGATGTTTGCAATGTGTACTGGAGAACAATTTTAGTCAACAATTTATTTAAGTTTTGTTAAAAATTATTTATAAAATTATCTTTTTTAGTAGAATATATTTTATAATTTCCCCTTGGAATATATGTGATAAATATAATTGACATTCGACGCCAATACATCGTTGTATTTTTTTATCTGCTAGAAAAAAGCTTTTCTAAAATTGTTTAAATGTTACACATAATTCTTACGTAATTTTTACGCACATTGTTCACACACACAATCAAACTTAAAAAGCAAAAAATTACCTAATAATAAATGCCAAAGGAATACTGAATAGTTAATTAAATAAAATAAATATTTAAATTTGACTATTTTATGCCTTTCATCTAAAATAACTAAGGTAAGCATATGTAACTTTAAA
Organism: Latrodectus hesperus; assembly: GCA_037975125.1. Taxonomy (NCBI): domain Eukaryota; kingdom Metazoa; phylum Arthropoda; class Arachnida; order Araneae; family Theridiidae; genus Latrodectus; species Latrodectus hesperus. The sequence continues at coordinate 25,763,313 of CM075850.1, read as the reverse complement.
TTAAAGTTATATAGTAAAAATTTTCAACAATAATAAATATTATAATTAATTTGAAAATCTTAATGAAAATTTTTAATTGTTTCATTTGTTAATTATGCTTTCATTACATTAATAAATGAGGCACACAAACTCCATGAAATTAAATGTGTTTCTCTACTTTCCAACGTTCCATGAGACTTATAAGTATGCACATTACTCTTCAGACAATAACTCTTGAAAATATCAAATTTCTATAACATATGCCATGAAATCATGTTATATGACTCTTTTCAGAAGCCATAAATTGTTTAGAGGTGGCAAAGGAAAATCAATAGAACAAGAGATAATTTGAAACCATGTAAACTAGGCTTTCAAGTTATTCTAATAAACCGGAAATCTTGAACGACTCATACTTAAATAATTTGAGAGTTATTAATGTAGAAATTCCGAGGAATTTGCTTATGAATTCCTCGGAAATCGGCAACAATAGAATAGCAAATTAATTTGGTAATTCTATTGTTGCCGATTTTACTTCAAGATGAAAAAGTAAAGATTTTGTAAGATCGTAGTTATAAATAGAGCAATAAATCAATAAAAATTAACGAAGTAACATAAGATGTATAATGAATAAAGGTAGTTTTAATTCATGGGAATTTGATCGTATCAGTTAAGTTAAAATAGAAAATTACAGTTTTTAGCGAATTCTCTAGGAATTTCAATTGTAGGTAAGGAAACTTTTGTTTTTAATTGGTGAAATCTGTTGTGAGGCATTCGAATATCATCTGCATTCTACTATTTCGGAAAAAAAATTTTTTTAAACACAGTTCACAGTAGAAGAAAACTTTAAAAATTCCAAGCGCATACCTGATGTATATAGAGAAAAAAAATGAATCACCCATTTCTATAATCGAACCTGGGACCTTCCATTCGGAAGAGATCACGGCAAGACCTTTCTTCAAATTTTTATTCCTTGTAGTAAATAGCCTTATAGCTGAAGGCCATTTTAAGAGTCCTTTATATTCATCGCGTGTTATTGTCTTCTTTTGATTATTTTGGACCGATAATGGAACAGACTCATGTGTTGCAAGGGAGGAAACTGGGAAAACTTCTAATACATACTCCGAAAACCTGAGACATTTCCCTACGGAAAGAGCTATTTTATTTGCTTAGCTACATTGAGGCTTATTTTCTTTTTGAAATTTGATATCACGTTATAGAAAGCTTAACGTGACGCCTTTTATTGTCCACCACGTAACTTGCCTTTCAGGTTGTCTTTCTTTAGATAATCGACCCTATTCACTTGTCGCAATAGAAGATACATGAAAAAATTTCTCACACGCCATGACAGACGTGATTACTAAAACCAGACGTGAAATATTCACCTCACCTTGTTCTACTGCGGCTGGAATCGAACTTGGGATCTTTCGTATTGAAAACAGCTGTCGAATTACTTGGGTCGCAGCTACCCTGCTCCTTTGGATTTTGATCACCAAACAGTGGATATCCGAATGTCTTAAGGTTGTTGTACGGCATTTTAATAATGACATCGCAAATTGTCTTTTGGGAGGTCGTTTCGTAGATAGTGTGTCGTATTCGTGTTCTCAAGGGAGCAATCCGGGAAAATTCTCAAGCACGCGCCCGACAGATATGTATTCAGAAAATAGGGATCTTCGATATCACGCTGTGGACTGCCCAATAGATTGTGGCTGTTGTAAGCTCAATTTAACCTCCACCGCATAAATTCCATTCCGACATTTTCTTTTCTTAGACAGTGGGTCATATTCGCATGTCGCAAGGGTGGAAACCCGGAAAAACTCTCAAGCACCACCCGAACAAATGCGATTACAGAAGGCAGAAACTCAATATCATCTTCCTTGGATCAACAGTGAACTGAGGAACTTTAACTCTGAATAGCGCTGTCCGTAATACCATCTAAACATGGTGAGTATTTTCTCTTTGAGTTTGTAAAAATAACAAGATTTATTTGAGGTTAACAAATTTTTCGAATCATTCGTATAATAAATAAATGAAAAAAGTTTTTATACGACGCTTATTATATGTATACGTTTTTTTACGTTTTTCACATTTATGTAGACGACGTTTTAGAAGATTTTCTATTGTTTTCTTAAGATAAAGGGGCGTGGTGTTACCATTTTAAAAAGGTGTTTTTTTTTTCTTATCAGAAAGGCAACAGGTGTGATAAATGCCCGTTGAATACTGTATAGGAAAAGGATGTGGACAGGACTGTACCCAATTTGATGTAAAATTTCTTCATTGGATCAGTAAATCAGTATTCCAAATTAGTTTTCTATATTTAGTGGGTGAAGTTTACTAAAATAAAGAAGAGATTGAAATGAGCAACTTAACATACAAATATTGAAATATGTTATTTCTACAAAGCGGAATATTCTAATTTACATCATTTTCATGCTATTCTTTCAATATTTTCTATCATAAACTATAATTTTTGTGGATTCCCGAAAATGTTTTCGTAAAGTGTCAATTAATTTTAATAAATATGATTTTCTTCACAGATGCTACTCCAAAACATAAAAATGCGGTACTAATTTACAATAAATTTTGATAATTTGTGCTATTTATAATATTCAAAAATATTTCCCAAAATTTCAGTCATACATATTTTTATTTCTCGTTTAAGAATTTTCCTTAAAAATTTAAAAACTTTTTCCTTACATTTTCATATTTAGCGTTTGAGTATGTTAAAAGTTTCTAATACTTTTATTTTAATTATTTTAGTATATTAAAATTTTTTTCATTAAGTATTTAACCTCTCACACACAGACATTATTGATTTGAATTAAAATGAAACTGCTTTGATACGAATCGATTTTTTTTTCTTCCATGAAAACGGGAAATAATGACTAGATTAATAACAAATGAAATCATCAAATGGAACATAAAAGAAATACGATCATATATAAAAGACCAATTAACTTGTAAACCTGATCGTTAAGATGTTCAAGTAATTTTTTTTAATTAAAGATTCAATATACGCTTTCAAAAATATTATCTATCTCATGTAATCAGTAAAATGGTAGTAAATATGCGTCTCTCCTCAAAATTAAATAAAAGGAAAATTATCTGAAACCGATATTGGCAAAGTAACAAAAAAAGGTCAACTCTGAAATGAAAACGATTATAAAAAAACAGTATCGATTGTTTTAATCAATTAATTTGGAGTCCGCTTTTCACTCTATGGATATTGCAGAAACGCTGACTAACTTTTGAAGGAAAGCTGAATTAATTAGACGCTTAAGCTTGGGATTCAATGTTGATGAAAGTGTATTGAGTAAAAGTGTTTTCGTCGGGAGAAAAAAATTAACCTACTTTCTTGGCAAACGATACAATAAAGGCAGGATTTGGAAACAGTAGCTCAATAAAAAATGCTTCACTTTTACTTTGACTTTATCATCATAATCATCGTCATCGCTCTGCTCTCTTTCGACATCGTTTCAAAAACTTTGAGTGCTCTCTGTTTTTTTCTTCTTATTTAGCCTAGATACACAAGAGAGAATTAATTTTTTCACTTATATCTTCTATTAAACTAGGAAATATAACATTTAGATATTATTTAATATCTTTTCCTGGTTCATGGTTTGATTAAAAAAATAAATAAAAAAAATCACACTTACTGTTTGTTGATTTTTCTTAATGTATTTATTGATATTAAGTGCTTGATTATGTGTTATGAATATATTTCTCTTCTCAAATTAATCTTTATGATTAATATTTTGAGATGAAAATTCCATAAACTCCTTATGAAAGGTTATTGAGTAATTGAAATAGATAATAATAATAATAGAATTAAAGGTTTCTAAATGTGATAGATTATCACAAAGTTCTGTTTTATGCAAATTTTTTGTTATTTTCCTACATAAAATTTAAAATCATCGAAAATATACATATTGCTTTGTAATTTGATTAAAATCCTAATTTTAGTAGGTCCAATGGTTTTTGGAATCAAAAAAATATTGATAACATTTGCCGCATAAATGTATCATTTTGCCATTAATATATTTTACGATGTTATGTAATTCATATGAAACACTTTTTCTTAAGAACCAACCAAAATGCAAATGGATTAAACTTAAAATACAATAAAAAATTTTTATTTTAGTTGGAGAGTTTATTTCTTGAATTTTAATAGTATCATATCGAATCGCGGGAAAAATAAAGTATACTGCAGTAGTGTTTAAATGAAAAACGTTGAAGTTCGTTAACGAAATATAATGGATGTTTGCTTTTGATTACAAATAAACATAATTTATAAATTATAAATTACAACAACTGATAATTATATAAATTATATAGTATTAAAATTATAATGTACGCAATTTATAATAATGCGTGCATTTTAATATTTTGAAAATTTGAATTTTTAACTTTGAAATTGTATGAATTTGTATTGTGAAATTTTGAATTTTTATTGCAGTTATTAAAAAAGTAGCATAAATACACTAAAAATAAAAGAAATTTAATTTAAATCAATTGTGCGAAAGTAATTATACTTCTTAAGAAACTATATATATCCAATGAAACATAAATAGAACATCTGAATTTCTTTCGGAAAAATTAAAAAAAAATTCTTTCTGATTAAAAAAGCCGTATTTGCAGTATTGTTTTACTAATATTCTTATTTTTTATTTTAGTATTTGTATGTTTAATGCACCTCCTGTTTAGTAACCCCCCCCATCGAATTTGAAGACGAGGGATATTTATTTAGTAATTGATATTCCAATGCAGTTGAAAAAACAATTAAATTTTACTAGTTTGAAATTCCAAGAGTTCCCATCGAGAATAATATTAACAGTTCAGTTAAGAAAAATTCCGTTTTCTTTTCACATGCACAATTCAGGTATTATTTAGCGAATGCGTGCACACTGTCCATACGCATAAAATGGTGTCTTAGTCATTCTTAACATATACTCAAAAATCAGTAGTTATCAGAAGAAATCTCATAATTTAATAAAAATTTTTAAATTAAATTTGAAAAATGTCTATTAGAACACACACTTTAATTTAACACAAAATTATAATAATTCTCATTTCTATTGAGAGTGCTCAACTAAAATATTACAACTGTTTCACACAGGAAAACATTTGAACTTTAACTACTGCGATCAAAATATTTTCCCTTTTTGAAAATGCTACAGTAAAATTCTGACTATTCGCTATAACAGCGCAGATATAATTTTGCTTAGTATATTTTAAAGTGATTTTAACATTATTCACTTTTGATATTTTATTTTAATCTTTTTAAAATTTCATTTCTTTATAAAAATAAATATTTTTTTGGTTATAGAAAAAAAATGGATTCTATACGAAGTTTAAATATAAATTTAAAACAATATTGCAAATTCTAAAATGTCGTGTTTTTAAATAATATTAATAACGAGTTGGTGGATAATTTTAAGACTTCTAATTATACAGTAACTTCTAATTATATAAGACTTCTAATTATACAGTAATAGCTGTAAATTCAAAACTGAGCCAAATGATTAAAGAGTTCAATTCCTCCAAAAAATTTAACCACTTGTTGATTTTTAGTCCAGTTCAGTATGAATAAGTGGCTAATTATCACTCAGCTTAACATCATGAGCTAAGTGATATGACCAGTTGGAATCTTCTTTTTCTAGTTTCCGTTATATACATTAAGTCGCGAACTAGTTAACATTCAAATGCTTCATCAGTATCTGGTTATATCGAAAAATATCAATTAAGATCAATTTTCTATCAATCAATCAATTTACTGCTGGTTCAAGTCAAGAGTAGTTTAAGTGAAAAATTATGGGTTCGACCCCAACTACTGTTGAACAACAGGTGATTATTACTACACCTGCACGTCTATTAGGGTAAGTTCTTTGGAGATTTTGTGATTTTCTACCTAGTGAATATGGCTTATTATTTATGAAAAGATTTCCTGGAAAACAGTTTACGTTAGGCATTAAAATGCTTCTGACAAGAGGCTGTCCATAACGTGGTATAAAGGGAATCAACCATTAGGTGATCAACTTTCAGAATTTTCTCTGTTTCCTGTACTGCTTGACTTTGTTGTCCTTAAATTATCGCATTAATTTTGCATTTGTTGTAGATTAAGAAAAGGATGGGTATCTGTTGTTAAATATTGTATTTTACTTTACAAATTTAATTAATTGTGCTGATTTGTGATGAAAAATTATTTTTTAACTATTTATTACGATAAATGAATGAAATTATGCACCATATATTTATTTAAAATTATAATATTTATATACATATTTCGTACTTTAGCCTTTAATACTCTCGTAGAAAAAAAGTCGTTTCATTCATATTTAGTTCTTAGTTTTTTTTTCCAACGGCGGGCACACTAGGGTGACGAACCCTATGCCACAACAAAGCCAGAAACTGCTACTCATTTGTCGTAACCCAGCGGGCACCTGTGAACCAAGTCACGGAAGCGAGTAGCGTTGCCCGCGCCATACCACCACAAACCCGTTTATAGGGTGGGCCACATTCATACAGCATCACAGAAGAAAAAGGACAGAGAAACACACAAAGAAATATCCATGCCCGAACCGAGATTCGAACCCGTGACCAACAGCTCAGGAGTCAGGAACGCTAAACACTCAACCATCGGTCGGCATAATTCTTAGTAGAATATTGAGTTTAAATTTTAAAGTGATAGAGATAGATAGATTGAGAGAGAGAGAGAGAGAGAAAGAAGCTAAATGAAAGAAAAAATATATCTTCATTTCAAGGAAGTGAAATAAAATGAGTGAAATTTTCTGTAAACGCGCGTTTTTAATATTTTTTAAACGAAATAGCTCTTATACAAAATTGAACAAAATTATATGCAAAAGCCATTCACAACTTAAGAAATTTTAATTCCCTTTTGTTCAAATCTTATTTTTGCTGTAAGAAAAAAAAATTGAAAATTGAGTTCATTTTAATCTTAGAGAAGAATTAAATGGGGGGAAAATCAGTTTTCCTATGCTTTTAACCATGAGCCATAAAAAATAGTTTTTCTTTATAATTATTTTGCGAATTCTGCTAAACGTCTTTTATTTTAATTTGTTGTCTCTGTTTTATTCAAGTTAAAATTTCTTTCCCAACATTTTCAAATGACCTTAAAAAAATAGAAAACTGGTTTCATATTCTTGTTGGTAGTTTTTGCTAAAATAATAACGCATTTTGTTACAATTTTTCAGTTTGTTGGACAGAAGCAATAAGAAGCTTAAAGAATGATTTCTCAGTTACAATATTTCTGAAAAATAACAAAATATATAATGGAGTATTTTTACTTCGTATTATTCATTTTTACAAAATATATCCATTATTAAAATCTTGTTATCGGAAAATACTCATGAATGTTATTAATGTGATTTATTAGTTAAAATCTGTTAACAATTCTTTGAATTATTTCGAATTTTTTTATAGAAGCCATTTTAATTAATGTATTTTATAGTTTATTAAAAATTCTATTTTACCTAAATTTTTTTTTATATTTTATTCGTAGATGATTCACTGCTTCTATATAAATTTAACTTTAAAGAAAATGATCCGGTAAAAAAAAATAAATTACTTTTAATAATGATAAATTTATTTCATTATTATTGTAAAAATTATTTTAGAACCAGTGAAAGATACGTTGATATCAGGTTGAACAATAAAAGCTAATTATTGCGCTTCTTGTAGGGCGCCTATCGGTGTGGATATCTTAAATGTTTTCGAGGTTTCCTCCTTGGTAATATACCTTATTATCTGTGAAATATCTCGTTGCAAACAAAACAAAAATAACTTACCTTAAGGAATCCTCTTGGCAGGATTGGATAACGGTTCTGGGTTTGATACCAGGTTTTATACATTGCTGTGTATATTCATGGGTTGCAAAGGAGAAAACTGAGAAAACTCCCTACCACCGAGAGGCTAATACATACTTGTTTAGATTTTTTCTTATTATTTGTAATGTTTTGCTAGTCTAAATTAAATTTCTATCGTGGTGGCTGGGTTAGAGAGCTCGGGACCGTAAAATGGAAGTATCCCTCTACAGAGGTTCCATTTTTCACTACAGCGGCTTCCATCATTTTGGTGCAGCTCTTTTGAGCTGGGTACAGGGAAGCTCGCTGCCATAAACTGAACCCAACAGATGTGCATGTAGTAGATATCGATCTCCCGTTGTTCTACAGTAGCTGGAATCGAATCCGGGACCTCTCTTCTGAAGAGCACTGTTTTACCACTAGACCACGATGAGTCTAAGAGATGGTTGCTGCGCTTCTGCTTTCTGTATGCATGACGGTCACAGTTGGAGCTTTTGAATTTTCCCGGTTCTTCCCTTTCGACACGTTAATGCGACCCATTATTTTTAAGAATGTCTTCCGATAAAGCAATTTACGCAATGGACATTGGAAATGTCTTAAATAGCCTTAGGCTGTTTCATTATGCATTAGTGGTGTTGAAATGTGGCTTACAATATATATCATGGAATTTAAAAAGTGGAAATTTTAGAAGAAGAAAAAAAGCACCCAAGAACGCATGGTGGATGCTTATAAAAGCCTTACAGTAGCTTTTAAGAGAGAGCTATTGCGTGGCTTCAAACACAGAGGCTCGCCATTGTTTTTTATATACATACATAAACATGTAAATCTGTGTATAATTTATTTGAAGTTTGTTATGAAATATGAGATTCTCCTACATTTATCTGCTATTATATAAGTAGTTATAATATGACCTTCATAAATATACTATTCTTAAAGGGAATAAAATATAATGCCACCCACCCTGTCTAGTGGTCGGAGTGCCTGACTGTGGAGAGCGAGGTCCTGAGTTCGAATCCCAGTTCGGACATGGATGTACTTTCTCTCTATCTATCCTGTCTTTGTCCTTTCCTTGTGGGAATGGGTTGTGAATGATTGCCTACCCTATAAACGGGTACCTATGGATATGTGTACTGAGGAACTCGGACTTCATACCAAAATATGGTTCAGTTGGGAATGTGGAGCAGCGCACCCCATGATGCCAGCCTAGCTGGCACAAAGCAACAACAACAACTAAAGTATAATTCATTAATATTATATCCATATAGTTACGATAGTCATTAATAATATTTTAGTTTATAAAAAAATAAATTTCACTTTTACACTTCAAATAACAATCAATGATTTTCAACTATTTGAGTGGATAAAATATTTCCATATGCATTACTTGATGAAAAAAATAATTGTATCAGAGTTTTCTAATCTAGTCTATATATACTCATTGAAAACTTTCATTTGCAAAATACAATGGGGGAAGAATAATTTAGAAAGTATTGATTAATAAAATCAGCACAGTGCAGTTTTAAAAGTTGCTTAAGATATTATGCGTGTGCGTAGCAATAATTTAATACCACATATGGAGAAAAACATTCACAGTTTAAAAAAATGGAGTCATTCTCTCATCTTAAAACGCAACTTTAATTAATTAAGTCTGAATATAAATTAGGATTCAAAAAGACGAAATAATCAATATGTGATATTTGTATCTAAAAATTATATTTCAATATATTAAAAATGTTTATTCCTATACAACAGTGATTTTTTTTCAAAAAAGAATTCATAGTTAGTTATAACATAATAAAAAAGAATTAATCTATAAGAAATGTGGGTATTTATTTGTGTGTGTGTGTTCCAAAATATATACATACATATATGTATGTATGTATATATATGTTGCTCAAACGTAATGCATTTCGATTTAAAACTTTTTGGATATGGAAAATATTTTAATTTTATATTGGGTGATAAAATTGTTTCCATAAGAATTTCATTTTTTTAATAAATTTAAATATTCTTTATAATAGTGTTCTAATCAGTGACAGGAGACAAAATTGAAAAATATAAAAGAAGTTGTAGAAATTTTAGAAGTTTCCTTTTTTTTTCTTTGAAAAAATGCTACGAATGCCGTTTTGCACTTTCGAAGTATTCATTTTATAGGAATCTGCGAATAAAATTGCGAAAAAAAGGAGGAATGGAATAAGTTTCCTTTTTTTTATTTGCTATGTCAATATTGAATTTTTTTTATTTTCTAACTTTTCAAATATCACCGTACTTTTATCGCTTTGTAGTAGTGACTTTTGGAACATTAAATATATTTATACGAACTATAAAATTCCACGTGGAAAAACCGTAAAGCATATTGAATTTAAAATATTTCAGGAGTATATTTTATGCAAATGGAAATAGTGAAAGGGATAAATTTTTTTAATATCTATCTAACTTCCTTTTACCTATTTCCGAGGATATATTTGATTTATTAAAGTATATAAAAATTTAGAACAACTTAGAATATTAAATATATGTAGGTGTGTAAAATATGAAGAGAACCTCAAAAACGAAAATTTTAATGATTTTACACTGCCACCACGCAAAATCACAAACTTACTGTAAAAATTTCAAGTATTTTAAAGAAAAAAAAAAGCGCCGTTTATTTCATTTAAATTATTCTTTAACTTATATGAAATTAAGAATTTGTGGCTGGGTTCGGTAAAATACATGTTTTAGATAAAGAAACGATTTGTATATTATATACACATTAAGGATGAGATTTGTTAATTTAAAAAAATATATATTCCCTTTAGATTATCTTGAAAAAATTTTAATTGAGAAGAATTATATGAAATTTTTTTAGTTAAAACTTAAAATTTTTGTATGAGAGAAACTACATAAAATATTTATATTTGCTCAAAATATAGTTTGTGTAATTTTACAAATTAAAATTTCTTTAATAACAAAGTAAAAATTCATATGCAAAAATTTTAGTATAAAAGATATTAATGACAATATTGATTTTTTATGTAGAAAAGTTCGAATTAAAACTTAATTAAATTAGACGTTGCATGAATTTATGAAGTCAATGTTTCTACATGACTGATTTTTCAACTTATTAAATATCCCTAAATGGATATATGTAGTATTTTAAGAATAAAACTTTTGAATTATTTTTAGTAATATTTGCTGATCTACAAAACCTGATACCCTTTGAACTTAGGACGATAAATATATTTTATGTACATTATATTTCATTATACTATAAATACTTTTACTCTATAACGGAGAGATTTTTTGTATTGTATTTATTAAATATAAAATACGATGCATTATCAAATTGTACCTTAATTGTACTTTTTCTTTATGTATAAAATATCGAAATAAATATATTTTGGAATATATAAATATTATTTGATTGGTAATAAGTTTATTTAATATGAAAAAGATAAACATAAACAAAAGCACTTTACTTTTATAAAAGTATTATACCATTTAATATTAAACAAAATAAGAGCATATATTTGCTCAAAATAGATCTTTTTGAATAGAGAAATTATTTAAATATCAATTAAAAAATTAATGAACATTTTCTTTGTGAAAACCATTTTCATGGGGATCTCTTTTCTAAACAGCAACAACTTATATTATATCATGAGATATATTGTGATTAAAATTTGTTATTATATATTTCTCTAAAATTATTTATGCGCGGAATAAATGTTAAATGATATTTACACTATCAATAATACCATATTAGTGTTTTGCTTTACCTTGCAGTGTTTGGATTCGAATTTTGGAGGCTTGGTTTAGTTTGTTAGTCGCTCAACAGTAATTTTTATGCACAGGATTTTTAATTACACCGAGATCTACGGTTTAAAGTGGATTCCGAACTACTACAAACAACCATGCCTAATGCGGGATTCGAACCTATGAACAGTTGAACCGAAGGCAAGAGCTCGATATCTTTGAGGAGAAGCGCTATAAATTAAGAATTGCAGCAATCTTTAAAGTTGTGATTCATTTCAATGTTTTTTTTTTAATTTGGAAGCCAATTCACTATCAATAGCTCATTGAATATAAAATTTAGCAAAAAAAATTACAATTAGCGTTCGCGCGCGCACGTTTCAATACCATTTCTTTTGTATTTCAACAGTACTTATAAAAATGATGATGAAAGAAATGTAGCTTAAAGTTTTTTCGAGTATCATTTTTTCTAATGCAGTATTTGCTATAAATGCACGAACCTAAGACATATCTTTAATCAAACAGCTATTTATAGAACGAGGTAAAAAAAAATGCCAGGCATGCATTTAAATCCTATCTTTACTTTCGAATTCGGAAGAAATGATTGGTGGGAAGAGGGATTGGTCTGAGAAAATCCGGGCACTTCCATATAAAAACCCCACAGCCGTAGACATCATTATCCACGCAAAAACTGAATTTTAAGATGCGGTTTCTGTCCCCCAGGAGTACCATTGCCGCGAAGATACCCCACAACGGGAAATGCTTGCGGCCAACCCACAACCTTGGAGAAGAAATGGTGAGGGGGGGCAACAATCGGGATGGGAGGCACGAACGCACCGTTATCACCAAGCTGTCTGTGGCAACCGAACGATCCACAATTAGACTTCCTCTGGAAAAAAGAGGAGGATGAAACAGAAGCGATTCGGATGAAGTCACCGACGCTTATCTTGCTTCGTTATCTGAGAAGTGAATCACCTGCCAGCCGGCGGACAATTAAAAGTGTCGCAAGACAAGGGTGGTGAGTGTCAATACCCTGTACCGACTGCCTGTCCAGTGACTATGAGCGAGTGAGCTACGTGCTGTTGAAATGTTGTCGCTACATTCATTACTAAGAATTTAGTGATTGGCATTTCCTAGAATCTCGCTCATTGCGCAGTTGTTTGAAATTGAAAATAATTTACTTTCCTAATCTTTTTTGAACTTGCCGAAAGAGTTGCTGTTGAAATGTGGATCTTGATGTCCTCGAAAAAAAAATAAAGATTGATTTGTTAGACAATTATATCTTATGGTTCAAAAACATGGGAAATAAACGGAGCTCACTTTATAAAAAAAAATTGGCGATTTTAGAATGGGCAAAGCTTATGAAATCTATGAATCTGGTTATTTTGATGAAATCCATTATGCTGTTTTGATGAAATTTATAAACAAATGGTCTAAAATTTATGTAGATTTCAGTTCTTGCAATGCTCTTAAGCTTATATTATTTAGACATCATTTTCTTCCAAACGATTGAATAAAACTTTATATCATGGTTGATTATGAAATTTTTTGCTATGTGCTCAAAGAGGGAAATGATTATAAGACACTTAATCTGAATTCTTTCTTCAATATGTCATGTTTTTCAATAGGTTTCTCTTTCGTTAACATCCAGTGTATAATAAAATGATTTAATCATTATGCTTACGGTTAAAAATCCCTTTTTTAGTTATAGAGTTATAGTGAGATCTTTCTTTTTTTAAACTTAGGGATTTTCTCTACTATTTTACTTTATCTGAGAACCTTAAAAAATACTGCTAAACAAAGTTTTAAAAAGAAATTTACATTATTTCATTTGTGTACACGTTTATAGTCGAATGAGGAAGGCGTTTCACCATTTCAATAATCAATTAAAAATATGAAAGGAATGAAGTTTAGAGAATGTTGCTTTGATTTTATTAACTAGTAGAGATTTTACTTTGAAAATATTTAGAATGGATCAAAACGTCCTCTTTGTCACAAATCGCGAGTACTGAAGTTTATAAAAAACTTGAAATACGTTTTCTTTGAAAAAAAATATGTTACATTTTTCATTGCATTGTATTCGACAGGAAAAAAGTTTTTAGTATTGATGTGGATTAAGACTCGTGTTTATGTCAATATAATGTGAAAACAACTAATACTCTATGATGTTATAATCCTTAACTGTACTGATTTCATTCCTTATACTGAGAAAATTTTTTATCATAGAACAAAACTTCTCCATGTTCATTTTGACGACCCATAACATGCTATTTATTAATTTTTTATATGCTACCATATAAATAGGTTAGAAGCTGTATTGATATTCATTTTTGTTAAAAATACTCATCAATACATTAAGGGGAAAAAAGTAGATCTTTCTCTACATTCCCTAATAAATACGTCAAAGCTTACGAAGAAAGCTTTACAAACAGATATTTTATTTTTAGAGAATTCTGAAAAAATGATAAAATTCTTCTTCTTTCACATTAAATTTGAGATTTGTGTGACATTTTGCTGTCAGATATTTGAATGGTTATTGTTAAATTCTGAATTTCAAGGTGAAGCTTTTGAATAAGTAAACATTTCAGCTAGAAGGAAGCAGAATGAATATCTACATGTAATAGAGGTAAGAAAAAAAGTATATTTCCTGGAACACACGTACACATTCTTTTTTAATATTATTTGTTGATTCTAGTTCTCCACATATCTAGTACAAATACAGAGAGAAAGGATTTCTTTTGATGAATAATATAAAAGGACATTCATAGTGTATGTCTGAATGTAGAAGTACAAAACATTAGTTTGGACGTTAAAAGCTTCAGAGCGTATTTTGGAAAAATAAATACTGAAAATACGATAGTAAAACTATATTGAAACGTATAAAAATATGCTTGTAATATTTAAGCGCAAAGTGCTGCCATGTATTTTATATAAATAAACAGGAGACTGCAGACGATACATAGATTTCAATGCATAGTTACACGAAATAAGTACAATTAAATGCAGTTAAATCAGAAAAGAGCTGCCAGTATAATTATTCTTAACATATTTATGATAATTATTGTAGTTGCTTTGCTATGAAATCTATGCACTTTAATATATTGAACTGGTATTGGATAAATTTGTAAAGTTTGGAGTTAATAATAATACGCAAAACTTCAAATTTTAATATTGATTGCTTATGAGTATTATAGTTTAACAATTGTTAAAAAGAGTTTTCTTTTAAATTATACCACGCAATTATACAGAATTCCAACTATCAGAATCAATTGCGATCACACTCCATTAGAATTATTGGATATTTCGGAAAAAAAAAAACTTAATTTAATTAATCATTGCAAATGGGAGAAAAGACTAAGTATTTAAAAAAGAGAAACTTTTAATCCATGTTAAATGAAAATGCAAAACTTTAACTTGTTGAAATACTTATCAGTGCTGTGTATTTTAATACAGCATGTATGTACAATGCCATAAATAAAAGTCTTTGCTCGTTGAAAATCTCGGTAAAGCTGTTTCACTGCCTTAATCTGTTTTCGGGCAGTCAAGTCGCGTATTCGCTTGACAGTTTGCAAGTGGTCATACTCTAGCTGATGTTCTATCTACTTTAAACAGTTTCCAAACTGGCAAATGCTTTACTAATTGATGGTCTCGGGACTGCTTCAATTTGGACTTTAAGATCATCTTCTTTGACACTTTAAATAACTTTACCGTCGTTTGCAATTTCAAATTTAGGGTCTTCCTCAAAATCCGTTCTCATATATTATCAACACTAACTTCTAAGCACCTAGGAATTTTCGAAAAAATGTGCTTGAATTTCTCATGTGACATGTCTCTCTCTCTCGTTCTCTTCTTCTTTCTTATATTACCTTTCATTTTATTGAACTCTTTTCTTTTTCTCATTTTTCTTTTCTTCATCAACCTAATTTATTTTTCTAAAATTCTGAAAGTGATTCGGATAATTTTAATTCTACTTATATTGAACTCAACAGCTCTTATGATAACTATTAACGTCTTAATCCCTTAAAATGAATGGTATAATAGCTCAACAAAAAAATATTGTTGCATTTTCCAAACTTATCATTTATTACATTTTATGTGATAAATTTGATACATAGTGTGAATGGTAAATATGGTGGAATGATAGATTACGTATTAATCCTTATAAAAAGTATCCAAAAAGATATTCCAAGCATACATTTAGTCTGGATGCAAAATGAGAAATAAAATTTTTAATGTTAATTGTGTTGTTTCTTCTTATTATATCTAAAAGTCATCTCTGATTTTTTTTAAAGGGCATAGTCTGACTTTCAATTTAGTGAATAGTGAATTCGTTTTTTTATCTTGTATGTAAACATATTTGAAGTCGTTCAGAAATTCACTTTAAACTTAAGTTGTCGGCTACAATATACTAAAATATGCAAAAATTTACTTTAGATTAATTATCAAATCAAATCATATTTGCTTTTATGATTCCAACCGTATATTATCATATTTAGTTATTTGTACAGTTTTGTTAACGAGGAAAAATTACAAATAAGGTATCTCACTTGCTATTAAAAAGAGCAACATTATTATAATACAGTTATCTATTCTATGACCTCGTTTGAGGTAATTTTGCTATTTTTAAAAATTAGTGTAATATAAGTTAACAATAGATACAAAAATTAACCATTAACCTAAATGACTGACATTAATAAATCCAAATATACTCATTTAGCAACTATACATCGAAAATAAGAAGGTAATTGTCCAGGATAATCAGTTGGTAAATAAAATGGCGATGAAATCAAAGGACTGTATCGCATCACATCATAATTCAAATGCGAAAAGAAATTCCAACAATATCATTAACAAGATGCACTTTTTTTTTACTGTTACAGACATCTTTTTTGAATTTTTCAACACGTGTTTCTTTTAATCATTATTACTAAGAATATCGGGTCAAATTAAGCCATTTGATATTTCTGACAAATGACCTACATCTTGTTTAAGAAATAAGGTTTCCAAGTACCTTGAAGAATTATTTTATCAGTCACCTCGAACGTCTAGAGGCGACGGGAGAAAGTGAAGATCGTATCGCCAACTTGTGTGACCAACAAGAAGAAATAACGCCAACGTGTGAGGAAAATACCGTTAACTTTTTAGTGATTAAGACATCTTGTGCTACTCTGAGCTTCCTTGTCCATTGTTTTAATCTGTTAACTTATCGTCAATTAATGCAATGTGTATAAATAAGATAGACATCTCCATAAAAAGATATTATTAGCATTAAGAACATTGAAGTCTTCATGTTCTATTTGTTTTCTTTTTAAACTGTCTTTGAACCAAGCAAACAGAAAGTGATATATAAAATGTTAAAATTAGACTTAGCAATGTCGTTTAGATTTTAATCTTTTTTTAACATTGCGATTTAGTACACGAGTTTATTTTTGGAAGCCAGATTAAGTGTTTTTATATATTTTAAACTGTTCATTTATGTATTTAAAAAATTTATTCTTTTTAATATTTTTTTACGTTTTATACCATATTTTTTTGATAATTTTTATTTAATTAATTCAGACACATTGTTGATTGAAATGTTTTTTATTTCCATTTTACGATCATGTGTTAATAATAAACTGACTATTTTTTGAGTATGTACTATAATGAACTGACTGTAGTTCAAATCTTTTATGTTATTTTGTGCAAATAACGTACTGATAAAATAAGAATTGAAAACTGTCTCCGTAAATATTTTGAAGAAAATATATTTGTGATTTGACTCTATATATTTCCAAATCAGGAACATTTAATTTAAATAAATATTTATGATAAAACTAAACTTTTTTAATAAATTTTTTTATAATTAAAACAAGTTTTAAAAATTGATAAGTTAAGGAGACTCTAAATTATTAATTTCATATAAAATATTAGATTAATTGTGAAATTTGATAATTTTTTATATTTTTATAAAGTATGAAAGTATTATATTTCATAGCGTAACTTATACAATATAAATGAATGAGCATGTTTTCTTATAAAATCTGTTTCTCGATTATTTGGTTTCTTTTATAATTTTTTTTAATCTGATTATAATTTTCGAAATAAAAAAATGTGAACCTCAGCGAATTATTTCTTACGATTATTTCTTAATCAAACTCCAGATATTTCAGCTGAAAAAAAAAGAAATTTATAAGATCCTTTGATGTTTGAACTGAAAAATAGAAAAACGAATATTCCCTTCACTTTTTCAAAAATAGTTTTACAGAAAATTTAATTCCAAAATCAAGAAATATTTTCATTTCGAATAGAGGCACTTTTAAATCCATCGTATTAATTATTTATTATTTAAAATTGGATTGTTAAGCCAAGTTATAGAATATCACTAATCTTTTATAACATCAACGAAGCCAGTCAAAAATAATATCATATTAAGTTTACTTCAATTAAATGTTACTCATTCTTTGTAAAATGTGTGTATTCTGTAAAATGTGTATATGTTATTCTTGTCTTTAACTTTCATTAATTCATGTAGGTAAAAATTTTGATCTTCTGCGTAATACCAAAAAAAAAATGAAAAATAAAAAAAAGTGCCTTGAATTTCTCGTCCTTTGTAGGATTCGCGAGTGTCCGTATACTTCAGCATTGTCTGTTTCAAGGTTGAAGAGGATGTTTCGATGGTAAAAACGAAAATAAATCTTTATGAAATATGAATCCATTTTATTCAAGGGTATGGCGTGTAGTTTTTATGTATTATATATTAACTTGCAATATTTAATTTTTAAGCACGAACAATAATAATTATTTAATTTGTATTAAAATACTTATTTAACTTTGATCTGATTTTCGTGCAGCAACTAGGCTAAAAAATTGCCAAATCGTTTGTTTTTATTACAAGTCTTAATGCAGTAAAAACAAATAAATGAATACGTCAGTTTAATGGAAATCAAGAAAAGTATAATATTAGTTTTTTTTTTTTTTTTTTTTTAATTGTACTCTTAGGTAAATTTCTAATATTAAGTTCAAATCTTCTACGACATCCTTTTCTTCAAATTGTGACAATACTTCAACTCAGCGATATTGGGCCATACGTATAATTAATACGATTTGGTTTTGATGGCATTATAGTCTTCCTCTAAATTAGAATAGAGCTCATTAAATTTTCAAGTGCTAGGATGATTATTTTTTCAACAAGATTGCTATTTAGTGATAACATTCGATTTCTATAGCTCAGAAGACAGTAAAAGTCAGCCCTAATAATGAAAATATCGTTTCAATGAAGTTTAATGCGAAAATATTCACTTGGAATATAAGAAAATGCTGAATTCAGTATGCCAGGGTAATCACAATTTGATGGGGTTCGATGATTTTAAGAATAATATCGTAGAATGTTAATATTAAATTTATGAACAATAAACACTCTTAAACGATATTAAAATTGAACAATAAACATTTAAACCATGGGTTCCCAAATTCTTTTTGCTCATGGACCACTTTCAAAGTTTTACTATTTTCGGTGCTGCTACATTTCTACTGTATTTCCAAAACTCCTAAAAATATCACCCTAAATTGGGAGTGTTAAGAAGGAAAAAAAGTAGCACATTTTCTTGTGTCCTATTTATTAAAATGATACTTGTGGTTATACAAAATTATAAACATTTATTATTACAAACAATCAACAATTGACAAAAGATCAACAATGAACTCTGAAATGTAAATCAACAATAAAAGATAGTCATACTTTTAATGAGACGGCACACGGAAGGGACTTTGCAAGTCTCGACATGTGGTGTACACTTGTACTATTATTCTATTCAATTCTGTGTTTGAACTGAAACTCGAATATTTTTGAGTACCTACCTAGTGAAGGATGCTACCTGCCTACGTTGATAGGTAAATCCAAGCCAAAATGTTTGTTCTTTATTATGAAAACCAGAAAATGTTTCGTGGACCCCCACTTACAGCTTGTGAGCCCCTGTTTTTTTTTCACATCTATGTGGACCCCCGTGTTTTCTGCTATGGACCTCTGGGGGTCCGCCTGGACCACTTTGGGAACCCATAATTTAAACGATATTTAAAATTTAAAATATAGTATTCTAGGATATTATTCACATACAGTCAGACCGTTGTCAATATTTTGATTTAGGTTTAATATGCTGTAGTAATGCGGAAGAAGTGTTGGATGCCCCCTAACGTTTTTACCAACACTTTCTTTTTCTTTTGTAATTGACCAAAAATAAATAAATAAACTTATCTTGTTACTGAATTGTTTGATTTGTCACTCTTTGGTAATCAAGAGGATTAATTCAACCGAGGCCTGTAATTCAAAATAGGTTTCGAAACTCCACAAATATCATTGACAGGGATAGGAATCGAATGCAAGAACTGTTGAATTGAAAGCGAGAGTGCTAATCATTCAGTTGCCAGCTCGGTCTTGTAATTAGAACGCAGTAAATTTTTCCTTACCTCTTGGCCTTTTGCAGATTAGGCTGTCTTTAAACATGGATCAAGATTTTGAAATGCCACCTGAAAATTTCTTTAGAAATAAAAACCCCATGATTAATAATCTGCACGTGAGTTGAGAGTGGTTTTGAAAAATATCATTTTTTTCACCGTCCCTTAAAGTATCAATTTTTATTTTTATTTTATTTTGACATGAAATGTGATTCTTTATTTTCTAAGCAGACGAGGGCAAATCTTTTTTTATTGAGTTCAACTCACACATTTAATAATAAAAAAACTTTTACTTAAACACACACAACAGCAACAACGTTTAAAGTTTAGTCAACAAATCATCTTGTAGTATTGAATCTGCCTAAATACATGCAGTTAATGGATTATATATATATATATATATATATATATATATATATATATATATATATCCAACTGCGAGCTCTTGGATGACTATCCCAATGCCACAACAAGGCTAGAAACTGCTACTCATTTGTCGTTACCCAGCGAGCACATGTGAACCATGTCACGGATGCGAGTAGCGTTGCCCGCGCCATACCACCACAAACCCGTTTATAGGGTGGGCCACATTCATACATCATCGCAGAAGAAAGGATAGAGAGAACATAGAAAGAAAATATACATATATTTACTAGTTTTATGTGAAAGTGGTCAATAACAAGTAACAAGTAAACCGCATCATATTTAAACTTAATTTGGTATTATAAGTTGTCACCATAAACGTTTCTTAAGATCCTAGTTTATTGTGATCAATAGCTCATAAAGTAATTTTTCTAAGATATTAATTCTCAAATATAAAACTAAGGAAATGGTAACATTATTGTAAAAATACATATTTAGATACAAATCATAATTTTGCAAAGCTTAATTCTCTTGTTACCCTTTCAATTCTACCAGAGCGCAGTTCATTATCAGTATTTCTCATAAATTAATGATTTGCAAAAGTTCTCTACTACGTTGCTCTCTCTAATAAGCTCTGGTACTTTCAAAACAATGGGAAGATGTTCCAGAACTTGTATTCGTCTTTTCTCTTTTAGTTGGATAAATTATGTTCGTCGGCGTCTTATGTATAATCCGTGTGGGGGTGTTCAACCTATGTGTCTTTGGAAACAGAAGTAGCGTCATTAAGACTTGTAGAAGATCATTATTTACATCTGAAGAGTCTCAGCTGCGGGGCTTTTGTCCGGTGGGGAGGGGGGGTCGAGAGCATTTCAATGTGAAGAGAGCAACTGAAACAAGAGCTTATGTAAATTTGTCTAATTAGAGCACATATTCTCATTGGATGTCCCGTGCTTTTTTGAAAGCAGTGTTCTTGCAGCGCCTGCCCCCCTGAACAGGTATTCACTCATGCAAATCCTACAGGTTGTTGTTTCTCGGAAATGCTGAAGGTAAGGATTTTTAACGTCTGGGTTTGTAAATGATTTTTTGATTGCTGCAAATGGCTTTTCGCTTATTTAATAGTTGTGTCTGATTTATACGTGACGGTAATGGATGCGAAATGTTGTGACATTCATTCATTTGGATTGTTACTGAATGAATCATAACAGTGATTGAACTTTGCAAGTGGTTTAGTATCAATGTCTGGGTCAGAGTCTCAGTTTTAATGAAATATTTTCACTTGGACAGAATTTTTTACACAAGCTTTAATTGTTAAGTAATAAGTCTATTGATTATTCAATCATGCCAGACGACACGAAGGTACTGCTGTGTGTTATAAGACTTAATTTTAGAGCATTGAAGTCATACAGTTTTAACTGGAATAAGATGCTTATATATTATTATATTAAATTGGGGAAATACGCACGTGCGCACATACACACACATATACAGGATGTTACCTTAAAGTAATATCAAACTAAGAAGATTGATAGGTCATTAAAAATGATATCGCATTGTTTAGTCAATAAAAATCGTAATAAACACTAATGAAGGAACGAAAAAATAATAAGAAGAAATGTACATTTTAAAGTAAAGATCTGAAAATGGAGAGAAATAAATACAGGAGGTGTTTGTGTTGGCGACCAAGAAGTTCATTTTCTTTTCGACCGAAAAACAATTGTCAGACCCGTGCGAGAAAAAGTTCAGAAGTGCTGGTGATGTCTGCAGAAACGATCAATGTTGTGGGATCTTTTTCTATTTGCTTCTTGCATTTGTACGAGCGTCTGATACCCAAGGGACCTTAATGTGTGCCCAAACTCAAATCGATTGAGGTATGGATTCCGTAGTGACGTCTGCCTCTTCCAAACACCCTTCCTCAAAGAATAAGAATGCGATTGTTTTGTTTCTCAATAAAAAAACTATCTTAGTACATCTTCATCCATAAACAACATGTATGTTGTGTGGATACATCTTCATATAGGAACCACATGCATAATAGTACATAATGCAGCATGCTTATAAAAGATGTATTCAGGAAAAAAAGGGAATTTACTTGTTAAGTAGTTGTCCAGGCATGCTCCTAACCATTTATTGTTTGAAAATTTCCTCCTAAATATCAACATTAAACATTTTTTTGCATTGTTGACAAAACAGTGCTGTGTGAATTTTCGAACACTTAAATGTGTGAAATTTCTTGCTAAGCATGCCTCCTCGCGTAAAGTTTATTTTATCTGAGAAAAGTAGTTGAAAATATTATAGATTATTCTATAATTTTTTATTCCTTGAAATTTTAGATTTTCCAGTAGGTGGCGACAAAATTTTTAGAATGTATCATTTTCTATATCACTATGTACCGAATGCCCAGTCGGCATGCAAGCACTCATGTATTTGCAAACGGAGAAGAGCCAAGCCATTGATTTATATTTTATTTCTGGTGTATAAACAGTGAATTGTTGCTCTAAGAGAAACCATCATACTTGGTGTTGTTGTTGTTGATCCCTGTTGTATAGCAGCGCTAGACCAAGTCTATGACATTGCACACTCTCAGGAAATCAATGACCAATAATGGTCGCTCCAGAAGATCTTCTTTATCGAGTCCCAAGCACTCAAGGATATGATCCGGAGTGGCTTGGCTTTTGGAACACTTAGCGCAAATTGGAAATTCCTTTTCTTTGTTGTTAAATGTCAATGATCTTATGATCTTAGTGGCCACTTCGAAAACGAGTTATTGTAGTTTGTTCCAGTCTGCTGCATTGGAGGGACAGAGATCCGCCGGGACGATTACCCTGGTACCAATGGTGCACAGGGGGAATGGCAAATGCAGACCGAACAAGGCTTTTCTGTCTAGAGTATAGTTCAGTGTAGGTAAGAGACGCCGGAGTAAGCAAAGTCTCGTCAGTACCTCTTTTTGCTGGGGCATCAGCCAATTCGTTACCCGCAAGGTCTATGTGAGAAGGGATCCACTGTAAGTGAATATCATACTTGGTTGGATTCCACACTGTTCCCATGTCTGAGTCTTCAATCGATCCTAGTAAAAAGTATGTAATGAAGATTGTCTCCTTGTATACATTGTTCTTGACTTATGCTAGATTCATTGCCACCTGCTTACATCTAATAAGATGTAATTCTGCTTATTCATCATTCGTGTAATTTATGTACAATTGATGAATTAGTTGTAACGTCTGTTCATTGTCATTGTTGTAACGTCATTCAGAAAATTTCTGAATTTTATACCTATTCGCTGTTATTTTATCTTCAACTTTAAATAGAAAATTTGAATAGACAGGATTCTTCTTTTAAACATTGCTCCGTCCTGTACTGTCTTTAAAAATATTGTGTCCAATAAATGTTCCCTCTATTTATTAATGACATCTTTGCTCCACTCTGCGTTAAACTCTTGAAAAGTTTTTTTACGATTTTCACCGATTTATCATTGTGTGTGATACCATGTTCAATATAATGTTTTCATTATTTACGGAGTAATATCACCCTTCTGAATTTGACTTTATTTCAAGAAAATATCTTGTTAATATGCATAATAATATTAGATTTTATATTTTGTTTCCTGTTTATTTACTAATTGGTTTCGCTTTGCACTAGTGCTTTTTATACCTATATTGTTTTCGCAAGACCAATGCACCTGTATAGCGAAGTTTTAATTTTTACTCCCAGATTTTTTTCTGAAATTTTATGATAACTATTCAGAATTTTAGTCAAATGTTTTGCAGTACTAATTTCAATAACGCAAAACTCGATTAAAAATAGCATTCTTAATTTCACCTTCAGGAGTAACACTGAATGCATGAATGAATACATCTTTGAAAAATTAATACTTAACTACTGAGAATATCAATCGGCATATCGGTTTGAAGAAGACAAATGCATCTATGGATTAAAATTTCATGTGATTTAAATTGCTTCAATCTTAAGAATGTAGCTTCAAAGCGTCATTCACTATCTCCCGCAAATACAGCATTGTGCTTTTGCAGATGACCGAAGTTAGCCACAAATATGATCGAGACTGACACAATTGATCCTAATAATCCGAAGTATTTTTATTCGAGACCTAAGTCAACCCTTTAGGCATCATATTTAGCAACCATTTTATTGCCTAGGCCAAAAAACTTGAATTTACCCAAAGAGCATCAAAATTTGGCTGTTTCCTTAATCCGAAAAATATGAACTTAACATTAATATATATATCATTTTCAATTATTTTGTGATTAACTTGAAATGCTTTTGTCTAAAGATAAAATTTTAAAAGATTTACCTATATATTTTAGCCATTTTAAATTCATAAAATTTAATTTCACATGATTTGCATAAAAGTGAAACATTTTCTATTAATACTTTTATTGTTATTGCTTGACTAGTAGATATAGTTTCTATTAATTTTAATTTTACTTCATATTTTTTTTTAAATTCATAATTTTATTTTATTAGAAATGAATAATTATATAAGCAATCAAGTTATGTTACGTTTCCTACTGAGAAGGAAAATAAAAATAATTTGTCAAACCTAAAACAATTTTAAGAAATTCAGCGAACTTTATGAGCTCATATTTTACAAATCTGCTTTTTATTATTTCAGCATTATTAATTAAAATAAAATTTTTAATGTTGCGTTAGTAAGGCAATAGTCATAAGATTCAAAAGAGATTGCTTATAAATATTGCAATTATTAATTTAAAATTCTATTAATTGATGAAATTTTAAAAAATTTAAATCATCTTTGCCGATTTAAACTAATTATAAAGTGGTTATTTCGTGACGACTTTTTCATTTTGTTTTTCCTGCTTTCTATTGTCCATGTGTTAATGACTTGAATCAATGGAAAGTGGTATCTCAAACCGATGCTTTGCTTCTTATATGAGAAATCATTTTATTAACAAAATGAACTTCGATAATAATCTCAGATAATCAATGGTGAACTTCGCCTTGTTTGCTGCCGCTTGAAGAATGTGATTTGAAGGTTGCAGCAAATCGGATTTACAACGCTGTCTCAATACGATATGTGTGACGTGAATCAAATATTATCTGACTTCATGGATATTTTAAACCAATAAGAATCGTAATAAAGTGACATACGCAGGTTGTTAACTGTAACGAAAGAAACAACAATTTTATGGTTAATAATTAATAATTTGTACTAGTGTCAACAATAATTTGTGTCGGTGTTGATATGATTTTGTAAAAGCGACAGTAAAGCTTAAAATTTGTATAGAGACTACGTTACTTCTAGTTATTTTACGTAAAAGTCAGTAACTCAGATATTTTATCGATAATATTTATCATTTATTATTTTATTTTTAACAATCATTTACACGAAATGCTCTTCCAAATTCCACAAAAGAACCTTTTCAGCTAACTTTTAACTTAAGATCCAATATCTACAGAAAGCCAAAATAAAAACTTTTTAACGAAGCCTTCTGAAGAGGCGCGAAAAATCTAAAGTTTATGTCTTGCACCTCCCTCCCTTTATTCGAAACTTCTTATCACGTCTATCTGGAGGAATTCAGACCAAAGAAGCTTCCTTCGGGAAGGAAACTTCAAAATGTGGAAATAAGTTTATATATTTTTTCCCTCCGTACTTAGTCACTCTCGTTGCCCCTGGCAACTGGTAACTCGATTGACAATAGATTTTCAGAACGCTTCTTTTTATGAAGGTCGACTGAGGACTGTCGCGCGGAAAATCCCTCTTCAGGCAAGAAATTGGGAGGAAGTCGTGAAAGACTGGGACTACGGGCACTTCCTCTGGATTTCGGAAGTGAATTGTGAGCATAGCCCGTCAACAGTAAATATCTGCTTTAACTATGAGAAAGAAAAAAAAGGGAAGATTCGTTGAAAAATAGGCTTTGAGGTAATCTTTCGGAATTCCACTCTTATAACTAATCGCTCCTTTATCTACAATGAAAAAAAAAAATCCGAGAACTATATTACATTTAAAAGAACTGTAAAAAACATGAAAAAATCTTTTCTTAGAAATAACTATGTTGATTTTGAAGTGACTTGACAAAATAGCAGCCTTTGTGCTTCGTTATTTTAAAGAATGAAAAACAGCCCCAAATTCAATTGTTTATGTTTAAAATTAGTTAACAGGCTCCTAATTCGTTAACTAACTGGTACGAGAGAAAAATTAAACGCTTCGTAATTTTAAAGCATGGGCTGTGGACAAGATTAATGCCTTCTTTTAATGATTTTATCATAATCTAATTACAGATAATTACTTTTTAATGAATCATTAGCAATTTCTTACTATATCAAAGATCGGTTAAAGTGCATTTAAACAACTGTTTGCAAATGTTGTTGTTGTCGTGTGCCAGGTAGGGTAGAAATATGGGGTGCGCTGCTCCACTTTTTCAACTGAACCATATTTTAATGAGGAGTCCGACTTCCTCAGTACACACGTGCCATAGGGACCCGTTTATAGGGTAGGCAACCATTCACA
The DNA here is from genome assembly GCA_037975125.1 of Latrodectus hesperus. Taxonomy (NCBI): domain Eukaryota; kingdom Metazoa; phylum Arthropoda; class Arachnida; order Araneae; family Theridiidae; genus Latrodectus; species Latrodectus hesperus. The sequence continues at coordinate 25,736,505 of CM075850.1, read as the reverse complement.
CCTCATTCATACAAGGAAAGGACAAATACAGGATAGATAGAGAGAGAAAAAAAGTACATCCATGCCCGAACTGGGATTCGAACCCAGGACTGCAGTCAGGCACGCTGACCACTAGACAAGTTGGGCGGCTTTCGAATGTTAAAGCTTGGAAAAGCAAACATATTTGTTAGAATGGCATATGATATTTTGAAAACATTTTTACATTTGTACTTTCATTGAAAACTGTCATATGTTGGAAAATAAATATCTGAAGTACGAATTTTATAGCGAAAAATCTTATTATTGTGATAATATTAATTGTACAATCGTTTCAGTGTTATTTTTCCTTTTTAGGATGTCTATTGCATTCCTTTTCAGGAATGACTTTTCAACTATAGGGATCTGGGTTCGCATCTCGAAAGGTAGATTTTCAATAATTCAAAAACAAAAAATTCTCAAATACGGAAAATTCCTAAGTACTTGTATCTTTAATTGTATACATACAAAATTAAAATATTATTTTTCTCTCTCTTTGTTTGAATGTGAACAAATTCTAAATTTGCTTTTTCGCACCATTGAGTTATCACGGTTATATTTGATGTTTAAAAATTTTGTCTAACTGTGAAAGATGAATTTTTCAGAGTTATCCAGAATTTAAGGAGCTCTAAAAAGAATTACAAATTTAAAATACCTTAATCATATTGCAACCGATTTTGTTGCTAATGTGTGTGTACTTGTTATTAACATGTAAGGGAAAAGATAAATCACAATATTGAAATTATTTTGACATTTATGAGTTACTGAACAAACCCATGAACAAGGTCTACAAATGTACAATTTTAACAGAAAAGTTCTAAAGCGAGTCTTTGACTAATATTAGATTTTAAAGTGTCCTATCTTACAGAATGCCAGGTTTACCATAGGACGTATGGCCCTTTTCATAACCAAAAATCAAACCATAGAAGTATTCGTACATATTGATTCATATATAGTTAATATACTAATAGAGTATTGTGAAGCGTTGATCTAATTACTTGACCATCAAAATTAATGAGAAATTAGAAATTTAAAAGTTAAACAGAAAAGCTATTTTTCTTTTACATATAGTTATGAAAGATTTATTAACTTTTTATTTTGATTTTTTTATATTCATAATAATATTAATTGCTTGCTAAAATTATTTTCCTTAGTGAAATAAAATATATAATAATGGAAAAAGTTATATTAAAATTATATTGAAAATATTTTTATTTGTATCCATCACTGAAGTGGTAGTTATATGTATTTTCAGTCATAATCAATAGAAATATGAAGCAAGGAAAATAAAGATAATTCTAAGTCTGTTTGTGTATATACTTTTACATATACAATAATTTTCACTGAAAAAATTGCTAAATTTTAGTACCTTTTCAAAAGCCTGTATTAATTCAAATATTAAATAATTTTTAAATAAATTAATATTACTACAGTATTATACCAAAAGAGCCGTTTCAAAAGTGCACTGCTGTGAATCTGACCTTGAAAATGATCCATTTAGAATCTTATATTTGTTTTCGAAAAAGTGCACTTTCCCACAATTAGGCTCTCAATTTTCCACAAACATTACCAAGTATAGTAGTATTACCTTAATCGTCGAAACGGAACTAACGACTTCAAGTTACAAGTGAGAAGTACGGTGTGATCGTTGTAATATTATCGATAAAACGATATAATGCGGTGTTTTCCGCTGTTCTTTTACTTTCTTGGAGAATACGATCACGCATGTTGCTACACACTGAGAATCGATTTAGAAACAATAACAGCGGAAATCAATGGCCAGTGTTTGCTCTATTTCCGGACGAAATATGGGTCGTCTACTTAATTTGTAACCATATCAAAAAGTAAGAAAATTATAGAAATTGCTATAGTTGGCGATGAAAATAATGCTATTTTTACAAAATCGTTTGGATAAGTTTGGAAAGTGTCGACTAAGTTTCATTTTCCATTTGAATTTCTATTTCCAAAATTTTTATAAAACTAAATTTATACCGATTTTTTTTTATTATTCGTAGAATCAAAAAAGAAGAGTATTTCACAAATATTTCATTTTACTCAAATATTTTGAATCTTTTAATGCAAAAAATCAAGAATTAAAAGAAAGCGTAACAATTCTTTTTTTTTTTCTTATAATATCGTTTATTTAATTTAAAAAGTTTCATTAGGATTTATACAAATGTTTTCTTTGGAAAGTTCCATTAGGAATAAAAAGTATTTTATTCGAAAATTTCACATTAGGATTTAGGAATTTTATTAAGATTTGAAAGTTTCATAAATATATTAGGATTTCTTTTTAGTGTTCTAAATATCTTAATCTTTCGTCTTTATAATAATGTATAAAAATTACTATAAAGACGAAATTTATAAATTTTCCAAATACTTTGAAAAATTGTAAGTGTATATGTGTGCGGAAAATACAAGACAATTACTTAAATCTATTTAAAAATTATGATAACCATTTAAAATCAAACAAAAAAAATTAATTTCATTGAAATGAATGTTTTTATTTTATTTAGAGGGAAAATATAGTTAATAACTTTAATATCAATGTTATTTTTACTTATATCAATTACATATTTTGGGACGACCAACTTGTCTAGTGGTCAGTGTGCCTGACTGCGAATAAGGAGGTCCTGGGTTCGAATCCCGATTCGGGCATGGATGTACTTTCTCTCTCTATCTATCCTGTCTTTGTCCTTTCCTTGTATGAATGAGGTGTGAATGGTTGCCTACCCTATAAATGGGTACCTATGGCATGTGTGTAGAGCAAAGTCGTACTTTCAACTTCATGGTGCTCTGATTGAAACGAAAGACGCTCTCAATTGACTTAAATTCGCATAGCCGAAAGGCATAGCGAGCTTGGTTTGTCCAAGTGTCATTAGTAACAACAACATATTTTGGTGTTTAGGCATATATTAACAGTTGATTCTGAGTATTTTTGAAAAGCATAGACTCTGATATTTAAGGAAATTTTGACAAAATAATACACAAGCATGGCCATAAATAAGTATTTCCATGCTATGATACTAATCTCATAATTACATTACGTACACTTAAAAAGTAATTGAACGTTACATTAAATGAAAGAGGAAAAGTGAAGTTATTTTTTAAACTGAATGATTTCAGTAATTATCAAAAAAACTAACAATATTAAAAATTTGATTTGAAATAACTTTTTTACTCTAATTAAAAGATTTGAACTGATGCATAAATGGCGTCATTCTAAGATTTTGGCGTTGATGTCTTCGAAATTTATTAAGCAAATACTAAGTGTAAGACGAGTTAAATTAAGGAATTGAAAGCAGTTTTCATTTTAGTAAATCGGGATCTTATTGAAATTGGAGATGATAAATCATAATTCATTATAATTATAAATTGTTTCAGAAAAATATTCGATGTTTATTGTATATATTCAAAGGTAGAAAAATATATAATATAGTTCCCTATAATGTATAAAAAGGATTATAAAAAAACTATTAAGATTTGTTCATAAAAAGTAAATGAATAAAAAAAATTAATTTAACCAAAAAAAAATTAGAAAAGATGTGCTTGAAATAACATAAGTATGCTAAAAATTTAAAAATAAAAATGTAAAATTGTTATTATTAATATAGGAATGCAAAAAATACCTGATGAATAAAATTTTATCAAATGCTAAAAATGTGAGATAAATTTATGTATTTTAGGGAAATAAACTACTTAATATTGCGAACGAAAACAAAACTGTTTAGTTAGTGAAATTGAATAATATGTGTCAAAATAAATTCCAATAAACTTTAAGAAAAAGCTAGTAATATAAAAATTATAAGGTAAAATTATTTTAAATTATAATTTTTAATTAATCATCATTCTTAGCTAGTAAACTTGATGTAATTAAAAAAAAGCCTTTTTTATTGTTATATTGTGTGTATTACTCTATAGCCATTTTATAATAATTTATTTCTATAAACTGGGCATGCAAATTAGCACGCTTCTCTAGTTGGTTGCGTAGTAAAAAGTTGCGTTGGGTTGAAGGTAATATACGAAAATAAAATCCTTATTGTTATAAAATTTGGTCGCCACCATTTTCGACGGTTTTGAACTGAGAGTCGCTGCGCAAAATGGAAAAAAAAACTTATGTCAGGATACTATGGGTAGCTTATAATATGAGATATGTTTTATCTTAAAATTATATTTGCAGAGTTTATACATTATTTCTGATTTAAATTCAGTGTAAAGTTGCTAAAATCACGATGCACATCGTTCCGGAACTCTACTCGCTTCAAGAACAGGGAAGTGGAGTTTCACCCTCAATTTTAAAACTGTCAGCTATGCATAACTGCTAGGAGTAGGGAAAAAACGCTCGCAGTGGATCTCCTTTCTTTCCTACATTGTTTTTGTCCACTGCTGCGAACGTGTTTACTTTTTTCCCAATTGGCCGCCGAACGATCGGAAATGCATTGAAACATACTTGAAAGGAGTTAATTAAAAGGAATTTACATATGATTTGTTAAATTGATCAATATGTAAGACCACATATCATGATGCGAAACAGCATTTTGAGCAAAGCTTTGTAAATAGTAACTATCTTTAAAAAATTGCAAATATCATAAATAGTAACTATCATTGAAAAATGTTAAATATTTTATTTTTTGGAATCATTATTTTTAACTCGAAGTTAACCCCGATCATTGACTCTGGAATGCTCCATCAAACTAAACAATGCTTCGAATTGTGTTCAACGGAAGAATATTTTACCAATTATATATATAAAACCTCTGCGTATGTATGTATTACAAAACTGCTTCTGTGCGAAAAATCGATTTGCCCATTTGTAACATGTGATATAGTCATTTTAACTGAAGTATATTAAATATATCTCTATTTAAAGATGACGAGTTTCGATTTATCTATTTATTAAATAATCCATTATCTTTTATCATTGTGTATAGTTTCGCGATAATTTTTTGTTATATTTTTCAACCACCTATATTATCTGTTGAAATCGTGGGTTGTCATCTAGCAATTCAGAATTTTTGCATAAAGTTTGGAAATAACTGTCGCGTAATTCTTGAAGAATTTCAAAACATCATACATCACGTGGGACGAAAAGCCCTAAAGAACATCCTAGTATACACGAGAATTGCACCATGCATCTCGCATTATTAAATGTTTACGAAATCGAGCTTCGAACATTTTAAATCCGTATGCCACAAATTTTTGTCACGTTCACACCCATCTCAAAGCTTTTTACTTCCATCCGCAAAGTGACAAAAGGAACTTCCAGAGATAATTGCAACATTCATCTCTAATTGTGCAACAAGAGTGACTTCTGAATCATCAATTATATCAAATTAAAAGTTACGGCGAAGCATCTTGAAAATAAAACTATTTACACTAAAAGAAAAACGTTTTAAAATTAAATCTTGATTTGTGAACAATAAAGACTGTATTGTGTCAGTTCATTTAGGTTCATTTAAGATGTGAAACTCCCAGAATTAAATTAATTCACACTTTTGCTGCTTGAAATTGGCACGACAAAAATCGTCACGTTTAAAATCTCCTTTTAGAACATCACCATAAGAATTAAAATCCCATTCACCACCCCCGCAATCAGATTCCTATCTGAAACGGGTGCTTATTTGCGAGGAAATAAATTATCCCTAAACTGGAAACTCTCGCCGGTATCTTATAATCTCGGGGGAGTAAGCTCGCGAGGCAATTAGCTTTCATTAATTTGAGGGTTCATTTGGCCGATGAAATCCTTGATGAAGCAATTATTTGCCTCAATTCACTCATCAAATATAGCTAACGAAACGAAATCTCTAGAAATTTCTTTAAGCTTGGCAACAACTTGTCACTGACCAAGTTTAATTCGAAAGCCTTCTAATTGCAACTTTTTCTTTTATCGCCAAGCTCATTGCGTTCGTCAGTGCAAATACGGAAAATTAAAATGCAATTACGATGTTCATTTTGATTTTGGAATTGTAATGAATCGATTTTGTTGCTCGGCTGCAAGTTTGTGGGAGATATACATGGTTTTGACAGCTAGAGTGTAACTTCACTGGAAACTATACTATTAAACAGTTATCTGCCGTTAATTATATTAATTCTCGCCTGTCGAATTCGTGTTTCGATCGCACATTCAAATTGTGTCTGAGTTCAATACATACTCTGAAAGCAACAAATGAGTCAATGTTTTCTTTCGATAAAATGAGATTGAATATTATTTGTTTAGTAAATTCAAAACTATAGTTAAATGTGAAATCAGAAACTTAATTAAGATTTTAAAATGATGAAGAAGAAAACGAAGCAAATGATTTTTCTGTTAAGTGATATTTGTTTTGTAATATGGTCGAGAAATTAAAAAACTCTTACTAGACAAAAATATACAACATTACTGAGATGGACTTTTAACAAAACAATGAATAATAGAAAAATAAATAAAAGAATTAACTTCCGCTAAAATGATATTTGTTTTGTAATACGATAGAACGAATTAAAACAGGCAACCTTATTAAGATGTTCGTTTAACAAATATAAAAAATAATAAAATTATTGAGTAAACTTCTTAGTTAAATGATATTTTTTTAACATGTTTGATTGAATAAAGTATTTCTAGACAAAATATACAATGTTGCTGACATTAAATACTAAGAAATTATTTTAGAGAAATTCTGAAAAAAAAAATGCTATGCTCTTGCAAGAAAAAAAAAGAATAAAAAAAAGTTCTAATTTTTTTATTCTATTATTTTTATAAACTTTGGTAAAGTCAAATAAAAATTTTTAGAACAGTAAATAGAAAAATAAATTGACTGATTAAATGCTCTCTTCAGAGAATTTATCTCCAAATGTTTCGTGAAAAACTGAAAACACTTGGGTGTTTGGAACAATTGAGGAAGGCTTACCACCTTTCCTTAAATAGTGGGATCAGCAGTTTAAGTTAAACCCACACTAAGTATAAAAAAATAAATATTTATTTTTATACACATCTAGATAGAGAAAAATGACTTTACTTTTCCAACGCTACCCTGTCTTCAGCTTAAACCATACTTTTCTGTTTCCAGTCTCAAATAAGGAAATTAGTAGTTATACTTAGAACATTTTTATATTGGTTGAATCAGCTCCCGTAAATAAAAAAAATGACAGTAAAAGTGGCAAACCATGCTTCTATACATTCATTTATGTAGACAACCAGGTAAATATATTTATAATTATATACCAATATAAATTATATATTCTGTTGCCTTTTAATAATCAGGTTGTGATCTTCAAAGTTCACAATTAACAGTTTGGGTCACTATTGAGAAACGGTAGATGATACTTTTTTGATTTCTCTTTGCTCCTCAAGCAGAAAAAAGGTTTTTTGGAAAGTTTTTAGTGGTTTCCTCCTTTGCGTCACATGAGTATGAAATATGAGGAATATTTTCAAATCTCGTACACACACAGCCTCAGCTCTTAAGATATTTTCTAAGCACTGCCGACTACCATTTACAATGTGTATATATTTTCTTTTTCTTACTCTTATTGTTAATTTTATTAACATCTTTGTATTAATTTAACTATATTTTCTATTTTATTTAAATATCCCAGTTACTTAATGTCGATTACAATAACACATATATTTATCCCTACTACTAAGATTACTTTTTAATTAAAAATTACTTAATGACGAGATTTTTCTCGTTATTTATAAAAGAGCAATTAATGACATAGATAATTAAGATTCGAATGTAGATTAAATAATGAGTTATTTACAACACAAATACTGGTTTGAAATGTATTTATATGCCGCCGATGATATTTGTTTCTGAGCTTTTTTGTGAACCCTATATTTCACCTCTGTTGTAAAATATATTTTTATAAACGAAGCCATAATATTACTCGACTTAATTTTTTGATTTAAAAAATACCCAAATTTATCATACCAGTATGTTGACAAATAATAAGGTACTACTTAATATTATGTGTAAGAATTTCTTATTCTTAATTCATTGCAATTTATTGTCTTTTCTTTGCTTAGATAGAGTAGAAAGATAATTCGGTATCAATGTAATATTTGATAGAAAATCAAAATAACAAACATGATTTCTATTTTAAGCCATTTTACAACTTCGTTTTATTTGTATTTTCTTTATTACACATCTTAAAATTTAGAATTTTTGATTTATATACATAAAATAATATTAATATATTTATATTTTAATTAGTAACGAAATAATTAACAGTTTCTCTTGTATGGTATATTTGGGATGTCTTTAATTATAGTACTTTTTGTAATCTTTTTCTAATATTAATCTCATAATAATTATTATTATTAAAAATTGTTAATTATATATGTATATATATTTATACAGCTTATTTATCTCTTAGAAAATATTTAATATAAAAATGTATAACTGAGAATTTAATTAGATTTATCAATTGAATACGGGCGTCATCATTTCAACATCTCAGATAAATTCTTTGAATCGAATGCAACATATGTATTGATTCTCAGCTGTTTTAGTACTAATAATTGCTAATTAACTAAATGACGACAATGTTGCTATTTTAAATCCTAGTTAATTAACTACATTTCGAAGAAAATTCGCAAATTTTAATGAAAGGAAAATATTTGATTTCAGTTACAATATTAAATCTCGTTTACGGAAATCTAAAAATTAAGCAAAACTTCTAAGTAACTTAATTTATCAAAAGATATTTTCATTGCTTACTTGAGTGCACATTCAAAAGGAGGAAATATATGTAATCAGCAAAAAAATTAAACGTAGTTTTAAGGAAAAAAAAGAATTTTAATTAAAAAATTATTATTAAAAATAAAAAACACATGCAGGCTAATATAATCATAAATTAAACAAAGTAATATGAAAAAAATTAATGGATATAAAAAGTCTGAGACATTTTAGCAATATTGTGTGTGTGGACACAGTATTTTATCATATGATGAAAATATAGGTATGTTTGTTATTTTGCAAATGAGAATTTTACGAAGTCAAGTTAACAAAAATAATATTTAAGACAATAGATTTTTGAATAGTTTTTTTATCTTCAATATTTATTACAAGTTTCACTGTCCCATTTACAATCAAAACAATAATTTTTTGTATCTAAATTCAAGGCCTAATTACAATGATTAACAATTTCAAGTATTTAAACTTTGCATTTTTGTCGGCGATTTTTTTTTCTTCAAGAAACGTCAATAGTTTCAAGAATTTGCTTTAGAAAGATTGACAGTCTGATATAAATACTGTAAAAAATTTATGTTAAAATTAACCTTAAGCTCTTTATTTAATTGAATTGCTTAACGCGTTATCTCTTCTGCTGCCGAAAAAGGGAGCGATCTATAGCAAAGGAACATCTTGGTACAATTCACAAAGCCTTTTTTGAGTCAAGAAATATCCAGAGTTTCATTTTTGTTAATTTTGATGTCTTGAAATTGTTATTCTGAAGCAAGTGTTTTTCTGTAAGCTCTTATAGATTCTCAAACTTGGCCATTATTCTATAATTTATTTCAACGGCTTATTAAGCCATTTTACCTCGTTTCTGCTAACTCATAGCTTATTACTTATTCGGGACAAATAGGATTTATATGAATTTCCAGTTTTGTATTATATTTAGATGCTCAAAGCGAATGAAACGAGGTTGATGATATAAGAGAATAGATTATGAGTGAGCCCCTAGGTTTGGATTTACAAATGATGTTTAACTTATTCAAAGTGTCGAAGAAGATGATGGAGATTAATCTCCAAGTTAAGACAGCCATGGGACCATCACCTAATGAAACTTTTTGCCGATTTTGAAATTGCTTAGCAATGAATGGAGTGTCAGTCCGAGTGTGATCACATGCAAATTCTCACTATCAAGAGGATGCGTGACTTGACAGCCCAAAAACGGATGAAGACAGTGAGACAGCTTACTCTGACCGATATGTAGTAATGACTTTCATTTACAGCACTGTACATATAGGCTGTATTAATGCTTTTAAGTACTTTAACATGCAAAATTATTGCCTTTTCGTTTAATTGATTAAAAGGCTTTTTTTCTTCAAAAGTACACATATAGCTTTTCCTCCCATTTTCAACATACAATATTAGTTAAATATTATGGACACTTTTTTCAAAATAAAAAAATCCAATTATCTGAATAGAGCCCGGTCCCATTTGATTCGGATAATTGGAGTTTTACTGTACCATAAGCATGGTGAAAGTATAGCGAAATAAAAGTAGAATATTAATAAAGCCTTTTGAAACATGACATATTAGTTAAAGGAATGGCCACAAAATATTATCTTCTTAAAACATCATTTGAAGTAACAATTTCATGTAACGCATCATTCATTCATCATTACGTACACTCAACTGTATCAGGCATTAAATAATAAATATTCATATTTTTGTGTATAATGGGATATTCCAATATTACTTGGTGAATTGTAAAATGCTATTGTGTGATATGCACGAATGGATGCATTATTAAACATCAAACTAACAGATTTATTAAAAAAAACGGTGACAATTTTGTATATCTCTGAGCTTCAAAATGTCTGGTGTTATTTATTATTTTTTTTCCATGGTTTTACTTACAATATCATCTTCTGTAGATCGATCGTGTAATTCTGAAATTTTCTTTGTTTAAGGATATAGATGTAAGTAGTAAAATCACCAACGAGTATAAATTTTCAAAATTTGGATACTAGCTTCTTAGTCAATAGAATCTAAGTCAATAGAGAAGTTTAATTGAGTCGAATTTAAGTCAATAGAGAGCGTCTATCGTTTGGATCAGAGCACCACGAAGGTGAAGGTAGAACTTTGCTCTTTTTAAGGTGCCTCGTCATTTTGAACCACGATCAGGTGACGAGGCCACACCTGAGGTGGCACCCTCCTCTCCACATCCACGCCACACCAGCGGAAGGACTTTGGACGTCACATATTAACGTGGACACGTCCCCAACCCACAGAGTTCCAGCAACCCAGTGAAGGAGAGTACACCGTGGTCACCCTCCCAACCACTGCCCGCGGCAAATGATGCTTCACTTTGCTGAGCTTACGGGAAGCGGCGTGAAGCTACTGAGCCACTTGATTTGTGAAATATTTTAAAGTTAAGATTTATAGATATCAGAATTCTGAATAATATTATTTAATTTGTTTAAAATTAACATATGCGTTGCTTATGACAGAAAAGTCATGTGCATTTAGATTTCACGAGGAAAGTACGGCAAGACAGAATGTAAATCATTATACTAGTCTAGCCTCGTTGTAACTTAAAACGTATTGGCCGCCATTTTTAATTGATTCCTGGTCACTATTCTCAATGTTTTAATATAATTTATTAAACTATAGATCATTTTGGCGAATATTTGAAAGATTTTGATGTTAAGGACTATATAACCATTAAAAGGCTCTCTCCGGTTAAGTTGTTTGGAGAACACATTTCGAAAGGTTGGTTTTTTTTAGAAAACGAACTCTCTCTCTCTCCTAGAACCTTTATTTGTACCTTACAATGCATTTGAGTTCCAGTATACAATTCAAACTCATCCACAATCTAAATCCGAAAACTATTGATTGAAATAAGGCAATTATTAATGGAATTCTTTCATTCAGATGGTTGTGGGATAATGCGGAAAATAATCCTTTCTCATTTACTCAATAGATATTTCCCCCTTATATAAATGTTGATGGATCAAAAAATAAAATAAAAGCATGTGACGAAGAAAAACTTATTCGTTTTATTGGACATTTAAATTAAGAAAATTATATCAAGTGTTAAAATAATCTGAAATTCATTATCATGTTCGTCGAATTCGTTTTATTTATTTTTTAATGCTTGTTGTAAAAGTACGTCATATTTTAAAAAATATGTAAATTAATCTAACTGTATGGATATTTTAATGGACATCTTTTAGGTTTTTAATGGTTTTTATAAAAATATGATAAAAATATTTCCTTTAACTTTTTCTTTTCTTATCTAAATAGATATAAAAGTTTTAACTTGTGAAGTTAAAGCAATCGTTTTTTTAATCAATCGATTTAGATAAATAAAAAACTGTGGAATTATAGTATTTAATTAGACATTATGATTTGGAATTTTTTTACAATTTTGAGACGTGAATTATTCATTATATTTTCCCTCATGTTTCCCAAACAAATTGAATTTCCAAAATTTAATTCCTTATTGTCCATCATAATTTCTGTTTTATGTTGTTTCTTGAAGGCGTATTGAAAAACAAGTGCTGTATAGATCTTTTTAAACCATGTCATATGGTATTTATGCATTATAAACTCAGTATAGATTCCTATCATAATTTTCCAGTCTCTAAATCTTATTAGAACAAAAATATTTCATTGAATTAAAATTTGCTAACTACGGGTAACAGCTTAAACAATTTTCGGCTTTTAGATTGGACCATTTAAAAAAAAATTAGGATTCAAATTTATGAAAATTACATAATCACCATCATTGCAATTTTCATGATTATACTCGAAATTAACTGATCCTCGAAATTAACTCATAATCCTTATTTATATTTTATGTCATTTATTATTCTCAAAATTTATTCACATAACTTAGCGGATTTCTCTCATTTAAAAGTTACTTTCAGTTATATATTTTTATTTTGTTGGTCACTTGGCCACATCACGCCCTGTGGGAGAGGGAGCTTACGGTATACTTATTAATTATCATGATAAATATATATTCTTAATAATAAAAATATATTTTCACGTAATCAATGATTCAAAAGTTAAAAATAGAACCGATTAAATATTATTGCTAGATTGGAATATATAGGAAATATAGTTTCCTATCATTATTATACAATATTTATTCAAGGTATTATGTTTACTACCGTTTTATAGCTGACCGATGGCTGAGTGGTTAGCGTTCTTGACTCCTAAGCTGTGGGCCCCGGGTTCGAGTCCCGGTTCGTGCATGGATGTTACTTTCTTTCTCTGTTTTCTCTGTCTTTTCTTCTGTGATGATGTATGAATGTGGCCCACCCTATAAACGGGTTTGTGGTGGTATGGCGCGGGCAGCGCTACTCGCCTCCGTGACTTGGTTCCCAGGTGCCCGCTGGGTAACGACAGATGAGTAGCAGTTTCTGGCCTTGTTGTGGCATAGGGTTCGTTACCCAAGTACCCGCCCTTGGGAAAAAATTTTTACTGTTGGAATATACATGTCGTAACATCCTATAGCCCTAAATCTAAAATTTATTTACCATGATATAAATTTTTTATTATTTCTTTTAAACATTACAAATTCGACAAAAATTAATTTTGTTTAAGAATATTTTCCCCCATAAACAAATTTTAATTTATGCTAAAATGAATTGTAATTTTAGTTGGCTACACGTTAATTTTCTTATGGGTGTTGCGACATGAAGACGACTTTGGTAGACCCTAATAAACTATGCTAGAAAAGATCGAGGCAGAGATTTTTTTTAAAAAGAATTTGCTGACAGAATTTTCTTTGTTTTATTCAAGAGAAATGTATTCCGGATCCATTCTTTGTAGTGTTTAAAGTTATTTAATCAAAGGCAGGAAATCGCTGGAAAACCCGGGTGGCTTGGCAAAAAACAAAATAAAAAAGACATTAAAAAAAAAGAGCAGACGATGAACAATCGTTAGGTTTCGGCTTGAAAATAGCTCCGTAAAAAATTTCAAAGAGAATAAAAAAAAATATTGTTTGCAAAATTCGCAAACCGTGACCGTGATCGGTAATCAACGCCAAAAGCAAAGGATTAACATCCAGCCAGAAAGGGAGATAGTAAAAAAAGAGAGGAAAAAAAACTGCATTTGCGATTGTCCGGTGAAGTATATTTTTCTAACCGTGGCCTTGAATAATACAAACAATGGACTTTTATTCTATTTTCATTATTTCCACTATTCGCCCTGGGAAATTTAATGCCAACGAAAGGCGTTACATTTCCAAGAAGCGATTCGTACGGTTTTCGCATTTTTCTTAACTATCCGTCTGGATTTTTTTTTTTATGTTCTAGGGTAATATTTCCTTCTGAGACTTTTTTCCCAGTTAGAAAGTTTGATTTCTTTTTAGCAACCCGATCCTTTCACTAGGGAAAGGGATGACAAGATGTCGTTATTGTGTCTGGTAAAACTAATTCAGTGATGTCGATGCCGAGATTTCTTTAGTGTTGTGATTGAGTTTGCGAAGCGTATTTGCCGAACTATTTTTGTGTCTGGATTACTTAAAGGAAGAAAAGAGAATCATTACTTAACCACAAAATCTTCCCCGAGGTAATTGGGTCTCACATTTAGTTTTTTTTATGAGGGCGTAACAAAAGAAAATATCTTATTGAACGAAAAATTTATTAGGCACACTTTTGTTCAACCAAATCCTGCTTTTATTATTACATCCGGTTTCCTTACATAGATTTCGAAATCTTTCAAAAAGTTTTTTATCCATGTAAAATTCGTTCAACATGCAATTTAAAAGAGATTAAATTCCGTTCGGATTTTTAGTGATTTAATTGTATCTCAAAAAATTTGCTATACAAATTAATTTAAAGAATGGAAGAGTACCATAAAATAGGACTGAATGTCAACATATTGTTGTGTGATCAAAGAAGAGCTCAGAGAGATATAAAATTTTATTGTAATGTTTATTTATCTTGCTCACAAGAGTGAATTATTGTATCTAGATTTTGTGTCGTGTCTATGAAAGTCGTAACAAATTAAGCCGTGAGTTCTTATAAGGCTTCTACAAATTTAGATGACAACTTTATTGTATTTAGTTGATTTATATTTTAAATTATACTTCAACAATGTTACGAATTCTGTAACCACAATCGGGCAGTGAATTTACATTTTTCTGTAATATAATATTACTGAGAAAAATACTAATGAGTACATGGTGCTTGAGTTATTTCTACGCTAGAGAATAAGTAGAACTACTTTATAATCTTGTTTTCTGCAAGTATTTTTATTTTTCATTTATTGATCACCTCTCTTGAATTTGCTATCATGGATCTAAATTAGTGGATGCAATTCGCCTGTATTCGAATAGAATTGAAGATTCTATTCTAATATAAATGATAGATTTATAAATGTTATGTTTGACGTTGTATTGATTTTGTATGTATAACTCAAATAGTGCATTAAAACTATTTTTAATTATTTATATCTAACTGATACTAAATGCTGATTGTATAAAACGAATGCAAAATAAATATTTAGGAATACTACTTTGATAATAACGCTTTTCAAACAGCTCCGCCTTTTCAAACAATTCCTGTACTATAAATTCATTCTATTTTTTTGTTTAAATTTTTTTTATCTTTTATTCAGAGTTTTATCGAAAAATATTATATATTTAAATTATTTTCGAAAAATATTATAGTTTTATCGAAGAATATAAAATATAGAGCTGTGAAAATAAAAGATAGAAGTATTAAAAAAATAATGGATTATATATATATATATATATATATATATATGTTCAAAATCATTATTCCTTGAAAATTTAATGTATTTTAGTCATCGATATATTTTAATATCTCTATTTTTCAATAAACAAAAAAGCCTTTCTTCTCTGTATTCAAATATCGTTTGACGCTCATGTAGCTAAGCTAACGCCTGGGGCAAACCTTTATTCCGGTGAAATATGGCGAAACTGTAAAATAAGCTTAAGTGCAGAAATATCATATTTGCTAGAAAACTGCATTTACAGTGACGCATTCTCTGAAGTCGAGTTGTACCGTAATTTTTTATAAGTACACAACTTTATATTTGTATACTTTAATTTGTAAGAATTAAAATATTTTTTAATTATCTATTTTCGTAAATACTAAGTATATTACATATGTGTATGCTGAAACTTAAGCAAACAGAGCATAAATATTATCCCCTCCCCCCTAATTATTTTTTCACACCTTCTCTGTAACTCAGCAATAAATTTTTCTCTTGACAAGCAACGATTCATTTAATGCGATATTTATAATTAAATTCTGCACTCTTTTTTTTTACGAGCTATTAAGAATCTCTCTAAAACTCTGAAAGAGATTTAATCAAATTACTAATTTGTGTCCTTTTACAAACTTTTCGATTTGCTTCCACCTTAAATTTGGAACAATACCTTTTCTTTCGCAGTTGCGTCAACAGCTGCAATGACAAATTCACTGAGACATAAACTGCTCTTTGAAGCGAACAACTCTTTCAAAATCGCATCCGAATTTTATGCCCGGCAAAGCCAGAAGGTGGGAGATTCTTTCGACAAGAATTTAATTCGCAGTTTTTCTCTCTCTCCTCTTTTACTTCGCATGGCTGAATTCTTGAATTGAATAACACTTTAAAATAACAGAATCCCACGGTATTATTCAAACAACGAATAGACGGGGAAAACGTTTTCTTGGCATATCAATGGATATAGGCCGCTAATTTCAAATGAAAGTTTATGAACACAGCGCGTATTTAACTTTACTTTTTTTATCAATTATCCTAGTCAATTAATTGAAATATTTTTCATAACACTGAAATAGCTATCGTAGTCATACTAGATTAAACTGTTATGTTTTAAGTTTTTGAAGGGTTAGGGGATCGTCTTACCGTCCGAAAGGGCTGGGTTCATTTCCAAATGCTGTCAAAAACCCACCGAGTACATGCGATATACGTGCTCGTTAAATCTGTGGAATTGAAAGTATTGTGGTCGGTAGTTGAGCAGTTAGCATGGGTGTAATGGTCTGGGAAAACTTTCCTCCCCTCCAGATCAAAGTTAAAATTGAAGGAGTGGATCCTCTGGTGGTGCCATCTATCAGAGGAGTCTTAAAGCAAAGTCGTACTTTCACCGTCGTGGAGCTCTGGTTAAACGAAAGATGCACCCTTCTGACTTAATTTTGCATGTCCAAGTGTCATATAAACAACAGCAATAAGTTTTTGAAGTGCTTTAAACAGAGGATTTTGTACAAGGATTGTATGTGTTATGTATAGGAAATGTATTTCAAATATCTTTACTAAATAGTGATGTCATGAAAATTTCAATTCTGGTTATGCATTTATGAACTTCAATGGAAATGAGTGAAGTGTTTTTGCCAGATTTCCAAACGTTAGAAAGGATTCAAAGGAAATAATCAGATAACCAAATATTTCTAATGAAAGTCAAGAAATGAATAAGAAAATTAATACTTCTCTGTAATATTTGATTTACAGGGAATCAAATTTTACTGTCCTTTAAATTTTCTTAATTCCACTCATTAAATTTAATCAACTATTGCTCACTTGCAATCTTTAGGACATTGGACACATAGTACTACTTTTTTTTTTTACATTCTATGCTTTTTTTTGCTTTTTTATACATAAAAATAAAAATGTATAATTTTATGAAAAAAATGAAGCATTTTATTAGATAAGTGACTCTTTAATCAATTGTGTTTTAAATGACATTTTAGAAGACTTACAGTTTACTGGGATAATCATAAAAGCAAAGGTATTAAAACTTTTGAAAAAGTGACTTAATTAGAGAAATTTAGAAAAAAATATGAATGATCTCTCACTTGTTAATTTTAAATGGAATTTGAGAGTACTTATAAAAATATTTCTTTCAAACTTCTAGTAAAAAACATTTCAAAGAATATATCTTCCATTACATTATTTTGAGAACTTGATATTTAAGAAGTTTTTTGAGGGATTAATTTCTCTCTGATACACAGTAATGAAAGAACTAACCCGTAAACGAAACCATTTCATTCCATTTAAGTAGATTTAAATTTGTTCTTTGGTTGTCATGGAAACGAAAAACTGCTTTCTTGGAAAAAAGAGCGGCTCTTCAATAACAAAATACCATTCAGAGATATAATACGCTCAAATTTTCCTTTCTACGCTGGTTTTACTGAATGGTTTCTAAAAAATTGCTTACTCCAATTTTCAGCTGAATGCCTCATCAGAGGGTGAATTTTATTAATTTTACGACTAACTTCTTTAAATCATTAAAAAACAAAGTATTTTATTTATTTAAAACGTCAAGATTCTTTCGCAACACGTGTTGTACAGTTAAAATTACTTTTTGAATTTCTATAAAAATGCAATGTTCTTTCCTTTTTCTCCAAACGATTTTATTTAACTGGATTCTTTTTTTTATCTCTCCTAACTTATAATGTACTATAATATCCACGTGATTCGTGGTAGACATATTCGATTTGGTATTCATAAGTAAAATGTATTTTTATTAATGAATAGATTAATTTAAAGAATCAAATGATACAATTTTAAAACACTTTTTTCAAAATTCTGTTACTTTTTAAAATCAGAAGTACTTCACCCAGATTTACTTTATTACATCGACTTGCGCATGCCAATTAAGATAATCACCTTAATTGCCCAGGTCTTTCCTTTTGACGGAAACAAAAGCGATGTTGATTTATGGTTTAGAGGGCTGATCTCTCCTTGGTCTTATCCTTGAGGGCGGGGGTGGACAAAGTACGAAAGAGAGGGTGGAGCCAAACCATTTCTTTTGTTTCTGTCCAAGGATGTTGATCTAGATCTGGGCTTAAGCGGCGTTCCATAATCGCTTCGACACGAGGGAGAAACTCCAAGACCTTTTGTCCGGTTCATAACAATGCAAGATTGACTCAGGGAAAAAAAAAAAAACGTAAGCGCTCAGTGAATATTTCAAGGTCAATGTGTTGTTAGAAGAGGTTTTAATTACACACGAAGGTGTTTGTGCGAACTGTTACTTGTTACAGCTGAATTTGCTTTTGTTTTAATGTTTTTTAGTAATCCGATTTCTGAGGGTGGATTCTTAATTGACTGTTGTGGTAATATTCATGCCGAGAAAGTAAAAATAAATGTTTGTCTCTTATACAAAGGGCAAAAGTTACTTTTTTATGTATATCGTTAAGCAATAGCTCACAGCATTTGGACGAAGTCATTGTAACGAACTCACATCATTTCGAAGCATAACTTCCTTCTCTATATGGGAACCATGGATTTTCACTCCTAAAATTCATGTATTTATAATCTGATATTTATTACGATCATAAAGCTCATTCTTAAAGCAAATATGAACATTTTATTCACTGTGTAAGTAAATATTCTTAAATACATACAAACATGTTTTTGAAAATCTTTTCTAATCATTAAAAATTCTTCAGGTTTATGAGAAATGTTTCTAATTTTATTTTTTAGACTAAAATGCATATATTGTTAAAGAAATAATAAATAAATTTAAAAAAAAACTGTTTTTATATTGGTTTATGACCAAAAAATATAATTTTTAACTGGACGTTTTGATTCGATGGACTAATAGTAACTGGCAAGATATTTTGCCCCCTTCCTGAAAGAAATGCAGTAAATATTTATTTCCTGATATTAGTTACGAAGTTCAGAATTTAACCCCATTCTTTTTAGATCTTGTTCTGCAATCTCAGAATGTAAGACTCACTTTTACAAGCAGAAAGTATTTTTCCCGAAGTAATGA
The DNA here is from genome assembly GCA_037975125.1 of Latrodectus hesperus. Taxonomy (NCBI): domain Eukaryota; kingdom Metazoa; phylum Arthropoda; class Arachnida; order Araneae; family Theridiidae; genus Latrodectus; species Latrodectus hesperus. The sequence goes on along the minus strand of CM075850.1, from coordinate 25,717,086 downwards.
TATGCAAGCCGTCCACGCTGTCTAGTGGTCAGAGTGCCTGACTGCGGATAGGGAGGTCCTGGGTTCGAATCCCAGGTTGAGCATGGTTGTATTTTCTCTCTCTATCTATCCTGTCTTTGTCCTTAACTTGTATGAATGGGTTGTGTGAATGGTTGCCTACCCTATAAATGGGTACCGGGTACCTGTGCCATGTGTGTACTGAAGAAGTCGGACTCCACAACAAATTACGGTTCAGTTGAAAATATGGAACAGCGCACTCCATAATGCCAGCCTAGTTGACAAAGGACAACAACAATGATATACATGATAAGAGTTAAATATTAGTTTTATATAAATATGATGTGAAAACACATTCATTCTTAAAAGATTAGAATTTACATTTATAAAATATCGTTTCGTGTTCCAGTCATTCAAAAGCTTAGTATAATTCCTTTGATTAATTATCCTCACTATTTAGCTTCTGAAATGGTGCACAATTATATATAGGTCAACTGTTTGGATGCCACCATTTATAAGGAAATTTATTAATATACCACGTGAAAAATATCTCATGTGGCACCATAATTTTTGCTGAATACTTTCAAATAGTATCAAAAGGGAAAGTGGTGTTTAAATATTCTCGCTCATTCGAGACATTTATCCATACCAACTCAGGCAAAATATTGAAGGTTATATGTCATCACTCATGAAAATGTTTGAATAAAAATTTGTCTAAAATTTGATGATTTTCATCATTTCATCAATCTATTAATCCTTACTATGTGTTAATGATGTTTGAAAAGTGTGTCTAAGGCTAAAATTTAATCCTTCATTTCATTTGTATGTACGGGGTATGGAGTGATTTCAGGTATAACCCCTTTTCACCGTCAATAAAGAGATTAATGTTTCAAAATAAAGAAATAAAAAAATATTAACTAAGTCTTCATTTGATTACATTTGTTGTGGTGCAATCATTAACGTACATTGTTACACAATTTGTGGAGTAAAGCTATTTTTTAATGCAGACAAAACCATTGATTAGATAAAATCGAATCAAGCATAATGAATAATAATATGTTTAACAAAATAATTCAGTTTACAATTCTAAGTACGCTGAAAACAGTACGTGCATTTAATAGGAATTTAAAAAGTCTTTTCTTTCATATGTATATGTAAAAATACCTTCTTAATAAAGATTTCTAATTTAACACATACCAAAAAATTCTAATTAAAGAAATTGAAGTATTAAAAAATCATAGATATTTATGAACGGTACTGTTAGAGGATTAGAATATTATCTAGCACAAAATATATTAGTTCTGAACTGTGTCACTGGATAATGAGCATCATTTCTGGAGTTGATAAGCATAAAACCCTTTCAAAAGACACCATGGACATTATAAACACAGCATTCTAACAGAATATTCCGTTTGAAAATTTTTTATTCTCTCAGAATTTCAACTGAAAGATTGTAAAGGAAAGAAATATTGTTTTTCTGAATTTGCTTTGCCAATATGAGAATAGTAAATTTTGTTGTTTTTTCTTATGCTTTGAATTAATAGACTCTAAACAAATTTCGTAACGCATAATGCTTTAACTAAACCGCATATTTTGAGAATTTTGAATTTAAATTTATTTCATTTGAGAAAGTATTCCGAAACCCATTCGTTTCAATCAGGATTAAAACACATCTTTATGATATTTTTTTTAGTATTTAACACATGAGGACATTTACTATTGAGAACAGGGATAAGATGTGGTCAATCTAATATCTTCGCTAAAAGAAATTCATAAAAGAAAAGTGCAAGCATGAATCACACATAAATGAAAAATTGCTTATTTTCTCATGTGTGTCTTGAATATCAAATTTCAGAAACATACCCTCAAAATACCCTCCCGAATCTAAACACTCTCAGCACTTAATAATCATTTTTATGTACATAGGGATTTAAATAAATAAAAAAACATTAGCATCATAAATTTGATTTGAAGGTTTTCTAGCGATACCCCCTGCTATTCCAGAAAGAGGAAGGAAAAAAAAAACCGAGGAATAGTTACGCATAATTAGATATCACTTTCTGAAAGTAGTTCAAGTAATACGGGTTCTTCTTCAATCCTTCGACCTTCGGGAGCATTTCGGAATCTTGTTATAAGACTCGACATTGACCATACAAGATAGATTCTCCTGTCACAATTATGATAATTTGAATCTTTCGCGGGATTATCACTTCTTTTACAAGCTCGAGTGATTTCCTTGTTACACGTGCATTGTTGATGAGCGTCTTGTTATGGTGCTACCATCGCGTGATTCGCCTCTGGTGATTAAACTGCTGATGAGTAGGGTTATTCTTAGATTATCCCTTGTGATTTTTGATACGAGGAAGAGGAAATGCATGAAATAATTGTGTCATATAACGAGGAAGAAAAAAATATATTTGTTGTGCTAATTTTCGAAGATATTCTTTCGAAGGATGAGAAAAAGAGAATCAATTTGAGTGATTTTTGGAGATTATACTTAGGGATTTTGTCAATGTCAACATCAACACATGTATCACTATAAATGATGTAATTGCTTAATTCTCAATATATATATATATGTATGTATATATATATATATATTAATATAAAGAAAATACATATATGAATATAAAGTAATAAATACAATGCTAAAAATATAATGTTGTAACTACAATGCATAATAGGAAATCTAGCCAGCGCAAAAGCAGCTAAAGAAAGATTTGCCTATATAAATAAGATAAAACATGAAGAAAAGTAAAATCAGAAATATAAAATTGGAAAGATACTAAAGTATATGAAGCAAAAGACAAGAAGGCATAGGGACCATGTCTTCATCAGGAGGGAGATGGTCAGCTATGCAAAAATGAACACTCTTTTCTGACATGCTCGAAGGACAAATGTCTAAAAATCTTCGAGCAATTCCCCCGAAGAGTGTTCGTATTAAAAGAACTTAATTAAAAATTAGACTAAATATATATGTAGAAAAGATAAATATATATGCAGAAAAATAAAAATACTCACTATAGATGAAAATACTCACATTAGTAGAAAAATACATACAGTAAAAAAAATACTCACAATAGTAGAAAAATACATACAGTAAAAAAATACATACAGTAGAAAATACAAAATACAAAAGCCAGTAAATCAGATTGAATTTATATATGAGAATAGTAGGAAGTTGCCAAAAGTAAATTTGAAATTAGAATGAAGAAATATTGCCAGAAGTAATTAAATTCAAAAAGTTAAAGTGGTTTAAAAAGTTAAAGCGTATTAAAGGGGATTTAAGTTTTAGTTATGTATAAAATAAAGTGTATATATGTAGGTATTTTCAGGATTCTTGTAAGAACTTCAATGCTTGGGTGGCCCTTCTGTAGTTATAAAAACTACGCATTACTTCAATCTTACAAGCGATTCCCTACTTCCTACATATTTTAAAATAAAATTAATTGGAATATTGTTATTTTTTAGGTGAGCTATTAAGCGTTTAATTTGATTTTTAGTATATTCATAATTGTTACAGATTATATAAATGCGATTAAGCTCATTAATTATAATGTTTCTGTATATTTTTAAAGAAATATTGGAGTTCCAAGAAATTAACTTATTAACATGAAAATTAAACTGTTTAGTTTTGTCGAAAATGTCTATATATGTAGTGGAATTATCAATAGTGATAAATAAATCCAGAAATTCTGTTTTAGTTTCACATAAATTAGTTTTAATTAGAGAAAGTTCTTCAGGGTAAATAGTTTTAGAAATATCTTCAAATTTTAAATTGTTGAAAATAATGAAATCATCTATGTATCGAAAAGCAAAAGGATATTGATAAAAAGAAGTTTTTTTCAAAATAATGTAAAAATAAATTTGCTAGTGTGCTAGAAAAGTTGGATCCCTGTAGAATTCCACAATTTTGAATAAAAATATTTTCACCGTTAAATATAAAATTATTATAAATACACATTTTAACTAAATTATTCCAGTAATTCAAAATTAATAATTATTAATTTTAATTTCAAATTTACTTTTGGCAACTTCCTACTATTCTCATATATAAATTCAATCTGATTTACTGGCTTTTGTATTTTGTATTTTCTACTGTATATATATTTTTTACTGTATGTATTTTTCTACTATTGTGAGTATTTTTTTACTGTATGTATTTTTCTACTAATGTGCGTATTTTCATCTATAGTGAGTATTTTTATTTTTCAGCATATATATTTATCTTTTCTACATATATATTTAGTCTAATTTTTAATTAAGTTCTTTCAATACGAACACTCTTCGGGGGAATTGCTCGAAGATTTTTAGACCTTTGTCCTTCGAGCATGTCAGAAAAGAGTGTTCATTTTTGCATAGCTGACCATCTCCCTCCTGATGAAGACATGGTCTCTAGGCCTTCTTGTCTTTTGCTTCATATACTTTAGTATATTTCCAATTTTATTTTTCTGATTTTACTTTTCTTCATGTTTTATCATATTATATATATATATATATATATATATATATATATATATATATATATATATATATTATATACTACATTACTATTTTAAATTAAATTTCGATAAACGATAGTATATCTGAACAATCATTTTTGATATTTTTTTCTTAAAGGTCACAGTGTTTTAAATGTAAATATTTATTTTGTAAAATTTTAGGACTTAATTAAAATTTCAATAATTTTTTCTTATGTCAAAGTTTTTCTTATAAGTGTTGTGTGTTATTGCAGTTTCATGCTTAAATTTATGTTTAATCATATTTTACGTATGAATATTTTATTCGTAATGTCATGATAATATAATTTTTAGTCAAATATTCTTCAAAAATCACAAATTATAGTTTATCTATATATAGAATATAAGTTATGATTCATTTTATTTACTTGAGTTCTATATTTTTGTAGGCTATTTATATGCCATCATTCATTTTAATTAATGTGATACGTATTATTTTCCTATTGCATAAAATGTTTATATATACTTTACATAAGACTTGACTGCATGTCGAATTATAGGCGATACGCGCCTGGTCCCTTAAAGGGTAAATGCGATACGAGGAGTGGAACAACTCTACTTATTTTTGAAATATGACATTATATACAGGAGAACACAGCGACGTTGAAAAAACGTTATGATTGACTGTTATATTAGTGGATCAATTCGTACTATTGAATTAGAATTATCACTAGAACCATCAATATTGGTGACACCCTGAAGAAATTTAAGGAGGTTCAGTATAAACTAGATGTTATTCAATTCCATAAACTGTTCTATAGGAATCACAGCATATCCAGGAAGATAAGATTCATAAGAACCGCTAGAAAACTATCCAAATCATCCACAAATCATATGATTTTCAACTGCTAGCAAAGATTCAACATAGCAACTGAATTAAAGACACCGAAAACTCTATTTTATGAAGCCAGAAACTATGATTCTTTTTGCTTTAGGCCGGCTTGCTTATGGCAAAATCAAGGTAAACTTTTTTTAAAATTTTATTTCTTTTATTCTAGTACACACTTCAGCATTCAAACTGTCATGTTCGATAGTAGAGGAATACTTGTTTGGAGATGTTTTACTTGGTATAGTTTGGTAATTTTTGCATGATGTTAACAGTGAATTGAATGCTGACGTCTATAGGAACAACGTAAAGAATCGAGTTCATCTTATTCTCTGGAAATTATACGTAATGTTATCTTTGGAAGGATATTGAGCCTTGTGATGTTGGAATCCCTCTCAAGTGAAATATGTAAATGTGTGTTTAATATGTAATATGATCCAAACTGATATTTTGCATTGCATTACTAATATAAATTTTAATATATATATATATATATGTATATCCACGTTATCGCATTACGATAAAAAGTTTTTGTAAAAATAAGTTGAAGAGTCATATCACCTATTTAAAACAAATTTTCTAAATGCTGTATCCATGGAGCAGCTACTTGTGAGATAATACAACTGTTCACTGCATGAAGAAATTTATATAAATCCAATATATATCCATACTACATTTTGACACACAAAAAAATACGTCCATTGCTTACAAAATTTTAAAATTACTGCTTTTTAGACCCACCATCAGATGTAGGAAGATCTGTTAGAAATTATCTGGATGGACAAGTATCATTGAACAGCATAGGACCACCACTGCATTGCTAAAACAGTGATGTGTATGTCTCAATGTTTAGCGTCTTCTGTCATTGTCAAAGCCACTTATTTTAGTGCAACGTGCATTTTTCTTCTTCCGTTCTAGCGAATTTATCGGATTGTGCAAATCATCGAAAAAGTAAAATAGACACTCCCTTAGCTCACCCCATTGTGCTGGGAAAGCGCTTAGGCGTGGTGACCACATCTGAAGCATACTCCAGAATGCTAAGTGGTGGGTTTGGCTGGATATTTCGGTTAAATAAATAGAATCCAATTGTCTTGCTTGTTTTCTCTCATGAACCAGAATAACAATATCACGCCACTCATATAAAATTAATAATGTATTAAAGGAATCCATTTTGAAAGTCATTTAAACGCCCTGTGCTTGTCGACTCAAATCATTTTCAGATAAGGCAGTTCATGAAAAATACGAAAGATATCTGTATCGTATAGTTTAAAGATTTTTGACTATTCACTTATATTTGCTTCTAAATTTTTCAACTTGGGTTATATATTACTATAACAAAATGTATCGCAATTCTATTTGTTTTGACAATGATAAACATAAATTTGTTTTTTAAATTCATCGTTGCGTTATAGTTTGTAAAAGAAACAATTATAATAATGATAAGAAATACCTTACTGAACAATTACTTTGATAATATTCCTTGTATATGAAAAAGTTGTATTGCAAATAATTTTTCAATTTATAATTTATTGTTACAAAGAGTAGAGAGAATAATTTTACAACTCAAGTTTGTTATAAGGCTATCCATTATGAAGAGCGAATTTTCTTAGCACAAAAATATTTTCATCAATACAAATATATATGTATCGCAAAGAAAGAAAAATCTCGAGCACTCACTTCTATAGCTGTATACATAAAAAACACAATTTCTTTACGCTTGGGTCATCAGGGTAGACTTAAATGACGATATATTAAAAAATCTTAAACAAATGAATTCATTAATAATATTATTACTTGGACCATATTACCTGTTTCAAATTGAATGTTTTGATTCATATAAGAATGTATTCATTGATATCAAATAAGAAAAGATAGTTTGAAGTATATTATATTTTTTTGAAAAGAACATTCATTAAAAGTACTGCCGTCTTAATGTTTAGTTTCATTTTAAGCACTCATTTAAAAATAATATATGGCTTAATTATGTTATTTTTCTCCACTGATTACTACACTGTTTCTATTTGGGTATTCAGAAAAATTAATAAAAAAAGTGTTTTTCAATCTCTGTGAATGTATTTATTCGAAAACTCTTGATGCAAACTTTTGAATTGTTTTTTTTTTGTCGTTCTGTAAAAACAAATCTGAACTAAAGATTCTATATGCTATAAGATAACATCAATAATACTTTATACTTTAGGTGCTTTGTTTATAAATCTGATAATTTGGCCATTTAATTTTGAAATCTGTCTAAATCTTTTAATAATGTGTGAATAATATTCTCGAAAAATAATTCTATTTGTTTATTGATGAATGTCTCAGTTTTTCATATAAATTATAACATCCATTTATTAATATTACTAAGGACCGTGGTAGCATAGTGGTTAGGGTATCGGCCTTCCATCCGGAAGGACGGGGTTCGATTCCCAATGCCGCCAAAGACCCACCGAGTACATGCTATATACGTGCCCGTTAAATCTGTGGAATGGAAAGTCCTGTGGTCGGTCGTTGAGCAGTTACCATGGGTGCAATTGGCTGGAGAAAATTTCCTCCCCCTTCAGATCAATGTCAAAATTGATGGAGTGGATTCTCTGATGCTGCCATCTATTGGAGGATTTAAAAAAGAGCAAAGACGTACTTTCACCTTCATGGTGCTCTGATTAAAACGAAAGACGCTCCCTATTGACTTAAATTCGCATTGCCAAAGCATAGCGAGCTTGGCTATGTCCAAGTGTCATAAGTAACAACAACAACATTAATATTACTATTTTACACAGAAATTCCAAACAATCAAATTTAAACTCTCTTAGAAATTTATAATTCTCCAAATTTTTATTAACTAAATGCATAAGATTCTCATTTCTACCAATGATGACAGTCCAATTGTTATATATGAGTGTCAATCTCTATCTCACACCCTAAGCCATTTGAAGAATCTGCAGACGTCTGGCAGACAGAATTCTCCATTTCTTTTCCTCCCATCAATCAATAAGAACATTCAGAGCCAAAGCGCACAACATCCCGAAGAGCCAGAAAGTCCAATCCATTCTCGGAGATCAGAATGCTTGAATTCTCATCTGCGAATAAATAGTTGCGAAGAAAGAAAGAAAGAAAAAAGTGGCAGGCTTTCAATCCGGGCAAATACAGCTTTTAAGGAAGAGACGAATCTCGTCAAAAATTGATAACTTTTCCTGTATGAGAAATACTTTCGGCAAATATCCTCGCTTTTGGCGATTGGAGGGAACTCTTGTTTTCATGTGTCACTGGAGTGGGATGAAGATAACTTCTCTCCATTAAAGTTCTCTTTAAGAAGTGGGGGTGGGGGTGATCGAAGAAGGAACACCTCATCTCACGTCTCTTTGAAATCCTTGGAATATTCTTTGCCGAAAAGAACTGAGGAAGTGAATTTATGTCTGATAGTGCCTTGAAAGATTTTAAATATATATATTTAAGTAGATATGCAGATTTAATATCTGGAGTTGTGCTAAAACTCTGTGCAGGAGATTTTGAGAACTCTTTTGGAAACTTCAAATAGTTTATTGTGGAGCAGCAATCCACGTGAAAAGGTCAAACTCGAATATGTTCTGATCTTTCATACATCAACAGCTTTTCTTCTTGGATATGTTTTTCTTGTTTGTTTGTAATAAAACTTAGCGAATTGGCAAATAACCGGATTTTAATATTTTTGTTTATCTTATTATGATAATATTACTCGCATTGCTAAATAATAAAAATTACTGAAAATACAGTACTATGTTGAAAAGTGTGCATCTTTCTCTATTTTAAATATATAAAACTATCCTATTTAAGCTTGATTTTTTATTCACTAAGTGATGTCATATCTATAATATAGAATTTTAATTATATGTCTAAAGCTCACCAATACGTGTACATTTTTAAAATGCATCTCAATAATTATTTACTTATACTTAAAACAATACTTGTTTTCTCGTGTTACTGCATTAATAATGACACCGCAATATTTGACACGTAATTAGCATAGCTTGATGATGGTGTGTATATATATATAGGCCAAGCTCGATAACTGTTGGCTATGCGAATTTAAATCAGTAGGGTGGGTCTTTCGTAAATCAGAGCAACACGAAGGTGAAAGTACGACTTTTCTCTTAACTCCTCCGATAGCCGGCACCACCAGATGATTCACTTTCTCAATTTTGACACTGATTTGGAAAGAGAGAAAATTTTCTCCAGACCATTACATATATGACAACTGCTGAACAACCGACCACAAAACTTTCGATTCTATAGATTTAACGAGCACGTATATTGCATGTACTCGGTGGGTCCTTGGCGGCACTGGGAATCGAACCTCACCTTTCCTGAAAGAAGGTCGATGCCCTAGTGAGATTGAGTCCCAGGCTGGCCAAGGTTCCGTAGTTTTCGCTAAAGGTGGTCGGGGCACACTAAATCTGGCCGCAATGTCCTCCAGGTGAGGTAACGCATCTGGGGGTGGAAGTCAAGTCTTGGGAACCTTCTGCTTGCTCCCTGCTTCAAAATCACGAAGACTCCATCCGGCTGCTTCTATCCAACTGGTAAAGTCCATCTCAGGGTTAGGTACAGGGAAGTATGCTGGTGCAACAACAACAACAACAACGGCCCATATATATATTAATATCCACCGCATACGCTGCCCATCCGGAGAACTTTTCATAGATAATGGTTCATTCATTCATTACAAGCGAGAAGACCCTAAAAGCCTCAAGTAATCACAGCAACAGACTTGTAAGCAGAATGTAGAAGTGTAACGTCCGTAAGACCAATTTCTTTAAACACAATGCTTAAAGTGGCAGTAGTCTGATCAATAAACGTACACTGTCTATCTTTGCTAATTTTGTTGACAAAAAATCGTGGGATTGATTATCGATCCATAAAATATTATTATTTGATATGTGGTATAATCAGTCGGTGGGTCCTTGGTGGGTTATAAGTATGAACAATTTCACTGTATATAGCTGTTTTCCAGGTGGCAGAATCGTACTTAATGCTAATATCGCATTAGCGTTTTATCATCATAATATCAAACAAAGAGTTATTGTTTTCTACTAGGAAGATGTAGAATGAATAATATCGCATATAATACATTAACTAATAATATCATATCTTGCTTGTAGCCATGCTAAATTCAAGGATTATAAAACTAATGAATTTTTAGGGAATTTTTCTTCCAAGAAAGCTAAAAAATGGACAGTAGGTATAATATTGTTTGTTGTTCCTAATATAGGCCTAATGGAAATCAATTAATCTCTCTTACTGCTTAATTTTCTTCTTTAGTGGTGAGCGAATATTTTTAAAATGAAGAACAAAAACAAGTTTTGACTTGGTCACTTGAATTTCAAATTACGTGATCATGTCATTTTATATGTTACCTACCACCTAGCATTTATTGCGAGAAATAAATACGAGTATTCAAGTACTTGACGCTGGTAAAATTTATGTATTATTAGGATTGAAATTTTTTAAATTCATACATGAAAATAATGTATAAATTTGAAAAATATCAGGAATTTTACTTTTTTCCTGCTAATTTTCGCAGTTACATAATATTTATATTATTTACCGTTTTGTGCGTGCACTTCAATTATCCATAAACAAGGAAGCCAGATTTTCCTCAGCATCTCCAAATGTATTACAAACCCATTAGGTATTATTTTTCCTTGTTGGTATTTCTTGATAAATAAATATTTGGAATCAAAAAGTAAATTGGAACCAAATCGTAAAAAAAAATTAGGACATTCTGTTTTTGACTATATAAATCTGTTTTAGATGACATAATTAAATTATGTTTTCTTTAAATTAAAAATGTAATTCAGAAAATCATTGTTTAAGTGTTTATTATTTTATTAAACCATTGTATTTATTTATATTTCTCATAATTTCTTTATTCCTCTCTTTTAGTGGAAAAAAACAATATTAGACAATTTTATTAATTAATTTCTTGCATTTGTTTATGATATGTTTTAAATATGTTATGCTAAGGAATTAGAAATTTACATGTAAAACGTAAGATTACAAATGCAATTTGCGTAATTCTTTTTATTCTTAAATATTATTCATTCTATATTTTATTGTTGTTTTAATTATTCAAGTGAAAGATTTGAGGTTGCGCTTATGTTATTTATGACAAGTTAGTTAAATCATAACAACATTTTTATTAACATACGAAAATAAGAATAGAAAAACATTTAAACATCGCAGATGTCACGAACGAGCATAATGCTGTTCCTTAAGATTGTTGGCGCGTTAGCATTCAAAATGTTGCCACTGCTGGCTTACAAACTTTAATTATAATATAGTGCTGCCACACACTCCCTTACCAGTGAGGTTGCGCGTATGTTTCTTAAAACAAGTTAGTTAAATCTAAACATTTTTATTAACATACGAAAATAAGAATTAAAAAACATTTAAACATCGCAGATGTCACGAACGAGCATAATGCTGTTCGTTCAGATTGTTGGCGCGTTAACATTAAAAAAACTTTAATTATTGTGTAGTTCTGCCACAGATTGTATGGTTTTCACTTAATATTTATTTTCTATTTAATATGAAGAGAAATTTTTGTGTGACATATAGATGTGTCACGTGTGACTGCATGCTTAGTATTTTTATTTATCGTGAATTATTCCTTTAAATTAGAGCACATATTCCGTTTTTAATTATTTGTGGAAAGCTTCATGTTTGCGACATTCAGCATATGTTAATGGTTTTGTAATCTATGGCTTAGTCATTAAGAATAACACTTGTTGATCGCGCATTGATTGAAAATCATCCTTTATCAATCAAACATTGTAAATTAAAACACATATATTCCTTATAATGAGTATATAAGATCTGGCTTTGCAATCAATGATAATGATAATAAATATGTCATATATATTAATTTTACATTAAAATTCATATATCTTGAAGAAACACTTATTAAATATTTCCTTAAAGAGAAAATTAATATTTAATTCTATAAAGTATTTTTCTGTGAAGAAATTACTTTTATTCGGCATTTTATCTAGAATATTGATTAAATCAAGTTGTTTTTAAGTGAAATTATAATTTTTGATCGTAACAGCATAGCAAATGGCATTTGTATTATGTCAATGCATTTTTAGTTCTCTAAAAAATTTACATTTTAAACATCTTTATCAAAATATATATTTACTTTAAAAATTATACTCCTAAATATGCTTTTTGAAAACTAATGACTTCACTAGTGACTAATGACTTGAAACTCGACTTCAAATTTATAAAAACCAGAATTTTGCATTTTAAGGGATTTAACGTTTCTAAAAAGTCTGCATTTGTTAACATCATAAATATGCAATTGTAAAATTTATACCTTTTGGAGACAACAACTGAAATATTCCAATTTATTAATGATAATAATTATTCGATATAAAAATTTATAAGTTTTTACGAATATTCTGTCATGCGTGAAAGAAAATTCAAAATTTAACAGCGTTTTCATTTTCAGAAAAAATTTAATGAACTGAATTTCATAAAAATTTTAATTATTCTGTATTTAAAAATATTTCTCTCGTTAAGTGAAGTTGGCTTTTTTATAACTTTCACTAATGATGAAATAATTTTCAAAATGATGTGATTTTTTTATTTAATATTCAGTTAAATTGATAAAAAAATTTTCTGGTAGAGGATACGTATAAATTTAATGATTTAAAATGAGATATATAAAGGTCTTTTATATTCAAGACGTCATATTTTACAAGATTTTGACATTTGCGTACTATTTTTGCTTTTAGATGACTTCATAAAATTTTACTAATATTAATTAGTGCAATTTTTTTTATTTAAAATCTTTTTAAATATCTATGCACAGAATACAAAATTTAAAGTTTTTCTCTTTCTATTTTATATTCTTAAATTTTTAAAATTAACAAAAAAAATTCTTTCCTTAAGCTTTTAAAATTGCATGGCATAATTCTGATATAAAAATTAATTTATTACTTAAAATCAAAATTAATATTTAAGAATTTGATTTTCATAGTTAAGAAAATAAAAAAATATATGCTTGATGCGAATAATGCATGAGAAGGGTCAGAAAACATTGTAAATATATAAGGTATATTATCTAACTCTGAATGAGAAAATAACAATACCTTAAGATTCACAAAGTTTTAAAATTATTTATAATAATCTTGCAATTCTGTTATTTTATAAAATATAAGCAATTATTGCCATTGTGTGATAAATAAAGAGTTGAAATTTTACAAAATATAATTAGAATGATAAAAAAAACTATGATGTACAACCGTAGATTATGGTTAACATATCTTAGAAAATATTAAAAAGGCTTAACATTTCTGCTTTTTGGAATTCGCAAAATAGAGTCCCACAAGATTGTCATCTAAATTATATGAGCAATTTGCTTTGTAATTAATTTTGAGATTATCAGTAGAATCAATCAGTCCATCATGGACTGATTTTATTATGAGTAAAAAATGTTTCTCTAACTTCATTACACTTTTTTTATACTATAAATAAGTCAAAGATCTCATAGATAAAAATTGCTTTCCAAGTTTATTACAATTTTAATGTTATTTCTTTACAAGCACTTAATGTTTTACCTAATTAACGAAAAAGTTCGAAATTCAAACATTAATGGAAGAATACAATTTGAATTCGGTCTCATTTACCTTAGAAAAATAATTAATAAACCTAAAGCCCTATAGATTGTTTAAAAGGTATTTGAATATCCACGGTGATTGAGTTTCGTCTGCAAAGTTTTTTAAAATGACATTGCTCTCTTTTAAGGTCAAAAATTCCTTCTTATACACTGAAGAATTATTATATACTGGCATTTTTTTCTATTTTAACTTTCATACCTAACTAATGAAAGAATGTTATTATCCAATAAATAATTTAATGCAAATCAAATTTTTTATATATGCGGTTTCAGCTGGGTTTGGTATTTAACTCACTGTACCTTTGGAGTGATAATTACACTTTTTCCCTCTTTCAGCCGTGGTTCCAACTGTGTGAATTTAATATTGAGTACTTTAATATAAACATGGGTAAATGCCTTTGTTAAAAAAAACATTTGAATGTCAAAAGTATGTAAAGGAATAATTTTCCTCTTTCATCTAAAATACATTTTTTTCTTAGACTTGCTACGACCATCAAAAATCAGACATCACTAATTGTGTAGTCATTAAATTAAGTTGTTCTGATCAAAATAAATAAATTAAATTAAAGTTAAAAATGATGGAAATTAAACTTAATAATTGATTTCGATTTTTATTCTAACTCCTTTCCTGGTTCAAACATATATTTTGCAGAACTTCAATATTTCTAAGTTTGAAACATTTCTTAAAAAAATTATTGGGTATTAAATTCCTGTTATATTTCATCGAAATGAATCCAATTCATCATCATAATCTATCAGACAATCTAAAAAAGCTTTCCTTGGCTGATTCATTTTTCTTTAAAAAAATCTTTACTTGAGCATGTGATGTCGAAATCGAAAACAATTTTCAGAAATTATAAAGACAAAAATTATTTTCAATTTAAACTTTTATCTTCTGTAAGATAATATTTCTCTTTTGATGGAGCTTCTTTTATCTTCCATTATAGATTTTTATGTGAAGATTAATCATTATTACATTTTAGAAAATGTAATTTCTGGAGATCCAGCGTTTTGGTTTCGAAATCACGAGAGATTTGTTTCTTTAGAATCTTACTTTAATTAACCATTTACATAAATATTAAATATATTTAACTCATTTTTCTTGAAATGAGATGTTTTTTTAAATATTATTTGCAGTCGTACTTTAAAAATATATTAAAATTATTAAATTAAGTTGCAGGTCGTACTAAAAAGAAATTGTCTGAATTTTTTGCTAAGTTTCAATTCTATAATTAAAATATTAATAACTTATAAGCTGTCTCGTATTATAATAATTTAGGAACTAATACTAAATTTTACGATAAAATGTAATGATGTAAATAACTTTAATGTAAAAAAATTAGTTCATTATTTAGTTTTCTAAATTATTACCTTACATTCTTAAACTATCAGATTTCATAATTTACAAATGAAAGTGAATATATTTTAATATTTTCTAAATATGTGTCTAGGTGGGTGCTTGGGAGTTTTCTGGGTTTATTTCCTTTAAGTTACAGGATAATATTTGTAAAATGTTCTCCCGGAAAGTAAAAACTGTCATTCAAAGGTCCTACAAGAGTTTCTGGATTTAGTAGCTAAACTACAGGCTGTCCAGCACGTGATATCAAATAGATAATTTTCTATTTAGTGCACGGTTGAACGTATCGTTATCACACATTTTACGTATGTGAGTACGAAAGTGACTCCATTGTTATTTGGTGCATCATCGTATCATAAGCCGTTTTTCAATGTTTCCGGAACATTTCCCTTCAAAGACTGGAAGCCACAACCTCCCTTACCCATGTATAAGATGTGTGATATTAAATTAAAAATATAACACATAAAAAGCAGCTTCGAAATTGAATACTAAAAAATATGAGCCACAATATTGCAAACTATGGATGATCGATATCCGTGGTTGCGCGTGTAATTGTCTAAAACTGATTTAAACAAGTTTTACCACGGAAATGAGCAAACCGAACCCCCCGTGAATCTATTACTTCGCAAAACATAACGAAACATGACGTAGTTGCTTTTGGGACCACAAATTCAGAAATCAACCATGATAATGAAGTCGTTTATCGGAGAATCTAATAATCTAAGGCTATTATATCGTAAAACATTTTTGTGAATTATTATGTATATTATATTCAAAGAAGACTTACATAAATATTAGATTAATTAGATTAAAATTCCTGTATCGCATAAAAAGAAATTATATATATATATATATATATATATATATATATATGTGTGTGTATAATATATAAAATGCAAAGTTAGATATAGAACTGAAAAGCATAAGAATATATAAACATTTAAGCTTAGCAACACATTTAGCGCATAAGCAGCTAGAATAGTATTACTAAGATATAGTTAATAGTATATTTTTTAAAATACAATGAATACAGTTAAACAAAATACAATGAAAAATGCCAAATGGAGAATAGTACATTGAAAATATTAAATGTCAAATGGAGAATAGTAAATTGATAATATTAAATGGAAAACAATACATTGAAAATACTTGGAAGAAATTTCAAAGAAAGATAGATAAAAATGGAATAAAGTACCAATATGGCCAGCTTCGTCAGGGGTGTTGACCACATTGCCACAAATTATGGCTTATTCATTGTATTTTATAAAATATACTATTAACTATATATATATATATATATATATAATCTTTTCATATTTCTTTGTATATGTATATATATATACAACTTTATACAATATATATATATATATATATATATATATATATATATATATATATATATATATATATATATATATATATATATATATATATATATCCCAAGGATCTTAATAAATGTACCTACAGAAATCTCCATGACATGTTTTCTGGACTCAATGAACTCATGTTGACATGGTATACCAATCAATATCTTCTTTGTAATGCCATCATGCTTAGAGTCCTGACATTTTGAAACAATGAATAGAGAACTTCAGAATTTCTTAATTTGTGACTTTTAAAGTTCGTTCCTAACGTTAAAAGAAAAACCCTTTTTTTCGAAGCCATACCTTTTATGCGGATTTAATGAGGTCAGTTCAATGAGCAGGATTTTTTACTCAGTATAAAATAATTTTTGTAAATCCTAATGGATAGAAAAACGGTAAATATCATCCCGCAGATTATATCAATAGGAGTTAACCACGTTCAGTGTTTTTTGGTGATTGAAATTGATACAAAGACATAACTTAGTAAGACCAATCCCTGAAAAAGTATCTCAGAAGTATTTTAACGAAATGAAAAAAGTAATTACAATAATGTCATCTTAAGGTAATGAGTCTAGTACTTTAATTACCATCGATATACATTTTCGTAAAATATATTTAGATCTATTAATTTTAGATTATCGAAAGCACGCATAGATATTTTAATTAAAAGAAAATATTACAAATCCGAGACTGAACAGCATCTCCCGGCTACTTATTTATAGAGCATTTGTCACGTTTCATCTATAAAAAATCGGGTAAAGAAAGAGTTAAATAAGATTTGCCGAATCTTTTAGCTTATATCGATGACGTATTTCTGAGTAAAACTATGATGCATTACGTATACCGCATAGAGTATAAAAATAAGGACATAAGCAATAAATGCAAATGACCCTTAAAACACGACGAAGCTAAATAAATAAGCCAATGAATTCTATCCGAGAAACCACGCAACGAGTGATAGTGTTTCATGCCATAAATTTGCTACTTATAAAACAATTGCCAATTCATTTAGATTAAAAAAATGAGTGGTAATTCACTACTGAATTCATGTGACTGGATATCTAGACAAAGAGCGTTCATAAAACTTGAAAAAAAAATCTAAGTAAGAGAGATATTGTTTAGTTTTATTATAATATTTTTTTAACTTTTTGTAATTGTTATTAATTTCTTTTGTGTATGTTTTCACTGCATACGGGCTTACTTATTTTAGTAACAAACAAATAGATATTACAGTTTTTTTTTAAAAATCATGTTAAAAATTAAATAATATTTCTGCTAAATGATTTAATTAAATTTAAAAATTGAATAAAATGTGTGTACTTCTTGTTTTTTAAGCACGTTGTTATTAGTAAAAGAATTAACACAATTCAAAATCATTATTTCCAATTATTAAAATTGCTTTCTTGCTGTCTTTTTCTTAAGATTTCTTATGATTCATACAAATTAATTACTTTCAAAGTTTATTTACATGACAAATTAAATGACTCTAAAAAATAATTTGAGATAATGCGAATGTAAAAGTAGATTTATTATTTTATGCAAACACCTGCAACTTATAATTAAATAAAACAATATATAAAAAAACATATTTCTTACTTTTAATTCCGCTTCTAAACTGAAACTCGATTCTTATTATCTTTTAAAAAAAACAACAGAGCATTCAACTTTAATATTTTTATTTTTAAAAACAAACGTGAACTTAATTGAGAGGCTCATTTAATCTTAGGAAAAAAAAGGCAAATTTTTTCTCCATATATTTCGTAACCATTTTTTAAATGAAAAAAAGACAAAAAACGATAATATTTATTCAATCATTTGGTTAAACTTAATAAAAAAATCTATATTCAGTCAATTAAACATTCAAAAGAAAGATGCATCTTTTTCCAATAATTATGTTTAATTCATATTAAGCAAATGAATAAGCGACTCATAGTAAAAGAAGATTATATTCCTCTGAGATTTTTTATATAATTATGTGATAAATTCCATGTCAAATTACTTAAAAATGTATCTTACATAAGAGGATTTGTTAATGTCATTTTTCAAATGAGCTATCGTCTATTTTACGTCACCATACGAATCTAAATGCTTCTTTTGCTTTTACATGTGATTAAAATTAATCTTCTGTGTTCTAATTAAATCGTAAAAACTGCTTTTGAACTGTCTAGTTAATAAACTTCATTTTGAAAGGTCTATTTAAAGGTAAAGCAGTACAGTATTTAAAGTACAAATATTATTTGGATTTTACTACCAAGTGTCTTTTTATTTTTACGCTAGAGGTCGTACGTTTTGGATGAGTTTGAGAATACTTTCTTTGTTGCTGTTTGCTTAATGCTGCTATATACGTTTTTATAAATCTGGTTTATTTTCTAAAATAGCAGCGGTTTTCGTAGTTGAGAATGACCCTGCCTTTTACTATTAGTAATCGGAAATAAGAAAATTAAATTTCATTTTTTTTGTGTGTGTTCCAGGTAATTTACCATTGAAAATGAATAGATAATTAAATAAATTTACATCATAAATATATATCTAAAATGAAAATGATGACAAAATTATTTGTTAATGGAAATCAAATTACTTTAATTGAATTCCGCTTTAAAATGTGTCGTGATGTAGTTAAATATTATTTTTCGTAAAATAAAATCAAACAAATGAAGTTACCGTCTTACAAGAGGAGAAAAAGTAAAGAATACACTTTAATAAAGTTGAGTACATCACTCCACTTTCTGTCCGGCTTTCTAGACACAACCTGGAAAACTGATCGTTATTCAGAAGCGAATGAATCGCCATAAATGAAGGATTAAGCACCATCTTCCACGACGCTGGATCTAGTAATATTTGGATCCTTACTGATAGTCGTAACTCGATTCAATACCTACAGGACTGGAGTTGTGTGGGGGACTTTGTGGACATACAGATTATCACCAATCTTAAAAATGTAGTCAAGGGTAAGGATGTCCACTGTCCAGTGGGTTAACTCCCATGTTTAACATCCAAGACAACGAAGTTGCAGATATCTTGGCTAAAAGCGGTTGCTCCGAGTGGTCCCAACAGACATTACACACAAACTTGAGCAGAAATGTTCTCTATAAAGAAAAAGAAGACAGGCAAGTCTGACTTATCTCTGATTTAGCAGGAATACCCCAGGGGGCTTGCATCCCCCGATTACATCCTGGAATGCTTGAGACTCACTCTGGCGGATGTTTGCGCAACTCCACTGCTGGTACTCGACTTCACTGGAGCACAGTGTGTCATGGATCTAGCTGCCGCTAGACCTCTGAAGAATTGGAAACAAAGACAACAATTCACTTCATCTGATGAGCTGTACATATCCAATAACATGTATTTTCTACATCTTGTTGTTACTAATCATTCATGATCTAGCAATAGCTAGATCTGGTCCATGAGTTCATGTATTCTAGCAAAGTAAAACACTCGGAGTGGAGATAATATTACGTGCTCTAAGCTTAGACCCAGGTGGTCCAAGACATGCTCCAGAGATGCTGGTTTTACATGACACTTGTTCCAGGCTGGAAAAACTTTGCAGCGAGAGATAAAAGTTAAAACTTTAAGATGGCCATCGTTTAGTCTTTAAATTGCAGCAATTTCCGGTCGAAAACTCTCGAGCTCAAGAATACAACCTGCATGGGAGGTTCGAGCAAGCAGAGTAAGCCATTTTCGTCTGCATTTGCCCTTCCATGCAGAAAGAGAGTGGGTTGCATCCTATTACTGTGATTGATTTCTACGTCATATATCTTATCATTTAAACTGATAATGGAATTTTACGTATAGCGATTGGTTTGTGATCTATACTGAAGTGAGCGAGGAAAAAATTATACTTCAAATTTCGAATCTTATTTTTTGACTTCAACCTAACTCTTGAAGACCGTTGTAATCCAGTTTAATATACACCGCGCGAATTGTCTTCCGGGAGGATTTTTCATATAGAATGGGTCATATTGACGTGTCTTAATGGAAATAATTTGGTAAATTTTTCAACAGAAGTACATGCAAAATAGCAGAAGCCTAAAATCCATCAATCGTTGTTCAATAGTGGCTGGAATCAAACCCAAGACCTCATTATTCGAAGAGTGTATTAAACGATAGTGATTCCTCGAATCTTATTGTAATTCTTAATTGGTCATCCTAAACTGGCATGGAAGTTTATTATTCGTATAAACGATGGGTAATAGACTCTGTACCTGACTAGCAGAAAATCCATTGTACTCGCAGGGTCATGTTGATACTATCTCGTTTCAGATGTGTAGTATGACGTGAAGGGGATGGTGCCAGCCTCAGTTTCGACCTCGTCATTTGTCCATGATTCAAAATAATGAGATTGGTTGCGTTGAACGGCTCTTCACTTGACAAAGCTATACAATCGGAAACGTATCGCAAACAAACTTTTGATTAAAAATAGCTTATGTTAGATAGCTTATTCAAAAAAAAATGACTGGCAGCTAATTATTTTCTGATACATATCATTTTAAATATTGCAATATATATTTTTCTAATTGGAAATAAAACTGTTGCTGACGCTTTTATTCATAAGATAATTTGTGTCTAAATAACAGTTCTAAAACACATTTTCGCTGTCCTTTGTCACAAATGGCAAAGTTTAAAAAAGGATGTTATTTTTCCTTTATTTAATTCTTATTACTCGTCATTTTCCATAATTGAGCTTTGCGTAATTACCGTAACTGTTTGAAATTTGAATTATATTCTCGAAGTTAATTATATGCTGGAAAACTCTTAGATGAGATTGTGTCACGTATGGTAGAGCATTCAATTTTGATAAATGACTTTAAACTTAATATCTGATAAAAAAAATCTGCTAAAGGAAGGCGTTTTATGCACCATAATGGATCTATATTTTACCACATTTTTTTAAATAAAAATGATCTTCATATTTGATGTGCAATCTATTTTAGAAAGGAGAGATCATTAATCATATTTTCCGTTTATTAATAAAAGTAAAATTATCTTTCCAGTTTTTAAATATTTTATACTCGAGTTGATCTTTCATGATTTTATGTATCAAATAACGTAAGACTGAGACTCAAGAAATTTGAAATTAGAGAAATATTATTCGGTAATGATTTTTCATTTGGAGGCTTTATGGGTTTAAAACTTAAATGCGGCGTTTACGTGTATTATTCTTATTGGCTCTGATAAAATGGATTGGAAAAATGTGGGAATAGAAGAAAATATTCCCAGTAATATCAATTTTTAAAAAATGCTAAGCTTTCTTCAAATTGAACTGCAAAAAATTCATATGACGAGCTAGAAGTTGTGAACTGCTTAGGTAAAGAATAGGTAAGAGATTTCTTCTTTTTTAAAAAAATTTGGATATTGTCGAAAAAGGAATTTGAAGGAATTTTATGACGTACAGTTTGATGTAATTATTTTTAGAAAAAATAAACCTAACTTATTTTTTCCCTTTTGCTTAATATCTTATTGATTCGATTTTCATGAAATAGAGTACGAGCATTATAATTATAGATTTTTAATGAGTAAACATACGTGCACAGTTTAAATAATTTCCAATATGTCTTATCTATATATATTTTGTTGTCGTGTCTATCTTGTTGCTGTCGTGTGCCAGTCAGGTTGACAATATGGGGTGCGTTGCTAAACTTTTCCAACTGAACCATATTTTGGTGTGGATTCCGACTTCCTCAGTACACGCACGCCATAGGTACCCGCTTACAGGGTAGGCAACCATTCACAACCCATTCATACAAGAAAAGGACAAAGACAGGAGAGATAGAAAGTACGTCAATGCCCAAACCGGGATTTGAACCCAGGACCTCCCTATCTGCAGTCAGACACGCTGACCACTAGACAAGTTGGGTGTGCATACTTTTTAGATATGTTTTCCTTTATTCATATTTTCTTACCCGATATGTTATACATCGTAACACATGGATCAAAAAATAGCCAATGGTCGTGGTGATGTCACAATTTAAATTTGTGCAATTTTTAATTTTCCTAAGCCATTTTCATCAAATATGTTGATGTGGCATTTATTTCAGAAACCACTATGCTATAAAATTTATCTTACAGTATAGGTTAATGGCTCTTTTCATCGGAAATTTAAGTTCTCAAAACTAAATTGTCAAAATTCCTTATTAATATTCATCATCATATTGCATCTAAAACTGTACAGAGATATTTACCAACTAACTTTGTGATCACAATGTCTAGAAACATTCCTTTATGATAAATTGTTGATGCTTTAGAAGCTAAATACCTAATTGGTGAAAGGTAGCTTTTGTGTGATAGCCATTTTTTAAGAATGAAAATAATGAAAATCTGAGACAAGTCATTGCTTTGGCACTTAAAACTATTTCACTTTCCAACTTCTTACGCATTTTCTTTTTTTGTTGACAATGCATTACTTTTACAAATGTAAAATGTTGAAGAATAGTATACAGATTTTCAAACTGAAATTACATTTTTATCCGCATTCCGAGATATTTGCCGCTATCGAAGATCAATCAGGCAGACATAATATGTAACAGAATAATTAATTTCGAATTAGTTAAATTTAGTTCTCAAAAATTTAAAATTTCAAAAGAAACACGTCTGAAAAAACATGTAAAAATATGATTAGTTTATTAGCAATTATTTTATTAATACTTATTACCTATTCTTTGAAATATGTCTGTAATTGGTAAATTAAGTCATGGATAATAATATACTGTCGTTTTATTTTAACTATATTCTTAATATTCAATGGAATTTTTCAAGTACATTTTTTCCAAATTTCTTTAGATACATTTAAAAGTTTTTTGTGTGTGTGTGTGTTTGAATTTTTTCTAACAGAAATAATCTGTAATTTCTTTATTTTTTTAAAAGTTATTGCTTTTAATTTAAATTTACAGATATCTTTTTAAGAAAATTTTTTATAAAAATTTCCAATATTGTTTAATTTTTATTGACTTTAATGATAATTTATCAATTGTTATTGCGTGTACAAATATTAATATACATAGTTATATATATACATTCTATACGTATTTTTATGTACAAATATACTGAAATTCTAATTTTGCATCTTCCATACTAGTACTTCATTTCAGTACAATAATCCAATAATCACATTTTAATTTAACATATTACTTGAATTATAAAATTAAATTTATAACAAATAAATTGCTTCGTAAAATTTCAATTGTATATCCCTTTTCGAATTTTTTCCAAGAATTATCAAGATAAGTTTCTGGAAAATGCGCGAATAAATGTCTCAATTAAAACTCATTTCTTACATAATTTATTTATGTGTATTGGCATTGTATCTAAACAAAAATAATTGTTTATGTGTGTTCTAACTTTAAAAAATTATAAAATATCAACTTATCATCAATATGTACTTCCAGAAATAAAGTTAAAGAATGGAACTTAAGTTTTAACCTATTTTTGAAAAGAATTTTGTTTTATCCAATATATACTAGAAGTTATTAGCCAAGTATGTTACTTGAAAACCTAAATAAAAATCATTAAAAATATTTTTATTATTGATACTCTCATTTTTTGCAGAAATAACATATCATTTTCCTTTGTAAATAAAAAAATTCTACTATTGTAAAACATATAATCTATATATCTTTACTTTTTATATCACTCTTCCTAAGGTTTTTTTTTTTACTAATGAGCATTTGGAACAAGGAAGAGAATAATAGTTTCAAAATCATTTCTTGTGAATCTTGAGTTCTTGTTTAAGAACTGGAAGGGGAAAAAAACAGAAGAAAAAAAGATAATAATAACGAGATATAAAATAACGAAAATCTATCTACGTTTAAACTCTACTCAAACTCATAACAGCGCAAATTCACAATGGTCATCGCCCATTAAGATTGAGGTTTTGTTCAGGAAATAATCTGGAAGTACTTTTGGATAAAATAAAATAAAAATGGAACATATCTTTTCATTCCAATAAGTTTTCAAATGTTCCGGAAGTTGTCGGTCTTGTGTGATTAATGTAACAAAAAAATCACTTTAACCAAGATTGTTTCTTCAAAAATCGTTTGCTTTCGAAATTTATCAAGTAAGACATTTAAGTTTTGTTTCACCTATGCATGAATAGAAACACTTATAATTTATTTCTAGATTTACTTTTATTTCTATTATAAATTTAATTGTTAAATTCAGGTTAAACATGATTTGTTTAGTTATTTTTTTCAGCATTTTAATGCAATAAAACGATTTAAATTTATGTTTTTATATGAAATAACGAATTTTAATAATTATTCATTGACAATTTTTGTAAATTTGTTTTTCCTAATAGTTCGTAAGTGATTCTCAAATAATAAAATAAAATCTGATATTTCAAGTAAAATCTATGATTTGATTGGTTGAAAGTTAAAATAATTCTAAATCATTCATGTGAAACATTATATAACATTCTAAAATAGTTTTTGAATAATTAAAATAGACTTTTAATTATCTTACTCATGATATAAAGAAAATACCGATTAATTAAACTCCTGATGCTGAATAGAGTGAATTTTTTTCTAAATAAATTTTTAAATCAAAAAATATGTTCTTGAATAGCGTGAAATTGTTTAAAATTTAAGTCACATTTTAGTACAATTCAATTATTAATGCAAATTACAAATATTTGTACAGAATTAAATGAATTCTTGTGATATTTGATTAAATTATAGAAAAGTTTATATATTATTTTTTGATAAAAAAAGACAGAATACTTTTTTAAAACTTCCTAAAACTATTTCAAATAAAAATAAAAGAATTGAAATTAATTTATTTTTTGTTTTCGAATAATCACATTCGGTAAACTAATTTCAATTCATCTAATAATTTTTTTAATTTAATAATTTGGATGTGTTTAGTTTTCATTCTTTATATTAAATACATAATTTAAATGAAAACTAAATGGATTTTTTAATGCAAAATATGCTTTAAGTATTCAATTTTTATAAATTAATTTAATCTATTATTATGTTATGTTTCATTTTCTATTTTATTCAGATAAAATAATCGGATAGTACGTTATTGTTTTATTGAATAAATTATAATAGTTGATAAAATAACTTTCAACTCAATGTGTCTATAATAAAATTATTTCAATTTATGTACTTCTTACATATTCTCTTGGGAAAGTATATTGATTATGAAATAAAAGAAATTGCGCCAAATTAAAATAAACCAGCCATTAATTCAATTCGATAATGTTTTCAGGAAAACTGTATACGATACTGCAAAATTGTTTTTGTTGTGAATTTTATCACAATCGGAATAATTATAAGGCTTTTAGATTTCTGTTTCAATTTAAATTACAACATTTTGCTGTATTTTCTGCATTAGTTTTTCATAATTTTGTTTAAATTGTTTTTATTGCCTTTTTTAGATTAATTTGTCGCCAATGACATCTTTAAAAATGGAATTCAATAGGCTTTTGTGTTAAAATCAGGAATAATTTGTAAGTATCTACAACTTTTTTAAAAAATTATCTTATGTTAAAATTTAAATATTACTTATTTTGGTAGTTTATTCAGTTCTAATGTAATCTTAAACAACTTAGCAACTGTATATAAATTGATTGTATGTAAATTCTCAAATAAAAACAGTATAACTTAACCTAGCAAAATATAATAAAACTCTTATATTTTTATACATTAATTAAATAAATGAGAATCTGGGGAAAAAATTTCTCCAGTAGAAGCAGAAATTAAATTTTGAAGTGCTTTTGCCATTTTGTTTTTTATAATATTTCAAAATATTAATTTGAATTATAGTTTAATTTAATATTATTTAAATAGCAGTTGAAGTTAGTTCTAATAAAAAATTATGAATTATTAACTCGGGGAAGAAGATTTTAATCGATTTTGAGAGAATAAGAATAAAATATTACTTTAAAATTACTCAATAGCAAATATATAATGAACTAAAAGAAACAACAATATACTCTGAGATTGGGCTTTTTAAAAATTCTGAGATTCTTAAAAATATATACTAATAATAAATTGTATAAGACTCTCGGAAACAAAATACACTGCCAATTATTACTGTGTATTATTAAACTTAATTAATATGTATTTGCTGTTTGTTATTAAAATGAGTTATTTTAATATTTTAAAATGATATTTGAACCTATATGTCGATTGAACTGGTATCTAAATCTATGGTGTTTGTTTACATTAACCGTATTAGAAACTCCGGTTTTCCTAATTTATTTTACTGGTAGTTTTAGTAAATGCAGCCAATTTCTAGTACATTAAAAAGCTCCTTTTTTCCATCATTCATTTATAATTTAAAACATTAACTAAGAATTTTTTTAGTTCAAAACATTATGATAAATATAAATTTATCATAATTTTATGAAACAAAATCAAATAATGTTTGGGGAAAGCGTTTGTGTGCAATACATTCAGAAAGAAGATTTTCATGAGAAAGATAACTTATAAATATTAAACGATTTGTTTTTATATAGATCTTATTGTGAATACCTTCTGACTTTAATTTTTAATCTCAAGAAATAAAGAAATAATGATTTTTTTAAGTGTTATTAGAAATAAAAAAGAAATCAAACAATGTTTTTTTCCATTAATATAATGTATTTCAGAGAATTAAAGAAATTATAAAAAAATATGGAAAACATTTCTCGATTTGTGCGTTTATTCCGTTCACCAAATATTCGATTCAGAGCGGACAGCCAGAATATTCCGCATTTCGAACAATGACGTCAAGTATTGGCACTAAGGCAATATTATATTACGTGGATATTGATGGTCCCTTAGAGTCTGCCAGGGTGTATCTGAAACAGGATGCTCTACCCTGGTCCCTAAAGTACCACCCTTCCCAACGAAGAAGCTAATATCGCTCATGTCAGGGAATAACATCCCCCAGAGGGAATAGTGATTAGGTGTGATGGAAAGTGTATCATCTCTGAATTGGATTGGATGTAATGGGTGTTCCTATGAGTTTCTTTTCAGAAACAGAAAATATTCAATTTTTCATTGTTCTCTAACCTCCTCTGACTTAAATACCTGTGTCTTACGATTTATGTTTTGAATCACTTAAGCTCGTGTTTTCCTTCAATTGAAATAGATGGCGTTTCATTAGCAGCACATTTATTATATATGTATGTTAAAGTGGGGATGTCTAGGTGTTTGTTGAATAAAGACTTCAAGTAAACTAACAAAGATATTTAATAGTACAAAAGATTAGATTAAAGGAGCGTTTTTACTACGTCCTGACTGATCCATATCCCCGCGCAGTGTGTGGGTAGGAGTGGCTCTCAAGTGGGCAGTAGTGGTGGCGCTGCACTCGCTGGAGTATACAACATATATATATATATATATATATATATATATATATATATATATATATATATATATATATATATATATATATATATATATATATATGCATATATATATATGCATATATGCAGACAAGGGATGATCAGTTAACAAACTGTTCTTATTACGAACAAATCGAACAACGAACACATAGACGGTTAACAAACTAATACGAATTCTAACGAACACTTCTCAGCTCTCGAAGCGTGATGTGCGGTGTTGCCAAACCCAAAGGAACAAAAGTCGTTTATCATCTCCCTTGAATTTTGTTGCTTGCCTATTAAACTTCAAAGTTCTAAACAGAGGAATTTTTTTCCAGAAGAATATTTACAGCCAAAGTAAATCATCAGAGGTATGCTCAAAATTAAATCAGTTTCGGTTTTGAATGAAATCAAAACCGAAACTGATTTTATTTTAAGCACACCTCCATCCTTCATTCTTTGAAGAAGTTGGAGGATATCAGAGCAATGGTCTTAGAGTGGCACCCAAATCAAGCTGATATTAGTTAGGTTAGGGATCTTTACAAACACAAACCGATTAATCACTTCAGAAGTCTTAAAAAAGAGAGGAAGGCAACAGACATTGGACATGTTTTCAACGCCCCATAAACAAAAAAAAAATGAAAAGAACTGATTGATATATAAGACTATATTATGTAATATTTTTTAATAAAGTTACTAAAAAATTAATAAATCCCTTTTTAATTTAGGTTTTAAGATCTCCAGAACGAATTAATTGATTTCACAAAATCACAAAATAATCTATGGTAAATCAATGATCGGACAGCGAACACAGTCTTGTAACAGATTATGTTTACTATTTTGCTGACTGAAGTCGCTGAGCACAACACCAGTCACTTTGTACCTTTCAACCAGGATCAAAGTTATCAGATTAAACTGCTAATTAGCAGTTTAATCTGGTAACTTTACCTCCAGAATTTAACACCATGCCATTGGAAGGACATTAGATTTTTTGTAATTTCAATGTGTTTTCTCTGTACCGCGAACTTGGTGGTGGTGGAACTAATCCCCATCTGGTCTAGTGGAACTAGACCAGATCCATGAGATCATAGATAGCCAAAATGTCCAAAAGCAGATGTGGACTTTTAACAGCCTCTTCACGAGAAAACCCCTAGCACTTTAAGATGTGTTGCGGGCAAAACGGAGCATTGTCGCACTTGGGGCATGATGGGTATTTTCTTTCACCGTCTTCAAAGATCATACACTTCAAGTGGCCAGTAGAAAGTCGAGACAGTGTCGTCTGATGTACTCTGGAGCCCTTAAATGTTGTGATGGCTCCAGGATGTCTTTGGAAGTACCAAGGGTGAGCAGGAGGGTCAGCCCAGGTTTTAGAAGTAAGTTGTTTAGTAATGGAAGAGATTTCTGATGGTGTTAATGCCATGAGATCTTCCGGGTTCAAAGGATTACAGGCAGCAGCCTTTGCAAGGTCGTCGGCTACTTCATTCCCAAGCAGACCAACATGCGAGGGGACCCACTGGAGGTGGATTGGGTGTTGAACTGAAAGGCTTTTCAACAAGAGTAGAATACTTCTACTAGTGTCGCCGATAGATTGCCAATATTGAAAAGGTGCTGGATCGAAGATCGACTGTCTGTAAGGATCCATATCTCCGAGAAATCATTTTGTGTACTGTTATCTACCAAAGAAAGTCCACTCATGATGGCGATGAGTTCCGTTCTGAAGACGGACGTGTGGTCAGCAGTTCTTTTTTTCAAGCTTGATGGAATGGTTGGGGAGTTCAATACATTCTCCGCTGCCAGTTGCATTGGTCTCCAATTTGCTTCCATCAGTATAAACCCTGGCTGCTCCTATAGGAATCTTGTCAATTGTCTCTAGACGGCGAACTTTGACAGAGTAAGAGATTGGTACCAAAGTTATGGTACCAAAGTTTATGGTACTAAAGTCTCTATGGGCATGCAATCTATTGGTTACGATAACAATCTTTATTCCCAGGTTACAATAGGCTATAGCAGTTTTGTTAAATATTGTGAAATTGATATTACACGTTTGTTCGGGTGGGTGCTTGGGAGTTTTCCTAATTTCCTCTCTTTCGATGTACAAATTCAGTCCTCCCAGAAGGCAATGCATCCGCATTTGTTAAAATATTTTAAGTATGCCGCAGTTCATAAGGCGGCACCTGAAGTCTATGGATATTGTAAAATTGATACATTATGTTTCTGTGATGGTATATCGTTCTTCAGAGTGAATGATCCTGGATTCGATACTAGCGACTGTTGGAAAGCGGAATCTTCATGTTTCACTTCTGCCGTGTGCATGCCCATCTATCTGGGTGTGTGCTTGGGAATTTTCCGTGTTTATTCCTTTAAGACACGGGAATATGGCCCATTATTCATGAAAATCCTATTAGAAAGAAATTTACAAATATACTGAATAAATCTTCCAAACATTCTTAGCCCTTTAGTATCTCCGAAGAGGATAATTTGGTATTTAAATTTAGGAATTCCTTTTGATACTTAATTGATGTTTAAGTGCTGTGATTGTGGGTGTGTGATTTTATTTTAATATTTAATTGTGCAATTTTTTAATAGTTTTAATGTAAAAATAATGCTTGTTCTTTTAGTAGAGTTAGTATGCTCTACAAGAAATAATTTGGGATTTTGATGTTTCTTCGATGCTGCCAATCTTATTGAATTTTAAATTTTGGCATTATTCTCATTTGTTGTACCTATTATTTATTTTTCCTATAAATAGAATATTTTCTATCCAAAAGTTTTACTTCCTAAAATTATTATTTTTTGTTGTTAATTGAAACATGAATGGAAAGTAACATGCCCGAATTTTTAATCTTTAGAAATAACGAGTTTGTTACTGGCTTAGCTAAAGACCTTCTTGTGTTGGTCAATGCTACCATTTCGTCATCAAACGTTCTTTCTAATATTCTCACACACATTGTGTATGTGAATACACAATGAGAATATTTGAAAAATTATTTTCCCTCAAGTGCTGGCCATTTCACTCGTCTGATTCAAAATTACGTATGCGGACGATGTACTATCTGCAATAACTAATTATGTAGTTCGATAATTTGTGTGAATGAACAAATACAATTATGAAAAAGCATTATCCACAAATTTATGCATATTTAAATACATTTTAATTTTCTTGAAATGCATACAAATTTTCTCAAGTAAAAAAATGTTGAATTCATCATTCAAAGTTACAAAGCTGCCAAATTACATATTTGAATTTATAAAATGAGAAGTAATATGAAGTTGACTATAAAGTTGGTGTAGCATTCTCATAAAAGATATTTTTTTCAATGAAGAGGTTTCGAAAAATCTTATTATTTTGTATTTCACTATTTACAAAAAAAGCATTTTGATCTATTAATGACTTTATCACACTTCACTCAAATGCTTATTTACACTAATAGTTCTGAACAAGATTATGTTAGCTCGCCAATTTTAAGTTGAGAGTGCCAATTTGATAAAAGCATCTTCGCAGAAGATAATGAGATTTTTACAGGTTTCCTTAATTTCATCCAGACTTTCTTTCTGAAGTTTCACTGCCAATATTTGGACATTATCCTGAAGGGAAATGAAATCCAAGTCCTAAAATGAACTAAATAAATAAATCCTATTTTGACATTTTCAACTTCTTTCAATTCTTAAGCTTTTGAATTTAATTTATAACGTATTTCACATTGCTTTTTATAAACATGTTTCACTTCATTTTTTATAAAAAAAAAAAAAAAAAAATAAAAAAAAACTTTTGACTACATTTCTTTCTGGTAGTTAAAATATTATATGTGAAATCTAAACTCGTAAAATTTCTAAATTTATTACACTTTCTCTTTCTGGCTCCTAAATATATAAATTTATTTAAAGAAAACTATAAGAATTTCAAATTCCTGAAAACGAAGAAAAAATCCTTCTTTAAAACTTGATAAAATTTAGGAATGCAGTACATTTTGCTTCAATAGTTACGAGTTTTAAAAATAAACGTTCGAATTAATTTCAATTTCTTCCATCATTTGCGAAAATACATCGCTTTTTATACCAAATAACCTACTTAAGACACATTTCCGCTCTCTTTGAAGTCAGACACATATAAACACAATCTATCCATCTTGCCAAGGGCAATTTGAATGGAAATAAGGAACCGAGAAAGTTGTCTTGGGGTTCTATAAAAAGAGAACCTCCCACATGCCGTGCGATAAACGGCTAGTAGAGTATTGAGTTCTACTCTCGCGAAGTTTGTATAAGCAAATAAATAAAAAAACACTCTATGTGTGGTAGACTCCCAAGTGATGGTGTGTAAAAGCCGAATGCTTCCGCTTTTACTCGCTAGGAATCGATTTGGAAAGTATATTTCTTGACAGAATGGGGGATTTGTAATTCTTGTTTATGTCGATTATTTGGGGTAGTAAGGTGAATTTATCGATGGATCCACGCAAAAGAAAATATCTGCTTTATTTATATTGAGAGTTTATGATGAAAAAAGTGGTTTAAATTTTTTTTCGTATTTAGTCTTTTATAGTTAAAGCGATATTTAATATTAAAAAAAATGCCAAATTTAAATAAAATTTAAAAAAAAAAACAGTTTGAATATAGAAAACTATTTAGACAAATAAATGTACAGTTATTAAAAAAAATTTTTCCAATGGCGGGCACTTGGGTGATGAACCCTATGCTACAACAAGGCCAGAAACGGCTACTCATTTGTCGTTACCCAGCGGGCACCTGGGAACCAAGTCACAGAGGGGAGTAGCGTTGCCCGAACCATACCACCACAAACCCGCTTATAGGGTGGGCCACA
This sequence comes from Latrodectus hesperus, assembly GCA_037975125.1. Lineage (NCBI taxonomy): Eukaryota > Metazoa > Arthropoda > Arachnida > Araneae > Theridiidae > Latrodectus > Latrodectus hesperus. The sequence continues at coordinate 25,684,248 of CM075850.1, read as the reverse complement.
TTCATGCATATTCATAGAAGAAAGGACAGAGAAAGAAAGTAACATCCATGCCCGAACCGGGAATCGAACCCTGGACCCACAGCTCAGGAGTTAGGAAGGTTAACCACTCAGCTATGAGTTGGCTTATTGAAAAAAGAAATACTATTTATATTACTTTTATTATAGGGTGGGCCACATTCATGCATATTCATAGAAGAAAGGACAGAGAAAGAAAGTTACATCCATGCCCGAACCGGGAATCCGAACCCTGGACCCACAGCTCAGGAGTTAGGAAGGTTAACCACTCAGCTATGAGTTGGCTTATTGAAAAAAGAAATACTATTTATATTACTTTTATTATAGGGTGGACCACATTCATGCATATTCATAGAAGAAAGGACAGAGAAAGAAAGTTACATCCATGCCCGAACCGGGAATCGAACCCTGGACCCACAGCTCAGGAGTTAGGAAGGTTAACCACTCAGCTATGAGTTGGCTTATTGAAAAAAGAAATACTATTTATATTACTTTTATTATAGGGTGGGCCACATTCATGCATATTCATAGAAGAAAGGACAGAGAAAGAAAGTTACATCCATGCCCGAACCGGGAATCGAACCCTGGACCCACAGCTCAGGAGTTAGGAAGGTTAACCACTCAGCTATGAGTTGGCTAATTGAAAAAAGAAATACTATTTATATTACTTTTATTATAGGGTGGGCCACATTCATGCATATTTATAGAAGATAAAACAGAGAAAGAAAGTTACATCCATGCCCGAACCGGGAATCGAACCCTGAACCCACAACTCAGGAGTTAGGAAGGTTAACCACTCATCTATGAGTTAGCTTATTGAAAAAAGAAATACTATTTATATTACTTTTATTATAGGGTGGGCCACATTCATGCATATTCATAGAAGAAAGGACAGAGAAAGAAAGTTACATCCATGCCCGAACCGGGAATCGAACCCTGGACCCACAGCTCAGGAGTTAGGAAGGTTAACCACTCAGCTATGAGTTGGCTTATTGAAAAAAAATACTATTTATATTACTTTTATTTTCTTTCTAATCACATATTAGTGATTACACTGTCACTGAAAATCGTTTTAAGTATGGCTTCTAGCGGAGGAAGTTAAAATGATTTCGAAATGAATGAAGTTATGCATCAGTAGATCAGCGCATATTTCCAAATTTTCAGATTTAGGTACAAAATATTATAAAAATATTGTTGATTTAGTATTAAAGAAAGGGAGTGGTATTAATGTTTTAGATTTTAAGAATTTTGTTTTGATTTCTTTTAATGAAAAACGTGCAGCAAATAAATATTGTATTGCATTGCACATTGTTCATTCTAGTCCAATAGCTTTCGCCATCTTTCTGGTAGTAGTACGATTCCACAGTCATAAAGTGGTTGGTTTTTACTTGCAAAAAGCTGATCCATGTAGGAAAAACGAAATTACTCTCCGAACAACCCAATATTTAAAGTGATTTCGATTGCTTTTATCGTCAAATGATTTTTTCTAGATACCTTAATGTTTCATAAATATTAGTGAAAATTTGTTTCGGAAAAATATACTTAAACTAGTACGATTACGACCTCAAATAGTAACGTTTTCGATATGAAAGGAGTACAATTCAAAACCAAGCTTATATTTACACATTTTAAAATTTTTTAGAACAAAACATAAAAATTACTGCTTATTTAGCAATCAAAATCGAATTTTGTTATATTTTTTTAGATTTTGAGACTTGATTTGTTCTTTTTACCATATATTTAATTGTATCTTTCGTTCCATACGACAATTATGTGCATTATTTATAAATTTATAAATGCTATCCAAATTAAATCATGCAAATTACTTGTTTTTGAACAATATATTTGCAAACGGAGGCACAAATTCTATAAAATATAAAAACCATTATTCTAAGTAGTTTTATTTCCTACAGTTCTAGATAATCGTTGATACAGAAAATTAATCATGTCTTTTAACTTAACATTTAGAAACATTTTACTTCTTTTTGAAGTTAATAATGATAAATATAAAAAAAGAATTTGTAATTTTATAGAACGTGGAATATTATTTTCAACTTCGAAACGTTAGAATCTTTATGGAAAATTCCATTAAGATATCGAAGAATGTACCGTTGTAATTAAGATTTAATTCTAATTGTAAACATTATGGAATTGCTTGTTTATAAATATTTTCCTAATGAGGAATAAAAAATAATTATTGTAGCAATCGAGTCCTACTTTTCATAAACAGTGTTTGTTGTTTATTCACATGAAATCTATTTTTATTGTATTAGCGATTATGTAACACGCACATTTTAGTCTTTATATTAGACATTAAAACTATGACTTACATAATCGGCACAATAATAAGCTATATTAAGTGCAATTAAATCATAGAATGTAAAGATAATATTTTCCTTCTGCTTTAATATTTTCCCATGCATTATAAATTCTATACTTTAAAAGCCTTAAGTTAAAAATGATTTGATATCATTATTTTATGGATAATATTTTAATCTTCTGATTGATATTATTTGAGATAAATTTAAAAAATCAATTTTGATTATTGTCGAAAAGGAAACGACCTTCAATCTTCTAAAGATGATCAAAATGTGATTTACTTTTACCAGTTTTTTCCTCTCTTTGCACGTTTGAATATTACAAAAAACACGTGCGTTATTTTTTAGGTTTCGACACTGCTAACAGCATTTTTTGTTGTTGTTGTTGTTACTAATGACATTTGGACAAGCAAAGCTCGCTATGCCTTTGGCTATACGATTTTATGCCAATTGGACACATCTTTCGTTTTAATCAGAGCACCATGAAGGTGAAAGTACGACTTTGCTCTTCACACTTGCCATAGGTACCCGTTTATAGGTTAGGTAACCATTCACACCTCATTCATACAAGGAAAGGACAAAGACAGGATAGATATCGAGAGAAAGTACATCAATGCCCGAACCGGGATTCGAACCCAGGACCTCCTTATCCGCAGTCAGGCACACTAACCACTAGAAAAGTTGGGCTGCCAGCATTTTGTAATCGCATTATTTATTTTACTTTAAGAAACAAATTTTTTTCGTACAGTTTTATCATATAAATATTTAATTGTTCCAAAAATGGATGATTCTAACAAATTATTTTACATTCTCATAATATGGGAATTAATATAATCCTTCATAGAGTTATTAATAGATTTCAAACTTTTATTTCTCTTACTGAAAACTAGAAAATTTATTTCTTCGTTCTTTTATGGTAGTAAATGTTAGATTTATTTTCGATTTGATCTAAGTAGAACAGGATCGCATATTAAAGATGTCACATGCTTAATTGAGTAGTAAAAATGGACATTTCTTACATAAATTAATAAATTAGTTATAAATTCCTAATCTTAGAAAAATCAATGTTTTATAATGAAGTTTGCAAAAGACATTGTTATCATAAAAAGGGATTTTATCCATCGAGGCCACTTGCTTTCAAATTACAGGTAATAATAAATGTAAAAATCTTAGAACAAATCGTGTAACACTTTTGTGAAAATTGTTTGGAGAGAAAAATTGCTCATGGAATTTTGTGATTCGTTTCTTAACAGCTCCCAAAATTAAAACGAATTGCTTTCGATGGGCAAATATTTGCATTATTTTCCTACGAAATAAATATTTAAATTTAAAAGATTCTATAATGTGTGCGATTCACAGTTTTATAAATGGATTTCAAGAATTGTTAGGAACTCTTTATGATGTTATCGGACTGAAAATTCCATGAAATTATATTATTAATGTTTGACTAAAATTCATTTTAAGTTATTATTCAATAAAAAAGTTTCATGTTTTATTAAATGTATGTAAATTATGTGCATTGGATACAAAGAAACAATTTGAGATGTTAGAATTATTTTCGCAAAATTTAACATTTATAAAAATTAAATATTGATATGTTAATTTATATAAGTGTTATATAATTTATTGGAAATTTTTCATCAGTCAAATCATACATTTTCTCTTCTTCTAATTCTATTTATGAAACGCTGGAGAGTTAAATATAATAAAAATAAGATATCAAATATCTCTCATCGATATTTTATAACCTAATTCTTATATTCTACTTTATACCGACCGATGGCTGAGTGGTTAGCGCTCCTGACACCTGAGCTGTGGGTCCTGGGTTCGAATCCCGGTTTGGGCATAGATGTTTCTTTCTTTCTCTGTCCTTTCTTCCGTGATGATGTATGAATGTGGCCCACCCTATAAACGGGTTTGTGGTGGTATGGCGCGGGAACGCTACTCGCCTCCGTGACTTGGTTCACAGGTGCCCGCTGGGTAACGACAAATGAGTAGCAGTTTCTGGCCTTGTTGTGGCATAGGATTCACCCCTCAAGTGCCCGCCGTTGGAAAAAAAAATATTCTGCTTTATATAAAAATGTAAAATGCCGTACAAAACTTCAGCAAATTTATTGAAAATCAAAATGCAACATTTCTTTTTAATTCACAATTTGTAAACTTTCCTTTTTATTACATAAGTTTAATTGCACACACGTTGAGAGAGATTTTTTTATCACACACGCAATTTCTTTTCTTTCTAAATCAAGTTGGCCCATATAAATAGCATTCGGTCTTCAGTTCAGCAGTATACGTGTTCGATTACCATGTGGTGGGATGCTTACAATAACTCCGAATGAACTTTAAATTGTAAATTTTGGTTTAATTAGCACTCGCATGCAAAAAAAAAAAAAGATCGTAAAGTGAATGTAATTGAAACAAGTCTTTCTACTTGAGGCCATTAGAACTAAATCTAAAGTCCTTAGCATCTCTATTTTTGCTCTTCTACTCAAATTATTTTTTATGTGCCTCGTTAATTTATAATGAATCCCATAGTTGACATGGAATGTTGTGCAAAGATGTCTCTCGAAAATCACTAACTTACGCCCACAAAATCTGCATTAAACATTTACATCAAATAGTAAAATATTTATCGCACCTCATTACTGTATTTTTAGAGCTCTTGTGAAAAAGAATCCTCTCTTCGTTTATAGTAAAGAGATAACCATATACTTAGTTGGAATAATAGTTAACGGCAGGCCTCGCCCCTTGCAAGCGTTAATAAATTATCACATTGTCTCGAGACGACTAATTAAAGATTTATTGCGAGTGAAAGCGATTCTCGCGCGAGCGGAAATTAAGGAGTGTCTCATAAGACTTCGACAGAATCCGAAGATCAACTTTAATCATGGTCCCAGTTGCGAAATCTAATTATTTACTTTCAAAAATTGATGGCTGTGATAATAGCGCCAGTTTCTTTCATTTCCAAAAGAATGTGAGTTTTGAATGCGCTTTTAATGAACGATCCGAATAAAATTCCGCTTGGAATAATAAAGATGATTTACGCCGTTGTGTTTTGATATGTTTAAAAATATTCAATTGAAGTATAAGTTACTGAACATATCTCATTTTTAAAATTAATAGCGTTAAGAACTAACAAAATGTAAATTTATTGAATTTTATCTTTAAAGTAATGCTTTATCACAATCTGGGATTTACTTTCCAAATATTATATTATTTATAAGTTAGTAAGATTGTAAATTTTAAATATATTTTTAATTTTCATGTTTTATTTAGGCTCTCTTATCTTTAATTCCGTTGTATTAAAATCAGATCAAATATATTGCAAAATATATCTATAAATTAAAAACATAAATAAATGTGTACATTTTAAATAGTTTAAATTTAGGTCAGTTTTATTTAAGCCTTTGTTTTAAATCAGTTGTATTAAAATCAAATTTTGTAATTGTTTTCAGTAATAAGTTAGTAAGTTGTTTGTTTACACTTAGATATTATGATTGGCTTCCCACTTAGTCAAATGTATTTACTTCCTTTAAAGTTTTCTCGAGCTTTAGTGGCTCAGTAGCTTCACGCCGCTTCCGTAAGCTCAGCAAAGTGAAGCATCATTTGCCGCGGACAGGGGTTGGGAGGGTGACCACGGTGTACCCTCCTTCACTGGGTTGCTGGAGCTCCGTGGGTTGGGGACGTGTCCACGTTAATCTGTGACGTCCAAAGTCCTTCCGCTGGTGTGGCGTGGATGTGGAGAGGAGGGTTGCCAGCTCAGGTGTGGCCTCGTCACATTTGCAAAAAATAGAAAAATATAGAGTATGTTATCTTGAAACTAATATATCGATCACTATTTTCTCATATTCATTTTACTAGTTTTAAATTCTTTTAATATTTTAATAAATCTTTCACAAAGAGCTTTTTAAGCTAACACCCAAATGGTATGATGTCTCATAGTAATTATGTGTACATGCACTTGCTATTTTACTGCATTATAAGCACAATGCAAGTCATACTGATGTTTATATTGTAAGCACGTACATTTCGTGAAATATGCACTATAGGATAATTATCGTTTGACATGCAGAGTAAACTGTTGACGAAAGAGTATTTAACAGTAATATCGCTTGCTTTAATGAATGTCTTCCCACTATAAATCATATTTCCGTTGTCACTTACACGAAACTGTGGTGGGCGAGATTTGTGAAATTACAATATTTAAATATTACTTTCACGTTAATTATTTTGTACCTTCAAGAGACGATAAAATATTGCTTCGGATGTATAATTTTACTTCTCTTCGACGTCTATAATTAATTCTCCTTTGATTGCATATAAATCCAAAAACAAAATGGAAATTTTTATCTCCACTATTATCCTCATTATCTCGGTCACTTTCATTTCGCCCACCTCGTCGAATATCTTTTCCTACTACATGAATATGAATTGTGATCTAGGATAGCTATATTCAATCAGTAGATTTCTGATTTAAATATTAATGCCATTTTTAAATTAAGTATGTTGAATTTTTTAATAACATTGGTTTGATTTCGTTTTATAATAAACTTTTTTATAGAAAATATTCAATATTTTAAAACATGTTTTAATTAAAATTAATTATTTTTTTTAATTTCGAACCAACTGAAGTGATTTTTAAGGATTATTATTTCTAAAGTTAAAGTTAAATCTTCAGATTAGAGCATTCCCAAGAAGTTTTTATCTAAAATTAACTATAAATATCAAAGAATAATGTTAAGTATGTACTTCAAAATACATTCGCTAAATAACACAATTAAAACAAAGTATAAAACATTTTTAGAACTATTCCAGTGAGGAATCTTAAACCTTTTGCTCATCTGAAAAATATAAAATATAAATATAAATATTTGTTTTAAGTATATTAATTTTTTTAATCTGAAATAAAATTTAAAAAATATATCAAGCAAAAAATTCTTTTTCAGATGCGAGATATGAAAAATTTTTTTAACCGTTAATATTGATATCATATATTTAATGTTGTGGTTTTGATAGGAAATGGTAGCAAAGATATTAAAGTTTTCATATATGCGAATATTTTTGAAATTATTATTAGTGGGGGACCCCTATGTAAATAAAAATACTTTCCTCCAAGAGTTTTTAAAAAGTCTGCGCAGAGATTATTAACATTTTATTTTTTGAGTTAAAAATATTATGGTAATATCGTGCGCCCCAAAAATCTGTTATAGGAAACAATTCTCCAGTGTCAAGACACTCAACTGTGTCACAGAAAGATGCTGATGTATATTTGTAAAGATTGTGGACATTTTTATTACCTTATACATTTTTACTGCTATATATATATATATATATATATGTATATATATATATATATATATATATATAGGTTTTTCCCAGTTATTGCCTATAAAACACAATAATTTATAAATCCTTAATTCACTATTATGTCTATTTATTATACGACAAATTTAGATCAATAAATAAAAAAAGTTAGAAATTACAATCCACTTTTATCAAGAAATTCCAGAAAAATTAATTAAGATATAATTGTTGTTTTTATAAAACTTACTTTTTTATTCTAGTTTCTTTTTTGGCTTCCCTTTTCGCATGTGTGTGATTTTATTTATATAATTTCTTCGAAGAGAAACAAAAAGCATCTAATTTAAAATATGATTTAATCTGGTTTATTTTACTTCTAATGAAATGAATTGAGTCTCACAGAGTATAAGTAAGGAAAATATTTATTTTTTAATATCAATTTGGAAGCTTTTTTTATCCAAATATAATGATATGTTGGACAGATCATATATCACTGATTAACTTGTATGATTTTGGAATTTTCAAGAAAGATATGTTCGTTAAAAAAAAATTAGCAAGTGTCCTAGGAATTTTTTATTGTTATCAAAAATAAAAGATCGCTCCTTATTTAATTAGAGCTTCAGGTATCGAAATAAACAATCCTAGGTATCTACGCTAACATTGTTATGTTTCCAGACTCTAATTTAATAATGTTTTTATCATATTTGCTTCCGAAAAAAGTGAAGATTAGTTTTAACATAAAAACAAAATATCTTACCTCAGTTGTATGGCATCAAGTTTATTCTATTGAGCAGTAAAGGATTTTTATCTGTTTTTTTGCTAGAAGTAATTTTTGAACACATACACTTTTGCCTTCATTAGAAAAACAGTTTAAATAATGCAAAAGCAATGCTTTTTTAAGAAAAAAAAACGAACTTATACTGAACGTTTTTTGTTTTAAGTTTTGGTGACACATTTCAAGCGCCCTAGTATGTCGCGCCGCGTAGGTCTCGAGAACTAGTCTGAATTATAAAAGTTCATTTTAAATATTTTTGACGCCAGTTTTACTACTGCTGCTTCTTCCAATGCTAGAAATAAACATAAAAAGCGTTAAACTTACTATGATGGTAATACATTTTGTTATGTTTTACAAAGAAATTCAAAATAAAGTGTATGCATTCTATGGTACTCAAAAATAGTATTTTACAGTGTTGTCTGATCATGTGATAAGTTAAATTTCATTATTCTAAATAATCTAAGAAATATTCAAATATAAATTTAAAAAAAAATATAAATCACAAATATTAATTAAATTAATAAGGGTTATACATAACAAAAATTTTACAAAAAGGATATCAACAAAAATAAGTATGATGAAGAGATGTGGTACGATTTATTGCTCTGTTTTCCATTATCCTTTTTTAGATATTCAATTATATCAGTTTAATATTATTTATTACTTTAATTATATCATCTACAGTAATTAAGAAGTAATGAAAAGGGTTTTATTTATGGGTAAAAAATAACAAAATATTTTAACATTTTTTAGATTATAGAATAATTGAACTGTTTTAGATAAAAAAGAAATCAAATCTGTAGTTATGTTAATTGTACATATCCACCATTATTCACTTCATTATATAGTTTTATTGTAAATGGTTTTGTATGCACTGGTTTTATTATCGATTTTAATTAAATTACTAATAAAAAATTAATTATGTAATAAAATGTTGCAAAATTATAATATTTAACGTGATAGTGCTGATTTTACAAATGAAAAATATTATTAAAAAATTGATTATCATTAAATATATATTATAGTCCAAAAAAAAAAAAACCAAACTGAATCGTGATTTTGTATAAATGTATATTATCAAATAAAATTATACTAAAGATGAAGAATGGTGAATTTTTATATATAATAAACTTTACGATATTAATCCCTTAGAAATATTATCTAATGACTCACGAAAATGTAGAAGAATACAATGAACTCTTAGTGATAGGAAATTTAATTGCAGTGTAATACTATTATCTTGCTTTTGTGATTTCTTTTCATTCCCAAAGGCTTATCATTTTTATGAGCAAGTATTGCAAATTGTTTTTAATCTCTAAGTATAATAGTTCATTATTAGCGATATTTTTTCTCCAAACCAATTAGGATACCTTTTTTTGAGTAATTGTTTTTATTTATATATGATTTTTTTGAACTTAAGAAAGAGAAAGATATTTGATAGAAATACGAACACTGGTGGATACAAAAGTTTGCCTTCAAATATGTGTTGAAACAAGCATAGTACTTCTTAATAAGTTTTGAATGGGTATATATATATATTCTTCTTGATATGTTGATACTTTTAATTAATATTAATATTAGACCCAGTTGGATTTTTTTAATACGTTTTATGATGTAATTTGATTTTATTGTACACTCTGTATCCACCAATGTTGACAAGTAATATAAAAAATTATCTTAATGTCAATTCCTACTAACAAAGAAAACATTTTACTGTCAATATATTTATAGTCAGCTTAAGTCAACAAAGAAAAATATTATTTTTTTTCTCCCATATGAAACTAAAAATAGTTTTTTTATGAATTAATATTGTAAAAAACTGTATTAACATGAAGTGCATCCATAACAAGTTTAAAAAATTAATTTGAACTTGAGTGGTTGAATAAAAAATATTTTATCAATAATTGAAAATTTGAATTATGTATTTATATATATATATATATATATATATATATATATATATATATATATATATATATATATATATATATATTTTATATATATATATATATATATATATATATATATATATATATATATATATATACATACTACAATGATGATAAGGAAATCGGTAAAATTTGCGATTTTCTTATATAAATTAAAATTTTTGTAAAATCAAAAAATATTCTTGTAAAAATTGAGTTAAACGATTTTTATAGAAAGAGTCAGAAGATTTGAGCAGTGACAAATCATACAGTTAGGATACTTTTGATATACGAACTGTCGCCAGATTCGTAGAACTCTATTCTTGAATTTTTGATATTTCCTTGTCGAGATAAAATTAAGTTACATCCAAACAACATATGTTGTAAAGAGAAATGCGCGGAATGCACTTGATGATTTACAATTTTACCAAAAGTTTTGAAATATTTTTTGAATTACGCTCCCATTTTTAAAATGATACTGAAAAATTTTCCATGAGTTCTTGTCAAATTTAATACATACATATTTTTGGAAAAAGAGAAAAACAAAATTTGAGAAATGTAAAACTTAAACAAGAAAGGAATCTACTGTAAGTTTTGAATTATATCAGCAAATATTATCGAAAATGTGTTTAAATGTCAGCAAAGAACATTCTAGAAGAAATCCAGCACTTTAATTGATCTTTCCTACAAAATAAAAGATCAACATTTGTCGGAGGAACGAAAAAAAACTTTTTTTTCAACTCTAAAACATTGTCGAGACATCAAATAAAATGTCAACTATAATGTTGGCGGAATAGAAATCCTTTTTTTTTTAAACTTTGATATTTCACTGCCAAATACGAAAGCAAAACTGTCTGCCTTTGAAATGCAAATACGGGTATGGGTATGGAAGGGAGGAGAAAGCTACATTTTATCTTTTGCTTGGAAATTTTGAGTTCCAAAGTTGTGCACGATGATATCTTAAAAAAAAAATCATGTGCTGAGTAAGGATAAATATGATCGAGTTTTCCTAGCGAATGAAAATCGTGTGTGATATTTTTCTGTGAGTTTATTTTTGCATAATATTTGAATTTAGTAGACGATCGTATGAAAGGATTACATTTTGTCATTTATATGAGGGAAGAACTATTTACATAAAAATTATATGCAATATGATATTTTGTTTGGACTTTTAAATTCCGAATAATTACATATTCAAGAACGGTTTAGTTATGTAAAATTACTCTATAATATTTTAACATGGACTAATTTGTTATTCACTCATTCCATACATCAAATTTACCAAGTTATGGTAAAATGTTTTGGTAGAAAATGCATCATTACCATTGTTTTAAAGCTCTGGATTTGATCTTGTTTGGAATCTTTTACATATGCTTTTCTTGAACTTTTAATACATTCCATTGTATACATCTGACTAGTCTTTTAACACAGAATTTTTACCTGTAGTTTTAAATACTGTACGGTGCAGAAATGTCCAATATTGGACTTTGCATCAGTAAACCTCACAAAATCAACTCAAACCATTGATCTTGTTTGGTAAATTACCGTGGTATTCATAGATATAAATAAGTTTATTAGTTTCTTCTATTTTTGTATACTGCTGCTTTTTCTTTGATACGGAGCTATTGTCTTTAGTGAGATGTTTCAGCATAGATTTAAATTCATCATTTGATCTAGAATAATACCAACCTATAAAAATTTTACGAGTTTTTTTACTCCGGGTGCACCTTAAAATTTATTTTAAACTGTTGCCAATAGTTTATGGTATTAATATAGTATTATGTAAATTGATCAATACATATATCATGAATTTGACTCATTCTGTGGCCCATTAATTTTTTTCATTCATATCATTTATGCCTGAATTTATATAAAAAATGTTTTTTGTATGCGTGTAAATATTCATGTAACTGTTTGTCCCAAATGTAATTATATTTACTTGATTGGTTATTTTTTATCGATATTTAATCATTACTATTATTAATGTTTGTGAATTTCATATATAATATAAATACAAGCAAATGCCTTTAGATTAGTTCTAAAATAGCTTAGATGTGTTTGTGACCACTATTATTCTATTATTAGTAGAATAATAATAGTTTTCTTTGGTAATAGTTTAATAGTTAATAATAGTTTTCTTTGGTAATCCACAATACGGCGACAAAATTGGCTGAAGAGCCCAATATTAAACATTAATAGCCAGATTTACAGATCAGATGCATGACATTGATAGGCAAAGTGTACTTTACAATGGCGTGAAAAAACAACCAATGGCGTGGAAAACAAGTGTTCTATATTAAATGTCACATCAATGACATCAAGTCCCGAACAGCTATTGGATAATCCCTATAATAAATACTTGGTGTTGAATGTCAATGTCTATCAATGTCATGCATCTGATGTGTAAATCTGGCTGTTAATATCTAATATTGGGCTCTTCAGCCAATTTTGTCACCGTATTGTGGATTACCAAAGAAAACTTTATTCGTAGAATAATAGTGGTCACAAACACATCTAAGCTATTTTACAACTAATCTAAAGGCATTTGCTTGTATCTATATCTTGTTGAAACTAATGCCATAATGAAGACATTGTTAACTGTCGCAATAACTCTGGATGTCTGCGTATTACTTCTGCGTAAAAGGATTCAGGAGAGTCACCATGGGCTTTCTAACATCAATCCATTGCAACTTGTCACTTTCTTGGAATCAACCAATAACATTTGATGAAATTTGACTGATGTTTGGGTCATGTCTAGATGACCATATCATAGACAGCACCTGTTTTTGTTCTTTTGCTTATTATAGGCGATATTATCTGGAATGGTACCGATCACAATTAACCGGACAATGCCTGTTTTGAAAATTGTTATCTTGAGTTATAAAATCTTTTTTTCTTTCGAGACATGTGACATCTATTTGAAGGGATTATTAATTGATCTCTCTGATGGGGTTATTAATTAAATCCAATGTAAATTACCTAGGGACACAATATTATAATCGATAAACAAGGATGACTTCTTAGGAGAATTAGTCATCTTTAATCGTGCTGTGAGATGTTCTCATAGTTTTGCAGATACATTGACAATAATATGTAACTAGTGTTATTGATTATAATATTTATCAGGTCAGGACAGGTTCTGTTTCTCATAAGTATTACATAAAATAATCGCCTATCACAGCAAAGCCTTCCACGTATTTATGTCCTTCAATGGTTTATGTGATTAACAAAACCTTCAAGTAAGTTCTTTCGATCTCTCTAGACGTTGACTAATAGAACATGCAAGACGTATGATTGTTTAGCAGCTGTTAAATTTTTGGTTAGAGATGTAACACAGCCAAATAATTTAATTAACTTCATTCACCATAGAATACTTGCTTGTACCACTGCTACGTTTTTCTCACTCATTGATGAATATGCCCATAAAATTACTCTAATTTAATTAAACGATATTTTTCCAGTGGTTTAATGATTAATTTGAGCATTATATACGTACAGAGTTTAGTAATTGTGGCTCAGTTGTTTCTGATACATTAATTATCCCATATTTTCTATATAATACCCCAATTTCTTTAAAAAATAAATAAAATTTATAAAAATTAAGATTATTTAAGTTAATTTTGACTAGTAGAAGAGACAATATTTGCTCCCTAAAAATATAACTATTAATGATGCATAAGCTCTTTGATCATTCTTTTATGTCTGAATGTATCTGGAACATAAATTAATTTAGAAATTTATTTCAGTTCAACTGGCACGAGACAACAACAACATTTCTTGTGTTAAATTAAACACATTAAAGCAATAAGATAATCTTGTTAATGCTAGAGCCACAATATAAGTCTAATGAGTTTATTAAATTTATCAAATTCTTCATCGAATCATTACGAAAATGCTTTGCATCGATTTCAAAAATGAAGTTTGAGTTAATATTCTTTTTTTATGCTATAGGAGAAATATAATTTCTTTATCACTCACTCAAGGCTTTACAATGAGTTGATTAATTTAAATGAAAGCTTCGTGTAACTAATGAAGATGTAATATTTAATCTGGAGACATGTTAAATATATTTTAAAATAAAATTGTAGACATAGCGAGTCAAGAAGACTAAAGCAAGTAATGTTTATTGCCACTGCCATAAGAATCAGATGAACAATTTTAGAATTCTATTACGAACAAAATCTGCAAGTATTGTTGTCGCAATAACGAGAAAATCAAATTGCTATTTCATAGTAATTCCATTTACTCATCAACATTCTATTCTCAATGAGAATATATAGATTAATTAATTCTTTGTGCTTTCGTTACATACCCTTGATTCTTTTAATATATATACACGTTTTCAAATGAGCCTGGAGTTTTTCTTTTGTTCCCTGAAACATTTTCTTTTCTATTTTCATTTCTCAAATGACATTTGTTTTGAAATCAATTTGAATAATAAATAATTCATCACAATGATGAATAAGTAATACAAAAGATAAAGTATTTCTTCATCTACAGCGATGATTTTAGATAATCTGATGAGCATATATGTGCTTTAGCACATTCATTAATGAAACGCGCATCTAATGCATGATAAAAATTCATATGTATATTAAGTCCCAAATTTTACTTCTAGATGTCGTAATTCCATTCTGCTGTTTCACAAACTCTTTTGTACTATAAGTTATATCTTAAATAAAAACAATATTTCCTAATTGTATTTTCAAATTTCCTTTATATATATATATATATATATATATATATATATATATATATATATATATATATATATATATATATATATATATATATATATATATATATATATATATAAAATAAACACTCGTTTACAAGTTCATTTAATCAGTAAAATAGCTCTTAAAATCGAAAATTTTTAAGATATGATACTATACGAGTGTAAGATTTTAAGGCTGGCATCTTCTTATAAGCAAACTATTCAAAAAGTTTTTAATATTCTCTTTATGAGAGAGAGAAGCAAAATTTAAAATAAAATATAGTCCTAAAATAAATCTTTTAATTCGTTTTATTGATGAAAACTGAGACTCTTATATTTTGTTTCAAAATTACGTTTTTAAAAATACCATCTTCCAATTTTTCTATGTAGTAAAGCGTTTTACTCATGTTTTCTTTAAAAAAAACCTCAGTTACATTAGCCATTTGGTTATAAGTGCTTAACAGATGCCCTAACTTCCGTTATTTTTGTTCAATATTGAAAATTATTTTTTATTCCTATTCGTTAGGTTCTCAAAAATTTCATTATTTTAACAATGTTCCGAACAAATCGTCTTCCAGTGGCTTCACGGAACTTCAGCAAAGTGTAGCACAATTTGCCGTGGGAGGGTGACCGCATTCTCTCTCACTGGGCTGCTGGAACTATGAGTGTTAAAGACGTGCCCACGTCAATCTCTGATGTACAAAATCCTTTTGAATTTATTTTCAGGAGGGTCAAATTTGAAATTACAGCAAGATAGTACCCCTGCTACGAATTAAAAGGAATTAAAAGTTGGTTTCAGAAAACAAGAATCAAAGTTTTCAACTAGCCAATCCATAGACTAAACTTAAATTTCTTAAAGGGGGAAAAAGAAACTTGAAAATTTATTTGTCTTGTTATGCAGATATGTATCAGTATGATTCTGTATGCGAATTTAAAATAGTTATCATGGTTAAATGGGATACAATTTTCAAAGTTTTACCCGCAAACCGGAATTATTAAAGGTAAATTTTTCATATGAAGTTATCTTGGAAAGTGTTGGATCAGCGTCTCCGTAGTTTTGTAAGAAAATTGTTTTATGTAGTAATCATATAATTCTGTAACATATATATGACAGGAAAAACGTCAAGAAATTAAATAAACTAGTTAAACAATTTTCATGCTTGTGCGTACATAATTGAGGAAAAAAGAACACATTTTGGCCATGGGATATATACAATGTTAAAAATGTAGCTCTGAAGCTGAATATTAGACTATTAGTGAACATCTGGAAATATGTTCTAAAAAAACAGTAGGAAACTAATTTAGAAACGATGCTTAATAAATCTCCGTTGATGAACATCCATGGATATTTCCAATATTCCAACTTAGACCTATCAAATAAAAAGCAAAATGCTTATTATAATTTTTCTCAAGGACTTTAAAATTTTTTTTTATAAATTATATTAAAAAAATTCTCATTCTACAAGCATGCGAACGTTGTTTCTAAATAACATCGCAATATCATCCTGGACTCTTGAGATATTCAACAGCAGGAAGAAAAAGTGAGCCTGTCTGTGGAGCTTGAATTTTCCTGTTGACATTTCCAAAAAATTGCTTAAATGTGATTTATTATCGGCATTTATGATCAATATCGCAATGTTGCGATCTCTCTGTAAGTCACCAATCATCCGAAAAATCTTTTCGATTGTTTTCCTCGACCTTGGCGCCGGAATAACGCGGCCGCCATCATCTCGGAAAACTTTCCCTTTCTGAAGATGAATGGTTGGAACCTTCGCAGGTGAGTTACTCAACCAGAGCACGCAACTTCCCGATGATGGGCGGTGTGGCTACATTGTTGCTGTTATCTGCTTGATAACTACTCAGATAATATCAAAATTTTAGGATTACTATTTTGATTGATTTCCTTCTTCTTATTTCTGTCGACTTAAGCTTTTCAATGCTCTTCTAGTAATATCGAGCTCTTGTCCAGGAAAGGGACTTATCTGAGCTGCGTTTACACACTTTCATTCTGCGTGATCGAGATGATTTTTGGATGCATAAAAGATAATCTGGAGTACCAATCATCTTAATAAAAAGTTATATAAGTAAAATAGTCACAAATTAATGTAATAAATGACCCAACTATTCTAGAAACGCTCAACTATCCTAATAAAGCTACATTGGTAAAAAATAATCCCAAATTAGCATAATGAAGAATCTTTTATTCTAGAAATTAAATACTTCATTTCTTATTTCTGCAAATTTATCTTTTCAAGGGACGGAAGGAGATAGTTGGAATTTTTCGGATTATATTTCCCTTCTTATATTAAGTTTAAGTGTATTAGTGTGTGTGCTTAGAGATCAACATAATAATCACCTATTGTAATCAAAATTAGTTTAAATGTGTTGTCACGCACCAATGCTGCTAACTGAATAGTATTAAATGGTATTGCATTCGAAGAATGTTTTATTATGAACATTAATACTTTACCTTTATTCCAATTCTCAGATTATTATAATGGTAACTGTGTAACTGGTAGCCATTATTACATATTTTATTATGTGTGAAAGCTATATTAAGTAATTTGATAGAAGAGATTTATCCTGATAAAAATATTGTATTTATGATAACGTTTTTTTATATTGAACTTTTCGTATAACTATTTAGTATTAATAAATATTCAATTAATGAGTAACTCTATTTTTTAACATGGAACATTGTTTGCCAGAAAATCGAAATTATTTGTATGCATTCAATTTTATCATATTGAAAATTTATATCTCTTATTTCTATCCTTTTACGAACACAATAACTTTATTTTTTGATAAAAGTAAAAACGTTCAAAGATACTTTACACATACATAAAAGCTGAAGCTCTCCAGTTGGGACAATGTTTTCATATATAAGTTCTTTGAATATTCAAATATCAAAGATTAGCGACATTTGGAATCGATGCCAGTCGCGTGTAATATTATGTAGTCTTAACAATTTACCAGCTCTAATAGCCGGTAAGAAAACTTGCAATCTTCGTAGCCTTAAAGAAACGTACTGTGCCACATTACGAATCCTCAGTTAAGAACAGATGTTGTTTGCGAGACCACAAATGTCTGCACGAGTAATTCAAAGATGTTTGCTGCTACACGAAGCTCAGTATCATAACCATGACTAACGATGCTAGATTATAATAAAGAACATCACAAATATCAAAAAAAATCTCAATGGCGAACCTTTAAAAAAGAATGGCATTATATACTCTTTTCTGGTGAAACCCAGTTCAGTGAAGAGTTTCATGAATGACTCAATCATGTTTTTCAGCCTCGTGCAAAACGCACTTTGACTAGATGCATTTGAAATTATCTCTCTGGTTCATAATGGCATGTGATGTTATTAGATTCCTGTTTGTCACCTCTTATAGAAATTAGTGACATTTGAAGAGCAAACACTGCATTCTGATTTGTTAGAGCCTATCTCATCTTCGAGATTTCCGCAAAAATGCATTTTAGAAGTAAATGAATATTTTTTTTATCCTGCGCCCCTCCTCGGCATCTCTGCCATTAATCGACGAGCAGCCCAATGAACAAAATATAAAAAAATAAGAGTAAAGTTCTTTAGTATAGCCTCAAAAGAGTTGTCAGTCATAAACTTTAAAACTCCAGAGCAGTTCTTGAGTTGAGCAGCATCTATATCATCATGATTACACAATGGACAACGAGCAGGGTCCATTACACCTATTCGATGCAGATGCCTTTGTAGATCTTCTTCTTCTTCTTAGAGTTGGGTTTGTATTATATTGGGCACCTCTGCCTTTATCAGCATTTTGGACCATTAACTCCAAACCCAATGTTTCCTAGTTCCAATTGCTCGGGTCCACCCACTTTATTAATAAAGTCCGATAATCCTTTAATAGAGTCTAGGTGTAACTCTCTAGTATGGATGATGCCTAAAGAAGTTAATCTAGGCAGGGCAAGAGCCTCGCATTAGTAAATGATATGCTTGGCCGTTTCCTCTTGCGTATGACATTTTTCCATCTGGTCAGAGAGTCAGTCATGCTAGCGATAGCTTCCTGACTTTCACCAGAAGAAGATAGTTTGGAGGTCTTTTCTACCTCCTGTGAAGGATTCATTGCTGCCCCTTCACTAGATTGCCTCTGAGTTCCCTTGTCTTTTTCAGCAAGGTCTACTTCAGAGGCTTCACCTGCAAATGCAGAAAGGTTAGTTGTTTCTTGTCTCTTTTCAGCCACAAGATAACAATTAATAAACTCAGGTAATATAACAGTCCACCCAGCATTGCTGCCTTTGTAGATAGTCATGTCCAGTTGTCATCCGGAAACAAGCGACGCCAACAGCTTGTGGTGAGGAACCAGGGATTTTATTGCTCCCATTAAGTAGAGTTTTCCATTGCCAGTCCATAGCTGCATCAGTATGAAGGGAAACTATCAAGTAAATGAATATTCATATATTGTCCTTATCTATCTTGATTCAGTGCATATGCCCACCGTGTTTCGTTGATCTCTCACCACTGAAAACGACAAGTCAATAATCACTGAGACATAAGAATGTCCATGAAGTTCATAAATTCAATTATTAATGGAATATGCTATATCATTGAAATGGCAGTCAGTGCTGTGTCTGCACATGTGATAACCAGTAGACTTCAGAACTTATTATTGCTGCCACAGGAGGCTATTCTAGGAATCGATTTCTCATAATCCATTCTTCGAAACTTCTTGAAAATTTAAGGACTCATTTATCCCACCATCAAGTATGCGTCAGTTAAATACCATTGAGTTATTCGCAGTGGTGTTTGACGTAGCAATATCAAAGACTAATTATTTATATTATTGCTTATAACTAAAATAAACTTCATTGAAATTACTAATTAACCAGTGTTTGCATAGAAGTTTTTAACACGCGGCGTTGTGATTGCCGTAAAATAAGGTGAATTTTTCAAAACACAATTTCTAATGTTATGCTTAATAAAAAATATTAAAAAAATATGCATTAAAATTCAGTTAAGTTTAAATATCGTAATGGTCAAAGCTCCGAAAACTATAATCTTATCATTTTCAGTTTGAAATTCGCTACTAAAATTTGAATAAATTGAAAATGCGTACTTAAATATTTTTTTAGAAAATGCGTACTTAAGTATTTTTTTTAGAAAATGCGTACTTAAATATCTAATTATTATTAATATTATTGTATTATCTAATAGAAAATGCGTACTTAAGTATTGTTCCAAAAGTTAAGAAGAAACTAAACTACAAGAAGGTCCAACAGAGCATTGAAAACCTCCATTTTTTTGGTCGTTTAATTATTTATTAACCGTAGTTTCATTTATATAAAAGATATTGTGAAAATGTTATGAAATCGTAGTTTATTTTTCAATGTTTAGAAAAACAAATTTGTAGATTAAGTAATATCTAATATTTATTTAAAAATTAAATTAATGAAGGATAAACTTTGACAATTGAAAAAATGGGTTAAGTTTTAATTAAAATTAAAAAAATTTTAAATAATTTTAAATCTAAAATGGCTAATATAATTTGGGTTTTTTAAAAAATTACTAAAAAATAAATAAAATTTATTATTTCAAAGCATTTTTTCTATAAAAAATGTAAACAAAATATAAAATCTAGAATAAAACATTTTATTTCAAAATATAATAAACATTGCTGGCTTCTAGGTTATAATTTGATTGATATACAGAAAATTTCTGCTTCGTGCCAAAAAATTGCTTTCACGAGAAATTATTAAAATATTCTTGTGCAAAATAAGGGCGAAATGTTTTTAAAGGGATAGTTGCATAATTTTTACATACAAAGGCCTATTTAACAAGTACTAATTCTTAAATGCCGAATCCAAACCACTATTAACATCTAAAGCCGAAGTGTGAGTCAATTACACTGATTTTAAAATGAGACAAAGGGTTGATTGATCCCTGAACTAATAATTTGGCAATGGGAGCGGGCAAAATCATATTATACCATAGAAATGTTCAAAGAAGAGCTTAGAACCATTAACCCAGATTACTAAGTACATAAATTAATAATTACTTCCCCTATTATTAAAAAAACTATGAAAAATGGTTTACCTATTTATAGGGGAAAAATAGATAACATTCGTTTAACATGACAATGTTTTTTCCATTAAATGCTCCAAATTAATTCTAAATCCAGTTATTAATGATTTAAATTTTTTGTAAAGAATTTCCTCAATATTACTCTTTAATAATGCCGTGACACATAATCGCTTTTTTAGTTTTAGAAACTACTTTACTACACCTATTATTCGAATCATAAAAATTGGAAGACTCATTAAGGAGGTCTTTGTATACCATTTGTTCCTAAATATATTTTCCGCATTACCCCCTCCCCACGATTCTTTACTATGAATCGTGACTCACTCAAAAATGCACGCGAAGTAAGTTTTCCATGCGTTTGTCGTTCTAGGAATGAAAATGGCAATTTTATCAGAACTTATGGCATTTGTTTTTCCTGGAAAAGCTTTTGTCTAGCGTATTTGTTCCAGTGTTATCATTTCTTTCCTTCTAAGTTTAATATGTGTATGTATTCCCAGAGAGCTTATTTTCCATATTTATCTCATTGATATGCCTATACCGTATGTTTTTATATTAGATTTTTCTTCTGATATATGGTCAAGCACGTACGGACGTTAGTTTTGTTTCCGGTTACGGCGTTCACAACTCAATATAGTGGTTATCATTTGAGGCAATAGAAGGAGCACTACACATTTACACAATAGCACTTTAAATAATGATAGTAATTAATTTTATCTATACATGGTTTTACAATTAATATATTTGTCACATTTGGTAATTTTCAAGTACATTTCCGTTACAGAAATCGCTGTGCTGCTGTTGCATAGAATTATGAAAGTTATGACAGCAATATAATGTGTTTTATTTTAATCTGTTCACAGATCAATTTGTTGATTGAGTTAAAGTAGCTCAGTGGAGTAATGATAGTGCTTCTCGCTCCCAAACCACCCATAAGAGGTTCGATATGCGCGTTGGGTAACGTCGATTCAGCCCTTCATATCTTCAGTGGGTTGATAAATCTGAGTACCATGCATGCTTGGGAACTAAACACTGGTGGCTTTATGTTAGGCTAACCACCTAACCTGGATATATGCTTCATACACTAAGGATCCCGGTCATGACCACAGACAAGGGCAGTGTAGACCTTGCTCTCATATATGAGTTGTCATGCCACTGAGTTTACTTTAGATTGAGCTAAATTAGTTAACTGACCGTGGCCAATAATTAATAACCATTTGAGGTCCACTGTAGAATCGGGTATCACTTGGTTTGGCGATACATCTTGGCGATGAACTTTAATTTCTGGTAATCCTGGTAACCCTTTGTATAGCTTTTGTGAAGCGGCCATCTTGTTAGTCACATCTTAGCATCTACCTTTGAGTCAAAAAATCGCCAAAGAATCGAGAGGTTCCCGATTGTAAACTTTTACCATCATTTGTCCATCATTTAACAATATCCTGGAGTAGCGATATTCCTTTGAGGGCATCTTACATCATTCACAATGATTTATTATAAAGTCCAAATGTGTTGCAATTACATCCATATAAATAAAAGTTCACTCATCAGATAATTGACTTATAAATTCCTATTACGACCGAATACCGAGGAAAGTTTCTTTACTTTCTACAATGCTTCGATGGAGGGGCAGTTTTTAGTTGCAAATCTCAATACTTGAATTCTCTTTAATCTTCTACAACACACCAATAGAGGAGCTCTATCTAGATTTTCTTCCTAAATTTTCCTAGATTCTTCCTAGATCTTCCTAGATTTTCACTGAAACTGCGGTGTGTGTGTGAGAGATCAATTATCATATCTATTGTGCTTTCGCATCTTAAGTTAGAAAACAGATAGGGATTCTTCTAAATATTGATATTAAAACAAATACGTGTGTTTAATGTTCCGACAGAAATTAGCATCAAAGTTCTTATCTTACTCAAGATCTTATTAGGAAGTAAATGTATTCCGGTAATCGCTGACAAAATTATCATATTTTTGTAAAATGAGGGAAACTCTTGGATACACAATTTTGAATACTATCTTGCCAAATAATACTTCATCATTCAATTTGTTTTTACTCTCCTCTCCAATTTAATTGTCATACCTGTGAATATAAACAAATGTGCAGTTTTGTTGCAATTAACATGCATAAATTCTATTGATTGACAATTGTCATATTGATATGATTTATGTACATCACTGTTTACCTTATATTTGAACAAGCAATTTTAGCACTACAGAAGTGGCTTCTTAACCATGCTGTGGCATAATAACTAATTGTAAAGTAAAATGTTTTTTTGTTTGCAATATGTGGGACAGAAGCCGTAAAATCGAGCATGTCAAATTCTGATTTTTTTTTGGCGATGAAGAAATGTTGCTAAGATGACGACGTATTATGATGTGCGCAATAACGTAAATACTAGAGTTACAAAAATAGAATTTTCTGCATAATTATTATTGGCGCGTCTTCTATGACGTAATAAAAACCAGGTTGACAGATACATAAAAAAATCCGCCAAAAAAATCACCAAAATCAGAATTTGGCATCCTGGATTATATGGCATCTGCGCTCGATATATTTTAATTGCTTTAGTCGCCCTTAATGAATACGATAAACTTTCGATTGGGTCGAGGCTATAGAACTCATCACCACTATGTCACTGTTAACGACGCTTTTCTCGTCTAAGCCACCGCCACCTTGAAGTTAAATGACTTTCGTGGCGATGACTCAAAAGTTATGGATAGTCATCAGTTCCACAAAATACTGCTTAACAGGTTAGATTATAGTGATGTGTTTCCCACTGCCTATTTCTATCGATCAAAACCGCTGAACCAGCCAACCTCCTTGTATAATTTTAAGCATTATCAAGAGACAAAATCAAACTTGTTTCCCTTCTCCCATCCGGGACGTTAAAACGTAACCCCTCACAACACGATGTTCGTATACTCGGTCAGATATAGAATCCATCACTTCCCGATTTTCCTTATCAAGCTATCATTCCTCAGCATTAACGATTTCAAATGCATTTCTATCAGTTGAACACACCAAGAAGATATAATTCTTAGCTAAAACTCACTTAATCCATCGTTAAGATAAGCGTTAACAGAAGTTTAAAAAAGAGTTCACTTAACCAAAATATAATGCAGACTAAAACTTGGTGATATTGGCTTTAGTTACACAATTTAGAGCCGATATCATTAAATGCCCATTGTCCAACTTTTCAGATTAGAATTAAAGTTGTCAATGTATTGTTCGTAATAACTTAGGATAAATGCATCTTAACTAATTGCTCTGACGTTGTTTGAACATTATTAATTTCTGTTGTTTGAACATAAATTTAATTGCATTTACTTGATTGTTTGTCTAGAAAAGCTTTTTCTGAGATATTAAATAGGCATTTGAATTTATCAGAAACAAAATTGAATTTATCGATTATCAAAGGCAAAAATTGTCATCAACGTTGTTCAAAAGAGAAAAGTCTTGTTGGGATATATACGCCTGAATTGTAGATGAACTTAATGTTGGGATTTTGGTAGCCTTGTAAGAAAAACCAGCGTTCATTTACATGGAGATGCAAGCCGAGAATAGTCTATTATACACGTTAAAAGTTCTATAAGGTTCAATTCACCTCTGTGCTTTTATGGCGCATCATGAAGGAGAAGATGCCTTCTTGGGAATCGACCTCGTCAACTTCATTAGCTTTTAATTATGAGGATGTTGGTTGTATATAGCAGCACTTTGGTCGGTATAAATATGCAGTCGGAAACGTACAATAAACAAAACAAATCTTAAAGTAGTATTGTCGGAAAAATGAGGTGGATTGTAAACACTACAGAAATAAGAATGCCGAAGTTTGAAATCTGTTTATTTGAGTTAATACCTTAATTTATTAAGGAAGTATAGAACTGTACAATCGCTTATTATACAAAATAGAATTTTTTTTCAAGAATTCGGTAATATGTATTCCTCAAATACTTAAGTTAAAATCAAAAACCTTTGATAGTTAAGGTAAGTACTATTTTCTTCTTAAATAAGCAAATTATTTTAAATTTAAAAAAAAAAATTAAGTTAGAGTGTTCTGTTATTTAGAATGAGACATATTACGTTTTTATGTATGCATTTCATTTTTTAAAACATATTTAAACTATTTTATAATTTATTCTAAACACATATTTCAGTAGTTTGAGCAATGGAAACTCTTGTAAAATGACATGGGGAAGAACTGTATGTCCGTCGGGAAATACTGTCAAAATATAGGAAGAAAACTTAAGAGGAAGGTGTTATGATTTGTGACATTAAAATATGTCACACAATGCTTACAAGCGCATACTTCTTTAGTGACAAAAGTTAACCCTTTTAAAAAAACAAGAAAATTGTGAAACACATTTCCATACAATAAGAGTGACGAAAACATGCTATAAACGAAAAGATTTGAAACTCATTTCGAATGCAATGGGTGTCCAATTAGGACTGCAATTTTTGCCATGGTGATAAATCAAAAGCTGTGTTATGATGACGTCTCTTAAAAATTCACACGAAACATGCATTCAATGTAAAGTTGTCAACAGTTTAAATATATGCATGGTTGTTTCGGGTATGAGAAGCATAAAATATCAATACTCTGTTAAGAAATAATAATTAGGGAGTTATATCAAAACAGTAATATTGACAACATTAAGCTATTTCTTTTGTGTAATTTCTACAAAGTAGGAAAAACCATTTTGACAAAAATGTAACAAGCAATTCCGTTAATAAAACAGTTGTAATGTAAATTTATATTTCAGTTTAAATTCGTACTACTTAAATGCAGGTTACTGTAATGAATTTTTACGTCACAGTTAAAAACCAAAGCTGCATTTTTAAGATTTAAAATTATTTACGTATGTAATGTTTATCGTTGTATACATTAACATGAAAATTGCTCAACTGTTGTTTTTGATAATTAAAGTAAATATAAAAGATTGGTAGTAATTTTATACATTTTTAATAAATAAATAGTACATAAATTTAATATTTATACATTGGAGAATACATTAAATATTTAAAAACTAAAATTAGTACGAATGGTAATAATTTTCCATCCATACTAATTTTCGAAGTTACACGAACATGCTGATCCAATTAAACGAAAAAAAATTGAATAATTATTTTTATTTCAATTTGTTAAGACATGATATGGAATCATTACAATTTTACTATACATTCCTAATTCATTTACAATTTCATCATATATTGTTAATAAATTATTTATAGAGATTACACATTCCATTTTAAAAGTTATACTTCTATTATCCAGTCATTTTATAAACTCGAGTATTAAATAATAAGATTATTTAACTTATAGATATATCACATCCAGTAATCTAATACCACAAAACTATTGATGTAAATTTTACATAAATTTACAAAACTATATGTAATTTTATAGTTATATTTTTACTGAAATATGTGCAATGTTTCCATAAATGCAACGATGTATTTACATTCTCTTGTTGCAATTCTAAGTCAAATTTATTATTAGGGTTCGTGGTAAATATCTGAAAGATTATTTCATCATATTTAACAAACTTAAATTCACTGATAAATTGGGATAAATTTAGAAGAACCAGAATTAATATATTAAAACGAAACATATTAATTAAAATATATTTTTATTTTATTCGTTAAGGGAAATAAGATGAAACCGTTCCCTAAACATTCAGATCAAGTCATGTCGTTCTCTGCCCACTCGATAATCCGTGAAATCCAAATAATAAGTGATTAATGGTATTGATGAACCCTTTTCTCTTAAAGCGCCATCGGACAAAGCCTTCATTCATGCAAATAGGAATTAACACGCGGGTGCACCTTATGCAAATGAGCTGTCCGTCTGTCGGTATTCATCAAACAGCCCAGCGCCATGAATAGATGACACTAGCGTCGGCTTCTTCTGTTCTCGAAGGTAGAACTCATCTCCGAATTATTTTGTCAACAATTGAATGCATTCGGCGAGGATTCTGTCTCATGAAAAGATTATAAAAGGATTCCACTGGCTTTGCGGATGAGTAGAAGGGATGTTTATTGCCAAGACTGCTGGGCCTTTCATCTGTTGATGGCCTTGCTTCGCTTGTCACTTGAGGGGATTTTGTCAACCACGCTTGTCGCGTCCCACCCGGGTTACAGGCCATGTTTAAGCCCCCACGATTCTTAGGAATTATCAAGAAGGCGTGTAAGATGTGTTTTGTGAATGATTTAAATTTAAATGATCCATTTATTGAAATCAGATTTATGGCAAGGGTACCAGGAAGCAACAAACGGTTCTTTCTCGCTTCATTAGTGGACATATTAAATCTCTCGTTTTTCATCAGGGACAGAAGAACTACCCGGATTGCCACTGGTGCGGAGCCGTGCAGGCCCCCCTTCTACCCATATTCTAAACTGCTTGGATTTTGCCAAAAGTGACATTCTTAAAGATCCTACACTATTTTTGAACTTGTTGAAAATAATGGGTTTTATGGAGAGGCATTGTTTGATCATCTGGGATTAGCAACAACAACAACAGATTTATGGCTATTATTTGTTGAAACGAGCTGCATTCATTTGAAGATAGTTTTCCAGTTTTAGTGTCATACACTCGTAACCAATTGGAAACGCTTAAATATAGAACTGAAATCATATGTCGTTGTAAAATTTTTTATAAAAATACTTTTAAACGATGAAAAATATTCTAATTTATGGAAAAAAGGAATCGTCTTAAATATCACATTTTATTGAACTGCGCGCGCTAATAGTGTCCATTTAAGCTTTATTATTAGAATTCATATATTTCATTAAGAAATATTTCTATTTGGTATCATCTAATTTTTAAACTGTTCATATATAATATCCAATACTCAAATTATTTTCGCCGAGCTGGCAGCCGAATGGTTAGCGCTCTTGCCTTCAGTTCAACAGTTCGTGGGTTCGAATCCCACCTTGGGCATGGTCGTTTGTAGTGGTTTGGAATCCACTTTAAACCGTAGGTCCCGGTCTAATTAGCCCTCGTGTGCAAAAAATGACCGTTGAGTGACAAACAAACCAACCAACCAAATTATTTTCGAGCTTAGTTTAGACTGCAAACTTATCTGCCACGTGTATGTTAAGGATCGATTTGGTAGTTATTCTATTTGTGTTTGCGATAAATTCAACTTCTTTCCTTTTATGGTGTATTATGTTTTTAAAATGATCAAAAATCCATTTATCATTCATCCAAACAAATATTTATTGCAGTTATCTGTAACGTAAAAAAAAAAAAGGCATAATATCTTTTTCATTATTTTTATTTCATCGTATTTACATATGAATTTTTCGACGTTTTTTATGGAATTTGCGTTATTTAATGTAGTTTATGTAAATATTGAAATATAAGTGTTATAAAAATAGGGAACTTTTAAAATTTTTACAAAATATTTAATTTTAAATAAATTCTGAAAGATAACCGCTTTTAAATTGAGGATATTTAAATCAAATATTCAATTAGACTGCTCTCAATTACTTTTGATAAACATTCCTGAGTTTTTTTTTTTTCGAGAATGATTTTAAATTACTTTCTATATAATAAGGAGTACTTTGAAATTTCGAGCCAAATGATTTTTATAAGAAAGTTTAAGTGTTTATTTTACCCACATAAAGTGCGTTGCATGTTTGCGTAATTATCGTGAAAATGTGGCTTTGACAAATATTTTTTTTAACTTTGGATCTAAATGATATTCTTCAAGATTGTGATTGGAATTCCTGCCTTAAATTAGAATCCGAGAGGGACAAATGCTTAGATAATTGACGACTAGGAAAAGCTGACATTCTAAATAGCAGCCGCATTCTTAACGATTAACATTCTTAATCGCATGCGATTAATCTTAAATTAAAAAAAGAATAGAATGTTTAATTAGAAAATTAAAAGCACATATTTAAGGTAAACATTAGGTGCTTTTGGTAAACATTATTTAAGAAAACGAAACTTGTATCTGTGAAACGGGTATTTTTGTGGTACTTTAGAACATTTACAAAATATTTACATCAATTGTTTTACCAAAACAAACCAAAATCCATGGCGAAAAGAAAAATATTTTGAATTCAACATCGAATGAATCCAATGAAATATCTAAGTAATGTAGCTAATATTTGGGGATGTCGTAAAAGCTTGTTTGCGTAACAAAATGCGCCTTGTACTAAGAGCAAGGACTATTGAAGTCGTTACAATTCAAGCAATGGAATTCATTACATTAGACGCACAAATAGCAAGATCTAAATAGCGGAGAAACTATTTAGAACAATACGCACTTCTGAAGTGAAAGTTTGAAGACAAATGGTAAATAAAATTAACAATGCTTCTAGAAACAATGTTTGTTTCTACAATGGTTTAAATAAAACTCATATTAATAAACTTAACATTCTTTTTAAATTTCTTAAGTTCTAAGTTTTTTAGAATTCAGCGGCACTTGGATTATTTCATCTTTCATCTCCACAAGCGCTAGATCTAATGGCTATTTGCTGACATACATATCGGTGCAGTTAGAGTCTCGGACTGTAACTTAAGGTTAACAGGTTTGGAATACTCCACCTCTAGTCAGCCGAGCTGGCAGCCGAATGGTTAGCGCTCTTGCCTTGGGTTCAACAGTTCGTGGGTTCGAATCCCACCTTGGGCATGGATGTTTGTAGTGGTTCGGAATCCACTTTAAACCGTAAGTCCCGGTCTAATTAGCCCTCGTGTGCAAAAAAATGACCGTTGAGCGACAAACAAACCAAACCAAACCACCTCTAGTCAGGTGATAAGATGCTGTCACCCTCTCCACATCCACACCACACCAGCGAAAAGATTTTGGACATCACAGATGAATCCCCAACCCACGGAGCTCCAGCTACTCAGTGAGGGAGAATGTGGTCACCCTCCCATTACAGGCCGCGGCAAATGATGCTTCACTGCTGATCTTAACGGGAAGCTACCGAACCACTGGAGTTTTGGATATTAGTGTAGGGAGCGTGTCTTTGTTACTCTGAAAGTGGATCTTCATTATTTGGAAGACAGGGCCAAGCAGAAGACAATTCGGTTTGATATGCTGATTTCATAGGTATCATTTCACTAGGAGGATAGTGCGACCCGTTTCGTAAATTCAAGTCTCTATTCGAGAAAACAATTTGGATTAAAAGCTTAACAAATGAAGTTTAGATAAACTGATTTTTAGAAAGCTTTTATATTTATCCTATTAAGAGTACTTGTGAGTAAAATTCCTTTAAGCATGAAAATTAGAGTACAATTTTTTTTGGTTTAGCGTTTCAATAATTGACATCAAATCATTTTATGTTTTCCTTTTAAGTATTTCATATTGTAACATTCAGGTGCAAAAATTTCATCATTTTTTCGACAACAGAAAATATATTTAAATGGAAAACTTAAGAATCGGTAATTAAACATATATTGGTAAAACACTATATTGTATAACTAAAACTCTATATTGAAAAACTAAAACTCTCTATATTATATAATTAAAACAATATATTGGGTAATTAAACATTATATTGAATGATTAAAAGAATCGCATTCCAGAAGGTATATTCCAAATATTTATTATTTTGTGCTGTAAATTAGAGAAATATTTATTATAGCTCTGAACTCTTGTTTAAACATAGTTTATCAAAGTAACATCCATAGATTTGATACATTTTATCTATTGTTGGCGAAAAATCTTGCTTTTTGTCGCTTTTTTTCCTGGTCGATTGGGATTATACTCACATGTGTATCCTAATAAGTTTAACTCAGCTTATACTAATTTTTTCTAAAAATAAAATCACACAATTCCTAATTCTTCATTTAAACAACTTATCCAATTATCTGAAACATAAATGTTTTCTTGACATTAAAGAACCAAGACGAGAAGTCTGGTATTTACGTGTCTATCCCCATTGCATTGGTTACAATATTATACTTTAGTTTTATATTGAAACAACCTTTCAATCTAAGATACTTTCACAGTAAATATTTTTCCAATGACTAAAGATCAGATGCGAGAATATTTCGGCGACACATGTTTTGGTATTCCTCCTTCACAACACAGATGATCCCATGAAAATGTAATAGTTGCGTTCACTCGATTTCTCACTATTGTTTATCCGTCGTAAATCAAAGGAATTGTATCCATTTATTTTTCCTGCGTTTCCTTTTTCTTGCGTAAACATGAAAAGGAATAACATTTTTAGTTACTATCCATTGTCTGAAAAAGATCTTATTCTCTCTCTGAGAAATGTTGTGGAAAAACGCAGTTGGAAAGTATCTGCAAAACAACTTATG
The DNA here is from genome assembly GCA_037975125.1 of Latrodectus hesperus. Classification (NCBI taxonomy): domain Eukaryota; kingdom Metazoa; phylum Arthropoda; class Arachnida; order Araneae; family Theridiidae; genus Latrodectus; species Latrodectus hesperus. The sequence continues at coordinate 25,652,856 of CM075850.1, read as the reverse complement.
AATAAAAGAATTATTTTTATGGTAATTGATGAAAGAAGTATAGTTTTTTAAATAACTTGTTCTGGTGTATTACAAAAATACAGCATTTGTCCATGTTTTTTTTTCTGAAACGATTCAATTGGCTAGTCGTGACGATTTCGGTCTAAATTCAGAGTTGCATTGAAAAAAATATTTAGAAAATTTTTTTTTCATAAAATTACGAGAGATGCAGCTCTAGCTGAATAATAAATGTTCTTTCTGTACATACAGAGTAGTGCAGGTGAGCTCTGGCCTGTACCTTCAGATTAATGAATTAAGAATACTTGTCTATCACCACCATACTCGTCACCTGACCGTGGTTCAAAATAAGCTCATCGTAATATGAGCCACGTTCAGGTGATGAGGTCGCACCCGAGCGAACATCCACTCTTTCCATCCACGCGATTCCATCAGAAGGACTTGGGTCGTCATAGATGAACGTGGGCACATAACCCCATCCCCACGGAATTCTAGAAACCCATTGAGGGAGACTGTGGTCAGCCTTCCAATCACTGGTTGAGGCAAATGATGGAGCTTCACTTTGCTGAGGATGCGACGTGAAGCTACTGAGCCACTGGAGCTCGCTCTGAGCATGCAAACCTTCTGTTCTAGTCAAAGAGCAGTAAGCTTTGTCATTCAAAGTGAATCGGAAAATGAGCAAAGACGGTTTATTTTTATAACTTTGGAGAAATACAGATGGTGTGAAATTTCATTCGCCCTTTTGAATAAGTTTTCAAAACATTGCGACTTCAGTGGAAAAGTCCAGTTTTCGTTCAATATTTCCCCATAGTCACTCATTGTATACCTTCAGGTAAGATTTCTATGTAAATAAAAATTCCTTATTGCGTTCGACCTTCGAAATTTTGTCTCAATTGTTTTCGCCCGCAACAGAGTATGTGTTTATACCTTTCCAAATACGCTGCTGGTAGGAAATGCTTTGAAACAACGATAAAATGGATCTCAATATCAAGATTTAAAAATCCTCGTAATTTTTAAGCATTACGCTTATAAATTTGAAATGAATGAACTTAAAGAAAATGGGTTTAGTCACTTAAAGTGAATCCGGAAATAAGCAAAAACGGTTTATTTTAAAACTTGATGGGAAAAAAAAACTTCTCCATCTGTATATGCCACAAGCGATTTGTTCGACTCATCTGTACACGAGATTTTATTTCGTGGTAAAAAAACGCTTTGAACAAAGCTAAGAAAAATGGAAATATCATTAGAAATAGTGAATATCTTTATTATTTCAAATCGCTTTTTATGCCAAAAATTAGACATTTATCATTAGAATCTGCTCTCATATTGCTAAATAAAAAATTATTGCTGCTGTGTTTTCACTATTGCTGCTATGTATTTACTATTTTCTATCGAATATTTGCCTTCGGTTCAACAGTTTGTGGGTTCAAATCCCTCATTGGGTTTGGATGTTTTTAGTAGTTCTAAATACACTTTAAACCGTAGGTCTCGGCGGTCTAGTTAGCCCTCGTATGCAAAAAATGTCCGTGAACCAACCAACCTGCCATTTTAGGCTTGAATATTTGCAGCGATTTATAATTCATTTTAAATGGTAGTCACTAGTAAATTATCATTCGTAGGTATAAAATGACTAACATTCGTCTTCGTGATAATTCTTACCGTAGATTCTAATTGAGAGTGGTGTGTAAATTTACAACAGATCACCAATGGATTACACAGGAGCTAATTCGCAGCGCCGCGTGTGGCCAAAATTAAAAGTTTCAATTAGAGATTTCTCTCTAATCCTGACAATGACAGATGAGCAAGGAAACAAAAAGTTAAAATTCTGTATATAACCTATTTCTCATATTCTAGCATTTTTTAGTTTCGCTTAGCTTGAAGTTTATATGCATACTGAGCTTTATAATTACCATCATTTGTTATTCTAGATTTATAAAAAAGTTTAAAAAAAAGAAAGTTATCTACGTAAGAAACCGAAGCTGAAAGTTAATCTTTAACTGAACTTCTCCCTTGAATTAAAATATCGTCTCTTGTATGTGTGTGTAAAAAAATTGTACCTAATATATTTTAAATATTTGCCTAAATTTACTTAAAAATTATTTCAAATTCGTTTCATACTGGATTTAATTTTTTAATTGATGCCTGTAATTAAATTTCTGTTTTATTAACTTCATAACATCTATTTTCACTAAATTATTCGAATAAGAAACAAGATGATATGCGAATGAAATAGGCTGAAAATTCGTTTTTCCCCTTAAAATCCTGATGAATACATTTTCCACAAAAGGATTTTACAGTGTGGATGCGCTATTTGGATAAATAACGGAGCGGCACAAATTTTCCCATTTATTTGTAAAAGAATTAAATATTCAGTGGAGCGTTGTGTTTCTTGTTGTTATGGTTGAATAATTAACAACCCATTCAGAGTTTGTCGTCTCTGTTCCTATAAATGATTAAATATTTTCCGAAATGTTACCTCTCTCTCTTTTTTGCTAAAAATGTATTATTCGGCATGAAATTGCTGGAAGATAATTTAAAAGAATGTTATTTTTGTCTTCGAAAACCCGACACACAGCTGAGATTGCTTTGTTTCCTCATTCGACAAAAAAGGTTCATCAATTCGCGTTCTTTTTTCAAGCTATCATTTTAATAAAGATTGCTTTTGTTTTGTCGTCTCTCTTGCTGTGTTGCATTTACATAATCATAGAAAACCAAGAGATATTTACAAATATTTTCTTTAATTGATATATCTAGCTTAAATTGCTATTGCATCTTAAATGTGTTCTATGAAATGCAGTAATATTGGTATTCCTTATATTTTTATTATATATTTATATTACGGATAATCTAGATATATTTTGGTCTGAATCTTAATCGGCCTAAAATTCAAAGTTTAATAATTGTACCAAATCCTTAATAAAAAAATTGGATAAATTATTTAAATTTGAATTTCAATTGGTTAAAAATTTATCACAAAATGATTCACCTTACCTATCTTGTAGTATTGAGACTAAAAAGTAATTTCTATCACAATAATATCAATTTTAATAATTTCACCAACTTGAAGCTTGTTTTATCGATATTTTAAATCATTTTATTAGTTTGCACCATCAAATGTTGAATATCAAGAATATGGCAAATATTCTTTCAGTAACTAAGCTAAGTAAACATTATTAAAATACTTATGAATAATTTACATTTAGTTATAGTAATCCCTAATTATATATATATATATATATATATATATATATATATATATATATATATATAATATAAAATGTTAAAATCAGTAAAATTGCGCGAGTATGACAACGTGATGTTACTTTTCTACTTCTTAAATAACTTTAGTTAAAGATTTATGTATATTGATTAATATGGACAGAGATGCTAACATAATTACAACATATTTATCTTATTAAATCGGTAATTTCATCTACAACATGCGACTTTTGGTGGGGGAGACTTACTTTTATAGACCGACCAATTGGCTTGAGCGAGATGTTTTAAAGTGTTAATTGCTTGTCTAGCCAAGTAATTCGACATCTCTGTCGATTTAAATATTATTTTTCTAATCGTAATGCTTGCTTCTAAGTCAAATTATATTCAGTTCTTGCCTTTCACGACTCCATTAGGATAATACTGCAGTATTAAAAAAGTACTTGAAAAAGTCATTGAAAAATTATGAATTCTATAAGATTAATTGTTATTACGTAATAAATCCTTCAATATCTTGTTTCAGTTTATTTAGATATAAAGTGGAAACAGTTTCTGAGAAATTTATCGCGTGAAAATATAATTAAAAATGGGCCAATAGAAATGCTTAGTAATCTAAAGGGTAGATTTCCTATGGTTTCTATGCTTTATTTTCACAATAAACTCTTTTGGTCTTTCTACAAAAAACTAGCTTGAAGTTTTCCTAAACTTAGAAAAAACTTTTATAATCTTAAAATTACAATTTTTGTTTTGCTTTCAATCAGAAATATAAATGTTTGTTGAATGAAACGTTTATTTTTTCTGCCTAAATTTTGTTAAATCCGAATAAGTATAATTTAAGATAACTGTAATCCTTATTCAAACTTACTACCATGTTTTTAAATTTCGAATCAGTATCAACAATTTTAACAAATGAATGAATTCAGCTCTAAATTCAATCGATAAAAATAATATAATTATCATAGCAATTGACTACAATAGTTGTGTTTCTTAATATCAATAAGATAGTTATATAATTCACTGATATTCATATATCACTTTATACAAGAAATATTAACGCATAGATTTATATATTTAATATTTGGATACTTTCTTAAAATTATAAATTCTTAATATTTTCAATCTATTGAATGCTTTATGAAATTTTTCATATCTTTCAATGAAAATATTATACACTAATAAATTATTCATTCAAATTTTAGGTGAAAGCAAAGACATGAATTGGAATATATGTTGTAAAATATCAGGTATGTGCAAGATATTTTAATATATTTACATAAGCTTTTTAGTCTTACTTTAAATTTGAACTTTAGGAAGTTTCGTTTATTTGTAAGCTTCATGATTTCTCTATGCAAACAGAGTTAGTTTCGCGACTGTCACATACATTTCAAAATGGATATAAAACCTTTACAAATATATACGTCTTAAAGGACAATTGAACCCACGAGATTTTGAACATAAAGCCTGAGCACTCTAACCATTCTTCAGTGATTTTTCTAAACATTAATAGTTGTAATAGTTGTTGTTTAACATCTTAATCATTTAAGACCGTTTTTTTTAAAAAAATATGTGAAATTATTTACTCACATGAATGTTATAACGGAAACTTATGTAATTACATAAATATATTTCTTAAAATATAGTTTCAAACAAACAATACTGTTATAAGAATGTTAACAACTTTATCTAAATTATTGTCATTCATAAAAAGCTGCATGAACGAAACACAATTCAAAAATTAATTTCTAAAATAGTACAAAAAATAATCACGAGAGGATCGATACGGCAGAATATTTCTGTTGCAACATCAAGAAGGAATAAAATTTAAGGAAATTTCATATATAAACATATGCTGATATCTTTAAAAAAAGGGGTTAAAAACACATCAAAAATCGCTGTAAAATCCTCCAATAGGATAGTGGTTCTAAAGTTTCATTATGTTTCTTGTAAAACAAATGCAGGAGGTTTTTCGATATTTAATGGTGGCAATACAGTGTCTAACAAAATACTATCATTTCTCGCCACGGACGAGATAATGGGTCTTGAATCAACTAAATGTGTTGGGTTGCTATTTTAGGGCACCCTATTCCTTGCTTATTGTCATTAAATACCTTATAAGGCTATAAATCTTTGAATCATTGAAGAATCTCAACTTGTGTGTCACAAGTATTCTCGAGGTGTCCTTTCGACATTTGTTAAGTGGAATGTTTTTAGAAAATGATTTTTGAAGACTTTGTGATGGAAGACAATACGATATATGGACATAACTCATCGTATTGTTAAGTTGTATTTGATATCGCAATCAATACGCGGAATAAACACAAATGTAAAACAAGTGCTTCAGACCAGTAACCTTAGAATCGAGACAAATGCTTCACTAACATGAAAAACGAGATTTGAAAATTTATTTTTGAATCGTTAAATCTAGCAACGCAGTGGAACACTATGGTCTAAACGAGTGATATAGATTCAGTTTGACAATGACCATGCTCTTGCCTTAATATGCCATAACCAATGATTCATTTTTACCTTTCACATAATTCAACGCATTGTCCCCGTCCATCATTGGTGTGAAATATCAGTTTAGATTTTTCACAAAGCTATACCAGAGAAACGACAACTCGACAAAATTCCCTGGTCACTTGTATAATTTATATTTGTCAGGAAATAATGCATATTTTCTATAACTTCGTTCTTTTTTTATTTGGTTACCCCTTTCAGAAATTTCAACGTAATTCATAATAGGCATAATACCTAATGACCACTTGTGTGGTGCTCTTACATTATAGCTTCCAGAAACTATTGTATTGTATGCATTTGTGAATTTTTTAACAATTCTTTTGCTTTGAATTTTTTATATTACTTAATAATATCGATACTACGTCATAGAGGGATTTTTCGCTTAATTTTTATAGTTCTTAGTGTTAGAAATTTAAGAGTGATCAATGCATTTTTTATATATTTAGTCCAATTTAGTTTGAAGAGATTGTGGTATTACGTATTGTGTATTAAGATAAAGCATTATTATAAATTTGTACTGTGAACTTTACGTTAAATTTACGTAGTAAATATAATATCGAGTCTATCAAATAAAAATACTATAAATGGTACTTTTTTTTATAAAAGTTGAATGTATCTATAATAATGTTAATTAAGATTATTTATTATAGTTATTGGGAAAATAACCGTTATCTGCAGATGTGTTTAGAACCGTGACTCGATATTTTCTCCGCAAGTGTAGTAAAATGCAAATTAGAATCTTCATCTATTTTTCTTTATCTTTTCGAACTTTCTAAGCCTAGCGAATCATAATGAAATCAGTGCCTTTTAGTGGCATTTCTTAATATACACGAACTGCAAAATTACGCATAATTTTCAGCGCTATAATTTTAAACTAATAAGAGCATAATTTTAGAACATAAGTAGAACATAACTTTTTGGATAATTTTGAATTAAGTAAAAAAATTCATAAAATTGTAACACTTAAGAAAAATAATAATTAATAGAAAAAAAGGCTCATGCGAATTTCTTTTCCTATTTTAGCTTTGCGTTAAAATTGTTTTCCGAATTATTCCGCATGTTAAAATACTTTTAGAAATTTTGTCACTGTGAAAATGTTCTGCTTTAAAAAATACCGAGATATTAGTTTTCAGTGACTTCTAATCTCACAAGTTATTAGGTTTCCATCATAGCTTGTTAGTTTTTCTCCTCTAAAAATCATTCATTTTATGAATTATTTAAATAGTTAATGAAATTAAAAATTCAAAAGCGAAGAGTTTTTTTAAGCATCTAATTGTTGTCTAATTATAGAGTGCGCTCCTCCACTTTTCCAGCCGAACTGACAGCCGAATGGTTTGCGCTCTTGCCTTCGGTTCAACAGTTCGTGGGTTCGAATCCCACCTTGGGCATGGATGTTTGTAGTGGTTCGGAATCCACTTTAAAACCGTAGGTCCCGGTCCAATTAGCCCTCGTGTGAAAAAAATGACCGTTGAGCGACAAACAAAACCAAAACAAACCAAACCAAGCTCCACTTTTCCAACTGAACCATATTTTGGTGTGGAGTCCAGACTTCTTCAGTACACACATGCTATAGGTACCCGTTTTTAGGGTAGGCAACCATTCACAACCCATTCATACAAGGAAAAGACAAAGACGGGATAGATAAAGTACATCCATGCCCGAACCGGGATTTGAACCCAGGACCTCCCAATCCGCAGTCAGGCACGCTGACCACTAGACAAGTTGGGTGGGCTAAGCATCTAATTAAATCTTAATAGTGATTCCTATAATAATTAATGTTTTTAAAATTCAAACATGTTGAGGGAGAAAATGTAGCAAAGAACTTTTCTTAAATGGATCGAAACTCTTAAAAAGAAGAAATAGTTATTATAATCTAGTTACTTTAAGTGTGACAGGCGTTATACCAAATTCTGGCTATAGCAATGAAACTGTCATTGTTAATACTTTTATAATACGGATATTTTCAAACTTGAGATATTTAATTTTCGATTTCTCGGAAAGCAATTTGAATTGTTTCAAACAAATACCCGGCATTTTATTCACATTTACTACTAGAATAAGTGTATTCCAATTCACAAAAGACTAAAGCGAAGGCTATTGTTACTTAAAATGTTCAGTAAAAGTTTCCTTTACGCAGAGAATTTCTCAGTAAATTTAATATACGAGCAAACTTAAATTGTATGTGTGAAGATATTAAATTTCCCCCTCTCTTTTCGGTATTGCATTACTTCCAAATTGGTTAAAAGATGCCTTCTAACTGCAATCGAGAAAAATGGTTCCTCTTTTCATTTTAAAAATACTTAACTTTATCACATCCAGAAATTTCGCGTTTAAGCAGAAATATTTCGTAAATTATATAAAGTGCTGAATATCTTCTAGCTTCTTTATAATAAAAATAATTAGAAACAAATATTACTGGAATTTTACATGGAAGATGGAATAAGGCATATTTTCCATAAAAACTGTGAACAATGTTTTGCGTTATTAAAAGATGACCTGATCTGAAATTTTTTGTTACAAATTCTCCGATTACAGTAGTTTTATAATTTGTTTATGTTAGAGGAAGCTCTCAAAATTTAGGTACTAGAGCTGAATTGTTTTGAACTAAATGCATGGTTTATAATATTGAAGTTTCGTTTATTAATTAAATCATTAAACAAAGAATAATCATAAAATTTTAAGCTGGTCTTTTCTAAGTTTACGGAAAAGGCTTCTTTTATTAGAAGAAAATAATTGAAGATTTTCTTCTACTTCTTTAAAAATATTAGGTTGGGGAATAAGTTCGTTACGTTTTTACCAAAGACTTTTATTTAAACAAAAAACAATAGTTATATCAATAAGTGCTGTTTACAAGTTCTTCCCACCTCTCGAACCATTTGTTGATGCCGTTCCGTCAAAAATCTCCTGGTCTGGTGTCAAAGAAGTTCTTTAGCCAGTTTTTAAGGATTTCTTGGTGCACTGGGAAATGCTCGAAAAAAATGTCACAGTCAACAAGGAGCTCTACATTGCCCAGCTACACCGCGTGAATGAGGCTATTCGACTGAAAAGAGATGATCGACATGGTCAAATCATACTCCTTCATGACAATGCCTGGTCCCATGTTGCACAAGTCGTCAAAGCCGCACTCCAAGAGCTCGAATGTCTTTTAGCATCCGCCGTATTCTCCGGACCTTGCACCGACCGATTATCATTTCCGCTCTTTGTCAAACCATATGAAGGGCATTACCTTCGATAACAAAGAGGTCCTTAAAAACTGGCTTAACAACTTCTTTGACACCAAACCAGGCGATTTTTGGCGGAACGGCATCAACAAATTGATCGAGAGATGGGAAGAAGCTGTAAACAGCAATACAAGAAGTCAAATTTATCTTGAAACACGATTGAACGACGAGATTTACATATAAGATGACACCATTGTCTTTCTGAAGCTTATATCATACCATTGGAAAAAAAAATTATGTAAGGCCATTCTTAGCAGAGTATAAGCCCATTAACAAAAGTGATATATGATTAGGTGAAAAGAAAAATAAGTTTATTTATAACGCAACAATTCTCCTCAATTTCTTTCTGCTTGTTGAACAAATTTACTTTTCATATGAATTTCCTCGGAAAATGTTGGTGACATCATTATTAGAGCTAGTGCTAAGCGTAGCGATTCTTAAATTATTTATTTTTTAAGAAATAGGTGGATTATAAATAATAAAAATGTAAAAAGAAAAACCATAGATTTTTTTAAATTTCTTGATATTCATGTGCTTACTCTCAAGACCTAATAAGATGTAAATAGTTTAAACTTTCCAACTTTTTATTTCTGTTGTCTCATCGTGAAGAACATTGACTGCAAATACGAAAATTTATCTTGTAAATAAATGAGTTTCTCCAAGCTCAGTAAGAATATAATCACGTAAATCCAGATTAATTGTAAAAAAATATTCAGTTTACATCCATAGATAACTATTTGTAATGAAAATGATATGCCCAATTTCAAGAATTAAATATCTAATGTATTGTCATCGCCCTTTATCCAGGTCATTTCAGGGATTATTGCACTTATCTATGTTAACAAATGATATATCTCGATGAATTTATGGATTCAGTTTTGCAAAAAATCAGAAATATATGAAACGTTTGTTATACTGTTCTTAATTATCTCCTTATCAGCTTTAGTTAATCAAGGTAGTGATATTTTCAAAATTATGCTGAATATTGTGCATGTGATCGTAAATTTTACATTGATATTAATTCTTATTATTTCTTGCATACTTACTTAGATAATGGTGCTACTTTATGCCTTTATTACCATAAATAAATGTAACAATTTTTATTTTACTTTATTCTAAATTATAGTCCCATATAATTGTAAACATATGAACTGTATTATTAATTTGACCATTTATACTAGTACTATCATTGGCTTGACAATCCATTGTGGATCATATCCTTTTCCACAAGTTTTTTCCACAGTTGGATACAAACATACATACATACATGCATATACACATACACACATGCATGTGTGTGTATGTTTATTTCCTTTGCTTGATTCCAATTTGAGGGTCTGATAGTTTTAAAATGTCTGCTTCTCTCTCTCTAAACAATCCAACCATCTAACTTTCTGTGTCTTCCTCTCGGACGATATGAATACAAGATTAAGCTTTAATGGTCTCGATTATAAGAAGATTCTTTTGTCAATTTTTAAAATAAATTATATTTTTCAAGCGCTATTTAGTTTATTTATCCCGTAAATATATTTTTTAATCCCCTTTTTCATGACTATATTGATATATTGAATCTCTATAAAGATATATTGTAAATAATTAAAATACTCTTATAAAGAAATATTATTGCTGAAAATAATAACTTTTATACGTGTTTAACATTTTAATTATAAATGTAAATTTTTTATTAAATGACTTAGTGTATAGAGTGTAATCTATGATGAATAGATTCCAAAATATTTTATTATATTTTAATATGGAATCCATCAAAAGAATACCTAAAAAATATTTTTTTGGATTTGTTTCGGGTTACAATTTTAGAGGAATTGTTTTGTTATATATTTATTGTATGATGGTTGTGAGCTAGTTCTCTTATTCTTACCTGAATTAAAATTGAAGATTATTTCCTCTGCTGATTGAATTACATGAATTAGAATGTTTTAAGTTCCAATTCTTCGGAAACTTAATAAAGAGAATATTAGAATAAAGAAAATAAAAAGAACACAACAAATTGTGTCAAAAGGATATTATTTTTTTATATGCACGATGCATCAATAACTCTCCAACGCATATATATATTGAAAAATTATATTGAAATTTGTTTAAAAAATACTAATATTGAACAGAGAAAATAAAAAATGTTTTATAAGCCCCATTTGCAACAGTCAAGTTTGAATAATTTTGTGAAATTATACATTTCTACATTCTTTGTAAACATCGTATTTCCAACAACAATTAAAAATAATATTAATAAAAGTTATAGTTTATAGATTTTGAAAATTGCAAGTGATTTTTTTAAAATCATTTCCATATTTACCTAATTGTCTTTGACTTTTTAAATATTAATGTGAAAGTCTAATTTTTGCAGGCTCGGTATATATATTTCTCAATTTAATTAAATATGACATGACACAACTCAATAGCTTTAAAGCTCCAAAATGGAATAAATATTTTGCCCGTGATATAAAACCTTATTCTTTTGTATGAGAGTAATTTGGAAGCTATCCCATCCTTTTGTTTGAGAAAAAGATATTTCAGTGGCAAAGAACAAAGCCATTCATTTTTTAATATGCACCAATCATGACTAATTAATTTAGCTTTCACGAAAACGAACAACAATGATTATCCTTAGAAATCGCTTGGAACAAATACGTGCATTTATAGAATATGCATTGTTGTTCTTAAGTTGCATGTATTTAAATATGTAATAAATGCATTTTTTTTCTTGATGTTGTAACAGCATTAAGAGAACTGCTTTGAATGCTAAGAACAAAGTCGATTTATACATGAATATACTTTGCAGGCATTTAGAAACAATCTTTGTGTTAACCCATTTTTAACTGCTTCGTAGATATATTCCAATTCTACATTAAAAGCGGAATTTAAGCAATTATTTTTCCCCGTATAATTTAGGAACATTTTTTAATGAAAAAACCCTTATTCCACTGATTTTATATTTTTCAATTGCTGATCCAATTTTGTGAGATTGCATAATGCTTGACCTTTGGATGCATATTAAAATAACTCCGCTGAAACGCTGTAAATAAAGTTAATCCAGTTAAACGAAGTAGGAAACCTCTCAAGGTGCAGCTGAATTGTTGAATAGTTAAAATATTTCAAAGGTTTCCAAGAGCGAAAAGGGAGCGATGACTAAACTAGTCAGAGAGTGACTACTTGCAAGTTTAACCAGAAGCAGTAGTTCTCTCGTTTTAAATCTACTCACGCGAAAATGGTCTTTTATGTTTCGTTCAGTATGCGCCCCATTCAGAAACACCATGAAAAGTTCTTTTTCTTGAAATGAAATTGTTTGGTAAGTGTTGAATATTTTATGAACACTAATTATTTTTCGTTAATTTAATTAACCTTAGTGTGTTACAAGTGGGGAGAAATATTAATCTAAAAAAGAGCTTCTTACATCTGTAATTAAGGAATCATTTTAAAAGTGCGTCTTGGAAACATAAAAATTATCTTCATCTATTTTATTACGCTATTTATTTAAAGCATATGTTTAGTGTCGTCAAAAATGTAATTTTTTAATTGCATTTACCTTAAGAGAAATATCTTCTTACATATATGTGCATTATTATACAGGACAAAATGGGAAGACATGAAATATAGCTCATATTAATTGCAAAATTTATATAGGTATATATGTTGTCATATCTTATGCAAAATATCTCCCATTTAAAAATTTAAGCCGCGCTGAAGAATAATAATTTTAAAATGGATATTAAAATATTTGCTTTAGCACAAGTAACACGTTATATAAAATAACTATCAAATATATTCCAATGAAATTTTATTATAGCGTTCTGCTAAAACGCTGTATTTTTGGTGTGATTTATGTGAATTGTTATTTATGTTAATTTTTCTATAGTCTGGAAACATAAATGGTACTAGTTTGATGCATCTTTATTTAGATTATGATTACAAATTGTCTTAATCATTTTTTTATTATTTCTGTTCTGAAATTATACTGTGTATATGTTTGTTTTAATAAAATAAAGTATCACATTGCTTAAAATATGTTAGAAATTCCAAGAAAAGTTTCTCAAAATCATTAAAAAAAGCTTTTTGATTAAAAATAATGGAAATTATTTACTTCATTTTGATTTTCCCTTCATCAATATTTTTACTCTTCTACGTTTTCAATTTGATTGTTTATATATATATATATATATATATATATATATATATATATATATATATATATATATATATATATATATATATATATATAATTTGAGAACTCGTACAATAAACTTAATAAGACACTGGATTTAATTTTGATAAAATATTCATCTTATGTAACGTAGAATTTATAAACAAAAGTTAATGCCACATTTAAGGAAAAAAAACTATTACGGCAAAAATATTTCTAATTTATAACGACAGTTGAATTTGAATAATTTTATTAAAAAATTATTATCTATACAAAATGATATCTTAAAAATACATAGTTTGAATTAGTTAATAACAAATTGTGGAAATAGTAGTTAAATTCTTTTTAAATAAATTTTTCTCTCGAAAAATTTTTCTCGTTTAATTACTGGTACAGATTTTCACTATTTTATTCGTAAAATTAAAAAAGGAAATGCTGAAAATTGTCTAAAGAAAACTCAAATGTAATTTTGAATTAAACATAGTTCCCATTTTCGAAAAAAGTGCTTATATAGTTATTATTTTGTTTTTATTCTTAACATTTGTGCTACAAGATAGAACAGTGTAATTCCCATAATATTTCTATTATTTTTTCTTTAGTAAATAAGAAAAAGTATGATGTTAAAAATTTCTAAGTAATAATATAATTTAATCAGAAAAACTTAGATTTAAACTTATTTTTTCTTGCTTTATTTATTTTTTCTTTTACATAGAATATTTACTTAAAAAACTGTCAGAAATATCTTTAGCTATTTTATATTTGCTTGTTTTTAATTTTTTTTTTAAATAAATCTTCCGAATGCATTTTTTATTTACGTAGGCATAATTTTTTCAGATTAATCTTTACGAATTTTTGCATTAAAAGTCGTTGAATTATAAACAATTTTTTTTAAATTAACCGACTAACTATGTAGATTTTAATGTAAAAACCTACTAAATTATCAGATTTGCTTAATTGAGGGGCTTTCGTTATGTCTGTAGGACTAATAAACAACATACATTAAGGATTTATTTATAGGATTTATATGAATAAAAGGTCTACATATATATATTTAATAAATTAAAATCGTGAAGTTTCTTATTTATTTAGCGTTAAATATTTTGCTTAGCATATATAATGCAATGTTTATTAAAAGTGACCATGTAAATTTTAAAATGCACGTGGTGGAATCGTGTATTAGCCTTTACATTCTCCAGACCCGAAACCAGTACATTTTTCTGTAAGTACAAAATAAAAGGTAAAAGTGTATTTTAATTATAATGTTGAGAGCCCATTGGGACGTAGTTGTCTTAAGTGCAAAATATCCCAGATGCGATCTAATGTACAATTAGAGATGGATATTGAGACTCTGCTTTTTTCATGCAAGCCTGTCTGAGTATGTGCTTGGAAGCTTCCTCGTTTCTTCCCTTGAAACAAGTAAATACTATATGTGGACTTCAGAAATGGCAATTTACCCGGTAGATATTAAAATACCTCACAATAGCTGCAGCCAAATAGGCGGGGAAAAATTAATACTTTTGAATGAAGATCAGGATTTTCTAAAAATTCGAATGATCATTCCATTGTCATGATTTTTCAATGAAATTCAAACGATGATTTAAAATTGAGATTTGAGTGTTCTCCCTAACACTTGCAATAACAGGTAATTAATTTATTAACAGGTAATAGTATAATAACAAGTAATGATATTTACTTGTTATTATACTATTACTTGTTAGTGAACTAATTATCTGTTATTGCAATCTTTGTAATGCATATCTATCTCTAATGCATAATTACCTCCAGAGCTAACATATAACTATAAGTGAAGATAAGACAAACCCTGTTCGTCTATGGCAAATACAGACTTCTTCCATCTTTTAGCACACGATGATTCATTTTTCGTTGCCGTGGTAAATGATTCGTATCCATATGCTTCAACTGCAGCTCTATTCTTAATGTGGGTTGAGCATCTTTTTCGCATAAATTTCCATTCCGTTCCATTTTGGAAGCACGTGCTAAATTATCCGGTTTCCGGGAGTAATATGACGCCAGGCGATAAAGCTAGGCTCACATTTATACCTTCTCCAGTTTCCACGTAAAATTCTTATTCTGAAAAATTACTCACCCTCCATGTTTTATTCATTCCTTTGGGAAACAGATGTCGGTGAGGTGAACGGAGGAGGTAAAAACAGAGCGCGCGGTAATTCCGGGAACTATCTGTTTGCGTTTTGTTGGTGAAATAAATGAACCCCTTCGCTGCGGACGGGATATTGTTGATATATATGCTAAACTGTTTCATATTTCTGGAATCTGTCGTCTTATGCGCCTGCTAGAAAAATGGGTAGCTGCTATATTTCTGACTGCTAAATTCAGCAGTGGTTCCCCCTCATGGCAGGCTTGGAGATAATAAGAAATATGTTATTTGCTCTTCGCAGTTTTTATTTTGTTAAGAAAGGACTTGGACATAAAATACTTTATTTCAGCTAAAGGGCTCGATATTGTAACCAAAAGTTTTTTTTTAAGCATTTATAAACTCCTAACAGTGACGTAATCCAACATATAAAATTTAAATCTCATATCTATTTTAACTCGTATATAAATATGTTAGACATTATAATTTATGGAATAATTTCACTCTATAAAAAGAAGTATTTGGCGATTTAAATTTTAGTGCACATACCTCTTTTAATCTTTCTTATTCAAAGTCCCGAAATATTTTATGATGTATATGGTGTAAAAAAATTAATATTTTAAAAATGATTATGGTGGGTAATAATCTTAAGAAAAAAAACAAGGTAATACCTGACTTTAAATAAGAATCTACTGTAAAGAATTTTGAACAATATAAATTAAATTAAAACTTTTGTGTCGTAAAAATGAGTATGTAAAGCAATTCTGATCTATTATAGTAAATTTATACGAATCTTTCTGTGTTGTGAGTTGACTTCTTAAATTTCGGAAAGATTTGAGATTCAAAATCTCAAATTATAAATCTTATTCCTTTTTGTTTGAGTCTTTCTAATCTACAAAAATAACCCTTTTGCTTGTAGAATGTATTTTATTCTTTTTATGCATGTTGCATGGTGTAGTAAGAAAAAAAACCCTCTGAGGGCAAATATTGTGGATTCATTGCATGAGATAAAAGTCTAACTAGATGGGATTTGACTATTTGCTGCATCCCATTCTTTTGAAAACACCTAGATCTCCATCCTAAATTGTAAAACGCTTCAAAACAATCAGATATTCTATTTTCTTAAATCAAAATATTGAATCTGAAGACAAGTAGTATCAGATTTCTGGTTGAAATTGTGGTGTTGTATGCTCATCCAGAACATTTTTAATAACCAGTTTAATTTGAGATTAGTCGCCCATCTAGTCTAGTGGTCAGTGTGCCTGACTGTGGATAAGGAGGTCCTGAGTTCGAATCCCAGTTCGGGCATGGATGTATTTTCTCTCTCTATCTATCCTGTCTTTGTCCCTTTCTTGTATGAAAGAGGTGTGAATGGTTGCCTAACCTATAAACGGGCTTCTATGGCATGTGTGTACTGAAGAAGTCGGACTCCACACCAAATATAGTTCACTTGGAAAAGTGGAGCAGCGCACTCCATATTGCCAGCCTAGCTGGCACACGACAACAACAACAATTGGATTTTATATCTGGTCTAACTTAATTGATTTTATTCTCCTCGTCTCTTTTTTGAGAACAGTCCGTAATGATTGATGGAATGAATCACCAGAGATGCAGGCTGCAAATGTACCCGTTACGAATAAAAATCCCCTGTCTAATTTATCAATTTTCATAAAACAAATTTTCATGAAAATTGCTTCAATGGTCGTGTCTTTCATTGAGCAATGCGAAAGCATAAAAACAGCTTCATGTTTAGTTTTCCTCTGTTCATAGTGTATGTATTATTACAGTTAATTGAGTGAGATAAATGAGTATTTCATCAGCTGATTTCTGGAAATGCATTTTACCTCACTGGATTGGCAGTTAACTAAATAATACCTAAATAATACATTTAATTTTGTTAATTTTACCAAATTTATTATGGTTAACATATATTATTAAATGAATAGCATTTATAGTTACTATTTTTTGTTGTGCGTTGGATTTTACTATTGGGGTTTTTCAATTCTCACGAGTTCTTGTGAGAATCGAACTCAATGTTATCTAGACAAGATCGGATGGGTATTTGTTTCGTATTTCCATATTTTCAATCATTTCTCTTCTCTCTCTCTCTCTCTCTCTACTTTTTTTTGGAATTAGAAATGTTTTACTATAAAAATATTACATATTTCTCATTTAAGTTGGAATTTATTAATGAATAATTATGATCATGTGTGTTTCCAGTGATTCAAATATTTGTTTCCTTTGATTCACATAAATTAACTTTAAAAATCTAACCAATCATCGAAAATTTTTAAATTTGCTTCTAAGGTAAATTAAATTTATCAAATTTCATTTAATTCAGTTATTTTCAAATGAAGAAGAAAAATATAGCTATAAAGAAACTTCATTTATAGGAAATGGTCTCTGCTTAACTTTGCATTTGATACTGATCATGGTTCTTAATATTTATGCATGCATTGTTCCTGGAAAATTCGAAAATTTCCGCAAATCAAAAGGACAGTTAATCATAGCTGTCATTTACTCACGCGAAAACGCATGTGAGTTTCGTATAATGCGCTTATATATCAGTGGCCTTGAATTTGTTTCCCTTGTAAACAAAGAACTTAAAACAATTATATTTTGTATTAAAAATATTTTGAAGAATGGTGATGTTAAGCAATATAAGAGAAAATAAGAAATTCGTGCGAGTTTTTTTTTATTTCCTTACTAATTTTAAGTATTAATCAAAATTTCTTATCTGAAACATTTATTGTCGTTCTCGAAAAATCTTATATTAGGATAATTACATATTTTGTAACAACTAATATATTTCCATAAACTTCAGATACTCAAACGATTTTGATTTCAATATAGAAATTTAATTGAGAAAGCTAAAGAATGCGTGCTTTTACAATGTTATTTACTAAAATTAAATGCTTAATTTAACATAAAAAATGCATATGTATTACCATATATATATATATATATATATATATATATATATATATATATATATATATATATATATATATATATATATGTATATATATATATATATATATATAATCATTAATAACA
Source organism: Latrodectus hesperus (assembly GCA_037975125.1). Classification (NCBI taxonomy): domain Eukaryota; kingdom Metazoa; phylum Arthropoda; class Arachnida; order Araneae; family Theridiidae; genus Latrodectus; species Latrodectus hesperus. The sequence goes on along the minus strand of CM075850.1, from coordinate 25,634,576 downwards.
AATGCTATTTAATATAATATACATCAAAAAGTGCTTAACATTTATTTCAAATATCTAATAATTTAGTAATTTGTAATTTCCTTTGGCATCCGAACAAAGTAATTATTAAATGAATGATTACTACTATACAATTATTAAGCAAAATGTTATTTTATTTCAAAATCAAAATTTATAAAGAAATTAAAATTATTTATCAAAATTATACAGTGAAGATATTATTCTATATAATGTAAATGAATTATTTATATAATTAATTCATGAAGAGATAAGAAATAATGTAATAAAAATTTGATAAAAAGAACTATTGTTAAGAGACTTAGTTTTCACGACAGTTATTGAAATGGTTTTGACAGCAGCGTATAAAAATTTCATTTATTACAACCTTTTTAGTCTTTTCAATGCATATTTAATTGAAAATGTTCTAGAATTTGTTCATTTATTCAGTAAAAAAAATGGTCTCTTATTCTAAAATAAAGAATGGATTTAAATCTTATTCTTTGTAAGGCTTTGCAGTTTCAATCTCAAAAATAAGTGCAAAGAAAAATTCGATATTGAAAATAAATTTTGAAAGAGTAAAAACAGTACTGGAAACTTCTTGAAAAGAACAAATGCAATTTCCTTCCTTAAGAAAATGCGAATGAAATAACAGTGACCAAAATATATATAGTGCACCTGCATTTTGAAGAATTTATCCTTTTGAATCTACAATGAATTTCATTAAAATTCCTTTATTTTTTACATTTTCTAAAGTAAACAGTTATTATATGAACCAATATTGACCTTTTTAAGATTATTAACATTCTGATAATCAAATTAATAAAAAAATTTAGAAAAGTGTATACTTATACTCAGGTATTGGTAGATAGTTTTCATTATTTTTTTTCTAAGCTAAATACTTAATTACTGAATTGTTATTACCTTTTGTCCCAATTCAATTATTATTCTCTTTTGCCTGCAGATTTTCTTAAAAACAAAGCGTTTTTTCGTGGAATCATATTATTTACAATCAACGTCTACATTTTTTAAGAAATAATTGAAGTTATTTAAACATTTCTGATTGATCTAGTATTAGTAAATAAAATAAATTTATATTTTTATATTCGAATTTAGCATTATTGGTTCAAGAAATAATCATTCATCATTTAAATAATAATAGTCATTTTAGAGGTGACTATTTCTAAAAATAACAATAATTGTTTGTTTGAATCCGAACTCTAGTTTTTTTTTATATTTATGAAGTAATTTTGTAAATTGTGTGTTGCTATACATCTATTTGAATTTGATTATAAATTTTTGTTATTATTGAGACTTATTTATATAGATGTTGTCTTACTTTATTATTATGTAAACGATTTGAGAAATTCAATAGATTCTATGGCTAACAGAAGACATTTGAGGATTCAAGTATTAAAGTTTGTAGGTTTTTCCAGCATAAATTTACCTTATATACTTAGTGTAAGGAACACATTTAGCACTTTTTCTCTGAAATATCTTCATGAAGAAGCGTCCATGGCTGCCGATTAGTTAGCGCTCATGTCTTTCTTTCAACAGCTCGTGGATTTGAATTCCAAAACAGGCTCAAGTACTTGTGGTGGTTTGGAATTCGCTTTAAATTGTAGATTCGGGGTCTAATTAGCACTCATTTGTATAATATGACCGATGAGTGACAAACAGTTTATAATCATTTTACATATGTATTAATTGAAATAATGTTTTCAGTAAACGTCCTGTAAGCAACAAACAAACAAAACTTTTCCTTCGGTTTGGGATCGATTCTTACTTCGAATTTTGGACGTTTTGCTGTGGTTCAGAATCTGTTCAAATTGTAGTTCCCAAGTCTATTTTGTCCTTCATTCAATATTATATAGGGATTTGTATGAATTACTTACATGCTTCTAAAGTGCCACACGGCTCAAATCTTTTTTATTTGATATTGTCACTCTATGTAAAACTGCTTAAATTTTCTCTTGTATACTTTTAAAGAAGTTTTATTTTTGTGAACATTTTTCAGGGCATTTTTCTTTCAAATAAATGTGTGCTCCAAATTGACATCTAACTTGTATTTCCTCACCCCTATTTATGTGCCATATTATGTAATTTAGATTAAAAAAAATTTTTTTAAACAAAAGAATCTTTATTTTTATCTTTTTAAAAAGATACATTGCGATGAATATTCTCGGTCATTTGGAACCGACATTGTGCAATATCCCTTGCATTCAGTGCAGTGGCGAGGTAGCAAGGATTATGGGGAGGGACCGTGAAGTTAAAAGAGATACTCGTGAAAGAAAACCGCTGCGGTTCGCTGAAGGAGTTTCTTTCATTGTTCGCACCAAACGATTCGAGCGATTCAGAGGGTCAGTAGCTGGGGAGAAGCTCGCGTGTCATCCCTTTGCGGCGGAGATCTCTGAAAAGTCTATTTTTTTTGCAGAAGGACAAAGCCACTAAACACGCCAAAGGGCAACGGACTCCTGGTCAGTCGGCTCATAAGCAGGCGTGAAAAAATTAAACACAGGCCTCCTTTTGTGGTCTGCTTAGCTCTGGCGACGTATCGATTGGCGTTGCTGATATGTTCCATTTCGAATGTTTTCCTCACGATCCTGATGTGTCTTGTGAAAGCTTTTTCATATAAATGGTTAATTTGTGGGAAAATTGTAGAAAGAATATAACTTATATTTTCATAGTTAATATTTCCACCGGTAATTGAACAATTTATACCACAAATAACTATGTGACTGTGATATAAGTAACTGTTTACAATGTTTTGTTTTAAATCCACGCGAATGGAATACGGTAATTTTTAAACTTTTTACCACATTCAGTCGCATGAGATATAATTTACTCCCACAAGTTTTCTGGCCAAATAGATCAAATGAGGTTTATTTGATATATGTTTAATTTTCCGGTTTTTAACATAATGCCTCTTGAATCACATTGGTGTAATGAGTACAGTTAATGGAGTACTCTTCTTAGAAATATGGTTATTTTAATTGTACTGAGTGGAGGAAAAAATTTTCAAAGTGTTCTTATCATGGCGCAATATACTTGAACTCTTAGTTATGGAAGGTCCTGGTTCGATTCTTGGCACTGTTGAACAAAAAAGAAGAAACTTAAGACATGTTTTTCTGGATGCATATCGATCTTGAGGATTGCTTGGAAATTTTATTTTCTATTCTTTGTGAAAATATTTAAATGACTTATAACTGCTTTCTAGCTATTTACAATTTGCTATGTAGTATGACACTGACAATGGAGTTTGAATTAATAAATATATTTTAAAAAATTTTAATGCATTTTTAGAACAATGGAATATTGTAAGAAAATTCACTTATTTTCCCCTGATTTTCAATCCAGAATGACTAGTGAAACTACGGAAGTGCTCACTATTATTTTAAATCGACGACAATGGTATAGAAGGGAACTAATCTTTCTTAACTCATTAAAGTAAATGAATGACTCAGTCATATCCATTTCTAAGGTTCAGTAAGATAAATAGAAATTAAATTTTTCATTTATAGTAAAACTGAGAAATAATTTTCTCACTAACATGTATATCATTTTTCACTTTTTTCTAACATATGTTCGTGAAGTAAATAATTACTAAACTGGTCTAATAAGAGCTCGCAAAGGATGCAATAAAACACAAAGATTGATCTACAATTGAATATCGTGTTTTCTCGTTAGTTTAGATAAACTTTGCGTGTTTGAAATGTTTTTTGTTTTTATTAGTGATTTTTAAGGTGAATCGGGAAAACCAGTCAGGATTTCTTATCATATTTTTTGGCAAAATTATTCTTTATGTGTGTTTTAAGGACAGTTCTGGAATGTGCTTTTTCTAAAAGTACTAAATGTGTCGGGTATAAATTCTACCTTTTTTTTCAATGACGGGCACACTTGGGTGACTGAACCCTATGCCACAACAAGGCCAGAAACTGCTACTCATTTGCCGTAACCCAGCGGACACCTGTGAACCAAGTCACGGAGGCGAGTAGCGTTACCTGCGCTATACCACCACAAACCCGTTTATAGGGTGGGCCACATATATACAACATCACAAAAAAAAACAGAGAAACACAGAGAGAACAGATAAGGAAAGAAACATTCATGCCCGAACCGGGATTTGAACCCGGGACCCACAGCTCAGGAGTCAGGAACGCTAACCACTCAGTCATCGGTCGGCATTCTACCTTTGTATATCCATCTAATAATTGTTACGATATTATTCTATGGACATTTATTTGGAAATATATATGGTGGAAAGATAAATGTAAGGGTTCATAAAACAATAGATTAAAGATACTTTGAGAGATTTAAGAAAAAGATTAGAGAGTATTTTTGTTTTGGAAATTTTATTCTACTCTTTCTAAAAAAAATGGAGAAGTAATAAAACAATTTTCTTAGTATCATAAATAATTTCGAAAAAAACATCAGTTTTTCTTATGCTAATATTATGTTGCATTTTTCATAAATTTGGAAGATTTACTAAGAAATGATATTCTGATGTATAATTTACTGATTCAGAACACCACAGAGAGAGAGAGAGAGAAATACGAATTGGTCGTGATAATAACTTTAATAAAAGAATTTCCCTGCTATAAATAATAAAATTTTTTATATGAATTTTAAATTTTCACATTTTTAATAAAATTTAGTTTGAACTCATTAATAAAAACGTAAGCAATATCGCCATTCTTTTCCTTAAATTAGCAATTTTGACAATATTGTCTGCGATTAAAACTACAATAACTATTTCCTTTAAGTCCCATCAATGTTAACAAACTCGCTTACTTGATGAGGAAGTACGAATAAATCCTGGATATATGAACTCCATTCATAATTATCGACTATAATTTAATCTCGAAATACTGACGGTATGAAATCTTTAACTAAAGTTTAATATGCCGTCATTGTTTCTCCCTCCATCCATTAGCAGAAAATTGCCGACCTTTCACGTAAATTAAGTATTAAGTTTTCTGTACTTTTGCTATCCTTTCATCTTTCTTCACAAACATTGATAAAGAAAGGATATAGCACGAAGAATAATCCGGTAAACAATATTACGAAACTATAATAACCTACCGACATGAATTTTAAAAAAAATTCTACCTTGCTCCCATTAGGGAAAGCTGAAGTTCCCAAACAACTCACTTAACGGTCGCGGGGAAAAAAATATATTGTTCCAAAACAGCGTGTTAGTGGATTATAATTATGTTTCCAAATCCCTTCCCTTCTCAGCGATCACCCTAAAGAACACTCCACTTTGACTTCCATTATTCCAGTCACGTCCCTGCACGGTCCGGCCTCAGTTTCCGCGAGATAGGACCTCGGTAAATGCTTTTATCTTATCTCACCTGTTCCACACTCTTCGACAAAGCGCCTCGAATGACAATGGGGAAAACTAAAAGCGAAAGCCGTAATTGCTCTCAGTGGAAAGCTGCTGCAGGTCACTGGCAAGCTTTTCGAATGGAACCTTCGTTTTCGGCTACCTGTTGATGAGAAAATTGATTTTTTTCTTTCTGTTTTTAGCATGTGGTTGCATTGTTTCTCTTGCGATGCGTTTTCAAAATGTCATTTTGCCATGATGATGGGAAGACACCAGGTGGATGTTTTCTAAGTGCTTTTAGGGTTAAATGTGGCATGTGGTCATTGAAACAATTTGTTCATTGACCCATGCCCTAAATTCAAGTATATATCTTTATTTGCATCTTTAATAACATCGTAAATGATAGGGTTGTGTGACACTGTTTACATTTTGGGAATTTCACAATTTTAAACTTGTCTGGAAGTCAAGTATATTGCAAATGGTAGCTTTTGTTAATTATTTTAGGAATATGTTTTAAATTTTTCCTAACTTAAAGTAAAGATACTGATTACTTGATTCTAAGTCAAATATCTTGAATTAAAAATTGCTTATGATTATATTACCTATTCCCCTTCTGTATTTACAATAAAATATTGAACTGCTGTAAAATTATGTTTAAGAAGACTTCTAAGATCTTTTTAAATCACTTGCTTCTGTTACCTGAGAAAAAAATTACTCAACTCTTTGGAACAAATTTATATCAATCCTATAAATCTATTCCATATTGCCATCTTCGAGAGTTACATAAAATCAATTTCACTGTCACATGTTCATTCATTCGTCGATTTTAATTATTTTTTTTAATGCATGTTTTTCAAATGGACTTTTGTCTTGTGAAATTTTGTATTTAAAGCTGACATTTCTTGTTTAGATATTTATAAAACACCTGTACATTTTGTAAATTAATAAAGTTTGCCTGTATGTCTTATATTAGCTTAAAGTATCAGATTTTAGAAACATTTTCCTTTGTCCTTTTTGTTATCCTTTTTGTTATTTTTTTGTAAATATTAGACTCTTGTTTAAATTGCATTGAATTAGAACCTTTTCAGTTCTATAATCTCAAATTAATAGAAAAAAATTATACTTTCTTTCTGTCTTGCTCTTTTTTTTTTACAATTTCATCTTTTACATTTTGAATTCAATGCTTAATTTTTATGTAGCTGTATAGATCTTTAGGTTTACCACTTCTCAGATCTCATAGCAGCAATTACGTTAGACACTAAATGGCGTTCCATTAACTAAAAATTGCTTATCTTTATTACCTACTTTCAACTATAAACCGAATGACCATTAACAAAAAGTGGACTTCATATATCTTGCATCACGTATTGTCCATGACCGAATGGATGCATCTATCAGTTTAATAAATGACGGATCTGAGAGAAAAGAACGAAAAAACTTTCCAGCGCGTTATCTCGAGGGAAGGCGTCATTCCCTAACGTCAGGGTGTGGTCATAGAAGTGCCGCTGATGTAAATGAGGTCAAGTCCGAACTGAAATCTTGACCTTTACCCAAAACTGGTAATTTTTCTTCGACGTCTTTTCCCAAGTGTTCCACGGGATTTGGCCTGCACCAGAAAAAAAAAACGATGCATTTTGGCGAAACTTATTTATTGCGTGTAGCGATAAATTGTCTTGTATGCCACTATTGTGTTGTGTTGTTTCGAAGATGACCTGATTTCGTTTTGAAACTATTTTTCACTTATTTCCTTATATGACCTTGTTTTGAAAGGGATAATGCCATTGATTGAAAATAAAGGATTACTATTTGTCATTCCCAATAGTCCAGATGATCATTTACTTCAAAAATGTATTTGCACTATTCTGCATTTTCAACAATGCATCGTAAAAAAAAGGGTGGGATTTATATAATTTAAAGAATAAATTTGAAGTATATAACTTATGTAAAATTAGCGCATTTTTTTTTCTTGTTGTCATTATTTTGAGTGATTTCATAGATCTTGGAATAACTTATGACTATATTGAAATTGAAACAATTATAATGTTAAGGATTTCTTTAATTTAAAGTGTTTGTTTTTCAAATTATGATGTGTGAAGTACACTCCGATATTCTGTTTATATACTACAGCGATCCCTTGAGAGAGAATTGAAACTATTTCGAATCGCTCTCTACGTGTTTGTTGATTCACAGTATTTAGGAAGAAAAAGTAACTTACGCATAAAAAGATTCAAATTAAATATGTTTCTAAATTTTGATATCGTTAAAATATTCTATAAATTTGTGGTTTGTTGCGTAATATATAAACTACACGAATAACAAAATAATTGAAATTGCAGTGAGAAAAACATGTAAAGCAGGAATTAAAATTTAAATTTTATTTATGATATCGGACATTTTTACTGAGAAATTGTTACATAATAGTATGATCTTCGCGAGTATATTATACAATAACAACATAATTAAAAATGCATTTCTTTTAAATGACCTCCATTAAATCCATTACCTATATTGGATTGATTAATTAAAGGAAAGAAACCTTTTTAACTTCGTGCCATATTCATTAAGATTAATGCTTCAAAAACTGGCATGCTTTTCCATATTAGCATACTTAAATGAAAACAGAATTCTTCGCATACTTATCTCTTTGAGAGAAAAAAAATTGCTTTCATTGATTGATTTTCAATTTAAACAACAGTTTGGAATTAAAAACAAAAAAAATGTAAAATTATAAAATTGATTTGTTTTTCAAATCAAATTAGAATGATTGTCATTTCCAGTCTCTTCCGCAAAATATTTGCTTTTACCTCTATTGCATCTGTTAAAATCGAACATCATAAACCTATTTAACCCATTCCAATATTATCCGTCTTGCATTTTTATTCGTTTTCTAGTTCTATCAGTTTTCCACTAATAAGGTGCCAATCAATTTCAGATGTTCAAAACAAACGGAAATGTGTTTTACATTTCTTTTCTCCTTGAACATCAGAGAAAATTGGATTCACGTCACACAGTAGAAGCGCTTTCGATTGCGATGGAATGTTGCGTTTTCCGGGGAATGAAAACGATTTATAATTCACTTGCTTTGGAATAAATTACGCGAATCATGCTGTTATTAATTTTGATGCAAGCTGGAACTAGTTTAGAATAATTGATCGCTATGATTGTTGGAAATCCCCGGTGATACTGTTTCGTAAAATATTTGATTTTATTATTTTCGTAGATCAATAATTCAAACGAGAATATTAATTTTAAGTTCAATGAAAATTTCTATAAACTTTTATTTTATATTTACTGCAGTAGTTCGATCAATTTTTCTAAAGGACCTTTATAATTAACTATAAAAATATGCGTTTTCACTGTGAATTTTACTTGAGATACATAAAAATGTTTTGTAAAATCTCGTTCCATTCATTTATATCGAAAAAAAAATTTTATTCATTTTTTTAAAGTAAATTTTTAAAATTATTGTTTGACTATTTCTAAAATATTTCTTTTTTTTTTTTCAGTTGGAACATAAAGTCTCCTTTCATTTTAAATTAATATTTTGTAATCATTTTACCCTTGTATTTGAAAATATTTTATTCGAACTTGAAATTTGGTGTAATGATAAATGATAACTTTTTTTTCTTCTTTTCGAATAATAAAAATCTTTGTTTTTATCACTTTGTTATGTCTTAGAACAAATATCTGGAGAGAAAACTGAAAATGTACATTTTTATTCTTTCTTTAAAGAATCTTGACGTTTTTTAACTTTAATACATTATATATATTCAGCTTTTATTTATTTATTTAATAGACAGATTATTTCTTTTAGGTCTGAAAATATATGGCTTTCTGTTGGCTGTCTCCTTAGTAAACTGCTTACCAGACGGAGGTAAAGATGATTTTTGAAAATTATTATTTATGACTTTTATATAATCTCATGTTTTTGATAAATACTTTATTTTAGTATAATTATGCTGCGATAAAAAATTTTCTTAAAAGTAAAATATTTCAGAATTTCTTTCAGAAATATTTGAAAAATTTTAATGTTGATTTATTATTGTCATAGATTAAAACATTATAGTTTTCTGTCGATTGTTCATGATGACGTACATTAATATGAATTGATACATCAATTTTATCAAATTTAAAAGAGGACACTTATGCTTTGGTTACTTGAGAAGATATCAGAACATTTCATGTACTGAAAAATTTGGTTCAGCTTTTTGATGCTTATCACTACTGGATCTTTTTTCTAACTTAATATCCATTTGCAAATTGTATGAATTTCTGAATTTAAATGATAAATTTACCATTCTAATATCATTCCCGGAATTGTCTGCTTTCGAACATTTATAGATCTTTATTGGAATCAAGATGTTCTGAGGATCACATTAGAAAGTTCTTATACCTATTCGGTTGGAAACAGTAAACATAGGTTTCAAGGTATTACCATTCAGTGATTATACGCTTCTCGTACCAGTTACTGTGATACGCATATGATTACTACATTCTTTTTTTAATATATTTCGTTTAAATATGTTTTCTAAATGGATCAATTTTATGTTGTTGTTGATATCCGTATCCAGTCTCTGTTAGATACACCCTAAAAAAATCCTAGACTGGCATAGGTAACTTATAAAGTTTTTGATTTTGATTAATTTGATTTGCATAAGATTGTTAGTGCATCTTTCTTATGGAATTCTCTCTTTGAAAAATATAAAAATTTGAATTAACTTGAGTGAAAATAAGATTCTGAAGCTTTAAATAAATACTTAGATTTTACGCGTATCATGTTGATTGCTATTATTATTAAATAGTGAATTCAAAGATTCTTTTTTTAAGATGTTTTCTCAAATAGTTGGCTTTTGAATCGACAAAATTTGTCAATTATACATTTAAGACGCCATTTTTATATCATTTATAATCATTGACAAAATTTATAGAGAATAGTTTACTCTAGAATTAGAGATTTTTTTATTAAAATCACACACAAATTCTTAGTTTGTATTACAGTGATGACTATTAAAACGGACTCATCAAAAAAGGTACTCCATGAAAGTGTACTTCTAGGACAGATAGAACATGCTATGATAGTCAAATGTGGTTACTTTGTCTTACAAGTACTTTCACATTACTTTAAATAATTACTAAAATCACTAAACTCTAAAATAACGTTTGATTTTGTGACATTGTCAAATGAGGAGTTTTACACCATCATGTCGTGTAGTTGTATGTATTTTTTATTTTACTGAATCAAGATTATAGATTGGTGGAAAATGAAATCTCAACACCAAGAATGAGTTGCACTGAATAAATAAAGTTTCTATATGAACGAAGGTGCGCTTGTAAAAGATGGTGCATAATCTAATTTTGGAGCTGTTGAATACGTTTACTTTAATACACGCGATACTGTTGTAAGCATGAGTATCTAGACAAAGCATATAGAGAAACTTCGTGAACCAAGAATCATGTTGATTTTTCTCAAGAAAATCGGTTCCCCAGCCATAAACAGCCTATTCGCCATAGTATTTGCTACTTAGCTATGTCGTATCATACCACATCTGCAGCCTATGTTACAGCCTGTTTTTACCAGGGTAATTTCGGAAATTTAAATGAGCCATATATTTTATGGCATACGCTCTATAATATATGGTTACACTCATGTCACTAATTCCAAAGTACTACCATTTTCGATTAGAATAGTTTGAAGCTGAAGTACTTTGAAGATCGTAGTGATTATATTGTGTTTTCAGATGAGAGTTGTTTGTCTAAACTTCCATGACTGTCGTATGTTGGTTAAAAAGAAGCCAGATTAGTGCATGAAACTAAGTTGTCGCTACCGCAGACACATCGGATTCATATTAGAAACTATGGTTTGGTCGAGCGTCAAATGCATTGTCATTTTCTCTTCCATTTTGACTAAAAATGTTTGTCGAACAGTATTGAATCAGTTATTAGCCATTCCTGACCAATATTTATGAGAGTATTTTCATACAATATGCCCGCGCATGTAGCACAATTATCACCAGACGTTCTCTATATGGTATCGATGTTCCTTCTTCGTAGGCTAGATCACATGATTTCTCCTTTCTTTGAGCACATATCGAACAACCAATCTATTATTCACAATCCACCTTCACTGCTTCTTTGTTTGATTAATCATATGCAACAAGTATAGAACATTATCCAATAAAATGATATAGCTGTGCATTTGGAAGCTTGATTTCAAAATCGTGGCGATACTGCTGTTAAGTAATGAATCTTTTTGCATATGATTTTGCTCGTTCCTGTGATCTTAGAACTTTAACCAATAACTTCGACAAATGCTTTGCTTATCCACAACTCATTTCTTCTTGACACTGAGTTTTCATTTTCCGTTTATATTTTTCGATTGTGCATAGTGTTTTCCCACTGTCCTATGTTATACTTTTATTATTTTTCATCAAGACAGTGCACGATTCCATGCTGTTCATACTATTCTGATATTTTTTAGCGCAGAATGTGCTGAAATGTTACCTTCGCCAGCATGATTACCTGATCTATCACTAAATGAAAACGACTGGATAATGGTTGCCAAACACTCTCGGATAAATGATGAATTCTGACATGTTATTAAAGTTGCATGAATTTCTGCACTGGTACTTACGAATCAATCTCCTATCAACTACATGCCTAGTCAAATGAATGTTATCCTTACCACTAAACTTAGCTTCTCTGAATACTGATTTTTTTAGAATTTGTACCACTAAATTTCTTGAAAGTTTTAAGTTTTTTTCAAACTGTTGCGTAGGTTAAATAAATATTCTATTTCTGAATTCCTTCCTGTGTCGGAAATTTCAACGACCTATAGTGCATATGTTTTTCATATGATAATTAAATAATAAAGTTAAATTAAATCTGGATTAAAAAAATTTAATAAAATTTTATTAGTTTTTATCTTTGTAGCAAAAACATAAAAAGGATAAGTTATAGAAAAAATGAGAGAATTTTAAATATTTTTAAAGTTTTTCAATATTTATTTACAGTAATTATTTAGATCCAACGAGGAGATAACTCATTATCAGACTTACTCTAATCCATAAGTGGTTCATATGAGATTCCACTTATCAGTGACTTCATATTAGAATAAATAAAATTTTAGTGCACACAAATATGCAAAATACAATACCTCTAGCAAACCAGTGCCAAGCATCAGACCATATTTAGCAATCAGTTGCGCGACACTATTGCTAAATATGGTTTTCTACTAGTTAAAATAATTGTTACTCAATGAAGATTAACTTAATCTATGAAATGTGTTAGCATTGGGAAACAAATGTAACCTTTTCAATACGAATGTCTTCAGCAAAATGATGTACAGTGTAAAATCTTATTAGAAATAATCATGAATCCTTGAGTCTAGACAAGTAAATTGGAGTTCCTTTCTCATTTAAAATTTCGCAATCGAATCGAGTCTTCATCGAAAACAAATCGATATCGAGTAGTAAGTCTGCTTCTTTTTAATATATCTTTAAATTTATAAGTCTCACATTTCATTTGAAAAAGGATATTTCTTATGACAGTTCCTTCCCTGGAGAGTTGGGGAATCAGAAGTATGTGTGCTTCAAGAGTGAAAAAAACAGAAGGACATGTGATCTAAGGACGCTATAAAAACTAGCTTTACCTTTTAGATAGCAAAGAAAAAATTATTTTTTGAGACTTAAAAGTCGGTGAGTACTCCAAGCTACTTGAGATGTCAAGTTACCCCCTCCCCCACTTGCAGGAAAAGGCTTGGAGTGTTTTCTCAGAAATGTAATTTTATCGTCCGAAAAAAACTGAGACACATTTTTTTTGTATAAATTCCGAATTATTGGAAAATATATGACTTTTGATGCAAGAAATGTTGTTTTTTTAACTATTTTTGTACCTTGTTGAGTACGGAAAAAACTTCATTTTTAGTTAAAAATTTGATATAAGTATATCACATTTTTTTTCACTGTATTGAAGTTCCCAGAAAATTTTTAAGACTTATGGGAGTAGAAAATTAAGAAGAGATATTGGTAAGTTATTTTAGTAAAATTTCTATAAAGTTAAAAAAAAAATTAATGTAGACGCTGCTGGTAAAACTGAGGACATATAAATGAAAAAAAAATTAATATTTTAGAATTCATTAAAATCTTATAGAAACAAAATTGCACGTTTGAGAACTTTGAGACACATTCGTCGCGATAAATGAACTGGAAAACTTTGGTCTGCTACAACATACTCACAACTTCTCGTAATTTTGCAACTATCTTTATTAAATATCATTAATAAAAACGGATGTTAAATTTAATGACTAGTCTTGCAATTATTGTTATAATTTGCTTTTAATTGAGGTGTAAATCCGTTTCTTCTTCAGATTTGTGCAAATGGATGAACGGCCGCAAATACTATATAGATGTGGGGGAGTCCGGCATCATCAGCGTCGAGAACGCCACCAGCTTGACCAAGGTGTTGGCTGAGAACTCGATCGTCAATAAGAACCAGCCTCAGATACCCCAGCGATGCAGCGTGGAATTGATCACGTGTCCGTCGTGCCACCTGGAGATCACCATCCAGCGACTCAACATCCCCACCTGCTCCAACGACAAGACCTGCAGGTCAGTGCTCTCTTTGCATGCTGTTCCGACTCAGAATAAAGAAATCCCACGGGGTTGATAAAGCGTTTATATATAGCTAGGACTGTAATTTTCATATAAAATATTTTTATCAAGTATGTTCCATTCAAGATCGTCCAATCTTGTTGACTATTTCCAAATGCTGAAAGTTTTAAAATGCATGCATTAAAACAACTTCATGCATTTTAAAACTCAACATGCTTCCCTGTACCTAGCCCTGAGTTGGGCTCTACCAATTAGTTAGAAGCATCTATGTGGAGTCTTCGTGATTTTGAAGCAGGGACCAAGCAGAAGACTCCCAATACTTGGCTTGCCACCCGAAGGGTATCATTTCACTTGGAGGATATTGCGACCACGCCCAATTTTAATGTGCCCCAGCCGCCTTTAGGGAACACGACGGGTGTTCGGTTAAGCCGGGATACGAACTCACTACCTTCCGATAACGAGAACTACATCTTAACCAACCAGGTCACCGCGGCCAATATTTCAAAATGTATGAGCACTACATTGACGTTGCTCACAATTACTTTTCATATTTTCCAAGTTATCACTGTTTTTTAAAGAACATTTTGATGAGTGGGCAGCTAAATGAATGGTTAGAAGCGGGTTGATTCCTTTCTCATCTTCAATATGAATGCTTGTAGTGGTACGGTATCTACTTTAAATTGCAACCCCCGGTTGAATTAGATGTGCGCAAAAAATTATCGTAGAGATGAACACAACTATGCATAGTTTTGTTTTAGTCAAAAAAAATTTTTTTTAAGTTATACTTACCCTGGAATTCAAGGCAATATTTTCTACAGTGGCGAAAACGATTTGATAGTGAAAGTATAATATCCTAATGAAATATTTCCAGGTCATTTTTTTCACAAGGTTTTGAGCAATTAAACGAGATTCATCTGCCGATCTGGCTTTTTATTTGGTCAAATGATTTTCTAAAATAAATTTCTAAAAAAAACTAATAATAAATGGTTAACATGAAATTTTAATTCGCAAATTCTGGAAATTGAAATTAGATAACAAAATGTATAGTCTTCAGAGAGCGTAGGTGTATTGGTCTCTGTAAAATCCATTATTGTAGTGTTCGTATGATAAATGTACTGGTCGTTATATAAAATATCATTAGTCTACTATCCAAAAATAAGATCCAGGTAAAAGTCGATAAATGAAACAAACAACGCAGAAATCTAAGAATCCGTGATTGGGTCAGTTGATTATCAGTAAATTTAATTATGTTTTCGCTCACAAATTTTAGTATTCTCTCTTTTCTAGATGCGACTTCTTGTGGATCAAAGAATCTGCGTACAGTAAGTCCGGTCGTGAATACTGTGGCACTAAAGGAAATGGATCCTCAGATCTGGTGTACGAATCCAAAACGAAGCTGGTATCTGTGGACTTCTTATTCAGTGGTTCCTATGAGGAAGCTTTCAGCTTACAATTCAGCGCTAAAAGTAAGTACCGCGTATTTTGAATTTCTTGAATACATATACTGATGGTATTAACACATTTTTAGAATGATTTTGGGGCCGTTTAATTAATGTTTAAAATGTAAAGACTGTTTTTTTAAATGTTCGATCTGATAGCTTTTTTTCTGGACTATAAGTCTGCATCGTGATTTCCATGATAGAAGAGCTTTTCGTAAAATTTCCAGGGATATTGCTTTCCATTCCTCTTCCACTACTTTCCAGAGTCCATCCATCGTGGTGGGTTTGCGTTTAGAAAGAGCTCTTTTTAACAGACCAAAGGCACAATAGTCCATAGGTGAAACGTCAGGGGAATTCACAGGAATATGCTGAAAAGGTATATAGGCAATACCTGTATTAGTCTTCATTTTTTCAGGGAATGCAATGGTAGTATTCGAAGTATGTTGTAGCTTTGTCTTGTTGATGTTTCACTTTTTGAAAGTCTTTGGGATAAAGAAGTGGAATTTCTTCTGTAAATATCGGACGTAAAACCTTCTCCCGATAGTATGATGAGTTGATTTTAACATTTTTTTCTCCTCTTTTTATTTTTAATTTCCCATTATAGGAGAAACCTGCGACTACCATAAACCCCTTACTGAAACTTTCTTTACATTGACGGAACCAGGTTTGTACATTTTTTACCCTCGCTTCCTGTAGTAAATAGCCCTTTTTTGTTGCAGTCATTTAGATAAACCCATGCTTCAGCAAGGGTCACAATGTATTTCCATTTATCTCCTGCCAAATGGTTTTCATACAGGATTCTACAAAATGTTTTGCGTTGAGCCACATGTCTCGGTAAAAGCTGGTGAAGATTATGTTTTTTAGCTTTTTTAAGTTGTAAATCCTGATTTATTATTTTATTTATTGTTGGTACAGATGTATCTAAAGAATTTGCAATTGATTTCTGTGTTGATGGATTTTCTCTTGCTACCAGCGATTTTACTTTAGAAACATTTGAAACATTACGTATTTTTTTGAAAATTTTTTTGGTGTCTTCTATTCATGTAGAAATAATGATTGACGGTTTTTACCTGTCCGATTAATAATGTTGCTTATTTTGCAATTAGAAATTTTAATACCATGCATTTCACAACATTTTTGAATCCTGGAATAAGAGTATTTCTCTTTGGAAAGCGCAAAAACATATCCCTCAATCCACAGCTTGTTTACATGCTACATTTTGAAAGAACAATAAATTTAAAAGTACAGACGATGTTTCTCATTTCAAATAATAAGCTGTTGCCAAAAATTTTTATTTCAAAACATTTACTTTTTTTAAATTCTTAATCGAAATCGTTCTAAAAATGTGTTAATACCCTCTGTATAATATGGGAAGAGAAAATGTCCTTAACTTTTTCTTGAAGCAAATAATTGATTATGTAATTTATTAATCTCGATATTTTTTCTTATGCTCAGTTTTGTTCTATTTTACTTTAATTAAAATCTTTTGTTACCATTATTTGCTGTCAAAAAGAAAGATGGTCACGCTTACGAAAGCTTATGTAATATTTGAAGTATATACACGGAATGTGTGAATATTTTTTAATACCTTTTGTAGAGATGGACATTTTAAAATGACAATGACGGTATAGATTGTTTATTTATTCAACTTATACATAAAGATTTATTCTGACTAATCAGTCATTTTCTTCGATCTCCCCATTATATATCTACTTCTATGGGAATGACGCTTGATTATCACTGATTATGACGCTGATTTTTCTAAGCAGGAATTGAGAACTTAGGTAATCAAATATCAACTTGCTATACCTCAAATAGAGATCTTCAGTGGGCAACAATTTTGAGTTTGCTAGTTTATAATTGAAGCATGCATTTTCCAGATAAAATTTCAATTTAGTATGCTTTAACAGTTTTATTGAACAAAAAAAATATCTCTTGATGTTTCTTAAATTGTATTAACTAGAAGTGCTTATTTTGTCTATAATAATTATGAGCAATATGTCTTCAAATCTGGGATTATCTTTTTAAAAAAAAATGTAACCTAACACTATTTTTATATTTTCTTTTTTTTAAGGAAAAATATTAAAAATGATTGTTTTCAATGGCATTAAATGTTTCTTGTACTTTTTTCCTAATTTGTATTTTCACCATATTTTTTCATTATCTCTAATGAAGTATAGTATAAAGTTATTTTAATTGTCCTTAATGGTTCAGGGTTTCAACCCCAAGGAGATAACAACCCGTCTGTATTACTTCTGACTATGACTTTGTCAAATTTAATTAAATATTTTGTTTTGTATTTAGAAATTGATGTAGTAACAAGGTTAGTACTCTTATCTTCCAATTAATTGTTCACGGGTTCGATCCTTACCCGGTCGTAAATGATTATAATAGTTTGGAATTCCCTATAAACTTTAAATCTCCTTCGAATTATCCCACGTTCACCAAAAAGTGATTCGCAACGTAGTTTAACTAATTTGTTTAAAAAACCCTGCACATTTTTAAATGAACTAATAATTTTTGAAGGACCATTAAAACTTCCGATAAATATATTTTTCATTCATAAAACTGTTGATAAATGATAAATAATTCATCAAGGAATGTTTTTAAGAATATTTAATAATTAAATGCAGAAGCTTTAATTAAACATGACAGATACTTCCAAAAATTTATTTCTTATGTTTGTAACACACAAAAGTTTATAATTATACAAGTTTATATAGATAAATTTTTGGTAATTCTTTTTTTTATAATAGTAACACAGAAGTGTATTGAATTTTGGCTTAGTAATTACTATTTTTGTTTTATCAGTGATTTTTCAAAGGTATGTCGGAAAAATAATATTTCCATAATTCACCCAGACTGAAAAAATTCTGTTTTTTTTTTTCTGACTGAAAATTAAAAAATATGATATTGTAAATTGTTAGATTCAAATACAAAAAAATATTTTTAATTATTGCTGTAGAAGTGTAATGTCTCGTATGCTGCAATTTGAAAGACATCATTCATTTTAATTTAGATTTTCTCTTTAACTATACTAAAATTTACATCGTCTTGTGATAGTATGTTGCACACCCATATTTGCTTGTCAAATTTCCTCCAAATTGTTGTAGTCAAAAATGAAAGAAAAAGTTTCAAATTAATCGAAGTTTTATTTATTATAATATTATCTTTTTTATTTTGTTTATTTTTGAAAAACATGATTATCTTTTCCAATATACTTCCACTATATTAAATTCTTTAAATTAAATTAATATTAATTCTTTATTTTCCAATATTAAATTCTTTAAACTATTCAATTTAAATCTACATCGATTTAAATTTTTAAGCATTCGTAAAAAAAGCGAAGTAAAAACACTGTAAAATTCGGATGACTTTTGAGTCAAATCTTGCAATAATATTTCGAAATGTTTCAAAATATTTCATTCAGGGAAAAAAACAGCTTTCGCTCGAAATCTTTCAAATATTCCATATTTTCAAATATGATTTAAGTCTACAAAATATGTTCTTCCTCATTAATATCGTGAAATTAAATATTATGACTGAAATGTTTTTTTTTATTATTATTACAGAAGTAGCATTCATCAGATAACGAGAACTGCAATTTTCTAGTTTCTCATTTATTTGAAACTAGACAGATATTTAGAAAGATATTAATTTAAGAGACATTTTCGAAAATGGAAGTTCTTAACTTCTAACACATTGATTCAAATACTTCAGAAAAGTAAAAAATGCTCTTTCGTAAAAGTCTTACTTTCAATTCCTATATTAAATTTTTCTGCTTTAAATTTATTCTCAGAAGCTCCTAATATCATTCCAAGATTCTAGCTCATCAGACCAGACTTTATAAAAATTGGCAGTTAGTATAGTAAACAATCCGATATATCTCTGTTCACGTAGAATTTTTTTTATTTAGGCAATAAATTTCTTTAATATTTTTAGTCTTATCATAAGTTATGAGAATATATATATCTATGTATTTTTGATCGAATTGCAGTATACAATAGTTATATATACAAATCAAAAATAAATTAATAGCCAACAAAAACTTTCTTCATAACATAATAATCAAAAAAGAATTTAGTCCCGTCTCTGTTACATAATTGGCGACAAGTTTGCTTAATTAATACAGTTACATTTATTAAAATAATTATTCATGATTTTCATGAACGATTTCCTGATGACACTTATATGTTCAAATAATGAATAAACTCTTCTGAAAAATGATAAATGCAGTGAATCTTAGAAAGCGTTACAACGATTTTGTGCAATTCTTCATAAGTTATTTTGTGATAAATTCTTAAAGCTATCATAATTATAGTGATATAAAAATTTGTTCTTCTATATGCTTGAAATTAACCGGTCCCCATGATATTGTACTAGAACAACGATGTAAAAGGAACCCCTGGATTTTCCCTAAGTTAAATATTGTACTGTAGTAACAACAGTTAGGAAAATATTGTAGCTTTTCTTCTGAAGTTTATAGACTTTTAAGTTTTATTATTACACTTGAAATCATTAACAATACTTAATTTTATCTATCTGATATTGAGCATCCTGTTTATGATATTGATGTTATATAGTGATAGCAAATGAGAGAGAGAGAGAAGAGAAAGAAATAGATAATAGCTTTATCTACCCGAAACTAAATCAACTTTGAAGTAATACTTTAGCTAATGGCTAAAAATAGGTAATAGTTTTATATGCTTGACATGTATGGACTTCCCATAATGAGCTGCTATAATGATGGTAGCAGCATTAACAATAGTTTTTTTTATGTACCGGAAATAGAAAGCATTAAAAAAACGAGACATCAATCATATATTTCTGTCTGAAAAGAAAAATCTTGTTCTTGTTTAATATTATTGTGTGGACACTTGAAAATATAATAATTATAATTTTTTTCTTCTAGAAAATATATATATCTACAAAGGAAGTTATGACTACTTTGAGACTAATAGTTCGGGGGTTATAAAATCCCCTAATTTTCCTGGTGGCTACCCCAGTGATTACAGTGCTGAATACATCATACAAAACCTGGAGCAAGTTGGTTTTGTGCAGCTGATATTTACAGATTTTCAGCTGTCTCTTTGGTCGTATGTAGAGGTAGGGCGGCATTTTTTTCATTAATCTTCTTTTAAATACCATTATCAATGAGTTTTTTTTTTTTTTATCAAATAATAATATTTATACTTCGTCAAATAATCATTGCTATTGTCAATTTAACCATAAAAAAGTTTGCGAATCTATTCATTGTTTAATTGTTGTATGGTTATAGTAGATAAGAAACATTTTTGATAATGTAATTAGTAGCTTTGGTATACATAATAATATATTTTCCCAGGTATTTGACAGTAATGGCACTCGAATTGACGTGTATAATGGCAACACGTTCAGACCTCCAGCCCTTGTATCGTCTGGGCCGACGCTTACAGTCAAGTTTCAGGCTAATGACGAATACCCAAGTACTGGCTTCCAAGCCCGGTACACATTCGTCAGTTGTAAGTTTGACTCAGAACTAAGCGATGTATTTGATATATCAATCTTTCATTTTAGGAAAATGAAGTTATTTGCTTGACTTTTTTTTTTATTTTTCAGATCCTGAAAAATACTGGATAAACCGGCCTTCAACTGGTAAGTGTTTTCGATATCTAAATTTTATAGCTAGAGCAATGTGTAAATATTATGCAATGAAACCAAAATAAATATATGACTGCAGTATCCAAAACTTGTAATATACAATTACGTTATTTTAGCATGCTACAGATACATTTATTTTAATATATTTTATTTTATTATGGGAATAATGATTCAAATAAATTAGAATAAGTTATTTAAAATTGTTTTTTTTTTTAAATTCAGCGTACATATTGCACAGATACTCTTCTAATTATTCGCTAATTTATAGATATTCATTTATTTATGTTTTTTAATAAATACTGTTATATATAACATATTAAGGTGGTTTTCATTGTAAATTTTTTTTATTTTAAAATTTTCCCTCTCACTTTTCCATAAATATAATTAAGTTTAAAAAAATTATCAAACTCACTGAAAATGAGTATGCTTCCTCTAAAGCATTATTAATCTATATGTTGATTATTTACTATGGTAACATTACTATATTCCAAAATATATTGCCAGTAGTAATAATTTAAATCAATGGTGAGTAATAAGCTTTGGATCAATGATCCGATTGTTATTCAAAATAAAGTCGAAATTTGAAAAACCAATGAAATCTATCAAAGAACAAATTTAGAATTCAATCAAATTCGGGAGATTCTCGATCAAAAGTACATACAAATTATACGCTGTTTCAACAAACGTACATGGACGGTTACTATTCGTGAAGAAATATTGGTTTCGCTAGAAAACATTCATCTTCTTGATGGCAATACAAATTACCATTGATTTATTTTTTTTATAAAATCAATTTTTTCCACAGATTTATCTTATGAGGTAGATTATCGCACAATATCGATTGTTCATCTATAATAATTTAGTTTATGACAAATACCCAAATCACTAGCGTAAAACTTCGAAAATAACATACAATAGTTCTTATTCATTTGGTGAGTATTCCATATTTCAACAGTGATAATAAACTTCACAAGAGAATTCTTATCTTATATGAATTATATATGTACTCTAAAATCTTATTACTCCCATAAAACATTGCTTCATGGCGTAATTTTGATAGCATTGTGCATGTGACTGAGAAATTTCTGCAATTAGTTACATTGTAGTATATCGTCTTTGTTCTTTCTGTATTATCCACCGAGTCATATTTTGGGGAGCCAATTTCCGTCGAACATCAGAGTCCTGCATCATTACATTCGAGCAATCCTTTTGAAAAGGTGATCACCTATTTATTTCCGTATTATATGTCTCGTAATTTGAGAGCACAATTCGTATGGGAATTGATTTCATTTAACATATTTAGATCCATTCAATTTTTCGTGATTTGAGTACATTTAGTAATTACTGTGTTTATATATAGTGGCAGTTCGCTGGTCTGAGAAGTAGAATGGCAATTCTAATATCAGCTTCGTCACTTTACCATGTTCAAAATGGCAATACATTTGATGTTTAAACTTAAACCATTTAATGCAATTAGACATTGTAGCCAAGCTGGCCGTTGAATAAGTAACGCTCTGGCTTTCAGTTCAACTGTTTCGATTACCCTCATCGGTGTGAACGTTTATAATGTTTCAGATTCCACTTTAAGTCTCAGTCCCATAGCTCTTTTGTGCATTGTAGAGCGCCA
The DNA here is from genome assembly GCA_037975125.1 of Latrodectus hesperus. Lineage (NCBI taxonomy): Eukaryota > Metazoa > Arthropoda > Arachnida > Araneae > Theridiidae > Latrodectus > Latrodectus hesperus. Next base: position 25,611,941 of record CM075850.1, on the reverse strand, counting down.
ATGAAACCAAACCCACCACATGGTATTGTTCTCTGTTTACTAAGTAGAATAATGAAGTAAGAGGTCTCTTAAGCGAAATTTTACTTTGCGTGTCTAATGGATGAAAATTCGATATTTCACTTTGCTTAATTTTAAGCGCAGCTTGTCCGTTTTTGAACCTCGCGCCACAAGACCCAACCAACCATTTGCTTAATTTCATTGTTTGAGTAAAATGAATGCAAAGAAGCAAATCGAAATAAAATATATAAACGGAAATAATTTGTACGAATTATGTGGATTTAACTGATGTTGTTAGTCAAATATCAAATGCCATAGTAACTTTCTACAATACAGGAAAATTAAATCCTGTTTGATATAAAATGAATCATTGAATATTTTTACCTGCCAAATAAATACCATTGAGTTCATCGTGAGTATTTTTGAATGTTTTTAAGGGAAATACCGTTAAATTTATTGACCAAGTATTTCGTAATATCTCCCTACCATTCCTCTCCAAAATAAATTTAGACTTAATATGATTGTAGTTTATTCCATATAAATGATGTCACTTTAATGAGAAAAGCTTCTATCTCTGTGTTGTGCATCTTTCAGCACTAAAGTAGCGTGTCAAATGGTTAGTTTTCTGAGGAACTTTTGTGATTTCAGATTGCGGTGGCTTCGTGGAAGACTTTGGTGGCGCCATCACCATGATGAACATGGTTCCAAGTAACACCATTCGAGCCTTCGACTGCATCTGGCTGATAAGGCCTCGCAACTCTCACGTCCCGGAAACTCAAGTTGCAATCAGAGTGGCTCAGTTCGAGGAAATGGGTAAGAAGACGACGCGTGTCCCAATACATTGTTTCAAACTCTGCATAGGTTGTGCAAGCAAATTTATGAACAATGCATTAATTTACAATTAATTACTATCCACTTTAGATTTTATAAGTTCTTTATTTTGTCTTTGCAATTTTTCTCACTGACATTAGGAAATAGAGAATTTTAATAAGTAATTATAATAAAGCTTAATATTTACATTACTTTAATCTTTAGATAAAGCAGTACCATTATTATGTTTAATTATAATCATAACTGAATATTTAGTTTGCATAGTCAAATCATCACTTTTACGATTAGCTATTGAATTACAGAAAGATAAACGCATTATAATGGATATTTAGTCACTTAACTGTTATTTGATACGATTTTTATGTGATAAGTACTCGGATCTCAAAATTGAAAAGGTAGAATCAATGACAGTTTGTACCCTGTATAATGAACAAAAAATAAAATAAATGTTTGTGTCATTATAATTTAACTACAAAAATCATCTTTTTAAGAACTAAATTTGAATTTCACTATGAAATTTAAGATAAATCATGTAAAAACATAGTCATACACATAATTCAAAAAGCAGTCTTATCAAAATTACTTTTAAATCTAAATATGAGAAAACATCAGATTCATTATAAATTACTGTAGTTTGATATGTGAAATAAGAAAAGTATGAATTTTATACTTATAAAATAAACACCTTTAATGTAAAACTTTGCCTTTGATGTTGTCCATGGTAACTTCCTTGCGAAATTCGACTTGTGTGTTGCAAATTAAAATATTTATCATGCATTTTCTCCCATAATAAATATAATCATCAATAAAGGATTGGTAAAAAAAAATATAAATGTAATATATATAATTATACAATTTTGAAGTTTGAAAGAAAGTTTGTAAACATATAAGAGTCAGTTTGTAAAAAAATAATGTTTTTCTTAATCATCTTACTAAAATAGGACAAATTTATTTAAAAACCAATCTTCAAAAATGAAAATCATTCTATTATTTAATCTAAATTTCGCCCATTGTAATTTCTTTTAACTGGTGATTAACTGTATATACACGCAGATTTCTTGACATAGATTAGATTAAAATTGTCTTGTAATATCGTTTATCATATTCTGTCAGAGACACAAAAGGCATTTTCTTTTTAATTCAAGAAAAGGCAAAGTAAATATAATCCTACACAAATATTACTTACACGAAAGATTAATTAAAAAACAAATATCACATGATAAAGTGATAAACATTTTAAAATTATGTAACTAATTTTATGTGATCAAAAATTTTAACAATCAATGACAGAGTCAGACAAGATACTTAGAAGCAATGTCTGTTGATCCTGGCTTTGCTCCACTTATGATAGAAAATTATAATTTCGAAAATGTTCCATCATTTAAATCTCAAAATTAAAGTAAAGAACAGACTTTGGTGCACTAATAAGTGCTATTACAGACTTATTGGAAATCAGATGTGATTTATAAGTGAATAAATAAAATTATGGAAAACATCGCCAGGCCACTATATAGCTGCGAATACCAGACCCTAACAAAAAGTTGAAACTAAGCTATTTTACAAAAGACTGTATTGAGAAGAATCTTCGTATCAATTCATGATCCTAGCTCCAGAAAATTCGTTACAATTTTGAAATATGAAAAATATTTTAAAAAAAAATACTATTCAAATTATTAAAGTATCTAGAATTCAGGGGTTTGGTAGTATCTCAAGATGTGATGTATCTACCCAAATAAAAGGAAAAATTTTTGTAATATCTATGGAAAAAATCTAAGAGAAGAGACAAGATGGATGAGCGATTTTGTCTATCCATCAGTACAATTCTAAATCTCCAAATTTTGAATAAAATAAGTTAACAAGTGCGCATAGGAGAGAGTTGCCGCTGATTTACGATTTGTGTTGAGGTATCCAGAGCCACAATCTTAATATCTGATAAGAAAAATTAAATTAATTTTACGAATTCATATAATCGTTTAATTTTTAAAAATAAATGTTTTGATTAGGAAAACATTTTTATGCATTAAAGTGAATAAGAAGTGACATGTCAAACTGTATATTGAGGGGGATTTACCTTGTCAAGAGCAATTTATACCGACATTAATATCTTACATATTGCTGATTTTATTAGGATATGAAGATAAAAATAATTTCAGCAATGACAGAAATGGTGGCAGTTATAATTTTTAAAATTTCATTAGTAAATATTTTATTTGATTTTTTTCAATTTAATCATAGCGGAAACGTCTTATATTTATCCTATAATAACTACAAAAATTTCAAGATATAAAGTTAAAAAGTCCATTTTGAAATAGTTGTCAAAAAAACATGAATCACATCAACGTGGAATTCTATAAAATTGTTATGCAATCAAATTTTGCCATCGCAACAGATCTTGTAAGATATTGCTATTTTTTAGCGCATTATTCATGTATCGCGTTCTTGTAACGCAAGATGGCGCAGCATGTCAATTGTTGACCCTTGCGCCATAAAACCCAACCAACCAATCTGTATCACAAAAGAGAATGGGCACTCGAGTACATGTTAACAAAGGAACTTGTAGCACTAATGCATAGCCATCATCTCCCGTTGTTCTGGAGTGACCTTATATAACTAATTATAGAAATTTATATCAAATGTGCCTTTATTAAAGTTATTATGGAATAATTACAGGCCCGAAATCAGCTTTAACCATACGCCAAGGACAGCATTCTGATGCTCCAGTGCTGGAGTCTGTCACAACGTACCAACATCACAAAATGCCCAGAGGTCAAGAATTTGTGGTGCCAGCAACAAGTGGTTTCTATATACGATTAGTAGGATACTTCACCAACAAATCTCACTTGGCAATCATTTATACTACATTCAGATATGAAGGTAAGCAATTTTTTTTATCTTGTTCAAACACTTTAGAATGTTACTCTATGAATTTCCCAGCGGAGTTTTAGAATTTATTCACAAAGTATTAATTTTTTTATATGAATAACTAAAATAATCTTTGATTTTGTTTTTGTTTAAGTGTAATATGTTAAAGAAAATTGGTAATCGCCTAAGATTACTGTTAATGTATATTAATATTAAAGTAATTTTAAAAAGCATATTAATATTAAAGCTTTTAATAAAAATATTTCAGTTTTGTATGATGAATTAGTTTTTCACTGTTTAAATATATGTCAATGAATAACATGAAAATCTATCTGTAAGAGGTTAAAATAAGGTTGCTGTATTGTTTTTCAGGGTGTTATTCAACCTCTGACTTCGAATGTGATAACGGAAGATGTGTGAAGACTGTCCTGAGATGTGATGGTTTTAATCACTGTGGCGATGGCTCAGACGAAGCATCTTGTTATGGTGAAATATATTTACTAATGTGACTTTATTTTTATGAAGAAAATAATTTTTTTTTGTGAAAGTTCATTTAAAAGCGACTCTTTGGCTAAAATTTAAATCGAGAATTCTTTTAAAGATCTTCTCTGGTATTTTTCAAAATAATTGTAATATTGGTTAGTCCCTATGAGTAAAATATTGATTCCCAAATTTTGGAAGATTAAAGATAAGTCCTCTTTTTGAAATTCAGTCATTTACGCCTTACTGTAAAAGACCAAATATTTTTTATTTTGATTGTAGGCAAACATAAATTTAAAACTATAGCATAAAATATTTTCAAAAATAATATTCTTTCATGCTAAGCCAATTCTGGATAATTTCGAAAATTAATCGTTATATATACATAGGACATTTTAATAAATATTTCTGAATATAATTTTAATTTAGTGAAACATTTTTTTAATTTTATGATGAATCATGTTTAACAATCATAAGAAATTGCACACTTATTTCAATGTTCTTATTTTTCTGTAAAATGTGGAGTATTTTGAAAAGAACACATTTTGAAATATTCATTTGTATAGGTTGAATAGATAGTGTTTAGGTTAGATTATTTCGGCCTACTATTATTTCAGACAAAAGCTGCTAAATACCGTACATCGCCTAATGATTTCGAACAATGGCCAACATCTGAGCTGCAACCCATTCTCCAAGATTTACCAATTAGGGGAGCATTGAACTTAACACAACTTATGTGAACAATCTTGATGAAAACGGAGCAGCTTACCTAAATTTAATTGCAAAAATAATTCTAAATAAGTTCACTTACGAATTTAAAACAGTAAAACATGTGTGGAATAAAAAAATTTTTTTATTGAAATGTTGAAATCTAATTTTAGTGATTAAAATAAAAATTTGTGAAATGAATGGTTCATATATTATAATATTAAGTAAAAAAATATGAAACAAACAAAAATCTGAAATTCATAATTTTGGATAAAAGACAGTACTTTGAGAATTTTGATCAAAGATTAAATGATTTTTTATTTTAGGAACTAATGTTGGGACTGCAATTCCTGAGGATGCCAACTGGTGGAGAACATTGACGCCAAATTACTATTTTCCAAAATCTGAGTCTAGTTCAGGCGCTGGCACCAACACTTTAATCTTAGTAACAAGCCTAGCAGGTCTAGGAATGTTCATACTCACAACTGTGATGATACTGGTCAAACTACATCGCCAAAGACATGATGATACCATAAGTCGGGAGATACTACACACAATTAGTGCAGATCTCGGTAAGAATATATAAATTTTAATTTAAGACAATATTTTTCAAAATATTGTTCTGATTGAGAAAATAATTTTTTTCTGACATATTTGTCCATTTAAATAACTTTGAAACATAAATGGAAGAAAATCTTTAAATTTATAGATTGATAGAAATTAGAGAGTAGTAATGAACTTTCCCAAGCAATAAATCAATAATAAAATCTTGTTTTCGTAAAATAACTATAAATAATTTAATTTCAATAACAATGAAAAAAATATATTAATCTTCTACTAAAATTTACAAAATTTCACACATATTACATGAAATATTTTAATATGAAATATTTCTAAATTCTTCTTCATAATGAAATGACATAGAATTTTAGATGATCCAAATAATTTTAGTATGATATAAAACCTCAGCTATGACTTTTGGAATAGTAAATTAAAAAGAATATAATTATATTCATTAAATATACATAAGAAAAAATCTCATCCAATAGAATTTTACTGTGATAATAATTAAAATAATATCAGTTATTGCATGTATTTTTACTGATTTTGTTAACATTTCAAATAAAAATTATTAAATATCTTACAGACATGGAAAATTCTCCAAATCATCAAATTGTATCAGATCTCCCCCATTATGATCCCCCACCATCTTATGAAGATGTTATCAAATTGTATCTTCCACCACCGCCTCCTTACAGCAGCATTAATCGTGGCAGAACAAGAGCTAATCGATCTCGTACATCAGGAGTTGAAAATAGAGCTTACAGAAATGATAGTCCAAATGGAGTACGAGTTCCTGCAAGACGACAACGAGCTCCAAACCATTCACGAATCGTTCCTCAGGATGCTAACCATCCGCTGATTTTGAAAGTAGCACTACCTGAAGAAAATTTGACGAGCCAGCATACTTTAAGTAGAAGTAACATCTGTGATACAACAGGATCTGCACCTAATAATCAGGAAGTACCTCCTTATTCTTTGGAAGATGCCCAAAACTCCTACCAATATACAAGTCCTAGTATGGACAATAGCCATGGCAGTGAACTCACTGCCATGAGAGATACAAATGAGTCAAATACTAGTCTTTTGACATCTCAAGAAGAGAGTGTTGATAAAATATCTCAAAGCGACGCCACTGTTTCCTGTAATTGTGAAGGAGCTTGCTCCTGTCATTTAATAAGTAAAAAGAAACAGGTAGCTCGTTGTAGTAGTGAAAGTAAAGTTACTAAATTTGGTGAAAATAGTGGCCATCATAAACAAGGGAAAGCTTCCATTGTAAAGAAACGAAGTTTTAAAGACTTGGTGCAAAAAGGTATAAGTCGAGCTTCTCCCAGTGCAATAATACCACACCCTGCTTCCATGACCATAACTGTACATCCACCTAAATCAAAAAAGCAAGAAAATGAACTATGTAACGCTTCAAGAAGTGCAGGTCCTTCCTCTCCTACAGATTCAAGCCCACCAGATTATGAAAAATCCAATACTGACACCATAAATCCGAAATTTACATTTGGTCATCGAAGAGTGTCATCTGGTCCATCTGATGTTAGCGCATCAATGTACTGCCTTGCAGATGTTCCTTTAGAAAATGCCATACCATCTCATAAATCTGTATCAGAAAATCAAATTTCTGTGGATAAACCTTCAGTCAGTCAAGTAAAACATCTAGCATCTGTTCTTCTCGATGGTATACACCAGTCCTTTAATTTTAAAAGTGAAGAAGCAGCAAATAACCAGCAAACATTACAAAAAGAGGAAGAAAAAGGAATTCTGCCTGTAAATTGGACAAACTTACTGATTCCTACTCGAAAACGAGTATCTGAAGCTGAAGGGATATCAGAAAATACAAAAGAAAAATCTTGGACAGTTTGTACAGATACCTTACCACTGCTTACTAACGGTTCTCAACCACCATCAATAGTAAAATTTGAAGGCAACAAATCGCAAAATTTTGCCAATGATGCAAATAAAGGTTCTAATGATTAATGTTGGGAAACCTGATGAATTTCTTGGTGAGTTTATAAAAGAATGTAAACATGCATCAGATGTATACAAATTATAAGTTAACAAACACATATTTAATATTAACATTATTCCTTAAAAATAAATAGTAATGAAATAATCTTAAATACGATTATTAATGACAGCAAAATATTCATCTTAAATGCAATTTCACATTTTTTTAATAATGTATTTTTAAAAAAAAGTGAAATTGGTTATTTTTGACTGTTAAAAGTGTAAAAAAAATTAAGAATTTTATAAACAAGATCTATGCCATTTTCCTACATTAAACATAAATATTTCATTCTAGGCTATATTAGCTATCATAAAAAATAGATATCTTAGAAATATAATTTGTATGTTAAAATGAGGTTAAAAATGTATACAATTAAGAAATACATTTAAAGCTGAAAAAAATCACAATAAAAAAAATCCTTTTATTTTTGTTTCTATATAATTTTAAGATTCGAAAATTCTTAAAGGATTTTTTAATTTTATGGGAATTTTCTCATACTTAAAATTTTACATTATATTGATGATTATTTGAACACATATTTGCACTTATATATATAAATTACACATTAACTTTATTTGCAAATTAGAAATATTAATATTTGATAACCAGTTTAAAAAAACTGATGTAAATGTGAAAAAGTAGCCACTGTTAAACTTCTATTTTTTGTGTATATTTTTCATTGGTTCTTTTTTTTCTTAGTGTATTATCTTTTATTGCTTATTGAGTATTACCATCATTTTCCTCATACATATCTATTGAAATCATGTTGATATTTTGTGATATAAACTATGTTGAGTATTTGTATTAATTTGTTGAAGTTTTACTAATTAGATCATTACATAAGTTAGAAATAAAAAATGTCTCAAACAATTATTCTATTCATTTTCATTGCTTCCTTCATACATTAATCTTACTTTAACATATATTTATCATTAAAAAAGATTATATAAACTTACAATCTGATATTACAAAATAAATTGAATGTTTGAATGGTTGATAATGTTAAAATATATACACTCCCAAAAATTAAGCATGGAGAGGAAAATGCTAATTTCCGGAAGCCAATCAGAATTGAAGAGGATGCAAATCGCTGCAGAGGTAGATGGTTAAGTAACAGCCAATCGCGCTTTCATATCAAGAAATATGCAAAAAGGGCAGTCTTATAAGATACCAGCTTTATGAAAGGTTACGGAAGTGCTGACAGGTGTTTAAAATTTTCGTACAATTTGTTTTCAAGACATACATGCTTCTACGACTTCCAGGAGACGAATGGAAGATTCTTAGCGCTGGCGTGCTGTGGGGCGCATTGAAGCAGGACAGTCGATCTCAGATGCTGCTATTTTCTTCGGCGTTCATCATTCTGTAATTTCACGTTTACGGAAACAATTCCAAACCACACAGTTGTCCGAAGGCCCGTAGCCGGTCGCCCAAGGGTTACAAACCCCGCGGAAGATCGATATATTGCGATTTTAGCCAAGCGGAATCGCACAGCGACGTCCACACGTGTGACATCTATGGTTACAACGTCCATTGGTAAGGTGATATCTGTAGCTACTGTACGCCCGGGTACCTCGAGTTTGTGTTTGTCTATCCGTCCAATCAAGAAGGGCAAGACTAAAGTGGTGCCGGGAACATGTCAATTGAACTGTGTCTGACTGGGGCAATGTCATGTTTACTGATGAGTCAAGATTTGCTCTGGAGCCAGATGACAAGCGTATAAGGATATGGCGTGAACAAGGAATACGCAATCAGTCCCAAAACATTAAAGAACATCACGCATTCCGAGGCGGAAGCATTATGGTGTGGGCAGGTATTTCATTAGAATACCGCACCGACCTGCACATATTTAAACGGGGTTCTGTGACGGTTGTCCGTTATCGAGATGAAGTCCTAGAATCCATTGTGAGGTTTTACGCTGCATCAGTTGGTCCTTTTGTTTTAATGGGCGATAACGCACGTCCCCATAGAGCTGACATCGTCGAGGACTAACTGGAGAGTGAAGGGATTGCGCGTATGGCCAGCATATTCGCCCGACCTTAATCCCATTGAAAACCCTCGGAATGCTCTTGGCCGTGCTGTATCTTCACGTTTCCCACCTCCAGCCACTCTTATTGAGCTGGAAACTGCTCTACAAGAATGGCTATTGTTTAATTCTTCATTGCTTGACCATCTAATTGAAAGCATGGTCACAAGGTGTAAACTTTGTATATAGATGAGGAAGAATCACATACCCTATTAATGTCCTTTTTTAAATTTTATACTGTTTATTTTCACTTTATACATAATTCTGTTTAAATCTTCTGTATGTCATTATCTGATAACTTACAAAAATTCAATATTGTTTTCATTTCAGTATATAATTGATTTTATTTTATGGATAAATATATATGCTAATTTCCTGCTGCATTTTGTGTCAATCAAAGCAGTATTTGTTGATTTTTTTTGCATTTTGCATCTTCTTGCTTATTTTTAAGAAGTCAGTGTATATATACTTACAATTTTGGAGACTGGTACTAGAGGGTAAGCCAATTAAAGGTTATGCTAGACCAATTAGTGGTGTCAAACTTTTTGAAAGTTAAGGAAAATGGAAGATGAATTAAGGCTTTCATGGCGAAATCTTCTAAGAAAAATATTAATTCATCAGAAGACTATTTGGTCAATTATGGAAAATTGTTTCATTATGCATACTAATAAAAAATGGCTTAAATATTTCCCATAAACATTTAGATTTATTAATTATTTCATTTCTAATAACAATATATTTTAAATATGTTTAATATAAAAAAACTAAAAATATTTCTTGTCTAAGATAAAAATAAACACTTAACATGTGAATGGTTTGTCTATGATTACTTTTTGCAAATTAAGACTGACTAGACCAGGTCCTGTAGTTTAAAGACCACTATGAACATTTACACCCGAGAACATTCACAGAATTAATTGCCATTCAGTTAACAATTTGGCAATAATTTTGTGAATGTTCTGTGTTTAATTTGTTATCAAATTTCAGAAAGTAGTTAAACACCAACATATTTAATAACCTAAAATATATTGTGAATATATTTTCAAATCAACAATTTTTATTTCTGAAGTTCACAGAAGTTTAATATCTGTACAATAAAAGAGTTAAATATATTTACAAGGAATAGATGCATAAAACTCTCTGTACAATGTATTAGCTCAAATGTTATGAATTGAACTGAGTGGCAATATAGCCATTAGAATCGATCACATATTCAAATCCAGATGATAAATTTGGAGAATGAATGTTCACTTTAGCAGGAAATCGAGTACCACAAATGTCTACTTCAAACTCACTTTTTAGAATAAAATCATTGGTGATTACTTGAGGAACTCCATTTTCATCCAAATTTTGAATGAAACCTAAGCACACCTAATCAAAAAAAGTTATTGAAACAACTATTTAAGGCACAGAATCATCAAATAATATATTTAAAATATTTTAATAAAACCCATGTATATACATTTTCATTTCAAAATAATTAAGATTTAATATACAATTTTTTAAAATTGGTTTTAAAAACCCGTTAAAATATTCAGTTCATGAATATAGCGTAACTAATAAACTGCTGTCACATTTTAAGTAAATTTATAAGGAAAAATTTAAAAAATTGACTTAATTCAATATACATTATCAAATTTCAAACTTTAATAAAATTAAGAAATATATTAATTTTAGAAACTGTAAGGTTTTCAAACTTCATTTGTTTACAATTAAATCATTTAGCACAAGGCTTTTGAATTTTAATTAACTCTATATTTAATAGTTACACATTTTGTTTTCTAAACATTTCCAGTTTCATAATATAAAATAAATAAATATGGAATTTTTTTCGAAAATGGTATTAGCCCCGAAATAGTTTCTGTCAAAACATAAAGAAGAATTTTACTTCCAGCTTTAACTGACACTATTGTACATACTGTTCTTAAAATAATAAGTTGAAAAACTACAAAATTATCATAAACACAATAATGTTAGAACTGATATCCATTTTAAATTGATTTACAGAGCAAACTTAACAAAATATATTTATTAATAATTTTTAAAAAATTCTAGTTTTTTCAAATTAATTACAAAAAATATATATTAAATATTTATATACTAATTTGATATAATATATAAGTATTTAGCAAAATTAAGTTATACATATATATTATTAAGTTGTAATAATTTAAATCGAAGTTATTATTGAAAATATAAACTTCATAAAAGTCAATCCCTTGAGATAAAATGTATAAGCACCTGTTTATTGAGAGTAAATCCATAGCCAGCAGTAGTCGTAAGACCAGCGCATTTTCCATTGACATAGATTGGTTCAGAGCCCCACGGCCAAATATCTACTTCTTTATCATGATCCTCAAGAACAAGTTGAATATAACGCCTTTTGATGCCTTCTTTTTTCTGTTTCAATAAAGCATCTTTTCCCATAAAATCTCCTTTCTATGGAAATATATCATCGCAAAATAAGTTTTTCAAAAAAAAAATAATAATAATAATAATAATAATAAATAAATAAAAATAAAAAAATAAAAAAAAAACTGAAATTTGTAAAGACAATAAAATATTATAAAAGAAAAAAATAAATTGGTAAAAAAAAAGTATCATCATTACCAAAGCATTTATGAAAAAATAAATATACACATATGCAGATAACTCTTATAGACTAACATAAGAAAATAAAAAATATTTCAGTTAATGAATATTTAAGGTGGTTAAATGAAATAGAACATAAATAGTACCATCAATCAAACCCATTTAACTCATCAACGAAATGAAATCAAGTATCGTAAATGGAACAAATCTTTATATTAGTAGCTATAATTTGTGGCATTTTTATAAAAAAATTTAGTTATTATTTTATTCATTTTAAAAAAGATTTCTTTATAAAAAAAACAGGTTTTGAGGACTTATGAAAAAAATTGAAGTATAAAAAACGAAATAAAAAATACAATATTATTATTAAGAATGATAACTAGATAGAGTATTGCATAAAATTGCCAAAAATGCTTTTTAATAACATATTGTTAATGAATAGTGCAACTATTATTTACTAAGTCATTATATTTTTGAAGAAAAACAATTACAAAACTCACACATACTTCAAATTTATTTATCATATGATCATGTAGTTTTTAAATAAAGCATAAAAAATCCAAATTAGTAATATACAATTAGTATTACAAAAATAAAAATTTCAAAAGCCACAAAATACATAAAAAAATACTTTTACAACTTATAAAAATTGTGCGTTTATAAAATTATAAACTAAAAAATAAAAAACTACACATTAATATTAATTCAAAGAACAGCAGTTGCTAAAGATCTAATTCTCTGGTAATGGAATGTTTGGAGTAATTAGCAATATAAAGAGTTTGCAACTTTTAAAATTTTTGTCCATTTCAATACTAAAGATTAATATTTTAAAGACACACTTGTTTTTAGTGAGTGAAAGTTTAATTCTAGAAAACCATGTTTGTCTTGTACCAAACATTAAACTAAAAGTAGTAGAAGCTAAATAATTCACAATTACATCAATTCATAATAATGAACCCTCAGTCTTACGAATTATATTACAGACGAGTTTTCATCATATATATAACACTAAACTAAATTAAAATAGTTATATAAGTGATTTTGTTAAATACACTTAATTAATCGCGATTTTTATGAGTACTGTTTAATTTTTACCTTTACATTAAGTTCAATTGCTTGTCTAAAACCTCATGTGAATAAATTCTCAAGAACTTTTCTACACTTGAACAATTTTACATACCTTGCTTAAAATAAAACACACTCAATACAAAATATTAATAGAAGACTAGCAACAATGGTGAAAATCACAGATATGTTAAAATTTGATATAATTTCTACTACTGGTTAAATAAAATGTTTCGATATAAATTATCTTTGAATTTAATTCCTTGCCACTCATCTGCAGACTGATTCTTCATTATGTAAATTATTGCAATTATTAAAATATTAAATTCTATATTTAGGTTTGAACTAAAACCAATATCCAATTTGTAACTAAAACCAGCATCATTATTTTACTCTCAATTATTAATTGCCGAGCTGGCAGCCGAATGGTTAGCGCTCTTGCCTTCGGTTCAACAGTTCGTGGGTTCGAATCCCACCTTGGGCATGGATGTTTGTAGTGGTTCGGAATCCACTTTAAACCGTAGGTCCCGGTCTAATTAGCCCTCGCGTGCAAAAAATGACCGTTGAGCGACAAACAAACTAAACCAAACCCAATTATTAATTCTCTATCATAGTACATTATCAGAAACTATTAACAGAATTTTAGAAACTATATACAATCTCTTAATATAAAACTTCACTGAGTTGAATGAATTTCATTAGTAATGTATTTTCAATTTTATATTATATTAGTTTCTCCTCATAATCATGACAAATAAATTTTATCAAAAGTTTTAATGCCATAAAAGTTTAAAAAAATTACAAGTAATCAAATTTAGCAGTTTTATCATTTTACATTTCTCAAGAAAATGAAAGCAGTAGTAAATTATACACAAAACCAGAAATGCAAATAAAAGATAATTTAGAAAAGAAAAACAACTGGATTTACTATTTTCTTGGGGGAAAAAAACGATAATTTTTCTGCAATCATTTAAGATATGTAACAAGATTTTTATAAAAAAATATATATATAAATGAAAAGAATAAAAGTAAGTAAAATAATTTTGCTGACTTTGGTTTTTTATTCTTTACTTTTCATTTTTTTTATATCAATTGATATTCATAACACAAATATTATTTGTTGTTAATTGTGGAGGAAAGACCTGATCATTTTAATATTAACAAAGACTTCCTGAGAGCATTCCTTATAAATTTATGTTACCTCAAAATTCACACGATATACTCTTCCACATTCAAATGGCGTTGTCGTGGTATCCAGATCTTGGCCCCAGAAAGCAAAGAACTTTTCAATTCGCAAAGTTCTGGAAGCATAGTAACCAACATGTTGAATACCATATTTTTGGCCTTTTTCCATCAACTCATCATAAATATGAAGTGCATACTGAAAATATATACAATTTTAACATTTCCAACATTATTTAATTCCATAAAATAAAATTTAATGTATATATACAATTATTTCAGTACACTTTAGCTTTAAAATTATATTTCATAATGATGAAATTATGTGTTAATGAATCTTAATATATTTATTAGATAATTTTTCATATTCTAAACTCTAGCATTTGATTTAAGGAATTTTGATAACATAATCATGAAACTCTTTTGAATAATTTAAATCAGAAAATATGCTAACAGTGTCAGGAAACAATTACTAATGAAATTTTGAATTCCCTTAGCAAGGAATTCTGTTGAGCTATTAGCTTAAAGATAGTCAACATCTTTACACCGCCATTTTACTTCAACATCCTCATTAGAAACAAAATTATTTCTTACATCTCCACAGAACTGCAATAAGTTACATCAATAACACAGCTGTATAAATTACTATATTGCATAATATAGTTCCATAATACACTATTAGTATTTGTCATTTTAGAGTGTATAACAGTTCAGTCATCAGTAATTCCTCATTAAAAAATTAATGAGATACTTTGGGTAGTAAAAAATTCGTCAATATTTTTGAAATCATAATTTTTTTTCTTTAGATGAAACAGTTATTTTTCTGAATTTACAAGGCTTGATTTCAAGTAAAATGTTTGCGAAATTGCGCTAAATTCGATCACTTCCAATATTTCTAGTAATTTGTCTTACAGACATTTAAAGATTTTTACAATTCTTTTTTATTATTAATTTTTTAAAGTCATTTAAAATTCGTTTTTTCCTCTTTAAGGTAATAACTAAATTAGTCGCCATAGAAAACAAGTTTTTGAGAACGTAAAATAGCTATAGACTTTTGGAACACAAAGTAATCAAGTTAATTTAAAATGACATTTTCCTTGGGTCCAAAATATCATATCAAAATCAGGCACATAAAACATTGAAATATTCATATCAAAACATCTATTAACAAAAGAGAAAGTTTACAAAAAATTGATAGACAAAAATGTTTAATTTTGATATTGAACTTAAGAATAATTGGGAATCTAGATTAATTTTGTCAGTGTAGAATTTAATTTATAAACAACCTTAAAAAAATATAAATTTTACAGCATTTATACATTTTATAGTATTAATTATGTTAAGTAACATCATTTGATTTTTCAATTTCAAAATTTAATGAAAATTTTTAGCCAACAGTTCTATTAAAATAAATATCTGCCTGATATATTTTTTTAAATTTCTCTGTGCAGAAAAATTCATATTTAATTCTCACAAGAGCACTGCAAATACAAATAATTTTTATGTAGAAATATATTTGTTCTTACTTCATTTGGTATGTAAAGAACATATCCCAATTCACCAGTATGCGTCTGGTGAAATACTTTGATATTATTTGCTAATCCAATATTCATTTCCTACAAAAACAGAAAAATATAAGAATTTACTTTCATAGTCTGAGGAATTATTTCTTTTGAGAAGACAAGCATATAATAGCTAGTAAAACACATACATGAGCACACACACATATTACATTTTTTAAAATCAGATATTGTGGTCACATTTGCAATATCACAATTTATATACTTTAAATGAAGCATCATGTTAAAAAGTAGCAAAAAATCAATGAATGAAATTTTATTAATTTACTTTAAAAGTTCATATTAATGCACTATATATATATATCTATAAACAATTAATGATATATAGTTGAGAAACTGAAGTAAATGATTGAATTACATTATGCAGAATGAAATGTATGCATTATGCAAAATGAAAACTTCTAAATTTCCAATTTTCACATTTTATATATATATATATATATATATATATATATATATATATATATATATATATATATATATATATATATATATATATATATATATATATATATATATAAAAATAAAAAAATTATGATCAATTATAATTAAATTAAAATAATTTTAAATTTCATAAAGAATTACTTTTCAAATTCTACAAATTTTATGCAAACTGCTCTTTTTTAATATAATTTTAAAATTCACTCCAAAACAAAATTTTTATGTTTAGAGATAAACTATGCTGCCTAATTACAACAAAATTCATGTGTTTTGCACTTTCAAAAGTGCTTATTTCACTCAGCTTTAAATTTAATGTTTATACTATCAAAAGTAAGTCTACATTAAATCAAAGAATCTTCTAAGAACTTATAAGGAAAATCAGAGAATAATTAATTTCAATGAATAATATTAATAAATTATTCATTGAGTGGAACATAACAGTTGTAAAATCTAAATTTTATCAAAGTAAATTAATAAATTAGATTTAAGTTATGATCTTTCCTCTGAATATATATTTTCTCTAACATCATTAAAAACTTAAATAGTTTATTTTTAAAACTATTGAAGAGGTAAAAAAGCTTTTTCATATTTTATATAAAAGAATTCTGACCATTTCAGTTATCATATTCATTTAAAATTTAGAATTAATAAGTTTTCAGTAAATACCTAAAATTATGCTGTATACATAAAAATGATAGTTAAGCTATCTATTATTTATGTGCAATGCAATATATTATTTATGTGCCATTCAATTATTACTTTTATAAAATATAACATTTGACCAGAATATATATCTGATTTAAAATATTGATTAAATTCCTTGTGAATTATAAGAATTGCTTGTAATCAGAAAATTTGACAACAAACTGATTCAGCTAAAACAAAAACTATTCAAAATATTTATAAAATAATAAACAAAAATAATTTCTATCGGAAATCATAATTTTGAATCAAATATTTGAATTTAAATATAAACAAATAAAATAACTCAGCTTGATTTTACTTTCCCGCTACAAAACAGATAATTTGTGTACCTTCATATAATTCATTAAAAATCTCTGCATGATTGATTCTACAAGATATCCAATAATAAAAGCTTTCAAAAGATTTTTTTCAAATTGTTCTCACAGAAGTATTCTTGTAAATAAAATATGTTTAACATGAATATGTAATCCCAATAATCCTCAAAGCAAATCAATGCCTTTTTATAAATGTTACAAATTATCATCTATAAAAATGCACTAATTTGCTTTGGATTATTTATCAATAAAATTTAAAAGAATTTTGATGAAAATTTCACAAAGCATATTTCATTAAAATATAAGAAAACAAATAGTTACGTTTCTGATATTTAACATAAACGAAGTTATTGATTTCCATTATTTTAAGCAAATAGATAATTTCACTTTATATGGAAATATATATCTATAATCAGAGATTCAAAAAATAACTATTAGGTAAAATTAGCACAGAACAACTTAAAATAATCATTAGTATTATATCAGAGCTATTAAGATTTCTGAATTATTTATCAGTGTCACTAGCATAAGAATTTTTATCATAAGAACAAGGTCTAGAAAAAACTTTAGTTTTATATTAACTTCTTTAAATGTAGCATTTGATTATTGATTTCAACACCCAAATATGAGAAAAAATATAAAATGTGTGTGATAGTGTGCGACTTTAGTTTCGTATAAGCAAATACCAAGAAAGTCAAATTCAGAATAAGTTTAAAAACGTAAAGATTTACATAAAAAATGTAAAATTTTTTAGTAATATAAATTTATCAAAAATATAAAATTGGAAAATTACTTTCATAACTATTTGAGCTTAATTCCTAAATATGAAAAATTTATTAATAATAAAGTTTCTTCTAGAAAATGAATTGAACATAAACTTAAAGGCATGTTTCATCATTTTCGATACTGCAATCTACAATGATTGATTTTATAATTCTACTAACTTTTATTGTATTTTTCTTTAGGATTAATTCACATTTATTATATAGCTATAAAATATTTCATAAATATCAAAGAATGCTAAATGATTTTATCAATTTCACAAATTTTATTATTAAATTAAACTTTAAAATATTTCAAAGACAAACACTAATTCTTAACTATGAATATGACAAAACTTCCTGAATAAAGATAAAGACCTGATCCAAACTTCATAAAATGTCCAAGCCAAAGTTGGGGAAGGAAATCCCAAACTGTTAAGTTGAAGCCCATGAAGCTAATTATTCAGTAGTCAGATCGGCATTTTATGTCTGGATTAATCATATGAAATCAATTTCATAATTAATACAGATCACTATCCAGAGAAGCATTAACGATAATATTAATTCGTTTGTTACACAGCAACTATTTAACTAATGCAAGTTCTCAAGAGATAAGGTAATCATTACTCAATTTATATAAAAATAGAAATATGATTAGCATTTCAAAATATTTTTCAAAATTAAGATAGTATTTCCACTAGAAGTTCTTGAGATACATGTTTAAGATGAAAAATACCCCAAATTGGAAAAGTTGCTGTAACTGTTTAAAAGGATATGTTTTATATAGAAATAATACATTCGTGTGCATTTGTCTATACATTATATATATGTATGCATTTAACTATCTAATTAACATCAGAAAGATAAAATAATAATCTCATTAAATAAAACTAGAATTCAAAACAGTTAAAAATTTTACCTTGCATGTAAAGAAAGGGAAATCTTTATAGGAAACAGAGCTATCAGTTACATCTGACATAACACTCTGTGCTAAAGGTCCCATGATACAGATTGCTGTATACAAGGATGTGATGTCAGTAATCAAAACAGGGCTATCAGGCGGTAAATTTCTTTTGAGCCAAGCTTGGCACCGAGCTTGTTGAATAGTTGGAGATATAATCATGAACCTTTAAAAAAGAGTAAAGGTCATGAGTAATATACTCACATTATAAAAAATTTGAAAAATGATTTTATTAAAGAATCAAGGATAGATTTAATGAAATACATTCGCCCAATATAATAACTTTATAATGAATAAGAGACTATTTTAATGTTTGTTAGAGTAATAAATGCAATGTTTAATGATTCTTTAAATTTAAAATTGACTTCTGTAAATCTGTAATTATAAGTAATATTTGTATTAAATAATTTATATGATACATTAAAAGAAGTTATATATGAAAATAATTTATATGACTGCATTAGTACAGGTACTATTACGGATGATTTCACAATTTTTTATCACGTGGACTGTTTCTCAACCATAAAAAAGTTGTTAATCTTAATATATTTAAATATTATGAAAATAAGTCAAATCGATTTATTCATCTACAAAACTCCCGACATTAGAAATCTCAGGATAGAAAACAATATATTACAAAAAATAAATAAATAAATAACATTTGAATTTTTATTACATATATATAAAAGGCTTTTGTGATAATATTGATTACAAGATTAAAATTTATAATTGGATGCTAAATATGCATTAAAACAAATTATGCAAAGTCAAATTCAAACATATCTAATAAAAATTTATTCATTTATCAAAATTTCAAATACATCTAATAAAAAAGTAAAAATATTTTATCTTACACTTTCTATTTTATGTTTCTATTAACTTGTGCTCCTTTCTTTCTTTAAAGTATTTTCAAATCCAGATAAATTTCTTTAAAAAATTTTATATATTATATTAAGGAACCCGAATTCTATATTAATAAAAAGTTACCCAGCAATAAACTCACAATAAAGTTTCATAATATTAAAATAAAAATAATTAAATCAATAATAGTGTAATTAGTTTAAAAAAAGTATCCATAATTTAAAAGATCAGTTTGACCGACTACTACACGATTATTACTTCAACATTCTTTTTTAATTTGTAAATGTTTATCCATAATTGCAACCACTGAATTGTTGTCTTTAGTACCTTCTTTGAGTAATTATTTAAACATATGAAAAACAATTGCAATCTGTTAATTTAGTGATTACTGTAAGTGATTAGTAGACTAACAAAATTTCTTTCTTATAACCATTTATGTTCACTTCCTTTATTTCAATGCCAAATAGAGTAGGAAAAATATATACTATGCCATTAGAAAAACATTATAAGGAAAAGCACCTTTTTATTGACATAAATGAAATATTTTGCATGAATAATATAGTAAAATTTTATTGAATTATTAATTTTATTGTATATTTTGTTCAATAATATGAGTTCTTTTAAATGAAGATCATTAACCCTTCTGGATTAAATTTAAGAACTTTCAAAAATTCAAAATTAAAAAGTATTTCAACAAGAACTAAACATTTTTATTTCAATCAAAACAAATTCCAATTCTAGTGTGACATATAAGATAAAAACTAATAAATAAAAAAACTAATAGAAAACTAGAGAAAATATATTTATTATATTCTAGAATATATTTAAAAATTAAAAAATGAAATGAAAATATATAATAATATTTTTGAAATAAAAATTAAAATAAAATATCCTTAATAGCAGAGATTCAATGGTATTACAGTGGCCATTCACCAGTTTCATTGGTAACTCACTTCACACCGAATTTTTTCAGTGGTCCACATACCCAATATAACTTATACATGAAACAGTCACTGTATTTTCTACCACATATTGTGAATGACGCTGTCATCGGATACTGATGGAATGGTGGCTGGACAGCGGCTGTAGCATTACCATTGAGATTCAAGGATAGTAAAATCATGCGCAGACTTATTAACAAGTCTATGCATGTGTGGTGGCCATATTTGAAAACAATGTGTAATTTACCTTTTCTGTATGTTTATTCAAGAATCTGAATTAGCTATTATTTGTTATAAATTATATCATTTTTAACAGATATATTTTATTGAGTATTACTAATTCTTGTAAATAAATAAATGCAAATCTTTAAAGTGTCTATTTATTTAATTCTCTCACATTGTTTGTTATGAAGCTAATTTTTATTTTGTGTCAGTAAAACTAATTCAAGATAAGTATTGCAAAGACTAATCTATTTTTATATAATAGGAATTAATTTTAGGGAGAAATTTTACTTTAGTTTGTTCACTGTTTTTGGTGTTGAATAAATAACATTAATAATGTATGATTATTATGATAATTAAAAAATTGTAAGCACTTTAAAGTGCAATGTTGATAATTTCATTTGTATATTTTTGATGTGTGTTATTTTTTAATTTGATTTCTTTTTTGTAACTAGCATTATTATGTGAAGTTTGGCCATGAATAGCTTTGTTACGTTTCGTTTTTATTTGAATAATTCCGAATTCGATTTCTCGATCATGTATAAAAATGGAATTCTTTTCAACGTAACATAATAAAATTATGGGCCGAAATATCTACGCGATATTTAAATTGAAGACAGAAATTATCAATAATGAATTTGAAAAACAGAAGTTCAAATATATTTATTTCTTCACTAAATCAAAACATTGCTCGGCGAGTGCCGGATGTATACTCAAAAAAAGAAGTTTTAAGTTACACAATAACTCAAGCAGTCACATGGGTGACGTCACTCGCTTCTCTGGCGATTGGTTGTTACATATCCTCCCACCTTTTGTTTCGGGAGAAAGCAAAACCTAAATGGAAAAGAAAAAAGTTAGTTACAATTTTAAGATTACAGATTTAGTTTTTTAGGAATTTTCACTAATCATCCAGTTCTGGTTGTTTTGGGTAAGTCCTTATCATCACTGAGCAAAATTGTTCTTAGAGAATCACTGGAAATGTCATTTTCTGATACCGGTGACAAATCATTTCCTTCAGCATCTGAAAAGGAATCTCTTCTCACATTTGATGTAATTGGGACATCTTTATCAGTAGTTGCTGAAATCTCTAGGGGAAAAATCCTCTGTATAGGTCGCACTAAAACACCGGATTGTGTTTTCAATTTCACAGTTCTGGCGATATCATCTTTGCCAGGAATCAACTGCATGACTTTAGCAAGAGGCCAGTTCAAATGTTTTTTATTGTCGTCTCCGATTAACACGATTTCTCCAACTTGTATTTTTGGAGTTGAACACCTTCTGTTTAGACGCTGTATAAGTTGACCAAGGTATTCCTTTCGAAAACGCAGCTTTAACTGCTCAGTTACTTTGGCCCGATGTTTAATTCTGATTCGAAAATGCTTGGCTTCAACTTCATCAATATCTGTGGTTACACTCCTTATCTTGGGATTGTTTAACATGATCATGGCTGGTGTTATAGGCTTTAGATCTTCAACGTCCTCTGAAAGATATGTGAGTGGACGTGCATTTATAACAGATTCACAATCTGAGAGTACTGTAAGTAATTCTTCATATGTAAAAACAGTCTTTTCGAGGGTACTTTTAAGAAGATCTTTAACCACTCTAATCAGTTTTTCCCAAAACCACCCCACCAACTCGCGGTTGGAGGGTTGAATTTCCAAGAAATACGTTGGAGGGCTGTTTTGATCGAATGAGCTAATCTTACTCCAATAGCGCAGGATAATAACTCCAATCTTGGGATGGTGATGGGTTTTAAAGAAGCTACTCGTGGTTTAGCTCTTAAAAGACAAATTTTTACTTCATTGGAAGTGATAGCTCTAAGGAAAACACAAGCGGCATAAGCTACTTTGCTAGCATCCATGAATACATGCATTTGTGTCGAATCATTAATTTCTGTATAGCGGGCTATTTCAACATTATTTAGTAAATGTAGATCAATCCATCTTTTAAAGCTATTCTGATCTTCAGTGGGTAAAGGAGAGTCCCAGGATAGTTTTAATTTCCACATGTCTTGCAATTTAATTTTTATGGGTAAAATTGCCGCTGACAATAAACCAATGGGATCAAAAATCTTCTGAATCGTAGCCAAAATTACTCTCTTAGTTATTTTCCCACCTACTTCTAAAACAAAAGGATCAACCTTAATATCACAGTTACGGTCCAAATCACGGTCCAAATTCCATAAAATTCCCAAAACATTGGTAGTGCCAGAACTTTTCGTAATGTATTTACACTTGACATTGCTCTCCCACCCTCGCAAGTTGAAACATCCACGTGAAAGTACTTTTATAGCTGTTAAAATAAAATGCTCTTGTTCTTTGATATTGAAAACACCAGAAAGGCAATTGTCTACGTAAAATGATTTTCTTAATTTTTCAATTATTTCGTTGTTTTCTACAAAGGTGTTGTTAAGCAAATGGGAGATGGATGCTGCTAAGAGAAAAGGGCTGGAAGTAACCCCAAAAACTACTCTACAGTGGCTATAAATGACCATTTCATCTTCGCACGGATAAAAAAAGCGTAAAAAGTCTCTATACCTTGGAGCAATAGACAATTGCAAAAAGCCTTTTCGATATCTGCAGACAGGCCAATAGGATATGAACGAAATCGGTCAATCAGGTCTGGGATTAATTCAATGAGATTTGGCCCTTTATATAAAAGTTCATTCAAGGACGGCTTGCCACTAGAGGCATCAAAGACTGGTCTTAATTTTGTAGTAGTGCTTTCGTTTTTGACTATAGGCCTATGTGGTAAATAGTGACACTGCCTGTCGCTTATAATTTCATTTTGGGGTACCCTTTCAATTATATCAAGACACTCCCATTCCTTAAACACCATTTCGTAATCCTTAATTAATTTTTTATCTTTAGATCGTTTACACATTTTTTGGTGTCTATTCCAAGTTAGTTCCTTGTTATCGGGCAAACTTGAAGTATCTGTTTTAAAAGGCAAACCTAACTGGTATCTACCAGAAGGGAGTATTTCCAAACCCTCTTGAAAATCTTTTAATAACTCAGAGTGTACAATATTTATGTTTCTGTTTTCAGAAGGATCTAATATACCAAGATTTTCTAGATTCCAAAATTCACTAACAGATAAATTATTAGCATGCAAAGATAAAGCACATAAAACAGAGTCATTATTTACATCATAATTATCATTTAATTTCTGCTTTCCAATAACAGTATACCCCAGCCGGGTTTCAATAGCAACTAGACTTGATTCTAACTTCACAGAATGGCCAGTTAACAACATTCCTGCCACATCGGATCCAATCAAAAGATTTATATCATAATTAGGGATTTCGAAATCACTCAATATAATCCCTTTTTCTTTCAGTTCATGAATAGTCATCATATCAGTCAGTTTAGGAACAAAACCACAAATTTTGTTTTCAGATAAAACCTCAATTTTACAAGAAAAATCATTTTTCAAACTAGCAATTTTCACATCGTATACTTCATGAGAACAGGGTTTCGTTTCTTGACCACCAAAAAGTCCATGTATTAAAGATAATGACCTTTTGGGTTTTAACTTTAATTGTTTAACTATTCCTGAACTGAGGTAAGAACGTTGGGATCCTGTGTCCAAGACTGCTCTTACTAAACACTGTTTCTTTTGATTCATAACTTTAACAACAAGAGTCATTAAATAAACATTTTCTACTCTAGAATTATTTGACAATACAGTTGTAGATACAGTTTCGTTTTTACTGGCAGGACTGTTCTCCTTATCTGAATAACACATAAGAGTACAGTGATTTTTATTACAATGAAAACACTTCACCTTAGCCCTGCAATTTTTAGAGGTATGTCCTGTTCTCAAACAGGAGTAACAGGCGCCTTTCTGACAAAGAATTTTAATCTTTTGGTCTAAATGCATTTTTCTAGCAGCAAAACAATCTTGGCTGGGGTGTTTCTTATTGCAAAAAAGACAATCAAAATTCCTCTTACCTTGATTTTCTGCTTCTGATGTACTTACAAGGGCGGCAGCTGTAGTAATATTCCCTTCACGGGATTCCTTGTGTTTGTCGATTCGGGGAGCTCCAAACCCGGTACGGGCGAGCACAACCATTTCTTGTCCTTGAACTTCTTGTCTCAGAAAAGACATCAAATTTTCTAACGAACGTACTCCTCCGTCAAGTGTACTTCTATTTCTTTCCCAAGCTATTAGGACACTCTCAGGCAAGCACGATTCCACAAGGGGAGTCAAAAAGTCCCCGTACTTTTCTTGGGTTCTTCCTAAGCTGTCCAGCGCGCGCAGTTTTGATTCCAGTTCATCGTAAAGAACAGCTAAATCAGTTTTAGTTCGGTTTGAGGAGGCATTTCTCATTACCATAGTTAACAAGTCCCTGACGTAAACTTGGACAAGTAGATCACTCCGCCCGAAGCGATCCTGTAACTGTTCTATGACTTTGGGATAGTTATCCGCTGTTGGCGGGAAGCTTTCTACTAATCTTGCTGCTTTCGATTCTGGCACTATTGCCTGTAGCAAATACTGGAACTTGTCTTCTGGTGGAATTCTCTCATCATAATCAATTTTGGAGAACTGACTCCAAAAACCAAGCCATTCTCGAGTCTCACCGGAAAATCGCTTTAGTTCTAACTTCGGGAGCTTGAATTGTTTCTTATTTGAGGTATCTTGAGAGACTTCCGTTTTCATAGTTACTTTACGGCATTTTTCAAAAAGTTCAATATATCTATCACGATATTCTTCTGCTATAATGAAATCTTCTTCATATAACCGTTCCGCATCTTTTGAAGTTAAAATTTCGTTTTCTACTTCTTGTTGAGAAACTTCTAATCTTTGAAATTTGTCTTCTAACTGCGCGGATAAAACCGAAATAACATTCTTATCTACTTCTGGTTTCAGGAATTCTTCTTGAATTTTATTCCCGCAGACTGTAAAGGATGCTCGAAGCCCTTTTCGTTTCTGTTTCAACAAATCCATTCTTCAATAAAACTTTAATTTCAATCTTCAGGCCCCACGTTGGGCGCCACTTATGTTACGTTTCGTTTTTATTTGAATAATTCCGAATTCGATTTCTCGATCATGTATAAAAATGGAATTCTTTTCAACGTAACATAATAAAATTATGGGCCGAAATATCTACGCGATATTTAAATTGAAGACAGAAATTATCAATAATGAATTTGAAAAACAGAAGTTCAAATATATTTATTTCTTCACTAAATGAAAACATTGCTCGGCGAGTGCCGGATGTATACTCAAAAAAGAAGTTTTAAGTTACACAATAACTCAAGCAGTCACATGGGTGACGTCACTCGCTTCTCTGGCGATTGGTTGTTACAAGCTTAGCATTTTTGAATAAATTTAGTGACCTAAAGTTTTATTGCAAAAGGAATAAATTTCCTAAAATCTAATCTAATGTAAAAATACATCTTAGTGATAAGCACATCAGGATACATTATATATTATTTTATTGTAAGAATTTTCTATAAAAAAATAAATAACAAATATCTATAAGTAATTTCTACATTTTAATATAACTTAAATTTTAATTATTCTTTTATATTTGAAATTTAATCATATTCATGTAATAATTAATTTCAATACAATAATTTCCATGATTTATTACAGAATAAAATTAATTTTATGTTTGGTCTATTTGCAGTGGACTGCTGAAATCAATTCATGTTGTTGCAGGCAATTTCTATTATAGGACAATATACAGTTTGTGTATTAATATTAGTTTTTATATTTAAATAAATGTAGAGATATGAATTTTATGTTTATATTCAAGAGAAAATAGACAAATAAATTTTTCTATAGAAAGAAAAAAAAGTACTTTTCCATTATACTTCTACATTAACCTGAAGAAATAGCTTCAGTTAAACTGTTCATGGAATTTGAATCCCACTTTAGGCTAAGAGTGATTTGGAACCCATTTAAACCACAGGTTCTAGTCTAATTAGCTCTTGTGTGCAAAAAATGTAAAGAAAATTGTATTATTTTTAGTATTTTCTAAAGAAGTAAGCCTTTTTAAGTATTACATGATGGAATATTTAGGACAGTAATTTACGTTTTCTTCTTTTCTATTATTGGAATTATTGACTGGAGTATAAAGGGAAAGTACCAAAAAAATATTGTTTTAAGTACTAATATTTTATAAAGTGGAAAACTTAATTGCTAATTGGGTTGTACTATAATTAATTCTTAGCAAAATTTGTAACAGGTAAAAATGTCTTAAAATCTTAAAAATGATCAAATCCTTACTGTGATAAGAAAACATTAACTTATGTTTAAAGAATAATTATATTTAACATTGTACACATTATAAAAATAGATATGAGCTGAATAATCTTCCATAATTGGAATGAAAAGTTTACATTTTAATGACAAAATTCCCATCAGCAAATGAAAATAGCAGAACATAAAACTAGAAAAATAATTTGTATCAATAATTTCTTGGCTTACATCCAAAAGTATAAAATTAAATTTTTGAAAGCCGCTCTCCAAATTACCAATAGAAATTTTATATTTTTATTTCATAATCATTAGTCTCATGAAATAACACTTCTAACATTTAAAGCTTTAAAAATTTTAATTTTACAAATTTTAAATGGTTAGTTAATGAATAATATTATATTTGAAACAATCATTCTTTTCTTCATAAAAATGATCAAAATCTCCTTGAGCTAGACATCACAAAAATTTGCATGTTACATAACAAAAGGTGGATTTTTAATGATTTTATCAATAATATTTTAACAATTTTAAATTTGCATGACAATTAAGTTTAATGTTTAAAATTATTTTACCAGAATAATAAACAGAATTTATTCAGTGAAGCAATTTAATATTAATAATATATATTATAAAAATGCTTGAAATGTTAACCTTACTTTACTTCTGATTTTACTTTATTTTTATTTGTAACTTCTACTCAATGCCATAACAACCATATTACAGATATTGATATACAGCAATATGATAAAACATAGCTGATGTGTACTTTTGACCAAGATGGGGGACATTTAAAAAAGCCCAATCTAATATATTAAATATGTTATAAAAATAATAAACCTTTATTTATTTTGTGAAAATTTTATTTTTGTGATTAAGTTCATAAATATTGAAGTTGACAGTTTAAATATTAAAATAAAAAAATGCAATGAAATAGGAATACTTGTATCTGATAATATAATTGAATTTTTAATCATATTTTATAATAATAAATTTAATACTTATTATTATAAATTTGTAACTTGTTTCTTTTATCCCCCTTAGCTCTGCAAATATTGGTAATGAAAATTTTCAAGAATATTCATATTTAAGTAAATTTTTCTGCTATTAACATAAAATTGATAAAGAACAATGTCAAAAATGAATTAATCTAAGATCATAGAATCAAAGTAGTCTGTGTATATATTAAAATAGAATCACTGTTCTATTTTAAATCTATTAAAGTCTATAGTTTAGAATTGCTCTATGATAATGTTAATCTATTGTTACAAATAAATTACAAGAACTAAATAAATAATGTATGATTTTAATCTTAATTTTTAAATTTTGATTTCAGAATGAATTTATAAGTACCTGTTAAAATATATATCTTATAAAATCAATGATAAAATATTTTAGATTTTTACAATTAAATTTCCATTGGAAATTTGAAAAAGAAATTGGAAAATTATAATTAATAATTTGTTAATTTAAATTTTATTTTCCCTAAAATTGGAAATAGTTTTGAAAGGATCTTAAAGAATATTGTCTCAAAAAAAATTTATTTAAGTTTCACTATTATTAAAAAAATGAAAATAAATTTCTAAAACTAAAACTATTGAATGTTACGTTTTTGGCATTCAATAAAAACTGCTGAAAATACTAAATGTCCATGAATGATAAAAATATTAGATGATTGGTAAAATACGTTTCACATTAATTTCACTTTAGAAAACCATACCATTTTTATAATTACATTTTGAATTTATTTAAAAGTATTAAGAAAATACTTTTCCAACACAAGTATTTTTATGTATGAAAAAATGTATTTAAAATCAGTTTTCCTCAATATTGTCTGGCTTACATAACAAAAATACACTATCGTTAAATTATTTTGAAATGATAGTGGATTTTTGCTATATAACTCAATCAACAGCATTGCTATACGAGTAGAATACAAAGTTGTGTGGCATAATATCATTGCAGCATTCACTCCCTTTTCATCGAATAGAAAAAACTCATCAGGCCATATGTCTTAAGCTTATCCCACTGGGTGCTTCAACTCTATGGGCAGTGATATTACAGCTATCTGGCTGAGCTGACAAATACTGCACTCTTCCATGCACTATTGTCGTGCAGGGTCTGCTGAGTTTCCATTGTCCCAAGTCGTTAACTCAATCACCACCCCCACATTGAATTACTACTAGGGATGTGCATTGTTTAAAAAATTTTACTTAACATAAAATTTTCTCATGTGAATACCAACCTGTTATAATCCATTCTAGCCACACTGCAATCATTCTCGTAGCCCCCATATTTATTTTGCATTCCAGTATGCACCATAGCATTTTTAGGAATATCAATATTATTTGAGCACAAGTACTGGAGAAGATCGAGAGCCTCTCGCCCTGGAGACTGAAAAATTATATTTTCAGCAAAACATTATTACACTTATATGTTATTTAAATTAACTTTATTCATTAAATGATAAATAGTTTTATAAAGTATTTAATGATTAAACACTTTATATTAAAATAATTCCACATTTATAAAATGTAAAAACAAAAATATATTTCTATTAAAATAAAAATTTAAAAAAATTAAGGAAATTTTTGAAAAAAATAAAGAATTGAAATTTATTTTCTTTTATGTAAAAACCTTTAAAAAATACACCCTTTAATAAAATATAAATCATAATTAAACTTGCAAATCATCATAAATTTTATTATATAACCAGAAAAAAACAAGATAAATTACTCTGGATGTAACAAAGTTGACAATCCCAATTGATATTCTTATATATAAACAGAGAGTTACTATATACACATTAAAGTTACTTTTTATAATTTTAGGATTTGTGAATATTTTTTCTTTTAACAGGCAAACTTTTACAAAAATATTTTGTAAAGTTTCAGCTTTATATTGCAAAAATTTAATTAATTACTGAAAGCATTCATTTCATATAAAAATAGAGGCAGTAAGATTTTTAAAAGACATATCAGATTTAAAAAATATTCTAATAGGAATTCTTATATTTTTTATAGTATTAGAAATACAATTTTTTCCAAAAGTAGAGAAAATAA
This sequence comes from Latrodectus hesperus, assembly GCA_037975125.1. Classification (NCBI taxonomy): domain Eukaryota; kingdom Metazoa; phylum Arthropoda; class Arachnida; order Araneae; family Theridiidae; genus Latrodectus; species Latrodectus hesperus. The sequence goes on along the minus strand of CM075850.1, from coordinate 25,581,568 downwards.
GAGTTATAACTTGACATAGAAGTGTAATTTAATGTTCTATACGTTAAGTTTTAACATTTATGTTTTTTCATTGATAAAGTTGATGTATTTAATAGCCATCAAATGAATTACACATAAATCATTGAATCATAATTTCAAGAATTCAAATACATGTATTCAAAGCAGCAAAACCATTATATTTTATTTAAAAATAATGATAAACCTTGAAGTAGTGAAAATTCATTAAATCAATCTTCAAAAATCATAATCCATTAGTGTGAAATACAATGGGAAATAAATAAAAAATGTCCACATGTATACTAATACATGTGGACATTTATATAAAAACAAACTATAAATTTGTATAAACTGAGTTGTTAATGCATTAAAGGATAAATCATTCTATACTATTAATAAAATTTAGGACATAAGGAAAAAAAGATTGTAGTGAAAATATATTTCAAACAAAATTTTCAACACACAGTTATCAAATTAATAAACCACACACAATATATACTATTAACATTATTATTCTGTTAAATGATTCAATTTACAGTTTTAAAAAGTCAAACAGGTATAGGAGGAAAATTAACTTGTGTATGCTTACCCAGACTTCAAGCTTTGCAAAGGAAGAGTAATCTAATAGAGCTACTTTTCTTCTACAAGCCATATATTCTGACTCTAAATAATCATACCAAGGTGGTTTGAAAAATGTGGAAGGATTTATCTGAATTTCCTGTTCTGGAATCTCCTTTCCTGTCAAAAGTAAATAAGATACTTTGATTAAATTCTGAAGTAGAAACCATTACAAAGAAAAAAAAAGCTTTCACATAAAAAAATATTTACAAATTCAAATTTACTTCGATTTTCATATCAATAATTTCATATAAAAACACAGTTATATACATTCTACTTCGAACCACTTCAATATTCAACATAAAGAAAATGAGTGATATATGCTGGAATATTTTTGAATCCATTTCTTGAGATTTTCAAACTTTTCACTGAATTTACTATTTTATCAACTATCAATAATAATTTAAAGCAACTAACATATTACATTACAAGTTTATTAAAAAATTTTTAATGGTCTGTACAGTATTTATCAATTTGAAGTATATTTTAGAAAGTTACCAATATTCACAAATTAGAAATTACCAATGTAAATGAAAATAGCTTAAATTTTATGAAGATTAATGATGCAGTTTTATGAATAATATTTCAATACTTTTTATATTTTTCAATGTAATATATTAAATAAAGAGTTCTAAATAATAAAGCTCTTTATTAAATAAAATATAATATTTTATGCAATATACGAATTTGATAGAAACCACTAAAATTATTCATGAATTTGATAAGTAATTAAAAACATAAATTAACAAATGTGGATTGATTTCTAAAATATTAATAATTTTTACAAGAAGACATAAGAAGAAAGTGTACAATATTGATATCCAAATTAAATATAAATATGACTAATAAAAATTTTTTAAAACCTAATGTAAATCATAAAATAAAGGGAAAACACTAATATTAAAGACAATATTTGCACAAGAAAATAAATGAAAACCTATCAGAGCAACAGGAAAATCATACTTATCTTTAAAACGATAATATTTTTATATTTTAATTAACTGCCAATATATTAAATTACATAAGCAATAGCCACTTAGTTAAGACACTTTCATAGGAATATCTTTATAAAAGTGTATTCTAAAAGTATAATATACATAAATTATTATTAAATACCAACTAAATCAGGGCGAAAATAGCATGGTCTTTCATATCCCATTGATTGGCTAAATACAGCACCAGCGGCTTTAAGACGGGGATAAATTGGAGACATTCTGACATTTCTACCAGTAGTAAATTCTGTATGAGGATATTTAACTTTGTAATGCAATCCTAAAACATAAAATTATGCATATTTAAGAAAGTATGATATAAAAGTGAAGTATCTTAAGAAATTACAACAGATACTGCAATGCAATCCTAGAATGCCATAAGAATTTGATTTAAAATTATACAAATCAAAATGAATTACTCATGCATAAAACATTAAGAATAAAAAATGTTTAATAAATAAATTTAAGAAATAAGCAAGCTTTTAATCCCAACAATATTAATTATTAATTTATTTCAAATATTATATAATTATTGGTTTAATAAAATTAATTATTAATTTAGTATATAATTTATAAACTATAGAAAATTTGCCATAAAACATTAAACAAGAAGTATGAAAACAACATAAACAATATGAAACTTAACAAAATGTTAAATAAAAAAAATGAGTACTTCTAAGTGAAATTATTATAAGCTTTTGACAGAGAAATATTAAAAAATTATTTATGACATATATTTATGCAAAGTATTATTTTAGAATTAATTGTTCTATGAATTTGTGATGTTGTATACATATTTTAAAATAGATTACATATACAAAATTATTCCTTTTGATTTATGTATGGGGCTTATGCATCATATTTGTAATAAAAAATTGCTAAGTTTAGTCAATATCAAATTTAAAATAGCAGTTACTTCCTATAGTTTTCTACAGTATGAAATTTTAAAATCTTTAAATACAATCAAATTTGAAAGAAAACCACACTTTTTTTTTATCTTTTATGGGTTTTCGAATTTAAAACATTAATTTCTATCTCTTATAAATTTAAGTACTAATTCCTGAATTTTTTTTTCCTGTTTCTTAAACCTATTAGGCAGTTAATTTTGTAAATATTTCAGCATGCACCAGCCTGACCAAGAATTTACTTGCACTATTTTTCTATCAGGCAGAAACAAAATCAGTGTAAGTAACAAATAGTTATATTAAATTTTTGAATGTTTTTTTAAAATAAATATAAATATATAAAAGCAAAATAATATTTCATTAATACTTATATTATTAATATTACTTATTTCATTAATATTTTACAAAAAATTTGATTAACCAACTTTTCTAAGTCCTCTTTAAGTATAAAATCATTTAATTTTTGAGTTAACTATACCTATGTATGCCAGAAAAATGTAACTCTGTAAATAGGAGGAACATTGCAATCACAAACCCAAATTTAATTGGTGATTTTATAGTTTGATTATTTAGACAAAAAACATAGTTTTGACTAAAAAACACAAAATTTAAAATAAATATATTCTTTTACAATGATTAATATTCTTAACATGAAATCAGTGTTCTTGTTTAGAAAGTTGCATTCAAATTGTCCAACATTTTACTTAATTGGGGGTTTTAATACTTAACAAATGACACCAATCAACCAAATTATAAGCATTTATCTATAACCATTGTTACTACATTTTATTCTATCTTATTTCATCCTGAATATTTAAGCTATAAATGGTACAGGAATGTTATTACTCATGTTTTAGATCCCAAAATTATGATTCATTTTTTTTACATCACACTCTCATTATTCCTTACATATAAATAAGAACTAATAACCATTTCTAATTTCCTCTAATTACCATTATATCTAATTATAAATTATCCTAATTACTGTATTATTTTCTTTCATAATCATCTATCATGGTTAATAGAAAACTACCCAACAATATTTCTGAAATTATACTTGGACTTAATAACATAGGAACTGTCATCAATCAAAAAAGCAATCCCAAAACTAAAAATTTTACATCCTCAATCTGGAGTTTTTCCCCCACTAAAATTAAACTCATAGCAATATCTACTCATTACATTCTCTTGGGAATTGAAACATCATAAAGCCAATGAACATAATTGATGCATATTCATGCTATATTTGAAAGATTTTGGAATTTAAAAATTTTTTTCATCTTCAAAATTTAGAAATTGTTAGATGCTGAAAACAATTATTTTTCTCAAATGTATGAAATTCACTTGAAATGGTCAAGAAACTAAGGATTATGATTTAAATAATTAGAGATAATAAAATTTATATATACATATATTAATAAAAAAATATGTTTTCAGATTTATAATTTCTTCATATTTTTCAATTTAATAAATGCAAAAAATGTTACTCATTTTTAATTATATTTGCTTTGAATTATTTCATTTTGCAGAACATTTAATAAAATTTAATATATTAATATTATAAATATTATTTATCCTTTCATAAATACTGATATTGAAAAACAAAACAAAAAATGCTATAAAAAATCATAAGAAAAAGGAAAATAAATTATAAATGAAATTAAAAAATATCCAGTTTATAAAATAAATTAAAATTAATGAAAATAGTTTTAATAATTATTTAGAAATTAATTTTTTGACGTAAAATATTTCATATATTATAAGCAACAAATATCAAGCTGTTTAGTGCATACCTGCCAACTTTGGAGGGATAAAATATCGGTAGATTCGACTGATTTTGAGGGGGGAAAATCAGGAGACACTACTGTTGACATTTTTGCTTGAAACAGAATGTTTAATACAATAGTACTGCAAAATGACAATTTTACTCTTCAGATATGCATTCTTTTTTTTTATTCTACGTCAAGACAGCGGCCTTATCGGCCAGGAGTCCTCTGGCAGTCCAATAAAAATTAGCCTTATTGTGAAAGTTGTCGGGTAAACAATTCAAAGGAGAAAGAGCAGAACAGCTTGGGCTGCAGTGACGAAAGTGTGTCTCGTTCGGTTACCAAAAAGCGAGATTATGCATTCTGAGAATGATTTACCTTGAAACATATATTTTGTGTTAATCTTAATATTTTAATAAAATATTCATCAACCTCATAAAAGAACTATGAGAAAGAAAAGAAGATATTACAATTAAAAAATAAACATTAACGTTTATGTTGCAATATTTATTTCATAGGGCAACTTTTACTACACTAGTTTAATTTATAAATATTAAAATTACATAAAATACATTACTAAATAAATTTAATTCAATGACAAATACTTCTAAGAATATTTGTCTCTAAGATCTAAGAATCTAAGAATATAGAAATAATAGAATACTTTGTCCATAAAAATCAATACATTTCAAATTCGAATAACTCATGGCAGTTTACTTTTTCATATGTTGCTGACTAAGCAATTTTCAGAAAAGAAGTGGTGAACTTCAGATCAAAATACTTTTTCTCCTATTTTAAATATATTTAAGCTATTTTGAGACTTTTTTTAAGCTACTAAAACTACTCAATAGAATTTTTCCAACAAAATTTCGGCTTTTTTAAGTTTTTCACTGAAATTGTCAAAAATCAGTCGATTTTCATACATTATCGGGAAATCGAGAGATATGATGAAAAGTCACGAGTTTTCCAATAAAATCAGTAGAGTTGGCAGCTATGTTATTGTGATATTCTTATATTAATTAATAAGACAATAAATCTTAATAATTTAATTAGATTCTTTTATACAGTTAATATAAAGAGAATTTTATTACATTAAAAATAAATAAATGAAAGTTTCTTTTCATTATTTAAATTATTTTTTTCTTAAATACACATAAAATCCATATTTTTAACTTTTTTTACATTTGAATAATTTATTACTAAAAAAGTTATTATACTAACCAGGTACTTCAACCATTCTGTCTCTTAAAAACAATCTATTATTGTGAAGTCCTAAAAATCTTCTGATGTCAACATCCCATAAATTTCTCTTTGGTTCCCCGTTCACTATCCACTCTGCTGTTATTTTGCCAACACCACCGGCAGCTTCCATTCCTGTGGCTTTCATGCCAGTAGCAACAAAATAATTTTTAACCTTTTGAAAAAAAAGTGGAAACATAATTTTTTTAAAAATAGTTTATTAATCAATCAATTAAAAATAAATTAACTTTAAATAATTTATAATTATTATAAATAATAACCTAATTAAAAATAATAGGATTTATAAAGTGAAATATTACAAAAGCTCAGAAATATTTCAATTTCAATCTGAAGAGAATGTTGATTTAGATTTCATATCAACAACTGAAATTATAAAATTTTATTTTGAATATAAAACGCCAATTAAATAAAAAAGCAAGTTTTACAGAGTACAGATTAACTGGAGAATGATCTCAATTTTTCCTTTAATCCTTTCAAAACGTAAATTAAAATCTAATTAATATTTTAAATATGCTTCAGAACATATGTTGATAAAAATATGCATGGGAACAAACAAAAAGTTAATTGCAGAAATAAATATTTATATTTATAGATCATTCTATAATGTTAACTGACTACATTTAAGTATACATAACGCTTTTATTTTTAACAACTAAAAGTGTATGCAATTCAAAACATCAGAAGTATCACCAATTCAAAGCCAATTGAATGTTTAAAATGTTGTTTCAGCACACTGAAAATAAAACTAATACAAGAAACTATTTAAAAATAAATAATACCTCAGGTGCTTCACCGAGGACCAATTTGCAATCAGGACTAAAGCTTTCTGGGGCATTGCATAAGCTATCAACTTCTACTTTTCCCAGAGATGGTATCCGAAATAACATTTGTTCTAATAATGTATCTGAAATAAAAATATTGTATATGAAAAAAAATATTGTATATGAAAAAAAAAATCAATACTTTAAATGATGATAGTTTAAATATGCAAACTTGCTTAAATTGTCTGTAGAAAAATTCATAAGATGATGTTTTGATTATAAAACAGCAAAAAATATAACAGTGTAAAAAGCAAACACTTATAATAAATGAGAAAATTTGATGTCTATGTAGGAAAACAATAAAAATGTTCAGCACTGAGGAGTAAAATTCTTATTTTATTTTATAAAAAAAATAGCAGCTTTGCTAATTAAATGAAAATATTTGTGGACTATATTTAAAGAAATGTCAACTTACGAAACTGATCCCAGTCTTCAGAGAGGGACTTAAAAGCTGTGGGGGATTCCATTTCTTTAAGATCTAAAGGCTTCGATACAGGCTCAAAACCACCTGCTAAATATCCCCCATCTTTTTCACGAATGTAAAAGTATCCATCATAATCACGAATTACTACAAAAAAGAAATAAAAATTTCCTGATACCTATTTTAATATACTATTAAAATTAACAAATTAGATTTGTTACAAAATGTATTTTTACTTTAATATTTATTTTTACTTTAATATTTAAATATAAAATTATGAATGCATAATAAATAAAGCATAAAAAAATGCTATGAGAAAATCATTTTGATTTACCCTGGAAAAAGAATCTAATAGAAGTTAATGAAAATGATATTCTGAAATATTTTTTTCTTTTTCCATTATTAAATTTAAAATCGATAAAAAAATTTATTTAATAATTTTTAGAGCTTAAAATTGTTATATACATACATGAAATATATCACCTTACATTTACAATTAAGACACTATGAAGAAAAGTTATACCCTGTTGAGTATCAAAACCCTTTCCAAAAAATAAGTAAAATAGCAATATTAGAGTTAAAAAAACTAATATAAGATTCACTCATTAGAGTATTATAAAATCAAAAAGTTTAAAAAACAATCAAATAGCTACTACAAAACAATTTTAAAATTCAGGAATAAGTTTTTTTCAATACTATAACACCATAAATAAATATTACGGTTTCATTAAATATCATAAAATCAAATTAAAATCATCATTATAGATGTTATTAATAAGCATAAAAACAACTTTTAAAATTTATATTTCACCAAATTATATTTAGTTTTCAGAAATGCATCATTGAAACAACTAATGATTTTTGAGATTTCTAAAGTGAAATGTATTAATATTGTACTTCTTTCTTTGAATTCAAAGTTAATAAATAAATTATGCATATATTAAAATATGTGCTTTTATATATCATAAAATATTCAAGGAAAAGAGAATTTTAAAAGTATAGCATTGTCTAAATTTTCACATGACCACATTAAATTATAAATGGAATGGAAACATTTTCTATTTCTTCTTCTTTTAAACTACTTAAAAAAACAAAAAAACACATCAGCAGAGTCAAGCAAGAAACAAAAATGTGATGCAAATTTGATATTAAATTTTAAAGATAGTAAAAATTGGAATACAATAAGAGTGAGTGATAAAATAAAATGAATGAGGTTAGTTTTATAACTATTGTGAAATTATGCAAAAAAAAAAAGCAATAACATCAAAAAATAAACCTGGCATCATTGGATCAATTCCTTCAACAGGCATTGTACGAAGATAATGATGCTCACATGGATATAAAGGCACTTTAACTCTTGGGTAACTCATCTGACCAATATGATTAGCCCACTAAATTTTTTGATTAAAACAAAATAAAAAATTATATAGTCAACTGTTTATGTTCATAAAACTAATTTTTATGAATATAAAATGTGATATAATGTAGGAAAAATAAACTTTACTTACATGGCCAGCACTATTAACAAAAAAATCACAACTTATTAATCCTTTATTGGTTTCAACGCCTATAATTTCAAATTTATCACCAGTGATAACTTTCTGAACAGAACAGTTTTCTACAACTGCTACTCCTAAAAGGAAAATATTTCTTTCAAAAATTAATATTTAAATCAAATTATGTATCTAAAAAGTTTAGAGAAAAAAAATAATGTTTATCACAAATATTACTGAGATATTTTCTTTTTTTTTTTTAAAGAAATTTACTTTCTTCCAACTATATGTTAAAGTGAAAATTTAAAAATAAAAAAAAATACCACTATTTTTTTCATTATATTGAATATAAAATTAATTTTTGATACTAAAACTAGCCATAAAATGTTGAACAGTTAAAAAATATTTAAAAGCAATTTTAAATGTCATTTTGAACTTATAACTTGGTAAATAATAAAAACTACGAATTATAAGTTTCATACAACAAAGTAGAAGAAAACAAAACTTAGGTAAAATATATTGAAAATAAGATATTTTAAATATTGGAGCTAATAAATAGATTTAATATTTCAAAATATGTATAAAATATATTTTTAAATTATTTTACCAAGACGTGCAGCTTCAGTGGCTAGAGTAAGTATAGCTTCATAAGGATCTCCAACACCATCTCCTGGTATCCAAAGTGCACCCTTAAAAAAGTAATACCTTAAACATTCAAACAAAGGAAAGCATAAATATTTCTACATTCTTAATGAATGGAAAATAAAAGTCACTCCTAGATTTAGGTGTGATGAAGCACTGAGCGGAAGTGTGATATCTTTTTTGTGCCTAGTTTTCCTTTGCTAATGACTATTACATTTTTTTTTTGATTTGTCATTCAATAGTTATTTTTTTAAGTATAAGTTAATTTGACAAGAACTTATTTTAAATAACAAATTGTCATTATTTTTCTGCTAAATATATATTATACTGAGATTTTTCCATAAGTATACAGCTTTAAGCTCAGTTCGTTTCATTGATAATATATGAAATAAATAAATACTTATGTATTTGTTTTGGAATACATAGTACATTTTCAATGCAACATCTTATGATCAACATCAGTAGCAAAAGTATATAACTTCATTTACTACATTTTTTTAATACTTAAATTCAGATTTTAAAATAAATTACATTACTTATCATAACTGAATTGTTAGATTTCCTTACATATACAAATGTAGTGATTTATTTTATTTTATTGTTGTTCTCTAAAGTATAAAGATGTCTACTTTTAGCCAATTAGAAAAAAAGAGCAGTCTGAGGTTGTTCAATAAAACCCTTTCCTTCACTTGTGATTTCAAGGAGAACACTACATAAATTACATACTACAATAAAGATTCAATATTACATATAGTAGAAAAGAAAGAATACCAGATCTGATCTTGCCACTAAAGCTTATGGTTAATATCAATGTTTTAATAATATGTTAGAGTAAAAAAATAATATAAATAAATATACAAAGCATATATATTTTGGAGTTAGACAATAATTTTATTTATGGAAGACAATTATTCTCAAAAGGATGATTTTTTTTAAGATAATGAACAGCAAATTTTTAACACAGAAGTTTTGATTCAGTTCTGTTTAATCTTCCACAATCAGCTCACATGGAAACTTCAGCTGAAATAATATTTTTTTTATATTTCAAAGGATGCAACAATATGGTTTCTCAAGCATTTTCCTGCTGATAAAATTTAAAGTCATTACTCAGAGGAGAGCAAATCAAAACTATGCCCATTTACCACCTGTTGCTACAGTCATGGTATGAGACATCATTATGAAGCTTGATGCTACTGACTCAAATAGAATAAAAATCTCCAAAAGATACCATAAAAATCAATCTAACAATATAAGAATCAGTGGCTGGTAAAAGTCTTGGTAACAAAAACCCCACACACTTACAGCAATTAATGATAAAAGCAGAAAATCATAATATCAGTGAAAAGTTGTTACTGGAATTATTCACACAACAAATGTCAACAGCTGCCCAGCAAACCTTCATTTAACTAACAATCAATATATCTCTTCCGATAAACCTGCAGTGATATTAGGAACAAGATAATGTTCCCATTTACATATTTCTAAAAAATATCGAAATGCTAAGAAAACTAAAGGAACTTTGATGTTCTAAAAGCAGATTCACAAATAGATCAAAGATATTTAAACATACATAATCTTTAATTGGTACTTAATCTGAACTTGGTGGTTTTGTTTTGTCCATATTTATATGAATTTTACAGGACCATTACCATCGTTGGATGGGAATCATTACTGCATTGACTTTCACTTACAGATTCACAAGATGGTCATATGACAACATTTGATATGAAAGCAAAAACTACAGTTTGAGCTCATTCACAAAGCTAAATATCCAGATTTAGAATCCCGGTATATTTACTAAAAGTGGAAATTTTGTAATCTTCTTTTTCTAATGACTTAACTAACATTTTAAGAGGTTAAAAAATCAGGACAAATGTTTATAAGTCAACGTCAAGTGAGCTTACTAGGACATTTCAGCATCTCAAGAAAGTTTAAAGCCAACAAACAAAATGGAATGAAATTCTTCCAATAGTTTTGTAAGGATAGTGTACTGGGATCACAAATGATATCAAAGCAAATTGGGTACACAACTTACATATAGCACCAACTTCCTACTACCCTCAGTGACTATTTTTGCTAGCCAGCCTTAACTATGTGTCTAAGTTAATTGTAACAATGATAAATTTAAATCCAGTTTTCACTGCTATACATGGTGCGAATTAAATATTTGTCTAAACACTCAATAAAAACTTGTTCCTACATTTTTTTACATCTCCTAAAATCAGTCGTCTTTTATCACCCTCCTATACATGACAACATAAAATGATCGAGAATATTAAAGCTTTATATAAATAAATGAGAAACAGTGTACAGTATCTGTTGATCAAATTAAACTCACTTATTACTTTTCAGACATAACTAAACTTTGCCAATCTCAAAAACAAAATGAGCTCGTCAAAGCTACACAAGAAAAACTTTACAAAACAAAATACCACTAAATCAAATCAAAAACTAAATTTTGATAACAATTAGCTTTTTTTATAAGAAAAGAGATCAACATGAGTGTAACGTGAAAATTTATGTTCCCACACATATATCAAATATTATGATGTAATCTACAGTAAATTATGCAAAATATTTTATATGTATATTGTTTATGTTTTCTGTAAAATGATATAATTTTTGAAAACTTGTATACTTTCAATTATATAGTAATATAATTTTATATCTTTTCTGTAATCAAAATGATGTCACTAAAACACAAACCCTAAAATGAATTACATATTTTACCTCTCTTCCCTGATAGAATCCTGCTTTTAGGCAATGGGAGAAAGGTGAGTAATGACATCATTCAACATAACTCTTCTTTTCACCAACAGTTTCAGTGAGATCGCTACATAAATCACATATTACTAAGTGTTATATACTCTGGTAAGGCGAGATTACCAGAGATTGCGGCATTGTTAAACTTGTAGCTACTACTGGTGATGTTCTTGCAACGTGTTTTGAATACTGAAATTAATTTTGTTCTTAAGGTAAGAAAATGGATTTTGGAATAAGTCATTTTTTCTATAAAGGACATGCACAGCCTCTAAACACATATATCAACAGCAAAATTCAAAGTACATTGTAACAAAAGTACATCTTAAGTGGCTAAAATCAGCTACCATTTCAATTTACAAATATGTATATATAATAAGGATCTCAAATTGTACCTTAAGTTTTTCAGTACTAATTATAGGACACTGTTTTTGTGCCTCTTCAGGTGATAATAAATGACACTCAATATTTCTGGCCCTGAAAAATTAATAGTTTTAAAATTAGAAAAATATTCTAACATACATAATAAAATGAGTATCGAAATATTACCGAGGTAAACTAAATATGCATACTGCATTTGATTATCATCATAATCTTTCGATGTTTCAAGTAGTAAATAAATAAAATACTTTTAATGTGTTCTACTTCAGTTTGGATTACTTTTTATTTCAAAAGTCACTAATTTATAATCATTAAGTAAATATTATGAAATATTTCTCTATGAAATAATATATTAATAAATATAACAAATAAAAATTAGAAGTAGGAAGAAATGAAAAATAATTTAGAAACCAATACTGTAACAAATTTTCATTTAAAAATAATATGAACAATACAATGAATGAAAAGTAATTTCCACAGAAGGAGAATTAATATTAAACATTTCAACCAAAGGAAATGAATATCAAATTTTAAATGGAATACTTATAATTATGCCTTTATCACCCAAAAAGAAAATAATTAAAAAGCATTTTTTATAAAACTTTTAAAGACAGCTGAAAAAATATTTGTTACTGATGATAAATAAAAGAAAACTGTCACATTTACTTATTGAAAAAAATTTTTTGAACAAAAAAATTAACAAGATTAAACTAGAATAAATATAAATCTTTTTTTCGCAATAGAATTATAGTTTCTTTATTAAACAGATTTCAACTCTATAGTTGAATGACAATATTAATAGTAATGGCAAATATATCCATACTACTATATTCTCCTGCATATATCCCGTGGATTATGTGATAAAAAAGTTTTGAATTTCGTTCTGCGTATTATACGCCGCTACAGATAATCTGATAAAAAACATTCTCCATCAGAAAAACTTACAATAAAGTTTTGAAAGAAATGCCGTTTATGTTTGATAACACAAATAATAGGTGGCACCATGACTCAGCTGACTTTATTTCAATGATTATCAGCATTGTCCAATTGTGTTCATGAACGAATTCAACTCTTCGGACCGATATTACAGTTGTAATTTTCTAACATTGTTTCACATTCTGTCTTCGCTCTGAAAACATTCAAATTCATACATCATCATATGGAAACAAAAATTACTTAGTTACCAAATTTTAAACTACAAGTATAGGGAAGGCAAATAAAAAGAAATGGTGACAAATGTGTTAAGGTAAGGTGAAAAACAAAGCATGTATGGTACAAAAGAAAAAATGTATCAATGCACAATGGAAAATAATCCATTATTTAATTATTAACAAAACAAATATATTTTATTTTTAAAATATGTCTAATCTAGTTTTAAAAGCATTAAAAACTAAAAATTGATACATTTTACTAGAATCTTCTCCGATCTTGATCGATGCTGTGCTTTAATCTCAGTTTTTTGCACTTTGTGTTGAGGTTAATCCAAACAGATCTTTTTCATTATAAATGTTTTTTATGTCCAATTTATTATATTTTTAATCATATTGTGTATATTTTATTTGGCACCAAATTATCAGCAGCATATATTTTCGGTAATTCACCAGAAAATTTGCTGAGGGTTATGGAGCCCTTTTTTGTTCTTTTACTAAAAAAAAGCTCTTGCAGATAATACGCCACTGCGTATTATCTGAAAGACAGGAAAATATGGTAAATATATATGCAAGTCAAGAAAATATGGTAATTGAATGGCACAGTCACATAAATCAGCTGTTAATCTATATAATCAAAAAATGTAAACATTGTTTAAGAAAAGTCTTTGAATAAAAATTATTACTCAATTTTGCAATCAAAGTCATGATTCTCAATTTAAAAAAATAGTAGCACAAAAATAATTATAACATTGTAATTTTTAGCTTTAAATGTAACTCACATGAATTTTAAAAATCATGAAAAAAACACACATACCTGTAATATTTAAAGCATAAATATACGTACAATTTAAAGGAATTTAAAAACTTCTGCTATTTAAAAGATTAAATAAATCTGCACATTAATGAATTAGGTTATTATTTTCGTTAACAAGTTTAGGAATTTTCAGTAGCAAGCAAAATTATGGCACATAATACCCTCTACTCTTCACAATATTCTGATCAATATTATTTGCAACTAATTTCAATGAAGATATTTTTACTGTTTGCTTTTATTTCCAAAGGCAAGATATATAATAATAAAAGGAAAAAATGTCATCATTTAGATGGAGTTGAGAGATACAAAATAGTGCCATTTCTGAGATGCATTGAATTGCTTCACACCAACTTATGTGGTCTCTGTCAATGATTCCATTATTACTAAATAGGCAGGTTGGGCTTAGCAATACAACTATATGAAATAAGTGACCAGCCAAGCAGTTGTGACAAACACTCGGCCAAAAACTTGCAACAGCTGTGGGGTGGGGCCCCATCAGAAATGTCCTAGATAATCCTCAACTAGCTCTTAGTAGAACTTCTACTCAATAAATCATGAAAGACCTTAAGGATTAACATTATTTTAACAGTCTATTTGGCAGCTGTAAACAAATATCTTAATATCAAATATCAAAAGAAATCTTAATTTTAATCCTCTGTAAAACCATAGAGGTCAGTTTGTTTGCTCCAATTCACGCTATAATGAGCAGGGATCCACTAGAAGGTAATATGAATTCTTTTCTTCATGAGTTATAGCAGGAAAGTCTGACATTAAATTACTTACAAAATGTAGCAAGAGCATCAGAAACAATAGACTGCATAAATGCATTTGAGTCAAATAATATTATTACACTTAAAATAGACAAATCTCTAATAAGAAATTGCTGCAGAGCTATCTTAATAGCAGCTATTCCACCATTAAAAGCTGTTCTAGAATGTCTGATAGGAATATAAAATGAGAAGAGCTCACTAAATACTTCAACACTAGCATTTGATTATTCACCTGAGCAAAATCCATTGGTATAAACTCTAATCCATTTAAGTTACTGATTTCAAAGATCTAGAATTTTTAACCTTAACGAGCACAAAATTTCAGAGAGGACATTCTTTTTCTGTTGGTTCAGCAAAAAAGCTCTAAACAAACATTTAGTATTATAAAATCACAAGGTCTTGATGGCCCCACTAAACACTATCTGACCATCTAGGTTAAAGGTTCTTCCAGGACTTTCTGAATAAAAAAAATCCATGGCCCATATAATTAATAACTTCAAAAAAATATTAATTTATTTCTAACATAGCATAAATTATTAGACTTGGTCATTCTGCATTCCTTTTTCACACAGGAGCTGATTTCATTGGAGTTTACAATTAAAAGTTTATTTCCAAGTCACTAAAAATATCTGTTGAAATGGAAATCAAAACTTTGAACTATTAAACAGAAGGCTATAGTTTAAGTCATTCAGCAACCAACTTGGCCTATTTAATGAAATATAAAATTATACATTTTAATATTTCTTGTAGACTTTTTAAATCAAATTACTTACTAAGCAAACTTTTTCAGAGACAAATCAAGTATTAAATTTTTCAGACATTAAATTTGCTAACATTTTTCTAAAAGTATAAAAAGAAGCATGTAACTAACATTACTTTATTTTCAGATGTTAATACAAGTTACATGATGACTACATATGATGATAACCAAATATGATTATAACAAGCTAATAGAAAAATAATAGTACAAATTGTACTTACACAGCAGAAGCCGCAATATGGCGGAAAGAAGTCATACGATCTGATGTTCTTGCTAAAGACAAACTTCCACATCCCTTGAAACCTACAAAAATATAATAAATATAAATAAAATTTAGTGACAATTTTTAATAAAAAATATCAATAATCAGAAAAGTTATGTATGAATAAATTAAATTTATGGAATCTTGGATATAGATACAATTTAATTAAATTCCTTATTGTTAATAAATATATGAAATATTTTCATTAACATAGTGATGTTTTTAAAAATATGTATATGTAAATTTATATAAATTTTTTATTTTGTTTGTCCAGGATTGAAATTAGAACAACAATAATAGAACTCTAATTATCTAAATCAATTGGAACCAGACCCCTTTCAGATAATCAAAGTTTCAGTAAATTGGATTTTTCAAAAAAAGGGGCCCAATTTAATTATTGTACGTTGAAAATGGATGAAAAAAACTATATATATATATATTTAAAGAAAAAGAATTTAATGAAAAGGCAACACTTTTACATGCTCAGAAACTTAGAAGTGCTAAATATTAATAAAGTATGTACAGTGCTTTAAATGAACACATTGATTGTTGATCAACACATTCAGAGTGGGTTGTTTCAATGCCTTCATTTGTTTTCGGGCAGCTAAGTCTTACATTCGCTTAACATAGGAATTTGCATGTGATCACACAGAGGCTGAAGCACCATCCATTTCAAATCAGTTTCAAATCTGACAAATATTTCATTATTTGATGATCTTGTGTCTGCTTCAATGTGGACATTAAGGTTATCTTCTTCCTTGGAACTTTCAATAATTTGACCATTAATTGCAATTTGAAATCCGATGTCTGATTCATAATCTATTCACCTATACATTAAGCACTAATTTCTTAACAACTAGAAATTTTCAAAAGAATGTTTCTTAATCCCTCAAGTGACATATTTTGTTCTCATCTTCTCTTTTTCTCTTCCTTTCCTTTTCTTGAACTTTTTTCTCACTATAATTCTCTTCTTCAGTATAGAGACATAATAGAAAACAGGCGCTTTAAAAATAATAAGCAAATCCACTCAGGATACCCTAAAATGTTTTCATATTTCTTTTTCTAGTTTTTGTCTAGTTAATTCCAGAATTCTTGGTTATAAAGAATACAAGTTCGAAATTCCATACATAAGTGACTGCATTATGCACAGATTATATTAATATGAACATAAATACAGTTATGATCATTTCAATTGAAGTAAAAAGATACCTGTACTTAATCCTTTGGAAGCTAATGACCTATAAAGGTCAATACTATATTGACACATCAGAGTTTCGATTGCAGTTGGCTTAATTTGTCCCAAAAGGCCAGCTCCAAATTTAGCAGTTCCTCCAGTTAATCTGTAAAATATAGTTTTTTTAAGCATATTAAACATAGAAACCAATTAAAAAGAATAAAGGCAGCAAAATAACAAACCATTTTCATGAATATACCAAATAAGTGATGATAATGCATAATCAAAATGCACTTTTTTTTACCTATATTTATACATACATATGAATGAAAACATGTCTTCTTATCAATGAACAAAAGGAAAGACATTTAAAATTTAGTTGTGTAAAGATTTTAAAAAATAAACAATAAAAATAAAAATGTTCAAAAACTAATAAATCTTTAAAAATAATTATAATTTAAATTCAAACAGAAAACAAGAGAAAGTGCAATATTTAATTAACAATATGTTGCAGTGTAAAAAGTTTTAGAAAATAAAATATTTTTAACAAGAACAAAATATTTTAAAGAAGCGGATTAGAAAAACATGATTTTCGTTGAACTTTGATTTTACATAAACTTGTCAAATTTGTATTAAAATGAAATAATTTTAACTAATAATTAATTTTAATAAGAATATTTCTGGACTATATTTTTACTAGATAAGCATGTAAACAAAGAATAAATTCAAATTTATTTAAGCTATTTTGGTTTTAAATAATACAAATAAATGATTTGTTAACAGATATAAAAATGGAAAATATATTTTCTGGAATTTCTGATGAAGGATAGTCATACAGGAGTTGTGCTGATGACACAAGCTTATAGATATTGTAAATGTTTACGTGAGTGAAAGATAATTTAGATAGATTTTTGCAATCTTATAAGTATGAAATAGAACTTAATGTACATTCTTATAAATTCAAGGAATGATTTTAAATGATATAAAAGCAAGATGGTATTAAACAAAAATTTTAAATCAACAAATTAATTTCTTTTAATTTTTGAAAATGAATTCATAAAGGTCTCTATTTAACCAAAAGAAATTTGAAAAATTAAACATATATGTGACAAAACTACTTCTTAAATAAAAAAAAATTTAACAAAAAAAACAGGTAATAGAAAATTTTAAACAATTTCAATAATTACTCATATTTGTTAGTGGCATCAAAATAATTTACCAATGTTAAAAATTTCATGAAGTTAAAAACTATACATATTAAATGTTCAGATGAAATATATTTCGAGAAAAATTAGCACTTGGGGGATATTCCTTTTGGAGAATATTTGTATTTTATTCAGAATTTTTTAAATGTATTTTAAATGCAAAATTATTGGGTATTTATATATTATCCCATTGATTATTTTCACCTAAAAAGTATAGTCCTGAATACTGTGGTTTAATGCCAAAAATCTACTCATTTAATGTAACTTTCACAAGTAATCCTAGATAATAGACTCCTAAACCTTAATTCTTTTTTGGAAAATGCAATGGAAAAACAGAACAGTTAACTAACACCTTCACTGACACAAATATATAAAATATTTCTTATTTTGATATCAGTACGATTACAGAAAAGGTAATCATAAATTTTAAGCACTTATATTAAAAATACATAAAAAGTGAACTTATAAAATAACTTAGATTTTGTGGAGCTAAATTGCAATATTTGGCATTAAAGCATAATTTTGGAACAATAATCATCCACTTTTTGCAGAAATGTGTGTGGTCAACAGAATTATATGTAAATATCAACAGTTGTTTGTTTTTTAAAATTCTTTCCTTGAAATTAATACAAAATTCTATTTCAGTTCTAGGCAAATAAACAAAACTTATACTGCATAAATTATTTTACAAGATGTATACAAAACAGATTTTTTGTCACAGTCAACACAAGAATTGCTCACTATTTAAAGCTTTTGCAGTAAGCTATTAAAATTAATACCTTCCTGATAAAATGAGCACAACAAATATCAGTTTTCTTATGAATAGTATTATAACTTAAATAGTTTGTACACAGCAAGAATGATGCTCATAACATCAGGTATAACTACAATAAGATCTGCATCAAGAGAATCTCGAGTAAATAACAAGATCTATCCATTTGAAAGTATATGTGCTTAAATCTACATAGAACAAAAAGAATTATCAATTGGAAGGACTCCTTTAATGTATCATATGCATGTGCTATCTATTAGATCCAATATATTGACTGTCTGATGAGAAACAATAAAAACTTCTGCTAAAAATAATTTTTCTTCTTCGGAGATTGAAAATTTTCTTCTGTCAATTCTGATAAATTAAAAAGGCCATTTTGCTGCACTATATCTAGGGAGATAATTTTTTTAATTTTAAAGATGATGGCAATCAGTGATTGCCAGATTTTAGATAATTTAAAACTAAATACTATATTAAAGTGCAGACTATCACTTTTTGTAGTGTAAAATTTTTTTATGATTAATATTTAATATTGAAATTTATTTACTACAAGAAAATTTTCAATACATTTTGTTTGTGATTTAGCCATTTATAAAACTAACAAATGGAGAATTTCATTTGCATTTTTTTTATCATACTATTAAAAAATTAATTTCTAAAACTTTTGATTCTTTTTTACATAAACAAGTTAATAATATCAAGGGTAACAATAATGAAATATTTAATTTTTAACTGAGTTCAATTATGCTGTTTTAATATCTAACAACTAAAATGTATATTTTAATATTTATTATTCCATAATCTCTTTTCCAATGAATATGAAATTTCTTTAGCATAATATATAATCTAAAAGTTGGCATAAATATATAAAAATAATTGGGAACATTAACATAAATGTGAAACATAATTCCCACTAAAGCTATCAGAATGGTGAAATTGAGCAATAAAAATATAAAACTATAAATACAAAAACATAAATGCATGTTAATAAAATAGTTATTTTTGACTTAGAAATAAAATAATTCAAAAGAAATGTCATCATATATATTAAACATGCTATGGAAATCAGATAAAATATTTTTAAATTCCTTTAAATATCAGCATAATTTAAGGATAAAAGAGATGAATTAATAACCATAAAATGAAACAACTTTAGAAAAAGCAAATAGGATTATAATTTTAAAACATTTCTATTAGATTATCTCAGTCTGAAAATGATTATTTCAATTCTGTTAAATATTATGAGCACTTTTACCCTTTTATATGATAGATAAAAACTGCATTACAAGTTCTAACCATTAAAAATAACTGTGACATTTAAATTTGAATTTTCAATACCTATATTGACATATATTTTTTTTATCCTTAAATTAAAATGTAAACCTTTTAAATGTGAAATTAAGAATCAATTACATTTTGAAAAAAAATTCATTTAAATCATTAACATCTATTCAACTTACAATCCTTGTTCTAAAAGAACAACATCCTTCCATCCAAAATCTCTTGCTAAATGATACGCAACAGAACAGCCAACAACACCACCGCCACAAATTACAACTTGAGCTTGCTTAGGAATATCTTTAGTACAAAACTCATCAACACTAACGTCTGGTAAAGCCGACCACAAGCTTCTTGAACTGGCAACGGTTTTTAACCCATAATTTTGTTTCAAAATGTAATTATATCTATTAGCAATATGTTTACAAATACGTGATTTAAAATTCATATTAATAATTTAAAGGTAAAAAACTAAAATTGAAAAGCAATAATCAAATAAAAATAATAAATTGTAATTTTTAATGGATTACTATATTCCCATGATTTTATAGAATATATTCTTTACACTTCAATAATGTAAAGTTATTAATGAAAGTCATGTTTGTTTAGAAAAGGCATACTAGTTTCGGAATCAATAAGTAAACAAAGGGTAAAGAAATAAATTACACAGTTACAGTTAAAAAGCTGTTTATTTTTATTTTCCATATCAGACAGTTACTCAGTCATGTTAATACACAAATTGCAGGCATAATTCTTTGCCATTTCGCACTAACGCTATTGAAAATAGTTTAAGATTAAAACTTAAAAAGATATTTGCAAAAATGATAATAATAAATATCTATACGTACATTGCAGTTTGAAACACTGTAATAAACTAGTGATACTTGTCTTGCCCATTAATTAAAGTGAATGTCATATCTTAGACACAATCAGGAGAAATGGATATCAATTAGGATCTTCTTCTTTTGAATTCTGCACAGACATGAAGGAAAGTAAAATGTAATTTGTGAATGTGTAATCCCTTTACCCGGCATACAGCAATTAAGTGAACAAGATCATCAATGCACAGACAAACTAGTATCAATACACATATTACTAATAACCTATGAATGTTTTAAATAACTTATTATACTCGCTCATGGCTAAACATAATCATATTAACTTGGTTTCAATATATTTTTAGCTGATATTTATATCACATAGAGTATACAACAAAATGTTGCTATGTAACTATGTAAGTGAGTATAAGTGTAAAAATAGTACTGGCATGTATATATAAACTAAAGTTTGATACCAAAAATTCGCTCAAACTTATTTAAGGTGTAAATTGATTTTGATAAATTTATCTATCATGTATATAGTAACTTGGGAATTTTTAGTATGTAACAAGAGATATTCTACTGATAATGTAAAAAAGAAATAAGTTGTAGTCGCATTGTTCTTTAAAAAGAAATGATATCTCAAAATATGGCAAGTCAAATATGGGACATTTTCCCTCCTTCCAAATTAGAAAGACCAACTTTCTAGAGCGAAGTCAATCTCCATCCTTTAGAAGCTTCATGCTATGTAATAAACAGAAGTCTCATAAATGTCATGTTGTCATGTAATCTTATAAAACTGACCGCTCTAGCCCAGAACGACCAGTAAAGTTTGCAATATCAACAACAATCAGGGTATTATTTTCTTCCAGAGTTATATTTTATTTAGAAAATTTATAGACCTTATATATTTGTTCGAAAAATTTATCTTTTAAAGTTATGTTTAATTCTGTAATTGTATTTACCAAAATGATTTGAATATTGATAATTTTAAAAATATTACAGTAGAGAAAAAAAACTTTTGAATGCAATAAATTGTAAATGGGAAACTCGGGTATTTAAATAACAACTTGGAATTTAGCTGAACTTCATTTGAAATAATAAATGCCATCATAAAATTTGTTTCTTTGTTTTTAAACTTTCTCGTGGTGGAATTTTCTATTATGAATAGTGTTTCCAATAATTTTTCTTATACTGAACTTGCTGATAAGCTTTAGATAGTGAGATGATTAGATAGATAGTCATCACATGACGCTTATGGAAGATATTCGAAACATTCAAAATAAATAGATTATTAAAAAAACAGCAACACGTGTAGGTCATTAATTCCATTCTAAGATTATTTTATTGTTTCAATTATTTAAATATATATATTTAAATGATCATAGAATTCCTTATAAGTAAGAAATTTTCAATTGCAATAGATTGCACTTTTCAAAATGTTTGTTATTGATACTGGTACTTGTATATATCATATAATTATTAACACAAAATACACGTTTCATCACAATCTATGCATACTTATGTTTATTCTTTAAAATAACATTTCATTTACATCAAAAGTTTTGAGAAAAAAAAGCATAATAAATCTATACTTATGCAAAATGTATTTATATGTAAACCAAACTCACTTGAAAATAGAATTTGAATCTCAAAAATAAAATTTTTAAATTATTGTACTTGCATTTTGTTTAAACAGTAAATATTTTTTCCTAAATTAACGATTAAAAAGTCATTTATTCTAGATTTCGAGATTGAAAAATATTGAACTACCAAATGAAAGTGGTACTATAACTATCGTGATAAATATTTTAATGATTTGCCTTAATTTAATATATAAAATAATGAAAATAACGAATACGGAGCATATAGGCTTGATAACTTTTTCTTAGTGGTTCAAACAGATATCCAAGCTGTCATCGATATCATAGATGTTTTGAGTAAAAACAGTTTATGGTTCTTCTTGGAATCCATTCCACAGCTTGAATTTCCTTATATTCATTATCTGTGACCTGTTGGAACTTTCTTGAGCGGATCAAAAATATGATTATCACCAACTTAAGCTTTACACTATAAGAATACGTGTTCCTGATAGCATTGTTAAATTGCTTTGTTATTATTTTGCACGCAACTATAAATTGAAGACAAATGTTATTATTCAAGACATACGCCTTTTCCCCATCGTCAGCAGGCCAGTCGCAAATTTTTTTTTCCTTTCTTAATTTATGTAATATTGAACTGTAGCTGCAAACTGTCTTGCTCAGATTTACCACCAAGGAGACATCACGTCACTTTTTTGACGTTGATGTCTCATTGCTGTCCTCTAAGCCCGATTTTGGTGAACGAATTTTCTTTGAACAGAGAATCAATGGTAATGCTATTCCACGTTTATAGATTCGGTTGCCGAATCAAAGTAATAATCGCGCGATAAAATGATTTCCCATTCCATAACAATGTATAAGAGGTTTCCTGCAAATATTTCTCCTTATCTAGATCCTAGATTCCTACACCTGGATTCTAGATAGTGAGAAACTAGATAAACAAACCTTTTTCATCAAGACCATCCCTACCAAAGCTTTATATTTGTTATTATTTATACATTTCACAAGAACATTAATTTGATAAAACTTTAGAGCAAAAGCTTTTAAGATATTATTCCTTTGTCTCACAATAGCCTAGGGGTAGGACAGTACCTTTCGGAGCATAAGGTCACTGGTTCGATCCCAGCCTCTGATGAAGAACAGAATAGGTGTTGCTCTTCTGTTATCGAGGCTAGGGAATTTTCCATGTTTCCCCTTTTGCGATACGAGAATACAGTCCACTAACTTCGAAAAGTTCTTTCGTAAGGCAAATTACTTGAATTTATGTACATCCTTCTTTTCTCTCTCTCTCTCAGATTACTACGTAGCGTCAAAAAATGTTATGGCTGTTAGAATACATGAAAAAATCTATTTTAAGAAATTGTGAAAATTTTACAACATACTAAGTTATTTATATTCTACAATAGCTCTAAATTTCAATGAACAGAAGACATGAATATTTTGTATTAATCAAAAAGCTAATTAAAAACTATTAGATTAAACTTCTGTAAATTTCAGTCATTCAAAACATTCTAAAAATTAAAAAATTTAATTAAAAATCATGTATAATTAATAAATATAGAAATAGAAGGTCTCTCAGGATCAGATTTTAAAAATACCATTAAACAAATTATGAATTCCTTAAGCATTTAATTAACTAATATTTGTAGAATTTCAAATTAATCGATTATCTTTAACTATGCTCCCTCCTTTTATTATATTATAGTCCATTTATTTAGTATTTCAGTGTATAATCGTATTAATTGGTAAAACTGTTTTCATGCTAATTATTCTAATATTAATAAAAGTGAAATTAGTTCCAAGCTTATATTGGAATCATTAATGGATAACCACTAACTTTTTAAAATTAAAACTCAAGGAAAGAAATGATATTTTCGAGTGATATACAAGTATTTTTACACTAGAAATCTCTCATTATTGTAATTTAAAAATTAATTAACAGGTAGAGGAAAAATAAAGAAGGAAGAGTGTTTTATTGATTAATGAGAAGATGACTAATTAGCTAGGAAAAATGTCATTGATTTATAAAACTCCCTACCAAATAAATATCCTGTAGATTCTCTAATACTTTTGTTAACCACACAAAATTTTGTGCTGAATTTTGTGAAGTTTATTAATTAAAACATGAGAATCTATGAATTTTTTCGAACCATCTTCACAAGAAATATATGAATGAAAAAACAAAACACGTTTACATTAATTTTAAAAAAATCATAAGTTGAAGTTGAATTTAAGTATTATGTCGTCAATTGAAAACATATTAAAATAGATTTTCTTCAATGAGAATGTGTATATAATTTTCTAGAAAAATTTTATGGATATTTATTTCTTTAAATTGCTTAGAGATCAAAGGTAGAATTGATGCTAGGTATCACTTATTTTTGAATTGTTTGTTGGTGGTAATTTTGTTTTAAACCAAGAGAGAGAGCACAAATATCTTAATTGTACCTGTGCTACCACAAACTACGTCACTTCCAGCAGTGATGCTATTTTAAGTGCATTATTTAAATTGATGCTGCCAACTTTTAGCGCAAACTAATGCTGTTCATCGTCTAAAATGCATTCAGTGAGACATACGATAACTTTGACAAAATCACAACCGAACATTATGAAAGTTTGTTTATAAGTGATAAGCTTACAGCTACTACTTCAGATAAAAAAATAAAATATTGTAAATGAAAATAATTCTGAAATAAAATTTATATTATTTCTACTTGTTAACATTATTATATTAACAAATGAATTTATTAATCAGAAGATTTCGTTTGAAATTATCTTCATTTGTTAATATAGTGATGAAGACAATTATATATTTTGAAGAAACTGTTTGCTAACACATTTCAAAGATCGAAACCGAGATAGTTTGATATTTTTGCGAAACATTTTAATAATAAATTTTAGCACAAATCTTTGTATAAATACAACAGACACTAAAACCTTTATGTATTAATGATATGAATTACTATTAATTAGGATTTTGTCACTGAAATGAAAAAATTACAGTAAATGTTTAAAATTAATGGTCACGGTTGTCTGGTTGATTATAAAGTTTGCTCTCATTATCGGAAGGTAGTGAGTTCGAATCCAGAGCCAATCGAAAATCTGTCATATTCAAAAATGGCGGCTGTGGTACGTTAAAAATATCGTAGTCGCAATGACCTCCACGTTATAGGATACCTATGAGGGTGGCAGGCGAAGTCTTGGGGGACTTCTGCTTGTTCCTTGCTTCTAAACTACGAGTACCCACTTTCGGGGGCTACGATGGCA
The DNA here is from genome assembly GCA_037975125.1 of Latrodectus hesperus. Classification (NCBI taxonomy): domain Eukaryota; kingdom Metazoa; phylum Arthropoda; class Arachnida; order Araneae; family Theridiidae; genus Latrodectus; species Latrodectus hesperus. The sequence continues at coordinate 25,555,640 of CM075850.1, read as the reverse complement.
CACAAATTGGGAGTTCTGCTATATAAAGTGCCATCAATCTTAGCAGCCGGGTATTATGCAATAACAACTTAAAGTTAAATTATATATAAGCGTGGGGGTTGGAAATTTTCAACGCTGTATCTCTCACGCGACATGTCAAGTACAATCCTTTAGTAATGAAAAATTTTTCTGATGAGAAAAATGCTGGTAAAAAAGAAATCTTTATAAAAGTCCTCTACTGTTAGATTACCTATTGTGTGTTGCAATTTCCATGTCGTTAAATCATAGCTACATATTAAAAATCAAAAATAAATTTTTTATTCAGAGCGTTTGCATCGAACAATATTCTATTTCGAAAAGCTATGTAATTTTTAAACAATACAGGTTATTGATTTCCGATAATTTCACGATTGTTGAACCATCTATATACGACATCAGCACACGACGTAAGGATTTACGTCGTATGCTATCATCTACGCTGTGTCAGGTTTACTGATTTCTAGTAAATTCTCTTTCATTAAATTCTAGTTATGTATATGATATAAAATAAATTATATAAAAATTGTAAAGCTAAATATTATTCCAAAACAGAAAATACACAAAATTGAATTTTTTTTAAGTCACTGACATTCTAGTTTTTTTTACAGCTGATGGTCTGTTCTGAGAATTTGTTGACAATTAATAAGAGTCATCTATAATGATATATCAATGTTCATATTCTCGGTACTGAGATATATTTGTTTCAAATTGATTTCTTAGTTATGTGCTCTACAGCCATTTTGCGCACAAAGTAAAATTTGATAGATATCTGCTGTTTAAAGTACAGGCTGACAACTTTATCCTGTTGACATAAAATATTGTATTAAACTAAAAACATGGAATTTATTTTCAAAAAACTAACTTTACTTAAGTAATTTGTTACTTAGATACAATATATTTAAGTATTTTCAAAATGGCCCCCATGGACATCGATACAAAGCCTTAAACGTCGCGTAAAATATTCTGCAATGGGCCGCAGTTCATCAGGTGTTAATTTAGCCCATTCTTTCTTAAGAATAGCCTTTAGGCATTCCAAGCTTCGATGTGGTTTAGAGCATACTCTTGATTGCAGAATGTATGAAACACTATAATCCATAGGGTTTAAGTCAGGTGAATAGTGTAGCCACATTTCCACAGGTGTGAAATCTGGAAGATTTGCTTGACACCAGTCTTGCGATGCTTTTGCTCTATGAGAAGGGGCAGAATCTTGTTGAAGAGTCCAGATGCTGTTTTTAAAATGTTTTTGGACCCAAAGAAATAAAACCGACTGTAAAATCTCATTGCAGTACATGGTCTTGTTCATTTTGGCGCATCGATCTATATGAAAGCGTGAAGGTGTTTTTCTAGATTCACAAATGCCTCCCCAAACCATAACTAACTGTAGTTTTTCCCGACGTTCTACTCTTGTAGAAGTTCCTGGATGATCAGGTGAGCTAGTAACTGTCATTTTGTCGATTATAGGATTGTTCAATTGTGAAAAGTTTTTCGTCCGTGAAGATGAAATGCTTCCATGCGCCTTTTGCGGACTTTCGAAGGAGAGCTCGACATCTTTGCAACCGTGTACGCTTATTTTGCTCAGTTAGTTTCTGTACTTTTCGAAGTTTATATGGCTTAAGTCCAAGTACTTCTTTTGCAATTTGTCAAACTGATTCTCTATTTACCTCTATTTCCTTAGCTGTTTTTCTCATTGAGTTTCTTAGATTTCGATTAATTCGTTTCTTGATAATTTTGCGAATTTCGTTTGTATTCACAGTTCTATTTTTTTGGTTTTCGGTATCTATCTCCGTCATGGCTAAGCTACAAGAATCGTTTTATAGTACGTGATACCGTCTGTCTGTGGATATTTAGCTTTCTTGCAATCTGAATTTGCTTTAATACAGCTTCAAATAAATGAATTATTTGTCGTCGTTGGTTTGGCATATTATTTCAAACAAGAAAATAAAAACTACCTATTTTTGGATCTCTTGGATCTCTTTTCATTTACGAAGAGTCGTCCTGCAGAGCAGGCCATTGCTTCTTCATCAGTGATAAGTCCTTGAAGGAAGACATTGTGGTACTGACATGGAACGCTAGACTTGAAGCGTGAGGAACTGAGTCTTGGTGGTGAGAGCCAATCAGCAGAGAGCTGAAGGACGAAAATACCTCCTCCTCCTCTCAATATCCACGTTACACGTCGGAAGGATTTTTGACGTCACAGATTAATCTGGACACGTCCCTGGAGCTTCAGCAACCTAAAAAGAGAATGTGTAGTCAACCTGCCAATTACTGGCCATGGCGAATTATGCTTTATTTTGCTGGTTTTTAAATGAAAATGATGTGAAGCTACTGAGCCACTGGGGCAATAGCCTCGAGGAACAACAGGCAACAATTCTTTGACAGCAGAATATTCCTCATATCAGGACACTGCCACGAAACTCTTACCCATAATTGCGAGTGAGACAAGACGGCTCCATTGTTTGGGAAGCGTTCCGAAAATTCGATATCTTTCATCCATGCAAAATAAGCAGTAGCAGAACTCTTCCGACCACATTAACTGTTTGAATGGTTTCTTCTAACCGTAAAAAGGAATGGCTATCCACTTTCTCATCTTTGATTGAATACATGAATAAAACCTGATATATAGCCTTTGTACTCAGATAGTTTTAGTAATGAGAGTTTAAATGAACTTTTTGTTCATAAAATGTTGTACAGGAATCAAAATTTGCATATAGGTAGGAATTTGTGTATGAATCAAAGTGAATTTATCAATGATTAGACATTAGTTTGATTTAAAGAGACAAATGTGGATAGCTAACGTTTAAAAAATGTCAACTTCTGATATCATTATGATTATATTGCAGAATTTTTCTAATAATTATTATACACATATCTCTTAATCTTTATTAACCCATCTTCTTTATAAAATATTATTTTGAAATACTGAATTTAATGTATTATTATTTATATGTTTTTATGTATATCAATTTGTTATAGCTCGAAAAATATATTTAGAGTTTAAAAATGAGCATATATAAATGAACAAATTTATTTGAAATTAAATTATAAAATTAATTCATTAATTAACGTAAAATTATGAGAATGTGAATCAATCAACGTAAGTAATATTTACATGAAAAGTTGTGCATTGTGAAATATTACTTATATAATACTCTTCACTTTTAACAATGAAAAAAATTGAATTAAAGGCACTCACTATAGCTTAATAGTAAAATTACTTTCTTCTGAATGAAAAATCCTTTCTTCTCAATCACAGTAACTAATGTGCAACGAGTAACAAGTGTTAGGTTTACACTTTCTGTATGCATGTGTGTAAAAGTAGTATTTGACAGTTTTGTATGTTTTCTCCTGCGTGAAACTGTCCGATTCAATAAAAATCTTACTGAAACGCAAAAATTCCAATTAGATAGTAAAAAAGTCTTTCAGCAACTCTCGGCCAATACTACCAAGCAAAAATTATAATGATATTAGTGAACCAAAAAAAGGATAATTACAGTTCTTAGCAAATTGTATTTATGAATATTAATTAAATTCAAATTAATTCTCAAATTTTTGCTGTTGTTTGTATGGTCTTAATTAAATTAAATTCAGTCCTGAAATTCAAAATTTGTTTTTTTAGTTCATTTCCACTTTATTAGAAGAAAAAATGAAAAAAGTCCTAAAATTACTAAGAAACGAATGAACTTCAAAATATGTTACAGCAAATGGTTCGAATAAAGGAGAATGGAAAAGAGAAAACATTTTACATAACAGTTTAGGTAATGTAAATCCTTTCATGATAGGTATTATGCACTTTAAATTAAATTAATGAAAAGAGGAAATAAAAAAAGGAACTAGGCGATATAATTTCCCGAAAATTTATCTTTGTTTCATAAAGTTAAAATGACAGTTCTTAAAAACACCCATTTGATAGATTTCTTGTGAAAGTATAAAAAGTTTATAGCTGAAAATGTCGTTCTTATAAATTAAAAAAGAAATTGAATATGAAAAAAATTACCAAAATTGAATATATAAACATACGTAAAATGATTCATGAGGTTTTTTTATGAGTTTCCCTATGAAATTTTCATATGTCTCCCTAAAACACAAAACAGCTTAAATTTGAATTACTAATAATGAAATGGATAATTTCTTATCAATCTTTCACATCAGGAACACAACAAGATCTCCTCCATCTAATATAAATTATTAACAGAAAGGGGCCTTTGCTTAGTCAGAAAATCGAACGAAAGCGAGTAAGCAGAATATCATAGAAGAAGACACTTAGGATGATAGATGGAAAGGATAGCTAACTTAATCCATCTCTTGAACCACGAATTCAATTTACAAAGTGGCATCGGGGCTGACAGAATTATCTTTTCTCCTCAATCAAAGTCAGTGAAGTCATACAATAGCTGCATTTAAATCTACATACCTAAGTTTTGCGTTGTATTAATAATAACAAGAATAATTCTTGTCATTATTTATGATAAACTTTTCTTGATACTTAAACCAGTTGCACAAACTGAAAAAAAATGCAATTATAACTATAGAGAATTGATTCTGTTCAGTTAAAATGAATTAGTTGTACTTTGATTTCATTCGAACCAATTATAAAAAAAATCATTCGGAATGAAAATGAATTCAAAATGTAATATTTAGAGTTAAAAATAAAATGACAATTAATAATAAATGCGTTTAAATTCCAAAATATACATGAGACAAATAGAAACATAATAATACACGAAAACAATGCAAAGAAACAAGAACGTCAAAAGTATTTTAAAAATTAAATTCCTAATCTAATGATTGATTTAATGGGATTTTGCTATAATTTCTTTGAGTTTTACAAAAAGTAAAATGAAAAAAGCAATAAAAATTAACCATTGGCTCTGCGGGATTGAATAAAACATGAAATCAAGTGAAAATCATTGATATATAGTAACTTCGCAAACTCATTTCGTTTCATTTTCTCCAAGGTGATTTAAAGAGAAAAGTATGACCCATCAATGTATAAACTATAATGCAACTCAATTTACAATATTCTTTAAAACCGCTAATTTATTGGTAAATTTAAATTTTTCTTCTAAAAATTTGTGAATTTACAATAAAAATACATCGAAATTAAACTTACAATATATATATTAAACAATAAGTAACACAAAAAATTATTTAATAAAGAGTATTTTATTTTCTAGATTTTAATCGCTGTAATGTATAACGTATCTAAAAGTTTGGAAAAAGATTCAAACTTTCAAATATTTCATTAGTATTTAATTTTTTCATAGTAAAATATTTCTTTTTGAAAGCTAAAAGATGGAATTTCTTGAGAAATGAGATTACTTATGTCTAAACACAAAAAGTAAGTAAGCTTATCTGTAAAATTAAAATGAATAAGTTGTAGTAAAATATTTTTATTTTACTTCGTTATATTATGAATCATTATGTAAACGTTATATTATGTAAACATTATGAATCATTTATGTTAGATGTATTTAGCAATAAAACTGTCTATCATAAAAGTATAAAAAAATTAGAGTTTAAGGAAACTTCAATTTAATAGAAAATCTATAAGAGAATACAGACAATTTACTAAAATTGTTGATTATAGGTATTTTTGCACTCATTAAATCATAGATACATTTTTACATGCAAAATATCTTCAAATTGGGTTAATTTTATTAAAGATAGTCTGAAACTAATCTTAAAATTACTAAGTGATATATATATATATATATATATATATATATATATATATATATATATATATATATATATATATATATATATATATATCGTCCATTCCCATGGTCAATTATTCAAATGACTTCATCTAGGATTTCACATTATTCGTCGAAATTGATAAGGTAAGCATATTCATAATTAGAAACCGACCAGTGCGTGAAATATCAATAAATAGGAAGTGAAGAAATTATCTTTTTATTTGTGTTATTTTATTGTAAATCTAAAAAATCTTGAAACTTTTATAAATTGATAAAATAGCATTTTAAGAAATATCTATAAAATGTTTCTCTTACAGTTTGAGAATACCTATAATATCCCATGAATGAAATTTACTAAATTATATTATAATTTACACGTGGTTTTTAGAGAATACCCAATTATGTTGATTGTAAAATTATTTGAAATCAAAATTGAATTGAAAAAATTAATTAATTAATAATTTGTTTATCAACATTAATGCATGCATAAAACTATATAATTTAAAAACATATACGAAATGGTTTTGGAAAATTACATATTTGTCTTAGCAAACTGACATATTTATCAGATCCACATTCAAACGAGTGTAACAAAATAGGATAATTTACAGTATTTTATTTTTATTTTAATAATAAATGTTTAAAGTTAATTTAAATAATTTTGCCCTTTAATCACCTCGTAAATCTTTGAGAGTTAAGATTGTGTAAATGATATTTCATTTATCCTTAAAGTGTTCCATAATTATATAACAATGTTCTACGACTAAAATGTTTGTCGTTAGATTATGAAATACTTACAACTGCAATTTTCAAATTATATGAAGAGAAAGTTGTTCAGAATTTGCATAAATAGTTCAAGACAGAGCCGCGTAAAAGCTTCATAAAATTTATATTTGCAATGCGACTAACACAAGGGAAAACAATTAAAAGTTCTTTACTTTGTTATATAATTGAATAAATATAGATAAACTAAACTCGAGTTTATTATCTTAATGAATACCCATTAAATATATAGCACACAATCAGAACACATATAGTAGAACTTTATTAGATACTACATTCAAAGCGACTGATTCATAAAATTTTTCTGTGCTTTATAAATAATGATCCTACGTAATTATTATAATGGAACTTCTCATTTTAGGATATAAGCATTTCTTAGACTCTTACTCAATTGTGAAGGGTTATTTTTCAATCCTTTATTAATGAAAATTAATTAATTAAAATCTTATGGTAACATTCTGCTTTAAACAAAATATTTTGCTCGATACCAGATAAGTAATACACATATAATCTTAAAGCAAATATTTTAAAAACAATATTTTATTTCTCTTCTTTTTAATAATATTAATCTATACTTTACTTTTCAATTGTAATATAGTGATGCAGCACCGTGTTTAACATAATGTCTCCATGTTTATTATAGTATCAATGGAGATAACAATATGATGTTAAATGGAACTGATTGAAATTGGTATAATATTTGCAGTTGGTGATTATAAAGGGGGCATAAAAGCTCAATAAATTTATCTAAAATGAAAAGAAAAATCAATTAAAATTATTTTATTTAAAACCATTATAATTTGCAATAAAATGTACAAATATTTTTTTCAGTATGTACTTATATAATAGTATAATTTTTATGGATACAAAAGATAGGTATAATAATCATTATTTAAACATTAAAGTCATAAGAAAAATTTTTTTAAAAAAGAAAAATGTATTTACTGATATCTATAATTGAAATATAATTTATTATAAATATATAATATATATATATATCAAAAATATATAACAGTAAAATTTATAATTATTTTTAAATTAAGTAACAAAAGGGGAATTGTTATAATTTCAGTATAATTATAATGCACTTTTAAGTCTGTGTGTTTTACTACATGATTAAGCTTTAGTTAGTGAATTACTAGCTCTATTTCTATGTTATCATTAGTTTGAAATAGCTTTTTTTATTCGAATTTTAGCATGAAGCATTAACTTTATCTGTTTTCTTTTGATAGAACGAAAGCACTAAAATTAAGGGAAATTATTAAGGGAAAAAAAGAAGTTATAAACATATATTTCTGTGTAAAGTTCTAGTAAATAAAGAGATTAGCAAGAATAAAAGGCACTATAAATGAATTAGTTTACATATATATTATTCTTATCTATGTAATCTATTATATTCTCTTGATGTTCCCATAAACTTAATTTAGCACAGGAGTTTTTGATCTTTGAAGGCGTTAAGCTGAAAATAGATATGCAATTATTTTTTACCGAATAAATAAGATTATACTGTGTAATGTTGTAAGAGTACTATATATATATATATATATATATATATATATATATATATATATATATATATATATATATATATATATGTGTGTGTGTGTGTGTGTGTATGTATATATATATATATATATATATACATGATGATGATAATAACAAGACAAAATTTAAACAAGCCTTTTCAATAAATAATTCATATAAAGTTTCAAAATTATTTTAACTATGCAGTGTAAATTAAAATATATTAACATCAAAATAGTATAATTATTTAAATAATAGTATATGTATATATATACATATGTGTGTGTATGTCATTCCTTAAAACCAAGCACACACATGAAAATGTTAATTAACACAGAAGTCAATTTGAATTGATAAAATATGAATAGAAATATGTAAATTGTTATGTAATAGCTAAGGACAATCTTGTTCTAAAAATATGCAAGAAAATGCAGTTATATAAGGTTCGATTTACAGAACGAAAGTTATATTGAGAATGGCAATAGAAGTTGAATATAATTAAGGTTAAATATGCACATAGCTTTGATAGGATTTCTGTTTAAGATAAAAACGTATTTCTATACCTTCCAATAAATAAATATTAATTCCGAGATTTGAGGAGTTGTCACATACATCAGGACATTTAATTACAGGTGTAGTCCGATTCTTTGGTGTTCACCATTTTATCAGTTCACGATTATGGAAATTATTCTAAAACATTCAAATAGTTGTCCAAAGGGACTCTAAGTCCGGTCGCTCAAAGTTTTCCCACCTCCATGGAAAATGGTATATTTCACTGGTACCCAAGTGGAAAAAGAAGAATGATATCTATATGTGCGATATTTACATTTCGTTTAGAATTGTCACGTGAATGTTTGAAAACATCGAGACTTAAAGGTGACATATTAATGGATTGTAAGCTATTGTATCACGAATTTGTGCTCTTTCAATCGCCCAATTTAGAATGGCATGGTTAAAGTGCTGTCTTTAATATGTTAATTAAATAACACATTTCTAAAAATAATTCACGTTCGAAGACGCGTGTTTTTTGCATTTGCAGATGGAGCTGTATAACCGTATAGTAATAAAATATGGACTACAATAAAATATTGTATGATACAATAACTGAAATCTGCTTTCGCTTTTGCGGACGATTACGTGCGTCCTTAGAGGCTGCTACCGACATAAAAACTTTTATCCTCATTAACTCAAAAAGGCCATCCTTTTATTTATAATAAGACCTTAATTTATAAAGTTCCCAGGTAATTAGTTTATTTAGTTAGTAAATGAACATATTGTAACTTTTGTGCATCTGAAAGCAGTATTCGATTGTTTTCTCACTTCACCTTCTCCTGTTAACTTTTGGAATGATTGTTTTATATGTTGTATAGTTGGATTTTATTTCAAAACAATGTATAATCATGTATTAAAATAATTATGATTTGTTTTTAAAATTTAAGTTAGATACCATATTTTTTTCATTTACCTGGCAAACTTTATTAAATTTTTTTTTCTTTCAATCCTAGAATGTAAAAATCTTAAAACAAAATACAATGACTGACAAAAATAAAACTAATATTGCTTCCATTTTTTTTTACAACTTAATCACAAATGAAATTTTAAGTTAAAATTTAAACACATTATTTATTCATTCAATTTAAAAAGTGATTAGATTTAAAGGTTTTGCTTTTGAGATAAGATTAATCAAAAATTTTAGCGAAATAGTTATAAAATATTTTTAAAGTTTCAGAAATTATGAATTTTCAATCAAATCATTTGAATAAAAATTGAAAATTGAGAATGAAACTTTATATCCTCTTACATAAGAGAGAATATAAAACAGAAGAATATGTCAAATGTAAAAAAATGCGAACTTAATTAATAAAAATAATTTATTTCTAATAAATGTATTAAAGGTATCACAATTTCTTGTCCTAATTATATACAGTGAGAAAACAATGGAACACAGTCAATGGTTTCAAGAAATTTCGAGGAATTATAAAAGTAATTAATTGTCATAATTAATTACTTTTAATTAATATTATATAATTAATAAATTTTTAACTCACTATTGTGTAGGTGGAAATTCTATTCCTCTGAAATTTTAATTCAGATAAGAGGAGTTGTAAATTTAATTAAGCACAATTTAAAATCATATTTAATGAACAGAGCATAAATTTAATTAAGACTTTAAGTTAAATTTTGTTTAATTAGATTTAATTAAAACCCTCAGCTACATTTTCAGCCAAAAATGCAATTGAATCTCTGTAAAAATGTGTTCTATTTAAATACTTAATGATCATTATCTGAGAATTCATGGTATTCGAATTTCTGCAAAATACGCTACTAGAATTCAGCAATTAAGATTCGAATTCGAGTGAATTTTCAGGACCGAATGATTATTCAAAAAATTAAGACTTCACATGAATTGTCGTTTTCCCAGAAATATATCATTTTTCCTAAAATTAATTAACAGTTGAAATATGAGAAATAAGTAATATGATATTGATTCGAATGACTTCTTGTGTTTATACTGGTTGAGATCTGATTTTTAATCTAAAATTTTCAACATATATTTAATAATTACCAAAAAAATATTCTTGTTTTTAGTCTCTGTTATACATAGAACGATAATACCATTATCAAATTACTTCACTTTAAAAATAAAAATGATACTTATCAATTCCAACCGATAAGTATTAACTGAACCATTCAAATTACCCACAGATATCCAATTAAAATTATCCCCTTGCCAGTGTCGCCCGAATTCAGTTCGGGCAATTACTGCGTACAGATAGAAATTGGCTGATGCCCTAGCAAAAAGAGGTACTGACAAGCCTTTGCTTACTCCGGCGTCTCTTACCTATTCTGAACTATATTCTAGACAGAAAGGCCTTGTTCGGTCTGCATTTGCCATTCCCCCGTGCACCATTGGTACCAGGGTAATCGTCCTGGCGGATCTCTATCCCTCCGGTGCAGCAGACTGGAACAAACTACTATAACTCGTTTTCGAAGTGGCCACCTAAGATCATTGGCATTTAACAACAAAGAAAAGAAATTTCCAATTTGCGCTAAGTGTTTCAAAAGCCAAGCCACTCCGGATCATATCCTTGAGTGCTTGGGACTCGATAAAGAAGATCTTCTGGAGCGACCATTTTTGGTCATTGATTTCCTGAGAGTGTATAATATCATGGACTTGGTCTAGCGCTGCTAGACAACAGGGATCAGCAACAACAACACTGCGTACAGTATTTGTGATGCTCGAACTCAGTTCGGGCAGAAGAAAAATTAACTTTTCTATTTTGTGAAGTCCGTGCTGAGTTCGTTTCTACTTTAGGATACTTAATTCCCTATTTTCCTAATAAATGACACAAGTGGTCCTAGTTTTTTACCAATTCCAACTTTGGTTCTGAAGGTAGTCCATGACTACAACAACACTATGGGAGGTGATGTTAAAGTTGATCAACATCTTACAAACTTGTCGGTTGCTAGAAAAGTAGGTAAAAATATTACTAGGAAATATTTTTCCATCACCTACACCAGGCGTTATATAAATAACTCCCTTACTTTGCATACTTCAGCAGGAGGTGCGAAAAATATGAACTTCATATAATCAATTGTTGAACTAAATAAACCAAATGTTCAACTACCAGGACCAGGGCGTCCTAGTATAGGCTTTTGAACAGTACCTTGTTTTGGGATATACCATACTGTAAAAGACTTGTAAAATTTATGTATTGAAAATCATATTGTTGTGTTTTTATACTATACTAATTATATTTAGCTTCGAAATTTCGTTTAATTTGCTCACTATGAATAACATGTATGTGTAATCAATGTTTTATGAGTATGTAAAAATTATAAATATAGTAGTTATTGTATTTAAAACTTTATTTTTGTAATAAAAAAGCATTTTCTAATTCTTATAATAATATAAGGAATAAAATTAAACAGTCAAAAAGAATTTCCATTTTTGGTTCATTTTTCTGAAATATATGTCACAGTTAAGGGGTTATAATAATAATGCGATAGTCCACTCTTGCAGAATGAAGTTACACGAACTCATTGAAATCAAGGACCACGTTCCTCTTCAATGGATCCCGAGCCACTGCGATGTTTCTGGAAATGAGCAGGCAGACAGACTTGCGAAAGCTGGTTCCCTTATGGTCCAGCCAAATCCACCTTTGCCTTTGCGTAACATCAAAAGTGTAATCCTCAGTAAAATAGAGGATGACAGAGTTTCCTTTTATGCTGATGTGGCTATGGACAGGCAATGGAAAACTCTACTTAATGGGAGCAATAAAATCCCTGGCTCCTTACCACGAGCTGTTGGTGTCGCTTGCTTCCGGATGACAACTGAACATGACTATCTACAAAGGCATCTGCATCGAATAGGTGTAATGGACTCTGCTCGTTGTCCATTGTGCAATCATGATGATATGGATGCTGCTCACTGAGAAGAACTGCCCTGAAATTTTAAAGTTTATGATTGACAACTCTTTTGAGCGACTAAAGGACTTTATTCTTGTTTTTATACTTGCTCATTTTTTATTGGGCTGCTCGTCGATTAATGGAAGAGATGCCGATGAGGGGCGTAGGATAAAAAAAGATATCTAATTAACTAAAATCTGAGATATTTTATCTAAATAAATATGCATGCTAAATCTCTCAAGTAAAGTAAATATCGATATTTGGTTTCTTAATTCTGTTGACTTCCGATTATATAATTTCGCCAAATGGTAAAACAATTTTTTGTCTAAATAATACAAAATTAAATGTGAGTCATTTGTCGATGAAGAAATTCATTGGCTTGTCACTTATTTGTATAGTTGCGTTTATCTGTTTCTTGTTGGCAATGACCTTTCTTTGAAATCTAAGTTTTGATTATCGAGAATTAATTTACATTGATGAATTTGATATTTTCAGAATAATTTAACAGTCTACGAATTTTTGAATAAACTTTTATTTCAGTTATACTCTCGAAATATATAATTAGAATCTTTAAACATATAATTAGAATATTTCATAAAATTTAAAATTTTGTATCTTAAGTATATATTTTACTCGTTAAGAATAATCCACGAATAACTGAAGAAATCTAGAATATTAAAATATTTAGTAAAAAATCACGAGTTAAATAATACAAAAAGGCAGAAGGAAAAAAACTACATTTAAGTTATAGAATTATCTAATTGCGATGAGAAAACATACATGCTGGTTCATTGTGTTGGAGAAATCGACTAAAATTGGAAAACACAGAGATTTTTGGGAATACAGCTTTATAATTCAAGTAAACTGAAAATTCGAAACAATAAAAGTTTCTGGATCTAAAGTTTATAGTTTTTTTTGCATAATATTTAAGATAGGAATAAAAAATGGCAAATTCTCATATTTATTTTTGAAATGAAATGAATAGAATCTGTCGTGAAAAAAGCAATGTTATATCGAGTTTTTTGCTGTAATATTAATATATATTGTGTGTATATATATTATATATAAATACAATATATATAATATTGTGTGTGTGTTTTCTTTAAATCAGTGCAAAACTTTTAAATTTGATTGTATTATGAATAAATGTTGTAGTTAAAAGTCTTTTAGACAAGTTTAATCCTTTGACAAAGTATACTTTCAACTATTTTATCCAAATTAATGAGACATTTCTAAAGATTTGAAGCAATAGCTCCCTTTCCGTAAAATGAATAATATTTAAGCATTAAGCATGATTCAGTAGTTATAATTTTAAGAAAGTTACAGACTGATAAGAGCAAAAGGAAGTTATCGATTTGGTAGTTTATGCTTGTTGCAGTAACTGCTTTATAACAGACAGAAAATAAAATCGAAATGCTTGTAGTTATCTGGTCAAGGATTAGAATGATTCCTTTAGAGAAGTTCAGAGAAAGGCAATTTCTAAACTTTGGAGAAGGACAAGTTTTATTGTTATTTTACGAATCATATTTGATTCTTGAGAAACATTAAAATTTTATAGTTTAAGTTGTTGGCAGTTCTATATATAAATTAATTATGAACCACATGAAAAAAGAACATGAGTTTTGAAAGAGGGAACATATTAATAAATTAATTATTCCACTTACACAATTCGAAATTATTATTTGGGATAAGGCATTTTCTAAAATAATTATTTTGAAATGGTTCATGTAAAATATAATAATTCAGAGTATAATAGCAAGAATTATTCAATTTTTTAGCGAAAATTTGCTTTAAAATCTAGGATTTACATTATAATGGAAATGTGTTATTTTTTTGATACTTCTGTTAACGCATTTGATGTTAATTCACATAAGTGGTAAATCATTTAAATAAATAGACTTCTAAAAATTAATTTGCGTTATAATTGTTTCATTTTACAGTTATTTCAAAACCATAAAAATTTCATTAAAATTATTTTATCAATTTCTTTAAATTATATTTAATTAAATACAGCTTCGGTATAACTTTAATGAAATTTGAGGTATATATATATAGGTTTTGTATAAAAATTCATTAATATATAATAAAAAAATAGATGCATCCTTTTATGCTTGTAATTGCATGGTAACATATACGTATAAATTTCTAAAACCTGAATTTATATGTATGTTTGTGCAAGTAACTGAATTTATTATTTATTAGCAATAATCAAATTATTTTTCTTAAAAGTTGACTTTTTAATAAAAATATAAATAATGTATGAATAGTGTCATTTAGTTAATGCGCTATTTATTTTGGGAATCATGCTTCCACTTCTACAACTCAAATTGTCTTTTGTTACAAGTAATTTGTACTTTAACTGTAATACCTATATTCCTATCTTATATAGATGCTTATTTCATTAGTAATTCTCCGAAAGATGCTTGTTTTCTGCAGAAATATGTAATGAAATAGAAATCGATTAATTTTGTACTTTTGCTTAGTTTTTCTTCATAGTTTAATTTTGTAATATTATATAACGTACAAAAGATTATTTTCGTGGATGTTTCGAGTAATCTTTACTATAATGTAAATTAATATTTCTTCAAACTTCTATCCCGAATGAAATTTGGTTAAAATTTAAAATAAAGTACAAGAAAGACTTACTAAAGAAGAAAAATACGAATCTAATATCAAACTATTGAAAATCAAATATTTGTATCCCGACATTTTTTTAAAAAATCTTTCAGATATTTATCTAATAAAATCTTTAGTCAATTCCTTAAAAATATAGCACATGATTTCATATTTAATGGAAAGTACAAAACTGAATTTTTTCTACTTTTTATACGTGATTCCTTAATAAACATGTACAGCGAAAAAAAAGTTAAAGTGATTTAACCTCCAATAAATATATAACCTTATTTAAGCCAAAAATATTTGAATCGAATAATTTGGGTTTACATTTGAATACGTGATTATTTTTTAATTGCAAGAGAATTTTTATTTTTAAGGAGAATTAAAAAGTTCATAATTTAAAATGTTCATACATGTACTATAAGATAAAAAAAACATTTGAGTCAACTGTAAGTGCACAACCCAAAAGATAAACAGTAGTAAAAGCATATATATTATACTCTGAGACATTTTGCTTTAAGCAAAGTAATATTCAGCATGGGGGCAATACCTGGGGCCTGAGCAGCTACCAGGCGCGTCGGCAGGTGGTGGATTGCCGAACGTCCTGTAGGAATGACAGGATAGCCTTGAATATAGAATCAGCGGCCGCGAACCAGCTCCCGTAAACCCTGGTGTTATGCGACCCGTGCCTAGGGCTATTTGGCATCACGGTAATGGTGTCTTAACGGAGCCTTTAGTTGCCTGGCGAACTTCTAGAGCTTTTTTGCCTTGCCCAGTAACTCAAGCAATGCTGGGTGGACTGTTATATTATCTGAGCTTATTAATTGTTATCTTGTGGCTGAAAAGACACAAGAAATAACAAACCTTTCTGCATTTGCAGGTGAAGCCTATAAAGTAGACCTTGCTGAAAAAGACTAAGGAACTCAGAGGCAATCTAGTGAAGGGGCAGCAATGAATCATTCACAGGAGGTAGAAATGACCTCCAAACCATCTTCTGGTGAAAGCCAGGAAGCTATCGCTAGCATGACTGACTCTCTGACTAGAGGAAACAGCCCAGCATATCATTTAAGAATGCGAGGCTCTTGCCCTCTTAGATTAACTTCTTTAGGCATCATCCATACTAGAGAGTTACACCTAGACTCCGTTAAAGGGTTATCGGACTTTATTAATAAAGTGGGTGACCCGAGCAACTGGAACTAGGAAACATTGGGTTTGGAGTTAATAGTACAAAATGCTGATAAAAGCAGAAGTGCCCAATGGCATATCGCCAAAGGTGAGATAAATGTAACCAACTCTAAGAAAAAAAAGAAGATGGGGGCAATATATATGTCACTCCTACTTTTTCCATTCTTATTTTACAACAAAAAAAAAGAAAAAATTTAAAAAATATATCAAAAGTACATATAATATCAACTGACAATTGTATAATCACCAACACTAATTTAAGTGACGTATAGATTAAAAAATAAAACACAAATTTATTCAATTTTTAAAACTTCTTAAATGCAGAAGAAAAAAAAATTACTTACTTAAATTTTTAATGAAGTTTAAACATTTTTATTTAATGTGTTAACTTTATGTGCTATCTAAACATAAATATAAATACGAATTTAATTTATAGAGAACTTGATGGTTATCTCTTAAAATTAATATTCAATTTATAGCTTAAAATAACACAAAAATTGATATTTTCAATTTATTAATATAGATTAAGTCAACTCCTTTATTTTTAAATAGGGCTATCTATAATTTTTTTAAAGAAAAACTGTATGAAAATAATTTTTAAAAATAAGTTCTTAAAATTATTTCTTTTAAAGTAAAATTTATAAAATTGAAAAATAAAAAAGTAATATGTTGTCTTAATGAATATATCTTGATATACTTCAAATTAATTATTCGTGAAACATTTGCTTCATATAATAAAAAAATTTAAAACGTTATTTTAAAATATCAAGAAAACACTAGAAGTAAAATAAAATTAATTAAATAGTTAATAATATCACCAAAGGTGAGATAAATATAACCACTCAG
This sequence comes from Latrodectus hesperus, assembly GCA_037975125.1. Lineage (NCBI taxonomy): Eukaryota > Metazoa > Arthropoda > Arachnida > Araneae > Theridiidae > Latrodectus > Latrodectus hesperus. Next base: position 25,538,559 of record CM075850.1, on the reverse strand, counting down.
CATGCTTTAAAAATTTCTTATAAAATATTTTCGTATTAATGTTTTTATTCAATATTAAAATTTTATTTTGCTTAATTTATACGACAGCTTTTAGAATATATATATGTATATAAAATAAATTCTGAAAAGATAATAAGGCTATTTATGTATCAAAATATATTAAAAATAAAATAAATTGAATAAAAATATTTAAGAATTTATGAATAAAAGTACACCAAATATATAAAATAAAATTTGACAAAATAAAATAAAAATAAACTAAGAGATTTAAATTTTTTCCTTGTATCGTTTTTCAAAGAAGATGAAATATTTCATCATCTTATCAATTTCTTTACGAATTTTTTTTAATTCATTGATTTAAAAAGGATTTTCTTGGAGTAAAACTCCTTTTTACTCGCGAGAAATTTCTTTTTTACTCACCACAAAATTTATTTTTAGTCTCTGTAAATTTTGTTTTCACTCGTAGCAAATTTATTGTTAACCACAGAAAAATTTGAATTTACCGTATCAAGTTTTAATTTTTAAACTGAAAATTTTATGATGTATGAGCATAATAAAACTAATGATAAAATGGACAAAACGTTGGTTCTTTTTCAGATATTGATCTTTTAAAGATATATTTGTTTCATTTATAAATGTTCTGAAAAATCGTTTTTATAGAATTTCATATTTCTTTTATTGACTAAACCAAGTAGGTAAACCAATGATGAAAATGATTGTTTTTTACTATTTCAGATGAAAATTTTGAAAAAGGTTTTGGAATAGTTCCTTAAAAAGATTTGGTAAGATATTAACTCTTCACTGTACCAAATAATATTTATTTCTATGAAAACTATTTTTGAAAACATACTGTATTTATAAATGAAACGAATCTATCTTCAAAAGATCAATATCTTAAAATATGTCTTTAGCAGAAACAATATAAGAAAATATATATTTCTTTTCTCTTTATAATTCCTGTTTTCATTATTATATACAGTATAATACATGTTTATAGAATTGAAACAAGAAATAATTTAGTATTAAGAATATATTCTATTCTTTCTAAAAATATTTTCTGTGATATTAATATATTTTTACAATCAAATAAACTATTTTCAAAATAATGATATCGCTCTGAAAGAAGCAAAACAAAAAGATGATATTCTTAAGCTTCAACGATGCAGATACGACATTTTATTTTGTACAATCAAAAATAGAAACCAATAAGTAGGTGAAGACAAGCCAATAAATACAAATAATGAACCAAAGAATGGTCTCAGAAAAAGAAGAATCTCAGAAAAACAGCCATTACTTTTTGGAAGATTTCTTTATATAAGCAAATATTTTTCTCTCTTTAATTTCACATAGAAATTTTCAAACAATTTATTGTTGTTTTTTTCTGTTTCATAGGAATGAATATAGGTTTTGTTACACACTACGGTGTTATAAATATGTTAAGAAGTACCAGAAAGGAGAGAGAATATTTTTAAAGAATATTTAACGGTATATTTCACATAAAAATCATTTTCCATTTAAAATAAATTGTGGAAGATTCACTGAATACATACATTTTTACATTTACAGGAACATGTTACACTAAATGCAATTAGTCTCTGAAATGTTCAAAGATGCTTTTATTTTTATCTTATTGTCACATAAAATTAATTAAGTCACATTAAATTCAGACGTGTTTAATTTTCTTACCTCCCCTTGGAATTATAGCTCTTCTTAGTCCTTTCTTAAGAATTAATATCATGAACACCTATATTGAGATTCTTAGGACAGAGAAAGAAATCTTTAAATGAGTTGCAAATCGCTACAGTAGATCGTATTCGATACCAAAACGTACATTTCATTCTATCAATACACAGTTTTTGTGTGAAACCATGTTGAAAATCATAGAAATTCATAGCTCTAATGTTTCTTCAATATATTAAATTCATCAGAGTTTTAAATAATTTTTTAATTAGAATTTTAATAAATTTCATAATTTCAGAATATTTAATATTCTGCTAATGCAAACGAGACTGAACAAAGAATAGTTCGAATTTCAATAAAATGTGAAGACTAAAAATTGTTGTTTTTTCTGTTGACAGATTATAAGAATTTAAATAAAGGCTTTCATAAAATTTGCTATAGTAATATTATGGTTTGTTGTTAAAAAGTTAAAATTTCTTTTGGGATAAAAATAAGCTTGTATTTCGAATAAACTAAAATTTTAAACGACTATAATCGAATTTTGCAACGAATAAAAATAATTTTATTAGGTGTAAAATTAGGTTTTGTTTTAGGAAAACTTTTTCTACATAAATGATTTTTCTAAGAATTCCTAAAAATACGTATAAGGTGAGGAAATGTGTTTTTGATGCATTTATACCTCAGTTTTTGTGTCATTTTGTGTTGTATATTGAAGAATTTTATAGTTTGAAACCGTCAGAGTAAGTATTAGTTTCTCTGTTTATAAAACTAATGTTTATTTCAATTTTACATAGAAGAAATTGCGATTTTTTGAATTGGAAATCGCTAACTTTAACAACAGGTATTTTAATTATCCTGCAAATAAATTTAATAGACAAGAAAGTTTAAAAGTTAAATACTTTTTAGTTTTTGAATATTTGTACTAATTAATTTAGAGAGTGAAGCAGAAAAGACAAGGATTTTCTGATGCTAGTAATATGTTTGATTTTTTAAATTATTAGTTTTTTGTATAAGAGAGATTTAAAATCTTGGGAGATAAATTAACTAATTTTATTCAATTTATCAATTAACAGAAAATTATTTAATATTTTAAAATGAATATAAAATAATTATTTTGTTTTTTTAGAACCTATATTTGTTACATTAGTGGCAAGAAACGCATTTTAAATTGAAATTTTAAAATTTCGTATTCATTGTTATGTTTTAAATGTTTAAAAATCATTTTTATCCCGTAAAAAAAGTAAATTTCTTAAAATCAGCTTCACTTTGAAAACAGCTTTTCAGAGTATGTGACAGACGCTGTTAGTAAAAATATTTGCAACGCAATTCTAACTTTCACTTCAAGCTCAACGTTGCAATATTATGACAGAAATGTCTGGGAATTATAATTGGAAAACTTTTGTAAAAGACCCATTTAAATGTAAATCAGTAAACATATATTTTAAAAACAAACGTAAACATTTTATTTATGAATTTTTTATATAAGAAATATTAAATATAAACCCAGACACACAATTTATATATAATGCACATACATTTATATTTGTATATTAAATATGTTACATATACATATGCAGGTTTATAATCTAAATACATTACACACACACTTATATATACTACTGGCCATTAAAATTGCTACACCTTGAAGGAATGCAAATAACAGAACGATATTTATTGGACACATACATTATAGTGGAAAAAACAAGTGATTAGATTTATAAGAAATTAGGATGTATAGACCTTGAGAAATCAGTACCCAGAGCAGCCACCTCTGGCTGCATTTATCTGCCTAGGCATGGAGTCAAACAGAGATTGTATGGCATGTACGGGGATCTCAGTCCATGCAGCTTCAACACTATGCCAGAGTTCATCGACAGTAGTGGATGGTGAGTGATGGCGTGCCAATCGCTCGGCAACCATTGACCACACGTTCTCAATTGTTGAAAGATCAGGAGAACGTGCTGGACAGGATAACAGTCGAACCTGTTCTGTATCAAGGAAGTTCAGAACAGTACGGGCAACATGCGGTCTGCATTATCCTGTTGAAACAAAGCATTAGGGAGGCCTCGAAGATAGGGCAGAGCCACGGGTCTTAACACATCGGAAATGTAACGGTTGCTGTTCAAAGTGCCGTTAATCGAACAAGAGGTGATCGAGACGTGTATCCAATGGCACCCCATACCATTACTCCAGCAGATGGGCCAGTATGGCGATGTCCAATGCAAGCTGGCAATGCGCGTTCTCCACGATGCCTCCAAACACGGATGCGGCCATCATGGCCCTGTATACAGAACCGAGATTCATCTGTAAAGATGACGTGATGCCATTCCCGCGTCTAGGTTCGTCGCTGATCACACCATTGAAGGCGCTCCTGTCTGTGACGCAACGTCAATGGTAGCCGAAGCCATGGTCGCCGTGCAGACAATCCATGCTGCTGCAAACGTCATCGAACTGTTCGAGCAGAAACTTGTTGCCTTGCAAATGACTCCATTTCTCGACTCAGGGTTCGTGACGTGGCTGTACGATCCCTTATGACCATGCGGATAAGATGTCTGTCTTCTCTGCTGCTAGAGATGGGGGTCGCTGAGATCCTGCATGACGTTCCGTATGATTGTTCTGAACCCATTGATTCCATATTCTGCTATTAGTCATGGGGTCTCGATCGACGCGAGCAGCAATATTGCGGTACGATAAACCGAAATCCCGGTGCTATAATCCTTCCTCGATCAAAGTCAGACACGTGCTGATAGGCATTTCTTCTTCTTACACGAGGCATTACAACAACTTTCTTTGCCGAAAACAACGTTGAAACGGAAATTGAGTATGAGAAAACTGCTGTCAAATCTCTGGTTTTTTACACATTATAGATGTCGCTACTGGCGCCTGCTTTGTATGAATGCACTGAAAATCTAATCATTTGCATATCACAGCAAGTTTTATCTGTCATGCAAATTTCCCGTGTGTGGTGTGCCACTTCCCTGGTATAGCAATTTTAATGGCCAGTAGTGTTTATATATATATAAATGATTCCCCTATTTTTCTTTCACGTAAACGTATTTGTTGAACAAACTGTTTGATGGTTTTCATCGAAAATAAGTATGACGATTTAATTTTATTTTAATTTTATGAAATAATTTATGTCTGTTAAAGTATAAGTTTTTATATAATTGTTTCTTGTCTGTTTCACAAATATTAATTTATGAGATATTTTTTTAAAATGGTATTTTCAACGTTCCAGTTAATAATTTAGTAAACGTTGATCAGTAATAGTGTAATTTTTTAACAACTATTTCTGGGTTGTGATTAAATAAAACACTTTAAAAAATCCTACTGTGAACGTATAAGTACCATGAGTGAAATTGATAGCATAGATCTAGTTTTTAATAAAAAATGTATCAATGAATTGTAATTTTTAGTATGAAAAATACATTCATATCTGCAGTTAGGATAGTATCTTATGAATCTGCTAGATAGAGATTAAGATAAAGATGACATTTTTAATTAAAATGTCTAGTATATATAAATCAATAGTACCTGACAACTTATTCTCTCACCAAAGACTTCCTATCTCGCTAAGAAATTCGTATATGAGCATTTTTTTTTTTTACCTAGACACTTGACATTGAGCCTATAGACGGAAAAATCCTGGTTTCCTAAGATTCCAAAGATGAACAGGAAACACTCTTACAATTCCATTTTCATCGATCATATTTCTGACAGATTAAATTGTCGCTATTCTCAATCATTCCTCTTTTCCTCAGCAGTTGGAAGTAGAAGACTACTCACTACACTTCTGGAAGGAAAACCATACCAACAATGCCATCAATTTATTAGGTTATTCAGATATACAATGATCTTACGTTAAGAGATTTAAACTGATATTCTTAAAATTCAAGATATTAAAGTTTTAGAAATATTCATAAATGTAACAAAAGTACTGATTATTATATTGAAAGCATATTTTACACTGATAATTATACAAAGTCAGCTCAAATAGACCCTAGATACTATAATTAGAAGTTAAAACCTCCGACATTTTTGATTAAGTAAAAACTATATTTGATTAAAAATGTCGGAGGTATTGTGTTAACTACGATTAATAAATTTAAATGCTAAAAATGTGACATTAAATATTAGAGGGTTTTAAATGTACTGAATTTATTTACTTAAAAAAATAATGTTTCTGGATCATGAAAAAAGACACCAAGAAAGTGAAACCTATAACAACTTGTTTCTGCAGTTCTTTTTCTCTTTTAAGAAAAGGAATGTTTTAACAACCTCATAATAAATATAAATATTACACAAGTTCTTAAAATTTTAGAATTAAAACAGAAATTTTAATAGAAGGAATGCAAAATTAAATAACGTCGATAAATATTTATTAAATGGATAAGTAAACGTTAATTCATTTCTAATATCAGAGGAAGGAGAGCTTACTCCTTTTATGCCAAAATAAAATGTCCTTGAAATGCAGAATCTTCTGAATGTTTGTGAAGAGGGATAAAAAAGTATATTGTAAAGTATATAGTTTACCAACAACAAAGGTACCATTTAAGTCGTCTGCAGAGAAAGGCTTTTTAGATATGGTTACATAGAAGTCTTTGAAAAATCCAGAGAGTCATAATTATTTAATAAGAGCAATTACTACTTACCGATGCAAAGACTTACTTTGATTATGTTTTTCAGATATTAATTCTTGAATCTACCTCCATCACCGGAAACAGTCTTCCCAGAAATTTGTCTATGATTGTCTCAGGAAAAATTTATATGATCATTGTTCCAGATATTCAATCATTAATTTATTTTAAGTGAAATCCCATTCACTAAGGAGCGAAAACGACGTCGATTTAGAAAGCAATTTAAAAATGTGCAACATAGATCTAAGAAAAACTACAGTTCAGTTGGCAAATTGGTTTCCATCGTAATATCATCTGGATAGGATAGGAATTTCTCACGATTTCCTTATACAGTTTATGGGATAAATAATATAATATTATTTCCTTGAAATAGAAATATTATGCTGAATCGAAAACATAATCTAGTAAGCTTATAATCGTATTAATAAAATAGAATTCCAAAATGTACAGCTACTTTTTTTGTGATATTGCAAATCACCACAAAAGAATTTAGAAATGGTATATCAAAAACCGAAATCTATCCTGTCCTTTGGTAAGTTTTTACCGATTCCTTTTTTCGATTGATTACAGAATATGTAAAATATTCTAGGTAATATAGTAGTAAGCAAAATCCGTGTATTTGTACGGATGGTCGTATTTATAAAATATCTTTGGAACAGCTTCATTCCCTTATACATTACATTACGCTGATAAATTCAAGCAGCTTTATTAAACCAAGCGAAATATCCAATATATAACCAATCCAAAATTTTTACTAGTGGCATCATTTTCTACAACATTTGAATTGAAGTTACACAATATACTCTCTTATTAATCAAAAGCATGATTTTATAAAATAACAATTAGTAATTTTCTTTAAAGATAATACAGGCAAAATCATCTGCAAATTCCAAATGAATCAAATTGAAGTTGCAGGCTTAAAAAATGTGTAAAAATTTATGAATAGTTCTGAATAATTTTTCAAACAAAAAACCATCTTTGTAACAAAGCTAGAAAAAATATTTTCATAAAATTCTAAAGAGAAACTAATTAATAAATATTGTCTTTGTATATAAAATATAATCTTGCGTAACTACCTCATATCTAACTTATAAAACAAATATGTAAATTCTTCGAATTATAATACATTATTATATGAAAATTATTTACATTATTTGGTATAGAGTATTGCAATTACACAATAATGAAACGTAATTAAGCTAGTTGCACGCTTTTTTACTAACTAAATTAATTATTACATATTCATATTAGATGCATCTAAAATAAAATCCCACTTTTTCTAAATACAAGGCTATACGAGGCTATACTACATTATCTTAAATATAAATTTGCAGAGTCAAATATTATGCTTAAATCTAATATGTTATATTTTTAATTAAAAATTAAAAAATAGAATAATGTATTCATTTAATAATATTCTGTTTTTAAATATATAAAAAAGCGTAAATTTTAAGATAAATGTTAATCAACTTAGTATATCATCATGAAGAATCAAATCACTGTTTATATATAGATGCCACATCTATCACAAGATGATCATCATTTGACATGATCGAACCTGGAGACTTTTTCTTATAAAATGTGGCCATCTTATTAAGGTATTAGTTATCCAGTAATAATTAGAAATTAAAACAATTCAGCAGATTTTCATAACTTATCTCAACATTAATTTTCTTAATACTCGCATCGTGTTTTGTTCGTATTGTTAAATTCAATTCTCACATTATAGGTTCAAGTTTTAAAACAAACAAAATTTACTACAACGTGATATTTTAAAAAATACACATAATGTATCATTTACAGTGACCTAAATGACTTAAAATATATTCAATTTTTTTTCCATTTATTCTGGTAAACTTTTAGTTTCCAATTATCTTTATCTATCACTCTAAAATTAAATAATATGAAAAAGAAAATCTCTTAATTTATTAAAAAAAATAACTTATATTTTGTAATATAGATTTTTACCTCGCAAACAACAGCAATTCTATTTTAATTTGCTCCAAATTCTTCTTAAAAGTTATTCGATAGCTATAAATAAAGTGTAATTAGCTTTATTTTAAGCAAATTAATACTGTTAATTTTGAGAGCATATTTTTTATCTTACAAATCATTTAGCAGAACATATAAATAATTAAATTCATTTTAAGGAATAAAAAACCAAAAGATATTCCACTTAAATCTCTTAAGATAAGTTGAGAAAAGGAACTTTTAATTGATTGCTCAAAAGATAAAACTTGGTTAAGAACTGTTTTTAAGAGCAAATTATACAAATACATTATTTATCATTAAATGCGGTAAAATTTTAAGAATCCAAAAACATTTTGATTTTGGAACTTTATGGTAAATATGGATATTAATCTAACATTACTCGTAAAAAGTAGCATATATGTTAAAAATGTAAACATTTTTGTAATGAATGAGTCTATTCATAATGTAAATGTGTATTTTATATAATACATGAAAAAAGTTTTTTATGAGCAAAGTTCTCATAAAAAAGTGTTTTTTTATATAAAATTTTTCTTTCAGTTAAGTATAAAGTATAAGTAACAATTATTTTTTGATATCTTATCACTATGATATGCATGAATATTTCAATGAAATTTATATTATCGTGTTTCCAACTAATAATAAATAATATATGTAATTATAGTATAATAAAGTTGTCCAACGATTTTCGTTTTTAATTATTTACTTTATTCCTTTTTATTAAAATAATGTGACAATATCCAGCTAATTAACCTTTAATCAGAACTTCACTCATAAAAAAAGTTTATTTCAATTGTTTGACAAACATATCATTCCTTTATGTTTCACGGTAAGTTAAATTGCGAAAGTCACATTGTAAAGTCGTTTTCCTGAAAATTACTTTTTCAATATAAATATATTTATTCCAATACAATTTAAACTTTTTTGATACATGTGAATTTACTTCGGATTTACAATTTTTATCCATTAATTTTCTCTGTCAATTTAAAATGCTTTTTCTAGTTTTTTAAAAATATTTACGCAGCCATTCGTTATTAATTATATTTTGTGATGTTTATTTTGACATTTTTATATAATTTAACTTATCTTTTTAAGCCTTTTTATCTTCTATTTTTTCACAACCATTGGGAACAGCTTTTTTTTTTACTTTGTTGACTCTTTAGAATCTGTACAAATGAATTCGAAGGTCTATCCACTGGTACTACGTTATTCTGATAAGAAAGTTGTTTTAATTCCTTTCTTTTTTTCGTAACTTTTCCGAGTAATTTTCTTTTGTTTAATTTAATTTTAAAATTCATTTTTAGATTTTTTTATTTTGTTTTTTTATTGTACTGGTATTCTGAATGATTTTTTTAGTATTTTGAATAATTCATCTTGAATGAAATTCAAAAATAAAGAATGAAACTGCTTTCTGGCTTTTTTAAGAACTTTATTCATTTATTTAGAATGTGCCATGAAAATTTAAATTCTTAAGCCATTACAACGTTTATTTTCTTAAATAAAGCTCTGAACTTAAAACATCAAAATCATAACTTTAATTGTACTATTGCATAATATTGCTAAAGATTAGCCTGTTTCTAATTAATATAATCCATCATCATGGACCATTTAAAAGAAGTGAAGAGTGACAAATTAACCTTTTTTATATGTACTGGATTGTTTTTTTAGATTAAAATTCTAAGCATTTTCAAAACAAATTTATCGGAAAATATTTTACTTTATATGTCAAAATCCTCTTTTTTATTTCATAGAAACTGTTTGCTTTTTAAAATAACTTACGCTTCGATTTAAAAGTTCAGTAAGCACAATCGATTAACTTTAACTATAATAATCAAAATCGATTGCTTTTATAACCTTTGTTCAAATTTCTCTTTATACTTGTTCAAATATTAAGAGAAGATTACGTCCCATGACCTAAAAATTTACGTGTTCAAATATTTTTTAATTTTAATGAAATTTTAAATAATCGAATTTCAGCATTGTTTCAATTTTATATTGGATATAACAGTTCTAAGAAAGTATACTATTATTTTTCAAACATTTTAGTATAATTTGGTAAAAGTTTACTTACGGATACCCCTTGATTTTTTGACTCCAAGATGTGCTCAAAAAATGTGAATAACAAAATGGAAACTCTAAAACTACGTTAGTTAAAGCGCTGAAAATATCAGGGTTACCATAAATTAAATTTTATCACCAATATTTATTGCCCCATTTTTGCCAAAGTAAGTGGTACCCTACTCTATACTAAACCCTTTATTTTGATATTTTTTTTTATTCTGGGTACGTTTCAGAAAGGATGGTGATATCACCCATGTACTGAATATGACTAAAAAATAGACACCTCAAATCATTTTTATTAAAAAGAAGTGAATAGTGGATACCTTTGAGTAATACATATTCAATGGGAGAAATTGTATTATCATAAGGTAAATAAAACTTATTTCAATATAAAAATGTATGACTATCAAAATAAAATTATGTAATTTAATTAATATATAGTTTCCTTCATTCATACCATTTTCAAAACGGTATCGCCATATTATTGTCAAGGTCAAAATACCCGTTAACAACCTGTTTAGGAAATTTTCATATCAACTATTAACTTTTCATTACTGGATTGATTATTACAAATAAAATAAATTCTGAGAAACAAAATCTGGAGCAAGACTTTTTTATGAAGGAATTATTTAGGAAGTTCTTTCTTTATATCCAACAGAGCAGTTTTATAACAGTAGAGATCGTGAAAGAAACTATTTAGTCTTTTTAATACATTGAATTTGTATGTAATATATGCTGGAAATGATTCACAATATGTATTTTTATACAATACAACTGATAATTTTTGCCTTGTTTAACATCGTGTCTCGTGCCTCATTGAATGAATTAATAATTGTGTATTTCTGATGTCATAGAATTTGTATGTTGCCTTAGAAAAAAATTTCAATAAGCGGTAAAATTACATTAAATAATAAAATAATGTTACATATTACTTGTGAAAAGTAAAGGTCTAATTGATGGTTTATTTATATATACAAAAGAAGTATCAAAGTGTTTTACAACGTCTTGAGCCTTTTTAGGAACCTGTACATCTTTTTAGAAGTCGTAGCAAAATACTTGTTTTGTGCATGATAATGTGTATGAATGTATTATATAAAATTATATATGAAAAAGTCCTTTACATATACAACCTATATACATTCATATATAAAGTCATATTATCATATTTATATACACACTATGTGTGCGTAGATAAAAAGTGCGCAATTGCTACATAAATATATATTGATATTTGTCGCACTTTGAACCTTTATAGAAGCAATTGCCGCCCAACTTGTCTGGTAGCCAGAGTGCCTGACTGCGGATAGGGAGGTCCTGGGTACGAATTCTGGTTCGGGCATGGATGTACTTTCTCTCTATCTACCCTGTCTTTGTTCTTTCTTTGTATGAATGGGTTGTGAATGGTTGCCTACCCTGTAAACGGGTACCTATGGCATGTGTGTACTGAGGAAATCGGACTCCCCACCTAAATATGGTTCAGTTGCAAAAGTGGAGCAACGTACCCCATAATGCCAGCCTAGCTGGCACACGACAACAACAGCAACATAGAAGCAATTTGATAAATAAAACTCCAAAGAATAATTTCCCGCATGTAACATGTTCTTGTTTTTCAAAACAGCGTAAGATTACTCTTTTCGCATTAGAAACTTTCAGGCTTAATCCTGACCATGATAGAAAAAAAAGGACATGGCATTTTTATTTACTTAGAACATGTTTATAGAGGTGGAAACTTGAGAGTATTGCCTTTTTTGGCGACGTACGTAGGACCCTATATGTAAGGAAAATAGTTATTGTCTCTAACCTCTCATCTGACGGTGTCAGACCAGACCAATGAAACCGTTGATTTTAATGAAGTATGATGCAAGAAGTGGACAGTTATGGATATTCTCCCAGCCTAGTTCTAAATGTGTTCACGTGATGCATGTACTTGCTTTGTTGAAGCAGTTAGTCCTTTTTGGACCTTGTACCACAAAACCCAACCAACCAACTAAACTGTTCTTGCTGGTATTTATAGCAATGTGGATACTTCTTGCCTTAGAAATGGCATTTAAAAATCTCACGGGCCATTAAAAGTCACCCAGAATATATGAGACTTTTAAATGCTCACTGGCAAGTCGGGGCAGACCTGTGTTGGCCTGCCTATCTCAAGGAAGAAACAGAAAAAGCTCTGGTCTTTTGCTTTTTTACAAGTTTTGAGGCGGAGGTATAAACCTTTTTTGTATGGAAAATATTTTTAAAAAAATGCATAGCTTTATTATTGCAATAAAAAATTAAAATTATCTTTATGTAATTAAGAGATCTACAACGCAATCTAAAAGCATTTGTATTATTTATAAATAGTAAACAAAAAATTATTGAATTTTGAGTCAATAATTTTTTTTAACTTCTTTAATTTGTTAATGAAGTCATCACATAAGTGAGGTTAACTATCATTTATGTGTGATAATGTAGTCAGTAGCTTTTATTTATATATTTTCAAGTCATTGGGACAAACGTATAAAATCTGTCTGTGTCTCTTTTTTTTTGTTTCACTTTTTGATTCATCATTAGATGATAGGGGAGGGGGATATATATACAATTCCTCCCCCGCGCTGGCCAGCGTCATACAGTAAATGTCAACTCTCTTTCTTCAGAACTAAACAAAAAATCGATGCCTCAGCGAAACTCGGCGCAGGTTTTCCTGCGCTCACGTGACTGCATTTCATCTCATCCGATTCCGGTGAAAAGCGATCCCAGCGAATTGACAGAAAGTTTAGGGGGAAAGAGGACCCATCTCCAGATTGATGCAAAGGAGATAAAAGGGTGAAGAAAGGAGTGCAAAAGGTTCTTACCAAGCTCCTGCACCCGAATCCGTTTCTACCCTTTTTATCCCAACCGAAAAATGGAATGCCGGTTACAGCGAATGGAACCGCTGGATGCTTTCGCGCTGAGCGTTATCGTCTGCGTTGTTGGTTTCGAAGGCGATAGTGATTGAAAGTCTTCGATAAAATTGTTGGTTCAAGATCATTTTATCGGTTGGAGTTCCGGGGAAACCAACCCCCAGCAATGGATGGTGGTTGATCTAAGAATTCGGGATCACTGAAGATATTATTAGAAGCTTTTAGAATAGCGCTCTTTTCTGTTTCTTTTCAGAAGATTTATTGATAGTTAAGTAAGTACAATAATGCATTTTTATAGTATTGTTTGATCTATTTATTCTTAAATAAGGAGATAAAATTGAAATCTTTTTTATTCGTATCTAAAGCGATGACGCAAAAATGAAAGTTTCCTTGTCTACTTATTTTATGTTTCAATTTGCTTAGAAATGTGATTATTATTAAAAGAACTATTTAGAATAAAAGAAATTAAAAGGAAGACATTCATTGTAAAGAAATCGTTTATATGGGGATTAAGGTTTAATTAAGATATCCAGAATAATGCAAGTGAGAAATATTTTAAAATATAAAGAAATTAAACTCTGAAACACATTTTTATAAAATACAAATATGGGGTTTGGAAAGTGGGATTCAAAGATAATATAGTTTGATGGAAGATTTATGGTTAATTTTTTAATCACGGTGACAACTCAAAAAAGCAAATTCTTGATTTTTATCATTTTAGAAATACGATTGTGATTTATATTTTTTATTATTTACTATACACAAATAAGACTCAGTGAACTGAATCTAAAATTTAAATTAGATTGTGTATTTATTAATTTCAAATGCACACGAGAAATAATTTAAGTATCGAAAATTAACTAATTTTATTCTCTTTATACTGTATTTCTTTTAACCAATTAAATGTGAGTATAATGATTTATTAATATTACTTTATCTTCTTTAAAAATCTCTAAAAATTAACATATATGATTATGAAAATACATAATTATAGCCTCTAAAGCTGTTTTTATCAAAAATGTTTTCTTAGAAACATTTGTGACTAAGAATTAATTGATCTGTTATTTGTATCAAAATTCACCAGATAATTAATAACTTTAAAATATAAAAACAAATAAATGGAAAAGGATTGCCACAATAAAGAGACACTAGATGCATAATAATTCATTAAATTATTCTAGGATAATGAATTAAAGTAAGGTCTTTTTGTGTTATATATATATATATATATATATATATATATATATATATATATGCATATATATATATATATATATATATATATATATATATATATATATATATATATATATATATATATATATATATATATATATATATATATATATATATATATATATATATATATGTAATGAATAATGAACAGTAAATTATAAAAATTTGTTGTAAAAGGATGCGAGCTTTTTTCTGGCTACAAATCATACAGTTATGTCTAAAATCACTCAAAATATTAACAATATTAATAATTTTTCTTAAGCAATTTTTTGCTTTATTAATACAATGCGATTAAATAATTAACTATTTTGAAGGAAAATAAAGTTGTCTCAATGCATTTTTGCTTTAAAAATATTTATATATCTGTTTATGATAAAGAAATATTTCTAGTTTAAAATCTTAGTTTGAATATTCGTTAAAATGTTCATTTTAAAATTATGATATTATTATATATAGACATAGTTACATTTAAAATTAATTTGTATAATACTTATCATGTGTTAGAAAAGATTTATGTGAGCAAAGTTACAAGAAATTATGTACTTATTTATGTGAGTTGTTGAAAAATCTATTTGTTGTTTCTATTTTCTACTAAATGCAATGAAAAAGTGAATAGATTTACTTGAATAATGAGAATTATATATTATTTATAATGAAATTATATATCTTAATTTTATTTTGTCCTTTTCATAAATGGCATTCATAAAAATTCAATAAATTTAGAAAACTTTCAGATTTAGGAAAAAATTCTGGGAAAGAGGAATAGACCTAGAGAAAAATTATTCAAATTAATAACATATCTAAGTCTTTTAATATCACAAATTCTGGTGTAAAGATTATTTTATACTATCAAACTATAAGAGAGAGAGAGAGAAAGAGACAGAAAATATTCAGAATACTTCTGATTCTTGAATAAACTACTGTACTACTAATTTTTAATATTTGAGCTATTTTAGGTATAAATTGCTTATGTCAAAATAACATTGGTAAAGCTACTGAAAATAGCTGAACAACAGAAATGCATCAATTCTTAAATTTTTTGTATCTGGTAAAATAACAGCAAACGAATGCTGAGCTAAAAGTATCATCCGTTTGAGAGATAATTTATTTTGACGTTCATTTGTGTGTGGATAAACTGATTTAAAGTGATTTATTTAGATTTAAAGAAAATAAAATTAACTGAAATGAAACCTGAACTAAAAAAGCGAATAATTCCGAGCAATATAGCGTTAGGGGCTATAAATAATAGGCAATCACATTAATTTCTTTGTCACACTAAGATTTTTGCATGCATTAGAAATTAATTTATCAGAAATAAGACAGCTTTGGGCTCCAAAACTCTATTGCATCTCTTAATAAAACAAAAAACTTTAATTACTTTATGGAATAAACATATAAGAGAAATAAAAATTGTTGATTCATTCAGCAAACTAACTATACAAATTATTACATAAGTTCATTTGTGTTTAATAATTATTAATTTTAATATGAAATATTTTGTTTAATGTAAAATATGTAGACACTATATTAAGGCTAGAATATTTTCTTATTTTCATTAGAATCTTTTTAATCTGATATATTTTTTATCATGCACTTATTAAAGTTTTAAAAACATGTATAGTTTTTCCTAACATTCTAGTATTTATTAAATACAAGTGTTACTATTAATCGATATTATGTTTTAGATATGAAAATAGAAGGTTACATTTTATATTTCGATTATTTATTTTTGAAATGTGAAATATTGTATCGTAGAAATAGAGAATAATAATCTGATCCAAGTCATTAAGTCATCGAAGTCATGTTTTGCCTTCATATCAAATTCAAAACAAGAGCCATGAGAAATGTTAATCAGACAATACAATTGTGATACTGGTAATTTATGCACTCATAAGCAAATCATATTTAATATTTATGAGGATTTACCAGCAATCACTGTAACAAAATAGTAAATCTAAAGGAAAAATTATTTATTGTAAGAAAAATATACGAGATAAAACTATTTGTGCCAAGATCTCTGTAGATATTAACGACTGAGTTTGCTGGTTGGACCAAAACGAATTCTATAGCAAATATTAGGTCTCAAATAAATGACCCAGAAAAATTGTGATTAAGAAAAGATTTTCATGGAGTAAACAGATACTGATATAGTTTAAACTAAGGAGCATTTCGTGGAAAATAAGATTAACACAGAAATAAAATCCGATTTAGAGATTAATTATTTGGATTGTATTAGAACAAAATATTAACCATCTGGAAACGAATATAAACAAATTCTCATTTGGAATTTGTTGTGTCGTATAGTTTATCTTCTGGAATTTCTGTTATACAGAAGATAGAGGTTTCAACTCAGATATTAAAGGAACTTCTCTTCTTGAAAAAGTAAATGAAGAAATTAAAGTAAGAGTGACATCCAAATTAGCATCAAATGTATTAATGGTTTATCTAAATTGAAACCAGACTTTAGATTCATCTAAATAAAGTTTTGTTGAAGAAAAAAATTGATTTTGTATTATTAAAAAGGACGCTAAAGTAATTTTTTAAAAAAATATTTCATTTATGTAACCGATAATTCAGCAATAATTTTTATTCAATCCTTACAGAGTTATAATTATTTAATATAAATCATTACTTTTTAAATTATGAAATCTTATTCTTAAAAATATATATAATCTATAACTGTATTTGTATTGTAATTTGATAACTTGTGATTTATTTATATGAAAAAGTGTATATCAATTTTAAGTACCTAACAATCAACTATATGAAGATAATGAAATAATGAAGAATGGAGGTAAAAATGAGAAAATAAAAAATAAGTTCTTCGAACGTGCACAGTTTTATTAAAATTTCCCGTATATTAATTGATTGAAATAATAAATAAGAAATTCAGATATATTTGGATACCAGCTTAAAAACAGATGTTAACATGGATTTTCATTAATGCTTTCAAAATATTTTGAGCATAAATAATTATCCTAAGGTAAACGAGAATGGTACACCTAAAAATACACTAAAATTAATGGATGGAATTACATGCGTGAGAATGGCAACAATTGGAGAAATGCGTCACTGTTACCGTTTCTAACTTAATTTGTTGACGTTCATCATAAAATTATCCGTTAACGAACACGCTAGAGATTTCATTTTACGCTAAGCATAAAATAAATACAGTTCGCATGTTTTTATGAAATAAGAATTTTCTAAGTATGATAGGTCAAAAATAAAAGAGGAAAAAAGTGGTCGAGTATTTCAAACAAATACCTGACATTTCTTATTAAATCTAAAAATATTTTGAATAAATTTATCTAAATTATATAAAATTTTGGAGTTTCATTTTTCAATTGCCACGTTTACTTAGAGTGAATTTAGTATGTTCTTCATTTAATCCATTATAAAATTTCTTTGAATTGTCTTTACTTTGATATAACGACTGCACGGTTGTTAGGAAACCCTATTAAAAATGAAATTATTTCTTGTTAAATTACAACCAAACCAATTATTAAATCGTGTTATATTCAAATCTCTTGAAAGTTTATTTTGAAAACCAGCTCTGTCAAAGAATTCTTGAATTTTATTAAAACGAATGAACCTGAATGTTTAATTGAAAGTAAATATTAATTTTCTAAAACAAGTTTAAATGTTCACATATTTAATTAAAGAATTTTAATCCAAAATCTTTTTGTGTGTGTGTGTTATTACAATATAATTCCAGTATTATATTCTGTAAAAAGACCATAAGAAAATCTCTGCCAAAAAGAAGTTCATAAATACCTAATTATGTTTTTGAGAAATTAAAAATTTATAGGTAAATGACAAAATACCATGAAATATATGAATATTCTTAGTACAATATGTCTACCTATATTTCATAAATTCACTAATAAGTACATTGGTTAATTACAAATTAAACAGCCGGCCAACTTGTCTAGTGGTCAGAGTGCCTGACTGCGGATAAGGAGGTCCTGGGTTCGAATTCCGTTTCGGGCATGAATGTACTTTCTCTCTCTATCTATCCTGTCTTAGTCCTTTCCTTGTATGAATGAGGTGTGAATGGTTGCCTACTCTATAAACGGGTACCTATGGCATGTGTGTAGAGCAAAGTCGTACTTTCACCTTCATGGTGCTCTGATTAAAACGAAAGACGCTCCCAATTGACTTAAATTCGCATAGCCAAGGCATAGCGAGCTTGGCTTGTCCAAGTGTCATTAGTAACAACAACAACAAAATAAACTACATTTTCAATATTATTTCAACATGTTTTAAAACCTTAAAAATGCACGGAAAAACATTTCTTTGAACTCAATAAATAACAATCAGAATATATGTTTTTAGTTGACAAGCAGCACCCTTTGTTATTATTTTATGTGGTCGATAAATAACACAAAATTATATCACTTTTCCTTACCACAGTGCCAAATACTTTTCTCTTGAAGCTTATGAGGTTATAACTGAAAAAAAAGAAATAATTTCAAAATTTTAAAAGATTTTCATTTAAACGCAACTAAAAGATAATTACGTCCAAATTTCTTACATAAATTTACTGTAAATTCAGAATTCTGGTACATAAACACTCGTAATAAAATTTAATAAGCGAAAACATTTAATGTTAGAATGTCTTTTCTAGACATTCATACATTTGTTGAAAACATATTTTGTATGAATGTAAGAAAGAGATTTTATTTATTGTGTCCATTAAAATATATTGAAGTATAAACATTTTAATTTTTCTTCAAATATTAATTTTAGCCAATATTATATGGAGTTATAAATAAAAAATTAATTTTTATATTATTTACTTAATATATTGAAATTGATGGCCGCCCAACTTGTCTTGTGTTCAACGTGCCTGACTGAGGATAGGGAGGTCCTGGGTTTGAATCCTGGTTTGGACATGGTTGTACTTTCTCTCTCTATCTATCCTGTCTTTGTCCTCTTTCATTGTATGAATGCGTTGTGAATGGTTTCCTATCCTATAAACGGGTATTTATGGCATCTGTGTCCTGAAGAAGTCGGACTACACCAAAATATGGTGGAGCAGCGCACCCCATAATGCTAGCCTAGCTGGTACACGACAACAATAACATTGAAAATGATGGAATTAATATATAATTTAGAAATATGAACTAATTTTTTACTTGTGTATTATTATAGAATTAATATTAATTGTCCCATCGCATCGAAGATAAAGCCCCTCTCACTTTTACAAAATCATACATACTATTTTAATGATATTTTAAACTGTTGAAATAAATAAATGATAAAAATTATTAAAAATGATTATTTTAGTATATAAAATAATTAGTTCGAAACGGGATGCATGATGTCTGAAGCATGCCAACGTCATGTCTAAGCAATTTGTTTCAATAACTGATGAAATATAAAATTGAGCATATTGTACGTACAATGAGACAGTATGCATTTTTTATACTGTTTCCCATTGAATATTCATAACATTTAGAAATTAAAGTAATCGTACTCAAGCAGCTATTTCATATGTTCTTATCAAGCTTTACTTTATTTCTATTTTACAAAAAAGTAAAAAAGTATTAAATGATTACAAAACAGTATTCAGTTGACTATATTTTTAAAAAAATGGCTATGATGTTATACCTATCCAATATAAAATTAATATTTTTTAAGTAAAGAATATAAATAAAATAAATTAAAAATTATGACAGTTTAAATGAATTCATTAAATACACATATTTGATTTATTACAAGAAATATAGAGATACAAATAAAAATTACACAAATGATAAATAGATTTAATAAGCATAAAATAAATTAATTTTAAAATTAAATGCTCATTATATTTCAAACAAATAGCTTGTAAAACGAAACTAACTTTTTAAGTTTATAAAAAAGTTAAATACTTAATTATTTAATTTATTTAATTAAAATACTCATATTTTTTTTACCATGATTTATATACGATAAAACTAGAGTTTGCAATATAGTTTTTAAATCTTACTTAATAAATAAAAAACAAATCTGTACTCTTCACAATTATTTTAATAAAATATCAAGAGTATCGATTAACGCGGGTTCGAAACATAATTTACTTAAAAAGATTTTACTTCCACTACTCCAAAAGTATTTTGGCTGTTCAATTAACTTAAGCAATTATCCCCGCCATTAATCTATACTTTATTAAGCAAAAATAACTAACCATTCTACTCTAAATAACTTTATCAGCGAAAGTGGGAAGATATTCAACTAAAACAACAGCTTTATAAATAAATGAATGAGGACATATTTTCCAAAATTATCTACCAAAGTTTCTACCATAATTTATCTATGTGCGTTGAATATTACAGTGCCACAGGGAAATGCGTGAAATATTTATTTTATCGCCTCCAACTATAACAGCTGCAGAGGCGTGCAGAATGGCTTCTAATAGCGAAATGTTCTTTTTTCTCATTCGAGAAAAAGGCGAGAAAAAAAAATACTAGGCGTTAAAATGTCTTCTGCACAAAATGTCAGAAGTACCGCAGACCCTTTTTTTCTTGAATTGAATGTCATTTAAATAATTTTTGTTTTTTACTTTTAATTCCATATAAAGTATTTTTTGCTATTGACAGGTTATCATTTGGGAATTTTTAAAGTAATCTTTTAAAGATAAATCTGTTTTGAATTGTGTGAAAAATATCAAGGAAACGTTTAAATGAAAGATAGAAAATTAATATTTTTTGAAAATTTTAATAAAGCTATATTTGAATTGTTAGTTTTTCATGAAAATTAAATTGTTCTCTAAATGAAAATAAATCTAAATTTTTGGACAAGAAAAATGTTTTTTTTTTTTTTTCTTTTAGATTTCTATGATATATATGTATAAAATTAGTCCATAGAACTTATCTGATTAGAATATTTCTCGAACTTTACAAAATAAATATCATTTTGCAAAAGATATCGATTAATAAAATGCTCAAAATCAGTTTTCAGTTCTTAATGTTATTATAAGCAAAAATTAAAATGGAATTTTGATTAATGAAATTTAACTTATAATTGCCTATATTTAATTCGCATTTGTCTAAATTTCATTTGATTATGCAAAAATTGCTGCTTAATTATAAACGTAAATTTGATACATACTTAATAATTTTACTTTCAATATGAAATAAAATGATATTTAAAAGAATAAGTGGTACTTTTACACATTAATAACGCAGAAAATATTACTCGAACTTTCAGAATAAAGTAGTTTATTCATTAAAAAGAGATTATTACAAATTAAAAATAAAATAAATAGGGAAATGGTAGCCTAGTGGTTAGGGCATCGGCCTTCCATCTGGAATGGTGGGGTTCGATTCCCAAAGCCGCCAAAGACCCACCGAGTACATGCAATATACGTGCTCGTTAAATCTGTGGAATCGAAAGTCCTGTGGTCGGTCATTGAGCAGTTACCATGGGTGCAATGGTCTGGAGAAAATTTCCTCCCTCTTCAGATCAATGTTAAAATTGAGGGAGAGGATCCTCTGGTGGTGCCATCTGTCGGAGGATTTGAAGAGCAAAGTCGTACTTTCACCTTCTTGGTGCTCTGATTAAACGAAAGGACTATTGATAACGAGAAACTATTGACTTAAATTCGCATATCCAAGGCATAGTGAACTTGGACTGTCCAAGTGTCATAAGTAACAACAACAATAGAATGATTAGCCGTCCACTCCTTTTTTTCCTTTACAACAAATCCAATCTCTTTTTAGAAAGAAATTACTTCAAGTACGGTTAATTTGTTAATTTTGGCAAGATCTTTTTTCTTCAAAGTGAAAGGTCCCAAGTTCGATCTCAGCTAATGTTGAACAACTTCAGAGGAATATTATTTTTCTGACTTCGGCATGAGCGTCTATCACGTAAGTTGCATGATAATTTTCTGGGTTTCTTCTGCTAAAACGCGTTTATATGGCAAACCATTTAAGAAAAATTTACGCAAGAGATATTAATATGGCTTACAACATATTTAAGGGTATCTATTATAATTAGCGTCAAAATCCCTCCCCTTTAAGAACAGATTTTCGATCATTTTAATAAACTCTAATTACAGTTTTCAGCTGACCATTTCAATCTCATCTTCTTTTTTAATTCTGATTCTTCAAAGGAAAAAAAATACCATTATTAATGTCATTTATTTCCCAACTAAGATATGAAGATCTCTAGCGTAGTCATAAAGTTTGAAATTTTCAAATAAGATCATTATTTAAAAATTTTTGTGGTTTCTAGATTATAGATCTTCTATAGTCTAAATTGATGGCCCACCGATGGCTGAGTGGTTAGCGCTCCTGACTCCTGAGCTGTGGGTCCTGGGTTCGAATCCCGGTTCGGGCATGGATGTTACCTTCTTTCTCTGTTCTCTCAGTGTTTCTCTATCCTTTCTTCCGTGATGATGTATGAATGTGGCCTACCCTATAAACGGGTTTGTGGTGGTATGGCGCGGGTAACGCTACTCGCCTCCGTGACTTGGTTCACAGGTGCCCGCTGGGTAATGACAAATGAGTAGCAGTTTCTAGCCTTCTTGTGGCATAGGGTTCAACTCTCAACTGCCCCCGCCGTTGGAAAAAAATTAATCTAAATTGCAAAATCATTTGATTTCTTAATTGATTTTTCAAGCTCTTGATTTAAGTTAATAACTTATATTGTACATATATATATATATATATATATATATATATATATATATATATATATATATATATATATATATATATATATATATATATATATATATATATATATATACAATATATATACAATTCAAAATGTGAGTTTTGATATTTTATTACTGAGTGATTCAATGTTTTATGTCTTTGTAGATTAAATAGTCGACGTTACAATAATAAAGATTTATTTAATTTTCCTACATTTGCTTTCTTCAAAAATATAAATCGTTTTCATAAAACAACGCAGGAAATTATATATATATATATATATATATATATATATATATATATATATATATATATATATATATATATATATATATATATATATATATATATCAATAATGATATTTTCCATTAGGGGATTTTCTTGTGTTACTGTTTAACATGGAAAAATGGCAAGCAAATTTTAAAAAAAATTCAAATTCAAATTAGGTATAATTTACATAAAAATGTTTGCCTACTATTTTCGGGCTGTGAATTGTTTTATCACTGTGTACTTTTATTCTCAAGCAATATTTTATTATTTACCTCTTAAAAGCTATCCTCGTAAAAATATGATATTTGGATCATAAGTTATGTTTAATGCGCCTCGTATTTACTTCGAAAGAATGTACGCTATTATCCATTTCTGTAGGTAAGTTTTAAAAGCAACATTTTTAAATAAATATTGGTACCCGAAAGAATAGTTCTGAAATTCATATTAAAGCATTTATTAAATTAAAAATGCATAGACTGTTCTAAATAAAGCTATAATGTAAAAATATTAGTTTTTAATTCTGGTCTACTGTGTCTTAATATTTACGTTTTTCTGCAATATTTAAAATAACTGATTAGAGTTGTGATGTAATCTTTATTTTATGCCAATAGGTATTCTATAAGTATTCCAAATAGGTATTCTAAATAAAGAATGCTTGAGTTATTTGACATTACATACAATTTTCTTGAAGAAGTCTCATAAAAATTGTCATCTTTTTTTCATAAAGCTATATAAAGATTTGCTTTTGCTTTGAATTGCAAGAAAATGATTTATAAAAAGCTACATAGTTTTTTTTTATCAGAAATATTTGTTGGTATAGAAGCTAAAAATAATAAAAAATATGTAATTCAACACTTTAAATGATACAAAAATATATTAAATTTATAAAAAATTTTTTGAAGTGATACATTAATGATAAAGTAAAAATTTAATAAGATTAAAATGTGAATTCACTGAAAAATTGTAGCTTGTCTTTTAAATAAATAGAATAAAATTTATAAATTGAAAAGAATGCATTTTCTGTGAAGCAATCATCTACATCGAATAAATTTTCAAATAACATATTTTCATAATCTTGAAAGATAATCATCGATTTCTTCACTGTAATTAAATCTCTTGCTTTATAATTAAGAAATATCTATACTTATAAGACGAAACAAAAACAAATTTTCGGATATTGCCAGATTCACTTAAATGATTTCGTTTTCCGATTACTTGTTGTTGTTGTCGTGTGCCAGCTAGGCTGGCAAATATGGGGTGCGCTGCTCCACTTTTTCAACTGAACCATATTTGGTGTGGAGTCCGACTTCCTCAGTACACACATGCCATAGGTACCCGTTTATACGGTAGGCGACCATTCACAACCCATACATACAAAGAAAGGACAAAGACAGGATAGACAGAGAGAGAAAGTACATCCATCCCTGAACTGGGATTCCAACCCAGGACCTCCCTATCCGCAGTCAGGCACTCTGACCACTAGACAGGGTAAGCGGCTTCCGATTACTTAAATAAAGGAATTAATTTTAATTAAATTATAACAATTGAATACAATATTTTGAAATTCTGTAAATCAAGGGGAAAATATTTACAAAGTTTTGATATTTATAGCCGCAATGTATGTCACTAACATAAAGATAACACAAATTTATAAATTTTTTTTCTGTAAAATATTTAAATTTATTATACCTCTTTATGTACCTCTTGTAAGGACAGGTAGAAAGGCATTATTCGATCTTTTGAAATATTTGTATATATACATACGTTTAAAAACAATCAAAATATTTATTGAGCCATGCATGACCATGATTTTTGGATAGGTGTACAAATGATTACAAATTCAGAAGAAAAATAATATTAAATATTAGAATATGAGTTGAATATTAATTTCAATAGGCTGTTCTGTCTTTTCTGATTTTTTCGGGTTGCAGATAGGTTCATTAAGTAATCGATGAATTTATGAGTTAGATTCTGCCATAAATGTAACTAATGATCAATTAATTTGATGGTTTTCTATTACACCTTATATTACTTTCACAATATGTCCCAAGCGTACTCTATTGAGTAAATATTGAATAACCTAGCAGGTTTTGTAAAAACTTTATATAGTTGTTAGAGTTGTAACAGCGAATCATGCAGTTTGCGGCTGCGCGTGGTCTTGCTGTTACTGACAACTAGTAGACTTGATATTGTAGCCAATAGAACTAGATGCAGTAGGCCATTAACGTAGTATGTCATTAATCAATGGAATATAATTGGTTTAAAATTTATAGCGTTGTCTCCTACTGTGGCTCCTCAAATTGTGACTCTGACACTACAACCTTATCTAATAATATAACCCGTTTTAATATATGCAGGGTAAACAAGAACGCTTTCACGTTGCCTTTGTATGAAGTGCGAATAAATATGCAAATTTGATGACGTGTTGGACACCAGTCAATTGGGAATAGAAATATCAATCGTTATAAAATCAGGTCCACTTTGTACATTCATCAATCTTAACTCATAACAGTGGAGAAGAGAAATGGACGGTCAAAGAAGCTTGTTCGGTATTGTTTCCTTTACGTCTTCAAAAAAGGCTTATCAAGTCGACGCTAGTCGTGCCGGATCAAGTCGCCGAATGTGTCAAGCGTTTGTGGATGGTGCTGTGTATGAATATGCGGCAAGACATTGGTTTCACAAATTCAGGTCGGGATATGTGATTTGTCCTCTGCTGTTTGGTGGATTAGTCATTAAGTGTTTACTTATGAGTTGATACCAGCAAGCCAAACGGTCATTGCAGACTTGTTCTCTTAGCAGTTTGAACGTGTGAAACAAGCATTGCAACAGAAGGAGCAAACACTTATTAATCGATGTAATTTCTTGGGCGATAACGCGAGGCCACATGCCACAAGAGTGGCCAGAAATACCATACATCAACTTGGTTGGGAGAATTTGTTCCATCCCCATTTCTTGCCTGACCCTGTATCATCAGATTACCAGCTCTTCCATTCTCTGGACAATTATTTTCGTGGAAAATCCTTCACCAATGAAGCAGATTTGTACCAAGCACTCACTTACTTCTTTACTTCCAAAACATCCGAGTTTTACCACAAGGGAAATGCTCATCGGGAGACACGCTGGTAGAAGGTGTGCAGGTGGTGGTTACGTCGAGGACTAACAATAGGATATACTTTCCGTAGTTCAAGTTCTTCTGGGTCATTAAAAACAGCAAGAACTTTCTTGTTTACCCTGTAGTAATAAAAGTTAGATCTTTGACCACACGCATTTATTTATACCGGATCATCAACACAAAAAGCAAGATTTGTCCCTGAAATACATACCGGAAAGGATTACTGGATATAGTCTTAACAGATATTGAGTCTAGTGGCCAGAGTTGGAAAGTTGCTTTACAGATATTCCTAGAACCATTGAATACAATTTAATTGCATTTTCTTTTATAATTCCGTGAGTGAAAGAAAGCATTCCCCTGTCATGATTAAGTGCAAAGTTAAAGTCAAAGTTCACCGCTAAACTACACTATTAATACGCACAATTAATTTTTTCAAAGGCATTTAAAATAATTATGAGATACTGAAAATATGTAATAATTCCTTTTTTATGTTATTATTTTTTATTTAATATACAGTTTTGAACTTTAATACTACATTGATAAACAATGTCTGATGCTGTATATTAATTGTTAATCCAACTTAATTATTTTTCAAATAATATTTTTTATTTTTGTTTTTGCATTGACACCCTTTTTATAAACAGCTTTCAATATCGAATTAAGTAATTGTTAAATACTTACGCGATTATATTTACAATTATTTTTAAATTTCGCTTATAATATTAAATAAAATTAGCACAAAAGTTAAATTATGTCGTCTTTTTTACATTTTATTAATTTTTCTTAAAAGATTAAAAAATTATATAGATTCAAATAATTTTGCCAATGCAGGAAAAATTCACTACACCTTTTCTAAGATTTGAGTCCAGAATTCTCAATTCATTTAACCATTAAACAAATTGATATTTACCCTAATAATGTAGACAAACTACTTATTAGAAAGCATGGAAGTATATTTTCAATATAGAACAATAAATTTGTAAAACGGATTTCTTTTTCTGAGACATATTCTAAGCGAAAAATTTAATTTCAGAATTAAATCGATATATTCAAATGAATTAGTCAAAAATCTCGACGCTATATTGCTTCAAAGATTATAAAAACATATTACCAGGCTTTTTATTCATTCATTAAACTATTCAAAATTCGTCAACAAAAATGGACCTTGTGGTTGGTTGCCATGGAAACCGATTCATATTCATGTGCTATTGACTGCATCTGCATGGTGCTAGACAGATGTAAATGATTTGAAATGCAATGCTATTTGATCGACTTTTGGAAACCTTAGCACCAAAATTTTGGTGACATTGACCTTGAATTAAACATAACAGAAAAAAATTAAAATCCGGTTTAATACATTTTTAGTTCTAGTGAAAGAGTCTAATTGCAACAAAATAGTTTTAATGAAATTTTTAATGACATTTTAATTATTATTTTGGTTTGAACTGCGTAATTAATGAGATTATTTGCTTTTTCTAATTCTCGATACCATTAAATTTAAAATAGGCTGAGTAAAATAATTATTTTTAAATATTTACAAAAAAATCAATTTAAACATTTCCTTTCAGTGAAAGCAATGTAATTTAGAAATTTTAATTCAAATAAATCATATGCATTTTTCAAAAAAATTTTTTGTTGTTTGAGTATTTATTAAATGTTTTTATAATGGAAATGGAAAACAATAAAAAGAAATATAATTAACATTTTAACAGCGAACGTTTTGAATTCATTATCCAAAATAATAAATTTTATTCTACTTCTAAAAATCTGATTGTTTAAAAAGTTGAATAAATATTGAAAATGTATTACTACATTCCAAATTTACAAAGGTTGCATTTTAAGATTGATTACTGTATTTTAATACGTAATGTTTACATTTGAACATGCGTAGTTTCTGACAGGTTAATGGTCTTTGTGGCAAAGTCAAGTATTAAACCCTTTACTTTAAAAAACACAAAACTTTTTTAATTAGAATTTTGTGACTCTTTGCATTTAGATGAAGCCCCTTGTATTTTCAGCAAAAATATTATGTATTTTATAAAGATATAATCTAATATCTTAAATCTAAAGTATATATAAATTAAATTTATAATTTATTTATATTTTTTTTACTTAATTTTTATTAAGTTTTGCATTTTTAAATTATGTTTTCGTTTGACGTTAATATTAGTAATATTTATCACAAAAATTGAAGGAACTTTGTAAACTGAAAACATTTAATAATTTATTTCTCGTTACCAAAGCAGAAGGTAATACATTCAATGGAACGCACAAAAAAAATTTTCTAAATAGCGCTGTTTAAAACTTGATTGTATTTCTCGTTTCCTTTCAATAAGTAGTTATTCCAAACAAAATTTTTGCACCCAATTGAAATTTGAAATGAAAAATTCTCTTGAAGTCAAAAATGTTTAAATCAGGTATATTTTCTTCCACTTCCAATGCATTTTTGTTTGGCAGATTTTGCCAGAGATTTTTTTTTTTTTTGGAATTTTGAAAATGTATTGTTCTATTCCTATGCAAAGAACAATACGCTTTTCAAAAATACAAAAAGATAATATAAATATCATATTTTCTTCTAATTCTAAAGTTTCTTTCTCATTCTAAAAATTCAGTGGACAAGCAGAATAAGGGGATTTTATTCACATAGATAATGATAAAACACAATACAAAATGTATAAATAATATTAGATTTATATAAATGTTTCGTTAGGGAGACTAAAATGTACGTTTAAAGAACACAAAGTAAATATTACACAAAGACAAGCTCACCAGTCAAATTTCTGAAAATTCCATAAAATATAATCAATAAAAGTATATTACAGAGCATAAAACCTCTGAATAACCAATCGTAAAAATGCTCAAAAGTGTTAAAAATATTATTCTTTTTTACTTAATATTAAGAAAGGAAAAATTTCTTGACCAGCAGTGCATATATATATAAATATATAGCTTCATCATTATAATTAGAAAAGTTTCCTGTTTATGCGATTAATAACTTCTAATTTCATCGATGAAAAGATTACAATCGATTTAATACCCATTCCCTTTTATAAATGCATGATGCAATACCTTTAGAGGAACTGTTTTTTTTTAAAAATATTGCTCTTCTATTGCTGAACAATCTTATATCACCAAAATATTTTGTGTATTTCTTGTTAAGATACTCGTAAAGATAAAAGCAAAATTAAAATCCATAAAAAATAATAATATGCAAAATATTTTATTTGATGTCTTTAAAATAAGAAGGGTAATATTCCTTTTAATAAACTGAAAAAGAAGAGAATTCATTTTTATATAAACAAAAAGGCTGAAAAAAACTTAAATATTTTTTTAGAAAATCTTCCGCATTACTGATTGCTGTACAACTAATATCCTTAAAAAATATCTGAAAAGGATAGTTAAAAGGGAAAAAAACGTTAAATCTTCTCCTTTGCATTATTCGAAATTGCATTAACGTGTACCAGTAATTGTTATTTTAATTATTAAATGGTTCTTGCAAAAAAAACTTTTCATGTCTTTTTCGAATACTTTGTCTTTCGAATATTTAAATAATATGTTGATTCCATTATCTACAATGTACTGCAAATTTTAGTTACCCTGAGAAAGAGATAGCCTGGTTTGACTACATAGATTTCAGGTCAGAAATGTGAGAGTAAAAACAATTTTTAAATATTGCACATTATATGTATCAGAATTAAAGAAATTGAATCAGGAATTTTATATCACCTAGTATTAAAGTATGCTGAGCTCTTTTCGTTATTTAGCGAATCTTACGTGAATTTAGACTTGGCTTCGATTGCCTCCTTTTAAGCAAATATAAGAAAATTATAGTTCTTACTCCACTAAACTCCGCTAAAATACTCATATATTCCTTATTCACATGCTGGTAGGAAGAACTATAACCCACAAGCATTATCTCGATGGATATGGAGACAGAGAGCATTTTTTTCTGAAAAGCTGATTCTATAATTAAGTCATGGTATTAAGAAATAAGAAGAACTCTGAAAGAAAATTATAATTTTAATAAGATTACTTTATAATTAAATCACACCTTTTAAGGTCACAGACATTCATTTCGCTGTCTGAAAGAAAAGTATTCATCTGAGACGAGCACAAAGTAATCTTTACACGAAACTACAAACCATTTTTTAATTCTATCACGATGAATAGGATGAAATGTTAATCAAAAAAATAATCACCTAAAAGTGTTACAACCACTGAAGGGCAACACGATGGAAAGTTCTTTTATTGCTTTCATTTTACTCCGCTACAGAAAAATGGAATAATTTTTTTTTTATAAAAATGTAGTGGCAGCAATTACATGAACACGCTATCTTCCGTGAAACAGAAGCCGCCATCGGAGAATCTTCAGTAAACATTATCATTTCTGCGTGTGGCAGCAGTTATTTCAGTAATGGCGACCAATAGAAATGGTGGCGGATCATAATTATGGTTCCATTACACTAAAAGTACTGGGCTGGTCTGTTTCTGTCATTCATAAATCATTGATGGGGAACAATGTCGAAAACATTTCAATGACTCTTCGCTGAAGAACACACTGAATGAAAGTTAACATTAAATTGTCTTCTCTCTTTAATTTATCACTGAAGTTATAATCAAAATATAGAACCACTATGAGTAAAGCATATTTTTGCTATGTTATTTTCAATTGATTTGCTTCGAGGCATACTTTATTACAAATTTTATGAAGTTACTGATCACAATGAATGATTTTGAGTATTTAGAAAGTACTTTCAGTTATAACATATTGGATTTACATATGTTCAATTTAAACTATTAGGAGGATATTTTTCCATTCCTACATAAACTCCAACAAGTATACTTTTCATGCACTTGAATAGTTCTTTATCTGTACCATTATTTTAATAATTCCTGTAATTAATGCTAAGCATATTATATTTATCCTAACTGCTTAATGCATTTTTGAATTTGCAGTGTGTAGTCTGTTATTAAAATGGCAGACCAATTTTGTGAGAAGATTACGTAAAATCTCTTGAACGACAACATTAACGATGATAAATTTAAAGACATTTTTAAAAAACAATGTTTCTTAAGTAAATACAAAATAAAATATAGGAAACGTTAAAAAAAAATTCTGTAAATCCAATTTGCTATGCATACTGGTGGAGACTATGAAAATAAAATGCTAAACAATGCAATTTAGCAATGGTATTTTACATTTATTGCTTTAGTGGGAGAATTTTTTCAGTTATTATAATGCGAGCAATGTTTTTGACTGAAAAATTTAACTATGCTTCAAAAATACAAAATCTTATTTTTGGGCGCCTTATTTAGACGGATTTCTAAGATACATTAAAAATTTTCCATATATTCATGTAGAAAAATATTTTATTGCTATTGTTCTTATTATTATATCTTGCACACAAATTGTATTGTTAAATATTTTCATAAGTTTGCTAACTTAAAAAACAAGGAGTCATTATTAAGTATTCTAACTTAGGACCTTGCTTCAAAAAACAATGCCTTATTTGGGCATATCATTTAGATGGATTTCCGTCAGATATTAAGGATATCTACATATATTCATTGAGCCTAATATTTTATTGCGATCGTTCCTACCTTTATATTTTGCTCACAAATGTATTGTTAAATATTTTAATAAATGTTTGCCACCTTAAAAAACACATGCTGTCATCGTTAATTGTTATCTTAGGAAATAAGGCGTATATATTTAGAAGTTTCATCTGAATGAATGTATTTTGGTCTTGTTTGCTCGAGGAGATTATTTCAAATACCAAAAAGTTTTAGGAAACGTATCAACAGCAGCTGAAATAAAAAGGTAATTTCATAATAACAAAAATTGCATTTGGTATCCAAATTTTACAAAATGGAATTAGGGAGGGAGAGCCAACCGATAGGGGAGTGATTAGCGTCCATAACTTCGAAGCAGTAGTCTCGGGTTCGAATTCTGGTTTGGGTATGGATGTTCCTTTCTCTCTCTGTTTCTTTATGCCTTCTCTTTTGAGGCGAAGATGACATTGGGTATCCCACTGTATAAGATGTCATCCCATTTGCCCCTTGTAGCGCAGAATAAAAAGCAATTTGGCGTTAGAAGAAAAAATTATCGAGGGAGAAGCTCGCTTTATCTGGTGATTTCCTGAAAGAAAGAAGCCGCGTAGAAAGCACTATAACAATTTATGTTATTTTAATGGTTAAAAAGTAAATTCATATTTCAGCATAGTTAAAAGAATTAAATTCCAAACACATTTTAAATTTACTTATTTTTTCGTTTTTTTTTTGTATCGAACTTCATTAATGTCAACTGTTTCACTGACCTGGTCTGACTGACAGAGCAGGTGGGAGATTAGAAACAACAATAAATTTACGTGGATATGTTGTTGTTGTTGTTATTGATGACACTTGGACAAGCGAAGATCGCTATACCTTGGCTATGCGAATTTAAGTCAATTGGTAGCGTCTTTCGTTTAATCAGAGCACCATAAAAGTGAAAGTACGACTTTTGCTCTCCAAATCCTCCGATAGATGGCAGCACCAGATGATCTACTCCCTCAATTTTGGCATTGATCTGAAGAGGGAGTATATTTCTCCCGACCATTGCACCCATGGTAACTGCTCAACGACCGACCACTGGACTTTCGATTCCACAGATTTAACGAGCACGTATATCGCATGCACTCGGTGGCTCTTTGGCGGTACTGGGAATCGAACCCCACCCTTCCAGATGGAAGGCCAAAACCCTAACCACTAGGCTACCACGGCTCTCTATAGTGATTAGGGTATCGTGGATAGGATTACGTGGTTAGGGTTACGTGGATATAATGTATAACGATGAATCATTTGTTTGATTATTTATAAACATGTAAATAACTATAAGAAATTAATATTTTGGAAATATCTTTTCCAGCGTTAGAAAAAAAAACTCAAGAAGGCATTAAATGAATGCTTAAAATATATAAATATTGAATGATAAAAAAGTAAAGAAAATCATAGCATATACTAGCAGTTTGGAAGCATTAAATTTTTCAAAAATGCAGAAAAATATGATGTATCTTTTAAATAATTTTTAATAAGATTAAACCCTATCATCATTTTAGATAAAAAAAAACAGGCTGCTTGAAATTTCTTAGATATATTTTAATATACATTTACAATTTAAGACTACTTTCATCTTACACCAACTAAGACTTCAAGTTCAAAGTAGTAATAAAAATTTATAATCATATAATTTAAAATTATTGTAAAAAGCATTTGTCTTCAAGTAAGTAGCGATACAAAAAAACTAATTATCGCATTAGGAATTACTTTCTTATTTATATAGTCATGTAAAAATAATTTTAACATTTAGTGTTTTTTATTGCAGCAGATTACGATTGTAGTGTGATAAAAAGTACATGAATGACTATGACTTTAAACATTTCCCAGTTGAGCTTCTTACTTTTAACATGGGTTTCCCACCCAAAACGCTTACAAAAATCAAGCTCCATTGCTTAATGAGAACGAATAAATAATTTAACTGTGTTAAGATAGAAATCTAAATGTTGTAAAAAAAAAGGAAGTAGATACAAAAAGCAGACATTTTTATTATTGTTAAATAATAAAGATGTTATCAAACGTCGTGAGGTAGTTAATTACTAGAATGATTTCTGTGCTTTATGTTTACAAATTTGATGATTTATTATTCGAAGTTATTTAGTTTTTCTCATCATTCTCCCCTAGTAAATGTGCTTCTCATGCTACAAACTTTATTCATGCAATAGGATAAATATTTAATAACAGGAAAGGGGATTCCTTAATTACAAATTAATTCAATCATTCAACTATAAGAAATCTTTTATTTTATAATGAATGATTCATTTAAATTGATTGATTTACTTTTTAATTAGAAAGATAACACTGATTCACGCCTCGATGAACTGCAAGTTTTATATTTTTAAAAATGAATTTTTTCATGAGAATTTTCCGTTTTCAAGCAACTTGTTCGTATTTTTAAATAAACTTCCAAAATATAAAGAATCATTCAACTTGGTAATAATAATAAATGTCACAAGAATTTATTTTACGTTTTTTTCATGGATAAAAAATATAACCATTTATTAAATGTTGTTGTTGCTTATGGCACTTGGACAAGCCAAGCTCGCTATGCCTTTGGCAGTGCGAATTAAGTCAAAGAGAGGGTCTTTCGTTTGGATCAGAGCACCAGGAAGGTGAAAGTACGATTTTGCTCTATTTAATGTGCATCGTAATTTTGAACCATGGTCAGGTGAAGAGGCCACACCTGAGCTGGCACCCCCCTCTCCACATCCACGCCACACCAGCGGAAGGACTTAGAACATGACATATTAATGTGGACACGTCCCCAACCCACGGAGTTCCAGCAACCCAGTGAAGGAGAGTACACCGTGGTCACCCTCCCAACCACTGCCCGCGGCAAATGATGCTTCACTTTGCTGAGCTTACGGGAAGCGGCGTGAAGCTACTGAGCCACTGGAGCTCATTTATTAAATTATTGATCTAATATAGAGAAATTTTAAGAGTACTGAAATAATATTTATTTTAAATGTATAACATCAATTACAATAACTCTACAACGCTTTTGTAATGTTGTTATTGTTCTAGACGTTGTTATTTAGATGATTTATTACAATTATGGCTTTAATTTCTAAGCAATTGTTACAAAATATGTCAAAGATTGATTTAACAAAATGGCTCTCTTATATTTCAAAATCAGAGGAATTAATAATTGTGACATTTCAAAAATTAGCTGGATTAATTACAGTATGTTCTAGCTAGTGTCCTTGATAGCTAAATCAGAGTGTCGTACCGATATTCTGACTGTAACTTACTGTTTTGTTACTTTTTTGAACTTGAGCCAAAAATTAAATACTTCTCATTCACTTGTAAAATCATTATTCATTTGGCGAGTTTGGCAAAAATATTGGCATCATTTTTAAAGATGATGCAATTGTCGCAATAATACATATTGAATTATATTTTAAGAACTACTCTGATATGAATAAAAAAATATTTTAATTGAAATACATTTGGCGGAGTTCTTATGAGGAAACTGCGTCAACTCGTGTTTTACTTTATATATAAATTTACCACAATTTTTGAGATTCGGTAAAAGCTTTTTGCAATAAATTCATATTTGGAAAGCCAAGATCCTTCAAAATTTATACTTAGAAGAGAGAGGGTTAAAAATACAAAATCCAGTGATAATTTATCCAAAAAGCAACAGGAGAAAATCAATATTGATGAAAGAATTTCAGAAATTCTTCAGGCTTGCCGCAAACAATTCGATAACAGGAAATATCTCATTTTGAATTCAAAAGTTTGCTGCCAACAAGAAAAGGAAGAGAAACCGATAAAAATATGACAGAAATGGTTTTGTATCAAAAAGGTTTTAAAAGTCACATTACTCAACAAAGTATGTTGAATCGGAAGCTCTTATTTTCTGTTGCTTTAAACCATAAATCAATTTCCATTCTTAGCTTCAACATTTTTAGGAACATCAATGTGTTGTTAAGGGATCGAAAGATTTTCCTTTTTTCAAACAGGAATGCTTTCAGGGACCTTAATATCATCATCATATCCTACGAATTGAAACAAACTTCATGGCAGTAAAAACTTTTTCAAATTTTCCTGATATAAGAATTTTTTTCAATTTTATATGTCAAACGAGTTAAATGTAAATCGATGTTAAAGACAATTTCCAAAATCGAGATGCAGTGTTTCGATTCTGGAAATTGTATTAAATTCTAACGTTTGTCTGAATTTTCGAACGAAATTATTTGGAGAAATTAGATATCTTATTGGGAGTTCGAAACACTTTCGCTATTAACGAAATTTTAAAAGTTTTGTCAAAATTAATCAAAATCTTTAAATTACAAGATAATAAAAAATAAAATTTTTAATGTTGGCCTTAACAATAGTCTTAAGATTCAAAAGAAATTGCTTACAAATATTGCAATTATTAAGTTAGAATTCTATTAATTAATGAAATTTTTACAAATTTAAATCGTTCTTGCCGTTTTAAACTAACTATGAAGTGGATGTTTTGTGATATCTTTTTCATTTTGCTTTTCCTGATTTTCTATTGTCCATGTGTTAATGGCTTGAATCAATGGAAAACGGCTTCTCAAATTGACGATTTGTTCTTTATATAACAAATCGTTTTATTAACAAAGGGAATTTTG
Organism: Latrodectus hesperus; assembly: GCA_037975125.1. Lineage (NCBI taxonomy): Eukaryota > Metazoa > Arthropoda > Arachnida > Araneae > Theridiidae > Latrodectus > Latrodectus hesperus. The sequence continues at coordinate 25,501,850 of CM075850.1, read as the reverse complement.
ACAAAATTCTCAGACATTCGATGGTGAACTTCGCCTTGTTTGCTGCCGCTCGAAGAATGCGATTTGAAGGTAAGCAGCTAATTCATCGCATAAGTCGGATTTACAACGCCGTGTCAATATGATGTGACGTGGATGAAACGTTATCTGACGTCATGGATATTTTAAACCAATGAGAATCATAATAAATTGGCGTACTCAGGATTTCAACTACAACAAAAGAAACAATTATTTTATAGTTAATAAATTTTAGAGAGAGAGAGTTTAAAAATTTAATTACATTTATATTCTTATGATATATTATATTTATATACTTCTAAATGTACTATAAGAACATTTACATTCTTCAAGTACCGCCAGTTTATGATCTAAAATAATCCAAAATTCCTTTAAGTATGACAACGAAATAAAAAAACAAATCCATAGATCATTTCTTCCTGAGAATAATCAATTTCTTTGATGTTTCAAATTTCTGTTATGAATTTTTCTTAAAAATACAAAAAAGTTCTAAGGGAATTCTGAAAAATCAATATATTGCTTAATGCTTTGCAAAGAAACGAACAAAAGTATTCTTTCGTGTAAAAACATATTCAATCCCTGTAATTTTCTTAAGATGCTGCATTAGAAAAATTATACTAACAGTTTTTCAGTTAATCAATCAGCTTTGTTTTTAGGGTTTTTTTCTGAATAAAAATTTTTTTCTGAGATTATTGTTTTAACAATTCGATTGTGCTGTCAATATTTAAAATATATTATTTTCTATTTCATTTATCTGTTTAATAATTTAATAATTGTTTACTAAAGGCAAAAATTTCTTCTGGAAAAGTCTAATGCAAAAAAAAAATTATCTTTAATATTTATTCGTTATGTAACGAAAAATAATAGTTAATTAATATATTAATAATTATTCACATTATTAAGCCTTAAATATAATTTTGATATTCTCAATTTGAATTTTTCTGAATTAAATTAGATTTTCAAAGAGAATTTGTTTTCTTCAAGTAATTTCATTTTAAAATAACTTATATATTTATCAAATTAATCATATTTCAAACTTGAATACTAATTTCATTTTAAATTCTTAAGGGGATAATTATTTAAATTTATAATGTTTAAAATAGATAATGAATTATTTGCATTAAAGTGTACTAGCAGTTTTTCTTAAAATTATAAAAATTTATAATTATTTTATAATGAATAAATAAAGATAAAATTTAATCGACTATTAATATTGTTAATTAAAATGATTCTTATCAGGTGGTACATTTATATATCATTTGATATTTACATTTCTACACAATAATAGCGTTTAATTTAAATTATTAAATATCTTTAGAAATTCTAGATTCAATCTATTTAATATTCAATCGTGTATAAAACCTTCATTGATTGTTTTCAGGATATTTCAATCCAAATCATTGACAAATACATATAGTGCCACTTTAGAACGACAATAATTTATTAATTACAAGAATCACATTTGTCTGAAAATAAGAGCCATCAAAAATATGTATTTTAGTTGATATAAACAACAACAAATAAAATTTTGTGTTATATTTCCTACAATATAAATCGAAATATTAAAATTAATATTTCAATTTTATGAGGCACACATAAAATTCTTTTTCACCAATTCATAATATTTAATGTTTAAAAATGTTTAAAAAACTTTAAAACTCTAATAATGAAATTAAAATCAAGAATAAGAAAGATTCAAAACTTAAAAAAATAGATAAATTATTGTTATAAATTACTGAAACTGTGAACTAGAATACAATTATGTAAATGGAATAAAATGAACCCTGATATATGTTTTTTTCAACTACTAAATCTTTTTAAATTAATCATCTGAGTATATTTCTATATTTCTAATTCATTTATTATACTAATTTTTTTGAATATATATATATATATATATATAAAGAATTAATTTTTATCAGAATTGTGTTTTATCACAATATTAATGGTAGAGACGATGAATTTAACTGAAGTGCATTTAGTTGCAGAATTTCCTGAAAAGAAAAGAGGCATCGTTAAATTCATTTTAGGGGTATTCATCTAGATTTAAATTCTGAAATTCTTTTTAAATGACGCTTTCAATTTTTCAAGTAGTTAATTTTTTATATCTTTAACTATAATAAGCCAAAAATTTCTGAAGTTATTATTTTTTTAAGTTTCACTAAGTTAATTTTTCCATAACTTCATTTGTCTTAATATATTTTTATTTTAAATATTTTTTTAAAATAAAATAGTTGGAGTATTATTTTTACTACTGCATCACAAGCATCTTTTGTGTGCTTAATAGAAGTCCTGTTATATAAATATTTAGCTGCATAATTAGTTTCATTTATAATATTCGTATTATGTACTAATACATTTTTATATAATTCATTTATTTTTCATAAGTAATGAAAATTTTACAAGTAACAAAATTGGTTAATTTTAGTGTATGGAGTCATAGAATATGTAATAAAATATGATAGCATAGATATCATTAATATATAAAATTAATTACATCTTACAATATTATATATAATATGCAGTTATATAAAAAAATAATTACACTTTTGATGCGTATTTATTATTAAAAAGTAAAAAGTACAAAAGAAACTGAAGGACTTTTATACTAATGGCGCAAATAAATTTCTCATAAAGGAAGCTTATTACATTTGAAAATGAAATTCTATACATATTTTTGCCTGATTCAAGCATTCTTTTTATAGTTCTCGAACCATCGAAAGACATGTTTTGTGATTAAGCAATTAAATAATTGTAAAATGTCATGAAATAAAAATAATTCCATTTGCTTCTACAACAACTTGTAAATTTTGATTATGCTTATCAGAATTGTTGTTCTCCTAGAGCATTCCGAAATTTCTGAATATTATACCTAGATTCCAACAACCTACCGGATGTGACACACAGCTGTAAATGTTGGATAAATTCGAAGGGCTTATGAGTGCATTAAAAGATCCTGGACTACATGGATTGCTTATCGACCCTCAAATATCATTTGCCTCGTAATTTTGAGCCACGGTTAAGTGATGAGATCGATACCAAATATGGTGCGTCCCCTCTCAAACATTGAGAAGGATAATTTATTTGTATTATTATTTAATTGTCACAGGAATCATGATGATGAACTTATTATCTTTTGCTGTTAACTTGAAAAGCGGGGAATCTCTGCAAAAATCCATGGCTTCAGTAACAGGAACCATTTGATTAGATAGCACTTGTAAAATAGACCAAAACTAAGAATGTCTCACGAATAGGATGTCAAGAGCTCCGAGAGTATTTACAGTATAGATAGGAATTTTGTGTATGAACAAATCCCTCTGTGTTATTTATTTAGAAGTATTATTAACAAGATTCAAGCTCACATGTTCACCTCATCATATAATTTGGTACCAAATAGAGCTTCATAATACTTAAATAGAAATTTAAAGTTGCCTCTTGGACAGCTGCCAACAGTCGATTGTACCGTTTCACTGCCGATATTCGATTGATAACCACTTTTGTCTCAAGTACCAAGTTAAATTTTGTTTTCTCAAGTATTCCTTGACAGAAATTTTCCGTTATATATATATATATATATATATAAAACTACCGAAATTAAAAGTACTCCATTCTTATTTTTCTACCAAAAACTGCCAGGTAGAAGTCTACGAAGTTAATTAAATGATTATTCTATTAATTATTTTTAACATGTGATGAATGACTGTTATACAAAATGTCTCTCAGTAAATTAAAACAACCTTTTACATATTACATTTACGTGATTTTAATTTTGTACCATTTATTTGTATGGGAGATTCATATTGTTAACGCTATCTTTATGACACTCAATTCATCTTAAATTTATTACAAATTAGTAAGATGTTCACTTCCTGCTCAGAAATACGTTTTTTTTAATATTGGTACTCAAATAGTGTTCTTCGAAAGTACTTCGACGAAAGATTCTTCGAAACGATGGCTTAATGTTAATGGCTGTGTTGAAGTACTCGTAGTTTCCAAAGACATTAGGATTTATTTATTATCTTACCAGAAAAATCATCTCAGAATATCACAGTACATGTACTAAGCATTGTCCAAAAATCATGGTAACTGACGTAATCCTTTTGTAATGTAATTTCAACTCGTATAAATACTCTGGGCGATGAATCAACAGCATATATATATGAAGATATAGTGACAACGATTTTCAATGTCAAAGCCCATGTTTTGATCTTTCTAATTCCATTCAACCCTTTTCTAGTATATACTGCTCCTTGTAATAAAATTGCATAGTATACGTACAAGGATTTTCTTTTTTGTGGAAATTCATTCTTATATTCATGACGTAGTTTAGACTGTATTTATTTACAAGATATCTTGCGTTTACTGATTGCGGATCATTACTAAAAATAATACGCAGGCTTTCAAATTTTATATTACTTTTATAAACACGACTATCATAGATATTAAAAAGAATATGATTAATCAGTTCTTGCATTATCTCCTTTTTCATTCCCAGTATGTCTAGGTGTTCTTTTTTTACGTTTAGTTTATGGTATTGTTATTTTCTCAACAAGGGTTTATTTTTAAAAGCTTAAGAATTTGATAGCCTCCCCGATCAAAGATACTGATTCTTAGTTTGTGCAATTTTGATTGAACCTTTAATCCTTTGAGTCTCAGTAAAAATGTGCCCCAAACAAAATCGATACATAAATTTTGTGAGTTCTAGACTAGAGATAATTCAATACCTCTTTTCAAGTAATTGAGTGGTAAATTAAGCTTTGATTCTTTATGGATTGGTTCTTAATTGATTTGTTGGAATTTTGTTTCGAATAATTAAACTCTTATTCATTTTTTCTCTTCATTGTTCATGGATCTTGACAAAATTGCAAAAATTCGTAAAGAACACGTTGAGTTGCTGTTGTTTCTAAACCCAAATGGTGTAGCAACGCTATACCATCTCCATAAAATAAAAAATTTCTAAAAAATCTAGAAACAGGTATGAGTTTTTTGAAATCTCGAGAACCGTAAAATACAAGCATCTGACAATATGGACAGTCGAGGCCTGTTCAACCCTGCAACAATGACAAGTGAAATTCTTCTCTCCCTAAAGATATGTAAGCGATTTGATGTGGCGGCTCAAAAAGCGTGAGTGAGCCATTTTCTCGACATATTGAGCTGGTGACACCAGTGGGGTCTTTTCGCAAATCACCAAGTTTGTTCAGGAGTGGCTCTCAAAAGTTCATTTAATTCAATCTTTTTGACTGAGGAGACTGCTATGTAAGTCAAGCTGGCATTGCCATACAGAGTGTCAGCAGAAGCAGACTTGGCCAAACTATCAATATTTCATTACCATTCAAACCAACTCACCGAAAGTCTATTGTGTGGTCATTAGAAAGCCGATCAACAAGATCAAGAATATTCAGGCTTGTCACATCCCCCACTGTCGTCTACAGAGAAAGATGCTGACTAGAAGCAAGACCATCAGATAAAATCTAAATGTCCTTGAAGACTAATTCAGTGCACAATTCAATAAAATGGAGTCCTTCACATGTTCCTACAAGTTCGGACCTGAAAACAAAGCAGCCATCATAAATTAACTGATCCAGTATCATTTTTTACATACTTAGAAGAATTCAACACTTTTGGACATTTTGAATTTTTAAAATTAAACAATAATTCAAAAATAATGTATAGAAACTCAAATTGGAGTAAATATAATGAATTTAATTTTTACCAGATTTTTTCTGATTTTGAAACTACATTTTCCGGTTATGGTTAAAAGTATAAAGGGAGTATGCTATTGGCACATGAGATGCCAATTGTCATTTCTGGAACTCTACCATTTCCTTTCAGTGGTCTCCACGCTTTTATTTTATTGAGGACTCTCGATCTGGAAACAGTTCAACATAATAAGCAATTCACCAGATCAGAATTCGATGGAAGATGCTTAAAACATACTTAAAAATTAGATTTTAATATCATCCCCCTTTAAAATGCCTCACAACAAGAGACAGAATTAAATAAATACTGAAGCTGAATACATTTTCATTGAAAATCTCATACAATTTAATAAATCCAAGAGAGTAACAGTTTTCTCAATAACAAAATATTTTATATCGGATTAAAACTTTTATATTAATCTTATTAACGACAATAGATCGTTTCACTGGCCAGTTTTGTGAATTTTAAACTATACATGCACTTTTTGCCTTAAAATTACTTTTCTTGTTCAATGTTCACTTGGAAACTTTAAAATAATTCGATATTTTTTTTATCTTATTTTCCTTTGTGCTTTATAATGAGTTCATTCTCTATTGAATAGTTTATAAGTGCTGCCTTATAAAGTTAAAATTCCATTTTTACTTTATGTGGTAGTAAATAAGATAATATCACATAAACCTTTGGAAAAATACTCACTTTGATTTACTCAATAATAATGAATGTAAACTTAATAACATGTTTTATATAAATAAATTTTTTTGGCTCAAATTTAATTCGTATTTGTTAAATCATCATTATCATCATCAATAATTGAGTGCAAAATAATATTCTTCGCATAAGAAGATAATTTGATGATAGAACTACAAGTATATAAATATTTAACTAGTTGTATAAAATTCTTCCCCTAAAAAGGCTTAAAATGTATAAAATCATGAAATTTCTTGAGAGAAATCCCTAAACAGAGCTTTGACATGAACAACGTAACAATCTCAATATTTATACTCTGCCCCTTTTTATATTTATATTTAATAGTCTTATCCTTAAAATATGATTTTTATATACTTTGCCGCCTCGTCTATTAGTTTTTCGTATTTTTATAGTGTCGCGGCATATCGATTTTGCTTTTTGTTTTTACTTGCAGTTCTCGTCTTTACGTGTGAAAGCACGATAAAAGCACTTTAATTTAATTTTTTACCGGGATTTTTTTTCCTGTCACCATTTTTGAAGAAGCCCGACGCTTTTGTGTCCTTTTCCATTTCAGAGGGTGATTAAAATGTCAAGTTCTGTACTTGAATTTGAAATGAGATTTGAAAATGCAATGGGGCCTGAAACAAAAAGGATAGGGATTAAAATTTAATTTTAAATGACAGAGAGAGAGAGATTTTAAAATTTTCATTCAGTAGTGTTAAAATAATTCTTTTCTGACATCTTCAGACACATTTCGAAATTTATTCATTTCAAAGGATTAATTGAAAATGAGTGTTTTCGTAAATAAATAATAAAAAATTCTACAAAATTTCTAACTTAAAAGTTTAATGTATTTACTTAGTTTCAAAAGAACTCATAAAAGTAATTTTGTTGAAGTTCTATAGATAAACTGCATAGCATCATATAAATGTATTTTTAAGGGGTTTGTTGAACTCAAAGTTCGTATCAAATATTTGTATTAGATGTCTCAAAGTCTTTCTAATGAAACATTGACTTGCGCTGATTGCTAAATGAGACTTTTATCAAATATGCATGCTTTATTAAATTTACTTATGACTCTTAATTTATATTATAACAAAAACAAAGGAGTATAATTAATACTTATATAGTAATAAACTAATCATATAATGCATATTCAGTTAAGTATTTACAAGTTCGAAAATAAGCTTAACTGAGTACTAAATAGAAAAAAGATATTCACATTTTACTGAAGTTTTTTTCAATTATACATCATAAAAATTTACAAAGATTCAAACAACCCGCATCAACTAATCATTGAATAAAATTCAAAATTATCTTACATGAGAATCGAATCTCTAAAGACAATAGGACAAACAGGAGAAGAATAATTAGTTTTTTTTAACCAATAATTGCAATTTCTGAAGCAGGAAAATAGATATTTTATAAAGTCAGTCTCAAATGGGGTAAAGAAAAATTTATTTACCTTCTACCAAGTAATGTTTTAATTTTATAAATAATATTACAATTATATAAATTAGTCTCATTTAAAATATAATTAAAAAAATTCTTTATACCATTAAAATTTTGTTCTGGTGAAGGAAACTGAATTCTTTATCAGAATAATAGTTTTATCGCATTTATTCACTATCTTATTGATTAAGCAGTTATGTGTGTGTGTTATCAACACAAATAATAATATATTCTACTGAAAATATTTATATTCCGTCATTTTTAAAAATGATTAATTTTTACCACAAAGAACTTTTTTATTCGAATATGGTAATTAATTTCTCACACTCATGTGATAAATTGATAAAAAGCTCTGAAAATTCTGTTTCAAATTTTTAAATTAATATTGGTACAAATATTTTTCATTAGTGGAATTTTTTTATACTCGTTTATGATTTTTTTAGAAATAGGTATCTCTTATTTACTTGAATATATCCAACTGGTGAAATGTAATTATTCACCCAATGTTGCTATTTTATTGAATATCTTTATGTAGGGATCCGACATTTCTCATCAGTAAGTTGATTCTCTTAGTACTTTGAGTGTGATTGTGGAGCTCCAGTGATTCAGTAACTTCACGTCGCTTTCCACTGAGATCAGCAAAGTGAAGCATCATTTGACACCGACAGTGATTGGAAAGGTGATCGCTATTCTCACTCACCGCGTTGCTGGAGCTCCGTGGATGGAAGACACGTCCACGTCCAAGTCCAATCTCCTGCCGCGTGGTATATTGTGGATATGGAGAGGAGGGTGCCAGCTCAGGTGTGACCTCGTCACTTGACCGTAATTTAAAATTACGAGGTGCTTGGTAATGGGCCCAAACCCGTTAACCTAAAGGTACAGTCAAGGGCTTCCCTGATGTTTGTATATTAACTCAGCACTGTGTAGCATCAAACACAAAAAATTAGATAGGAGAATGAAGAAACACATTGAATAACTGCAAAAATGGATTAAGAAATCCTTAAAAAATTATCTGTTATGCCTAAACCAAAAGGAATTTTGTTAAAAAAAAATTATTTAACACTCAAAACAATTCACCAAGAGGTTATTCGTGAACATTTTATTTTAGCGAGGTATTAAAAAAATAAAGAATTGTTTTACTTTATATCACAAATTTCCGCTTTTACAGATCATTTTGGATATCGTATGTTTTGGTAAAATTTGAGCTACAAAGTGTTTTTTGAGATAGAATAAAAAAGATTCGTAACAGAATTAAAAAAGAGACTATAAAACGATTTTTACTTTAAGCGAATTTATCTGCCTAAGGGATTGTGGAAATGTCATCCACGCAAAATAATGCGTATGACTTTATTTCCCCGGGTCTGTGAATTTCATTATTCCCTTCCGATGAGCATGTACTCCTGATTTGGTCATAAAATCATGATAAAATGTGTGTACATAATAAAGCTTCCATATTTGATCAGGATATTGGAATTATAAATGAAAGAAAGAAAAATAAATGAAATTCTGAGGTATATATTTTTAAGTCGATCCTTTTGAACAACATTCGTGATCAAAACAACGCATCGTCTCTGATACATTAAAAATCTTAAAAACTTTTCAAAATTTCAATCCCTAAACTTAATATTTTGTTAATTCAAATCATTAGAATACTTACATGCACACAATTTATTTTAATGACAGTTAATAAATTTGTAACTTATTACTTTAATACCATATTTTACCAATATTTATTCAGCCAAAGAATGTTTACCTTGAAAGTATTTTTACCAAATCAATTAACAAAGAAATAATTTTTCTGCTTTTACCATAAATCCTGTTGACAGAAAAAAAGTAAAAACACTACTTTTAATATGAAAATGTTTTTGTTTTATAGAATTTGTTTCAGTTATAAAATTTATATTTTAAAAATTCTTTTTTTACAATTCTAATGAGATAGCGATAGAATTTAATTTATATTCTTTCTAATTAATTCTTTCTTAATTTAATACTTTACACATAACATTGGTTATCTAATAATCTAAAAATCTTTTATTATAAAAATAAAAACACTTGAATATTTCATATTTCAATAAGTAATATTTGATTCTTTGTGTTTTAAATAGCGAAGTATAATTAAGAATAAAAATAAAAGCCCTCAGAAAATTGGAATGAAAATTTTTATTTGCTGATTTAAAAGACCTAAATGCACTTCTCCTCTTTGGAATTAATATTTTCAAAATGATTCTGCTTCATATTACAAAGTCTTCATAACCTCGTCTGTTTCTTTCAGTTCTTTCTGTGATTTTTAAGTTTTGAAGAAATTATTCAAGACCCCGTGATTCCTGATATAAACTAAAAAACTACTTTAAATATTTTTACATAAGTAACTGAATGTTTGATGTCAGAAAAAGCCACTTAAAAAGATACTAAATGATTAATATCCAAAACAAAAAAATCATAACTATGACTTTAAGAAATACAAAAAGATAAATGGCAGTAATGAAGACGTAAAGCTTCCAATAAAATAACAGGGTTTAAAATAAATTGGTAGTTGTTAGGTATGGTTAAGAAAACTTGTCGACCATTTATCATTGCGAAGGCTAAAATACTTATAAGAATTCCGATACCTAATTTCTTTTTACAAAAATGCCCTTATGTTTTTAAGCTCAATCAGACTTTCGGATTATTTAATAATGGCTTTCTTACTCTTTTTTAGTAAAAAAAAAATGATAAATGGGGGTCAGATGTAAAAATTATTTTGGAATATTTTGTCGTTGGTGAAAAGTTTGTTAACTTTATAAAAACAATGCTTACATGTTACTACTTATGCTTCCATATGTTCATGTAGTCAATGCTTTTAAACAATCAATTGCAGAAGAATAATTTTCTTTTTCTACATAAATTCAGAGTATAATGAAATTATACTTAGTTTATTGAAAAATTAAAAAAAAGCTGGAAAAAATGTAAACAATTTAAACATTGTTGTCTCTGTTTAAAGATGCGACATAACAAGTAATTCATTTTAAATGTTAGTATATATGAAAAAAATGAGATAATAAAAAAGCTGAAAATAGGAATGACTATGAATTGGAAAGTTAATGATTACATACTAAATTTGTTCCAGATACATCAATTAACTTTATAATTGAAAACATAACATTTTTAAAAGAACGAAATAATAGAACTTCTGATTCTTAAATTATAGAAATGGTGATGAATATAACTGATAATATTTTAGTAGTATATATTTACTGCTCACAAAATAATTACAGGGATATTGTAACTCTTTTAGAAAATAAGGGTATCAGCATACTTTTTGCATAACATATGAGAAAAGAGTCACAAATACAAAATTGTTTCGTTTTTAAGCTTCACGGAATGCAAATTTTGAGTTTTTACTCTGAGACGACATTTTAGCTGTTGCGAATGAGATTTGATTTACAACTTAATGTGACGTAAAGCGGAAAAAAAGGAATGATCCACATTCAGTAAGTGCGTCATTTAGATGAGTGTGATATCTCAACGAGGTCAATCCGAATCAGAATCCGAATCAAAATCGAATCAGAAACTCGGAGAGTGGTTGATCGGTTAGAGAGGAGCCGAACACAATCCGAAATAGTTGAAATCATCGGAGTTTCTCAAAGTGCGATTTCCAGGATCTGGAACCGCTTGGAAATGCAGGCGAAGATCAGTGTAAGGTCGTAGGCGTGCAACAATGCCCAATGGTGACCGTTATTTAACCTAAGTGTTTGGAGACACTGAAATATGAATGCCACTCTTCTTGGAAATGCAGGCGAAGATCAGTGTAAGGTCGTAGGCGTGCAACAATGCCCAATGGTGACCGTTATTTAACCTAAGTGTTTGGAGACACTGAAATATGAATGCCACTCTTCTTGGAAATGCAGGCGAAGATCAGTGTAAGGTCGTAGGCGTGCAACAATGCCCAATGGTGACCGTTATTTAACCTAAGTGTTTGGAGACACTGAAATATGAATGCCACTCTTCTTGGAAATGCAGGCGAAGATCAGTGTAAGGTCGTAGGCGTGCAACAATGCCCAATGGTGACCGTTATTTAACCTAAGTGTTTGGAGACACTGAAATATGAATGCCACTCTTCTTGGGAATGCAGGCGAAGATCAGTGTAAGGTCGTAGGCGTGCAACAATGCCCAGTGGTGACCGTTATTTAACCTAAGTGTTTGGAGACACTGAAATATGAATGCCACACTTCTTGGAAATGCAGGCGAAGATCAGTGTAAGGTCGTAGGCATGCAACAATGCCCAATGGTGACCGTTATTTAACCTAAGTGCTTGGAGACACTGAAATATGAATGCCACTCTTCTTCAACATAACCTTCGCTCAGCTACTTGTGCTAGAGTTTCGACAATAAGTGTTCAAAATCGAATTTACAATGTAGGGTTGTGTGCCCTTCAATCAGCAGTGTGTGTTAAGTTAACAGTAAGGGGTCCGCAGGGAGTAGGCAACAAAGCATGTGAACTGTAGGAGAAATGAATGTGCAATACTCTTTTTCTGAATGAATCCAGTTTGTCTCTTCATCCTGCGAATTTCTTCATCGGAAGAGAAGGTGGCACTGTGAACAATCTTACGTTCGTGCACGAAAGTGTCAGATATGGGGTAAAAGAGTGATGGTCTATGCTACCATCTCCATTGATGGGAACATCGATTTCCATATCATTCTGAATGGAACTTTGACCTGTCGCCTATATAAGGATGGGATCCTTCAGACATATTGTAATTCCTTATGCTGCCGAAATTAGAGATGAATTCATGTAAATGGACCATCGCAGGCCACATTGTGATAACTAGGTGAAGGATTTCTTTTAGAAGGAAGGAATCATACAAATGGGAAAAAAAGCGTGTTCTCCAGACATGAACGCAATAGAGTATGTTTAGGACATTCTAGGCAGACGAGATGCTGGACGTCCACCCTCCCCAGAAACTCTCCAAGAATTAGAAAGAGCTCTTCTGGTAGGAGTGGGATAGAATATCTCAGTTCCTCATTAATAACTTAAGTGACTCAATGACTCAAAAGTGTTTAACGTTGCAGGCTGTCCGAGTAAACCATATCCCCAAGTAAAAACGATTGTCTTTTAAAGAAACACCTTTTTCACTCGTTTTTATCATGTGCACAAATTGTGTTTTTTTCTGTCCCAATTACTCAATAAAACGCATTCTTTTCTGTCGAATAAATGTTATTTTTATCTCATAACTTATTTACATCTGACGATAATGTACCAATCAACCAAACAATTCTCCAGGTGCAAGATCAACTCACAATCTTAATATCTTTTAAAAGTTTTGAACAGTGCACATTCGATTAAAATATCATATCATAAGTTATTTTAATAGTAAAATTTACTAAAATAAGTGTTACATAATTGTTTATATAAATAAGTTAAATACAAAAATAAAAATGCTCCTGCTTCTCGCCTTTATATAGTGCAAAGTTTATAAAGAAAATTTGATGAATAGTTTTAGCTGAAAAATATGTAAAAGATAAAATGCTAATCGTTTTTGAATTATACAAGTGAAGTTGTAAAATGTAAATAAATGATATAAATCCAATTACTTTCTTTATATTATCTTAAAAATAAAATATTTCAATTATTGTATTTTAACAAAGTAATAAATCTTCTATTTCTTTATTCCTATATAATATGTTTCAGCATTACAAAATAATTGAGAGAACACTTAAAATTTTAAATTCAGCAAAAAGAATATATTAATAATTTCTTACCAAGAGCTATTTTTTTTAATATTTTATATTTTAAATTTTTAAATTTTCGTATCTGAAGTTTAAATTTCATTAAACATATAAAAATCATTAAATTTTCATGTTTCAAATTTTTAAATTTTCATTAAACAGACTAATATTAAATCTGTATATTTTTCTCATTTTGTCTTACTCTCTCGTCATTGTGTTTGTAAGAAAGCTATGTTTTCTGATTTTAAACAGATTGATCTAATTTTAAACTGATTTTAAACAGAATTAATTAATTTTCTAAGTATTACCCATTCCACATTATCTTTATAAATTGCTTTCCAAGGACATTTCCTGGTTTTTTCCTATTATCAAAATAAATGCAAAACTAGATTAGGTAAAACATCATTTTTATAATTCAATAACAGTTTCCTTGTTTTCTCTTTTTATCAAAATAATTACAAAATTGTTTTATATAAAACGTTATTTCTAACGCATGAGCTTTTAAGGCGATAACATTTTTAACATCTGATTTTTAGCCAGCAGTAGAACATCAAAATGATAGTTTGTGCCCTTTATAACTAATGGAAATCTGACTTCTCTTTTGTCAATTATTGATATTTAATGAAAAGAATGAGTGCATTGATTTCTTGTGATGAATGAAATTATAATTGCAAGGAATTATATATTTCTAAAAAAGGTATTTTATAGTACATTCTAGTCCATCATCAAAAATTTACTGCAAAGATGTAGTACAATATAAATATAAATTAAACACCTTCTTTTTCGTAAAAAAAAATTATTTGTCAAAATTTTGAATTATAATATATTGTATGAAATTAAATATAATGGCGAAGAAAATAAAGATATTACCAAACATAGTTGATGACATATAAAAATAAGTCCTAAAGTTATGGTTAACAGTCAGTGATCTCTCAAAAGGGACTTCACCAACATCGTGGCTTGAATTTAAATGAACGTTTCAGAGGTTCGTTGACATATTTTATTCATAAATCACGGAATGCTATGCTTTAGTATGACACAAGAAGATCTAACTACTCTTCAGTGGGATTTTATCTGTGTCTGATTCAACTTTAGTTTTATTATTTTATTTTAATTTAGCGAACAATATTTTGTGCTATCATGTGTAACAAGGAAACTTTTATCCATTTATGATTATTTTATTCATAACTATTATTTTATGTAGAAAATAGTATTTTTCACAATTTAAAATGATAATTCGAGTGTATTTAATGTATTGGGTTGAGAAAAATCGCAATTAATTTTTGCATTTATAAAAGGAAACGTTGCCATATTTAAAGTATGGAGAGTAAGTTGGTTAAGCTATGTCAATGCCCCAAGATCTTCTACTGGTTTCAAGGTTGCTTATTTTGTACTTATGCGTTAATGAACGTTTTCGAAAAACGTAGCACACAACTGCTTAATTTGAATTGAGATTGAGCACAGAAATTGAAATTAGCCCTTGAAAAGTAGACTTGTTAATTCGATTTACACAGCTGGGAAGAAACCATTTCACTGACTTGTACTTCAAATTGTTTTTATTTTATGTAAATTTTAAGAATAAATATTAATTTTAAGTAATCAGTTCCAATAAATAGTCTTATTACTGTTCACAAAGTAACATGAATGATTCCTTATCTCACAAGATTCTTCTTAATACAATTCAAGAAAAACTATTAAGAGCAAACAATTTGAAATTTTTCATTATTTACTGGAAAATAAAGGTTTATAATTAGTTTGACTGTTCTTATGAAACACGATTTGCATGTGCTTAGTTAAATATTTTAAAATGAGAATTTATACTACGAAAACATTTTGAGCCTTTAGGATAATACATTTCAATTATTCATATATATATATATATATATATATATATATATATATATATATATATATATATATATATATATGTACATACATACATACATATATATATATATATATATTTATATATATATATATATATATATATATATATATATGTATACATATATATATATATATATATATATATATATATATATATATATATATATATATATATATATATATATATATATATATATATATATATATATATATATATACATATATATATATTATGCATACTATATGATATTGATTGATATACATATTCTATTAAACAAATTCACTTTTTTTATAGAACTTCTTGCCTTGTGAAAACCCATGAACACTTTATAAAAATCCATTATTCTTGGAACTTTTATTATTGTACAGTAGTTTTTATAAAAAAGATTTATTTTAAACAAAGGCAGGTGAAAAGAGGAAAATGTATAATGTATCCTGAAGCAAAACTTTACAGTATGTTTCATAGCTAGGGTTTCTGATATTACATTTGCATATTCCATTTGTAAAAAGAGCAGGTGAAAATAAAGAATTCATGTCTTCCTCATTTATCTTACAGAAGATGAATGATGAAGTAAACTTAAATATTATAAAAAAGGAATTTAAATATAAATAATGGCATCACAGAAACTGAAAATTTCTTGTAATAACATTTTCACTGTTTTTGTTCCTTGCTAGCGAAACAACCGGTAAAACATATTCGTTTACTTAATTTTAAGAAATATTACTATATTTTTAAGAAATATAATGCAATCATATAAAAACAAAAGGGTAAAACTGGAATAAATATAAGTTTTTGATTTATTTTTCAAAACTGAAGTAAAACTACTTCTGTTCTTAATTTTATCATGAGGCAAACACTGTTGGTTTTAAATGTATAGTTTAAAAATGCTATGAATATTTTAAGGTAAATAATTTCATTTTAGTAATAAATTAAAAGAATATCTGAAGACAATATAGGCAAAGGTTGCGAGTTTATTTGCTGAACACTGAAATGCTTACATAATATCAAATTAGTAAATCTCTTTTCCAGGATCAGACATTCAGGATGCTTCAAAGAAGTACTTTTCACTTTGAAATGGAAAACTCTCAAATGGTCAACTGGAAAAAATATAACTAGATATTTATTAGGAAAGGTAGAAAAATATAAAGTCGCAGTATAAGATTAAACCTAATACAGTGGTTGCATAGAAATAAGTTACAAATCATTCCTGCAGATGGTATGGCATGTCAAATTCATAGAACATCATGATTTGTATCATTTCTGACAAATTGTACGAAGAAAAGAATCTCTTTTCTGCTTTTCTTTTCTTCAAATGAAAAAATTCGTCAACCAAGGCTCTTTCCAACAGATTTCAGTTAAAATTATGGTCAGAGAATTGCAGAGAAAAGAATTTTATAATCAGATACTTTGAGAAAAGTCCTTCTTTTCTGCCTTAGGAGCAAAAATTCATTTGCAATGGTGCTGGGTAAGAAAACATGAAACATTTGAGGACTGAAAACGATTAATGTGGTCTGACAAATCTGCTCTGGCTTATTTTGCAATAATGAAAGACTTCGAATTTGGCCAGAATCCCATAGAGCTATTAATCACTTTGCCTAGTCTCACAGTTTGATGGAAATTCCATGGTATGTCAAATGTTCTGCTGGAATTATCGTTGGTCTCTGGCATTTCTCAAGGATAGACAGTCATGAGAAACCTGTATATACCGGAAAATCAAATGCAATCAGAAATGTTGTATTTTTACT
Source organism: Latrodectus hesperus (assembly GCA_037975125.1). NCBI lineage: Eukaryota > Metazoa > Arthropoda > Arachnida > Araneae > Theridiidae > Latrodectus > Latrodectus hesperus. Next base: position 25,484,657 of record CM075850.1, on the reverse strand, counting down.
CTGATGGTGACGGATTCTTCATGGCCAATAATGCAACTACATTGTACAAGAAGTGTTGATAACTGATTCACTGAACATCAATCTGACTTTCACAACTCTTTCTGCCCATCATGAATCCCACATCTTAACCCCAATGAAAATGTGTTGGGTATATATAATAAAAAGAAGCATCTGAAATTTTCTCTATGATGCAATCTACAAGACTAAAGAAGCTGGATATCTATTGTATGATTTTCTTGGGACACAAATGCATTTCTGAATCTTGTAAATTGATGATGCTCGATTGAATAAGAGCTATTGTCTGTATAAAAGATGATACAACGAAAATATTGATCTTGAGTTTTTAACTCAATGATCAATGCGTGTAGAATAATCACTTTTTTAAAATTCTGAATATCAGAGAAGAATTGCAGGATTAGGAAAAATATAAAAGTTAAAACAAATACTAGTTTATTAAATAGTTCAGAAAAGAAATAGAGGAAAATCATTTTATGAAACAAATAGTTTTCTATTGATATAATGGCAGGATTGTATTAGTGGAATTTTTTTTAATATTTTAAAGTTAAATGTGGTGTTAATTATTTTTTATCAGCAAACTTTCATCATAAAATTAATTTAAATTTTAATTTCTTATGGTTAATGACAAGATTATGAATTGCTTAAATAATTTATAATGATCAACTGTAATGTCTAGAATAATCTCAGTAGAAATCTCAAGAAAGAATTTTTTGAAATGCAATCAATTCCTTTTCATTTCTGTATTTGAAGTTAACATTCGTCTAAATTAAAATTTGCTTTTATCAAAGGAAGTTTTGAGTTAAACTATCTTTGAATTATCAGAAAGCTTCACAAAGTACCAAGTAATATCAAATGATTATGATAAATATAAAATTTATTTAATCTTAAGTAAATTTCATACTTATTTTAATTTTTATTTATTTTATTGAATGTTAACTTAAAGCTGGTAAAATTTTTATTAATTATGGCTTAAATAAGTGGCCATAGTATTTCCTCTATCCTGGCTTACTAACATAGTTAAGAATAATCTGGGTTATTAATACACAATATTTTGTTGATGAAATATACCATACAAATTTTTTACCATATAATGGCATATACATTATAATTTACTTTCACACAATTTCTTTAAGTATCCCTTTATCTTTCACAAAATGCAACTGTTAACTGCTTATGCTTAGTTATAAATTCAGTTGGAATGTTAGCTTTTAACAATCCCCACTCACTTCCATAGCTGCTTTTTATTTTGAGTGTTTCGTACTCTTAACTTATAATAACTGAAAGAAATGACAAAATTAAAATCCCATACAATATAAATTTGAAGAACAAACGATTTTAAAAATCTAAAGCTGATTTTTACCTATTCCAAACTTAAACGATTGTTAATCATAAAGATTAAGATTTATTTTCGTCAAACATGCAATGCTCTTTAAATATATTTATGGTCTTCATTATATAGAAACAACCATCTTTAGAGAGAAAACTGCCAATACTAAAAGGTGGGAAATTAATTTGGAGAAATGGATGTGTATCCATTACCGAGTAATTGAGTGGTTACTTCCAGTTATTTGCAGAGACTCCGTAGAGAGTAAACTATTACGATAATAAAACGATGTTGATGGGATGTTTGTGACTGTTAAACATACCAAGAACTCCATAACGCATGGCTCTCAATTAATTACATTTTCTATGTTTTAAATGAAGATGTATAAAGCTATTATCTGGTTAGGGAAATGGTTAATTTTTGATATGTTTATTCCACATGAAATAGGGTTTGACTATGGGACGCTTCACAAATAAATTCAAATTATCAGGGAATATGTAATCATTTATTTGCTCGTTATTTGATGCCAAATTTAGAGAAACAAAATTTTTTTCAAAATTATTCTAGAATATTTATAATTAAAGGGATGGGTTGCTTGGTTTGTTTATATTTAACTTTTTAGTTAGGTTGTTTTTGATCAATAGGAATTTTTTTCACTAGAATTCTATTAATTAGTTTACTACTTTAGTTTTTTTTTTTTATAACTTTTTTTGAATTAATTTCATATGTAACAGGTTTAAAATGTATAGTCATACCCATAAGCATGGAAAATTTAACATTACACAAAAGTTTTATTGGTTGCAGCAACTCATAATAACGTTTTATTTGTGACTTGAACGTTCTAATATTTTCAATAAAAGATGAAGCACTTAATGTACTGTTAAGTTTGGATTCTCGTATAAGATACTCAGAAAACTGAAAAAAGTATTTATTTTCATAACAAAAGTATTTTACTTTAACTCACAATTTTAATGTGATGTGGTGATACAACACGAAGTGATGTTTATAAAGTGTTCACATTTCTAGTTGAAGTATTTGCCCTTAACTTAAAAGTAATTGTAAGTATCTCTAACTAATCTTCATTTACAGATAATTATCAGTGAATTATTCCGTGAACAAAACCTCATACCCCGTTATTAATAGTCGTTTTATAACTAATTAGGCTTTCTACCCTTTAATGCGCTACAACATGTTGCACCCGCATGCTTCCCTGTACCTAACCCTGAATTGGGCTCTACAAGTTTGATAGAAGCAGCCAGGTGGAGTCTTCGTCATTTTGAAGCAGGGACCAACCAGAAGACCCCAATATTTGGTCAGCCACCCCAAGAATTATCATTTCACTTGGAGGACATTGCGACCATTCCCAGTTTTAACGTTCTCCACCCACTATTAGTGAACACGACGGATCTTTGATTAAGCTGGGATTCGAAGTTATATCTTCTGATAATGAGAACGACACCCTAACTAACCATACCACCATGGCCTCGCTACAACTCGTTGATGAAGGCATCAAAATATTGAAATAGAAGAAAAATTTTTTATAAAAATGAGAGACTCAAACATTTCTGTTTTTGTTTTCTTACTAGAAAACCTAGGCGCTAGTTCCGCTGCGCATACTCTAGAAAGTGAACAGAAAACTTTTTGTGTTCTGCAGAGTTACAAAGGCCAAATCTGTAGTTACTGTGCAACGTGCATTCCAATTAAAGTTCATATATGATCCCCTAAGTGATATCATCTGTTTGAAAATACCAGCTGTCGTTGCAAGGAATGACCAAGGGTTTCCAAAGAGGATTGAGCGAGTGAGATTCTCACGATTAACTGGATAAAATTAGTTCGGAAGGCTAGTAGTGAATTAACAATGCTATTGATGACAGTTTGGATAATTATACAGCAACGTTTACAACTACGTCATTCTCTTTTGCAGTTATTACAGGCTTTAATGCCTACAAATGTAAGAACAACTGAAACAGTTATGCGTTCATGGTTACAAGTGTTCAATGTGCCCCCTCAAGTCCTGAAGGCCGCCTCAAAGAGTGCTCTTATAGCCGGCGAGGGGGTGTACCTGGGCGGAACGGGTGAAGTACTTCGGGAGAGTAATCTCCTGGGGTAGAGTCACCCAAAGCGTGAAGGCCGTTCCAATATGCTCAGCTAAGGTCTGCAGGCTTAGGAGCCAAGTCAGACTTCTACTTTAGCATAGGACGAGGTGCTCCAGGTCTCCGGATAAACAGAAACTGTCAAATTTTCCCCTTTACCATGAGCCATCTTGAAGTGCTTGGGATTTTCTCGTGAAGAGGCTGTGAAAGGTCCACATCTGCTTTTGGACTTTTTGGCTATCTATGATCTCATGGATCTGGTCTAGTGGAACTAGACCAGATGGGGATTAGTCCCACCACCACCAGTGTTCAATGTGAGCACCTTTTGTCACGCAACACACATTAAGTCGATAGTCCAGTTCTTCTTAAACGTTGTTTAGTGTTTGTGTTGTAATTGATGCAACACACACAGCTGCCTCAGTCCTTTTTCTTAGGACAGCTAGTAGCGGAGGCACATACATGTGATCTTTTATGAACCCTCATAGTTAGAAATCTCATGGTGTGGGATCGGGTGAGTGTGGTGGCCATGCGAAACATTGAACACTTTGCAGGCAATCCAACGGTCAAGTAAAGTGACGTTCAAGCAGTTGCATATGTCATTATGCCAGAGTAAAAGTGCACTATCTTGATGCCAAATAAACTTATTTGATTACAGTTGCATCTCTGTCACCCATAAACTTTCCGCCGAGATATGACCCAAAAAGCATTCAATTTGTAGGAGTCTCGTTGCAATTATAACATATTGTGAGTATTTTTGAGCCCCAGATGCACACATTATGAATGTTCCCATGTCCATTGATGTGGAATGTCGATTCATCACTGAAAACAACATTCATTTCATACATTATTAAGTTTTTAAGAGTTTTTATATAATAAATACTATATATACAAAGCATGGAAACCTCAATACTTTTTAAGACAACCAAATAGATTAGTTTTTTCAAAAATATAAGTCATATTTATTGATTCTACAACACATTTATTATTGTTTTTTCCTTTTGCATTTGAATTTTTTTAAAAAAAGGTTATATTACTTTTTCAAATTTTTAATTTTTCATGTATCTTTTTGCTTAAAATTTTTCAATGTCATACGCTCATTAAGGAAATACTAGTATTTCTATGACGAATTTCTTACATCATTTAAGATTTTAATGAAAATTTTAGCCTACTGAATAGCAGTTATATTGTGCTGGAAAATATCGATGATGTGAAATATAAGTATTATGCTTGAGAAAGATGTGCTTAGCTTTTGATAATATTCCTTCAATATTACAGCTACAGAACCGGTAGTTAATTTCATAATAAATGAATCTTTTTTTCATTTTCTCCCAATTTTATAGATTCAAATAAAATTTAATATGAATGTTTTTTATTATTTTTTTTAAAGATTTTCACTATTTATCAAAAACCGCTACTAAAGCTGGAATAATAATGCAAAATACGTTTAAACTTGAAATTTGATTTGATTATTCATATTTTTACTCATTTCGAAGCTCGAAATTTACTTGATATTCGGCAGAACAAAAAATTATTGATAATATCAATTCTTTTCATAAACGTAGAAACAAGTGGTATTAGTATAGCTGTAAAATTTAAAAATCATAATAGAAATATCATATGTACGCATGTTTGGAATTACTCCGATAAAATCAAATTTATTTCTCCTTAAAAATTACTATATAAAAGGAAAGGATTTAAAAAGTGGAAACATAAAAAACAACTCTGAAAATGATGTTTAAATATCGAAGATGTAATTTCAGAGGTTGATGAGATGAAAAACATTTAGGACTGAAGCTCATTTTCTTCTGATTTGAGGACGAGAAGAATTCAAAGCAAAAAGTATCTAATTGGTGACATGCCCAGTAACATTCAGACCCAAACTCGATCATCAAAACAAGTAAAAGAGGTCGTAAAGAAAGTGCTTGGTAATTTAATTTGATAAATGGCAGTTCTTCGGGAAAAGGTGAGTCACATACAACACACAGTTTTATTCCATGAATACTGTTCATTCCATCAGATTTCCTTTTTCACTTTAAGAAGTTTCATCTCCGGTGAGATCCGCAATCACAATCAATAACTAAGTCTATTAAGCACTAAGGGTGAAATGAAGACCACCATGATTCTTCATATGTGGGTCACTTTCTATTGTTTGCCACTGGCTTATTACCTTTAAGAATTCTTATAAACTAAAACTGCTTATAATCAAATGTTGGTAATACATAGATTTCTTAGAGTATTTTGTTTTTTAAATTGCACATTTATATCTAAATTAAAACCTCTGAATAAAATTTCTTTGAACTGTACTATAGTTCGATGGGATTATTTTCTTATAATCTTTTACCACATAGAATAGACTAATAAAATTTTGTATCAAAGGAGCATACGTCAGTTAATAATTTAATATAATGGATTTTTAATTGGTTCACTAGCCTCAAAATCAGATAAGTGTTAATTCACGCCATTTTCTCCTTTTCCTATATTCGAAATTATTGTTTCATTAAATAATGAAATTATGTGATATAAAAATCCTATCGTCTTGATAAAATGTCTGCAAATATAATTTAGCAGTGAAAAGTTTTATTGTGCTTCCAATGACCATAGCCTAACTCAATGATTACAAGGTTATGTGTTATAACCAGATGCTAATTTATATACATTAAGCTTTAAATTTGCGTTTCACTCTCATTGTAAATAATAATACGTATTTTTAATAAAGATTAACAAGAAAATATTTTAGTGAATAATCTTCAACAGTATGTTAACTCCTTGTCGTATAGTAATTAACCTACACGACAAATTATCTTGAGCTTAATTTTCAACAACATAATTCTAGGTCCCATGCGTTTTATTCCTATATGTGGATTACCTGGTTGTTGTCAATACTCTTTCTTCTTCAGCCAGGAAAGTCACAAGACATTTCTCTGACTAAAATATCTGAGACATAGTACACTGCTTGATAGGGACAGCAAAGGTGACACATATCTGGTTACAGTTAATGAAAAACTCTGAAGACGTTAAAGGGCAACATTCCTACGTTTTAAGTGACTTAATTTGGTGATCGAGAAAGAACTTCATATTGATAAGACCTATGCACACAGAGTAAATGTTTCATTGGATCCAATGTCTTTTTGTTGGTGCTACGAAGAAAGAAGGATGACAGTTTAAGTGTTACCCTGTTATAGGACATGAATCAAAATTAAATGGCGATTGTCTGTAATAATTACCGTCAGTGAAGATAAATTTACAGGCAGTCAAATACGCATCATAATAATCTAACTTAACTTTGTGGTTACTAAGAAAAAATATTACCCAAACACGCACACAAAAACTATGTATCCTATACTCCACGACACAGAATTACAAAAGATTTGCCATGATAACTATCAATATTCAAAGTAACGGATTAAGGAAAAGTCAGGTTCTCTTATTTTGAAGATTCAAATTAGAAATTACATTCTTGCAATTTATGGAATGAAGTAAAACTCGTCTTAAATTCTGCGTTTTCAGCTTGCGTGAATAATTTCATTTATATTCTTCGAGCAACTCGCACGCGAAGTCCCGCGGAGTCACTAAATCAATTTTGAGCGATATTCAGTCTCGGATGTTCGACAGTAGAAAGTTGTAAGCGTCGTAAAAGATAGTGAAAGTTTCCGGGAAATTTCCTTTCTTATGTATGAGAAAGATATAAAATTGTTCCGGCTTCTCGTAAGACTTCCCCAGCAAAACCCAAACAAAATTAAACTCCAACAAATTAAAAAAGGACATCGTGTCTGGAGTTTTGAAAGTTCAATATTAGTTTAGAACTTCCGCTGTTGGTGTTCTTTCAGAGCGGGAAGAATCAATAATTCGACTTTTGAAAATTTTTATCTTCCCAATTCCTTTTGTGTTTAGTTCTAACTTCGAACTTGTTGACTTCAACGTGCTCATTCCGTTTTATTAAATATAAGATGGTTCCAGAAATAAAAATTTGAAATAAATGGTTCTAAATTCATTTGTAAAAAATGAAAGTATTATAGCGATTAAACACTAATTTTATAATAAAAAGAGAATACGTTATTATTTTTTTAAAAAAAGTGGATTAAAATGAGAAGTATATGAAAGTATTATAATTCTATTGATCGAATAAATTTTAAATTCTACAGTTCTTTTTATGAAAATAGTACCGGTGTTCTATCCATCAACCACAATTGAAGAAAGATTTAAAAGCTCATTGAAAAAATTGTGAATATGCAAGAACACATTTTAAATAGACTTATTTACATCGTTTCTAAGGAAGAAATTATTTTTCAAATATATTTCTAAAAAACGGCAACTACACAGGCACGAGTAACAAATATGTAAATGCTATTTGCTGACATAATTTGTATATGTAAAATATGTAAATTCTGGTAATCCACTTAGTGTTCTTTAGATTTTTCTCGTCAATTTTTTTGTCTCCAGAATAGTAAAAAAATCACGATTTCGCATAATACTTTGTGTTGATAGTAACCAAAAAATATACATAAAAATAAAGTATTCAAGTATTGCACGCGTTTCTGCACTTAACCTCAAAATTAAAACTTATTTTCAAAATTTTCTATTTTCTATTTGACAATATGATTAATTTCACTGGAGAACATAAGAAAGAAAAAAATTGCGAAAAATTTCAGAATTCTAATTTTAACAAAATGTAATCGGGAAATAATAAGTTAACTTAAACTAAAAAATGTGAAAATATTTCTTATTAAATAAGAGAATTAAATATTAAAGAACATTTTAAAAATTGGAGATTTTCTTAATTCATAAAATTTTTGTTTATTTCTCACTTAATTTTTTACCATCATAAAGAAATGATGAATGAAAAGATGAATAGTATAATAAATTTGTATAGTATTTCTTAAATTGTGTGTGTGTGTGTGTGTGCAAATCATAGCATACTGGTGGATCTTATAATACTTGAAAAAAGATTTTTTTAGCAGACGAGGAATTTAAAATATATATATATATATATATATATATATATATATATATATATATATATATATATATATATATATATATATATATGTCAAGAAAATTATATTAAAGGCTGGAACATTTAGAAACAATGATTGTTAAGAATAGTAATTCTAAATTCTATCAAAATTAATATTTTGAAAGCATCGTTTTTTTAAATGTCCAGTTTTATTTAAATTTTATCATATATATTAATTCAAATAAAAAGTGTGAAATGTAAAATAATATTATCTAATTCAAATACATCATTATCACTTAAATATGAAAATTATAGTATCACAAATACGTTTTATTTTATATTCATATATTCATAATGAAAAGTTAAACACAGCTTATTTATATTAATTTAACACTATATATATATATATATATATATATATATATATATATATATATATATATATATATATATATATATATATATATATATATATATTTAGAACTCAAATTATCTGAACTCCGTCTATCCGAATCGCTGGTTATCGGAATAGCATTCAGTATTTCAGAAACTTACAGATTAATTATACTGAAAAAGAAAAGAAAAATGAGAAAAAAAGAGAAAGCTCTAGGAAATGAATGGTAAGAAAAGAGAGAAGATGAGAATGAGAGAGAGAGAGAGAGAGTGAAAGACGTGTTACTTGAGGAATTTAAAAATGTTCTTTTGAGAAAATTCCTGGATGTTCAGAAGTTAGAACGAAAGATATAGAAGAATGGATTATAGATCAGACCCACCTAGATTTCAAATTACAAATGAGGGTAAATTTATTTAAAGTGTTGAGAGAATAAGGAGATGATCTTCATGCCAAGTTTAAATAGACTCGAGACTATCAACTAGTGAAACATTTGCTGGTTTTAAAATTGCTTTAAAGTGGATAGAAGATCCACCCTCGAGTGTGAGCTCACCTAACTTGCACTGTCAAGCGAATAAGCTACTTGGCTGCCTGAAACCGTATGAAGGCAGTGAAACAGCTTTCTCTGATCGAAATGTTCAACAAACAATGATCTTCATTGACAGCATTGTTCTTACATACTGTATTAATGTGCAGCTCTGATAAGTATCTTAGATGTAAAAGTTTTGCCTTTTCATTTAATAAATTAAAAGTTCTGAATTATGTAGATTTTTCTCTTCTTTTCTGCTAGCAATAATTAATTAAAATAGACCCTTTTTTCGAAAAAATCTAATTAACAGAACTTTTGATTATCCAAATTTAGTCCGGTCCCAACTGAATCGGATGATTTGAGTTCTACTGTATATATATGTACATTGTTTTGGTGTGAGTTAAAAATCTGAAATTAAAAGGAATAGAACATACTGAGAGAGAGAGAGAAAACTAATTTTTAAATAATTATTTTCCGATGACTCTTATGAAAATGTATACAATTTTCTGTGATGAATTTGTTTAAAGAGATGATTTTTCTCCGCGAATTATTTTTTTATTCAGCTTATACACATACCTTCCACAAGCAACTGCAATGGAACGTCACATAACAAATAAAATAAATTTCCTAAGGATTGTTTTATCTGGATTCTTATCGAAAGAAGAAGAAAGCTAACGATTAGGACTTACTCTAAGCTAAATACCCACGTCAAAAATCTCAAGGGATAGAAAGGACAAAAATCGTTCTTCCTCGTTACACAAGATTAACTTCTTTAATGCTATGCCCCAAAGGATTCTGGGACTGAATTGTCTCATTTTTTCCAGTTCTTGTACTAGAATCAAATTCTTTTAAGAACCCAATTTGTTTCTTTGTATTAATGTATTAGTTTCAATGTTTTATTTTTCTTTTCTTTGGAAGTTTTTTTATTGTTCCACTTAAATTAATATAATAAATTATCTTACATATTTTTTATTTTTCTAGAATTTTTAATTGAATAGTAGAATAATAGAGTTCCTCTCTTGTCTCAAATTCTCTTTTTACAAAAAACCGAATTATTTATTAGAGTATTATTAAATTTAGATCCAGTAAAACAAAGCAATTATGGCTAATTTATGTTGCTGATTTTATCAATATATTTTGCTTATTGTGTTACCATCTTTGCACGCGAAATTGAATATCTAAAACTGTTGTATATAATCTATTTTATATAAAAATCTAATTCAAATTTTCTTCGTCTGCTGTTACATAAGCATTTGTCTTCAGTTGAGCTGTAATAAATTAGGTATAAAAAAGTTATGATGGATATTTTTCAACGAAGTTTATAGCTTTCTATATTATATTGAAACAATCAATTAGCATTTTTTCCAATTTTTTCTGATTTTGTATACATAAACAGTGAATGTGAATCTAATTTGTGTTTGAGTTAAGCATAAGGTATGTATACACTTAGATATATTAAGTCTACGAGATTATGCTATTTATTTTATTACTTAGCCACATATATTCATTGTTCTACTTATAAATTTCATTGAAATGATAAATTTATTTATATACCAGTAAAATTTACATTACAGTCTTCATTAGAATAAATTCTTAAATGAATAGACTATATTTATAATATTTTATATACCATATTTAATAGTATGTTAAATTAAAGCAATGTTGCAAATATAAGAATTATTTAATTTCCAATATAGATAATCGTTGAAGTGTGTTTTCTCAGTTTCAATGAATTTTTCGATAAATTTAAAACATGATTTTTTTCGGTTATACGAATTGCTTTCATGAAAAATATTTTCAAAATGAAAGGTACATTATTTGATGCAGAACTGCAAATGAATTCCTAAAATATAGTTGAAAAATTATACGACTAAGACTTTATTAACTCAAAGTAAAAGAATATATTTTTATGTATTATCATATAGGTTAAACACCATAATGCTACCCCCCCCTCCAAATATATCATATAAAAGGTCAAATATATCATCTTTTTTACGATAGATTTGATCCCGACCAAGTACATCACCAAAAAGGGAAGTAGCTCATTTTAATTCTATACTCACTTATTAATTTAATAAAATCTAGCCACTTTATCTTTCTTTAACAATCAAGTGTTGATTATCTATTTCTTTGCAGGCTAAAATAATAGAATATTGTCTAAATTCTATGTTTATGCTTGTTCAAGATTTGTAATTTTAATTGGAATTTTTTTAGTACAGTTGGCTTCTTTTACTGTTGTATAAATTGACTAAAACTTAATCATTCAAACTTTTCATTAATTGTTTTGGATTCATGGATGTTCATTGACCATTTTTCTGTTATTATTGCCATTCAATCAAAATTAAACTAAATACTTATTTGCCACTCTGTCCACAAAATAATTCTGTTGCCTTTCTAAATATTTTTACTCTTGTTTAATGAATAAGTCAGCGAATTATATTCATTTATTGATTCTAAAAAATTAAACTAATATGTTAAAATTACAGTTTATTAATTTACAGCTTGTTCTTTTATAAAAAAATATTCGCTATTTATTTAAGTTAGTGAATTCGTAATTTGAATTCAGTTTGCTTGGTGATTAGAGTAACCAGTAGCAAAAAAATAATTAAAAATTTCAATTTTCAAATTTCAAACGGTTTTTGAATATTACAAAGCCACAACAGAGAGTTTAAATATTTAAAAATAAATCAACTTGTAAACTACTGGGTCAAAATCATAGATACCCAATCATTTCTCATTGTAACGAATGGAATAACGTTTCACTGTTTATAAATTTAAATTATGAATAGAAATTTTTTTATAATGGCTACAGGTGATGTAGTTACATATTTTGATAAAGTAATTTTCAAACAATATTTCCATCGTTGTGTATTAGTTAGAGAGAAATGAATGATGTTATAGTCATTTCGTGTTTATTGAGTTGAGAATGCAACATACTCTTATAAGATGATAAATGAATCAAAAAAGCATTTGAAACTACTATTTATCAAACATTTCTACATTTTAACAATCGCAGAAATATAAATATTCAAAAGATTTTTGTCAAATGATCTGAAACAAAATGTTTTTAAAATATGATTTATTTAGCGAACGTAATTTTGGAGGTATCATAATCAATTAGCTATTGGAAAATTTAATCGCTATGAATTTTATTGATGAAAAGTAAAATATTTTAAGCTAAACATAGTATCTTTTTACATTTTGCCATTTAATGAATACACTTTCTGTATGTTAATGTGACATCTATTGGCTCATTAATTCACTAAATATAATCCAAATATATCATTCCTTATTTTTATATTATTGTAAGGTTATTTATTATATTTCTCTCGGAACTGAACAACACACATGATACATCAATGAATATTTTATTATTATTTTTTTATATTTTCCAATTTTCAAGATGAAAAAAATGAAAGTAAACTTTAAAATTTAATCTTACAAAGTAAACAAAACAAATTTACTTTCATTTTTCTACTAATATTCTAAAAGAGAAAGTGCAGGCATTAAATTCTGCAATTTAAGTATTTTATAGTTTTTTAAGAAAATGCTTTTAAATTTTGAAAATTTTAAGTCTTATAAAGATTTTTAAAATATGGCTTCAATATCCATGTAAAAGTCTACGCATAATCAAGTTTGGTCAATTTACTTGAATGTTTAGATCATTACTTGTAGATTCTAAATCCATCAGAACCATCCTTTTACGCCATGAAACGACCTGCAACGTCGCTCTGAACAGATGGGACGAGAAATATGATCTTCAAACTTCTTACTCCCTGAAGAATTTTGTTGTTTAGATTTATTTTAAAGCTTTTTCAAATGCAAGGAGTTAAAGAGGCTTCAACCGAAAGCTCTCAACCAAAAGCACTTAATGTCTTAAGTTCTAGAATTTCGTTAAGTACTTTGCAGGATATCGTTTTTCATATTGGCATTTTTGAGATAAATGTAACAGTGATCAGAGAAAATAAACTTTAATATTTTCTGCAAATTTAATAAAGCGCAAATATTTATTTATTTTTATGTTGGAATTTTAGTATACATACGTATATTTCACTGATTTAAATTTTAAAAAAACTTAAATATTTCCTATAGTTAAACTAGATAATTAGTAATACTAAACTTATAATAACTTAACTATACCAAAGTCACAGTTAACTTATTTTCTATGACAATTCTCTGTTGAAAAATATCAAACCATTCTAAAAAATATAATCATCATTTCGAAATTTCGTACGCAAATTGCCTTATTGCACTCATGCGCAAGATAAAATGCGGATGATGTCTGTAGAATGTTAAATTGGATTACACTACTTATTCATACTGTGTAACAAGTATTCCTTGGAAACGGTTGGATTTTGCAATTGTTTGTTAATGTTGTTACGGAATTATCATTACAACCTTTTTTGTCTTTATAGTATTATCATAAAATTTTAAAATAGTAATGCTACTTTTTGGCTCCTGGCCTTTAATGTACATTATGGGCTCAAGCTATGCAAAGGTTTTTGGCTTCAGTAAGAAACTCATTGATGGACTGAAAACTTTTTGAATGGTAACTTCAGAACAATTCCAGTCCATTTATTAAGCATGGCGTACTCTTCCTTACCACCCATTATACTTTACAATTTCAACTCCGTCTTAGCTATGATGAAATTATGCTAGACTCTTAAAATTTCAATATTTAATGATGAATCCAGCTTTATTTTTAAAGCAGATAATTTTAAGAGGTATGTTTTGTGGAGTCAGTTTCCCAATTAATATTTTGACGAAGTGTAAACGTTTAATTTGATCACACACACAAGTGAGATACTATTTTATGCAATAATAGTTTGTTTCTCATCATACTGTATTAATTTTATCATTTTATGAATAGGTTTATGACATTCAAAGACTAATTGCATTGTGCTTCATAGGACGTCACCCTTGGGGTTATTTTACCCCAGGATGATCCAAAAAATAATGTGATTTCACATATAATTCCCGTATATCTAGTGTGATGAAAGTGCTGTTTATATTTCGATAAAAGGGATACCAGAATTTTTTATATCAATCAAATATCCATAAGATATCCTGAAGCAGTTACATTTGGCCACTTCAAACCATCACCTAACCAACTGGTGGATACCTAGCAAAATGAACGCATATTAAAACAATTTATGGCATTTTGTACAAACAATTCAAACATACATTTCGGTAAAAGAGAGTTTCATGGTTAAAGATTTCACTGCGCAACTGCTAAGGTATTTCATTAGTTCTTCAGTATTTTCTAATAATCGTTCCATTTCCTATGCACAAAGATTTTAACTCCTACTTATGTAATTTAAATAAGCACACTTCTTTGTTTTTCCCTTATTCTCTAATTTTTAAGGATGATTTCAGATTATGAAAGCTTAATATACACTGTTTAACACCGAAAATTTAAAACCAAGAAGAAAATTTTTGTAAAATTTGATTTATAATCCATTTACCTGTAGATATCATCGAAAAATAAGTGATTAAATTTTAGTTCAAAGGATGATTCAATTGCTGAAAAATTCCTAAAATGAGTGAGCGCTTAAACTTTACTTTTTCTATTGTATTGTAATTCCAATACAAGATACAATGCTTATTATAATGTTTCTGATCATAAGCGATACAAATGAGTTTTTACACAATGAAGTAACATACAGATTTAAAAGATATCCAATTTAATGTCTTAGGTATTTATTTATGTTTAGGTATTTATTTAAAATAATACAAAATTTGGAGCATGTTGGTGCTAAAAAACTCTCAACTTTGTCGATGGATATTCTTTCGATACTTTTTTCTGTGAGAAAAATAATATAGCTTAATCTATAAAAAAAATTAAAAAAAAAATAAAAAAAAACAACAACAACTTAAGAATTGGTTACATTTTGTACTGAGTTCTAAATTTATGTACTGATCCATCTCTGAGGTATATTTTCTTTCTAATAATATTTTATTTGCTTTTTCTTTTAACATCATTGGTGTTCATTGTACAACTTTAGTGTACCATAAATAATTAAATTTTACGACTTTAAATTTTCAAGTGATTGGGTGGGCTTATCAATTTAAAATGGCCATATCATTCGGAAGTAAAATGCTCTTTTGAGAAAGATACGTAAATTATAATTTTTATGAAGAAGAATTAAAAAATAAAGCTAGTAAAATCAATCTGAACAAAAAATTGAGTAAAAAAAGAAAGTTATTTATTTCTGTGCACTCACTTTTTGCATGCGAGAGTTATTTCAACTGTGACATACTCTATAAAATTAATTTTTTACCTTTATAACCATCCAGACTTTCTAAAGATGTCTGGTAGTCAATCTTTAATGCTCTTTTTAGTGGACATAGACAGAAAATCTCACTAAGACGTCTCAAAATGAAAAATTCCTCTGGGGTGGATTACATCCTTGCAGAATTTCTTATCCATTTGGGTAACGAACCAAGAAAATTCTAAATGTTTCAAACCGGGTATGGAAGACTGGTAGACATCCGGCACACTGGAAATTACTATTATTATTACTGTTCTGAAGAAAAATACGAACCCAAGGCAGCTAAGTAGCTATAGCCCCATTTCGCTTACAAGTATCCCCGCAAAAACTATGGAAAGGCCTGTGGTTAACCATTTGAACTATTATGTTGAGGAGTATACAATACTGGCCGTAGAACAAGCTGGCTTTTGAAGAAATAGTTCAACGAATGATCAAGTGGCAAAATTCAAAATTCAATTCAAGTTTATCAAAGATGCCCTTGATGATAGAAACATTTTAACTGCTATTTATGTTGACTTTAATTAGGCTTATTACTCTGGAGAGAAAATCTGTAACAGAAACTCCTGAATATTGATATTACTTCTAATCTATTTAAATGGATTACTTCTTTCATAAAATCAGAGGACATTCAAGATGAAATTCGGAAATTCTTTCTCCAAAAGTTTTAATCTGCAAACTGGGATTCCACAGGGAGCAGTTTCTAGCTGCACCTTGTTAAATATTTATGTAAATGATCTTGTTTCATCTCTTAAATTAATACCTGGTATCGTTTATTATTTACCGACGACACTGGTTACAGGCTCTAAAAAATGATGCTAAAATCCTTATTGAAAGTCGTCTAAATAAAGCTCTTAATGTGCTTTTGAACTTGTGTGAAGAAAATAATATGTGAACTTAGATAAAGCAGCCTCTTAGTCCTTTTCGCTGACCCACGAGACTTTTTAGCCTGAGCTGAAGTACCAAGACACAATAATTACCAACATGGACAAATTTACTTATCTAGGAGAAACCTTCGATAGCAAATTGAGTTGGAGTTGAACCCATGTTGATCAGCTTTTTAATGAACCTGTCTCAAATATATTAAGTATTCTTAAACTCCTTGCGGGATGCACTTGGGGCTGCATTTGGTCCACTTTAAACACTACAATTAAAACTTTTATTCAACCTTTAATGGCTTATTGTTGTGAAGCTCTAATCATAGCTCCTTAAGCCGTACTTAAAAAACTCGAAGTATTGCAAAACCAGGCCTTGCGTTTGATCACAAGAGCTGCAAAGTCCACAAATATTGATGCAATGCTATTACTAACAGAAAATATGCCCTTCCAGGTTACCATGAAAATGAAGGCCATGGTTCTCTATGAAAACCTATAGCGAGTAGAGGATCCTTACTTTGTATAGTATGTAACCAAACCAAGAAATAATCCTGGAAAAGGGGAACAATCTCGGAATTACAGGTGCTAAATCTCCTCTTATGACGTGTAGAAATCCCTTGGAATTAACAAATGTTTATATAAGGCTTGATTTAGTGGAAGGTATACAGAGAAAATGAGATATTGCACCAAGTCTTTTAAAAACACTTCCCTTAGAGACCATTGCAACCAGATATCCATCTTCTCAATGGCTGCACATTTAACCGACGGGTCCCAGTTTGACTGCCATTTTAATGTTGGGGCTGGTGTCTTCTTTGATCGTTTTTCACACACCTTTTATGCCCCAGAAAGCTATATTGGTCGGTGAAGTTATAGCGATTTGCATAGCTTTGAATAACTATCAGCTATTCATTGCAAGTTTTTAAAAGCAGTTATCCTTTCTGACTCTCGGGAAATCATCCAATTAATCTCTAGTTGAACTCCCACGAACGCATGATATTCAACAATGTCACGAATTCCTGAGAACTCTTGCTTTGAAAGGGAAGCAAATTGTTCTCCATTTGCTTCCTGGCCACTGTGACGTATGGGGCAGTGAACAATCAGACATCCTTGCAAAGTAAGGAGCCGGCCGGCCTTCTACATCATCCTTCCACACCCTTCTCGTTAAACTGTTTTTAAGGCATCTATTTGATTCTAAAGCCTCACGAGACCTACAGAGTCGCATAGCTCCAAAACAATAGAGTAATTTAGGTCCTTCTCTTATTCCTGATTTACCAAGAGGAATTGCAGTTGCCACCTTTCGTCTAACAACAGGAAATGACTGCATAGCCTATTTGAAGTGCTTGGGCATTCTTACTGCTCCTACTTGTCCACTCTGAAAAAGTAATGGACAGGGTTCATCTGCCCCTTTGTGGGGCTCATTGCTGCTCAACGGAGGAAGCGAGATATTGGGAGGCAAAATCGTTCCTTAGGGAAATGACTTCGGTCTATTTTCTGTAGTTTACTTTTTGTAACCTTGTATTTTGCCTGTCCATTAGAAATTAAAAAAAAAAACTTTCTAAAGATAAAAGTTGAGCTCGCAGAATGTTGAACTAAAGGCTATAGTGCTGACCATTCAATTTCCGACTAAGCATAAAAATGAGGAACTTGCTTACCACTTTAAACGAAAGGAGCTTACCTTAATTTACAAAAACTAATTAAAAATTAATGTGAATTATACAAACATAATTCTATTATGAATACCTATATTCATCTTTGTTACATTAATATTGCCAAAAAAAGAGCTACTTAATGTTTCTCAATCTCTAAAATCAAATTTTCAAAATTAGTTAAAAATAAAGCAACTCATCCTTATCAGTGAAAATTAAAAATTTTATTTTATCAACAAGAAATGACTTTATTATTAGTCTCAAATGAGACAGTAAAAATAAGGATTATTCTTTCTCCAACAGAATAAAATATTGCAGAAATTTTTATAAGTCACGAATTTCTATCAGAAATATTTATTTTATCATCAAATGGAATAAAATGTGATTCCACTTTCTTAGATAAACATTTCATGAAAGATGGAGTTGTTATAGTTCGTCTTGGAAAGTTGTTTCTAAAATATTGACTTAACATCCACAAAAAAAGCTGTTCTTAATTCTTCTTCATCTTTCACTTTTTTTCTATGTCTGACATTTGACTTATCTACTTTACGTGCAGGAAATAACTGAGTAATATCAATATTTTAAGAACAAATTGCTGCACAATCAATTGAGAAGAACAGTATTTCATTTCTTTTATCACGTCATTCTCAAAATGGAGTTATATATGAGCAGAATTTAAAAAAAATATAGACATTGAAACAAATTTGAAAAAAAGCGAGTGAATAGAATTTTTTAAAAAAAACTCCCTATTTTTAATTTAAACGAAAAATTTAGAATAACTAATAATGTTATTTCTTTGTATTTTATCAAGTATATTTGCAAGCTTGTATACGACTAAAAAAATGGAAAGAAAATTAGATGCTTTTCAAAGTTTATTTGTAATGTCCATTGTTAAAAATAAATGTTAGTTATACTTTTAAAAAAAGAGAAGACATCGTTCTGACGAAGCTACTCCATTGATGCAATTAATGTTAAATAAAATATATAAATTCATTCGGGAAATATCATATTGTTGATGAGGTAATTTGAATAGAAGACCAGGAATCAGTACAGGTGAATGTATACATATCATTCTAAATGATGAGATACTGAAACTGCATCTCGTACTTTAAACTAAAATCAGTTATAATTTCTACATTGATACATAAAATGGTCAGTTTTCATACCATTCGTCTTATAAAAAATATTTTGAGATTGGAACAACACAGCTGATGGAGTAATCAGTATATTATCTGGATCTAATTTCAATAGAACATGTTTGATAAATACTTTGACTATATTATTATTGTTTTATCATTGTCACATCTCTTTGTATCCGCACTTGAAGGTTGAAGTTTCCCAAGAAAGGCATATTTTCAAAAGATGTGTTTCATCACATCTGTTGTTGCTGTTGCACCAGCATGCTTCCCTGATTGTGGCTCTATCATTCACCCCATCTGCGTAAAACAAGTTTTCAGAAGAAACATACATATCATTTTAAATATAACAATTTCTCAAAAAAAATATAACTATTTATTAAATGTTGTTGTTGCTTATGGCACTTGGACAAGCCAAGCTCGCTATGCCTTTGGCAGTGCGAATTAAGTCAAAGAGAGGGTCTTTCGTTTGGATCAGAGCACCAGGAAGGTAAAAGTACGATTTTGCTCTATTTAATGTGCATCGTAATTTTGAACCATGTTCAGGTGAAGAGGCCACACCTGAGCTGGCACCCCCTCTCCACATCCACGCCACACCAGCGGAAGGACTTAGAACGTGACATATTAATGTGGACACGTCCCCAACCCACGGAGTTCCAGCAACCCAGTGAAGGAGAGTACAACGTGGTCACCCTCCCAACCACTGCCCGCGGCAAATGATGCTTCACTTTGCTGAGCTTACGGGAAGCTGCGTGAAGATACTGAGCCACTGGAGCTCATTATTTCTAATTTTTAACAGTGACATCCTAAAGACACTTTTAAGTGAATTAAAATATTTTAAACTAGGAAGTTATCATTATCGTATATTTCTTATGATTTTAAAATTATTATAAATTAAATGTAGTTAAATTGCTCTGCTATAGAGGTTTGATCTGTATTTAGGATTATTTATAACTCATTTTTTTATTTTTTGTATTAAACACACATTATTTAAGTGTGCTTTAAATAGAGAGACGCATATGCATGTTTCAATACGAGATTAAACAATCTCAAATCGTTCCATCATCAGACATCTTAAATTTACCGCTTGATATTTTTTGTGCTGATTTTCAGATATCTTCTTAAGTTTGATTTGATTCTTTTAAAATATGTTTCAATAATTTTCTGATATCTTAAAAATTTCAGTGATTGTAACATTTAAAACTATTTCTTTTAAGTACATGGCTTATGACACTTTGATTCATGGTTGAATATTGTCAAAAACATAACTCTGATGGTCAAATTTCAGAGGAGTCAAGAATGCTGAGAGAGGACAATATTTATATCAAATATATAATGAGATATCGAAGCAACTTTTGTTAAAAGTGTTCCGAGTGTTATTTTACACTTAAGGCAACTTTCTGGATGTTTTCTGATAATCGTTAATAATGCTTACATTTGTAAGTTTTAAAGCTTTGCAAGTTTATAATAAGAAGTAAAGTTTCCCTTAAATGTTTTTATATGTACTTACATTATAGATATTATTTGAAAGTATTTTCTCATTATATTTCATACATTTTTGATATATTTATTGTGTGG
The DNA here is from genome assembly GCA_037975125.1 of Latrodectus hesperus. Lineage (NCBI taxonomy): Eukaryota > Metazoa > Arthropoda > Arachnida > Araneae > Theridiidae > Latrodectus > Latrodectus hesperus. The sequence goes on along the minus strand of CM075850.1, from coordinate 25,463,844 downwards.
TACTTTTTTATGCGATGTCGTTCCATGTAATCTATTTTGTGGTAAAAAAAATTTCTTTATTAGTGTTTAAGAATTTTTTTAATATTTTCTTTTGTAGAATTTCTTCTATACCTATCTATTCATCTAAAACAGGTTTGATAATACTTCCAATAGTAAAAAAAGAAAAGAAAAACGCTTAAATTATTAATCGTTAATAATGCGTACATTTGTAAGTTTTAAAGCTTTGCAAGTGTATAATAAGAAGTAAAATTTCCCTTAAATGTTTTATATGCACTTACATTATAGATATTATTTGAAAGTATTTTCTCATTATATTTCATACATTTTTGATATTTATTGTGTGGTACTTTTTTATGCGATGTCGCTCCATATCATCTATTTTGTGGTAAAAAAAATTTCCTTATTAGTGTTTAAGATTATTTTTTAATGTTTTCTTTTGTAGAATTTCTTCTATACCTATCTATTCATCTAAAACAGGTTTAATAATACTTCCAATAGTAAAAAAAGAAAAGAAAAACGCTTAAATTATTAATCGTTAATAATGCGTACATTTGTAAGTTTTAAAGCTTTGCAAGTGTATAATAAGAAGTAAAATTTCCCTTAAATGTTTTATATGCACTTACATTATAGATATTATTTGAAAGTATTTTCTCATTATATTTCATACATTTTTGATATTTATTGTGTGGTACTTTTTTATGCGATGTCGCTCCATATCATCTATTTTGTGGTAAAAAAATTTCCTTATTAGTGTTTAAGATTATTTTTTAATGTTTTCTTTTGTAGAATTTCTTCTATACCTATCTATTCATCTAAAACAGGTTTGATAATACTTCCAATAGTAAAAAAAGAAAAGAAAAACGCTTAAATTATTAATCGTTAATAATGCGTACATTTGTAAGTTTTAAAGCTTTGCAAGTGTATAATAAGAAGTAAAATTTCCCTTAAATGTTTTATATGCACTTACATTATAGATATTATTTGAAAGTATTTTCTCATTATATTTCATACATTTTTGATATATTTATTGTGTGGTACATTTTTATGCGATGTCGCTCCATATCATCTATTTTGTGGTAAAAAAAATTTCCTTATTAGTGTTTAAGATTGTTTTTTAATGTTTTCTTTTGTAGAATTTCTTCTATACCTATCTATTCATCTAAAACAGGTTTAATAATACTTCCAATAGTAAAAAAAAGAAAAAGAAAAGATAAACGCTTAAATTATTTTAGGCCACCCACCCTGTCTAGTGGTCAGCTTGCCTGGCTGGGGAGAAGGTGGTCTTGGATTCGAATCCCAGTTCAGGCATGGATGTACTTTCTCTCTCTTTCTATCCTGTCTTTGTTATTTCTTTTTTACGAATGGGGATTGTGAATGGTTGCCTACCCTATAAATGGGTATCTATGGCATGTGTGTACTGAGGAAGTCGGACTCCACACCAAAATATGGTTCAGTTGGGAAAGTGGAGCAGCGCACCCTATAATGCCAACCTAGCTGGCACAAAACAACAACAACAATTTATCTTAGGGCTAAAAGGATTTTTCCTGCACATTCCATATACAACAAAAATATAAAATCCAATCATGTCCATGTCAAAAACGTTTCAAATATAAATATCATGGAATATATTAGCTCACATAAAATTCCCAAAACTTTATGGGGGGAATGTCCTTTTTACCAACTATCTGAAACAATGAAGTGTTGAACATATATTCTCATTTGGTAAACAGCATAAAGCAAAATGAATCTTCAGTGTTTTCTCATGTCCTGAAGATATCGTATTCCATGATCCAATAGTCTCGCAAGATGAAACGGAGAAGAGCTCCATAGTAATGTCGATATTTTTCCTGCTGACAAAACCGTGTTGACGCTCGTGTCGTAAACATGAATATCTGAGAGGGCCTGACTGGAAAAGCGAAAGGGCGGAACTGGCTATAAAGGCGCAAGCGCCTGGCGCCTAACGGTATTGATTACTTTTTGGTGTGTGTTCGACGTGGGTGTGGGTCATTCTGAAATGGAAGGGGGTGAAACGGAGGAGCTTCCCTCTATCCACTTGCGTAAACAACGTTGTGGCAGAGTTTTTCATTAATAAATATATTTGCAGACTGGTATACACCGTGGTTAATTGAGGAAGTAATCTTCGCCATAGGTGTGGTGACAAAAGTAGCACTTCGGTAGTAGGAAGTGTGTTACAAAATTTTCTTTTATTGCTTAAATAAAACCGCATTGTTTAATTTATTATATCTGTTTATGAAGAGAATTTTTCACTTATTTTTTTTTCAGATATGAATATGAGGTTTAACAAAGTATAGGTAGCTCTTATATTACAGTGGATTTTCGTACAATTAGACTTTTATAATATAAAATAATGTAACTGTGTACTATTTTAAAAAATTACATTAAAAGAGAAAGAAGAATGTGTAAAAATTTTGCCTTTTCTTTGTCTTAGAGGACAAAATAAGATTTAAGTTCCAAAAAATTTAAACAAATTATTTTAATTTGCAAGAAAAAAGAAACATATAAAAGGAAGAAAAATCGTTTAGAACTCACATTTGAAAAAAAGACATACAGTCAGTCGAGAAACGAAGTAGTTAGCAAAGTTAAACAAGGAACAAGGAATTATGCTCAAAAAATCTATTAATAAATATTACCCATATACCAAATCTATTTCTCTCGTACCCACAAAATACTAATTTTTCCAGTGAAAATTCTCATTAAATAATATATATATATATATATATATATATATATATATATATATATATATATATATATATATTCGTGTTAAAGTTGTTCAATCATAGCATCTTTTAATATACTTATAAATTTAAATCATAATCCCTTTTTTAACTTGAAATGTGATTCAAATTGTAACAATTTACAATTGAATAACGAACATTGCAAATTAATATTATAAACGGAAAGCAATAAAAAGAATACTGTTTTCTTTTATTTCATATATCACCAAATAAATCTACTTTACTACATATTAGCAAATATTTACATCATTTTTTATTAAAAATATAATATTCGAATGTTAATACATAGCGCAAAAATATTCTATTTATTTTAGCTAGAGAATTCCTTAAATATCACAATTTATTGTCTGTTAATCAGTACTATCATTTACCGTTAAATTATTAAATATGTGTATTCATTTTCTCTAACTGAGTTTTTTTAAATATTTAAATTTTAAATTTATTCACCAGAAGTCATATTATTTGTATTGACAAAATTTGGAATAAATCTCCAAATAATGATTTAATCAGCTATTTTGTATTAATTAGCAGATAATTTGGCACTGGTGCCGTATAATCCACGATTCCAAATTCTGTATTTTTTGGCGATGAAGAAATGTTGCCAAAGTGACGTATCTTGACGTGCGCGATGACGTAATTCTATGGTTACCAAAATAGAATTTGCTGCATAATTCTTATAGGTCTTTATTTGTAAAACGGAACAAAAGCGAGGTTGTCAGATACATAAAAAAATCCGCAAAAAAATCGCCAATCTCAGAATTTGGCGTCATGGATTATACGGCACCTGTGCCGATAATTTATATATTGCTTTTTAAATATAACTAAAATAAAAACATGAAAATGACTTTCTACAGTTTATAAGATATTGCCAACATAAGCATTTTTACGCCAAATCAAATAAACTTTCTTAGCTTGACGTTACATTAAGCTATATTTCGTAACACTGCTTTACTTTTGTTTATATAATATATACCTTAGAAACTACTAATGGTTTTGAAGATAAAATGAAAGTTTAATGTGAAAATTAGGGGAAAACTGGTTAGACTATACTTGAGGGTGCCCCTTGAATTATTGCCAAGTTTATCGCCAAGATAGGCGATGTTGTTCTATTTATGGTAACCCAAAACGCTATTATGAAATCCATTCATGATTCTGATTGGTTTAGATTTAACGGTTATTTTTGAATTGAGGTAACATGATCGCGTGACATGCGCGTTTTGTATGTAACCCTTGAAAATATTACAGAATAATCTTGAACATTGAGTTTCGATATTCGATTTTTGGAGTTTGTGTGTTGCTTGCGAAAATTAATAAGTATGGATGAGGATATATTGATTTTACGTTTTTGCGGAGTACGTATAGAGAAAGAATCATCGGGAAAATATAATAAAAATTTTTTAGATGCGATAAAAACGGTATATTCGCCGAAAAGTAACGATTCGGAGAGCGATGAAGATTAGGTGAATTATTTTGTTTTTCATTAAAATTTATTCATATTTAGAAACTAAAGTTTTTATAAAAATGAATGTTTCCATAAGTAAATGAATGTTTAAGTTGTGTGCATTGCATGTTATTGTTAGAATGTGCCGCGTACTGAAATTTCTTTAATGTGGGTGCCATTGCTCGGTATATTAAAAATAGAATTTAAATATAAAATGAAATTTGTTAACGTTTGAAATTTAGCTTTATTGCCCGGTTGCCTTTGTAGTAGGTATCGCTACCCTGATGTTTTTTTTAAGGTGGGCGCCATTGCTCGGTACATTAAAAATCGAATTTAAATAAAATAATGAAATTTGTTAACGTTAGAAATTTAGCTTTATTATCGATTGTCACTGTAGTACGTATTGATACTTTATTTTTTTTAGGAGAGCGCAATTGCACAGTATATTAAAAATCGAGTTTTAAAATTTTCGATTCTAGTTATTAGAATTTTAAAACTTCTATAGTACTTAATTATAATGAAATATTCAAAATTTTAATATTTGGAATTCGGAAAAACGATTTCACAGCTGAAGTTCGAACGCGATCGTTATTGGTTGACGGCTATCGCGCGTAGTGACGTAATTTATGTTGGCGACAGAGCTATAGAGCGCTTGGCGCGAAAATTTGAAATCGCGCCAAGGGGCACCCTCAAATATATTTTTACCGGAAAACTTAACATAGGATTATTTTTACTACTGTAAATTAAATCATTTATCTCACCAACTCTGACACTTAACACAAATATTTATTTAAAATAACTAAGAAACCTTGCATATACCCCACCTATATTTTTAAAATAATGTAATTCCAAAAATAGTATTTTTAAGCTATTATAACAATAAAAATTAACTTAAATTTTTCATTGAAATAAAAATAATATACGTTTGCTATCTCGCGTTCCAAATTTTCGCACTTAGTTTATGTTAAACTCAACGTTTTGCTAGTGTAAATTATTTTCACAATCTGTATTTCCTTAAAATGTAAAATCTGATTAGTTTGAGCAGAATATATTATGATGAATGTTTTAGTTTTGTTGAAACTCATTAATGTATAATGATTAATTTTAGTTTCAAAATCAACGAGAACATTCTCTTAATTCAATACTATTTTGGTATTTTCATAAATAATCCAATTCACACATTAGATGGTTATAAATTCTTTTCAAAATGATTGTTTACATATTATTGTAACAAATGCAATTGCACGGATCTCCTTTTCACAGTGATATACATTATAACGCCATTTCCTATCAAATAGTTTTTAAATTTAGTTTGAATACATTTTCTAAAATGATATCGCAATTTTTCATATGAGATTTATATTTGTATTATCAGGCCGACCACGAATTACGAATTAACTAGAAAATAACCTTTTATAGCTCTTTCGTCCCGAAGAAGATAAAGCAATTTTGTGTTGCATCTTGTTGTTAACCACTCTATTGTATCAGAAAAAAGAATATCCGATAGTTCTGTACAAAGACGTCATCAACAGGCAGGTCTCTTTGCAAGGCGACCAGTTGTGAGTGTCCTCTTCACTGGACGACAGAAGAAAGCCCGCTTACCTTCTTCTTCGAGTTGGGTTTGTATGTCATTGGGCACCTCTGCTTTTATCAGCCTTTTGTACCATTAACTCCAAACCCAATGTTTCCTAGTCCCAGTTGCTCGGGTCACCCACTTTATTAATAAAGTCCGATAACCCTTTAATGGAGTCTAGGTGTAACTCTCTATTATGGATGATGCCTAAAGAAGTTAATCTAGGGAGGGTAAGAACCTCGCATTCGTAAATGATATGCTCTGCCATTTCCTTTTGCGTATGACATTTCCAGCAGATAGGGTCTTGCTGAAACAGTCCCATCTGGTCAGAAAGTCAGTCATGTTAGCGATAGCTTCCTGACTTTCACCAGAAGAAGATGATTTAGAGGTCATTTCTACCTCCTGTGAAGGATTCATTGCTGCCCCTTTACTAGAATGCCTCTGAGTTCCCTTGTCTTTTTCAGCAAGGTCTATTTCAGAGGCTTCACCTGCAAATGCAGAAAGGTTTGTTAATTCTTGTGTCTTTTCAGCCACAAGATAACAATTAATAAGCTCAGGTAAAATAAGTCCACCCAGCATTGCCTGAGTTACTGGGCAAGGCAAATTACTCTAGAAGTTCGCCAGGCAACTAGAGGCTCCGTTAAGACACCATAACCGCTTTGCCAAATAACCCTAGGCACGGGTCACACAACACCAGGGTTTACGGGAGCTGGTTCGCGGCCTCTGATTCAATATTCAAGGCTATTCTGTCATTCCTACAGGACATTCGGCGATCCACCACCTGCCAACGCGCCTGGTGGCTGCTCAAGCCCCAGGAAGGTACACGTACCCCCTGGTTCGAGGCCGCTTACCTTAGTTCCGCTTAACATGTTTCCTGGACCAGACAGCAATGGGCGTATGTATTGTTTACAAACGAGTCCTGATGCACAATGGAAAGTGATTCAGGACGTGTTGATGTGGCGGGAACAAATCACCGAATACCACCAATTCAACACTGTGGAAAATCACAGTTACCACAGTGATAGAATAATGGTTTCTGCAGGGCATACACTCGGTAGTCACACTGGCTTGCATTTGTTGAGGGAGGAACTGTGTGTAAGGGTATGAGATACTGGGACGAGTTCCTTGATTCATATATCCGCACATATGTCGGTGAAATTGGCAATGGTTTCATTTTGATGGCTGAGAACTCCCGACAATTTCAATCTGTAGCTGGTGAAGTACATCTTGAGGGTTTTGGCTTGGAGAGAATGAAATAGCCAGCTCAATCTCCAGACCTGAATCCCATAGAGAATCTGTGGAACTATCTTCGTAGACTGCTTTAATTCCTCGTCAAAGGTCTGCAGGGCAGCTGAAAAACAGCTTACTTCGTGTCTAGCCATTTCAAAAACCGACAACTTAATTGACAACATGGACAATCTATGCCAACCAGGCATTGAAGCTAGGAGTGGGCATAACCTTTATTAAAACTCCTTTTTGTAACATTTTACCACATAAAATTGTGGTTATTCTTTTTCCAAAAATAGACTTTCCTATTGAGATTGCTTTTTTTTTTGCTGTAAATTATTTATGCGTTTTTCTTATTTAAACTTCTTTAATGCAATCAATGAATACCAGTTTTGTGCACATGCCATACAGATTTAGTGTTTCTACATTCTTTCTTTTGCAAATTAGGCAAGAAAAACAGATTGCTCCACAGAAAAACAGATTTTGGTGGCCAGTGTATATATTAGTGTGTTCCTGACTTTCCGCAAAATTAAGCTACAAAACTACAATGGATAAAACGGTTTCGCCAATAATCTACAAAATTATGAAAAACAGCAATGAATTAACACAAGTAGAACAATTTTATCACTCAACAGCTATTAGAACAGCTGGAGAAGGCCAGCTCAGGTGTGACTTCATCATCTGACTATGGTTCAAAATCACGAGGCACTAAGTGATGGGCAAATTTGCACGACTATGTATGTATGTTAAAAGGATACGCATTACTCAATCAAAAATAAATTTATAAACACACTGTAGTTGGTTTAAACTTAACTATTAAAATGCCTCGAAATTTATATATTAAGACTACTTAAGGGATAAAACGGAAGCTAAGTTTCAAGAAACATAATATTTCACATATATATCCTCAGATACTTCTTTTAAAGCCCCATAAAGAGTCACAGTGTATCACTAACATGAATTTATAGAGAAAGCGATAAATCACTTTTCACTAGTGCCCTTTTTCGGTTCATAAAAGAGTTACATTGAAATAACGCCTACAACTCTATAAATCCACATTTGTTTAAATACTCCAGACGAGTTACAAAATATCTTTTACATTAACTACCGAAATCACTGGAAGTTAAATCCATTCTGAGACAGTTGTATTACTTTGACATGAAAATATGGATTCTAACAGCGAGAGTAGAAAGACACCAGAAATCTTCAACTGTGGTTTATTTGAGAAAAGAAGTTGGCAAGTTTCCAATAAAGATAGAAAAATATTTTAATATGAGTATTTGTATGAAAGAACTGTAACCACTGTGCATACACAGAGCTCTTAAAATCTCATACTTTTTTAACCTAGAAATTATTTAGACTTCTGAATTCGATTTATTGTTTAGCATTTTCTTTGTCATTTGCAATAATTTTCATTTGTGATTTTTTAAGTTATAAGTAAAATATACAAAACTTTGTGGACTCTTATAGATGAATCAATTAGAAGTAAGTATAAGCACTGCTATTTTAAGATATAATGAAAACGGTGAAAATGTGCTTTGGGTCCCCTGCTTGGCGCATTTTCAAAAAGTCGCCAACTGGCGCGTTTTTGCGTGTTGTCTCGCGGATTTGAATGCTCCGAGAGACACTACGCAAAAACGTCGTTTCTATGTCGACGAACCGAAATCCGTGTTTTTAACGAATTTCATCGTTATTGTATGGCAACGAAAACAAAAACAATGGTTTTTTACGAATTGTATAACAAAAAATACACTACAATATGGAGAAAAATTATCATATTTTTAAAAATTAATAAATAAAAATACGCAGAAACAAATAAATAACTCACGTACTATCTCCAGGGCAAATTCAACGGTAATTAAATACTGTGCATCAAATTTTAAATTCTACGGTTATTTCAAAATCAAAATAATTAGCGACCAATAGGAATGCTGAAAAAAAAAGAGTTGTTAATGAGCATGCGCGACAAGGAGTGCATTTAAAATGAAATAGCCAGGGTTACCACGTTTGGCGTGTCTATCGCCCATTTGGCAAGAAAGGAGTACCCAAACCACAGATTAACCTTGAAAACTAATAATGTAAAGATAGAAGTATTTCACTGAAATTTAACTTAAGTTCAATAGGAAGCTTTTATACGATCAATTAGAATACTTTTATTTTTTATATACAAGCTTTACTTTTCAGCGAGTGCATTCGCTCGACATGGTTTGTAATCTTTGCAAAAGAAATATATACATTTAAAAATATCGATTTGTCTGCTCTTATAGATTAATAAGTGCATTTTTTTCTTAAAAGTTTTACAATGGATTCATAAAGTTTGTGCAATTAATCAAAATTAGTTATCTAAAATTAAAATTGAATCGATACTTTTTATATAAAATATTACCAATATAGAAATATAATACGATACAAAAATATAATTATATTCATGAGAGATTTGAAGGAAATTTAAAAAATTAAAAATGAATGATTTCTTAAAGTGTAATTTTAGTAAATAAGTTACTAGACCTTTTTTATAAACAAAATATATGCAAACGATATGCAATCGAAGTAAGAATTACTTCGATTGCATATCAACTGAAACATGCTGCAAATTATATACCTGATGTTATTGTAATGAAGATTTTTATGATTAATAGCTATTATAAGTAAAAAGGATATAATTTAATAAATATAACATAATTTAAAAAGGAAAATTAAGTTTACTACTAAGAAATGTTCTGAAAAAAATCATGCTGTTTTCTTCTTTCAAATTATTTGATATTTGTAGCTTTCCAATTTTTTATATAGTTATTCAACTTATCTATTTAAACACCATGTGGGGATAAACTTAACGATTTAGACTGTTATAAGACATTAAAATGCTTTTAGTGTAAATTGCTTCATCGGAGGACTTCTCACATAGTGCACTGTATTAACGCGTCGCAAGGGAGGAAACCATGAAAACTACCAAGCATGCACACCGACACACATATATGCAGAAGACAGGTGGTCAACACCCATATTCCATTATTCAAAAATGACTAAAATCGAATTCAGGACTATTCGGCATGAAAGACACTTTCTACCATTAAATCCCCAACTTATCAGTTTGTAGATTATATATATATATATATATATATAGATATCGAATTTATATATATACTACTATCTATAGAAATTGAAGTTTGTATAATATGATTATTCACGAAAAAAAGATTGAAGAATAAGTGATTAATATCATTTCAGTTAAACACTGAGGACATAGCTTTTTGATTATTATTATTAGTATATATATATATATATATATATATATATATAGTATATATTATATATATATTATATGATATATATGATGATATATATATATATATAGTATATCCTTATAATCAGTATGGATTATTATATATAATTTATATATAAAAATTAACAGAAATTCATGACGAATCATTATCATTTTGATGCAGTGATTTAATTAAATTGTACATGTATCAAAGGCAAATTAACATGTTTATAAGTATAAGAATTTTCTATATTATTATGAAAATAAAGCTTAGCTTTGAATGACTAAAACGATTGCCTTTATCCTTGAATGAACAGCAACTAAATGTTAAAAATATTTTTAAATCTAGTTATTTATGAGTTTAATGTGCCCACAAACTTTTAACACTAAGTAAATGACCAATCATTCATTTTGGTGCGAAACATTTTTAGTACTAATTCCAAAATACAAATGACAGTACTTACAGTTTTGAAGCTCACAAAATTTTATTCAAATAGTAGTTTAAAAAATATGCGAATACTTCACAAATAATGTTCAAGTAAGAAAAATGTGGCTTGATACGCTTTTCCTTAATATTTTAATGCATCAAGATGTTTCATGGGATGTGTTCATCAAGATGTTCAAGATGCAAAATGTTTCGAACTTAAAACTCCATTTAGTCCCGTGGTAATACTTAAGTATCTCTATTAGAAGTTTTTTCCTTCTATTTTTTTATGAAAAGTATTTTCGAATAAACTCCTTACTAATTAATTTTTATGTAAAAATTTTTTTAAAAAAATTAAATAAATTATCGTCTGAGAGCTAATACTTTCATTGTTGCCATTTATCTAGGAGAGAAAAACATTTTTTGAGAGAGATAATCGGCCTATGAACAGTATATTATTAGAATCACGGCGACACTTTAGTGCGATGCCATCCATCATCACTTCAATTCCCGGTGTCGAAAGTACTGAATTCGTAATTTTCCAGCTTACATCCTATGATGGTACCTTCAGACTATCAATTTTTTCTCCATTTCCTTTTTTCAACGTCAGCATCATGTTTATTCTCTACTGCGCTCCCATTTCGCGGGCGGGTAAAAGGTGCAACTTTTCGCTTTATCAGCAAAGTGACACTGAAGAGAAAACAACAACATCAAAATCGAAACACCTTTTTACCAAATATTTATGTAGAAAGATAGAAAATATCTGTATATATATATATATATATATATATATATATATATTATATATATATATATATATATATATATATATATATATATATATATATATATATATATATATATATATATACATATTATATTATCAATTTATTTAATAGTCTGACTTAATATTATCGCCATTTTACAATTAAAAATAATGTCATAAATAAGCACATAGAATAAAAGATATCAAAAAAATTTTCTTTACTAAGTGCAATTCCACCATGTGGTGGACATCCACAACTTAAAGCGGCTAACAAATGTTGCAAAGTAAGAGAGAGATAGGAATCTTCTTATATAAACAAAAACAGAAATATGATGAATGGCATTTACATTTTAAAATTATAATAAACGATGACACAAATATAAAACATGCATTTTTTTACATTTAAATAAAATAGATATTATTAGGTATCAAAACGACACTCAAATCTCAATCAGAAACCCCGACGAAGCATTCTGTCTTTCGCAGTGAACTTATTGCAATGGGTCTTGACAGTTCTTTCTCTCCTGGAGAATGAGGAAATCTGGATTTTGTCGGACAGCTGAGCAGCATCTTACTAACTGGCACAAAGAGTCCGTGATAATACAGGAGTAGCTATTCATCGGCAAGCTTAGACGGCTCTCCCTACATTTCGTGAGATTCACTTACAATGGACTCTTCCCACGTAGACCATAACGAATTGGTTGATGCCCCAAAGAGAGGTACTGCACGAGCCTTTGCTTTACCCGTTCTTACCTATACTGAACTATACTCTAGACATAAAGGCCTTGTTCGGTCTGCATTTGCCACACTCTGTTCACCACTGGTACCAGGGTAATCGTCCCGGCGAATCTCTATCCCTCCGGTGGCAGCAGACTGGAACAAAACTACAATAACACGTTTTCGAAGTGGCCACCTAAGATCATTGGCATTTAACAACAAAGAAAAGGAATTTCCAATTTGCGCCAGCAGCCTGTGCCAAGCCACTCCGGATCATATCCTTGAGTGCTGATAAAGAAGATTCTCTGAGCGACCTATTGGTCATTGATTTCCTGAGAGTGTGCAATGTCATAGATTCTGGTCTAGTTAAGTTATACAATCAAGATCAGCAAACAACTTAACAAAAATAGAAAATTAACATCTTATTAAAAATAAACAGTGACCCATAATTTATATTATTCATTTTACTTTATAAGCAATTAATAGTTGTAAATTAGAATTATTATTTAAATTTTATTAAAAAAATACCCATAGCTGATAAAATATAACAAATGTTCCATTTAAAATTCTTAAAAATTTATTAAAATCAGCAGCAAATATTTTAGAGAAATTTCATAATTCGATTTTCAACATATACCAAACAATATTTGTAAAATAATTAAAATCAACACTATAAAATATTTATTTTAATTATGAACAGCATTTTATTAAAAATATTTTGATAATATAAGGAGATTTAATTGAGTGGAAGAAAACAATAATTCATATGAAACATGTAATTACAAATAATTATTAATGCAATGAAAATAATAATTTGGTTTAAATAATAAAATTTTCTAGTTATATTTCATAGTTCAATGCCAAGCTAAATCAAAAATAATATTACATAGTTTAAGCAATATATATATAGCCAGGCATTTTCCTTAATTTTGACTCATTATTAAAGTGACTTAATCGATCCTGTCTAAGCCTTCATAACATAAAATTGGGAGAATTTCAGACACTAAAACAGTTAATTTTGCTTAGGTCTTCTCAACCCAAAGGTCTTCGTTGGAGTCAAGTATAGCTCTCTGTCATCAAACACAAAAAAGGTGCTTTTTCTTACAAAGTCACTACAATTCATCTGGGCCTTATTGCTATGTGGGATGATGTATATGTTAATCAATTGATTATGACTATATCGTTTTACTTGTGATTTATTTTTCAAATAATGCATTTTTTGTATACAAAAAAATTGACGAGAGAAGTTCAATTTGCGTTTGTTTGCAATTCAAAATATTTACTCTGCTAGGTAAATTATCGTTATAAATCACATGATAAGTATTTTATAGTGATTTATTATTTTCAGGGTTATTTTTAGAATTAAGGTTACATTTGAAGTAAATGCCATAAAATATTTTAAGATTACCACTGAAATGCAGCATTAGCAAAAGTCCTGAGTTAAATTTTCGCACAGTCACAAAATCATAACTTATATTTTTATCATATATTACAAAAACACTTAGAAAATGAAGAACTTAAATTATTAAAACTTATTTGAAAGATAAATTATACAGAGAAGCAACTTTGAACATATTCCTAAATTTACTCATAATTATAGAGGAGAAGAGGCCAGTTTACATAATACTCGTATTATGTTATAAAGAATATTGTAACAACAAATTATTAACTTAAATTAAAATAAATAGTAATAATCTTATTTTTGAAAGTAAAAATTATTATTGCCTACTCTATATCATGGGAAACGTTCAGAATAATTCATTTTTTCACAGTAAGAATTAAAAGATTTAACAAATCTTGATATAAATTAGAATTGAAATAGTCCTAATCTGTCAGATTATCATCCATTTTTTTCTGTATTCTTTTTTCGTATAGGGATATAAATTCCTATTTCTGATAATATTGATGATATTTTCACTGCTCTTTCTAACTCATCTTGGTTAATAGCTGAATGGTTTTATTTTTTAAATGAAAACAAATCAGATGTCAAAATTTAACTTTCAAACAAATAAAAACTTAACGCAGCGTTTCTACCAGAAATTAAAATACATGAAACTTCATCTGTTCATAATTCATGATATGGATATTAACAATGTGGAATGCACAAGATTTAAAGACCTTTTCGAACTAGATTAAAAACAAATTGAATATATGAAATTAAAAACGTATTTCAATTATTTATTATTATGTATATTTTCTGAATAAGCACAAAATCTCGATTGTCCTTATTAATCGTCTATTCGATGTTTTAAAGAAATAGCGGGTGAGGTAATGTAATATAAGGCAAATACATATCTTGATTATTTTAAATGTTACAATGAAAGCCATGACAATCTCTGATACCTACATTAATTTATAATTAATAGAAAATAATTCAATTGCTACATTCACATACTTAATTGTAACAATTTTCTACATTATACTAATATTTTTTACATGCAAAACGTGAGCCGGAAAACCTAAGCCAAAGCACGCTTTCTTAATGAATTAGAAATTGTAAGAATAAATGTATAATAATCACGCAATTTTTTTCTACAATGTAAAACATAGTAATGACAGATGCATTTTTCATCACTAATATAAGCACTTTTAATGTAACTTTCTTAAATATTTATTTTCAAAACTTGTTTTTGGCTTTTTAATTTAAATTCTTTGAAATAACCGTTAAAATATCATTAAAAGCTTTATTACGAAATTAAAAAATAATAACTAGAATTTTTTAAATTTTATAAAATCATTACATAAAATTAAGGCTTAATTCTTTTTAATCTCATTGAAATATTTTCTTATATCTTTCCATTAATTTTCCCTTCTATTCTTATAGGTAACAGTTATGAATTCTTAGGTATGATACACATATAGGTAATAAAAACTGAACAAAAACAATTTATTGTATAGTGCTTGAATGAGTACTTTCTAAAATTCTAAAGCAAGTTCACAAAAGTTTGCCAAATTTATCTTTTAAATTGAGATAATTTTTTGGTAAAAATGAAAATAATTGAACATAAGTCTATGGTATGAAGCAAAATAATTTGTGAAAAATGTAGGAATTCTTTAGCCGAGCTGGCAGCCGAATGGTTAGCGCTCTTGCCTTCGGTTCAACAGTTCGTAGGTTCGAATCCCAACTTGGGTATGGATGTTTGTAGTGGTTTAAACCGTAAGTCCCAGTCTAATTAGCCCTCGTGTGCAAAATATGACCGTTGAGCGACAAACAAACAAACGTATGAATTCTTTAATTATTGCAATACTCGATTTGTATAATTTATATTAGGTTTTATAAATTGCATTTTACATTTGTTTCACATTATTTGATGTGGCTTCAAAATTCTTAACTTCAATTAAGTAATAAAATACAGGAATTGTATCATGCAGATTCTTTTTAAAATTTAAAATACAACAAATTAACCAAATTAATTGCAATAAATATTTAATAAATTGACAAATCACATAATCAATTTTCCTACCCATTACAAAAAATAGTGCCTGGATTTTAGTCATTAATATAAACTAATTCCATCCAATTTAGAAAAATGTTTTTATCATATGATAAATAGAAAAAGATGTATATCATAATTGATTCGTGTTTACATCTATTTCTATATACGCTTTTGAAAGCTGGGTACACAGATCTTGTAAAATTTATTTTCATTACCTTTTTTTAAAAAATTTCATTTTTAAAAACTTTTTATAGATAATATCATCAATTTGAATTTCGATTGGAGTAAAACAAATTTTCCTCTGATTGAATTTTCTTTTGCCAACACTTAGTTTTAGGAAGTTATTACATTTTGTATAATATTTTTCAAGGAAGATATTGAACTGGCTACTTTTCAGATAATATGACGTTGTTGTATTATTCTATTATATTTTAAACCCTCTTCCTGCAAAGTCTTTAAACCGCTTAATCTTTTCCAGGATCTCATTAGTTTATTCAGAAAATAAGAACTACAAATCCTGCTTACTAATCCTTCCATTTTATCACTTAAACCAAAAAATGCAAATTAGTACGGCAGATAGTGTCAAAATTTTCCTTTTTAATATTTTTTCAGAAAACTTAATTTTGATTTTTTTACCGATAGCATTCACTGCAAATCTTGCCTTTCTTTAACAACACAGCTAAGAAAACTCAATGAATTTCAAAGTGTTTATCCTCACCCTGAAAAGTTTTGACGTAAATTTATGACTTAGCATAATGTCATATCATGGCCCTTGGAACCAGGAGGAAAGTGGACACATGGACTTAATTTATAATCTAATTTTGTGAGAGCATTTCCTTTCGATGACATAATTTTAATTAATAGCAGCCAGAGTTCACAAAGAGTTTAATTTAGAACGTTAACTTACTTTAATTATTCACTTTGTCAGCTTAATAGATTGTTCATAGGAAAATAGGCATTAACATGCCTATTGCTTATGTAAAAGAAATAAGATTAAATTAAAAAAAATTGTTTTAAATAATTTGTAATTCTTTATTTAAAATGATGAAAAACTGTTTCCATATTGCTCTTTAACATTTTTTGCCGTATTTTCTATAAAAATCAGCAGAAATCTTAGGTAGAGAAGTATTTTATTGAGAATTTATATTATTTCTCATATTTTATTGTGAGAAAACAAAGTATTCACTTTCTTAAGAAAGTTTATGTCCTGCTCTAATAGTATTATAGTTTCATTGAAAATAAAATTGCCATTAAAGAGATTCACAAACTCGAATCTACCATGCTATTCTCGATAAAACAATTGATTTCCGATATAAAAATTCCGATCTGTCTCATTTTCTTTATATATATATATATATATATATATATATATATATATATATATATATATATATATATGTATATACTCGTGTCCATAAATTAAGGATAATGAAGTTCAGCTAAAGAAAGAGACAGAAGCAAAACAAATGTGACTTATTTGTAAATTCTAAACAAAAGGCAAAGAGCAAAAAAGATGCTATATGTTTGACATCATTAATAAAAATTGCCATTTTTACTCCCTGGAACAAATTTCAAAAAAGAACCTATTTACGTAAAGCAATATAACGTGGTTGGTATAATGGTTAATACATAGTATGCTCCCCAGACGGTACAACGCTTTGGTATGCTGAGTATCAAATTAACAATCTGATCTTGGGGAATATTAAACCAATCACACATCAAGCAATGCTCTTCGAAGTTCCGGTAGACATTTGGGAGCGGAATCATGGGTTGCCATTATTCGGCCCAGCATGTCCCACACATGCTCTATTGGATTCAAGTCTGGTGAATATGCAGGTCAGTCCATACGGGTGATATCCTCCGATTGAAGGCATTCGTCTACAATGTTTGAACGGTCAGGGCGGGCGTTGTCATCCATACACAGAAATTCTGCACCAATGGCGCACTGAAGCAAACGTACATATTGTTCCAGAATGACATCTCGATAGATGTGTCCTGTCATGGTTACATTCTGAGCTTGCAGGATAATTCTGGAACCCAGAATATTTCCTACCCAAACGAGCAATCCTGCACTACGTTTATGTGTCGTTTAATGGTGTTCTCTTGGTGGTAACGGATACCTGGTCCTCTCCATATGAAAATACGGAGAGAATAAGACTGAAAACTAAACCTGGACTCGTGGAAAAACATCACACAAGACCACTTTTGGGGTGTCCACAATGCATGCTCTCTATTCCAGGCTAACCGCAGGCGACAGTGAGCTGCAGTCAGTGGAACACATCTGACAGGCCTACGAGCATGCAGACTAATGTGCCCTTAGCGTCTGTACACGGTTCACCTTGAAACTGTCATACCGGTAGCTGAAGAGAGCTGACGAGACAGGTCTGATGCTGTGCTCCGTCTCTTTTTTTTTTGGCAGTAACTGCTAAATACCGGTCTTCAATCGGCGTTGTAACTCGGAGGTGACCTGTGCTGTGACGTCTACTCACATTACCATCATCTTGGAACCGTTGCCAAAGCCTGGAGATGACACTCTGGGCGATTCCAAGTTCCTCGGATACTTCCAGCTGGGTACGTCCACATTCCAGACGGCCGATAATTCTACCACGTAAAACATCATCCAAATGCTTCCTTTGTGCCATAACTATGCGGTTATAGCACTGAAAGGCTTTTAAAGCGCTTGTGAACAATTTTATTTCTTTGCAACCATTCCTTATATCTCTCTCTCTAACACTCTCGTCATTGTGACGTAGTGTAGGCGCCATCTGGTGGTTTCTTGTAATTTGCATATCCATATATATGTATATATATATATATATATTGAAGGTTCAGTTAAATATTGTTAAATGCTTTGCCTCGTTTGAAAATATTTTTTATTGGAATTTTTACTGAAGTTGTTTTATTGGTATCCAATGAATTTCACTATTTTTAGTTGAAGTACTTATGGATTTTCATTTAATTTACAAAGTAACTGATAACAAATAAAGCTTTAGTAAGCAACTTTTTTGGGCTTCTAAAATTTGTTGTAATCAAATTTTAAATATTCTCAAAAATTCTCAGAAAATTTTTTGTCCTGGACCTGGGATTAGTAGACTAAAAAGATTAAAAAAAGTATAAAATAGCAATATATCTTTTATTTGTCTAGAAGCAAAAAATTTCTTTAAAAAAAGTGGAATCTTATAATTAGACTTTTAATTTTATTATTCATTTCAATATCCTTTTCAACTCATTATATTTGCAAGTTTACTCTTCTTTCATTATATTCTAGTTTTCTTTGGTTTCACAGATGCTACTTTCAGAAATTTTCTAGAACAACTTACTTCTATGAAATGTTTTATTTGTATATATGCGAAAATATATCTTATTGTTTTGATCCGCCATACGCAAAATACTTCTTCTGTAAAATATTTCAAGATTTTGGGTTTGTATTTGTGCAAATTTAAGATTCTTCCCATTTTAGTTATTGTGTTGGAATATAATGAGACTGATCAACTTTGCTCGATATCGGTTTCATTTTAATTACATGTGCGTCATCTTTTGGTTGTAATGTATGGCAGAAAATATTTTCTAATGATATTTAAAACAATGGCTGATATAGCTTCATCAAATAACTCTAATTAAAGCTTTCTTAGACCTTATGTCTTCCTTTCCTATATCAATAGTTAATAATTTCCATCATAATATTTTTTAATTTATACTGGATTTGGTATGTATACAGGAGCTTCTGTAAGTAATTGTGAACGAGAGCTATCAGTGTGATTTGAAATCGGTTCCAACTAAAACATAAATTTCCTGAATAATTGATTATGATAAGGGATGTGTAAGATATTTTATAATCAATGTTAAACGCGAATTAAGAGACGTTGTTCTTATAATCAATTCAATGTCATATCATATAATCAATGTTATATCATAGCCAGATATGTTGTTCGTTTTAGACGTCAGTTAGAAATATTGTTGTAACAGCAAAGAAAGTAACCTTCAATAGGTCTGCAACATTGTTTAAAATAATTTTTGTACTATAAAAAAGTAAAACAAAAATTAGATGCAGCTAATCTATGTCTTAAAGCAAACTTAATTGCAATAAAATATTACTAAATTAATTGTTAATTACCATGGAATGAGACTTATTTATAAAAATACGTTATAATTATAACATATATTGTTGTTGTTGTTGTTGGCTTATCCTCTTTAAAGATCTGACATTTGTCAGATCAACTCCATTAAATTGTTGACAGTTAGAAAGTCAATGACTAGCAAGGGATTTGAGGATAAATCCTCCCGGGAAAGTCTGACGCAATCCAGAATATGTTTCGGTGAGGCTGGATGTTCACAGCATTTTTTACAAGTGGGATACATTTTTGTACCACGTTCAAACGATAAATATTTTAGATGTCCACTTGAGAATCGGTCACATTTTGTATCCAGAAGATGTTCCAGAGTACCATTATTGTGTTGGTGGAATTTGCCAGATTGAATTAAGTCTAGATTTTTCATTAGAGTAAAGTTCCTGATAACGTATATGAAATCACGATCTAAATTTTTTTTATTTTCTTCTTCAAATTCCAGCCCCATATAAGCATAAGTACATAACGCTTTGATTTGTTATATTTTTATAGTCGAAATACTAAATTATTTATTTTGGCGTCTCACAAATTCTGTATTAACAAACAAAAATATATCCTCTCTTTAAAACACATAATAAAATGGCATGGCTATATTCTAAATTCTTACCATAATCGTTAATGCTTGACTCTGAATTGTAATCGATAACCAATGTCATAGCCTCTTTATGAAACATAAGCTAAGCCAGAAACCAATTTAAATTCACAATTTCTAGATCAAATGTGCTGCCAATATTTAAAATATTACATTATGTTACTTTATACATTTTGCCTACCCAATATAACGTGAAAAGAAACAGAATATTTCCTAAACTTTATAATGAGTTTGAAAATATTCCTAAGCAATAATAATTTTTAAGATAATATTGTGATTATTATAAAAAAAAGTAATGGATTAGTGAAGATTCATTCTATAATAACTTTAACCTTGTCAAATTTTACCGGATTTCCAAAATAATAATAACATTTTTATTATTTAAAAAAAAAACTTTGCACCAATGAGAATGACTTTTGATTAATTGAAAAATAGATCTCATTCCTTTATAATTCCATATGAGATGCCAAAAAATCAACTTGTTTTGTTTTCATCAAAGAAAATCAATACTTTTCATTTCGTGACTGATGAAAATAATAAAGCTAAATGTAAATATCTCTGCCTAAAATCGAAGAATGGAACACAAAAGCCAAATTGCAATACTGTTGTTACAAACTAAAACTGAGAATCCTTTTTTCTACATGCAAATATTGTTTTTAATAAAACAAACGAAAATGTCGGTTGTAAGTTTAAAAGTATTAATTGGAATGAGGCTATACTTGATAAAGTTATCAATTATCATGCTGGATTCAAAACTATCAGGGCTGATTTAAAAAAAAGCTGGGAATAACCTTAGCGCTATAAAATTTCGTCTCGATTTTCATTTATATACTTTTAAACTTCCTCTAGGATTGAACTGGTTATTGACAATGATATTCCATGAAAGCACAAAATAAAAATCCGCTAAATTTTTTCGTAAATACAGGAAGAGGAAATACCAATCAATATTGTATCTAGAATGCGAACTCAGTTTACCCGAAGGTGAAAGTAACACTATCGTATCGATTTGTGTAATTTTCTCTGAAAAAAATTATCAGATATTAGATTTATCTATGAAATCTATGTTATCAGTGAAAATTATGAAAATATTATATTTTTGTGGCTAACAGAAATTACCCTAGGTTTATTTTGTCGCCAATTTAACTATTTTATGATTGTCATATAGAATAGGAGAATAAAAAAATATTAAATGTATTCGAATCATTATCTTTAAGTTATTTACTACCATTTTGATTTTCATAAATTTATTTTTCATTTAATTTAATTATTTCTTGAATTAAACTGTTGTTAGACTGTACATATACGGGTATTATTTGAAACCGTACATTTAAACGTGTTCATAAAATTCATTTATTAGACGCATAACTTATTTTACTGAATAATTTGATAAGGAATAAAAAGAACTGGAGGAAATAAAATTTATAATTTGAAATAATTGTATATTGATTATACAAAATCATTCATATCGTGTCAAAAAAGCAAAATATTTCTATAACAATTGCTAATAATCAATAAGAATAGGGGAAGACACTGCTTTTCCAGATGTGAATTTATTCCAACCATCAGAACGAAGATGGTAATTTGAACACTTTTCTACGATAAAGGACCTCAACAATTGCTTTTTATTTATTCTGTGAGAATGAAATTTTAAAAAAAATTATAGATATTAATTTATAAAAAGGTTTCCAAGAAATGCCGGTCAACACCCATATATTTAGAAATAGACAGCAAAAGCATAAATCACACACAAATATAATAATTTATTATTATGTGCCTCAGTACAAAAAAGATAATGCTTCATTTTTTTCGATTATGTTTAGGCACTATGAGGTTTACTGGATATTGTTTGAACTATAACAAGCTTGTTCGATGTAGTTAATGATAATTTGTGAATCAAATAAGGGAAAATTAATTCATGATATATTTTCATGTTATGGATTTAATTCATGTTTACTCTTATTAGAATTCCCTTTGTTTGAATTTCGGCATAGTGTGTGGGCGTTGACGGAATTTTTTTTCCGGACAATCGCATCAAGCATTGATGATGCCAACACAAAATTACTTATGCCAATTATTATACTTTATTGCGTGTTAAAATACTGTTATAAATAATGTTTTAACCAATTATTGGACAGTAAACATGCATTAAAGTTTGCTAAAACACATTTAATCAATAATTAGTTTTAATCAGAATTCGGTATCACCAAATTTGATTGGGCGATATTCTTAAACATCTACATACTAACTGAAACTGTCAGCTAGACGCTCAGATGTAAAGTAAAATGAATATTATGTTATATAAGTTTTTAAAAGCTGCATTTGTCTTATTGATATTAACTGGCTCAATAACATTAATTATTTATTTTTCTTCAAATTGTACTAGCAATTAAAGGATGAAACTACAATTATCTACAGACTGATACAATTGAAATGAGTGAATAAATTAATCTAGAAATAATTTAAATTTGTACATAAATAGGGCATTATAGCTTCATAATAAGTTGTATGTAATTATTTAAGATTTAAAGTAAAACTTAACTAAAATTCTTTTTAATTTACAACCTAATTCAAGTTTAAAAGTCTTAACCGAGGCTCTAATTGTTAAATTGCGCAATCACTACCAGTATGGTAGTCTTTGGCTAAGTCAGAACTGATTTCATTGTATTAAGATCATTCTTGTAATTTTATCAGTATATACTTAAATATGAGATTATAGTTATTGATGCGATTCTTAAATCTACAAATTTACCGATAATGTTTGTAATCTTATCATAAATGAATTTGTGGCCAATATATATTTATCCGACTAAAATATGGAGTGAAAATTTTCTAGTTGATTTTTTTTTGATAAACATTGTATGATTTTCTCGATAGTTGATAATACCTGTAATAAAGAAA
This sequence comes from Latrodectus hesperus, assembly GCA_037975125.1. Lineage (NCBI taxonomy): Eukaryota > Metazoa > Arthropoda > Arachnida > Araneae > Theridiidae > Latrodectus > Latrodectus hesperus. Next base: position 25,440,621 of record CM075850.1, on the reverse strand, counting down.
ATAATTTTGCGCTCCTGTTTGCATTCTACCTTTTTCCGTTAATTAAAACCATCGCGTTGTTATAGTAATTACAATAACTTCGTTTCTAATAATATGCCTGAGCTGTGGTAATTATTTGTGGTAATATCTTATAATGATGATAATGATAGTCTGATCCAATGCAGATAATTAAGTATTAGTTGCATTTAAAAAAATATGATACTCCCTTAATGCGATGCTTATGGTACTGTTATAATTGTTTTTTCTCATCAAGTAAATACTCCCACTCCAATCATAAAACAAATTCTTTTAAGCAATCAATAGATAAAAATAAATTGACACGCGCAGACTAAGTGCATCTGTCGTCCAGACTTATATAAATAAATTTCAGACGTCGCTAACTTTAATGACACATATTTAATTAAAACTATAATTATTACCGTGTATAAAAATCAGTTTTATTTAACTAGACAAAATAAAAACACTGCAAGTATCAAATTTCCAGAATTTCTTTTATATTTTAAGGATTACTTGTTGTACTTAATCGATTATGTCTGCTAAATATTTTTATTGAAATTTCGTACGTTTTTGTTATTTTTTTTAAAGTTTTTATTAACATGATTTACTATTTTATCATAATTAAATAAGTGATTTGTTTTTTGCCTTATGTCTTTATTACAGAAAAAGCTGTAAATTTCTATTTGTAATTAATTAATATATTTACGACATTTTCGTTCATAATAGTTTTAACTTTAATCATAATAATGACTTCAGCAATAACTTTTCTTGTTAAAGTCATTAACATGGCTTTTTTTCAAATTTTCATTTAGAAGAATACTTCCAAAAAACTAAAAATTTTATGAAAGGATAATTTTATTAATAAACTACAAAATGAATCGAATTTGACTTAATTTGCAAAGAAAACTGCAACGCTTGCTATGATTTATTCTTTTGTTATTTATAAGAAAATTATAATCTCGTTATATAGTATTTTATGAGCATACAAAAAGAATAATATTACAGAAAAATTAATTAAAAATATTTAAGAAATGGTTAAAAAATAAACTAGTATGAATGCAAATAAACTGGGGTATGAAGTGATACATTCTTTAAAAACAATGTAAGGTAAGAATTTTATGTTTCTGTGATATTGAAGAAGTAAATATTAATTTTTAAACATGAAAATTCTTTTAATTTCTTCTAATAAATTCTATTTAGATATCTTATCTCCCTGTTTTTCAGTTGTAGTTGATTGATAGCACTATATTGTCATTTTATACATGAGAGCTAATTTTACCAGGATTTCCTTCAGCTTAACTAAAATTTCAAATCACTATCAACATATTCACATGAGGTAGGATGCAAACCATACAAATCACTATCAACATATTCACATGAGGTAGGATGCAAATCATACAAATCACTATCAACATAATCACATGAGGTAGGATGCAAACCATACAAATCACTATCAACATATTCACATGAGGTAGGATGCAAACCATACAAATCACTATCAACATATTCACGTGAGGTAGGATGCAAACCATACAAATCACTATCAACATATTCACGTGAGGTAGGATGCAAACCATACAAATCACTAAAAACTGAAGATCTGACCATCAGCTCAACTATTAGTTAAGAAAAATGGACCTACATTTCCATAAATAATCACAGTTGGTTAAGGGATACAAATGCCTAATTTTTATGAAAAGCTAATCATAATTTCACAAACATTTCCATTAATGAATTTGAATTTTATCATTTCTCCTCATATATTACAATAAATTAGTCGGGAAAATATGTTCTACAGTAATTTTCAAATGATTCCTTCTTATATAAGATTTTAAGTTATCTTGTCTTCAATTATTATTCATCCACAATCTTTCGAATCGATAAGATTAAAATATATTTTAAATTATTATAAACAAACCCTCACTGATCCTTAATTTTCATGTCACACACATGTCACTTCGCATGACGTCACTGTCCCATGCCATGTAAATAAGCCCGGTATACTTTTTTTTGAGGCCCCCAATAAACCATTAAATTTGAATCTAATAATTTAAAAGCAGCTTTGCGCTGATATTTATTTCACCTTTTTATCCATTTGTCTTTAATTTATTAGCATTTTGTTGCCATCATTCCCCATAATAAGCATTTCAGGTAAACTAATTTTTAAAACGTTATTTTGTTCAAGTAAAATGGACGTTAAATTACAACTACATGTTTTTTTTTTTTTTGCCAAAAAAAATAGGCAACAGTTCGTGGTACAATATAAATTGCTCCATTAACTTCTCTAAGTTCCCATAGAACAATTCTTACCATAAATGTCTTTTGCACACAATAAAGCTGTTTTTTTGTCGAAATATTTCCTTTTTTCAATTATTTGCCAAAATTATTCTGCTAATCAAACATACAAAAATTTGAAAAAAGTATAAATATTAAACTGTTTATTTATTATTAAATGCGACATTGTAAAAATTAAAAGAAACATTGCGCTATCTAGTGGTCGATAAAATTAAAATTGTGGACACATTTACAAAACTCAAATGCGAATATACACAAATAATAATGTATATATTATATTTGTTGGTACGAGTATTTGTCACATGACAACCATCAAATGTAACAGTAGCATCTAGTGAAGAATTGACTTCGTTAGCAATATATTTTTTTTTATTTTCATCTCTATTTAATGATAAACTTTTGAATTTCTCATAATTTTTAAATAATACTTAACTATCTATCGATTTAATAAAAGGCTGTAAAGTTTTCCATTTATAATTCTGATTATCCAGTAGTATTTACTGTATAAACGGAGCTTCATTAATTATCGAATTTTATATGAAAAAGCAAAACAAATAAAATTTAAAAGTACTAAATATAAAATTATTTATATAATTGAAACAAATTTCGGTTAAAGTAATCTGTAAAACACACATGAGAATTTCAAAGGTTAAAAATAAAAGTTAGAATTTAACAAATGATATTACGATTTTTTTGTCTTCAATTGATTCAAGAAGTGGTCATAGTGTTAATTTTTCATAAGAAGCATTGTATTGTAACTGCTAAACAATTAGATTGTTTCCGTCACGGAATATGATAGTAGATAAAGTGATAAAAGAAATGCATATTATTATTAATTTTTTAAGCACTTTTCTCCATAAATTCACCAGATTTGGCATATGGTAGAAGCATAGATTATATGAAACAAATATATTGATTTAAATTATAAATTAATTTAAACCTTACAAGTAGAAAAATTCTTATAATTTAAATATTATTTATATTTTTCCTGTTGTCAACATCTGAGAAATAAACGTCTTACATAAAAATTTATTTTATTATATCAAGAACATACAAAATTTTTAAAATTATCCTATAGATTACCATTTTGTGTATTTGAGCTATCTTTTTAATATAGACTGTTACAATTTCTTTCTGTTAATTCAATTCAGTTTGATGACAAAATAATTTCACTCAAAAATGCACAACCAAGCATTTTCAACCTTGTTAGGAACTTATCTTCAGGTTAACACTTGTTCATAAAAGAAGTTATTTTGGAAAAATGGTTCACATTTTATTTGTCACAGAAACATAAAAAATAATTAAAGTTTATGAACATTTGAGCGAATAGGCTATTTGACACCGCGATGTGACATACTAACGACAGATAGTAGTAACAACCTATCTCAGCATTTACCGGATAAATTACCTTCTGGAAGGAATTTATTACATAGTGCACACTGTATTCAGTGTCGCAACGGAGTAGATCCGGAAAATTCTCAAGCACTCACCTTGATGGCCATGCATGAGAAAGCAGGAACGTAGCACCCCTCTCTCGTTTTTCTACACAAGCTGGAATTGAACCCAGGATCTTATAATGTGATCAGCACACTAAGCCCGGTGAACAACAAATAAACTATTTAAGAAATTTGCAAATGAACAAAAATTTTGAAACAACTAATTTTTTTCAATATGCTTAAAAGTGAATATTCTTACAAGAAGAAATGTCAAAAGCTAAATTTTAAAAAAGTACGCAATTCGTTTTAATAAATACCAAATAAGTTATTTTGCTTAAAAAAAATATGAATATTTTTCAATATTAATCATAATTTGTAAATTTATTAAATTCCTATTTATATTTCATTACATGTTATATTTTATGTCTTTCGAAAATAGTATTTAAATTTATTTATTATTCATCACGCCATTTCGTAAAACGTGCTTTGCTTGATAATAAAATTGCTATATCTCTTTCAGTATGGACAATTATATATCTCAGCATGAAAGAAGCATGAAAATTTCTCTTTAAACAAATATTTCATGCAGAAATGTTTTCCATTTAAAAGGAAAAATTCTATCATTTTCTCTTTTCATTATTATATTTCAAAGCCTGAACTGCTTCAAAATCTTTTAAAGTATTTAATATTCCCGTTGTATTAAAGATTTATTTTTTCTCCTAATTTAAATATTATTATTTCGAATGAACACAGCCTTCTAAACAACGTGAATCATTTCAAGCTCGAATTTTTCGTAAAAACTCGATTAAGATTTAAACTAATGTTCCTCCCGAAGATGATGCAAATGGTAAAAGGATTGAATTACGCCCCCACATTTGCATTCTTTATTTTGGAAGAAAATAAATTCCTTCGGAAGATTTCAAAATTATTTACTTTAAAGTCTGAATATTTTGAATATTTCGTGCAAATTTTCTGAATTTAGATTTTTAAACAAAGGAGCGTTCTATCTTATCTTCTTACAAAATAATTCATTTACATGCTGAAATACACCATATTTACTTGATATTTATTAATATCTCTCTGTTAAAAATGCCTTTGTCGAGCTATAAATGAGATTTATAAAGATAAAATTTATTCTTCGTGTATAAAAGTATTTATGAAATAAAAAGACATATTACATATATAAGGTAATAAATACCATATTCATCATAAACATTAAAAGTCAAAATATTAGTAATTACAAAATTAGAAAAGACTAGGGCAAATATTTCAATATTCTATCAGAAATTATTTTAATTTTTGATATGAAAAAAAAAATTGTCCTCCTAAAAACTATTTACATAGTCCGTAACCATATTACTAAACTAATTTATTCTTTAGTCAATTTTAATTTTTTACTTTCTTTTTAAAGCAAGTATCTTAACATTTAGAAAGCTAAACAAATTCTCACTTTCACTGATGCAAGATCATATTTTAATTATTTATGAAATAATGTTTGTAATATATCTAGTCATAATTTTTCACTTTCTTCATATTTATTTATTTAAAACGCTTATAAAATTCTCTAGTACATTTATTTCACGGTCAACAAGTAAAAATCATCTTCCTGGAATCATAGATAACTTCAATCCCTTATTTCAATTATCTTTTCGAATATATCACTTAACTCTTAATCAAATATATTTGTTAAATCAAAAGTTCAGCCGTAATTGATTAAATAAGAAGTTAATTTATATAAATATATATATTAGTTTATTTTATTTAAAATTTCACACCGTATTATTTAAAAATATATAACAACAAATACGGTTTACATCAGAACCACCGTTTTAGCTCAAACCATTTGATTTCGATTTTAGAACAGAAGCAAAATGTCCAATGTTTCTATTAGTTTTAACTCTAAATCACTTTCGTTTGTGTTAGTAATGATGCTATAAATTACGAGGATGGACATTCTCAATGGTAAGACATGTTTTTATTCACACAAGTATTTGCCTGGACACTAAAATGGATGAATTACAGTTTACACATATCTTGGAACATTTTCTTAATGTTCTATTGTTATTTTTTTAACCCCAGGTTTTAACTATAGAAATGTCATGGCTATGGTCAAAAGTCAAACTCAAGAACTCATGAATTGAAGGTCAGAATATTCACCATTCAATTACCAGCCAAGCAAGAGACATCAAGTTGATCCTATATAATATGTTAATTGTTTTGTGATAGTATTATATACCATACTCTGATTTTTTAGTGAGAATTATTGGTACATTTGTAATCTAGTAACTTTCTTCCCAGCTACCACATTTCAACAATTCAATGCAAAATCGCAAGTTGCTCATAATTGTCAAATATCATCTGCATTGAATTAGATTACTTCATTTGCCTATTTTTTCTTCAAGTTTATCATCTATCGGGCAAATTTGTTTTCTGACGGCGAACCACTAGTCTAGAATTTAGAACTTGTTCTTCTTTATATCCACTTTGTCTCTACGTAGAAGAATAATGAGCTGCTGTTCCTCAACACCAGAATCTCAATTTATTCAATACCAACGATATATAAGAGAAGTTATTGATTGCCATGAAGGTAAAGTTCATTGCTAATTCCATTTTAACTCATCTCACAAAAAGCACCATGTTCAATCAATGAGCATTTATTCTGTAATCGTAATATAAATTTAATTTTGCTACCACTTCCTATCAGCATTCAATTCTCAATGTGCTGAAGAATACAGATTAGAAATCGTTAAGAACTCTTTTATTTAAAAAAACAAATAATTAAGAAATTATTTTCTTCAACAAAATGGTTTACAAATTTTAAAAAAAAATTTACAAATAAATATGTGAAAATAAATTAAAGAAATTAGTACTTATGTTATAAAAACAAGTAATAAAGCCAATTATTCAACCAAATAAAATATTTTTATAAAGTTTTATGGATGTCATAAAAATATAAAACAAATTCTGATCATTCTTTATCTTCAAAAAAGATTTTAATTTGTAAAGAGATTATGATTGCCAATTTGTAAAATTTAATCAGTCAATAATCACCATTTGAAATCATATTCATTCAGGTGTAGCTGTCCTAATTTTGTAAATTCGTTGGCATCAGACTGTTATAATTTTATAGTACCATTTCAGAACTTTTTTTTTATTTTGGCATAATCTTAAATTACTGCACTGGAGATAATACAAAGTATTTTCTCCATAATTTTTCCGCCTCGACGTTTTTATATAATAGCAGAATAAATTCTGCCTTTTATTTATTTTTTTAGCTATTTCAATTCCACAATCATTTTTTGAATTTTAAAAAGCATTAAAGAATCCGTTAAATTTATTTTATACATAACTTAAGCATTTCTGCAATTTTGAATAAACACGGCATTCAAAGTTCGACATAGGATTTTTCACGTTTGCATTCTTGTCGAAATTTGATTAAGTTTTAAATTTACGGCATCTAGATCGTGAAAATAATTCAAAACAAAAACAATTCGTGAATGGATTGAGTTAAAACTCTATTTTATTTTATATGTTTTTTTTATTTCTAGCTTCATTCTTTGGAAGAAAATAACTTTTTTTCACCTATTTGGGCAAAGCGATTTATTTTGTTTCTCGAATTTATATAAATCATTCTGAATAGAATATTTAAATAAAATGAGAGATTTCATTATGTTAGCTTTTTTCTCAATTTTTTTCCACTTAACGCATACAAATCATTTACATATTTGACGTTAAATTTTATTGAGAAATCTATAATGGTACTTTATCCAACTACTATTATAAACTTTGTGCGAAACACAAAATTTTTATTGCTTTAAAAACAAAAAATCTTATTTAAAATCAACTATAATCTAAGGGTTTTTACAAATACTAGTGAAAATGGACATTAATTTAATTTAATAAAACCTTCATGCAGTGTCGAATGATATGAGAAACTCTAAACTCTTTATTCAAATACTATTTTTAAGTACCAATGGAAAATAAAAGCTGAAGTCTTAAATGAATTTTGCAATCTTTTTAAAGTAAATAAAATTTGTTTTACATTTTGGTTCTTTTTCTATTTAAACAAGAAAGCTTTAATTCTCCTTCACTTATATATAGTAATATGAAACATAGTTTTATGATTTTACAGTTTAACATTTATTTCGGTATTATATTGTTTTAATTTGGAAATATACCCACCCACTCTAATATTTTGCATTAAATATGATCACCCTCACACTTGTATCCTGATTATGTATTTCTCAATAAAATACCAACATTTGAATTTATCTAGTTCAAATTTGTTTGTTGTTTGGATGAAATGCCAAATTTTTGAGAAAAAAAGTCTGCCTTGCCCAAGATATACTAAACGTCAATTAATTAACATGCGTTTTACAAATGATTATCATTAAACTACATAAAAAGTAATATCACCACAGTTTCAAATGTCATTGTTAAAACTAATGACAGTTTCATACAAGCAAATTAACTCAACAAATAGGAGAAAAATAAATTTCAATTCAAAGAAATGTGTTCAAGGCTCTTGTACTAATGCAAAAAAAGATTCAAATGTTATTCAGAAAGTAAAAATCTACATCAGCTGATTGAAAATGAATGAGTTATTGGATCCCGCTTTTACTTTAATGTCAAATTACAATCAAGTTTATATTTTGGGAGCCTAAAATATAGATAACAGGCCAAGTAGAATTTCACCTATGGCTAAACTTGAATGTGAAACTGTTATTTTATTTCTATTCTTTTAATATGTTATTTGAAAATTTAAAGTATCTCTATTCTCTACTCATTATTTTTCACTTGTCTACTAAAAACATAAAATTTGGATTGATTGTTTTTTGCTAATATATTTATATAGACGGGCTGTGATTATAATTAAGAAATAATACTTAGTACAGGCACAATGAAAATACATTTTTAAAATTTATTTTTAAATCATTTTTTTAGCTTTACTAAAAATTATATTTAAATACAGAGAATAAAGTTTTACAAAATCTAAGATCATTTTAAACGAAGCTCCAATGAGAGAGATTTTCAACTACCAATCATCATATGATGAAAATTTTCAAACTAGAATTGGCCTCTTTATTTGTTGTACACCATAGCATATATCACTTGTAAAGAGAACCCAGTTCTCAAGAACTAAACATTTTGTGAAAGACCGTCAATTTAAATTTTATCCTTTCAGTACTACAAGAGGGCAGAAGTGATGTCATCTCTACATCATTTCGCATGGAGGACATTGGGACCATGACATATTTTACAGACTCCAATCACCATTAGGGAACACGAGGGACCTTCGGTTTGGTTAGAATGTGAGCTCACGACCTTTCAATAACGAGAACGAAGTCCTAATCAACCAGACAACCGTGGCCTCTTGGCAATAAAACAAAAGATTTTAATATATAAAATGTATCAACAAATAACTTTATAGGGGAACCAGAACTTATTCTGTTAACATTAATATAATACACGAAACAAGCTTCTAAAATAGGGTTGATGATAATTCTGCAGAAATAAATTGGAAGAAAAGTCTGGATCCTTTTAACATTAAAAACAAGTGTGACAAGACATTAGAGGACTTCATCTTAGATAGCGTCGACGTAATTTATAGAGTCAATCAGACACTGGTTAAATATAGCATTAGTTGAATAATGCAATTTTAGATTAAACAACGTTGGATTACTTAGATCTTGATGTAGATGAGAGTTGCCCCCTTTTTTTTTCAGTTTCACCTTTTCACCATTACCCTCCTCCCCAGTAACAGATTATTAAGTCACTAATAATTTGATACACCAGTCAGACTGCGTAGCTACGGTTAAAGTGAGTCATGTTATTGAAGTTGTATTTTCCATTTTGCAATTATGTTTAATATTTACCCCAGCGATCTAACGAAAAAAAGACAATCATTTTGCCAAAAATATCACTCATGAACGAATGGCATTTATCTCACGCAAAACAAATTCCTTAATCACTCATTATTGCTTGCAATTTATGTTAAAAAGTCTGGTTATTTAAAGCTCTTTTTTCTGATTCAATGTGAACGTTTATTTCTCGATCACACCACAAATATATATATATATATATATATATATATATATATATATATATATATATATCTATATATATATATATATATATATATAGATAGATAGATTTTGCTTTGTGGGAAAGAAAATAAGTTTATGATACTTGGACAGGCCATGCTCTCTAGCCGAAGGCTATACGAAATTAAGTTAGAAGGCTGCGTCTTTCGTTAACCAGAATATCACGAAGGTGAAAGTACGTCTTTAGACTCCTCCAATAGATGGCACCACCAAAGGATCCACTTCCACGGTTTAAAAAATAAGTAAATTATATATATATATATATATATATATATATATATATATATATATATATATATATACCGAGAAAATTTTAAAATAACAGCCAAGAAAATGAATAATAATGCATCATAAGACATAAATCCATTGATAGAAACTTTTAATGGAATTTAAAAATTATTCTTGAATTATGTAACATGCTGATGCATTTAAGACATGAATAGTTTACTGCATTATAAATGATTCTTAAAGCTGTGTAGAAAGATAGACGAAAACTCAACTTGAATTTAATTTCCTTTGCAAGAATTATTCAATGATTAAATTTTACATTTCGTTTCCCATTACTTCAACCAATTGATTTTACAAAGAATGCAAAAGAATTCCGAGAAATTCAAATAAAAGTCTCTCTTTTATAAGTTTTGACCCTCTAACATAATTTCTCTTTATGTTTAATTTATAAAAAATCTGTATTTCCTTTATTAAACTAATACAACTAATTAGAAACTTTCTTTTTTATAATATACCACACTTATCTGCATTAAGTTTCAGAGCATCACTGTTTAATATATTCATAAAGTACAAACCTGAAAATTCTATTAAAAAGATATAGTAGAATTTTTTTTTAAATTTACAATCACATCTTTTGAGATACAATAATAGAATTATGAGCAGAAACGTGAAATTAATGTGTGGAAACAGTTTATACATAAAGAAGTAAAAAGACAATTAAATTACATAAAATAAACAGTTAACATCTCCCTTAGTTCCTTTTCTCAAGATATTCATATGTCATGCAAAACAACTCTTGTTTTAGATTCTTTGTTTAGAACATTTTTTCGTAAGTAGCAAAAGGCAACATTTATCATAACTAGCAAATTGTATCTATATGCAAACTTGGTTTAAAAAAATTATACAATTTAAAATAAATTTATACGATGATAAATATGAAAATAGTTTTTTTTTAATTTTCTTACATAAAAACATTTAATCTTTGTGGACATAAATATATATATATATAATTTGCTCTTTTAAAAATTAATTTCAAGTACTGTAACGCTGGGAAAGTAATTCGTTTTTAACATTCTGTTTCTAAGTGACACCAATTTGGAAAGCACAAACACTGAAATACAAACTAATTTAATCCGCATACAAGAAAACGAAATTCATCTCCTAATTTTAAGCTTAGTTGAATTTCGTTTAATTCGGAAAAGGTAATTGGATTCTTTCCTGTCAGCGCACTTCCGGCTGCCTGTTTCCCTTGAATGTAAGTTGTATAATTAAATGAGTGAAGTTTTACAATACATAAACAGTGCAACAAAATAAAATACAATAACAAAATGCTAAACAATTTTTTATTTTAGTTTTTTTATTTAGAAAAAATTAATGTTTTTAAATAATAAAATATTAAAAAAACACATTTTTTTAAAGTTTTAATTTGCAAAAAATTAAATATATATTTTTAATATTTAATATTTTATTAAGCATTTAATGGTTTTAAGTAATGTCATCTTGTTTTTACAAATTAGAAATAAAATAATTACAGATACTTACATCGGTAAAAGTTTACAATCGGGTACTCCTTGAATTTTAAAGGATTTTTTGCCGCCAAGATGTAACTAACAAGACGGCAGCTACACAAAAGCTGAATTAAGGTTGACCAGAAATTAAATTTTATCACCAAATTTTTCGCCAAACCAAGGAGTACGCAATTTTTTACCCAACCCCTTATATCCTGTATCTCAAAATCAAAAGTGTTGAAAATCGTTTTAAACATTTAGAATAATTTAAAATTTGTTTTTTCTCGAAGTCAAATTACTTTAACAGTGTGCTTTTTAAATAGAAAAAATATGCTCTTCTTTGTATCATGTTTTCAACATTCTTTTGAATCAAAATATTAAAAATATTTATAAATGATTCATATTCAAACTTGATCAAAAATTCATTCAAAATTCAACACTGTTGCCAAAGTTTTCAACTTGCTAGACGTGGCTTGCATATCAAAGTCAAATAATTTTAGACATCAGAATTTTATAAATAGTTTGATTATTGAGGAGTCTGAAACTGTATATTTGACGGTGTAATGCATCTTTATCCAAATTTCTGTTTCCAAATTTTAAGTTTTTTGCAACTCCATCTTTCGTAAAAGCAGATGATCTAGTATAAAATAAATTATAAAGAAGGTGTTTGCACAAATTTTTATATTTTTACTCTAAGTATTTACTTTTGATTATAACTACTTTTTGAATGACTCTTACTCAAAATCATGTGGCTCATAATTTAATAACGTGCTCAATCATTTATAGAAAACATATACCAAAATAGTATAAATGGAATATACATTCAGTATATTTTAAAACATTTCTGTCTTTTAAATCGTCACGCTGCATCAAGTCTTGTAAATGTCAACTCGTCTTTATAATAATGCTTTTGAATTTATTTTCATGTAGAAAGCATGTCTTTCTATATTTATAAATAATGTGGAGAGGAGTGTGCCAGCTCAGGTGTGACCTCGTCACCTGACCGTGGCTCAAAATTACGAGGCACTTAGTGATGGGCGAGTATATTCCAAACCCGTTAACCTACTGGTACAGTCTGGGGCTCTCCTGCACCGCTTTGTATATTTATAAATAAAAAAAAATTTTAAACTTATTGAAATACATCGTCCCAGCTAATGAATTTATCGTTAAATATGAAATCTAATAAAATAAAATCATATTTAAATGAAGTAAAGTATATTGATAACATTTTAAAAGTAAAAGCAAATCAACTTTATATTTGCATAACGTAGTGCAATGCAATAAAGTATATGCCAAAAAAAAACTGGTCGTAGGCTAATTGCTGTCAATCAAGTTTTGAAGCTCCTCATTGGCTCCCTTTCATTTTGAAGCATCGAATCACGGAATGTAAACTCACATTTATATATATATATATATATATATATATATATATATATATATATATATATATATATATATATATATATATATATATATATATATATATATATATATTATATTAATCCTACTTCACAAATGTGATGTCATCCATAAAATATATCCTCTTGTATTGAGTTGTTGCAAATTATTTTCTTTTTGTTTAATATTTAATATTGTATTTACAATAAATTTTGAAATTGCCATAAACTAAACATTTACGATGATTTCGGGAGTCTAAGGACAACACACTTCATTTTTCCTACAGTGATTTACCAATAACACTTGCAAATTCTGGTGGTCATGGCGTGCAGTATTCACATAGTCTCAAAATTTTGTTACAGATGCAATTATTTAATACGTCTATATATTACATGAAATAAAAAGAAATACAGTTAAAGACATTTTTTGTGTTTTTGTTTATACAGATTTTTTTAAGCTATTGTGATTGAGATTTCTAACAACAAATAAATTGTTTTCTTCTGAAAAGAACGTTACATTGTTCTCTGAATTCAAAATATTTACACAAAAATGAAACACTAAAATTATAGTTCTGTTTCCTAGTTTTTTATTCAAATAATTTTATTATATTTTCAGTCTATTACAGAAGAGAATGTTTTTCACCTATTTAAATTCGGTTTTGCTTAAATATTTTTTATTTCATGCAACATGAACTAGCAAATCATATTAAACCCCCTTCTTATATTCCTAAATGTTAGAATGGGATTTTATGTGTTATTTTACATTAATACTATATTTCCCCAGTATTATTATACAATTAATTATAAATGCCCAAGCACACATTTTTAAATTTTTTATCTTTTGAAGTTTTAACCAAAATTTCAGCTTTTTTTTTCATTCAGAGATAAAATGTATGATTTTTCTTTTGGTTGAATTTAGCAAATAAATTGATTTTATTCGTAAATAGAATCATCAAACATGATATCAATTTTTCTGTGTGAAATTTATTTAAAACACTTTTTTAAGATTTTTAATCGTGGAGCAAAAGTGTAGTAAGTTAAACGACAAAATCTGTTTCATTTTTTAATCTAATAATTTATTTTGCTACCGTATTTTAAAAAATATTATCTCAGTTTTTTGTCATTCATGGGGTAAAGTATTTGCTCTATTCAATTTGTAAATGAATTACTTATATCTTCACAGGCATTTTAGAAGCGAGTCTCCCATTTACATCAGCTTTTTCAGACTTTAAGTGGCACTGATATTCTTAGCAGCAAACAAAGCTAAACAATTTATAAACAGGAGCTCTTTTTTTTTTTTTTTAAATTTCAAAAGAATATAATTTTTGATAGAAGTATTAAAAAAACACCTTAATTACCCAGTTATATTTTTAGAATACTAACTTCACAATAGCCAGAAAAAATTATTATTATACATGCAATTAAACTTTTTGAATTTATAAACTGTTAACATTTTAAAAGTTGCATGACTCAGTATAAACTGCTAAGTTAGTGCAGGTAACGTGAAATGTCTAAATAATTCATCGTGGTCAAGAAAAAACAAGTTGAAAAAAAAACTCACCTCATTTTTTTAAAACAAATTTTGAATACTACATACTTATGTATCGATCTTGTTCTTATTAAAAAAATGTCATTAAAAGTTATTCCTCAATATTCTTTTTGAATATTTATTAAAAGCATAATAGATAATAACAAGATAATAATAACTAGATAATATATATTCAATCCAGTAGCTAATTTTCATAATTAAAATAGATATTGAGTATTACAGAAAAATATTTTTCCCACGTAGCAAATTATACTCTTATTCAGGTAAACCACATATTTTACTTGATAATTTATTCGTCAACAAAATATAATTCATCTAATTTATGATACTTTAATAACGTGGCATTATTTTTATCATATTCATTGATGGGTCTAAATGTCACTGATGGGCAATTATTTATCCTCATATATTATTTGTGTAAAGCAGTTCCTTAAGTTGTGATTAAATATTTTTTAATAATGTTATCTGAAAAGGTTCTACTATTTTCAGATTATTTTGTAAAATTATTTATCATATCTTACAAAATGTCTTACAAATCTTTCAATATGTGCTATACATTAAACATGAAAAGTGGTCTAAATTCATGGAGAGAAAAAAATGTCAACAATTATTTTTTAATTTTAATGAAAATGATATTTATTTTCAAGTGCAAAGTTATTCAATGGAATTAAAAAATTAAGCGGCATTAAATCCAGTATTAAATTTTAAATGTTAAAATTTTTGATATGGCAATTTAATATTCACTACAATATTTATCATTTCTTATTAATAATTTTTACTTTATCGTACCCATGAAAGCATTCATGTGAATAAATTTCTTGAGAAGTTATTTGACAGCATATTTATATGTGATAATTATACCTTTTCGTATGGAATAATGGCGTACTCTTCAGTAAGTTTAATAACATTTAATAATAAATTAAAGCCTCGTAAGTAAAATAAAACTTCACTATCTACAAATTGTTATACATACACGATGTGTGACTGTATAAAAGTAAGATTTCATTCATAGATTTTTCAAAAGAAAGTTTTAGTCTATGTTCAACAATGAGAAAACAATACTAAGTTTTATATATATTTTTGGATTGGAGTGTACAGTGATTTGGAGTTTCCTAGGTTTTCATGGGACCATCGTCAAGAGCATAAAATCAGATTCATCATTATAGGCAACTGAACATCTCATTGAATTATTATCAAACCTTTAATGATATCTTTTTCGAATTTGTGGAAGACCTCGTGGTCATTGTCATTTCTGGCTGGTTCTGTCATCTACTAGAATATCGATTTGAAATGATCAAATTTATTTTAGTTTCTGGTTAGGAAATTCTCATAACCTCTACGGAATCGGCTATTACTACTTTCTTCGTCTACATTTGCTGGATTAATTTCTTAAGTGTTTAAATTTAAGACCAACATTTCACATTTTTAACTGTTACATGCAGGAATTTATCATTCAATTCCAATTATCTTTTCCAGGCGAAAGATAACTTTTGAGTTAAAATATTTATTATAAGAACTTATTAAAGCAAAAAAAAAATATTTAAACCAGTTTTAATTTTGAGAGAAATCTGCTTTGAATTTTTTTTCTTATTTGAAGCTGAAAAAAATTAATCTGAATTAATGGTTTTGCCACTTGCGATTCGAAATTCCATTTTGTTCCTTCGCTTTTTCTGTCATGAAAAATTTAGAGCACTTTCGCAAGACATGTTCTTCGATTTTTCTTCATGGAATTTAATTTTTATAACTATATATGTTAAAATTCCCATTTAATAGAGCAATCAAATTGTTTAATTGCAAAATGAAAAACATTATCGTTAAAGAGTTATAAAAGTGCGATTTCAATATATTAACAAGTTATAGAAGCTCATATTTTTATTCTTCTACGGTATTACTCAAGCTCATATTCAAATATTATATACAATCCTGACAGTGTTTTACTATGACCTTATTGTAAAATATCCCATGGTGATATATTTATCTAAAATTATGATATAACTTTGTTATTGCATATTGAAACAAATTATTTTTCAAAATTATACATGATGAAAAGATTAACGCATGGAATTGCATAGTGATAAGAAGATGGCACTCTTGAAAGCAGATTGTTTTTTTTTTTTTTTAAATCAAAATATGGAAATAGAAAATATCTTAATGAGTACTATTAAAATATTTTCTGTTTTCATATTCTGGTTCTTGGCTTTAACTATTTATTTGTATTCCATTAGTAAATTTAATTGATCATGAAATGTGTACATGCAGAGGATCATTAATATTTTATGAAATTCCTTCATAAAAAAAAACATTTTTGTAATCTTCGTTATGGTATCTTTCTAAGCATGGATTTTGTTTGGCACATTAAAATAAACTCTGAATATGTTCTGAAACTATTTTCAAACCATTTAATATTTGGATGACTTCAATATTATTAAAATTATGATATTCATGTAGAAATGAAAAGCATCAAAAACAAACTACTGAAATTAAACCTGGAATGTAACGAAACGTTAGGAAAATAAAAAATTGTCTTTGCTAATAATAAATTTAGGAGAAATATGTGAAAAAGGTTTTCCAACGTTTTAATTATTTGGAAAAAGTTCGTTATTTAAACATAATGTTGTATTAATTAAATTAAATACATGATTATTGGTCGATGAATTTTTATTAGAGAAGTCTGTAAATATTCTAATTGTTCATAAAATTCATTAGTTGTTTTAAATTTGTTTTTACAAGAAATTTTTGAAAGGAAATAAATTTATTAATTTACAGTAATTAATGGTAATTTTTTAATCATAAAAATATAGATTTCTAAACGCTAATTAATTTTTTTAAAACTTCCACAAGAAAATTTAGAATGGAATTTAAATAATAATAAAGTTAATTACTTTCATTTTAAATTTACTGCTATTTTATAAATTTTCATTTACTAGTATTAGAACTATGACAATTTAGGTTTTTATTAGAGAATTTTTGATAAATTTCAAATAAACATCTTGAAAAATTTTAGTAAATCATTATGGTATTCAATGTCATATAAAATTTATAACACTGCAATAAATATAACTGATAAACTTATTATTAAATTTGTAAATTTTCCTACATCATTCGAATTTTATATTCATTAAAAATATCAATTTAATTCATAATTATATTATATTCTGATGAAATTATGTCAAATTATTAATGACTAACAATAAATTGATTACAAAAATAATTTTACGTCAAATTTTGATTTAGAATGTTCTATCTTTTCTAGGTTAGAATTCGAAAGATTCGAATTAGTGAAAACAACTACTAAACTTTGCATTTTCGAAGCTGGAATCTTCTTCAAGTCTTCAGACATCGTGGATTTGAATGCCCTAACTTAAGTAATATTAAATTAGTGTATTTTTTAAATATTTTTATGTGATATTGATTTGAAAATTGTAATCCAAAATGAAATTTATTCTTTCGAGTTATGATAGTTCTTAGAAATATTCTACATAAAAATTTCAATGAAATGTAATTTTTATTGCTATTTTATCTGAAAAAGAATTACTTCAGAAATACTGTACAGAATAAGGAAATCGATTTTTCTTTTCCTGCTGAAGAAAAATCCAGAGTGACCGCACACTTAATTCGCCCCAAAAAGACTGCGCTAGGGAGCCATTAAGAGTACCAGTATCTTTCAACACAAGAAATAAGAGACGACAGTATTTAAGTAATTTTTGATGAAGGAAAGAAAATAGAGGTAAAGCTCTAAATAATGCATTTCTTGGCGGAATGTCAAAATATGAAGACGGGTGGAAAAAAATTTCAAATCAGACGGACTGTGCTAACTTTATTTTATTCCAAAAGGAAAGATTTATTCTTTGGACTATTGGCGAATATTCAGAAAAAAATTGAAAAAGAAAACTTTTCTGATCTTTTCTTTGCCGATGATTTTGGAAATTTGAAAACAGAACCTTCTAATTCGATTGTACCATAATAAATTTTGATTACGCTACCATTTGTTACAAAATTACTTCATTCTATTTTGCAATGAGAAAGCTCTGTAAACATGAAAACATACTGTCTAATCATCGATTTATCGATCTTGAATATTATAAGCTAACGTCGCTTTAAATAATTTGATTCAATAATTTATTGGATTGGAGGAGGTAATTACATTTTTTGCAATGTTGTTTTGGAAAGATCTGCAAATAATTACCATGAAGTTTTTATTGATTTTTACAATGTATTAATATTTAAGTACCCGATGGAAAGAAAATATATTGCCTTTATGTTTTCAATGTTAAAATATTTTCGAAAATTAGTACTTTGTATTATACTAATTTCCTATATATTGGAGGCAGTAAACAAGAAGAAGACTATACGCCTTCCCTGTAAGATTTGAAAACGATTAAGAAAACGAGACAGTAGGATTATCATAGTATCCTGAGTCAAGCACATACTAATTTTCTTGTGATTCATTCCATTTTACAAGGATATGAGTTTCGATTTGTACTTGAAACACTTTTGGAAGTTTTGAAGAGATTTTTTGGCGACTCCATCGCCCATTTCATGTATTATCTTTAGCACCATAGTATCGTAGATAACTATAACATTTAAACCCCGAGCAAAAAAGTTACAAATTACAAATTTCATGTTTAAAGTTAAATGTCACTTTGTTTGAAAGTAAAATGATCAAAGGCTAAAAGGTGTAAGAGTACTCAAAGTAATCGTTCAACATCACGTTATTTAAATAACATTTTTCTATTGTCGATATGATTATTTGGCGAACTTAGTCTTAGAGAGTTATTACAATTCTAGTAGAAATACGGAATGGTAAAAATATTTTACATCTCGATGCTCTTTTACTCCATTATTCTAAGTGCAATTTACAATCAAGATCAATTTGTGTTTATCTCTTAGCCTTCAAAGAGCTATTTCTAGGACATGTCATTTATTCTGCATGCACTCCAACAGACAAAACAATTCTAAACCAGCTGTAAGAAACCTGCCTCTTCAACGGGTGTTACCTTTATACATGATATAGAGATGGTTATTAAAGATTATCATGAAAAATAAACGCTTTTATTTTAGACTTTTATTGAATTCATTGATTGATCCTTTTTGACGTATAATAAGATCATGCGGTTTTCAGTGATGATGATTGCTATAAATCTCTGTTATTGTCTAAGCAATACTTTTTGGACCAACTTATCGTTGCCTCTATTTTTTTCAGTTTCGGATTTAAATTTGTGCCTTCCCACAAAAATATTTCGAAGGATCTACGAAAAACATTTCACTTAAGTTTATAAGGCATATAAATTGTAGAATGTTAGAAAACTTTTTAAGAAAGTTTTCGTCGTTGAGCAGTCTAATACTTAAGGTCTAAAGTAAAAGATAGTGACCCTTCAGACGAATAATTTATAACTTAGAGTAAGGGATTCCTTGCTAAGTATTCTCTATAATGGTTATTAATGAAGAAAACTGTTTATATGTAAACTATTGCTTGAAGTCAGTATAATCCTCAAACGTATTTTCATAAGTTTACCATTCTTTATTTTTAATCATTAAATTGATCTACTATACAATAATGACTACAAGTTACTTGCTTACTATCCATATATAAGGTATACTTATTGCATTACCTTTTTTAAAAATTCCCTTGATTATAGCATTCGAATATCTAAAAATTACCAAAAAAGTGTATATGAAATTTAAAAAATCTCACATGGAATACAGAATAAAAATACAAAATAAATGAAGCTGTGTGTGTGTGGAAACCGATGATAATGTTATCTGTCTCTATATTGTGGACAAAATAATATTTGATGATTGAAATGTACTATATAATACTGCTCTGAAGAACCAGTCCAGAATTTGATTGTTGAATGTACTAATTCTAATTTGGTACAAATTCTTATAACAATGTCATCATAATATCTCAAATACAATGTGAGCATTCTATTTTTTCCATTTATATCCTTGTGTGACTTGTTTAAGCGGCAAAAATCTTTTGTGACGTCAAGTCACTTATAGACTCAATAAAATGTATTTAATACAAAATTCCAAAACACTTTCACTTCTCTGACTATAACACAAATAAAAAATTACTATAGCTGTTTTAGCATTTCCTCACATATAAAATGATGTTTCTTACCAATATATAAGAAAATAATCTTGATTGCATCATTTTTCTATTGTTACTGCGTTAATGTACGATAAAGGATGCCATACACATTTATTTCTCTCTTCTCAAAGTTTAAGCAAATAAGGCAATTTTAAAAGGCGGATAATGAATACACGTCAGAAGAAGTGAGAAAATTTCAGAAACGGAATGCTATGTCGTTTAAATAAATCCCATCACGGCATAAGCAACTTTACAGATTTAAATCATCGTTAACTGTGGTTTAAATTAATTAGAAACGTTGTTTTTAAATGAAACTAAGCTTTTGTTTTGAATCAATAACGGAGCAAATTTTTACATTAAGTTTTCAATTCTATTTTTGCAGCTTTTCTCAACTCAACTCTGAATAAGAACATGACTGACAAACAGAATAAGAGTTTTATTTATACGGATATATGTTGTTGTAATTATAAATTTAGAGGAATTGAACGAAAAAAACATTGTAATAGCCTGAAGGGAGATATAAATGTAATTTAGTAGCAGGTATCAAGCAGAAGATCCCCAGTATCTGCCCTGCTACCCACAGAGGTATCATTTCACTTGGAAGACATTGCAACCACGCCCAGTTTTAACATGCCTTCGCTGTCTTTAGCGAATATGACGCACATTCTGTTAAGTCGGGATTCGTCTCTCAACCTTCCGATAATGAGAACGACGCTCTAATCAACCAGGCCACCGCCTGTAAGAAACTTTGTGATCAACATAATAATAGAATTGAAATTATGCTTAAAATATGCTTTTTCTTAGTTCTTTTGGTAGAAAAGAAAATTTAATTTTTTTGCTATTATAATTCTTCAATTGGTATTTTTTTTTTAAATTGAGAATTCTTTGACAAGCTAAATTTAATATTTTGATACGTCGTTGTATTCATCTGTATAAAGAAAAAAGCGGGTGTGCAATTCTTGAGAATCTATCGAAAATCAGTCTTCTGGCAGAGTTTTTCTCATTCATTATTTAATGAGCAAATTTTACACGTCACGGACAATAAAAAATAGGAAACTCTTATACATGCCGAATTCAAGAACTAGACATCACCTGCTGTTGCTCAACCATAATTTCAATTGAAATCTGGACATCTCCAATTGAAAAGTTCTGCTTAACTGATGAGAGAGTTATAGAGTTACAAAGATACTTGATAATTTTTCATTCATATTCTAATCAAAATGTCATAAAAATATGCTAAAAAATACTTTGAAGTTAGGGAAAATATCTCTACAATTTTTAGGACAGGTTAATTCATCACAAAAATATAAAGTATTGTTGTTGTTGTTTTCCTATGACACTTGGACAAGCCAAGCTCGCTTTTGCCTTTGGCAGTGCGAATTAAGTCAAAGAACCTAAAGAACCAAAGACGCTCCTGTCTTTCGTTTGGATCAGAGCACCACGAAGGTGAAAGTACGACTTTTGCTCTTTTTAAGGTGCCTCGTAATCTTGAACCACGGTCAGGTGACGAGGCCACACTTGAGCTGGCACCCACCTCTCCACATCCACGCCACACCAGCGGAATGACTTTGGACGGCACAGATTAACGTGGACACGTCCCCAACCTACGAAGTTCCAGCAACCCAGTGAAGGAGAGTGCACCGTGGTCACCCTCCCAACCACTGCTCGCGGCAAATGATGCTTCACTTTGCTGAGCTTACGGGAAGCGGCGTGAAGCTACTGAGCCACTGGAGCTCATATAGTATTTATTCAGTTATATTATAATGGTGCACTATACTTAATCTCGGTACATTTGTGACATACTAACGCCATAAACATCTTGTTATTGCAAAGAACTGCCAAATAATAGCACATGTAATGCATTGATACAGTTGGAATGAGTTTTTTTCTCTCTTCTAGAATTGAACCATGATATCTGCAATGCCCGCCGTCGCAGTGCGACGTGGTCGCAAGAAGAGCAAGACATTCGGCCGCTTCAGCATACCTCCGAGTCACCACTCGAGCACCTCATCGATCAGCGGGCGCATCAAGAACTCGAAGCGCGCCGCCGGACAAGGCATCAGCACCATCAGCAACCACTACGGAGGCGCCAGGGCGTTCCGGCACCGCAGGAGGTATGACACTGACCTGGACAGGCAGAGGCGGAGGTTCCTCATCTACATGGGAACTCTCTTCCTCATCACAGGCCTGGTGCTTATCTTCGTGGGTGTGGGCGCAATGGTGCCCACGGCACAGACCGTGGGTCTTTTCCTGCTGGGGGTAGGGGCTGTCCTCTGCATCATCAAGGTGTTCTGCTCGGAAGCCCACGCTACCGAAGTGCCCCAGAAGGTCATAGTCCGTGACGTGGACGACTCCGGTGAGTCGGGTGGTAACAACGAGGAGGAGGATGACGTGGCCCATCCCTTGGCAGACATCGCCGAGTTCTCGGAATTGCCCAATTCCGAGTCCGGTGTCGCACACGACAGCAACACTGCGACTCCAGCCAGCAATCAAAATAGCATCACACCGACCAGTCCTCCAAATAGCATACCAGAGACGCAAGTCCTCATAGGCAACGACTCTGGAGGCAAATACTAAAGATTACACGCAATCTTGCGTTTAAGGTCTTATAGGGAGGTATAGAAGGATAGTTATAACGAAGCGCATAAAGTGATATTCTTAGAATATGCTTCTGCGCAAAATTTTAAATATCGAATTAACATCGATAGGTTATCAGAGTTAAATGATATTCTGATTAGTAGGAAAACTTTAACGTCATATAAATATTTTAAAGGAAAAAAGATAGCATTTTATTGTTTAGTTCAACATCAACTGTTTGATTATTTATTATTGACATCATAAATAGTTTATAAGCTTATAAATTATTTTATGAGTTTTGTTTTCGCATCAACTAACAGGGCATTCCATAATGAGCCTGCATAGATTCGCTTTTAAATTTGTGGAAAATAATCTTCAATAAGCTCTTATAGATCTAAGAGTTTGCAAAAATAGGCAAAGGTATGATTTATATTTCGTTAGTGGAGATATGCTCTCGTTATCTTTCAGCAAATTATTAAAACTAGATTTTTATGAACTAGTATTTTTCCATTTTCGTTCCATTTACTTTCTAGGGAAAAAAAAACAATTTTTTATACAACAAATTATAACACGTTAACAATCAGAAGAAAAACAATTTACTTATCATATATTCATTTAAATAACATGCATAGTGCCGATAGATTTTTTATTCAATGAGATGTACGATTTTATTTAATTTTAGTTAGTAATTATGAATTATTTTTGAACTATGGTGGAATTGTTAACTATTTATGTCAAATTTTTAGCCATATAAATGCAATTATTTTTCGTTTTATAAAGGATCTATAATCAAAAATGTTGACGAGAATGGCTTTTTTGAATTACATATTATATTTCAATTTACAGTTGGATCAAATAAAATAATTCTTACTAACAAGGCTTTGAAGTTAAGACTTAAAAGTAATCTTACAATTTTTTATAAGAATGCAAAATGTTTATTTCCTAATTTTAAGTCTCTTATCTTAGCAAGCAAATCTACAATGAAGTCAAATATTTAGAAACTGGCTCTGTTTCTCACATACATATTGCTACAAATGACAATATAATCCAGGTGCTATTCAGAAACCAGCATAATGATTATTTACATAAAATCCGAGCAGTCAATCCTGTCAAAGGTATTTGAATGGCGAACAAACATAAATGCATATGATACAACAGACATTGTTGTGAAAAGATGGACGATCGACATTGTTGAATAATCAAGGATAATTAAACAGTTACAAATATGAAAGTCAAAGCATGTTTTATTGCCGGAAGATTTCCCACCAAATAAGTTCTGGAAGAAATGGTTAGGTGAAATAAATAACATGGTGAAAAATCTAATTCCGCTAATCATTGTGTTTTCAGTATTAGATGAATATTCAGTTTCCGCCATTCCCCAAGTAAACAAACAGTAATGCGACATATTGCTCTTTATACTTTAACTATAAATGATGGATTATGATGTAAAAAAACAGAGTAATGTACATGTGTTATAGTAACAGATTGTTTGTTGCAAGAACGGAATTCGGTTACGCTTCCAGAGCGAGAATAAAAAGGCAGCTGTTTATCATGACGTGGTCATATTTCTTTCTTGAATCTCATTCTAACTGTTGTAAGATTGAGACCAATAATATTTAATCAAAGCAGCTGGTGTATTAGCCCTTTTAGAAGTGTTTCTTTTTTGGTTACAAAAAAATGTCGCCAAAAGAGACGACGAAGATGTCTCCTAATGAGATGATTTTATTGGATGGAAATTGTGTGAAATACATAAGCCAATCATAAATTAATTATAATATACATGGAATAAAAAGTTAATATAAATTACAAAAATATTAATTATAAAAAAAGCCTTAAAATTGAATTGCTGCAAAATGAAGGGTGTTGGCAGAGTCCTTATATCGCAATAAATGAAAGTTGGCGAAAAGAGGGATAATACAGCAGTTGTACTTTTAATTTAGATTTGGTTATTAATGAATGCCTCAATGCACAAATTTGAATAAGAACTGTGTACAGACAAACAAATATCTTAAAAGTATATTGGATGTTCTTTTTTTTTCTAATGTCAATGAATTGATTTTATTAGTGTCCCACTAATAAAAAGGATTGTTACCCATTCTTAAAACGGATTTACAAACCTGATATATTTATTATTCTCTAAATTGGCTTTATACCATAAAAAATTTGCTTTATATTTGTGTTACTTATTTAAGCAAATAAATGGTACAAAAGTCACTAAAAGGATTTGAAATGTAATGAATATAAAAATATTTTTAAAGTTATATAAAAATATGGAAGTTATATAAATGTATTTTTTAAAACTACAAAACGTATTAAAAATACTTTCTGAATCTCTTTAATTTCATAACTCAAAAACTATTTTTTTTAAAAAAAAAGTTTTGTTTTTTATTTTTTTATCAACTATAAAAAACAATGGTTGAATGTAATTTTTTGTCTTTTATTAAATTTTAAATTTTTATATGTATTTGTGTATGTACATACATTTACTTGTGAATATTATAATGAATTTTCTACAATCGCAATGCTTATTATTTTTCTTATGGGATACCATGTTAATAAATTTTTTAATAACAAAACTGTTTATTAAAAAAGCTTAACTTTTGCAAACATTTGAATCTTCAATATGCAACTTTAAGATTTGGGCATAGATTTCATTGTTTTTAATATTTTAATAAAATCAAATTTGACTTCTAAAAATGATTTATCCAATGTTTTATCCAAGATACATAAATTTGAGTTAATACTTTTCTATATTAAAATTCATCAGTGTCTTTAATCTGAAGTTTAAACTAATCGCTTATAAAAATTCCTAGAAATACGTAATTTGTCATATTTATCATAAAATTACACTTTAAGCGTTTAATAGCTTAAAATTTCTTTAAAGTTGTTTGTTTAAGAATAAAGTATTGTCCATATAAAATTTAACAAAAAGAACTATACAAAACCGAATTTATATAATTGGATACAATAAAAATATAAGCCTTTGGAAAAAATATGAAAATAGCATACTCAAGAAAATAAGCAAAAAAGTCGTATTGAAAATGAAATAAGTAA
Source organism: Latrodectus hesperus (assembly GCA_037975125.1). Classification (NCBI taxonomy): domain Eukaryota; kingdom Metazoa; phylum Arthropoda; class Arachnida; order Araneae; family Theridiidae; genus Latrodectus; species Latrodectus hesperus. The sequence continues at coordinate 25,414,382 of CM075850.1, read as the reverse complement.
TATCTTGCTTAAATCTGTATATTCAATGTTTTTATCATGTAAACAGTCACATGTATTTTCCAAAAGATATGACTGAATTGGAAGGAAGAAATTAACCAATTCATTTGCCATTTAATTTGGTAATGCTACAAAAAGTAATTTTTAAAAACCTGAAACTAGTGAAGCAGTGATGTCGTGTCTATATGGTGTTTGTATAACAGCCAATTCTATTGGCACATTCAAGATGTATGTGAATTATAGAAGAGGTTCAAAACGTTTTACTGTAGTTCAATAACTATTGCTGTTTATTATCTTCACATAATATTTTTATACAAGCAAAACTACCTATTTCTTTTGTAAAATTTGTCTTGAATTATCTGTCTGTAATACATATTTATTATATACTTTCTTTTTATCTTATTTTAAAACTTCATTAAAAACTATTTCATTTCTACTACATGTGAACGACACCATCACACTTCTCTGAGTTTAAATATTTAAAAATTGTTGCGAAATTATGGTAAAATCCAAAAAAATAGTTAACTTGTTTTTAATTCAATTTTCATCGGTAAGTATATATAAGTTTAGTTAATCTTATATATTTTTTAGTTTATCATTTACTTAAATTGTTTTATTTCTTTTTTATGCATCATTCCACGTTAAAATATACTAAAATTTTCATTAATATTTTTCAAATTTTATACACATTTTATAAATATGTACGTTTTAATGAGATGAGTTGTATATTATTGAAAAATATAATAAAATTTATTTATTAAAATATATATATTGTTATTAACATAGGTATCCCAGTATTCTATTTTGCAATTGTGCTCATTTTGTTTAGCTTTTTAAATGCCACGCACAGTTTGTTAAGATTCATAAATACTTCTTTTATATTTGCTTATTATGCCAAAATTAATGCTACGTCCTGTTATTCAAATACTACGTCCTATGTACATATTCAAATGTTGTTTACCATGAAAATAATTTTTATTATGAGCTTTTTCTGCCGCTGTGCTCCAAAACATAAAATTTACATACTTATTTTTAATCATCAATGTGCAATTCTCGAATCAAAATTAACTTTTACCACTGAGATACATATTGCATGATTTTAAATTAAAATCAAAGATATATTCAACAAAAGCTGAAACATTTTCATCATTAAGCACTTGCTGAATCCGGACGCATGTTGCTGTGGCTTAAATTTGGTTCAAAGAAAAAGAAAAAAAACAGAAAGCTCTCCTTTCTAATGTACTTAATTTCACTATGCTTATGGGTATGCAACGCTTTTTTCTGATCCGTTCTCTGTACAGATATGGAAATAACTGAATTAAAGCACACAACGTTTTATCCTTTTGAGAAACAATCCCTATGTAGATCTAAACCACACTATTCTAAAAGTTGGCTAAGAGCATCGTTGGTGGAGAATAAGTACGCCAATCAAACTGGGAATGCAGTCCCTTAAATCAAAATGGCACATCCGTTGCAATCAAGAAATGCGTGGAATGAAAACATCTTCACCTTCGGTAGATCCTATAAATATAGTTGCTCAGCCACATTTCAATGTAGTCATTCAAAATAATTAAATGAAAATGAAAATTAATGGAGAATCGATGGAAATTCATTTAGCTATATGAAATGAAATTGTAAAAATTGATTGATTTTAAGATCAACAGATGGCGTTTTTTTGAAAAGCATGCTTCCACATGCATGCTTGTCACAGCAACGACATCTGAGTAATGAATGTATAAAAACACAGGTATTCGAAAGTTATATTCTGACAAAATTTCAAAGCAATTGGTGAGAAGATTTTAAAGATTTAAAGCTTGTAATTGATGACATTTTATACAGAAGTTGAGGAGAGTTTTTGAGAAAAAGAAACCCCATAAATTGCAACTTTTAAAATTCTGTCATTTTATGAATGGAAATGCTCTGTTATTTTATTTAAAAAGTGTGTGTTCTACGTTATCAAACATTTATCAACATAAATGATTTATGGATTAAAAATTCAAGCTGCATCTACTTATTTTGTTTGAAGGATGACTCTAACATAATAACCAATGATATTTTAACTTTAGTAAAATTATAATAACTAAAATCTAGAAAAGTTTAACTGTAATACGTATATATTTTATAAATAAATAAATTTAATTAATTTACATTTGTTGGTAATGAGTAAAAACTTTGAGAAGTTTTAAGATGAAGTGATCTTTGGATTATTTATGTTTCTATAATTTTAATTTTGAATATAGTGTTCAAAAAGGCTTACTATTTACAAAAGTCCAAAGCGACCATCGAATTCATAACAGTTGTGATTGATATCAGTGTATCGTAATGCAGCTGTTCTTTTTCCCCTAATTCATTTAGGTGTATAATTAGGCTTACTACTAGTTAAAGGTTCTGTAGAACTAAATAAGTAAATTGCAAATATACGAAAAATATTTAAAGAAATAAAAAAATTTTTAAGAGAATGTGTATAAAGAAAAGGTTATAATGTTATAACTTACACCGCATTGGCATAGTGCATTACTGAATATAAAAACATCTAAAAAAATTGGCATACAGAAAACTATTTTTGCCTAACTTAGGAGCCAACAAAATCTAATGTATTTTAAGAAAATTTTATGCTTTGGAGCTGTTCTCCTGCCACTTCGTTATCAAAGTGTACATATTGAAGTATTTATTGAGTCTATATTAATTTATATACAATAAACACATGTGACATATTCATATTCTACAATATGTTATACAATTTATGAATGTTGTTTACAAAATATAAATGTTTTATAATCTCAGTATGAAACTTTTGAATTTCACGCACTATTATAACACTTTTTCAGTAATGTTATAAATTAATACCATTGCTTTAAAACGATAATCCTCAATATCTATTGATTTTTATTTGTTTGGTTAGCATAAATAGTAAAAATAGTATTGTATTTATTGAAAAATCATTGATAGTCTTTAATTAAACTTATATGAAAATTTTGTTTTGAAATTCAGTTTGTACAGTTTCCTTGTATTTGTAGTAGGATTTATTTACAGAGTATTAAACATTAATATTTAGTAGATAAGTTCTTACAAAACATATATACTATATAACTGTATATTTTATAAGATATATCACTTCTTATTATATCCAGCTCAATGATTGATAAAAATTAATACTTTTTTATCATCAAATATAAATGTGCTGTACTTTTGTGACAGTTTTAATCTGGTGACAAAATCATTGTTCGATGATTAGAAAAGTAATTGTATGATATGTCTAGGAAAGGATTGTTATAAAAAATTGTTAAACAACTACATCTTTTTCCAAGTGTGTTAATATATCAGAAAAATGAATAATGATTCATCAGAGATTTAATATATCGCCTCTCTGCATTTCTTTATAATCTTGTTGCTCAAACTAAACATTATTTTCCTGCAAATTTTATTTATGTAAAAAATAGTTTATTGCATTTTATATATTTGGTGCTATCGCTTCAAGAAAATATGAATACCTTTCAAGTGTTTTTTTTTTTTTTTTTTTGTTGTTGTTAGTTACACATAATTAAAAAAATTATTCCAACTACAGTAACTTTATATGTTGTGTGGTAATAACTCTTTAGTTCAATACTTCTGGTTTATTGCCGTATGATTGGTAAAATATCCAGTCGAACATAAGAAATAGATACATGTGTAAAATCGGTACTTTTCCATTTCGCCAGCGCAAATCTCGCCAAGCGAAAATTAAGTCGCCAATTGGCGAAAACACACAGTATACACATAAAATTTTTTAAATAATGCTGTTTCACATAAAAAATTTTTTAATTTATTTATTTAATTGTTGTTTTCGTGTTCACGCTATGCGTGGAATGAGGGGTGCCAGAGCCTCAATTTATTTACTTATTATATTAGATTACAATTGATCGGGTGATGCATAGTTCAAAATCTTATTATTTTTTTTATGTGAATTTGTTACGATTATTAGTTTTTAAGATATATTTTTAAAATCGATTTTTTCTAGAGAGATTTTATGAAATTATTAAATTTGTATATATAGCAACATAGCATAAAATTATGAAATGGAAAAAAAAAAAGAAAGAGTCGAAATGAAGTCGTTGACAGTAAAAGGCCGTCACATGTTTTGGAAACGTAGCAGTAAAAGGTTACCAGCGGAGATATTCCCTCTAGCGCCGGTTTTATCATTTTTGGCGACTTTATCGCCTGCGCCGGCGAAAAGGAAAAGTACCGTAAAATCTTGTCTATCTTACGAAATCATATTATTGGAGGAATAAAGCATCGTTTTTTTTAGCGAATTTCGGTTTTGCGAAACATGAAAGCTGAATTTTACATGAGTATTAAAATTCTACATAAAGTGTCTGACTTTATATAGAATTTTAATACTCATGTAAAATTCAGCTCCATAAACTTTGTCGATGTTATCATCATCTATATTGTCTAAGATAAATACAATAAGAAAATAGATCTTTTGTAAATGAAAGGTTTATTTCGCAAGTAATCTAGTGCATTCTTTTCACATTACTACACATTTTTTTCCTTGCCGAATAGGTATCAGATCTTTATTTTGCAGTATGACAATAACAAGTTAATTCTAACGTCACAGTATACTAATATGTATCAAATCCTTAGAGCCTCTGTACATGGCACTTCAAGATATTTCGGAATAAATGTTTGAAAATAAAATACGATGGACTTGGCTCACTTGTGTTAAACCTTCCAAGTAACCTTGTTGTTACAAATTCTTTCCTGTCGTCTCTCATAGAGGAAATAGTGTTAAATAGTCTTCGTAGGACTTATCTTAATGTTGGCGACTTGAATGAAAGCTATCAAAATAACAATTTGGCGAGTAGAATTTACGATTTTACATCTCTACAAGTATTGCAACCCTTTCAAACAAATACTGCCTTTATGTACAGCTCTAATATTTTTTAATTCTTGTCTTTCTCTTGTTTAGAATAGTATAGGAGAAATAGGCCTATAGAGAATTCTCTTCCGCTTGTGAAAAGAACTTTCGATGTTGTAAAGAATCTTCAGTTTGTAAGCATAATGAGCCCCATTATACATGAAAATTCAAATTTTAACAAGTTGGACAATTTATAAAAAATGTCATATCAGTTATTTCAAGTATCAAAAATTTATTTCGGTAGAAAAAAATTTTGTAAAGAGATTGTCATTTCATATTTTGCTGAAGGATTAAAATTAATATTCATTAAAATATGTAATTTTATGTGAACAAACTAAAATTACATATACTAGATATTATTATATCCTAACTGGCAACACCATATGTGGCCATAAACATATTTATATCTTACGTATTTTGCTAAAAATCGTTCAAACAATGAATTTCATGAGAGTGACCATATGAAGCATTATAATGGGAACAGAAAATATTTTTCATGAATTGCTTTAAATCTGAATGCAAAATATTTTACATTGTGTCACAAACACTGAATTACTTCCAAATCAGCATACTAGTTATTAGGTCACATCCAGTTTCTTTCTTAAATATACTTAAAATTAGATCCATTGCAGCATATATGCTATATGTGTAGTAATAGTCAATTTTTAAAATATATTCTTCTAAATGCCAACAGTTATTTGCTAGTTCTTGTTCATTTGGTCATTTTCTTGACTTTAATTTCCCAGCCATAATGTTTTTCCATTTTATAATATCTTTAACATTGCTGTTTTATAAATATTTATTAAAATTGTATAAGATGGGCTTTTTATGTTAAACCTTTTTTGAAATGTGCAATCAATATATTTTGCAAGGGTTTTTATGTGGTATTTCTCATTGAAATTTTCATATGTGCATTTTAAAGCACATTTCAATATGTAAATCACTTTAAGTATTTGTACAAACACACCCATTAAAAATTTTATGACTTATAATTTTTTCATTTAAGTGTTGATTTAAATATATAAAAAAAACCTTTATTAAAACTGGTTTATTCTTTTCTTTCTCCGTTAACAACACAAACAGATTAAAAATTTTATAAAGTACCAATGAAACAAGGTATTATTCTTTTAGTTAATGATTAGAAATAATAAAAGGAAAATCATTTTGGAATTATCAGTAAAAACTATTTATTTAAGCAAGGAAATGAAACTGCAAATGCTTAGTTTTGGTACACCTCACCAGAATTGTACAGTACATTTTCTCTGAAATCTTTCGTTATAAATATGTTTTTGGTAGATGCAATAAAGTCACATTTAATGCAAAAAAGGTAAAAGGTAATTTACTGATTATATGAATTCAAACAGAAATAGTTTTCCTCAATGCACAGATAAAATAGTAATTATTAATAAATTTAATATTGCGTAAAAAATGTTTCATTTACTTATAAAAAGCCTATTTAATTAAAATTTAACAACACACATTCTTAGTATCTAAATCTAATTGCATATTTTATTTTAATATTGTCAATTACTTTAACAATTCATGACAAAAAAAAAAGAAGAAGAAGAAGCAAAGGTAGTGTAGCAGATATTCTAAGCTTAAAGACAAGACATATTTAAGTTTTATTTTTTGTTCAACTTGCATAGTCTTCCAGATTCGTATTTTAGGGAAAAAGCAGATATTGTGAAATTAATACAATATATTTATGCTTATCAATACTTTCCTTACCTTTTCTTTCTTTTAAAGAAAAGAAAAGTCTTTAACAAGCGAGAATATACTATATTAGTAGAGATTTGCTACATCCCTATTCACAAAGTACCGAGTATTCAATAAAAATCCTATTTTTTTTTTTTTGTTGTTGTTTAATACTCAGTTGTCTATAGTAAATAAAAAATATTATAAATTATAATAAAATTAAATCAAAAAATTATAAAAAAATTAAACTATAAAATAAAATTAAAATGCGTATTGTTATTGAAAACTTCTTAAAAAATAATTAAATAAAAATATTTTCAGAGATTATGCATACTATGATAGAGTCTATAACTCTTATAACACACTTTCCTAAACTAATTTAAACTAATAAATTAATTCAATGTGTTACATTATTATAACTGCATATAATATAGTAATGTAATTTTATATGAATTTATATAACTTGGTATAAGGTACAAAAAATGTACCTTATTTGTTGTTATGTAATATTAATTTAAAGACAACATAAAATTTTATTAATAAGGCTATAAAACAAAGGGATTTAAATATAAGGCGTATTTGGAAACGTAGATGTATGGGTACAACTTCAATATTTACCTGTATTCTAATTTAAAAAATAATATAACATTCTTTTATTGACTTGTTAGAGTTTATATTGTATACAAAAAAACGTTTGGTCCTCTATTCTCAGCAGATGATTAAGAAATCATTCCAATAACTATCGAATAGATTTTTTATTTATAGGATTGAATTAATTTGAATATAGTTCATTTGCTCATTTTTAATTTACCATCATACAGTGAAAATGCTGTGCTAATGAACTCTTAATCGAGTCTATAGTTCATTATTTATTCCCCAGTTGGCACCAAGATTGATCAATAACCACTGATTCAGAATGTCCGGAATGGAGCTTTTTTTTTATGTATATGTATCATAGTGCGTAATTTGGAATTCTTTATTTATATGAACTCTCAAATTATCAAAGAAATTTTGCTACCAGTTCTTAACAAAAAATATATTTACTTTCGGTAGTATAAAAATTAACAATCAATCGGCATTTATGACTACATTTAAGCCTTTATTTTTATACCAAAAGAAAACTATTTCGCATTCTTATATAATTATCTTTCCGTAAATTAAAAAAAAAAAAAACCACATAAGTTTATTTTTCCATTAAAACAAATTTTGTTTTTTTGAGTCATTTACAAAATTATCTGCACATTCTTTTTTTCCAATCTGTCAAATATATTAAAGGTCCAGCGTACTACGATAGGTAATGTTTTCTCTAAATCGATACAAAAGCATAAGAAAGCAATTATATATCATAAAATAGCACTATTATTGCTAATAGTGTGACATTTTATTCACAAAACAAATGCTTCATGAAACAGTTAAATTAAAGCAGACACTAAGCCAAAAGTTTTTGAATAAAATTTAAATAAAGTATAGTTGAATACATAAATGTTAAATAATATTGAAAAAGAAATTAACTTTTAAAGTATATTATTTAATATTTAATGTGCATTAATTAGAAAGTCCTTAAATCAATTTAAAATACAACTATTTCGTTTCTAGCTCAGTATAGAAGCTAAGTCGATTATATCTATAATTAGGACTAAGAAAGAGAAAAACATCTACTCTCCCCCCAAAAAGAATTTTTTATACATCATTGTAACTCATAATATACTTAACTTTCTTTAAAATATTTCGGATAATTTTTCTAAACATAAAAATTTGAATACTTACATTTGAAACATATTATGGTGTTGATATACTGATGATATATATTTCATTAGATTTTTTTTTTATAAAATGTTTCAAAATTAATGTTACGAAATTATATTTTCAAAGAAATAAGTTTTAAAATTTATAAATTTAAAACATTATAACAAAAATAGAAAAGTAGCACTTCTATCAATTATTTACTGCAGATATCAAATGTTCAAATATATAACTTATTAATCAAATATTAACTAAGGATATTTAAATCTATATAAACAATCAATAATTAATATTTGAGGAAATATTGACTCACACATTTGTAAATACTAAGTGTCGAATTTATGTATAATAAAATATTTTTACTTTTTATCATTTGATTGTCATTTATTTTGCATACAAAAATACTACTACTTATAATAATAAATTTTAATAATTTACTAACAACAATTATAAAATATTTTTACTTTTTATAATTTTATTACATTATGTACGAGTTATATAAAAGAGAAAGCTTTATATTACTAATATTCTGATATATGTTAACTATATTATGATTAGTATTTCTACTATCTTTTCTAAATGTTGTTGAATGATAAAATGGATTTTCCAACCATTATATTTCTCTAGAAAGACTTTAGTTCAGCAAAATAGAACTACATTCAATATACGAGTATATATGAAATAAGTGTGCACTATGCAATCCAAATATCCCAATTCGTAAGTTCGAATCAAATCGTGGACAAGGAAAATTGCAGTGGTTCTTAATACACTTTAAACTATAGATCCCAGTCTAATAGCCCTCATGGGGGAAAAATTACCGTTGAGTCACAAACAAACAAAACAAAAATATCTTTAATATGACATAATTAAAGATCTAATCCTGATAAAAGTACTCTTACTTCCAAAAGTTAAGCACGAAGATGTAAAATGCAAAAAAATCAACAAATACTGCTTTGATTGACGCAAAATTTGGCAGGAAAGTAGCATATATATTTATGCATAAAATAAAATCAAAAATTATATACAAAAATGAAAACAATATTAAATTTTTTTAAGATATCAGATAATGACATGTTGGAGATTTAATCTGAATTATGTATAAAGTGTAAATAAACAGCATAAAATGAAAAAAAGACATTAATAGGGTTTGTGATCCCCCCTCATCTGTATACAAAGTTTACACCTTGTGACCATGTTTTCAATTAGGTCCAGTAAACATGACATTGCCCCAGTCAGACACAGTTCAATTGACACGTTCCCGGCACCACTTTAAATCGTGCCCCTCTTGATTGGGCGGATAGACAAACATGAACTTGAGGTACCTGGGTTACAGTCCACTCATATGTAATCTTCGGTGTACAATAGTTGCAGATATCACCTTACCAATGGACGCTTTAACCATAGATGTCACGTGTATAGAGATTGCTCTGCAATTCCGATTGGTTAAAATAGCAATATTTCAATCTTCCGTGGGGTTTGTAACCCTTGGGTGACCGGCTACGGGCCTTCGGACAGCTGTCTGTGTGGTTTGGAATTGTTTCCATAAACGTGAAATTCCAGAATGATGAACGCCAAAGAAAAGAGCAACATCTGAGATCGACTGTCCTGCTTCAATGCGCCCACATCATCAACGCTCAGAATCTTCCATTCGTCTTCTGGAAGTCATAGAAAGACGTATGTCTTGAAAAGAAATTATACGAAAGTTTTAAACACCTTCTATCAGAACTTAGAATCAGCTTCTGTAACCCTTCATAAGGCTGGTATCTTATAAGACTGCTCTTTTTGCATATTTCTTGACATGAAAGCGAAATTGGCTGTTACTTAACCATCTACCTCTGCAACGATTTGCATCCTCTTCAATTCTGATTGGCTTCCGGAAATTATCATTTTCTCTCCGTGCTTAACTTTTGGAAGTTAGTGTAGATAAGAATTTTCTATCCTGAAACAATCAATTTTCTATCCTCAATCAAAACAGTTCTAATTCATATAAGGTTCTGGTGGTTTTAAAGGCAAATACCATATCATATAATATTATACGATTCTCAAGATTGAATCTCACATATTCATTGGAATTAAGTCGAAAGAAAGGGCTGACCAGACCACCTGGAGTACAATTTCTTCTTTAAGATACAGCAAGTAATGAAAGGGCGCGAATTATCTGCTTGCAAAATGAAGGTATCGCTAATTGTGTCAGCATATGGACATACAATAAAATCCAGCTAGATATACAGGAGGGAATGGCAGATCAACGGATTGCACCCACCCAGTAGTATCCCTACACTTGATGACAGACAAATCGTGAACATGTTTGTGATAGATCACCCAGCTATATCCCAAACCATAGCATAACCGATTCCTCTTGTTACGCATCATTTAGTGTACACACGTACCTCATTTACAACTGAGTGGAAAGTCAACGTGGCATCCATTCCTTTATTTATATCTGACACAGAAACTTGCGCCGCCAATGACAGACATGAACAAATGAATGAAATGATGTTATTACTGATGAATATAGCTTTTGCTTATAACATTGCGATGATCGGATTTGTATCTGGAGATACAGTGATGAGAGACTCTTAAATTGTTGCGTTATACATCGCTACAATTAATTGTGCTGCACCCAGTATTATGGTTTGGAGTATCATTGGATTTCACTCCCACATCCTTCTAATACTCATTGCTGGTACACTGATTAGCCAGTACTATATAGCCAGGACATATTAATTAATATGTTCGTGCCAGTCGTCCTATATACAACCATATTTCAAGAGGATACAGCCCGAACACATGTTATGCGCAGTATTCAATTGAATTAAGAGTTCTTTACGCAGTTTATGCCATCTATATTGATGACTAGATTGTTTCGCATAATGTTAATCGATGCAAATTTCAGGTCATATACATCCCCAGATTAATCAATTCATATTACTTAACACGATTTGAGTTTACAATTATTTGTTTGCTTGTACGTTTTCGACTACTGCTTTCTTGCGATTGAAAAATTCCAGAACAAAATCAATCAATCGCCTTTTAATTTTGAACTGTGGTCAAGTGTGATGAAGATGATACTTGATCTCTCATATGTATCTATCCACACCATACTATATCTCAGTTAAATTTATTAGTTATTCAATTTGTCGTTTAACTTGAGGTTAATTTAATATTACTAAGTTGGATGATCCTAATGTAGAGATTAAACACTAAATTTTTTTCTAATTCAATATTATTAATGAAATAATTCCTGTTCTTCCACTTCTACTTCACATTATTATTAAGAGCATTAGACCGGTATATTTTCAGTTAAATATTTTTTAATAACTCACATAAAAACTTAAGGATTTTCTGCTCAGAAAATCATTCACGAATTTTTAAAAGCAACTAAGATGAACCCAATACCTATTATAATCTTATCTTTTAATTTGTTTTCATTGTAAAAATCTTCATTAAAATTAAAAAAATAGATCAATAAAACTGAAACCATTATTTTAACATAAAAATTATAATAAATAAAAAGAAAATATATAGAAACCTTGTAAAATAATTTGGTACCGATGTTGTTCGCATACAAATAACCTTACATAAAATCTGTATTAATTTCATTATATTTTTCTATTTTATGATAAATTTGCATTATAATTTATTATTTTTAAACTTTTAAAATATATGTGTCCAAATATTTTTATACATCTTAACACAGCTATGTATAAGACTTTTCTTAGCAATATTTTAAGACTAGTTCTTAATACTGTTCATTACATTGGCTACTTTTTACTCATGAAAACAAACTTTGTCGAAACCTATCACTTAAAGTAGATTATGTAATACTAGAAACATCCCCAACCAAAGTGGAAATCGAATTCAAGAACTCATGAATAGATAGCTAAATGCTGTGTTTCCAGTTGAAAGCTTAGTCATTTGAAGACGAACTCCATTAGTTTTTATTTATCTACATTTCTATAATATTGTTTTGCGCTTTAAGAGAATAAATTAACTTTTAAAGTGATAATGGTAAAATTACATTAAAAAATATATATGCATAAAATGCAATTAAAAGTTTTGAACTACTTTAAAAATTATTTGCTACCAATAAATACAAATATAAACTCTTCTACAGTATGTAAGGATTGCAACGATTTCTATTGAAATAAACACGAAATATTTTTTATTTAAAATAAATAATAAATTTTCTGAAATTAAGAAAATTAATAAAAATCAAATAAATCTCAAAAATGAGGAAATTTTTTTTTTTATAAAATTTATGTTATAAAAATTTCAAAATTATTAATGGCATGAAAAAAAATGTGCCAAAATTTTAGGAATAAGTATTGCAAGATAACATTCTTCAATAGATATTTGAAATAAAATACTAAAGCAAGAAAATATATATACTCTATGATAGACATTTTCGAGACACCGTACTGGGAGAAAATTTTTTTTACAGCGAATTAAAGAAAAGAAAACAAAAATTTATCTTAGTGAAACAAATTATAACTATTAAATCTGTAGAAAATCTCGTTTTGTAATGTGATAAAAAATTAGGTGTAAAGATTGCAAATGATACTAAAGATATACGAAAACATGACATTTTACCAAATCAACAAATTATCAGAGACAGCAAATAAATGTCGATTAAATGGAATGACATGTTTAGTCTTCAATACATGGATAAAATTCCATATTAACTGGTCTGCGCGTACAAAATCATCTGTTTACATCAATATAAAATTCAGCAATAATCCAATGAAAAAGAAATCCGAGAATTGCTAGAATCATAACTGTTTTTTGTCTCTTAGAATCACAGTTGTTTTGTCTAATATCTTGTATAGAAGTTCGATAGAAAACTATACAAGATATCAAACTATACACACACACATATCAAAGTATACTATATCAAATTATAAGTTTTATACCTTATTTGTATCAGACTTTTAAAGTTTGATATTAGCAACAATATGGTGACAGCAAATCTTGATATAAAATAAGTCTAATCATTACATATCCAGATCTATTTTACATAACATTACCTTTTCTTCATATGAATTAATATTATGAGATTATTCAAATTTTGTGTTTTACTCATTTATGCAACTTTTTGCTCATTAATCTCGCTCTAAATTTAATTTATTATTTACAAAATTTCCACTGAACTGCTCAGTTTTTTTATGTATTTCAGTTATTAAGAACAAGATGTTCAGAATTTTAATAAAGCTTTGTTAAATGTATTTTTTTCTGATACAAAATATCATCTAATGACACATTTGAATGTATGATCCCTCAAGAAAATTTCCTGAACAGTCCAGATACCAACTTTACCAATTCACATATTTTTTAAATGGTTAGATATTATTCAAAAGAGAGTTTAATATATTGCTGCTCAGCAATTTGAAATCATTTTAATGTGCCTAACAACCTTTAAAATTTTTAACGGAATTAAGATTTGTGTATTGCTAGATAAAACTGTTCAACATTTAAAAAATAAACATACTTATTATTCTATCAATGATTGATAATAAAAATAGTAGTAATTGTTGTGATCAATTTAATAAAATTTTATAATTATTTTAAATTTAAGTATTGTTTATGTATTATTTTCTAAAAATCTTAACATTAAGTTATACAATTATTTAAGGGTGAAATACTTTAAGTTCTAATTCTTATATTAAGTATTACTTTAAATAAGATTTTTTCACTCTGCAATTATTTTTCACACAAGACTGTTTCGATTGGGACTTATAAATTAAAATAAATATCAGATCCTAAACATCTATGCCCATGATAGAATTCAAACCTATAAACAGATGAAATGAAGGCCAGAGCACTTATTAATCAACTGTCTGTTCAGTACTTCTTTTAGACAGTAAGCAGTTCACAAAATAAGTTGAGTAAAAATATTAAATTTTTTTGTAAATAAGTTGAAATATTATTAAAATTAAAAAATTCTGTTCTGTTTAAAAAATCATGAATTTTACATAATTTTTAGAACATACAAAAACATTTATGTTTAAAGAGTTCTTATGAAAAGAAAAGTAATTCTTAATACTGAATATTCTATAGAACACTAATTGCATAATCACCACAACAAATTCCTATATTATATTGCATTGCAAGAAACTATTTTGAAGTTGACAAAATGATCATAAACTGATCTATAGATTACAATGGTTCTAAAAACTTCCCGAATATATATTATATCAAAATTTCAGATATATATTTAAAACCTGACAATATTTACTTAAGAAAAATTCATAATGAATATAAGGTATCCATATTTCACATGGATTTAAGACTACAGCTTTTAAATATTCATTGGAAAATTTATCATATTTTAATGAAATGTAAATATTTAATGAATAGAAAGGGATAAACTTTGCAAGTACATGCTATAGTTAAAAAACAAAATTATTAAGAAAAGCATACATAAATTTTTCAGCAGACCCAAATATATAAGTGATTAGATATGCAATAAACCTGAATAAAAATTGAGAAGATATGAGCTCATTATACATCAATGGTCTATTAGCTTAAAAAAATTGATAAATTTTAAGGTTTTTAGGAAAATATTACTTATAATTCCTAATAAGATTTTGTTGGCAACAATAAAAAGTCGATAATCATAAATATATGTATTTAAGAAAAAAGATCATACATTTTTAAATAAAATTAATGTGGTTTAACAATGAAAATAAAATGAGTTATAAAAGCAGAAAATGAAAATTAAATCTGAATGATATTGCAAACATTCAAATAATGACAACACACATTTCATTATATATAAAACCATATAACCAACCAGTCCACATTAAGTTCAATTTTATATTTGTTTATCTAAACAAATTGCATGTTTTTAGATAATTGAAATTACTAACTCTTATGTAATTTTAGATTATGCATATTTTCCTTTAGTTCATCTATCAAAGCTATGCTTTATGTCAAAATAATAGAAAATTACTTGTAATTTTTACAAATACTACATTCATTGAAGCATATGAAATAAAAATCCCTTATTCCTGTGAATTAATAACATATATATAACTGTTTACTTCATTTTAATTCAGCCAGCATTGTCACACACCTATAAAAACATTCCCTGTTATACTGCCAAGCAAGAGTCAACTGTGAAAAACTAAATCAATAACCTGAATAACATCAATTTTTTATGTATTTGAATTTTAATCAATTGCCCACACACAATGGCACATATTTTAAATGAGTCTTCTATATAGAATAACTGACAGGTGTCTATTATTGAGCCACAAAGCTAAATGAATAAAGTGAATAACATTGGTTTAATTTTAGTTTAATAACAAACCTTAGTTTTTAATAAACTGAGCATTAGTATGTAACCTTAAAAAACATGGTATGTAGGACTTTCAAACAGAGATCAGTAATAGCACTAAATGAATCAAAATCATTGTTTTTCATGATCATTTGTTTACAGGAGGAGAAACACACACTTAAAGATTCATGCATCCTATTTAATTAAGCCAGTAAGATATTTAATGAACAAGATATTTACAAATCTAAACTAACTCTTATACAAAAGTTCTTAATTTTTTGTGACTTTTATTGATGTACCAGATTTTTTTATAAATTTAACTAATTTTTTATGACTTGTATTAGAAATTAATTCCTTCAAGCTTGAAATTCAAAAAATGTAAACAAAGTTTTTTTCTTTTTTAGTACCACTTATTTGAAACACAAAGATATTTAAATTTTCCAACTTTAAGATTAGGACTTTTAAATAAAAATTGATTTTGAATATTTGTAATTAGAATTTAATCAAAACAAATTTATAATTTTATATAAACTAACAAATTTCAATTTTAAAAATCAGATTAAAAAAACTAACACTGAAGTCTAAAATAATAGTGTTGTTTCAAATCTACAATTAAACTGCTGCATTCATCACAAGATGATATAGAATCACAATCAATCGAGTTAAAAATTCATATTATGGGATTTCTGCTGATTTTTCATAGTTTAACTCTTGACTATGAGGTGACCTAATTAGGATCCAAACAGATAAAATTTTTAATTAATATAAATAAATTCCTGTATTTAAGAGTTTGAATCAAGGAGAATTTATTAGAATATAAAAATTTATAATCAGGTGAACGACATACAGCATAAATATTAGAAATATATAAATACAAAACTTATAGAAATCTGTATCAAATGTAAGTTAAATACAAGAATTAAAGTAATAATAAAGAACTATACAACTTGAAAGAATATTTGTATAAAAAGTTAAAAAAAAATCGAACTGCTCTTATTCCGAATCACTGCAAATAGCTAAGCATGAGGCAGGATTTAAATAAACTGTTAAATCACAGGAAATATTTTCAATTAAGATGAAACACTCTGAACTAAGAATGAGATGATTCAAATGAAATAAAGTGTTTTAAATTATGTTATCAATGATAAAAGTAAAATGATTGCAAAAATAAAACAAAAAAATTCTTTTTCATTTATATTATAGTTAGTTAGCAGCCAAATTATAGGAAAATAGAAGAAATCTGCAAGTGAATTCACTTAAGAGGAAATCACATGAACTACATGATATATCTGTAAAAATTCTTGTTTTCATTTGAAAGACAGTACGGGATTATTTTACAGTAGTAAAAGAAAATGCATGCTATAAACATATTCACAGGTAGGTGAGTAAGTAATTTTGGAGCTTTATGTTAACTATGTAACTAAGTGCTTATAGTTTTTATTGAAGAAAGAAATTTTACACTGATTTAATCAATCAAAACATTAGAATTTCTTAAACCTTTGTAATGTCGATGAAAATATCAAGCAGAAGACCCCAAGACTTGACCTGTAATCCATAGGGATATCATTTTTCTTGGTTTTTGGCAAAAATTTATTATCTCTTACTTTCACTATGTCCTATATATTAACAATATAATTATAATAATTCAGGGAAATAACTTTCTAATATAATTAATTTCCTTTTAAAAAGAATAGTGATCATAAATGAAAAATAAATTTAACAGATTGCAATATAATAATCTTTCAGGTTGAAAGAAATATGAATTAAACATATTAAGTGCTTTGACTCTTAAAATAAAGGACAGACAGAAGAAATATAATATTTGATCTTTTAATACCAAAATCAAAAATTGTAGTTATAGCTTAAATTTCAATACAAAGTCTTGAAAAGACATTTAGTTTAACAGAAATCATGTATTTATTATTTAGTCCACAGCCATGGTTTCAACTGCCACATCAGGGTCAGGTCTTTTGGGAGCACCATCATCAGGCTTATCACTGGAAGCAGTAGGCTCACCAGCTGCTGCACCACCACCTCGACGTGGTCGCTCATCTCCAGCAATAGCTTGCAGGTAAGGCTCCACCTTCTCATCCTCGAACAGAGTGAAATCCATTCCTTCTCCCACAATAGCAACAGACGCATTCTTAGAATTCAATTCAACTTCATTAGGAAGGCACTCTCTAAGGGCTCGAAGGGCATGTTTCACCAACTCCTCAATATTGCAGCTCTTGAACTCATTCAGGTACTTTTCAAGGTATGTTCTCGCAGACTGTGATCTAGCACCAATGGCCATAGCTTTGCAATCAAAATAATTAGCGGAAGGGCATGTTTGATAGATGTGTGGACCTAGGTCATCATATCCAGCAACTAGCAAGCCCACTCCGTAAGGCCTGCGGTCATAACGTTGGGTGCATACTTGCATTTTGTTACCTAAGCGAGTAACTAAGCGATTGATCGGTAAAGGAGCATCCCTACTGAAGCGGCTAGTTAAACATTCTGTACGCATATATTTGCTAAGAAGCCGAGCATCAGCAGTTAATCCTGCAATCGCAATACCGCAGTGATTATCAATAGGAATTATTTTCTTTTGATGGGCGGATAATTCAGAAGAGGCTCTTTTCAAAGCTACTAAAACTGCATGAGTATGACTTTTAAGTCCTACTGTAGCAGATCCTTGTTTGACGGCTTCCATTGCATATTCCACTTGATGAAGTCTTCCTTGAGGACTCCAAGTAGTAACATCATTATCGTACTGATTACGGAACATTTTAAGCAACGAAGTATGAACTGTCAGAACACAAATAAAACAAAACTTTTCTTACCACAATTTGTAAATTTCACCGACAAACACAAACAGCTCAGTCACTGATTATCAGTTAGGTTTACAGTTAATCACTTTGAAAAAATTAGAAACAGTAAATTATAATTTACTATTCAATTACAGATTTCCTTAATATGAAATAGAAAAGACATTTAAATCAGCAATATTTAAATAAGTTGTAAGTTAAAATAAACTTTAAAGAAGGGATGGGGTTTGTATAATTGCATCCATTGATGTGCATTCTATGTGCTTTCATCTCATTAAAATTAATTGAAGAAAATCTTAAGACACAATAAAACATTTGATTTGTTATCTTTTGAGAAATATTGATAACTTAAAATTAATTTTAATGATTATACAAAAATTATATTTTATAAATGTTGGCATTTGAGTAATATTTTTTGTATTTTTCCACACCGCACTTTCTCAGCTTTCCGTTGCAACGAGTTGAAAAAGTTTAGTTTTAAGAACTCAAAACATTGGTTCTGTAAACATTGGACATGGGAATTTCGTGAGCCGCATGGTTTTCGATGTTATCTCCACTGCTTAATTAAATAATTATTTTAGTTTACACAGAGATAGGTATGGATATTAATCCTTTCTGTTGATTAAAGTCTGGTAATATCGTTGATGTAATTAATGCTTCATCATATTTTTGTCACTGAAAATATTTTATTGAAGTTACAGAATAATCATCTTATTTTTAGATTACATACTTTGTTTCAAAAACCTAAAAATGATAAATTTTCTATTAAACGTATAAATATTAAAAAATAAACAAACAGTTATAAAATTAGGTAAAATATATACATTTGTTGCAGGTGTGGATTTTTTCTCAAAGCTGACCAAACCATGAATTAACATTATTAGAAAAAGAAAAACGAATAATGGGTGCAGTCTATAGTATATATTCAATCAGTTTTCATATAATTGGGCATTTCTGTTTACTTTTAAAAAGTGTAGAAAATATACATCTTATGAAATAGGACTTGTATATGTACAATATGTTTTACTTAATAATACTTTTTTAATATTCTATTATCATACTTTTTATTAATTTTTAGTTTTGGAGTCAATAGTACATTGCATTTTCAAATTAGTGATCTTCATTTTTGTGTTTTCTTTTCAAATAGTTGTTAGTTTTTCAGACATTCAGGACTTTGATTATCAGTGTAGTAGTTTGTCAGTTTGACAAAACTGCAACTATCTATTCCATTTTAGGAATGGCTATTTGTTATAGTTTAGAACCATATTTTTATTAAAATCTCTGGTTCTATTAATTATTATATGCAGAAAATACTTGCAGAAAAACAATTAAAAATAGTTAAACTTTTTTTTTTGTCTTAAAATTCTTAAGAGATATGATAGGTATTGTATATGAAGCTTACTTGTAAGTTTATCAAATGACATCAACTTTAAGCATATGGGGCATGTGGAGTGTGACTACATCTCCCAGTTTTTGGGTGTTAAAAATGAAGAAATGATTGATGTGAAATATTGGATGAAAAAAAAAGATTTTAATATTTCAGTTACAATTGCTTTCTTCCTGGCTTCTACGTTTCTCCAAAAATGCATACCTATTTGACAATTGTCCTGAAAGAAAAGTCATCACTAAGCTATTAGTATGAAAAGCTTAAACTGGTCTTTGACACTTATTGGCTGGTAAGGATTTCCTTTGTGCATTGCTAAGAAAAGCAGCTGCCAAATATAATTCTTCCAAAATAGTCATATTAAAATTTTTTAACATGACTATGAGTTATATGTCAATTTATCTGGCAAGTATAGTTTTCTAAGAATCAAGCCCATGAAAAACAATATTTAATCTAAATATTTTATGCAAGAGTTTACTGATAGAGAACTTCATATTTTACTTTGTAAAATGTATATTAAATTTTGGTAAAGTATGATTGTATTTCATAAAGTTTGTTATATTTTCCTCAGATTCTCGTATTTTTGAATGGTACTTCATTTAAAATTTTGCATGATTTTCAGGATCTTATTTCTTGTTGATTTTCTGAGAAATGCTTACAAATGTTATAATTATATTTGTAAATATCTTAATCATATCTCATTATAAATACATGCTTAGTATGCAATAAATTTGTTTATTTTTCCAAAGCTTTAACCTATGGTCATTCATAATTTTGTGGGCTGTTTATTAAATTAGATTTATTTTATTTCTTCATCTTTTATGAACTAAAGGAGGAATAAATAATCAGTTCATGAATAAAAATACTGAGACGAGTTATTTTAATTCTCTACTTGTAAACTATATACAACATATATGCAAAATTTATTATAGCGAATAAGATCCCTATAGCTTCTTTCAGAAATAATATTTATCTTTCAAGATAAACTATCCATAAAGTCCTGGCAGATTGTTGGCAGAATTGTACCCTATTCCTCCTGTCATATAATGAATAATTCACAAATGATTTATGGTAAAATAGATTGGACATTTGAAGCTGTAACTCATCTCAAATGTTGTATAAGGTTTAGGTCAGAGATTGGAGTTGGTTTGGCAAGCATTTCTATCTGATTTTTGCCAAGTTACAATGTAATAAGGTATGAAGTATGAACAATAGGATTATCATGTTGATATGCATAAAAAAAAGCTTTTCTTAAATGTTGCCACATATTGGAAATTTACTAATACTTAAAATGTATTTACCTAAAGTTATCTGCCTATCAATTAAAATTAGTAGTCTGAGACAAAACTATGATATTACTGCCACCAAATTTCATAGTACATTCTAATAAATGTCATTCTTCAGGTCCATATCTATCAGTGTCAGGTTAAGTATTATTATTTGTATTTCATCCGTCATTTCTCCTTAGCTTCAAAGTTTATGATGCTCTTTGCACTATTATATGTCTGAGCTTTGATGTTTTATTAATTAAAAGCATGAAAATGCTCTATCGCAGACCTGTGAGCTTGAGATAAGACCAAACTTCTTTGTAACTGCCAACAAATATTTCGACTAACTATTTCGTATAATCTTTTTCACCCTCAATCAGCTTCTTAGACTTCCAGAGACCTAATTATTTAGGGATTATATTCACTTAACTGAGGTATAATTAATTGGAGATTGAAATTCAATTAACCATTGAGAAATCTCTCAACAAATGTTTAAGTTTTTCAGCACCTTTTATCATGCTTCAGATGTATTTAATACTTTCCATTGATTCATCATAGTAGCAAATTTGGACGCAATGCTCCAGAATTTCTGCTTTCACTTAAATAACATCAGTGAGAAGTATTGATGTGATATTGGGATCATTTACTTAAAGTGAATTAATGCCTGATAACTTTTGGTTATATAGATACATGTGTGTATATATACATATTGTGTAATTTCTTTAAACATTTTAAATGGAAAAAAACCATAAAATGGAAATAAATAAATATTGTATTACTTTTTTATGAAATATTTTTAAAGATATTGGATTTAAATTAAGTATTTATTTATGAAGATTTTATGGTTGTAAATGAATGTTTTTCCTAAGGTTAATTTCAAATTAATATTGTTTGATTATTACATAGAATAATGAAGAATTTAAAACTTCTTCGTGCTTGGAAGAAGAATTCTGTCAAGGCGGACAGTTTTTGCATAGATTTAGATGAAACTGCTTATTTTGCTTGCAATAAAGGCATTTACAGTTTAAAAACTGGATCTGATGAAGTAAGTATTTTTTCAATATATCTAGCAAATTATAATTTTAAAAAGAAATTAAATTTACTATATTAGTTTCTTTTGATTAAATAAAATCAGCTAAAAATATAGCAACCTTAAGTTAATTTTTGTGAATTATAAAAATAAAATCTGATGACATGTGTGCTATTTTTATGTACTAATGAGATTTGCTTCATTAATTCATTGGTGTAACAAATTTTACATAAACATAAAAAAATTTTCTATAGTAATTATTATGTGTTAAAATATATGTAATGAAATTATCTAGCACAAAATCTGATAATTGCTATAATTTTGTCGTGAGGTATTTTTTAAATTCAGTGCATATCAGTCTATAAATGTACAATTCTTATTAGGTAATACTTAATAAACTACAATTTTTTAAAGTTTTATTATAAACTAAATTTGAATGAAATAAAAATAGTAATTCTTTCCTTGAAAAAGAATAAAACTTAATGTTGAAAGTCGCAGTCTATAATTAAATAGTAATTTTTTTTATCTAATTCTTGTTTATATTACAACTAAGTTGGAAATTTGTCTTAGTTTGGTGTAAGTAATTTTAAATATTCAATCATTCTTTCAAAAATTTGTCCAAAACGAACTGCTGATAGTGTATTTTAATCAGATGAATATAGTGGTGGGTGATTGTGGATTTCACGTAAATATATCAAAAGCATCTGTAAATAGCAAATAAATTCATCGAGAAAAAGTTTTTAACAAAATCAGATTAATTTTACAAATTATATAATAACATGTAATTGCAAATGCTACTTTTTCAGTTTGCTTATAAATATGTATTCAAATCAATATTCAATATAATGACTATTTTGCTACAGTAAACTTACTTTAATCAAAAATTGAAAAGCAAATGATATGTTGCTAATGATCTTAAGATATTTTGCTCATGTTACATGTAATTTAAATTATAAATATTCAATTAGTATTATAAATACTCAATTGTTTTGTTTTAATTTTATTTTATTTTTAAAATTTGGTATCTTAATACTTTCCATATGTGTATAGGCTAAATTCTGCTCAGAGCTTGAAACAGATGGTCTAGAAGCACAGCATCATGTTATTGGAATGGAATACTTAGTTTTAAGCAACAGTGTTTTTGTAGCTTCATCTTCTGGAAACCTTTATTCCTATGATTTAACTGAAAATAAAGTAAGTATTAATCCTATATTCTGTACTAATTCAATGCATAGATTTTTTTATTAGGTATTAATTGAAATCCAGAATAGTTTTTGTTTTAAATAATAAATTTTTTGTAGTTAAATTATTTTATTTTACATAAAAATTTTCACTTTTTAAATATAAGCTTTATCCTACTAAATGAACATTTTTGAATAGACGGTCATTTGCTCAAAATGTAAGATTTTTTAAAGCAATATTATAAATTATTACTTGTTACTAAATATTTGATTAATATGTATGTTATATATTTCTAGAATATTATTGCTTGAATGTTTAACCAACCATAATTAATTTATAATATTTTTTATGTGTTAAAATTACTACAATAACCCAGACTATAAAATTGAATATTTTTTTACAAAATGGCTGCTTATTAGGATATTTGTGTCTTATTTTGTAAATGGATTCAAATATAAAAATTTATATTTTATAACTTTTTAATCATCAGATTAATGCTTTAATTAATATTTCAAAATTAACTCTGATAATAAGTATTTAACATAAGTTTGTATGAAAAACATAAAAGTTCATTTTTTATCAGATTATTTCATTGATATGATAATTAGCCAATTATCTCATATTTTGTATTTATTAAAGATTTCTTAATGTATTTAAATTCATATTTTTCATTTTTAAAAATTTGTTTAAAAAATCACATGTATAACAACAATGTCATGTAATTAAAATTATTCAATACATATTTATCATATGTAGCTTTTTAATTCAAATAAATAATTTTTTATTAATAATGAAAAATCATTTATTAAATTAATAAAAAAATTGATAAAAAAATACTTGTATTATTTGAACTTTGTGGTTTATGTAGGCAAAAATTAAAAGCACAAAAAATTTATGGGAAGAGATGTAATGAGTATATATTCTTTTCAAAAAAATTTGAAATATTGTTATGTTTACATATATATTTATTCAAAAATAATATTCAGTAAAAAACTTGGAGGGAAATTAAGAAATTCCTTTTCTCTTTAGAAGACATGTGTAAAGACTTTTGATTATAAAATGAGATTATTTATAGATAAATAATATTGGAGAAGTTGAAAGTGGTATAGAAGGATTTGAATGGAGTCCAGATCAAGAATTTCTCATTTTATTAACAGGTAATTTTATATATTTCTTTTCATTTTTTTAAAATTTGAAACATCACTGAATTTTGTAGTTTAAATATCATTTTGATTTATTTTTTAATGTTTTTGAATAATTTCTCTTTTTTAACTATTGTGTAGTACAGAAAAGGTTAAATCACATTAAGTACTGAAAATTGAATCATGTAATATATCATATTTAATTTTAATTCATTTTTATACAAACTTATTTATTATGTAATTACCAAATTTGTTTGCTTAAATATTCTATGTTCCATTAAATAATTTTTTTTTAATTTTATGTTGGCTTTTAAAATTTTTTTGTTTGAATACTATATCTTTTTCTGCGACATTTCTTATTTTATTGTTAAATTATTAAATTATATTTATGATTAAAATACATTGTTCACTCTAAATATTTTTCATTTCCTTGATATATGACTGAAATAAAATTAATTTTTCAATTAAATCAAAAATTTAGTTTCATGCATAATTTTATAATTTTCTACTACTATTTCTTATTTCACTCATGTTTTATATGTAATATTATTTTTTAAAGATAGTTTAATTCTTCAAAAGTATAAGAGTTAATTTAAATAAAAGTGCTGGAAGAAAAGGTTATCACTTTTGCTTTTTCCAATTATTGTCCAGTAGTCTTAGTTCCTTTTTTTTAAATTTTTCAATAAATGAAATGTTGAAGAAACTATTTTTAACTTTCCTGTTTTACATGTATCTTTGGTGAATAGCTTTTTTCTTCAAATGTTTTACCTACTATTCTTTTACATGTAGGTTAATAAAAAAATTAAGGTTTGATGTGAATATATCTCTTACTATGAAATGTCAATATTTCTGATAATTTCAATCAATTTGCTGTACATTTTCTTGATTCATTAAATTTTGATTGTTGAATAAGACAAAACTGAATTGAGTTTATAATAACCAAATTTCATAGTTATAAAGAATGAAATATTGCTTTTACCAATTCTATTTTTTAGGTACCCATTGTAACTTATTTTATAATAAAAAAATTAAACTATTCTTAGAAAAATGCAGGATAAGTTTAAACAATTTTATAAATCAATAAAACTTATTTTAAAATTATATTTTATACTAAAAAAATTAAATGTTTTATAAGAAATTATTCTAATAAAGGTTAGATTTTATTATTAAACATGTTCATAGCCAAAATTTTATCATATTTTCATTTTGATATGTCACTTTCACAATGATATTTATAATGAGAAAATATGTGTTAAAACTTTATAATATTTCTTTAGCATTTTTTTCATTATTTTAGGTAACAAAACATTTGTTATGATGACCAATGAATTTGATCCTTTGACAGAAAAAGATTTATCAGCTGAGGAATTTGGAGAAAGTAAGATTTATATATTTTTCCTTTTCTCTCTTATTTAGTTTTTTGGTATTTCATATAATTATGAACTTAAAATTTAGTAAAGTTTTTAATATTTATTATTTTATTTGAATTTATAAATTTTGTACACCTTATATGTTTTTAAAATCTAAATTATAGCCTAAAATATTATTTGCTGACATAATTATTATTTCAGTTCGACTGAAATCTGTTTCTTTTGAATATTTAATTTTCTTTACAATAAAAACTGTTGCACTCTTCTTCACTTTACATCAATGGTGAATCATATAATTTACAAAAAATACACTTTCTCTTAATGAGCTGTTTTACTATTACTACTGTTATATAAGAGGTAGCAGGGTAGAAGCAATGGAAAAAGGCCATTATTCCAGTTAAAAAGCTAAACAAAAATTTTTACTCCCCCAAGGACTTCAGACCGATTGCTCTAACTTGTACCACTAGTAAAATCATAGAGAAAATGATTTTGATCAGACTTTGTTTTTTTCTGGATGAAAATAAACTTCTCCCTGAGCAACAGTATGGGTTTCGTAAGGGCCACAGCACCATTGATCAAGTTTTATTTTTCGCTCAAACCATCAGGGATTCCCAGAATCTTAAACCTACTAATCACAGCATTGCGGCTCTATTGGACTTGTCAAAGGCTTTCGACAGAGTTTGGAAACATAAACTCATCATTAAACTGCATAATACATTTAATATCTGAGGTAATACATTGGCTTGGATTTCTGGTTATCTCCATCAGAGGTATATAAGGGTTAACTATAACAAATCCTTCTCAAAGAGACTTCTCAACTTAGGCAAGGTGTTCCCCAAGGTACTGTTCTCAGCCCAACTCTTTTTTCCTTATATTTGACTGGTATTGAGAGGACTATCTCTCCTGAAACATGCATTGGAATGTTCACTGATGACATAGTTCTCTGGAACTCTAGAATCTCCATTCCTGAGATAGTCTCGGATTAACAGCTCTTTGGAGGTCTTTTCCGAGTTTGCAACGCAGCTCAGGTTGAGTTTTAATCCATCCAAATCAATTACCACCTTCTTTACTACAGATAAGCACTTATATCACTACCAACCTTCTTTGATATTTAATCATCAGAAACTTACTTACGAGAAACATCCAAAATACTTGGGATTCATTCTAGACCCGGAATTTACATGCGACAAACATATCGAATACATTACCTTGAAAGCCAGGAAATGATTATGCATCCTGAAATACATTGCTAATAGAGACTGGGGAGCGGATGCAACTACCATTAGGACTACCTACCTAGCACTCATTAGGCCCATTTTAGTATACGACTGTTGTGCTTCTAATTCCAATCTAGAAAAATTAGAAAAAGTCCAATTGAGTGCTGCACGCATCATTACTGGCTTGAAATGCAGCTGTCCTTCAAAAATAGTACTTTTCGAAGCAGATTTACAACCTCTCCATATCAGAAGACAATCCTGTCTGGTCAAATATTACAATAAACTCAACAGTTATGGCCAAGGCAATCTCACGTCAAGTTACCTTAGAAACTGGACTCCGTTCCAAAGATTAAAGAAGCACAGTCCCTTCAGTCTGGTTAACTCACTGCATTTAATTGAGAACAATGTCGAACCATATGCCCTTCACTGCGGTCTGAACCCTGCTGAGGCTCTTTCCAATGTTCACTTCAATTACGAACTTTCTACGGCAGTCATCAAGAGGGATTGTTTACCTGAGTTGCTAAAATAACTAGCCTTGGAAACTATTAATAATATACCACCAAATGACTTAAAAAATCTTTACTGATGACAGCAAAATAAATCACCGAACTGGCAGCGGAATTTTCATCGAGACTCCTCATGACAAACACTCTCTTAGTCAACGTAATCCCGACTTCTGTTTGGTTTTTCATAGCAAACTAGTAGCCATTAACATCGGATTGGAATCCATCATGAGCAAAACTAATTATAGTGATGTCTGGATATTAACTGATAGTCGTAGTTCAATTCAACATCTGCGAAAATGGACCTGCTTGGGTGAGCAAACAAGCCTTTCTATTCTACATAAGCTTAAAATTGTCTCCCTTCGGCCTAATACCTATTTTAAATTGATCCCGTCTCACGTGGATATTGGAGACAATGAAATAGCAGACACTTTGGCAAAGAAGGGCTCAGGTCATCCTGCTCCTTCTTCCGCGCTTACCTACCTTGAAATCTTTTCCCTGAGAAAAATCCAATTTAAAACCGATTGGCAGGTACCTTTGACTCACCACTTCTACAAGGGTAGAATGCTAGGACTTTCTCTGGCTCTTTCTTATGATAGGAAATCCAGCACTTGCCTTGCACGTCTCGTCTCTGGCCACCTGAAATGTTTCACTTTTGTAGCGGGTAACAAGACCTTCCCCCTCTGTCCTAAATGCCATGGACACCAAGCTTCTCCTGAGCATATCCTGAATTGTATGAATATACTATGGGACGAAATCTACACTTCTCCCTGCCTTATCATCGATTTTCTTTCCATCAACGGATTCCTAGATTTGGTCTGACTCCGTCAGACCCTTGGAGATAAGCAACAACAACAACTATTACTACTACTGACAATATATATACATATGCATCATAATTGTTTTAGAAATTATTATCCATTGCACCACTATATAAAAGGGGAAAATGCCTTTTAAAATAAATGATGCGTAACTGTGAAATGAGAATAGAAATTTCTTTTTCTCCAAATATTTTTTAAGACTGATTCTAAGGTATATATCTAGTACTTAAGTTTTTTAGAAATCTACTTTTATTGTGAAAAAAATTAGGTAATTAATCATTAATTGATGAAATAAATCAGTGCAAAAAATTTTCTTGGTAAAGCTATGAGATTAGTTTGCTCTAAAATTTTTCATTAATTACATTTTTTATTATTTAATTAATAAAAATGATAATGTTATCTATTGTTATATTTCTTAAATAATCATTAGATCACTAGTGTTTTTAAAATCTGCTGATATATTTGATGATTTTTAAGAAGATTTTTGTTATTTAAATTCTCTTATTGGCTCCAATTGTATATAAATAGTTTTCTAGGAGTGCATCTTAATAGTACAAAAAGAGTTTACTTGAACTCTTTTAAGGAACTTTCTCTATTATATTTTTCTATAACAGCTTTTATAATTTATGTTTTCTTCAATCATCATATATATAGATATATAATCATTTCCAAATTTTCCTTTCAATCAATTAATATTTCATTACATTTGATGCAAGTTGATTTGAAAAACTTCCATCAATTATTATTTTAAATTCATTTCATTCAGTGTAAGTATTCAGTTTTCAGAAATTTATATTTATCATCTTACAATTGGCAAAGTACATATGTATAGGATAAAGACTTGGGTCACATCAGGCATTTTGTAATTTTTTTGCAGGATTCCAAAACATTTACATTTTTGTAATTCAAGGGATTATAGAATGCTGCCCATAATACTATTATTCATTATTAAAAAATTTGATAATTCCTTGATAGCTTGCAATTTAATTGTAGCATTAGGAAATGAAAAAAAAATAATTTTGTGTTTCTCAGTATTGGAAAAAAAATTTAAGTAATGCCACTGAATAAAAATTTGATTTTGCTTGTATATTACTATTATTTTAATTACTAAATTAACTAAATCTCACGATTTATTCTCAATTTTTTATTGTTATAAAAAATAGAATTCTTCATTAATAAAAAATACGAAACAAATAAAATACCATTCTTACAAAACCAGGCATAGAACTAGCAATTAAATTACATTATTAAACTTTTAAGAATGTTATGCATTGGCAAATATACTTTTTACTGTAATTACTAAATTAAAAATAAATGCCTCCCCTAAATTCTAAAAAATGTTTTTAAACTAGATTTAATTTTTAAACAATGTGTTTCTGCATAAACTTTTCTTAACTACTTTAAGTAAGTTATGATGTAAATAATTAACAAATATATACTAATTTCATTATTTAATGATTTATATAAAATATAATTTGTCACATTACCATGAAACAAATTAATTCTAATTGAGGAAAATCTTTAATATACTAATGTTGATTCTCTGTTATAATGCACAGTATGGTGCAGAAATATCCAATATTGGACCTTGAACTAGTGAACCTCACAAAAATAAAATCTTTGTTATAATAATATTCCATCTATTGTACTTATTTTATTGTTAGATATTCTATCCCAGATGAAAGTTATAATTTTTTTTAAATAAAGCAATTTATACCATGGAATTTATATTTCAAATAAATATTATCTATATTTTATTAGGTAAACCTGTTAATGTTGGTTGGGGTTCAAAAACGACTCAGTTTCATGGTTCAGAAGGGAAAGAAGCTGCTTTGATAAAGCAAAAAGTATGTCTTTTCTTTCATGCTCATTTTAATTATCAATTTGTTGATTAGTATTTTTTGCTATCTGTGTCTCATTTTAGCAACACCAGCTCAATATGTAAATTTAAATGTGATTAATTATACTATTATGATTGCAACTCATCATGTAAAATATAATTTTTCTCCAGCTATTTCTATCACATTTGAAAAAATCTTCATAAATATTGCTGAATGTGAAGGAAAATTAAAAGTTACATTGAAATATATATTTACAATATCTAATTTATGATTCATTTCCTTAAAAAATAATATTTAGAACTATCAATTTGCACATGAATAATTTTTGAAATATACAATCACAATATATATAAAGAAGCCTGGTGGCATTGTGGTAACCTGTCACACACACACTCCTATCCCACAGCTCTGGGGTTCCTTCCAGACTTGCCAAAGTCGGCTCAGCCCCTCTCATCCCTTCAGTGGGTCGATAAAACAGAGTACCAAGCATGTTTGGAAACTAAACATTGGGGATTTTGCATTAAGCTGATTCCCTAAATGGAATGTGTGCTTCACACCCCATGGTTTTCAGCCAAGAAAATGGATATGGCCACTGTAGATCTTGCCCCCTCCTCCCCTCCTGATGGGCTGTTGTGCTACAGTTTAGCTTTTACTACAAAATATAAAAGAAATATATATTATTCTAATCAGCTTAGCGTTTATTGCATAATTCTATTAAGAACATCTAAAAGTAGCATTCTCTGTTTTTAGTCAATAGATTTGTGTTTATCTACAAATGGAGCTTAACAAGTTAAATTTTCCAGAATTATGAAATAACACCTAAATATCAAAAATGCAAACATTCATTTGATGAAACTACACATCACTGAAGGTTGTATTACTTAGAAAAATTAGAATATATCTTAAAAATGAACTTAAAAATAGTTATGTAAAGTTCATTATTGTTTTATATTTTATTAGCGTAATGAAGTAACTTCAATCAAAAGTATCTCTTAAACATACTAAAAATAAAGGCTTTCAAAATAGATTAGAAATGGCCAAGAAAGCTGGTATATTGTAGCTGCTATCTTTAGAAAATAATCATTTTAAAAATGAAAAAGAAAGAAAAAAAAAAAGTGTTTTTGATACATTGTGAGAATTGATGAACCCTTGTACCCTTGTATACAAATCATAAAAGTAATGTTAGTTGAATCTTTCCCTTTTTTGATTCTTTTGAAGTTATGTTATGTAACAAATGAAATATTTTTTGTTGGGATTCTTGATCATAGTACTACTACTGAGGAACGAAATTTTAAAGAAAATTGAAGGATCTATCATTTTCAGTGACTGCTAGAAAAGCTGTGGAACTGAAGAACTTTTTATCATGGGTCTAAAAGAAAAGTATTTGTTTAGACCATGGGTTCCCAAACATTTTTTTCTCATGGACCACTTTCAATGTTTTACTATTTTCGATAGACCCACTGCCGCAAACAAAAAGTACCTAGGTACCTAAAGCTTAATCTTCTCTAGCTTTTTGTTCTTTTTTATAGAAATTTAGAATAATCTCTAGTATTAATAATTTTTTTACTACATAACTACCTACTAAAAACTCAAGTAGTAAAACAAATATAATATGATGGATAAATTACAATATACAATAAAAATATATATAACAAATAGACAGATACTTATTTTTTCCAGCACCGATTCACTCACAGTCACACTTTTATGTTTAAAATCCCGGAAACAAATGAGTAACATTTTGTTCTTGGAGGTCTAAACAAGCATCCCAGACAAATGGGCGGCACTTTGCAAGTCTCGACATGTGGTGTACACTTGTACTATTATTTATTGATCCATTCAATTCTATGTTTGAACTGAGTCTCGAATGTTTTTGAGTACCTACCTAGTAAATGATGCTACCTGCGTACGTTGATACGTAAATCCAAGCCAAAAAATTTTTTTTCTGAAAACCAGAAAATTTTTCGTGGACCCCCACTTACAACTTGTGAACCCCTGTTTACTTTTAACGTCTACGTGGACCCAAGTGTGGTCTCCTATAGACACCTGGGGGTTCACCTGGACCACTTTGGGAACCTATGGTTTAGACTTATGGTAAAACAAATTACAAATATAATTTCTTTGAGTTAAAAACTGGTGAACATGTAATAATATGGAACATATTTCAGAAGTATAAAATGGTGAAACAAAAAATAGAAATATAACTCTCATCAAATTAAATCATAACTTGCAGGCTTAATGAAGAAAAAATGCTGAGAAGGATCTATTTTTGATATAATATTAAAAACTTCAAAAGTATTCTCAGCCAGAGAATAAAATATGAGTATTCTGTTTTTAAGTTTTTTTATGGCTTTTATATGATCCTAAAGTACCCAAATAAGATTAACAAAATGCAAAAGTTATTCTATGACCATTAATTTTTTTCTTCTTTTTGAAAAATAATACTAGTATTTATTGAGAAAATTTGACAATTATCCATAATTTTAATTTTTTGAAATTTTTGTTTGCTATATTATAGTCTTAAATATGAAATTAAAGTTAAATAGATAGTGTAATACTGATATGAAGGATTGTGAAGGCATTTTTTATGCTCATGTTCTCATTCCCTTTAATATGTAAATATTAATGAATTTTTGTAAATGTGTATTATAATTACACATATAAGCTAGAAATTATATTTTAAAATTTCCATTCAGTTTAATTGTTTCATTTTTAGAGTAAATAAATTTAAGTTTCATAATTAATTCAACTATACATTTAAAAACCAAGAATGATAAATCAATTCTTTCTAGAAAATAATTTTTGTCCTTAGTTATTTTTGTTGTTTTATTGATTATACTTTATATATATTAGATTTTGATTGTAGATAGAGTATTAATTTTTATTCATTTTTATTTATGAATAATGAGTATAAATCAAATAAGTAATAAAAAATTATAGTTCGTTTGAATCATTAATGCATATAGGTCATTTTATATTTGCAATAAAAAAATTTCATTTTTAAAATATATTTATATTTTCTCGTATTTTATGTATTTTTGAAAAATGTAAGTTATTATATTTTGAAATATAGCATTCAGAATATTTTTCTAAGCCTTATGAAATAAAAATAAATATTTCTATGCTTTAAATGTAACTTTGACTCAAAATATGTGAAAATTCTGGATACATTTCTGTTATTTTCATGAAACAAATTTATCACAAATAATGAGTTATTACTCATTTTTATGTAGGATTAATGTAATTTATGTTTTATCCATGTATCAGGAGCCTATGTCAGCTCTTCCATATGATGATCATCTGCCTAGAATTTGTTGGAGAGATGATGGAGAATATTTTGCTATCTCCAGTGTTGATGATGCAAAAGGTAAATAAGCTCTTTCATGAAAATTTATAACTTAAGTGTGTAAAATATTTTTATAAACATGTAATTCACCCTGAATATTAAATCTAATTATTTGTCTATAGTTTTACTTTCATTTACATATTTTTAGCTGTATTTGAATATTTATTGTAAAAGAGCAATATTCTAAAATACACAATAGTAATGTTGATAAAGATTTTTTTCCCTTTACATGCCTGTTTAAATTGAAATTATAAATTTTTTAAGGAAATAGTATTATCCAACATTTAGGAAATTTACGTTAGCTAGATTGGTGTTTTGCATTTTACTGGATAAATTAGAAAATGTTTCACAGTATTTATTTCACAAAGTCTTCCCATTTTTCTGCCTTTATTAATTACAATTTTACTTTATATAATCTATATTAATGTTTTATATTTTATGAATCATAAATGCATATTAATAATGTATGTTTTTGCAGTATCATTTTCTCCTCATTTATTAGTTTTATTTTCACTACATATAAACTTAATCAGTATTTATTATGTTACAGGTTATAGACAATTACGTATATGGAATAAAGAGGCGGTTCTGCAATCAACTAGTGAAATATTAGAAGGTATTGAAGAATCTTTATCATGGAGGTTAGTTGAATTTTAACTGTTAACAACTTTAAGATTCCTATAATTTCTGTGTAATATAATATTTTAAGATTTTGTTCTGAATCCACATTTTACAAATTTTTTGAACCTCTTACAAAAGATATGTTTTTATACTTTTGAATTCTGTACACTCACACTTAAATTTTGTATATATCAGAATATTTCACTATCTATTGAAAAAAATAAAAAAAGAAATCTATGCTTGCTTGTCAGTATAGTTTATAATAATGTAAGTTTATGTAAAGTAAGAATGTAAAGCACTTTTAATATAAAATTAATCTTCATTCTTATTTAAAATAAATTCTCATTGGTGTTTTTAAAGAAACCTGAATTTTGATTTTTAATTTTTTAATTCAGGAATTTTTTATAATTGTTTTTAAAATCTTCACTATTTGATTTTTTTAAAGATTGCTTTTTTAATCTTGTAAAATATTAAATATGCCAGAGTTAACTCTCTTGTTGTATATTTGCTTATAAGACATTAAAATAAAACATTCTTTTTTTAGTATTTTGATTTTTGTCATTATTCAATTATTCAAAGGTTAAAGTTACTTAAATTTTTGGCAAAATTCTATTTAAAAAAATTAGTAAGAAAATATGATTGAAAAAATAAATGTACTTCTTTAATTATTGAACAATTATTAATAGAAATTAATTTTTTTTAATTTATAATGTTTCAAAATTGTGATATAGTTGTTATAATTTAGTATTAGGAACTTGAATTTAAATTTCTTAAAAAAGTTTTGATTTCTCACCAGTTTTATTCTTGAATATAACCTTTATTTGTGCACATTTAAATTTATTTTTAAATGCTAGAAAATTAACTAAGGTTTCAAGTATTAATTTATAGTATTTATTTATTATAGTTTTTATAAATTATATTCTACTCAAAGTTTTGTATTTTAAGTATTTTTTCTACAAATATAGACCAGTTGGAAATCTGATCACATGCAGTCAGCAAACTCCTAATAAACATAAAATAATATTCATAGAAAAAAATGGACTGAAGCATGGTGAATTCACCCTACCATTTAAACCAAATACATTTAGAGTGAGTATTTATTCTATGCAGTAAAATAACATTAAACTGGACCATCATTTTAAGTTGAATCAAACTGTTATAAAATATTGAATTATAGTTCTGACCATTATAATATTGATATTATCACATATCATTTCTATTTTACATTTGCAAAGCAAGTATGATGTAATTATGCTGTGTATCATCTGAGCTAATCAAAAATTATTGCGTATTTCATGATATATTTTATTAAGTATAATAATATTTACTATAATTTCATTCTTTAAAAATTCCATAAAATTTCAAATGCATGTAATTTTATTATGTCTTGTAAATTATTTATCTAATTTAAAAGTAGTCGACCTGAAATCCTGGAACCAGGGGGTACGTGTACCTTCCTGGGGCTTGAGCAGCCATCAGGCGCGTCGGCAGGTGGTGGATCGCCGAATGTCCTGTAGGAATGACAGGATAGCCTTGAATATAGAATCAGAGGCTACGAACCAGCTCCCGTAAACCCTGGTGTTATGCGATCCGTGACTAGGGCTAATTGGCACCGTGGTATTGGTGTCTTAACGGAGCCTCTAGTTGCCTGGCAAACTTCTAGAGCTAATTTGCCTTGCCCAGTATCTCAGGCAATGCTGGGTGGACTTATATTACCTGAGCTTATAAATTGTTATCTTGTGGCTGAAAAGACACAAGAAATAACAAACCTTTCTGCATCTGCAGGTGATGCCTCTGAAGTAGACCTTGCTGAAAAAGACAAGGGAACTCAGAGGCAGTCTTGTAAAGGGGCAGTAATGAATCCTTCACTTGAGGTAGAAATGACCTCCAAACCATATTCTTCTGGTAAAAGTCAGGAAGCTATCCCTAGCATGACTGACTTTCTGACCAGATGGGACTGTTTCAGCAAGACCCTATCTGCTGGAAATGTCATACGCAAGAGGAAACGGCAGAGCATATCATTTATGAATGTGAGGCTCTTGCCCTCCCTAGATTAATTTCTTTAGGCATCATCCATACTAGAGAGTTACACCTAGACTCCATTAAAGGGTTATCGGACTTTATTAATAAAGTGGGTGACCCGAGCAACTGGAACTAGGAAACATTGGGTTTGGAGTTAATGGTACAAAATGCTGATAAAAGCAAAGGTGCCCAATGACATACAAACCCAATTCTAAGAAGAAGAAGAAAAGTAGTCGAGTTTCTTTATAATATTTTCTAGTTTGGAGTAGTTGAATTGTTTGAAAAAATAGTTTTCTAGACTTTCCTTATGGAAATATTTTTGCCTCAAATTACTTTTTATTTTTAAAGAAATCTGAGTCTGAATAGTTGCATATCATGCAATTCGCTTTCCTAAAAGTTATTGTTTTCTGTCATTCACATTTTTGATTCTTTAATCCGTTTTGTATGCTTAGTTTTTATTTTTTGTTTTACTTGGAATTACAGATATTATACATAAATGTAAATAAATAATATACAAAACATAAAATAAATTTTTTTTCAGTAAAATTTCTACTTTCAAGAGTAAACAGAAATTGTTATTTTTTATTTTATAGTATTCAAGGTCTTATTTATTTTATGTATAGACTTTATTGTTTATAATAATGTTTCAATCTAAAGTCAAAGTGTTGCTGTTTAGGTAACAACTTTATCTTGGAGTCCTGATTCTAGTGTACTTGCGGTTGTTGCTAAGGAAGTAGAAGAAAATTCTAACTGCCAAGGTAATGTGTTTTTAAGAAAATTTCTTTACAGTAATTTAACAGCAATTATTTTAATTTTATATTTTAACTTATAAGTAATTATTAAAAATTATAAATGTATCATAGCCAATTGTAAAATATTCAAGGTAAAATAAGTTCCAAAAATAAGTTATTTATATTATTTCAATATTAACATTGTGTTAATAATATGATTATTATACCTGAAATGTTTTTGTAGTATCTAGTGTTTTATTTATGCATTTTGTATATTTTAAGTGATGCTGTGGACAACCGGTAACTATCATTGGTATCTTAAACAGCAGTTTACCTTTGATGGATTTTCACCAACTCAAGCTTTAAGTATAAAATGGTGCCCAAATCATCCTTTGGAAATGTACTGCTATAGCCCATCAAATGGAGAATTATCTAATGTATGTTATGCGCTGACTCTTATTCACAGTCCACCTCAATATAAAGGCAGAGATTCACTTGCTATATCAATAGACAATGGTAATAAATCTACAATAGTTTTTTAATTACCATAATTGTAAAATTTTCCTTTTGCTTTTTAAAATTTTATTTGTTTGTGCTAAAAAAAGTTTTTACTTGTACTAAAATTGACTAGTTTAATATAAATTTTTTCATTATAGGAAAATATAAACTGCTGAAATATATTCATTTTTTCAACTGATTTCTATTAGTCTCTTGTATTTGTGTTGTGCAGAGTTAACAAAATTAAGTACCACTTATATGATATGCTCTGGAAAATATTCTAATTTTTTCCAATGAAATGAAATATAATAAACATGCATTTTAAAATATGTACTCATTTTCATTTTGCTCTTTAAATTGCAATATAATTTTTTATTGTTTAAATTGTAATAGATAATTGTGAGGTTTTTTTATTTTAAATTAATATGGATTTTTTCTTAATTTTGTTTGGTGAGAATTAGTTTACATAAATCAATAAAATATTGGCATTTCTCTAAAAAAACATTTGAATTATCAAGTCATCTATTAACCTCAATTTTTTTCCAGAAATGTTCAAAAAAAAAAAAAAAAAAAAAACGAAGCATATTTTCTTATTGGATATAATTAAAGTCCTAACCTAGTATAAATGGAAAATGAAAGAATTTTTTTAAAAAAATTTGATAAATGAAGAATTTAAGAATTTTTTTAATTTATAACTTTGTAACACAAATGCCCCTACATGTTGGCTTTTTGTAATCAGAGATTATGCAGTGAAGACTGTTATACAGATCTCAGGAATTGCGAATCTAAAAAAATTTACCATATGTTCAAATTCATACTTTCAATACTGTTCTTGAGTTGTCCTTTTTTGTGTGGTACAATTTGAAACTCAATGTTATATAAAGTCCTGCATCATAATCAGGTCAGAAACATTGTGTTTCCTTTCAGATTCTCTTTCCACTTTCATTCCTTTTGGAACAGCATACAACACATTGTCAGGTCTCAGCTTCTTTTCTGTTGGAGCAATAACTTCTGTGAAGTGTCTCTCGGTCAGTTTCAAAGGATTAGGCTCAGAACTAGATTGTCCATATTTGAAAGTCACCCCAAATCGGTATTTCTCGATAATTCTGTCAACAAGATCAAATATGAACTGTAACTGCATTTTCTTTCCACTTTTCTTACAATATATGACATATGAGTTCCATACAGCAATATCAAAAATGTGGGAAAAAATTTTCTGTATTATTTTTTTCTCTTTTTCTAATGACTTCAAAAATTTTCAAATTTTGCTTCATGCAATCTACTCCTCCCATCTTGTTATTGTAATCCATAAACATTTTTGGTTTCTGTTTCATTTCAGAGCGGATCTGTATTTCTACCTTTTCAGTATTATAAATAGTAGACAGTAATGAAACATTTTTTTTCCATCCTCTTCATAACAGTTACTTTTCCTCTCTGAAATGCAATAGTATCTCGTGTTTTTAGTTTTTGCTTTTGCATTTCCTTTAGGACTTCTTTTTTCTTTAGATTCAAGATGTCATATGTATCCATTCAACATGAAATTAATTTATCAGCTAATTCTGGTGACGAATAATAATTATCCGTCATAAGACAATATCCTTTATGGAGTAACAGATGCATCATTGCCATAACAACTTGTGACGAAATACATAGATTTGAAAACTGTGGTTTCAGAATCATGTTTCTGCCTTTGTATATTATTATAGAGTACAAATAACCAGAAATCATACGCTCAGCATGAAGGATCTTTTTAGGGGAATATATTACTTCCACCCTAATCTTCCTTTGAAAAGCATAATGCTTTCATGTATAGTTACATCACGTTGTAGTGTCACCGTCAAGCGAAACTTCTCATTCAGATGTTTCAAAACTGGCCATAATTTCACTGATATTGGACATTTATGACTTTGTGCATCAAATGTTGAATTATTAAAAAATGTAAGTGCTGTTGCAAAAGTTGAAATCGACGAGGAGTCGTTATTTAGGGGGGAAAGGCGTGTTTGTAAAATGTCTCTTACTCCAGTACTGATCGATTGCAGGCTTCTTTATAATTCCTTGGAGTATTACCAGAGCAAAAAAATCTTCTCTTCCTGAGTTGTTTGTTCCTAAAATTTACTTCTCGAGAATTTTTTTCAGTGCTTGACTGGATGCACTATGTTGCATATCTGTTTATTTCTTCTACAATTTTATTCACTAGAGAAGAATCAATAAATGCTTCATAAAATTGTAGTTTATCAGAAGTATCATCAATTTGTATATTTACTACTGGAAACCAGTAAAATTAAACCTGGGACATGGAAGAGGCGGGTTTTCCACGTCAATTTCAATAAAAATTCTAGCAGAAATCAAGTCTTCATGGAGCTATGCTCATTACATGTGTCATCTGAAGAATTATCCAGAACATTACAAGACAGTTCTGAATTTGTATCCGAATCATCAGTAGCATCTAACAATAAACTATCATCCATAATGAAAGAGCTTTGAATTCACAACAAAAAAAACATGTAGTTAAACAATTTATTACTTTGATTTATTATTTAAATTTGAAGAAAGTAATAAAAAATAGAAATAATTTGCTAAAAGAACATGTCTTTCTCTTTTAGCTTTTATAACACTATTAAAGTTCACTTTTTTTTTAGTAAATGCTTTTTTTATTTAATATTTAACATTATGTATATAATAACATTAGTAAAATTCCTCTAGTAAGAAAGCAAAAAAGGAAAAAAAAAAAGAGCTTATAATGACAACTTATTAATTTCAATGAAAAATATTTTATAAGAAATAAAAGTAAAAAATGGAATCTTGAGATGTAAAAGCAATATTCAAATTAAGAATTTTCAAGTTACTTAAATATTTTGTTTGAAATTTTACGTAAAATATAAATTTTGCATTTTTACTTTTACTCTTTTATACTTTTTATATTTTATTGGTTCTCTTTTATATTATTCTTTTCATATTTTGTAGAAAATATCTTAGCTTCTCCATTTGGAAATTTGATTGTTCCTCCTCCTATGTGTGGCTATAAGTTTATAATGAATTCATCTGTGCAGTCAGTATTCTTTGCACAAGATAAACCTGCTTTTGGTGTATATTTAGGCGATTTCAAGTTGGCCATTTTTGTGAAAGGTAATGAAATTATTATTTTGTTAACAATAAATCTCTTATAAATACTATAAAAACTACATTTTTTATTAATAAATTACTGTCCAGTTTTTGTGGAACTGCTACCTCTAATTATCCTAAATTTCATTGATATTATCAAGTAATTAACAAATTGCTACTTTTATCCTTTGTGAATGATCTCTGATTTCAAATTCTAAAGGGAAATTCAGTTCATTTTATTCTTTACAAATAAAATGAGTTGGATTTGAGAATTAAAAAGAAAAAAATATATTTTATAACCTGTTATTGCATAATTTATATTTTGTTCTTAATAAAATTTAATAATATTTATTGGTGCTGAATTTATTTTTCATTAGTATTGACTATATTATAATCTTATTATTTGGAATTTAGGGGATTTGTATTAATCTCTTTTAATTAGATTACAGTAGCAGGGATAAAAAAAATTTAATGAATGAAATTTTGAATATAGTATTACTGAATGAATTCCAAAATGTAAATGTTTTAAAGTCATGCATCTGTGCCTTTTCTTATGCAAAGAGAAATGACTATAATAATCATAATGTTTTTAAAATATTTTCTTATATCTTTGAAAAAATTATGATTTTTATGTAAACTTATTAAATCAGCTTATTATTTTCATCATATAGTCTCTAATGTTTATGAAATCTAATAGTTATTTTTTAATTATTCATCAAAAACGTTTTCATATGTAAGTATACTTAAAAATTAAGATAAAGCATAATCATATTTCAGTTCAGAAGTATGTCTCAATGATTAATGATTCATAAAAAGATTATTAGGCATCATTAATATTGGATGCTTTGCATATGCTAGTTTTCATTGCTGAAAATAAATTGTGTATTAGTATTTATACACACATGACATTTTAAATGTTCTTAATTAATGTTCATTTAATTCAAGAAGTGCAATAAAATGATTATACAAATTATTTTTTTAATTAATTTTGCACATCAACTTATTATGTTATATTCTGCCGGTTTTTATATTAGGAAATTTTTTAATTCATAATTATAAAAAACAGTTATAAGTAAAAATGTAAAGAAGTTATAAACTTGAAATTTGTTCTAGGGTTCACACTCTATATAACATTAATAGCTTGCATTTTTATAATTTTGCTTTATGACAGAGAAATACATCAATTAACAGATGAGTACCTAAGGAATATTCTATATAGACATTTTAAGTGTAAACTTAAAAACAGTTTAGAAAGTTTAAAAAATGCCAGTTTCCTTAGTAATTAAGTTTATTTAGTAGTTACTAGAAAATAAAGATGTTTAGACTTTTGTTTTTGCTTAATTTTATAAGTTCTTCTTTCTCATATAATTCTGTTTCCTAAAAGGAAATTATAGAAAAAGCGTCACTGTAAAACTTTAAAAACTTATTGAGAATTTCAGTCTAGATGTGTGTGCTTTGCATATTAGATTAGCATATACAAGAAGACTAAAGATCCTTAATGTTTTCATTGCATCTTTGTTTTGCTTGGTATTTAAATAAATTCAGCTTGAATATTCCTTCATAAGTGAATGCTACTCATATCAAATTAGTTCTGCAAAATATTTTGTGAAGAGGTCATAGTGGTTGATTAGGTTGGGGTGTTGTTCTCATTACCTGTGAAGGTAATGAGTTTGAATTCTGACTGGACAGAATATGTGCCACATTCACTATTTTTGACTGGGGGATGTTAAATGGGTTGTGGTCACAATGTCCTCTTAATGAAATAACTCTGGGAATGACAGGTCAAGTATTAGGAATTCTCTATTTAGACATTGCTTGTTAACTACATCTGCTGTTTCCACCAAACTGGTAGATCCTAACTTAGGGTTTGAAAATAGGGAAATATGCTGTTGGACAACAACACATTTTATGAAGGCTTTGGTGGCCTAGTTTGTTAGGGTCTTATTTTCATTGTTGGGGAAGGTAGTGATACTTAATTGAGATCTGTTATGTTCACTACAGATGACAAAAGCACATTAAAATGATTGCGGTTATAATATCCTCCTAGTGAAATATTACTTCTGGGAGTAGCAGGTCAAGTATTGGGTGTCTTCTGCTTGATTCCTGCTTCTAAATTACATAGACTCCATCCAGCTACTTTGATTTAACTGGTAAATCCCAACCCTGGGCTAGATATGGTGGATGCTGGTATCCACTCACATATTTTGTGTATATATATATATATATATATATATATATATATATATATATATATATATATATATATATATATACATATACATAATAAAGCTGCACAGAAAGTTGCATATGAAAAAACATAAAAATAATTATACTATATTTTAATATCTATACATTTCATTTCTAGAAATTTCTTTTTAAATTAACGTGAATATGTTGTTGATGGCTTATCCTCTTTAAAGATCTGACATTTGTCAGATCAACTCCAATAAATTGTTGACAGTTAGAAAGTCAATGACTAGCAGGGGATCTGAGAATAAATTCTCCCAGGAAAGTCCGACGAAATACAGAAAATGTTTTGGTGAGGCTGGATGGTCACAACATTTTTTACAAGTGGGATAATTTTTTGTACCATGTTCAAATGATAAACATTTCACATGTCCACTTGAGAATCTGGCCAAATCAGTTATGGAGGAGGTAATGTGCAACTTCTGTTGGACAGAGGTCTGAAGCACCCATGGACAAATCTAAAGGTAGAAGTCTGTCTATGCTTCATTGCCTGCAGGTCTTAGCTGAGCGTAATGAAATGGCCTTCACATCTTGGGTGACCCTGCCAGGAGAAACTTGAATATTGTTTAAATATATCTTCAATCTATAATATTGTGTAATATGCAGTGTTATAATTGAATATAATTAATGATCATTTAAATTCTAAAAACATTTAAAATGTTATGTCAAAAACTTTAAACGATAAAAAGTGTGGAAAATAATTATTGATTCCAAAATAATATAAACATAATTTATATTTTATGTACTACTGTGTATTGATTAAAAATTAATTTCAAGTATATGTCAGGTATTTCTCAGTATGAAATAAATATTCAATTAATATGAAGGAAAGAAATGTTTCTTATTTTTTTATTAAGTGAAGTATACTTTTGCAAATTTGTATTAGGCATTATTTGCAAACTAATTATTGTTTTTAAACTAAACAGAAAAAATATTCATATT
Organism: Latrodectus hesperus; assembly: GCA_037975125.1. Classification (NCBI taxonomy): domain Eukaryota; kingdom Metazoa; phylum Arthropoda; class Arachnida; order Araneae; family Theridiidae; genus Latrodectus; species Latrodectus hesperus. The sequence continues at coordinate 25,370,697 of CM075850.1, read as the reverse complement.
TTTTTAAATATTTTCATCTTTAAATGTATTTTGCTATTGCTATATATGCGCAAATGTTTAATTTCAGTTGCATATAGTTTCATGCGTTTAAGATTAAACATTAAATTGCAAATGAGAAGTAAATTTATTACATTGTTATGAAATTTAATTTTTGTTAGCTAATTATGTGCAGTACATATGGAATGAACATTGATTTTACTATAGATAATTTAATCAAACACCAAGTTCTGAGCCAGTCAATAAAGAGGGTTCAAAGGAATGTAAATTGCAGCTTGTAGCTGCAGGTGGAAATGGTTTTAAAACTCAAGTTCAGCCATATTTATATGATTCGTCATATTGGTGAGTACAAGTGCAATATTAAATATTTATATATCTTTTTTCTTGTTATTAAATTTTATCTTGTATAATATCACTAATTTTTTAACCAAACAAATAGAAAATTGTAGAATAATTAAACATGATTATTTGCATAAAGTGTTGATTTCCTAAGCTAATTTTAATTAATAGTTAATGTAATAATTTCATTTCTACATGATTTTAAGAACTGGAATCGATTTTATATTATCATAAATTGTATACTATATTAAAATATTTTAACCTTGTATGATATGAAAATGTCTTCCTAATTCATTTTAGTATGTGTATATGGAAAAAATATATATCTATGGAAAAAATAATTTAAATCAAATACTTGAATTTTTTTTTAATTTGAATAAGAAATATTTACAGAAATTATATAATGACACTACTAGTACAATTTCCTTGTATTTTAATATTTTTACTTTTTACTTTTTTGTGTCTGTAAACAGTATTAAGATCTCTTCAAAAACAAATGATCAGACTTCATGTGGGATTTGGTCATATTCATTAAATCATTGGACTTGGGTAAAAAATAACTCATTACTTTGCATCTGTCACAATCCAAATGAAAATAACTCTTCTGCTTATTCAATTCTGCATATGGAATTAAATTCAGATTCTTCAACTGAAACCAGAACTTTAGTAGCAAGGTAAGAAATTCAATGTTATTTAGGTTACTATATTTGATGGGTTTTTTTATTTTGTATTATTTTTAAAAAAATTTTAAATGACTTATTTTAAATTTTTTTACAGCAATTTATTTGATTTAAAATCAGCTGTTGTTGCTATGTGTACAAATGAGTGTGGATCAACTGTTGCTATTCAGTATGAAAATGGAATAGTTGTTGGTTTTGATATAGGTATTGAATTGTATGTTTTAAAGTGTATTACATATAATTCTTCATTATAATGATAAAGACAATATTAAAATACAGCAAATTAAATAAGCTTAGAAGAACAAAAAATTTTCAGGATTCAATTTGTTAAATTCATTTTAAAAGAATATAATATTTTTCCTGAAATTTTACTCACTGTAAAAATTAATAAATGTTTGTTTTCAGATGAGATTTTATCCAAACCTAATGGTCAAAAACAGGAAGCAATACATAATTGGACACGATCTGCTTCATGTTTAATGAAGGAGTTAGTTTTTTCTCAAGCTAATCCTGAAATGGCCATTGTAAATAAAAAAGCACTTAAAGGAGAATCTAGCCAGGTACAAAATGTTTATATTTCTAATTAATTTCATATGTATTATTGCTTTTAAATAAGATGATAATTCCATTTTAATAATAAATTAGTAATAAAATGTGATATGTTTGTCTGTGAGCTTATATCTAGTTAATTTATACAGTTATGTTCTTTACTATTTTATATTTTGCATGTATCCTATTAATTTATAAGTTTAACATATGTATTTAGGAAAATGGTTCATACTTAGGGTTCATACAACGTCTGGATTTCAAAAATTATTTAAAGAGCACTTGAAACTCTTGAAATTTCTACTCAATTCCTTGAAAATCATGAATTACTCCTGGGATTTTTACTTACCTTGATGCATTTATTTTTTGTTAGAAAATATTGTAATTTTTCTTAGTTTCTTATTTTAATATTTTAAAATTGTTTAAAAACAAAATTGAATATTAGTTCTTAATGTTAACACTAGATGGCGACATAATCAATATTAGATTGTTATTGTATTCATGACTATTAACTATAAAATAAACATCCAGTTCAGCCACAATAATTTCATGATGATCCAGTTCAGTCAGAATGAGATGTAGTATTTAGATTTATGTGCGTGAAATGAAGTAATTAGCACTAATATCATGATGTGGTGCAGTCAGGTGGGTGATTTTAATTGATTATTTTCCTATTTGTTTCTTTTTTCTTTATATTGTATAAACTTAACTGAATATTAATATTTAAATGTAAAATTTTTAAGTTAAAATATACTTTCTGTACCTTCCTTGGGGAAAATTCTGTGTAATTTCAGTGCATCAGGATGCATTTCATTGTTTAGTAGTGAAATAAATAATTTAATATACCTGGTAAAAAGCATCTTTTCACTGACCAGTGAACTCAGAAAAAGTCTTATAAAGGTAGGCTTTTGCGTGGTTCAGAAACATATGTCCATTTTCTAGTTTACAAAAAAGACGGTCAAATCCCATTTGAAAGGAAAGAAATTTTATTTCATAGTGCAGGCTGTACCTGTCAAAAAAATCTATTCATTTAAGATGTTTTAATAGCTACTGTTCTTATTAAAGAATGTGAATTCAAAGCACACTCTGAAATTCTAGTCATTTGTTTCTTCAAAGAAATTCTAAAGGCTAGAATTATATGGGTCCTTAAAGTTTAAAACAGTGGATTCTGCTACAGTTTTTGTAACATTATAAATTCTCCCCTTCAAGCAATGTTTTCAGATAGTGCTATTGCAAAACAATTCTATTTTGGTGAAAAAATTGTGCTTATTTAACAGTTTTTGGAATTTTATCTTATTTTTCCAACTTATTGAGAGAAAAAGTTAAGTATGTTAGCAATTATATGTACTTTTCTTTGGTGAAAATTTAAATAATAATCTGCAAACAAAACAATCAAGCTGCTAGGTAAGATATTGGAATAAAGATGCTTTAAAAACAGGATATTAGTCATCAGATTTTTAGATCACTTAAATTGGCTATATTTTGTTCGAAAAAGTGAATGAGAAATGCTTAAAATTAGGAACAAGTGAATTACTTCAGTTGTCAATAGATGGCCTGAATATAAACTTGTCTGTTTCACTAAAATAGCTGCTTTTTTTTAAAGTGTTTAAATATTGTAAATGTCAGAAGTTGCAGTCTACACATTTTGCATAACCATGGATGTTTCTCATTACCAGAAGTTGATGTAACAGCAAGTGCTGTTTACAGACTATTTAGGGACTCATTCGCTTAGAAAGAGCACCATATTTTAAATATATGCATTTGTTCAAAAAAATAATAATTATAATAAATTTCCTAATTTTGGTAGGAAAATTTTGATATTGTGCAGAAGTGTACAAAAGATTTTTTCTCTTCTAAATGCAACTTTTTTATATTTAATGTTCAGGAAGTGGAACCTTTTTCTGGCACTTTATCAAACTGATAAACCAATATTGCCATTTATTGCAGAAATAAAAAATATTATTTAATATGTATGTTGATACCTCCTAGAAATTTTTGATTTGTCTCCTGCAAAACTCCTTAACATTCCTGGAATTTGATTCTTGGAAATATGTATGAACCCTGAATTGTATGGGACTGTGAAAAAAGCAGTTTAATGCAGCGATTTTCTGGAATCAAAAATTTGAACCAGCAACAATGTTTTTCCTCCTTCCCTTTCTTTAAAGTTTTGCTAAAAAACAATTTACTAACATGCAAATGCACCAAATAAGATTTTGTTTCCACTAAATAAGATATATGATGCTCTGATTTGGATTAAAATTTGGAAATTAAGTTCTGCACTTTCAATTTTTTTCTATATTTTTATCTATAACTTTAAGACTAAAATTGAGTGAATGACAACTAAATAATTTTAATTTATAATATGCTTTTAGTAGATAAAAAATGAACATGAATGGCTAATCTACATAACTAGAAATAGCCATTAAACACTCAGATTTTATATAAAATTTGTGAGAGTTCTAAGTTACATTCAATAATTCTTCAATTTTATATAACATAATTAATATGATTTATTTGAGTGAAAAACATGTAAACTTTAATGAAAACCATTAAAAAATGTGAATTATATTATTAAAGTTTAATTATTAATATTATTTACCTTATATTTGAATTATTGAAAATTTTATACTCTACTATAATACTATAATTACACTATATTATTTTATATATATTTATACATAGTTAATTTTTATAATACTTACTAATTTCATCATTCTTTTTTAATCACTTAGAAATATTAATATTGCTCATATTTCACAGTTGAAAATTTTTATTTTAATAATGTGAGTAGAGAAATAATACAAATGAATATTTTTATATTATACAAAACAATATTTTTAAGAATTGATTATTAACTATTATAGAGATTTTCTAAACATTTTCTTTAAATTTAGTAATTACACAAGCAACCATAATTATTATTTTAAGTTTTATTGTTAATGTAATCATAAATTAAAATTTGTAATATGCAATATATGTTATGATGAATTCATAGTATGCAAAAAGTCTATTAAAAGAAATATTACAGAATTGATAATTTATAATATTGCCTAATATTTAATTTATATATGTGTATGTGAAATGCATCTACAGCAACTAATTCAATAATTGCTTTATTTAGTATTTATAAAGACTTTACACTCTATTTAAAAAAATTATATGTAACCTATTGTAAAAATGATTCCTTATATATGCAAAGATAAAATTTTTATGTTTATTTCATTTCAATCAAAAAATGAAAAATCATAAACTAATTTATCAATTAGGATTAAAAAATATCATCAATGTTATTCTATTACGCTATTTCTTTTAAACCAATAATTGTCCTTATAAATTTTTATTTAAGTGAAATAATAAAATTTTTCTTATTCCTTTTTTTATTTATTTATTATTATTATTTTAGTAAATTAACTCTCATTTTCTTTTATCTTTAGTGAAATAATGAACAAATTTCAATTACATTTCTGCAATATTTCTCCTTTAGGATGTTATTATAGCCTTGGATTACAATGGTACTTTAGAATTTGATGGACTAACAATATTATTCGTTACATCTTACTTTGTGCAAGGTGGTTTTCTATTCTACACTACTACTGACCATCTACTCCACATTTTCCAATTTGATCCCACAATTCAGAATGGGAAATGTTTTCAAGGTAAAATTTTTATGTAAACATGCATTGACTTGTATTTAGGAAATAAACTGCTATCTATTGTATCTTTTTTTATGTCAAAATTTTAAAAAGTGTAGTATTATCTTATTAGCTTACATAATTGGGAAACAATTATGATATTTGAAAGTAGTTATTTAACTTTATAAAAAGGAGCTAAAATCACCTTTTTTCAAATTATATGTATGCTCTGTTAAAAATGAGTTTGTGCTTTGCCATAAATTCATTAAAGCAAATAATATATGTTAGTTGTAGGAAAATCACAATTTTTTATCTTTAACAATTATGCATGGAATATGTAATATACTTAAATGCTAATCTGTTGATTGATATTATAGAAATAATAAGCTGATTATAATATTATGAGCACTAAGCAAATGTATTAAGAGCTTCAAAATAAAACACAATTCTTACCTTAAGTTAGTGGGAAAAATTATGGGAAATTTATGAAAATCAAATATTGCTTATCATTAATGAAATTTTATACCAGTTGAAAAGGAAAATAGTTTTTAAAATTTTTTAAAAAAATAATAGGATTTTTAATTATTATTTCAAAGAGGAAAATTTACTTCGATTTGACATGTAAATAAATATTATTTTATTATAAGAATTATTATATATAATATTTTCTTGATTTCATTTAAAAATAAGTTGTATTTTTAATAAATATATTTATAATGGAAAATTTTTTAATAGTTAAATTTTATACAAGATTATTTTCTTTATTATATTATTTCCTAATATTTTATAAATCTTGAATTGAAATTTTTTTTAATATTTTCGTTGTATACTAAGTATGTTTAAAATAACAAATTGTTCTTTTCACACTTAAATAATATTTATTTATAACTGAAAAAGAGACAATTTTAATTGAGGGAATTAAGTTCTAATCTGATACTTTTATAATTGTTGAAGATTTTTATTCAAAAAATATCATATTCTTTCTATTTTGCATGGATATCTAAATTCATATAGATAAAAATTAATAATTCTTTTGTGTACATATGTTTATAGTAATTCTGCACAAAATAGAGATTGTTTAATATTTATGACGAAAAGTGCATAAATTGTATTAATTCAATTTCTAAATTTATCTTTTTAAAATTATTGATTTTGGGCAATTGAAATTTGTTGTTATTAATTTAAAATGAATTGTAATTATTCGTCCAATCAGGAAAAATGAATATTATTGCATTTAAAACGTACTATTCTTTATGTTAATTGCAAATTATATATTTGATTCCTGTTGTGTGTAATCAAAGCAATCAGCAAAACTTTAGCAATAATTTTTCTATTACTTTTTCAATCCATAGATCGCTGAATTGACATCTGAATGGTTAGTTTTTGGTTTTCAGGTCAACTCGTTGGTTAAAATAGCACTTTGGCTTGAATGTTTGTAATTTTTCAGAATCCATTTTAAGTCCCAATCAAATTGGCTGTCATATATGAAAAGTTACTATGAAATCAATAAATCAGTGATAATTGTGTATAAAAATTTACCACATTAATTGCAGAAATATTGCCATGTAGCTTTTAATTTTAATTGATAAAAATGGAATTTGCTCGTATATCATCATTGAATTAATAACTTAAAGTAAAATTCTCCCTGTAAATAAAATATTAGATGTGAAATTTTTTATACATTTCTTTTCTTATCATCAATAGGAGCAAAATTAATCATGTGTCATTTTTATTTACATCTGATATTATGATTTGTATTTTATTTAATTCTGTTCATGTAAATTTTCAAAAACTCACAATAAAACTGTATATTGTAACAAATGGGTCAATGTGGAATGTAAATGTTTTTTTTTCCCAATTTGGTATATAAAATTGCTACTTGAAAATGTGCAGGAATTTTACAGTTTTTCTGAACTTTGTATGTTTATTATCATATTGACAATTGCAGTTATAAATATTTATTTATTAATTTTTTGAATTTTTTTTTAGATAATTTAATTAGTTTCACCTTGTTTGTAAAAGTGGTTTAATCGAAAATTAATTATTTTTCTATTTTCAAAATAATGTAAAGTATTTGTGGAAAACTAAACTTTGTAACGTTGTTTTGATAACACTTAAAATTATCTTTTATTGAAATTTTAACTTTTTAACTTCCATTTTTTCTCACTAGCATCTGAGCAAAAAATCGAAAGAAATGCAAGAATCATATTTGTGCCTCCTGAAAGTACTAAGGTGATTCTGCAAATGCCTAGAGGAAATCTTGAAACAATTCATCCTCGTGTTCTTGTTCTTGCCTCTATTTTAAAACATATTGATAAGTAAGCTAACAAACTTGTTTGTTGCCCATCTTAAAATACTTGTAGTTTTAGCTTAGGTGATTCAATCAACAACATTAAAATTAATTTGTATTAAGTTAACTTCTTTAACCTACCTTAAAGTAACAAGATAATAATGTTGCATGATTACTAGTTGGAGTTTAAAATAAATTATTACTCTTAATAGAAAACTAACTATTTTTAAGTAACAGTATATAGTTTTACTTTAAATGAAATTGATTCACAATTTTAATGAACAAGTGACCAACCAATTAGTACTAAAATTCAGTTATGTTTACAATGGTGTGTCATGTTAATTAGATAGAAAGATTATTTTCTTTAATTACCATGAAGGTTATATAAAGTTCCTTAAGAAAAAAAGTTTCTTCAGTTCCTTAAAATATGTAAACTATGTGTACATATTTTAAGGAACTGAAGTTTTTTTTTATAATGCAAACTGTTATTTCAGTTAATAACACAACTTCAGGTAATAGAATATACACATATGTTAAATTTGCTAAGATATTGCCTATATTGTTAGGCCCTGTATTTTTATGATGCAAGCTCTTATTTACCTATTAATTTAACTTGAATCTAATCAAGATTACATTAAGCAGATTTATATTAATTATATGCATATAAATCATAAATTAGGAAAATGCGATATAAACTCTTTTGAAACTTATTTTTAAGTAGATCGGACATTTCTAACTTGCGTCTAATATTTTGATACCTCTAACAATTTTTCTGTCAATGTTTATAAATTTATATGCTTCAGAACTTAGGATTTACAAAAAACTCTTCAAATATTTAAAATAAATTAAATATATTGAAATATATTTTATAAAGAACAGGTCTATAAAAATATAAGTTAAATAAAACCTCATAAATAAAAATATACTTTTAAATTTGTGATTTACATTTTATATTAAAAGTCTTAAAATTGTTCATATTTAATTTTAATTTTCCCCCTTTGTAAACTTTTTCAGGCATATTGTATCAGAATACATTTTAAAATTTATATTAAGTTACAAAAGGCTTACATATTGTTAGTAATAGTTACTAACTTTATGGGTTTTTTTCTTTGCCAAATGGGGGAAATGTATTGAGAAGAAATTTTTCAATGTTTTGAAAGAAATTCTAGTAAGAGATTATAATTTGTTCAAGATGTTGCTGAAATCAATCATAAAACAAAATAGAAAACTCACATAAAAAATTTTTGTCAGAGTAAATGCTCATGATTGAATACTTATGTAATTTCTAAAAAACAAATGTTGATTAATTGAACCATCTATTCCATTACAGTATCATATCAGCAAAATTTTCCGTAAGTAATGGTTTGTTTAGGAAATTATGCAATTGTCAAACAGCTTGGTTATCATAAAGAAGGGTTAAAAATCAACAAATAAGTTTATAACATGTAACTGTAGTTGGTGCTATGTTATCTCTTAAATGTATTGTTAGAAGCAATAAATGAATATTTCTGTAGGATTTAATTTTATACTATTAAGTAAATTCATCTAGAATTTTGTAGATTTCTTTACTTTTTTAGAATTACATACTTCTTATCCCCAGATTTCAACTGTATTGATAAAAATGTGTGATCTGTTTTAGAGACTAGCTCCTACGTGAACTGTACAAAAATTTGAATCTTTTAAAAATTCAAATAAGAGGAATTTATTAAAATAATTATTTCCTTAAAGTTTGCTTGTTTTTTATTTATGTTAAAAGTGAAAATTTTGAAAAATGTAAGTATATTGTTAATTGCATTATTTGTTGTTTATGAAAGATATTTGTTGCATAGATTAAATTGTTAAAAAAATAAATAAATCTCCATTTTGCTGCATTTAATTTATGCATAGAAAATTTTAATGAGACAACCTAATGGTTTATAAAGTTATATTGAAGTTATAGAAAGCAGCAGCCGTTTACATGATTTTGTTATGCTGCACTTTCATACCAGCAGGATAATATATGTATATGCTATATGGAAATACTATGAGTTGGTTTCTTTCTAAGAAAGATGGTAACAGTTAAATAGTCAATATACTTTTCGTCTATAAATTATATTAAGTCATAACGTCTATATGTATGAAAACGTTATATTAATTAATAATAATTTCTAGTTGCTACAAAATCGAAAATGACTGTCAAAATATTTGTGGATTGTAAATACAAACTACTAAAAATATTACCTGAAAATATCAATTCACTTCATACACAATATTATACTATGAAATGCTAAAATATGTATTTTAAATATTCATATTAAAAATTTACAATGTACAATTGTGAAATTTATTTTTCTCTACTTATTAATATATTTTATTCTAAATGAGTTTTAAAAGAGCAGTTAACTTTTATATTAGCTTATCAGTTATAAGAAGAGCAGTTAGAGTGTATATCAGTTTACTTTTTGTGTTAGTTTTGTATCAGTTTAGTTTTTAATTGTGTATTAGTTTTGCATGAGTCGTTAGCAATCTTTTTCATGTTATTAATAGCTTTGTTTTGAAAAGTAAAGAAAAAATTTTTAATTATGCCTAAATAATATTGTACATTTAAAAAATTCACTATATTATTTACTATATACACACTATAATATTGTATTACTAATGTGTATATATATATACACACACTATAAATTCACTATATACACACTATAATATTGTACATTTAAAAAATTCACTGTATTATTTATAGATTAGAATATGATAAAGCCTTCATGCTTGCAAAAGTTCATAGAATTGACCTAAATGTTCTGTATGATTACAATCCTGAAGTAAGTATAAATTAATTCTTACTCTTATATCATATTAAAATAAATACTTCAGTAAGATATTCAACCTATCCATCTATTAATTATGAAAATCTTCTAATTGTTGCACTTTATTTTGATCCTAATTAATATTTTTATAATAATTTGAAGATATTTAAATGTTTACATTGAATCCTGATTGTTAGTTTTTTTAATGTTTATTCTTTGAAAAACTCACTTTAGCATATTAATGTTTTTCTAAAAACTAATTATTTTCTGAGAAAACAAGCAAAATTATCTACCTGTTCATTAGAGTAATGCTGAAGAGTAAATAAATGATTGAAGAATTTTATCAATGTTAACAAGCTTCTATATATCTGTTTTACTATCTTTATGTGTATTGAGTATCATGGTTGTATTTATTCTTTAACATTTTTAACATATCAGAAAAACTGTTTAAACACTAAGATTATTCATTATAACTTTTTTTTATTTCCTATTCCCAGGGCTTATGAACAAAAATAAGAACATGTTTTAAAAATAAAGAATAAAATACTAATCAGAAAGTTGAGGAATTTTTACTACAAGATTGAGGAATTTTTTATTCCTTTGAAAGTCTTTGCATGTATTAGTATTTACATGCATAGCTTTGAGATTTGCTTATAAACTTTTTTTCGTGCACAGAAAGCAGACAGCCTCATTAAAATAACTACTGCTGCTCTTGGTTTATCAGTTACATCTAAATTTTTTCCATTTTTGATTTACATTTCACATTGAAATTCATCCACTTAAATCAAGTGCATAAATAATATAATTTATAGAAGTTTTAGAAAATTTCTTCTTTAAGACACATATTAGCATAATGTCTTTTCTGGTTAGAAAATCTGCATAAATGTAAATTTAGTGGCTGGGTATCCAAAAACAACATATTTTTACCCAAGTCTCTAAAAAATCAATGGCTCTAACTTAAAAATCTCATTCGATGTGAACCTGAATTCATGTAATCTGACAGAAATTAAATATTTTTAAATTTACAAGTAGCAAATAACTAGAGAGATATGGGTAGTCAAACACACACAGTACAATGCTTTCTAACGTGTGCTCTGAAAGTAAATAACTTCAAGAAAACTTATGTACTAACATCCTGATGTCCAAAAAACTGTACTTCATTCATAAGGGCTTGTAACTACTCATTTTCAGGATATTTAGTCTCAATAATCATAAAAGCAATGCATTTATTGTACACCCCATCAATGGCAATATCAGCTGAACCTAAAATGAGAAGCAGCAAAGTATCACATATCATAATTGTAAAAAAATATGAATTCTGCTTTTTTGTCGTTTTATTTTAATTTTGGTTCATGTGGCCTGGTTGGTTAGGGTGTTTGTTCTAATTATCTGAAGGCTGTTAGTTTGAATCCTGCCCCAATTGAAGACTCATTTTTTCGTGATTACAATGTTCTTCATGTGAAATGTTACCGCTGGAGATGGTATGCAAAGCCTGGCGATCTTCTGCTTAGTCTGTACTTCTTAATTACAAAGACTCATTTTTGGAGCTATGAAGGCGCACTTACTGGATCCTAGTAACCAGGCATTATACAAAAACATTTTAATTTTGTGGCACTTTTTCTTGGTCACTTTGTTATTGCTTCTAGTACATGTAATAATTATTTCTCAATAATTTTATATTGAAAATTTTATGTGCTGTGTAGAAAATTAAAATTTCAAATCTTTTTTTAAAAAATGCAACTTTATGGAAGAGATGGGGTTATCTTACTGATTTAATCTATGTATGTTTATAAAGTACATTTATGATATTTATATGAAATCTATATACATATATGATAAATTATGAATTGTATAATTTCCAAATATTAAAAAAATCTTGTGTAAATGTATGTATTTTATAATATTTAACTTTGATGTAGTTAAATATATTTCCTACAGTTAAAAATATTATTTTACATCAAAATTTACTCTTTTTTTTACTTTTCTTTACAAAGAGAAAATTTAACTAACTTTTTTTTATCTAGAAATTTTTAGAAAACATTAAATTATTCACTGAGCAACTACAATCCAAGGATCTCAACTTATTTTTGGCAGATTTGAAGTGAGTATACAAGTGTATCAATTTATTTGTAAAAATGCAGATACTTATAATAATAATAAATCTATATTTCAATTCATATTTTTATTCATAAATATGAGGTTGCTATTTTCTGGGTCATTATTTTTATGAAATTGTTATTTTCAGTTATATATTATTGGCAAGTTAATATTTTCTTCTATAATTTTACCATTTTATTCAAAAATATTGAAAAATTTTTGAATACATTTCTGAAGTATAAATTCTCTTAAAATAATTGGACAATTTGTTTATTTGCCTTGTACTAAAGAAAAGTTTTTCAAAGAATAATATATTGGAAAAATCATACTTTTCAAAGTAATAGTAAAATAAATATATTTTTGAAATATAATTTTTTTTAGTAGTTGCAAATTAATTTCATTTTTGTTATCTTAAAAATAAATTTATTTTGGAATTTGTGAAATACATTTACAAAAGATGTTAAAATAAATTACTCTTATTTTAAGTGAACATTTAATTTAAAAATGTTTAATTGATTTTATAAATTTATTTTATTCAATAAAATAGAAATATTTTTTTATGAATTCTTTCAGATTAGGCTGTATTTGTAAAGATACTTATAATGTGGAATGTATTTTATCCAGCCAAGGTGAAAAGATGTCTACTTATTTTGAAGACAAAATTAACATTTTATGTGATAAAATTCGAGAAGTCTTAGATCCCAATAAAAAAGAGTAATATATTGTTTATCATATTGATTATCATTTTTTGATAGGTTCTAAGGTGTTATTATTGTGAATTATAATACATGTGGGTTTTTTTTCCTCTGTAGACATTTGCTCCCATTTTTGGCAACATTCGCTTTAAAAAAGCCAGCTAGTCTTGACCAAGCATTGCTTAAAATTAAAAACATTAAAGGTATGGAACAAAAAATATGGATATTCATATTTTTTTATCTACATTTATGTTTTTCTATTTACAAGTTTTAATTTTTTTAATGTATATTTTTTCATGAGAAATTAGTTTATACATTATCCTGTGTGTAAATATTTGCTACATCTAAAAGAAATGTATTTTAAATTTATACAATTTATACCACAGACATTGGTTCACAAAATTCAGGAGAAAAAATAATGATCGCATTTAAATTACCGTCACTTAATATTGGAAGATTGTGTACTTAAGTAATTATAAACAATATAAAAACTAAATTTTAAACTTAGATATAAACAAAATCTGTGAAAATAATTCAAATAAAGCAATTGTATATTTTTTTTAGTTTTAACGTAATTTCTTTTCTTTAGAATTCCACTTGAAATGTAACATAAAATAGTTACATTTTTATTTATTTTTTTGTAATTTTGATATCAGCTGTATTTTTAATGTGACGCATAAATTATTTCCATGTTACTCAATTCAAATTATTTTTTTTAAACCACCATGGAAAATTTTGGAAAAACATAAAAAATACTTTTGATATTTTTCCCTTAAAATTCACTGTCAAATTATTAGAAATACTATATTCAGAGAATATTAATGGCATGCTAATATACTGGAAATGTGAGCCAGCAATTTTTAATTAATTCAAACAAAGCATAAGAAGTTGTTTAAATTATATAATAACCTTTCTTTTGGTTTAATTCCTAAAAAGAATTAAAAATTTTTTTATATATATATATATATATATATATATATATATATATATATATATATATATATATATATTTAACAGATTAAACAAATAGAATATCCTACTCCTATTTTCTTACTTGATTAACTTTGAACTTTTTATGAAGTGTTGTTCTTAAATAAAAAAAATTTGTTAAAACAAAGTGTAATGCGTGTGATTGTTACTCAAGTTCTTAAATGTCAATTTTTTATTCATAATCAAATTAAATTATAAATGTGCAATATTTGTTTTCTTATGTGTCTGTAATAACCATATTAATTTTATAGATTCTAATGATGTAATTAACAAACAAGATGTTGTGAATGAAGCTCTAGATTTCCTCCTTTATTTAATTGATGTTAATGAATTAATTGATGTTGCATTTGGCACTTATGACTTGGAACTAACTATAATGGTTGCCCAAAAATCTAATAAGGTATGCATTATTTATACCCTGTAAACATAACATTTAAATGTGAATGCACAATTTTTAATAAAAGAGGAATTAAGTTCCTTTATAGGATTGAATGCATTAAATTTACTGTATATTTTTGTAAACTTAATTTTAAAAAAATATGTCAAGGCAATTAAATTGTGTCTTGACATAATTTTTACATTGTGTTATCAAAGGAATATTGCATTAATTGAGATTATGATTCCATTGTTTCAAGATTAATTAAATTTTATATATTAATACATTTTGATGTATATCAAAAGAATCAGAAATTTTCTTTATAAACACAAAAGAAAATATTTATTTTTTAAACATTATTTTCTTTTTTTTATCCATGTTTTATTTCACTAATAATGAATTATTAATAATAGTAAAATGTATTCTTTTATGTAGCCCTTTCCTAACAACATTGTATTGACATGTTATTGTATGGCATTTATTTACTCTTCCATCTATATCAGGGGTGCACAACCTTTTCAGTATGAGGGGCCAAAATATGAAAAATATCAAGTCGAGGGCCAAAGCAGCATGTAAATGTTAAAACATGTTATAAATGTATAAACACTGTTTTTTGGGGCAATACGCATGAATTACAATCATTAATTTACTTATTTTACCCATGCAAACATTATACAATGAAGGAATAAAACACAAACATTATAGATATGCTTAAAATACTTTATTTCCAGAAAAAAACTTGAAATTGAATAACAGGAGAAAAATTTTTGGTAATTATACAAAGAACACAATTTAAATTTTGAAAAAAAAATTAGTAAAACTTAATGTGATGGCTGTGACTGAATATTTGAAGTTATTGATATTATGCTGGGCTTAAGATTCGTTGTGGCAATACGTAAAACAGAAGAAAGGTTCTCATCTGCTATTCTATTTCATATTTTTGATTTGTTTAAATTCATTAAAGAAAAAATTTGCTCACAAATGTAAGTGCTGCCAAAGAAAGTTGCACATGCAGCTGTATTTTGAACTCCTATACGAACATTCATAATCTCGGGTAGTTATGAAGGGAACAAACAGAAAATCCGCGTTATAAAAAAATGAACTTAAGGCTCTTCCAGACCTACGTGAGAACTCCCGTTGTCTTGTCGCCCCATCTGGTGTTAGTTCTTAAAGCTTGTCGAGGGGAGTATCCAAAACAATATTATTGGTTGAAATTGCTTGTCAATCAATCTTTCGAAGTTAGCGAGTCTGCCAGATTTGGCGCGTTATATCGTGAAAAATTAAAGCTGTAACGCCATAAAAACAGCCAAAAAGAGAGTTTTAAATTTGCTCCTAACAGATGTAAAACCTCAAATTACCCTCAGGGTTCTTAGAATAGGGGTGAGGGAAAATGAGCCACTACAAATGCTGAACGAACTGACACCGGAAATACGTGTTACTGTCTTATAGAAAATTAGCTGCAGTGATTCTAAAGAAAATATTATTTATTTATATTTTAGAATTCGGCTTTTATTATTTGCACTAAAAATATGAAGACAAATTGCGGATGTTGAGTGGTTTTACAGTTACTAATTAAATGGTCAAAAATGATTATCAGAATTCAAATCAAACCTAAAATACTATATGAATGATTAAAAATATTTTCTTAAGTGCCTTGGTTGAATTTGATTTTATGAGACTTGATCCATTGAATGCAACAAATAATTAAAAGCTATTATTTTCAAAACTAACTCAATATAAAAATATTTAATTTTTTTCAAGTTTTTGTTAAAACTAACACACACACATATACATATTCTAATTATATAAAAATAGATGAAATGATAAATTATATAAATAATTTCAGTTACAATATATATTTTTATGAAAATAACGTTACGATTATCTATCTATCTATCTATCTATATATATATATATATATATATAATCGTATCGTAATTTTCATAAAAATATTGTAACTGTAATTATTTTTTTAATAATCATTACATCTATTTTTATATATTTTTAGTGCGAATAATTAGAATTACTTAGAGCTTGAAAGAGAGATTCATCTCTTATCTTTCATCTCACAAGTCCCTAACTTTATTTCTCTATATAAATAAAATTAAATGAGTTATAATTAGAAGTACACGTTTTTTAAAAAGTTAATATTCTGGTGTAAAATGTGTTGTGAAATATATATTTTCCCCTGGCTTGATAAAAACAAAATTAGATTAGCACTAAATATGCCATATAAAAACACACAGGTAAATTAGATTAAAATAAGTTTAGTAAAAAATTGTGAGAAATATAAATTAGGTTTATATTTGTCAACAAATAATCAAATGCAAATGCAACTTATAGCATACGAGAAAAATTATAATTTCATAGTAATACGAGTAAAATATAATACAATTTCATGAGCACATGGGAAATTTAGTTAGTACCTTGAAATATATATGATGTAAAATAGTAATTAAAATAAATCTATTAATAAAATAAAGAAATGCTTGAGCAATTCACATTTCATGAAGAAAAAACAGAAACTAAATATATATATATAAACACACACAAAAACTATATACAAACACAAACATACAAATTCGTATAGTTAAACTTATATTTTTTTGGGATTTTAATTTTTCATCTTTTTTTGTTTGCTTCTCAATTATATAAGTGGGATTTCGTATGTCCATTGATCTAGGATAACGTGGATCGATTAGTTCTGGCAAAAGACAGTCAAAATAAAAATCATTTAATTTAGTTTTCATTTGTGTCTCCCAAAACACATCATCTCTAAAAATATGTTCAGTTTTAATTCCTTTTGGGGACCAAATGGCAAACCAACAAAAGTTTCTTTCACTAATGTGTAATTGCCCTTGGATTTGATAGTAAAATTTATGATTTTTATTTATGCCATTAATTTCTTTTTGTTTTTCTATCTTTTTGCCAGAAATTGAATTTAGATTTCTTTATAAATTCATTGGGATGTATATCGCGACATGTATATGGGCATTTAATTTCAACAATACCCTCTTTGCCAATTATTCCATCTGGCGTGGCAGCTAAATGAGGCAAATTTTTATCTATAAATTTCCCACATGGTTCTATTTTAAGTCCTATTTCTTTTTCTAGTTCGAGAATGGCAGTTTTTCATGAATAATCCCGTGTAAAATTGCTTCATTTTTTACATTAGAGTATAGTATTGTTTTCACTAAATTTTGGCATCCTGTAGAGGGTAACTTCCGACATACAGCACCAAAATTTGACGCTGTCAATCGAATTCTTCTTTCCTTTCTCCAAACAGCATTCTCACTTTGAAGTACAGTAGCTCTTTCTAAATCTTCTCTTTCTTTCAAAGTAAGAGCTAGACTAGTCAATAATTTCGATTTTTTTCCCTCGTATTCATTATATGATAAATCTGGCTTTTCAGCAGCTGGGCCATAATTTTTGTCGGGACCTGGAAAAATATTTGCTAATTTCCTAGGCTTTGACTTATTTTTTGCTTTATTTAATTTATTTATAATTTTATTTTCGAACTGCTTGCAGTATTTACCTGGGCTATTTTCGTTAAGTGCTTTGTGCATTTCAATATATTTTTTTAGTATTGTGGGAAAGAATTGAAGCATAGCATCTTGTTTGGTAGGAATTCTTTTGACAATAGTTCATTCTCTTCCCACCCGTTAACTTGGCAACCATTGAATTAAATTATTCTACAATGTTAGTATTAGCGTTATACAATAGACTTTTTGCATGCAGGGCTAAGGACTCTAAAATTTCTAATATTTTATATAAAATACCACCGCTTTTTAGGGGCTGAAGATCACTTTTTTTACCATTTTCCTTACAAAAATACTTTTTGCATGTTTCATGATTTTCAAACACATGATTTGGGATATTTATTATATCTGTTTTTAAATTAACTATTTTTTGATCAAAGGTTAGCAGTTCTTTGCGCCAATGACTGGCACTGGCTACCACATCTTTCCTGTTTTAGATATTTAACACAGAAGAACAAACAACTCAAAATTTGATAAAGATTTTGACAGCTAATGTTTCTTTAAAAATGGAGAACTTAAAATATTTTTCCCTAGCAGTTTCCTGTTATTTATATTATAACCCGATTTTCAATCACACAATTTCTAGACTAGTCACGTTGAGCATATCTAATTGATTCTCAATTTACTTCCTGATATTCTCTTTCAAGCATTTCTCCTCGAACATCAATACTATAACTTCAGTTACATATTTTATATCGCCTTAAGCATATTTATTCATGCGTGTGTTGATAATTTATTACTTGCTATCCATTCGTTTGGTTATTGAAATGCTTTTATGTTTTTCCGCTGAAGTTTTACTACAAACCCAATTTTTTTCAAAGATATATATAGATTTTCAAATTTAAAATGTTTAATTTCTTATCAGACGCAATATTTTAGTATGCTGGTATCGTATGCTTATTAATCATACCTTATAGTGTATTTTTTCTTCATGAAATAAGTCGAAAATAAATATTCTTATTATTCTGTCTTATTTCAAAATCGTAGTATATAATATAATTGAACAAGGTAACACAAAACAGTTTATAATATTTCATTTTTAAAATTTACTTAAATGAAAGTAAACAAAGTTGATTTAAAAGTACATATCATAGCTACTTTTCCAACGCTAATAAACAGAAATCTAACATGCATTATTTCTAGATGTCTTTTCAATTTCATGAGTAAGAAAAGCTAATTCTTCTTGCTCGATTTGGAAGTGTTTGCCAACCACATGTTAAAACAGCGGGAATCATATGGGGAGAAGTTTTTCTCAGAAATTCCTCCTTCTTTAGGTTACCGTAGTGAAGTAGAAAAATCAGCCAAATTTGGCGTTAAAAATTTTCCAGTTTCATAGGTGGCGTTGTGTACAGAGATGGATTTTCAGAAATAAGAATGAGTTTGATTTGTAATAAAAATTCGTATCGAAATATTAATGCAATCAAAAATATTTTTAGCTTAAAAAAAACAAAAATGTTCATTTTGTAACTGTACGGAGAAAAAAATGAAATATCTTTAAACCAAATTTTGTAAAACCTCAATGAAATTAGAATTTAGTTGAAATTTACTCGGATGGAGATATTTTGACATTTTAAAAATATTTGAAAAAATTTTAAACGCTAAAAATGGGCGTCGAGGTGACAGTAGCTCTGTTTTTTGTAATTTGCAAAAGACCGGAAGTTTCTATAATGAAAATAGCACTTGTGAAACGTTAAAATATTATCCATAGGATTAACATAGGATTCGATTTTCCCCGACGGAGGTCTAGAATAGTGTAGAAATTGTATTTAGTTTCAATTTTCAGTGGACATTGCTTTTTCTGTAATTTTATTTCGAAAAAATTTCATAGGTAATTAATATAGGATGTTTTTAATTTGACTAAACTTTTTATTTATACATTATTTTACACTTTTATTATTCATATAAATAATAATTTTATAGTACAGTTATTTATTTATGTTATTATAAATAAAATGCATTCATTATTTGAATTTTCTTCCATCATATCAGGACCCTAAAGAATTTCTGCCATTCTACAATGAGCTCCAAAATTTAGAAGAAAATTTTCGCAAATATAAAATAGATATGCAACTTCAAAAATATAAAAGTGCTCTGGTGCATATTAGCAAATGCAGTAAGTTGATATCTATCAGTTTCTTACATTTTACTTCTGTGTTCAAGATTCAACTTTGTTGCCTAGTTGCAGTGTAATTTCTAATTCCATTTAAAAATTTTTCTTATTTAGGTGATCATTTCAGTGATGTGATGGAACTCATCAAAGATCAAAGATTGTACTTAGATGCACTTTATTTATATCCAGAGTCTTCTAAAGAAAATAAAGTGAGTGATGTAATTACTTCTTTAATAAAATGTTATAAAAATATTTTTATAACATTTTATTTAAATAATTTTGATTTACAAATTTTTTTATTCAAATGTTAATTATCTGCTTCTTTATGCTTCTATTCACTTAAAATTTGTTGTGTTGTAAATTCCAATGTGTGATGTATTTCGTTTATAAAATTAAGTTTTTATATTCATGTGTACAAATGCTTAAGGTTATTTTTCAGCATTTTTTATTTATTATTAATTATTTAAATTTATATTGGAAATAATAATATGTTAGCTTAATTATTTTTCAAATTTTAGTTTGTATATATATATTCTATATTGCTTTTTGTTATGCCCATTTACATTTTTCAGTTATGTAATATATCAGTTGATGTAAGAAATAATTATTATTATGTTTCTAGGAAATTTGGTTGGAATATGGAAATTATTTGGAATGTAAAGGCTATTTTGATGAAGCAGGTTTAATATATCGCAGAGCTAATGCAAAAGAATGTGCTTTTAAAGCATATAGAGAAAGTTGTAATTGGAGAGAATGTCTAACTATAGCATATGAATTAAATTATTCTGAACAGAAAATCTTAGGAACTTGTCAATATATAGCTGGTAAGTAATATCAAGTGTTTGCGTAAACATTAAAAATACAATTTTTATAAATTTAAATTAGTTAAGAAATAAAATTTTTCTTAATTTTTAAATTAAAATAAAACAATTGTTCCTTAAATTTTCAAATGTATTTTTCTGTGCCTACAAACAAATTATTTTGCAATTTTCAGAGAGACTTAAGAATAATGGCAATTATTTAGAATCAGGTTATTTGTTTGAACATTTCGTAAAGGTAAGTCTTTTTCTTTTAACATGTTTCAAATTTTATGTAATATATTTTTTTAATGTTTCCTCAATTGAATTAATAACAAAATCTATTCCATTTTATTTTACGCATTCATAAAGGGCATTTTTATATCTCCTTATACAATTGGGTATTGAAGTTGCCTGCTTAAACAGCACAATATTTCTTAACAGATCTATGTGAATTTGAAAGAATATGATTATAATGTTCCACATTATTTGAGAAGAACTAAGATTAAACAACTACCCCATGGAACCAACAATCCCCCATGGAGCCTCCATGGGGGATTGTGAAAAGGCATAAATACAGGGAACATGTTCTACAATTCTGATTTACTTGACCTACTTGCATTTGTTGTGAAAATTCTCTATCAAAACCCACTGATGATAGCTGTATATTTTTTTATTTGATCCCTCTTTGAAGAATAAATAACATTTCCAGGAATTCCTTTGGGATATTTCTAAATCTGTTGGGTTAAAAGATTTGAAATTTAGTGCACAAGTTCCTTATTACATTAAACAATTAAAAAATTAATTACCAAACAAAAAATTTCAAATCAATTTAACTAGAAGATTTGTCTTAACAACATTGGAAAATTTGAAATCTGATATCAAAATCTGAAATTGTCCAGTACTCTCATTTCAACAAATCTGCTTTTAGAATATTGCAGTTTTCAATAGATTAGTCTTGCTTTTACAAATGTCAGTTAATCTATATATTTTGTATCTTATAATCCATATCCCTATTTATATGTCAAAATGAAACTAAAAATATTGTTTATAATAAATTTTTGTGTAAAATAGTATTACATTTAAGTTATAATTCCATGTTTTTTAAAACTAAAATTTGTTTTTTTTTTTTTTTTTTCCATTATAAATGATTTTGATTCCTTTTCAAATATAAAATAAGAAATGTTTTGTTATTTATAGTATTTTATAAAAAAAATTCTTATCTTAGACTCAGTAATTTATATACTTAAATATAAATGAATCATTATATTATATATGTTATAGTTTAAGTGATATTTTATATTTAAGTAATGAATCATTACTTAAATATAAAATATCATTTCATTAAATTTAAAACAAGTTTGCAAAGAAAATTAAGTAGTTTTATCAGGTATTGTATTAAATAGTTTTATTACTTTTTTTAAAATAAAAACATTTTTGAATGTTGTAGATTATGAAAAATATCATTGGCTGTAAAAAAGGGATTTTTTTTTAGTTAACATTTAATACATAAACTGATATGAAATGATGGATTCAGTGTATTAAGTTTATAATATGAACAGTTTTTTATAAATTTGTTATCTTCACTCTCTGCTTCAATCATTGCAAGACTGAAACTTATTAATATATAATTTAATTTGATGTGTTTCTTCTTTTAATGTTATACATGGTATAAAGTTTTAACTGTAATAAAATCAAATTAATTTAAACTTTCAAGCTCTTAAGTGCAATTTTATGCTCACTTATTATACAAAACATTTAATTACTAACAAAGCATATAGAAACTAATAAGTCTAACTAATAATATATTGACTTTCCTGTAACAATTTGAAAAGTTATTGTTAAATTAAAGATGATTATTTTATATTATTAATTCTAAGAAACATTTACAGTACATAAAATATTATTTTTAGACATTAATTGTTGCTATTTTTTAGGATATTGAAGAAGCCATAGTTACTTTACTTGAAGGATGTGAATGGAACAGTGCATTGCTTTTGGTATTATTATAACATTCATTTTGTTAATTACATAGGGATATAATGTTAATTAAATTCTGAGTTCCATTTTTACAAAAAATGCCTAATTTGTAATTTTATGCATTATTTTAATATTATATTTTAATTTGAATAATTATTCAACATTTTGTTGATTGTATTGCAAATACTGATATTCTGAAATATTTATACGTATGTTCAAGTTTTCTGGAAATTTTGAAAATTGAAAAATTTGAAATTTAAAAGTAAATTAAAACAAAAAATTGCTTAAAATACTGATAAAGTATTTTTCTAAAAATTTAATAATGTTCACATGTAATGAAAATAAGTGTTTCTTAATATTTTCTATTTGACATCTTCATAATTATAAAAATTTTAATATTTAATTGCCCAATATAAGAAGGATTTAACAATAGATTTATCTGAAAATGCAAAGAAAAAGTACCTACAAAAGATATTGTATTTTGTAAATATTTTGTTCTTGATAAAAAAAAGAAGGGGGTACTATGAAGTAAGCATTTTAGAAAATCTTATTTAAAAAGTGCTGTCAGTTCCTGTTGATAAATCATAATTTTTTCTTGCTTACTATTACTAAATTATGCTGCATTATATTATACCTAAATGATCCATAAAATATTCATATTATTCAGAAAATGTGTTTCGTATTTCAACTAAGTTTATAAATTATCGTCTGTAATCTTTTTTCAGATTACTGATATACATCAATAATTCTCTCAATAATTTTCATTATCAGATTATCCTATAAGAACTTTTTTGTATTGAAATTTTATCTTTCAATTAGTGAATTAATTGTTAGTTTTCTCCTAAACATAATTATTTTTTATTTTCATTATTTACTGATTTCTGATCTTCCTTTAGGAAAATAAATTTTATTATGCTAACTTCTTTCTTATGCAGTAATCATCAAATCATTATTAAATAATTTTTTGCTACTTATTTAATTATTTGAATTTAAAAATAATGATGTGCAAAATGTTTTCCACTTTTTCTAAATAAAAATATTTTTATGTGTTTTGTTGTATTGAATGAATATTAATCCATGTGTAGCAATATTTTTCATAATCAAATTATTTATAAAGGATTTATACGATTAAAGTTTACAAAAATGTACAATTAGAATAAATCACCTGTATTATTTTGTTTTCCACTTAGAACAAAAGTGCTGTTCATTCTTATTAAATATATAATATTATATGAATAATTACAGATGACAAGATACAAAAGGCTTGATATTGTTGATACACATATGAAACCAGCTTTAATGATGCTTCATAAGACTTTAATTCCAGATTTAAATTGTTTCCTAAATTCTTTTGAAACGCACCTTTCACGATTGAAATATTTAAGAAGTCCTGAGAAAAAGAAATTAGATGAAGAAAGTAAGCTTCCTTATCAATTGAATTTAATTCTTATTCTATATCTGAGGATTCTTTTGTGTTAAATGTGTAATATTCCCCAAAAATTATTTACTGTAAATTGGAGTTAACATTTTTTATGTTTATTTATTATTTCAATGGATTGTTGGAAGTATGTTTATGTAAAAATGAATGATTATTAAAGTAAAAGTTATATTCAATTAGTTTTTTTTTCTTTTTAAATTTAAAATATGAAAATATCTTTGTTAAAGAACATGAAGTATATCTATGTATTTTTAAAAACATCCCAAAATAATTTCTTAAAATTCATGAAATATTCAGAGGTTAAAATTTAGTTTTATAATGTCAATTGTGACATTTATTACAGAAGCTTCTGCTATGAAATATATGGATGATGACCAGTTTTCAGAAATTGGGACTGTTTCAGATCTTACTTCAGAATCATCTCGCTTATCTGGGTAAGTGAGAGTAAATTAATATATATTTATAATTTTATCCCAAACAAATGTAATTGAACTCTGCTAAAAAATTTTATTAAAATATTATGTTAAACTATTTGAAATGTATATAATGATAATAAAAATGTTTTTTTATTTTTAAGTTTTATGTTTTACTTTTGTTTTAAAAAAGTTGCATCCTATAATTTTCTAACACAATTTAAGCATAAGTGTTCAAAAAACTGAAGCCTAAATTGTAGTGAATATTCATAAAGTACAATGGAAAAAAGTGCATAATAATTAACACACAATTATATAGCTAAATGTTTAAAATAAATGTATAAGTGAAAAATTAAATTACTTTTTTAAATGAGAAATGGTTTTAAATGTACTACTTTTCATGACACTGCATATGAATACCAATATTAAAAACAGCTTTAAGTAACTAATATCCAATGTTTATCATACATATCACAAGGAATCCTATTGTCATGAATTACATGTATTACCTTTAGTGCTTTATTGTGAGATCATAACTGTACTAAATTGGATATTAAGTGAAAGTTCAAATCAACACAAACCTATTCAATATTAGAAATGATAGAAGCATTCAATGTTTTAATTTGTATAAATTATAATATTTAGCTTGAATGAATTACATTGTATACCTTCACATATATAACAGAACTTTTTTTCCTGATAAATATTGTGTTTTTCATTTTTTATAACACCTTTATTTTTAAGGTTATGTTTGTAAACATTACAAAAAATTAATGTATATTAAAAATCTGGTACTTCATTAAGTTTTAAAGGAAATTTCTTAAATGCTGCTAAGAGGGATAAGGCAAGTTTCTTTGAAAATTATACAGCGTAATCTTTGAGTAAAAAGCAAAGCTCAAAACATATAGGACATTTTATGTGCTATTCATAAAATTATGCAAATTCTTTATTAAAAATGGCAAAATGACAATTTGAAACAATTTCTGAGGAAAACATGTGTAAGCAATATTTGTCTTAATCCTTATGGTGTAAAGGACTTGTGTATTTTCTTCTGTTGTGCACAAAAAGAACAGCATGTTTATTTATTGAAAATATATAAGCTATCTATTATGCTTACTTTTAATTGCTTTCAGCAATAAAAAAAACTTTTCATTTATTATTGCTGTGTTTCATTTACTGTTAACTGTTATTTTATCCTAACTGCTCACAACTACATCCTATTATTTTATTGTTACTAAAATAACAGAAAATTTTACTTTTCTAATTATAGATTTCTTAATAACTACTGCTTATCAATGTTTGATTTTTATTAATTTTATTATGTATCCAAAAAAAGGTCCATCATGACTCGTAAAAGTTCAAGGAGTAGAAGAAAACAACAATTAAAGAAATACCGATTAAAGGAAGGTGCCCCTGATGAAGACTTAGCTTTAATTGTTGCCTTGTCTGAAATAGTCAGGAGAGTAGATAGTCTTAAAGGTATTTATTCATTTTATGTATGCTTAAAAATTTGTTGTAAACATTGCAAAATTATCAGATAAGTAGTAGCAAAGAATATCTGTTTTCTCTTCTAAATTTTCTGTTGTTCTTTTTGTAAATCATGTCTTTTAACCCATTTTTGGCCAAAGATGCATGAATGCATCATTTCAATAAATGTTTTTTTAACATTATGATGTATATATTTCCTTAATTTCCTTTAGAGTCCTTAAAATAGTAAAAGATAAAGACATCTGTTAATTATTAGTATTTCAATTGGAGTAAGCGCTTTCTGTTGATAAATTTTAAAAAGACACTCCTTTTAATTCAAAAATGTTCTTCAGAAATTCAGCTTTTTAAAATGTATACTTATTCCATTTGAGATTAATCATATATTTTTTTAACAGATTAAAATTAAATATACTTTAATAAATAAAACAAATATTATAAAAAAATTGAAAAAATTATATTTAAAGTTAATGGTGCAATAATGTACCCTTTGCCAAATAAAGGAAAATTAGCCAAAAATCGAAAGTCAATATTTTATACAGGATTTCAAAATCTTATTGTAAATTGTGATTTCTTATAAATTTATAAATATCATTGGTACCATTATATTCAATTCATGGAAGCTGCATGGAATTTCTACCAACACAAAAATGGTACTTATAGACTTTAAATCTTATATAGTGACACCCTATTAAAATTTGAATGCAAAAACATTTATTGACAAAACTACATTACTAATGACATTCTTATAAAAGTCATCCATTTTTCTCAACTGTTCTGAAAAAAATATGGACTGGTAGAATCAGACACATTAGAAGTGAATATGAGAAAAAGTTGATAGACAATGCAAAGTATGCAAAAACATAATATATTTGTACCTCAAATGCCAAGTCCATTTCCATCTAAAATGTTTTATAATTTCCATAAATAATCTGTTCTTTAATTTAGCTAGCATGCATAAATACACCATTTTATTTTAAAAAATAATATTTTCAGTGTACAAAACTTTTTGTGTCCAATGTATGTAATTTATGTATGCTCTGAAAAGAGTTAATGATTCAAATTTAAAAATTATAATATTTTAATGACTGTTTACCTTTATGAAATGAATTGCAGCTTTTAAAACTCATTAAATACTTTTTGTTATAAATTAAAGTTGTGATTTTAAATTCCAATTTAGATAATTTCCTTGACAATGTAAGGATATTAGTTCAGTATGGATATGATGACCCTGCAAGGGAAATTCAAACTAAAATGCAGAAACTAGTTGCTTTGATAGAATCTGAAATGCCATATATTTGGCCTCCTAGTCAAAATATTGAAGCTGCCACACCAATCACTCCCTGGGTAAGAAAGAATTTTTTGTAATTACTTGCTGTTTCATACATATGCATTTAATTTGGTGGTAATTGGATGTAAAGTGATCATTAATTAGTAAGAATTTGTTTTTATAATTTGATCAGGATGTTCATTTTAAATGTATGCTCTATTACAACACCCTTCTGTCTCATGCAGAGAAACTAATCATATTCCATTTCCATAAATATTCTTTACCATTTTTCAAATTGTCTTAATTGAGAAAAATTATATACATTTAATGTAAAAAAATCTTTTGAAATGGGTAAATAAAATCCGTGAAAATTAATAATCATAAAATTACAATCATAATGTGATTATATATATATATATATATATATATATATATATATGATATTGATTATTCTGGTGGATAGCTCTTGGGGTTGAGGAATTATTTAATTTAAATGGTTGATACATGATCAATAGCCATAAAAGGGCATAGGAGATAAAATATCTACATTTTTTTAGCAGACAAAATGCAAACTGCTTTTTACTAAGCATTTGGGTACAAGCGG
Organism: Latrodectus hesperus; assembly: GCA_037975125.1. NCBI lineage: Eukaryota > Metazoa > Arthropoda > Arachnida > Araneae > Theridiidae > Latrodectus > Latrodectus hesperus. The sequence goes on along the minus strand of CM075850.1, from coordinate 25,342,630 downwards.
GAAAATCAGATTCTTTACATATGAAAAAGAAAATTAATTAAATGTGATATTTCCTTGAAAGAAAATTTTTCATTGGAAGTATTTCTCCATGCCAGCAATGCTGAACACCTTTGAAAGAGTCTGTGAGGTTGTCAATGAAGAACTTGATAGTTTGCTTCACTTTCAATTCTTGAAGAGTTTATGGAGTTGGTAAGTGACCATAAGCTTGTCTATCTAGAAAGTCTCAAATGTGATTCTATTGTGTTCATGTCTGGAGAACATACTGGCCATTCCCTTTGTTTGATGCTTTCCTCAAAAAGGAAATCATTCTCCAACTAACCACAATGACGTTTGCAGTTCTCTTCTATTAACATAAAGTCAACTCCAATCGCTTCAGAGTAAAGGACTACAGTAAATCTAAATATTTCATCTTAATACGTCTGAGTGGTTAGAATCTTGTTTCAAATGATCTGGGGTTTGTTTTGCCCATTTATAGAGATGTCAGCATAGACCAGCTCTCCCCAAATACATTTTTGCTAAATGTAAAAGCGTTTTTTGTGTCGTATTCCCTCTAAATGGGAACATTCCTATTATGAAAATGATTAGAAAAACAGGGCTTTTCAGTCAAAAGATTATTGCACCATTCATTTCATTTCCAATTCATATACTCTGATATTTTGTTTTCCACTGATAGCAGAGACTTCTGTGCTTTGCTGTTAATGTAACATATATCACTGGTTGGTAAACATGCAGATCTAATAAACATGCAGAAATAGATATTGTGGGAAATTGATTTTAAACAGTTTGACTTGAACTGTGGTAGCAGTAGCTGAACGAAAATGTTCTTGGAGAGTGACATTCATATATCAATGAATCTGAGCCAACAGCATCAAATATCAATCTTCATATTTTGTTACACGTCTACCACTTGGCTCTGGTTTTTAGCCTTATTCAAAGTCTCCAAAAATAGCTTATAGTCTGAAAATCATTTTGTTAAACTCCAGAGGTTCCTGTTACTTGAGCTTGTATTTGCTTTCTCTTCTAACTATTATTGAATGATATTATTAAAACACCAAACTCTTCAAAACAAAACACTAATTGAATGTCTAGCATTGTTTCTCACATTATCTTCAGTGAATTGAAAGTTAAACTGCTGTCTTTGTCTCTAATGCATTTTTACTATGAAGTTTAAAATAGAAAAATTTGCATTTGTGACTCTTTCCTTCTTCTAAAAATTTTACTTATGGAACCATTAAAAACATTTTTTAACATACACTTTAATTGTTTTGAGCTGTGTATATAGTTAATATTAATTATTTGCAGTTGATATAAAAAAATTTTCGCTGTTACACAATTTTGTGTATTTATTACTTAAAAGAATTTAAAATTTTTTTCAATTAATTAAAAACATTATTTTCACTTTCAACTAAATGTAAACTTTAAATAAGTTTTTGATTAAAATCTTATGATTTTTATTAATGTATACATGTGTGTGTGGTTTGTTTATTTAATTATGGAACATGTTTTTAATTTAACTTCAATTACAGTAATGAAATATTCTGCCATATTGTTTTCAGACATACGGACCATCTGTTACTGCTAACGCCATAGCAGCATCACTAAAAAATACAGATAAAAGTGAAAAGGTCGTGAATCAAGGTAATAAATTTTAATTTACATTTATTTTTGGGATTATTACTATTTATTTGAAGACATTTTATTCAAATATGTCATGATGGAGTATAATCATTTGATGTTTCTATAAAAGTTATGTACATATTTTAAAATTATGTGTTGAGAATCTTTATTCCATCAACTAAATAGTTTTTCACTAATTTGGAAGTATATTCAAAAAAAGTGTTTTCATTAATCTTCTGAATAATTTAAATTGCTATTCAAAATACTGAAATTTATTTTTAGTCAAGGAAGATGCCCAGATTATAATTTTATCTCTAATGCATACAATTATTGATGTGCTATTTGTTCATACAATGGCTTATCATAATCAATTTGTACTTTTATTGTTTCTACTTCTCATTCTTATTTGATTTACTTTGTCTACCTATTTTTATATATACTTCAATTTTTCATTATTCTTTTAAAATAGGAATTATATTTTATGTAATTTTTGTAACAAAATTTGATACAGATAAATTTATTATTTTTACTCTAGTATGAACAAAATAAAATGCAATTAAGGCAAAAAGAGAGGTTACATTTTTCCAAAAATTTATCCAAAAGCACATTATACTATTCTTTTTCTCATAATTGTTAATTCCTATAGATAAGATTTTAATATCATTCATTTAAAATGACTTAAGTTAATTTTTTAATTTTATTTTTGTGTTTCAATTAAAATAATTTTAACATTTTAATCCTATGATAATTAATTACAATTGTGTGAATGATATGACATCATTTGTTTTTAATAAATTTTATATTTAAACCATACTTGAAATGATAGATTTTTCATTAAAAAAGAATAACCTTAAATTAAATTGAGCTGATTTGATATGTTTTGTTATTTAGTAATTTCACATTTTATGTGAATGTCAAAGAGGTGTAATAGTATGATCACACATAATTCAAATTAATCAATGGTTCTGATTATTTGTTCACTACTATAAAATCAAAAACTGAAGTTCTTTCTGGAGCACAAGTTCTTAAAAATTATAAATTTTGATTACTTTTTTTTTTTGTAGACTTTCGAACTAAAATATTTTTCATCCCATATTATTTAAAACATCCATACAGTTGCAAACATAATTTCATTTTGTAAATATTAAATTATTTACTAAATTTACCAGATTAGTTATAACAGTCCCTTAATAAAGTATCTTTTACAAAGTTTTTGAAAAAAATTTTGTTTAATGAATATTTAAAATTGAATGTAAACTTCAAACTTTATTATTACAATTAATTATAAATGCTTGTTTTATTAGCTTCTATTGTGAAATCCATAATTTATCATTAAATGTATTTCTTTGCAGATCCACAATTAGCTGCTCCTCCTTGGCGAAAAAATATAGAACTTTTTTTACCCATGTTTTAAATCATTATAAATGTAAATAAACTTTTTTTAATTTATAAAACTGGCTCCCTTTTACTTATTTCTAAGTTAAAATTAATCCAGAAATAGTTCTGAAATTCTTAAATAATCAACTATTCTAAATAAATTTATTTATTTTTGCATATAAGATTTTAATGTATCTCTTAAACAAACTTAGTATAAAGGATCATTATATAATCTCTTTCAACCAAGACAAAACAAAATACATGACCACCGAAAAATGTAACACTTCCTATCTAGAGGTAGGAAACTGCAAGTTTGAAATTGTTCACAACCTTAAATATTTTGGATCTGAATTGAATGCATCCAACGACATCGAACCTGAGATCCGCAGCAGGGTTACAGCTGCTAACTGATGCTTTTTCGGCTTAAAAAAGTACCTAAAATCTACTTTCGTCAGTCGAAAAACAAAAATTTTGATTTACAAATACTTGATTCGGCCTATTCTCACTTATTCATCTGAAACATGAACATTGACTGAGAAGGACAAAGAAACCATCTGCATTTTCGAAAGAAAAACTTTAAGAAGCATATTTGGTGGAATAAAATGTAAGAATACATGGCGAAGAAGAACTAATTCTGAGCTCTATAAACTATATAAAGAACCAGATATTGTTAAATTTATCTCAATACAGAGATTAAAATGGGCAGGACATTTGAGCCAGATGAACGACAATCAGGTGACGAAAAATTTTTCTTGGCTCGCCCATTGGCACCAGAAGAAGAGGATGACCGAAACTCCGATGGCGTGACTACCTTGAAAACGACCTAAAAACACTAAAAGTGACAAACTGGATGACCTTATCCAAAAATAGGGGTCCTGGTATGCACTTCTGAAGAAGGCAAAGGCCCACCCTGGGCTGTCAGGTCAATGAAGAAGAAGAAGATATAATCTTTTTATAAGATTATAAAATCGTAATTTATCCAAAAGTCACAATAAAACATACTAAGTCATATAATATCATTTTCCCCTTCATTAAATATTTTTAAGGTAGTATTCTTTATCTTTTTTATTTTAACTAGTGGGGATTCATTGACTGCTAACTAATATTTTATTAATTAATTTTTGTTGTTCAAATTTCTTTGTTTACAATGTACTACAGTGTTGTGAATATATAACAATATTTAGTTTTGAACTTCGATGAGATTTCTAAGATGTAAATAAATTAACAATAGTGGATCCAGTGATGTTTCCTTCAGGGTTCTTGGCTGTTTTATTTAATAATTAATTTATCATTTGAGAAGTGAATTGAGCATGAAATAATTAAGTTAGAAAGATTATAAATGTAAATCATGCAAAAAAAAAACCTTTTTGAATATAATAAAGGATATCTAAATGAAAAAGAGATCTCTGTAAAATCCCAAGAAAGTGACTTTCATTTGTCTAATAATCCATTAACCATGTTTCATAGGCCCATTGTAGTGTTAGTGTTCCTTACGTAAAACATGTTATTTTGATCCCTAATTTATGAGAAACAAGAAAATTATAACATGTATGATTAATTTTTAAAAATGGAGTCATTTTAAATTTCCTGACAACAAAGGAATGTTGTATTTTCAAAGCAACAAATATTTGTGGGATTGATTCAAGTAATTAAAATCTTGACCCTGAAAGAAATTAATATTGTAATTTTGCATGCATTCCTTTGTCCATTGGTAGTTTATTAAGAGTATTCAGAATGAACTATCATGGATTGAAAAAGCAGAATTTTAAATAATTAAAACTGTGAAAATATTGAACTTATAGAATAAGTGAACTTTGAAAATCTGACCTTGATCAAAACTGCTATTTGTTTATTAACACTTCTGATAAAGTTATTGGATATTTCAGATAATTTGAATATATATTCGGTAACCTAAAATTAATTCAGATGTAACAAAAATGTTATAGAAAGCACTACTTTTGTGATTTTAAGATTTATTAAAAGTAAACTCTATTAATAGAATTTATCTTAATAATCCACTTATTTTTCCATCTAACACTGTCCCTGAAAACTGAAGAATGCAGTATTGAAGTCCAGCTATTCAAAAGTGTACTGTGTCAGTTATACCAAAGAATAAAAATTTTCAAATGCTGATAGTTTATCTTATTTCCAATCTTTTTCATAATATAGTTTTTGTCATTTTATAAGTTCTCTCATTTTATTACTTTCAGGTTTTTGTGTTTTTAAATATAAATGAATATAGTACACTAAGTGCTATTTGTTTGAATTAATAAAAACATAAATATTTTCATGTTCAAATATTATTTTAAGTAGTTAAATAAATTTAAAGATTGGCGAAAGTTAAATGCTAATGAAAAAGCTTACTAATGATGTTTGAAGAAATAAACAAAGAATTTTAATTAAACTAAAAATAAAGGTCTTAGTATTCATAGTCACTAAGACATTGTTAAAATGTATAAAAGTATTCTTTTATTTGTTATTCTCATCCTACGAGAAAATTTTTATACTAATGCTTTTATCTGTAGTTAGAATTCAGCAATATGTAATGAACTTTATGAGGAAAATCATTTATTTATGAAAGTGTGCATATTTTGGTATTCATTATATGATGCTCATAAAAAGGTGTTTTTCTAATGTTTTATATTTATTGTAAAATAAGGAGAATATGTGTATGCTTATTCTACCTATGTTACTTTAGGGTAAGTTAAATTTATCCTCCTGAAAGTGAAATTAGCAGAGTACTTGTGAAACTATCTTTTCAAACAAGATAATAGTGGTGCATTAATAAATTCTCTTGAATCCTGCAAATAATGAAGGTCTGAAAAAAGGTTTTATAGGGCTTATATCATTACAAGTTTTGTTTTGTGTGACATAATAAGTTTTGAAAACAAAACTGAAAAACATAAGTATTTGATGATTTCTTTTTCAAGGAAACTCAAAATTAGCTGTTCAAATTTATCATGACCATTTTAAAATTCTATTCATAAACATTTTCTTATTGAATTTACTATAGAACCGAAAGCTGACTCTTGTATAAAATATATCTATACATATAGTAAACAGAGCTGCTATCTAACAATATAATTTGTTTAATAAAGAGAACGGTGAACATTTTTAAAATAGAATAAAAAAATGTTTATGACAGGATCATTTTTTGCAGACATGAAACAAAAAATAGTTGTTTTTTAATCTGTATTAAAAACATAGAATTATCATGTTAAAAATATAGAATTGTGAAAATATTGCTACATTATTATATTAATTAATTTTATATTTAGGAAACTTTTGTGTGTGTTTAAAATGCTAATGTCAAACAATTGAAGAAAGGCAAATACTTGTACAACAGTTAAATGCAAGTTGAATTAAAATTAAATTCAAGTAAATAGTGAACAATTTTTTATGATAATCCAGGAATAAAAGTCTATTATTAACTTTTATAATTCTTATTTATTGCTAATTAGACCTATCCTGGAATCCTGCTTTTGCACTTCTAAGATAGCTCTAAAAGTTTGAGCAGGTCCAGCTTCGCATTGCTAGTGTTATAGGTCTATGTATAGGTTCACCCAATGACATTGTTCTTTCTAAGGCAGACTTACAACCATTAAACTCTCAAAGAATCTCAAGTCTAATAAAAAATTTAACAAACTACCTAGGACTTTGGAACTGATGCAACAATCAGATGGTCCATTTAACCAGGGGATCTGAAATGACGTGACATTTGAAACTGTAGAGTCACATTACTTAAAATTCATGTATTGGTCCATCTGAAGGTCTTCTCAGTGTTTTTCTACACAAATCTTCATACTCATTCTAACAAACATCAGATATCTTAGAATATCTGAGGTAAATTGCTTTTGTGAATTGAAAGTAATATTCCAAAGGAGGCTACTCTCTATAGATGATAGGAGGAATGAAAATTCTGAAAGTGATCGATATCAAATTGAAAAACCTGAGGGCAATTGTCTTTCTTGGAAAATATGATTACCATAGAATCTGGCATAAGTAGTTCGAAAGATGTATTTGGTTGAAAGCAGGAGTATAACATCTTTCAAATTGAAATGAAATGAGAGATATTGTCGTCTTGGCTATTTTGAACAAACTAGTGTCTCCATCTTTCGTTAGATCCATTATCATGTTGACATTGCTGGTAATGAGATTGCAGGCACCCTTGCTAAAAGTAGCTCAAATTTGTCCTTGTTTTCTCAGGCATCTCTTACTTTTTAAGAATTGTATTCCTGTTTTAGTAATCTACGAGGTCACACTGACCCTCCTGCACATCACTAGTATCAAGGTGATGGTTCCTTGTCCCTCCAGTAGAGATTCTCATTTCTCGTATTCGCAGTGGCCATCTGAGATCTAGGACATACAAAAATAGAATCAATACATGCTCCACGTACTACTTGTTAAACTACGTTCGACTATATCCTGGACTATTAACTAGAAGGGAATTCTGAGTAATCATTCTACATATTTGATATATTCAGAGTTATAGTGGACTTGGTTAAAATTGCTGACAATTGAAGACTGGCAGCAACAAACTCATTTAGGTAAACAAATATTTTCTATTATAAATTTAAAGATTAACTATATTTTGTTTCGATATGTAGACCCACCTTACCGAGTTATACAAATGATGTGAAATGCGCAGCTCTCTAACGCACGTAAGATAAGATGTAAAGTAAGGAAACGGCAGAGTGGACAATATTCGCGCCGTTATTGCTGTTTGGAAAAAAATCGTTGAAAGTTTGTTCTTGTTCAAAGAACGCCTTTAATTGCAGAAAATGCCAGACCATTATTGACAGAGTCAGTTCCAGCAGACAAGAGTTTAATGCCCTTTATCGAGTATGATGATCGGAGTGAAAAGGCTAGGTTGGTCCATGCGGCAAATCGCAGCTGACAGACACCTGGAAGCGTCCACAGTGCTCCGGTTGTGGCCAAGATGGTTGGAACAAGGAATTGTGGAACGTTTGCGGGATGTCGGTGCAGCCAGAGTGACGTCAGCTCGCGTGGATTCACGTGTCCGACGGTAGGCAGTGGCGTCCCCGCAAAGCTTGTTGACTGAAATTCTGCAGCATATGAAAGACACCCCATATCGAACTGAACCATTTGCCGTCGATTGGTTGCTTGTGGCCTGCGTTTATGGCGTCTATTTAGAAGACCACCATTGACCCACAATAGACGCTAAGGTCTGGAATGATACCGGATTAGAGCGATGTGGACGACGCATTGTCACAGGATCGTTATCCAAGATGAGTCACACTTCTGTTTCTTTAGTGATAGTCGCCGTGTATGAGTGTGACATTGAAGGGGAGGCAGGTCCAATCCTGCAGCAATTGTGGAACGCCCCACCACGCGACACCGTTACCTCATTGCTTGGGGCGCAAAATGCGTATGATTTCAGGTCACCTCTAGTTCGTATTCACGGTACTGTGACAGCCCAACGTTACGTGGATGATGTGCTGCCGCCAGTGGCATTCCTCTGCCTTCAGTGGGTGTCCAATGCCCTTTATCAGCAAGATAACGCCCGACCACACATTGCTCGCACCAGCTAACATGCCTTGCAAGCTATACAGTTGCTTCTCTTGGTACCGTGCTCCCCACATCTCTCAACAATGGAACACGTTTGGAATATGATTGGACGCATTTGCAGACCCTGCCACTGTCTCCTTCAGAGAAGACGCTCTTTGGCAAATGTTTGACAGGGAATGGAGAACCATTCCTTCGGGTGTCATCCGCACTCTCGTGAATCTGTGTCTTGATGTGTTGCTTCATGTATCCCCGTCCACGGTGGTCTTACCACCTACTGACCTTGTTCTCGTTCTGTATTATGCATAGCATTTTAAAATATAGATCACTTATTGTTCGTTGTTTCTTTCTGTTTTCCGAGTTTCGTCACTTTAAAACTCCTTTTTGGTGTTGCATTTTCAATGTCGGACAGTGTATTTTATGTTTCGTTTACATATGTTAAATTCTTGGTATTAAATTACAATCAATATCTGTATAAAATCTAACTGATGCCAAAACTCCTCTTTTTCACAACTGATGCTATCGCCTTGCTTGATGTCCTTCTATCTCTAAATGTTATTACCTTTTGTCTCTCAAAGTGGTAAATAAAAATTCTAAAATAATAATATTTCTTATTTAAATACAGAAGCCATATTCTAAAGATCTCGTATTATCCATAGATCTCTTTTGGCAATGTACTTAAGTTTTGATGTGAATAAAACTCCGCGTTTCTGTTGATGTTTCTATCATAGTTACCATATTAGAAATGTTAAAATTTTTATACTCTATCCCTCTACGATGGTTATCCATAACTATTTTTCTTTCCAAAGTCTGTCATATACTGTCTCATTACTTTCAGTAAATATTTAATTTGAAATTACTTTGGAAAAAGATCACTGGTTTCACTTCTTTTCAAATTACCGCAAAAAATATAGCTAATTTAGACTTTATTATTAACAATTCGCAAAGTTTTTTGCCAATGGTATATCATGCTATTTCTTAACTGTTCTTGAAGAATTGCTCTAGCTAATACGCAGTTTTACATTCTTTGCAAATCCTTTTTATTGTAAGAAAGCAATTTTATCTTTTCTATTTTCTAAATATTTGTCTGCTTTTTGAAATGACTCAAAATTTAAGCTGATTTATTCATTCTTATATTTAGGAAAGTTTTTTTTTTCTTTTTTTTTCCATTATCCATCATTAATGCCTTAATTTGTTTGTAATGACATTTTAATGCACATTCAACAAATAGCTATTGGAATTAAAATAAATACAAAATTCAATTTACATATATATATATATATATATATATATATATATATATATATATATATATATATATATATATATATATATATATATAAACAAAAATCTGACAAAATCATTCAATTGATTATAAAGTGATAACTATCATCTAATTTTAGAGGGAACAAAATTTTTTTATTTGATTAGTAAAGATTTTCTCCGAATATGATTTGATCTCTGTTTTTCATTTCTGTTATTATTTGTTAAAATTGCGAATTAAAGCCGCGGAGTTCAAGAGAAAATAACTAATTTCAGCGATTTATTAATTCTGTGTAATATGAAATACAATTTATCATATTACAGTAGGGGAAAATTTATTTTATATTAAACTTATTTTCAAGATTACTCTTAAACAATTTCGATGAAATGGATAATGATTCATCACACAGCGAGATAATGTTAAATATGCATTGCCACAAAAATTTTATGTATTATTTTAATAATTATGTTTACATATAATCGTTTTCAAGAATATTTTGTTTTATTGGTTGTAATCAAAATCATCTAATTAAACTTCAGTCCATTTTTGTTTGAAACCAGTAGTAGAAAAAGGGGTTCAGTCATAACGAGTGATAACAATCTGCAATAACTCACATACTACAGCTTTTAGTATGGGATTTTTTTTTAAATTAATAGATGTCACTGTTTAACATCATTTTTATTATTTTCATTTTATTTAAATTATAGTAAAAATGTTTGTAATCAATATATGTGTATCCCTATTAACTGATTGTATTCTGATTTAACAATAATGATAGACTTCTGAATTTCCATTATGATAGATGAGAATCAGAATATTTTATTTTCCAGATATTGTTGATATAAATCAAATTTTTATCCATACTGTTCTATATGATGAAGAGTTATAAAAGAGCATGCCATGTTTCAAGTAAATCTAAATTGATTTTTGAAGTAAAACTTTTGCATAAATTCTCTTTTTTACCATTTATTGTCTTATTTATTTCCAATTTTTAAATAAACATTAATATATCTAAAACTTAAAGAGTTTTAAGAAAAGCTGAATTTTAATTCGTTATGATGTATACAGTTGTTTGTATGTATTTTCGTTTTTAAAAGAATTTTTATACTTGAAGTTTAAAGACTTATAAAATTTTAAATTAGAATAAAATCCATGTTATGACTAGTTAGAATTAATTTAATTTAACGCAATTCAAATTTATCTACAATTTTTGCAAGAATGAACAAAGTAAACAAATAAATATAAACGATACTTAATGCAGAAATATAAATAATAATTGCGACCAAAATAATAAAATTAACTGAAATACAAATAAAAATATTCTCATTTAATAATCATGGCATTAAAAAATACAATAGTTTTATTAGAATAATATCAAAGTGAAAAAAATATTTTCATATCTTTCAAATTGTGGAGTTCGAAAATGCCAATAAAAGTAGTATTAAAAATGTATTTTTTATTTTTTACAATAAAAAAGGAAATCACATCGGTTGTGAAACTGAAAGTAACTGTAAATAACGGAGAAAAGCTGTTGACATAAAAAACAAATGTACGTTTATTATTTTCAATTTTTGAAAATAGAAAATGTTCATGCTTTGATTAACAAAAAGAAATGACATCAAACGATGCTTTGAGTTAGTTTCTAATCATAGTAAAGGTATTATGTTTGTTAGGCAAGTGATTTGATTTATAAAAAAAATAACAGTTAAAAATTAAATTAAAATAAAGAAAATGAAAATGCTTGGATATGAATTAAAAAATATTGTGTGAGAAATTTTCAATGTAGCTATTCAGCTAAATAATGAAGTAAGCCATTTTCTAAACAATGTAAATGAACTATTTATAAACGAGCGAAAAGAATTGTAAAAAAGTAATATCATTTCTAAGGCAATTTTAAATTTAAATAAAGCATATATATATATATATATATATATATATATATATATATATATATATATATATATATATATATATGTATATATGTATATATATATATATATATATATATATATGATTAAAAAGTTTATCAACAATCCTAAACTATCATTGAAATATACTTGATTGTAGAAAATGTTTACTCTAAAATCACTCTGAACAATTTTTATATTTAGAATAAAATACTGTACAGTAAATTTTAAATGTTTGAAGTTCTATGTATGTAATGAAATACAATAATTTTTAATTTATTCCTTTTTTCCTTTAAGTATGAACCAACCATTAAATATATATCAAAAGAAAAAGTTTGGATGTTATGTACTTTAAATGCAAAAAAACTTTTGTGAGTTATACTTTTATTTAGAATTAAACTATAAGTTTATAAAAATCGTTCTTAAATAATTGTAAATAGTTATAATTGTAAATAAAATTTAACATCTAAATATTTTTATAATGTATAACAATATCAAATATATAACTCTATTTGGATGATTTTAAATATACTAATTAATGTAAAAAACGTATTTAAAGTTTCTACAACTAACTGAAATTTAAGATTTTTGATTATGTTCTTATTTAACTTAATGTTGTTCAAAATATATATTCATTAATTTTTGCATGATAAAACAAGACAATCTATTATTATATGTGAAAATATTAAATTTGTAATTAATGTATGTATAGGTGTTACATGAATAGATTTAAGCATTTAAGGGTGTTTTTCTCAAATACTTTAAAAAATGTCCAATTTGTATAAAAAAAAAAAGAGATGTAAGTGATTGAAATCTTGAAAACGTGTCGCTAAGCCATTCTTGGTAGTAAGTCATTGATGACAATGTAAGAAAATAAATACAAAAACGAATCGTTTTTTTTATATAAATAAGCAAATGACTTTAATAAAAAAAACATTAAAAAACTGTACAGCTATTGTACAAGAACGCAACTTGCAGAATCCCACTCAGAGAGAAGATTCTGCCGGTTGCGCCATACTCTAACAATCTAGTAACAGGCATTCACAATTACAAACAGAGTCCGTTATTCGTTGATATTTTGCGTTGTATCTACAGTTATTGTGATCCACGAGGAAGACCGCAACCCAAGGATGTTGAATGATACCCGATTATGATAGTCCCCCCACGTTTGTCCAGACTCGGCTCGCCTCTTTTGATTCTGTTAGTGGAATTCCTCTTCGGTCAGGGTTGGAAAATAGGCACTTCTTTACAATATGTGTGGGTGTGATCCGTTAAAATTGTTCTGATTTATTTCTTATCCCATCCTCCGTGTCCTTTCTCTTCCCAGCCATGCTTCTCTTCCAAGCTGCAAAAAACATAGCAAATAAATTTAATATGTCTAGTTTTACACACAATTTAATATGTTTTTTAGAAATTAAAAATTCATTACATTTATCTCTTTGTGAAGGAAATCAGAAGATTAACATAATTTTTCACTGCACTTTACACAACTCACAATCAAAAAAGTTACAATTAATTAAAAGAAATTAATAATATTAAATTGTTTTATTTGAAAATGCTTTATTCGATATTTATATTGATATTATTAGAGGTTGCCTTAATGATCCGCGCGTATTTAACATATTCATCTAATTAAGCAATAACATTAACCAAAAAAGTTATCATTTAAAAGGAAACTTTTAGTGGAATAATTTATTCCTGCATTGATACTATTTGTTATTTTTAAGTTTTAGTTTCAAACATATAAAGTATAGTCATAAATATAAACAATTAAAATCTTTTTATTGAATATTTATTTGTGCTTTGTTTTTATACAAAAAACCAGATATTTTGTAAAATTAAATTGTATTAAAAATTTTAGAAAATTTAAATTTTATTGCATTAATAAATTAAAAAAAATTTAAAAAAAATTCCTTTTCTGGTTTTGTAATTTACTCTTTAATGCAACTTTGATTAATGAAAAGAGAGGGAGGTAAATGCATTAAACAATAAGTCTTCCTTCTTTTACTGCGGTCATCTAAGGGTGGAGATTTGAATAACTTTCCAGTTTTCTTCCTGGTGACACAAAAATGTATTCTATTTACCTACATAAATCCTCCTACATTGGAAACTATCAAAAAACAAAAATAATTTACCATCTGCCTTTTTTAAGTGGTTAACGGAAGCTATATAGTGAAAAAGAATTCACTCAAAAGTGCTTTATTTTTGTGTTCGAGAGGAAGGCATTTTAAAATTATTTATATGATTTTACGAAATTTTTCACATTGAATGTAATTCTTTATGTTTAAATTAAATAATGTTTTTCAATATATATGTTGATAACTGATATTTTTATTCAAGATTAAAATTATTTAGGAAAAAATTTCAAACATTTGAATTCAAATGATAAAGTACTGGGCAGAAATTTTATTAGAATAATGCGTTTTTATCACCTTTTTCGAAGTATTTGTAAATTGATAAGTTTTAATATTCCTCTCCATTTCCTCACAAAACAGGAAATCGCTTAATATGCATCAGGAATTTCACATCGTATCTTCCTTTTCCTAATCACGTGTTGTTTACTCGGACACTTGATTTCGTATGCGTGCCTTTATAGTTGAGTTATTAAGCTTTTACTTTTTCCGAATGAATATATAAAAAGAAAGGGAAATATCGGAATTTTTTCTCGAATGGCTAAGTTTAATAGACCATTTTATTCATGATATTTTTAAATAGTGTCGAGGATTCGTGTCATTTCGTTTTTCTATTTTTATATAACTTAATATATTACACTTCCTCATACGAATGTCAGCATACACATTATATTTCATTTCTAGAAATTATAGATTTGGAAATTCACATGTTAGATATCAATGATCTGAGCAAGAAAACTTCTTGAAATAATTGTTTTAGGCATTATAACGTAGCTTTTAAAGATAAATTAAAATTTTACTGTATCAGCAAATAAATCATTCTATATTCTTAGTAAAAATCTTGATATTTTCTTTTAAACTTAATATTAAATTATTTATTTAAAAAAAACCATTCGTCTATTTTTGCTATTAAATTTAAAACTTGTTTCTGTTATTAACAACAGTATTGCTTCATTTTTATAGAACACAGTATTGAGGTTCAATTAAGGTATTGATGTTCACAGTATTTATACAATTAAAGAATATAATACATGCTATCAGTACTTACTAAACAGGTACTGGTTTCTTGATCACAACAGACTTTTCTTTGATGACCTCAATAGGCACATGGACAGGCTTTGGTACTGGAATGGGAACATTCTTGTGCACTGGGACGATGTAAGGCTTGGGAATGTGGACTGGCACATGGACGGGGTATGGCTTGGGCACTGGGATCTCCTTGTGTACGGGGACAACGTATGGTTTTGGAACCCTGATGACCTTAGGGATGGGGTATGGCTTAGGAACGGGAACTTCCTTGTGGATGTTGATTACTTTGGGAACGGGTACCTCCTTGTGAATGTGTTTCACTACTGGTACAATGTGAGGAACGGGGTAAGGCTTGGGTACGGGAACGTGCTTGATGACTGGGACTGGTTTTGGAATGTGCACTGGCTTTGGTACTGGCACATGGTGAGGTATGGTGATCAATTTAGGATTTTCCTTGATGATGTACTTGATTGGCTGGGCCTTCCACTCGTCATGGGAGTGGTACGAATCCCAGTCGCCACCGGCATGTGCCAAAGCTATGCATGATAGCAGCAGGGCTCCTAATGTTAGCCTGATCATTGTGTTGGCTGAAAAGAAATGCGTTATATTTAATGATTTGCTCAATTTCTCACTTTACAAATATTCAGTAAATTTGAATATAATTTGAAGTAAAATAATAGTGACATATGAGAGTTTAATATTGTTTTATTCTGCAAGCAGTTAATGGGAAAATAATTCTATTAACTGCTGGCTATTGCTAAAGAATTCTCTAACAGTTTAATTGAATAATATTCCTTATAAACTCGTTTCAAAAGGTATCAAAATGCAGAATTTATTTTTTTAAATTTAATTTAGTATTAAAGTATGTAATGCTTTTTTTATAAACAAGCTTTTAATTCCCGTGTAACCTTTTATGGCAAAACAATTATTTCATTTTATATAGCCAAAAGATAGAAAATCATTTGCTATTTAAATATAAAAAAAATTCTTAAATTTATATTTGAATGATTCCTTAGTTAGAAGCTGTAGGGGAGAAATTAATTTAATTTTATTTTAATATTTGAAGCTATTATAATGCAATTGCATAAAAAATAATAGTGAGATTTGAAAACTGTAGAAAACATACAATCATTTAGATCACAATAATTGATTCCTTTGTATTTGGGCTATTTTTATATGTTTTATTTTAATAAATGTATAATGAATAAGTTTCATTTATTTCGCATGAAGTTCTTAACTTCTCTACATTTCAACAGACTTCCTCTTCAGAAACACTATGTGATTTTGAAACTCTTACAGCGTAACCAAACTTTCCCTACACATTGCGAAAAAAAAATTGGCGAGCGAATCGCCTCACGTGATCACTCCACCTTAAAAGAGAAAAATGGGAGAAGTGAGGAAGGCACAGAAAAATGATGACCCGAATAACTCCAAGAGGGTGAAAGTAAAAGTAACATGTAAATCATTTTCCGCGTCTCAAGCAGAAAACAAAAGATTCCGCTTCCCATGACTCACAGTGATGTAACTCTTCAATTTTATGGCAGTTCTCTTCCTTCCGCGTAGACGCTATTCCAATTTTTTTTTCGACAAATATTCTTCCATCTTATAACTGAGCTTGAAGTGCCAAATCGAAAAACTGCTTAATTGTTACTTTAGCGTCTCGAAATAGCTCAGATATGATTGATGGCAAAGTAACGCTTTTTACGGTTATCTTCCTCCTTTCATTACAGTTCTGCTAATAATAGAACATTGTATTGATCGAGTTGTTTTGCTTTTGCCATATTTCTCAGCAGGGAGCTGCAGTTGAAATTGCGATTTTCTTTATAATATAATTTCGTTCTTTTAATAGTTTATTTTAACTGACAGGTAGTCCATCAATAATAGGACAAGAAAATGTTCCTGTATTTCAAACATTTAAATATAAGAGAATTATTTCTTACGAATTTGAAGATTATTTTTATGAATGTATGCTACAAAATTAAATTTTTGCATACATTAATCTCTACTATTTTAGTAAATAGTCATGAAATAAATAACAAAATAATATTACGATGTACTTTAATAAATATTAATAGAACTACAAACTTTCCTTCGTGTAACTTTGAAACTCCTTCAGTATTGTAATTTTATTAACTATATTAATCAAAATGCAAGTTATATGAAAGAAAATTCAACATCATTTTAAGAAACAAATACTTTAGCAACAAACTTCTGCATTCACCTCGAATAAATAATGAGAATTTGAACAAAATAATTAGAATAGATTCATGGATTAGTAATGAAATTAATGAATTTAATTTATAAAACTATACTTTTTTTATTAAAAAATAAGATTAATGTAAGATTTTTTCCAAATGAATGATGTGAATAATAATTTCTCGCAACTTAAGTAATCTTCTTTCATTAAAAATTTTCTCGAATTTATAATATCAAAATTAGCTTACTGATCATTAGCATAAAAAACTTCTGTATACTAATAAAAAATTAATATTATTCGAATTTTATGTTTCATATAATTTAAAAATATAAAAAATGCAAGAAAATATTTACATAATTATTAATATGTCTAACTATGTTATCAAAGTTCAACCAAAGATTACCATTTTAAGAGTAAATCATTTTTCTGTTTATTGAACATCAGTATTGAGAACTGTTGTAAAAGACGACCTACATAAATTTTATTGGAAAACTAAAATATTAAAATAGGAAAATTATGCAAATGTAGATAATGGAAATGAATAATCTACATTCTGAAATTTGTACAATTTTAAATCTCTAAAAGATTTAGAATTTGAAAGGCTTTCTTTTTGATTTCAATCTGATTTTCTACATTTTGACTATTTTCTTCCTTTTGACCAGTCAACAAAATCATTTATTCAAGGAGCGAAACGCGCTAAAAATTAATATATTCCTAGACAGAAAAAAAATCACAGCTCATTTGTTTTATGATCTTTCTTTCCTTAAAGATGATTTACGATAGTTTTGTTAAAACCAATGTTATTAGAATTTTATTTCTCATTTTCACGAAAACCTGCGAATTTACTTGAGGAAGATGTTTCACTCTCGGGAAATAAAAACAGTTGATCATAAAAGTATGAACTGCGAAATAAGGAAACTCTTGTACGTTCAACTGAATGTCTGGAAAAATTGCTGCACATTCTTTAATGGCCGTTAAGAGATTTAGTACCCAAATATACTTGGTTCTTGTGGTAGTTATTAACGATCTTACTCCGAATCCCATCTAAGATATCTATTCAATTTCATTTTAAGATGAGATATGCACCTAGAGCTCCTTATCACAAGAGGAAAATATTTTTATCCCTTCTTCATGGGTCCATTTAGAAACAATTATTTGAAACTAAAGTAGACTTATAACTTAAGTGAAATGTTTTCCTTATCAATATTAGTTAAACATAAGGTCAAAAGTATTTCAACAAGCCTCAGGCAAATTGAAATTCAATAAAATGTAACTGCAGAAGTACCGGATTAACTAAATAAGCTGATTTAATCCATAATTTAAAATATATTTAGACTGTAATTTATTAAAATACATTATAAACTTAGTAAAGATGTATTGAAAGACATAGTAACCCACAGTTTTAAATTTCTAATAAGATTTTTTATCCTCAAGTTAAATGTGTTAAACATTTTTTAAATTTATTTTTTATTTAATTTAAGCTACATTTGAAAACTTTTGGTTAAATTTAATAATAACTACACAATAATATGTTAATATCTGAGTTAATTTAAATCCCGCTCACATGAATATCAATGAAATAAAATTTAACTTGCAAATGTAATTCTTGATGAATATTATTAATAGAAAAATTTGTTAGAATAAAAATTGAGAAAATGTACAGTTTCAAATACAAGGAAACAGCATTTATCAATTATTAAACAATATATCTTAAATAGAATTTTTGTAATTACACATAAAAAATATGCATAAAAGTTACGTTTATTCACTGATTATTTCCCTCATGTTCTAAAAATAAATATTATTTTCATGTAGAATGTTACTAATGGTTAAAAAGAGAATTTCACAAATCTACACGAGCTAAAGCAATGCTAATAAAATTATGAAATTTTTAATATATTACATAGGATGTTATTTAATTACAAATTGAGAGTGTTATTATTTGAATTTATTTTTATACATATTTGTTTCAACATATTATAGTTCTATTTTATACTAAAAAGGAATTTTCTCAGAAATTCTTAATTTCATGATGTTTTATATAAACTCGACAGATTATATCACTAAACCAATAAATGCAACGGTTTCGATCCTACTTTTATAACTATGATAAAAAGTTCTTAAAAACTGAAATTTGGCCATTCATAACTCTTATTTTAAATTCCATAATAGTTTCCAAAATAATCGCAGATTTTTTTTATAGTTTTGATTTTAGATTAATTTTAATGGAAATAGTGTAAAATTGTTCGCAAATAAGTAACAATCAGCAACAGTTTTGATCCTTCATTTGAATGTTAGATATTTCGTGCGATAAATATAGATAATATTATCTTAAAAATATAATATTATAAAATAAATTACATTGGATTTCTTAAACATAATAAGAATGGAATTATTTTATACGCAACGTTTAAAAATTTGATTCTTAAAATCACCAAATTGTTCTTTAAAAAACTTTTTCAGTCCCATAAAAAGTATTCATTCAAATGTTAAATCTAATTTCCTACATTTCAAGCAGGGACTTTTGACATGAATAAATTTTTTATTCTTTTAAGTAAAATAAATTTTCTTATTTTATTTCCATTTATTTCCTAAAAATGAATTTTACTTTATAGCACAAGAATATTTAGCAAAAAAATCCATGTTTTCTGTGGCCGATTAGAAATTTAATTCCGTGATTGCATTGTTCCAGTATAAATATTTCCTAATTTCTTTAATAATAGTTCATTAATTTTATTTAATACTTAATTTTAATTTATATTAATATTTAAAATAAAATATTACACATTATAAATAGAAAATTTTGCTGTTGATGTTGTCAATTAAAAGATTAAGATATAAAGTTTTTTATCATTAAATATAAAAATCAGAATTTAGCATGAATAAAATGCGTAGATTTTTCTTAAAGATTGCGAAAGTTTTGATATTAAACTCACATTTCAGCATAAATTAACATTTTAATTAATTATTCTTTTTTTATTAATTTTAATTTTCAAAAATATGCATGAAATACCTTTTTTTTTAAAAAAAATTCAATGCCTATAACTTTTTTTTATCAAAAATTTTAATATAAATCTAAAACCGTTTGAGAAAATCATGTCTCTGTAACGTTCTCTTCGCTGCATGACAACAGATAATGCGGTGAAAGTTTAAGCATTTCCTCCAACTGATTAAGGAGACTTCATTATCACAATAGCCTTTTCATTTATCATTTAGGAATTAACTTATTTAATGCTAGGCGTATATATTTGTTCTATACGAAACTTCTTTGTCTTTTTTGTAATAAAATGAACATTACTTTCAATATTTCGTTATTGTCTATTTATTTTCCTTTTTCATTAAATGATTTGTTTTAAAAATCTAAATTAATACATAACATAACTATTTAAAAAAATTATCTTGTTTCATTTATAGCACTTTTTAAGTTTCTGTTAAAGATTTATATTAAAGTTAAATGTTATTTCCTAAATACCTTAGTCCTATGACTAAAATTATCTCAAATAAAATTATCCGTTAAGTTATTTTCAGATGAGAAAGCATAGCACCAATAAATAGTATTCCATGAAAGGTAGTTCAATAGCCGTTTCTCGAAAACGATGATATCCAGTATTATCTTAATCCGTGAATTACTCAGTTGATGAGAGGGGAACGAAATAAGAACAGGTGATAATACGACCTACCTGAAATCACTCTCTCCTTGGATGAAAAACTTTCTCTTCAGTTATGGGGGAGAAATTGTCGGAAAGGAAAAAAGCGAATGAATGATTTGGAGACCGGCTTTCCTAAACTTTTATACTTCGACCGGACCAATAAGACATAGCCGACCTATTTGGGACAAGAAAAAGGGAATCGCCATTTCACAAAATATAGGACACTGAACCTTGAAGGCATAAAGCGCCCCTGGCGGGATACTCTCACGTTGAAGAATAAAACGGATAGAAATCGGAGCAAATGTTTGTTTATTGTTTTCTTTCTCACATTTTTTTTCTTTGAAAACGTTCTTCTCCTTTTTGCTGGATCATTTCGCTTTCGTTCGACACGTTTTGATACACTTTTCAAGAAAAGAAACTTTTTGTTTTGTTCTAATGCTTATTTTTAGTCGTCTGATTCCGTCCAAATTCGATAATGATAGCCGGGTGTTCGACATATGTTAGGTGTAGTCCCTGATTGCTGGCCGATAGCGTTCGCATAATTACTTATTTATGTTTCGAGACAGGGAATTGAAAAATCCACCTGCCCCAGGTGACTCTCGCTTTCAATAAATTAAGTCTATTTATGCTTCCTGTCTCCTTGACAGAGCACTAATCAGATTGTGAAGAAAAGGCAATAGTATACTAAGTTGTTATTTCTTACAAATTAAAAGTGTTCGCCATGCACAAATAAGATATAAATCTCTTAAATTCTTACAGTTTCATAAAACTTCTGTGCAGTGTTTATAAAAATTATATCGCCAAGCATTGAGTGATACCAGTCATTAAAATAATGAATATAATACTTATCTAATTCAAAAAATGTGTCTGGATCAACTATTCATTATTCATATTTAATACGTTCATAAAGTAGGTCATCTAAAATCCTAATAGTGAGCAAAGGCCAGGTAACAATAGATGATTATTTGATAAATAATAAATTAATTTCTCTAATTTGTTGGATTTACTTTCATGTCTACTTCTTTACTAATAACCTGCGTTTAATAATAATAAAAATAAATTAATAATAATTATTAAGCATTGTATAATTTAGAGCAAAGCACATTTGAAAAAAATGAACTATCACGTTTTAGTGGAATACTTTTTATTCTGTTAAAATTTTATTATAATGGTTTCATGAAAATTAAGTTAAATAAAATTACTAATACATTTTATCATTATTTTTACTAACATTGATTTTTATTATACAGTTAAAAGTAGTTTAAGAGCAAAATTAAATATATAATTCTTAGATCACAAATAATTTATTTTTAAACTGCTTGTAAACACTTAGGAATTACAAGCAGTTAAAACTAGATAAATCTTTTGAGGTGCTTTATTACTAATTGAAGCTGAACTTTAAGCAAAATAACTCTTTTGGAATAATTTAAAAATTGTTATATTTAAATTGCTGATTCAGCTTAGAAAACTTTAAATATCTACAAACGCAGTTATTATATTAAATTATATTTCAAATAAATATATTTTATAATTCAAACAAGCATTCTGAGAGATGTTCATTGGTTTTAAGTATTTTATGACGTAGTGAATACGATTATTCTTTTTCAGCAAAAATTTGGTATTGACATTAACCTTTTTTAAAATATACATAACAAAATTTAACCACATGGATACCTAATCATAAAAAGAGAAGAACTTTTAAGAAAAAAATTCTCTGATCGAATTAAAAAAGGATGAGAATGGGATTATAACTCTCTCTCTCTCTCTCTGTATATATATATATATATATATATATATATATATATATATATATATATATATATATATATATATATATATATATATATATATATATAATCTAGTTAATGTGATACTTTCATTTATGCATGCATTTTTTTACTAAATAGTTAATAAACTAATAGTTTGGATTAAAATTCTAAGTTTTTATTAAAATTTCGTTTCAATTTTACCTATATAAATCTTATTTTCCTTGTTATTAAATCAAATAATTATTCAAAAATTATTTTAACATTCATAGTTATTTTCTAATCAAGAATGTTAAGATTGGAGCATATTTGTTTTGAAAATGATTACGGATAAATACTACAATAATTATGTGCTAACTATATTTGAGAGAACTTCATTTTCTTTATAGTTTTATATGATATTTTTTAGTTTACTATCGTATTGGAAAATAAAGTGATAAAAACCTAATTTTTATGTTCGGACTTCGATTATTGCAAACTATGCTCTTCATTTCAGAAACTTTATTTTTATTCTTGTAATAATTTTTATTTGTGCTTTTCAGGTTTTTAGATAATTTGTTTTCTTCAAGCAAGAAATCATTTGCGACATTTTGCCAACAAAGCTTTTGAAACCCTAAAATTTATTTCTTGTCTTGCTTTTTAGCTCTATCATGTCTATCAGCAAGAGACCCATTCTACACACCCCGTTTCACTTGAGAGGACACCAACGGATATCTTCTAGATCGATTTCGAGAAGGAAATGTTTTCCTCTTTTCCACTTGTGACATTATAAATTGACATATTTTGCTCTCCACTTAACTCCACTTTGCTTCCCACTAAATTTCTCCTTTTTCTCTTCATTCCAGTGCTGCATTTGTCTTTATCTTGAAATGTTTTGTTTTGAATGAATTCATCTATGGATGCAACTGAACTTAAATTTATACTTGTGAAAATTAATTAGTGAAACATATCAGAAACGAAACACAATGTGAAAGCTTTTTTTAATACATAATTTTATCTGACAAAGTTTATAAATGTGTTATCAGATACACTTACAATTATTTTTATTGACAACGTAAGAATGCATGCGTTTTTCATTTAATCGAAATGGAATTTTTTTAAACCTATCAATCAATCAGTCAAATGTACGTATCGACACACACACACACACACACACACACACATACATTCTATCTACACTATCTATCTATCTATCTATCTATATATATATATATATATATATATATATATATATATATATATATATATATATATATATATATTTCTGAATCTCTAATTATGAGGGCTTTTAAAAGTGTCTAGAGAACAAACATATAAATATTATAATTAATATTTTAGAGAGAGAGAGATTCAAATGTCATTTTTGTTTTAAGTATATTTTTAGACAATACTTATGATAAAAATAATATTTTCTGTTTCAAAAATTAGTGTTGTTATGCAGTCACATATTATTTTACAAGCACTTAAATAATTTCTAAATTGTACTTAAGAGTTATCAGTAGCTAAAAATTAAATAAATGTACTGATATGTTTGATTATTGATTGAAATGGGTAGTAAATTATTGGGAATAATTAAAATAGTATAATATTTCATATGTTGATTTATACAATGCTGATTTCTGATTAGTAAATATTGTATGAAGTTTTATTATAATTACTTGTAATAAAACTTCATATAATGTGTCTATGTTATATAAGCCGTTAGTAAACATAAAATATCTTCGACAATCACTGCAAGCGATCAACTTATAATAAAAATTAAGCCAAAAACCTATGCCTATGCTTGAATTTCTCAAAAGCCAATGTAGTTAAATCAATATTTTTATGTTTTCTGATTTTTACAAATTTTACTGGAATAAATAATATTTTGATGTTATATGAAATGTTTCTTGTTTGCAGAGTCTATGCTTAGAGGTAAAATATTTCATGTACTTTTCTGATCAAATTAATAAACCAAACGTTTTATATAAATCAATGCATTAAAAATATAATTTCTCTAAACTTTTGTTTTCCTCACATAATCGCTTAAGGTTCTAAACAATTTATTCATCTTTTGCAAACAATAAAGGGTCTTATATTTTAAATCTACTAACTATGAGCAATATAGTTGAGGAAAAAATAAACCCAAGTATAAATATAGTGACGAACTGCTGAAATAAATAATTTATAACCTGAAACTTCTGGGTGTTGCATCTAGAAAACACTTCTATTCTGCTTATATTAATCTCATCCCAACAATAAAAAGTAAGTTGTTTACAGTTTCTTAGAAATGTAGCACCAAAGGCTTACATTCTAGCTAGAGTTGAGCATGAAATAACTTATTAATCCTTTTTATGGCGGTAAATATATTTATATATTTACGTAATTATTGTTACTAATGAAGCAAATATTTTCTAATATTATGGTTGCAATTTTCGAAAGATAATAATGTAATAAATTTTCTTAACACACACAGCACAGGTATCTTATAAAATAATATGAAATATCTTTTATTTTTATTTTAGGAGTTTTCTTTACTGTAGAGTTGTTTGAATAGAATCAAACATTACTGATCAATTTTACAAATGAAATTGTATCTAAGAAGCATAGCATTAACATTTTTGTATTGAATTGTGTTTTGCACCACATATTAAAAGATTTTATGTCGAACGATGAGTTACCCTATTAGACTACACACCAAACAATTTTTTAAAAGAAAAATAATCAAAGTTATAATAAATAGAAAAAAATCTGTTACCAGAAAAAAATCAATAAATGATATAGAATCATAAAATTCTTTCCCTCCCTAATTAAAATTTTTACATTAAATTATCACGTTGTATAATAAATTGAAAAATTTGTAAACTATCCTTAGTCTTAAAATTCTTAAAGCTATTCACGATGAAGATTCTTAAAGCACTGTTGTACGTTTTTATTGAAAATTTCGGAAACTAATAATGTAATTTTTTCATTTGTATTAAGGTCATGTAAGTATGGAAACTAAATTTTGTTTCTAATCCAAGAGTTGAATAAAACGTAACTTGATTATTTCATTACTAATTCATATTGTAAAGAAGCCAATTAGAGAGGCAATCTTGAAAAGCTTTTATGAAGAAGTTTGTAGCCACCCAACTTGTCTAGTGGTCAGCGTGCCTCACTGCAGATAAGGAGGTACTGGGTTCGAATCCTGGTTCGGGCATTGATGCACTTTTTTTCTCTCTCTCTATCTATCCTGTCTTTGTCCTTTCCTTGTATGAATGAGGTGTAAATGGTTGCTTACCCTATAAACGGGTACCTATGGCATGTGTGTACTGAGGAAGTCGGACTCCACACCAAAGTATGGTTCAATTGGAAAAGTGGAGCAGCACACCCCATGTTGCCAGCCTGGCTGGCACACGACAACAACAAAGTTTGTAAAAGAACTAATACATTCATGTAAAACTTTTATTTCCTGCTCTTCTTCTGCTGAAATTTACTACAGTCCTATTTCTAGTTAAATGCAGAATTACATCTGCGTTTTTCAGTAATCGCGGATTTTATAATGTAAAAACACTTTTCACTTAAACACCATATCTTAGTAGTTTGTCCCATAAAGAAGCTTCATAATTATGACAGAATACAAATATATAGTATTCATCATTATCAATTCCAAAATGTCTTTTGTCTGCAATCTCTCTGGCAAAAATTAAATTCCACACAGAATAGTCGTAGTCAAAGCCGATTGAATATTAATTCAGTTAGCTTTGACTACGAATCCATAATACCATTTTTGGCAATCTGTGTATTATAAACAACTGTCTGTGAAAAAGCTTAACCAAAGGTTGGAAAAAAATAATAATCAAATCAGTAAGTTTAAGTTGTAACAGAATGTGATAGCATTTGGAGTTCTCGGAGTTTCTTCCCAGAAGATCGAGTAGGGTGTTATGGTCCATGAGTCCCCATTTCCTGATGTACGCTAGACTGGCTAATTTATTTTCAAAACATAGTTGATGTTGATTGTACAACTCGTGGTGGGAATAATATAAATCACGAAAAACAATTAATTTTTTTAAGTTTCTTTTAAACACAGAAACTTTAATAAATAATGATTGATAGTGGACTTTGTGGGTTCTTCACGATTTGTGTACAAAAACCTAAAACCTTGGTATCTATCAAAAATATTTCCAGAGTTCACATTCTGCCCAGCCGATTGATCACAAGACAGTGAGGGAAATTTCGCAACACTTCTTTTTATAAGCCTGAGATTGTGGTGAATTGATTCATGGTTATTTGGAAATGGTCTGGTTTTGTAGTTTGCCCTAGAGATTATTAGCGTTTGTTATACAAGAGTTGAACATTTGGATCGCCATCGTCAAGTTGATGTTATTTTTCTTGAAAATACTAAGCCAAATTCAAGCAATGAATAGAGAAATTTTCTATTGTTATATCTTTCACCTCTTCATTTATTCAAATGTTGAGTATTTGATAAAAAAAAAAGAAGTACAAACTAACAATATATACTATTTTATTGTCAGCTGAATTAGCAAACTGAAACAGCTTCACACGTGCGAGAGAAACATTCAAACAGCTAATGAGTATCAAACTGGAATGTCACTCATAAAGGTTTTTTTGTCGGCAAAGTATAATTTGCATACAAGGTATACATAATACATGAAAATACAGCTGTGACACGTTAAATATATCACTCTTAGTGAAGTGAACCTCTGGGAGTGGCAAATCAAGTATTGGAAGTTTTCTGCTTGGTATCTGCTTCTAAATTACGAAAACTTCCACGCGGAGGCTTTTACCTAACAGGTAGAGTCTTTTTCAAGACTATATATGTAACCATGCTGGTGCAACAATAACAACTCTCTATAATTAATAAATTACAGATAGTAAATTATAAAAATTGCTTCAATCCATTAAGGTTTTAATTGGATTACTGGTTTGAATTGAAATTTTGAAACTATATAAAGGATTATTTGTTTTCCCTGTAGGTTCTTATTAAAATTTTATTTATGATTATTGAATTATGGATCAATAGTTTTAAATTATCTTTAAAATATTTAAATAAAGAGAAGATTATAAAAAGTAAGTGCATATATATATATATATATATATATACACACATACACTGCCCAACTGAAAAGGCACAAAAAGCAAGAAGGAGTAACTAGAAAATTAAGCAAATTTTAGGGCCAAATTATGCAAATAATGAGAAATGTGCCTCTCCACGTTGGATAATATATAAGGTGAGGAACCAGTAAACTGGGCAATATTCGCACCCTTATTGCTGCTTGGAAAATAATTGTTGAAAGTTTATTCTTGTCGCAATAGAGACCTGTAATAGCAGGGAATGCCAGGAAGACGGAGTCAGTTTCAGCAGACAGACGTATTTACGAGGGGCATGGTGATCGGACTGAAAAGGGCAGTTTGATACCCTAGCAAATCACAGCTGACAGACACCTAAACCCTTCCACAGTGCACCAACTGGGGTGAAGATGTTTGGAACAAGGAATCGTGGAACGTTTGCGGTATGTCGGTGCAGCCAGAGTGACGTCAGCTCGCGTGGATTCACTTGACCGACTGGAGGCAGTTGCATCCCCGCAAAGCTTGTCGACAGAAATTCGCAGCATGTGCAAGACACCCTGAATGCTCCCATATTGAACTGAACCACTTGCCGTCGATTGGTTGCTCGTGGCTTGAGCTCATGGCGTCCGTTAAGGAGACTGCATTTTGACTCCACAGCATAGACGTCAACGTCTGGAATGATGCTGGATTAGAGCGATGTGGACGACGGATTGGCACAGGATCGTTTTCTAAGGTGAGTCACGCTTCTGTTTTTTCGGCGATAGTTGTCGCTACGAGTGTAGCATCGACGTGAAGACAGGTCCGATTCTGCAGCAATCGCGGAAGGCCCGACCGCTCGACAACGTGGCCTGATGGTTTGAGGTGCCAATGTGTACAGTTCCAGGTCACCTCTATTTTGTATTCAAGACACTATGACAGCCCAACGTTACGTAGATGATTCGCTGCGGCCAGTAATACTGCTCTATCTTCAAGGGGTGTCCAGTGCCTTTTATCGGCAGGATAACGCCTGAACACACATTGCTCGCACTAGCCAACATGCCGTACAAAGTGTACAGCTATTTCCCAGGCCATCATGCTTGCCAAATCTCTCACCAATCAAACACGTTTGGAATATGATTGGACGCCATTTGCAGACACTGCCACCTTCAGAAGACGCACTTTGGCAAAAAGTTGACAAGAATTGGAGAGCCATTCTGAAGGACGCCACCTGTACTCTCACTGACTCTGTGCCTAGACGTGCTGCTTCGTGTATCGCCGTTCACTGTAGTCCTACAAGGTACTAACCTGTTCTATATTATGCATATCATTTCGAAATACAGATAATTTATTCTTCATTGCTGTCTCTCTCGGTTTGCCGAATTTCTGGCAACTCCTTCTTGGTGTTGCGTTTTTAATGTCGGACAGTGTATATATATATATTCACAATTCTGTTTATCTTTGTCAATAAACTCCATGTTTTGTAATTTTTAAATGAAGTCTGAAAATTCAGTTTCTCTTTTTACCACCACATATATATTTCACCTATTTAAATTTTCATTCATCTGATCCAGAATAAAATTCCAAACTAATTTAAGATTATTTATTGTTAATTTCTGTTATACTTATAGCATAAACTCTCTCTCCCTCCCTCATTCTGTAACATTTAATCTTAACAAATCTTAAAAACAATTTTAATTTAATTTAACAAATATAATACTAACCAGCCCTAAGGGAAATTAATCTAATAATAACAAATACAAAGTGATGTTAAGTATAAACAAAGAAAGATACGTTTTGGAGTTTTCTAGCATTCTCAAATACGCATTCTTCATAAATTTTCCAGCAAAAATTTATCCACAGTGTTAAAATTTAATCTTGTCTAATTTTTGATTTCCACACACACACGCACATTTCTTCGAATAAATACTTTTATCATCAGACTCTTTAAGAGATACATTTAATTTTTTTAATATGAAATTTAATTTAATTAAAATAATTTTCAGATTTTATTCTCAATTAATCCACTTTTCAAACACCTTAATCGTTTCAATTGATGATAAAATATTGTTGTCATTTCAGTTTGTAAATTAAATAGTTTAAATGTAAGAGAGCAAAATTGAATAAGCATAATTTGCTTCATATTACCATGAAAACGTTCAAGATAATTTTATCGGCCATTTTCTTGAAAACATTTTGCTAGGTACTTGAATACTTCGGCAATGCATTTATCAACCTTTTGTTTACCTCATAACGCTTATTACGCTATACTCAGAATCAAATCGCGCGATGTAGTTTTTTAAAAATAGCATTCGAATAATGAAATTTTAGCAAGATATTTTTGAAATATTTGATCACTTTTGTTGGATGACATATAAAAATTAATTATAATTTTTATTCAAATCAACTTTTGAGAAAGCTAATAGTCCTAAGCCAATATTGAAATTTTGTTATCTTTTCATATTTTCAAGAAGAGTCTGAATTCTAAAAATAATCAAGAATTTAACAGTATACTGCATTTATTTTGACATTTGAAAATGCATCTGATTTTAATTTCAAAATTTTACTAATAAACTAAAGTAGTGGAAAAAGAGTACCAAGCTTTTGGAAAAAAATAACTATTTTGAAAAACAACGAAAAATACTATTCTTTGTTTTGTTCGAAAAATATATTTGAACAAAGTTAAATATTAATTTAACTTTGTTCAAAATGTTTTTATATATCACTATATGAAATCTTAAGTAAAGATAATCTAAAAGCAAATTGAATGAGGTGTAGAAAGCTTGAAAAAATTCTTTTTGTTACATACTATTACATTTCGATTCTTCATCGGGATTTACGGATTTTCGAAAATACGTACGTTGTATTAGGCAAAAACAATACCTATTTAAAGATAAGAAAAATATTAAATATCGCTAGTTTTGTAAATTATTTTACTGAAACAATGTAGAAAGAAGAAGGTATCCGATGCCATACATGTGATACTTTCTCTATATTCAGCGGTTGTGCATAAATCAAAACTTTAAAAAGATAGAAGTAACCACACGCATTCGTTTCTGAAGCGAGCAAATCCGGAGTGGTGCATATAATATCATGAACAACTTTATATGAATTCGAATTAGCGTTAATTGCGGTTTGAATTAAAGTAGTTAAACGTTGTAATGAAAATTTTGATATGGAGCATAAACTATGATTTATGATTTACTGCGCAGGATGAAAAAAATGGAGCTTATATTAGATTTTCACAGACACAGATCACTTAGTTTAATGTGACCTTCAACATTTAATCTTTAACTATAATAAACTGCTTAACTTTTATTTTCTCTTGAAATTTCAATAATCTCCAGAATTAATTCAATGAGTTTTAATATATTGAGTAATAATTACTGCGACATTTTTTATTCGATTATCTTTCTTTCATGCAAAACATCTGAAATTGGTTGTAAAATGTTTGAACATATGTTACTAGCTATTTTCTGGGAAGACTTTTCAGAAATAATCATAAATATTTGGCCCAAGTTCTCTTGTCGTTAGAGGAAAAAGCCAGAGATTCAGGACTTTTAAGCAACTACAGGCTAATGAGCATATCGAAATCAAAAATGTGATAACCATTTAATGTTATTCAATAATGATTAAAATTTTTTTGTAATTATTGATAGTGAAAAGCATGATCCTATGATTATGCCATAATGAAACAATCTTTAATGTGATTGAAAATACTAATATCTATATATTTAAAATTCATTTACAGACCTAAATATTAATAGCTGTGTATGGTAGATTGTTAAAACAAAATACGTTTGAACTTTTGTAGAAATTACCTAGAAAAAATTTAAACACTTACATCTTGACACAAATTAAAACTCTCTTCTAAAAATTTGAAATTCATTGCCTACTCCGAATTGGTTGATCTATTTTATATTTAATACCATCAAAGTTTTCTCATTCAGCAACACAACGAAAAAGACCCATCAATAATCTCTATTTATGTAATCTCCAGTACATCTTTTTACATTTCCATCAACGTTAGCACCATTTCAGTTTCATAGTCAAAAATCGGCTTCTGCTTTCCATATAACATCTCCTGTCACTTCCTCAATTCATTTTGATTATTCGACGTCAGGTTTCTCGCAAATTTCATCACTGCATTAAATAACTGTAAAACAATTTATGCTTTTAAGTTTGGTTTAGTTTCCCGTGTTTCCTTACAACACCATTTACACATGCAACATTTACGTCATAAATATCTTCAGCTTCTTTTATCCACGGTAACTTAACTCTAATCAAATTACCCTCAACTCCATGAAATTAGCCTGATTCACAATAATCTTCAACCGTCATTACTTCAGCTCATTCCTTATTCGATCTCTAAAATATATTTTTATTTGTAAATAAATGATATGTCTATTTGTAAAAGCTCATTTGTTATTTAGAATTCTGTTCATTTATCTTTAGAAGTGTCAATTGCAAATACTTCATCAAATTATCCTAGGAAGCAAACATTTAGTGTTATCGTAATCTCGGATTCTTTATATTTTGAATATATTTTTGTTTCCTCTTCCAATAAAATTCAGTTTTGTAATCGAACTGATGAAATTCATCCTTAAGTGTAAAATAAAAAAGTTATAATCGCATTCAACTTAAATCAATGAGAAACTAATGATTACTCATTAATTAACATCATTACTAATTAAAGCATCTTCAAAAAACATAATTTTATAATTTTTTAAATTTATTTAATATATATTGTTTTATATGATGAGATACCTAAAAATGTCCTTTAATACGCTCAATCAGTAATATTAAAGTTAAGCAATAAGTTAAAATGATGTTTCATCAGAAGAGAAATTGTTAATTATGAAAGGTAAAGGAGAAAAATGTTTAAAATATTCCTGAATTTTCTCTGTTTTTATCCTTGAATAGTTATATTTTTTTTTATATTCAAGAAATAATCTGTCTTTTTTAGATATCACATTAACTTATGGGGAATCGATTCAAGCTGCTTAGGAATATACATGAAAGTTTTTCTTAATGATACAAGTAAAACAATGAAGTTTCTTAGAATAAGAAATATCCCTGTGATAAAAGCAGTATAGTTTATATTCTAAAATTTAACCATTTTGTTTAAAAAAACTATCACTCCTATTTATCAAAACGAGAATATCAAAACTTGAAAAAAAACATACTTTTGATTTTATATTATTTACATAACGATTAGGATTCAACAGTTAGAATATAAATGTTAAAAATATTACATATTAAGATTATATTAGAAAACATCACATATAAGAAAGATTTTATGTATAACTTTTCTCACAAAGTTTCTTTGAAGCAATGGAAGATTTTATAATTTGTATAGGATTAACTGCTGAATTTGCATGATTCACTTTAGATTTGTATTATATCTTCTCTAAACGTGTATCCGCTCGATGTTTGTTTCAATTTAAGTTGAATGTTTATTAGGAGTAATTTTTTCAATTTGTCTTCTTTTCACACATACACACACAACCAAAATTCCTTTAACTAGGAGATTCAAACTGAAGTGATTAATTATGGACTTAATGAAAAAGTTGTTTTTAATCATGAATCTAAAAAATATAAAACTAGATTTTAGTTAAATTTGAAGTATGTTGCATCTCACATAAAATCTGAGATATTTTTTTGTACGACATTGATATACATTTGAGATATTGACGGTATGTGTTATCGCGTAAGCAAATTTGCTTTAAAAAGGTATATAATTTGTTCACTTTAAAAGCTCAACAAAATGCAACTTAGAGTAAGGGGAGTGTATATCCATAAATTAAAAATTTGTAAAATTGCGAGTGCAAAAGTTTTCACATGAATTTTATTTTTGCTCACTTTTACAGAAGTGAACAATCTTAAGTTAACGAAGTAAAGTAGTATTATAATATTTAGTTGCATATCTTTCTCCTTTAAAAATTGCATTACATCACCCATTTATGGAATTAACAAAGCTGTATAAAATGAACCTAAAATTTTTCATCCATTGAATTTAAGATCCTGAAGGAGTTCGGAACTAGTAGGATATACCCCCATTGGTGACCATTGAGACTTTTTTTCGTCGCCAAGTTAAACGGATGTTTTTAGAAAGATAAATTTCCCAAAGTTCCAAAAATACTCATTTTAGTAACTTTTAAATCACATAATGGCATAAAAAATCTAAAAAGTATTACTGTGAAAAATGAATGAAAATCTGTTGAGTTTGGTTTCTTTCCAAAACAATAGGTAAAAGAGATAAGAAAATAACAATAATGGATTTACTTCATATGACATCAAGCTCACATGCCGAATAAGTTCGGCGATATTTTCTGTTTGATGCATCCGTTGTATAAACGGTGTTAAATTGCAAGTTATTGGGGTGATATTTATTTCCATATTTTGTTAGTTTGTCTCCAATCCAATTAGTTTCCAGTAAAAATGTTCGCCAAAAAAAAAAAAACGAGCCAAGGGTGTACCGTACAGTAAATCTGATCCATATATATATATATATATATATATATATATATATATATATATATATATATATATATATATATATATATATATATATATATATATATATATATAGATAGATAGATAGATAGATAGATAGATAGATAGATAGATAGATAGATAGATAGATAGATAGATAGATAGATAAATATAGTTGAGTGATTTGATGAATTGAAGTGATTTTGAATGATAGTTGAGTGATTTGAAAAAAATACAATTTAACTAAGAAGTATATATAAAAATTTTGAATTGAAATGTAGAATTAAAACTTCGAATTGAAAGTAAAACATAAAATGCTGTTGCCACTGAAAAGAACCATATATGTGACATAAAAATAATGTAAAACACGAGAAAAATCAAATCTGGCAACAACAAAAAATCCGAAAAGCAACGAAAACTCAAATTGGCAACTCTATAAAGAAAACACAGGGCGCTAGATTTGGCGAGAAATCTCTTGGGTAGGGGGATATCGTACTTATATCAGAAGTTCTGCCTTTGAAGAATGCTGCTGTACCTCGATTGTTCTCAGTTGTGTCGCTTCATTAATGATTCATATTACTGATTCGGCCATTTAAAAAATCGGTTTTTTCCTGTTTCGCCGGCGCAAATCTCGCCATGCGAAAATGAAGTCGCCAATTGGCGACAACACACAGTATACACATAAAAGTTTTTAAATAATGTTGTTTTACATAAAATTTTTTTAATTTATTTATTTAATTGTTGTTTTCGTGTTTACGCTATGCGTGGAATGATGGGTGCCAGAGCCTCAATTTATTTACTTATTATATTAGATTACAATTAATCGGGTGATGCATAGTTCAAAATCTTATTATTTTTTTTTAATATTTTTTATGTGAATTTGTTACGATTATTATTTTTTAAGATATATTTTTAAAATCTGATTTTTTCTAGAGAGATTTTATGAAATTATTAAATTTGTATATATAGCAACATAGCATAAAATTATGAAATGGAAAAAAAGAGTCGAAATTAAATCGTTGATAGTAAAAGGCCGTCACATGTTTTAGAAACGTAGCAGTAAAAGGTTACCAGCGGAGATATTCCCTCTAGCGCCGGTTGTATCATTTTTGGCGACTTTATCGCCTGCGCCGACGAAACGGAAAAGTACCAAAAAATCTAATATTCTTGATTGTAAACCAATTACTCACTATTCTCAAATACTTGGATACATTCTACTGAAACATTTATCATCTATTCATATTTACGAGCATAGAGAAACATGTAAACTTTTTATATTTTTTATTGACATTTTTATCCATAATCCGATAGATATGTTTTACTAATGAGACGTCACCACAGGACCTTATTTTAGTCTTTCATTGTCCATGTTTCTTATTCCGGCACAGGTGCTGTATAATCCAGGAAGCCAAATTCTGAATTTTTTTGGCGATGAATAAATGTTGCCAAGATGACGTATCGTAACGTGTACGATGACGTTAATACTAGGGTTATCAAAATAGAATTTTCTACATAATTCTTACAAACCTCCGTATGAATGACGTAATAAAAATGAAGTTGCTAGATACGTAAGATAAACCGCCAAAAAAATCGCCAAACTCAGAATTTGGCATCCCGAATTATACGGCGCCTGTCCCCATACTCCTTAGCGATTCGAAATCATATCTCCCTATTCTTTGCAAAGATGCTCTTTTTTTAACCTTAAAGAGGTTGTTTCTTTTATTCCAGTTGAGATCATAGTTACATCTCTGTATTACAATTCTAATTGGTTTAAAATAGTCATGTCGTCAGATAACGACTCATCTGCATCACATCGTATTGCGACGACGTTATAAATTAGACTTGTCGACAAATTTTCTGCCTGCCTTCAAATTGCATTCTTCAAGCGGCAGCAAACAAGGCTAAGTTCACCCTCGAATGTCTGAGAATATTGTCGAATTGTCTGAGAATTTGTTAATAAAACGATTTCTTATTTAAGAGCCAAAGTATCGGTTTGAGAAGCTGTTTTCCATTGATTCAATCCATTAACACGTTGACAATCGAACACAAGGAAAAGTAAAATGAAAAAGACAAGTCAAAATATCCACTTATAGTTAGTTTATATCGGCAAGGTCGATTTAAAGTTTTAAAAATATCATTAATTAATAGAATTCTAAGCTAACAATTGCAATATTTATAAATAGTCTCTTTTAAATCTTATGCTTTGCTTATGCCAACATTTTTTTCTTTTTTTGCAACGACCAGTGCCAAAACACAACGACGTCTTGCAGTACCCTTATTCTATGTGAATCCATGTTTGGTAGTTTCACACATTTGAATAGATTTTTTTATTCAATCAACGACTGTCTTCCTCCGAATTAATGCGTTTTGACGTTAAGTCGTTTTTCTCGGTGTTCCAGATATTAAATAGTTGTGTATACCTTTATCCTCCATCCACTTCTTTAATATATGAGCAACAATTTATTTTGGAATTTCAACTTCATAGTAATGGCATAATATGAAATTTTTCTCCTCTTAAATAACGAAAAAGGTGTTCGAAGGTGCGTTTTACTTAAATGCAAATGATACATAGATCATTTGTCAATACAACATAAATTTAAATCAAATTCTATCTATTGAATTTCATTAGATCATATCTAGTTGACAATCATACAATCATTAGTTGTGCATTATGTCAGGCGATTATGATAGCAAATTACTTAATTATAATGCTAAGTAATTTTCTTTGCAGAAAAAAATAGAACAGGGCTTATATATTTCCAGCTGTTGTACATTGTGAAATTACAATTTACCAACTTTTCAACAGTTTGTTATTGATCTTTCTTTAGATTGATCTCTGATCAGAATTATTTTCATAAATATAATTTGTAGCAATTATCAGTTCTTAAATAAACAAGTCAAAAATAGTAAATATTATTTTGAACTTGGAAATTCAATGAAAGTAAAAATTTAAATTGCAAATAAAAAACATCTTTCAAATTGCTTTAAAAAATAAATTATTTTTATAATGAATCCATCATACCATTTATGTGCAAACATGAATTCAGTCGTTCATTTATTATCATAATTTGCATTCAAATCACGAAACATTTTTGGATCTCTTTAAAAAATTTATTTATCGTAGTTGCATATTAATTAATACCTAACAATTTCTCTTTAAATTTTAAACTTAAGATAACTGTATTGTTGTTCTTAACAGTATAATTTTTATAATGTAATTACACTTAACAGTATAATTATTCAAAAATTGTTTTCAAGGTTTTAAAAAACTATATACGCTATAAAATTATAAGCAATATTAGTTAATTATCACAAATCAAAATAGTATTTATTTCAAGAAGCTCAAAAAGATTAATGTATTGATTACCATCTGGAAACAATTCCATTAACTAGAAATGTTGAAGTTTGTGAACTAACGATATATCAATGCATTTTACCTTTTTTTTTATCACCGATAGCTTCAAAACTGAATGTGGGTACTTCTATCACAATCATTTTATTCTCTTTTGACAAGTTTTCGACGACAGTGTTCCATTTAAATAATCAAAGAGCATTAAAATTTTCCTCAACACCCTATATTCATTTATACTTAGGTCTTCTTTTAAGAAGTTTCTCTTTAATTTTGCTTGAAAAGACTTTTTTTAATAAATGTATTCAGCTAAAATGTAAATAGCATATCTGACCCATTTCATCTTTTGAAATTCAATGTTTTTGACAATGACAAAATCTCAAAATAATATTATTGGAACTATTCGTTCACATTTGGTTAAACATGTGGTGACTGAAAGTGAAGCAATAATGCAACTTTTACTCAAGCATATCGTAAAAGATAACTAAAATGAGTACTTACTGTTCAAAATACGCAGAATACTCTTTAAAGGATAACATCCTTTGAATTGAGGAAAAATATGAAACCCTGATTTTTCAATGCTGAGTTTTAATGGGAAAATGATGAATAGCATTAGGTTGAATCTTTACTGTTATGAAATTCCATTAAATTACTCCCTGCCTATACCACCACACTTAACATGAAGTAAAAAATTATAAAAAGTAAAAAATCATAATTGACAGGTAAATTTCAATTTACATTATTAGAAGCAAAGAAATACTTAACTATATAAAAATCATAACTCAAAAATGGTAATTTATGTTTTATATAAATAAATGTTTGATAATATGTTATTTCATACATTCACTTAATCATTTTATAAATCCACAAATCAAAATTTATGTCATTAGTTTATAAAATTTGAAATTATTCACAAATAATGGAGTTTAAAAAAGCTAGGCATGTATTATATTGGAATTCGAAATTTTTAAATATGGGATCACATTAGATAAATATGTTTCTTTTCTTCAACTCGATTCTTCTGTAATTTTCATTTTATACTGATCCCTTATTTAGAATGCATTTAATGTGTAATATTTTGCAAACATATATGTGAGTTATCTATTTTTAATACACAAAATATTTAGTCTCATTCATTGTTGTGGGACAGTTTCCTTTGCTGAATATTATGAAAAATATCTTTTTCATTTTCATATATATGGATATTCAAAAACTTATTCCCAAGTAAAGCCTTCAGTGTTTAAGAAATTGATTTTCATTGAAACATATGCTCCAAATACAAATGCGTTCCATTAAGAAAATTGCTAAGAGCTCACTTAGATATTTAAAATTTGCAATTGTTATTATGAGATAACTGCATCATTCCATAATATCGATTATATGCAAATAATTATCAAAAAAGAGTTGAAAATTCTTTTTTAGATACAATATTACATAATATTTCTACGAAGGGTCGTTTCACGGTTATGTTTCGTACATTTTATTTATAATCATGTTGTAAACACTTTTAAACATAATATGAATTCAAAATTGGAACTTTATTTTGACCATACAAATATTAGTTTATATTTACTAATCGCACAAAATATTGTATACATTTTTAGCTTTTAAAATATTATAAGCATTTAACAAAAATTATAATAAAAGAGGAAAAATATGAAATAGGAACAAATTCTCCAGAATAAAATTATACATTTTGATATATGTAATTGCAAAAAAACAAAATGTAAGAATCAATCTTAGGTTTCAAGAAATTATTTTATTTTTAATCATTTCATATTTTTTACTGAAATACTAGAGAATAAAAATGTTAATCTATTTGATATTCCACGCACTTTCTGGTCTCATGTCTCATTTGAATTAAAATAACAGGAAACCATAAAAATATTCTTTCTCTAGCACAGTTAAATAATATTTTAATCTTTCTTGTCCATAGTTAGTTCTCTTTTTGGCATTTATTTTATTTCTTTATTTTTAATATCCTAATTTCCTCGTTCGTTTGTTTTCTTCAAAGTAACTAAAGTTTGTTCACAATTTCTTTTTCTGAATATTTTAAAAATATGATGAATAAAAATATTTTTATAAAAATAATTTAATAAAATTAAAACTTTTTCGTTCTATATAATGACATATTTCACAATATGTTAATTGATGTATATTAACCCACCATAGTTACAACATTAATTTTTGAAGGGAAATATGTAAAAAAATTTCAATCAGTTATAAAACTTTCCAATAGTAAATTTAAAGAATAAATATAAGTTACTGTATTAAAATTGTTGTAAAATATGTTTTGTTTCTCCGAGCTATTATTTAACTATATATTAAGCAATCGAGTTATAACTCTTAAGAATATTTTTATTTTCCTTAAATACAAACATTCTGATAAATTTATATCAATATTTTGATAATTTTTTTATCAAAATCAAAGATTTTAACATAAATTTTCATATGTAATAATATACAGTAATTTATTTACCAACCATAGCGACACGATTTCTTTTAAAACGAAATATACAAAAAATAATCCATCTATTATGAACCACCTTAATTGAAAATCAAAAGAATGTGAATCAGAGAATTAATTTCATAAAATATGTTTAATTTCTTCATAACTACTATTTAATTAAATTTGAATTAATCGAGTAGTATTTATGGTTAAAAATTAAAAATCAAAAAATTTTAATTGATCGTTCTAAATTAAAAATAAATAAATTTAATTATTATAGATTAATCACTGTAAATGCAGCTTTAATTTTTTTATAAAATTAATAATATAAATATGTTTCCTGAATATACAAAGTAATTTGAGCTTTAATTTTTTAAACTAGAAGCTTGCAATGCTTGTTTTTAAATATTTGCGATTATTCTGTAAGTGCTTAGATGTAAATAATTGGATAATTTTAGAGGTATATTTTAAAAATTTCGCTTAACTAGCTTATAAATAGCTGACAATGTGAGTTTCAGAAAATTTGCATAATTTGTCCCAAAACAAATTTTGTTTCATTATTAAATTCTAAATATTTCAAATTTAGGAGGAATTATTAAATTTAATATGCCGTAATAATCGCTAAAATTTCTACAATATTAAACAGTGTTTATAAATATATTCTACCTAATAATTATAATAATCTTTTTTACCTGAAAAATCTTTTTATTTTATCACTATTTTCATTTTTTGAATAAATATTTGAATAAAATATGCTGCTAAAAGGAAATAAATATTTATATTTTTCATTTCATTTTGCTTATTGATTACTTATTTAAAAACTATGTCTGAAACGTGAAAGCAACTCATGTAAATTTTTGAATGTTTAATAATAATTATTTCAAAATGATTTTATTCTAGAATTTTCATCCTAAGAATTTTGTAATAATAAAATCTTTATATGAATTTAAAATTAATGATTCACCATAATTTAAAAATCTGAAAAATAAGAGAAATGAAGACAAACTTTTTGGAACATCCGTAAAATTATAATTGAGTTTCATTTATAGAATTTAAAGAAATTTTTCATTTATTTCAAACTGATGCGTTTATTTTTATCATATAAGGTTGAATTCACATAAAATTTATGTTTTAAATACTCATAATTCAATTGCAAATTATGCTTGTTACGTTCATCAACTAATGTAAATACATTTTCATCTATGTAAATAAATATTATAGCATAAAAAATATTTTTGTATTTTTAACATCTTTCAAGTATTAAAAATTTGTTCAAAAGCATATATATATATATATATATATATATATATATATATATATATATATATATATATATATATATATATATATATATATATATATATATATATATATATATATATATATATATATATATATATATATATATATACTATTGTTGTCTTGTGCCAACCAGGCTGACAACATGGGGTGTGCTGCTGCACTTTTCCAACTGAACCATATTTTGGTTTGGAGTCCGACTTCCTCATTGCACACATGCCATAGGAACCCGTTTATAGGGTAGTCAACTATTCACACAATTCATTCATACAAAGAAAGGACAAAGACAGGATAGACAGAGAGAGATAGATACAGGTCCATACCTGAACTAGGATTCGAACCCAGGACCTCCCTATCCGCAGTCAGTCTCTCTCTCTCTCTCTCTCTCTGTATATATATACATACGTAAGATATAGATTTGAAATCAAATTTTCTCAAAAATGTTCATGTATTACGTATTTTATGTGGTATATATAAAGTATAGAATGCATACATGTTTTTAACACAATTTTTTTAAAAATATGATTATTGCAGCTTTAATATTTAAATAAATCTGTATTGAATTGAAATTGTCTTTTTACAATAATAGATGTATATATACATTACTGTTTTACATATTTTATTTAAATAATTATATAATTATAAAAAACTACAATCTTATAATTAAAATATACATATATTTATAAAAATAAAGATGTATAAATAAAAAAATAAATATAATAATCTCTGAATTTTATAATTAATTGAGTTATACAATTAAGGATGTAAAATATGAAAAATAAGTTAACTAAGATGAATTCATAATATCGATTTTAAAATGCAAATGTTTTAAAATCAGTTAAACATTTAAACTTAAATAATTAAATGAATACTTTGAAAATATTCATTTCACACACAGTAACTAAAAGTAAGTATCCGCAAATAAATCTATGAGTGCCAGGAAATGAAATAAATTAGATGTTTTTAAAGTGAATAAATCAATGAAATGTATTTGGAAATAAATAAAGTCAAAAATGCCTTTAGTATTAGTTGATGCATATAATATATAAACTTGAAAACTGCTAAAAAAATTTACAAAACTTGATAGAAAATGATATTTGAAAGGCGTCGTTAGAGTGAATGCCATAAGCGAAAACACACGCGCGAGTTCAAAGGACTTTCTCCACTCGCGTGCACCTCAACAACCACCTGCAAGCATCGCAGTAGCCAGACGAGCCCTCCGTGCTCGAATGCCGAATTTTGCATTATCGCTCTTCCCTTCCTGCCGTCGGAACGTGACGCTATTCGGATCAAGATATCGGGCAGTGTTTATTATTAGGCTCTACGTGACCGCTGAGAATATGTCCACTCATTAATTGCACAGGAAAATTTCGCTTCAAAAGGAGTGGTCAAAATAGTTAAGGACGGCGATTAGGTTAAAGGAAGAAAATTTGTTTTCAGAATATGGTTCTTTGGACTGTCCATTCTTGCCTTTTAACAAATGACAAAACGCATTTTATTAATAGTCGTGACGTTTTATTCGAAATGATTTACAGAATGAAAGGTTTTTTTAAAAAGAAACGCTTTATAGTCTGAAGCCAGTTTTATTATAACGCTTGTTGTTTTCGAGCACATTTTATAAATGAAGCTGTATGAAAAAGTAACAAGCATAAAACACAGACTGTTTTTGTGGATAGTTTTAAATAAAGGAAGTTATGAAATTTGAATGGACTGAGCTTTAGAAGGCGAGTAATCTATATTCGAATGATTTAATGTTTATTATAAGTAAAAGAAAAGCCATTCTCCATTTCATACAGTATAAAAACCGGAGTAAATTGTTAAAATTATGATAACATACCCGTGTTCTTTTTTTAAAACAGGATAATGTACTCAGATGGAATAAAGTCTATAAAAAATTCTGTGTTTGATTATTATTTTACAAAAAGAAATGTGAATAATTTT
Organism: Latrodectus hesperus; assembly: GCA_037975125.1. NCBI lineage: Eukaryota > Metazoa > Arthropoda > Arachnida > Araneae > Theridiidae > Latrodectus > Latrodectus hesperus. The sequence continues at coordinate 25,299,607 of CM075850.1, read as the reverse complement.
GTTACGTAAAAAATCCATATTATATGATTTTGGCATATTTTATTTACTCAAAAAGAAAAGATCGTTCTATGATGCTTATTATTATAAGTCTAAAAAAATTGGTAATTTAAAATTTAAAGTTTCGATAATGCCCATTATTTTAAAAAATATTTTAAATTAAAAAAAATTATCACATTATAAAAAATATCGATTAAAAATAAAAACTCTATTATACTCGAAACTATTTTTCCTTGAATTTTGTTTTTAGGTCAAATAAAAACACAAATTAATTTAATTAACATTCTAATTAACACAAATTAACGCTATCTTTTTCAGAATAATTATTGCATTAAAATTATTTTTGAAATTATATTTATTATATTAACAATATCTTAACTCTTGTAAATCATTTACCACAAAAATAAAATTCATGCAATTATTCTAAGTAAAATATTATTTCTATATAATTTTGCTAAACATAATTGTTTCGTTATTTCACACTAAATCATATTTATTCATAATTCGGTAATTAAACTTTTCCTGAATGATTCTGTAGAGTAATGTATTGATGTTTATTAACTAATGAGTATATTTTATATATATATATATATATATATATATATATATATATATATATATATATATATATATATATATATACTTAACTGTACACAAAATTATTTTGCAGATCAATGATTTTATAAATTCTAGAATGTTTATTTATTATTTTTATATTATTTACGAATGTATACTTGCATATTACATTATTTTCTGTTAATAAGTCAGAAAATAATTCGAAACATTTAAAAAAAACATTTTCCTTATAAATTCTTCAACCATCTCTATAAAATATTTTATTATGTTTTATAATGCATGACGTGTATATACATCCTTTAATCACTTACCCGTCCACTTCTAAAATTTAAAACTCCTGATTTTATTAAAAAAATTATATTCGTTGAAACTATAATATATATATCTATATAAGTTTACATTTTTCATTCAATGAAATGCTAGAGCACGTTGCAAAATCTCATTTGATATTCACAAAGTGTATTTTACTCTTATAATTGATAATTTAACCACGAAAGAAATGTCTTATGAAAACAAGAAAGATAACTAGTCAGGATAGCATAGCAAGACTTTAGAAGAATTCAGACTAAATCTGTTAATTTTTTTGGAAATTACATGTATTTTAAATAAATTCTTATACCATTTACGATATATATAAACATTTAAATATAATTAATAGTATACATAAATAATATTCAAACAAAAGTAACTAGGCAAACAATATAATATATTAACAAGTATAGGCAAAAACTATTATAAATAAAATAAACTATTATAATATAATGAAAAAATAATTAAAAGTTTATAAATAATCCATGTTACACTTAAACTGGGTAATCTTAACATTAGTTGTTTTATTCTTCAAAATATTACGTGATAAATATTTTCTAGTTCAATATCACATTTTCTAAGGAGTCAAGTAATAAATATTTTATAAAAGCGTGATGCACGTTATTTTTAAAATAAAATATGAAATATCTTGCAAACGTGTTAATAAATATTTTGTGAAGAAATATAGTTCAAGTAACGAAAAGATTACTTTAGCTGGTAAAAAAAATGCAGACATCGTATTTTCTGTTTCTAAAGATAAAAGATTAAAAATTGGCGGCATCAAAAGAGAAATTTATTTTTATTTCGTTCTACTTCCAATATTATTCTAGTTTTCTAATTTTTTTTAACTTGGTAATTTTTTTAAATATATATATATATTTGCAGTGTTTTTATTTGTATTTTGATTTTCCTAATGAGAATATTAGTTACCACATCTATTTTGCTAATAATACCATAATAATACATCGTAATTGTGTTTTATATGATAGTTTATTATAAAATGATGGAAATTATTTGACAAGATTTGCAGCTATATTTAAACATATTTAAAGTTGTGAATTGCTACGGTTATAGTTAAAACATTGTGCTTATGAACTCTATAACAGAAAATGTATTACCTGAAATTGATGCGAGTAATGTTTTCTCAGTATTTTTAATAGAAGTAATTAAAATCATTTATATTATAGCTACTGTTGTAATAATAAAAATATATTTCAATTCAATATTTATTATCATTTTTAAGCAATAATATTTCATTTTCTTCCCATAATTATTTCAATTAAAATGTGTAAACCATTTTTCAAAATTTAAGATTTATTATTAACATTTATTCTGTTTTACAGATCTTCTATAAAATATGTTTTCAAAATTAAATTATTATATACTTAATATAAATTGAATTTAAAAAAAAGCATTTTTTTAGCATTTATCAAAAATCCTAATTTTTAGCATGTTTTTAAAAAGAACTCATACAGTGATTCCAAATCATGAATTGACAACCATATTTCAAAACCATTAGTTTCCTTTTCCTTTTTGTACAATGAATAAGAACAGTGGGAAAAGAAAACACAAAAAAATACGATGCACTCAGACGTCTAAACTGTGTTATGATTTTTTGAATTGGATTTATGTACATTCCTCCAGTGTAATTGTTGAAGATAAAACAGCAATCAACGGTCCGTGAAAAATAACCTCGGAAAAGATTAATGATTTCAACACGCGTGGAAAATTGAAAAAAATTGTGCAATGTTAAGCATTCGTGTGCCTTCAAATGTTGTCATTGTTAAATAATTAAACACAACGCTTATAATGTTGAAGAGAAATTCTCTATAATATTTCTAACTGTTTCTTAAGATTTAATGTGCCTAATTCTTTTTTAATAAAGAAATTTTAGCTACTTGCTTGTGAATAAAGATTGAATTGAGAATAAAGAATACGTTACTTGATATCGAAATTATTTAATCAAATATTATACTCTTAACTTCATAAAATATAAATGGTATTGCTAAGTTAATCAAAAATATATATTTATTTAGCAAAATATTTTTAAGGCAATATAAACATTATTAATTTTTCTAAAAAGTCATTCTAGTTTCTTCTCTGATTCTTTTAAGGAAACAGAACATCATAATGTTTATATTTTCATTACTAATTGCAATGTTTAATGTTTTAGAGTTTAATTTTAATGTAAATAGGTAATATTTCTACAAATACAATATAAAATAAATAAAAAGGAAATTTTTAACTTTAAAAAAATGATAATGTATTGAAAGTTTAACATTTGTACGTTTTATTTAAAAAAAGACTTTAATATTTATTATAAAAAGACTTTAATATTAGACTTTAATATTTAACTTTTTCAAAAATTAAATCGAAAAATACTTTATTAAAAAATTCAATTTATGATTAAACAAAGTAAATATGTAGACAACTACTTTAAATTACTTATTCGAACCACGTAGAAATATAATTCTTAAATGATACAGCAATCTCGTAAACTATTTTTATTTTCATAGAAAAATTACAATTTAAAGATCCTAGTATTACTTACAACCATAGATATAGTTTTAAAAAAAAATCAATTTAACTATTCACATATATATATATCTATTGCCATAACTTCGAGCATAAGTTGGAAACCGACTGCTTAAACGACGTTTATTTCGTTTTTCAATCATTAATTAAAATATTAGCTTAAATTGAAACAATAAGTACTTCTGAATGTGATTTGGAATAGGATATTATGTTTTGAGCCAGCAAAAAATAGTACGCTATCGATTATTATCAAAAAAGGAAAATAGAAGAAACAGTTATTATAATATATATAGTTTTCAAAATGATAAAATAATATAAATATTTATGGCATATTTTTTTGTATATTCATAGCTAATCTATGAATAGGATTAAATATTAATCTTATTATATTTAATGATGAAAATAAATATTCTAAAATTTAAAGCAGTTAATAAGAAGTTATCATCTAAAATTAAAGCAATAATGTGTTAAAATCACAGTTTTGTCCTTGCAGAGTTCACATTAAATATTTATAAAAAAAATGTTTCTAATGAAAGCATTTAAACACGAATTTTAAGAAATATCTCCAATGGATTTAGTCCATTGAAGAAGAGTAAATATTGTGTTTGTGTGTATTCGTATCTAATCTATTATTCAAACTTTGAATTCTACCCTATTTTTTAAGTTGAAAAATCTTAATAAACTATTAAAAATAGTATCACATTAAATTTATTTTAAAAAAATTATATAAGTATTTTTAAGTTAATAAAATCCCAGTATAAAATTATAAATTTATAAATTTTTCTTTCACATATAATTTATAAATTTATCCATTTTCAATTGAAAATAAGAATTTATATAAGTAGTTAACATAAATATATACGACAAACTTAATTGTTATTTAATTTTTAATATTATAATAATCTAAATTAGATGGTCATAAGCCTACAAAAGACAAATTCATCGGGTTAAACCGAAAGTTTTTCACCATATCTAATATCGTTTGTACAAAAGTTTACGTTGCGCATTAGCTTATACGAGGATTATCTGAAATCGTTGACATACGCGCAGACGAGAATTTACAAAATAAAAATAACGGTTTAATTTTAAAGTACAAAGTATTTTAACACAGAAGACGATTTTTTACTGACTTCAACTTGCTTAGCGTGGAATAAATTTTAAACAGAAGAGAAAATGGAGTTGACGCGAGAACATTTTCGCGCTATGATTTTCTACGATTTCAAAGCAGGATTAAATCAAGAAGAATGCGTTTAACGGTTGCAATTAGCATTTGGTGATAAATCTCCAGCTCGTGCTACTGTATTCAGATGGTTTAGAGAATTTAGAAGAGGTCGCAATTTTCTTCAGGATGAAGAACACACAGCAAGGCCGCCGTCGGCAGTGATCCCGGATAATATGTCTGCCATACGAAAAATATTAATGGATGATAATCGCTGTACTTATCAAATGATACAGAAGGAACTTAACATTCATGGATCCGCAGCCATACACAAAATCATTCATGAAGAATTACAGATGAAAAAAGTAGTTTATCGTTAAGTTCCCCATAATCTAACTGAGCATCAAAAAGAGGAGCGTGTCAGAATCAGTAAAGAAACTCTTAATATGCTGAATGATGGTGGCCACCGCATCATTTCTAAAATTGTAACAGGTAATGAAACGTACATACCGTTTTTCGACGTTCCAACGCGTCAAGAAAGCAAAGTATGGATCTTTGAAGATGATCCCCCGCCGACAATGGCAAAAAAACAACGCACACTGAAAAAAGTGATGTATGCCGTTTTCTTCAGAAGTACGGGATTGGTCAAAGCCATCAAGTTGGAAGGGCAGAAGACAGTAACAGCAAACTGGTATACCGCTAAATGTCTTTCAGAAATTCTACAAGAACTGAATGTTAGGGGACTAATCTTCACCATGACAATGCATAGCCGGATTTACAGTTGAGTTTCTTAAACAAAAACAAATTAAAGTGATCGAACATCCACCGTATTCACCTGATCTAGCTATGTGCGACTTTTGGTTATTCTTTAATCTAAAAAAGAACTTACGTAGACGTCGTTTTCATTCAGAAGAAGTGGTTGATGTGGCTATAAATGCATTTTTTTCATCTGTTCGAAGAAATGAATGGCTTGAGGCATTTAATCTGTGGAAAATTCGTCTACAAAAGTGCATTGATGCTAGAGGACACTACTTTGAACACACCTAAAATTTTGTAAGTATAACTTTAAAAACATAGTTGTATCTCAAAATTTTCAGAGTGACCTTCGTATTTAGCCAGACAATTTTCGATATTTTAAAGGAAACTTGCTTTAAAACACTGCATTGTGAAATACGTAAAACCACATCGTAATCATTAAGTACAAAGCGTCTGAAATGGAATTATTACGCGACAAAATTATAATCAAAATTGACTTCCATTTCGGTTGCTAAAAATCAATAATTGAATATCACCAAATCATGTGTATTTAGATTTGAGTAGTGATTATTATCCGCTAAGTACTGCTTTTATATTTTTTTCTAACTTTAAAGAACTTTTTTTGGTGGAAAAATTTTGTTACAACCCTATATATATGAGCTTTTCATTTAATCATATAAAATGCTATGTTTTTTATTCGATTCATGAAAAAACTAAGTAAATAAAATGTATTATTTATCGTTATTTTTATCATATTAAAAATTTCAGTTTCCAAAACAAACAAAAACTATAATCACTCGATAGTTCTATCATTTTTATTTCGGGATTTAATGTATTCTGAAGTTAATGCATTTTTTAAGAAAGGACGAGATATATAACAGTATCTCATACAAGTGATTGACACTTAAAAAAAAGTTCTTAGAACAAAGACTGTTACGAAAAATGAATTCAAGAACAATCTTTTATTTTTCATACAATTTTGGCTTAGTTATCACATATCCAATCTAGAATATTTTCCCCATTTTATTCAATTTGAATAATTATAGTTTCTATAAAAATTACAAATACAAACAAAAAACTGGGCACAGAATGTCACAAATTTGTTTGAAAGCTTAAAAATTCAATTTTCAGAAGAAAACCACACACACAATGCTAAAATTTTTTATTTAGAATAAATTTTAATCTTTATACTACAGTGATTGTTTAAATACCAAATAATTTTACTTTTTACTTATTTAAGTCAAAAAGTATTGAATTTCTATTTATAAATGACTTTGGATAGGCTGCTTGTAAATCAAACATTTTCATAGGCAAAAATTGAAAACTTACAAAATTATATATTTTTCATTATAAATTAATTTATTGATGGTAATTTCAAGACAAAAAATGAAATCGAAAATAAGTTGACAATTAATTCAATATTTAAATCTTTATGATAAAAAATCCTTAACATATTTAAATTTTCTATAAGATTAAATGCAATTCAATTAAGTATTCCATCCTTGATTTCACATGATGATGATAAATCTTGATTGCTTTCAGCGTTTTTAAGTACTTTTTAGTTCACACAGCTTATTTAGGGATTACATGTGTAAGTTGAACGAACAAGCTGTAATCCCTGACTGAAAAGAAAGTAAGAAAATGAAAAGTCCAAAATTAGATTTTCTTTTATAAATATTCTCAGATCATTTTGAAATTATTTTTTGGTTACTGCTTAGGGTAAACTTAACAAAAAAGTGTATTCTTATAAAAAAGAAAATAAGAAATTTTCCAACAATTTCTAAATAATAAAATACAATGGGGCTTCTTTCTCATATGGAATATCATATGCAGTATAAGAATTAGGAATGTTGGTGTTTATTGATTACAAAATAGATAATACCTCTTTAAATGTGTTTAAAAGTAATTTTAAATGATATAACTCAAGTTTAATTATTAGAGTCGAATAATTTTTTATTAAGATAAATACGTTTACAGGTGATGTTTTTACAACTAGAAAATGTAAAGAATATCTAAAATCTTCAGAACAGTTAGGCTTAACTTAGTGAAAAATAGTTTTCTGATACAGAATTTGGTAAAACAATATCAAAATATAAAGAATTTAAGCATGATTATCAAGAATGGTGCTTTAGCAATGCGAAATTAACCCAAAATATGTAGCAAAGTTAATGACCAAATTGCACGAAATTCAATAACTTAAGCTGCTAAAATATATCCTTCTAAATATTAAATTATAAACACATTAAAATATTTGCCTTGTTTATTGTAATTTTTTTAATGTCAGAAGACTTTTCTTAGATAACACTACAGTTTTTTAAAAATACATATATTATTCTGAAAAATACATAAAATTTTTTTGTCCAATTTTTTGTTCCAATAAATTATAAAATTTAAATAGGAATCTTTCAACTATATTATAGAAATTACTGCCGCCCAACTTGTCTAGTGGTCAGCGTGTCTGACTGCGTATAGGGAGGTCCTGGGTTCGAATCCCGGTTCGGGCATGGATGTACTTTCTCTCTCTATCTATCCTGTCTTTGTCCTTTCTTTGTATGAATGTGTTGTGAGTGGTTGCATACCCTATAAACTTGTACCTATGGCATGTGTGTACTGAGGAAGTAGGACTCCACACCAAAATATGGTTCAGTTGGAAAAGTGGAGCAGTGCACCCCATATTGCCAGCCTAGCAAGCACACAACAACAACATAGAAATTACTTCATTTAAAGTTATTCTTCAATTAGCCAGTAATTTTTGTATTTCTTAGGGAAAAAACCGGAACATCATCATATTCATAAATTTTCACATTTTTCTTAATTATTTATAGTAAAAATATTAATTTAAAAAATCTTCATTTAATAAAATTGAATTCTTAAAATAGTTTTCAATTCATTTTAACGGTTAAGATTTTTATGTTTAACGAATATCATAAGCTTTAAAAATCTTAATAAAACTAGAATTTTACGAATTTGAGTATATGGATTAGCTATATTATTTTGATATTTTTTAAATTCAGACATTTAAAGTATAATTAGGCAGTTATCACAACATTAAAAAAATCATTCTGAATAAAAATTTAGGCAACATACTAAACTTTAATCAACATTTAAAAGAAAAATTAATTTCTTACCTAATCTGATGCGTTATGAAAAATTAATCCACAAATAAGAAATTAAATGTACTGACAGCAAAATTGAACAAAAATGTTCTAAAAAGGAACTCTTTCATCTTGGGAAACATGAGGCAGACGATATAAAAGTTTGAAAAAGCTATTGCCATCTGTCTCAAACAAAACCTTGACCTTCATGTGAAGCCCGCATCATTTTCTTCTTTGATTATCAGTTATTTGTTCATTGTTTTTTATTTGTATTGATATCAGTCCTATTACAAAATTCGGATCAATGCGTTTTGAAATGAAAAAATTTTCCTAAATTGTTTTACGATTAATATGTCAAGAAGAAACAAAATGTCATTATTTTTTCTTTTTTCGTGGACAGATAAAAAGTGTAACACTAATCTCAAACAAAGCTGAACGTAAATTTTATGTGTTATTTATTTCTTGAAAATATTTGAAATAAAGTAAATAATTTATTCTATTTTAGAAGAATTAGTAGTTATTGAATCATAAAAAATGTACCACGCTGACTGAAAACAATTCAAATAGACTATTTTATTTTCACATTATGTTCTATTACAATTTGTTCTTTAAATTGCTTTGTACATTAAAAGATGCTTTGTACAGTTCATAGAAAACCATTTTATTGCATAAATAATAATTTAATATAAATTTGTGTAAAAAATAAAAATTATATTTCGTTTTAAATATAATATTTATGAAATTCATATCAAGAGACATAATTTTTAAAAGTGATTGAATAATGATGTCAACTTAATTTTATCCATTGTTTCTTACTGCAAATGTATGAACTGAGAATTTTGTATTTACACATTTCGCGTATTTGAATGATTTATTGAGAAACAATAAATTAATTTGCAACGTAAAAGATGCAATATCGCAACTATTATTGTGTATGATTTAGAAAAAATCTATTAAATTAAATGAAACTAATTTTTGAAAACTATGGTTAATTGTTACTCCGCATATTAAATTAATGAAATATTTTTTTATCAAATATATATTACAAAAAACCAAATAATTTATTACACTAGCATTCATTAGATTAGATTCGCAAGGCAGTTAAAATCCTTTCATCTAAACAGCTGAAACAACTTGACGGATTTTTTAACTTATTCCCATTTTAAAGTACTTTTTAAATATGATATTATTTTACAAAATGTATAATTAGAAATCATGATGTTAGAGTATATTTTTTTTAACTAAGCACAAGGAACAGTCTAAAAATCGAAGGCTATGGCAAAAATATTATATTTTCAAATACGACATCTAGGACTTCTCATGGCTTAGTATGAGATTGCGCTTGTTATGACAATAAAGTTTCGATCTTGTCGCTGTTGGACAACGGCAGCTGATTATTGCTCTTCTTCATTATGTCGGTTTAGGTGCTAAGGAGTTTTATGGATCATCTCCTTTGCGATACATGAATACGGTCCACAAATTATAAGAAATTTTATCATGCAGTCACTTACGATCAGGGCACAAAAACTAACCTTTGGCCGTAAATCTGGTACCGAAATATTACGACACCAGGGCTTAACGTAACCCTCTGGTAAAGAAGCCTTCTTCAGAGCAAAGGGTCTCGAGTTCAATCCCACAGATACAAACAGTTGAACAACTAGAGATTGATGGTGCTCATATGCATATACGTCTATTGGAGTGTGTGCTTAAGAGTTTTCCAGGCTCCTTCCTTTGAAACATGTAAATACGATTTCCTGTCCAAGAAAAGTTCTTCCGGAAGGTTATAATGTGAAATGCATGTTAAAAAGCCTTTAAAGGGGTTTTGTCAGTTAGATTGTTTTCTATGCTATACTAAAAATACCCTAACAGGCTTGCAACATCTAGATTTCATCTTTCATTAACTCCTGAAATCCAGCCAGAAATCTAGCATTTCAGAATAGACGGCTAGGTTTCTCTGCCTGAAATTTAGTCGTCTATTCTAAAATGCATGGCCACTAAACCGACTACTTAGAAGAACCAAGATATTTATTACTTTAAAGTATTCATTAAAAACAAATGTCTGCAAGTTATTTTGCTTTATTGATACAAGCGTTCATATGATTTCGGATTATAGAACATATCCAAATTTGGATAATGTGTGTATAAGCAAATATATTCAAAATTATGTCGATATGATTGATGTTCAACAGCTGATGTGCCATAAAGAAGCTGATCAAAATACAAGACATTCTAACATTATATACGACAACCTTCATTAAAACTTTTCATAAAATTATTTTTACTTAATGTTTAATCTGTTAATACATTATACTTGATCATTTATTTTGACATCAACTCTAATAAGATACAGTTAGATTATTTCAATCATTTTGATTCTTTTAAGCTGTTTTTTAACGCTCTTCTTACTTATAATTAGGATTTTTCTTTGTTGCTACTTAGTTTATTTTCGATAGCAAAAATAGGATAAGCCATCTAATTTCCAAATGTCTCTTTCATTTGTTTTTAGCTAAATACTAAACAAGTTTTTCTCACGTATTAAGAAGCAGTTATCTATTTAGAAATCGTCGCTCACAGCATTCGGATGCTTTGGAGTGATATAACTTATTAATTTCATTGGTTGTTCACGTGGTGTAATTATAAAGCAGGTGAAAAAAGAGCCAACTGATTTCGAACGTCCAGTTCCGCTTCTGGCAACATAAAGGCAGAAAAGGGTGAAATTTAATTTTAGATATAAAGGAAGTGATTTGGTAGACCTAGAGGGTGTTTCAAACGATAAATTAAAGAAAAGCACGTGAAGAAAAAATAGCCAAAAGGCTTATAATTGACAGATATGTAACTAATTTTTTGCAGAATTTTCCTGTTACTTACTTCGAAAGGCGAATTCTGGTATGGTGCACTCAAAAATAATCTAGTTCATTATAGATTGTTAAGAAAGTTCTATTAATGATTATCAAAAATACATTAACATATTTTGCTTTTTTATTTGCAGAGTAAATACAAATTTTCAAATTTTCATGTTAAGAAATCTTAGAAAATTTGTTTTCACCACACAAGACATTATTTTGATGAAAAAAATACTTACTTGTAATATTAGACATAAAGAAGTAAAATTATGAATTCATTTAATTTCGAATTTTTAAAAAATTTAACAATAAAGATTAAATTAAGTGTACATATACAGTGTACATTTGCACAAGCTATTCGGAATTAACTTAAGTTATTAATTTCCAATTAGGAAAAATTAAGTTTATAAATACATTTTAATTCATAATTATTCTTTTATATACTATAGTAATAAAGTTATAATAATATATTTTTAATAACACACAATGACTATTACTAATAATCATTAGAAATAATATAATAGCTTTAACACTGAATTTATTAGCTGTAAGATAAAACTAGTATATCTATGAGCCAACGTTATTCAAAATTAAATAATTTAATTATTAATTTATTACAAATGTTTATTATTTTTTTATTAAAATCATATTTAATTCATAAGAAGATTTTACTTTATTTATTATGGAAAAAGTTATCAAGCCTATAAATTTCATAAAATCCTCACATTAATCTTATTTATAAAGTATTCATTAGTAAAATTAAAACCCATATAAAATCGGTATTACTTAATTCACATTTAAAATACTTTATAGAAAGTAGCTAATGGTATGAGCCTAAACACATTTAACTAAGTGATACTTATAGATATAACTGTTAGAAAATAATGTTATATTATCCATATTAAAAAAAGTAAAACAATTTATAATGTGTTTGAAAATACACAAATGTTTTAAAATTTAGTTTAAGTTGACATTAACAATTTTAATTTCTAGTCTACTTAAGAAATTAATTAATTTCAGTTTAATTTGAAATATCTCAAATCTCTTTATTACATATTGTTCCAATTTAGCAAAGCTTGTATTGACTATATAAAAACAAAAATGTTTGAGAAACAATTATCTTCTGATATGAAAATTAAATTTATCTCGTAATCCAAAAACATTTTCGAAAAGGAGCTGAGTTGTCTCCTTTCTTAAGCACCATTATTATTTGCAAATGTTGCTCAAATAGGCTTGGTTGGTTTGTTGGTCACTCGACGAGCATTGTTTGCACAGGAAGGTTAATTATACATTTGATAGTGGATTCCTAACTTTGGATTTGGTGGGATTTGAACCTACGAACTTTTGAACCGAAGGCAAGAGCGTTAACCATTCAGCTGCCAGCTCAGCAATATAACTCAATATTTCGAAGGGAAGCTATGCGTGGTAATAAAACGCACCTACTTAATTAAAGAATAGATTAAATTAGAGAATTTTTTAGACTGAAACAGCCTAAAAATTAAGATACTGTGTTACAGTATAATCAATTAATTTACTTACAAAAATCTTTTAAAATATTTATCTAATTGATTTTCGCTAGATATTTAATATAAACTATTAGCATAGAAATCATTTTAGCTATAGATACGATAAACAAAGATAAAATGTAATCATTTATTCTGAAAAACGTTTGAGATACTTAACTTTTATAAATATAACATTTTAAAGTTATGAATACTTATGAGTATTTAAAATGGTCTCTTTTATCATTAATACATTTCTGTAATCAAATTTTCTTATAATTAACCTCAGACCTTAGAAGCCTCAGACTATTCATTTCTTGGAACAGAATCGTAAGAATATATAACATAAATCTCAGTTTAAAAATGAAAACGATATCCGTGTAAGTTCCTTTTTAGAATAAAAGATAGTTAATAGTCCTGCATAACTATATCTGTTTTAAATAAGCTAGATGTTCTATCACACTTTCATGTATTCTTTTTAAAGAAACCCATCTGTCAATTTTATTGAATGAGAAGATATATTGTCATTGAAGAAAATGATTTGTGTGATATTCAGCAGAAATGTTCACTTCTTGGAGAATTTCTGCAGGACTAGGAGTTTACCAGTTACCTGTGACTATCTTCTATCCTTCCAGCTTAATGGATTTGACCACTCCTGCATTTCTGAAAAATGGAATACGTCGACTTCCACAAAGCACTTTTTTTTTTCAAACATTGCTTGCATGGGATTACCTTAAAAGGTGTACACTATTTTTTTATATGTTAGAAAGTCAAAAAGTCGTATTTACATTTCAAGATCAGTAAAAGTTTTTGAAATATAAAAAAATGTGACGGCTCCTATTTTTAAATTATTAAGAAGGTCTTCAACTGTGAATTTTATGTTCTTTTTGGGTATCTGTTTAAATTTTGTGGAAGCAAACGATAAAATATATTTTTCTTATCCAACATTTCATGAATAATTTTATGAATGGCAACAGATCCACACAATGTAAAGTTTTTTCTGTATTGTTTGATATGTACAATACTTGTCATAGATTAACATTTTCTATATGTTGTAGACACATTTTCTTAAACAGCAGATAAGATAACCTTCTAGTTTTTTCTTCATCCTGAAAAAAATTGCAACACTATGAAATTCTGTACCCATTTGAATACAATTGCACGAGATAAACCTTCTTCCAAATACTAATTTTGGACGTTAAATCCATTCGGGATGCTTTCCTTCTAATTTGAAATAATAGCACAATTCTATTTGTCGTTCGCTCTAAATTTATTTTAAACTAAATTACGCACTTGGAATTGGCTAATAAAAAGTCGTCTACTTGGATAAAACAGTTAATAATATGAAATTAAATTTGTTTCTATCTCTTCTTCTTATATATATTTCAAAAATTTCAGATTGACCCTTGTACATCACTTATCTAAAAGTACAGTAATTATGTTGTATATTTTAAAACTATATGTAGAATTTATTGTAATAATATATTTTTGTATGATGGATAATTATTTTGTAAGATTTTTAAGATCTTCCAGAATATTTAAACCATTTTCTGAATAATTTACTTTTTTGCACTTTGTTTGTAATTATTGTTATAACTCCAAATAAAATTAAATTAATTCCATATGATTTCACCTACTTAATTTTGCTATGATACTTTGAATATAATGAACTGTGAAAGGGGAGTGTGTTTATAATATAAATACATCATGTTGTTTACAGAAAATTAAGTTAAAAGAATAATTAAGGTTGTACTCACAGAAAGACATTTATCATCAAAGAATTTTTTAGTTTAAATGTCAGGTTTAAGCTTTGTGTCATTATTATTCTAATAAATCTAGAAAGAAACAAATACAGAAAAAACTGCAAATGATTATTTTTATTTAAAGTAATAGTTTCTATTAAAATGTATTAAAATGAGATAAAAATTCATAGTTCTGTTAAAAATAGTAAAACCATTGAAAGTTTCTTTCAATAATCGTTTATTTTTAAATTTACTTTCAAATTTTAATGAGAATAAGTAAAAACTGTCATAAATGTTTTACGTTTAAAAGATTTATCTAAATAATTTCTGTGGATATAATCTGATGTTTTAAATATTAATCAGTAATTGTATGAAAAATAAATATTTTCATAAGTTCTGATTAATAGCAACTAAAATGCATGTATTTATAAAAATAAAATATGATTAAAACTTTAAAGAATATTAACATTTTTTACAACGACGTGTGAAAGCATTGATTAAAAATCTCAATAAATATAATGATGCGAGGTTTCAATTAATATATGTTTTGACATCGAAATTCTAAACTGACACTATACGAGCATCATATAACTCTGGAAATTTTATTTAATGTCCAACTATGATTTAATTGATGTTTTTATCGTTAATTTTCTTTTTAATAGTTTAAAATTTGAAGTTTGCTAAGAATTTGAAAGATTTCCATACATTTCTTTTAAGTTTAAAGTAAAATATTTATAGATTAATTAAACAAAGGTCAATTACATGAAATAAATGCCAGAAATTAATCATTATGTATAATTTCTGAAAAATAGGGTATCTGTGCTGTAAATTTGATTCTTTTAATGTTAAGAAGATGGGGTTGTTAAAACATAAACAACTGAAAATTTTGATAGATACCATTTTATTTATAAAGTTATATATAAGCAATTTTAAGTTATATATATAAGGAAATGAAAATGTTCCTTTGCTTGAATTCTGTCGTGTTTTGATACAATTTCATCCGGAATCTTCGCAGAATTTTTATCATAGTGTCTATAGCGTCTCTTTAAAAAATAGAATAAAAAGCTCCGTAACGCCACTCTTTTACTATCTATTTACCACTCTTTCATGCAAGTTAGAACCTTTTCATTGACTTTTTCAAGAAGATAAAATTTGATTCTATTGCTCCTTACCAACATGACAATTGTAATAAAAAGAAAGGAGATCCTTTAAAAAAGTGCAAAATGTTTGTATAAAAAAAATCATGCAGTGAAATTCCATATAACTTGCGGATTTGAACGAAATTTCACTCGTGTCCGTTTCTTATAAAACTAAAAAGTAACTGCACTCATAAAAAATTATTAACTCCCATAAAAAAAGATTGAAATCGAGATAAAAAGTAAGACATTTTATGTTTATCCACGTGGTTTGAGGGATTCTCTCTCTCTCTCTCTCTCTCTCTCTCTTCTCTCGGAGAAAACTTACCGTTTTTGTTCCCTTCATTTCAAAGACTTTCTAAAATTTAAAAATGTTTGCTAGCACACTGAAGCTTGTAAAATATGAATCATTAGCGGAATGTGACATTTTATTCAATTCATAAACCGTTTCGAATTGAAATTTGTTATTCAATTAATTTTACAACTAAATTCTTTAGAATTGGCAATCTTAGTTTTTGATTCATTACAGAGTAACAGAGAAAATATCCTCAGGAAATGGTATTATTCAATAACTGTTTTCATTAGAAATTTAAATTTTGTTAAGTCTGCGCTCTTTAATACGAAACACACACACAAACCGACTAATAAAAATATTCAAAAGTTATTGAATTCCATAATGAAGTGTAAAAGGATATACGTACATATCACTTGATTTGACATTATATATTTTCTGTTAAAACTCTTTGTTTCAAACACCCTCATAAACAATTATCTAATTTTTATTTAACACCTAGAATGCAGAGATAATCTTAGAGAACTGTGGAATGCGATTACTCAAAAACAGTTAAATCTAGAACACATTTGAATCTTACAAAAAGATAACATTATTTAAGATTATTATCCTTTTTTGTAATGATATAAAGTGTTTGTTGTATAATGTGCACGGTTATTACGGTTAATGTGCAACTAGAATGAGCAAAGTTAAATTTTTGTATATATATATATATATATATATATATATATATATATATATATATATATATATATATATATATATATATATATATATATATATATATATATATATATATATATATATATACAATGCTCTACAATTGCTAAGGACGGATAACACTATCATCCATAGCAACCACAAAATGAAAGGACGCAAAATGTGGAAAATTAGAACAAGTGCGGGATGTAGTAAGAAGTATGAGAAGAATGAAGTATGAGTATGAGAAGTATGAAATTTTTTTCCACGTCTGTTCATCACGTGATAGCGTTCATAAGAGCTTTAAAGTTTTTGACGCGTGTGGACAGTTGTTGTTTCAAGTCAAAGTTTTACAGGAAAGATTTAATAGACGAACTTGAAATTTTTGGCATTCCCGATATCACTTAGATGATTTTATGCGTGGCCGAATTATCGGAAAGATCGAAGAAGGCCGAAAAATAACAGATGTTGTCAGGGAGTTTGACATCGCTCACAGCGTTGTTTCAAGGCTGTGGAAGTCGTTTAAAACTACTGGAATGTGTAGTAGGCGGCACGGAGGAGGTCGTGTTAGAAATACGACGCCTGCAGAAGACAGATATATCATCTTATCTGCAAAATGGAATAGGCGCACCACAGCTCAGCAGGTGGCAAATCAGTTTCTTGCTGCCTCAGGAAAGCAGATTTCTCGAAAAACTGTAGCCAGACGTTTGAGGGGAGGAGGACTATTCGCTCGCAGACCTGTTGTGTGTGTCCCATTGACCAGACAGCATCGTACTGCCCGTTTGCAATGGTGTCGTGAGCATCGCAATTGGACTGAACAGGACTGGGCATGCGTATTATTCTCAGATGAGAGTAAGTTCAGTC
The DNA here is from genome assembly GCA_037975125.1 of Latrodectus hesperus. NCBI lineage: Eukaryota > Metazoa > Arthropoda > Arachnida > Araneae > Theridiidae > Latrodectus > Latrodectus hesperus. The sequence goes on along the minus strand of CM075850.1, from coordinate 25,282,102 downwards.
TGTCATCGGATTGTAGACGCCAACTGATCTGGCGCGAGAGTGGTACTGCTTATCTTCCAGAAAATATCCAGGAAAAAGACCGATATCCGACATCCAGTGTCATGGTGTAGGCCGGCATCATGATTAATGGCCGCACGCCCTTAAATGTGGTTGCGAATGGGACTATGACGTGCCAACGATACATTAATGAAGTTCTACTTCCTCATGTTCGTCTTTTCTGTGGTGCTGTCGGTGATAAATTTGTTTTTATGGACGACAACGCAACATGTCATTAATCACTCGTTCAGGATTGTCTGGACACCGAGGGTATCCAACGCCTCGTATGGCCATCATGTTCTCCATATCTAAACCCCATTGAAAATGAGTGGGATGCTTTGGGGAGGCAAGTTGCTGGTCGAAACTATCCTCCGACAAAAAAAGAACACCCTCATCCGTGCACTCTCAGAGGAATGGGATAAATTGCCTCAACAACTGCTGGATAATGTTGTGGACGACGTGTGGAATGTTGCATCACACTCCACGGTGGACATATCCCGTACTGATACCTTTCTTCAAGGTGCCTGCTGACTTTTAGATGCATTGTTTCATTTTTCCGTATGCAGCATCAAATGAAAATTTTTTTTCTTTCAGATGCTTCACAGCTTTTGTACTTTCCAGAACAATAAATATTCTTTATTCTAATGTCTGAATAGTGTGGCAACTATATTTTATCCTACTAGGCCTCATGTCTCGCTTAAAGTTATGCTACATTGCAATTTGTGATCCGTCCTTAGCAATTGTCCAGCAGTGTGTGTATATATATATATATATATATATATATATATATATATATATATATATATATATATATATATATATATATATATATATATATATATATATATATATATATGTATATATATATATATATATATATATATATATATATATATATATATATATATATATATATATATATATATATATATATATATATATATATATATATATATATATATATACATATATATATATATATATATATATATATATATATATATATATATATATAGTTAATAGTATAATTTATAAAATATGCAAAAAATATAACATAATGAGATAGAATACAATGAAAAATGCCAAATAGAAAATAATACATTGAAAAATTAAATGTCAAAAGTAGAATATCAGATGGAAGACAACACATTGAAATATTATAGCATTGAAATATTAAATAGAAAACGATATATCGAAATATCAAATTTAAAATAACACATTGAAAAATACAATGAAAAGAATTACATTGAAAACACTTTAAAGAAAGATAAATATAAATGTAATAAAGTACCAATATGGTCAGCTTCATCAGGGGGTGTTGACCACATTGGCACAAATTATGGCTTTTCTGCAATGGCCCAAGACATAGTCTTAAAAAAGCCTTATATATATAAATAATAGTCTTATATATATATATATATATATATATTATTATTATTATATATATATATATATATATATATATATATATATATATATATATATATATATATATATATATATATATATATATATATACAGCGAGACAGGGAACAAAATGCGTATAAATATATAATGACAGATACAATTTTATTTTAAAAGTTAGAAAACGAAGCACAAAGTAAATATTTATACTCTTACTATCCCAGTATAGCATTTTCTGGAAAAAATTGTTTTGGTGTTAATGTGCTTAAAAGTTAATTTTTTACAATGTGACGCTTCTACTGAAGCTTCATTTACATTTTTAAAAAATAAAAATACTCTGATACGGTTTACAATCGGGATAAAAGATGCGAGGAAATTTGTGAAAATATTATCATAATTCTCGATGATGAAATTTAAAGATGATAAAATTCAATTCCCAGATAAAGAGATTTTACAGATAAAGAAAATGCATATAACGGCTTGGCAGATTGAACTGCTTAGATTATAATTGAGTTCGGTATTTGTTAATTCCTTTTATTTTCTATAGTATAAGTAATCAGGTTTTATAGGTAACACATGATGAACAATCTTTTGTAATTATTTTTGTAAACAATAATTTCAGAAGAGTGAAAATTTCCTTATTTCATTCAATTTAATATGTTGTTATTGTAGTAATCTTAATAACACATTATGAATAATGATTTTTTAGTGAATAAATATAAGTTTACTTGTTAAATATAAGTTTAGTATTAATATAAGTTAGTGAGTAAATATGAGTTTACGAGTCAGTAATTATATTTTATCATTTCTGTTTATAAATAATTTTTAGGTATGTCCTCAGATGAACTATCATATATTATTGCATAGATAAGAATTTTTTCGCAATGGAATTCATGTCGATATAATGATCAATTTAACTTAGTATAGCGCTTACACTAATACGACTTTTATTCTAGAAATTGCGATAGTAACAAATATTTTGTTTTAAATTTAAGGATGAATACATGAAATTTTTGTATTTATGTAATTGTAGTGTATCACTAGTTCAATAAATTACGATTATTAATTAACCGTAATTTGCTTAAGAACTTTACAATATAATTTTACAATGGATATTTGATAGTTATTTGACAACAATTAAATTCTTGAAACATGTGAAGACTATTGAAAATATTGTAGAAACAAGTTTCAAATCAATCAATATCCATGTTTACACTAAGTCAAGCAACGCTCAATAATTCATGGGTTCGAATCCTACTTTGGAATGGATGTTTGTAGAGAGTGTCTACGAATATCTATTCCAGTTAAGCAACGCTCAGGCTTTCAATTCATAATTCATGGGTTCGAATCACTCTTTGGAATGGATGTTTGTAGAGGCTCAGAATTCACTTTTAGCTTTAGGTCCCACTCTAAGGCACAGATGCCATATAATTCAGAAATTGAAATACTGAATTTTTTTGGCGATGAAGAAATGTAGCCAAGATGACGTATTATGACGTGCGCGGTGACGTAAATACTAAGTTTGCCAAAATAGAATTCTCTGTATAATTTTTATAGGTCTCCATATCTATAACGTTATTAAACCCAGGTTACCAGATACATAAGAAAATCCACCAAAAATGTCAACAAACTTAGAATTTGGCATCCTGGACTATACGGCATATGTGCCACAATCTAATTAGTCTTCAGATGCAAAACTGACCATCGACTGACAAAGAAATCAAACCAAATTTTGTCTGCCCTATGTAACTTTTAACTGCCCTCATCAGGTGTAAATAAAGAACACTAATTGCTTTACCGACATTAATATGCCACACAATCTCAAATTGTTAATTAATAAATAACTAGATATATCCAAAATATATTACCAAAATATAATAGCGAAGAAAGTTTTTACAATTCTAGCAAATTGCAGGGATACATCGAGTAAATATAAATTACTATTTTTGGATTCGAATTTCACTAAGACAGTCGTGACTTCAGAAGCAATTCTGTTTTAGGCTCATTTCCATATGATTAGACCGACCTTCAGAAAAAAAAACTTCCTTTGGCGCCGTGCGGCATTAAACTACAATTCGAGTTTCAAGAAAGCTGTTGAAGTCGTGGTTAAAACGAAATAAAAATGAGAGCAAGAGAGACTTGATAATAAGGTCATTTCTCTCCGATTAACAGTTAACTTTCTTTTCCTGAGGAAGAGTGCTATTTATATAATCTGGGAATAATTGTTCGATCACCAGCTAAACAGATTATGCATTCTCAATGCCGTACTTATTAAAAGCTCGAATGGCATAAATTTCAACCTGCCAATTAGAACTTATTTTATAAAAAGAAAAATTAATTAATTCTCATAATAAAATATAATCACGTAATCTTTGTTAGATTTAGAACATTTTCAAAATATCTGTTGCCATTTAATTTACAAAATGTATAAACAATAAGATTTTGCAGTTATTTTATACAGTGAATAGTTCTAACCTTGTATTTGGTAATAAATCTCGGGAAAGGGCTTTCTTAAACGAACTTCAGTGAACTGTTTAAATTTATTTGTTCCACTGAGATTTTATTATCATGGTACTCCTGGTTCTTTACATATTTCATGTGGATTAAATGTTAAAACATTTTGCTTAATGTATAGTGAATTTAAAAAAATACATAATTTTCTATAAACTTTAAAGATACACACATCCGAAATCTTCATTAAAAATGAGAATTTTTCATTTGTGTTCCCATAAAAGAAAATCGATTACCTTTGTGGAAAAGTATTCTGTTGCAACTATGTAATTTATAGAAATTTTTGCAAAACATTATTGTAAGCCTTAACTTATCAATAGGAATAATTTTTGTTTTCCGAAATTTAAAGAAAGAACATTTTAGCAAAATTTCTCTAATGTATGAATTCAAGTAATCGAATTAAACTCATTTTAACAACATTAAAACGATTAAAAGATCACTCTTGTTGGTTATAAAATTGTTGTATGCGATAATGCACAATAATTTTTGAAGTTAAAAACTAAGACATTGGTGCACCAAGTTAATAGTTCTTCAATCGTTTATTTTAATTATGGGTAGTTACATGGCACCTGCACAAGGTTTAGCATTGAAAATATTGAAGATTATTCGACTTTCATAGTTACAGAGGGTTAAATCTTGATACACCACTTTAAAATAAACGGAATATAGAATCTCTTTCCACTTTTAAAGTATCAAACGTATCGCGCATGCATTTCTTGAACTATATAATTCAAAATTTAAAATTTTATAAAAAAAAGTAAACAGTAAACTTAGATTCTTTCACTTCTAGAAGAAGAAGACATGAGGACAGAAAACGTGGCGCGGTTGCTTATATTTTTTCTGTACTTTCCAGCAGACCTTTTGAGACCCACGAAAATTGATACATAAATAGAAATGTTTGTTTTATTACAAGACTTTGCATGTGCAATTTTAATTTCTTTTTCTCTTCATTTCAGCATTCAAACGATTAATACTATTTCATCAAGGATTACTGTGTACACAAGAAGAATCGTAACTCATGTTGATTTTCAATTTCCCTCTAAGAAAATAAGCAGACATTTTCGTTCGAAAAGGTCCGAAGATACAAGTATCTAATTATGATACAATAAAAAGAAGAATTTGTGAGCTTAAGAAGTTGAGATTTCATAATAATTTATTCACGTGATATATTTACAACAAGTTTTTGTTTTCTCAAAAACTCAAACGTTTAAATAGTGTTATAAGTATGTCAGAAGCACACATGCATAATATATTTAAAAAGCATTATTTATAAACTTTGTATTTACGACAAATATTTCAAAATAAAGTGTTTACTTAAATGAAATTACTCTTATTTTAATCGAAATAAATTTTATTCCAAATTTCAAAATTCTATTATAATTAAAACGAAATAGCATTTTTTTTTGCAAGTTAATTTTAAATTTATGACGTTAAAAAATATTTAGAAGTAATTTTCTTACATTGTTGAAAAATTAACGAAAATAAATCAGTTCTACAATTCATTACGAAAATTCTATAAATTTTTAATTTTAATTATATTTAAAATATTTCAGGTATAGTTAAGCATATTTTCTTTATTTATTTTCATTCTAATTAAATAAACATACCTTTAGTTACCATTAGATATTATTCTAATTTATTCTTTTCATTATCATTATTTGGATAACTTAAAATTTAACTTACTCAAAATATTTAAAAAATCTAACATAGAACAAATCAAAACGAACTAAATTTACAAGCACTTAAAGAAAAGGTAGTATTGCTGACATGTGGCAAAATTGTTGGTGTCAGTACAATATCCCATCCCAAGTGATTTCTCGCCAAATCTAGCGTCCTTTGTTTTGATTATCCTGTTGCCAATTTACGTTTTTCTTATTTTTCAAATTTTTTGTTGCCAGATTTGGTTTTGCTCGTGTTTTACATCATTTTTACGTCATATATATGGCTCTTTTCAGTGGCAACAGCATTTGAAGTTTTCGTTTTACTTTCAATTCGAACTTTTTGTTCTACGTTTGTTGTTGTCGTCAGCATCCAAACATCGTAAACTGCTCTTTTTTCAATTTCTTTTTGTTCATTTATTATCAATATCTTTTTTATTTTATTTATTTATTATTATATATTTCTTACATTTATATATATATTTTTAATTTATTATTATAATTTTCTTTTATATTTTCAACGTCGTAAACTGTTCTTTTTTTCCAATTTCTTTTTGTTTATTTATTATTATCTTTTCCTTATATACTTTTGTTAATTTATTATTAAATTTTTCTTATATATATTTTTCCATAATATCACCGAGCATATTTGACATGTGAGCTTGACGTCATATCAAGTAAGTCATTGTTATTTACTTATCTCTATTACCGGTTGTTTTGAAGAGAAGGCAAACCCAACAAAAAAAGTTTTTGTACATTTTTTTAGTAATACTTTTTTAGATTTTGTATACTATTATGTGATTTAAAATTTTCTAAAATGCGTATTTTTGCAACTTATGGAAAATTCAGCGCATTAAAAAACATGCGCTTAACTTGACGATGAAAAAAGTCGCAATGATCGCCAACGGTGGTATATCCTACTAGTTCCAAATTGTTCATTAAAAAATAATTCGACAACAAAACGCTTGATTTCAACATTTTTTATTTAATTTACAATTACATAAGTTTAAATTAGCAATCTTAAGGTATCGCCTATAATTTCTTAAAAAGTACCAAAGTCAATTTTAGAAGCTATTAAATTTAGATTGATTTTATCTATAAAATTGCATCTTTTAAAGAGGGTTTACATCAAACACTTAAGTTTCAAATTATGAAATTTAAATAACATTTAAATGGAATTCTTTGTGACACATTGAGATAGTTAATTAAAAGTTGAATTCTTGTATTTGCTTCTATTTGTTGCAAATTTAAATTTTAATAACTTCATATCGTCGTATTATTTTTTCTTCGTTTTTTTCATTAAAGAATTCGATGTATCAATACTTCGAGACATTACAGTATTCACGAACCAAAAAATTTACATTTTATTTCAAGAAAATATGCAATGTAACACTTTTCTAATAATATAAGATTTTTCTAATTTATCTGTAGAAAATAAATTTTTATGGCTTTAAAAGTGTAAACTTTGATTATCCTAAAACACTTACGCTAATACTGGGTCACGAGGAAAATGCCATTAAAATCTTCTCTCGCATTTTATTGTTTTATTATGCGAATGGCTCTCCCAAATACTAAGGTCAATGTTAATTGGGTATCTATAAGAACATTTTTGTGGAGAATAGAATAAAAACAATTTTATTCAAAACAAATAATGTTATTTTAGTTTCTTATTCTGACCTACAGGACTACAGTCACTCTTTACTCAATAATCGATTAATGTGTTAACATTCTATGTAGGTCATTAATTTTATTGAAAAATAAACAAATCTTATTACTATTACATAATTCAAGATTATTATTCTGCTGTTTAATTAAGCATTCCCCGACCTAAAAAAATCCATGAGGTTTATAAGATTTTGTTTCATACATTTTAATTAAATACTTCATCAAAGTAAATACCACTTCAATTATATAATAAGTTAATTTTTCAACTTAATATTTTAACTGTGTATTGAGAACGATATTTTAAAATTAAAAATAATGCTTTTAATTCATTGATTTTGTGTGTAAATGTTAATTGCTTTAATTACTTTATTTTGAAAATCCATTAAAATTCCTCTATCCTTTAAGTTAATAAGTAATTAAAACTTATACTTGAAAAAGCACATAAGTTAAATTTTATTTCAATAAATATGATATATTTTTACTTTATATAATTATATTATATAGTTACGCTTAATATTAGATGCAAAAGTTAACTTGAAATTTCCAATGATGAGTTTAAAATAGATTAAGGTATTCTTCAATTATTGCGTGGAATAAAAATAAACAAAAATATGATTTTACTTTTATTAACAATAATAAAAGTGTTTTCTGATGGAAAGAAGGCATATAAGTTCAACAAAAATTGGCTAATGAGGCTAAATTCTACACCTCAACAATCGAATTTCAACATTTTTAGTTAAATAATTATTTTTCAAGCTTAATATTTTTCAGATTGTATATTTCTACCAACTTGAAATTGTGAAACATTGATAACTGCTTCATAGTTTTGAATTAAATCAAGCTCGCGCGATTAGATTGACTCTTGAATGTTTTATTTTTTTAAAATCTTCCACACACTCCACAACCCAGGGACATTAAAGTCAACAAGTTTTAGTTGTACTGATTTTGTCAGCACAATGATTTTGATTAGACAAGAACATGTCCATTACTTTTTAACTACGTAAATAAAAACTAATAATCTCCTTTATACCTTACATAGTAATAAATCACATACTATTAAGTGGTATATATTAAGGAGATTAAGCAAAGGTAATATTCTTATTTAAGAGCTGGTTAATATTGTTGACAGTAGTGTACATTCATTTTCAAGCATGCAATTTTGAGATTTGAATTTGATTTTTATAATTTTAGAGCATTTGTGTGCATTTTTTTTTACATTCATTAAATTAAAATTTCTCCCATATTTATTCCACGTTTTTTTACAGTAGAAAGATTTAGGGATATGTTTCTGCTTTGCATATATTGTACTATACACGTATGAAAACAGATTTCATTTTACCTACGTGGAGTAATTTCTTTGTTTCCTTGATAAAGAGTATTTACCTTTTCAGTGAAATCAATGGATTTAAAATTGCTGTTATTGATATAATTTAAAATAAATATACTAAGTGAAGTAATATCATAGTGATTTTAGCATGGAATAATTCCAAAATCAACCGCCAAATGTTTCATTTATAGCTTGATATGATTTTTTAGAATACAAAGGGATCATCATGACACCATAATGGAAGGATGCCAAATGTATAGAGAGTTACTGAATTAAACCCCTTAAAACATCTCGTATTTTAATAGTGAACTGCATAAAAAGGAATAATTTCAAAAGATTAGAGCAGTTGAAATAAAATGTCTCTTCAGTAGGCGGATTGGTAATGCCTCTTTCATTCTGTGGGAAGGAAATGAATATCACTGTAAGTATAACCTACAGAGAGTATATGGTTTTTCCCAAATACTGTAGTTATCAACAACTACTATTTTACCATATGAATCATTTTAGGAAAAGGTAGGCTTTAAATTTGTCAAGTCAATTCTCCCAGAAATTTTCTTATAATAAATAAAGAATTGCGATTTTAAGTGGTCAAGCAATATTTTAAGTCCAGTGTCGTGGAAGTCGAACTTAGTAAGACATGCTTTTTTGAAAAAAAAAGTATTTTTATAATAAAATAAATACCATGAATAATCTTAGGGATGTGTTTTATACTAAATGAACCCATTCATTTTAATACAAATATGTTTTATATCGAATTACAGCCAACTGTTTGAATTTCATAATCATTCAAATTTCTAAGTCCCATGCATGAGTCTGTGTAAAGGGAAAAAGAAAAGTTTTCCAATATGCAGAGTTTTTGTTCATGGTGATAGTTGTTTGTTGTTAAATATCCTTTGTTATATTAGTAAACCCAACATAATAAAATTTACGCATGCATTTTAATAAGTTTCCCGAAAGTTTGAAGCATACATGACATACAACATTGTTAAGCATAAGGCAAATTTGGTATAATATGGATTTTCACGAAAATATATATTTTTATAATAAAATAAATTTTTAGAATAGTCTTTAAGGCAAGTTTTATGCAAAGTAGACTCATCAATTTTAATATATATGTGTTTTATTCAATTAGATTCAGGCGTGAATTTCATAATTGCTCAAAAATTTCTGAGTCGTATAAAGTACTCTTGATGAGGTATATCTTTTCTCAAAAATTTTTTATAACAAAACAAATAACTGAAATTGTCTTACAAGTGTGCTTTAAACTAAATGGAAACATCATTTTTAATACAGATTGGATTTTTAATGAATCTCATAGAAAACTAATGAAGTCATTTAGCTCGTCAAGTCATACAAATGACCGTTAAAATAATTATACGGATTGTAAAGAGCTATCATAGGTGAATGGGACAAAATTTCCAAAGCTTTGCTCAATACAATAAAAAATCGATTGCTTGTAGCTATTCAAAAACATAATGGAATGGCAGCTTTTTTAGTTTTGTAAAAAAAGGTTAATTTAACATAGGCGATATAATTTTGTAACAAATGTTAATGGAAAAAAATTTGAAATCGCTGATAAAATATTCAGAACATTTAAATATCTCTTAAAATTATATGCATGTATATTATACTTAACTTCTTCACCTCGACTTCATTTAATTATAAAAAATTATATTTATAATAAAGATCACAAAAATCATAGTGATTTTATAACTTTGCCACACACCGTAAAATCTTATTGCAATATTTTAATCGACTATTGTAAAAAATTGTACGGAAAACTACTCGAGGACTTCTTTTCATACATTTTACAATTATTTCGGTTTTTTACCTATTTCAAATTTCTGTGTTCCTATCCTATCGGTTAAGCAAACTATTACCCATAAGCTCTCATGAATATTTACATCTGCAAAGAAAAAGAAATAAATTTGAGTTTGAAATTCATATTAGCCAAAAAAATTGTATCAGTATGGATTGTCAATAAAGATTCAATTGGATACAAGGGCTGTCACAATATGTGTACAGTTGTAAATGAAATTTAAAGTTCTATATTTTTATTAAAATTAAAAAAAATTAAAAATATAAAATATTTTTTACTTAAATAACACTTTTGTAAAAAAATGCAATTTTCACGTACCAATGACAAATAGTGTCAAATGACTTTAATTTTGTTAATAAAAGTAATAAAAAATCTAACATAAAATTTGTTGCGCTAGCAAACGTATGTAATAAAATACTTCGATATAATTATCAAAAGATTAAAGAATTACTTCCGAAATTTCACTTTTGAATCCTAATAAACTATCCATACGTTGTAGAAAAAGAACAAATCTGGAATTTATTCTAACTTAAAGAGAAAGCGATGAACTCAAACCAATTTTGAAATACTATATTATTCAAAAGAAGAAAAACCTCACAGTGTGTTTATCTTATTTCTTCAAAACATTGCTTCAAGAAAACTATTAAGTTGTATATTCTCTTTACGACCTCTTGTGTACCCACTCTTTTTATAGTTGGCATAGCTCGCAACAGAACTTAGGTATTTTGTAATTGTTATCACAGAGGAATTTGACTCTAAGTACGGGTTCTTATTATTTTGAAGAAAATGTCTTTGCGTGAATGTATACATCCCTGCATCTCCTTCAGCCTTGGGAATAGTGCGTGGCATTATATTCAAATCAGACATATTTTTGCAATCAGACATGTCTGCTGGATAAAGAGAAGAATGAAACTTTCTAAATAGAATGGAGTACACACAAAATCTAGCTGGAAATGAAGGACAATGGCGGTGGTTAAAAGCATTTTCAACCCTAGAGACATTTCGATTCTGTTAACAGGTGTCTGCCGGAAATTATTCCCATCATGCAATGGTATATTCACTTGCCCTTAATCCAACTCACTTGGTTTCCCTCAAGTATTGTTGAGTAGTTCTTTGTTATGCGTACCTATAAGTCGTTTTTAAGGACTCGTTAAGTGCGGAACCCAAAAGATTAAGTGTCGCCATTCAATAAAAGGGAATAAATTAAATTAGACATAACTAGTTAAACGTGAAAATAAAAAACTGGCAAAAAAGGGTTTGGAAATATATGCAGAAATTGGGAAACTAAAGGTCTGTAACTGTATTCAGTTGAAGCTCATTAGTAAAATAATGAAATTGTTCTTTAACTCTGGTACACTTTCTAGAAGGGAGCAATATAGTCATCATTTCTGTTTGAATAAAATATAATTAAGACAATCTACTTGTGTATGGTTTTGTAGAATTGTCAAAGAATCTTATATCTATATTGAAGAAATATCATTGCGAAAATGGATAAATGACATTCAGTAGAAAATTTTATTGCTGAAATTATGAATTTATCTGCTTGCCCCTGCTTTATTGATTAAAATTTTCATTTAATTCTCATATTTTATTGTAATTTAAATAATGCTGTTCACAAAAAATATCGATACTAATAATATTTTCAAATATGTATTTTTATTTAAATTCATTTATCTAACACTTTTGTTTGATTTAATATTTTTATTTGCTTCTAGAAGATACAAAAATTTTTGAATTTAATGTTCAACTGATTCTAGGTCAATGACATAAAATTAGTGATAACTTTTGTCAATGTAAAAATATATTACATATAATAATATTTCATATTAATTTCTTTAAAGATTTATTCATTTGCTGAGACTAAATCAATATATATGTATATTGATTTTATATCCTTATCTAATTAAGAATAAATTTAATTAATATTAAAATTGTGAATATAAAAAATTACATATGTATAGCTGAATATGAGAAAAATCCTTAAGAAATTACAGAACCTGTGTGTGTAAAAAATGGCAAAATATATTAAATGAGCTGCACAGAATTAAGTATTTTAAAAGTTACTTCTCAGACACAAAATTAAGTGCTTTGATTAATTCACTTTGATTGTGTTAATTCCTAGAATTATAATTAATAAATATTTCAAGCCCAATTCTTCCAAAATTATTGAATATCTATAATTTTACTATAATGCTTACTTTTTATCGTACTGAAATAGTATGATGAGGCACAATTGTGTTTCCAAAAATATCCAGATTCTATAATCATACAAAAAACACGTTTTTTTCTTAAATATCACATTTATTACATATATATGCTGTGATCCATCTCAAACAATTCACTGAGGTCTAAAAATGAAAATGGATTAACCATCATGTCATGATTCATTTGAAGAAAAAATTATTATGAATTTAAAGTTATATTAAATCTCGAGATTATATTAGGAAATGTTGATAATAAGCTACATTATACACAAGAATAATTGAAAGAAACGCTTGTGATAAAGTCAATTCGGTAATCGTTATGCATACATTATTTGTTTTTACTTGAATCAAGAATAAAAATAAAATCATACAAATAGGACAAGGAAAATTAAGATAAAATTAAAGTAATTGCTTTCTGAAATTTAACTTAATACTAAATTATAATACGAATGTTAATAGTATTCAACATTTCACAAAATCCATTTCGTCATATATGACGAGAGATCTTTTCATAGATATTCATGTGTAACAAGAGAAAATCTGCAAGTTAACTTAAATCCCTTCCAAAGTCATCTGTCATGGAGAATAGAAAAAAGTGAATAAGATTAAAGTTGGCTTACTTGTACTGTATAGTAAATAAACAAAACACAGCGGTACTAATAATTCACAAGTATTAAATAATATTTCACTAAAATTTACTAGTAGCCGCACCCTTTAGAAGTATTTCCTCTTAAAAGAATAGACATTATATCTCAATGTCATTAGATCAACCAAATGTCATAATTAATCTAATCATGGAAATATCGTTGTATCGCATATATTTTTTGATAATTTTGAGTCCAAAGAATAATCAGTTCGAGTCCTGTATGCGGTGTCATCAAGAGATCTGTTTGGACAAACGAGTGCTTTATAAAAATCTGAGAGTAAAAATGTGTAGAGATTCACGTAACACCCAATCGTTTCGTATCTAGCACCATCTATGTAAGTATTTATCTCTAATTCAAGAGTTCTTCAGTTTTATAACAGAAAAGAAATTGCACATTTTAGGAAATGAAAATTCCCAGTTGCATTGACTTCGCATAAATGTAAAAATGTGATGAATATAATTACTTGCTTATAAAACATGCTGTTATTTAGTAAATAACTATAGAAGGATTCATAATACATTATTGGAAAAAACACACAATTGGTGAATCATGCTCTGTTTTATTCACTCTAAAACATGTAGCTATTGCAGCATGCATTTTATCGAGGAATAAATATCGAGGAATTCATAATACATTATTGGAAAAAACGCACAATTGGTGAATCATGCTCTGTTTTATTCACTCTAAAATATGTAGTTATTGCAGCATGCATTTTATTATTCCATGAAGAAATACATGGTTTCGAATCTCGGAAAAGAAAGTAATAAGAAACATACTAATTTTCCATCAACATGTTTTTAAAAAACCTCAAAATTTTATGCATTAGATAATTTTCTAATTTTATTAGTCCTTATATAGTATAGCTTTACTATAATATACTGCATGTACAAAAAGGCAAAACATATAAGCATTCTGTTAGTTTCCGAGAAGTTTTCATTTTCAAGTTTAAATTTTAAATAGGAGAATAACAAGATATTTTTACTTCAACCATCATTCCATTTTAATACGAAATAACACATTGATATATTCATCTTTTCAAGCACTAGTTTCACTTGAATGATGCTTTTAATTGAAGGTATTAAGAGAAAAAATCTTCTCTCGATTTCACATTGAACTGTTTACTGTTTTGAATATACTGCATGTTTCTTTTCACCTATTTTGCATACTTAAGTGTCTGCACGATTGTTGACGGAGGAAAAATCCACTTTCTCTGTGTTTCACAGACATATTTCTAAATGATGAAGGATGTGTGTGTCTAACTGACCGGAAAAATGGTCGTTCAAAGCCTTGACCAAAAAGAAATCCAGAAAAAATGAGGAAAAACCCTGTTTTAAATCATTTCATTCTTTTGAGACAGTGTCTTCATTCATTCTTTGAAAATTTTACTTAATTTTTTAAGATGATGCAATTTTTCTTTATATTAATTCTTTAATTTTGCTATAACTTTCTATAATTTTGCTTTAATTTTGCTATAATTTTCTTAAATTTTGCTATAACTAAAACTTAAAATGCTATTCAATATGTTATTGCGCATTCAATTTTTTTTCTACATGAAAATTCTAAGAAATATACCCAAAATATCCTTTATTCAAATTTATCCACTTCCATAAAAGTGTTCTTAGAAAATTAAACGAGATATATATTCAAAAAAAACTTTACAATAACTTGCTGTTGTTAATGTTTTATAAAATACAAATTATTTTATGAAAACTTTGACTCGTAATTTAAAACAAAATTTGAATTATTATGCAATTACCTTTAATTTATTAGTAAAGAATTGAAGACAAAATAGAATGGAGAAATTCAATTCAATTATAAAACAGCATTGTTATCACTGGTATTATATGATCAACCTAAAGTTCTTAATCTTGAATTTTTTCTGCTGATATTCGAATGATTTTCAAACACTTTTCTAAATCTCTTCATTTTGATCCATGGGCAATTATTCATCAGAGCAAGCACTAGGAGTTCGACCCTTGTGGGATATGAACTTATGAAAGTTTTCTTGGAAGACAAAAATAAACGAAAGATGTTCAAAAAACTTTATGCTGTTTGATTATCTACTATAAGGTATCAAAATCACATCTCTTATTTTAAATTAATTGCTTGCATAATAAAACAACAGTAGCATTCGTCCTAATATAAATATTGTTGTCACTTAATACCACACCGAGTACATGTGAATATCGCATGTACTCGGTGGGGCTTTGGTGCTATTGGGAATCGAAGCCAGCAATTCCGGACAGAAGGCCGATGCCTTAACTACTAGGCTACCATTTCCTCTAATATAAATGTTAATTAGATAAGTCATTTTTTCATCATTATCTTTAGTTTCATTCATAATGTCACTGTTACAATTTACTTAATTAAAAAATGTAGAAATTATTTGATCGGTGAATTTAGAAAGTAAATAATCCTGGTTATATAAATTTTCTTATTTTAATTTTTACATACTGATTTTGAAATATACTTATAAACTTTTTAAAGAAATCAAATATTGATGTACATTATCAAATATGAGATCAGATATTGATATATACATTGGAGAATGAAATATTGATATAATTTTAGGAGAAATCAAATATTGAATAATAAACTGGCAGTATATTCATAAATACTTGCGATTTTATTAAGCTATATGAGACAATTCTGCAGATTTAAGATATTAAAAGTATTATGTTGAATTCATACATTTTGTAATAATGCAGTTTTAATGTTGACCGTAAGTAAATTTTTCATTTAAAATTAATCAAGTTAAAAAGTGTTTTATAATATTTTAACTATACTTAAATTATGATATTTTTAGTATTTTAATTTGCAAGTAATATTTTAACAATGAAATAAAGTCACAATTTTTGAATATTTAAATTTGTCAATATGTATGTATTTGTCGACATATTCTTATTTCCACTAATTTTCTCATTTTTAATTTTCATCCCTAATTGTGAAATTCTTGCATTATTTAAGATACCTGGAAATGTTTTGTTACCTTCTCATAGAATTAAATATTTTGTGATTACTTTATTAATCTCAGACAGTAGTTTCATCTGCTTATGATGAAACTTATGATAATATTGTTCAGATGATAACAATAAAAAAATATTTACTTTAACTTACAAAAGCTTTTAAGATTTAATCAAATTTCTTCTCACTGATAAAATTAATTACTTCACTAATATTTTTTCTACTCATTTTCAAATTAGGTAAATTATTTCTAATAACTCAAACACTAAATATGAAAATTATAAAGATCTATAAAATACTTTCTCACATTCAAATGATTATCGTGAAAATATAATTTAAAATTATAAAGATACAATGAAATTATCTATAGACAACTAACTTCAATTTAAGCTTTCTTTCGATAATTTTTAAGTAACACATCTCAAGCAATCTCAAGCAACTTTTTTTTAAATGTTAATTTATTTTTAATATTCTTAACAAAAGAATCTACGTTTCTTTACCTTTACATAAAAATTTTTTTTAAAAGATTTCAGTTTTATTTTACTTGCAAGTAAATTCTGTAACTATGAAAGAATTTAGTTAAAAAATGTTTCTTTGCGGGTAAATTTTTTTAAAAAATTCCAGAATTTTACATTTATATTTAGAAAATTAAATAATGATGAAATTATTATCAATGTCTAATTTAGATTAAACATAAGAATATGGGTCTTAAATGATTTTTATTCATTTGAACTCAATACCGTATTCTTAAAAATATTAAGAATCCCTCATATGTTACCAAACATAAGTATTTTTAATAGAAAATATAGTTTTAATTTTATTACCAATGAATTAAAATAACTGCATAATTTTCATTCATTTATATTACTTGTAAGTTGAAATAAGAACATTTTTTCTTACTTTTAATGAAAAAAGGGTAATTTTACTTTGAAATTACTTGACGCCCAATTTTTTTTTCATGTCATTTAAACGTGTTATGAAAAGTACAATAATATGGACTTATTATTTCAACTACTAAATAGATACTAAAATAGCAATACAAATTTTTCATTAAATTCTTAAAGGATAATATTCTCTTTAAGTAGCTCGTCAATATTAACGGTTGATACTTACATTTCGTAACGTGCATCTTCTTGAAAAAAAAAACAAATTTTTATTCAATTTTTCATTGCGTGTTTCCTTGGTTAAAACAATTAAGGCAATGCGCCTTCATGAATTCGCAATTAATTTAATTGAAGATACTTAAGCCAAGCACCCAGTGTGACAATTTTAAGAATGAAAGTGTTCTTTTACGCCCTTTTAACTTCTGACGCGCTTGGAAAGATCCGGTCTCCTGTCGTGACAAATGGAATTACCTTGGTTCATTTCAATTTGCTATTGCCTAATTCAAAAAAGAAAAGCTAAGTCCTAGAAACCAAAGATAAGGTGAATTGGAAATATTTGATTTTGTGTATACAGAAGAATTCAGAGTAATAAATACTTTTTTACAACTGATAATTAAGATGATGTAAATTTACTATCTAAGTCGTTGTAATTGAAATAATCATCTGAAGTTGTTGCAATTCATTAGTAATATTAATTTTCATCTCATGCGCAAGTCCGTAGCTTCTTGTTAAAGTTCGTAACATAGTTAAATCAGTTGCACGTGACTTTAAAACTTTCCGATTCTTTCCCCAATTTGATATTGTAGTCCTTATATAGACAAATTTTGATTTAAATTATTTACAGTAAAAAATTAATTTCTTTAGTAACTAATTATTTTATGTTAGTCAAGAATTTTTTAAAGTAATTAGCTACAGTAAATCTACAGTTATTCGAATCAATTGGGACATGGTTTTGGATTACATTTTTTTCAAAAAAAAAAAACGTCTCTAACTAATTGTACAGTCAAAAAATGTTAGAACAAACTACATATTTTAAAGGAAAAAAACTATTTATAAATTAAATTTACATGATTTTTTATTGATCCCTGTAAATATGAAAATTTACATTTATGCAGTATGCATGTACAGTGCTATTAGTGGAAAATCATTGCTTGCTGAACATCTCGGTGCGCGTAAACGGTTTCTCTGTCTTCCTCCGTTTTCGGGCTCCCAAATCACGCATCTGCTTGACACTGAGAATTTGCCTGTGACCACACTCGTATTGATGGTCTATTGACTTCAAAGCAATTTCAAAGTTGGCAACTATTCATAAGCTGATGGTCCCGTGTCCGCTTCAACTTGAATATTAAGGTCATCTTCTTAATCGACATTTTCAATAAGTTTACCATCATCTGCAATTTGAAATCTAAGATCTCACTCCAAATCCATTCTCATACATCTTCAGCACTAACTTCTGTACACCCAGAAATTTTCAAAAGAATAATCTTAAATTCCTTAAAAGTGGCCCGCCTCTCTCTCTCTCTCTGTCTCTCATTCTCATTTTCTTTCTTCTTTTACCTTTCCTTTATTGAGCTTTTTCTAATTTTCCTTCTTTTCTTCAGACTAATTTATTTTTCTGAAATTCAGATATTTGACATTCTACTGCATATAAATCAATTGGTTTTAAGTACTAAACTAATTTTTAAGTAATTTAAAGCACTTTAACAACAACAACGAGAAGAGGAGGCCCTGGTCTGTACCTATCGGTTATCAGGTTCCACCCCTCTTCAAATTAGAGGAATAAACACCTCGCACGAAGTGCCAGGTGCCCGCTGAGATCCAGAACTTGACTACGTAGTTGAGGACTAAAAATGAAAACAATGTTGGACTTTCAAGCCTATATCTGTGACACATGTCAGAGAAAGAGGCTCATTGGAACAAATTACATTTCAGTACATAAGAGAGGAAAAATTTTAAATTAAAGATGAAAACATAAGTAATGTGTAAATTAAAGCAGAGGAGATTAAATAAGTATAAAAGGTGGTTGAGATTACTATTAACCGCAGCATCTATTTTAGTTTAAATTTGGTTAACAAATTTGCATTAAAGTGAAATATTTAAAAAAAAAAAAAACATTTGGTCACATATTACAGGAATAAGATACAATAATTCCATGAAAAAGAAAATCGGCAAAGGTAAACATTAAAGAAAAAAAGATAGAGTAGGCGACGAAATAGTTAGATATACTAGAGATAGAGTGAATCATTCATAAAAATTTAACAAGTACAGAATTGACATAACAAGTCTCGTTAATTTGAGAAATCCAGCTTAGAAAAGATATAACGATTCTTACTTATAAGAGAAAAAACATGAAAAACAAAATTCTAGGCTAAATACAGTAAGATGTGTAACAGACAATATGAAAAATAAAGCAAAATTTTACAAAATTAAGGAAGTGTGATGCAATTGTCCTTGCTTTAATCATCATCTGAGAGGTTAAGTTCAGAGTCATTTTGTGTTTGTGATGTGGTTTGTACTGGCGAGGCGCATAAGTCCAGTCCTTTTGTAACCAGCATGGACATAATATTCATCACTCTTTTAACTCTAAATTTATCACCAATAATAAACTTGATGAAAGCGATGTCAGATTGTGAGGAATGGCGAATTAGGTGGAGGCCCACCGTATAGCTACAGTGTTCCACATAATGCAAAGCATTACCTTCACTGCCGTTCGCGCAGCTGCAAAGTGGGGTTGAGGCTTTACCGAATCGGTGAAAGTACACTGGGAAGGGTCCATGATTTGTTATAAGAAAGATGATCATTGGATTGGAAATGAGCCTGTCCGTTGTAACATGGGGTATAATACTGTGTGTGAGGCGGCCAGTTAAAGAGTCGTCCCAGCTGGTTTGCCATTGATGTTTGAGTCTTTGCTTAAGGAACTGCAGAAGGTGGGTTCGTGGAAGTGGTAGATCGAATTGTAACAAGTTCTCATTCACCGCTGCTTCCTTTGCTCTTTGATCTGCCAGCTCGTTTCCCACATTTCCAGCATGTGCTTTTACCCAGGAGAGACGGATTTGAATAGATGATTGTTGATGGAGTTTGCATTGTATGGCATTGATAAGAGGGGAAGTGTGAGTTGGGTTGCGGAGTGCCATTAAGACAGACAAGCTGGCTGTCCTAATGGTGGCTGGTGAATATGAGGCATCCAGTACATGGTTTAAGGCCGATAATAAGGCCAGTGCTTCAGCCTGAAAGACCGAGTTGTCTGTTCGCAATTTTAACTGTGTTGAGTGTACCTCTGTGTCTCCTTGGAGAACAACAAAGGCAGCTCCCACTGCAGCGTCATGCTTGGAACCATCAGTGTAGTAATGCAGTTCTTCAGCTGTGTGAACGATAGGATGCTGGCATGAGGGGATGTTCGGCAAGTTGATAATTCGAGTATTTTTTAGCCTATTGACTGGGTGAACTGTGTCTTTGTGAACAGGCATCTCAAAACTGGTGGATTTTAAAGCACTTTAGGTAAATTTCGTATATTTAGAAGAGAATTCACACACACACATATTTGTCATAATAGATTGAATATATCCTGTAAAGTAAGACTGTCGTTTATGTAACAGAACTTACCATTAATATCATTAGAATTCCTATTCTATAAGTAAAAGCAATGCTACCACAATTTGTATTGTGCTATCACTTTAGAGAAAGATCCTGATGTCTTATATGTATAGCATAAAATATTGCACAATAATGAATATATATTGCACAACATCGAAAGTTTGATATATTTCTCTACGATTATCTTTTGTACATATAAAGGCTAACACTACAGGATTTATAGTTTAAAGTATATTTCAAATCAGTGGAGCATTTACGACCGCGGTTCAACTACAACTAATTAACTGTTGAACAGAAATTTAATAGCTGTTCGGATAACTGCGGTGTTCATTCTAAAATTATCCGAGTTGTGAATAGTGTCATATTCTATTAAGCAAAGATATGGAATCTTTTATTTGAAATGCTCAAAACATGTTGAAAATTTTCGCATACTAAATACTATTTTAAAATACTATTTAAAAAATATTCTACCATTCTTTTTAAGCAAAATAATGAACGAACCCTAAAATTACTTAAATCCTTGCATCAAAAAGCGCAACAACTTTTTTAGTTAATTCCTTAATCATAATCATTGTATAAGGTTTATGTAGCATTAGTACAAAAAAACATTAGCAGCCCTCTCGATTCTGAGGGACTTTTTCTGAATAAAAACTTCTTCTTTCTCACATTTCCTTAGAATCACGAAATGTGAAATCGGTTTATCAATCTATTTTAACAGCCAGCTATGTGTGTTTGTGATGGAAACATAGATGATTTCATATTAACAACATCTAGTGGTTAAGAAATATGTTACGAAACCATTAAATCCACAATAAAGTAACAGAAAAAAAACTTACTTCCTCTATTTGGAATTAAATCCCAAATAATAAAGGAAACAAACTGTTCTAAAACTGGGTTATCGGACAGAGTAACAAGAACCGTTTTTTTCTCTTCTGCCCGCGAGTGGTGAAATCTTTTAAAAGTAGATACCGCACATATCCTATATGGGAAACATCGAACTTTACTGTTGTGTAAGACCACTTTAAGAAAAAAGTTACCCACCTACTGGTCTTCTGTCTCTTCTAACTTCACTTTCGATTTCAATCTTGTTCTCATTATCTTTTTTTCATTTTTTATCATTTTTTGTCTTCCTCGTTGATTGGACAAGACTATCATTTGGGGAAAGTTGAAAGAGGCCCTCTTCTCTGAAGGACATGGTTTAAAAAAATGCAGTGGATGGTTAAAATTGACAGTGATCTCTTCATTTTTCAAATTCGTTGTCAAACAGACCAGATTTCTCAAGACTCTGTAATTAAAAGACACATATCTGGAAGTGAATTTATGTTCGCTGCCATCCTTAACTGCTGATGGTATAAGACTCTTCTTATAATCAACTATATATTGCCAGTGAAAAAAATAGTTGCTTTTTTCGCGCATGTAGTTTCCACATGGCATATATTAATCAAAAGCTTTTATAAAAGCTTTGTTTTTTAACCATATTTAAATTCACAAATATTTATATGTATAACACAATTTTAAGCTGACAGAAAACTTGTTTTATTGCTCTTACATGAGTCAGTATATGCTACATTATTATTAGAGAAAGAATAAAGATGAATGTTCTATGCTCCCCAAAAAAGGTTTTGAACCCTGTAAAGAAAAGAAAACAGATCTCAAAAATATGTACGTAAATAAAATATACTTTACTTTTGTTGTATTTTTAATCAATAACTAGTCAGAAGTAAAAATATAATTATCTAATTAAAATTAAGCATGTTAAACCAAATTCGATGTCAGTAAGTGCTAAGTTTAAATTATCTGAGTTCTGCTAAAGCTGGATTCTAGGAGAGTATCTCATGCAGCAGTTTAATTTTCTTCTCATAATGTTGATTTTGCTTAATAGCCCTGACTCGATCAACACTTTCATATTCTAAACTCGTAATCTTTTGATGGTTCCTTCTTTAATATGTAATAAAATCTTTTACGAGATATATAAATACTACAAAATCTTGTTTTTTTTAAATTTTTTACTTAACAATAATAAAGATAGATAATTTCTGTATAGATTTTAACTTCAACATACCAAATAGTTTTACAATTTAATCAGAATTTAATATTTTTATTATTTATACGAGTGCCATTGTCAAGATGTTTGAGTTAATATAATTTTCGCTTAGAAAGACACAATTAAAAATTCTTTCAATTTAAGCAACTAACGATAATTTATCAAAAAATGAGCATTTTTTAGATTATTTAAAATATATATTTTCAACTCTTTATTATTCAATAATTCAGTTATAAGCTAACAAGGAAATAAGAGTGAATTAAAATATTTATATCCTTATGATATTGTGCATTGAAGATCCTTTGAGATTTTATTAAATGTGCTTGCTTCTTATTCATATAATTGTTCATCACAAAATTATTTATTGAAATTTTTTACTTTGCATTCACATTCTTTTGTTTTGTGATGAAATTAAAGTATGCTGGCCACCCAAATTGCAACACCAAGAAAGGCAAGAAATGTCACAACAAAATTTATTTTGCAAATAACATGTTGACCAAGTATCAGATGATTAAATTTATAAACTTCTGTGAAGAGTGTAGTTCCTGCCAAAATCTGTAGCCAGAGTAACCGGAAAGATCCGGAGAGCGAGCGAGCCAGGGAAGCAATTCAATCTGGCAATTGACGAAAAACTCTTGGACAATGCGTGCCACGAGTGGTCGCGCATTAACCTTCTGAAATATGGCTATAGACAAGCCTTGAAGGTATGGAAGGACAATTGGCTCCAACACCTCAGAGATGTAGCGCTGGGTGTTTAAAGTAACGGCAATGCGTACTAGAGGAGTGCGAGAGTGATATCCAATACCGCCCCATATCAGGTGCAGGACTCGTGTGGGGGTACATAATGCAGCTGTTCAGCATCCTCTCTCCACGGTGTCTCCAGACTCGAATGCGAACATCGTGGTGTTGTAGACAGAAGCGTAACTCGTCAGTAAGGACAATTTTATTCCATTCTGCCATCCACATCCTTCTTTCATCGCATGATTGCCAGCGGAGACGTCGGTGGTTCTGCTTCAAAGGTATGCGAAGCAATGGACGTCTTGCGGACAGACCACTCTGTTGTAAGCGGCGTCAAATGGTACGCGCAGACACTGGATGATGCGTTACAGACTGAAAATGCTGTGCTATGGTTCGTGATGTGACTGAGCAATCCGTTACTGCCACGCTCACAATTTGCCTGTCATCATGTGAAGTGGTGCACCGAGGTGGATGCGATCGAACACGCGCGTCGTAATATCTTGGTTATTTTGACATGTAGACTTTTTTAAAAAAACACAATAATTGAAGAAATCCAAGAATATTTATTAAAAGATTTGAGTGAAGGTGAGTAAGTCGTCCATAAACTTGAATTAAAAAATCTACTACTGCTCATAATTACATTTTAAGTGTTTTTGAGTGGGAATTATGGTTGTACGTAGGAATTGTCAAATGGTTAAATGATTGAAAACAAAGTGAATGAGAATGAAAAGCATTTTCATGCATGAAACAAGAAAAAAAATGATTTAGTGCTGTGATTGTCTGCCAAATAATCAAACGAATCACTAATAAAATTGAGTACTATTTTTGAGAAAAAGTACAGTGAAAAGCTTTCTGTACATAGAAAATTCACTGAAAAATTATTTTCAAAAATGCAGTTTTTAAACAGAAAAATGATTTACTTTACCCAATTTTTCATTAATAAAATAAAAGTAAAAATTATTTTTAAGTGTGAACATTATTTTGCATATGCCTCTCATGTAGTGCATAAACTAAATCTTTTTTTTTTCCTAATC
Organism: Latrodectus hesperus; assembly: GCA_037975125.1. Taxonomy (NCBI): domain Eukaryota; kingdom Metazoa; phylum Arthropoda; class Arachnida; order Araneae; family Theridiidae; genus Latrodectus; species Latrodectus hesperus. The sequence continues at coordinate 25,257,573 of CM075850.1, read as the reverse complement.
ATAATTTATTTTTAGACAGTAGTTTGGTAAAAGAATATTTTCAGATCTAATATTTATTTTTCTATACTGCGAATTTTCAATTTTAAGAAATATTTTACAGGTTTCTTCCATTTCATAAAAATGAGCTCTTATTATTGAAAGATGTAACGTATTATTCATTTTCCATTATTCAATTGTGACTGAAAATGAGATAAATACCTTTCATTCCTAAAAGTGAAATCCAACCACAGAGCAGCGATGAGACTTTTTATGTATAATTTGACACAGCAAATAGAAACATCCAAGCAGAAAATGGCTCTTATAAGACATTTTTTGGAGTAGTAAGCTGTATTCACGTGTCATAAGTAAAAAGCCCAGAAACTCATAAGAACCTAACCTAGTACATGCTAATGCAAAAGTTGTCACCCAAAACTATCTCCAATTGTTTAACAATAACTGGAATTAAATAGAAGACTGTCTGTTCCCCAGACTATATATATCACTTAGATGCTATGATGCCATATGAATGGTTAATATTTTAAAATATAAATCTATTTTTTGTGAAAGAAAACAGAATTACTATACTTTCAGAATGAATTCACTTAAAAGCCGTTCTCACTATAGTGAAAATCTTTCATTCATTTTTCTCCACACGATTCAAATACTCCCTTCGATTAATTTCTTATTGGATTCAATTCAATTGAGCTTAAAACAAGGATTATATTAAGTTTGTTTTTTAATTCAATCTCATGAATAATCAGATGAGTAATTTTGATTTTAATCCGTGTCTCCATTGATGAAAACCTAGTCTATTTTTAGTATACAAGTTTTTGTAATGAAATCGTATTTTAATGGTAAACTATTTGGCATCTATTTTTTCATACAATTTTAAAATTTTATCGATATATAGTAGATTGAAAATCATTACGAGATTATAGGAATCAAATCTATATGTGCGCGCGAACGACACTTATGTGTAAATTAGATTGCTTGAATTTGCCTAATTTGATGCGTGAGGACAACTGAAATTATTTTTTAAATGATTAGTATCTATTGAAAACATTGCACAGTTAATAATTTTGTCATTTTCTCAAGTATCAACTTCGTAATTTGACCACGGGCTCAAAATTATGTAACTGTTGAGCGTACCTGGAAATGTAACTTCCTGGAAATGGAAATCAATAATGCGTCACGCCATTGTTTTTAAGAGATAACATGGTGTGATACTTAACATAAGTATCACTTCCATTCTGAAAATTCAGTTTGATAATTTTTTATTCGTTTATCATATTAACAATTTAAAATTATTTACTTTAACTATCCAACAGTAATTTTTTCACAATATTCTCAAATTGGTATATCAGCGTGAGTGCTGATCCATATTTAGAATATTCAGCTTTTGTAACTCAGAAGTCACCATACATAGCGAGATATCGCATATCAAAATGATATTTTTCAAGCTGCAATTTTTCTTTATATCAAGAATTAAAGTTGTAAACAATATTTCCTATCCATTCTAAAGTAATTAACTCAAATTTCAGATATATTGAAAAGCATCCAAATTTTATACATATTAAAAGGATGAATTAAAAGATATAAATGTTAAGTGGAAATTTTAGCTGTGCAAAATTCTTTAAATAAGATGTATTTCACAATACTTACATTTATAAGTAATCATTTTAATTATTTGATTTTGATTTAAGATAAATAAAAACTTCTTACATGTAATTTTTCTTCATTTTTTTCCAAATTTTTATGCATAATTATTTTTACCTTTTCTTATTTGATTAAAGTTTTAAGAAGTTTGAAATGCTTATGTTTTTCAAACCTAATGGAAAGTGTGTTATGTTTTTTATAAGTTTTATTAATCTAAAGTAATTATATACACACCAAAATGTGAAAATGTCACGCATAAACAACACATTATTTTCTTAAACAGAATGAATTAAATCTTGATTATAAAATCAATAACTGTATTTTATTCACACACGAATGAATCGTTCTTTTTTAAACTGAGGAAAAAATTATTTATTCTTGTAAAAGAAAAAAGTTTAATTGGAAAATGTTGACATCATTAAAGGATTCAGTCAAGATAGTTTATATTTCAGTATTCTTTGATAATGAAAGTGAAGATGGCATTTGTGTGATAACTAAACAATAAGAAAATGATGAATACAGTTGTTTGGTGCATAAGAACATTAGTTGTTTTTCATTAAAACCTTGTTAATGTTATTTAGATACGTTGTGAGAATTTTATGAATCAGCTCACTCTTTTTTTCAATCAATGTCAAATATCGTAGCAATTAAGAGAATCTTATTCTTCTAATAGAAAATAAGTTTTTATATTTATATAAAGATAGGGTGACAAATAAGGAACTTAACATAAAAATAAGGAGAAAAATTGAGAAAATTTTAAAAAGTTACAAAGCTTTAAGTAAAATTTCATCAAATAGAATAATTTTTTTACCTTAAAAATTTTGTCATTTATCATTTCCTTCAAGAAAAATGATTCTTAAAGAGCACTGAACAAACCACCAAAAATTTCAGAAAAAATAAAAAAATTTAATTTAAATGATAACTTTTTTCTTGTTTCAAATAATAGGTTGTTCATACTAAGATAGTCAACAAAAGTTTAGATTAGATTATCGTAATATATTTCCAGTTACCTATAACTGCCAAATGAAGATATACACAGTCAAATATTCTTGTAATTTTTAACTATGCTCAAATAATAAAGTCGAAACTTAAGCTAGTACTCTTTTACACAAATCAATCCACATCAATAAAAGCTCACTATAACTTAAAGAGCTTTCAACATATAAACATATATAAATTCGCAACACTCCAATCTTTGTCAAACTCTACCCTGTTATCACCCATTCACAAATGTAAAATTATCCCCATTCGATATGTTACTACATGCGATCGATTAAGCTTTGTAGTGAATTTAAGCTTGAAATACTCAACGTTGCAACAGCATAGGAAATGACTGATAGAATTTACGTCAAATGATCTATTTCCGGAAAAATTCTATGAGTGTGGATCTTTCCAATGAAAGACTTTACCAGGCTTTGTGGAATGTTTAGAAATGAAGCTTGCTTTCAGATAAATGTATAAATTTCTGACTCCCAGCCAAGAGGGAAAGAATAACATGGCTCTCTCTCTCTCTCTCTCTTTCTTTCAACTATAAATCTTTCATTTTAATCTTTCATCTTAAAAATCTTTCCCGTCGCATTTGCATAAAAAATTATTTTAGACCATAAAAGAAACTTTGAATCCTCACTTTGATTTGGAGACAAAATCTGTATTCAGTATTTATTAGATATATACTTATCAAGTTTACTTTATAATTTATGAAAAAGCATATTCATTGTATCATTTTTCAAGGTGTTGAAATACTGGTATAAGTAACTTCACATTTGTCTGTTATTAATGAAAACCCTAACTGCTAAAAATGTTGAACCTTTTTATGTGAGCTTTCTTTATGTTTCAAGCATTTTCCAACAATCAATAACTTCCAATAGATTGTTGGTACTATGATCCTTGCCAATGACTGTTAAAGATATAAGAGTAAATCTTGCAATTATATATTTAGCTGTACTGATGAGCATCGGGTTAGAAATTATAAAGGTTAATGTAAGGTAGTCATTAATTATTAGGGAATTGAAAGCACCTGTGGGAAGAAAACAATTACATTGCGTAAGCCCATGGCGGAAAGAAAATATGATGGCACGTCTTTGATCCTGACACAATTACTTGATCTCTGAAACAATTTTCTACCCTCTCTTCCAACAATGGACAACGAAAAACGTTTCGTCATTTTTTATGGACACCTGTGCGCCTATAGTTAATTTTTTTATGGCAGTGTTGCCATTCCAATAAGCAAAGAAACAAAAATTTAGTCTTAACTTCATAATCATCATCAACCCTGTAAATATAAAAGCCGATAAACTTCCGAAGTGTCAGAGTATGTTACGAAATGGGGTCATTCATTGGTAAGATTGCGGGATGCTGCTTTCACTTTCCTTCTCGATTCGAGAACCCCCTGCGGGCACGGCGATCCCCCACCCCATCTCGCCCCAACCTGCCTGCTCTAATTTCGCCACAAGAGCCTGTATTGATTCCTATGTAATGAACAAATATCGTGCACGAGGCGGGGACTTTTTTGTTTACTGTTATTTTAATTCTCCTCATTGCTTTCTTCTGAAAAGGTTGTTATCCAGCACTTTCTTCCGGCTTTTTCCTCCTCTTAATTGATTTGTTAGGACTGTTTGGTGCGAGTCTGACCACGCCGGCGAGGTTCTGATTTATTGGATTTGTTCGGCTTTTCTTTCTTTTTCTTCTGGGTGCACAAAAAAAGTGGAAGGAATGTGCTTCAATTAAGCGACCCATGAATTTAAATGAATACCGATAAACCCCAAGAGAAAGAAAGTTTACTTGGCCTGAAAGCAAACATAGATACTAGAACGCCTGAAAGATGTAGTAATGAAAGGAAGAAACAATTTTTTTCCCCTTCATAACCATTTTAAATGCGTCACTACGATCTGGTCTGCAATTCTGAATCTAACTACATTCTTCCTTTATGTAGTGAAATTAAAATATACCCCCAATGAATCATTTTACACAATAAATTGTGATCTGTTATAACAGGAAGGTGTGTTGTAATGTGTTTGTTTCTTGATGATTTGATTTATAATTCGGTTAATAAATCATTTGTTGAAAAAATTTATTATTTCACATTTAAAAATATTTTTAATAATCGAAAAAAATATTTCAAAAAGAACATTTTCAAAAGAACATTGTTGAGTACATTACCCCTCAAATGCAAAATGTAATTGCAATAAAGTTAGCCAAAATTATTAGTTTTAGCTGCGAAGTGATGAAATGGCACATCTGCTACTCTATACTGTAACTGGAAAAATATGAAAAAGAACTAACTTTAACAAATTGCAAATAGTAACTGTGAACTGTGTGTGTATACTGTGTATATCTTAATAAAGTATGAATATTTAATGAATACTTGTTACAGGATAAGACAAAACAAGAAAAAGGAGAATTAATCTTCTTAAGGAATACTTAGGTCCGCATAATACTTTTTATTTCCAACAAAATGCATACTACTACATTTCATAGATTTAAAATACAATTAAAAAAATAGCTATTTTATGTCTAACATCAATCTTTGATAATTAAATTAAACTCGATTTTTCTTGTTCAGCATATGAAACAATAGCTTTTTTTAGGATGTAAATAGTTTTAACTCTAACTCAACACACAATCTTGAGGACACGGCTGTCATCTCTGCCTCCTCGTCACAGGCCTGTCCAACTTAGGACACTTTGGCATTAATTTCGAAAATTATTAAGCTTTTTTCTCACTATCGGTAAATAGAAATTTCGAATACCGACTTAACCGAAAATCCACCATTCGCTAATGGCGGCTAGAGCACATTATACATGTCATGGTCGCAGTGTCTTTAATTGGAATAATACCTCTGGGAGTGGTAGATCAAGCATTGGGGTCTTCTACATGGCCCTTGCTTCTAAATCATGAAGACTCCCACCAAGCAGCTTCTACGTAACTTGTACAGCCCAATTCTTGGACTAGGTACAAGAAAAGATAGTTTCTTGTACCTACACAGTTTTTGAGTTTCTACTTCAATAAATAGGATATATGAATTTCAAAACTGGTTAGAGCTGCAAGAAAACATTTCATGGTAAATGCAGATAAAAAATAGAAAATAATAAAATATTCTGGTTTACAAATTCTTACGTTTTAGAACTGTAAGCTTCTGTTTTCCTACATCTTTGTTTCTCACGTTCTCATATTTCGTATTTATGAACTTCCCTTTTCTCAAAAGGATAGAATGGTTTTGGAATCATAATATAAATCCAAACTACTTAAATGAGCGTTTTGCTTTCTCTCTAAACAGAGCTTATTTATAGTTAGAAGATGGAATGAAATACATAAATATACTTTAATCCTTTGGAAACAAATTTCTAAATATAAAATGTATTACTTAGTTTAATAATAAGTATTTGTGCATATTTTACTGCCACATGGATTATTTTTCATGAAGCAGACATGCAAATATTTTTAATTGTTTTTTAAGAAAAACTTGAATGCTAAAATTTGACTTGCATACGAAATTAAACATATTGGCCAGAAAAACTTTCTGCATATTAAAGAGTGCGCATTAAGAGAATTATAAAAATAGACTGAGGTTATACAAAAGTTTAAATATTTCTCCCTTAAACTTCCAACTACGTTTTTATGCAGAAACACCAATACTTTCACTGTATATCAATTCAATTTTAGTTTTTGATTTCAATCATTAATATTTCTTTTATTTTCTCCCTTAATTTATATCTTTAATAACATATAAAGGATCAAATCATCATTTTAATTGCATTAAAAATAAATAATTTGAAGAACTGTTACACAGTTGAATGATATGATGTAATTTACATGTAGGTCAATATCAGAGTATCTATACAGAATATATATATATATATATATATATATATATATTAATTTTATAACATCTTGCAATACATTTTGCATTTTCTATGTACTTAAAAATACTTTTTGATAATTTTCTCACGCATGAGGAATTTTCTACAGAAGCGTAAAGTCAAAATATTGGTGATCATCATTTAATTTGTCTAAAATTCGGAAAATTTTAGGGAAAAATATACTTTAGGGTACTCCTTGGGGAAAATTGGCGATTTTTTTCACCAAGGTTGTTTTTGTGCATGTTTGAAGAAACAATATCACACTGAAAACACGATAGACCAACCACAAATAAACCAACATCGCTAACAATGTGACGTAAAATTTGCGAAAAACTTAGGGGTACCCAAAAGTATCCAAATTTTATTTCAGTGATCTACAAAAACAATGAACTATATGTAATTCTTTAATAATACTCTAACCCCTTCTTGGAGCGAAAAAAGCAACGCTGGCTGTATTTTTGGCAACTATTTACTAAAACATTCACAATAATTACAAAAATATATATATATATATAAAAAAATTATCATTAAATAGGGAATATAAAATTTTTCAGTTCAGACACTGGCAAATGTAGTTCAACTTCTTGCTTTTTCTGTTATCGTCTTCCATTCGATGACAACTGAATGTATGTTGCCACTCCGTCTGATAAAATAGTTCTGTTACAACATTATTTTTAATGAACTATAATTTTAAACCTTCATGAGATTCATTATATTTTATTAATTTTTTTCCCTGTTATTAAGCCCTTAATCTCGGACCCGCGTTATGTACGAGAATATCAAAACAAAATAATTCTTCTCTAAAAAACCAAAAATACCATCAGCAAAATCGCGTTCATCTATTATAGGATAAAAGTGTCGCTTAGAAAGTAATAAGAAGAAAATTCCTATTTATGATGACAGTTGGAAATAATATCTCTGGACCAGACTTAAAACTACACATTAATCGCTGGCTTTCAGCGACGTGATTTCGCTAGACAGAGCCCATTTCCTATCCCGCAGTACTTCAGCTGTCATAGAGATTAATTCTACTTTATATATTTAAATCATACCACTCATGAATTTAAAGTTCATTTAAAGTTCAAAACATTATAAAAATTGTACGCCTATTTTTGAGACTGAGTACTTTCATTCATTATTTTTAGTAGTATTAGGATCATAAAGCAATTCTTGAATGCTTAATAACGAACGTCAAAGTTGAGTAATTGAGAATTACAATTTAATGAGAAAAATGGATGATATGTTGTGGTGGCTGGAATTTTCAGAGTAAATGGAAATGTGAGAAAAATGATAAATAAGTCAAATTCAATGAAATCTTATATTACAGAGAATACGAACTGTAAATATAATGAGGTTCATATGGATGAATTCACTGTTTGTCTAGTATAAATTATTTTGGATTAAGTTAAACACATTCGTATGAATTGCACCAATTTCGACAGGCATTTTTGTTAAAGGACTGTTTATTCTTTGCAACAAAATTTCCTACTTTAAGTTCCCACTTCCAAATAACTTCAGTTTCCTTAACAAATGGGCTGCCTTGGAAAACCATAGAATTTTTCCATATTTGAGATACAGCTCACATGCCTCCATGGTAAAACCACTGTTTTCGAAGTCTAAAATTTCGGGTTAGAATACTGTTATTGTTGGGTAATAAGAAATGGGTGTTTTCCTTCTGCTTTCTACATATACATCTGTCGTGAGTGCTTGGAAATTTTACAGATTCCTGAGGTGGATACTTGGGAGTCTTCCTGGTTTTCTCCCTTAAGCGAAGACGTAGTCGATGTTCAAATGCCTTATAAAAGTTTTTCGCTACTAGGCTGTCTGTTACTCGATGTCAAATATTTGAAATTATAAATATTTTGATTTAGTTTGTAAATATTTCAATCAAAATACGCTGACTACGGTACTCAGAACATTTTTTCATAAAGTTTCATTAATTAGTTGTATTCCCAATCCTTTGTTTCGTTGAGTTTTATAATAATTAATTTTTTGTTTTACTGAAAACTGTGATCAGAGCAGTATTATTTTCAATTTATTTATTACTCTAATATGAGATGCCTAATTATTACAATAAAAGGCTTTAGATGAATAGTATTTTATGCATAGCATACAGAATAGGACAAAGTATTTAAACACAGAAGACGATTTTTTACTGACTTACTTCAACTTGTTTAGCGTGGAATAAATTTTAAACAGAAGAGAAAATGGAGTTGACGCGAGAACATTTTCGCGCTATGATTTTCTACGATTTCAAAGCAAGATTAAATCAAGAAGAATGCGTTCAACGGTTGCAATCAGTATTTGGTGATGAATCTCCAGCTCGTGCTACTGTATTCAGATGGTTTAGAGAATTTAGAAGAGGTCGCAATTTTCTTCAGGATGAAGAACACACTGGAATGCCGCCGTCGGCAGTCATCCCGGATAATGTGTCTGCCATACGAAAAATAATAATGGATGATAATCGCTGTACCTATCAAATGATACAGAAGGAACTTAACATTGGATCCGCAGCCATACACAAAATCATTCATGAAGAATTACATATGAAAAAAGTAGTTTGCCGTTGGGTTCCCCATAATCTAACTGAGCATCAAAAAGAGGAGCGTGTCAGAACAGTAAAGAAACTCTTAATATGCTAAATGATGGTGGCCACAGCATCATTTCTAAAATTGTAACAGGTGATGAAACGTACATCCTGTTTTTTGATGTTCCAACACGTCAAGAAAGCAAAGTATGGGTCTTTGAAGATGATCCCACGCCGACAAGGGTGAAAAAACAATGCGCACTGAAAAAAGTGATGTATGCCGTTTTCTTCAGAAGTACGGGGTTGGTCAAAGCCATCAAGTTGGAAGGACAGAAGACAGTAACAGCAAACTGGTATACCACTAAATGTCTTCCAGAAATTCTACAAGAACTGAATGTTAGGGGACTAATGCATCACCATGACAATGCATCTTCACATACAGCCGGATTAACAGTTGAGTTTCTTAAACAAAAACAAATTAAAATGATCGAACATCCGCCGTATTCACCTGATCTAGCTATGTGCGACTTTTGGTTATTCTTTAATCTAAAAAGAATTTACGTGGACGTCATTTTCATTCAGAAGAAGAGATTGGTGTAGCTATAAATCCATTCTTTTCATCTATTCGAAGAAATAAATGGCTTGACGCATTTAATCTGTTCAAAATTCGTCTACAAAATTGCATTGATGCTGGAGGAGACTATTTTGAACACACCTAAAATTTTTTAAGTATAACTTTAAAAACCTAGTTGTATCTCAAAAATTTCAGAGTGACCCTCGTAATATTTCTTAAAGCAATTTTATAAACGTTTAGGAACCATTAAAAGTCTTCTAAAATCATTGTGCATAAAGACATAATTTAAAAGAATACTATTATTAATCTATTGAACTACATTTATAATTAATCAATTAAACCAGAAATAGAGCCCAATTTATATAAATCCCAGTTCAGAATGTTCTTTGATTTAACAATTTTTTTAAATTCATTCCCACAAGACTTAGAAACCCAACTTAATTTCGGTCACTGATTTTCGCAAATGAATTTCATGTGAATAGTATTCCTTTCTTAGTTTATTATGCCTTTATTTTGTCGATAAAACTGAGTACCAAGCATGCTTGGGAACTAAGCACCGGGGATTTCGTGATAGGCTTACCAAGTAATCCAGATATAAGCTTCGCACTACTGCATCATAAAAACTCAAATGGGTCTGTCAGCCTTGGCGCCCATATGAGCTGTCATGTTTCTGAGTTTAGTTTTTTATTATTTATTTTATTGAAAACTAAATATTCATATTAAAATAAAATATATTTACATAATTCTATAAGATGAATATAGGCAATGGCTGTGCAAAGGGCTTCCAATCATATCCCAAACGTGTTCATCTGGGAATAGATCTGGTGATCACGGTGGCCAGGGAAGTAACTATACACCTGGCAGAGGATGCTGGCAAGTGCGAGTGATGCGTGGTCGCCTGCTGGTAAAGGACATCGGCATTTCACATCATTTGCATTCCTCAATAAGGTGCTTGTACCTGGAAATTTGCATAATTTTCTGGCCACTCCTTTTTCGTGTTGCATTTTCAATGTCAAGCAGTGCGTGTGTGTGTTTTATATTCATGTAGACAATTTTTAATATGTCTACATGAAAACTAGTTTAAATCAAATTATCGACATAAATATAAATTTCATTTATATAAGAAATTTATCTTTATGTCGATAATTTATTTATAAATATTTCTTCCCTTATTACTCTAATTATTTTCCTTTGTCTTATTAATATCTAATCGCTTATTTTTATCATAAATGTTTTTATAATTTATTAGAAATCTTTTCTGTTTTGTGTTACTTTACTTTCTCACTTAAAAGCTCCTAATATATATATATATATATATATATATATATATATATATATATATATATATATATATATATATATATATATATATATATATATATATATACAATGGACCTTCCACATTCACTGCTTTCATTAAAATATGTTTGTGATGTCTTTCTTGATTATGATTTCAGTAACCTGTTGTATTTAGACGCCATTCTAATTTACTACAATAATTGCTTTTATTGATGATAGAGTGACGTAATTCGTGAAAGATTTAATAAAAATTGTGTTCCTCTGTAACATTAAAACGGATTTCTTATTTGTCATGGCATTGTATTACCGAATAATGAAGCGCGTTTAATTTCATGCATCCAATTTAATCTGTTTTTGATTATAACTTGTAGCGAATATTTCTCGTTTTGTAGTCATGCTCCCATTTTGTGGAATACAGTTCAATGTGCGATAATTTCATTTCCATAGTAACTTAAATGTGCCTAAAACTTCATGAAAAGTTACTGAACGCCTTTTCTATTTTTTGTTCTTTAAATATAAGACATTTGCGCATTAAAAATTTTCAACGAAATTAATTTATTTTATTTTTAATTACATTTATCGCATTCTATCATTGAAAATCACCTAAAACAATGATTTCGATCTTTATATCGAGTCGAGAAAATGTCAATGATAGTAACTTTTATCTTTTATAATTAAGTTATTTTTAAGTAACTTACCTTTAATGTGTATTTTTTGATATTCAGCTTACATACACGTGTACAATTCATAATCTATTGATAAGGATATATGAGGAATCATATGATTCGAGAAAAAAACCTCTCTCAAATTCAAATAAAAACACGTTATTACGTATATCAGTTGATATTTGGTCTTCCCATTACAAGACGATTTTCGTATCATACACTATTCATAGAATTTATGAGCAGTCTTGGAAAAATGAGTGTACGTTCACATTTCTTTCATAAAAAAGAAAACATAAAGTTATAATAAACATAAAGGGAAAATAGTTGTTCTGCGCTTCACCATAACTCTTCCCAAAAGAAATAAGTTTGTAACTCTGTGGGTAAAATGGTGTACATTTTTCAATGAGAAAATATTGTTTAATACTTCAAGGGTTATAAAAATTATCTTAATATATATTTACTTGTAACATATATGAATAGTTAACTAACTATGTGACCAGCTGCGCTTGTAATAAGTAATCAGATTTTCAATTTTTTAACCTGTAGTTCGGGATTCAAATCAGGTAGAGATTTTTTACCAAAGAACATGTTGCAATAATATCCCTTATGTGGATCTAGTTGCTGCCAATGTTCAGATCATAATAATATATATATAACTGATTTTTCAATGTTTTCTGCAGCTTTGTAAAATGTGCATTCAAAGAAAAAATAACTAATTTGTTATGCATATTTTTTTTTTGAATAACAAGTTTTCAAATGCATTTACTGTTCCGAAACATGTGTTTCCTTTTTAAAATACTAAATTGCTGTAAATTCAATATTATAATGCTTTAATATTAATTTTTCATAATGGTACTTGTAAATAAAATGATATTTAAATACTCCCGTTGCTTTGTAAAACAGATTTTTTTGAATTAATCATTTGTTTATACGCCTATTTAAATCTGTTAGTTTAATATCCATGATTAGAATTGAAAACATTTAAGTTTTTCAAATTCTATAACGAAAGTTTTTGCATAATTTGTACTGTGTTTCAATTACATTAACGATTATGATTTAAAAAACATTTCTAAATATGACTACATATGAATTTTGAAATATTTAATTAAATATATTTTAATAGCTATGTTTAAAGTGTTCTCTACTAACACTCACTAACTATTAATTTCAGAACAATTTTCGTTTTGCAATAAAGGACTTCGATTATTTTTCCAATTAATATTTCTCAGACAATAACACTTTCTAAAGCAATTGTAACTTAATAATAATCTACGTAATGAATAAAGAAACTACTTCTTAATTCAGTTAACCGATTGATTAATCAAATCCACTTTCAATACCACACTCGAGGCTAACTTCCCACCCTAATTCGAAACGGGAGTTTCCAGAAGAGGCCAAGGCCCAGGTCCAGATTTCCTTTCCTTTGATGTACCAGTTAAAGGGTTGTTACTTATAAATTATGAGAGAAAGGAAAATGGAATGAATGAATACCTCTTTCAAGCCTATCTTTGTTTCAGTTCATAGTTAATCTATAGAAAGGGAAACTTCGTACAATGAAGCCATTACGTCAACCTTCCCAACATCAATTAGCTTTTCACCAGTACAAAGCATTTTCTATAAAAACAAGGTGAGTGACCTATTTCGGGTCACACCGTGCTTTGTATAACTCATTGGATCCCCTTTTAGTATTCATTGTGATGTCCGCCTCAAAAATTAGGAAAAGTTTTGTTTAAATTGTACTGGAAAATTAGTATTTAAGGAATTAAAAATATATTAATGTAAATGAGACCTATTATGTGAAACCTGTTTTTGAAACTTAATTAGAAAATTTAGTTTTATAAAGATGTTTTAGCATCATTTTTTTAATTTTAAGTCTGTGGAAATTCAAGTTGCGTTGATAATTGAGGGAATTACCTTTGCTTCTAGGTTTAATTTTATAAAGCATTTTTAGCTTTGCATTTCCATTATGAAAATTACTAAAGGAAAAGTTTATAGTTATTAATGAGCCACTGAAAAAAGTTTTAATAAGATATGAAATTTCCTTATGAATGAATTGACTTAAATCAGTTTAAAGTTTTCGTAAGGCTTTTATAAGGCCCAATCTTGCATGAAAAGCAGTGAATATTAGCGTCGGAATTCGAAAATACATTCTGAATAATTATAGGAATTTTTTGTTAAATTGTTAAATATCTATGTTGTCCATGATCTATGTTTATAGCGATTTTCTGAATTTTTCACTTACTTCTCGCATAGGAAGATAGCCATGAATATGGTGTACGATTTGAATGCAAAATTTTAAACTTAGTTTGTTCATTTCTGAAAAATATTCTTTTTTAAAATATAAGAAATCTTAAGTTTTCCCTTTTATTTTAAGAAAGAAGAGATTAATTTTGAAAAATGTCATTGAGTCTAAATCAAATATAGAAAAATGAATATAAATAAAAGCGATAGTGCAAAAATGTTAAGCCTTTTCCTATTCCCTTTATTTGATGCTTTGTGATATTTTCGAATTTTTTCTGGTCATTTAAATTTACATGCATCAAACGATATTACATTTATGGACTCTTTTAAATATTTTATCTTATTTTTTTATTTCCACTTCATGCCTGAGAGGGATTTTTATCATAATTTTTCATTTTTTTACTTGATAACAAACTTATTTTTTCTTATAGATTATCTTTGATCTCAGAAGTATTATCATCTCCATTTTATAGTACTTAATTCATTGATATTTGATCCATTGAAAAATATTCCATTTATCCCCTACTTCATTATATTATATACCTGACATGCAAACCAATCAGAGGTGCATTTTCCCTATCTTTAATAAATTTTCAACGAATACGCTTCTTAAAATCGTATCGAAAATTATCATCAACAAATATACGCACGCATTAAATGTAATTGCAACACAGCTACCCACAAAATTCTCGCTTCATCTTCAATTGCACTATCTGTGAAGATATAACCTAGGCAATGAAGCTTGTTATGAGCCGTTAAGGAACTTACCCAGCAATCTCATCTAGGTTAACAATAGAAAAATACACCGTGATGACAGTATTTGCTGAGCTATAATAGTTATAACTGGTTGTCATAATTACAGATAAATGCATTTAAAAAATGGGGAATTTCAATTGTGGCAAGTTTCCTTATAAAGTCTTGTTAACTTAACGCAATAATGGAATCTTAGTTTGCAAAAAAATGCATTTCATTAAGCAGAAACATCTTGCCCTATTGAAAAGAAGTGGGCTTGCTGCTTAAGTGTTGTATACATTTGAAAACCAGAAATACTTTTTTAACTCTTTGATTTTTGTGTGGAAACCAGGATTAGTGTTCTCCATGAAAACCATTAGTGTTCTCTATAAAAACCATGATTAGTTTTCTCCATGAAAACCATGAGTAATGTTTTCCATGAAAACCATTGGTGTTCTCCATGAAAACCATGAGTAGCGTTCTCCATGAAAACCATTAGTGTTCTCTATCAAAACCATGATTAGAGTTCTCCATGAAAACCGTGATTAGTGTTCTCCATGAAAACCATGAGTAGTGCTCATGTTAGTAAAAAATTCAGTATCATTTTTTATTGGACAGCAAATTTTGATCAATACCATAAAGATTAACATAATTGCAATACTGCTTACAATATAAAAGTGATAATTTTGTTATTAGTGATAGTTCGAAGTCTTAAATTCATTTGTATAATTAATTTTAAAACTTATCAAAAACTGACGAACAATTGTTAATTTAAATTCGTTTGTATAATTTAATGTAAAACTTATCATTGCTAATGATAAGTTTTTATATTTATTTGTATGCACCTAGCTTTATTAAAGTGAGTAGAAAATAAATCTCTATTATTATAAAACTACCACTTCAGTCAATATTGAATAGAATAACACCATTTAAAATTCGAATCCTGAAAAAAAAAGAGGCGTTAAAAATCAAAATTAAGTTTTTCTTAATTTTTAATTTTAACGCCTTTATTGAATAAGTTTTTCTTAAATTAAACTATCAAGAAAAAGTTTGATTTTCTCTCTGTATATATAACACGTTAAATTGATTTAAGAACACATAATGTTTAATATTTAAATTGGTTTCAAAACTAAATAAATTATTAATAGAAACATCACAAATTGCTATCAAAAAGAATTTATATAATGAAGTATATTTTGAACAAAGCTATTTTGTTTTCGAGAATTTTCTAAAATATACTTTTAATGAGTGACTATATTTGATGTGATAAAATTTAATATGATTAAAAGAAAATTTTGTGCTGAAGGAAATTGTGCAGGAACTTGTGTGTGTCAAAATATTTAGAAGAAATGATCTAGATCACAATATTTTAATATTAATCTCTTTGAGTTACTAAAATAAGTTAATTTTAAAATCAATATTATATATATATATATATATATATATATATATATATATATATATATATATATATATATATATATATATATATATATATATATATATATATATATATATATATATATATATATATATATATATATATATAGCAAGAGCTAAATCAAGTTTGAATGTATAATTTATATAATTGTAGAATTGTTGAGAAAATAAAGATTTTATTAATTAATTAAAAAATTAATAACAACTATTAATTATACAAACGAAAAAATTTAATTCACTATTACTTTTTGGGGGAGACATTATCAGTCATTTATTTAAATGTGTTATTTCAAACGATAACTACATATGAAAAGCTTTAAATATAATATTTTAAGCAAATTATCATTCGTAAAAAATGAAAAGAGAGAGAGAAAGTATTTTAAACATATGAGGAGTGATTTATCAAAAACTACAGTGAAAGAGAAGTTGTTGCAAAGATTATTAAATTAATAAAATATTATTCAGTTTACTTAAGGACTATAGTTTTCTTTAAAATGAGGAAAAGAGATAATACATTGTTATAGCTGCATTATATTACATTCTTATAATATTTAAAAAAATTTCTATAATTTTATCAATAATTCCAATCATTTGCTTTAATTACCATTAGTCTAGTTATTAATAATTCGTTAATAAAACAGAGAATTATTTGAGTCAAAAGCATTATTTATTTATTTGTTCGTTTGTAGCTGAATCAATTCATTTAAAAAACTATGTATCATAACTTGACAATATCGTTTTTTAATTCATTTCACTTTAAATCATTTAATTTTGCTAAGCATTTTTTAAGTTAAATTTTATTTTAAATAGTTTGCATTATTCTTCTTTTTAAGGATTATGAATAACTTCAAAATGCACAGTTAATAGTTTATTAAGTTTAATTAAACTTTATGTATTACAAAAGTATGTATTACAACAAGCATATTTTCAGATTTCTGTTTATAAATATTTCACAGAAAATATGCTCATATTTACATAAAACGCCAATGCATAATATAGTTATTCTGGGTAACGAAAACAAGTTGCATCAGAAATCTTTTAAAATAACCTAATGTTCAAAACAAAAAAAAAAATGTGTGGTTGTCTTTCATCAATTCCAAAACTAGTATACGTCATACATTAATTGGTTGCAAATAACGAAAATCATTACTGGCAGCCATTTAATATTGGACATTGACTTCATAAAAATTCTCCAATCGCTTTGGGTATATTAATTATCTTCTTTTTTTTCCTGTCCTGCTAACGGTTCTTGCAAATTAGAGCGTCTGTTAAGAGTTGTCTAATGAAACAAGTTCGTGTGACGGGGGAATCTCATTTCATGAAAATCTTCTTCCTCAAACTATGAAATCTTGACCAATAATCTCTCTGGAAAATATTCAAATGCATTGAAATGAGAATGGTCAGGAAGCATAATGTACTTCCTGTTGGATATGTTTCAAGAGGTTGGTATTTGGAAACATTTTAACAGTTGGAATGCTGGTTTAGAATTGAATGGTTGATTATATTTTCCTTTCCCTTTCAAATGTATATATACTGTTTTATTTTATTTTTCTAAAATAAGTCACAATCTTTAGCATATATTTGTGAGAGATTACAAGTAGTTAAGAAAAATAATGTTAACATTAATTGCACCTACACCATAATTATTTCGATGTTGTGAATTAGAAATTTGAATATTTAGAATACATTAGACCCTATAAATAAAAAATATTAAATATTTAACAATTATTTTTTAAATATTAAACAATCAAATTTTTTTCATATTAAAAATTGTTCAAAAATAGTGAAGCAATATGTAATTTAGCATAATATAACATGTTCTTATACTAGAAATTCTAAAATTATATCAAGATAAAATTCTTACGGATGCTCTTATAATATATTATATTCTATAATAATGATATGTGTGCATGAATTGTTCATACAGAAAGTGTAAAAATAATCTTAAGTTAATAATGTGTTAATTTGGCAATAACATATGTATATATAAATAAGAAAATAATTTATATATACATATATTATTGTCTAGCACCAATTATCACAAGTATATGGTGTAATCAACATTATTCTTCCATTAGATGGGCTCAAATATTGACAAGATGGAATGTTGGAAGCATTTCATTTGCAAAGTTCTATTTATTGCCTAACAAAAATTCTTTCAAGAGACAAAATAGAGATAAGAATAAAAAGCTTCCATGAACAATTTTATTGTATTATATCAAGTCTAATAAAGCAAAATCTGAAATAATCCTCCAAAATAAAAGAAAATAACGAAATCTAATTTAAAATGCTTTATCGGGATTAAAAGGAATAACGCTTTTTCATATATATGTATATTGTTATGAAGTGAAAAGTAATTTTGGATGAATGAATAGATTTAGCACATGTCAGAATGTATTATCATAATCTAGTAAAATTTAGGTATGTATTTTAATTAAAATTTAGGTACGTATTTTAATTAGGTAATTTAGGTATGCATGTATTTTTACAAACAAACAGTTCTTTACATAAAACATTTTATCCAAAAAATGAATCAGTTTTATTTAAAAGTCGTAAAGATGGTAGTTGTTTTCAAAAACAATTTTTCCATCAATATCTCTATTATAAGTAAAATCACATCTCCTCTTTTAATGATTATTATTTATAACTGAAAACAAATACCTACATTACATAACATTCTGCAAAGAATAATTATGTGCAATTTTCCAAATTTCCATTGAAACAATAAATACTATTGCTTAGAGTTATTGACTACAATAAATAACCTAATAGGTTTTATCATGTAGGTTTAAAATTACCATGAAAAATTTCTTCTTTATAAAAAGGATTTTTCTATAAAAATTACATGAAAAAATCTTTTCTTGTTATTATTAATGTCAATAAGTAATTATATCAATAACTTAAATATTGTTGCTTTTTAATGGAGAAATAACATGACATATATATATAAATCACTAAATGAATCAATAATTTAAATAAATCCATAGAAAGAAATATTTCACAGAAATGTGTCATTAACTCTAAAATAAAATAACTCTGAAAATGAATTATCGTTAAAAAAAGAAAAGCCCCTTGGGAAATAGGCAGTCTAGTTAAAAGTGATGAGATGGATTATAAAGCCTATAAACGAAAATGTATTTCATGTGAAAACTGTTTACATTTTATTCTGTGTGTTTTCACAAAAAAAATCATCAGAACTTCTAAATTTATTAAGCGATTCTGCATTGAAATATTCTATTATTGCTCCAAATACAAGCTCTAAAAACTGCTATTAAATAGACTTGATCAAAAATATTTTTAAAAAGAATAGTTTCGTTAAGTTATGTTCTCTTAGAATTAAGTAAAAGAGATATAGCTATTATTAATGCGTCTTGCATTTTCTGACAAATATTTGACGAATTTATTCGTAACTTACATTATATGAATTTTTTTTCTGAGGAAGCATGGACGAATCTTCTCGTGACCTTTGTCAATTTATAGGAATACAAAAGTTTTTCATATTACTTAAAACTTCCGCATTGTTGTTAAAATATACACAAAAAATATTTTGTAACTAAAAGTAGCTAAGACTTCATTCCATTATTTATTTTTTTAAAAATCCCCATTTAGAATAGTGAAGAGATTTGAAAATGTAAATAACAAATCATCTGGTTTTATGATCAAGATAATGATAGCTTACAATGATTCATGACTTCATTATAAACAATATTATTCATACTACCAATAGCATCTTTTATTGTCCTATTGCTCGCGCTTAATTTAATTCTAAGATTTATAGCAAATTACGCGCTAGTTTATTAGAATTCCAGACAAAGGCATTCTTCTAGTTAGAAAGCAAACAAAGGAAAGGAAATATTATTAGACATTTGTTCTTCTCATATTAAAAACGAAATCGAATTTGGTTGTGTGTTGAGAAATGTACACACAACCTCAAGGATACTTAGTAAATATTTCCTGAATATTCCAGAATGGAGCACGATAGAATTTAGTAAATTTGCATCATGGTTAAAAATAAATTTTGTTAGGGAGATAGAAATTCCAGTTTGAATGCTAGATTTTAGTTCCATAAAAATAAAAGCCTTCCATAACACTTTGTTCTTGTCTTTCGCTCTTCAATAGTCATCTTTTCGTTAAATAAAGAATCTCTGATATATTCGAGTAAAAACAATTTCTTTCGTTAAGCCTAATTCCTTTTCGTTAAAATTTAACTAACTTAGTCCTTTGGGAGAATTTTGATGAAAATAATTTTTTAAAATGTATCGAATATCAATGAAAATTTTAATTTAATTTTTTGCTCACTTTAGTTCTATTATTAAGTTATTACAGACTATTATATTGCTGTCTTAAAAATTACAGATTATGTGAGGATAGATAATTTTTTTTATAAATATTCTCCAAATTTATGAATCATATTAATTACATTAACTTTATTTGTTTAATATTCTAAAGATAAATTTAATGGACGAAAAAAGAGACCAATTAGGTATACTGTGACAAACGTCTTACTTTAACTTCAGTTTCTTTTTATTGTTTTCCGCCATTAGCTAATTTCTGTCAGATTTCGTTGAATTCATTGCAATACTAAACACTAATTTCTCTTCAAGATACAAATATACAGCATGTATTTTATACTTCGTGATGCTTGTAAGTTATATACCTAGCAAAATATTCTGTGATCTGAGCTAAATATTTTTAATGGGAATAGTAGTAGAAAACAATTTTTGTACAAATTCAGTTACTGTATATAAAATTTTCACATTAGAGTATTATCTCTTACTTGTAAAATGATTGCATGAAATTTTGATTCACCAAAATATCCTGTTTAATTAATATTCTTGTTGAGCTTTCCGATTATATAGGCAAAATTTAAGCTTGAATTATTTGTTGACAACTAGGACATGTTTACGTATAGTGCCAATAAGTAATTATCTATCTTTTAGCATGACCTTATCCGATTTTAGCTATCCTTTTATTGTTTACTTTGGACATTTCTGTAATCATTAGCATATTATATCTTGATTGTCAAGAAAAATGTCATCACCATATTATATTGATAGGAGCTTTAAGTCTTTAAATAATAGTATATTAAATTTAAAAATAGCTATATTTTAAGGGCAAATGCTAGCAAAAAATATAACTATCGAAGATACTGATGGATATTCTTTTCTCAGATATATTCGAAAATATTCCATTTCGAATAGTATGAAATCATGTTATTCATTCTTATGGGATAAACATTGCTTTCATTTGGATGGTGCAGTAATTACCACAAATGTTCCATAATAATTTACCGCTTTTGACCATATATGAGTAAGTCAATCAAAAGAATTAATCTTAACATATGAAACCATTATAAAATTATGCGGATAATTAATTTTTATAAATAAATAACAATTTTGCAATTCGATACTTTCACTTCAAGAATAAAAAGAAAACCGAGGACTAAGAACGTGGTGGTTATTTATATGTTTTTTGTACGCTCTAATATACATTTTGAGATTCACGTAAATTGAAGGCATAAATAGAAATGTTTTTTACTATAAGTCTGTACTCATGTGCAATTCTAATTTCTTTTCCTTTTCATTTCAGTATGCAAATGATTAATACAAATTCATCAAGGATTACTGTGTACATTTCATAAAATGAATCGCAACTTATGCTCATTTTCAATTTTCCTCTAGAAAATAAGCAGACAATTTCGTCCGCGAGGATCCGATGATGTCATATGCAACTATCTAATTACCTATAAAAATCTAAATTTCTTTATTTACTCATGTATCGAACTTCACAATAGTTATTATCAATAAAAAGATTTTTTGGAAGTTTTCCACTTTATGTTGAATATTGATAAATTCTTATAGTCTAACAATA
This sequence comes from Latrodectus hesperus, assembly GCA_037975125.1. Lineage (NCBI taxonomy): Eukaryota > Metazoa > Arthropoda > Arachnida > Araneae > Theridiidae > Latrodectus > Latrodectus hesperus. Next base: position 25,235,730 of record CM075850.1, on the reverse strand, counting down.
TATTGTGTATACAACACTAATAAACAATTTAAAGAATTCCTATTTATATGTTCATCATATTACTGTATTAAGTAGAAAAACATATGCAGTGTTGCCCATTAAATTTGAATATAACGACTGCGACAAACTCTGCATGTGAAGTGATACGGAAAGCAGATGAAGCTGTGGTATGGGAAAGATTAGATTTTCAACACACTCGTTTAAAATTGCCAGTGGAAGCATCACTTACAACACGCTTAAACTAAGAAACTGTCTATTTCACATACACAAATTGCTTTTACTGAAATAAAATATTGATATACATAAATTTCAAAGTCATATAACCATTTTTAAAGTATGTCCCAAAGCATCTTTAATGTAAGATTCATCAATTTCTAATAAATAGCATGTCTGATTTGTCATCAGTAGTTCAAAAAAATTAAAAATTCAAGCATGTGCATTTCAGTTCTTCTAAATTGTATAGGTTATCATCATAAAAACCAGTTTTGAAATAGCCCTTTAATTTATATTCAATTTCAAATCAATGACTTCATATTATATGCTCTCCAAAAGGATTACATACACAGCGCCATTTGTTTAGCGTGGAAACTTTACTAGTGATACTAAATAATATTGTGTAAACTATTATTAAATTTTTTTAAATTTAATTTCTTATATTGCAAAGTTAGTTAAAGTTATTTAATTATAAAATTCCTGTATTTTTAAAAAATAAATTTTTGTTTCAATTTTTTTTTGTTAAAAAAATTTATGTTTCAGTGAGATAATATCAATGTTTTAGATTACAATAATTTCGTCGAATGAATTTTTCGTAATTCAAAATATCTCATAGAGAAAGAAAAATAAAATGAAGGAAATGGTCGTGAGCACCTGTTGATATAGCTCATTCATTCTTTCTTCATAGAAAAATTACGCGTTGTAGAGATTAACTTTGATATTGATAAAAATTACATTACAATATGTTTCCCATACAGAATTTCTCTCATTTTGATCTCAATCCGATTTTGTAACTGTTTGAAATCAGATTGTCACCGATGCCTTGATTTTGAATATTTTTAAGACGTTTTTACAAAATTAAGTGAAATACAATTTAATCAGAAAATAATTTTCTGAGCAAGGTGTTCTGAGAAAAATTGGTTGTCAAGTTAATAGGTAAAATAAAATTCAAATAAATAATTAAATTGAAATGAGAATATAATATACTTAATATAGGAATGCCAACAGCAACTCTGCTCAGAGATAAAATCTTATTTTTTAAAGTGTAAAATGTGTTAGTTCAAAATTTAAATTAAAAAATTCCACAGAAATAAAACAACAAAATTCTTGATCAGATTCACTTAACGGCGCTGTTTCAATCACTCCAATAACATATCCGACTAAAGCCGTCTTATTTCCGTTTTATTATATCTGTGGGCATGAGTATGTCTGAGTAAAAAGAAATTTTAAAAGCTGCAGCAGATTAAAACTGAGTTATATTTTTTATATATACATTCAATAAATTAGAAAATTGTATATTTACAAAAACAAGGTTAAGAAATTTTGTATATAGAACGTTAAAATCAAAAATACGTATAATTTTGTTTTATATCCAAGAATAATTAAAATATGAAAGAAAAGCAAAATAAATATATGAGTTCAAAGTCAGTTAGAAACAAGAATAAATCTAAAAAGAGAAAGAGAATAAATTCTGATCTACATTATGGAAGAGCAAGATGTAGCAATCCTAACTGCAAAATGCATAACAGAAAGAAGTTAAAAGTAAAAAAGAGAGAAGAATGCCAAAGAAGAAATAAAAGAAAACAAAATTTTTTAAAAATTAGAAAAAAATCAGGAAACATGTCGAATTTCTCAAGAAAGAAAATCACAAGAACAAGAAAATAAACAATCATCATAAATACAAAACTTCTTTTTCTTTTTCGTCAATATTTAAGAGAAATTACCCTCTTAATTTTTAACTGATTCTCGCTGTAATTTATTAAAATCAGATTAAATTTTTCGTAAAACAAATATTTGCTATTATTTTTTGAGACATTACTAAAAAGGCTTGTAAAAAATGCTTCTTCTGTGCTTAAAAGCATTAAAGCTTAGGGTGCCCCTCAATTTCTCGCCAATTTGTATCCTTATTGTTAGCGAAGTTGGTTTATCTTATTTTTAGTGCCGTCCTGTTTCTTCTAGCAAGCACAAAAACAAGCTTGGCGAAAAAAATCAAAAATTTTCGCCAAGGGTCTAAAGTATATTTTTCCTAAAGCTAATCACAAAATTCTTGAAAAATTTGGATTATACAGAAAAAGTTTGTAAAAATTTAAGCTTTATACTGAAAATAATAAGATTTCTAAAATTTTATTTTAAATTACTCTAAAAACTTTATTTAACTTAATATTGTTTGATATAAAGCTTACCCACTTGGCGAACTTGTCTCTTAATTAATATATTTGCTAGTATAATTGGCATGCACTTTCAATTCAATTTTCTTTGATCCTGCATTGTAGAGATTTCCAAAGATGTCAATTTCTCAGGTTTTTTGGATAAGCACAACAATTATAATAAGAGCGCTATATTCATATTTTTATGGACAAAATCTGATTGCAAATACTTTTAAAGGATGATTACGCAAAAAAACAAAAACACAGCATTTAGCACTGAGGCCGTAAAATCCAGGATGCTTAACTCTGAGTTTAGTGCTTTTTTGGGAGATTTTCTTATGTATCCGGCTTCCTGGTTTTTATTACGTCATAGATATGGAGAGCAATAAAAATTATGAAAATTTTATTTTGGCAACCCTCGTATTTACGTCATTGCACATATCACAATACGTCATTTTGGCAACATTTCTTCATCCGAAAAAATTCAGAATTTGGAATCCTGGATTATACGGCATCTGTGCCCTGCATTTATTCGTAGTTTAAATACAGCCAAGGTTAAATTATAAAATTTCTCACTCCAAAGAAAATAGCACTTAAATATCATGTTTGTCCAAATAAAGATTTTGATAAAGTTTTATTAAATTTTTTTTCCAACGGCGGACACACTTGGGTGTCGAACCCTATGCCTCAACAAGGCCATAAGCAGTTACTCATTTGCCGTTACCCAGCGGGCATCTGTGAACCATGTCACGGAGGCGAGTAGCGTTACCCGCGCCATACCACCACAAACCCGTTTATAGGGCGGGCCACATTCATAAATCATCACAGAAGAAAGGACAGAGAAACAGAGAGAGCAGAGAAGGAAAGAAAGCATCCATGCTCGAACCGAGATTCGAAACCGGGACCAACAGCTCAGGAGTCAGGAACGCTAACCACTCAGCCATCGGTCGGCAAGTTTTAAGAAATTGTTCCCAAAGTATCGCAAGCAACAAAGAATATAATAAAGCTGTTCTTCTCAATGACATTACGAAATTAACTTCTAAATATTTTATTTTACCCAAAATATGGCACTTTTTCGTTATCAGGCACAAAACAAAACACTGTTACAGGATTCAATCAAACTAACAGATTTCAATGATATTTATTTTATATTATATTAATAATAAATTCAGAATAATTTCTTTCATTTTTACTGATACAATATTTTTACTGTACCATCTTTTATTATATTCTGATGATTATTATTAGATATTTATATAATATTATTGTTGATGAAAGTATTTTTAATTTATTAGGGTATTTCACAATAACATTCATTCTAAGAGAAAATTGGGATCTCATTAAATAATATCAATAACATTTAAATTTGATTACGATTATGGTTTCATTGATGAAGAAATATCTGAAATATAGTGAATGTAACATATTTGGGCTAAAAGAATCATTACAGTTATTGGTCGCCCACGGCAAAAAAAAAAAACTGCCAAATATATCAAAATTTGTTAATTTTTACTCTTTAAAAAATCACCAAAAGCAATTAATTGCTAAATATAGATTAACGTTGAATTTTAATAATTTATTATGGGGAATTTTTAACAAACGATGTTTAAATTTTTTAATTTCAGAACTACGTGTACTTTTAAATTTTCATTCGAACTAAGAAAAAATGTTTGTATTTGATACCACTGATTTATAACGTATTTTAATCGAAAATAACTCAAAGCATAATATAAAGGTAAAAATTTTATTCATTTAATTTCTGACAAAGCTAGAAGTGTGAGTATTTAAGTATTTAATTAATTTTATTGTCATAAAAACTTCCAAATTTTATTTTTCGTAGGATTTTATTTGATTTTATTTGTTTGAAGGTTGATGCTAAATTATTTATATTTTCTGTTATTAAATGCGTTAAATAAATATATTTCATTTTCTCGTTAAAAATTCTAAATTTTTTTTCAGAATTATTATTTTAATTTTATAGCCTAAAAATTTCAAAAATGTCTATTTTTTGTAATTTTCTACAATTCCAAAATGATTTATTGAATAATCATTAGATGAAATCTGAAAAATACATATTTTCATTTTAGTTACTAATTAAAAATGTATTCATTCTATTTAAAAATATTCTTTTCATAAATACATGCCGTTAAATAGAATTATAAGAAAGTCAATTTAGGTTACATCGTAATATTATATTTAAATATAATTATATTTTAACATATCTTGATGTTTATATTTTATAGCATATTTTCTTAAATTGCTGCTTATTTGTGATAATTTCAGAAAATGTAATCAATTCTTAATGTTAATTGCATTCTTGTAAATCGTTGAAATCAGCAAATTAAAAATGCCGCCATTTTGTTTCACTATTTCTTACTTGGCTACTATCACTTTGGAAAAGTCAATTTATACCCATTAGAGCTGCGGATTAAATTCCGATGCACAAGTGCGTATAATCCAGCATACTAAATTCTGAGATTGGCTATTTTTTGGCAGATTTTCTTATGTATTTGGCAACCTCGTTTTTATTACATCATACATATGGTGACCTATGAGAATTATGCAGAAAATTCTATTTTGGTAACCCTAGTATTTACGTCATCGCACATGTCACGATACGTCATCTTGGCAGCATTTCTTCATCGCCAAAAAATTCAGAATTTGGAATCAGGGATTATACGGCACTTGTGCCAATTCCAATATTTAATTCATCCTCATCTTAGAGTCGAAAAAATCGCCAATGCTACTACTTAGACCATAATCTTCACTTTTACTAATATTTAATTAAAATATAACTAAAGATGATAGTTTTAATATGTTTTGTACAAAATTATCAATCCTATCCTAATGTATACATTACAAAAAGTGAATTTATGAAGAAGATGCAAGATATGATGAAAATCTCATTCGATGATGGGGATTCATTACTATGCCAAAACAGTTTTATGACCATATCTCAAACATTTGATACTCCTTTGTGTACTTCTAATTCTATAATAAATGTAGGCAAAATATTACTAATTATAATTTTCAAACATATTTATGCAATATCATATCACATTTTGTTATTTTTATTTAGGGATAAAAAAGTTCCAGATGTATGGGTGAAACATAATTTTAAATATTGTATATATCACCTTATACGAAAATTACTAAAACTGTAATTTAAATTGATTGTTCTTTTATAACTCTGTTAATAAATCATCGTTATGTTCTTGTAATAAAAATCCTTTTATTTAATCAAATGCAAGCAATGCTGGAATTGTAAGAATAATGCATTATATATTTCTTAAAAAAATTCTGCAAAACAAATAAGTAGATTGTTCATATAATATTACATTGTAATTATTTCTTTGATTGGTTAATGAACTATTTATTTTTACCCTTAATTATGTTTTAGGACAGGACAATGTAGTTCAATGGAAACTGATAAAAATATCTGAAATTATATAAAATGATTTCATTACATAAAATTATTTTATTTAATATCTCGGTGATCATATCAGATATTTTCAGTCAGTATATTAGTGCATTCTGATTAAGTTCATTGACCATGTTTTGGCCGCTTTAAAATAAAAACACTTAATAAAAAAGCTTGCTATATTTGATGTTAGACATTAAAATTTTAAAAAAGTAAGCTAAAAAAAACAACCAAAATTTCTTTGTGTAGATTTGCTTTAATAAAAATATAGTAAAAAATTTTATATAAGGAAATAAGCATCGTACGTGCACTACACCGAAATCATTCGTTAATTGGACTCCCAAAATATTTTCTCATATAAAAATGTTGTTATTTCACATTATTATTGTCAATGTTATTATTGCTTGTGTTGAAGTTATAAAATGTATACAGTCTGTTTAACATTTTCGTGTGTTTTTAAATTAAAAGTGAAATATTATTAGTAAGTTTCCTTAATCTTTCTTACCAACGTTTTGAGAAATTATCAATTTTGACTTATGGATTGATTTTCGTGAAACCAGTAAAGGTATTAAATATTATAACCTTTATGTTCCGTTTTACAAGTAGAGCAAATAGCTATCAAGAATCCAGTATATTAAAGTTACATAGCATAGGATTAAAAAACAAATATATATATATATATATATACATATATATATATATATATATATATATATATATATATATATATATATATATATATATATATATATATATATATATATATATATATATATATATATATAAGTTTTGAAAGCTCCTATATTTGAAATCTTTCATTTAAAAATTCATTATTTAAGTCAACAAAACATCCATTACAATTAAAATAATACTAAAAATTGAAAAAAAGTTATGACCTATTTACGTTAGCTCTATAAATACATTCATTTTTAAAAAGGAAATCAAAATGACATATTCTAAGTAGAGTGCTTATACAATCATAAAAAATACCCAACATATATATATATATACTGGGTATTTTGTACGTCACTAGACGAAATATCTTTCTTAATAAAGACGAGTTAAAAGTACAATAAATAATCATAAAATTTTATAATCTAATGATTGTTGCTTGATCTGAAGTTGTATAACATCTTTTAATTTTTTTAAGGGGAACATCATTTTTTCAAAATAGATAACAAAGAAATCGGAAATTGACATGTAGTCACGGATTGGTTACTTTGGACATTTTCTTAATTCCAACTACAAGTGCGATTGATGATCGAATATTAAATTAAGTTAAATTAAAAGTTTTATTATTCACTGCAACGACCTGTAAACTAGGGTTTTGAATCCGATTTTAGACGGTTTAAAATATTTTGGATTTTTTCCTTTTAGCTACCCAATGAGCAAGAGAATACTCGTATCACCATTTTTACCATATCAGCATTTTTCAATATTTTTATGCATTTCTAATTTGTTGATATTATTCGAAATTTCATTGAAACTATTCCTGACATACATATATGTCTGTATATCATAGAGCTATAACGTAAGCAGTCCATTAATTTTTCTCTACTTTCCCTTTCATTTCTGTATTTAGAAAGATTACATTTTATAACAATTTAATTAAATGTTCTTGGTTTTTAAAAATCATATTTCAAATACCTAAACTAAACATTTTTCGTAAATGAAAAGGTATGAAACGTCGTAACTACGTTACTGTTAACATATTTGTCTATCCTGCTATGAGAGAACGAAGTGAGACATCTAGGGATGTGATTAGTCTCTCCATCGTAGATCGGAGCATGCGCAGGAGAAAGCAGAGGCCCATATCAAGGGCTCCTTCCAATTGATGTGGTAGTACATGTGAGGCCAAGATGCTGTTAAACAGAAAAACCATTAACTCTGATGTGTACTGTGAGAAGCTCCGACGCTTACGCAGGTCCATCAAGAACCAAAGACCGGAGCTGATCATGGAGACAGTGACTCTGCTCCATGATAACTCCGTGTCCATGCGTCTCCAGGCTCCACTCGTGGAAATGACCAATTTCAAGTGGGATCAGTATGACCATCCGCCCTACAGTCCAAACATATAGCCCTGCGGATTCCGTGAGTTTCGTCACCTGAAAAAGCATCTAAAAGGGAAGCAGTTCAACTTGGACGACGAACTCAAGGACGCTGTGAAAGACTGGGTCTCATTAATCAATAGGATCGCTGTGCTCAGGCCAAAGATGCATACTTTGACTAAAGTATTTATTTATACTCCCACTGTCGCTTCTAACCTTTTCATTGGAACTTCCGTTGTAGTAAACTTTTCAAGGTAATACGAAACATGTGCTCCAAATTCTGTTCTAATCAGTTAAGTAATGTGTGATTGAACAGATTTTAAATAAATCTATTCAATTACATGGAATATTAAACGACGTCATATATATTAGACATTCATTTAGATTGAACTTTTTAAATATTGTTACAGGTGACTTGGCTACTTTTCGCTTCATTAATTAAACACAAAAACACAACCGAAATTATAATTATTTGCTATGAATCACATATTAAAAATTAATTAAAATAATAAAATATTCCAAAGAATTTTGAACTCATTAAGGGAACAAAGAAATTTATCAATGTCTAGTTTTGTTTCTCTATCTACATTCACTTAATGTAGATAAGATTATTTTAACATTAGAATATTAGATGATATAACAGAAATATTAGAAGATGCTCTGCAATTAGGCTGACGATAAAGCGGACATAAATTCTCTAAGTCAACTATAACTTAAATAAATTATTAAGTTTGAGAGTTAGTCTGCTGTTTCTAGTTCTAAATGAATTGTTAATGTAAATAATTTCTGTTGAAAGAGCGCTGAGTCATCTATCATTAGCGACTATCATTATGAAGTTAACTATTGTATGTCTGCAAAATATTTTATACCTACAATTGTAAGCCTATCAATATTTTCAAACTCCTGTGTAAATCAAACAATACATTATAAAGTTAAATCTGGATTTATCTAAGACGAAAACCTTTTGGAGCGGTAATTAGCCATGATTCTATTAAAATGATCTTCGTTAAGCGGATGTATATAAATGCAGAACAAAAGACCTTATGAAATTTTTTATACACATTAAATGTTGAGACCATTTCTCCAGCAATGAAACAAATCTTTTCAATAAATTAAGATCGCTGTTATTTTCTTCACTTCCAAAGTTATTTTACATAGAACTATAAAAGTGACACATTCATAAAAATTACTGACGTTTTATTGTGCTCTTTAGATTACTATATAAATTTTATTTCAGAAAATAAAATATTTTTGTGTTTTTTGAATACATATAAATTTTCCTATGAATTATTCATTGCTACATTATGGAGTATTTTAGCAAATTATATCCAAAAACTGTTTTATTCTCAGTAGAAAGTATCTTGACCGCAGTATAAGATTTTAAATTGCTCAAAATATACCAGAGCGAAATATTCTCCAGAAAAATTTATTTTATTTCTCCTTTGACTTAAAAAATAAAATGGATTTTTTTCCACATAAGAATAGATTGTTATGAATTATTCATCTGGAGAAAGTGATCGTAACACAGAAGTTTAAGGCCACTTAGAATTTTTTACATTAAACATTCATGGTCAAAACAGAGAATGCACTTTTAAATCAAATTTAGCACTTATATTTAGAATAGATAAGTGACAAATAAATGGAGCTATTCAAAATTTCCTAAGTGCGAATGTTTGTTTCCTCAATCGTTGCATTTGTGTTAGTTTAAATCCTTATTTTATTTAAATTTTTTGCCTTATGTTAACAAGCAATCTAGATTGCAAAATAAGATTCCGATGATCATTCAATTTTAGACAAAACAATTCTATTTTTTTTCGCAAAATAGTTTTCATGTGTGTGTGTGTGTTAATTTAAAGAATTTATGCAGTTCTAATTAACTATTTCTTACCATAAAATTATATGTCAAGCAGCTGAATCTTCCTTTTCTTTAAGTTAACCAAAGTAACGTCGTTTCATTTGAATACGAAAATGAAGACTGGTATCATGTGACTTCGGGTTTCTCATTCAGTGTTGTTTTTTAATGTTGGTTGCTTATGTAAAGTTGTATTATGCTTAGAATGAAAATTCTTCTAATACTTGTCTTAGTTCGACTTTGTTCGATTTGATTTGGTTTATTTGTCACTCAGCGGTCATTTTCAGCATTCAAGAGCTAATTAGACCAAGATTTACTGTTTAGAAAGGATTCTAAACCACTGCGAACATCCAAAGTAGTGATGGGAATCGAACTCCCAAACTGTTGAACCGAAGCCAGAACACTAATCATTCGTCTGTCAGCTCGGCATGACTTTCTTAGGATCCTGGCATATCTATAGTTCCTCTTTCTTTGGCATTGCTGCAAATGTCAGCTGAGAATCTGTGGTTATCAAGGGAATATATATCGATGTTGCCAAGAAGGTCATATTAAAAGCCATAATTTATACTGACGCCTGAGAGGGAAAATATTTACTCTCTTGAACTTTCAGCCACTTCAGATAAACCGAATCAGGAATTTATCTCATATATAGTATGGCAAGTGTCCGAATACAACTCGGTCACCTCTTGCAAGCGAAACAAGTAACGCAGAATTTCATCATTAATTTTTAACTCATTAAAGCTTTTGTTTTGGTTCTATCCTCGAAATCTGTATGATGCTTCCTTTCAGCAATACCTGATTTGCCACTATATAAAATATTTTAAACAGTTGCCTTGGCCAGAATATTCTCACTAAACATTACGAAAATCTGCTCATAGATTTTTGAGGGAATCATTCAACATTCACTAGTTATTGCAATTTCTTTATTCCTGGCGTTGAATTGAAGCCTTATTTGATGCAGTCGTGCCATTCAAAGGTATAACTCTGAATTGGATCTTCAGACAGGTGGAAAAAAAACACTATTGATGCAGAAAGTGATAATTATGTGTACTGAATTCGGTATTATAGCTTTATAAACTCAAACCATTTATGAATTTTATCATATCACTCTTTTGTCATGCAGTATATGTACAATAAATAAGATTCTGCGATTTTCCTCTTTCCTCGAGCAACGATGTTTATGGACTACGCACAGTTTGATCTTTCAAGATAAATAAACTCATTTTATATGTACTATAAAGTTATGTGTTAACAATTTCTTAATTAAAAATTCTTAAGTTAATTAAATTATCAACAATGATTTAAGATAAACGTATCATAAAAGTGTGCAAATTCTTTTGTTTTTTAAAAAATTATGAAAAAAGAACGATCTATATGTACTGATTCAAATTTGCCAAGCAAAATTAAGATAATCAAAAAAAGTGGATTTTGTTGTACTGTCTGTAAATTTTTTGCAGATTTTATCAAAATATAATTTTTTAAAGCTTTTCAGTTGTGTGTATAAATTATACTCAAAAAAAACCCTTCTGACTATTTTAAATTATTTTAATACACAAAAATACAATCGTAGTTTTGGTTTTCGTAGTCAAATTTTTCTTTTTTGATAATATTTGTATATGGAGTTCGCTTTGATGTATAAAATGTATAAAAAGCTGCATTTATTATGTATTTTTTACTGTGTATACCATAAGTCATACCATGATCTTGATTTACAAAAGCCTATTTGAATAATTTGTATTATGACTTAATCTAAATTTGTGTGATATTTTTCTTACAATTAATATTTTTAAATATTAATCAATCTGTATTCCTTATTGACTTTATATGCGTTTAATAGAATTTGAAAATAAATTTTTCAAACATTTTTAAACTAAGCTTGGTATTATGCTGCAAGGCCTCACCATGGTCAAGTAGTAGGACAGTGTTCTTGGAACATAAGGCTTCTGCATATTCGTCCGATGGGGTGGATGCTTTTGAATTTTCCTATATCCATCCCTTTCAACTCGTCAATATGGTCTAATAATTATGAAAAATTCCCCGGTTGGTAGTTTAAGCGTGGAACCTAAAATATATTACAACAGCCTTTACCCGTTAGGCTGCCCACTACGTGATGTCAAACTCCTTCAATTCTGATTTCTAATTTTTATTTATATTGCCAGATTCGAATTTGTGCATTTGACACACACACAAGTTATTCCAATTTGTTAATACAAAAAGTGTTTCAATAAACATTTTACTTTTATTGTTACAAGTAATAAATTTATAAATCCGTGCTCGTTACACTCACCTTATATACTATAACATAATTTAGAATAACAACATTGAAGATTTCATGTGGATTCTGCATTATTGTTCGCTTAAAATACAAATGCTTCATTTCCCTTAACATTGCTCAACAGACTTATTTTATTTTAAAAATCTAATCACTCAATAATTTTTTGATAAAATTAATTTTGTTATATTGTATTTATTCCTTTTAGTATGTTTATGTTATATAAATCTATATATATATATATATATATATATATATATATATATATATATTATATATATATATAATTCCTTTTAGTCATTAAAATTTAATGTAAAACTATTATGATAGAAATTATAATTGAAATATATATTCTTTTGTAGATTAATAATTTATGAGTGAAACCATTTGGATAATTAAATGATGTGTCATCCAGACTGCTACACTAACTTCATTTTCTTTTTTACCTCGATAATATATTCTGCAAAATAGGTGTGGCTGATGGTGAAACTTCAAACAATCAAGGAAGTAAAATAGAAAAAAAAATGGAAAAATTTTTTAAATATTTCCCACAAATGCATTTAAATTGTTGACTTCCGGATATTCGATCAAACACTTAACGGCTCTCTTGACCTCATAAGTCTTATTTCTGCAAGAAAATAAAAAAGGGGGACGAAAAATACGATCTGGCATCCCCTATATCTGCAAGATTAATTTTTTCCTATGAGAGCATTTCTTCTTCGTCATCTCTTATCAAAAAAAAGATCAGACTTTGGGAAAACACGCTAAAGACGAAAGGTGGACCGAGATGCTACGTTTCCGGAACAAATAGTTTTCTGTTGTCAAAAACAATAAAATGAAGAATAGGCGATTAAAGGGCTGATTGAAATGAAATGAAGAGCAAGTAAGTGGTTCAGTAGCCGATTCTAACGAGGAGATTTTAACATGCTACTCACGTTGTTTGTTGATCGAATCTTGCAGACTGATCTCATTGATTAATCATGAAAGATACCGTTTGGTTGTTAAAATTTGCTTAGAATATTTTTTCGCGACTATTAACCTTAAATAACCTGTTTCGTTATTTTTCTTGTTTAAAAATCCTGTTGATAAAATTTGAAGGAAGAGAATATTTTTCAAATTTACATTAATCGCCAGCTAAATAAGAGTGGATTCTTCTTTTTAGTTTCAATGAGATATAAATATAATAGTGATATTTTTTTATAAATTCTTTTATCTTTTTTACTTTATAACGGTTAACATCAAGAATTACAGAATGGTAAAAAAATATGCATTGTAGTGTTAATTTTTGATTTTTTTTAATGTCGGTTATGTTATTTTTGGAGGTTCTACAATCACTTCGACAAATATTTACTTTTAAAGTAGAATCCGAACTACTAAACAAACATCCAGGTCTGACCTGGAATTTGTGATACTTTGAATTGTAGAACATTTAGAAAATGCCGACAATTTTTGTCTTTATCCATTCTGCAAAGAGTTTTATCCTTCTAATTAATGAGTGACCCAAACATTTTAATTTCCATTTGTTTAAGAATATTTACACAAAGCTATATGAAAAGATATTGCTATCTTCTATAGATAGCTCTTAAGCTGTAAACATATATATCACAAATAAATATAACAATGTTGACATCTATTGTGATGACCTTCATTTAATGGTTTCTACTCAAATTTTTACATTGTAGCAGGAAAATACATTGACGAGTATATTATCAACCAGAATGAGAACATTTGTTTGAATAAGGAGCTAACTTGCTGTCTTCTTGTCACAAAATATCATTCTTTACTTTATGACAGCAACAAGGCTATTCTAAATGAGCTTTAAATTATCCAAAATGACTTTAATATTTATCAGCAGATTATGTTAATGATTTATATTTTTTGTGAGGCTAACTCTTGTGTCCTGAATATGCACACATATTTGAAATGTCACACTAATTAGACGATAGAATAAACCAAGCATAGTTAATAAATTATTTGTTTGAATGCGTCGTGCTTATTTTAAATAATTTTCAAAATTTATGTATCAGTTGGTAAATTTTACTGTCATTATATGTTATGCCATTACCCAGTTGCGTACTTCTGGCTATCAAAATTACAACTTATGAAAAAATGTGAATAACAAGATTATATTTATTAGACAAATCTATTATGAAGGATGCAACAATTGATTAAAATTTGGAAGTATCGATTCTGATAAATCATTATCCATATCAATCATATCTGTCAGGAATAATAGCACTTATACTCCAGGTTATTCAGTCATATAGAAGTCAGATAACATGCTGCATTCAAGTCAACAACTGCATTCAGATAACATTCAAATCAGGTACAACTGACCATGCAGGTTGAGGACAAGCAAATTGTTCTACAGCTATTGACCAGATATTTTCTATTGAAAAGAAACCTGAGGAACGTGCTTGCCATGGTAGCAGCAGAATATTTTCTTTAACAAGAAAAGTCCTAACGATACCCGCAATCTATGGCATTATACCTTTGCACCCTGCTGAAATGTAGCTTTTCGCAAAGCTCAAGTGAAGGGTAAATCCATGGACCATAGCACTACAGAAATGTAAAGGCTACAGTTCAAAGTGCCATCAGTCCATACAAGAAATGACTGAAATGTGTATCCAATGATATCTCATACCATCATTCCAAGTAATTGGCCAGTATGAATGTATCGAATGCACAATGATAATTGTTTTTCTCCATCGTACCGCCAAACTCAGATGTTAACCTTACGAATCTGTAAAAATAACCATGATTATTCTGAAAACACGATGTCACGCCATGCCTTAGTCAAAGTTCTTATTGATCAAGCCATTGAATGCTTTCCTGTCTGGTATATCATAACAAGGATAGTTGACAATATGGCAATTCTTGCTGTTATAAACGTCATCGAACTGCTCGTGCAAAAGCTTGATGTTTTTCAAATGACTTCATTTTTTGGCTTAGTGCTTTTAAAGGAACTGTGCTATCCAATAAAGTCACATGGGTGACGTTTCTACTTTATCGAGTATTAACGATAACGAATTCGGAAGATTTCGAGCTGTGTCCTGATTGACCGCCCTTCTACATTCTGCAAGGTCATAGAATCACGACCAAAGCTATCATTGCGATACCATGAAATGCCATCTTGTTTGACTAAAATTGAATGTCTATTAAAATCCAAAACGACCTGGACAGCATTTATCATTCCTTCAAGAAGAATCAAAATTTTTCATGGAGCAGTAATATTCAAATGCAATATCTGCATAAGAAATCTGCTGTAAAATTTCTCCACATAAGATATAGTTAATTGTAAGCATCGCTATCAATGCCACCTTGAAATGCATGCGAATCATTCATTTACATAAGAACATTTTTTTTAATCTAATGTAAAATCAACGTGTCTAGCCTGTCGTTTTCTTGGTATAACTATTTTAATGGTTAACATATATAATATTTTCACTGATCATCAATTGATAATTAACAACAAAAAATCCAAGAAAATTTAGCACCTATTTCTAACGAAATAAATGAATAAATTTTTAATGCAATATTAGGGTATTGAACCAGAATATTCTTTCCTCGAATTTAAAAGGCGGGGTAAATTTAAGTTTAATGTAAATATGATAAAACTTTCCATTCAGAATATTTCTAACATCAACAATGCACTATTTAAATGATAGAAAAATACGTAGTAATTTATTTAATCATTTCAAAAAAAAATCTTATTCTTATTATTCTCAAGAAAAAGCAGAAATGCCACTAGATGAAAAAGTAAATATTGTAAAAGTAAATAAATTGCGACAGAGTGTACAGTAAAAAAACTTCTTAAAATGTATTCCTTATCACAATTATGATAGTAAAATTTGTTTTTAATAGTAATAATCTTAGATATTTTAAAAAATGATAGTTTTTTTATTTATTTATAGTATAAGGAACAAGCTTCCTATTACTTTAATTAAAAAAGTAAATACTAACCGTTTACTGAAAGTTTTAAGGAGTAATTATTCAGTAATCTAAATATGGTTTGAGACCAAAAAAAGATACTGCTTTTCTTTTTCTAACCATACTTCTCTATAGAGTGGGAAGAAATAACATTCTTCTTTATTTTCATTTCGAATCAAAATATATAAAATGAAAATAATAGGTACGTTTTCAAGAATTTTGTTTTTATAATCCTTACAGTAAAATAAAAATTTCTTGATCATTATTATAATCATTATAGTAAAATCAATAAATATAGAATTTCTTTATTCTGCTGAAATGATTATAGTAATTCCCGATATGATAAGCGGAAATATATCCATAGGCATTAATTTCAGCTCAAATCTAAGCATATGAAAGAAATTAAAAATTGAATAATTTTATACATTAGAAGTCCCCCCTCCCAATGTTAGAATGAAATTTTATATCATTTATTAATATATCACTAATATTCTATGTTACGATTATCATTATTATAGTATCATTATAAAGATATCATCAATAAAATATATATTTTGCACTCATTAGCAGTTATTTATGTATGTCCACCTTGTGGATGTTAATTTCTATATGAATAAATTTTTCTTGAAATTTTTATAATTATTTCCATTCCTCTTCTGGTGGTGAATATTAAAATACCTAAGAGCGCCAAAACAAATTCTTGTTCATTTAGGCTCCTCAAACTCAGCTATTAAAATTACTCATTTTCAAAGACATTCACTTTCAGTTTTAAAAACTGCATTGCTTCTGAAACCATTTAACATCACCTTTTGGCTGTGATTTTACTTGTAAAAAAAGCTAATGTGATTTCCATTGCTTTATATAAAACTTTTGTTTTTCGTTTCATTTCTTAAAAATTAGAATTTCTTCTATTTTGTTGTGATTCTAAACTTTTCACATGATGCTTATATGTTAAATTGATCCACAAGAAAAAAAAATTTCATCAAATTTGTAGCAAAATACGCTTTACGATAAACGAAAGGAAAATGTTTTTACCATTGAGGAAAAATAAAAACTGTAGTCAGAGCTATTACACTATAATATTGTGACCAATTGTAAAATATTTCCAATTGTATACAGTATTAAACGTTGTTTTATTTAATTTTCAAATTTAAAAAAATGTGTCGTACTTCTCCATCAGCAAGCTTCTAAATAAAAATCGTTCTGAACTTTAACTAATTTACTTAAATTTGAATTTCTTTTCTATATTTGTTCTTTTCCTGTTTTATATTTCTTTATGACAGCTCATTCTTGATGACATGTTAGGTCTTTTCAATAGAATAGTATTAAAATTCCCTCTTAATAATGATTACATTTTTGGAGGAATAATATTGTTGATTTTCATAGCGATGTACACATTTTCTTTAGGATGATGCACTGATAAATAAGATTAAAAACGTATGTCTTTCGAAATCAATGTTGTTTAATCAATGACACGTGTAATACATCATTTATTATACAATTATATGATTAAATGAAAGCCCAATGGCTTAGTGACAGTGTTTCACGCTCCTAAGGCACAGGTCCGAGGTTCGATCCTCGGGCTAGGCAAGGTCGACTCAGCCTTTCATCCCTTCAGTGGGTCTATAAACTGAGTACCAAGCATGCTTGGGAACTAAACACTGGAATTTCACGTCAGGCTGACCACCTTATCGGGACATATGCTTCGCACCCCAAGGCCTCTCGGTCAAGAATACACAGATGGCCTCTGTAGGCCTTAGCCCACATGGGCTGTCGTGCCATAGAGTTTAGTTATATGATAAAATTAATGCATACATTCAGTATATTTATAATAAGTATATGTAACATTTATAACTCTGATTTACATTCAACCATTGTCAAATAAAGAATTTGTAATTCATAATCTAGTATGAGACTGTCTAAATAGCAACTGTTCAGTTCAAATGTCCACAAGACATAAAAAAAAACTCAACTATTCAATGTAATATCAATATGGAGTAAACGACGATTGTCTGAATTTAACCACATATGTGATGTAATTATCAACGCTTTATTCTTTCCATTCCTTGGCTCTCGTTCGAAACTCGCTAATAAGTTACGAATCTTGATAATTATAATGCTTTTACCAAGAATACTTAAAAATCAGTTCTTAGAGGCTTCTTTGAATTTATTTCTATGTCAGTAATTAATATCCTCTCATTTCAACTCTTTTAGATACACTTTTAAGAGTTCCAAATATTATACAATGTAGAAAAGTTAATGGTTTTTCTTCATTTTTTTAAAGATTTTACCAAAGAGGAAATTTATTTTTAGTTTTAAGAATTCCAATTTGATATCTTAGGCTATAATTTATTTTTCAAGGCGAAAACCAACCCTAAACTCGAAGGTAATATAACCCAATATCATTGCTTTCATATAAGAGCTTAATTAAGTTTTTCCTTTTGTGAGCTACCTCTTCTTTCAAAACAATTCCCGTACCATTACCTTTAAAGAAACATTTAATATTTACCACTGTTGTAATATAATAATCAATTAATATTTTCCAGTTGTTTTTACCTTAGCGTAAATAGTTTATAAGATATGAAACAAATTCATAGAGTTTTCATTATTTTTCTGTCGATTCTGGCTTAATTAAGATTACCCTACCGACATATCGTGTAATCCTTAAAAATACAGTGCCACAATCTGAGAACTGTTGTTTTTCAATGCGACTTTAACATATGTATAATTACATGGTTTTTCAAAATAATGATTAACTATGCCACTTAAAATTTGAATTATTTTAACTACATTTGAAACATGAGCGTAACAGATAAATATCATCTTCACGGCACACTCATCTACGTGCTTGAATATTCAATTTCCCTTTTTTATTTAAAAAAAATAACAATATGTTTACGTAATTATATTTTGAAGAATGTGTTATACACACCAGACAGTTAAACTTTAAAACCTTACATTGATTGACCTTTGAAATTTTTAATCGTTATAAGATTAAAGAATGCATTAAGAATCATTTAAAGACAGAGTTTATTTTGACTATGAAGGAATATGAGAAGTAATTAAAGAATTAAATAGGCGTAAGAGGGATGGTTATAATTTATATTATGAGTAGATGTTATTTAAACAATCTAATTATATTTTCTATATCAAAATTACAAAATTATCTGGTGTTTCTGGAATTATTGATGCTCTACTTCTTGTTTTAGACAAATATAATATAGACTCAATTAAGATTAATTTTTCAAGACTTATATATGGCCTTAACGTATATTTTAACATTTATTTGTTAAAATATACGTTGATTACTCAAGAAATATCTACGTATTGTAGTTCTAGATTTATTAAATCGGAGTGTGCTTTAAAATGTCATCATTCCACATGTGTTTTGCTGGAATAAAAATCTTTCTTTTACATCTGAAAATATCTTATCTATGTTCAAGATAATTTTTACTAAATCAAAATTTGAAGAGACTGTCTAATCAACTTAATTTAAATATCCAGAAAGAAAGAGAAAAAGTTTCGCACTTATAATTATTTTCCATGTTCAAATTTTCGTTTTATTAATTGTATCATTATATACTGCGTTTGATTGAGAATTGTATTTAAGATAACTTCACAAAACATCATTATATGCCACTAAACGTTATATATACATATATAAAAGCACCTGACCTTCACCCATAATAGCTAACTACATTATCTCTATCAGTTCCCCAAAGTAAAATTTACCAGCCAAGCAAGATACTTCCTATATCTCATTTATCTCATAAATAGAGGAGATATAATTTGGTTTGAGTTCAATCCACAATACAAACTAATGTCTCCAATTTGTTTTTCAAAATACAATCAATTAAGTCCATTATGTATGGGGGCAACAATTTTTTAACTGTTATCCTTCCGTGCAAAGATAATTTCCTACTTTTTCCTTGTTCTCTAGCGCACGCGAAAGCAAACTCAATTTCCTATATTGCCAACAGCACTCGTTATATAATTTTTGAGCCATTAGAAGTCCATTTTTAAGTCATTTAATACAAAATTAATCTGTAATTATTTTCAAAATGATAATTAATAAAATTGGAGAAGTCAAAATTCATCGAGAAATTAGTACATTCAAACATTAATTAAACGAATTCGTTCTTTGATTTTTTCAATGAAATTTGACGAAATTTGTCAAATATTTTAAAATAAAGTGACTTTATTCATGTTGTAATGAAATTTTTATAAATTCCATACATTTACTTTCTAAGTTTGGCATTTGGTATTTAATCCACGAACATAACATTAAATAATTATTCAAACATATATGATTTTTTATTATTTCAAACATATATGATTTTTTATTAAGTTATAAATTATAGTTAACATAAGACGGATGGTCGATGCCCTAACCATTAGGCTACCACGGCCATCATAGTTACTTAGATGATACAATACTGACCACTCAAATTGCAACACTAAGAAAGACAAGAGATATCACAACAAAATTTATTTAATAGATAACATGTTGACCATGTATCAAATGATTAAATTTATAGACTTCTGTGAAGTGTGTTTCCTGCCAAAATCAGTAGCCAGAGCAGCCGCCATTGTTGGAGATCTCCGCTGCCACACGCCTCGGCATTGATTCAAAGAGACTTTGGATGTGTTCTTCTTGGGGTACAGAAGATCAAGCAGCTTCCACATGTTGTCAAAGTTGATCTGGTGTGGCAGCTGGGTATGTAATTTGGGTCAATCATTGAGCAACCATGGACCATATGTTTTCTATCGACGAAAGATACGCAAGCCGGAAAAGGCAGCATTTCAATCTGGCGATTGATGGAGAACCCTTGGATAATGCTTACCACGTGTGGACACACATTAGCCTGTTGAAATTTCGCTGTGAACAAACTGTGAAAGTAAGGAATGGCAACTGGTTCCAACACCTCGGTGATGTAGCGTTGGCTGTTTGAAGCACCGGCAATGCGTACTAGAAGAGTGCGAGAGTGATATCCAAAACCGCCTCATACCATAATTCCTAACGCAGAACCAGTGTTGTGGTGCACAACGCAGCTGTTCAGAATCCTCTCTCCACGGTGTCTCCAGACTCGAATGCGACCGTCGTGGTGTTGCAGACAGAAGCGAGACTCGTCTGTAAAGACAATTTCATTCCATTTTGCCATCCACGTCCTTCTTTCATCGCACCATGTGTGATGGAGACGTTTGAGGTTCTGCGTCAAGGGTAGACGAAGCAATGGACGTCTTGTGGACAGACCACTCTGCTGTAAAAGGCGTCGAATGGTATGCGCAGACACTGGATGATGCGTTAATCCATCACTGCCATGTGCATAATTTGCCTATCATCACGTGAAGTGGTGCACTGAGGTGGATGCATTCGAACATGTTGGTCTGTCTTATCCTCCTGCTTCCATTGATCACATATCTTCATTACAGTTGTTTGGTTTCGTCCAACACGACTACCGATTTCCCTCAAAGATAATCCACTATGTCAGTACGCCACTATCCTTCCTCTGTCAAACTCGGATGCTTGATTAAAAAATGATCGCTGTTTTCTTCAAGGCATAAATGACCATTTTTTAAAAAAAAACACAAGAAAAACACAAATGCCGAACTTGAAATCTTCGAAATCTCCAAGCCTTAAATAGCGCTTTGAAGTGGCGCCACAGGCGCGCCTGATGTGCGTCTGCGCTGAAATTCTAATTATTTGCATATCTCACCTCCGCTAATGCATGTTGTAAATTTCATGTTATTTGCATGCTTCCTTCAGGGCGTTGCATTTACGGTGGCCAGCAGTGTGTATATAATAAGATGCTGAAATTACAAAATTGAAGTCTAAAAGCGGAAAAGCAATGTTTCGGTATTTTTACGATATTAAGCAATATTTACAGTTTTACAATATTAAGCAAGCAATGCTTTTGTTCTCAGTATTGAAAAATACCAAAAAACAATTCGTTAAATAATAGCAATAAGTAATAAGCTAAATGTTTAAACACGATTGTCACGAAACAAACTTTAAAATGAAAAGCAATACTATTTTTATTGCTATTATTCTTCAAATAACCTTACCTAACTGGATTTAAATATTTCCTAACTGGTTTTCTTGTTCATTAACTATGTTTCATTTCTAATTCATGTGGTTCGCTACTTAATAATGCGTAAGAGAACCTATTGAAGCGCAAATATAAAATAAACTAAGGAAATCATAAGCATAGCTTATATTTTCACCGTTACATCTTGGCAAAAGTCGAGAACCATTTTCTACTGAGCTTAAATTTCTATTTCATTTATTTATAATTGTATCAATCATATCAATGAAACAGTTCATACATTTATCATACATTAATGTATGAAAGATACCATTTATTATGGAATTAAAATCTTTCCTTACTAGGATTAAAAATTCTTTTGCCACATGGTTCTTCAAATCTATTGCTTTCCTTTGTGACGATTAAGCTCTTAAAAATCATACATTTGATTATTATCATGGAGATGTTTTAACAGTTTCCTAATTAAGTTAAAATAATTCATAAGGCATAAGTCAATTTATCCATAAGGCAAAAAGATTATATTTTCTAATAATCTGTGTACTTAGAACCAACCACTCAAGAAAAAATCTCAGATTCAGAAATACGATTTCTTAGTTACGAGTCATAAAAGCTATTAAAATAGTTTGTTGATGTCAGATCTTCATTTGATTTGATCCTGATTGTTGCAGCCGTCATAATTTTTTCATGTCGTATCACATTTATCATATAAGAAAAGATTTAACGTTACTTGCTTACAATAAATACGACACAAAGCTAGTTCGTGAAGATTATAATTTTTAATTTTTGACTTCCAAATAAAAACAAGCAAATATCATTTCAGGTAAAAGAAATTATAAAAGTAGAATAAAGAATATAAGTTCACGATGAGCACAAATTATTTTATACTTTTTTAATACAGACACTTTATTTGATATTTTAAGCTAGCCTTTTTATAAAAACAATTTCTTCAAAACTACATTTGCTATCACACACATTCAAAAGTAACATCAATTAAATATCTGATATTAATGTTAGTAATAATCACTTTAAATCATTTGCAGTTTTCACAAATTATAACGGTTTTTTATTATAATTATAAATCCAAAGAAACTGATGATTAATGCAAACAAATTATCTTTTTGCACATAAATCTAAATTTGTTATATTTAAATCTTTTTATTTTTCAAAAAAAAAATATCTTAACAAAAAATCCTTTTTTCTGTTAATGTGCTTTTAAAATTTAAAATACAGCAAGTGAAATATTAATATATTGCTAATTTTTTATAGGCATATAATAAATTGTTGAGTAAAACTTTGGAAAAGTTTTTATAAATTTTTGTCCATATAATTCGAAAACAAAATGGAAAATTTTGGGAGAATATAAAAAGCGCTTATACACTGTTATAAAAATGCTATTATAGTGACCTAAACTAAACTCTGTGGTACGACAGCCCATGAAGACCAGGGGCTACATTGCCCCTCTCTTTTTTCCTGTCCGAGAGGCCCTGGGGCCCCGATTAAGTGGTCAGACTGACGGAAAATTCCATGAGTTTAGTTCCCAAGCATGCTTGATACTATGCTTATCGACCCACTGAAGGGATGAAATCCAGAGTCGACCTTGCCCATCCCGAGAATCGAACCGCGCACATATGCCTTGGGGCGTGAAACGCTACCACTAAGCCACCGAGCTTCACTGTAATATTGCTTTCAAGCAATATGATTTTTTGAATTACTCCACGAACAATTCACATAATTCTTTCAAACAATGATGTCGTATTATGAAAATACCAATTAAAAATTGTGGACATTCCTTTCTATAAAATAATATAAATGAAATTTATATGGCCAACAATTTCATCAAATAATCATAAGTCACAATAGTAAATAAAATACAATATTTTCTCCAAATTTCAAAACGTTTTTAAAATATCAAGCATTAGTTAAATTAATGTAAAACTTTAGACAATTTAAAATCATAGATATTAAATAATGTCTTCTGTTTCTTATAACTATCTCTTAGAAACGTCTTTTCCGGCTGCTTCAAATATGATTCCATGATCCATTTGAAAACTTCATTCCAATGGTACAAGTTTATGGTGAACATCATGTAAATATTATTTGTAATTTTATATGTCAAAAAATCAAGCCAAAATTCCATACTTTAAATATGCGTATTATTTTTTAACATTTTAACATACTGGCGTCATTTAATGCCTGTTTTTATTATTTAATGCTTATTTTTTTTAATTTTAAAATTCCCCGTTTTTCTTAAATTGTTAGTTTATTCACTGCGACCCATAGTTGAATAATGCAAATTCAATTAATGAATAAATCTGATGTATTCAAATATTTAATATATATATATATATATATATATATATATATATATATATATATATATATATATATATATATATATATATATATATATTTGAAGAATAATAATAATGTGGGGTGCTTGATGCTCTATTTACGTATAAACATAAACTTGTAGGGAAAGTGACATAGGATTTTGATGGGATGTTGGCTAGTTTAAAATAAATATTTTAAACTATAATAAACTCTGCAGTAAATGCAAATTAGAAAGTAGCATAGTATACCATATAAGTTACTATTTTATGAAATAGATGATTGGATATTATATATTCACCGTTGTTTATGGATGAAAACCGCAAGTGCTTCTTGTGCATTCCTTCTCCAGTATAAAATAGCTTTAATAACTGATTTTTACTAATCAGAGCTCTTAATTAGTAACCAGGAAAGATAAAACAATGGTTCTACAACAGGAACTCAGCTGTTTTGTTGAGCTTAATATAGTTTTTTTAATCTATTGGAGAAGATTCTATGATTTCACAAATCTTCGGGTGAATTCTTTCTCCAAGGCATAAAATAACTAATTTTTATAATTGATAACTAATTTTTAATAATGAGAGCTTGTAATTAATTATCAGAAAACTTAAGACCATGATTCAACAGGAACTCAACTGTTTTGTTAAGTTTAATGTTGTTAAATAACTTCATTCGCATGAGTTTGGTATTCATTGAGGAGGTTGTTAATTTTTTATTGGAAAAAACTACTAAGTTAAAATTTATCAAAGATTAGCAAAATGGATTATTCTCTGCTCAAATTTTAATTATAAATTAAATATTAATTAATGAATTTATTAAGATTGGCTCAATCCACCGAAATCTAATACCGAAATTGGTATCACAATTGTAATAGAACTATGATACTGTAGAGAATAACAGGATAAGGAATTATTATATGCTAGTAGCAAAAAACGCGTATGTTGATTTATTCATCTTATCCCTCATTAGAAAGAATAAAGAACCTTAAATAAAAAAAGACCCTACAGAAACTAAAATAGTAAGAATATGGAATAGGAAATTTAAAACATAGTTCCTTAAGCCATTATTCTATTTCTAATAGTAATTACTTCTAAATGACGTAAAAAACTAAAGAATTTAAAAGAAACTATGCCTTAAAAATAAATCGTTTATTAAGAAAAGGAGACTTATCTTAATCAAAAGAAAATGAGTATTATCTCAGAGCTCAAAGAAAATTTATGCTTATTCTTACTGTCGTTGCTATAATAATTTATAACTAAAAATTACTAAGCTCTTAAATGAATATTTATATTATATGAAATATTTGAGAGTTAAATTATCCAGAATACTTTCACCATTAATAAATAGTTTAATTTTAGAAAAAAAAATTTTTAAATAATCTTACTGTCGTAAAATATTTTTGTAAATTAAAATGAACTGCTTTTGAATATTAAAAGCAGAATTAATTTGTATCTCTTTTTATTGCTTTAATCCGTAGATAAAATAATAAGGGACTCAAATTTACGATAATATAGCAAATTCAAAAGAGGATTTAAGTCGGTAAAAGTAGTAAAACATTATTAAACCAGCAAACTATGCATGCTGTACATGTTAAACAGTAAAAGTTTTTCTTTAATTTTTTAAATGCTGGAAAATCCAGTTTTGATTCCTCATATTAATTTTATCTTTGTTCAAACGTAGCGACCATATATTACTTGGTGATAAACTCAATTCACATATATAATTACGGTATATAATCAACTTTATTATGTAAAATGAACAATAAGCATTAAACAGTAAAATTAAAAATAAAAAGCCAACATTAAAATTCTGTCATAGTGTTAGAATTCAGCTAATATATATAAATTGCTATAAAATAAGCAAAGAATATATATATGTGTAAGTAGAAACAATTCTAATAATATTTTTGACTATTCTTCTTTATTTGTAATAACATATTATTTTCAAATAACTTTTGAAAAACATTTTTTAAAAAAGCATGAAATGGTTGTTTGTGTCCTTCAGATACGACTTATTATTGCATTGCTTTTCAATAGTATGGAAAATTTTTCAAGACTCAGCTTTCAAAGCTTCCAATATTATACAGTGTTCAATTTTAAAACCCTCAGTGATATTTTTTTTTAAAATTTTCTGAAATTGTTAACTTTCCCTGAATTGAGTTTTGGCCAATTCCAGTTTTCTCGCCTGTCTGTCAGGCTTACCAGTTTCCTTAGGGTCATTTCATGGCCTTTTTTTTTCTTTTTTTTGCAAAAGGCTTTTAAGAGAGCAAATATAAACTATACATGAATAGCTGTAAATGATACACAATGATCAAATGGTTCACAGTAGCAAGATAAATGGTTAGATGGATAAATAATTACTGCTTAAAATGCGATCTTTAATACAAATTTTCTATTTTCATTAATATTTGGTATTCAGATTCTAAAAACTTCAGTGATATTGCATTAAAAATTTACTGAAACTGTCTTATTTTTCTAAAGTTGAGATTTCTAACAATTCCAGCTTTCTTGGCTGTCAAGATTACCAATTTCTCTTGGGTCATTTCATGAAATCTCTCATCAATTCCATTTGATGTTAAAAAAAGGACACAATCATGGTTAGACGCAAATTGCCTGGCGAAGAAAAAAATAAATCCAAGAAAAGATTAAATAAAATCAACAGGCTTGGTGTTCTAATCTATTGAAGGAGGCTTGGGAAACAAAACAGCGACGTAATGTCGAATACAGAAAATTTGAATCTGATGATAACCTTAAATCTGGTAATTATAAAAGGTCCATGCCGTACTTGTTTACCAACCTGTATTCTTGGTTCTCGGGAGCCTTTAGTTAAGAAAGACTAATGGTTCATTCACCTGCATGCTTGATTCACGGCCATTTACTCGAAAACCTACTAATTACAAGAAACAATGTCTGATGCATATGAAATGGATATTCGTACGAACTTAAAACAATAACACGGCTAGAGGAAGAACTACAATAGATACCGTATTCTTGACTCATATTTCAGTACTTGTGGTGTGTACATGAGCTCTTTGTACTAACATTTGTCTCTAAATTATGTTTTTAATAAAAAAAGAAGAAAAGCAGGAAAAGTATAAAAGAGAATCGAGATAAAGCATTAGAAAAACCACCATTTCATATTTAAATTTCAATCGACAAGAACGATTTAAAATTTTTAATATATTTTTATCAACTTAAAAGACAATTTATCACTGGTGGTTAATTATATTCTGAATGATAATATTTATATTTCGTTTTATGAACAATTGACATTCGATAACGATTTTGTGAAATACAATATCAAAAACTACGAACGACACTGAAACAGATTGCGGAACTGAAATTGCGCATAATTAGGGAACAAATATAAAGATCAGTTTTATTTATATAAAATTTTAAGAAGCATAAATTTTACGTATAGTTAATACCTCTTTAGTGTTGAGCCTCTGTGGTGTGATATATACTTCAAAACATTCATAAAAATGCATTACTTTTCATCTTAAAATATGTCCTTACTTCAAAATATTTAATTTAAGAATCTGGTGCTGCCATCTTCCTGTAATTATCGTTATTAAAATAAAATAATAAACTTGTACAGTAATAAAAAGAAATTACAAATACGGTTTTTTATTTATATTTGTGAATAATGAGATTTCATTAATTATTTACATAATATGTTTGTAAAATTAAATGCCTATATATATGTTCACAAGATTAAAATACTTGAAAATCATAACCAATATAAGTAATAATAATACAGTGAATAAACAATAATAATGATGTCATACAGGAATTACAGTTGAAAGCTTTTAAATTTTAATCTAAAACATAAATTGAACTCTTGAACTTCCTGTACAATATTATTCATAGTGTTATGATATGAAACGTAAATATTTGGGACTCTTAAAAGAAAATCACCATGTGTGAAAATTGTGGATGAAAGCAAATGATATATAATTGAGAAGATTCTTCTCCAAAAATTTTATTGACGAATATGTAAAATTTATGAATAGCTTTGACTCATGTCTTTAAAATTTCTCCAATATTTTGAATCATTTGAAAAATTTATATAAAAATAAACAAACTAATATACGCTTAATACACAATAAATGTGAATTATTAACTTGAAATTATTGAAATACTCGACTATGAAAGTAATTTGTACAAGCATATATATAGCAAATAACTACAGATAATTTTTAAATCAAGTACAATCCTCGCTAATTTCAGGAAATTGAATCATAAAATTTTGCGTTTTCAGTTTTTATATATCTTGTACATATTTAACCAGTTTTTTCTGTCAGCAAAACTTGGATAGATTGCCAACTTAAGAGAAAATAACCTAACCATTGTTTAAAATTAAGAAAAAGTTGTTGAAGTGTGATTAAACACATTAACTATTTTACACTAATCACACGATTAACAACTATATTATGCAAATTTTATTATTCTATTTATACAACAATAAATGAAAGATTTATTAAATTTCACATTAAAATTTATTCATATTTACAAAACCAAACTAATGGCTTTGATATAAACTAATGCAAAATATAAACTAATGGCTTTGGAATAAATAAAATAAATGAATTAAAAGTTACGGTAGAAATATCTGTTTATAACTGGTAACTGTGAAATTTTGAAGAGAATTTTTCATTGTTATTATTGATCTCAATAAGGGCAATTTTGAGAATCATAGGGTATTATATTGTCACTCCAAACTTTAATATCCCGTATATTTGTGTTTTTAATTTTGTTTTTAACCTATTAAACTAACGTAAAACGTATTTTCATAAAAAAAATATCTATTTCATGAACGAGGCGTTTTGTTTTTAAGAAAATTATTCTTCAATTCTGTATGGAAATTTTAAGAAAAATTGCATTCACTTCTAAAGTTAATTCACGCAGTGTCTAAAATTTTATACATCTTTCACATCGGATCTCTAAAAAATATATTACCCTTTTTCCTTTCATGGAAAAATTATGTTTATTAGATAGTATTAAATAGCAGCTAATTATATAATTAATACAATGAGTAGATAAAAAATGCACATTTTATATCCATTCAGTTTACTGAAGAAGATACAAGCATCTCAAGTAGCAAAATATCTTGGTCCTATATAGGTTAATCGTGGCGTTATCAAGGTCCATTACTGACGGCTAATATTGGTCAAATATTGAATGGTTTAGATTCGTTATGTAGGACCAATGTGCACTGCCAAGATAGGACAGAGCTTGGCTGCCTATATTAGATAAATCTGGGTGGTCAAGATAAGACCAAGCTTGGCTGCCAAGATTGACCAAAGTTTCTTTGCCAAAACTTGTCCAATCTAGGCCGCTAAGATAAGACCTATCTTGAAGACCCATTATAGGTTTGTCTACATTATATGTCGCTCATATTGATAACAAAAGCTCTTATTGTTAATTATTCAAATTGCAAGGAAGTTGTTTTAAATTATTGCAATAAATGCGCAATTTTTTTTTTCATTTATATATATAAAGCTGTCATGTTGCATCCTATATAAGTAAAATAATTGACATGCTTGAAATAAGTACTATTGTGCATTCCGTATTGAAAAGTAAACACAAATGACAAATTTATTATTCTTTTAAGCAATACTTAAACAAATTAAATAGCAAAATCTACAAATTATTGTTGTATGAATTGTTAAGTGGAAATTAACATGCAAAAAGAAAGAGAAGTGAAGTAAAAAACAAGTAAATATTTACTGCCTATCACTTGTGAATACGTCAGCTATTTATCATATAGATTTAATTATTGTGAATGCCATACTTTAAATAATTGCATTAATAATATATTAATTTGATTTGTTTAATATTAAAGCAAATCATATTACTGAATTGCTTAACACTCGTTAACTCAAATTGTCAATTTTTGTGTAAAAATGTGTGTATCACATTTTTATATTTTACACTATTTTTATTACACTTAATAAATGCTTCTTTTCTATAAAAGAATTCCAATTAAATTTTGTTTTCTACAAGAATATAAGTTGAAAATTATACACTTAAAATCATTTTGCTATTTACGACTTTCCTGTGAAGAAAAAAATATTCTTTATTTTATTAATCTATAATGAATTGCTCTATCTTTAACGAAAAAATATCAAAATATGTATTACACTTATGTATAAACATTCAATTAGATGTTAACTACTATCTGTTTTTAACTTTTTTAACTTTAGTTCACAATTTTTGCTGTCAAATTTTCAAATATTACTTTCTTTCTTTACATGATAAACAACATAAGAACAAACTTATGTATTATTAGTTAAGAATTCAGCATTAATTTTGATTAGAAGTTTCCCAAATGCAGAAATATTCTATCCTCAAAATATTAAATACAGTTAATGTTAGCTATGGTTAATATTAACTATAATTATATAGTATAATAGAATAGTTTGTGTTTAAAAATTTTTTGTTTAACAAAATATATTTTTGTATGTATCAGCAGTTATAAATCCGATTGAGTTCTATATTATTATGAATTTATTTCTATATTATTATGAATTTATATATATTAATAAAATTTAATATAGTATAGGTGACATCGACGGGAATACAATAAACCATTTGTTCTTAAACACAATAATAACTTTTGAGAAATAAAAAGTAATAAGTATGATTGTTACATAATTTCTTAAACTAAAACAGGTATGTGAACAAACTTGACCAAAATCAAATACTGCTCCAAATCACAAAAGCCAGCTTCTTCGCGATCTTCTTCATTATAGCCCGCATCTTGAAAAACTCTGTACTTTAAGAAAGACTAAAATTTCTAAACGAGAAAAAATAGTTCTCTCGTCAACCTGTTTTGTTATAAAATGACTAAAACAATTATGATGAATAAGTAACGACAGGGCCCGACTAAGCCTAATTGGGGACAAAAACTTCTTTGGGACACCCTCTGCTTCACAACAACAAACTTTCTATTCAATTTGGCAAGCGATTCCATTGGATCGACAGTGAAAAATAAATTTTCTATTCGATATGGAGGCCCCCTATTGTGGAGCCCGTTCAACTGCCCCGTATGTCCCTGGCTTAATCAGGCTCTGAATAGAGAAGGAAAATCTTTTGTAAAACACATTAAGAATGTAATCTGTTATAAGAATTATGCTCACAAAAACCTTACTTCTAATTATCTTATTTCTGACTTTATAATAACTGTTTTTTTTTCCATAAAAAAAATTCATTAGAATATTTAAGAACTGTTTCCTCTAGAGCAAGATCATTAAGCTTCAATCGCTTTAAGTTAAAATAGTTAACATGAGGAGAAATAAAATAACATTAAATACACAAGAAAGTATAACTAATAAAACTGAATGGTGCCCACAATAAAACAACTGAAATGGAAATTACGATGAATTTTTACGATATTCCCAGAAAATTTCCGTAATCCTATTTTAACAATGAATTGGAAATATTCAATAATTTTCTTCGGAACTTGTTTCCGTATTTTCTTTATAAATTCTTTTACTTTAAGCTTTTCTAGATAAGGTGTGTTGCGTATTTTATTTAATGTATCTTAAAAAAATTTGAGAAGTCTAACTTGATGAAAAATAATCGAACATTTTTATTGAATTGCATGAAAAAATTGAATTCTTATCAACCATTTTTCAGGAATTTTTCCTTGGTTTGTAGAGTTGTGTAATGAATTCAGCTTGTCACAGAAATGGTGCGTTGCTATCCTAACTATTTATAATGTCTTCTTGATTAAGAGATAAAACTGTCTACATTTTGTGACTCTTGTGAGATTCCGTCTGAAAGATTTTAATTTATATCAAGCTGCAATTAAGGATAAAAAAAAATTATCACCTGAATCATATTTATCCCTTATTCAACTTAAAATTATATTTATAAAATCTAATTTTTCTCGATAATTATAGGGTTTATAAGTTCATCAATTATGATTTCACGTTACACAGAATACAATTTCAATTTTCCTCTGAGATAAACTTGCAATAATTTTATCATATATAGATAATACAATTTCTAATTTACCTTTAATTTTGGAGTGTTATACTTTGAAACAATTCAGACTGATTTCTTTTCCATCAAAATTTTCAGTTTAAAAGATTTTTATAAAATAAAATTCTTCAGTTAACTCTGATTGTTTGATGTTTGAAACTTGAGTAATCTTCCTTGGCTATTTCTATCGAAAAGGAATACAATTTAATTACAGTGAATAATAAATATTAATAAATATTTAATCATATTTTTTTCCTTTTGTTCAAATTACGTTGCTCAGTTTGAATTTATTTGAGGAATAATAAATACATTTAAGCATATTTTTTCGGCAACAAAATGCAAAAACAGATTCGAGTTTATATGTTCTAGTAATATAAATAAACAAATATTAAAACAATATTTGTTGCAAATGTGATTTGATTATTTCCTTATACGTTTAATTTCAAGTATGAAACAAATATTGTTTTAAATAAGCGCTTAAAAATAATAATCAAATTAATATTTAAAAATAATATATAAATGCTTAAAAATCTTTTTTTCTTTATTATTATGTAATTCTATAATAGACACGAAAAATATCTAAATTATCAATATAGGTATCTTTGGAAAATACCTTTAATAGCTTTAGAGCATAGGTTCCCAAAATGGTCCAGGTGGACCCCCAGGGGTCCATAGGAGACCACACGGGGGGTCCACCTAAATGTGAAAAGAAAACAGGGGTTCACAAGTTGTAAGTAGTGGTCCACGAAAGATTTTTTAGTTTTCATAATAAAGAACAAAAATTTTGGCTCAGATTTATCAACGTAGGCAGGTAGCATCATTCACTAGGTAGGTACTCAAAAATATTTGAGATTCACACACAGATTCAAACACAGAATTGAATAGAATAATAGATAATAGTACAAGTGTACACTACATGTCGAGACTTGCAAAGTGCCGTCTCATTAAAAGTATGACTATATTTTATTGTTAATTTACATTTCAGAGTTCATTGTTGATTTTTTGTCAATTGTTGATTGTAATAATGTTTATAATTTTGTATAACCACAAGTATTATTTTAATAATAAGACAAGAAAATGTGGTATTTTTTCTTAGCACCCCCAATTTAGGGTGATATTTTTTAGGAGTTTAGGGAATACAGTAGGAATGCAGCAGCAGGGGGTCTACCGAAAATAGTAAAACTTTGAAAGTGATCCACGAGAAAAAAGTTTGGGAACCCATGCTCTGGAGTAACTATGCCTTTATGAACTCTGTCAGTTTCAAATTTGTTCTCATTTTATTAGGATTTTTAAATAAGTTGAAACGCTAGTACAAGGTTTAAATTTAACCTAAAATGAAATCGAATTAAGATCCAGTAAATTCTTCTCAATATTTAATCATAATATCATATTTTAATATAAACTAAAAAAGAAAATGCGTTTTTTTTTTTTCCTTTGAGCCTAAATATCGTATAACTCTTTTGGAAGAATTTTGCGTTTAGTGAATTTTTTGACAAATTTTGCAGGGAGAGAGAGAAAGAGTTTTTTTTTTCTCTCAATCTAGATTTTTTATTACATTAAAAGGATTGAGAATACTGAAAATATTCAACTATATTATGTTTTGGTAATTATAATTCATGCATCATTCTGTGAATTTTAAAATAATTGGATATTAATAAAACTACGAGATCAGGAATATAGCTTTGGAATAAAGTTTTCCAACTTTATTTAATAATTAGTAACTTAAAACATGCTATTTACTATAAAAACTTATAATTATATGAAAATATTGAAATAAAATTTTCTTTTTCACATAAAATGAGAATTTAATATCTGTTATTGTGATGATTTCTCTGGTTACATACTTCTATCAATCAAAACTGTTCAGCTTAATCAACTGCTTCATAATTTTATAGTCACATAATAAAACAAATATCTGAACTAGCATTTTGTTTTCTAGAGTCACTTTTTCCTTTCCGGTATCACGGACATTATGAAAAAATATAACTCGTATAATAAAGCTCTCACAGCTCAATGATCTCGGTTCAATTCAGTTCACTTGGAATCGAGTCCACAACCTCTACGATTTAAGAAATGATATCTTTCCCTTATCAGCTACCTCGACTCATGGAAATAATAACTAAACTTAAAGCAAAATTAGAAAAATTTCTTTTTTTCCAATTTTGTTACATTCTATATTTTATTACATCATGCAAATTACCTAAAATTTTCCCATTTTGGAGTATAGTTTAAAAAATTGGAACAAGTTCAGTATCCCCATACACTTGGCGACGCGGCGAATTTTTTTGTCGCCAAGCTAGGCGCGCGTTTATTAAAACGAGAAATTTCCATAAGTTCGATCGAAAAATAAGCATTTCAGAAAATTTAAAAAGGGAAATAAATATAAATAACGGACTTACTTGATATGAAGTTAAGCTGACATACTGATTGGTATATTTATTTCGACATTTTATTCGTTTGTCACCAGTGTCATATTTCAGTAAAAATAATTATCTAATTTTACAAAAAAAAGCATTCAAAAATATTTTTCTAAATATATATACTTTATAAAATTTTAAAAAAAGCATGCAAAAACTTATTTTTCAAATATATACATTTTTTAAAATTTAAAAAAAAACATGAATAAAATATTTTTTAAATGTATTCACATTTTAAGTAAATAAAAATGAAACACGAATACAATAAAAAAATACATGTGAGCAATAGAATTTAAATAAAATAATTACCCTTCTCCAAATCGAATTTCCGTTAAAAAAATTAATATTTGCGAATCATAAATTAATTAATAATTTGGAATCCTGGGCAAAAATCCATCATTATTATCTTTAATTTTAGCTAATAGAATTTGTTGATATTTTTCGACAACATTTTTAACAAGAGACATTTTTAATTAAAACAATAAATAACGTAATTAAAACAATAAAAAGATGATAATAAATTAAAACGAAATAAGGAAAAAAGAATATTTAAAGATTTTAAATACATAAAATAAAATATGTTATTTAATAAAAAATATTAAAATTAAAAAAAATAAAAGTAAATAATATAACAGAAATAGTAAAAAAAAAATTTACGATAATTGGACACTGGCGACAACGAAACACAACAGCGGGAAATCCGCTGATTCTATCAGCAAAAGTAAACGAAATTAAAATGACTAGCAATTAAAACGTAGAACAATTAGCAAAGAAAGTTCTAGAAAGTTCTCAAAGTGAAACTAAAAAAGATATTGCCACTAAAAAAAGCACATATATAACGTAAAAATTATTTAAAATACGAGAAAAACGGAATCTGGCAACGAAAAAATAAAAATAGTAACAAAAACTAAATTTGGCAACACTACAATAAAAACAAAAGCTGAAATCGGCAACACTACAACATAAACAACGGTTACCAGATTTGGCGAGAAATCAGTGTATGGGGATACTGAACTTGTTCCAAAAAATTATAAGTGGATCAGAAATTAGGAAAATTTAAAAACTACGTATTTTATTACTTGTTTCAGCATGAAAGCTAAAAGTAGATAACATATAAAGTACATAAGTAGGCTACACAATTTCTGGAATTTTCCATGAGTAAATTTTACAATTGTAAACATAAGTGTATATTGATCATTGTATGCTATTCTGATCAATGAACAAACATGATTCAAAGTCCATATATTAATGGTTTCAACTATTCAAGGGCTAATTAATATTTAAACTTGATGTATGTATTATTTGTTCATTACAAGGGAATATAGTAAAGTTATGTTTCTTTCTGTGCCCTTGTAAGTTTTCATTTATTTCAAAAATTAAAGAAAACATTTTTTTCTGCTTACAAGTACTAAATCCGCTGAAAACGAAAGTACAAAACCCAAAAAGTTAAATAGCTTCAAAAAATACAAAAATGAAAAAGTTATTTAAGAAAGTCATAAAAACCCAAGTAGCAAAACAGCTTGGCTAAATATTGGTAATCTAGATTAAGATAAACTAAATAATGGACATCGAATTTTCCAAATTCTGGGCGTGCCAAGATAAGCCCAATATTAAAGCCATAGAGCTAGGAGCTCTCTTAGCTCTTTGATTAAACCTGTCATTGTCACCAAGTTATCTCAAATATTGGGCATGTCCCAATGTAGGAAATACCAAGATAAGTCAATATTAGATTAGAGATGTCCCAATGTAGGAAATGCTAAGATAAGCCAATATTAGATTAATATAGAGCTTGATCAATATTGTCAAAATATAGGGTACAGTAGGTACTTGGTAACAATAAGAAACTTTATGCATTATATTTAACAGAAAATTCTTACTTTTTTCCGTTTCTTTTATTTTCAAGTCTTTTTCTGATACAGATAAACAAGCATAGCAGAAGTTAAAATGGGATATCAAGAATGATTGGGCCGTTATATCTTTGGCAGCTGGGTATATCAATTCATAGACCACAACCTTTTAGAAGATTACTTAATATTCTTCAAATTTCTAAAGATATTAGAATCTGTCAATGATAATATCATAATTATTTTCACAGAACAAAAGGTATTATTGCCACTTAAAAATTAACCAAAAGTTAGTGGAATTCATTAATTTCTACCAATTTTCCATGAAAAGAGAATATGAAAGGAAAGAAAAAGAAAGCAAAAACTTATGGTTGACAAAGACACGATTATATATAGTAATACATAAAAAAAATTCTGTAACGACTTGTACGTGATACGAAGATAATAGATTATTCCAAGAAAATAAGGGAGATAGTACCCCTAATAGCAGAGGCTGAGTGGTACTACAGTGGCCATTTACCGGTTTCATTGGTAACTCACTTGACACCGGATTTTTTCACCGGTGTGTGCCCATTAACTTACACATGACACGGTCACTGTATTTTCTACCGCCTATTCTGAACGACACCGTCGTCGGCCACTGATAGAGTGGTCGCTGGTCGTCGGCTGCAGCATTTACCATTGAGATTGAAGGAAAGTAAAATCATGCGCAGACTTATTAATAGGTCTACGCATGCGTGGCGGCCATATTTAAAACCTATTGTTTACTTTAATATTCTCTGTATATTTATTTCCACTGGGTAGTTAGCTATTCTTAATTGTCTTACGAGGAATTATATTTTACAGAATTTTTTGGTAAGTACTATCAGTTTTCTAAATAAATAACGAGTATATATCCTTAAAATTAAATATATTTCCTGTAATTAATTATGTCACATTATTATCAAGCTAATCATTGTATTTGTGCAATTAAGTTAGAATAAACATTGCAAACAGTCTATTTTAAATGATACAAAATAACTTTATTGTGAAATTATGCTTTAATTTGTTCATTGTTTTTGAAATTTATAAATACCCATAATATCCATTAATAATCTACAATTATTATAACAATTAAAAAAATTTAATGCATACTTGTATCGTACCGCATGGTAAAACATCCATAAAGTGTTATGTTGACAATTTTTTTTGTGTATTTTTGGTATGTGTTATTTTTAATATGACTTTTTTTTGTTTTTGTTTCTAAGATTAATATTTGAAGCTTGGAAATGAACAGGTTAGAATTTTCATATAAATTAAACGATCAAAATAATTATTCCAGACGGAATAAATTTCGTAAAATCCAATCTAATGTAAAAAGACTAATGTGAAAATCTAATGTAAAAGCTTTTATTAAACAGAGTAAAAATGTATTGTTTTGAGTGTTACTATTTTATAACTGGAGAACTAAATTGTTGATTGGGTTACTTTATCATTCTCAGCAAAATTAGTAATAGATAAAATGTCTTTGAGACCTTAAAGATGATCAAATTCTATTTTTGATAAGAAAGTATTAAGTTATGTTTACAGAGTAAGTATAATTATCTTCATATACTTTATTTAATTCATATCTATTTTTTATAACCTTCTATAATCAAGGTGAGATTCATTGCAAGTTTACATTTAATGATAAAATTCATATCAGCAAATGAAAATGGTGGTATATAAAATTTGGGAAATAATATGCAGTAATGATTTCTTGACTTGCATTCAAAATTATAGAACTTTTTGGAAGCATCTCTCAAAATTGTAAAGAGGTATTCCATTTTTGTTTTTGTAATCATTAGGGATCAACACTTCCAGTTTACTAAAACTTGAAACATGTAAAAATACTTTATTAAATATTTTAAAAATAGGTTCATTTAAAAAGTATTAAATGGTTAATTAATTAATAAGATTTTTGAAACTTAATCATACTCTTCTATATATATATATATAATGCCTTGACAGGATTTTGCAAAAAGTTTGCATGTTACATATAAATATTGTGTTTTTCATAATTTTACCAAATATGTGAGCTTCAAAGTGAATCATTGTTTTTATAGAATAAACTTTGATTAAAAGAATATAAAATAAAATATTTTTAACAAAATGGTCAATAACAATCTATTTACAATTAAAAAACTACTTATCCTAAAAACAGAAACAGAATTTATTCATTAAATATTTTTCACATAGCTTTCAAGTTGTAGAATTCGTAGAGGAAACAGGTGATAAAAGTGTGGCAGTTGTTGCATCTAATTGGATGGATGGAAATATGTGTTACTGGCCTCCTTATAAGACGCCTAACAGAATTAGGTGTGCTATTGAAGACTTTGAAGTTCCTAATGAAAATTGGATGAAGGTCTCATGTCGTTGCCTGTCATCTTGTGGTTTGTTATTATCTTGGTTTTATTAGCTATGATTTGTTCATACTTAAGTTAGTTATATTTTGTAATTACTGTGTTCATCATAAATATTATTACAATTTTGAAAAATTCTGTGTATTTTTAAATTTTATTTAATAAGGAGATTAATAGTTTTTTTCTTTGTAAGATGTGGATTTTTTTAAGTTTAATTTTAATATTTATAATTTTTCTTTTTAGTAATAAAGTAATAATAAATTAGTAATAGAGTAATAAAATTCTTATCCAAAAATGAAAAAAGAAATGCCAGTTTCTTTGTTTTACTAGTTGATCAATGATAAATTTTAAGGAGTAAGCCAAAGCAATATATTAATATAAGTTATGATGCAAATTTTGTAATATATATAACAAAATAATATACAAATATTATATTGAAGAAATATGTGTTGATCTATTTTTTGCAAAGAAAACTGTATTTAAATTTTTACTGTGATATGTTTTTTAGAAATAATTCTAGAAAGCTGATTTAGCTTTAAATTTTTCTGGAATTTTTTTCAACATAATTTAAATTTCCTAGCAATTTAAACCAATTGAAATACAAAAAAATAAAGTTTAAAAACATTAAGTTTCTATATAAAAATATTTGACAGGTAAATTAGCTTTAACATGGATTTGGAAACTGGAACTTCATTTGAATTTATTTTTCTGATATTTTGTTATTATTTTCAGATGACTATTTTGACTAATAAAGGTGGAACAAGTTCCAGTGATGTTATAAAAAGAATTCTGATGGAACTGATAACAAACAAGTTGTCAAAACAATACAACTGGAAGGACAGTAGAGGTGTAAAGCATCCCTTTTCCACCCTTCAGAATGTTATGAATTTGATAACAGGTTAGCATTTTGTTTTTAAACTTTCTAAAGCTAACTGCTTGTAGAAATAAATTTTAAAAGTAATATAGTGCAATATGAAAACATTAAATTCAAACGTAAAAGTTTATGAATTGAATTTAATCAAAATTTTCTAAATCATAATCACTGTAACAAATCATAAGAACATAATATTTCATGTTTCTGAAATAATTTTAATTGCATATTTTTATTATTCTAGGTTTAACGTATGTAATTTAAATTTATATTGTGTTTGTAACTTAAAATTGGGAAAAATTGTTATTTTCTATTTTCATTTATGGATTACTTTTGTATTTTTCAAATGCCAAGTTTACCATTGGATCAAAATGTTGATTGTAGTACATAAATTAAATTTAATAAATTTATTTTTTCCCCAAATTTAAATCTTAATTTTAATATTTTAACAACTTAAAATTTAATTTTTGTGATATTTCCATGTAATGTTAATAATATCAATTATAAAAATGTTAACCTTACTTTGTTTCTGATGTTACTTTATTTAACATTTATATGAGTAAAATTTGTTTATTTGTAGCTTCTACTTGCCACCATGTCAGCCGTATAACAGATATGGATGTACAGCAGGACATCAAGAAATGGCTGATGCGTGCTCCAGATAGAGATGGGGGGAGGGGCACTTGAAATGGGCTTTGGAAAAAGCCCAGTCTAATGTTAATATGTTATAATAATAATAAAGATTTATCTTTTGTGAACATTTTGTTTTTGTGAATAAATTCATAAATATTGAAGTAGATAGTTTAACAAATATTAAAATAAAAAATGCTGTAAAATAGGGACACTTTATCTGAATATATAACTGAATTTTTAATCTTATTACAATAATATATTTAATACACTTGTTACCAAAAATTTGTAACTCATTTCTTTTATCACTTTTAGCTCTGCAAATATTGCTTTTAGAAATGTTCTAGAATATTCATATTTAAGTCAATTTTTCAACTATTAATAGAAAATATCAATATATATATATATATAAAACATTAAGCTAAGACCATAGAATCAAAGTTGTCTGTTCTATATTAAAATATAGAATCAATGTTTTATTTTAAATTTATCAAATGTATCTAGTTGAGAATAATTTATACCTATTTTTACAAATATATTAAAATTAATTGAATTTCTATGATTTTAATTTCTAAAACTGAATCTATGCACACATGTTAAAATATATATCTTATAAAAGCAATAAAAAAATTTA
This sequence comes from Latrodectus hesperus, assembly GCA_037975125.1. NCBI lineage: Eukaryota > Metazoa > Arthropoda > Arachnida > Araneae > Theridiidae > Latrodectus > Latrodectus hesperus. The sequence continues at coordinate 25,194,707 of CM075850.1, read as the reverse complement.
GATTTTTTGCAATTAAATTTCAAAGTTAAATTTGCTAAGAAAACATTTTGAAAATCATAACAATGAACAATTTCCTAATTTATTTTTTCTAAAATTGGAAATTATTTTTAAAATAAAATCTTAATGAATATTGTCTGTGTTCTATATTAAAATAACGAATCAATGTTTTATTTTAAATTTATCAAATGTATCTAGTGTAGAAAGGTTCTATAAATAATTTATACCTATTGTTACAGATATATTGAAACTAATTGAATTTGTAGGATTTTAATTTCTAAAACTGAATCTATGCATGCATGTTAAAATATATATCTCACAAAAGCAATAAAAAATTTAGATATTTGCAATTAAATTTCCAGTGTAAAACTTGTTAAGAAAACATTAGGAAAATCAACCTGCTAATTTATTTTTTCTAAAACTGGGAATTATTTAAAAAAAAATCTTAATATTGTCATTTATTTGATTTTTCATAACAGTGAAAAAAATTAAAGCAAATCTATAAAACTGAAATTATTGAAAGTTAATTTTGTGTCCTGCAATGAAAACTTGAAAATACTGAAATGTCCTATAGTGAAAAAATATTAGATATTGGGTAAAATACATTTCATATTAATTTCACTTACATAACTGTACTATATAAATTATTACATTTTGAATTTATTTATAAGTATTAAAAAATCCTTTAACACAAATAGTTTTTATCACTTAAAACACTTATAAATATATAAATATTTAAAATAAGTTTTCCTAAATATTGTCAGGCTTATCAAAAATACACTATTGTTAAATTATTTTTAACGATAGTGTATTTTTAATATTTAAGCCGGAAAACAGCACAGGTACACGAGTAGAATACAAAATTGAATGGCAAATATCATCGATGCACTCACTCCCTTTTCATCGAATTTTAAAAAAGTCATCGGGCCATACGCCATAAACTCATTCACACCGTGCACTTCAACTGAACGGGCGGCGACACCGCAGCCGCTCTCTGGCCGAGGTGACAAAAGGTCCACTGTTCCATGCACTTTTGCCGCACTGGGGCCGCTGAGATTCCATCGGTTCAAGTCGTTAACCCAATCACCACCCCAGTGTTGAATTGCTACTAGGGACAAGTGAAATGCTGCTTGATTAAGATGATAAGATATCAGAAGATACTAACTCTTGTCTGATACAGAAAATTTCATGAAAAAAAACCGGAAGGTGAGCCATAAAAATGATTCAGATTGGTGTAAAACTCTTGAGAAATTTCTGATTCATAACCACACAGACACACAAAATTTCTAGCCTCAGTATTAAATTTTAAGCCTTATGAACAGAGATTTCGACGTGATGGCTCCACAATTTTTCATTAATGTCTCAGAGTCAGTCTTTATTAATATGAATATAATGAACACATTTGTGAAACCTTGTATTATTACAGAAGTTTTTGACCGTATAATTTTCAGCAGATTATGCTCCAATCCATATGACCTGTACAATCTAAGAATGAATAACTAACAAGTTTTATAACCAGAATATTTACTTCATGCTCTTTTGATGTGAATTCTTTTTATAAATGCTTATAGAGAATGTATATACATTCTCTATAAGTTGAATTGTATTTTTAAGAGATATAATGTACATCATTTATAAATTCTAAATTTTGTTTTCCTTTTCAGTTAAATGAGAATTACAAATTTATATACCTGAGGATGAGATTAAATTTAAAATAAGTAAATTAAAAAAAATTAATTTTTCTATATTATTTATGCTTATTTGGAACTCATGTAGAGCAAAAGAAAATAAATCCTTTAAAGGATTAAAAACATGGCAATTTGTTTCTACTGAGTGCAAATTGTAAATAAATATGTCATGTATTAAATTTTATTAAGCGTTTACTGTTGTAAAAATATTTAATCAAAATATTTAATGTATTCCTTAGTAAATAACATTTCTGTTTATATTTAGCACTAATATGTAAATTCAATTCTATATTTTATTATTTAAGTTCTGTTCTTTTAATGGTAATGTTAAATTTTACCTATTAATCTAATTCTTGTTTTTCTAATTTGAAGATTCAATACAAATTTTAAACATTTTGTAATTTCAGTTATTTAATCAATTCCAAAGGGTAAAAGATTAAGTAGTATATTTTTTCCAGAAATTAGCCCCTTAGGTTTAGCATATATGTAATTAAAAAGATAAACATTTCTAAAATTGGTATTATGATATTTGACGTGTCATGTATCTAAACTGGACCAAAATGAGGCCTCTACTGGATTAGAGTACATCCACCTGATGTCATATCGACGTCTATTGGAAGAAATTGTGTTGTATTGCGCTTTTACTATATTATAGTTGATTTGATTTTGTATTGTTTAAATAATTATTTTTTATATATATGATTTATTAAATGTATAGGAATATATATTAGATTTTTCTAAAACTTATGTGAATTTTATGCTGTAAATAATAATTATTATTATGACTACATAATGTATGGATGTTGCCAAAATTAATACAGTAATTTCAAATTTAAATTATAAAATGTTTTTAATTATAAAATATTTATATTTTTATTTTTTATTTTTTATTTTTATTTTTTTATTTTTTTGTTTCAGTGCCACTTTTTAAGCTTGTCTGGGGGAACTTCTTCCGGGAATTGCACCATAAGCATCACTAAAAAAATTGATGGCCAATAAACTTGCACCTGAGTTCAGTTATTTTGGTGCTACGAAGAAATCCTTTAATGAACTGAATATGAAGCAGTTAGTTTTAGGTAAGTGCAATGCTTGAATAAGCATGTCATTGAAAGTTTTCTTTTGTAGAAATGATGAAAAAATACACTTTTCTCATAAAAAATTTTTTTAATGAAATATATTTATGTAAGCGCTAATATATAAATTCAATTCTCTGCTTGATTACTTAAACACTGTTTTCATTATAAAAGTAATTTTGAATTCTATCTGATAATTTGAAGGTGTTTGTATCATACTTTAAACATTTTGTAATTTTAATTATTTAATCAAATACAAAGGTTACCATATTTACAAAGCTGATATTTCTTAGAAAAGTTACTTAATGTCTTAAATTAGTGAAGGAAATTTTTGATATTTTTCTGATTAATTTACGCTGTTTTTAAATAATGAGACTTACATCCAATCAGTTTAATGTATTAATCAGATTGATAAGAAATAAATTAAATATTGATGAAAATTGTCTTCAGGATTTTTACTATTTTGTCTGAGGTTATTCATCTGAAAATGTTAATTGTTATTGCTAATTATTTTAAATGTACTTTATTTTCAGATGCTGCATGGTGAACTCCACAGTATACAAAGACAACAGATGGTGAAATTATATTTATTAATATTAATGTATAATGTAAATAATCAGAATAAAAATTGTGTGCATTAAAAATAAAATCTATTAGTTTGTTATATTTTTCTTGAATTAATTAAGATTTACACTCTCTTGCTGGAATGTTTTCTTAAACAAATTTTAACATTTACAAAGGAAAATAATTCAGCTTTTAAACAATGAAATAAGTAATTTTCAGAATTTCTGTCATAATAATTTGGAACATTCAATTGAGTGGAAAACTTTAATTAAATAAAAGTTTCTCTTTTATCTTTTACAAAAAAAGACATTGTTGAAATAATATCTAATTAGTTAAAATATATGGCTGAGAAATAATTCTTATAAGTTTCTCTTACTACAAAATTAATTAAGAAAATAAAGTTTGAACAATAATTTTGCTGACATTAAAATAAAAAAATACACTCCACAAATAAAAATATCCTTGACTATATTATTACTCTCTAGTTATAATAGTAATTCATTAATTTATGCATTCACTGGAAACTTCTTAGAAGTAATGTTTAACTGTTCCAAAGAAAAAAGAATCGTTTTATTTTAAACAATAAGAAACTAAATTTTCAAAAGGTTAACCATAAAATAATGAGCATAAAAATAATACTAATTTATCAATTGTGAGAATTTTATTACATTAACTAAACTTGAACAGTAAATCTGTCAGAAATCTAGGATATTTGACTGAAAATTAAGAAAAATGTGATGCTAAAGCAATTTCATAAGTAACAAGCTAATTAAAAATAATTTTCTCTTTGTCTAGTGGACAAAAATATATGAGCCACTAAGATAGATGAGGGATTATTTCAAAATCTACACACATCTAGAATACATCCATAAAACTACCTAGTATAGAGCAGTGCGTATGAATACATCCAAATTTCGTCCATGAGCCATCCACTGGCAACGTCTCGTAGACGTATAGTGGACGTAAAATAGGTGGATATTTGACGTGCCATGGATCTAAACTGGACTAAAAAGAGACGTCTACTGGATTAGAGTACATCCCGTCGAGGATGTCATATCTACGTCTACTGGACGAAATTGTGTTGTTTGGGATCCTTTGATCACTCACACAATACTGTTATGCATCTCAGCTATCGTAAATGAAATGATAAGCATTTTATCATCTGATTTGTTATTCCTTGGTTAAGATTTAACACGTGTAAAATCTTCTATTGTAAGTGATGTCCGCTACACTAAATCATATGTAGATATATATGATATCTTTAAATCATCATCAGCATTGGCACGACAGCCCTTGGTGGGCCTTGGCCTTCTTCAGAAGTCTCTGCCATTCCGCCCCTTTTCTAGAAATCGACCTTCAGTTCTTGACTTTAAGTATGTTGAAGTCTTCTTCCAGGCAGTCCTTCCATCTTTTTTTGGGTCGTCCTCTTGGTCTACTATATGATATCTTTATATAGAGATTAAATATTTTATCATTATGGTGTCTATTTCTCTTCCTCAAATTTTTCTCGAATAACAGCATCAGTATAAAAAAATGTTTAATCTGTAAACAAAGAAAAAATTTAAAATTTTGATCTATTATAAAATTTTTCGTGACATGATACTCTCATTTTTAAGTTTTTCGCTACTTTAAGTATAATTTTTAAATAAGTTTTGACCTGGTTATTACTCTATAGACACTCTTTATACATACTAGCTATTTTGACAGAAAGCGCCAGTTTTATTAAATAGATTCAGAACCACCACGATAAACCATAACTGCGATGCAAATCGAAATCTCTAAAAAAAAATTAACTGAAGGCAAATGTACTTTTGCTCATGTTTCAGCTGCGTTTCAGTTCATTCAGCTGCAAGTTTGACCTTCCTGGAACCAGGGGGTACGTGTACCTTCCTGGGGCTTGAGCAGCCACCAGGCGCGTCGGCATGTGGTGGATCGCCGAATGTCCTGTAGGAATGGCAGGATAGCCTTGAATATAGAATCAGAGGCCGTGAACCAGCTCCCGTAAACCCTGGTGTTATGCGATCTGTGCCTAGGGCTAATTGGCACCGCAGTATTGGTGTCTTAACGGAGCCTCTAGTTGCCTGGCGAATTTCTAGAGTAATTTGCCTTGCCCAGTAACTCAGGCAATGCTGGGTGGACTTATATTACCTGAGCTTTTTATTTGTTATCTTGTGGCTGAAAAGACACAAGAAATAACAAACCTTTCTGCATTTGCAGGTGAAGCCTCTGAAGTAGACCTTGCTGAAAAAGACAAGGGAACTCAGAGGCAATCTTGACAAGGGGCAGCAATAAATCCTTCACTTGAGGTAGAAACGACCTCCAAACCATCTTCTTCTGTTGAAAGTCAGGAAGCTATCCCTAGCATGACTGACTTTCTGACCAGATGGGACTGTTTCAGCAAGACCCTATCTGCTGGAAATGTCATACGCAAAAATAAATGGCAGAGCGTATCATTTACGAATGTGAGGCTCTTGCCCTCCCTAGATTAACTTCTTTAGGCATCATCCATACTAGAGAGTTACACCTAGACTCCATTTAAGGGTTATCGGACTTTATTAATAAAGTGGGTGACCCGAGCAACTGGAACTAGGAAACATTGGGTTTGGAGTTAATGGTACAAAATGCTGATAAAATCAGAGGTGCCTAATGGCATACAAACCCAATTCTAAGAAGAAGAAGTTTGACCTTCAAGTACAGAGTTCTGTAAAATATTGTTTATCTTTTGTTCTGTTTCAATATTTTCGTTTGTTATTTCAAAGCATTGAATGTGTGTAAACTTGGATTTGATTTCCATACTATAAGAAATTTTTAGACTGAACCCACACATAAATTAATTTTATTTAATTATATGTATTCCATAGGTAAGACTTTCATATTTTCATTTGTTAAAAATCCACTTAACTATCCAGTATATCTGGATACAAATTCTGAGAAAATTACAGGGGTTTCCTCGGTGTAGGGTGTAGATTTAAATAATTCCTTTCATGTATGACGAATATTTTTTTTTTGTATATATTGTTATCATTTTTCAGTGAAAATTATTGCGTTTCGTGATGAATATATATTGTGGATTATATGGCAGCCAAACAGTAAGGGCTTAAGTTATAAATCTACTTAACTAACACACAAATCTACCATTATTTTTTTTCTAATTAGTTTTGAAATTACTTTTCATCTTTAAACTTAACTTTAAGATTACTTTTTATCTAAATTACTTTTGAGTATTTTTAGATTAACAGTCTGATCATGCAAAGCGCTTATTGAAACTCTAGTAGCTATTAATATACAAAATAGACAATAATTTGTAAAGAAAGAGCTCCAGAAATGTAAAACAGTTACTAAAATTTCGTTTCATTGGATTTCGTTAATTGGATTGAGCTCGAATCCCTGAAAAAGAAATATAGTCAGGGAAGTCAGCTCTTCAGTCAAACATTTTAAAATTTATTTCTAAAATATATAATTATATAAATTCAAAGCAAACCCTCACCAATAGAAATTATAGTCTTCTTCAAATGACGATATTCGAAATATTAATTCCTTAAAGATGATTGTGTTCTTATAAACTTAATACTGAATAAATAAATATTAGAACTTATAAGGCTTTGCAATATATTATAATAAAAAATATGAACAAAATTTTATTTTGTAAAATTATTTCAGAATAAATTACAACTTAAAATATTTTGAATTTCATCATTGTAATGCTATATATTTATAATACTCAATTTTTAACATTAGTCAACTACTAGAATATTGGTATAAGCGAGATATATTTCTTTATAATTAAATCTGGCAATAGTTTGGTTGTCTATCCTGTTTGACAACAAAAAATGTTGGCGTGCATAAATGAAAGAGTACTCAACCACTTTCTTGCTAGAATAATTTTACATTTAAAAATAATTTTTGTAGATATTCGATTATAAATATAGTATTTCTGTATTATTAAAGTTTCTTCCTTGGAATTAATCTGTCAAATTTATATACAGCTTTTATTTGTTCCTTAAACTGGCTGCTATTGTTTATGTGTTACGTTGAAGTTATTTTCGTTAAAATTAGTTGTAAGCAGTGAGGTTATGGAGCATGGGGGCATGTTTAAGTCTTGATGAAGAAGAAAGGCGTGCTCAGCTAAGAAGTGAAGAAATTGATAAACAATTAGCTGAGCTTGCAAAACAAGAACGAAATGTCATTAAAATATTACTTCTTGGTATAAATTATTTCATATTTCTTATTTTATAGGGTTCTTTTTCATAAATTCATTTAGTTTAGTTAGAGTGCATGCATATTATTAAATTAAAAAATATTAATTTATTTTACATTATTTTTCTATAAAAAATGTTATTTAAGTATTAGTGAATTATTTGCTTAAATTTTTTATTCATACTCTCCTAAACTTATATTTTAAGTTGTCAGTATAACTATGGCAATTTAAATAAGAAACCACAATAAATTTGACATTTAAATATTGTATCAATGTTCATCATGATTTTAATGAAAAATTTGCTTATATTTTGTAGTTTGTTTATTCTAAGTTAAGGACCAAATTATTCTTACTTGTCAATCAACAGTAAGTCAGATAGAAGTTGACAGTGTTATCAAACTGTGTTCTTTATGACTCGGCTATCAAATTTTCATAACTGTTAATATGTAACATTACAAATATTTCAAATTATTTATTCTATAGTAATAAAGCATTGCGATACTTTTCCATTTCGCCGGCACAGGCGATAAAATCGCCAAAAATGATACAACCGGCGCTAGAGGAAATATCTCTGCTGGTAACCTTTTACTGCTACGTTTCCAAAACAAGTGACGGCCTCTTACTGTCAATGACTTTATTTCGACTCTTTTTTTTCCTCATTTCATAATTTTATGCTATGTTGCTATACATACAAATTTAATAATTTCATAAAATCTCTCTAGAAAAAATCAGATTTTAAAAATATTTCTTAAAAAATAATAATTGTAACAAATTCACATAACAAATCGTAAAAAAATATTTTAAAAAATAATAAGATTTTGAAATATACATCACTTGACAAATTGTAATCTAATATAATAAGTAAATAAATTGAGGCTCTGGAACCCATCATTCCACGCATAGCGTGAACACGAGAACAGCAATTAAATAAATAAATTTAAAAATTTTTTATGTAAAACAACATTATTTATAAATTTTCATGTGTATCCTGTGTGTTGTCACCAATTAGTGACTTAATTTTCGCTTGGCGAGATTTGCGCCAGCGAAATGGAAAAGTACCAGCATTGCATATAAAAAATGATTAAAATAACAGTCATTATATATAACATGGCAATTTGTTTGTGTAGTATTACATGTAAGCACAAGCTTTTCTGTTTCCTTTTCAATTTTATTTTTGTCAAACTTTTGAAGCATTGGCCTAATAGATATTTATTTGCTTTAATTTTTTTTTAGAAAATAATATGCTATTTTAAATGAAATAATATATCTTTGAAAACAAAAATTGATATCATTGATAAAATATATTTAATGTTGTAATTTTGATGATTGGTTATTTTTTGCTTCATCATTGGAAATGATTTATTACTCTACAAAAGTAACTTAGTTATTTACATCTAAATATGGCTTAATAAATAACATTGATCAAAGCCAAACATTGACTAGGAGCAATATTCTTGAGATTGGTTCTGTCCTTATTATGCAATTTGTGATTTGAGCTGCAGAAAGCTGACAATGCAACTAATTTGCACAATTTCTTTAATAAACAAAAAAGTATTGACAAACTTGTATAATTTAATGCAATACTTCAAAGGAAGTTATAAATGTCTAAATAAAGTAATAAAACTATAGCTATGAAATATTGGGATTTTTTTTATATGAAAACTTAGAAAATTAAATTTAAATGGGTGGTTAGAATCGATATTAGTAAATGTGAACACAAATCTCAAAGCATAAATGTTTTCAAATAATTAGCAGGATAAAAAATACTTTATATAATATTAAAACAGAATTTTTCATGATGAAAAATATAATGAATTGTTTTGTTGTCCTAAAATTTGCTTAATATCTAAAAAGTTAGAAGTTAAACTTTAATTTGAAATCTTATGATAATTCAAAACAGTGCATTGTGCAGAAGACAAAATTATTCATGAAATATTAGAATTAATTTTTTAAATTAATCAATATTGAGTATAAGATTTAAATGAAAATAATGACAAGGAATAATGTAATATTGAAATTAAATTTTCAAACAGCTCCACAAAATTCGCTTGATTTACTGGAACAATAATTTAAATCAAGATGTGAAGTAAAAACAAACTGTTTATAAGCACTCTACCATGACACAGGATTTGCTCAAGACTTTCTAATATAGAATGTTGCAGAATATTTTACTCTTGGTGATTCTGAAGCAATCAATAGCCTGGCTTGCAAGAATCACAAGGAACAAATATAAAAAAAATTCATGAAATTTAAGAACTAAATGACAGCTATGTTAAGTCATTCTGCATAGCAATGTAGTCAGACCTCTCACATTATATTAATTGGTATAGGGGTTAAATGTCTATCCTCAGATACTTTCTTGATTTTAAACCATTCTTGGGTGACAAAGTGTACACTGAAGCTGGCATTCTTCTCTTCATATCTCACAAAAAGAAATATTTAGGCCAAGTAATATTTTAAAATACATAAACACTCTTAACATTGGGTTAAATAGGATTATTATATTTATTTTTCATTTAAAATTGTCAATATATTGAGAAGAGCCTAAATGTCTGCAATCAGAAGTGTATTTAATTAACATTAAAAACATGAGGCTTAATAATTTGCTTTTTCATCGAACAATGTTTCGTATGTCACTATAAAATGTGATGCGAATTATTTTCTAAGTTTCTTGTAAGAATATCTTTTCACTATGTGATAAAATGATAAAAAGTCTTTTATATAAGTTATAATGTTATGAGATGTTTTACTGATATTTTCTTGTAATAATTAAATAAGTTTAATTCATCTGAAAAAGCTTTTGTTCATGTACTGAATTAAGTGTTGATGTGACTGATTTAGTTGGCAGCATAACTAGGATGAAAAATTTTCCTTTAGTACTAAAATACAATAAATTTTGTCCAAAATTCATTTAAAATTGCCTATTTCAATGTAACTAGTTTGCAAATAGAATTCAATTTTTCTTATTTTAGAATTAGTATACTAAGAAGTTTTTTATAATAGAAATTATTATATTTTTCTGTATATAATCAGAGGATTATGTTTTAAAAAATTTCTAACTTTGTATTATACACCATTTCGCCGAGCTGGCAGCCAAATGGTTAGCACTCTTGCCTTCAGCTCAACAGTTTGTGGGTTCGAATCCCACCTTGGGCATGGATGTTTGTAGTGGCTCGAAATCCACTTTAAACCGTAAGTCCCGGTCTAATCAGCCATCGTGTGCAAAAAATGACCATTGAACGACAAAACAAACAAACACCATTTCATATAATCTGATAAAAATTCTTCCACCGAAAAGCTAACAATGAGGTTTAGAAGGAAATGCCATTTATATATATATATATGTTTTATAAAATAAATAACAACTTGGCTGACTTATAAAGAAGGCAAATAAAAAATTATAAATATAAGCTAAAAAATGAGCCATGCGTTCTACAAAAGAATAAATGTATCTGATGTGCTATTTTAAAATATGACTAACCTCCTTTTAAGAATTATTAAAAACTAAAGTTCGATGTTTTACTAGAATCTTCTCAGAATTATTCTTGATGATCTCTCTGGTGCTTTCATCTCAATTTATCGCACTTTGTGATGAGATGAAACGAAATGAAATTTAATCAGGTGTTTTTCATAATAAATGCTTTTATCTGTACAATTTAGTATGCTTTTAGGCATATTGTAGTATTTTTTATTTTATGTTATACCATATTATCAGCACTATATATTTTCAACTGTTCACCAAAACATTGCCATTGATTATATGCCACTTTAGATTACGTGATGCTTTTTTTCTTTTACTCAAAGAAAAATGATCTTGTAGATAATATGTCACTCTGCAGATTATGTTCAAGAAAATATGGTACATTTAGTTTTTCAACTTAGAATCTGTAAATACAAAATATGGAAAATATTTTCTAGTCTTGAGAAATTTAAGTCTAATTTAAAATCATCTCAAAATATCTATAGTTTGTGTTTCAAAACCTTTTCCTACTAATTAATTAAATCAAATTTCTTCCTAATAGTCTTTATAAACCAATAATTAATAAAAAATGTATCATTGTATGTATCTGCACCATAATACTGATAAAATCAATATGAAAATAAGTTAATCTTTGTTTTTGAAATTGTTCAGTAGATACAGTTGAAACATTTGTAGTTGATAATCTTATTTTAGTTTTTCTTTATGTTTAAAAAATACTTTCAAATTAATACTCATAATGTTTAAAATGCTTTTGCAGTTTTAGATATTCAAATTTGGGATTTACTCTTTGTTATTTAATTTTAAAGCAATAAAAAACTTTCTTTAGATATATTTATTTACTTTTATTAAATTTAATAATTAGATTTATAATTAATAATTTATGTATTAAATGTCTTGAATTTGAAAAAAATTGCATTTTTTATAGGTGCTGGTGAGAGTGGAAAAAGTACTCTCGTAAAACAAATGAAAATAATTCATAGTGATGGGTTTACTACAGATGAGTTAAAAAGCTTTAAAGTATGTTAATATTACATTTAGAAAAAATTTTTATTTGAAAATAATATTTGACCATTTTAAATAATTGACTCATTAACATCTGTGAAAATGTTTGTAATTATTTATTGCATAATGTTGTGAGATTCAAATTTTGATCAATTCAATTTTTGAATATAATGTTTACAAATGATAATATTTCATAAATTATCTTTGGGCTATTAAAAAAATAAATTAAAAAAACTGATCTTAAGTTTATAAAAGCCATTCTCTGCTGTATTTATTATGAATATTCCTTGTCTTTGTCTACCAATATACTTACACTTTAAAGAGCTTACAAAAAATGTAGTTTTTATGTTATATCTAATAATTTTTCTATACTGTTACATAATTAATTTTTTGTTTTAATTCATATTTTTAACTTTATAATTGCATATTATGTGTGTTACAAGAGTTTAGTAGAAAAGAATTGTAAGTATATTACACAAAATGTGTATTAATTCCATATATAAAAATAAATAACTTAAAATCCAAATTATTTAACTTTTTCTGAAACTTTGATTGATGTAATTATTTTATCAATTTTGTTGAACAGAAATATTACATATTGCTAACTGTTGTGTACCTTAAAAATTAAAATTATTAAGCCTTTATAAATTAATGTAATCTATTTTATTATTGTTTTTAAGGTCATAATTTTTGTTTCTGATTATTTTTCAGCCTACAGTGCTTGACAATGTGCTAAGTTCCATGAAATATGTGCTGACAGGAATGGGGATACTTCGCATTAATTTAGAAAATGCCAAAAACAAAGTACTTTCCATTATAAAAATAACATTTTACCTTTTCTTTGAAATAAATTTTATGTAAAATTTAAACTGTCAAATAAATAAAAAATTTTGCAGCCAATTGTTTGCTGAGGAAGCTATTAATCTTTTAAAACTTTGACCAATGAAATCTTCTGAAATATTTTTTACTGGCATTTTGACACTTATTCAAATTTATTAATTGTTTTATCATTACTGCTGGAATTTAAGTTATTTATAAAACAATATTCTTCTCACTCAATATAAAACTGAATTTTATATTGAATTAAGTACACAGTTGGATGTTTCCAATTTTTATTTCCTTCATATGCGAATGATTTCATTTTATTCAAAAGAGTAGAATCATGTTTTGAGCAGTTTCAGAATCATTGCTTATATATTTTTTCAAATAACTAAAAATGTTTTCTTTAGATATATTTATACACTTTTTGTGAATAGTATCTTTTTAAAAAGTGTATTCCATCATCTCCTGATACTTACATTGACCTAATAAAAACAGTTAATGATATGAACCTATTTTTTTAAAATTTGCCTCATTCTGAAAATTGAGCTAATAGCTAAATGGTTAGCACTCTAGCCTTCAGTTCAATTTCTTGTGAATATCATTTTTTTTTTTTTTGCCTTGTTCTGAAAATTGAGCTAACAGCTAAATGGTTATCACTCTAGCCTTTAGTTCAATTTCTTGTGAATTTCATTTCCATATCAGTTATTGACGTTTGTATGGTTTAGAATTTCTTTTAAATTATATAGGTCGTTTAAATTTGTCTGCTATTGCAAATTAAGTTGAAAGTAACAAACAAAAATTTGGGAGATGATGTAGGTAACATTTTTATTAATTATAACTTCACTCTGTGATCCACATACACACACACAATGTTAATATGTGAAACATGTTATTAAATTTCAAAATGTATTTGAAATATACTTATGAAATTAATTTCTGTCTCTAAGTTTAAAAAAAGTAAAATTCAAATTAAACATTTTGTAAAAATTTTCTTCTGCAAAAAAAAGGTAACATAAATTGAAAATAATTTTAATAAAAAGGGAATTTCTGTATTCAAAAGAATTTATTTTTGAGTATACTCAACTTACTTAGAAAACTTAAAGATATGAAATTTCTTCAAGAAATTTGTTTTTATTCCTTAGTTTATTTGATCTGTTTATTAGAAGATAAATGGTTTCAAATAATATTGTGATTTAATAATTCTTAATCAAAAATATAATTTCACAAGGAATGTAATAACTCCTTTTTTTAAAAAAAAGTTCATTTCTTCTGAAATGTTTTCTATATAATGTTGATATTTTAACTTTATAGGGAGTCAAGAAAAATTTCAAATAGTTTTTGTTGTGTATAAAAATAAGTTTTTCATTTAAGAGAAATGGCTTTACTATTTAAGTAGTTTAAATTTATTAATTTTTGTCCAAATTTATTACAATGTTCTGATGATTGGAAACACTTCAATCAGTCTATACTTGGTATTAAACCATCAAATAAACTCATTGATAATTACAGATCTCTGTTATTCTATTTTTGTTTTAAACTGTTCTGTCAAGAAATTAGTTATTTATATGTTTAAAAAAAGAAAATTAAATTACACTATTTTTAAATGCTAAAAATTGACATAATGTTACAGTCAGTATGATCTAATTACTGTAAAAAAGCTTGATTTACATATGATTTATGTATAATGAATAACTTTTAGTAATTTATAAGTTTGTATTCGTCATAATACATAAAAATTATGCAGCATTAATGGATTTATATTCAGAGATTTTTGTGTCATCAATACATCTTATTTTGGCATAAAAATAGTTATTTTACAAATTTTATATGTTATTCAATTTTTGATTATTATAAAGCTGTTTATTTTTACAATAATAAATGTTGAAATAAATGTTAACTTGTAGTCTCCTTATTAGTATTCAGAAAATGAACAATGATAGTTTAAGTTCCTAATTTTGGATATTTTATAAATCATAATTGTTCATTTTTTTCTAAGCATAATGAATTTCAATATTCTATTATTGTAGCATTACTTATCGCAATATACTGAACTAGTTTTTGCTATTACATAAATATTTGGTCACATGAATCATAGTGAATGCATTATAATTTGCAATTAAACACTCAATGTTGCAATTGTAAGTAAAGTGTAAATGCAAAGTAATGATAATGTGGACTCTCAGAATGATGTAACTGATGACGAAAGAAAATAATTAGTTTTTTTATCATTCTAATGTTTTTTATGCATTTGTCATTAGGGTCATGCTCAAACTATCCTATCTTGCCAGTGCTGCTTTGATGAGAATTATGCTATGTTGCCTTATATATGTAATTCATTGAAAAATCTGTGGAACGATAAAGGAGTAAGGCTCGCCGTAGCTAGAGGCTATGAATATGAACTTAACGATTCGGCTTTATAGTAAGTTTTATTATATTTTGTTTTACTAAATATCTTGACAATTTTTGTAAATAAGCTCAAACAAACAAATAAGCACACACAATAAAATGGATAAAGATTTTAAAAATTATGAGGAATTATATTGTCATTAAAATATTTTCTACAATATATAAATTTTTCTAAAAATTTATCTATCTATATATATTACGTCAGACTTTGGCATGATTGCCATTAGTCTGAGACAAGCAGCCCAATAGAGTTCAGACAGACAAACAAAATGAGAAAATGATTTAGCAGAGTTGACTGCTGCTACATCACTATGTCCAGAACAAGTGATCTCCAGACATGTCAAAGGTGCTGCATAGTGGGCAAGTCAGGGAGTTTGCCAAACCAAATCTAAAAATCCTTGCAATATAAGTTTTCTTAATCAAATATTTAATTCTGTTTTTTATTTTAGTTACTTTATTTATAACTTAGAGGGAATTCACAATGCATATTTTAAATAAAATACAAATTCAAAATGCTGTAATGACCTTGAAAAACATGTTAAAAACATTTTAATATTTACTTAAAAATTGTTGTTTTAGGAATTATTTTGTAAGTGATGGATAGTTAAATATTGCTTCCAATCTGCATGATCTTTTGCTATTTTTAATTTTGATATTGCTTGAACTCTAAATAATCTGGCATATGTCCGATCAGCTCTTGAAGGTTGTTGGCTGACAAAAAATTTATATCAACAAGGGAATTTCATATTAAGTTTTCCTTCAAGAGTTTGCATGACTATGTAATATACTATCATTTTATGAGTGTATAAATTCCCTTCTATTTTCACCTGAATTCCTCTATTTTTAAATCCACATTACAGATGCTCTGAAATTTCCTCCTTGGAATATCCCTACTGCCATTATAATTAACCCCTTCTCTGGATACAGTAAATCACACACACACAGCCTTATTTTCCAACAGATATTCTTATTCATTCATTATCAGTATTTTTCCTACATTTCTTTTTATACTCAGAATCAAGTGGCCATGTTGGTTGTTATGTTATTATTGAAAATACAGTTTACATTTATAAATTTCATGCATCATGTTCTGTCAACACAGGTGCAGCTGTTGCTATTTTATGTGCTCTAGAACTACTATAATTCTACTCTCATTGAAAATACTGTATCTACACAGATAGCATGAAGGGTCATGCAGTTAGACTATTTTTAGGGCAAATATCCAGTTATTGTGGAAATTTTAGATACTTTAAATATACTAAAGAGCAAAGGAATTGATATATTTTGTTGGGTTCCAAATCACATTGCCATTGCTGGTGATGAACATGCAGATAATAGTCCTTAAATTGTCACTCACTTTTTATATAAATCATTGATATTTTTTGACTCTTAACAAGTTATCAAAGATTTTATTTTCTCCTATTGGCAGAAGACTTGTGATTTGCAGACAAATAAAAAATTATACAATATATCCTCTTGCATTCTTCTATTTCCTCTTATTCCATCCAAAGAGATGATTTAAAACTTACAAGCATTTTTTTGTCTCAGAGTGCTTCAATTTATGATGTGTGTAATGTACCATGTATTGTACATCATATTTTAATCATATGTCTTAATTTTAATGATTTATGCTTACTGTTTTTTTAACACCACAAATTAAATTTTTTCTAATTTAATTGAATTTAAACTACATAGAAATTTGTATTTTTATGTGCAGTTGGTTTTTAAATTCTATTTCAACTCTAATCCATTTTAATCTTTTACATAAACTTATATCGAATTTTCAATATTTTCCTTCTTTTTATACATTGGACTAGACATTCATAACAGGAGTTTCTAGTTTTAAACATTCTACAATGCAGATTTGTACAATATTGGACCTTGTACCAGTAACCCCCACAAAAATCAAATAAATCAACCCTTAGAAAGTCCAATGCATCCCAGAATATGTTTTGGAGAAATTTCACAATTTGTTATTATATATAGTTCAGTAGTTAATTTGACAAAATTTGGAAATTTATTTGAAAAATTCTCTTTTTGTGTCTAAAGGTGAGAAAGCAAACTGTAATACAGTTTAGGAAGAAATAAAAAAGAACTTGTGCAGAATATTTAAAAATTTATAAAAAAATATAATAATTTTGCAAATTTTTCCTATTTGTGAAAATTTTTGTATAAATCAGAATACTGTTGAATGGTAAATATATGATTAAAAGTGTTTAATAAAAAACCCATTGTAAAAGAAATTATTTTAATAAATAAATATCAAAAATATTAATGAAAAACAAAAGTTTACATGATTGTAAAAAACATTGGATTTTAGCTTATATATTTTAGATTAACTTTTACTTCTTTTATTCTGGTTTGATATCTTGGTTTGAACTTTTTGTGTGGCTTTGCAGTGTACTGGCTTCTTTAAGATTATGTCTTGGCCAGTGCAAAAAAGCCATAATTTGTGCCAATGTGGTTAACACCACCTGACAAAGCTGGCCATGTTGGTACTTCATTCTATTTTCTATTTTCTTTGAAATTTTTAAATATATATTGAACATTTTTCTAACTGTTTTCTAATTGCTAAACATAACTGTTTTATCTATTCTTGTACTTTTTAATTCTATATCTATTCTTGTATCTTTCAATTTTCGCTTATGATACTTCTAATCTTGCATTTTATATATATATATATATATATATATATATATATATATATATATATATATATATATATATATATTTGAATTTTGCTTTACATAAAATTTTAGTTTGATATTTCGTTTTCTTTAAAAAAGTATTTTTAATCTACTACCAGTTTGTAACAAAATATTTTTAGCCGATTACCATTTGTATGATTTAATACCCCAAGAGGAAAAATTTAGTCTTATATTTGCATCAATGTAGTTCGATATCAAAATGTTTAATTACAAATTGTGAAGTCATTTTTCTAATTAATTATAGAAGTAATTCATTTCTTTAAATATAATTCATGTTACTAATAACTAAAATTCTTATAGATTACTTTGTCAAATATTATTTATCTTGCAAATTCTATAAAAAATGATTCTTTCTAGCTTATTTGAAAGCATGGATCGCATATGCTCAGAAAAATATGTGCCAACTGCAACTGATGTCCTAAGAGCACGTGTACGCACAACTGGCATCATTGAAACTCATTTTAAAATTAATGATTTTGTGATAAGGTATGAACTACATTCATTACTTTTATGCAATTATATATATCTGATGTATTTCATAAAAAATCTCAAAATGACAAAAATTAATTAAAATTGTCTGTAAACATATAAAAGTATTATGAAACTTTTGATAATTCTGTTATAACTACAGGTAGAATTATTGAATTGATTACTCAATATATTTTGATACTATACAATATATTTAATATCATCATTGCATTGAATACTTTTAATGTCACTGCTTTTTGTAAGGGTAAATCTTGTAATAAAGCAAATGATAACAAGCCATAAGCCACTCAAATTTACTTAGCAGATAATAGTAAAATACTTTAGCAGACAATAATAAAATAATGTGGGAAAATTGCTCATATCATTGCTAATTAAGCAGTTTATGTATGCTTCATTATGTTACTGAAAATAACTTACTCTTTACATTGAAAAATTCTGTATCACTTGTAAATTTATGTTTTAATTTTATTATTGAATTTTAATTTTTTATAACTTATTCAAAATAAAATTTACTCTCTTTGATAGTCATTCATTAACAGAAATAAATATTTTATTAAAATTCTATTCCTATTTTCATTAAAACATTTTGTAAAATGCTGGAAAAACTATTATGATGTGAAATTATAATAAAGAGTTTATTTCAACTTAGAATCTTTATTATAATGTGAATTGTTATAAAGGATCTATATCATATTTTATTAACCTGTTGTTCTCAGAATATCAACATATTACACATTTTCTTTTTAATTTATGGTTTTATTGAAAGGAATTAGATTTTACAAATTTAAAATGTGTATTTGATATCTAATTTAATTAAAAAGAAAATTTGGCTATTTTAATTTTATATAATGAATTTTTTAAAGTATCTAACTAAAATGTTAAAGTATTTATGTGTTTTTCAAAGATTTTTTTAAAAAAGTTTAAGTATAAAATATTTTATATTGCAGAATGTTTGATGTTGGTGGCCAAAGATCTGAGCGTAGAAAATGGATTCAATGTTTTGATGATGTTGGTGCCTTATTATTCGTTGTTGCTTTAAGTGGCTATGATATGGTGCTGCAAGAAGATAATTCCATTGTATGTTTTCATATTAAATTTTGTTTAAATTCACCATTCATATATTAACTAAGAATTATAAATATCAGGAATTTTTGTTTTTATTACTTATTTTTGATTCTATATTCATTTTGTAATAGAATCGCTTACAAGAGAGCTTGCAACTATTTTCATCTATATGTAATAATCGCTTCTTCATCAATACATCTATGGTAAGTGGGGACATATTTTTAATACCGATTTTATATATTTGTTTAGCATACTATTTCATATAATAATTATATAATTGTATTTATTGCTTGCATTTTTTATTAAAAAGTAAGGAATTTAAATTATTTGCAGTAAAATTTTATGTATATATTTGTTATCAATCCAGTATATAATTACTAAATCATTATTTTTATTTAAATTTATCTTTTATTATGCCTGTATTTTCTTAGAAATTTGCATGATATTTATTATTTCAGATTTTATTTCTCAACAAGCTAGATTTATTTCGCGAAAAAATATTATATTCTGGCCGACATCTTCGCTATTACATGGCAGATTATGATGGTATGTATCTTAGATTTTATTTTTGAAAAAATGTTATTTTTATCAATTATAAAGTTTTTTTTCTGATGTTTTTATAACTGTGCAAATTTTGTGCTGATAGTTATAAGAAGGTGGTGTGAAAAATAATTTTGAGATTTATTTTTCATTAATATTGATTATAGTACCATATCTGCCAGTATATAAGACAGTTTTTTCTTTGAAAAGTCTGATAAATGTGGTGTGTTTTATATGTCAATACTGCATCATATATGGAATCAGGAAGTGTATTTTAAAAAGCAGCTCATAGTTAACATAACCTATGAGATTTATATAAAACAAACACAGTGGTTAAATCATTTAATAAGTGATGCATTGGTAATGAACTGGATGCTCTAGAAGACAACTTGTTGTATGAGAATTCAAATGCTGATTTTGAAAGGATTTCGTTTAGCTCTAAAAATGAATATCTAAGCTTTGATGAAGAAAATAAAAAAAGTTTTATTTCAGATAAATTAAATATTTGCAAAAAATATGTTTTTTACTTAATATTTAAAATATTATAAATTCATTATAATGAACAGAATAAAGATTAATCATTCAAAAATATGTATAAGAAAGAGGTATGTCTGATAGGCCTTGTATATGCTGACAAATACAGTAAATAAAAGTGATTGTATGACAATTTCTGCTTTAAATTTCTGCTATTCATAAAAATTGAAACAGCAAGAATTTGACACATGAAAAATACGTAGGATTAAAATTTTATTGCTTTACTCAGTTAAGATATGCATGTCATTAAAATTTCACTTTCATAAAAAAAATTAAATAAAAAAAACTTTTGAAAAGAAAAAAATCAAAATTTTAATTAAAAATCCTTAAAAATGTTTTTTATTTAATTTGCCACATTACTATTTTTTCTAGATGAATAACATGTAATTATTTCTTAAATTTAAAATTTTGCAAGAAATGATAATCTAGCTTAAAAATAGTTAGAAGTAAATTTTATGCATTTGGTGAATGAATATAGGATTAACTTAAACTATGCCAGCTTGTGAAGGACGATTTAATATGAATAATATTAATTAGTAAATGCTGAGTATATCTTAGTAATAGAACAGCAATATCTATCTGCACTATGACTTATTTATTATAATTAATGTTGTTACTTTGATTGCCATCAATATCTTTAAAAACTGCTGAATCTACTGTATTGCATTAACAAGACAGCACTAAAATATGAAAAATATCTTCCTTTGTTAATCCAGATACAATATTAATATAATTGAAGGATTTTTCATCAAAGATTCATCTGTTAAAAATTATAATTTAACATAATGTTTTTGTTTACTATAGCACATTTGATTTGTGATCTCCTTTGTAAATCAAAAATGATAATTTCTAAGATCAAAGTATATAATTAAAAATTATTTTTATTAGATTTGATGGTGCATTTTAACTTATCAATACAATTGTCTATTCTTTAATACATATTTCTAACATTTTTTCAACTTACACATACTATCAATACTTCCTGAACCATTTAGGCTTCTCAATTTTTATGCACTTTTCAACTTGCAAAATATAAAGGCTCAAAGATTGTCTTCATTTACACAAGATCAACTGCTAAAAAATCATAATGTTCACTTTTTCAATATTTATGGTTTGATAAAACTTACTATAATCCAAAATGTTTGATTTATGTTACATTGTACAATATTAGTAATAGTCAGTAAAGAACTCAATATAAAATGTTAGCCAGGCTGTCAGCTGAATGGTTTGTGATTTGACCATCGGTTCAACAATTTGTGGGTTCAAATCCAACCTTGGGCTTGAATGTTTGTATTGATTCGGGATCCACTTTAAACTTTAGTTCCTAGTTTAATTAGTTCTTGTGTATAAAAAAGACTGTTGAGTAATGTATCAAACAATATATCAAAATAAAATTTTATATCAACACTATAAAATTTTTATTTTTTTACATTCATGAAAAAGTAATTATTTATTCCTTTTTATGATACATATCCAATGCATTTTACTATAGTTAGTATTTCTTTTATTCTTATAATTATCAAGAAATAACTGCTGAATATTTGCAATGCATTCAATACTTGGTCACTGATGTGTTTAATTAAATTTTGTACAATTAATCTAAAAAAGTACAATATATAAGTCTAATAAAGGTATAATATATTTTGAAAGTGATAAATCTTAAAATTTTTATATTTCAAACAAAATTATGAAGTTGGCTTTGTTAAAACTTTATTCCTTTTAGGAAAAAATGCCTGAAGCATAACTATTGCAAAATGGTTGAAATCAATTGATTTGACAAACTCATTGTAGAATGAAGCAGTTGTATCACTGCATTATCTTAGAGTTATCTTTCATCAGTAATTGCAGCCAAACTGGCTAATGAATTTTTAGTGCTGTTTGTTTTAGTTCAATAGTCTATGAATTTGATTCTCTTCCTTGGTTTTGATAGTGTTTGTAGTAATAAAAGTAATGGTTTGTTATCTTTTGTTTTAGTTAGTTCTCTTGTGTAAAAACTGATCAGAGTTCAAACCAAATATTGATGAGAAAAGTGTTATTAGAGTATCATTTCTTATTAAAACATTGTTAGGTGTGATAGGAAGAGAAACTTTTAGTTAAATACATAATAAATTTGTGTGTGAAAAATATCAGTTACTTTTTTAGTGTTAAAAAATGAAACTTGCTTTTGTTAGCTTTTTAATTCCCACTTCAAATTTTATTATACTCCTATAATAGTGTCTTTTAATACATTTAAATATATATTTTTAAGTTATGCTCCAAATATATATACTTTTTCTTATTTAGGTCCAGATTATGATGTTGATAGTGGAGCATTATTTGCTCAGCATAAATTTCAAGCTCAAAACAAACATACTGGTAAAGTGATTTATCCACATTTCACAACAGCAACAGATACCAGCAATGTTCAAGTCGTTTTTCAAGTTGTTATGGATACCATTGTTCGAGAAAATTTAAAAACAGCTACTTTGTTGTAAAGAATTTCTTTTATACTATCAATGTGCCATGTTTCAATTGTACATATATTCCTACAATCATTTTTTTATATATTGACATGTTCTTTTTATACACAGAATTTGATATTTGTTGTACATTTGATCGAGTAATCAATATAAAATGCGACAAAATAAAAGTTGTTTAAATTTTTAAGCTTTCCTTTGTTTATTTTTCTAATTACATGGTGGTTATTAATTTGGATGTGGTATGTCTCCATCATTCTATTCTATTTCTAATTGAGCAATCTTTTTCATATTGCTCATTTGCAAAAAATGACCGTTGAGCAACAAACACTTTTTCACGTTGATTAGCCCCTTGTTGGCACAAATTGTTTAACCATGCGATTTTCATTAACTTCAGACAAAAAACATTCAATTTCGGTGATGAATCGGCGGCTTTAGCTCCTTCATTTTAAAATTGTTCAGATGAATGTAACTGAAAAATATCGATTGATCGCAAATGCCATAATCATAGTTTCCAAATGATTTTGAATAGATTCAAAAACACATTGACTACTAACCTAATGCATATTTATTAACTGTGCTTAATAAAACATTTGGTTACTTGACATAGCTGGAAAACATGATAAGCCAAAAATTTGGTATTTCATTAGATTTCAAATACATCTGATTGAATTAATATTTAGCAAACCATTGGAAGCCAGGAAACTATTTAGAATTTATCAATATGTTACATCTAAGTATTCTATCACTATTTCTACCTTGAGAAACTCCATGTTTTCTCAGATTTCTTTGAGCAAAAGATAAATGATACATGACTTAGTTTAACTATCTACAATATCATTGATATAGGCTAGATTTATCAGTATTTGAAGACAACCTTTAACTTTTGGGTTGATAAAAATGATGAGAGAAATTGTTCTTATGAAAAATATTCTCTGATGTAATCAATGATGGGATATAACAGAATTCTTTGACATTTTAGATCTCTCTCTGAAAGCTATTTAATTATCTAATTTCCAGTTTTACATTTGTCTGAGTTAATGCCATATAAGTAGGACACACTGGAGACATTTAACAATCGAATTGCTTGAAAAACCTTAGATGTACTATGCTACAAACTACAGAATCTGTAGTAGCTGCAATTTATGAGCATTCACCAGAGAAAAACTCTCAAAACATATGAAATGTGTCCTTCCAACGCGTCATCTGCTCACTTGCAGATTTCTCTCGGACATATCAACCATACTGCTTAATTTCCAAAGGGGAAAGTGCATGGAAGTAAAATAATAGGTTTGTAATGCCACAAGGATATTTTGTAAAAGTTATTGTACATTGAAAAGTATGTAAGGATTATACAATTCTGGAAAATCAAATATTCCTAATAGCTCAAATACTATATCTTAACAACACCCTGTTACACACATAATTGTGACTGCTCAAAAAGTGATTTGTGAAGATACAAATAAGCCTGAATATCTGAGGTGACTTAAGTTATATATTTTTTGCTATTAATCAGTAAATTACTATTTAATTTACTATTGATCACCAATGAGTTATTTTGTAAAGGCAAATCAGGAAACATTTTTACACCCTGATAAAATGTAGTCTCTACAAAGTATACCAAATATCTATTAAATAATAGTTTCCATTTTGTAAGAATAATGAGCAAATTCTTTAAACTGAAGATCTATTAGACAACTTGGACAAAAGCATGCTAATACATTTTGTTCTCAAACTTTGAACTTTATGTCCCTCTAACCTCTATAATTTTAGATTATATGTTAAAATTAAATATAACTTATAATATTTTAAAGTATAAAAAAGTAAAATTGAAACTTCAATTATTGCTAAAAATAATTTTGGTGGAAATGAAGCTGCTTTTTAACTTATAACATAAAATTTATAAAAGAAATTATATAATTAAAATTTAAATGACTATAGGAATGAAGTTTTTTAGCAATTCAAATCTATATTATTTCAGTTACAAATAATTTTGCTTTGAATTATGAACACAGTATAAAGATCAATTCACACCTGTGTGATGGTGATCATGTGTGAAAGAATATTCCCAGTGTAGTCAGTTTGTCCTAAGAGGCGATTAAACAAGACACCAGTGTCAGAGGATTAACTGGTGCCCCTGGCTCCTGGGAATTGAATTAAATAAGAAGCCTGGTCTCCTACAGGCTGGGGTTGGATGTGAGGGGCTAACAACTCTCTGAAAAAAAATTTTTGAGAAGCAACTAACAAGATGTGAATGTGTAATGGATTAACAATTTAAGGCTGAATGCTTGGAATGTTTAGAATTTTTTTTCGCTCTGGTGCCATGGGACAACTACAGATGCAATGTGATAAAATATAGGAGATTCAAGAGATAAGATGGAAAAAGAGCAACATTGCTCATTTAAGAAGATACTTCTTTTTATTGATGCAGCATGAATACCCATTATGCTGGGTTGTTTACAAGTGAATTAATTTTCGAGCAGTAAATGAAAAAAATATGTATTTTAAGATTCAGACCCAAATTATTTAATATAACTTTGTTCAGTGTGCATGCATCTTCTGCTGATGTGGAGTAATAACTGGAGAATGAGTATTATTAGAAACTTAACAAGGAGATATTAAATGTACCTCAGCATGAAAATTGTCTTGGGAGATCTAAATGCAAAGATAGAGGAGGAGGTTTCATTTAGACTAACAATTGGATGGGTTAGCTTGCACGAGACCAATTAATATGGAGTTAGTAGTGGACTTAGCTACAAACAATAACATGGTAGCAATCGCACACATTTTAACTGCAAACAAACATAAGGAAACAGATTTTCCATGATGGAAAGACGAGAAATCAATTTGACTATATTATAATCGATAAAAAGGTATGCTTCTGACAATTTAGATATCAGGAGTTGATTGTAATACTGATAACTTTTTAGCGATCATGAAATGTAGACAAAGAATTTCGAAAACCCAAAATACAAAAAGAGAAAAATTTAATGTGAGGAAACTAGGTAATAAAAAAATTAAAGATAACTATTAAAGAATCATAGACATAAAAATAGATATAGAATACATTAGATATAGAGAACAATTCAGTTGAAGGCAAATGAAGCAGATATAAAAAAATCATAATATATTTAGAAGATGAAACACTGCAAACAGAATAACAAAAAGTGGTTTGATGAAGTCTGAAATTTTGATAAGAGGAAATAATAGAGCAAAAATAAAATTGTTCAATATACAAGAAATAATGAAATAGAGACAAAAAAAAGTTCGCTAACTATAAAATATGAGCAAAGAAAAGGACACTAGAGGAAGAAAGATCAGGACTTATCTGTAATAGTTTTGAATACATTGCACAGATGTCCCCTAACTTCTATAATAGGGAACCAGCTACAATTTGCTGTCATGGAAAAAGAGGAAACTTTATATCAAAAGATGAACTCCTCCTTGAGAGATGGGCAGAGTATTTTGAAAATTTATGAATTGATTGGACAGACAGAGGATTTGGAAATTCAAGAGCAAAATAGCTGTGACCCTATAGTGTTTAAATAAGGTTAGAAGTTGTATAATGGGAAAGCTCTTAGACAAGACATGATTTGTTAAAAAAAAATTTGGGAAAAAGAGGTAATGTGAATGGAACAAAATAATTTGTCCAATTTTAAAGAAAGGAAGTGAAGTATTTTGGAATGCCGGAACTATCAAGGAATTTTTCTAAATAACTTGATTTATAAAATCTTAACTAAAAATATAGCTAGTAGGCTCAAACCACTGATTGAGAGAGAATAGGGAGACTATTAATGTGGGTTTAGGCAAAATAGATCAACTATAGATACATATTCTGCATAAGAAATATCTAGAAAAAAATGTTATGAAAAGAATGTAAATATATACCAATTTTATATTAGTTTTAGAGATGCTAAATTTGATAGCTAGAAGCAAGAATGCCGTGATTGAATTATTTAAAAAGTTAGAGGTCAATGTTTTGGATAAAAAAATCAATATAAAATTACTAAAGAAATAATGCATTATAAAGAAATTAATAGATACTGAACTTCATGACAACTAAAGAAGTTAAGTATAAGTATTTGGGTTCAAGTGTCAATTTAAAAAATAATAATAAAATGTCGAATCAATGCAGGTAATTACAGCTTTTTTTGGTATAACAAAAACTAATAAGATCTAAGGCTATAACAAGTAAGACGAACAACTAGTATATAAAACTGTGATAAAACCAGCTGTTATTAACCTAGGAGTTTGGTTTCTTTGTTGCTCAACGGTCATTTTTTGCACATGAAGGCTAATTAGACCGGGACTTGCGGTTTAAAGTGGATTCCGAACCACTACAAACATCCATGCCCAAGGTGGGATGTGAACCCACAAACTGTTGAACCGAAGGCAAGAGCGCTAACCATTCGGCTGCCAGCTCGGCCTATTAACCTAGGAGAGGAAAGTTTTAAGAACCACATATGAACCAGTCAAAGATGTGATGTTTAAAGGAAACGTTATAACAGTGAAATTCAAAAACTGGTATAAAATAAAAAAGAATCCAATGATTGGGACACATGGAGAGAATGAATGACAACCAATGTACCAAAAAAGGTCTGAAAGGTTAATGGTCAGAAAAAATTAGGAAGACGAAGGAGGAGGAGGCTCAACAAGTTAAAAATAATGAATTGAAAAACTAAGGCACGAGGCTGACTGCCTTGGAGTTTAATTGTTAGGGAGGCCATGGTGCAACATGGGCTGTAGTGCTAAGGAGTTAGTTGATATTAATTTACATGCATAATTATTTTAAATGTTTAAGCCTTGCTCATTATTTTCTTTCTTATTTTCCACAGAACTTTTCTGTTTAATCATATTTTGAATCTCTTATTTGACTAGTATCTCTTGGTTCAGGCAATTTCTCAGGAAAAGTGCCATTTTCTCTAAAACCTGATTTTATGTCTAGAAAAAGAAGAAATGTGCTACAGTTGATCAATAGCCTTCAAAAAATTAATTTATAAATTTTATTATTAGACCTATAGCTTGTAAGAAATTAGTTGGAGAGTTAGGTAACTATGAAGACCAATTCTTACTTACATTTTTGATAAAAATGTCATGAAAAAGTACAAATGACACCAATAAAATAAGTTTATTTGAATATAAGTATACATTTAATTTTTTTTGCACACTTATTACATAAAAGAACACAAAAATTTCAATCACCATTTTTTTAAATCAATTGATTTATGTGTAAACATCAGTAAATACTAAATATGAATACAAGATCAGCACATTAATTTAAAGCACCAGGTAAAATTTTCACTACAATAAAAAAAATCAATATATACAATACAAAACAAATTTTTAAATTTCTTCCTGAATTATTAAATACAGAATATTCAGTTATCTACTTTCAAAAAAAAGTATACTTAACTACTAAACTAACTTTGCAAAAGAGCAATAAATAAATTTTCAAGGACAAGCTCGCACAATTGTAAATAGTTCAAAATCACATTTTGTATACAAAGCGTTTATGAAACATACACATATAAGCGAGTTAAAATTACTGCATTGTAAACTACATTAATATTGATGCAGCAAATAAAAAAGTACACACACATAAAACACTTTATTCTCATTTCTATTCTAACATGTTAAACAAAAAAATTATATTTTAAAGAGACTCTAAAAATAACTTCAAAGACAGACAGGAAAGTAGTAACTACAAACTGAAGTCTTGAAATACAATATCAAGCAGTCATTAAAAGAGACATTTATAAGAAACAAATAAATACATAAAATTTTCAGGTAAATTACATATCGTATCTTCAGTCTTTCATAATGCAGATGCTTGGAGCTTCCGTTTCAAAAAAATCAAGTCAACTTTAACTTTTATTGTTTATAATTTGGTCCTATAGCACATGTGTAAATCAATTATTGTTTCCTATTGAATTTTTGTTATTCAATAGTTAAAGCTAGAGATAAAAAAGTGCACTCCAAGAATTGCTTGTTACTGACAGAAATTAAAATCTTACATTAATTTGTTATCAAGGACAGAAGTAAAATGTTAAAAATATTTAAGTTAGTTACATTGTTGAGGTGACCCTAATAGAGTCTAAATTAAATCCAATACCCACATTGCTAC
Source organism: Latrodectus hesperus (assembly GCA_037975125.1). NCBI lineage: Eukaryota > Metazoa > Arthropoda > Arachnida > Araneae > Theridiidae > Latrodectus > Latrodectus hesperus. The sequence continues at coordinate 25,165,560 of CM075850.1, read as the reverse complement.
AGGGACTGACTCTCAACTCATTTCAAATTAATTATGATGATTAGGAAATTCCTCCCAACCTTTGAAGGAACGTGGTCTTTCAGTGAAACTATCTGTAAAAGGACAAGAGAAATTAAACACCTTCTTGTAATTTTTAACTTTCGAAAAATATTACTTGTTAAGATTAGAGAGTTTTTCTTTCAAAATAAAATGGAAAATATTTCTTTTAATTATTACAATAAATTACATCTTTTCCATGCTGAACAAATGATTGTTTATTTAATCATTGTTAAATGAACCATTATTAAAAGGTTAGTATCTCTCATTTGAAATTAATAGTTAGAAAGAAAAAGTATTTATAAAAGATGTGTGTGTGTGAAAGGTCAAGATGTTTTACATTTATATCGTTAAGTTAAATAGCAAGGTTTTATTTAACAGTAGTTAATTCATAAATTTAGAGAAACAAGTATTTTCCAAATTGACAGAAATTAAAATATTTATTAAAGAGAGTGGTAAAATAAAACAATTATTTTTCAATTTTATTATTAAATTCAAAAATAGTTTCAATAATATTAGTAATATAAAAATAAAAAAATATGTAAATTAAGAGAAAACTAAGCAAAATTAGATCAAATAAAAAATGCAAATAATTATATTAAACATATCAACTAAATATATCTCAGTAAGTTTTAGTCTAAAATTATTAAGTTTTCACAAATGAAGTGGCTCATTTAAGAACACTTTTTAATAAAATGCTCTCATTTTAATTAAATGATCTCCAACAATACCAAAAAATTTCATCAATAAATGGATTCTCATGCTTGTCACGTGACAATCATTTTTTTATTTCTAAGTCATTACAAACATCAAAATTCGAAGAACAATGCAAATTGAAGTATATGTTCACTTTTGAAGAAAAATTTTAGAACAACAAATTCTTTCCCAATATTTTGAAATGTTGTAAAACAATTTAAGAAAATACTCTTAACTGTAATGAATATTTCGGTAAATATAAGGTAGCCTGATGATTAAATCTACATATATTACCTATTAAAAACACATATATATATATATTTTTTTTAATTCATAGAAATCATCCCATAACAACAAAACCAAATGTAATATTTATAACAACCACTTTTTTTGCAAAAACCCATGAATAAATATTAAAAGTCTTAATTTACTTCATTCCTTGTCTGTAACAATTTCCCCATAAATACAATATACATATATAAAATAAATGTATAGATATATACAAAAAACTAATATTTGCTTTTGGCTTTCATTCTGTTTGATTTCCAGAAAATTTTAGAGAAAATATTCATTCAAATGGTAAAAATTAATTTTTTTTATAAATAAATTTTTACATAATAAAAAACTAACAATAATGACTAATAAATTCAACTCAACAATAATGACTAATAAATTGGTCAGAATGGATAAATTGAGAATTTATTTACTTCACTAAATGAAAATAAATAAATAAATACTATCCAATTTCCATTAAGAGTTGAAGCAAAATATATTTGCTATATAAAGTAGTCTCTAAAATAACTCATTGAAAACAAGAATGAAATATTAAACGATCTCATCGACATTAAATCAGTTGTTTGAAATGCTGTTCTGTACGTAAATTACACTACAGTGGATACTACAATAAGTACAAAATAAAAGTTTTGACAAATGGAAAAAAAAATGAGAGATTTGTCTAAAAACTACATTTATCCTAAACAACTATATTCAAACATACATATATTTTCCCTGTTAACACACATTTTCAATTTCTAAAACAATGAATCATTTAGTCATGATTATTTTAAGTGTAATTAACTTTATACACTTATACAGTTTAAAATGAAGCACATTTTAGTTTAAAATTTAACATAGATTTTACTTTAAATGTAAAATTAACTTAATTTACAAATTGAAATTAATTTAATTTTTATATTTTAACAGAAAATACAAGAAATAATTACTTGTAAGAATATTGTTTAATAAATTATATGAGCACTTACAATATTAATAATTTCATAAAAACAAGTTGTTTAACAAATATAACAGAGTGGAGATGATCTTTAAAAAATAATCGATGTTATAACAGAAAAATAATCGATGATTTTACAATGTTTTTTTGTTTTTTTTTACCAAAAACTTATAACAAATAGATTTTATTAAAACTACCAATTTGTCATATAGTTGAATTTTTATCTTCTCAATTAATATCAATATAAAATAAATACAGAGAATTTAACATTAGAACAAAATAAAGATACTTTTAATTAAATTTATCAATATTAACACAAATGTTAATGTTAAATAATATAAAATTTAAAATCTTAAAACTGTAAATAAAATCCTAGACATAACTAAAATATATTCTACTTCACATTCAATTCTACTTCTAAGAATATTTTAGTGAAAAAATTTATTATAAATATGGAATGCAGAATATTTTACTAAACATAATAATTTTAAATCAAATCAAAACATTATATTCTTAACAAATCAAAAGTATCTTTCTAAATCAGAGTTTAATTTATCTCCCAGAACCATCTGGTAATCCTATGTTAGACATGGTACGTTCAAGATAGGCAAGAGGACCTTGTAACCCACCAGGTTGAGCACCACCAATGTTATGCTGTTGTGGATGCATCTGTTGATTTGGCATCACCATACCAGGCTGCATAGATGCAGAAGCAGATGTCATCGGAGGTATACCATGGTGTTGCATCAGATGATGTGGATGACCAGGTGCTGTACCAGACTGCCCAACTTGAGGCTGAATTGATGTGGATGGACCTGGTTGCATTTGAGGTATATTCTGGGATGGTTGTGGAGGAGGAACTGGTACAGTAGGGGGTGCAGGGCGTGTGCAACCAGGAACATCTTGTAATAGATTTTGCCAAACTGATATTTTTTCATGATACTTGTCAAGCAAAGCATCTTTTCTAGCTAATTCATTTTTCAATTCTTGAATGCTCTACAAATGAAAGGATTCATTTGACATTATAAATAATGTATTTCAAATCAATGTCATAAAGATTTTCAATCTAATGTATAACAAATTATTCTATACATATACATAATATATGAACATTTTTGTTATGAGTCCTTAAGCACATAAAAATATGCCAGCCTATTCTTTGCTTTTCTGATAGCTCTGTAAAGATCAGTGAAAACATTTTACTAATTTTCACAAAATGGTCACAGAAACAGAATTCCAAGCATCCATAGCATGAATGAAATTTAACCAAAAAGCAGATAATTTCATTGATTATGAGACCTGCATTTTAATTTATTTTATGGTTTGTTTTGTTTAATGCTCAACAGTCATTTTTGCACATGAAAAGTATAGTTTGAAGTGGATTCTGAATTTCTAAAATCCAAGACCAAGGTGCAATACAAATGCATAAAATGCTGAACTGAAGACAAGAGACTGATCAGAAGTCAGCTCAGCAATTCATTTCACGGATAAAAATGTAAGTATGGCTATAGTGTTTAGTTTTTTATTTGTCACTTTTTATAGTTTTCTTATACATGAAAACAGATTTAACTAAATTGGTTAATTGTTTGTTTATTGCTATAAATTTGCATATGAAGGTTAATTTTTTAAAAAAAACTAATGTTTAAAGTAGACTTTGAATCCCTAAATGCATCAGAGCAAGAGATGGGATTTGACTACACCAATTCTGAAACGAAGATTAAATGTATAACAAACTGTGATGTGATCAAATACTGAATCATAACTAAGTTAAAATCAAGGTATTGAATAAGTAACCGCCAAATAGTGGTTTCTATATAAACTAAAATAAATTTAAGCAAAATGGTTAAATATTAAATATATACATGAAAATTAATTTAAAAAATGTAAAAAGTGTGGCATAAAATTAACTAAACTATAACTTTTTTATAAAAAATGTTAAATAATTTACATGATAGAAGAAATAAATAAAATAACTAGAAAACCCATCTGAAACAAAAATAATCATTTTAACGCTGCTTAAAAAAGAAAATGTCAAAGAATAATTAAAAAATAAATGCAAATATTTTAAGCTTATTATTCATTCTGATAAAAAATATTTTTGTTTTAATATTTTACGTACATTCCTAATATTCTGCCATAATATTAAAACCTAAGTAGAAACTAAGTCCAAAAATTTTTAACTACACACACATACATAATATGATACATTAAAAATGACATTTAAGGGATTGGTTTGTTTGTCGCTCAACGGTCATTTTTTGCACACAAGGGCTAATTAGACCGGACATTTAAGGGAATAAATATTGCCAGATAAGTGCTATATAATCTGCAGCAACATATAATTTGTGGAAATGTTTCCAGCAAATAGTCAAAAATATATACTGCTGATAATGTGAATTAAAAATATGATAAATTTTACACTGGATTCATTTTATTACAGAGTATGATAAACTGGGGTGAAAGAAGCAGATCAATCATTAAGACTGATAATTCTGAGAGGATTCTAGTAAAGCTTATCGGTTTTTAGTTTTTAATAACTTTTAAAAGAAGGTTAGACATAATTTGAAAATGAAGTATATTTGTTTCATTAATAATTAAATATAAGAAATCAATTCTTTTTTTTTAAACTGAACATTGGATAATTTTTTTGGGGTACTCCACATTGTTTTATACCTTACATTAACACATTTGTGACTATTTTATTTGCTTTCCCTATAGCTTTAAGTTTAAAATCTATGTAACTTATACATTATCACCTCTACATGATAATATATGAACCTAAATATTCTCAGAACAATAGAGCTCAAATCAAGACAAAATGGAAAATGACAATAGATAAAAGTAACTGTAATATCTTTCTAAGGAACAAAATTCATTCTTGAACATTATTGGACAAAACTAATAATAGTTAAAATAAGTTAACATAGTTGTGGCACTGTCTGTTTTCATTTTATAGAATATAAACATTCTTTTCAAAACTTTATTGTAAGCTTTTCTGATGCACAAAGTTTTTTCAGATTATCTTTGGTGACACATAATACGCATAACTTTTAAACACATAATCCGCAGATTATAAGCATAAAAAATACAATAATTTTAGTACATTTTTAATGGAATTCTATCTGGAAATATTCCAATATTAGTAAAATATTCCAATATTCGGCTGAAAATAATGTAAACAACATGCAAAAAATCTAGCAATAATGACACAGTAAGACTGTTTGAATTAATAACCAATCAAAGGAAACTAAAATTTGAATATGCATAAATCATTGAAAATTTTTCTTAGTAACAAGAAAATTTTTTTACATCTTTATTTAAATTTACTTTAAAATAATAGCTTGTTTTCCCATTAAAACCATACTACAAATTGAATAAGTATTTATACACAAATATATTTTAACAAAATTGAGAAAATTTAAACTATGAAATGCTGCATTACAGAAAGATAAAAATTTTAAAACAAATAGTTTTAAAAAATAAATTTAAAAATATTTTTTTCTGATTCAAAGCAAACTTAGAACTTCTGACATATAGCAAGAGACAACAAGATAATTTTACTGTGACAACTCGAATTACAGTATTTTTAGTTATGTCTCTGGGAAATGTTTGATGTTTATATAAAGCTATTTTGATATATTTCTTGACAATTTTCCAATAGTTGAAAAAAAAACATTGTTAAAAAAAGAAATGCCCAAATTAAGATTTTGGTATAGAAAACATGACAAAAAACACTCACAGGATTACTTAAAATAATACGCACAGTGAAATAATTACAATTTAACACTTAATCCACAGATAAATATACAGGAAAATACAGTAATTTTATATACTGAATTAAAAATATATAAAGAAATAAATATTTATCTACTTAAGATCTAGAAAATAATTTTTTTTTAATAATTTAAATATAAAATGAAACATTTTACTTCAACCAGTAAATGCTCTGGTTTCTGTTCTGAAAGTAGCAACCGTTTTTGGAGGAAAAAACAATCCATTTGCTTTGATACATCCAGAAAATGTTGAATTGTCAGGTCAATAGCTAGAAATAATTGTAATTATATTAAATCTTAATAAATTTGATAATTTAAATTAGGAAATAAATCCAGATATATAAAAAGAATAAATAATTCTAATTGCTTTAAATAACAAAATTTTAATCACAGGAAAATTTTATGAGAGTTCATATGTACTTACAAGTTCTTACTTCATCTGAATCCCGAGAATTATTGTGATCAGGATTAGTTAAAGCTGCCAAGCAATCCTATAAACATAAATTCAGTATTATAATAAATAAAATATATTTAATCCCTTTAACTAGACATCATCTTATACAATAAAATAAACTCCTAGTTTTAATAAATATATTGATAACTCAAACAAAAGTTTCAACACATGAAAAACTCAAATATAAGTTTTAACTTAGAACAGAAAAATATAATCACATCTGCTTGAAATTTAAATGACAAATTCAGTTCTAACAGTGTTGTGCAATAATATGATTATATTTCTAAATTCTCACTTCACCAATCATTTTAAAAATAGCTAACGAGTAAAACATTTTCCATGAGCAAAATAAGCAATTAAAAATAACTAAATAATAAAACCAGATTTTGGTCACAAAATTCTGCTTTGAATTAGAAATATTAAATATAGAATGTGAAATATCTGATAATAAAACATTAACTTAGCACCCACAAAGAAGCAACAGGTAGTATTTTCTGCTGAATCATGTTTTATGTTCTCTCAGATAGATGAATATTAGTATATACAAAGTGAACCTCTGAAAGCAAATACCCTGAAATGATTTTGGAACAGTCCAGGTTGGAGGCAGGAGCCTTATGCTCTGGGAAATGCTTTCCTGGCCTTCTATGGGTTTATTCATCATTGTGGAAACCACAATGGATCACTATAAGTATGCATCTATCCTTGGAGACCATGCCCATCCCTATATGCACATTGTTTTTCCTCGGGAGGATGGCATCTAGCAGCGGGTCAATGTGAGGCGTCATACAGCAGGCAATGTATGTGCATGGCTTGAAGAGCACTGGAATGAATTTATTGTTCACCCCTAGCCAGCAAATTCACCTGATTTAAACCCAATTGTGAGTCTGTGAGACAATAATCAGGTTATTCATGGCATGCATACTCACTCATGTAATCTAGTGCACTCTAACCATGGTACTGGACTCGGCATGCTTCAACATCTCAATGAACACCTACAGGAACCTGTTTGACTCTCTTACTGTACAACTTGCAGCAGTCTACTCTATGGAGGGTGGCTCTATTCTAGCTTTTGTTCATATTTAAGTCTCTGGATTGTGTGTAAGTTAACAGAATTATTGCTAACAAAAATGCAATAAAAATTATAACACAATACAGGCAAAAATATTTTTAAGTGAGCTTTTTTTAGAGTAAAAATGCAATTAGAAGCATTTTAGACTTTTTCCAAATTTCAATTTAATCCTCAATTTTTTGAGAATTCCATAAATTATTAAATTCATAAAAATAAATATGGAGTTAAGATGTATTTGTTTTAATGAAACAATCTATAGAAATTGTAGTTTTTACCTATTCTTTTTATATGTATTTGTTTTAATGAAACAATGTACATATAAAAAGAAGAATAGGTAAAAACTACAATTTCTACTTTTTGGCAGCAATAAATATGCACAAAAGCAATGAAAATGCAACACAATATATAGATATAAAAATAATAAAGAAAAATAATACAGAAAACATTTCATACTAATGTGTGAATCATATCCAATAGCAAATATAAAGTTTCATCTATACTTTAAAATTGAAGCAAAATTAAACTTATTTTAGAACTTTAAACATAACTTTTTAAAATAAAGAAAAAATAAACCATCGATTTAGATTTTCCTAAATATTTAAAGATTAATGTAAGTTGAATATTAGAAAAATTTACTTAAAATTCTCACAAAATTTTATAAATTAAACATAATTAACTTCTTGAAAGGATATTTGTTCATTTATCCATAAATGCACATGAACTTTTTAAACTGAATAAATTTAATAAAATTTATTAAAATATGATTTTACTGACTTATACAACATTGAATCAAATGTATCATTAAAACGTTTTATTAACATATAAACATTTTAACTTTTTACAAATTTTCAAAATAATTTTGTTATTTTTGATAGTATTTAACATCAAAATTTCTGTTCCTCATATTAAATGTATAACTGAGTACGTGCAAAATATAATCTCGCTCCGTTGGATTTTTTTTTTTTTTTCAATTCCCATACTAGACTGACATATGTTATTTTCTTACTCTTTAAAATATTTATGCTTTAAGATCTGTATCATAGATTATAAACACAAAGAGTATAATAAATCTTCAAATAAGTATAAAAATATATAATTGAACCTGAAAAGCCTTCTCGAATTCATCCACTATATGAATACCGGGTGCTGGAGCAGCCATTTATTTCGCTGAAAATTTTAAAAAAGATGTAACAAAACTTCAAAAAATAAATATGAAAAATTATATCTAATATAAGACATGTATAGTAACAATAAATTGGTATGTTTGAAACTCACCAAAACGTCAATAATTCACAGCTGTTGTATGTTTTAAATCAGAAGACGCTTTTCTGTTCTTGTTTCAATTTTGGTTTGCTCTCTAACGGGTTTTTGTTGAGTTGTTGCAATAATATTTACAATTCTTATGGAGATGTACAACATATTGTTTTGAAAAAGTGAAGATAAATTTATATAAAAAGCAAAAAGTTCACTAATGTCTTGTAATTACAGTGTTAAATTCCATAAAAATTCAAACATTTGCTAAAAAAAAACTGTTTTTATTTGAAGAATCATTTTATACTTCGTAACTGTTTCTTAGAAAATAACCGTGTAGTAAACAAAACAACTGAGAAGTTAGAAAACTATAGTAAAATTATAAGATTAATATTTTCAAGTATTTGTTTTTTAATTAAATTCAGTAATTTATTTTATTTATGAATTTTAGACTATCAAACTTGATTTATAAAAATATAAAAGCTAGTTCTTAAAATATCGACATTATATTATTAATTTTAGGAGTATAAAAGAAGTAATTTTGCAATGAATTTTTAGTGCAGAAATCTATTAAATGATTCAGTCTCATGCAATATATATCTAATTAATAACTAGAGAAGTTTCATTTAAAATGAATTATTCTATTTCAAACATCAACAGTTCTAAACTAAGAAATAAATTTTCTTCAAAGAAATCAATGAGTTCTCAAACTGAAGATGTTCTTATTTCTCTGATGAAAGAAATGGGTTTAAAATCAAGACTTCAAACTGATATACTTCAATGTGTGGACATTGGTCAATCACTTCCTTTTATTCCAAAAGAGTTCATTAAGCATAAAAATAAAGCTCTTGAAACAAATATGAAATCAAAAATGTTAAAATTACCTGCAAGACCTATTCAACGAACTAAAACACAAATCGAACTATCAGGATCTTATGATATTGAAAAATATCGTCCAAACCCTTCACAAAGTAAGTAATATGATGACAAATCATAAACATTTTAAATGTTTCATTAATATCTCTTTTATGAGTACTTGTAAAATGTTTTATTTACAACGTTAAAAATAAAATTGTCTGTAAGATTTAATTTGGTGATATATAATTTTGCTTTAATATTCACAGAGCTTAATTTTTTATGTTAATGTTTCTCTGTGTATTTAATATTAATTTTTATATAGTAGAATGTATGTTTACAGGTTATAGAGTTAAAATTATTTTATAACCTATATGGAATATTTATTATAACTTTATATATTAATGCTTGTGTAGAAAATTATTTACAATTATGGGTTTAAAAAATACATATAATTTTATCAAATTAATGTAAGAAGTTATCAGAATTCTTTCTAGTTAAAACTGTACTGAATGTAATTAAAAAATGCTTACTGTTGATTTATTCTTTAGATGTATGCATTTTTGTTAGATTATTTTACATTTATTTTTATCTTGATAAAATGATGGTGATGTGTAAATTTTTCATACCCATATAAAGGAATAAAAATTTATGAGGTTTTTGTTTGCTAAATTATATTAATTTAAAAATGAACATTGAAGTAATTAATACCTAATAATAGAGTTTATTAGACATGATGAATAATTGTTTTTCTTATTATAATGATATGATAAAACATTTATTTTCCATTTTTGAAACCTGCCAATTCTCTCTCTCTCTCTTTTTTATGTTAGTGGCTAATAACATTTTCAATAAAAAATCATTTAAAAATGGCTAATTTTCTTTTATATTTTATTTAAAAAGAATTAGAATAGCAAATTTAAAATATATGCTTTAATTTTTATAAAAAAAATTTTCATGGTAATCTTAGTTAATATGGAATTAAATTTGAAGAATCTGGTCTGTTGTAGGATTTGGCATCTTTCTTGTTTATATTTTTAACTAAACTTAGTAACTCTATGCATCTAACATTTTAATTTTTTGCTTTTATGAAAAGCATTTTATATAGCAGTTAAATTAGAAATAGAAGAAGTAGTAAATAAGAGCATTTAGAAAAATTATATATGTATTTATTAATGCTACTTTGCAACTGAGTTCAAGATAATAGAATTAATATATAAAACCAAACAAAATACTTGCTATATTTTTTAGAAAATTTTCATTCACTGATTACACCTTTGCTAAATTTTTTTCAGGGAACATTTTGAAGTTTGTCTTTAGTACAATTTTCTACGAATGTTCTAATTCTTACTACTTTATTTTGATACAATGTTACCAGACTTTTACAGTAAATTGTACAAAAAAAATAGTTTCCATACATTTTTTGAATTTTTATTGTACAAATTTTCACATTACAACTATTAATTGACTGGAATGCAAACAATTTTTATTTGCCAACTCTCACAGGAATTATTTTTCCATTTACACTTTAAACTAATTACACGACATTTTACTTGGCAAATTTAAATAATTTTTTGAGCATCCAGCAAGCTTTCAAATTATGTTCATACTTATTAATAAGTACTACCATAAATTGTAAAATAATTATACTCCTAAAATATTTTGATTTTTCTTACTAATCTATACAATGTGACTACAAAAAAGTTTTTCTAGCATTGGTATTGGAAAAATATTCAATACAAAACATAAAATCATGTTGAAAGATAATACATTATTTTGTTTATTTCTCTTATTTTGTTGAAAATTTTCTTCTAATTTTGTTTAGTATTTCAGAATTATTTATATTTTATTGATCTAAATTTATTATCTTTCTATTTCAGAAGATTTTTTTATATATACTATTTTATTGAGTTCAGGTGAAATTCTTTTACTGTGTTTCAGTAATGCTTATTGTAACATTTACTCTCTAAAGCTTAATAATGACAATAAAAAATAGAATGTGTCTAAAATCACAATTCTCATAGATATACTTATGATAGAAATCACATTTCTTAAAAAAAAAAAAAATCAAATAATCCAAAATATTTTTGGCTTTAATGCTGAACCGAATCTTTATTGAAATTTAATGTACATCATTTTATTTTTATCAAATTACTCAAAAACTAATTATTATTAATAGTAATCATTATGATATTAAGTCGTTTTTATAACGCAGTGATCAGTTTAAAAATACTGTGATTTTTCATTCAAGTGCATAAAAAAAGTAAGTTAGCAGTGTAAGAACAGCACAAGAGCCTGAAGAATAACAAAAAAATAGTTATACGAGAGTTTCTAGTAAATACTGGATATTTGAAAGAAATGGAGACTTTGTAAATAATGAATAATCCTAGGGTTTGATTTAGCCCAATTGGGACACGGGACAAAATCTTCTTAGGAGGCAACCCCTGCATCACAACAATTTTCTATGCAATTTAGTTAACGATTTTATTTGATTCCCAACGTAAAATAAGCTTTCTGTTCGATTTGTGGTCCTCTCTGATGCGGGGATCCTCCCTTATGCCTTAATTAGGCTTCGAATACTCCGTCTTAAGCTTTAACAAAATTTTGACTAAAATAAATTCAAATTAATTATCTTTATATTATGTTTTTTAATTTTATTTATGTCCATATTCATTTTGAATTATATGTTTATATGTATTACATTTTCTTGAGACAATATTACTTTTGTAAAAGTAGATATCATTTTAAAATTCAAATTTCCTTTTTTGTCAAATAAGTATATGTGGTAACACTTTATATCTTGTTATGTTTCTTAACGATCAGCCAATTTTTGTGTTTTCCTATTTAAATATGCATGCTTTTAATGTGTGGAAGTAAACATACGCACAAATTTAGATTCATTTTAATATATTATCATAAGTTCATCTCATTTGTGATATGTAAAGGTTTATGTGACTATGTTATTGTTACCTTAAAACTTAATTAAAAATCACATGATATAGCTATAAATTATTTGTAAATGTTATTATTTTATAATCAGTTACGTTATTATAAGTTAAAATTATGTTTTTATTAAAAATATCAAGGTCGTAAATTATGTGGAAAATCAAATTTTTAACTTTATAAAGATCTAAAAATATTTTAGTCTTGAAGTAATTTCTTTCATTTATGCAAAATGAAGCGTATAGTTGATGTAAATAAAATAAATGAATTCGAAAACTGTATACATATGAAGAAAAAAAGGAAACGGGTAAAATAATAATTTTATTGTTCAAAATGCATACTTTTTAAATATTTTGAATGATTTAAAAGTTTATATTTAATACGAAAAATTAAGTCTCTGTATTTCTTACCGCTTATTTACATAAATATATGTAAGAACGTTTTTTCCCCCACAGTTTTGATTATTGAATATAATTTATAAATATTATTTAATTAAAATATAAAAATAGCTATATATTTGTTCTAATTAATAAAATGATCGCAGGTTTACAGTAATCATCATTTCAATAGTTTATTTAGATGTGTATATATGCCTTGTTTTTTAATTGCTTATTAATATAAATTTTTAATTTGCTCTTTTTTTAATTTGTAAAGAGATAATAATTCATTATAAAAAATATGTTTTAGCAAGACCTCCTAGAGAAAAGGAGAGATTGCAAAACATAATGGCTTTCGGTCAAGATTTTGAAGAAAAAGATAAAACAGCCTCGAAAAGTGTTGTTGTCAGTCCCTTAGAATCTCAAGATTTGTTTGATGAAAGTAAGAAATATTTATGTAATTATTCATTTCAATATTTATATTCTCTGCTTCAGAAATTCGTGCAATATTTTTTACAATTATTTAACATCAATTTTTCAGTTATTGTTATTTAAATTTCCGTGTAACGTTGAATGCCATTAATAAATTCAGAGGAAGTCAAATAATTAAGATCTTTATTAATTTATTTTTAATTCTTTAACAGAACGCACATAAATGTCATGTAATGAATGGAAAATATTTCATTTAACGAATTCGATATGGGAAATCATCTGAACAATTGATTCTAAAATATTCGAATTGTAATTTATACTTCTCAAGACATCTGTTATATTATTGGTTATAAGGATAACCAATAATATCCTCACACTCCCCACCTAAACTCTTCAAAGAGTTCACTAATTAAAATTTTAAATTTAAGACTATCACTAACAAACACATAACAATTGTTAAAAATATCAATTATAAAAATTTAAACTAAAATTACTAACACATAAATGACAACATCAATAAATTCAAAAAACACATAAAACTATATGAAATCAATAGGCACATTATTATCTATCATTCCTTTAAAATTCAAAAGACTGATTAATTATTCTTAACTTTGATAATATTAAAAAGTAAAGTTTTGAATTAAAGTCTCTAAAATTGTAAAAAATATTTATTATAGCTCAAATGTTTTATACTTATTTTATAAGTGAAATTTGCTGCAATGAAGAAGAAATGAAATAAATTTAAAGTTCCGAATAAAGTTCAAGAAAAATTATAAAAAGTGTTTATAATTCAAATGGATAGATGCTTTTTCGATGAACGTAATTCAAGAAGTCCATTAATGTCAATGGCTGTGGTTCATCATTTTCGTTATACACATAGGTCGAAGGACGCAGGTTGAGGATAGCTTCTACTTTAACAAGAAGAGCTGAAAGTTCTCCATAACTTAGTAGAGGTTTACCAATAATTTTCCTTAAACATTCTTTCATAGATTTCAGCAATCGTTCACAGAAGCCTCCCCACCATGCTGCCCGTTCTATTATGTTTTTCCAAACTATTCTTTCTTCAATGGACAAATAACAGAAATCCAGTCTTACTTCAAGCCGTAAAATTTCGTTATCATCCATATAAGGGACATAATTCACTAAAGGAGAATCTTTCGGAACTGGATTCCCTTCTCTCAGTCATTTGTACTCTACATTGAACCACTTATCTTGTTCTGTTCTGATCAAATAGTTTTCAGCATCTACCAGTTCTTCTGTTGTTAATGGGCCTTGAATGTTACTACGTTTCTTTACCTTTATAATAAATCTATTTACTCAGGCAATAATTCGTACCAGTTTTTCAAGACTACTGTATTTACTGATGTCAATAGGATTTGTCATTTCTTCTACTAGGCATTCGTTTTGGAAGACCTCATTAGCTTTCTTCTTGTATTCGAGATCGTCAGTTTCTTTAATCTCAATGCTTTCAAGTTGTGACCAGTACTCTTCAGGTTGTTGTAGCCACTCAGGTCCATGCAGCCAAGATGGGTCTTGAAGCAATTGAGAAATTTTAGCCCCTCTAGAAACAATGTCAGCACGATTCGTTGCACCTGGGTAATGATACCAACTCGATGGTGATGATAGCTTGCTAATATCTTCAACTTGATTTCTAATAAAAGGTTTAAATCTTTCAGGAGCTCCTTTAATCCAAAAATAGACAATTTTCGAATCTGTCCAATAATAACAAGGGATATCCAAGTTCAGAGCCTTAAAATGTTACTGATGAGTTTAGCCGGAATGATGATGTTATAACAAGGCTAAAGTTCCAATCTTGGCAAAGTCAAGGTTTTCAACTGAGCTACTCTGTTTTTAGAAGCAACGAAAATTGTTTTGGTCTGTTGATCATGTGATATTGCTTTAAGTACGCGACTGGTCCATATGCTTTCTTGCTAAAGTCCGAAAAAACGATATAACTTGAAGACTTTTGAAATTATCTACTGGAATTTCAGGAAAATAATAGCGAGGCACAGAAAAATATATCAGCTGTGGGATTTCATTGCACCAACTTTTCTAAGCTGAAATTAAATCAATAGGCAGGTCATCATTCTATTTTATACCTGAAGACATAACATCTTGCATCAGGCACTTGATTCGCAAAGTAAATGGTCCCAGAAATCCCAATGGGTCAAATATTCGTAGAAGACTTGTAGTATAAATCTCTTAGAGTCTATTCTGTTAAACACAAACTCATTTAATCCACGTATGTCAGAATAAAACAAGTCTTAACAATTATCCCACACTATATCCAAAACTTTATAAGGAAGATTTCCTTCTCTTATGGCTACGGAATCATCATTTGAAATTATATTGTTCTCTTTGCATATTTTTTACTTTGCATTATTTTTACTTAGAACTGGTTTGACATTTATGCAACTGTTAACTTGCTTGACAGAAAATTTCTTTAGATTCTAATGAAACGGATAAAGCTTTTCCTACAGTCTCATGACTTCCGATTATATCATCCACGTAGATATTATCTTTTAAGAACGAAACAGTTTCAGTATACTTTTCAAAATACTTTATTAAGTGATGTTTAATTGTCGCTGCCAATAAGAAAGGGCTACTATTTGTCCCGAAAAAAACTCTAGTGAATCTGTATACTATAGGTGGTTCAGAATTGTTTGTGGATCTTCAGTAAAGAGAAATCGTGTAACGTCTCTATCTTTTTCGTGGACCAAAATATTCAAAAAGGCTTGTTGTATGTCAGTCGTAAAGGCTATAGGTTTAAGTTTAAATTTCAAAAGAATATCAAAAATTTATGGATACAGATTTGGACCAATATGCAAACAGTCATTCAAGGAAAGAGAATTCGAAAACTTAGCAGAAGCATCATAGACCAAACGTAATTTACTGGTCACACGATCATCTCGGATGATTTCTCTATTTGGCAGATAAAACGTAACATTTTCCGTTTTATTCGGATTGGGAACTAACTCAATAACTCCCTGTTTTCTGTTATCATCTAACATTTCGTTGTATTCTTCAAATAGTTTAGGATTTCTAAATAATTTTCTTCTTAACCTGCCAAATCTGGCTTCAGTGATTTATCTATTATTATTTAAATTTTGTTTATCTAGTTTCCAGGACAATCGAACTATGTATCTTTGATTTTCATATTTAATATTTGACTCAAGACGGGACAAAACTTTATTTTTGAAAGAATTATCTTCGTTATTTTTGTCAATTAAACCAGAGTTTTCCAAATTCCAAAATTTTTCTATTTGTTTCGACATTAAATATAAAAGAAGTGTGATTATCAGTTTTCTAGCCTTGTAGGCACCAACCAAAAATTATTTCAACAGCTAAGAGATTTTTATTCAAATGTTTGATATTACCAGTCACAATGCTGTAATAGTAATCTGCCCCTATCAAAATAGTTACAGGCTTAGTACAATTAGGGAAGTCAGCAAGGGTATAATTTCTTAATTCTATATTTTCATTTACTACTTTTGCTTTAGGGGGTAGTATGTCTGATCCTAATATTTCATCTGTAATTAAAGCTTCTATTTCTATTTTTGAGCTACAGGAAAAAATCTGTGTTCTAATGTCGAATGAACTACATCATAAATTTTACTTATAGCCCTTTTGCAACCGAAAGTAAAAACTGATAATTTTTCTTCTGTTATTTTAACGAGTTTTAATTTGTCAACTAGTTTCTGACAAATAAATGACCGCGTTGAGCCGTGATCTAACAATAAACGAGTAATTGATTCGCTACCTTTCGATTTTACTTTTACACAACATGTTTGTAATAATATTTATTAAGAATTCCATTTTATTTATCAGATGACGAGTGAGTAGCTTAGGTGGGGAAGGAAGAAGTTCTTAAATTTACAAATATTTAAAGATTTATTTACCAATAGGATTATTAACAGACATCTTTTAACTAGCTCCTTCATTGTGAGCTCCTTCACACACTCTCCCTATTCAATTACATGTACATATATCTTAACATGACATATTAAGTACTGCCATCTAGTGGCTACTCATTATTTTTTAAGTAATATTTCAGCTAAATGTTAATATTCGGCCAGACTGACCGATTAATCTCCTGATTAATACAAACAATACTACTAGACATTAATAAATTAAAAATAATACCTATTAAAATTTAAAAATATCACAAAAGAAAAATAAACATACTTACAAATCTTAATATTTTTTCAGTAGACATAATTCTTCAGAAGACATCATCAAATTTAACAAAATTTTAGAAATTTTACTAATTTTACATTTGCTAATCTACTTATAAAAAGAAAAGAAATAATTATAGTACATAATGAAAATTAAGAAAATACTGTAAAAAGTTCAGATGAAACTAATAGGGTATCCCCATCTACTGGTGATCATTGTGACTATTTTCGTCGCCAAGTAGCGACGAAAAAAGAAATTAGAAAGATTCTCTAATTTCGTTTACAATTCGAAATTTAAATACTTGAAATACAATTCTAAGAATTCTGTGTCTGCAGAAAATAATTGAAATAAAATTCTTACTTTCATTTTTATTCCGGCGCTCTATATTCACAGCAAAATCCAAAATGAATATAAAAGTCAGAGTTTAATTTCTGGCACGATATCCATAGTGAAATACAAAACGAATATAAAAGACAGGATTGAAATTACGGCACTATATCCACAGTTAAAAGCAAAACGAATATAAAGAACAGTTGAAATTCCAGCACTATATCCACAGCGAAATAAAAATTATGAATATAAAAGACAATATTTATATTCCGCGCTACATCCGAAAAAAATGGTCACTCTGTAAGTGTCATCTGGTAATACGTGAGTAATTATCAATGGCCCCCTGTATTTTAGCTGAGTTTTCAAAGGTTGACCTGTTGCTTGAGGTGTTTTCTTTATGACCACTAATTCACCTTTTACGTAGTTGATTGTTTTACACCTTTTTTTGTCAAAATATGATTTCGTCTCTTTCTGCTTAGTTTCTATATTTTGAATTGCTTCTCTTCGTACTTTTTCAGGATCCTTATATTCTTTGGCTTCATCATCTGCTAATTTGCTTATAAGTTCATCATAAAATCTAGGTGAATAACCATGTAGCATTTGAAATAGAGTCTTATTGGTTATTTCTTTAACTGAATTATTTAAATTCCGTTCGGCATCTTTAATTTTCAAGTCCCAATCTTTGCGTTTTGGATCTTCCATACTTGTAGCTAATAGAGTTCTATGGCATCTTTCGACCATTCCGTTTCCTTCAGGATGCTTTGTAGAGTTCAAAGTATGCTTAATTCCATTTATGGTGCAAAACTCTTCAAATAGATGAGAAGTGAAACATACGCCTATATCACTTATCAACCTGTCCAGTAAACCAAATTCGTTGTTGAAATTCTGTAAAGCTTTCAGTACATTTTGAGTTCAAGTATTTCTTGCAGGTGTAGCTCTGACAAATCTGGTTAAATTATCTATCATTACTAGTAGTTCTTGATTTCCTCTACAAGTTTTAACAAAAGGGCCTAGATGATCTACGTGAATGATAGAAAATGGACGTTTTCCTGGTGCAATTGAGTTCAAAAATCCCTGCTTTTTTCCTCCTGGAACTTTGTTTAGCAAACACTCAAAACACATTGAAATATGTCTTCTTACGTAACGCTTCATAGATGCTAACCAATATAGTTCTTTTATTTCACTAATAGTTCGGTCGACAGAAAAATGTCCCATGAGGCAGTGGAATCTAACTACTATAATTTTTTTCGTTGATTTAGGTACTACATAAAGTAAAAATTTTTTTATCCTTAACCTTGTTTTTTCTATAAATCTTATTCTGCTTGAAAATATATCCTTCAATCATT
Organism: Latrodectus hesperus; assembly: GCA_037975125.1. NCBI lineage: Eukaryota > Metazoa > Arthropoda > Arachnida > Araneae > Theridiidae > Latrodectus > Latrodectus hesperus. Next base: position 25,146,588 of record CM075850.1, on the reverse strand, counting down.
TTCTTTTCAAATTCGGACCTGTGCTATTCCTTCTTGAATATCTCTATTAATTTACGTAGTTCCATGTCTGAATTTTACATCGTTAAAACTTATTCTTCTGTAGTCAAGGTAACACAAACCTCAAATTTTCTCTCAATAATACTGTGCAAAGAATATTTTGGTTTTTCAACAGCTGCTCTGCTAAGTGCATCTACGTGTTTCATTCTTTTAACTGATCTATGCCGAATCTCAAAATCGTATTCTCTCATAAGATAATAATCGTATTCTCTCATAATAATCGTATTCTCTCATAAGATTAAACTATCTTGCTATCAGAGGATTTGATGACTTTTTAGCGTTTAGGTACACGATTACTTGATAGTCTGTAACGATTGTAAACTTTATTCCTATCAGAAACTGCCTTAACCATTCGTATGTCCACACAATTGACATCAACTCTAATTTACTCGAATGGTAGTTTTGTTCAGTTTCTGTAGTTTTCTTGCTAACGCAATAAACCATCCTCTAATTCCTTTTACTATCTCTTTGAAACAATATTCCGGCCAATCCAATAGAACTTGCGTCACAATGCACCTCAGTTTCACTTTGAGGGTCATAATAAGCTAGAATCGGTGCTTTAGTAAGATTACTTTTAAGTTCCTCGAAAGCCTCACTTTGCTCTTTTTCCCAAACAAATCTTGCATCTTTTTTGTAAGTTCAGACAACAGTGCTGCCTTGAGAGAATATTTAGGAACAAATCTTCTAAAGAAACTAGTAAGTCCTAAAAATCTTTGAATGTCGTGCGTATTTATCGGAACAGGAAGTTTTTCAATACCAGATACTTTACGTGGTCCAGGTTTCAAACCATCTCTACTAAGTGTGAAACCAAGAAATTCAGTCCCTAACTTTCCAAATTCACATTTTGGTAGTTTTAAAGTTAAATTGGCTGTTTTTAAGCAATCAAATACTACAGTAAGGTTCTGCATCATTTCGGTACATATTTTAGCTAAAAATCGTCTAAGTAACACAGAACTTTTTGTTGAACAATGGGCTTAAAACAAGAGTTATTAGTCTTTGGAATTCTGCTGGAACATTCGCCAATATAAAGATCATTCGTTCAAATTGACCTGTATCGTCTGGAGTTATGAAAGCAGTTTTCAATTTGGCTTCTTCAATCAATGGTAACTGTCAGTAACCACTAGCTAAATCGAAAATAGTATAAAATTGGCTTCCTCCAAGACATTCTAGAATGTCATTAATTTTGGGTAATAGAATATCCTTGACCGTCTTAGAGTTTAATTTTTTGTAATCTATAACGAATCGCTGTTCCCTTATCTTTTTCTTAACTAATACAGGCCTAGAATAAGGAGATCTTGTCTCTGAAACTATTCCATACCTCTTCCATTCGGATACAATTTCTTTCATGTCTTCCTCTCTTTCGAATTATTTTATACGGTTTTTGAAAAATTGGCTTACTGCCATCTTCTTTAATGTCCATTTTGCATAAATTCGCACAGCCTAACTCACTTATGTTTAATGCAAAACAGTCTCGATATTTAGTTAATAAATTCAAAAGTTCCAATTTTTTATCACTTTCTAAGGATTTGTCGAAATTAATATCTTTTATTAAAATAGGAGACTTCTCTTTGTTAATTGTTATGACTTCAAATTGTTCATTATCGCTTTTAACTTCATTAGATAGGGTTAAGCTTTCCTCACTTACTTCCATTCCCCTACCTAAGCACTGACCTTTTCTAATTTTTAAGTTAAATTCTTCTTTATTTATTACTGGTACAACTGTTTCACCGTTAACTACTCCAAGAATACAATCTAAATTTTGTCCTATACTTTTGACTAAAATTGTTCCATTATCTATCGAATTTTCAGTTTCTTCAATTTTCGCTCTTATTAAATTAATTGATTTACTTTCGATTTCTGTTTCATTTAATGTTTTTAATTTAACTGTATTTTGCTTTATATCTACTTGAATTTCTTAAAAAATGTCATTTGAGAATCCAAATTTTATATTACACCAATACACGTAAAAGCAATGTATGATAAATCTAGCCATGTTCTACCTAAAATTAAATCGCATGGTTGGAAATTATCTTCGACAATTAATAAAGAAATAAATTTTCCAACTACATCATCTACACGAATATTTACTACAGCTTTTCAAAGATCCTTAGTTACTGGGTTATTTTGATTTCCAAAACCCAATAAATTACTGCTATCCGGGGTCATATTCAGATTCATTTTTATTGCGATACTTTCTTTTAGAAGGCAACAGCTGCTTCCTGTATAAATTAATGCAATCACTTTATTTCCATAAATATAAGTATCTTTTAAGTAATTCGTAGACGGGCCAACGACGCACTTGAATCCGAATTGTTTTGATTGACGGATATATTATTCCCCTCGCGCCTTTGATCGGTTTCAAATTCACACATTCGCTGAGAATGATCTTGCTTTTTACATTTCTTACAGTAAACAAAAGTCTTTGGCGCTGGGATTTCACGAGATATATGACCATAATCATTAAAACATTTAAATTATCCTTTTTCTTTTCGAATATCCGAACTGACTAACTTTTTCCCATTAATACCTTTATTTTCACTAAATGGTAATAATTTCTTTTCTACCTGAAATTTATCATTACGAGAATTATAATTCGATGAGTTTCTTAATTTAAAACTATTAATAGGTCGAACATTATCATAATTATCCAAATTTATCTGCTAACTGGTCTGGAGAATTAATTTTAGGCCATTCGTCCACAAAATGTTCCCGAGTTGTTGAATTTGCTTATTTCTTCAATTGTTCAGTAATAATTAAATTTTTTAAACTATTAAAATCTGAGTCCCTTAATCCATTCCTCAAAATAGTTTTTTAATTCGAATGAATAATCCTTCCACGCACTTTCTGGATTTTAAACATGATTTAAAATTTTAAATCTAAACTTATCAACGCTTAATTTATATCTTTTAAGAAATAAGGATTTTACATGCTTATAATTATTTGCATTACCTTCGTTTTCACGCGCCATTAGTTGCGTAATTTCATATGGGAGCAGTCCCAATAATTGTGGCATCCAATACTCTTCACTTAACCTAATACGTCGTGCTTGCCGTTCAAATAAAACTAAAAAACAATTTATGTCTCCATCTTTGGTTGTATATTCGTGCATTAACTTTCGAAAATCTGTGTGTACGTTTTTAATTTCTTCGTTGCTACTTACATCTGAAATATTTACATTTAGAACTCTACTTAATAAACTCTTCATCATTCGTCTCTGGTTCCGTTATAATACGTTTTAAATCAATTATTTTAGCACTTACAGGTACTGAGAGACCTAATTCTGTTGATAATTCTATTAAATCTACTTTTTTAGCCTTCCCCCCAAAAAGCCATACTTTACAAATTATAATACTTAATTAATTTAAACATAAAAATACTTTATCAACCGCGAAATTATTACTTTCACTTCGCCCAAAACAAAAATAATTATTTCGTTAAAAACGAAATTACTTTTTTTGCAAACGAAATTAAGAAAATACTTTATACTTATACACATAATTTTTAATTCTCGTTCACTACTTTAGAATACGCAACTTAATACGTTAATACACATTTCAATACGAAGTAGTTAAAATACGCCTACCTGAAATCCGTATGCGTCGTGATTTATATCCTTCTTCTGATTTATTATCAATTCCATTTTATTTATTAGATGACGAGTGAGTGAGTAGCTTAGGTGAGGAAGGAAGAAGTTTTTAAATTTACTAATATTTAAAGATTCATTTACAAATAGGATTATTTACAGGCATCTTTTCGCAAGCTCCTTCATGGTGAACTTCTTCACGCAATCTGCCGGCTCAATTACATGTACATAGCTCTGAACATGATATATTAAAGTACTGCCATCTAGTGGCCACTCATTATTTTTTAAGTAATATTTCAGCTTAATGTTAACATATTTTATTCCTTTTATTATGCGAAACCACCGAAATTATTGATGGCTCAACTTCTGATTCCTGAACTCATCATTTTTATCCTTGGACGACTTAAAACAAATAGTCTGGTGGTGTTTCCATGTTCACGTGTTACAAATCAGTCCGGATTTACAATCTTTAATTCAATGCTTTACACCAAGGCATAAAAAAACGTCTGCCGAAAGCTTTTAGTTTGGTTCTTTTTTCTTCGATGCTCAAGTTGCAGTTTTCCGCCGGGTGGTCCTTTCTACAAAATATGCAAGATTTATTAGCTTGAGAAACTACGATGATTCAGTCTTTCTCTTCTTCAAGAGTGTGGTAGTTACCAAAGCCTCCTAGAAGAGAAGCCTCTACCTCTTTCTAGGAGGCTTTGGTAGCTCTGACCTGTTTTTCAAGTGGTTTTTGCGAATGTGAAAGTGTTTCTCTGCATCTTATTTCGAGTTTGATGAAGTTTAACAATTTATGAATATCGGGAAAAGAAGAATCTTTTATACTTTGCCTGTTATATTCTAACGTTAAATCACTTGGAAATTTTTTTAATATAACAGTAATAAGCATTGAACTGTAGGATTTAGGTTCAACTCCTAAAGACTGTAAACTTCTCACATTAATTTCGATATCATCATGCATTCTTTTCAATCTCAAAATATCGTGCGATTTGTATACGGAGAAGAGATTCAACAATTTGTGTGTGTTCATATGATGATTTATTATTAGGTTCTTACTATCATATCATCTTTCTTTTAAAATCTTCGCAGCTGAATTATAATTATCATTCCATATTTCGAAACCTTCAATGACATTCAACGCTGGTCCACCTAAATATGACTTTAAATAGTTGAACTTATCAATTTTTGTTAATCCGTTATATTGTCATCAATGGAGACTTTGAAAGTATTCCAGAAACTATTAAAATGTGCTATATTACCAAAGAATTTTTGAATGTTTAATTTAGGGAGTTTTACTTGTTTATTTTCGAAATTAGAGTTTTGATTTGAATTAAAGTTCTGTGTTTCAGAGGAGTTTACATTTACAAAGCTATTTTGCTTTAATCGTTTTTGAGCACGGAAAATAGCTAGCGATACTTTATTGGCATAGTCATGAATAGCAGGCAAATCAGCTTGGAATTCTTCTACTTTGGATGAATTTTCAATTTGTTTATCTAATTGTTTCAACGTTTCACTTTTATGAGTAAGTTGATTAACACATTCTTCTAACAAATCAAATTCTTCCGTTTTTATTAAGTTTTCGATCTGGTTTACTAATTTAGTAACATCACTCCTTACAAAGGATCTGTTTTTTTAATCTTTTCTATTTCAATTTCTATCAATCTTGCATGCAAAGAATAAAAATAACAATCCTACCTTGGCTGTCTTCGCAAATGTATGGGTGGTGCAAAATGCAATAATCCAAATTTTAAGATGATCCAACGAAATTCACAAATTCGAATCTAATAATCTATCGTGTGTACCAAAAACAATATATAATCCTTTCCCGGCCGATGCACCAAGAAGAAAATTTATATAAAATCTATAATCTAAATAATATCTAAAATCGAAAGAGTACATTCAAAACACGGCTCGGGAAAGTAAACAAGAGATCATATATTATAAACAAAAACAATTTTAATAAACACAAAAGGTACACGCATTGAACAATTACACATAAATTTAATTCATATTTATGAATTATATTCAAGAAATCTAAAGGAACTTATAGTTCCATCTAAAGGCTGGGAGAACTTCCTCCTCAAAAAAATTTTTTAGAATAAATTACTCTTGACATAATTCAAGTATTTTCCTCATCAAATGGAGGTTGGTACCTTTTAAGCCAATAACCAAAGCTCTCTTTCTAATATTGAAAGTAATTACACTTAAAGTTAGCTCCATTTTCTGGCGATAATTTAGATCAAAATTCGATGTAAATATTGGTTTGAAATAAAGTACAGTAATAACTTTACTTAATCGATCGTTTTAAAACACAACACTGTCTCTAAAGTACTAAATAATTTTTGTTCTTATGTACATGTTTCTCATTACTGTTTGTTTTCTGATTTATAGTTTTGATGGAAATCAAAGAGAGAAAAGAATTTCTTGACGAGATGTTTGAGCTTGGTCTGGGCAAAAAATATTTACCAGAAATTCAATGCCAGATTGCTTTGGTAAAATATTTATATAACTTTTTATGCAGTTTTTAAATATTTTGACTTATTTATTACCATATTATTACCATTTTTTTTATAAATTAGAGAGAGAAAGGGGAAGTACATATATTTATTGCTAATTGTTATAATAAATGTAGTTTATGAGTTATATTTTGTTTAATACTAACACTATTTTAATGCAAAATATGTATAATGTAAAAGCATTATTATACAAATATAATTTTTTGTCAAACTTATTTGTGGTATTATAAAAGCAACAGAAATAACTCTTTTTAGTAAAATAGTACAGTAAAACTCCAATTATCTGAATCAAGTGGGACAATCCTTTCGGATACTCAAAAATTATGATGTTTTGAAAAAAGTGTCTATTTTAATTAATTATTGTACGTTAAAAATAGGAGGAAAAACTACCTATTTCTAAAGGAAAAAGCTTTTAATAAATTAAATGAAAATGCAACACTTTTACGTGTCTTTTCAACAGGGCCAGAAAGTTTTCCTGGAGTGTCACTGGTGCAAGCCTGATCAGGCCTCCCCGAGACATATTCTTGACTCTCTGAATTTTACTGTGAACGAGGTTTATGAGAATCCTGTATTTTATATTTTTAATGATTTTTGGTTTTATGGAGTTACACCATCTGGGATTAGAAACAACAACAATAAGGTACTTACCAGTGCTGTTCATTAATACAGTATGTGTGCACAGTGCTGTAAATGAAGCCATTGCTCGCTGAACATCTCGGTCAGAGTAATTTCACTGCCTTCATCTGTTTTTGAGCAGCCAAGTCCCGTACCCGTTTGACAGTGAAAATTTGCAAGTGGTCTTACTCGGGCTGACACTCCATCCACTTCGCGAGCAGGCAGCCGAATGGTTAGCGCTCTTGCCTTCGGTTCAACAGTTCGAGGGTTCGAATCCCACCTTGGGCATGGATGTTTGTAGTGGTTCGGAATCCACATTAAACCGTACGTCCCGGTCTAATTAGCCCTCGTGTGCAAAAAATGACTGTTGAGCGACAAACAAACAAACAAGCTCCATCCACTTCAAAGCTGTTTCAAAGCTAGGAAATGCTTCACTAGCTAATGGTCCATTCATCTGTTTCAACTTAGACATTAAGGTCATCTTTTTGCTCATCGCGTACATTAAGTTTCCATCATTTGCAATTCGAAATCTAGAATCTGACTCATAATCCATTAAAACACTAACTTATGAACATCCAGGAATTTTCAAAAGAATGTTTTTGAATTCCTCAAATGACCATTCTCATCTCATCTCCCTTCTCTTAATATTTCTTGAGCTTTTTTTTTCTTTCTCTTCTTCAGTCTAATTTATTTTTCTGAAAGCGATTCGGATAGAAAGTGTTCGGATAATTAGATTTATACTGTACTTATGATTATTCTTGAGAACTAATATAGTTAGTTTTAAAGATTATTTGTAATTAAATGTAATTTTCTCTTACATACATAGGTACAAAATAAGTAATTAAATCTTCGAAACATTTTTAATTTTTATTTTTATTTTCTGCTGTTATACAACATTTAAAAGCAAAGTTCGACAAATAATTTTACCGAAAGAGTAAAATCTTGTACCACGACATTTGAAATCCGAATACTTTAAGACATACCGTAATGAAAGCATTACTGAGCAAATTTTACGACATTTAAAGTAAATATAAGGATCTGTTCATCGTAAAAAAAGTTTGAAAATTAATAAGAGCATTTAAATACATAAAGGCTTTATCAATGTTATTGAGCAGTGTATAACTGACTCATCATCATGATAAGGATATTAAAAGTATCTTTATTTAGATCGTCCCACTCTCCGAGGAGAGTTTTTTCTAACTCTGGCAATGTTATTTGCAAACCAGCAACAAGGCTGCGAAAATAGTTCAATCCATTTTGCACTGAATTTAATTCAAGAGACTAAGTGATTAGTCTATTCGAGAAATATTATCCACTAACAAAAAGTTAGGATCTGTAGTTCCCCGAAAAAGTCTAACGAATGGAGTCCATCCGTGTAACATACAGCTATTAATAAAACTAGTGTATTATTATAATGATACGATCCATTGATTTTAATGCTACTCCACGACGGCGAACCATCGCAAATTGAATAGAAGTGCAATAAATTGCATTGTCGAAAAATCTTAATAGATGTCCCTTTCATAGAATATTTTAACCAACCTGAGTGAATATATTAAAAATATACAGTAATGTAGCTTTAGCCATGACATTATTTTGAAACGGATTCGGAATAAAGATGTATTGCTTTGAGTGGAAGGTCTCAGGTTCGATTCTAATTACTGATAAATTGCAGGAGATGAAGGTTGCCTTTCTGCTTTCGGCATAAGTCGAGATGATGCTGACGGTTAAATTGGTTTTTCTTCTTTTGAGATGTTGGACTATTCACTCTGCGTAGTCTGAAAAACAAAAATAAGGCCGTGCTTTTTAGAGTTAAAAATTTCATCACTTTCGAACAGTGGGAAAGGAATACTGCATTTCTTTATGTATGTCTCCCAGACGACATCTTGGTCTGATAATAGCATTGCACTCTTTAGAATGAAAGGTCTCACCTTTGATTCTAGTTACAGTTGAGCTACGGGAGTCAGGATATTACGCTTCTGCAGGATTGAAAGTTTTCCAGGTTTCCACTCTTGCGACGCATGAGTGTGGGCCACTATGCATGAAAAGTCCTCCCAGCAGGCAATTTACGCAATGGATTTCAAAATCCATACAGCAGCTTCAGACCGTTAGTCTAAGACTGCTGTACATTATGCGGTGTCAAAATGTTTATTATATATAATATGTGCCCATTATATATGATAAATCCTTTTGGAAGAGAATATACTGCAGATTTTCAATTACCTTACAAAGGTTATCAGCTTTTATGTTATTCACTAGACGCTGTGAAATTCTGTTGTGACTAATAAGCTCGCTATGACCTTGCGGTAGGATCCCTGGTCACGGTTGTTCTTTAGACTGAAAATCCTAGATTTGATCTTAACTATTGTTTGACAACTGGGATTGTCTTATGAGTACATTTCTACTTATGAGTTTTTCCATTGCTGCATGTGGGTATGGCTCATTGTTTGTGAAAATTCAATTTCAATATGAGCATTTGACTGTCCAGTATCTAGAATCGTTATTATATTAGAAATGCATTTCTAAAACATATGAACTGCAGCTTTTATGGATTATATTGCTCTCCACCAACGCTGACGACGATTAATATCTGACATATGAATTGCTAGAATCATGACCTTGTGATTGTTCTATCTGATAGGCGTTTGACTGCTCAGTAAGCCATTTTCTCTTCAAGGACGTGTTTACCGTGGTATCGCGATACATTTTAATATTACTTTGACTGCTTAACATACTCATATTCTTTGAAATTTAAACCATCGGATGTATGGGACATGTGCTTCCACCTCTTCTTTTCTGTACAGAACCAATTTTCCTTGAACGTTGTCAACCATAAAAAAAATAGACTTCCGGTCCGGAAAAGGATTCACAAAATTTAAGCGATTTCGGAAAGAGTGCTGTATAGAATTAACCGAACGACCATTTGAAAAATAGGTCTCTATAGCAAATGCACGGTGTTCATTACTCCAACGCATGATGGCGACTGAATCACCATGTCACCAAACATTACGATCTTCTCGAAAGAGACCATGCCCAACCTCGTTATCTTTACTACTTTTTGTGTTATTGAAATTCGAAATCAGAAAGTTAGCTCGCCGCACCCTATACTAGGAAATATTTTCAAAGTGGGAGATTAGTTGATCTTCCTTAGTATGTAAATCTCGTGCCTTTATTGATTTATAATGGGATGTTATTATGGATTTGTTTGTTATTGATTATGATATTGTATATAATTGAAATGATAGTAGGTGTCAAATTCTTTTTTACTTCTATTCAGGTAAAAATGAATCAGTATCGTTTCGAGATAGAATGCAATCTCAGTCCTGAAAGTAAAATAGTTTAATTTCTTCTTTTTTTTAGTTATTACTTTTTTGGGGAGGGGAAGGAACAGAGCTAAATATATATTTATTTATAAATAAAGTCAATTTATTTTATCATGATTTCATTTCTATCGAAATATGATATTTAAAAAATAAAAGGTTAAATACTTAAATTCTGCCTTTCAATTTCAAACAAACATTAAACAAATATATTTTTATAAATCACTGTGTACTTACTTATATTAATGAAAATAATTATTCATTTATCAACCCACAATTTTAAATCTAAATTGATTTATACTTTGCATTTCAAATTTTATTTAACTTTTATTCATTTTTTTTATAATTTTAGTTCTATATTTAATATATTACTATATTTATTTGTACTATATGTAACTTTTATTCATTTTATTATTTTATCTAACGTATTCAGCGAAATTCTCAAGCTGAAACAAATTTTATGGAATATATTTTTTTGCATTGAAATTTAGCTGGTATAGAGTTTCTGTATATAAATATGTATATTTCAGTTAGCTTAAGACAATTCTTATTGTTCTGAGGCTCTATTGCTATAAATATCTCTCAAATAAAACTATACATTTCGCAACTTTCATATTCTTTTAAAATACGTTTTTCTTTTATAGAGATTAAAAGAATTGGAGAAATTGGATAAAAGTAGAGCTGAAAGGGTTATGTCTGAGTATGACTTATAATTATGATGCAATTTAAAGATGGACAGATTTATATATTTATCTGTAAATTATTTATTTGAATGCAAAATTATTTGTTTTATTTGTACCCAAGGTATGATACAATTTTAGTTTACATACTATGTGTCTTATAGATATTTTTAATATAGCATTTTTTTTCTTGTACATGTTCTAATCAAAATTTTCATAAAATGGAAATAATCAATAAAAATTTTCATAGAGTGCAAATTGTCATCTTATGATACACATCCTCTGAAGCAAACTGTAAATTAGAAATTTTAAAATCAAAATTAAATGAAAGTTTAATTTTATTTTGTAAAAAGATTTGTTTTCTTCGTAAGCAGTATAATTTAATATGAAAAAATACAATAATAAAATAGCTATGGTTTTTAAATTATGTGTGGAATATGATGATTATAACACAATGTTTCAATGTATTTCATTTAATTCAAATTACTGCTAATCAAAATAATTTTTTCGATTTTTAATAATTAATTTAATATATTTTAAATTGCTTATTGCTTCTATTTTTTTTAAGATTGCTAATCATTACGATGACTGAAATATTGTTAATTGCTGTTATGCTTTTTACCATTGTTACTCTAAAAATTATTTTAATGGTAATGGAAATGTAAAGACCTAATGCTAAAATACAACTCATACGTAGGAAAAAAGACCTACATTAAGTACATTTTATCAACATATCAAAAGAAAGAATTAGCGCATCAGTGCAATAATTAATGGCTGATTTCTAATAACAATGTTTTCTCAGCATAGCATTTGAGAAGAATATAAACAGCAAATATTCCAAAAAATAATCGATGGCCAACGATCGTCCCGTTGAGGCAGTATGTACGAAACCTCAGGAGAAGAAAATAATGAGTTAGGGTATTAAATTAAAATTTTAGAATAAATAGAAACCTAGCTTTAAATAAAACACGATAAGCTGTAATATATTTTGGTAAAAATTAAAGCAAAGTAAATTGGTCCATGACACTATTAGTTCTCTAGCTTATCGATTTCTCTGATAACAGTGCATATATTAAAAATACAAATTCTGGACACGGTTAAGATGATTAGCGTCAAAAATTTGATCTTGTTTGCTCAAAGGATACAAACGCTTTCAAACAATCATGGCCTGTAAAAAAGGGAAAAGTGCCACACATGCACTTCTAGGAAAATCAGGAATAGATTTTGTCCCCTAATCAAAGAAAGTCCAAAACTTACTGGCAGAATCATTCAATGCTTTATTCTAGCTGTTGGTCTTCTCTTAATCAATAATTTCATTGAACAGAAAAGAAAAACTATTCAAAGGTCTCACTTTAGCTTTAATTAATTTTATTGACGAGATGAAAAGAGAAAAGATTACATCTACCACTTCTTTTAGTCATAAAAATTAACACTGTCTTTAAAAAGTTCCTTTGGGATATATGCAAACGATTATAATATAGTAGAAGCGCAATTGTAGATTTTCCTTACAATTCCGTCACCAATGAAATACGAGACAACTAAAACGAAGGAAGTGGTATACGACCTCATGGTACTGAAGTGTAAAAAATAAAACATTTGCAAGTTGCATGGATAAAAAAGTTCAATTGATTATTATTATGTTTGTTTAAAATGTATTAATACTAACGATTATTTCATTTATGGTTTCACACTTTATAAGTTGCAGAGCTAAAAAAACAACTCTCCAATATTTGAATATACCTCTATTTTAAAATCTTAAAATGAAACCAATAATATTGTTATGGTCAAATCAGTAATTAACTATATTAAGCCACTTAAAAGTAGTTTTTAATGCTGTTTAGTTTTTGGCAAAAAAAAATTCTCCATTCTTGAGCAAATGAAGATTTAATTGTAGAGTTTAAACATAGACACAAAATTTTCGAATAATTAATAGGTTGATTTGCAAGTCAAAAAAAAGAAGTAGAAACCTATTATTATTATTTGAAAAGGTTTTTAAGTTTATTTCTTCTAAAATACTAAATGAATTATTATTTACATATTTCTAAGGGATATTAAAAATTACATTTGAAGTATTTTTGAGACAGAGTTTTCATAAAGCCATTGGAATAAACGATGCATCAGAAATTCTACTAATACCTAATTTTAATTCGGTGTTTCTTACTAATTGGAATTTAGCAACATTTAATTGAAATACGAGTACAAAATATATTTGATAATTTACAATATGCTAAATTAATTTTGTACAAGTTTTATAAAAGCTTCTATATTTAATAAGAAAATTCTTTATTGTATTAAAAAAGAGATACTGTTATTGATGCTTTCAAAAATTTTACTTTTGCCATTTTCAAAATCTAACATATTTCAAAGGTCATATGGTACACATTTAATCAGTTGTGGAAAATAGGGAATAAAAATGCTTTATATTAGAAAAATAATTCAATAATAAATCTACAGTCAAAAAAGAGTTTTGACACTTTAACAGAATGATTTAATTTAAAAAAAACATGAGAGGATTTTCTCATTAATCTTATCATAAGTTAGTTAATAAATAAAAAGGAAAAAGACAATAGGTAAGATTTAGTTGATTATATAAATGAACCAAATTTAAATCTAAAGTTATTAATCATTCAAACGTAAAAAAGTGGATATTAATAAACAAAGTAAAAGCAAATTTGTACAGATTTTTAACATGCTTAGATAGTTAAGAGTATTTTGCTGGTGCCAATGAATTATTAAATGCTTTGCGCGCTTTTTCCTAAATTTTTTAGCAATTATTTCTAAGAAATTTCAATCGCTAATTATATCCATTAATTTATATAAGACTAGAAAATAACAATAAATTAATATTATTTTAATAAGATTCTTCCGATATTGAATCTAATAATTTGTTATTTTAATTAGAATGAATTTTTTACTATCTTATCAAGGATTCAAGAAATTATGGAAATCTATCAGTCTTTTTATTTACGATTTTACTGTAGAGTAATGAAAGCTACAGTAAAATCATTTAAATCAATTTGTTCTCGCAAGATTAATTAAAAATTTATTTTGCTATATAGTATCTCCTGAAGTTATTACTTTAATATCTTCCATAATTTGTATAAATCTCGTCATTTTACGTTTACATATTTTATATAATAAAAGTACATTGGAATATCATTCTGTAAAAATTGATTTAACAAAAATAAAAAAGTAAAATATCTTTTTATTTAAAGTAACAGTTAACTGGCCACACATAAACATTAATTTCAGATTTAAACATATTTATCATTGGTGCAATATTCTTTGCTGGCGAATTTCTTCCAACCTAGTTTCAACTTCTTGTTTTCTACTCAGTTTGAAGGCAGCGTCACAGAATTCAAAATACATGCCAAAGGAGTCCGCATTCCTGACCTTCATGTCATGGTAGACCACCAAGTCAGTGTACTTGGGCTTGCAGCAGATGTATGATAAAATGAAGAAAGCTCCCGCGATGAAACAACCTCCCGTGGTATACACAAGGATGAGATCATGCTTTTGCAATTGCTTGTGTTCCTTGAAGAATATCCACATACCTATGAAGGCGGCGTTCTCGACCAACAGGATGAGGAGGAATATTAGAGGTCTTTTGTGTTTCTTTAAGTTGAACATTATCGGCCAGTAGGTGAGAGAAGGAAGACCGAACACAGAGAACACTAAAAAGAACAAGGCCACTTTTCTCTTTTTGGTGAATGTCATTGATGGTTGTTCCACGCGGTGAGACTTCATGGCAATGGCACTGATCCAAACAGAAATGAGAAGGCCATGAAGAGTGCATACGACGATCATCCAGCCGTGTATGACCGTCGTTGCTAATGCTATGGCTACCGCTCGAGATACCATAATAGAAATCCAACCGGCAAAAGATAGAAAACCAGTCAAAATACCATCGTCCCTTCGTCTGACAGCAGCCATCATGGACATGAGTGTAAGCCCTGACGCTATGATTTCACCAGTCACTGAAAAATAAAAATTTTAAGTTACTTTTTTTGAAAAATACCGTTAATATAGATACAAAACTAATGGAACATCAGTAAATATACGTAACCATATGGAGAAGAAAAACAGTAATAAATTGATATAAATTAGTAACACACTGACATTGTTGTCTTCGAATATATAAGCGTAGTTCTAACAGAAGAATGAAAATCTGCTCATGTCAAACCAGCTGTTATTTCATTCAAAAACATGATACGATAAGCGTAAACAATCTATAAGTAAAGAAGGTACTCATTTAAAGTATAATTAGAAATGAAAACAAAATTTAAAAATATTTTTGCCTTTTGAAATAAAAGTTTCAACGGTCTATGCTTGAATTTTAAATATTAAATTTAATTAGTATATGAAATATTTTGCTTCATATTTCAACATTTTTCAAAATACGAAGATGATTACATGTGTACATTTTAGAAAAAATAGACTAGTTAATCCTGCTTCTGAAACATGTCTATGCAACCGTATATAGACGAGTATCTGCAGGGCTAACTTAATCGCAAGGCCCTGGGAATTAAGCCTTTTTATAGACGATAGTTTTGCTCGTACTTAAATAATTTTGATGTCTGGAGTTGAGTACCTAATTGCCTAATATCATTCAATTGAATCTACTCTCAGCAAAATATAAATTTAATTTATAGATGGAGGAACACCTTCATTCCAACTGAACGGTTCTTTTCATGTCAACGAGATACAAATACGATTGAGTTAAACGAATAGATTAAAAATTTTGTTTATAGTCATAATATAAGTGAATATTATAATGTCACATTTTAATGTCTTATAGAACATTTTATCATAAACCTGACAAATAAATTATTGTAAACCTAGAAGGGTATATAAGCAATACATAGCAATATGCTATTCAAACAGTATATTTATAATAAGAAAAAGGAATAACAGTATGCTATTCCTTTCCCTTAGGTCTAATTCTGAAATTGGAAAAAAAATATCATTCCTATGACTAATTTAATTCATAAAACTAAAAATACAAGTTATATTTATCCATAAATCACTAAAAGGTAAAAATAATTTCCTATAATAGTTAACTTATGTGTAATGAAACATTTTAGTTAGACACTTTTATGGATATTCTTGTTTTCTAGTTTTATTTTTTTATATATATATTTCTGTTTTATTTCAGTCCATATCGATGAAAAATTATTCATATACATAAGGATCAAAATCTTATTTTGTTATTTTTGTTGATAACAAAGTGCACTTATTTTTATATTTACATGACTATTTTTTCTAAAAATATGTTTAGTAAATTTTATAAAATTTTTCATTTTGGAATTTATTTTTAAAACAACTTCATTTTTGAATCCTCAAATGAGCTAATTACTTTATTGAATATAATAATAGCATTATAATTTTATAGTTACACTTATATAAAGACAAAAAGAAAAAAATCATTTAAGAGAGCATTCAAAATAAGATAATAAATTAGAATGATTTAGTGCATATATGATATAACCCAGTTTGCCAAAAGGAAAACTCATAAAATAAATCGAGAATTTCGCAATTTCGCATAAAGAATTAATGAATTACATGTTTGATATATACAGTAGACCCTCGTTTTTATGAACTCGTAGAGACAGGTAAAATTGTGTTCATAAAATAGAAAAATACTGTATTAGATTACTATAATCTGATTTTTTAGCAAATTACTTTTCCTTTATAAATAAAACATTATTAAAAAGTTATTTAGAATGCACTATAGGAAACACAAGCAAAATAATATCCATATTTAAAAACAGCACTTTCACTTTACTGATGAAAGATCAGGCAAAGCAATCATTATCTTTTTCTTTTTTCTGTTTAAAGACTACACATTTCTAAAAATTATTACATTTTTTAAACTACAAAAGCATATCGCCGCTTTTTCCCATTCAGCAGAATCGTGTAAGACTTTCAGCTGCTTGTTTTTCAGTTGGTCTTTGCACTACATCATTTTCTTCTTCGATATCAATAAAAACTCTACATCGTTCTTATTTATTATATTCTCAATAATTTTATTTTATCCGATATTTCTTACCCGCACAAATCACACGTGAGTCTAAATTCATAATATCCTGTAAGGAAATTTCAGGTAACAAAGGGGTTCTTTGTCGTAGTTTAAGCGTGAGTGATTCATCTTCTCTCAAGTCATCAGGTAAACTACCATGGCTTTCTTCAGCTATGGTGGCCTCTTTAATAAAGCCAGAATGTTGAAATGCTCTCGATATTGTCTTTCCTTCAACATTATTCCAAGCATTAATTGACAACTGCATTGCTACAGAAGGTCAATTTCATAAGACAGCTACAACTCCTAGCCCAAATCACATTGGGCTAGGAATTGCACAAATAACAGAAGATATTTGCTCTTGAAGCTGCTGACTATGCCTTGATCAATGAGAAGTGGCATTAGACGGTAGGAACTTCACACGAATCGATTCAAGACCCGAGATTTCAAAGTGAACAGTGCAGTTATCCACAATTAGAAGCACTTCACGATTTTCTGATTTAAAAATAAGTCTGGTAGTTTTTGAACGTTTTTTAAACATCTAGAAATTAAATATTTTTCTATGAAAAGCAGAAGCAGTTTTTCTGATCATTCATCATTGATTGCGAGCAACACTTAATTCTTTGCTTCGCTTTTTTACCTCCATTATATTTATTTATGGCCTATAAAGTTAAATGTTATTTCGAATAAGATCTTAAAAAACAACCCTGTCTCGTCCTCGTTGAAGACATCCTTTGGGTCGTATTCGGAAAGCAGAGTCTTCAATATTGATTCTTTCCATTTAAACTCCGAAATTTTATTCGCAGTTTATGTTTTGCTTCTGTACAACGTTTTCGAGAAGGAGAGCTTTTCCTGGTACTGCTTCTTTTTCCATGGATCTTTTGTTCTGTAGCTGGTGACGTTATATTTGAAGAACTCCATATAAAATTTCATGTGTGGATAGATAATTTGTAGATGTTAAAAGTCTTCTTCAGTTGTTATATTATTCCCTAAGCAAGGTAAATATATTTATGGATTTAATTATTAAATCTAATTTATTATTAAATTTAATAATAAATTATATTTAAAAAATTCTAGTTTATATAAATTTGCAAATTTTCACATTAGTTAGAAACCTAAAACCAGTATTTTTTAGTGTTCGTAAAGGTCAGATAATAAATTAAATTTTTTCTTCAAAACATTTTTTACAGTGCAGGACAATAAACTCAAATGCGGAACAATTGGTTGAGCAGGCACATGACTCGTAACTGTAATCGCATCTTTTCG
This sequence comes from Latrodectus hesperus, assembly GCA_037975125.1. Classification (NCBI taxonomy): domain Eukaryota; kingdom Metazoa; phylum Arthropoda; class Arachnida; order Araneae; family Theridiidae; genus Latrodectus; species Latrodectus hesperus. The sequence continues at coordinate 25,128,535 of CM075850.1, read as the reverse complement.
TCCTTGAAATATTTTACTGTTATTTTTGTTTTTTCTCTCAGCGAAGCTCTTTCAAATGGAACAATAAAAGCCTACTCATAGATTTTTTTTAATTAAGCATTCTACACAAAGTTGTAAAATTCCCTTATTTAATTCGGTCGTAGTAATATTTGAAGCAAAGAAATCTGTGTGTTTAAAAAAACTTGATTAAGTTTTCTTAAGAGCTTAAATATTATCAGCGCTGATTTTCTGTTAAACATATTGGTAGTTAAATAGAAATTTAATTTATTCATGAGTATAAAAGGCGAATTGTAAAGATTCGTACAAAATTGGTTTTATAAAACTCGGTAATAAAGTTTTGGAAGAAAAACGAATAATAGGATAAAGGAATAAATTTAAAAAAATGATGAAATACGATATTTAAGACTTAAAAATATACAGATACTTTCATAACTAAGCATGCATTAAATATTCTGAGACACACATTCAATTTAAAAGAATAGAACACCAAATATCACTAAAAAGGTAAATAAAAAAATAAAGGAAGTGAAAACATAAAGGTAACTTATTATTCCAGAACCTAAGAATAATATGATTTTTTTAAACACACTGGATGATGCGTTACAGACTTAATTTGCTGTGCTATGGTTCGTCATGTTGCTGGGCGATTCGTCATTGCCATGCGCACAATTTGCCTGTCATCACGTGACGTGGTGCACTGAGGTGGATGTGATCCAACACATCGGTCTGTCGTACTCCTGCATACAACGATCACATATCCGCATTACAGTTGTTTGGTTTTGCCCTACACGATTACCGATTTCCCTGAAAGATAATTCACTATCTTGGTAGGTCACTATCCTTCCTCGGTCGAACTTGGATGCTTAACCAAAAAATGATAGCTGTTTTTTACGAGGCATAATTAATCGTGTTTTTTTTAATAAAAAACACGAAAAACACGGTTGCCGAACTTGAAATTGTCGAAATCTCCAAGCCTTAAATAGCAGTTTGAAGTGGCGCCACAGGCGCGCGAGATGTGCGTCTGCGCTGAAATTCTAATCATTTGCATATCTCACCTTTGCCAATGCATGTTGTAAATTTCATGTTACTTGCATGCTTCCTTCAGGGTGTTGCATTTATGGAGGCCAGCAGTGTATAGTTTTTAGTACAGTAGTCACCCACAGATCCCATTTTTAAAAAAGGAAAGAATCACACACTTCTATTCTTGAAGTGAGCATTGTCTGAAATGGTTGCATCGTGATATAAGAAACTTAAAGTGCGTTCAAATCAGAGATGAGTACGGTTTAAATTAATTATAAAGAATGGAATCAAAAATTTGAATTATACCGAGATTCTACTATACAATAACTAGACAAGACAACGATATCCAGATTTGTATCATTTCATTCAGAGCAACAGTTTACGGTTAAACCACGTGAAGAATTCGGCAGAAAAACAGAATAAAAAAGGTCCCATGTTTATTCACTCCCACCTTAATCTGTGACGTCCATAATCCTTCCGCTGGTGTGGCGTGGATGGGAGAAGAATGCCAGTTTAGACACCCTCTTCCGAGGGAGTGGTGCCAGTTTAGGCGTCACCTGTCACACAGTTCAAAAGTACGTGGCGCTTGGTGATGAATGAGTATTCCAAATCCGTTAGCCTTATGGAACAATCTGGGATTGGTCAGCACTGCTATGTATGCGAGTATGTTTATTCTCTCAACAAAAAACGAGTCTCTTTTAAATTTGGCGACTCTGTTGATTGGTCATTGCGAAAAAAAAATTAAACAGAATTCAAAAGAATACAATAGTACCATCACAATTTTTTAACAAAATGTAGTTTAAAACGTATTTGTAGCTTACTTTAAAATTAAATTCGTTTTTTAATTTTTTCATTTCATAAGAAGCACTAAAATTTGAAATAGAAAAAGAATCAAAATTTCCTGACAAATAGCGTCTTAAGCAAAAGATAAAAGCTATATACATGTGTATGTGGATTCATTAGATCTAACATTGGCAGTATTAAACAATATGAATTATACAGAGTATTTTTAAAATATCTGTGACACAGTCTGATAATTAATAATTCTTAAACAATTGAATATACAAGCCAACCAATAGCAGTTATTCACAGAATAAATCATATTTTTTATCCTGTAATAGTTTCCATGGACAATTTTCTTTTTCTAGTTTGAATGCATTTTTCTATAGTCTGAGTTAAGCATTTCGTAGAAAAATGGATTGTAATTTCTATTTCTTGCCCACTTGATGGCACACCGGAGGATTTTCCCCAATAGGGAATTTTAAAGCACTTATGACTTAAATGCCAGGATTGCAACAGCAATAAACTGTATGTTTGCTTGTACCTGGCCTAAAACTGTGACTTCGTCTTCATATTCTCTGTCCGATAAAACAATTGGAAGTCAGCGGACATGGATCATAAAAATATTTGAATTCATAGAATCATTAGTGTTATTAATTTAAATCTCTGCATTACTTCATGAATCACACCAATATTTTTAGATACCTTGTATTTCCAGAAAGTTCTGATTTTATCAGATGAATAAAGCATTACTTTTGAATGCATGGATAAAAAAGAAAGCACAGCAGAATACATAAATGCTTATTTATCTTCTTATATATTTAAACAGAATATTTTTGGCATTTTAAATTAAAAAAAATAATAGAAATCATTTTATGCGGAAAACTTTATAATATTAAACCATCCTTCACATGTTATATCAATTATATTTGTATGGTCATAACCGGATTTATGGAAGTTACCCAAAGAATAAATTCTCGTATAACAGATGAAAACAAACATGCTTGATTCATATTATTCCTTGCAAATAAAATAGTTAAAAGTATTCACTGTATTGCAATATTTTTTTAATTTAGATTATTAACTGCCATCCTTTTCGCCAAATTGACAGCCAAAAGGTTAACGCTCTGGCATTTGGTTCAACTGCTTGTGGGTTCAATTCTCAATTTGGGGGTAGATATTGAAGTATGGTCTGGAATCTACTTTAAATAGTTCCTGGTTTCATTAGTCCTCGTGTGCAAAAAATGAGCAATCGTTGAGCAATCAACAAGTGAAACTACCTTATCTATTTCAGTACCAACAATAGAATACATATTTTCTTGTGAAAAGTCAAATAAAATCATCACGATAATTATAAACTTGTTGAAATACACACACAATAGGCGCTTCTTTTTTAAGAGCTTCTAATTTAACGAACACCCAAGATTTTACTAGTTAAAGCTGATCTTTAGTATGATCCCATAAATAACTTTAATTTCCACTTAAGAACAGAAAATTTGAAAAACCTGTTTCGCGAACTCATTTTTATGAAACTTTCATTTGTTTTATTTTTTATCATGACTTTTTTCCTTTTTTTTTATGGTTTGACGCTCAGATCCATGTTTTTAAATGAGAACCGTAAATCCTTAGAATTGTGGATAATTAACAGCACTGAAGATGTTGACATTCCAGATTTTTTTAAAAAATAATTGATCCAAAATTTTCCCCCTTTTCTAACTTAATGGATCAGAGCACAGTCAACAGTTTCAAATGGAAATATTGTAAGGAATTATAGCATAAAATCGCTTTATGCAAAAGGAATTTTAGACGTAATGAATTTATCAATCTGTGCTTGGAATGATGTGGCGAAAAAAACGATGTCTAGGTCATTTGGACATGTGGATTACATTAAAGGAACTATCGAAAAGCCAAGAACATTTGCCTGATGACTTGAGTGAAGATATTCATCCAATAACTTCAACAAAGAAACCCATTACTTCCATTTCAGGACATTTTGAATGTGGATGATTAAATAATTGATAACATAATAAATGATTAAGAACTTTCAGATATCAAACAAGAAGGAAATGACATAATTACTGCGACAATGTGCAAGACAAGCAGATAATAGCTAACAAACTAAACTAAACTCCATGGCACGACAGCCCATGTGGGCCAAAGCCTACAGTGCCCATAACTGTTTTCATGACCGAGGGCCCTGGGGTGCAAAGCATACGTCCCAGTTAGAAGGTCAGCCTAACGTAAGACCCCCAGTGTTTAGTTCCCAAGCATGCTTGGTACTCAGTTAATCGACACACTGAAGGGATGAAAGGCTGAGTCAACCTTTCCCAGCCCGAGGATCGAACCTCGGACCTGTGTCATGGAAGCGTGAAACGCTGCCACTAAGCCACCGGGCTTCAGATAATAGCTAACAAAATAAATATACTTTTTTTAAGAACAACATAGCATTTTTAAGAAAAACATACAGGAAGCAAAACGATATGCTTCCTTAAGTAGAATATTTGTGCATAACAAATAATTTTTACTGATAGTACTTTATAAACTAAATAGTTAGGTAGAAAAAATTTAGCCTTACGAGTTCATAAAAACCAGCGTCTACTGTATATGACAAATTCCAAAAAACATTCTAATAAAATCATTATTACATTAAAATATCAATATATTAAGGATTTGTCATTTTATACATTGATATTTTTGAATTAATAACATCTTTGATTCCTGTAAAAATTAAATAGAAGGTACACATATATTATAAAGACCACCTAATGTTTCTGGTTAGATATTGTGTGTATGTAATTGAGTGAAAATAATTTAAGAGAATACTTCAATAAGAAAAACATAACTCGTAACATTTACTCACGCGCTTTATATTCTACTTTCCCATCCAACGAAATGATGATGATGTACAGCTGTAGAAGCATCTGTATCAATCCAGCATAAAACTCTTCAAAAAATTCGAGTACAGATGCTTGTCTTTCCAGTAACGATTTCTCTTCCAGTTCACTCTCTGTCAGAGGACGCTTGTGGCAGATTCTCTGAGCCGAGAACTGAAGCACCTCCACTCGGCTAAAAGAGGTACGAGTTTATGTGACATTATAATCTAAAAGTTTCACGAGATTTTTAAATTTAATGTAAAAAGCAATGATAATTTTTTGCAATTGTAAAATATAAGCGTTTCAAGTTTATGAGAAACAATACTAAAATTTTATATTCATTATGTTAGCTTATTAGTAATATTAGGACGACAGATTCTGGTAGTGTTGGCCGAGGTAAACATTATTAGACAATAGAATTTCACTCCCAGGAGAGAAACAATCCAGTGTGGTGTCTCTGTACTTGCACTTATGTCTGGTAGAACCATTTTATGTTGTCGGTTGAATGAGAATATTTCTATTTTACTCAGGCCATTGCCAAATTAATATTAACAGGTAATCACTATCGCTTATATGTGTGGATGGTGTTTGGTTAAACAATGATGAGATATTTCTCAATTGAACAAAATCGTTTGTTTATTTTTTGTGACTAAATGTAGGATGTTCAACGATTTCTAATGGAATAGTTTTCAAAAATTATCTTCCAAGAAACAATGTTCATCTACTCTAAATACTGACTTTAAAATGTTTGTGGACTGAAAAAATGTCTAATCAGTGTAAATCATACAGTAAATACATCATCAAAATTTATGTAACTATGAATTATATTGAACAATTCAAAATGCTTAGGTAAGACTATTAATTGTAATTATTTCGACGACTCGAGATGGCGCTGCGGAGCCAGCAACACCAGTTTTTTTTTTTTTTTAAAGAGAATAGCGGGCTGTTTGGCGGAATTCGAAAGTGATTTAGAACGCCGTGTTGAGAATGTAATGTTGGTGTTCCTATTACAAGATGTTTCTGTAAATTAATGTTATGTTATGTGCAATCATAGATGATAATAAAAAATTTGATTGCTAATATGCCTTGTGATAAATTCACGGTGGAAATTTAATTCAGCGTCAGAACATAATTAATATTATTTAGCAAACTGCTTTTATATTATGTTAGTTATGGCATATGTAATTTAAATTACGTAAATTATGTTAGTTACGGTACATATCAATGAGTATTTTCCCTAGTTAAGTTAATAGTTTCGGTAGTTAAATGTTCATCAAAATTTATTTCGATAAATAATTATCACTGTATTAAGACTCTTTTAAATTTTTATATACGATACTTATTTATGAAATGAAAGTTTTTAACTCTATAGCGGCAGACTTTTCCCATTTAGTCAGATTAATGCGTAATAAAATTTGACGATTTATTATGTGCTTCATTAACATAGTAATCAATCAAAAGAACATTGGTCATAAGTGCTCATTAACAAAGTAACTAATAAAGGAGTTATAAAAATTAAATATAAACTTACATACATATTAGTAAACATCGCATTATCGTGGTGATTAAAAGGAAATTTCTTAATGAAAATGTTGATAATGACATTAACAGTATTGCGCATTTTCTGAAACGAATGCAGATGCAACATATGCAAGAATGGATAATATTTAAGCTTTCGCATTCGATCCAGGAATATACAGTTGAGTTTCCAGATCGGCAAAAAAAAAATCCTATTTCCAGGATATGATATCAACTTTCATTGTCGAAAGATTTATGGATTATGCTACACTTGAAAAGAATTCAGTTTTACTTTCCAAGCCTTTCTATTGTTGGTAAATATTTTCGTAAGCACTTCTCTATCAAGAATAAACTGCTCGGTTTTTTTTCAATCGATATTTTCATGATGAATGCACTTCGTTATTTTAAACTGAATTATTATTGATAAAGATATTAAGAGAGAAGGGTTTAGTTATCTATGGAAATATCATAATTAGTTAGAATCAAATTGTTATTAGCGTACATGTTATTTAACTTTATAAATAAATAAATGTTATTAGAATTCTACATACAAAATAATAATTTGACTTAACCAATTTTTATCACAGTTAAAATTCTAATAGAAAATACAAGTTGGAATTTTCATTTAAATGGTTAATTAAAATTGGATTTCTGAAAAATTATATGCATTAACTATGAATTCTTACATTTCCAATAGAAAATAAATAAGCACATATAAATATCATAATATTCAACAATTCTAAACAATAGCCATCTTAAAAGATTAACTTTTATCTGCGGCTGCAAAGTTCTTCCCACATGGCACAAGAGTCACATGAAGGCAGTCACTTCAGAACATGTCCTAAAGTGCCTGGGTCTAAGTTTACAGGACCTACTAATATCATCTTCATTCCTAGTGATTGCCTTTGCTAGAATACATGGACTCATAGATTAGAACTAGATATTGCTAGATCATGAAGATCAACACAAATATCATGATTTTTAAAAATATTTTGAGCTCTCTCTGTGAATGCAATCTATAAATTTAAAATTTATCTTCTTACTAATCTCTCTGATCTGAAATCAGATAAGATCCATGAGGTCGTCCGCTTTTAATCTGAAGGTATAAGCGAACTATTCATAGCAAAGGGGAAAATTTATTACAAATACATAGATTCACAATATTATTCTGATCATTTGACAGTGGAATTACTAAAAAAATTTAAATCACACACAGTAACAAACTAAACAAAGATCATGCAAACGTACCCTTTTATTTGCCACGGCACTAATAGAAGACCATACACTACTTTTGTACCAACTTCCTTTGTTTCTGCTTCTTCTTGTTCTTTCACATACGCTGACACTATATACATTATGTAAATAAGAGCAGGCAGGAAAAGGCAGAACGCCGAGACAATACAGTAGTTGAGGTCTTTGTCTGTGTAGTACTTCCCCACTGCCGCGCTGTCTTCATACAGTTTATTGAGATAAATTCCTAATTTTATCACAGAAGCCGTCAGCAGGAATGGAAAGGAATATTTTCCAAACAGCGATAGCATGCCATCGCTTTTTGGTGGAGGTTTGTCACTACGAGATTCAGGTGGATTCATAGCGGCGCTGGTATCGCCAGTAGTGTGGCTGGCCTCCTTGCTGAAGCCCTAAATAAATGAAAATAAGCTTAGAAAATGTTTTTGAATAAATTAAAATCAAGAATTATAACACTCAGCAGATGTTTTATATAGTTTACAAAGCTATTGTCATAATATAAAGGCTTCTTGAATTAAAAAAAAAATTAAAAGTTTAAAGATCTAGGTAATATTACAGAATTAGAATTTAAGAATAAATTCAAAGTCACTTTGTAATATGCCTACGTATACAATCATATATAATAGCAAATCAATACTTATGTACTGATTTGCTTAAAATAAAGTAATTATCTGGAAAAAAAAAAGGTAAAAGCAAATTTTCGTATTTCTGTGTCTTGAAATATAAGCAAATATACGTTTTTACTAATTTTTGTATTTAAATTTCATCTGCACATTAAGACATTTTCGCTTCAATTATTCTGTATTTAACAAGGGATATAGAATTTTAAACATTGAAGTTCTATCTTATGAGATGTACTGTTATATCTTCTATTTCATTTACTCATTTTTTCTCAACTTTTAAGATTAACTTTTGCTATCGGGTCAAGGCAAGACTGATGTAATTTAATAACAAGTGAATGAACGTATGAGGATTCTAATCTATTTTTCACAGCATAACTTTATTTGTTGTTGTACCAGCATAATTACCTGTTATAAGCCCAGAGTTAAGGTCTACCAGTTAGTGGAAGCAGTCTTTGTAATTTAGATGCAAAAATCAAACAGAAAACAACCAACACTAAACCTGTCATCTCCAGAGGTCATTTGGAAGACATTGGGACCACGACATACTTAATATGACCCACCCGTTTTTAGCGAACACGACGGATCTTCATTTAAGCTGGGATTCGAATTCACTTCCTTCCAATTAAAGAACAACGCCCTATCCGAACAGATCAACGCGGTTTTCAGCACCTCATTTGTGTAACCTAAAGATAAAATAAAAAAGGTTACAAATTTGGTTCTAAATATAAGTATTATTAATGAACAGTTTTCTTCTGACGAAATGTGAGGAACATTTTATAGATCTGACTTACACGTGGAATATTTGTATTTATTATCTAGTTCACATATGGAATGTTTATAGTTGAACGTTTATTAGGTTGCGATTTTCATAGAGGGTAAAACAGTGAGTTCGAAATTATTAAAACAAATTCCATTGTTAAAATTTTCTAATTCAGAACTTTTTTTCTTCAGATCTATTAATTATTTGGAAGAGCGAGCGAGATTAATATGTTTATATTCTTGTCATACTCTAGGATTTTAAACTCCGTCCGTTGGCAAGTTTAGCGCATGAAAAAAACACGCGTCTTTCAACAATAAAATTAATTTTGGTAAGTTTATATTTGTACACTGCTTGCGCCAGTTATACTTAACTCCTGTACCGAAAGTGTAAATATATTTCATGATGACACTGAATTGTTCGAATGACCATATTTTTTTCATTTATTTTGTTGCCTCACGAGACATTATATAAATCATTTAGCTTAATAAATAAATCTCCTTTAGCTGCACTGATGTTCTAACAGATATCAAGTGATGATACTTTCCATGTCTTCAATTGATACCTATTAGAAATTACTACGCACATTGACTCTATTCTAATAACTATTAAACAGTGTAGTTATGACAATATTCGAAACTGTTTCGGAATCATGCTATGGAACGATGCTGAAAATCTCCATAGCTGCACTAAACATGTACTTCTTTCCATATCTTTCCTTCATGTCTATTATAAACTGTTACACAAACTGGGTGTGTTCTACATGTGATATTTTTGTTGCTTTCTTAAAATTATTTATGCTTTTAAATCATGCATCTGAAAAGGTGTAAACATTTATTGCATGGAATGTTTCTGCATTTTATTGGGAAACAATTCTAAAATTCCTAATGTTTGATGTTAATTATATATTATAAAAATATTTTATTCAGAGAATGTTTTATGGAAAATCATAGTTGATAAATCTAGACGATCGTACTTTTTCAAAACATGTAAATATATCTTTCCGCAAGATACAAAGATTTTGCATTTTAGAATTTATGAAAGCAGCGATAAACAAACATTATATAGATTCAAAAGGACTATGACCCTATAAAGGAAGGAAAATAAATTGAGAATTGTTGATGTAATAAAAAATACACTACTGGCCATTAAAATTTCTACACCAGGAAAGCGGCACACCACACACGTGAAATTTGCATGACAGGTAGAACTTGCTGTGATATGCAAATGATTAGATTTTCAGCGCATTCATACAAAGCAGGCGGCAGTAGCGACATCTACAATGTGTATAAAACCAGAGATTTGACAGCAGTTTTATCAAACTCAATTTCCGTTTCAACGTTGTTTTCGGCAAAGAAAGTTGTTGTAATGTCTCGTGTAAGAAGAAGAAATGCTTATCAGCAAGTGTCTGAATTTGATCGAGGAAGGATTATAGCCAACAGGGATTGCGGTTTATCGTACCGCAATATTGCTGCTCGCGTCGGTCGAGACCCCATGACTGTTAGCAGAATATGGAATCGATGGGTTCAGGACAATCATACGGAACGTAAGCAGGATCTCAGCGACCCCCCATCGCTAACAGCAGAGAAGACAGACATCTTATCCGCACTGTCACAAGGAATCGTACAGTCACGTCACGAACCCTGAGTCGAGAAATGGAGTCATTTGCAAGGCAACAAGCTTCTGCTCGAACAGTTCGACGACGTTTGCAGCAGCATAGATTGTCTGCACGGCGACCATGGCTTCGGCTACCATTGACGCTGCGTCACAGACAGGAGCGCCTTCAATGGTGTGATCAGCGACGAACCTGGACGTGGGAATGGCATCACGTCATCTTTACAGATGAATGTCGGTTCTGTATACAGGACCATGATGGCCGCATCCGTGTTTTGAAGGCATCGTGGAGAACGCGCATTGCCACCTTGCATTGGACATCGCCATACTGGCCCATCTGCTGCAGTGATGGTATGGGGTGCCATTGGATACACGCCTCGATCACCTCTTATTCGCATTACCGGCACTTTGAACAGCAACCATTACATTTCCGATGTGTTAAGGCCCGTGGCTCTGCCTTATCTTCGAGGCCTCCCTAATGCTTTGTTTCAACAGGATAATACACGACCGCATGTTGCCCGTACTGTTCTGAACTTCTTTGATACAGAACAGGTTCGACTGTTACCCTGGCCAGCACGTTCCCTTGATCTGTCACCAATTGAGAACGTGTGGTCAATGGTTGCCGAGCGATTTGCACGCCATCACTCACCATCCACTACTGTCGATGAACTGTGGCATAGTGTTAAAGCTGCATGGACTGAGATCTCCGTACATGCCATACAATCTCTGTTTGACTCCATGCCTAGGCGGATAAATGCTGTATTTGCAGCCAGAAGTGGCTGCTCTGGGTACTGATTTCTCAAGATCTATTCATCCTAATTTTCTGTAAATCTAATTACTTGTTCTTTCCACTATAATGTATGTGTCCAATAAATATCGTTCTGTTATTTGCATTTCTTCTTGGTGTAGCAATTTTAATGGCCAATAGTGTAATTTTATGCCCTAAGTACCCGCTGAATCGTTGATTTCTAAATAATTCTGATGATTAATCAGAGATTTATAATTTCCACAACATCCATAATATTTATTCCTATTTAAAATATTTCAGTACATTATTTATAACAAATTATCAAATGAACAACAGTTTTAGGAGATCTATATGAAATGTTTACGTTTTCTCACAGTAATTACATATTTTATAAATTTACACCTCTCTCCCTGGAATATACTTATAAACCTATTAAACATTCTTATCTTAAATGTATACAAACGAAATAATGTAAAAAAAAAACGGCACAGATGCCATATAATCCAGCATGCCAAATACTCAGTTTCGTGATTTTTTTGGCTGATTTTCTTGTTTATTTAGAAACACATTTTTTATTATGTTGCAGAGTTGGAGACCTATAAAAATTATGTAGAAAATTTTATTTTGACAACCTTAGTATTTACGTCATCGCGAGACGTCATAATACTTCATTTCGGCAGCATTTCTTCGTCGCCAAAAAAGTTCAGAATTTGGTATGTTCGATTATAAGGTATCTGTGCTAAAAAACATATATTAAAGAAAGTGACTTTATTTCCCATAAAACGATATGATTCTCAAGATAATTAAAATTGAATCTAAGAATACAACATTCGTTCAAATTAAATAATGAGTTTAATTTAAAAAATAAGTTTAATATCTACAGAAGGGAAAATATAATATACATAAGTTTATATATATAAAAAGTCATAATTTTAATTATATATTTTAACATAATGTAAAATTCATAGTCATAAATTCTACACCATGTCTGATTTATTTTCTGTTCTCTACATAGCATTTTATCTTTTTAATAATATTAAATTATAGTAACATTCTAAAATCTATAAAAATATTTATTACATATTTAATTAATTCTTTATTGCATCTATGATTATTTTAATGAATTAAATAGTTTTAAATGCAAATTTTTTCTTTAATTCTAAATTATTAAATCATAGCCAAACATGCAAAATTTCTTTACTACTATTTTATGAAACAAAAAAATCTTTTAATGAAATATTTGATGTGATATTGAAAACGTTCTCTTATTAAAAGTTTCATTTTTTCCATCAAACTGTTTTTTTTATCATAGGCTGCTCATTATTTTACACAATTTTCATCATGTTTCATCGTATATTTATTTACAAGATGGTCATTGCTGGTGTCAGTTTTCCAATGTTAAAATTAAACTTTTTTAGCTTTTATCTCAAAATGTTTCTGTTCATTTGCTGAAAGATTTCGGACGTTTCCATTTCCCCTTATATTTTGTTGCTTTTTATCATTAATCGATTTCTTAATCTTCACGCTATTCCCATGCAAAGGAGGAAGAACTTTCTTAACGACGTGATGATAGCTCTGCAGTTTTTTGTGTTCCATCCGAGAGTAGCTCCTGTGTGGATTTTGGCGAGGTTTGGAATCGAAATCTTTCTCTGTTTTTGGAAATTCGAATTCCTCGAATGTATGACCATCGGTATGATTACATAATGAAATTGAAAAAGAGGAGAAAATCAAAATGAAAAAGTAAGGTGAAGGCATATTTTAAATAGAAAGTAACTGGCTAATTATATTGAAGAATGATTAGTGCAACAATTACCAGTGATATCTTGTCACGTAACATTTTTTATGTAACCTTAAATGAAGCAACAAATACAAATTTGCATTGTTACTATAAATTATTATTTATCCTTGGCGGTCCTTCACTGTTTTGTCTATTGCGATATTTAAATATTTAGCAATATAATAAATTATAATTGTATAATTTATTACAGTAAACTGTACTTAAAAAGAATTGAATAGTTATTGTTATTGTTGATACGTTTTTAGTTCCCCATTTTAATTTTTCTACAGCTATTTATTTCTGAAAATGCATCACATAATTATATTATTTATTATTGAATATGATTAATTCATTTGTCATATCAATCTTTAACTATCAACATAAACAGTTTTTAATATTAATAGGGCACATAATAATGCAATAATACTATTTTTGAAATAAGTTCAGAAATTTAATTATAATTTCACGTTTCCGTAATATAAATAATATTAATATAAAGTAAAAAGTAACTGCTCATGCGCAACAGCACGTCAAACAGGGAAAAAAAAAAAACACGATGCAAATAAAATTTTTCATTAGAAGAAAACTGCTAAATATTTTGAAAAACTATTTTTGGTTTTTAAGCTAGATTTAATGATTATTTGTTTTTCTTTGTAAGCACTACAAAATATAACTGTGATATAATTACTACAGAACAGAATATAATTGAGTACCTTCAAAATATAGGATTCTGTCATCTTACAATTGCTTCTACTAGCACGATATGAAGCTACTTGAATATAGATAAATAATGACATAGCAATGTTAAAAATTACGCAAAGCAAGTATAAGTATCCATTTACAAAGGAGCTTGAGTGAAGGGTTCCAAAATATTGTTGCTTTCACTGCCACGATTTATTACGCATACTAAGAGTTAGCAACTATCGAATAGGGAAAATTCATTTTGGTTAGTTATTTAAATAACAATTTTTGTTGTTTAGGTTAATATAATAAATTTAAAATACTTTTATGTTTAGTTTTAGTTCAAATAAACTGCGCTATAAGTTTTTAATCGTATGTTCTACCTTCTGATTTAGTTTTTATGAAATATATGCTGCAGAACAATATGAAGAGATTTGCTACCAATTTGGCGATATTGGCACCAAATTAATACTTCTGGTAGACAAGATTTTACACAAGTATCAAAATGTCTAATTTACAACATGTCAACTTAGTCGATAAATGCGGCAACTGATTTAAAATATAACCGGTTTCAATATAATAAAGACAAAACTCTTTAAGTGGAAAAAGTATTCAGAATCGATTAAATAATGTATTTCACATGTAAATTTAAGAAATATTTATTATTTATAATGTGAATCTCATGATTAACTCTTCAAATAAAAATTTCTGAAAACAGTTAAGATTTTTTTATGCAATGTACAATAATAACCTTCAGCTGGACACTTATATAGATATTAAATTCTGTCATGAAAACATAAAGTTGGTTTGTCATTATAGCCACAAACCAAATTTCTTTCTCAATGTACGTGACGTAACTGTATAACATTATAAAAGCGAAAAGAGAACAAATATATTTTCCCAGTCAGTGTTATGAACTTGCAAGCATTCAGATTATGAATATGGTCTATTTAATAGAAGTTACTCAATTCCTTTTTTTCCCTTATTTGAATACTCTTGTAATCAATAATTTTATTTGTCACGTAACATTTTTATCATATTGCATCACCAGAAAAACAACTAGTGCTCAGTTTGCAATTTTTAAAGTTAATATGCATTTAATAGTCGATATTTCATAAAGGAACATGTTTCTTCAGACAATTTCTTTAAACTGGCTGTTCGAGGTCATGCTTGTACAAAATTATTACCTAAATACACCAATCAAAATAGAAGAATTGCATTAATTTACGCTTTCATGGCTAAAAACCCTAAAAATTGTCAATCGGAATAAGTGAATAAGTCATTGAATTGCTCGCGATTTTAATAAATATAGTAGTTATAGTTTCCATATTTATTATACATATATAACTATTTTTATAGTAACTATCTATATATGTCAGACTGCATTCAACTGATTTATTTCAGAGCTCTTGTGAATCACAAGCTTTTCTTCTCCGTTTTCAAAGCATTCCTTTAAAAACTTCTACGAAATTGACATCAAATTGAAACGTTGCAGAATCTTTTGACGTGTGGTAATCATGTCACTGCATTTATATTAAATTGTTACATAACGCCCGGTATCTTGGATTTCCACCTTTCAGTATCATAAGGGGCGGAAGTGATGGCACCTTAGAAAGCCCTAGATCGAATGCCATGGTAAATCATCTAGGGCTTTCTAAGAATTGAAAGTAGATCTTTCAATTCTTAGAAAGCCCTAGATGATTTACCATGGCATTCGATCTAGGGCTTTCTAAGGTCTAGATCGATTCATGGCATAAGAATTGAAAGATTGGTTCATAATTGAAAGTAGATCAAGCAGAAGACCTCAAACTTGGCCTACCATCCCCAAAGGTATAATTTCACAAGGAGGACATTGCAACCACGACTTATTTAGCGTGCCACAGCGGCCATTAGCGAATACAACATATTTTAGATTGGGTGGGGATTCAAACTCACTACCTTCCGATAACGAGAATGAAGTCTTAACCAACTAGAACACCACGCGGCCTTATATAAAAGGTAAAAATATAATCCTCGTCACTTATTTCTACACTGACTATAAAGTTGCGCCAGTAGAAATATTTTCTAGTCTTTTTTAAAATATCTCTTGGATTGAATTAATTTTTTTCATGACATATGTTGTTATTATTTGCCTCAATGAATTAGAGGCAGAAGAGTATAAATAAAGAATCCACAGAATTGGGACAAATATTTAATATAATGATTATGTAAGAAGTGAAGGAAAAATTCCATCATGTAATTGAACTTTTATTTTCAATATTTCGTATTTTTCACTATGATTATCTTCATTTTAATGAAATATTTTTTCCTATTCATATAAGTAAACAAACCACTAATATCAAATGAATTCAAAACTATTAAATACAGTAGAATTTCAATGATCCAAACTTCGTCAATCTGAATCGCTTTCAGAATATTAAAAAAAAATTATAAGAAAAGAGAAGGATAATGAGAAAACAGAAAAGGCTCAAGGGAAGGAAAGGTAAGAGGAGAGAATAACGAATTACTTGAGAAATTCAGAAACATTCGTTCGCGGATGTTCTGAAGATACAGAAGAATGGATTATAAGCGAGACCCTAGATTTAAATCGCAAAAGACGGTAAACTTATTGGAAGTGTCGATTAAGAAGATGACCATAATATCCGAATTGAAGCAGAGACGGCACCATCAGTTAGTGAAGCATTTGCTGGCTTCAAAATTGGATTAAAATGGATAGAGCGTTTGCTAGAATATGACCACATGCAACTTCGCATTGCCATGTAGGTGCACGACTTGGGCGGCCATAGCGAAGGAAGGCAGTGAAGCGGCTTATTTGACTTTCATTTACAGCACTGTATTGTTACATGTATTTATATACAACACTTGCATGTACCTTAACATGTTAAAGTGTTGCCTTTTCATTTAATTGATTAACAGTTATTTTTCTTTAAAAATATATCGTTTTTTCTCGCATTTTAAAAGAGACCCTTTTTTGGAAAAATTCTAACTAACCGAATTTTTGATTATCCGAATAGGGTCCAGTCCTAGATGATTCGTATAACTGGAGTTATACTATACGAATATTTTAGCACATAGTGTTAAGAACAGGGCTCATATCCTTCTTGTAAAACGACAATTTCAAAATATAGCCAATAAATGACGAAATGATCTGAAAAGAAATGTGAGAACCGTCTATGAGTTTATGTGACCTATGGAATTCAGTCAGGAATTGTAAAATTCTGTTTTTGATTGCAGTTTATGTGTCGCGATGTGTGTTTAAAAGAATAAAAAAAATAGCAAACGTCTTTGCTTCCATGAAATTACTTTCGTCACAATAGCTGCGATAAATTTTAAAGCCAGTCAGAGAATTCGCACCTTATGTTTTACATGTTATTAATATAAAAGTAAAATTAAATTATTATGCTCTCCGAAATTATGATTAGTACTTTCTTTTCACAACTTATTTATTATTCTTTTCACAACTTAATTTAGACAATTGTTTTTCAGTCTGCAGAAATGATTTACACCACATAGACAATAGTCTATATTTTCATTTGCTCCGTAGATGCATTTCATGAATTATTTTTCATACAAGAGACTATTATTTAAAACAAATTACTTTTAAGAAACAAAGCCTGCAAATGATTTCATTTCGTTCACTTTTGACACGAAGCTTTTTACTTGAAAACTGGTAGCATGTTTTTTTTTTTAATATATATATATGTGAAACGTTTATTTGTTTTACATAATTAAGACAAAATTTACGTCAAAATAAAATGAGAAAGAAATATGAGGATTCCGAGTTAAAATTTTCAGAACTCATAATTTTATCCTGAAATTTAAAAAAGTATTTTAGATATTTAAATTTCTTCCTTTTAACACATTTTTGTATTTATTTTACCGTAAAAATGTTTCCCAGAATGTGACTAAAAAGTACACGTTTCTTATCTATTAGCAAAACATTTAAATGTGTTAGAAACATGATTTGAAAAATGAAATGATTAATACTTATAATTTAGAATTATAAAAATACAAACATTAAATTGAAAGAAATACATTGCTAAATAAGATTTGATTCTGCATAAAGGACACTTTTCCAAGGGGATTTCACATACATACATAGTGGGGCATAGTCATGAGGCACAATGGAGGAAACTCGGAATACTTCCTAGTACTTACATCAATACATATTGTTAACAAAAGCTTAATATTTATCTCCAGTTGTTCAATACTGACAAGAGTCAAAACTCGAACTTTCCAATCCAAAGAAGGCAGAAATTTAAAAATAATATATTTACGTTTAAAATGTGTAGGAATGACTAAATATTTTTACAGGTTATTTATCGAATATTTTCATAGTTTTATTCCTGAAGGGTGAAATGATATCTTATCGGAATTAATAAAACAAACATAAATAGCGATGCAGGTGGGTCCCGGACAGTATAGTTTAACGGGGTTTGGAATACTCGCCTTGCGCCTCGTAATCTTGAAACACGTTCAGGTGACGAGATCACACCTGAGCTGGCACCCTATACTCCACATCCACGCCACATAAGAGGAAGGACTTTGGGAGTCACAAATTAATATAGGCACGTCCCTAACCCAGGGAGCTCCAGCAACCCAGTGAGGTAGAATGTGGTCATCCCCCAAGTCACTGACCGCCTCGAATGATGCTTTACTTTACTGATCTCACGAGAAGAGGGTCGAAGTTACTGAGCCGGTGGGGCTCAATTAATCAAACAAAAATTATTTAAAGAAACCTGTAAGTCTAAATTTTATCTCAACAGTCACACAGCAAAATGATTGCAAACTCTGAGTAGAAAAACGAAGAAGGGTTTTTCTTCGTTTAAATAAATATAGTCGAGTGATTGCCAATTATCAAAGACACAAGTTGAAAAACGATAGTAATTTTGATTCACAAATCACACACACACACACACACACACACATATATATATATATATATATATATATATATATATATATATATATATATATATATATATATATATGGCACAGGTGCCGCATAATCCATGATTCCTAATTCTGAATTTTTTTGGCGATGAAAAAATGTTGCCAAGATGACGTATCGTGACGTGCGTGATGACGTATATACTAGGGTTACAAAAACAGAATTTTCTCCTTAATTCTTATAGGTCTCCATATGTATGACGTAATAAAAACGAGATTGCCAGATACATAAGAAAATCCGCCAAAAAATCGCCAATCTCAGAATTTGGAACCATGGATTATATGGCACAGTATTATATGGTATTGATTAAAAACAAAACATGTCAATCTTTCTAGAAGATTTTAATCAAAACAACCAACTATATTTTTTCAATTTATAGTAATATATAATCTAGCTCTTATGTAATTGACAATCCAGTCTGTTCTAGCTTTTTGATACGTCCCAATACGATACACCAGCTAAAATGTATTCATATTAATCAGAACATTAGTTACCAACGAATCAATTGAGCTTGCATTCATGCAATTATATTAGTAATATCAGAATAATCGTATGTTAACCTTAAATTTAAACAACCTCAGATTAATCAAGTAGAAACTACATTCCAGACACATCATTGCAGAATAATTACAGAGATTTTGTACTTCCTGTTTTACGAAGACATGTAAGTGCACATCAAAAAAAATGAATAAATATATAAATTGGTCTCCTTTGATTATCAAACCAGCTCCTCAATGTAATACTTTTTACGATGAGCCAGTATCTAATGAAAGTAGTGATGTTGAAATATATATCTTGCTTTAACTAACTTAACCAAATAAAAATTATTTTCAAATCATTCAACAGTCTATGTTAAGCAACGATCTCCTCTCTCTTTGCACAAATTTCCTATTTGATATCGGTAGATCAAAGGTCAGTACATTGTTAACTTTCATTCCAGAAATTATCAGTACAAATCCGATTTTTCCAGAATCTAACTTTATATTAATTTAAATAGGTAATTTCGTTGTTAAATATTTTCCGATAAAGCTATCTTCAAGAAACGGTATTTAATCTCTCTAATTTATCATAGTACATTCTATTATTAAATTATTGTAAATTCTGTTTCAGTGATGGCAACATCATATAAAGTATTCAATGTTAAAAAAGTATTTAAAAATGCTAAAATTAATAACTACTACGTATTACGTTTTCTACATCAAGAATCAGAAGTTTGTTGTGATTTCAAATATATACAATTAACTTCGATATTAATTGTAAGCGGATAGGCAAATTAGTCTATTAGTTACGGTTTTTATTGCCACTTTAAGCATATTTCAATTTTTAAATAAATGTCCCAGCTACACACACACACACATAATAAAAACGGAAAAGGCCGAGTGAAACTTTTTGCGGTTGTGAATCTTTTTATAATGTTATTTATAAAAACAAGGGCGGGAGACAAAATTTTCCTCCAGCACAAAAACAATAATTTTATTTTTGTTAATAATCTTTAACAAAAATAGTGAGATATTTTGTAATATGCAAAAACAATAATTTTGTTTTTTCCATATTACAAAATCTCTCACTTTTTTGCATCATTATTTTATTCGTTATATAATTTACATTTTCATTCATTTTTGGGAAAATAATTTGCATCTATTGAAATTATCAGTTTTAGAGACAGAAATTTTATAAAATTGGGCAGGTTTGTTTAGATTGCTTGCAAAGGAGTCTTGAGAAATTTCTATGGAATAATTCTAATAAATAAATTCTTCATTTGTCTTATTGATCAAATGATCTAAATTATACATCAACATGGCCTTCTTAAGATTTGATACCACATCGTTTGAACTGAATGATAAGAGATATTCATTCAGTGATAACCATTTGTTTAACTTTATTTGGATTGAGAGAAAAACCACGTTACCATATAGGTTTCTCAATATACTAATGAAATTTTAACAAAAGTAAATTAGTTAAACAAGTTTCAATATCTGCATTTAAAACTTTAATAACAGCGTTCACCAAAAATCTCCGAAATGCCTACATTCTCGTAATCAGATAAAATTGCATTTATAATGCAATATATAATTAAATAATAAAATGTCTACAATTAAAGAAATATTTGATTTGGTATAACCCTTAAAGAACTTCGTTATAACTGAATCGAAAGTTCTGATGACAATGATTAATTTTCCAAATGTGTGCCATATATACAGAACAAAATAATACATAGCTTTGATAATAAAATGAGTTCGAATATATCAAGGTATATCTTTTATAAACATATTTGTGGAACTTTTCAAAGTTTTGGGGAGAAGGTGAAGGATTTTCTTCAGATATTCAAAAACTGAGCAACTACAATATTATTAATATATATTAAGCAACTGATTAATTTTGTATCTAGTTTTATATAATTTAAATGTTTTCGTTTTCAATCAATGGTTATCAGTGTCGAAGTTAAGTGAATTACGGACTAGAGTTTCATTTTACCATATTGGATTAAATGGCAAATTAAAAGATTTTAATCAACATATCTTCTTTAGAATTTGTCAATTCATTTGGTAGATTTTTTCCCAAAACACCTTTTAAAGTGAAATATAATTGAAATATTAAACATAATTGATTTAAGCGGGATAATGAGTCTATGTGTTATTCCACGTCATGAACATTAACGTCTATTTTTTATCCATTTAATAATTAAAGCTAAGATAGCCATATATTCTAAAATGCCAAAATGATAACGTTCATATTTTTATACAAAAAATTTTTCGATTATTTAAAATTAAAATAATTTCAAAAAATATTTAAAATTATCAAATATTTTTAAAGAAATAAATTAAAATGTTACTAAGCGAATTATACATAAAAAGATGATTTTAATTATTTAAAAAAAGAGGACAGTTTAACAAATTAAAAAAATTTAAAAATACTGACAATAATCTAATATGCAATGTTTTGAAAATATATATAATTAAAAAAAAACTCTTATTTAAAATCTTAAATGACGTAAATTTTGAAATAGTAACAAATATATCACCAAATTAGACAGAAAGTTAAATCAAAATTCATTTAATAAGGAATTTATCCTTACAAACATTTGTTTAAAATCATCACTATTTCTACTTTCACTTTTACAAATATATTCTCATTCAAATTTAATATCTCATATTTACAAATTTTATATCTAATTTTATATTTACTTTCGTTTTGACGAACGATACTTGTAATAATATTTTAAAATTTTAAGAGAAAAGAACATAAATTACAGAACAAAATATATAAGTTTCTAAAATAAACATTAAGAAACTATAATTTCAGAAAATACTCAATTATTTAAATTTGTTTATTCATTGAATATTAAATACAATTATTCTTAATAAATATTAAAACGAAATATTTTTAAATTTACAATATGAAAAAATATTCCTTTTATTCTCTTTTATTAAAATATTAATTAGAATAATTTAAAAAAACAATCATCGAATTTTAAAAAGAAATTATTTTTCAAGATGTTTTAAATCTTACTTGTTTATCCATTTCACCATCGATAAAAGGGATATCTAATTTCGCTTCATATGAAAAAGAATCATTTGCAGATTCCATAATTATCGCAAAAAAATGCACTCCAAATTTTTTCGATGAAGTATTTTCATTTTAACTCAATGTTTTCGTCTTCATCAGCTGTTCTTTTACAGAAGTTTTGTCAATATTTTTTAAAAGAAAATATAGCGACACACCAATATTTCATCTAAATAAAAAAGAATTATTGCAAGATGCCAATTATTCTATATAAAAATCCAAAACTACTATAAAATAAATTCAACATGTGGAATGTCTATGAATCAATCAAAAGTGTGCTTTAAGTGGCCCCGATTTTGCGGTCCGCTGAAGTTGTTCAGCCCACAACAGCAATCGGTGTTTTTCATAAGTTGCCCGATGATGTCATGTTCCAGTGTAGTCGTAATCGCTGCTTGGGAAGGTCATATCAATCCGGTCTCTCCCAGACTTTTTGTTTTCTTTTTTTATGCCAAGATTGCTAGTAACTTAGAGACATTGTGTATACTTCCGAAAGCTTTTGCTTTTATTTGTTTCTTTCATAACAAACGTGATCAATGGCATTCGTTGGTGCATAGTTTTAAATTCTTGGGAGTAACAATATGAAATTCGACGAACAATGCTTGTTAGAAACGCTAACGAATTTTTTTTCCGAAAGCAGTGCTTGAAATGTAACTAGACGCTATTGCATTTCCTAACCCAAATTGATTATCAGTTGATATCATTTCATCGTTACATTTAGAGAAAAGATATTTTTATTGCATTAAACTAAGCTTGAAATATGGAGATATTTTTAAGTTTTATTAAAACAGTTCAAAAAATGAAATCATTCAACTATAAAATATTTCAACTTTGTAAAAACATTTATACAAAATATTTATTTTAAAATTTTCAAATTAAAAATTATAATTTAAAAAGTTTATTTTTAATTTTGAAAATTTGTTTAATTTACTTTATAAAATGTTTTTCAATTTTTTTACTCCTAAACTGTATGCATTCTTTCCAATTTGGCTGATACCACATCAGCCAAATTGGGCTGTATTAATTATAACTATTAGTTTTAAAATAATGACCAATTTGAGAATTAAATTCACTGATATAATTCTAATCTGAAGAACATCTTATATTAAGAACTTTATATTAAGAAAACATACAGTATTTTTCCATATTCTGAATTTTTCATTTAAATTCTTTCATAAACGAAGTGTTTATAACAATCCAACACACACAACTCCCCAAACTTTCGATTTAGTTAAGGATGTCGTTTAGGCATCACATTCATCGAAACAAAGCACTTACTGAATGTCAGTCATTATTTTCCTCTTTGTGTTTCAGTAAGTTTAAAGCCAATTTTCACTAGCTGAGGCTAAGGCATTATTTATGACGTCAAATTCAAAATTTGCATACTCCAAATTCTGTAAATAGGAGAATTTTGCATTTCCTATTTTGTTTCCTTTTTGAGCAAAAAATATTATCATATAAAAAACATTGATATCATATAGAGAATAGCCTAACTATCAAAGGAGTTTTATTGTTCATCACACGTGTGCCTTTCGGAAAAACATTGATACTGGGGAGAATTCACGTGTTGTATCAGAGGAAACCCAGAAAACTCGCAAGCATGCACAAAGCAGAACCCACATCCCAGATCAGCATCCACTTGTCGTTCGACAGCGGCTAGAATCGAATCCAAGACTATTTTATCTAAAGAGCAAAGGCTACTCTGAGCCCATTTATAGGGAAAAGTTACAATGTCTTTTCATTGCTTTGAGCAGTGTATATATTTATTAAGTAAATAAAAAAAAAATAAAAAAAAACAATTTTTGTCCTAAAATTTTTACGAAAAAAATTATTCTTGCAAAAACAGCAACATTTATCATCAACTTTATGAGTGTGAAATACATACTTATAAACAGTGGATGAAGCAATCAATTCAGCAGAGTTGAATAGAAAAACAAATATTTCAATTGATTCGAAATGTCTTGAACTAAAATATAATTCATTGAATAAAAAGTTTGGGAATTAGTAGGATATATCTCCCCAATTGGCGACCTCTGCGGCTTTTTTTGTCGCCAAGCTGAACTCATGTTTTTGAAACGAGAAATTTTCAAAAGCCCATTTTAAAAAGCCATATTTATGAGGCAAAAAAGATATAAAACACGAGGGGAAAAAACCAAACCTGGCTATAAAAAAAATCCAAAAAGCAACAGAATCTCAAAGGGAAAATTGGCAGCACTATTATCAAAACAAAAGATGTCAGATTTGGCGAGAAATTTCTTGAGGAGAATATATCATATTTACACAAAATTTTGTATTAATAAAAAATTTAAAGACGAGCAATTATATATATATATATATATATATATATATATATATATATATATATATATATATATATATATATATATATATATATATATATATATATATATATATATATATATATATATATATATATATATATATATACATAACATATGGCTTGTTAGGTCAACGGAAAAATATTCCAAATCAAAATAAAGAGAAATATAAGTGGATTTTTAAAGAAAAAATTAAATATATATGCATATATATATATATATATATATATATATATATATATATATATATATATATATATATATATATATATATATATATATATATATATATATATATATCCGGTACTTTTCCACTTCACCGGCGCAAGTGATAATATCAGCAAATGTTATTTATTAAAAAGTTTAGCAAAGTGTCACAAATTGCTACTTTTATAGTTATAATTTTCAATTTTTTACCTTCTACAAACATTTTAAATAATGAAAATATAGTCGTCTCCAAAAATGTTTTTTTCAACAATTACTATTTTTATCTGAGTTCTGAAATTGTCAACACGGCAAGGTTTGCGCCGGAGCAATAGAAAGGTACCAAAAATCTTAATTTATTTTGGTATTTTTCCTTCTTTGATTAGCGGTAAGCTTATAATAATCATAATTTTCTTAATTAACAGATCCTAAGTTGCAGTTTATATCTATAAGCACAAAAAATACGAAACCGCAGACATGCTTTAATGTACTGATCAGCGATTTTTTTTATTCGTTCCGAAACAGAACAATAAAACTTCTGGTTTATTAAATAATATCCATAGGTTGTAACTTTTGGTGCCCAAGTTCTATGCCATTCGGTCACGATGAATTCACAGTTTTCTCAAGTTTTTTGTTGAGTTTATCTCACAGGGAGTAAATAAAAGATTTTATTTTATTATTTGTGTATAGCAGGGGTGCACAACCTTTTCAGAATGAAGGGCCAAAATATGAAAACAGATCAAGTCGAGGGCCAAAGCAACACGTAAATGTTAAAACATGTTATAAACGTAAAAACACTTTTTTGTGGCAATACGCATGTGAATTAAAATTATTAATTTACTTATTTTACTCATGCAAACATTATACAATGAAGGAATAAAACACAAACATTATAGATATGCTTAAAATACTTTATTTCTAGAAAAAAAACTTGAAATTGAATAACAGGAGAAAATTTTTTGGTATTTATACAAAAAACACAATTAAATTTTGAAAAAAATTAGTAAAATTTAATGTGATGGCTGTGACTGAATATTTGAAGTCATTGATATTATGTTGGGCTTGCTCACAAATGTAAGTAAGTTGCACATGCAGCTGCATTTTGCACTCCTATACCAACATTCATACTCTCAGGTAGCCATGAAGAGAACAAACTGAAAATCCGCGTTATAAAAAAATGAACTTAATGAACAGATGTAAAATATTTATTCTGATGTAGAATTGTTTTCCTATCAGATTTTTTCTTTTGTTTAGTTAAAAGAGTCTCATTTTTTTAAAAATTAGTCTTATTTTATTAACATTCGCGGGCCAACTTTAAAGGCGACGCGGGCCAATTTTCGCCCGCGGGCCATAGGTTGTGCATCCCTGGTGTATAGCATATTTTCATATTTTTAAACAAATTTAAATTTATTGCTTTTACATTAAACATATATTTGATTTATATTTCTGCTTAACTCGGGTGGTTAGAATGCATATAAATAGAATTCAAGAAAAACGTCGGGTAATTCAATTGTCAGACCATCGACAAAATCAATTAGTATAGATTCGTATGATGTGAATATCACAACAGCAAAATGTAAAATTTTATGAAGAAATTTTCAATAGATTTTCTCATATCTAATTCAGAAAAAAATTTAAACCTCATATTTCTTTTTAATAAATTATTTAATTCCATTAGAAAGGTATCTCGCCATTTTTCTTTTTAAAATAATTGAATTTTTCATTAACTTTAAAAAAAATTTTAAAATATTCTAGTAGAATGTAAAATGATATATTAAAATGGCTTATAACAATGATAAAAACAAAAACTGAATTTTAAGGAATTATTTTACTAACGAAATTTATATAAAAATGAGCAATAAATATTCCGAAAAAATATTTAGCAACGTTACGTTAAATTAATTCTTATTTTGCAAATTTTTATTTAATATGATGTTAAGATACAAAGAGTGAAATGTAACATAAAAGCATTTGCAGAAGTTATGCAAAATATTTCAATTGCATTTCTGCAGATATATGAGTATCTATTTGTATAAATTCATTAATTGCCAAAGAAATGTGCAGTAATTACTCTTTCCTTAACACACTCTGATAATACTAATGAGGTCATTTGGGCTCAGGCAGGAAATGGATTAATTTCCTTGAGACAATCCACACTCGAAGCTTATCCTTTACCAGTCTAAGTCTATTACAGATAGGGCAATGTCAAAAGATAATTATTTTAACAGAGAATTCTAGATCTTAATATATTTCTTTCATTTTTATTCACATTTTATTAGAGTATGAAAAAGTACAATTTAATAATAAGAAAAATCAAATTTTCAAATTTTAAGAAAAAGATTGACTCTAATACATACATACATACATACATACATACATACATACATACATACATACATATATATATATATATATATATATATATATATATATATATATATATATATATATATATATATATATATATATATATATATATATATTTATATATTTATATATATATATATATAATCATTACTTTATGAATTTTAGATAATAATTTCACAGTATAAACTATTTATGCTAGCCCATTTCAGTTCAATCATTGAAATTTCATAAAATGTGGTAATTGTTTATTGAAATAGGCTTAAATTACATTCATTAAGACACATAAAAAGTTTCGTGCATGAAAAATATTGTAATAAAAAGATGCGCTAACGTGCAGTTGGCCAAATCAATGAATAACTCATTTATATAAAAAGTTATGTTATAGTCTAATTTTTACAGTATTATTTATGGACTTAACATTTGAAACACATATGTAGGGTGAGGCAAAATAACTTCCTTATTTTGTATTGCAATAACACAAAAAGTTTGAAAGATATACTTTTTTATTTATTTTTGCATACAAAAGTTACATATTTAAAGTTTTAGTTTACAGAATTTTAAATATCATATTGGACAAGTGACATCCGCTATTGACGATACACTGTGTGAATTGAATTCTGTTGTTCTTATCACTACATCTAGCACATTGACAGGTATGTTCGCTTTTTATTTTTGAATGTTTCTTTCCAGATCTTCCAAATTTTGTGGGTGGTCAGTACAGGCACATGACTTTCAATACCTCCACAAAAGCAATTACCTAGGATCAAATTGGAAGAACGCGCTGGCCAGTCTAATCATTTCTCGTTGAAATGAGGCAACCGGAAAAATAGTCCTCAACTATCACGGTATTCTTTACTCCAACGCATGATGGCAACTGAACCATAATGTCACACAATTTTATAATCTCCTTTTTGAAATGAGACCACGCCAACTTCATCATAATCTTTACTACTTTTTCTGTTATTGCAATTCGAAATAAAGAAGTTATCTTGCCGCACCCTTTAAATCGTGTGGTTTTAGCCACTTAACATTATCTACTGGCTATCTTTTATTTATCAAAGTAAGTCGGCTTCTATCAGCCGTATTTCTTTCAGTAGAGTTGTAGATGGATGGACGACCTTCGTTTAGATGAATCATTCCTAATGTATTTTCAGGAGATAAAATTTTCTTGCACTCAGATTTTTACAGGGAAGTCACTATATAAGATCTTAAATCCATAAGGGCCATATGTATGTCAGTAAAAATTATATGCAGCTTCCATGAGTTTACTATGTACATATCACGATTTTGTAAATAAAAAGAAATCACTATTTGCAATAAAACGCTGAAACAACATAAAAAGTGTATATTTACTTTTTGCCTACTTTTCTTGCATTTGGTTAATTGTAAAGTTTTTTTATGACGTTTATTTTTATATAATTCTATTTTTTATTTACAGAACTTAGAATTTGAATTCATTATAAAAAAACTATGATTAATCTGAAATAGAATGATTATACTTATTCAAATCGTCAAATCTATCAATTACCATTTTAAATTAAGAAACTGGCGTACTTTTAAATTTCTCAACAGAAATGAACTAACAATCTAATCTAAATGCCTCCAGAACCATTAAAAATTGCTAAACCTATGACATGATAGCCTATATGTGGATCGAGAATCAAAGTGCCCATATCTGTTTTCCAGACCATTGTCCCTGGGATGCGAAGCTTATGTTCTGGTTAGGTGGTCAGTCTAACGCAAAACTCCCAGTGTTAACTTTCCAAAGGATGCTTGGTACTCATTTATTGACCCACGGAAAAAAAAGTAAAATACAGAGTCCACCCTCCCCACCTCAAGGATCGAACCTGTACTTAGGGAGCGTGAAGCATTATCCTTAAGCCACTGGGCTTCGAAAAGCATTCGAAAGTATATTTATAAAAAAGAAAGGGAATAAATATCAATTATACTTTTAAATGTCATGATTCTGATTTTTATAATTGTTTTTTCACTTATTAGATATATATTATGATTAGTTTTCTTTTTTACTAAAGAGCTGATGATTTTAATATAAAGTTGCTTCAAAATTGATTTATAGGACAAACAAAGAATTCAGCTATTTATACTAAGAGGAACAGCTTAAAAAAGTCTTCATTGTCTTTTGAGATAAAAAAAGCATTTTTATTCAACAATTCTATCTTGGAGTTCATTATCTCTCATATACTTCACTGGTAATATAAATTACTGTACAGGAATTTTTAGTAAAAGATATTATTTAAGAAAATTTTCAGTACCCATAAATTAAGATTTAGTGTAAAATCATATTTTTTTAATGCATTTAAAAAAACAAAACAGAACACAATAACGACGAACTCAATTACAAAGGGTGTTGCTTCGAAAGAGCATTTAACTTATTCTTTCAGTTTCTAAAGATTTTGAGATTTCAACAAATTATAAATGAAGGATAGAAGATGTGCTTTTGTTGGTTGTTATGGTTATGAGCGTTTTTTGTTACGTGATTGTATTTTTTTTTACGTTGAATTAAAATGTATATATAAAATGAGATGCAGTCATGTCACAATTTGTCTCGGTTTATTCACTGCAAAAAACATAGAAAACAAGATAAATAAGAATAATATATAAGCATTGCTTTATTTATTGTATGCAACTGTTTAAATAATAAAACTATGGTTGCTAAAGAATACATTTTAAAAAATAAGAAAATATTTCAAATTTAACTCGGGAAGAAATTTTTAGAAATAATAAAGAATTTTGAAATCTTTTTTAATCTAAAATGTTTACCTGAAAAATTTGATTGAAACTAAAGACATAGTTTTAAAATGAAATTTCTGTATCAGAATTTGTGTTAAAAAATAATACAATTGTTATATTTAAGAAAATTTTCTAATGCTAAGTTTTCGGAGTGCTAAAATTTCCTTTTTAGCTTCAAATGAAGCAAGGCACTAAGTTATTTGATTGAACAAGATTGCTCAACTTAGTATTCGTGATACATGACTTAAATAAATATTATAATTAGTTTTATTTTGTTAACACTGTCTTCGCAATAAGCATATCCCTGATAATAATTAACAACATCCTCGTAGCTATTTATACTTAGATAAGAATATATTGTTAAGCATGGCTCATTGTCGTTGGCAATCCATATTTGTAATTTGGTACAGATACCGTATAATCCAGGAGGCCAAATTCTAAATTTGGTGATTTTCTTATGTATCTAGCAATTTGGATTTTATTACGTCATAGATATGGAGACCTATAACAATTATGCAGAAAATTCTATTTTGGCAACCTTAGTATTTACGTCATCGCGCACATCACAATACATCATCTTGGCAACATTTCTTCATCGCCAAAAAAATTCAGAATTTTTAATTCTGGATTATACGGTATCAGTGCCTGTAATTTAATCATTGTTGTTTTTGGTGTAATTCATACTTGTTTATGCATATATATATATATCAAAAAATCAAAACTACAAAGCAGCGAAAACATTTTCGAATAATTCTGAACATGAAATTTAACAGGAGGATAGTAAATTGTGTTTGTGTGCCTATCAACGAAAAAAAATTTTTATTTGTAAACTTGAGGCATTTTTAAGTCTCACCAAATCTTGTGACAATAGCTCTGGTATATAAATAAATTAACTGTACGACTCTAGAATTTAAAAACTCTTTATTTTTTGTAGCTGATTCACCTCACTCATTTTACATCTGCTCTTCTCAAAAGCAGTAATTCGACTCTCTGTTTTTTTTCTTGCATACAAAGATGGGACTGCTGTGAAAACGCTTCATTGGTACGGAACACCGACAAAAACTTACCGTTTTATTAAAATAGAAGCAAGACTTATCAAAATATCCTACAGTACATAACAGAGTTAATTGTGAAGTGTCATAATTTAATGAATAAATTATATTTCATGACAAAGAAAAGTACAGAAGACAGCTGAGTGTAGAAGATGTGGGAACTAGAATTTTAATTAATTCAATGACAAAAGAACATTTGTTGTTGAAACATACAAAAATATAACGCAGTAATTCAAAATCTTCTAAAAAATAAGCTGAGAGGGCCTTTGGTTCAACAATTTGTTGTTTAATATCTGCATTAGAGAGGGATCTTTGCAATGGTTCGGAATCCACTTTAAACACTACTTCTGAATCGAATTAGCACTCCTTCAGAAAAGGATAGAAGAGAGATTAGTAAACAAGAATGGATGTCTAATAATGGTAATACTTTCGATTCAAGGACATCTCAAATGTAATTTCTCTGGATTTAAGAGTGTGATCATAATAAAATGTTTCGGCTCCTCAATACGTAATGCTTGAGGTGGCACTACTGTGCGACTTATTATGACAGCTGGTGTGATGTGGTAGTTCTCAAGGTGACTGACAGAATGTCCACTCATCATAAATCTTGAAAATAAAACATGATCTTGTCGGCGGTGATAAATTATTTCTATTCCAAATCCTAGAATCTTCTTTCTTTACTTCAAACAGTATTAAACGCCGATGCTGTTATGTCAACAGAAGTCACAAATATTAACGACGAGTTATAAAGTATCATTGCAGAAATCTGACTAATAGTCTAGCAGACAATGCCCTACATCCCCTAATTTACGTAAAGTGTGTTAACTCTATAAATATTAATTCTCAATTTATCAGTGCTGCAAACATCCAGTGTTAATGGGCTTTCAGGCATTCCAACTACCACATAAATAAGATTAATTTTCCGGTCAAATTTCTATAGAACTCATCTTTTTGAAAGGAAAATGTAATGCAAGTTCAAAATCAAGGATTTTGACTGTTAACTTTTTCTGAAAGGCCTCTTTCTTTTAGCAACTCACAAAAAAGCACTGTTCTAATAAAGATCAACCTTCATAATTAAAAAAGGATAATTTAATAATATAACTCGCAAACGAAAGTCAAATTTGTAATATTTTGATAAAAAGCAATTGCTTTTTAATAAATTGAAAGTGAAAATCCCATATCACAGGAAATTTGAGTCATTCTTGCAGTATCTGTGTGGCTTTATTTTTAAAGTATTTATCTGGTGAAATTATCTATTATTAATTCCGTATTGATGTCACGTTTTTTCGTATTAGTGAACTAAAAATTTACGAGTACTTTTTGTATTGTTTATTCTTTCTCTTTCGAAGCAGTTTCTTGATAATTAGGATTCCACTGAATAAGAATTTGCTTGTAACAGCGTTGCAAGACATTGTTTGTACTACACATCGATAACACTGTTTTTAATTTTTAAAAATTCTTTGTTCTATAAGGTAAACATAAAAATTTGAAACACACAACAACAACACGCTACCATATATATAGAACCAAAAGCTTTAAAATAAATTGATCTGAAGTCACAGATAGATTTGATACACAATTTTAAATAAAGTTTTTAAGTACATAATTTGTGATACTGAGATCAGTTGTCTAACTTCAAGATAAACCTCTAAGATATAGTAATTTTATATCCTTATATAATTTACGAAGTCACTACATTATTTTCCTATGGAATAAATTTGGCACGCATGAAAACAACTAATTATATCAGTTGTAACATTTATGACAACTGATACACTTAGTTATAATATAACCATACATCATCAAATGTGTAAAGTTACGTGTATTTTAATTTACTCCGTGTTTCACTGAAGACATCTTCTTGAGTACCTGCAGAATAACACTATGCTGGAATTAATACTTATTTTCTACTTCAAGTAAAAAAAAATTGCGATTCAAATATTTGAATGAAACATCGGGTGGTTCCGTGATAGTTTGGGGCTTCAGCTCATAGTTAGTGAGAACATCCCCTTATTCCCCTACATATACAGATCACTAGCACTGTCTGTTTCACTTTTTTGAATGACCAATTCTACGACGCAGGTGGTTGTTTCTGTCTGGAGACCAATTATCAGAATGATAATTCCCTGATTCACCACAGTTGAAGTGTTCAAACATGGTTTTGAGAACATGAGGTCTCAAATGTATATATTTCATGGCCTACTAATTCACATGAAAAAGCGCTTTTAGTCTGTTTTGAAAGAAAGAGGGAGATCCCGTAATTTTCTTCCTGCTTTACTGCACCGGGAGTTTGAGCATTTCTATACGAGGAATGGTACAACATCCCATTTACTGCCATACAGAACTTTGATATGTTCATTTCTTGGCGAATTCAAATGGTTTGAACAGTTAAAGATGCTCCCACACCATACTAAGTGAAAATTTATAGGTCTCATGATTTGAAACAATCTTTGTAGTAGAATGAAAAGGCTTAAAGGATTTAAAAAAGGTATATGATTTAACTTCAACTGCATTCTAACAACATCGATATTTTACACGACTATTTGATGTACTTATTTTTAGAATAAGAAATTTTCTTCTATATTAATATATTCTGCTTAAAAAATATTTGTCCAGTAGCAATAAGAATTTCATTAGGTTAATATAAAACACAATTTGTATTTTTTAACATTATTAATTTGAATTTAATTTGCAGCAGACAACTGTATACATTAGTTAGAATTTTAACATATTTATACTATTTTATGCATTTTTATTTACAACAACAAGAAAGAAAAATAAATAAATAAAAAAAAAGACGCACCAAGGAGAAATTGTCCTGCGATGGAGACAAAAATTAATGGATAAAGTCATGTACACGAAAAATTTTCAGAACAATTTAATGATTTTATTTCAGATTTATATACATAGTAACGAGTTCTTTGAGTTGTTTACCCACCTCTAGTCTGAATAGAAGCTGCCATATATGGCGTGATATAAACTGATAAATCCTCTGGAGTGTCTAGCCAAATTTGCTCCAACTATTTGGCAGCTTATCAACATTTCCTGATCCATGCGATCATTTCCCGTCATATTCCAGATGTGCTCGATGGGAGAGAGATCTGGCTGCCCAAGGAAGTGCCTGACAAGCTGTAAGATAGTTAAGTAGTAACACATGCCGTATGTGGTCTGGCATTATTTACTGAAGAATAAGGTCAGGGTACTGCAAAAGAAACGGTAACAAAACAGGTCTCAGAATGTCGTCAACATACCTCTGTGTTATAAGAGTACTTCTAATACTATCAAAGGGGTTTGGCTACCAAGGAAAATGGCATCTCAAACTATAACTTCTGGCTGACAGCCTGTGTGGCATGCAATAGTGAAAACAGGAACGGCACGCTGACCTGAGGGTCTCAAGACAAGTCTTCGATGATCTTTAGAACACAGTTGAAAGCGGAACTCGTCACTATGGATTAAACGTCAACATTCGGCATCATTCTAACCTGATCGAGCTAAGCATTACTGTAATCTGGCTAGAGAGTTTGCAGGCGTGAATGGCAGGTGGCGTAACGATCGGCACTAGCGTAGGTTTCGCTTTATCAGCCATCTGGGAAAGGTAATAGTGGGCACGATTAATGGTTGATAATCAGACACTATCACAACGAATACGACAATCGGTGTCCTCCCGATATGGCCCTAGTTCGATCGCTACTATGATAGGGCTGAAATCCGTTTTTGCCCATCCATTCTTGCCAGCATCTTCAAATCGCCACACTGCTTTGACCCAATATGATGAGTTATTCTCCGACTTGTCCTACCTCCCTCTTTCATACCAATCATACGGCTACTTCCAAACTATGACAATTTCTTGTAATGAGCTTGACACTGCGGCGAGGCATTTTTTCAGTCATTGAAATGGTATCTTAAATCGCAATGTAATAGAAAATTTTAACAGTTCAAGAATAGCTCCTTAAACACATTTGCTCAATGCACAGTTCCGATACACTCTGGTGACTGCAAATATTCATTCATTGCAGATTTTAATTATTTACATATGTGGTCAAAGCATTAATGCATATGAAATTTCAAAGCAATCGGATGATTCTTTCTTGGTGCATCAAATTTTTTGTTATAGAGTTTTTATTATATTTCAATAAAACTTTTTTCATATAATAAATTAAAAGTACATTAAATATTTTGATTGTGCATAAATTCTTTAAATTTGTTTACACACTGGGTGATATTAAAGATGCAATATCTAAATTGCAGAGAAGACTTGATATATATAAGGAATAGTACAGTTAAAGTAAAATACGTTGTATTCTTAAATGGAAGAACCGAGATATATGAGAAGGAAATCAACAAAAATTATTGAATTACATCCAAAATAATTTTCTTATAAGTTATTTTTTTTTTTTTGATACCAGAGATAATTTTCAGTATTAAGAATGTTAGGAGGCTGAAACCAATTTTTACTCTGGACAAAACTAATTTATCATTAGCTAATGTATAAATGAGAAAAATCACTTATGGAACTTAAATACAGGTAAAAATATTTTCATCCAAAAATGCTATGATAATTGCTCTGTGATTAGTAACTCGATAACAACAATTTGGGAATCAAATGACTTACACCATGTAAAATCTGTAAAAAATTTCAAGTTCAAAAACTTTTTTGATATCCTTTTAAAATTTTGATATGATTTCATTACATAGCTGCTATAATTTATCTTTGTTGAGTATAAAAGTAAAAAATCCACACCATTGCAAACATTCTATTAATTATGCAGCTGCTCGTTCACATCTTTTTATTTGTAACAGCAATGAGTGAATAATAAAACACTGCTAAAATGTTTTCAATCCAAATCCAATGATGAATATAAAATAACACACGCTAGCACTCCACTCTCTCTCTCTAATCCAACTCTGCAAATGCCTTAATTAAATTCCAACTTCAGATATCCAGGTTTATATGGAGGGCAGTAGAGATGACAACTGTACCTGTAGATTTTTCATTAAGTCATCCACCTAATCTGAGCAAATTAGAATTAAAAATCCAGATTTTTGTTATTGCAACAAAAGAATCACTTGCGGCTTTGATTTCAAAAACCACATCTACAGATATTTATATCTTGACGGATAGCAGTAGCGCCATTCAACATCTAAGCAACTGGACTAGAGTGAGAGACAAAATATCTGCCATTATTGCCAGATCTCAAAGTGCTTTGGAGGCAACACAAGATTTATTTAAGTGGCTTCTGTCACACATGGGCTTGCAGGGCAATGCTGATATTCTTAAAAAAGAGGGGATTCTGCCTCATTAACTAATGGTAATGAATTTAATTTCTTCAAAATAAGTTCAAAGATTAAGATCGTAAATCAGAAAATATGGAGGTCTCCTCTGTCCCACTTTTGGTATTCTCTGATAACTTTTATGGTAATACTCTCAAAAGTGGAAGTGATCAAACTGTAAAATGCACCATCAGCAGGCTCATGAGTGGATATATAGAATCGAGAGCCTGACTTACATTGATATACAGAAATCTTGAGTACATCAAGTGCACTTCTACACACAGGCTTCTCCTGAATATTTCCTCCACTACCCTGAATAACTAGGGCTTTTGCATGAGGACCTTATTACTTCCCCTCTTGTTGTGTATGACTTTTTAAGGATTCCTGAACTCCTGGACATGGTCTAACTAGCAACTAGACCTTGAGGAATAAGCCACAACAGCAAATGCTGCCATGTTTTTAGAACTTTACAAAATCAAAGAGAAAAACGAGTTTTCAAATTTCCACAGGTGATGCCAGAACCAGTTTGACTTGTACCCAGATTGTGACTGAGACTGATAAATCTCATACTGCAGATCAGTTAAATCTGGTCTTGAACAGTCCTTTCGAGTTAATTATTTTTATATCTGATTGGAGGTAAATTTTACACTCAATTAAATATTTACTTTAAGACATAATTTTTGAATTAAAATCTTAATTTTAGAAATTTTCAAGATGGAAACCAGTTTCTGGAATGGAAAAGTGGCACATCTGTATGTTAAAAAAATTAATCACATTGTTAATAGAAATAGACTTGACTTGAAAGAATTGAACAATATACAGATTTAAGTGAAAAAGTACATATACATTTTACAACATATTTTGCTTTTCTTTGTACAATTTAATCAGATAACATTTTTAATTTCTCAACTTAATAAAATTTGTTTAGATGAATTCATGGTAGATCATGAAATCATGAATAGATCATGGAATAATTTTTTTTTTAAATTGGTTAACAAATATAAAAAGAATAAGGAAAGATCAACGTCTAATATTTTTTATATTCTTTTAAATTTGAAAATTGCATTCTACAGAAATAGTGCAACTTTATAACACATTTTACTCAATTTTTTTAGATCTTTCAATAAAAAATATATATTAGAAAAATTATTTATAACCATAATCTGTAACTTATATTTGAAATGTAATTCATATTTTTGTCATCTTTTGTAGAGTGGAAAATGTGGCGTTTAGTTATAACAGTTGTTAGCGATGAATAACAAGCAAAACTAAAATATTGGGAAAGAAGAGAGAAAGAAAGTTTTCTAGCATTGGAAAAAAAATTTTTTTTAAGAAATGCAGTTTCAAAAAAAAGAAAAACTAAAATCTGGCAGTGATTAATTTGCCTAATTTGTCATCAATAAAATAAAAGTAAGATTTATTTAATTTGCTTTTGTTTCTTATACACTGCATACTATTATTTTTTAATAGCCTTTTATAAATTTTTTTCTAATAGCCCCTTAATTATAGAGAGAAAACAATTGATAAAAAGAAAATTAATTTTAAGAGGTCTAACATTAATTTTCTATTTTTAGAGCTCTATTTTGATAGTTCTTATAAGTTTGTAAAAATAAGCACCTAACGTATTAAAAAAAAGAAAAAATTGAATGAAAGTAGTAGAAAAAAAAACACTGCAAGAAGTATCTTTAATCAAAAATAATGGAAATGAATTTTAAAATTGGATGATAAAAAAAAGTTTTTACTTTTATAAACAGTCTTCATCAGACTTTTTTTTTTACAAAAAGTGAGAATATCAAGAGTATTTTCTGCAACAACTCAATGTAATTATGCACGTTAGCGGATATTTCATTTAAAAATTTCCTTTCTGTATCAAATATTTATTGCAATTAACAACATAAAATTTTTTTTCATGATAACATAGAACATGATTAAAATATCAATTTTAACTTTTGAAAAATACTAACAATTTTTTAAGAATTTTAACACCATGGTTATAAATATAATTTCTAAATCTGATAAATGCATTGCATCAAGCATTGTGATAAAAATTAAATATGTGTTTACATATATATATATATATATATATATATATATATATATATATATATATATATATCTTGCATCCCCAGGGATCTACCTAGAGCTATGGGGGTGTCCTGCTTCAGGCTTCTCACTGGGCATGATTATCTTCAGGGACACCTGCACCACATTAAACTTGTGGACTCACCTGACTGCATTTTGTGCAATGAACATTTGGACATGAATGGCAAGCACCTTTGGATGTGTTCTGCCCTCCAAGAGGCCCGCGATTCTTCACACTTCAAGACTCTCCCTTCTCCTGAAGAAGCTTCATTTCTCTATTGGACTGCAAGACTTATGATGCTCGAAAGAGCTTATATAAGGACGTAATTAAAATAAATAAAACACACACACACACACACACACACACACACATATATATATATATATATATATATATATATATATATAACAATATAACAATTTTCATTTTAATAAAATTAGAATTTAATTTTATGTGTAAACATTGGGATATTTCAAAAGATGAAACAATTTACAACAAACAAAGGCCAATTTATTGAAGCATCACATATTTATTTATGCACCTTTCTCAATGTACAGGAATATTTACATTATAGCACAGAAAGAAATGTACAATGGCATGATAATTTTCAAAAATACACAATATATATACGATTATACTGTTTGATGCCATGCAAATTTGAGAAGGATTAAAAAATAAATAAAAAGGGCAAAAAGTGATTACTCACATGAAAAGTAATCTATTGTCTTTAAATTTAAAGATTTTAAAAGTCATATAACTTTATTATACACTATATTT
This sequence comes from Latrodectus hesperus, assembly GCA_037975125.1. Taxonomy (NCBI): domain Eukaryota; kingdom Metazoa; phylum Arthropoda; class Arachnida; order Araneae; family Theridiidae; genus Latrodectus; species Latrodectus hesperus. Next base: position 25,089,540 of record CM075850.1, on the reverse strand, counting down.
AATTTACCAATGTTTACAATATTCATATTCCTTTATATATGACTGACAATAACTTAAAAATATTCATTATTACTATTTCTACAATGTAATACGATAAAAGCATATGCACTGCATATAAATCGCAACAATTCTGAATACAAATAAATTTTATATAACACATAAAAAAATGTTTTCATAAATATTCTCCTATTTACAACATTTAATTTCAAAAAATGACAAAAACTTCAATTTCTTACACAGAAGAAGCTTACTATGTCCTAAAAAAAGTCAATATCTTGAAAGAGATCAAATTAAAATGTCTCAAGATTAAAACATTTATTTCAATCATATTCATGACTACTTTCTCGCTTTGTAGCAGTTCCATCTTCACCTGATGCAGGGTTATCACGAGATCTTACAGTTTTTGAGACATTTTCTGTAAATCCAGTCTGAGTGATTCTAAATTAGAAATTTAATTTAAATTAATATAAAATTTTGAAAAAAGATAAAAGTATCAGTTCAGAATTATAAAAAATATAATTTACATAATAAAACTAAATAAACTCAATAAGTTCAAGAAATGATTAATATTCTTATCAAACTATATGTATTGTGTATACAAGTGCACAAACAGAAGAAAAGAAAGCTGAACAACAAAGAATTTTAATTCTCATTATAAACTTTCTTAATACTTTAATAATTTATATAGATATTAAGATACTCTGTTATTTCATATGAAGCAAAAGATATATTGAAAACTTATGATAAAAACGTTTTTCATTACTAAGTTATAATTATTAAATTTGAAATATAAAAAATAACAAAAGTGAAATATTACTATCATATTCTTTTCTTGCATCATTAAAATTATGGAATAAAAGAACTTGAAAATTTTACAAAGAATCCAAATTCCAAAGTATTTTATCTCCCAAAATAAAAATATATAACATCAGAAGATAAAATTGGAATCAAAAGTTTTCCGTTTCAAATTTTAATTAAATTCCATTATCTAAATATTATATTTAGAATAATTTCTTCACTGATTCTAATTATGTACTCAAACTTGTACAACATTTCACAGATGTAGTAGGAAATTGTAAAAGATAAATCTCTCAATTTGTATTAAAAAAAAAGTTACTATTGCACATATCAATGATTAAAAATAGAAATTACACACTAAAAATGAATAAAAATGTAAATTAGAAAAACCAATAACCAAATTGAGAAATCTAAATTAAGAAATAACATAGTATTAGTTTATTGTCCTTACTCTATCAATGATGATACATACAGAATTATGGTATTTGAGCCCAAAATGTATAAGTAGTTTCAATTAAACACACAAAATGATTTTCATAACTTTTAAAAAATTGACTTAAATACATTGTTGATGATTTAAGAATCATTTTAATCAAAAAAAATTTGCTCCAACAACATATTCATCAGAAAATTTGAAATTCATCTTTAAAATATTAATGATGACTAAAAATTGGAATTATTTGAGAACCCTCAACTCTTAGCTTCATCAAAATCAATAAAAAACATTAACTTCATAAAAGCTTTAATTTATTCCTAATGAAAAAAATTAGAATTAAAAAAATTACTTTGATTCATTTAAAAAGATAACCTAAAAGCATTCAATGCATTACATGTTAATTTCAAATTGTTTCAACAGTTGTAAAAGATACTGGACAAAAAGTGTTACTTACACTTCATCCATTTCCAAATCCTCATCCTGAGACAATCGGAAATATGGATTACTTGTAGTTGGCTGAAAATTTATTCCAGTCACTATGAAAAATGTTAAAGTTGCTGATTCTCTAAATACTTCATCCAACCATTCATATTGAAAGGGAACAGTTATCTGTTTAAAAAAATTAATTAATGTAGCATTAATAGGGAAACATATAATAAAAAATCCATAAAGTTACGATAAATATTTTTAATGTCATAGAACAATCAATTTAAAATTCAAATTACTGGAATTATAATGCAGTAATCAAAAACTATTTTACAAGAGGAAGATATTAAAATATTTATACAACAATGCGCTCGGAAAGGGAAAACATTCAGCCATTTTATTAATCAGTTAAGGAACTTACAATTATAAATTAGTACTTTTTTAATAATAAGCTTTCAATTTAAAAATCATTTTAATATTAAAACTATAATGATCAGAACCAGGTAAATTGAATTAAAAATATCTTTACACACTCTATTTAAATACTTCAGATTTATTCATTTACATATAAATACTTAAATTTTAAAGAAAATGTTAATACAATAAAATATAAATAGAAATTAATTATGAAAAAAATTAACTGTTAAGCAAATAGTAAACACTATTGTACTCATTAAGAAATTTAAGGCATCAACATCAATAAATTGTTACAGATAAAAATATTAAGAATTAAAAGTTATATTTAATCAATGAGATTCAGAATTGGTTAAATATACATGATATGTTAAATGCAAATATTTAAGATTTTTAGTATTTTCAAAATGTTGGAACTACTACATAGAATATGGAATGAATAAAAAATATTGATAGATTCTATATACAAAGGATGATATGTGTGAAGCTAAAATGAAAAATACTGCTCACTAAAGTCAGGAAATAATATATATCAATAAAACACAAATTACATTGCACATATTTACAAGATGAATATTTTAAATATGTGCAATAATATATATAAAAAAAACTTTGTAATATTCCTTTAAGAAATTTTAAATAAAAATCCAATCAAGTGATAAAATAAACATATTTTAGTGTGCAAAACTTAAACAACAATGTAAATTTTAAATAGATAACCATAAAATTGCAGAAAAATGTTTTTGTGATCAGTCAGTTGTACACAATAACTACATCGAGACACACCAATTTATTCAGCAAGTTCTAATTTGGGAACAATTTTATATTTGGACAACTCAAGTATGGATGTCCATAATAACTACATAAATAGAAAGATCTTATATTAAAGAAGACATCTATTAAAGAAGTTATATGACACTAATTTCATTTTTGGACAATGAGTGATAAAATGCTAGTGGTAGATATAAAATTATACAGGATAAACTTTGAAACATAACATATAAAAGATTTTAGTTATAACACTTTTAAAGTTTACAAATCACATAAAAAAATCTACAAAAATATTTAAGTAAGAAAAGTATACAGTGTTGTGATTGTAAAGATAATTTATACAATCACTGTAAAAACAATTTTTAAATGCTTTTTTCATTTGATTGAGTTTCTGCTCTAAAGCCACTTTTATATCTAAGAATTAATTTGCACTTCAGATAGAGCTAATGACTGAACAGGTTTGAAATCTTTTACATTTCAGGATTGAATTCAATTGTAGAGGGATGTTTACTCTGAAATAAACTTACGATAAAATGAATAAATTTTTAAAAGAAAATAAGATTACTAACCTTTAAAAGGTAGACAATAATTCTCGTGAAATATATGTAGCAAACAATCTGAAAAGACAATAAAAATAGCGCATATTTTAAACACAAAATGAAATATGTATATGGATTCAATAAACTGAGCAAACTCAAAATTAAATTATATTCATTATTTACTAAATGTTACATACAAAAATTGATTTGAAAACATAATCTTCATAAGTAAAATGTTAGATTTGGTGTTGATATAACATATAAATTTGGAAACACAAAACCTTCATTAATCAAAATAAATAATAATGGATAAATTGTTCAAATGAGATATAAGCAAACACAAAATTTATAAATTTTACACATGTAAATATACTACATTAAAAGTTTTTAATAAACATTTTTCTCTCTGCTTTACCTAAATAATTTAGCAACACTAATTATTTCAATTGTTAAGTTAATGTTGGCTATTTAGATGGCCATTTTATGAGAACTTAATGAATATGGGGAAATTTCAGTTTTGAAAATTGTAAAATTGCATGAAATTTTTTTTATAAATTACCCAATACCATAAATCAAACTTTAGATATTAATTATACAATATAAGCCCAATTTTGACAGAAAAAAATAATACATTTTCCTACCCATCTTTGAAAAAACATAAAAACGTTGAGTACAGCAGATCATAAAAAATTGTGGGTATCTTACATTTTAAAATAATATTCTAAATCATTTTGCATGAATTCTATTCTAATAAGTAGAATTTATTAGAAAAAAATTTAAGTAGAACTTAAAATATTATGAAAAGGTATAAAAGAGGTAAAATATTATGAAAAAAAATTTAAGTAAAACCTAAATTTTTTTCATAATATTTGACCTAAATATTAATTAAATAATTACTTGGAAACTTATTTAACAAGAAAGTGCATGATGATTATATAGTTATTGTTTTATTGCTATTTAAGTGGAAAAGAAACTTAATTTGTTTATTAATTATACTTGAACTTCCATATTTTTTAGAATTTTTATGGTTTAAAAATAATTTTCTATTTTCTTTTCCATCAAGTTAATAATCATAAAAGTTTATTAATTTTTTTACAGTTAAGTATTTACTATTGAAGAAACATAATTACTTTTCTTTATATGTAAATGGTTTTTTAAAGTATCATAATATTAATTATAATAAATTGGTAGATCATACTCTTAAAACAAATCTTATTTTGCTTTCATCAAGATTTAAACAAGCATATCTACAGACCATGAAACCGAAACTTGTAATTTTATACTTGGGTTTTAAAAATATAATCAGTATAAGAGAAATTTTTGCTTTCCAGTGATAAAGTATATAAAATATACTAAATAATCTATTAATGATTTTATAACTTTAATTTTATTCCTTAATTGAAATAGAATAAAATTGTATAAAAATTAATTTTATTATAAAGAAAAATACTTTTACCATTTATTTTGCAAAAAGTTTATATCATTGGGAAAAAAGTACAAAAATTTGGAGAGTTTTTTTAAAAAAAAGTCAAATTAATAGTACATTCACAAAATACATACATTTTACTTAAATTACAAAAATCATACCATAACATAAAAATGTCTAAATAATTTCAATTTTTCCAAGTTTATGGCAGCTTTACCATCTGTTTGAGAAGCTTCTTGAAGATGTTTGATGGACCTGTAATAATATGACAATATAGAAAAGACCAATAACTTAGCAGTTACATGCAACTTTGATAGAGCAATTCAGATTTAGATAGAACAGAAATTTTTCAGTACAAATGTATATTGACTGCAATCTGAAATAGTTGGCTGAAATCTGAATAGAATAGAAACATTAGAAAGGAATCATATTAATTAAATTCATAAGTTCTTACAAAAATATTCCTTATGTTTTTCAATCTCCACTTTTTAATTCCACTTAAATTTTCTAAATTATATAAAAATATTTTCCTTCAATTCTAATTTAATTTTTAAGTGGAGGGGAGGGGGCACAAAAATAGAGAAAGGGGGTAAGGTGTCATAATGGAAATTTGTTTTGCTAACCATTACTTTAATAATTTCCTAATGATATTCTTCCTTATTGCATTATAAAATACCTAAATATTAAATTGATAATTTAGCTCACTGACAAATGTTGAGGAACTGAATTTCTTTTCTAATGTGTTAGTTACCAATTTAATCTCAATTTGCATAAGCTTTTATTTCATTCAATTAATTTCCTTTGGAATGATCAATTCTTTACTTTCGTTATATTTTAAGGATGATTTCCATAAGATAAATAGAATATTTGACAATGGATGTAGAGCTTTTCTTTAATAGATCATAAAATTTAAAATGCAGATAATACAAATAAAAGGAAAAATACCAATAAAAGGGTATTAGAGAATAATTAATTCAAGTACAGAGGGTAAATAAATGGCTTTTTTCCCCCACAACAAAATTTCACACTGTCTAAAAATGCACAAAATTTTGCATATTTATTAATGAGAGAAGTAATTATTGCCACCAAACACAATATTCTGAAATTGCTTCACAGTTATGTTATATAAATAGCATACAAGGTCATTCATTCAATTAACACTAATTAGAAAAAGTTTTAGTTCAATAAACCTTAATATAATTTTATTTTGATGTATAAAAAATATTTCTTATTTTTATAAACACTTTAATCATATAAACTCTATGAAAGGAAGACCTATTGAAAGATCATTAAAAATGTTATGTATAGATACAAATCAATATTTATGATATGCTTGAATAACAACAAAATTATTTAGTTACTCATATTACTAGAATAAAAGATATGAATAATTTAATTACTTATTTGTTCAATGATTATGTAAAACCTATACTGATATGACATTAAAAGTAACAAATAAAATATAATTTTTTTAGTATTGTTAAATGCTTATTAAAGTTCTCTTTTGTTATAGATTTGTATACTAAAATATTTAATAGATAGACGTGATAATTAATTGAACAAGGAATTACAATTGATTTTACAGAAATATTTCTAAGATAATATTCTATAGAAAGTGATTAATTCTGGTTTTTGGGCAAACCATTTTCAGGGACACCCAACTTTCATAAATATAATCACAAAATAGTTTGCCATTGTATTTTGCAGATCAACACTTTTAACAATATATTCTCTAATAAAACTTTTTGTGACTATAATAATTTGATAAACTTTTCTTTATTAAAAAAGTGCTTTTCTGTTTCAACTTTTCATTTAAAAAATATATGCTTTCACTAATTTCATTATCAAAAGTTTAGCAGCAATAACTTGAAATTATATTAAGATAATTAGATTAAAATAATTGCATATTGAAAGTTAAGATATAAGCCAATTTTTCAATAGTTAAATTTGACTATTGTTAATTTACAATTACTAGTTGTTAGTTTATGAAAAATCTCCCTTCATATTAATTCCATCCAATTTAAGGAATTCTTACTGTTTATTAAAATGTAGCATTAAAGTTTTTCATTACCACTTTCTTGTTATTATAAATATGAAATCCAATGAGTCATTACATTTCTACTCAAAATATATATAATTTTCTACAGCATTTATTTAAAATTGTTCTACATAAAAATAGACTTTATTAGAGGATGCAAAATTTTGGAATTTAAGATTGCTGATCTTATTATCTTTGATTGAACAAAATATTATTTTAAAAGATAAAGTAAATAATGAATGAAAATAAATACTCTGATATATAAAGGCTAACTTACCACACAACTGGAAATAATATGGCACAACAACATATCAAATCAACAAGTATAAAGATCTCTCGCCAAGTATAATGTTGTGACTGTCCTTCTTCACTTTCTTCCATAATGATTTTAGCCACATTTGCTAGGACCTTTAAGTAATAGAAAATATGAAATAAAATTTGAATTCAATATTGTGAATATTAATGTTTATATATATATATATATATACATATATATATATATATGTATATATATATATATATATGTATATATATATATATATATATATATATAAAGAAACACACTTGTAATGGAATGACAATCATGAATATCTTCTTGTCTTTGTCACTTAAAATATGCTTTATAAAAGCCCATCCAGTTCCTATTAAAACTATAGTTATGAACAGGAGTGCCCCTTTAAGTCTAAAATAAAAAAGAAAATTTTGGTAAAACAATATATTAGAAATGAAGAATGCTTACTGAACATACATTTTTAAAATACATACACATTTTTAAATGAACCATTTATATTTATGGGAATATTTATCAAAATGAGCAAATTATATTTATTTATATAAAATAGGGACAGCAAACTTTTGTACAAAAGTGATCCAATAAAAAAGTATTTAATTTTAAGTTTTTTCAACATACTAAACAAATTGAAATAAGCCTATTATGATATTTCTCTGAATGTATAAATTCATGTATGTAAAACAAGCTATTTTTTCTGAACAAAGAGTTTACAAAAATAATAAAGTAAAGGAGAAAAGATTTATAAACAAAAATGAATAACTTGAAACATTTAATTCTAAGTAATTATTACAATTAATGTTTAATAAATGTGACTTTGGAAATTGTAGTTTTTTTTATCAGTCATACGCATTGCAATTAGTTTTCATAGATACATTCAGTTTTATGAACTTGTAGTGACTGGTAAAACAGTTGTAAAAAAGAGAAAGTTCATAAAATAGAAAAATAATGTATTAGATTATTAAGATCTGATATTTTTTACCAAACTAGTTCTTATATAAATAATTTTTATAAATAAAACACTAATAAATAAATTAGAGAGAATTATTTAGCATGGACTATAAGAAACATATCAAAACAAGATTCCTATTTAAAAACAAGTTTATTTCATCTTATTGATTGCACTTAACTATCCAATTTTCTAAAGCTAAAATAGTAAATTTTGCTTTAAATTTTGGTGTTAACCATCTGATGCTTTGAAATTTTTTACGCTCAGCTTCATAGCAAGGCAGCTGGATTTTTCTTTATTGACATTACCATCAATAAAAATTTTCATTCTTCTATTTTTCTCAGCAAACCTTTTACCAATTTAGGATTTTTACATCTCTACAATATTTTTGAGAGGCAGGTTATTATTTTCATTTTGCTGATACTGTTCTCTTTTCCAAATTTTTCCCCAAGTTTTAAAATTGTCAAGAGGTTGTTCTTTAGAATTCCATAATTACTTTGGCAATTTTTGTCTTACTTTATTTATTTTTTTTTCATTTACTTTCACAATTTTATATATATTTTAACTGATAAACAAGTTCATATTTTCAACTGCAACAATCCTTAATGAAATCAGCTGAATCTCTCGCAACATTTTTTTTCCTGTCAGGAATTGGCCGCATCGGCCATTTTCCTTCTAGCAGCCCAATACAAAGTAGCCTTCATATGATAGTTGTCAAGCATAAGAGAATTAACGTTGTCCAGAGATGGGCAAACATCAAATGACTTCAATTCCTTGCCTCTCCTGTGAAACATGGGGCAGTCAGGGGAGTTAAAAATGCCAATACGACAAAGATGATCTCGAAGATAGTCATGTCCCCTCTGAATTCTAAAATTTGCACTAAAAATTTGTTGTGAAGGTCCATAGGAATAGGAGTATGTATCAGTTTATACCACACTTTTTCTGTAGCCTCAGCTTTCTGGCATTTTTTTACAAAGGCATTTGTAGTTTTGGTAATTTCGGATGAAATTCGGGTTGTATGAGAGAGACAAAGAGGGCTGTGGGAGCCAGCATCCCTGTTTTGTCAGTCAATTCACTCTCTCATTGCCAGGTATATTGTAATGGCTGGGAATCCACTGAAAGAAAAGAGTCCATCCATCCATCATTAATAAGTTTGTCTATTTGTATTTTTGTTTGTTCTTCACGTTTTGATTGACAAGCCTGAAAGGAGCAGAGTGAGAGGATGGCTGCCTGCGAGTCAACAAGGAAGACTGCATGATTGAGAGAAGTATTACAGGTCAAAAGTTGGAAAGTAGCCTGTTTCATTGCCTCGATCTCAGCCTCAAAATTTGTGGCATTCATACCAACAGGGCATGAGCCCTCAAATACATTTTCACAGTACCAGCCTGCACCAGAGGTACAGTCTTCCTAGGAGGAGACATCAGTATATATATGAAGCTATTTATTTTTTGGAAATCTATTCACAATAGTTTCAAGAGCATAGGCTCGAAGAGATTCAGTGATAGTGTCATTTTTTCTTTGTAGGGTGCCAATAGAGAGACTTATAGATGGGATTCTAAAATTTGGTGGGAATCTCTCACCAAAACAAAAAGGTTGGCAAGGAAGATGACTTAAGCCGTATTTAGTCATAAGGTATTCTGCTCTCTTGAAGAAAGATTGATGATTTTTTAGCCTATTTTCTGCTGGAGTAAGGTTTTGTCAGTGCTGGACAGGATGTCTTCTACACTTTTCAAACTGTTTTAGTAGCTGCTTTTCTCTACGAACCCCCAGAGGTTCAAAACTAGTTTGAATCTCTAATGCAGTGATGGGTGTAGAGCAAGCAGCAGAAGTAATATGTCTCAGGGCTTTATTTTGGGCTTTGTCAACTTTGTCTCAACAACTGGCAGAGGCCAGTAGGTCACCGCCATAATCTAAGATTGGTCTAACATAGGTTTTATAGACAGTGGTCAAGACATCTGGTGATGAACCTCAAGTAACACCTGATAATCGCTTAAGGAGACCAAGTCTAGCCTCATCTTTTCTTGCAGTCTCCTCTGCATGTTTTCTCCATAGTAATTTCTTATCAAAGTGAATGCCAAGATATCGGAAATGATCTCGCCTGGAAAGATCCTTATCATTATATTTGATGGATACTTGGTGTCTTCTGCACCAATCACCAAGCAAGTTAATGTTATTATTAGCAGTATTAACAACTTTATGTGTTGAGAATATAACAACGTCATCTGCAAAGGCAAGGCAACGAATTCCAGACAAAATCTGGAGCTTTTCAATGAGGTCACTAATCATGATGTAGAACAAGGAGCAGCTTGAGCTAGCACCCTGTGGTAAACCATTTTTCATTTGGACAAACCTAGGAAAATAATCTCTCTCAACAAGCAAAACTTCATTTAAAATTCTTTAAATGAAACAAAACCAATCACAGAATAAAAGAGCACAAACTTTTAAAAATTGCTTCCTTTTACTAAGTTTTAATACATGGGGAGGAGAGAATTTTTTCCCCTTCCTGTGTCCTTACATACATGAAACACAAAAGCTCAATTTGACACCACTGTTATTTCCCATCAAATGTCTGATATCCATGTGTCTTCGACTACTGTCCCCACAATGTCTGGATTGCTTGTACCTGTCCCTTCATTGTTCAAAAATAAATCCAGTTCTCAGGTGTTAAAAGAATCAAATAAAAAAATTGGAAAAGTAGCAGATAATAAAAAATAAAAAACCTATATTTTTTAGAACCAAAAGTTCACAAGAGATTTTTTAAAATTTTAGTTCATAAATGAAAGTTAAAATTATCGTGGTCTCTATGATGTCCATGTAGGAAATAGCTATTAGTTTGCAAAAAATGTAAATTTTCATAAATTATAGGTTTTTAAAAACAAGTGTCTACTTTACCAACAAATTACATACTTTAATTCCATATCAGTAAATCTTGAACAAGGTTTTGATTTCATTATTTTCATAATAGAAAATATTTATTTACAAACATATGCTGATTCAAACATACAATATAAAAAACTGTCAACTCCAGAAAACTTAGGAAATTGTTTGAAAACTTAGGAAACTAAATGAATCATGTGAAACAAGTGTTAACTTTAAAATCTATCATAGTTTGAAGTATTAACTTTTCTAGATAATTCCAGCATTTGAGGTAAGAAAATTTGCTTACAAAAAGATATATGACAAACTAGGGTAGAAAAAATGTACCTCACAATTATATACTATCAAAAAAGACAACCATAGCAAGACATAAGAGGACAAAGTAAAACAATTAAAATCATTGGGATAGTTCCATCAACAGGCTGACACATTGATGTTGTATTGGAATAAAATAATGCTACTAGAATTACTGTTATATTCATTAGCTTAAAAGAACATTTTTTTAATTGAAATAATAATTGCTTTAATAATTGTTGTTGGATAAAACATGTTATAATGAATGTCAAATATATATTGTTATATTTTCAATGTTACATAGTTATATTGTAATACAAAGAATTATATTAATACATACAATTATTGATGAGATTATATTTAAAAATTTATGAAATTATTACTTTCTTACTTATAGTAAGAATAACTTTTTTGAATACATTTTTTAATATTTAAATACAAAAATACATACATGCTATAAGGATATGATGAAAATACAATGCGTAATTTATAATTTAGTAATAGATATTTCACAATTCATAATTTAGTAATAGATATTTTTTTATATAATTATGCATATTTTCTTACAAATGAGTTATATAATACAGAACAGCCCAAGCTTCCATTGGTGTTCCATCTTTAGCAATAATCTGATAGTTGATCTAAAAAATAATATATTATTTAACTCTAAATACAATGAACATTCAAAAATAAACAATCAAAATTAATCTGAACAAAAGGATCAGTTGATATAATAATAAAGAAAGTATAACATACCCCATGGAAAAGAAGAGACAACGATTTCAGAAATACAAGAAGGCCCATGAGATAATGAATTTTAAAAGTTTCTTCCCTATAGGAATTGAATTAAATTTTAAACATAATGGTATTATTATTGTACTGCAAATTTGTATATTTTTACAACCTAATAATATATTTTTGAAAAATACATTAATTTAAGACATAACATAAATGTAAGATCTAATTATGAAAATTCTATGGAATATATTGTGTCAATAAAAGAATCATTTTTTTAATCATGAAAAAAGTTTTCTTAAATATTTTAGTAGACACTAAGGAAGAAAAGTACAATCACTTTGAAATATTTTTAAGGAATTCATTTTTTAAAAGCTAAAAATTAGTAGATAAATAAATGTCCAATTTAAGAAAAGCTTACAAAGAAAAATAAAAATTTCTTATAGATTTTGAAAATATTTTAAATAAATTTATTAACAAAAGCAAATAAAACATTGAAGTAATATCTGGTAACTCATCAGTGTTGAAGGTGAGAAATAGTTAATTTTTCTAGCAAAAAACATCAAATACTTTTCTCTTGTAATTTTTCTGCAGTTGTTATAACTTGAGTAAATAACATCGATCATTGTTTAAATTCACACTTGCTTCATTAATATTTCAATTTAATGAAGAGAAAACTTATTTATAACAACCCTACAATGGGAATAAAAGTGAGGAAATTTTTTTCCTTTTCTGAAATTTAAAGCGATAATCAAATCTAATAAATAAAGTTGTGTAGTAGCTACAGCAAGTCACAAGCTATTCCTCATTTGCCAGGTGGGTTACAGGTTGGCCATCTCTAATTTAGAATATTGGAAACATTTTTACATACATAAAATGAAAATAAGTCAATATTTTTAAACAAATTTTGGAGAATTATTATTATTATTTTTTTTGCAAGAGTACATTCATATTGAATCACTACTTATGTGTACAACAATAAATTATATTCTTGATGCAAGAAATCCTTAAGATCAATGATCATAAATATATGAAAAAGGTCATAACATATAAAGTGAATGTATTATTTTATGATGTTATTTAATTCAAGATTTTATACACTAATAAAGTGCTTAACTAACTGAGAGTAACAAAAAGATTTTGCGAATGCATATTTGAATTTACTTTTCTCTAATTTTAATAAATGTGATGTGATTTTACTATTTTTTATCAAGTGATTTAATAGTAACATAACAAAAATGAGAGTGCAAAGCTTAAATAAGCAACTTGTCAAAAGGGGGAAAAATAAAAAAAACACCATTGTATGATTGCAATGCTTTAATTAGGGGTAATTTAATATTAAAAAAAATCATGTTTTACACACATGCTGTATAAACCAGGATTAGAAACTTTTGCTATCAGTCAATTAAATTTGCATGCACATTAATTTTATTAATCAATATATATTTTACATATAAAGTTTATATAGTAGTTCTTTTCTCATATGTATAATGACACTCTTATTATGTATAAACAGTTGATAAAATCAACACCTACAAATGAAAGAGAATCTTCAAATTACAAGGGTACTGAAAAAAAGAAAAAAAAATACATCTCTGATCACTTAACATAAGAGTTTTTAGGCAATGAAGGCGAAGGTATGCCAAAAACTGAAATGTATATTTGTAATGAAATCCTCACAATTGAAAAAACACTCAATGCAATATGTTATAAGGATATATTGGAACAAAAATTCAAATTTTGTCTCAAATATTCAAATTTCAGGTCTTGATAGTTTGCAAAATACAAGAGGTTTTAGCAAATTATAAACTTGTTAAGTGTCAAATTATAAAGTGTCAATTTTTAAAAGCATTTCATCAACATCAATTAAAAAACTATACATAATATGCATATGATTGTGAAAACCAATAAACTGTACACATTTAGAGACACCTTATGCTTTCAACCATTAAAAATACAGTTGAAGTTATATTTGGTGAAAAGAACTTACAAATTGAAGCAACATGATTTTCAAAAATACAGTTAATCATGAAAATCGCTGAAATCTTAGTAGCATATCTAACAAGTAGCTAAAATTAAAATTGTCTTGCAATTAGATGAAATGTACTAGAGGACAAGATTTGTCCAGCTGCTTGTTTTTCAATATACATGGAACTATGAATTTCATGTTTGTTTATTCTTTTGTAAGTTAATTATTTCAGCAACTAACAAAGAAACGAAAAGCCCTTAAGACTAATCTTAAAGCTTCATAGCCTTTTTATTCTTATATAATATTTAAAGGCATAGAATATATTGGGACATACGCATTAAAAAATCAGTATTATAATTAAAGTGATTTCAGTTTGTTTAAATACACCTTTTCCATGCAAAAATATCAGGAAAGCATTGGTATCAAAATAGATGAAACATAAATTTTAAAAATACTGTGAACATCCTGTTAAAATAATGAATTTAATAAAAAAGAAATAATTATAAAAGTCTTATAAAGAGATGAGGAGCAATTATATATCATTTCTTCAAGATATGGTCAAAAAGGAAACTGTTAAGTCTAGCAGAACACTGATTTGGTTTGGTTTGTTTGTCGCTCAACAGTCATTTTTTGCACACGAGGGCTAATTAGACCGGGACTTATGGTTTAAAGTGAAATCCGAACCACTACAAACATCCATGCCCAAGGTGGGATTCGAACCCACGAACTGTTGAACCGAAGGCAAGAGCGCTAACCATTCGGCTGCCAGCTCGGCAGCAGAACACTGAAATAAAGCCTAATGTTTGTTAAAAACTAAAATAAAACCTATGGTTAGGAAAAAAATCAAAACAATTTGAAATTCACAAAATTTGATTAATCATTAAATTTATAATTATATGGGGCAGACGATATAGACATATTTGGAGTGTATGGCAAAATTTATGGATTCCTTGAAAAACCGTCTTTATGGAACAATATCAATGAAGATCACCAAAATAAATTTTGAAACATTTTAAATATTAATTATCAAATACATTATTATTTTATAGCAAGACTATAAATTTCACAACATTTTAACTTCTTGAAAAGAAATAATTATAATTCTAACTAAACTATTCAAAAATTACAAAGAGAGCTGCATATCCCTTCCAAGGTAATATAAATTAACCTAGATTTATTGCTATCAGCAGCAATAAAAAGCAAGTCACTTCTGATGCAAGTTATTGTAAAAATATTTAATGTAAAATTAAATTTTACAATGAATGGTATTTTTTTTACTAAAATATTACAACTGGTCTCAAATTAAGCAATAAAAAATTTAATTTTCTATTACTTTTATTTATATCTATAATTATATAATAGAGGGGTTTATGAACATGTAATCTTAATTTCTAGAAATCAAATATTTCCATCTTTATTGCTAATTTATTCATTGACAGTTTAACAACTAAAACTGTTTTTTCGTTAAATCTTATCTTCTTCTTCTTAGAGTTAGGTTTGTATGTCATTGGGCACCTCTGCTTTAATTAATAATCTTAAAGGCACACAGCATTAATTCATCTACTTACATAGCTGCCAACTCTACTGATTTTTTCAGAAAACTCCTGATTTTTTTACCCTTTCTCCCGATTTCCCGACAATGTATGAAAATCTACTAATTTTTGACATTTTCAGTGAAAAACTTAAAAATTGCAGAAATTTTGCCGAAAAATAAATCTATTGAGTCGTTTAATTTTATGTGACCCTGTTTAATTACATTTACATGCTTAAAAAGTTTCCCTTTCATGATGAGATTCTAAAACATGCAGAATTATGCTATTTGCAGACTATTGAACATGCCTCATTTTCAAGTATAAAACTCTTTATTGACAGATTTCCCATTTTGCTGCTTAATACAGAACTGAATAAAGGATTGGACATTCTCCAAACTGAGTTCCGTGAACTACAAAGTTTTAACCTCACAAAAGAAACACTGGATGAACCAAGAGTAGATGTACAATGGCATCTTGTTGGAAATCTGAAAAATGAGTTTAAACAAAAAATATTTTCCAATATTTCCTAGCTTATGCTTACAATTTTAATTATTCCACACTCTAATGCTGAAAGTGAACGGGTGTTCAGTCATATAAAAAAATAAATTCAGGTCTTCTCTTTCTTCTGAAAATTTAGAAAGTTTAATTATTGCTAAATATTCTCAAAATGTTTTGAACAGCAGTTTATTAATTCATTTCTAATATATGCTAAGTTAGCAACGCATGAAAAAAATAAATTGCCATGAGTTATTTGAATTTGAAATGTGTTATGTTTTTTATGGACAAAGTATTTGAAAATTTCTATTTTCTTATATATAGAAGTATTTTATGTGTTTATGTAAAGAAATAATTTTATAAATTTAATATTTATAAATTGCACATGTGTAATAAAAGTTGCCTTATAAAATAAATATTGAGACATAAATGTCAATGTGTTTATTTATTTTTTTTTTACATATAGTATATTCTTTCATTACTCACAGTTCCTTTATGAGGATGATGAATATTTTATTAAAATATTAAGATTGATTTATGTTAAATATATTTTTTTCATTCTCAAAATGTATAATCTAAAGAGTAAAATTCTCTTTTTACGATACTACCATTTTAAACATTCTGTTTCAAGCAAAAATGTTGCTGGTAGTGTCTCCTAATTTTTTCTCTAAAAATCAATAGAATCTACTGAATTTTATATATCCAAGGTTGACAGGTATGTACTTATATTAAAATTAGAGCATGTTATAGAATATGCCTTGCAAATATTGCAAACTATTTTTCTTTTTACTTTCTCAGTAATCCATTCCATGTGTTGGCCATTTAAATTAAATGAAAATAATGCAAATGACATATTTTAATTAGTGTACATCTAAAAAAAATGCAATATATGAAAAATGAATTGAATTATTGTTGGTTGAATTTCTAAAAACTGCACAGAAAATTATTATAATTAAAATAAATATTTGGGAATTACTGCACTAATATTATTTTAATTAATTTTTAACTGTTTCATTTAATTGATTTTAAAAATAAAAAACTAAAGAACATTTCACCTTTTCTTTCGAATTACAACTATCCAGATAATACCACAGATTAAAAAGGTGAAGGACATCAGAAAATACAAGCTAGGAAGAGGTATTTCTCCAGCGGAAAGATAATTTCTACCATTATGCTCAATTATTCCAATCTAAAAAATGAATTAAATTTAAACAATTTCAATAGTATCATAATAACAAATATAATAAAAATTCATGACACTAGAATTCTAACTGAAAACCTCTTTATAACAGTTAAACTAATTTACAAATTTACAGGTATATTTTATAAGGTATTTTTTTTAATAAGATAGGCAACATACTGATACTTTAAAAATGCTCTAATTTAATTCAAAAAGGCTCAGAATAGTTTGAAATAAATTGAAATGCATGTTTGAATGTTGCGCATTTTATAAATACCTGCTCTTAGTTTATTTTTCAATCTTTGTAACTATAAAAATTACCTTTTATATTACAAATCAGGTAAAATAAATAAAATCATATTCACTTTTCGCATTAAGTATCTACAAAAATACATGCTGTTGGAATAGAAAGCAACATTCAAATAACAAATGTCACTAGGTTGCTACTAAATATTGGATGTTAATATTCTTATTAACTACCAAGTTAGTGGTTGGTTATACTGAGAAGAGTTTAATAAGAATGAAAATTTGAAAGTAAGAACTAAATTGAACATGTCAGTATCAAAGAATATTAACTCTGTTTGAATATACTTTACAGTATGACAATAGCTTGGTCAATTTATATTAAGAGATGAAAGATACAATAACAAGATGCAATTTGAATATCCTTCTACAGTTAATGAAGTCTTACAGACAAGAACAATGACAAAGTGCACTGGGAAACTTGCAAGCAGATTAGAAGTGTCTTAAGAAACTTTTCAATGACCTTAAACCCAAAGTTGAGATTTGATAGTTTATTAATCTGTTTTGACATACATTGATTTATACCATAGGTTCTCAAAGTGGTCCAGGTGGACCCCCAGGGGTCCATAGGAGACCACACGAAGGTCCATGTAGATGTGAAAAGAAAACAGGGGTTCACAAGTTGTGAGGACCACAAAAATTTTCTGGTTTTCATAATAAAGAACAAAAATTTTGGCTTGGATTTACCTATGAATGTAGGCAGGTAGCATCATTCACTAGGTAGGTACTCAAAAATATTCGAGATACAGTTCAAACACAGAACTGAATATAACAACAAATAATAATACAAGTGTGCACCACATGTCGAGACTTGTAAAGTACCACCGTCTCACAAAAAGTATGACTACCTTTTATTGTTGATTAACATTTCAGAGTTCATTGTTGAGTTTTTGTCAATTGTTGATTGTCTGTAATAATAAATGTTTATAATTTTGTATAATCACAAGTATTATTTTAATAAATAGGACACAAGAAAATGTGCTATTTTTTTTCTTCTTTACACACCCAATTTAGGATAATATTTTTTTGGAGTTTTGGGAATACAGTATAAATGCAGCAGCAGGGGGTCTACCGAAAATAGTAAAACTTTGAAAGTAAATGAGAAAAAAAGTTTGGGAACCCATGATTTATACCTTATTTTGTAGCATTTGCTAAGAAATAAAGTTTTTTTTGTTTATATTTTTTATTTTAAATCAACAGAGTGCATTAATGTGTTCTGTAGGTCAGAGCTGGAATTATGTCAAAACCTTAGTAAATTTCACTTCCTTCTTATTCCTTGGTTATTACTCCACCTGAAAATCACCAGTCATTGCCTATGAGTAAATTTGTATGAGCAATAATTTCAAAATTAAACTAATGTCCATCATGATACAGAACAATTTTTAGGTATGCAGGACAAGAATCGTTATAAATGTTGGATTTATAAGTTTGTAGGCCATTGATAACATGCAAATAAAATAGAAGACTAGTTTGCTAAATAAAATGCATATGCAGAAACTTTTTTCAAATACCTAATATTTTATAATGACAAGAACAATTATTCAAAAAATACTATCACTAAGATTATGCACAGAATAACGTGCAATGTGAAATCTTGCACACAACTTTTCACAAAATATGTTTAAAAATACATGCATTTATAATTTCATTTATAGCTGATAAAGTTAAAAGAAAATTGAAACACACACAGCATATTGAAATTACTGATAACTAAGATCTCTAAGCAGAACTATTTTTAGTTATGTTTAAAATGTATGAAGGTAACAGATCGAAATTTAAAGATATAAATTAGTGCTCTGCTTCTAAATATATACATTATCTCTATAATTTGATAATTGAAAATAAAAAATACGCAATCTTAAATGCATTGGTATAAAAAATGCGACAATGTAAATTAGCCAAAGTATTCAACAAGAATACTAAATTCATATAATAAAGTGAATTAAAAAAATTTCAAAACCAACAATAAGAAAACAATTAGTAATATATGTGTATACATATATTAATATACAAGGCATTCTCTAATAATGTTAATTCTAACAGTTATATAGAACCTATGATTAATAAAAAATGTCATTGGAACAGATTTAGATTTAAGAATTTTATAAATATTGAAATCAGTAGTACAGAATATTAACAAAATCTGAAATAAGTCTTAATTGATAAAAAAAATTGTGTAGAAAAAAATTCTTTTTATAAACATGAAATAGTAATAAAAAGTGTTAGATACAATTAATCTTGAAATAGAAAACACAATGATAAAATCAAAGAAACAAAAACTAAGAAAAAAACCCATTTTGATACATTACACAGAAACAATGTATAAAATTTATAGATGTGAGTCTGTTGATTTAAACATAATTTCTTCTATGAAAATATAAAACTGCTTTAAATAATTTTGTACACAGTAATGCAAATTTGTGGAATTGTTAATCTATTCTATTAAAATAGATTTCTAAACCTAAAAATACACTGACAATTATGTGGAAAATTTAGGAAATCTAAAAAAATATAATATTTTAATTGATTAGTTTTTGTGTGAAAAATAAATTACTTCAAGCTTACAGAAATGTCCAGTAATTATATAATAATTGGTCCTTTCCACTTAATCATATGTGAACTTGTAAAATATAAGTTCAATTTAAAATAAAAACAAAATCTTCAATAAAATGCTACGCATAAAATAAAATTTAAAAATCTTTTTTCATTTATTTTACTTTTTTTTTTGCCTTTTAATTCAATTTTTACGTTTTTTATTTTAAGTAAAACAGTAAAATATATTCAAAGTTTCATGCACTAATATATAAATCATTTTATCATAATTGTAATATTTTTAATGACTCATTAGTTTTTATATTAACACATTTATTTGCAATAACAATAATGTAGCTAAAAATATGAACTTTAAATTTTGACAAATAAAGTATCTAACCGATAGATTGACAGCTAGAGGAAAATCTTCATTTTCTGCACAGTTGTGGAAATACACACTATATAAGCCAACTGCATCATCATTCAACATGCTCACAACAAACTAGAAAAGAGAAAACATAAAAATTTATTTACGTAAAAATGATTGTTTTTATTAGAACAATACATCAGTCCAAATACATGAAAGATGAAATGTTATTTTTAAAGAATATAAATTAATAAATAAAGAATATATGATTAAGTTAGAAAATTTTTTACAAAAGTGAAGCTGATGCTTTACATTAATTTTTCATCTTAATTTAATAAATATTTCTGACTTTTCAGTTTTACACATTTTTTGCCTATCAACAAATCAAAGGGTTTCAAGCATCTAAATGATTTTTCAATATACAAATCTGACTATAATGATCTAAATTGAAAATTTCACCAACCATAAAGAAAAATCTAAAATATAACTCTGATCTTTTTTGAATAATAGCAAGCAAATGGATAATTTTGAAATGCACATCTTATAAGACAAGTGAAAGCAATGTATACATATTAAGATTTTAAAAAATAATCTAAGCAATGTAATTCAATTTTTGGATTTAAATTTATAAAAATGATTTGAATTTTTCTCTTTCATTCAAAGTTTTTCAGAGCTTGCAGGTTTACCATATAACAATAATGGTAAAGTTAGTTTTAGAATGAAGAAAATCTTTAGTATAAAAAAAATTACTTCAGAATGTTTGAACTTAATGTATTTAGTAAAATAACAGTGAGCAGACACTTTACTTTTTGGAAATATTCATTAAGGTTTGCTAAAGTTTGCCGATACTTAATCATAAATCATATATTTGTTATTAATTTCATAACTTTAAAATCTATGTGAAATAAAAAAAATATTTTTATTCACTCATTTTTACCATAATATAAGAAATTCACAACATACATATTCTAATAAAACCTGAACTAGTTTTGAAGAATCTTTTTTTTATAATTTAGTAGCTAAGAGTAAATAAATCTGATCATCAACTTGCTTTCAGGAAGCGAGAAAAAATTAATAGACATGTGGAAATTACAAAAAATTTAAAAATTACAAAACTATTAAATTTTTTAAGCTCTAGCATTCAGCAGCTACTTTAGAATAATTACTATGAAATTTAAAATTTATTTGCAATATCTATTCACCTATCTTTAAATAAAGTGTTCATTTGTATTTTAGTTTGAATAATTACATGAGGTAGAGGATGGAAAATGAATAAAAATCTTTTTAAATTGATACAGTACCAACTAGTAAAACAAGCATTATGGAAATTAAGCATATTTTTCAGATTGCAATGAGAAATAAAACTTTGAAGAGATTTTTTTTTTGGTACAAGTATTTAAAATCAAAACTACTTATTAATTTACTATATAATTTTAATGGTAAAGAAAACAATTGTGATTTGTAATATGTCATCTTTTTTAAATAATGTGATTTATCATGACACTTTATCTTCAATTATTTTGTACAAGAGGCGTTTTCAATGCAGAATTAGGCAACAAATAAATGGAAATGAAAAAAAGAAGAAAAAAACTATATTCTGGATATTCTGGTCTCAATAATGGGGATTAAAGTGTAAATTTTTAGAAGACAAAAGTACAGTTTAGAATATATAGCAAATGCAATAAGTTAGAATAGTCAATATTTCTATATGGATAAAAGATTTTGGAATCAATGCTATAAATACTTCTTTTCATGCAGAATGATGCATTGTTTCCTTGACTGAGATATTAATAACGAGTAAACTTTTATTTTAATACTACTCCTAGAACTGAAAGAAAAATACAATTAAATAATGTAATTAGTACAATTTATTGCTTGTTATAATAGTGACCTCGGGATCAATGTTTCAAACACTGCAAATCTCATCAGCATTAAGAAAGGATATATTTCCATGACATGGAAATTTTATTGAACTTTTCTGAAACGTAAGTCTTTAACTAAGCATTTATAAAAAATTTAGGATAACTTTCAAAACCAAATGTATAGGACAATCTAAATTTTACACCATACATTTGGTATACTTAACACTCTAGTTATAACTTTGCAAACAGAAAGTTTTCATTAAATACTGTATACCTTTATTACACAGTATATTACAAGATGCCACTATGCTAGAGAACATAATACAATTTAAGAATATTTTAATGCTTTTTTTATTTTAGTAATTTATATCAATGATATCAACATCCATGTGAATATTCACTGAATTTCTGCAATTCCCAGTTAAGGTTGCAAATTCAGAGCTGGGAAAATGTAGAATGTTTTTATGACAAACATATTACTCATTATATGAAATTTGAAAAAATCTTTCAGGTTTAAATTTTTTGGGACCATATAATTTTAATGGTAAAGAAAACAATCCTTTTTAAATTTTTTTAGGCAGTCTATAATGTTAAATCTATAATGTTTCCCTCATTCATTTTATACTTTAACTCAAAATTTCCCTCAGTTGAGTATATATAATTAAAAAGAATAGAATTTGTAGTGATGTTGAAAATGCAAGCAAGGTGGTATTGTAAATTTGTTAATGATTATATATTTATTTTATCCTGTAAAATAAAATTTAAAAAATTCTGAGTCCCTTAAGCTGAAAAATTTTTTTGATAAATTTTTCTTTTGTTTGAAATTCTATCTTTGATATTGAACTCTTCCCTTATAAATATTAATGAAAATATTTTTAATACATCTCAATTATCTTTAAATAAAATAATACAAATCAAAAAATTATATTCTCAGAATAGTAGCAATCATTAAGTGGAATATTAATTTGCTAAATGAAAAGTTTAATAAGCTAAATAAAATAGTTTCCTAAATTTCTTACTATTTAAAATGAATGAATAAATAAAAAGGAAAATAATATATTAGTAAATTACCTCAAGATCTGTGATTTTTCTTTTAGATCCATCAATTGTACTTTTGAATGGTATTTTGAAAGAGCTGCAAGACTTGTCTCCAACAATACCACTCTTAGAAATTTCTTTACTTACAGTTGTTGTAGAATCAATTCTTTCATCTTTTTTTGTTACAGATGTTTTCACAATTTTATCAGAATTTAAAGTTTTAGTTTCATTCACTTTTTTCTTTGTATCAAGGTCTTTTATTTCTTGCGATATAACTAAAAAGGAATTTATCTATCACAAAGAAAACCTAATATTTTGATACAAGTTTTTCAGGTTTGTATGATATAATAAAGTCAATAAATTTATAAATTTGAAGTATAATCAATTTCAATATCGGGGAAAATAACAAGTATTTTTTTATTTTTAATTAATAATGAAATTTAAGAAATGAGAACTATTTTAACTGCAATTTTACAAATGAGAATTTGCACAAAATTGTAAACTAAATAATTTACAATTTTGTGCAAATCTGAATCAATTTGAAGCAATTTATACATTAATGATAAGTATAATGTAACAAATTTGAAAACATGCAAATTGGAGAGGGAATAAAATTACTTTCCAGAAAGAAAAAATGCTCAAAGCAGGTTTTTAACTAAGAGCATTTTAAAAATTTGGGCATAAATATTCAATAAATTGTTGACAAAAGCAATTAGTTATTTATTCAAAAAGCTATTTAATAATGTCATTGTGTTTTAAATGCACATCAAATTCAGGGTACACTTATATCTATGAAAGATTTTGTACAGTATACACTAAAAATATAACAATTTTGACAAGTGACTAAAATAATCACATTTCCATTTGTAATTTGAAAAACTGAGTCATCTGAAAAATTATAAAAAACACATAATTTTATTCAAAAGTTTGAATTATAAGTATAAAAATAAAGCAAATAATATAGCCTATTTATGCATACAATAAATAAATAAATAAAATTTCATGAAGAATTAAAATCAAATTTCTTTTTCTTGGTTAAAATATTTAAAAATATACAATGAACTGAAATAGTTGTTCTCATTAGAAGCTTTGTTATAATAAAATATATTACAAAAAATAAAATATTTACAATATCAAATGTAAATCATAAGAAAAATATATCAATCATTAAAGAAGATAAATAATATTTCTATCAAAAAATTTTACCCACAAATGCAGGAATTAAATTCATTCCATAGTCTGAAATACACTAATTGTTTACTCGTATGTATCTTAATTCTTTAATTTCCAATAATACCCTATTTATCATATATTTAATGCATTATTTATTTTAAAATAACTAAACAAATCACTAAGAACTTTTAATTTCAAAATTTACCAATTTGCATTTAAAACACAAATAATCAAATAACAAACATTAAAAAAGCTATGATTGGTTGAAACCTTGGCTTAAATACAAAGGTAAATTCTTAACATATCAGCAGCATAATAGCAGAATCATAATTTTATGAAATTCTAATTTAATAGTTGGTTTCCAATATGATCTCAAAGATGTAATACTTTTAACAGGCTGTAAAGTAGCAGGCCTTCTTGTGGCACATTTTGGGCAATGCTAAGTCGAATAAAATTTTGCCTTCTTTGTGTCTCTGGACTATTTGCTAGCATATTGTATCAGTTTAAGCTTAGTTCTCTCGTGTCCTTTGTGTAAATATAATAAAATTTTTGATGCTAATCATCTTGATATTTGTATTTTAATATGTATTGTTCAGAGGTATTGAAAGGCCAGAGAACTAATGGTGTCATAGCTAATTTTCTGGACATCAGGAAATTAATGAAAATTTTAACTCCCATCAAGAAACTAAAATCTTGAAAACCATTTTTTACAAATCCAATTTTATCCTTTTATTGTTTGTAATGTTTTTATTAGATACAAACTTTTCAAATTGTGGATAACTAAATGCACTATTGACATTGAAATATTGGATATTTTTGAAGCAGTTTGAGAGTCATTTCTCTTGCCCAATCTAATTCTGTTCTTACAGTTCATGTAGAATATAATCAATATCTTCAAAGTATAAATATCAAAAGACAGTTTTGAAACCAGTTATCATGAATTGAAATCATCTGGTAAAATTGGCATTCCAGGCACAATGCACTTGCCAGTCCATGTTTAAAATGTCAGGGAAAAAAATGATATCAGACATTTTGACAGGCAGGATTTACTACTACCATAATTGAAAAAAGCTACAATAACATTTATCTGACAATTTGAATAGCAAAAAACTACTCTCACGTGAACAAAAGAACCCACTGCTGAACACATTTTTTAATGTGGACTCAGATATAATTTTAAAATCAAAACTTGTAGCTAATTAATTGATAGAAAACTTAATGAATGAGAATGAACAAGAACTTTTGAATATCAAGCAAAAGTAAAATGACTTATTATTATAGTCATCTGAACAATAAGTAAATGAACAAAAAAAATGAGGTACTTTTTTAAGGAAAACAAAAGTGAAATACTTTGCTACAGCAAAAAAATGTAAGACTGTAACTTTAAAAAAAAGTTATTTTGCTTGATTTTTTTGCTATCAAAAATGAAAACATTACTTTTAAGCATGAGTTTTATTTTGCATGTGTTTCTTAAATAGTTATCATACTTTATAAAAAGAGTGTAGTTTAGAGTAGTCATTTAAAAAAATTATTAATCGTTTATTGATTAGACTAAAAACTTTATTGCTTATTTTTAAAATAAGAGGTTTAGATTAGGATAATAAGGTTGTGCAATGTTTTATTTTAATCATAATTATCTCAGAGAAAAAAATTCTAATAGCAAGTTAAAAATTATTAAAATTTCATCACTCCTTTATATAAATTTCATTGTTTTACTTATTAAATTCTAAACCATATATTTTTGTTGTTACTTATGATACTTGGACAAACCAAGCTCATTTTGCTGTCAACTATGTGCATTTAAGTCAGTAGGGTAAGATTTTTTAACCAGAGCCCCGCAAACGTGACAATATGACTTTGCTCTAATATTCCTCAGATAGATGGCCCCACCACAGGATCCACTCCCTCAATTTTGACATTGATCTGAAGGGGGAGGAAATTTTCTCCAGATCATTACACCCATGGTAACTGCTCAACGATCAACCACAGGACTTTTGATTCCACAGATTTAATGAGCATGTATGTTGCATGTACTTGGTGAGTCTTTGGCAGCATTGGGAATCAAAATCAGGATTTTTGGATGGAAGGCCAATGTTTTAACCACTAGACTACCACAGCTCTACCAATATTTTTAAATTTTGATAGTCTAAATAATAATTAAGTTATAAAATTAAAAATACTTCAAGTTCTTTAAAAATATACAATAAGGTGATTTTCTTTAAAAAAAACTACTTATCACATAAGTTTCAAAATAATTTTTAAGTGTCAATCAAAATTTAAATTTTTTCATTTCAATCAAATAAATTTATGAAAAGTTGCTATTAATTGACATGCATAATTACTTTAAATTTTCAAACCTTTTTCATTATTTTCTTTCTTATCTTCCACAGAGCGTTTCTGTTTAATCATATTTTGAACCTCACTTATATGATGACTAGTATCTCTTGGTTTTGGCAATTTTTCAGGAAAAGTGGCATTTTCTCCAGAACCTGATTTTATGTCTAGAAAAGGAAGAAGGGTGCTACAGTTGACCAATAGCCTGTAAGAAATTAATTAATAAATTAAATATTAAAATAAAATATTTTAAATCAAAAATGGAAAAATATACTATTATTTTAACATTTGCAAGTTATATATATCAAAACATAAAACAAACAATAAACAATATGGAACAGAAATATGCATGACTATAAGAATAAAACAGAATTCTTCAATATTCATACTATACATTCTTTTTTAATTCCATGGCAAATGATACTTTCTGTTAATTTAAATATTTAAAGCATATAGAAGATACTCAGAATTATCAAAACCCAAATGCTATTAAAATTTTTACAAATAATAAAAACACAAAAATGTTTAAAAATGAGGAAGTACTTGAAAATGGTAAGATTATTTTTTAAAAAGAAAGAAATGGCAAATATAAAGGAAATTTTTGCATAATTTACCTACACAAGGGTTAATTATACAGGAACTTACAGTTTAAAGTGATTCCAAATCACTAACATCCAAACCAAAGATGGGATTCAAACCCATGGATTGTTGAATTGATGGCCAAAGAACTAACTGTTTAACTGCCAGCTTGGCTTTTTTTTAATGTGATAAGATTTTACAAATAAACCACGAAAAAACTTTTTACAGGCAAAAATATTATGCATCATTGAATTCATGTAGGAAAAAATTTTTATTTTAGAAATATGGAATCAATTTAAAAGTTGGTTTATAGATTTAGTCAGATCTTAAATCAAAAAATAAAAAAGAGAGAGAGAGAGAATGCAAATATGTAAAATGTATAATATAATTCCGTAATATGCTGTCACATGATGAAGTGTACATATAATGAGAAAGAGAACTTCATTAAGGAATAATTCATTGGGAAAATATTTTATAAGAACTTTTCACTTATGTTTCTCACTATTTCTATGGAGAATAAATAGTAAAGAGAAATATAGAATTACAAATTATAATTTTAAAGAGAAATTTTTTTAAATATATAAAAATGAATCCTTAGTTACCAACTTAAATAAATGATTTAGTTTAAGTAGGATTTACAAAAAATATTTAAAAAAAGTAAGAACAAAAAATGACATTTTTTAAAAACATGATTACATGTTATTTTATAACTTTTCATTAAAGTTTTAGTATCACATTATTTATACTTAAATTAAATATGAGCAAAGTTCAATTAAAATAGATTACAACTATAACATTATTTATCTCCGTTTAAAAAAATTTAAAAGCTAATATTGTTTTGATATTTTTGCACACACTGAAAATGGATATTTTGAAAATAGAAATTATGATTTAAAGTTAAAAATTACTTATATAAAAATAACAAGATATTAACACTATTTTCAATTACCTAACAACAAAGATCTTATCAATGACAATCATTACAGTATTTCTTAAAAAAGCAACCAAAACTATATAAAGTATGTGAAGTCCAATGAAAAAAAACTGAAAGAAATATATCACAGGACATCAGAGCAAGATACATTAAATAAAAAATTGACAAATGGATTTGTTGAAATTTAGAATTATTATTCGATAATACTGTTTTGTGCAGACAATTATGGATAAAAATTTTAAATCAGATAATATTCTTAATTATTTTATTTCTAGTACACTATTAATAAATATTTCCTAATATAGATTTCAAATCAATTGCATAAATTTATTATTCACCTTATGAAATTGCATTTATAGTGGTATTGAGAATAACAATATCACAGACATTATCTGGTTGGTGCCTTGTTTGTTGGAGATTTGTCAGTCATTCTGGTTATATTTTGTACACAGGAGTTAATTGGATTGGGATTAATAGTTTAAAATGGATTTTGAACCACTATAAGCCTCCATGTCTGAGGTGGGAATTGAAACAATGAACTATTAAAATGATGGCCAGGATCCTAACTATTGATTTGGCATTTCAATCAATTCTGTGTAGATCAACATACAATTTTTTAAAAAATAAATATGACCAATCCATGAAAAAAACAAAATTTCACTAATAATTGGTTCAAATAAGAAATTCTATTCTTGATGTGAACTAGTATTTTCCTATTGTAATTAAAGGAAAGTATATGCCGAAGAACATACTATATATATGAGTATTCACAATATAGTAAAGAACATTATTTAATGTGGCAAGATAAATAACTTAAATTTGAACTTTAAAAATATCATTGATATTTTATATAAACAAAGGATGATGTTTTGAAAAGGATTATGATTCATTCATAGTTGGGAGCAGGTATTTCATACTGAATTTTTAGATTTCAGCCAATTCCAGAAATTACATTGCTTTAGGAATACCATATATAATTAAGACATACATACTATTAGCAAACAAGGCTCATACTTTTTACAGGTATAACTGATTTGTGGTTTATTATTTTATCAACCTGATCTTTCCTTTCCCATTTTGGTCAAGTACATCTTTGTAATATAACATCCCATTTTTCATAACGAAGTCAGGTTACTAATTTTTTTAACAACTTGACCTTTTTTTAAAATCATATAAGACA
Source organism: Latrodectus hesperus (assembly GCA_037975125.1). Classification (NCBI taxonomy): domain Eukaryota; kingdom Metazoa; phylum Arthropoda; class Arachnida; order Araneae; family Theridiidae; genus Latrodectus; species Latrodectus hesperus. The sequence goes on along the minus strand of CM075850.1, from coordinate 25,060,070 downwards.
TTTTATAGCCAACTATATCTTAATAATAGCACCTCAAGCTTAAAAAAATTACAATAAAACTAATTTACTTACAATGGTGTCAGTTTTTTTTTATTTGATTGATATCTTATTATTCGATACATCATACTACACATCATATATTCATATGCATTAATTCATTAATGAATTTCAAAATACAAGTATGCATAACATTCAAAACTCAATATAAACTCACAATATTTAATAAATATATAAATCAAAAATTGCTTAAAAATAATGCAATAAAAAATTATTAATGATTTTGTCTTCACATTCAAATATTTTGGGTAAGTTGCATTTTTGAGCTACATACAGTCAGTAAATGGCAAGTTACGAATCATTGCTTTTATACAAAAACACATATTTTAATATATAACAATATTTTGTATTTTCTTAGTTACTGAAGACTTGGATTGCAGTGAAACTCATAAGATATTGCTGAAAATAAAAATACTCACTCATTGTTTTTGAGATCTAAAAGGAACGACATAATTTGTATATTTCCATCAGTAGTTAAAGCATCATCTGCAAGAAAGCACTTATTTCGCTGGGTTTCCTTAAAATAAGTTTAAATTATTAGTTTGCTAATAAATCACAAAATCATATATGCTATTTTTAATAAACTATTTTCATTACATTAGACTGAATACTTATTAGCTAATTTATAACTCAAAAAATATTTTTTCCCAAAAATATTATTAGGTAAGGATTTACATTATAAAATGGATTTAGAATAACTACAAACATCCAAGTTTAAGATTAGACTCAAATCATTTACCATTTAATAACAATTTCATTCTGGAAAACCCAGAAGAATTAGCAGATAACACTATATAAATTAACTAAAAAAAGATATCCCTAATTCATATGTAATGATATTTCGCAGAATATTAGTTTACAATATAGGATATAGTGCAATATCCTATTTTGGTCACAGTGCTAGGTTCTCTTGGAACCAATTTTCCTTAAGTTACAAGTCATATGATTCTACCATAACTTAAGTATTAACTATTTAATCATTTAAGTCATCCCAATAAAATAATCATAATTTACTTTCACATATTTTTGTAAATGTCTGTAATGATTGTTAAAAGTTCAGTACATGAATTACTCATTTTAATAAACAGCAAAAAATTAACTAATTTTTTTTAACAAAAAAAATTTTTTTAACAGATATAATAATAACCCCAAACTTATATAGTAAAATTTTAAAACTTAATAAGAATTTTCTAAAATTAAATTTCTTTATATAAATATACATATTTATATTGTTTATGCACATAAATTTTAAAAACATTTAAAAGAACAGTAGCACCAACAAAATTTTTACTTACCATATATGGAGTTATACTGTCACTGACAGTTTTTGTTATTGTGAAACCAAGCTAAAAGAGTAAGACATAATTCAAGATTTGTTAAATATTCTAAAATGTGAAAAGCATTAATACAATGTTTTAAAAAGTTAAAAATGTAATTTATCTGATATTTTGATCAGTTAAATATTCAATGTTGTATCTTTCTTTCATATAAAATCTCTAAGACGAGAGAAAAGCAGCAGATAAAAGGTCAAGAAATTCTAACTAATAAAGAACAGGCCTTGATAACAAGCAAAAGATAATTTTTAAAATTACATATTCATAAGGTAACTGAAATTCTATGTACATCTAATTAAAAAAATAATTAAAATAGTTTAAAATTTCAAGTCACTACTACATTGTTGAGAATTATTTTTGTCATTTGTTTATAGGACACATGAAAACCAGGTGGAATCACCCAATTTACATTTATCCAAGCCAATTTTCAAAGACATTTTTTTTTCAAAAGCAAAGATTATTTTAGTAATCAATCAATTTTAATAGATGTCAATGCAAAAATTAAAAAAAATAATGACAAGAAATTACATAAAAATGGAGAAAAGCTTAATATTTAAGAGTTATTTTAAAGTAATGTATGGCAGTATTTAAATCAATTGTCATAAAATTTGAAATTTCATAAATTAGGTCTGTTTTACATATAAATATTCTTAAATAACTTCTAACTGAATGAATTATATATTGATCATATGTTTATCAAACATTGTTTGATTAAAGATTGTCAAACAAACTATTATATTTGATTACAAACAAGCACTATTATATTTGATAACTAAAAAATTTTCTTACAGAAAAAAAAAAAATTAATAATAATTATAATAACCTAATTAATGAAAATTAGGAAGGAATTTTTTTCTTAAAAATTTGTTTACTTTTTAGTTGGAAAATTCAAAATAAATACTATCAAAAAATGTTTTTCCTTCAATGAAACACACAGAGAAATTTGTTTTTACTGAAAAAAAAATTACAAAAATAAATTTTTTAATTTTTTGTGTACATTAGACTGTTGAATATTTTTTAAGCTACTTAAGCAATTTACAATACATGAAAATTTTGAAATTTGAGATACAGCAGTCTCCCATCTTTATATAATTCTACTAAGTTAAGAACAAAATAAGTTTGCTTTGGAAATAATAATTATATATATGTTAGTAAAAGATAAGTTTAAGATTTACTTTTTTATAGATAAATTAAAATTATGCAGATGAATAGATTTATATTGGTGACACAGAAATAATTTTACTCAAGTATTTTCTTCTCTTTAGTTTATATTTAATTAACATACTTTTAATAACTAAATTGATAAAAATGGATAATTTAAAATGTGTAGAAACTACTAATAAAGAAAAAATTTTACTCGTATTACAAATTAGATTAATACACAATATATTTAAATATCATATGAAATGCAGATGATGGAAATCTAATACAAATAAAAATATTTTGATTTCAGATACATACATTTTAATTACTTGTGCTATTATAGTTTATTTATTATTACAGTGAAAATGCAAAGCTATCATTTTTCTAATTATGAATCAATATATATAGGGATCCCACCATAAAAAATTACTAAGATGGAAAATTTTAAGTTAAAATATAAACTTGTTTTATACTGTTTTACAATAAGATTAATGTTTTTAAAAAGTATTGTAATTTTTCCTTGATAAACTATTAATTTCCTTTACAGATGTATTTTTAAACATTAGAATAAAAGTTTGATGGTTTTCTCCCCTAATGTTTTACTACCCACAGACACTTTACATTTATTGTTATTTCTTATCCTATCTGATTAGTCATTAGGTTAACCTGATTAATGAACAAATAAAAAGTTCAAATCAAGAAGACTACTTCAAAACAAATCCTCTTTTTCAAGTCACAAGCAGGAAAACAGATGGTCAAGGATAAAATGAGTAATGCTGCATTTCTTACACATAGGTTAGATTTTGTTTCCTTGATCAATTCGAAGTTACTTAAGATGTCCACTAATGAGTCTTGATAAAGCTATCTAATGTACATGATTACTCTTAAAATAAACAGCACTTCCTGGTTGCATGTTACCATACTAGTCAAGAGTTGTGAAGAAAAGCAAGATGAAGCAATGGTAGATTTGACTTTTGAGCAGACCTCTGAAAATGTCAGGGTGCTAGATGTTAAGGCCATTAAAGTCTCTCTTACGCCAAGGAATCAGTCACTTCATTTCCTAAAGCAAATAGGTGAAGAGATCTATTCAATATATACATTATGGCAAAATAGGAGCTTTTGCAGCAGGGCAAGAACACAGATTTAAGCTGTCACTGAATAAGACCAGTTTTTGAGCATTGGATAGTCATGATTGTCAGTCATAAAACAGATATCTTTATAGTCTGTGCAGAAATCAACAACCCTAAGACCCTCTTCAATTGATATTAGATCTTAATGGATAATAGAACTGTTAATAATGTAAACATGTGGAACTAAGCAAGGATTACATGTAGAAAACTTACTTTACTTAATTTACTTTCTTTAGAAAACAATTTACTTTCTTTAGAAACAATCAAATTCAGATTACTTTTCTTTTTTAGGGAAACTTGGAAATTTTTGAATCAACTATATTTGTGTTTTAAAAGTTTTGACTTCACAAATACTGGATTATGCCGACAGTGACATAATATCACAATTTTCTGCATTTAACATTATCCATAATACTCAAAGAACCTTCAACTAAAGGTTTTGAAAATGCAGTCATCTTTCACTAAAACAGCTAAAAATTTATATTTGGAACACAATCTCAAGTTATTTTAGATGAGACCAAAATTAAAAATTAATTCTGGCTGTTTTTTATCCATTGTGTAATTTGACAGAATCTTTTTCTTTTATCATTTTACCTGTTGCATAACCTGAATTCTTTAAATATATAGCCTTATTCTTCAAAGATCACAGAAGGTAAAAAATGAATTAAATTCACAAAATCTGATACACTTATACTTCTTTTCTGCATTTTGGATCTAATGAAGGTAAATCAAGCATTCATTATCAAGTGATAAGTTTTTCGTCAAATATGCATTTGTTTCCTGATAATCTGTTTAGAAGGATTCATATAATTTAAACCATATACAGTTCTTTTGCTTTAAATCTACATAATTTTATTAACAGATATATCAGCATACATAAATCTGCTACAACATTGCTTTATAGGATTTTTACAGACATTCTAAATAGGATAAAATAACGAACAAATTTAAAGAAAATTCTTTTCATGTTGACCAAATTATAACAGCAAAATAACATTTTTAAGATTGAATTAGAAGACTTTTTTCTGTTCAAACACAATTATCTTATATAATTACTTAACCGACTCATTTGAAATTCCTTCTTAATGTGGTAAAAACTCATATAGTTAATTACCAACACATTATTTATAAAATCTTTCACATATATGAACATCTGTAGATATCTATTTTCAGTGGTTCTAAGTAAATTAAATCTGCTTTAAAATTTTTAAGTTGTTTGAATAAAGTGCAGTTAATGTCTCAATTTCAAGAAACAAAATTTGTTTTAGGAGATCCATTGATATTGTAAAAGACATGCCTGGTATAATTTTAATTTATTTTCATTCAAAATCTAAAATAAGTTTCATAGAACTATATACTTCATGAAAAATATTCCCATCTATTTCAAATTCTCACCAACTATCAAAAAAAAAATTATCAGAGAAGTTTTTCTTCAACACTTTTAGATCCTCGAACTGTAGAATAAATATCAAACAAAAACAAATACTAAATCTGTTTTCATTTGTAAGTTCTTTTATTTTAGCATATACATGTTTTTCTTTTGAAACCTAAATTTGCATAATAAATTTATTCATCATCAAAAATCTTTTTCATATCTAATTTTATATCCATTTTAATTTGATATAAATAAATATTTATTAAAAAAATAGGACTTAATTTGATCATTAATTATTTGCTCATGTTTTTAGAGTCATCATGAATTATATATGTTACACAAATTTTTCTTTTTTAACATGGACAAACTATTTTATAATTGGCTAATGTCTAAGCAATATTTTTGATCCTCCAAAATAAAAATACAAAAATAAATAAAACAAATAACTCTAAAATATTTAAAACCAAAATAAAATTGAGAATGTTATTATTAAAAAAAACAGTGATAATTGCTTTGTGCTTAGCAGATCGATCACATATAAAAACTTTGTCGATTAATTATCTTTTGAGGGAAAAATCTATAAGGCACTTTGAGCTTGGGGTATTATATATATATAAACAATTATGGGGATATACGGTTATTCGTGTTGCCTCCGCCAAATGACACATTTCCTCGCCTTCTTCGCCATATCTAAGCGATTACAGTCACAGCATGGTAACCCAGCTACGATGAGCTGTAGGCGGAGCTATCGTTGCCCGGGGAAAATGTGATTGGGTGAAATAAAGGTGGAGAAATAAACATCATTATGACATGGAGTGAACGTAGTATATTTAGCAGCGTTTTTCTTGTTAATATATATATAATATATATAGATTAAATGTATTTATAAATAACAGTGAGTTAGGATAAATTAATTAGTTATGCATACATTTCATTTGCCATTAATGATGAATTTCATTATTTACTTCATCAGTGTTCATCACTTCAAGTTTTTCAAATTCACTGCTTAAAAATGCTAAGTCACTCCAATTATTTTGTCCCATGGTTGATCGTATATGTCAGAATTAATTTTAATTTACTGAACGAACGTTCACAGCTAACAATTGACGTTGAAATAGTAAAAATTGTCTGTACACTCATAATTTTAATAACATCTTCACCATACTAGATTATGCAAGTTAAAAGCTTCAATGGAGTTTAAGATTTAATTTCTTTGGAGCATTGAATTATATACTTATATATTTTTTATAATAAAATCATAAATATTCTCAGCCAAAACATGTAAATTTGTAATATTTTTTATTTTTCAAAAACTGATACACTCAGTATTTAAGTTTTCTATTGAATAAAATTCTTATTGGGAATTAGACTTTTAATTGTTGTTCCCGATCTAATTAGACCTCGTGTAAAAAAGATCGTTTAAGGACAAACAAATCAATACAGGTATTCATACTAGACAAGAATTTTAACATTCTTATCTCATGATTATGCGAAATTTTCTCAGTCGTTTACTTTACCAATGATGAATGTCTACTTATTTTTAATTTTTAATAGGACATTCTTACGATTTTAAAATATTTTTTTATTCAAAAGAGTTTGTTTTTGTTTTTTCATATTGTTTTACGCAATGGCATATTTTCTTTTTGATTCAATAATTTATACATTAAGATCTTTTTAATTTTTTACAGTGCAGAATCGGCATAAATCGAACATTATTTTTTACAATAATTATGCCCGATTTCATTATATTCCTCCAGAATGATTTCTCTTAGGCTAAAACAGGTTTTTGTTATAAATTGTAATAATTAAAAATAGGTTTTAAATAAGTAAATGTAAAGAATACAAGCTAGACAGAAAACGAAATTCGATATTTTTTTATTTTTTATTTTTATTTTTTTTTTGTTCCAAAAATCAAGATTTTTAAAAGTCAAAATTTTCGAACCAAGTTCATCGTTTTTAACAAAACCATATTACTTAAGAATGTTTAATCCTTGTGATTTCTAGGTTTTTAATTAATTTTACATTAAATCTAATTTTAATATAAAAATTGAATAGCTTGCTCGTAGAATTATCATTTTAAACACTTATATAATTTTATAAATGATCGACAAAAAATGGAAAATCTTAGTTTTAAAAGATATGTTTTTAGGTAAATAAAATAATATAGGTTACATGAATTTTTGTTGAACGTTAAAAAATAACTTTGTAAAATTAATTTAATTCGATCAAACTTGATTTTAAAACGAATCATAAAACTTTAAATAAAATTTTAACATTCACAACTGTAATTAATATTTTTAAATTTTTCTTCATAATGAAATTATTTTCATAGAAAAATTATATTTATGTCAGTATCATGCTAATACCTGAGCTTCGTTTACCTTTTCTGATGAATATATATCTTGTGACAAGATTGTATTTATCTGTAAATGGAAACAAAGCTTAGGTATTAGCATGATGCATACTTTTACTGAAGACACAAATGTTTTAAATGTAAATATTTGCAAATTAATATTATAATTATATTTTCAAGGTTTATTTATTACATTTATCTATAAGAACTAACTAAAAATATGAAAATATATCGAGAGATATAAAATAATCAAAAACATAAATCTTAACACGATGAAATTAATTTTAATTCTATATCGTAATATTTGGTTAATAATTTTTGATTGGAATCAAATATTCAAATTTAAAAAATAAGGTTTTAAAACAATATTAATTTTCTAAAATGTATAGAATTTTCGCCACTTAGTAACCACTTGTTCCAACAGATGTTTACAAAATGCACATCTGTTTCAGAAACATAATAAAATGATGTTACCATAAATTAATGATCAAATTTAAATATATAAAAAGTGTTTGTATTTCGTAATAATAAACGTTATTTTGTATAAGGAAAACAGCAGAGAACAAGATAAATTATTTAATTTCTTAACTGTGAGGTTCAAAATTATTTTAATAAATGTTCATGTAAGCTTTAGGATATTTTAATATATATATAATATTCCCTAAATATAATCATTGATTAAAAGTTTATGCTTCTTACAAATTCCGGAAAATATTAAATTTCCTTCATCAGTAAAAGAAATATTTTCATTTAATGATTTAAGAACTATATTTTAAATATTACTTTTTTTTTATTTTCAAGCACTTAATAAATAACAGCAATACTAAAGGTTATACTTTACATTCCTGAAATAGAATATTACAAATAAACACTATGGTATGATCAATCCTTTCGTGTGTTTTAGAAATAAAATTTCAATGAGTAAATTCTGATATTAAGCTAAAAAGTTTGAGTTTGAATAAAATATCTCTAATATAAGAAATAAATTTTATAGTTGCGGTAAGATAATAAATTAAGATATTAGTTTTTAATAGGTTAACATTAAAGCAAAATCCTTCTCGAAATTTACTACCTCTGATCTTTTGCATATCAAGGTAGATATAGTTCGGTGAAGGGAAAAATATTTAATGTAGAATAAATTTGAATATATGTGAAAAAATGTGTGATATTAACAGTTTTATATAAAATATTTCATAACTAAATTATTATTCTAAATAGTAGCGTTAAGATTTCCCCATTTTTATTTTTGCTTTTATTCTCCTTCTAAAAACAATTTTCATGCGTGAGATATATTTATTTTAATATTTAGGCATAACAATTCAAGAAATACTAAAATAAATATAATAACAACATAGATTTCAGTAAGGAACGATATTTTTTACAAAATTATAGAAACAGAAATCATTCGGAACATGAAAAACTTACAATCAACATTTTTTCCCAATATTTAAACTGAAGTCAGTAGCTTACTATTTCCATTAAAAGCTATTGTTAGGCAATTAAGTTAGTTTATTATTTTTTCTAATTATTAAAAATATACAATTTTGTCAAAATTCTTCAGTTTGTAAGTATTAAAGCATTCAAACCACTTCTTTTAATGATTTTGAAAATTATTTGATGATTTTAGAAATATAATATTGATGTAGCACGGATTAAAGCTAATTATCAATTAAACAATGAATTAACTAGTTACTACAGATATTTAAAGGTTTTTCTGATTTTTTTGTTTAAAAGATATGATGCATTTAACTACTTTAGAGCAATGATTAAAATCATTTGATTCAATCTAATATTTTTTATTTTTTTATATCAGAAGAAAATTATATATATATATATATATATATATATATATATATATATATATATATATATATATATATATATATATATATATATATATACTTTAGAATTTAAATACAAAAACTACTTAGTAATAAATTTCCATATAATATTTTCTAAATAAAGAAAATTCATATTTAGTGTTGCAAAAAATTATAACAGGGACTTGTAGAAATTTTCTAGCCGGACATTCACAAAGCAAACCACTAACACATGTTGGTTTCTTCAGCTGACAACGATTGATGGACTTCCCCGCTGTAAGTCATTACAATGAAATTATTTTGAGATGGTCTAGTGTAAAGCCGGAAATACGTCCCATCAATAATTAGAGGCTTTTGTATTCTTGACAAGAGCTAATGGGGGTGTTATACAGGGTGTTTCTTATTGATTAGTAAGGATTCAAATTTTAAGGACATCTAACGCAATTCTTCTATTTGTAATTTAATTTTAAGAATTTTTCATTAATGATATTTCAATTTTATGAAATTTCCCCTTTCTTTTGAGAGCTATATCTCATCATGCTATTGTTGTTAAAATACAATTAAAAGTTAACATTTTATATTTACAAAAGAAAATATAAAATTTTAATAAAATATTGTTTGTTAAATAAAAGGATCTAATCTCTTATAAACAATTAATAGAATGTTAAATAATATTTCAGAAAATTAAAATATTTAAAAAAAATTTTATTTTGATTTTTTTTAAATAGTAAATAATTACATCCAGAGAGAAGTGCTGACGACATATTTATCAGCCGAAACAATATTAATTAGATATTATATTCTGTATTTGGAATAGAAAAGATTTATTTGATTAATCAATATTATAATTTTTTATAGACATGTAACTTGACTTCGGCTATATAACTTGACTATATAACTTTAAACTAAAATAGAAGACATTTCAAATGTTTAAATTTATAACTGCAAAAAGTATAAAAAATAAAGTTTCTTTTCATTAACTTTCCTCCTTTTCCATAATCATTTGCATATTTTTAGTACAGTTTTTATTATTTTTTGAGGTATTTTGTAAATTACTAGAGGTAATATTTTAACTAAAGACGCTTTGTTTCTTATTAAGAAAAAGCAATTTGGCCAGTACATTTCGGGGATAATATTTTTAAGTAACATTTGTTATATATAAATATATATATATGATAGTTTAATTGTAGGTATATTACATTTACAGTTTTTCTGATAAAGAAGCATTACTTCTTTATCAGATAATGTGCAAACGTGATATACTCTTCTCTTTTACTATAAATTTTTGAAATTAAATTTTTGAAACTATTAAATTTTTGCAAAATAATTACAATGTATTAATAAATCGCAATTTATATTTAGGTTATTGAAATTCATTTAATTGTATAAATATTTAAATTCTGTTCTAGGATAACTATTGAAAATTACAACATTAATGAATCTTGAAAATTAATTTGTAAGTTAGTTAAATAATCAGCTATAATTTTAGGAAAAATTGAATGTCTTTTAAATTTTAAACGATATATCTACTGAAAGAAAAATAATTTTATTTTATTCAGTATTTGTGATTTGGCTCATATTTTATACACTCTTTGAAAATAATGGAAAAATTATATTTGGTTACTAGCTGAAAGTAAATACTTTTATAACAAGCAACTTTTGAATAATTTATATCATTGAGAATTTTTCTTTGAATATATATTTCCTAAAATGAGTATTTTTCTTTTGAAAGAAAAATTTAAAATAAGGCAAAAACATTGCTTATTCAAAAGGAAATTTTAATTTTTAGATTTAAGAAAATTACATTAATCTTATAATACTCTATAAAGATATAAATACCATAAGCAAGAAAAATTAAATTATTAACTATGACTATCAGATCTGACAATAATTTTTTTTCCAGTCCAAAGACATTAACAATTTTTAAATATTTGATCAAATTTGAACTTCAAAATCTGCCTTATTTTTGTGTAAACTTATGCGTAAAAGATACGATTAAAAACAGATACATAAAACTACTGTTTTCTAGAATGAGTATTAATAATATATTTTCATTTTTGTGTAATAGATGGAGTAATAAAGAAAAAATTTTGCTCACTTCTAATCAATAAATGGTGATTATCAAAAAAATAATTTTCTATTCTTTGGATGAGTACAAATCTTTAAACATTTATTCCAATTATAAGTTTCATTTTATTACATAGTTAATTCCACACTTTTAAAGGATTTGAAATTAAATACTCAATTTAAATTCTGAAGCAACAAATAAATGGCAAATTAAATTGATAAAATAAAAATTTATTATTAACATGGTTTTAGATAAAGTAAATTGAATTGTAAAATAAGATTAGAAATTTAATTTTAGAAATAATTAGATAAATGACCTATTTTGTTTACAGAATTTATTCCATACACATTTTATGCAATTTAAAAGAAAGATAAATTTTACAATTATTCTGTGATTAATAATTTATGATTCAAAAATATTTAATTTCTTTTATTAAAGAGAAAAAATTGAATACATGTATTATTATAGAAAGCGATTTTAAGCATTATTGCATTCATTTGCTTTTCGATTCATAAAATTTCTGTTAGAGTTTTCCTCATTTGCTTACATTACTACAACCGCCCTACTAGGTAACGCCATTCACCACACCCCTTTTCGGACTACCTCTTTAGGTTTGTATTAAATAAGAAACGTCGCCAAAATATACCAAGTACGGTTACAGTTTACCTTGCCAACACGACTTCGGAAAAACTCTCACAATTATTACACTGTTTTGATAATAGTTTCTCTCGTTTTGATAATAACTGCTATAATTTATCTTTCATGAAAACAAAAAGCGATATCAGGCTTTTGAATTTCCTATAACATTCATTGTGCTCATGCCAATTGATACGTTTCAAGTATATCTCAATATTATTTATTTCTAATAGCAATGTAAAAATAAAATAATGATGTTGAATATTAAAAGTGACATTTCAGTATTTTCAATTTCAATCCAGTGTTGAAATGTAAAATTTTTAATTTTTAACTGTACTAATACCAACAGATATGCTTTAACAACTTTATTAATTCAAAGAAAAAATGAGTTTCCAAATTTATGTGAGAGATGTCATACCCAGTCTAATCATAATATAAGCAGTAATGTAAGTTGTGGGAGGAAGATGATAAACCTCAGACTGTAGAGAGAGAGATTAATTAAATTTCATATAAAATTATTTTCAAACTGTCCCTTTAAGTGAATTACTTTGATATTACTGATTTATGATAAATTTAAGATAATTAAAAATTTCTTTCAAAACCATAATTTTTGAAAAACCTCTATTTCAAAAATTTGTTCCCACGGCTGAAATTTTGGATTCCTGCAGAATCATTTTCAGGTATGCTTATAACAAGATTGAAACTTTGTTAAAAAAAGGTTTTATAAATGTAATTATGAAAAAAGAAATTTTTTAAATTTAAATAAGAAAAAAGTAATGCATTTAACTCACCTTAGGATTATGAGATGAAAGAAACTGTAGGTAGTTCATGTGTACTACTAACTTACCACCACTTAAATAGCCAAATGTTGAAATTCGAAAATAATTTCTAACATCATTCTATAAAAATAAAATACATAAAGTCAAGAAATATATATCTATGAAAAAAAATATTTTTAACAACATTCTATTTAAAAGAAATATATGCTGAGAAACTAATGTTTCTTTTAAAAACAGTTTCCTTTTTTGGATCAATGGATTTTAAGGCTACACTCCATTTATAACCTATATATCTATAATTTAGTATTTGGATTAGATTAGTTTAGCTAATGCTGAACAGTCTTTTTTTTTTCTTTTTTTTGCATACTAAAGCTAATTGGAGCAGAACCTAGTTTAAAGTGGACTTTAAACTACAATGAACATTTATTCACAAGATAGGAATGGGAACCAGAAATTATTGAATCCTAACTCGTAATTGCAACAACATATAACTACCAGTTTATCATTCAGTAAATTAAAATAAAATTACCAATTTGCAAGATGAAATTAATTCTAGCAATAAACTTTAATTAGATTCAAATTAATTTTAAGTTTAACATTATTCTGTTAGCAAGATATCAGTAATAGTTAAAAAAAGATATAGTTGTTAAAGTGAACATATATTTATATAAAAGTCAGGCATTTAACCACTAAGGCATTAGCTTTAATCTTGCTTCCCAATACTTAAAAACAACAGAATTATAAAACAACAATGCAGTGCATTTGCCAATGTTTTTTTATCCATAAGCAGTCTAGTTACAGCAAGAGCTGGCAGAAAAGTTTTTTAGTCAAATTTTAAGAAATAGGCATAACAAGTTATAAGATAAAATGATGCCATAGTTACAGGATGAGGAAAATCAGGTATAAGTGACTTTAGTGAGAAACTCCCAGGACTTTTTCTTAGTTTTATTTGATAGGACATGTAAGACTTTTTAACTTCTAATCTTATAAGAATTTAAGCAGAATTAAAAATATTATAATGGTTTATTGAATAACCTTAAGAGAATTCATTTACCTTGATGCTATTTAATAAATAACTATTTACTTATATTTAGCTAATTTTCTAATAAAGAATTGATCCTTTCTTTTTCAGAAAATTGGCTCTTTCATTTTCCTTGATGATACAATGAGCAGGAATTCACTGCAAGATAGTTAAGTCAGGCAGAGAAAGTCTACCTGCACTCATGATATTGTAAGGAACAAAAAATGTATGGTTAAAAACAACCTTCAAAGCGTTTGCTATTGGACAAAAAATAGCCCATGAAAAATTACTAATCTGAATATTTAATTTATTCACAGCAATAAATATAACCTCAATTTCACTATAAAAACTGGTATTTCTTCTTATTGCCTAATAGAATGCACAGTAGTTATAATTAGACTCCTATACCAACTCCAGTATCTTGCTCAGTCATGAATCCATCAAAATCTACACATTAACTTCTGTCTTCCTAAAATATTCATGCTTCAACAGAAATTTAAAATTCCTCATCTGCATTAAGATATACTTAAATTTGCTAAATATACAATTTCATAAAAGTTATTCTCTAAATCAGTCCTTTGATTTTGGCACATTTTTGAAATATATATCTTGTGATTTGTCAATGAAAAGAAGGACTTTCAAAATAAATCCTTTTTTATTAAATGTCTTTTGATAATTGGGATAAAAAATTAAGATAACGTTCATTGACAGGTAGGATATTAATCCAGGCACCCCTTTTTTCTGTCATCTAATAAAAGTGTAGGTTATTAATGTTTATTCTTTTAAATGAACATATTTTTTGTTAATAACCCTAACTAATAACTGACAGATTCAAGAAAAGAACAATCGTATGACTATTACTTTTTGACCACTAGATGATTTATGAATTTTAGTCATATTGTTTCTGATATTCTTTTTCAAAATAAAATAAACTCAAAAGCATTGAAAATCTAATCAAGGTGTAGGAAAAAATAGTTTCAGTAAATTTTGCCAGTTATTGTGCTGCATCTGAATTGGCTGAAGTTTGTCTTGTTCATTTCTCATTTTATATAAAGAATATTTTTGTTTGAGTTGTTCAGACAGAAAGCCATTTCTTCACAGAAAAAGCTTTTTATGGCTGAAGAAATAGATGGCAACTGATTCTTAATCTACAAAGTTTATTTGCAATTTTAATTGGAATCAAAAGTTTTGTAAGAAAATATCTTCAAGCTATATTATTAATTTTCCTGAATTTTGCATCGCCTCTTATGTCACTCAATTGTAATTTTTTACACATTAAGGCTAATCTGATCTGGATCCACAGTTTAAAGTGGATTTTGAACAGCTACAAATATCCACGTTCAAGATAACTTTTATATATAAATCTGTGCTAATACTTATATAAGATCCAGCTGTTGCACTTTTGTTTAGATATGGAATATAATTTATTAAGATCTATTACGATCAGATGATAATCAGATAATCATATGAATAAACTGTTTGAATGTACAAACAGTATACGGAATCAAAATTTTTTAAATGAGAATAAATAAAATTCAAAATTTAATGGAATTTAAAAATAATTGCAGAATTCATTTTAAAGAATGTAAAAGAGTGAAATTGGATAAAAAAACATAAGATAAAGCAAAAATAAGTGTACTATATAAATTCTGGAACAACAATAAGAACTCTCATTAACTTTAAAGGAGGAAATTTAGTTACACAACAAATTTTTTCTATGCTATGATAGGAAAATGTAATTAATTTTCATGACCATCTTAAGCCTCTTAGTAATGTTGAAAGAAAATTAAGAAATAATGGCAAAAATCAACCAAAATAATAGCTCAGCATTAATGTCTCATTGATAATATATTAAAAAAGTAGGTAATAACTTCAATAAATAGGCAAAATAGACTATTTTAAATATTTTTCTTTTAAATTATTTTCACAAAAGCTTAATATTAAGAAATCGTTACTGTTAAGTAAGTATGAGCTTTTGAAAATATTATTGAAGATAGACTTTTATAAACTATATTCATGGATCTATAATGGCAATACACATTAGTAATTTATAAGTGGCATAATTAAAATCAGTCTACTGGTATACAGTCAATAGGAATTTGAATCAGTTACTTAATGCAAAACATAGACTGCTACATTTAGAGCTTCTTAGTAAGATTTCATATTAATGAAGGACTGCTGTGAATAACAACGATAGTGATATTTTAGCCCCTTGCTGATACTAAAATATTGATGAAAGTTATAATTCCAAATATAAAATTTTTGATTTTATATTAATAAAACAAAAAAATTGCCACATTTTTCTGAAGATAAAATGTTTTGTGGACAGATCAAAAACTGATTATCTTTACTCCAGAAAGCAGTTACAGTTTTGTCTGTGTTTTCTATTTTTACTTGAAGTTTTCCTTAAACAAAGAAAAATAATAAGTTCTCATTAAATTGTAAAGATATTTATGTATTGTATTGTGAATTGTTCCAGAAGAAAAAACTTTTTACGATTTACACTAAGTATGGAAATTTAGCAACAATATCTTAGTTATTTCATATTTTGCATTTTTTTAATTTTAATACATACATGTTTTATATACATCCTTATTTTATGTAACTGTGGTTAAAAAATGAGATTTAAAATTTTTTTTATCTACTTTATTAAAAATATGAGTTAACTAAGTTATTTCCACCTCCAATTTTGAAAAATATAAATTTTGGGACATGGCTTTTATTGAGCAGAATACAATGGAATTTAAAGTTACTGGATCCTGGTATCAGAAAAAGAAAGTATAGAAAAGGCCATAATAATTTATATTTAAAAATGAGGAGATAATATCCATTTAAAATAGAATATAGGTTAGGGATTCTAAATCCCATTCAGAACTCCATTTAAAATCATTCATAACTGTTCCAAAGAATTAAATAATATTATGTGGGAAAATAAAAAATTTGACTGGTAATATAATGATTAACAGGAATGAGAAGGTTTTGCACATAATTCTGTAGAGCTTTATAAAGTCGGCAGAAAAGACAAAATTATAGAAAAATTGAGGATTTTTTATGAAGAATAAGACTTTCCACAATAAAGAATTTTTGATTGATTATGTAAGAAAATCTATCAATGCTTTATAGTTGGATCCAAAACTTTTAAATCCTTGATAAGTCTATAAAACAGATAAATTAAAAACTTCATTACTTGAACCTTTCAAAGTTAATTCCCATTATTTTATAAATCTTGATATAAGACTCAAAATGCAAAACACCAAAATATATTCTATACAGTGGATTTGAGCAAATAGCATATAGTCATACAATAGCACTTGGATTCATTCATCTGAACTTATGTGGAGTAAAAATGAAATTATTTATTACATCTTGACAAATGGTTGATTTAGAGGATTTTCAGCCATCAAAATGATTAGCACATATTTACTTCATGTAACATTTTTACTTATAAACTAGTATATCCAAAAATGTATCACTCTAATTTTTAATTTTATATCAACACACATGAAACACATAAAGATGCAAGATTATATATGCCAGTTAATCCGCTTCATTTTTCTTTAGATACATAAAAAATGTTTACTTAGTATTATTGGAAAAGATAAAATGAATAAAAAATTTTCAAAGAAGTTAAACAGAATTTAAAGATATTTTCTTGTTGCATTATGGATTGATAATTTGTAAGTATCCTTCATGACAAAGCATAGTAAAAAGCGTTATTTTTCTATATGAGAGTGGTTAAATGTATAAACATATACAGATTAAAATGTCAAATTTTAACACTTAAACACTTTATTAGCAGTTATTTACTTATGATTACAATTAATTGTTACATTTTATGATTTAATAACTGATTTCAGATTTTTCTAATCACCTTTTATAAAAACATTTAGCTATAGGAATTTGTTCGTCATTGAAATAGTTACATATTAGATTTATATCCATATTTTCTTTATGGATGAAGTCTGCCAAATGTTCTCATGTGTGAAAAATAATCTTATTTTACGAGGTCAAAATTATAAATGATAAAATAAATAGGTTTTAATATTTTACTATCAAACTTTATCTTACTGTTTTTATTCAACCAGTTCATATGAATTCGTTTATTTTAAACCGTCATAAAATGCAATTTGCATTTTAAAAAATTTAGAATTTTTTTTAAATGAAGCTTTTTAATTGTAAGTTTAAAATATTGAAAATGCCAATTCCCAAATTAGTATTAAAAATTTGTTGATATAGTATATTGATATAGTAACTTACATTTAAAACTAAAAGATGAATACGTGAGAACACATTAGTAATACATAGTAATACTGTGAGAAAGAAAAAAATTGTGTGAATGGAACGCATTATTTTGTTATAAATACCAATAATTTACGTATTTTAATTTTTCGTATGAATCTCATAAAAACACGCAAATAGCAGCAATTTCTATGCTGATAAAACCAAAACAAGAGACATCAACAAAATTCGCATGAGCAGTCTTATGAAGTTGAGATACACTTCTCCTGCAGATATAGATTCTAATTCTACCCTTTTTTAATATATTAATTCTGAATGAAAAAGTATCGATTTATTCATTATATAGAAGCAATTTATTCAGAATCGATATAGGCGTGGTTTAAAAATAGGGTAGCTTTTAATTGGTTAAAATATCTATTGCATCATCAAATGACGTAATAACCACGCCTTAGTGACTGTTGATGAACGATGGTGTGATGAATACTAGAAAGTTCCTTTTTCTCCGCCTCTAGATTTCTCTGTCGCTTTCTAGAATCTTCCCGCTCCTTCTTCGTTGCAATAAATATGAATTTCAGAAGGCAGCCGTTTCAGTTTACTTCGATTGATCCTGCGAAAAGACAAGCTGAATTACAAAAGCGATTTGGTTTACCTTCGGATGAGATGTACGTAGATTGTGTTAATCCTGGTGTAATGGTAAGTTAGTAAAATACTTATTTTGAAACATAAATTGATAGTGAAAATTCCTTTCATTAATTCTTTCAAAGTACATATCAAAAGTTAAAATTATTTCAAGTTTCAAATTTATAAATTTTCAAGGTCATTTACACTTCAATAGCGAGTTATATTTATGCCAGCATGTAATGCCGCGTTAAAATATTAGAAAAATCCATTCCATATATTATGATTTGAAGCTATGATGTATTCGTAATCTTAAATTTATAACCTCAATTTTAAGCTAAATATTTGTCTCCAATTTTCTGTTGTATTATTTAAAGTGTAAAGAACTTTGTTCTTGGTTTTCATTTATACTGTTTGTTTACAGAATTTGTAACATTGGCAAAAAGGTAGCCTTCAGTACTAATTGCTTTTCACTTTCAAATATTCAAAATTTCAGGCTAATTATATTGATAAGCGTTTCTATATTTGTACAAAACATTGAACTAAACATTTGTTTTTGTTAGAAACTTACCCATCTGTTAAAATTAAATGCTAAGCTAATAACTATGTAGGTCAATATAATTAGGATGAAATCTTAATGAATTTGTATTTTAAGTTATTTAAACACATAATTGATATGATGAGTATCCTAATTTAGGAATAGCTGAATTTAAAAAATAAGTAGCATTAAAATATATAACTATACTTGTATTTGCTTTTTATTGAATGATCAAAAAGGAAGGAAAATCATTAGACCTCTGAATTAATCTTAGATAATTTTAAAGAATTACTGTTAAGGAAAATTGAAAATGTACTTAAATTTCTTTAATTTATTTCAGGGTCCTGGATCCAGAGAACCTGTTTCAGTTGGAGGTAGTCCTCGACTACAACATCGTATTCCAATATTTTCTCAGGCTGCGGATAATGGTAATCCAGAACGTAGCCAGAATGTTGATACTGAGCATAAACCTCGAATAAGAACTATTCCAATTGAAGTGGAAGGTGCTAATGGTACTACAAAACGTCACAGAACATTTTCAGGACCAGCTGTTTCTTCCCACGATGTAAACATTCCAACTTCTCCTTTTTCTGGGCGTAAAGTACCTGTTTGTAATACAAATGGTGGAACTTCTACTCGTCCAAAAGTTTGCAACATTCCCATTCAAATTGAAGGTGCTAAAGGTAAAAAAGTTGCTAAGTCACCTGAACCTACAAAGAAAGAACAGAATGCACAACCTGTGAAGACCAATGGTTGTACTGTTTCTAAGTCATCAGTTGAAAAAACACCAGAGCCTGCAGTTGAAAAACCATCTGAACCAGATATATCTGTTCCTTTGAAGCAGATAGAAGGTGTTTTGTTGCGATTGAAAACTTATCATGAAGAAGTGGAGAAATTCACTGGTACTGTCAAAGATAAGCAATATAGGTATTTGGATGAAATGCTAACAAGATGTATGCTAGATTTAGACAATGTTGATACTTTAGGTTTGGATAATATAAGACAATCGCGGAAATCTGCTGTGAAACAAGTGCAGGCATCTATAGATCTGTTGGAGACTAAAATTAATGCTAATACATCTGTGCTGAATAGCTCAGAAAGTACTAATGATGTTGAAATGAAGGAATCCTCAGCAGACAAAAATATACAAAATGAATCTGCTGCAGTTGAATGTGAATCTACAATGGAAGCTTCTGAGTCAGAAACACCTGCTGTAGCTGATAATGATATGCAAAATGATTCTGCCACTGTTGAATGTGAATCTACCATGGAAGCTTCTGAATCTGGTACAGCAGCCATGGAAGTCATGGAAGCAGAGACAGTATCTGTTGAAAAATCTTCAACTGCTACTAAACAACCACTTGATTCGACAATTCTAAAGTCACAGGGTGATATTAAGACTGATAATAATGAGCAAACAAAGACAGTTGAATGTGAAATGGAAGTTGAAAAGTCAGATGATGCATCTTTGGTAATTGAAGAACTTAGTGACACAACCAACTTAGAAATGGAAGACTGTAACCAAGTTAAAAGCGCTCATGTTACAATGGTTGTGCAGGAGCCTCAGGTCGAAATGGAAGCTTCAGAAAATCAATCTAGTGAGACTGAAGCAGTACAAGAGCCTGTGATGGAGATGGAAGCTTTAGATATTCAAGTTGATAAAGTTACCCAAAATAATGAGCCTGTTTCCGAACCTGTTGTTACTGAGCCTGTTGATTCTAGTGAACAAATTAATTCAACTTTAAATAATAATTTAACTGTTAAAGACATAACATGTACAGAAGTTGAAGAACCTAGCACTGAAAGTAATGGTACTATACTAACAGAAATTACTGAAATAATGAATGAAGAACCAAGTGCTGTCCCAATAGACAGTGTTCCTACATCTGTAGAGGAAACAAACGAGGTGCAGACTATTCTTGATGAGTGTGACACTAGTAAATCTAGCTAATTTTTCAGATTCAAAAAATTTTCTAATTTATTTGTTGATATGTTATATACTTGTATATAGTTTTTTAAAATTCTGTTGTATATAGTTATTTGCTTTGTAAATAAATTATGCATAACAGAATTACTTCAACTAGTCTTGATTTATACAAATTTACACCTATTTTTTATTATCAAGTTCTTTGTATGCAAAGCAATATATTAATAAGTATAATCAAAATTGATAAAGTTAGTAGGTTTTGGAACCTTAAGATAGGAAGTAATTGAAGCATTGTATCTATATTAAGGTCAAATTTATCTGAACTTAGATAATAATTTAATAATCTATTTATTTTCTTTTTTTAAATTTAAATATAGGGAAATTTTTTTCTTTAAGTAATTAAAGACAGACTGGAATTTATATTTGGGAATGATAATTAAACTGTTAAAATGTAAAATTATTTAATATCTTTATTTCTTGGGAATTTTTATGAAACTACATAATTACTCATTTTTGCATGTCTGATTATTAAGGTTTTTAAAAGTATGAAGAGTAAAATGTTTTGTATACTCATCTGAAGAGGCTAAGAAGCTAATGGCTTAAGCCAGTTGTAAAAGTGCTTAGAAAATACATTTTTGTTATGTTTTTAATAAATTTCCAGTTGGAAGTGTTAATTATTCACATTGAAATTTATATTAGTATTGGTAATATTAATTGGAATATTATTTACAATGCCTGAATTAAGTTCAATGTTCACTGCTATTAGTATCTAATTCAATTAAGGATTAGATTTCAATTTTTGTGAGATTATTTGTATTTCAGGATTGAGATTGATATTTAGAGAAATTAGTATTGGTGTAACTAAGCAATTATAAATGTATAAAAACTGCAATTGAATAATGAAATCATTCCTGATCTGAAATATTTACTTGGGTTATGGTAGGTATAATGTAAACAATCCAAAACCAAAAAGTATACCAAATACTTCCAAATAATATAAATAAAAGAAAATGCTTCAGAAACATATAGGAATGTATTTCAAGCAACTGTTAATGTTGTGCAACATTTTTTATATTTAGAGTTGTCCTTTTGTATTAGTAAAATATCTAATTACAAGTTTATAAAATCAAATTTTCTGAAAAATAAGTTTTTTAAACTTTTTACGAGTAATATAACTGTCAAAACAATCTATAAAAGTGTTGAGAATATGAGAGATTGAATTTCTGATGTGCAGTATGTATCACATTAAATAACAGAGCATTTTACTTTTTTACATATAAGTTGGCATTTGAGGTGTATATTTAACAACTTAGAGGTAATAACTTGTAGTTTTGTTTAAATACTTTTTTTTATTGGTATCAGAGAAATTTTCCTTTGATTTACTAAGTTATATACTTGAATTTTTCTATTCATTTCTGTATTTTAAATGGTTTAAGGCGAATTGTAAGGTTGCTTGTTATTCCTTTGATCAGGAAATTGTTAAATGTAGATCTTAAGTGAAGCCATTTTTGACAAAGCATTGAAAATGAATCTTTATGTACATTTAATACTTCTAATGCAAAATTATTTAGGAAATGTGACAAGAGTTTCTTAGCATTTTTAATTAGAGTTGATAAAATATGTCATGATTTGCTGCTATTTTTTAATTTACATAAAATGAACTCATATAATGTATATTGTTCTTGTGACAAACTCTCTTGTGGTCATACTGCAGATATACTTGATTTGTACAGCCAAGAGGGTCGGGTTTTATTCAATAGTTTGTGAGCATGATAATTGTCCCATGTTTGTAAGCAAGTCATTTAGATCCACTTTTAACTGCATGTTTTTATTTTAGCTCTCTTGTGAAAAATGTTCAAGTATTTAAATTTTATTTTGGTAAGATAAACCTAGCTGTTTATACCCTTGGGATTGATAAAAATGAGTAATTGTATTTGCAATGCAGGATTTGCTTTTCAATGGGCTTTTTTCTTTCTTTGATACAAGATTAAGTAGAAATATTTGTGCAATAAATATGCATAAATTATTAAAGATTGTTAATTGATAGTTAGTTATACTACCTATTAACATTTTTACTTAAAAAGTTTTATATTTTAGTTTATTTCAATGTTTTAATTTTTTCCTATGTATCGTAAAAGCTAGTTATATGTATTTAATGTAAATAATGTAGAATCAAGGCGTTTTTCCCTTTTTTATTTTGTGAAACTAATAATGCATTTTAATATAGGAAGATAGTATTTTTTTCTTTCTATAAACGTAATTGGAATTTTCAAAGTTAATAGTTTTATATATATAATAAAAAAGTTTTACAAATTTTGTTTTTATTAAAATATGTGTGTGTGTGCACTGCTCAAGTGTAAACTGTAAAGTTTAACAAACTGTCTCTATTAAATGGGAGTGCAATTTTTATTTATTTATTTTCATGAAGGATTGAATTAGGCTTTAAAATGATTTTATGGACCTCTCTAAGTTTTATAAAATTTCTGTAGTGAAAATGTTAATGCCATAAAATTTCTGTAGTTAAATGTATACAAAATATGTTAAAAGTAGTAATTGATGATTTTTTCTAGACTAAAAAAAGATTAAGGTGTTTCTATTAAGTTTCAAAGTAATGATTGTAGTTTTTATTTCTAAATATTAAACAAAAGTGATAGCATTACAAATCACACTAATACTACATGCTACATTTTCCATTATTAGCCAGCATTAATTCTCGAGTGAAAACAGATGTAAAATGATTTACAATTTTTTTAAAAATTAAAATTCATACTAGGAAATAATAAAATTACATTTAAAACAAAATATCAATTTTTAAATACCACATGTATCAGAATTATATTTAACACCTAAAAATGTGTGTTAATAAAGAATGTTAAATTTTAACTAAAAATTTCTAGTTAAATGATTTTCATTTATCTAATAATTATAATTAATGTATCTTAAAAGTGTGCATCTCTAATGTTTAATTGTTTTATTTATCGAAAAAAAAAAAAAGCTGAAGTAAGTTCTTCCATGACCGTTTTCAATTTTGTTAAGATTTAACCAATTTTTATCTGAATGAATATTAGTACCAACTTTATACAAATTGATTTCCTCTGATTTAAAAATTTAAACATGACTGCAAATAAGTTCATGTAATTTAATATACATCACATGCACTAAAGGCTCAATTTTTTGCATTGAAGTAAGTACGGCTCAAAAGTTTTAGGGTCTTTCAAATGTTATACAATTCAAATACATCTATCAAAAAAGGAGATGTGGATTCTTCGGAAACTTTCACTACAAATTATTCCTTTAAAACATCATAATGCTAAATGGCTCTCTCACAAATTGACTTCAAAGTTAGCCAACAGACTTCAAGATAATGAAGGAAACTATATTTAGCTAAGGTTTCTTCGAGGATTTCTAATTATAAAAAATGATTTATCTTCTGTTCTTGAAATATATATATACAGCAAATCCATTAACATTGAAATCAATTTTGCCAATCGCCATGGATTAGGCATAAGCAGCAAGTATCCAAATCAATTAGTAATGTTAGATTTTGCTTACTCAACTCACCATTTATTTGCTTTAATAACAGCTAAATTAACTTTTGATGCATCCACTGTTAGCTGCATTAATTTAGAAAAATTAATGCAGTTAACAATGGATGGACCAAAACTTCATTCAGCATGCCCTATAAAATGGGATTTGCTAAATAATGACAAAGGTCATTATTTCCTTGTTTGCCAGACTTAATATGAGATGTAAATATCTGTTTCTTTATTTGCTTTGTTATAATTTTATCAAAAAGTAAAATAAAATATGAAGTGACTATCCTATAACAAAACACTTTCAAAATACGGCACCAGTCAAAAAGTAATCATATATATGACTTATGGTCAGTGAATTTGAGATTTTTCTATGACAGAATAAATAAAAGTTTCTCCGCAAACTCAAACAAATTTATATGACATCAAATATTCATAACCAATAGCTGAAAACGATATTTAAATTTGGCAATCTTATTTCAAATTTGAAGGAAAACAGAAAAAGGGGGAAAATTGTTTCCAGTTCTTATTGCATAGAAAGATGTTGAAAGAGAAAATTTATTACACTGTAAGAAAAATTTACTACTAAAAATATAAATATTATTAAATAAATTTAAACTTTTCAAGAAGAATTTAATAAAAAATTCAAGAATTTTAGGATTTACTTTGACTCCTGTGATTGTAAGTGGTGGTTTCCAGTGACTAATTTGATAGAATTCATAAGTTGGTGGAAATATGAGTATATGGGTCAAATCGAGTTTATATTGAACTATTTTGTACAGGAATCTACAGTAAATTAATTTCTCAAAATTTTTTCTCATTATCAACTTTTATGATTGCAATAGATGGTTGAATATACTCAGTACTATCTGAATACAATTACAGCCTAATTATACTTAATCACAGCATTAATCTGCCAATTGGAGAATGAAATTTCTTCACTGTTATAAACTGCATCACAAGGCTATTGAACTAGTGGTTCAATGAAAACGTAGTTGAATTACAATTGATATCTTCGAATTCTCACTTAACAAAAATTTTCTAATAGAATGCAATTGTTTTGTTTTACAGCTTTCTTTTGTACTGTAATTCATAACTGTGTGTTTAAATATTAATGCAGTTTAGCACCAAATATTTATTAGTGCAAAATTATAAATTTTGATTAGACAAAGTGGGAATAACAGGAACGTCAGCAATAACATACTTCCATGAACCTATGTCTGAATTGGGCTCTAACAGCAGTTAGATGGAAGCTGCTCATTGGAAGTCTTTGTAATTTAGAAGCAGGGACCAAACAGAAGACCCCTATACTTGACAAGCCATTTCCAGAAGTATTTAATTTGGAGAATATTGCAAGCATGAACTATTTAATGTGTCTTACCCAATTTTAGTGATCAATCTGGATTTGTTAAATTTAGTTACAAACTCATTACCGACCGATAATCGAAATGTTAACACAGACCAACATGGGCACATTTATTAGGTTAGTGATCATAATATTTCTACTGATCTGTGTGCAATTTTCTAAAAGTGTTATTTATAAAAATAATGCAATGTATATAGACACCCTAATTTTATAATCATTAAAATTTTGAATGCATTTTAAACATATTTTAGATGCAATCAATGACTTGTTGAAAATTCTATTCAAATTTAAGTATATATGTATTCTAAAGGAAAAAAGGGGTGGAATTGAATACTGCATTCAACTTTATAATTTTCACATTGAACTTCAAATTCTGCAATTTTTTTCTTGATCAATAAAATGTGATTGATTTTAAAGGTAAGAGAAAACAAGCAAATATATATAGTAGAAAAATATTTAAGTAGAAAGATACTAGAAAACAATGCTCAGATTTTTCATGTGGTGTAAATAAAAGTAAGCTAATTTAAATTCAAATCGCAGATTTATGGACTCGTTAGACACAACTTCTTATAGATTTCAATATTATGTATAAGTTGCATAAATCTATGAAAATAACTTTAGTCAATTAGATTTACCTGACAGTGAACACTTCATGTTTTGTTGACAAATCTGAAAATAATAATACGATGCCAAACTACAAATTCAATAAAATCAAATTCAATTAATGTAAAAATGAAATCAAAACAGGAAATTAAGGGGAATTGAAAAACATCTGGTTGAATTCTGAAAAACGAAACTTGTAAAATTCTTTTAAAAATATCGGTCATTTTAGGATTCAATTTATTTTATTTGAACAAGAACAGTGTTATTTTTTCAAAAACATAGTGAAATGTGTATTCCACAATGGAATTATTTTACATGACATGAAATATAAATCATAAGTATTTTGTTAGAAGCTTAGGAATAATAAAATATTCGATGAGGCACTAATTTTTAAGTAGTATGCAAAGGGAAAATTTGTTGAAAAAAATAGTATGAAAACAGATTTTTTGTTGAAAAAATAGTATGAACACGCTAATTACATAAAAAATCTGCCTTGTTTTGCATGCATTATTTTAGTTGTTAACACACATAATCTCATTGGTTCATATATATTAATATTTAATTTTTGAGAGTATGCTAATTTTGAATATTTGAGGAAGAGAGTTAAATTCAAATTTTATTTTAATTAATCTTAGAATTAAAAAAAATTGTAATTTCTTTAAAGTACATATATATTCCTTTCTAAGACAAATTTAAATTGATCAAAATTTTTAAAAATAGCATTCTCTTTTATCCAAAATTTTCAGTTGTCTAGTACTGAAATACATACTTTTTAAACAGCAAGTTGCCTCAGTTTTAGTTATTAAAAAAGTATTCTTTGATTGCAATGACACATTTTTGACAACTTCTTGGATTTAACTTTTTGTTCTTAAAATATGAAATTTTTTTAAATGAAGTCATATCATACTACTTTTACCAGATAACTACATATATAGAATACAAAAAATTATTTTATCTATTATTAGAAAGATCTGCAATGAACTATTTACTTTATATATACATGTAAAAAAATATGGTAAAGTAGAGAGGAATTTCTTTAATACTTATTTCAACTTTCAAGCAAAATAATTAATAAAAACAATTTTCCAACCATTCAGTTAACCAATAACAAATGGTAATCTTAGTGTGTGTGTATATATATATATAGTCACATTTAAGTAAGATTTTTTTTTAAAAGAACTCTGTTTCAGCAGGTACTAATTAAAAATGAAACATTTACTTCTACTAAGACTTGATTTTGATCATTTTTTACAGTTAAACGAACAAAGATCAAATTCAGATTACCTGTATAATATATTCTATTTTAAACGTATATACTTTCATGGAGATCATAATATTAAAATACATTTATTTATATTTTTAGTCATTTCTGAAAATTATAATCTTATCAAATGAGAATAGTTTTTTTTTTTGTAAAAAGTTTTATTTGTTCCATTCACTTTAGACAATTACTTGCTAGTAATCTATTTTATTGATAAAATTTCTGAAAAGAAATTAAACACAAAACTTCATTCACTTGTCAAAAAATACAATATGGAATGCAACATTATTTTGAAAAGCTTTTAAGTAGTAAAACAGAATTATTGAATTCTCAAATTAATTTTGCAGGTTTTTTGCGTACAATATTGGCTTAACTTTAAAAAAAAGTTAACTACCTTTATAAAATCCATTGCTTATATTTTTGCACACTTCAAACATATCATCATTTTAAAATGTTAGGCGATTTCTAAATATTTCATATTAAATAAACCAGATATAAAATTAAGGACATAAATAATATGTTCCGATTGTGTATGCAAAAAAATTGTTTTAATTTTTAATGATAGTAATATTCACTAAAAGAAAGATTTTTTTTATATTTTAACCTTAAAGGAAAATCTATCATAAGCAATAACATAATTTACTAGCGAACTTTGAATAATAGACTGATAATTTTGCTAAAAATATGGAAATAGAATAGTGACATTTTTTTGGAAAACTCCTAATTTCATATTTAGTGTGAATGATGTGTAAATTTATTCTACCAGAAATTAATCAGTAAATATGAGTAATATGAATAAAAAAAGGAACTAAAAGCTTTTTATCAGAGCTTTATTAAAGACACAACATTACAGAAAAGTGCCTTTGAAAACATTGTGCTTTGCTGCCATCACCACATTTTTTAATCGCTGCTGTATTCTTTCAAAATACACTGATAAGTTCACAGCCACTTCTCATTGCAGCATATATAATATTTTTTCTTCACAGTTTATGTTAACAGCAGCACGTTGCATTTTCTTTGTTACATGAGCACATTTACATATTTAGGCCTCTGCAGGTATCAATTTAAAACATTAACATAGTTTCTCTCTTTTATTTATACAATTTCAAAGATATGAAGGTTAAACCACAAACTTTTGGATAAAAAATACTTTCTTTTATTTTAACAATTTAAAATTGATGTTGTGTTTATTGACTAAAACACTCAGCAAACATGTTATCTCAAAATCTAGTGAACACAAGGTTTTATGGTTTCATAGAACATTTGAATAATCTAAATGGCAAAAACTATAAAGAATTAATGATGTAACTATGAATTACATAGTATGATAATGCATTCTATAAAACCATTAATACACATCATTGGACTGTATCAACATTATACAAATTACTTTTGTCACTTAAAACCATTGGTATTTCAAGAAAATCACAGATCAAGTAAATAGTAAATTTATAAATTAATATAACAAAATATACATAACAAATATAAATCAAGATGTCAACAGTCTTAAATTTTATCAAATACCAATTTTACAAAAATCTTACAAATAATTTCAGATCTATATAAACAAGTTTTCACAGGTAACTAATATATGCCATAAGACTGGAAAATAATCACATATTAACACAGCAAAACCTCTTTAAATGAAAATATTAAATTCGCCATGAATTTTAAATAATTACAAACTATAAAGCATGAAATGCTATAGACAAGGTGCGTGAAGAAAATGCATGATGTACACTAGAACAATTGTGTTTAAGTAAAGGAAAAAAATTAAAAAGAAAAATCATATTTATGGTAAACTAAGAAAATTAAAATTTTAACTCATTAAACGCTTTATTTTATTTAAAAATTTTAATTGAGGTTCTGCTGCATTATGGAATCATATTGCTCTAACAATAATGCAGATATGTAGATTTATTGGGGGATAGAAAGAATATTATTTCTATGAATTATTCTATTATGAAATATACATAACTGCAAATTTTTAGGAATAAATACATTTGCTCTATTTAAAAACACTATTTGACTAAGAAATTATCCTTAACATTCATCAAATTTCAAATATAAGAAATTCAAATTATTTTACTACAATGTACAAAAATTATGTATATATATAAATTGAAGATTAGATTAAAAATATTTTTTCATGTTAAAATTCAAAATATCGCTATTAATAAAAAAGGCATGACTAGAAAAAACATGTTCATAAGTCAAGACATACACACAAACAATTATTTTTGACTTATAAACATATGACTAGGTAGGTAAGCAAGAAAATTTGAGGAACAGATTAGAAAGATATAAATACCAATTTCATAAAATACCACTGAGCATTTGTGTGCTCTGGAGCTAATAAAGATAAATAATGATTGTCAAATATAACAGCATATCAACAACTATATTAATATTTACTTTTCTATGAAAATTAATGACAGAAAATCATATCTTAAAAAGAAAATAACAAACTATAAATTTTGTTATTTTTCAGTAATTTTTATGATTTCTTTCCAGTTTATTGAGAAAACTTTGGATTTATTTCAACTGGACATGTCTTATTTACAGAATTAAAAATCTAGAAATGTTTTCATTTCATACAATGAAAAAATGCGTTTTAATCAGTTTTCAAAGGATGAATTGGAGCTTTGCATTTAAATTGCCATTTTGTTCAGATTATTAAAGAGTGATATGTAACTATCATATACATATTAAATCCATTAATAAACGGTTTTGTTCACAAATATATCTAGTAAATTTTTTAACATGACATGTTTCAAAATGAAGATGCTTGGTCACACAAATATGTACTTTTGAAATGCTGATTCAAATTTCTTTCAAAGAACAGTTTTAAAAAATTTTATATCTATATTACAATGCAAGCTCAGCAAGTATTAGGCAAGACTAGTGGTTGAAACAAATTAAAAAATGGCCAAACTTTACCAGATGTTATACAGTGAAAATGTGAGTGATAAGTTAAGTGCAAAAATGTCAATGGTTAGATTAGTAGGAACTTTTTATGAGTGTTCCACTTTGTGGTAAGTGACATAGAGAGCGCATTTTCAAAGTAAATCTTTTATATTAAAAAGCAAAAAATATGATGGGAGGAATAAGTAAACTTAAAGACCTAATTTGAAAATTAATTATATACAAAATATTAACGAACAAATTTCATTTTAAATATAACACATTTCAACTTGGATTTAAGTCAGACTATTCTGCAACAAGAAGTGTCAAGAAAGTACACAGCATTTTTTTCAAAATATACTTGAAAATAGATTTTTTCAAGCTTTATTGATAGCCAGCATCATTTGATTTTTATGTACAAAATTCTACAATTTGTCTCAACTTATTCAGCAGCACAGATTTCAATGCAATGGCAACATGAATATATATCCAAAAACATCAAGCTCTTCATTAGTGCATCATTATACTAGATCAAAAACACACTAAATTCTACAAACATTCCAAGAAATTTCACAACTAAAAACTTTTTAATGAAAGGAAAAATTGTAATATATATTTTTATTATACACTAGGACATCACAAAGGAGTGCCTACTAATTTCAGATCCTTACTAATAGGAAATGAATAAAATTGCGTCCATGCACACAAAGGTTCGGAAAGTAATGAAAACAGCAGGCTTTTCCTCCATTCTGCATTATTTTACAGACAAAAATACATAACTCTAGCACCATTCAGTAATGCAATCTGATTCAATTGCAAGACATACTATAGAATACATAGCAGCATTATTTTATACTAAACACTCCAAAAATTTAGAGATATGAAGACTGGACGGTGAATTTTATTTTAAATGCAATTCTGAAACAAGTATTTTTATAAATTGAATGGACCAGATTGCAATAGCTAAGAAAAAATGTATAATATGTCACTATCAATTTGATATTTGTAATTTAGCAAGTTATAAAATTCAATATCTATGTAGATATCTATTTTAAAATGTTTCAACTTTAAAAAAAAGATGAACAATATAATATTGATTTAAGGCTTCGAAAATGTTTCAATTGTAGATTAAAATAATTCCTTTAACTTGTCCAGTATCTCATATCCCAGTTCTTTTTTTAAAATTTGCTTTATTTAAATGTCTAAGTCATTAGTTTATTACAATAATATTAAGAAATGTAGAAAAAATTATAAAATAATTGGAATGAGAGATGAGATGTAAGTAAACTACTAGATTACTTTTCATACAAAATGGAGCAAAAGTTATAAATTGAATTTATAATACAAAAACAATGTAACAAACACATTAGCAAAATGTAAAGCAATTTCTCATGTTCTAAGCAACCTTCACAAAGACAATATCAGACATGCAAAATCTTTGACACTATAACTTTACACAGATCATTCTATAGATCTTATATAATTATATATACACCATTGGAATGAACTGACAGATCTCTGGTTAAATTACTTTGTACTTTTTACAGCTCTTAATGAAAAGCAAATCATAACTCATCATGAAACTTTCATTCAAATCGAGCTGAACTGAAATATGTCTGGAAAAACTGTTATGGGACCTGTGACTATATCAGCTCATAGGAGAAATAGGCTTTCTAATATATACCTAAGGCACATGTACACCTATATATCTCCTAGGATAAAATCAGGAATAGTTTGCACAAAACCTAAACAGTTCATGCAATGTAAATATATATAAGTACCGGGTGTATTTAAAATCATACCATTAATTATGATAAAGTAAAAAAGAGGTAGAAATTTAAAAATAAATTTAACTATTGATCATTAATTTGCACCTAAACAATGACAAATAGAAAAGTGAAATAGATAAATAAATTTATTAAACAATATTAATGCAGTATAGAAAAATATGATATTAGTTAAGTGGTGATAAGTAATACACAATGCATGAAACTGTTCTAGGTGTGTCAATTTTATAATTAAACCAGGTATAAAATTTATATTAAAAAGAAAAATATTAGATGTAACAATTTGACAAGTTTATAAAAAAGCTCCTTTTAAACATTTCTATGTAATGTGATTTTGTGCAGATGTATTGATGAAAAATAAATTAATAGCATTTACAATTTTGACATTTATTTTGATGAGTTAATTAAGAAAAATGAAATACATATTTATAAAGTATAACAGAAGAATAAAAGAAATTCTTTTTTCATTAAAAAATTCAACATAACTTAAGTGTTTACAGCAAAAACATAATACTATTTAGGTAATCCATTTCATAAGTTCAACAAAGATAACAATTGGGAATCAAATGTGCTGTTTTCACACATCAAAATAGATTAACAAGTCAATGATATCACCAATAAAACATGTTACATATTAAAATAATTAGAGTATTTCATTTGCATTAATATTGCAATGCATTATAACATTGGTTTGAACAATATAACAGGCATAACTTAATATATGTAGCTTAAATGCACTCTACACAATACTTTAGCAAATAAAACATTGACTGTGCTCAATGAGGATCTCTCATTTTTGGCATTTTATAAAGGTTTATCTATGAAATTATATTTACATATCCTACATTAATATATATAATATTTTATTTACACACAAGATATCCTGGCACCGAAAAATACTACACATGATGTATGCACAACACTCAAACACACACTACACCAATATATATCTACATATTAGACAATATCAACTGAGCATTTTCAGAGAAGTAAATGTACCATTAGGGAAGGCTGAACAAATCTAAAAGTAAAATATTATGAATTTATCACATAATGAAAAACTTTGTGTTCATGAACGGACTACATTTCTGAAAAATGTTTTATAAGTAGAGCATTTTTTTTAAAACAGTAAGCTAATTATCCAATATCACACAATTTTTATTTATTCAGCTTTTTTTATGCCACTAGGTAAATGTTTTGTGGACACATAGTTTCTATGAAAAATCTCAATTTTTATCAATGGTCGGAAAAATACTGCAAAAGAAATACATTTTTTCCTTTAGTAAAATGAGTAAGTTTTGAGACTAAATATAGATAAGAGACTCTCCAAAGGGCATTGACTAAAATCGCCCAAACTACATTCATATGCCCGAATGTTGATCACAAAATTCGATGGACAGATCACAAGCATTAGATTGTTTCACTACCTCCAAGGAGGTCACCAGGTAGGAAAGAATTTAATGAAGAAGGAATACATTGATCATGGTCAGCAGATGATGACTGCATTGCCCATAGGCTATTTCCAGAACCAGAGAATGACCAAACATTAGAACTTTGCAAATTGAGACTTGTGCTATTCCAATTTGTAGTACCAACCTTACTTGAAGTACCATTATTACCACTGATGGTAGAATTGGAGTTGCTGGAATAACTAGTTCCAGTACTAAAAGTGGAATCAGAGTTTCCATTTCCAGTTGGCCAAGTTACATTTGAGGACATTTGGCCACTAGCAAGCTGAAGATATTGTTTTACTTCCATTTCAGTTGGAATGTCTACTAGAATAGTAGTGTTGCTAAGAACACAGTTATTCAAAGCTGAGCGAGCTTTTTCTGTCTCTTCTCTAGTTGAGTAGCGCACAAGAGCAATACCATGATTAAGAAGTAAATGAAATAACTGTAATGGACCATGTTGCAAACATAAAGTCTTTAAAGTAGATCCATCAATCTGAAATAAAAATCATAGTATTTTCAAAAAACCCTGAAAAATATTTTGAAATTTATTTAAATAAAGTGTACAATTTTTAAACATTTTATAATTTTATGCTCATGTACTTGATGTCCCTATCAAGTAGAAAATGATTTTACCAGCTGCTTTATAGACAACATTCATTAAAGTTTCTATATTCACTATAACAGGAATTTAACATTTAAACATGAACAAAAATAAATAAAAATAAAATGTAAAGCAATGTATGAAGCAAAGCATATAGAAAGCAAGGTGAAATATTAAAATAACAAGAATTAGTGGATAAAAAAAACCAGAATAAAAAAATTATTAAAAACACTTTAAATACTTTTACAATAACAAGTTGACAAGTGCTTGAACAAAAAAGAAATTTGAATAAATCTATATTCTTAGCCAGGAAATATATTTTTAACTCAAATATTTTTTATTCAATACACATTGAAAACCTGCCAACAGCATATAAATTTCAAATTTTATAATTTTAAAATAGCAGTAATGTGAAATATGTGTTACTGAACAACTGCATAATTATCCATTATAACTATTTATTCTAGAATGTGCATTTCCAATATATTTTTTTCACGTTATAAAAATAGTAGTCAAAAAGTAGCTGCTAGAAAAAGCAATGTATATATATATGAATGCTACAGTGTTAAAAGATTTTTTAAACAAAATAAATCAATAGCTACTCAATATAATGAATACGAATATGAAAACAATTTACTTCGATTACCTTACCACCTCATTATGATTTATACAAGTCTACAAAAAATCAAAGGAATATACTCAAACTTTACAAATTAAAAAGAGCTACTCATAAAGAAATATAAAAATGAGAAAAAAATGTCATGGATAAGATAGGATCAGAACTCGTGATTTTAGTCTTTATACTTTTGAGCAACCCACATAGCAAACATTTCTTATTCAATAGTGATAAAAACTGATTGGTTGAATTTATCTCTGATTATATTGGTAAATTTGTAGTATACTGATCCCAGAACAGTTAACAGTTTTATAGATTATCAATAGCCTTTTCTTATTTAATAAGAAATTAAAGTATGGAAGGAAAATAATGTGGCAAGAAAGAAATTGATTTATACATTTCATCATAAAAAATGTAGTAAACTTGTGAAAAGGTTTTTGTTGCAGAAGAATGTTCCATAAAAAGCAAACGAACAAATTCATTAGAACAGATAGAAAAAATTGTACACTATTCAACTAAGAAATTATTGGGAGTTTGATAATATTTGCAAGATTCATAATATAGATGGATTTATGAAGTCTAGGGTTACAGAAGATACAATTTCATGTGAGTTCATGTTCTGATAAAATATATATATAGGATAGTATTATAATAAACTAATAAGTTCACAAGACTATTGGAACAAAGCAATTTAAATTTCGAAGAAAATTTCATTAAAATTTTAAATAAAAAGTTTCAGTTATCATTTTATCTAAATTATAAGTAAAACAGGATTTAAATTCTTGCATTTTAAAAAATTATCCTAAGTCTGTTACAGAGTGAGCTGATTCTAGTAAAAGAAATGTCAATAAAATTAATGTGCAGCACTAAACAATATAAAATATGAGAATCCTAAAATCCTAGTTTTTAATATCAAAGAGGTAAACACAAAGTACGTCTCACCGCTTTGCATATGCCTAATTGTGGAAATCCATTACCTCAGCAGGCATTATAACGACTCCTCTAGAATAGAGGAGAAAGTTGTTACAAAGTAGAATAAATGCATATTCACCCATATCAGAAAGATAAGATAGACCTAGACCATCACTTAAATGCATGGAAAGAAAGTTACTTGTTTACATAGTTCAATAACAAACGTAATTAATAATAGTAAAAAGTAGAAAAATTGTTTATAAATGTAATTACGAATTGCAAGAAATGTAACTATTAAAAATTAATTTTTAGTTAAAAAACTATATAGTTGAGCCATAAACTATTATTAGCATGATAGTTTATTACTCAATGGCAAGAGAAGACTGGAACCCACTTAAAACTAACTCAAAGCACTTTTGCATTCTGAACCATTACAAAATTCATAGTTGAGGTAGGAATTGATACAAATGAACTGGTAGCAGAAAGTGATTGAATAGTTTTAATCCTTTTGGCTGATAGCTTGGCAAAATTTAACTAATTTTATCGAAAGAATAAACTTTATTTTTTAAAATCAGTTTTTTTCTGCATGTTTATTTAATAAATATATTTTTAATTTATGAATAATTGCATAAAACTAAAAATAAACAATATCTTTAGATTTAGTTAAAAATTCATTACAACAGCTATTATACAATGAACATTGTACAGCTTCATAATTAAGCATATTTACAGTTAAAAATTTTATGAATATCAATAAAAAATGTATAATTAATACTTAAACTCATTAAAAAAAGAGCATTTTTTTTTATCCTGAAGCAAAATATCCTCTTTATTGGACAAATTGCATCCTTTCTTATATTATTTTTTTAAAGTACTTTCTGTGTATTTTTACATTTTTACTAATAGATAAAAAATTTATATTTTATTGTTTTCCAAAATTATCAATACAAGTAAAATTTCACGGAAATTTTAAGCAAAATTGGATCAAAGTATTAGTGCTCAAATGTGAATGCAAATAGTATATTACAAATAAATCTATTATAAAAATCATAGAAGTATATTAAAATAGCAAGAAAAAATCTCTTATGCAAATACTGCTATATACAATTTTGTAGAAAAATGATGTATAAAGTTTGAATCAGATATTAAGAAAGTAAATATACAAAATCTCAAAGTATTTGCTATGGATCCATAATAAAGTATTTTAAAAGAGCAGGAAATGCAAAATGCTCACTGTTGCTGAGAAATAAATTCTATTGTTTGTTGTGACTAATATGATAAAAGGAAATGTAGGAAAGCTTCTAGAAAGTATTTTTAGTGAACATTATCACTAAAAAAATCCAGTAGAAATCTCACAATTTTAATGATAAATATATAGAAAATATGAAAGAAATGAATTTGAATCAACTATGGATGAGATCAGACACCAATAAGCATGTACATCATCACAACTATGCAGATTTTACAGATAATTTTACTATTTTTGTTGACTACCTGTTTTGTAAAAACATTATTAAAAGTGTGAGGCCCGGCAGCTTAGTAGTAGGATTTAACACTTCCAAGGCACAGGTTTGATCCTCAAGTTGGGCTAGTTTGACTCAGCATTTATCCTTTCAGTGGGTCATTAAACTGAATATAGCATACTTGGGAACTAAATACTGGTGATTTCACAACAGGATGACCACCTAAGCAAAACATATGCTTCACACTACAGGGCTCTCAGTCTGAAAAACATATGAGCAGTGTAGGCCTTGGTCCACAAATGGACTGTAATGTCACTGAGTTTAATTTATTATTAAAAGTGCAACATCAAAAAAACATGTTCATCTGTCACTTTATGTCAAAAAATATTGAAATGAACAATGTGCATCAATAATGCATAGTAATTGTCGCTGATCTATGCCTGGTCAATATGGAGGAATGCAGCATTAATTTGTCACAAAACTAAAATTATTTTTGGACTTATTGAAATATTTACATGTAAATATCTGCATTAAAATTGCTGAATCTTTTATTGCACCTCATTTTAGAATGTATTAAATAAGGTTAACTACATAAAAACTAGGCAACATAAAGGCAGATTTTTCAAAAGTAAATGTGAGAAATTGCAGCAGGTTGAACATATTTCTTATTCTATTGTATATGTTGATTTTCAGATGGTAGTATGCTATCTCCAGCATTTGAACTTGGCACATAGACACAGTATGTGTACATAAATTTTCATAATTATCAGATTATTGTTTCTCAGTAATTACATCAGTGAAATTAGATTAAAATTATTAATTCATTTTTTAAAATAGAAATAAATAAAAAATTAGAATTTTATAATAGTGTGTAACATACACACTTTTATAAAATTTTAATTGTGAAATGAAATTTTAATACGAAACTAGACTATATCTGTAACATTTTGGCTTTTATACAATTACGAATTTTAAATGTAACTCCTAATTTAGAATCATGCACCAATTCTAATTCTTTCATGAACATTATATTTAAAAAAATAAAGTATTAACTTCAACTTAAAAATTTTTTCAATAACATTTTTAACGAAAAGAAATTTTAGGAATTAAAAAGGCACAGATGCATAAGGATTTTATTTCCAACTATCAGTGGCAAATATATATTTTAAAACAAAATATACAGTAAGCTCTCAATAATTTGTCAGTGGTTTGCTTGTTACATCTAAATGAAGAAAAAATTCAATTCTTAGTAAAGAAAAAGTATTTCCAAGCTAAAAAATTCTTTAATAATTTTAAAAAGTAAATACATAAATTTGTAACATATTATTCCTCAAATAATAAAAATATTTACATGAACTATTTTGGGTATAAATTAGTTGCATATTTATACCTCTTTTTAAAAAATTATGGGTTTACCATGATAGTACTTTAAGATACTTTAGTGAATTACATGGATTACTATGCATTTTAGTCTTTTAGGGACAAAAATAGATTACTGCTTTTAATTTAAGTAATCTTTTATTAATATTTATTAACTAAAATTGATTGTTCTGCAGTCACCATGGATGGATATAGATACATCAAATTCAAAGAAATATTCAATTTTGATGAAGTTCATAAAGGTATTTGTTAAATAATTTTTCTTATTGTTTATAAAATATTAAATTTAAATCATTTCATTCATAATATATTGCAATACATTTTATGTTCCCAAAACAAACAAAAAATATATTACTTGAATAGTCTAAAGACGAATATTTCTAAATTAATTCGACAATTGTAAATAGATTTTATTGTACTATTGTTAACTATTCAATGAAAAAATTAATGATGAAGTCACACTTGTATCTAGTAAGGACAACAGCATGAAATAATATTTTGGGTTCATTGGGCATTTCAAAATTAAATACATGAATAAAAATGAAAAATTTACAAAAAAGTTCAATAATTTTTTATGCTTTCAATACTTCTATACATAAGTGAAAATATTTAGTTATGAATTAAGAAAACCAGTAAGAGCAGATGAATTTTTGCATACATAGCACAAAGCTAATGTGGTTATCAGAATAATAGAAACCTTATATTTATGAAGAATGCTTTATTAGTATGGTATAAGACTGCCTCTTGCATGTAATGCAGCTTGGATTCATTAAGAAACTGATTCATACAAGTGCTGAGAAGTAGTGTTTAGATTAATACTGTACCAATCTTCATGGATATATTGTAAAAAATTCTGGGACATTTGCCAACTTAGGATATCAATTCCATCATATGATGGCTTTAAAATAGACCTAATGATTGGGGATGGCTGATTATGGGGGCCACAGTATGTTTGACTTCATCTTTGTATTCAGCAAACCATGATTGGACAGATCTCACTACTTGGCTAGGTGCAATATTATTTTTGAAAATTTCATTCTTTCAAGGAAATGAAGTTTGCATCACAGGCTAGAACTCTGTGTGTGGTTGGCTAAATTTTTTTATACTTCTTTCCTTTGAGGATCACGACAGGTCCAGCAAAAAAACAACGATTCAGATTTCCATGCCAGAGCAACCTCCCTGTTGACGATTGGATGGAGACAATCATGATTTTATGCTTGTGCAAGTGTCTTTTAAATCCCTATTTAGGGAAAAGTGTAAAAGATGATTTGCTTTACCACATTACTTTCGAACTAGTGGAAGAAAGTAATTGACCAACCGTAGAAACAGATTTCTGTTATATCACAATAAAAGTTTTCCTTGTTTTGTTTCTAAAAGATAAATGTCTTCGTTTTGAATGTCTAATACATAGGAAGCCAACTTTTTTTGAACTGGTGCCTCCTTTTCTAGTGAATATTTCAATACTCAATTCTAATGACTTTTCAATACCTCCCACTCCAGAGAAATACGAACTTACATGAAAACAAGAATTAAATAAAAAGCCCATCCAAGCAAATCATCAATGATATAAGTGATATGATAGTTGCTGTTCTGCCATAAATGTCCAGTTTATGAAGGTGCTTTCTAACTGCAACTACTGACAATGAAGAATCCAGATGTTGACTGAACTGTGTGGTCACCTCTGCTGCAGTTGTTCACATTTTAAATCTTACAATCTACTTCTATTTCTGCCAGTCTCTCATTAAGCTAATCTTTTTATTAAAAATTTTGTTTTGCTGAGCTTGCATTGCTGCATATGCTATTATGAGTCTAGACACAGAATGTCTACAAATGCTTAAAAGTTGAGATGTTTCAGTTACACTTGTGCCAACCAGACCTGCTCATACAACTGTCTCTTTCAAAACCCAAACAATCCATCTTTTTCACTTTTGAAAAAAATCTAGTATTTGCAGAATTTTAACAAAGTTGCAACATACTATCAGAATATTACACAATTCTATTAATAATAAATAAAAAAAACAAACAGGTAGCTATTGTTATGAAATACTTAAAAAGCACATTCAAATATGTCACTTATATTCACTAATGTCTCCATTATTTTGGTAACCACTATACATGATTAATATAATAATACTTTTAATCCTTAAAATATTTTAATTATATAATTGATTACCTGTGGAGTGAGATTTTTCAAAACCAGAAAATTAGATCCACATTGTTTTTCCCATCCTAAACAATAATAATAAATGAAGTTAATTCTAAATAGGTTGTTTGAAACTGAAAAGCAAACATCAAATCAAAAATGGACCTAAAACAATTCATTTTCTTTTATAGAAGTAAATTTCTTTTAATTAACAGTGGTGAGAAGCATTTGCTTGAAACATAACATTCTAACAAAATAATCAAAAGCAGTAATAAAAAACTTTAATTTAAAATATAAATCTAGATGGAAAGTTATAACAAATATTGCAAAGTTGGTTTATCTAAAATTTTATATTATGAGACATTATTAAATGATAATGCAGTAAAACATTTCTTGAGTTTTAGAAATTAAGTAATAGTTTATTTTAAATATTCATAATTTTTTACTTTGAAAAGTTTTAGGTATTATAGGAAAGCCAACACTGAATGTAAATTTGATTAAAAATATTTTTTTAAGTAAATACAAAAAAGAAATGAAGATGAACCTGTATTAGAAGACCAATTTTGAGGAACACTTTCATTGTTTCTCCAATTTGAGGTAATTGATTTGTTTTGGCCACTTAAGCCAGGAGGAGGACGAGAAGTTTTTGGCATTTGAGTCTGACCTTTCCAAGGTAGCCTTTCTTGATCAGATGGCTGATTCCCCCAAGATCTGGAATTACCAGACTTTCCTGATGAGTTACCACTACAAATAACAAAATTCAAAATAACTGACAGTGAAGAAAATGATTATTCCAATATATTATGGATAATTTTACAAAAAGTATGTAATAATTTTAACTGATACTATCAAAATTCATGAATTTAAATCAATCACATATTTCAGTAATATATAGTTCATTTGGTTATTTTATTAAACAAATCAATAATTTGAAAATTTTCAAAATGGGCTTTTATTTTGAACATTATGCATCAATAGAAAATAAAGAATAGTACTTGTAAACCTGAAAATTTATGTTGCAAATTATCAAAATAAAGCCAATAAATTTTTACTAAGTTGATTAAAAAAGAAAGTAGCTTCTTTCAATGTTACTCAAACTGCTGAAATTTTGAGTAGAAATTACAAAACTTCAAACAGAAAATAAGTCATAAAAATTTAATTCCATTTTTTTACATAAATGTCAGTTAATCATGAAAAAGAATTCTTTAGATATGAGAAACTTTTTTGTTTAAAAATGTTTTAGAGATGCTAATTTATACACTATTTATATATTTATAAATACAATTTCAGGAGCATAATAGTATATGAAAATTATTGTGTAAATTATCAAGGATTGTGCAAACTAGAAATCTAGTTTATAAGAATCAGTCCATAAATTATCAGTATTTAAAAAATATAGTTCAATGTATATCAGTAAAATTTAAAAATTTTATGACATAGAATCATTTTTTTTTTGAAATATTAACATTCAAAAATCAACTTATTCAGAAATTTTCCTTTAATATCTATGATTAAAGAAAGGTTACACTTAAATTTTCACAAGTACTAATTTAAAATTTCAGAAGTATACCCCATATAATTTTTTTATCGATAAAAAACTAGATTTAAATCAAATGTATTTTAAATTTTTTTTTCTTTTACTGAAAGTAATAATTTTACTTCAACAATAAAGGATAACAGGATTCTTTGAAAATGGGAATAGATAATTATGAAATAATTTTGAAAAAAATCAACTATGGGAGAGTTTATTTATATAAAAAATTTCTAAGTTCAATATATTTTACAATTAGTACAACATTCCTTGAAAACCTGTTTTTACTTTCTCATACATTTATGTTATCAATTACTGTACATGTATAAGCATTAAAATTCTAATTTCCTTTTTTCAGTAATACAAGTTTCAATACCATAAATGTTTTACAGATTAAGCTAAAAATTCTTATATATCTTTATGAAAAGCATCTTAATAAAGTCTTTATTGTTTTTTTCTTTACACAGGATTATTAACTTTGAAAAAAATTTAAAAATCTATTTTG
This sequence comes from Latrodectus hesperus, assembly GCA_037975125.1. Classification (NCBI taxonomy): domain Eukaryota; kingdom Metazoa; phylum Arthropoda; class Arachnida; order Araneae; family Theridiidae; genus Latrodectus; species Latrodectus hesperus. The sequence continues at coordinate 25,016,976 of CM075850.1, read as the reverse complement.
CAAAGTCAAAATGGTTATAAAAATTCATTATTAAAAATGCTGCTTAAGAAACTAAATATTTTTTTGAGCGAGATTTAAGATTAAGTCTAAAATTTACAAATCCATGTAATTTTAGAATGAATGAAATAAGTTATTCAATGCTATTTACTTCATCATGTGATTGTTGGAATTTGAGAGAAAGGTAAACTGAAATCTCAAATCATTTTCCAACATATATTTTTATTGAAGTTAATAAAACATACATTGGAAGCAGTAAAAAGCTTTTTCTTGTACAATGTCCGAAGATATCTATACAAAGCATTAGCTGATTAAATAACGGACAATGACATAAAATATACATCTCTTAGCTCAAGATTCATTTTCTATGGTAAATAAAAGCATAACAAATTTAACTTAAAGTTATCAACAAAAGTTGCATAATTTATCCACTGCATTTTAGTATTACAATAAGCAAACTAATAACAGTAATAAATGAATCTTCTTTAGATACAAACATTTAAAATATATCTGCATGCAAACATGTAAGGTGCATATATGTTATAATCAATATATATATATAATATAAAATACAGCTAAATGACAAAATGACAGCTAAACAATCAAAGACTCATTAAATTTACTCCATGAAATGTAGTAAACCAAACAGTTTCACAGTTCAAACAAGAGCAGACTGATGGTTCATTAAAACATACAAAAAATATTAAATATAATTTCAAATATACGAATATAAAATAAGTATCACTGAAAACTTTATAAATCACTTTAGGCACAATTTAAAGCATGCAAGATAATTTGATTTTATTAAATAAAATTTAAAGACTAAAAAATTATTTATAGACAAAAACTAAATATTAAAATTTTTGTCTGCAATTATTTTTAAACTGTAATTATTTAAACTTATGCAATACTTATTAAGTAATGAAATTTTATTTTTAATAATTAGAGTATTTTCAATAACTCTAGGATTCACTTATATTTCAAAACAAATGAACTATAAATTTAAAAAAATTAATAAAAGAGATATTAAGACATTAAGAACCACGAGATTTAATAAATATACACAAATTAGGTTTATATCACATTTTTAAAGGAATTTCAAGTTGAAAATTCCTGTTTTAACAAGGTAGTACTCATTGGAAGTAATAAAAACAGATTTATAAGAGAATTAAACAATTCTCATTTAATAAATAATTAAAATGATCTAATAATCTTAGCATGGGTGCCACTGTACCAATTAACAAAAATGAGAAAAATAAACACAGAGGAAAATTATTACAATTCAGCATTTTTTTATTTGAGGGAAACTTTCAAACAATCAACGATTTGTCAGCAAAATTATTATAATTTAGTGTTTAAAATTGATTAATTACGAAATAGAATACACTAATACTAACATACAAATTTCTGTGCTCAACCAAACAGATTCTCTTCTAACAGATAATCAAATTGTCTGATATTACACTGTTTCAATAAAGCTTTACTTTTAAATATTTTTTGTAGTCAACATATTAACTTTTCTTAAACACAGAGATAAATATTTTTAAAATATTTTACGAGCATAGAAAAAACTCGCATGAGAATAAATAAATCTTAACACACCTATAACAATTTCCATTCAATTTTTGGACAGCTGTGAACTTAAAATTAATAGCCAATTATAAAGAATGGCATCAATTAATAGCCATGATAATACAAGTTTCTTTTTCTGAATAAATGCATTTTTCACTGTAGATATCAAATTAACCAGACTTAACAATCTCAAATAAGATGTTTGAACTGAATTACTTTTATAATATCATAATGAAAAAATAAGAATCCCAAAATCCTTGTCAAATACTTATAAAAATTCAATTCCTATAAATTTGTTTTAAAACAAATTTTAGAATAAAAATCCTTTTTTAAAAATTCTCAAAAATGGAAATCCATTCCTAGAAAGGAAAAGTGGCATCCATGCCTTACCTTTTATAATTTAGAGTTGAAAACAACTAGAGTATCAAAAATGTCACTTATTAAACTTTCATAAGTTCTTTATCACAAAATAAACAAATCACATAAATACTTAACAGGCAGTTCATGCTTTTAATATTTGTATAAAATATAGCCTTGCCTATTCTGAGCAGGAGGTGGAGAAAAAGTCCAAGTACTTGAAGTTAATGATGATGTTGTAAGGTTGGGCACATTCTGTTTAGTGTTCCAGGTGAAAAGTTCAGAATCTTTAATACTGTTAAGAGACAAAGGAGATTTGGCAATGCTTCCAGGAGTAACATGAGGATCATCCTCAAAATTTTTAATACGAGATGTTCCTTTCCATGGCTTTCCTGGTTCAAATTCAGGCACAAGGTCATTCAAATTGTAGGACTGGGAAGAGCTGGAAGTGGAGGGATTGGAGGAAGTGGCAGGAGAGTCTTTATTTTCTGAGGCACTATTGTGTTTGTTACTGCCATCGGAAAGAGTTTCATTAACATTACCCATGTTATCGCTATTTCCCTGTACATTTGATGGATCATTAGGATCTGACCAGGTATCGCCCTGTGATCGGCTCATATCAGGCCAAATGTTTTCACTTAAGGGCTGCAAGTTAGATGAATGGCTAGCACTAGAAGAAGAAAGATTGTTAGAGGAAGATGATTTAGTGATTGAACCGGGAGCACGACTAAATTCACTAGAGCTACCACCACTATCTCTATTACAGCTGTTATTATCATTAGATGAAGGATTATCTTCTTTGTCAAAAGATGATAATTTCCACTGGGTGAGTCGTGAATGGCCTTGTGAAAGTGGCTCTTTCATAGAAAGATCCCTGAATTCAGAGTGCAAACCATTTATGGACTCCAGATTAGATTTCACAACATCAAATGAGGACGGCTGAGGATTTTGGAGGGATGGATGCTGCACTGGTAATTGTACTTGCTGAGAAAAAAGCAAAAACAAACTTTTCAAAAAAGCAAAATTTTTTACAAAATAATTGAAACTTTTGTGAGAATTTAATTTTAAATACAACTATAAAACATTCAGCATAAATGTTATACATACATTAAATAAACTATTACATATACTCTTTTCTTAAGACATTAAGAATATTTTATTATATATGTTGTGGTAGATTAGAAAACATTTTTTATTACAAACAATAAAAATAAGACATTTATTAATGCTATAAAATAGGGCAATATTTTCCAAAATCAAAGTTTTAATTTATAAATTTAAAACAATTGCACCTAATTTATTTAAAATTTAAATGATAACTATTTAAAATTATTTTTAACTCACTTTATTCTTTATATAAATTTCATAAATTTATATCTACCTATAAATATTTTTAAAAATAATTAATATCAAATCGGAGGGAAAAGCCCAATCATATAAATAAGGGATGAACTTTCAAAAAGTTCACATAGGCTGTGGATGTAAGAAATACAATTATATCCATTAAAAATAATTTCCATTTACAATTGTGAAATAAAAATTATCATAAAGTATTAATTTCTCTTTATTTAACTAGAATAATCTTTGGAAGTAAGTTTTATAAAACTTATAGTGAAATTTAAAACAATTTTCTTTAAACTTACTTTTTTCCATCATTGCAAAAAAAGACAATGAAGTATGAGAATTTTTAAAAAATATTATGTTTGAAGACATGTTATTCAATATCAATTTAAAAATATAAGCAAGAATAATATCCAGTATATTTTAATTAAATCTGTCTTTTTTTATTTTCTAGCAATTCCAAAAAATAAATTAATAAAATAATTTCTCTAAATATATCTGGAAAACTTTAAAAAAATGATACTTATTTCAATAGAACTGATTAAACTAATTTCAGACAATTACGTTAAGCTTGATTGATTAAATTTTTATATTTTGCAATTTCTTTTATTTAGTAAATTAATTAGCTATTCTTTCAGATAAATAATTGTTTTAAAAAACATTGAAATAATAAAATAATTAAAAAAATTACAATTCTAATTTCTTTTGTCAAGTTCTCCCATTTTTTTTAAAGTTAAAAACTATGAATTCAAATTACCATTTTGTTGATATTTATATCTGAAAAGTTTTCACAATATATTCGCATACCTGCCAACTTTTAGAAAAGTATTTCAGTAAAACTTTTCAGTTTTAATCCGTGTGACTAAAGAAAAAATTATACCTCTACCATTTCTTTTCCCCATCTACAGTTTTTCAAGCTTCCTCCCCCCTCCGATAGAAAAAGGGTTTGACGTGCATTTTCGGAGCCGCTACGACCACACAGTCCGGAAAGTTATTTCTCTCTTCCCACAGATGTGTTGAATCTGCTTCTCACCATGGCTAACAAGAAAAGATCGCCATTATGTGCTAAGATATAAAATTTTTTTTCTTTTTTAAACTTTGCCTAGAAGAACCGAAACGCGTAAAATAATTAATGCTATCAGTAAAAGCGTAAAACATGTGGATCTTGCGTAAAATTTACGCACGATGCGTAAAAGTTGGCAGGTCTGTATTCGTTGTAAAATCTAAATATTTGTACCAGAGCATATGTTTGACAGCTTTTATTATATCAGAATAAATTATCTTATTTAGTTAACAAAAAAATTTTGTGCACGCATACACACACATAACTTATAAATATATATCAGCCTTTTTTCTAATCCCCACAAACTTTTGAAATTATAATAAATACTTTGTTAAAATATTTAAAATTAGAAGCAATAGCAAAATTTTCAAACCTGTTTTAAGAATACAGCTTGTTGAGCAGCTATTTGGTTCTGAAGATTCATTATGTGTTGTTTTGTTTGAGTGATATTTACGCTGAGCTGCAAAGGAGGACTGCCTGGCTTATTTCCATGCTGAGAAAAATACATTTGTTGTTGCTGAAGTTGATGAAGTACTTTAATATGTTGTAAAAGTTGAAAAAGTAAATACAATGTCTGAGGGGCCAAAGGTTGATTTAAAATCTACAAAAAATGAAATTAATATTTTTAAAATTGGATTTCAGAAATAACTAGACATCATTGTGATACAATAAATTAAATAAAGTCCTAATGTAAAATGCACACCGTGGGACTGAGATGACCAGCTTGAACTGCCATCTGAATCTGCTGTACAAGAAGGCGTAATTGAGTAGACGAGGGAAAGTTTTGTTGATTCATTCGTCCCATGTTTTGAGGAAGGCAGGCCTATGATTAAATTTTAAAAAAAAGATTATACATATATATATATACATTATAATAATTATATAATTTTATCATTCATTTTTAATTTACATCATACATTTAAATATTAATTTACATCATATGTATTTTAATTACAAATTCACATATTACCAAAATATTTACATTATAATATGTATATTTACTATCATATGTACATAAATATAATATTTTATTATATTTTAATTTTTATATTTTAATAGCATAACAACGAATTTTTAAATTCTAAAATTAAATGTCTCTATAAATAAAAACAAAAAAAGTTTGAAATTGATAATTATATATTAAATTGAGAATAAAAACGATTATCAATAAACCAATTTATATAACAGCTTTATTTACATTTTTTTTTCTATTTTCTAAGACCTAAAAAAAATTTCAAAAATTTACACAAGAATGCTTTTTACAATATACTCAAATTATAACTTTTCATCAACTCAAACTATTTCATTTGCCTTATTAATTAAAAGTTTCAAAAGGGATAAAACTAAAGATTAATTTACATGTTTATGCTAAAACTGATATGTGCACAGAATAACATTTAAAGCAAATACAATTAAAAGTCTTGTTTTGCTAAAAAATTAAATATAGCATAAATAAAGTAGGACATAAAGAAACCATGATATATAATTTATTGTTTTATGATAAAGTCTGAAGTGTATTCATTTTGTGTTGGTAAGACACTAATATTTGAATATAGAAACAATGCTATAAAATCATTTCATCAAACTATTCAAAATCTATTTTATTACTTATTATGTGCCAGAAATAATATAATCTTGGGCATTAAATACAAATTTTAAACTGAAATTAGATGTTATGCATTAGAAACAAATTGTGCATTTAAGACTTTCCATTACTTGAAATACAATTTTTTTAAGGAAAATCATATCTTACAATCAGAATTTGATAAAGAGGATTGAAAACAAATGCAAACTGATTAAAATATTATTGAAAACTTTTATAATAGAAAAACATCACTAAAAAATTATGAATAAGTAAAAAATCATGTGTATTTGAAATACATATTTTATTATTATTTATATATTCCATAGATTTCTGACTGTAAAAACACTGCTTTCTTATTTTTTACTTTTTTCTTTTATTTCTGGCATATTGGAAAAAAGCAATGCAAATTTATGATTTTGCATTTTTGCAACAAAACAGTTCATAAACAGGTAATGAAAAGATTAAAGAAATAAAAATAAAATTGCAAAGTTAACTAAAATTTTTAAAATCAATGAAAGTACGAAATATTTACAATAAAGTTTATAAGAAATTTCTCAGTAATAAATAAAAAATATTATTTAAGATAACAAAATAGTTTATATTTTATTTGAAAGTTCTTTGACTTTGATACAGTGTTTTTCATATGAGTCATATTTTTCAGTGTTTTTTATGAGAGTCAAGACATATTTTTCATATGTGTTTGTCATAAACTTTAAATCACTGATATGACACATTCAGAAAATTTATACTATAATTTGAAATTCTAACATTTTAAGAAACTTGAAAAGTGCCTGCTTTTATCAGATTTTTAAATAAAGTATAACAAATAACAATTAAAAATGAACTACTTCAATAATGACTTTTATATAAATACAATTTAAAAATTAATTTGGACTTTTGTAAATCAAATATGATCATGAATTGCATAGAGAAATTAATAAACCCAATACATTGACTATAGATTTAATTTGCCTTCTAAATAATTGCTCATACTTACAGGATTAAAAGTTTGAGCTTGCTCTAGTAATTTCCGCATCATAGCAGGACTTAAATTATTGATTCCATTGTTCATATTAAAATTCGGCACTTGATTGTTTGTTCCAGCATTTCCCAATATGGGTGTAACATTGTTACCAACAGAATTCTGTAAATAAATATTGTAGAAATTAAAAACACTTCTAATTTTAAATTCACTACTTTTTTTTTAATTGATAAAGCAGAAAACACACCTGAGTTTTACAGTTTTGAGCAGGATTAAAACCAGAGGTGGAGAACATATTCATTCCTGGAAAATTGTTACCATACATATTTCCGGGCGGTAAGGAGTTGTCAAGAGAATGATCAGTGAAATTCATATCGTCTGATACATTTCCAAGATGAACTCTTGGTTGATTAAGGTTCATGGAAGATAAGCCATCAATGTCAAGTAAGGAGCCATCTTTATTATTCAAAGCATGAAGTTCCACTGAAAAATAAAAAAAATATAAATAAATTCTACAATGAGAGATAATTAATTACATAGTATGATAGAAATATAAAGCTCAACTTTGCACTGAATTGATATTACAATGATAAATCAAAAATTAAAAATGTTACTTTTTATGAGTAATTTAAAAACTTAAATTAATCACAGAAAGCAAAGTAAACATTTTTTTCTTAAATTTTTAACTCACACAAATATTTAAGCAAGATTTTTGTGATGGAATTTAAGAAAAAATATTAAATTTTGTGGGGAAAAAAAAATCTTTTAGAAATCTAAAACAGCTTATTTCAATACATGTCATTTTTATTGTTACCGACAGTAGATTCAATAAACAGATCTTAAAAGATTTATTGCCAAACTCCATTTATATTAGTTAAAGATTAAAAGTTAATACATAAATTCCATCATTTTTATCTTAAAACTTATTCGAGAAAATTTTTTATTTAATCAAGTTCAGAAACACTATGTAGAAGAACCACATAATTGTTGAATCATGCATTTGTCCTTATAATTACATAATGAACTTTTGTTCACTGAATAATCTGATACAACTTTTTAAATGCACAAATATCATACCCATATAAGCAATGAAAGTAACTTATTTAGATTTAAATATTTTACAGTCATGTGTGTGTGTGATTTCCATTAGAATCAATATTGAATTGCCTATAACTTACTTCATATTTTAAATTAATATTCATAACATAATTAACAAAACCCGATATCCAACAGAATAGGAAATATATTGTAAAACACATTAGTCTTTCTAATTATAGGGAAAAACTTTTGTTTTTAAAAATGAAATGTATAAACTAAAATTACATCCTTAGATTTGTTTTCATAATTTTAAAACTTGACAAAAATAAATTCATCAATTAATGAACCTACGATATAATATGATCAAGTATTAATTAAGTACATATTATGCTATTTGTACAACATTTTATAAGAGAAACTCTCTAAGTTGCAAGCAACAACAAATCTTAAACAAATTAATGTTTTAACTGCTAATTTAGGATGACCTTTTGCATCACAATTTTACTGGAATACATTTACTAAAATTTTCTTATTCCATGTGGATACATCCATCCATTTTTAATTGTTTTTATAGAAATCTAAATATGTCCCTTATTTTAGATTTATTTATACATTAATATATACTTACAAACTGCTTCTTCGAGATTCATATTGCTGCGTCTCAAAGCATTTTCAATATCATCTTTCTAAAATTAAAAAATTAATAATTTAATTACATATAAAGCTCATTAATAACTTAAATGAAATGAGTTTTAAGAGTAAGTCCAGGAAAACCAACTATTACCTTAAAATTCATTTCTGCCAAAATACGAAATTGTTTACTGGCCCAAATCAGATCTTTAGTCAATGGCTTCCCACTCTAAATGTGTGAAGGAAAAGAAAAATATTGTGACAAATATTTTTTAAATAAATTTAAGGAAGGAAAAAATTTGCATTTCAAGATATTAATTTAAAAATTTAATTATAAAAATTATGTAAATACAATTTTTTGTATAAATCTTTTCTCAATGCTTTGACTTTTTAATAATGAATGTAATAATTTCTACAATTTTTAAAAATAGATTTGTATAAAAATTAAACAGAAATATAAAATTTCTAATATTATAGCTACATAACACATAAATCAAGAAAGTAATTTAGTAACCTTAAATCTAGTTGAAAATATAGTTATTCCCAAAAATTATAATTACAATTGCTAAATATAAGTAGAATGTAGGACTAGAGGACTGCTTTAAAAATTTTATTTTGTTATTTTAAGTGAACTAGTTTAAATGTAATTACATATTGATGGCAGTTTCAAAAATAATGACTTGAGGTAATACTCAATGGATTTTATAAGTATTAGGTTTTTGTGTATATATTTATACATACATATTCAGGTAATATTATAGAAAAGCAAAAAGATTGAACTTTACCTGTTTCAATGGACCACCCCATGAGCTTGTATCAACTTGTCCATCAGCCCAACTACAATTAGAGTTTTTAGATTTTGCACCCCAATATTGACCCATGGAGTGTGTTGGTTCTCCCCAGTTTCCAAAGGCACTATTTGGTGTATTAGGAGTTACTGGAACACTTTTGTCTGGAAGGGGATTATCACCTAGATCAAACATACGACGTCCAGTTAAAGAGTCTCGATGTGAAGGCATCTCATTCCAACTCATATTACGATTCAGTATTGGATTTTTCATCCAAGGCTTGTCATTATTGTTAATATTTGTTCCAGTTTGTGGTAATCGTATCATACCAGGACCAGAATGAGGAGCACATGGATTGCCCCCTTGACACATATTAGATGGTGGCATAACGCAGTTGGGCATTTGCTTGGTAGGTGGCATTTCTTTCCAATGTGATACTTTGCCTTGATGCACAGGATTTCCCCATACAGCAGTACCATCATCATAATTACCACTAGATTGACAAGACTGAGGTGGAGGAGCAGTTTCTTCCCATCCAGATGGTGGCATTTTTTTATTACCACCAGTAACAGGTGACCAGTTTGCAAAAGTACGATTAGATTTATGTGGTGGATCTATTGCCCAAGGAGGTGTATTGTCAGGACCACTTTCTTCAGCTAGAAAGAAAAATATTTTATCATAAGCTAGTGCCATCAAATAGACAGGGAGAAAACTTAATCCAATAAGAAATCTTATAAAGTACATAATAAAATCATTTTTGCTTCATTCATACAGCACTTTGGTGACAAAGAATTTCAACCTAATTTGGTCCCTTCACATATTTCAACATTCATGCTTGGGAAAAATTTTTTAATTAAAAATTTAGATGTGATAAATTTTATCAACCATTTTTAAATATTTTTGAAAAACAGTTTTAATAAAAATTATAAAAAACATCACATTGTTGTTTAAAAACCATTATAAAATACAAAATCCTTTCACCTATAGTTTTATTGTCATTAGCCAGAGGTATCTGAGGCAAACCTATCTGCAAAGGAGCTGAAATAAATAAATTAAATAATCAGCATTGCGAACTTAAGATTTTGCTATAAAAAATTATTTTCATACTTAATAAAAAAGAGGACGTGTTTCAGGTAATATATATTTTGCATTTGTGATTATGCTTTTTTTGAATGAATAGATAAAGGTTAAAAATTTATTGTAAAATATTAAAACAATTCATAAAAGAAGAAACATTTTATGTTTTTAATAACTATAAAACATACAGTAAATTCAAGTTTACACTTTTAAATAAGAATGAAGTCAAAAAAATTAGACATTTAAATTTTGAAAAATTATTTCATTTCAATATTTTTTTTATTATGTACAACAAAGCAAAAATTTTTTATATATTGAAAATATAAGTTAAAGAAGCAACTGAAAAAATCAAACCTTCTACACCACATATACGGCATATTTGTAAAAAAGTTTCCTTTTTTTATACAAATATAGTTCTTTAAATGTTATAAAAGCTTCCTTATTTTCTAAAATAGTTAGCAAGCTAAAATATTGGTAACCCTGATTCCCTTTCAATAAATCAAGAAAGCATTAAAACTTCTCACAAGTATATTATACATATGGTAAAAGTTAAATTTATTGTTAGTTCACCATTTCTGCATTTGCTTTTAAAATTGACTTTATTTTTCAGAAAATTTTTTTATCACTTTTATGCTTAATAAATTGTAAAAAATCAGAGCAAAAATATTTTAAGAAATTTCAATGAATTCCAAAAGCATAGAGAACTGTAATATTGGAAAAAATTTAAACTATGAGCTTCAATGTTCACTTTAATTTTCCCTTGGAGGAAAAATAACTTCAAAATTAACTCTTCATATTTCACTGTAATTAAATTAGACAAAATTCTTAATGAAAAGCCCAAGCAATATTCCCAATCGAGATAGAAAATCAAACATTACAGCAAATGATTTAAATCATGCTTAATGAAATAAATTTTACCTATTATGAAAGAAAAGAAAAAAAAAAAAAAAGAATTCACATGATTTCTAACAGTGAAACTTTTCTTTACATATATTACTACAAGTTAAAATATTATATAGTAGAATAAAAGGCCAGAAAATTATATCAAATGAAACTCCAAGCATTATTAAATTACTTACGTGGTTCATTGTATAAATTCGGATGCATGTTTTGAGTAATAGGATTGTTCTGATTGCTCCAGTTTTTATTTTCTGGTGGGTTAGCACCCCAAACTGAAGTACTAGTTTCACCTCCCCAGGTAGCACCACTGGCTTGTGGTACACCTGTCCACAAGTTAGTGGTATCTTCCTCCTCACCCCAGGTACCACCAAGGTGTGTAGTTGGAGTATGACCCCATGGTTCACGAACTTGATTTGGCGTCTTGGCACTACCACTTTTGATGTGATGGCGAACATTATTTTCCCAGATTTCAGTGCCAGAACTGGTTGAATTATTCCAAGTGCTTCCTTCTTTTGGGCTTAAATGAGGAGAAGAAGGCACATCCCAAGCTGTGTCTTGATTGACACCCTACATGGATATTAAGTTTATTAAAACCTTAATTAGAATAAAAATTTCAAAAACTGGCATAATTTTAAATGTGTGATTAAAGTTATCTAATAGCAAACAGTGCAAAGATAAATTGAAGTACATGTTGTTTCTTATCCTATCTGGTTATCCAATACCCTAAATGAGATCCATGAACTAATAGAAATGCCAAACAAGAGGATTTTGAAACAAGTCCTCTCTTTTTCAAGTTTTAAGTAAAAAAGTAGATGATTAGGGATAAAGTGTATAATATTTAATTCCTTATAAATGGGAAAGATCTTGTTTCCTTGGTCAATTCTAAGACATTTCAAGTTTCCACCTATAAGTCTTGATAATATGCTGTCTGCTGTACATGACTATCCTTAAAAATGACAGTACCTCATGGTTGCCAGCTGCCATGACAGTCATGAGAGAAACCAGGATGAAACAATGGTAGAAAATTATACTAAAATATTAAAAATTGAAAAATAATCCTTTCTATTGGTTCATTAAAATTTTTTGTTTTTCACCACATAATAGAAATAGCAAATATTTTCAAGAAAAAATATGAAACCACCCAGCAAACACAAACTGCCGGCAAAAATCCGGGCCGCTGCTGGCCAAGCCGGTTTTCTGTTGGCCACGGCAAGCTGTTCATGGTTGTTTGATGGCCCAGCGCTTGCCATTACGGCCACGGATGAGTGCAGGCCAAAATAAACCGGACTGGTGCTGGATGATAAGTAGTGGGCCAACAGAGTCTGGCCATTGTTGGTCCTGAAGCTGTTGGCCAGCAAAATTAAGACAATTAGTTGTAGCACTATTTTTTACTTTATCAGCAAAGACTATTTTTTCCAAATGAGTGTTTTATTGTGATGTTATTTAATTATCAGATAACTTCTAACTTTTTAAATCCTTTAAAAACAATTTTTTAGAAAGAAATTTAATTTTCACATTTATTGTGTATACCGCGTGACAGTATGACGTCAGATAGTGCTAAGTGCTTGTGTCAGCGTCGGCCATCAATGTGAAGTGGCGGTACATTCGATGTTGTGTCTGTGAACCAAGAGATAAGTATGCATCTATTATTGTTGTTTTTATCAGGATAGAATTGTTATGAATGATATATTTATTTTACGTTGAAGTATTATTTAATTACTTGTTAAGAAAACTTGATAAACTATTGATAACATGACAAGAGAAAGACATTGGAAAATTTTTTTCATTGTATGTTTTAGAATAATTTCATTACCGTGTTAGGAATAGAAAAATGTATCATGCAGAACGATTTTTTCATTCCATATATTATTTATATATTTAATCAACTAGTATAATAAATTTTTCAAAGCTAAATTTTGTTTAATTGAATTCGATTGCTACAAGGCTTAAACCTATTTATTACATTATTTTGTTTATTATGTTTTTCAAGCAAGTTTATGAAATAAATGACAGTCTAAAAATATTCTATTTGGAAGAGTTTAGATGTTTATTTTCAATAAATTAATGTAGGATCTTATAGCACTTACGATCAAAAAATTGTATGCAAATTCCATATAAACTTTAATTCTTTTATTTTTAAAATGCTTTCTTACTTACTATTTTTAAGTATATTTTTACTGGCCGAAATATTTTGTCTTGTAAGGATTTTAGTTTTTAGATTTTGTATACTCCTCAAAGATCTGTTTTAAGGAATGAAAAATTTTACAATGCATGAACATTACAAACTATTTTATTGCATGTATAACATGGTTTTTTATGTATAATCCTGTCAACCATTAAAATCATTGTGATTCCTTAGTGAAACATTTTTTGTATCGAAAACTCGAAAATTGTATGAACTTGAAAATATAATACTAAAAATAGTAAATTTTACAATTTCTGTCGGAATCTGACAGATTAATTGCCACAAATTTAAAAAAACAAAACATCTGGAATTCTATGGTTGGAATATTAATATTAATGTTTATGAAAAAATGTCTATATATGGAACAACTCTAAGTTATTATTTAAATTAGTTGTGTGTAGTATGTTAACTACTTCCACGTAGCGAATACCGTCAGATGTAGCAGCTTAGTAGCTACTCTTGTGTTACATATTTTATTATATTTAAACTCACATTTTATGTTTTTATTTATGACTGAAAAACTGAAGTATCAATTATCAATAATTTCAAATAATTTGTTTCAATGAAAATATAAGTTAACTAGAGTATTTGTCCCTTTACATTTTGGAGAAAGTGATTAAAATTTCAAAGATTTGATGATATTTTTGACATTTTGATAACTTGATTATTTAATAGTAATGTAAATGGTTTTATTGTTATGGTAAATAGTCGACCGGATAATGGGTAAATGATATATTTAATCTAACATATATATACACACACATAAACATACAATTAAAACATAATTTTTTCTCCTTTACCAATTTACAAAGTGATTATGGTGACAATAATGTCCTAGAAGGTAATTGTCAGAATTATTTATTTTTGATTTTTCTCTTTAAGGAATTGAAATTAGAACTTAAACATAATTTTAAACAAAGTAAATTTGTAAAGTACGCAAGTAAAATGAATATGATATGAGAAATAGTTAAAAAAGTTTATCTGTTTTGATTTCAGAGATACTTCTAATTTTGAAATTCACTATACAATTTCAAAATAATTACAAATAATGTTTAAGATATTGCATTTGTAAACTGCATGTTTATTTTATTGTTTTAATATAGTAAGCATAATTAGGTTAATCTTCTAAACATATATATGTATAAATTGCTAAATTTATTAACTACTTTTAATTGCACAATCTTTTAATTGTTATGAGTTTTATCTGAGTATTTTACAGAAAATACAAAGGTTAAAGTCAATTTTGATAGTAGACATTATTTTGTGTTGTTTTTCTTATTGTAATTTATAACATAAAACAAATAAATTTAAAGCCCAGATGTTGGTCAAAATTATTCAAAACACTTGTTATTCAAAAACTTATCAAAGAGGCAAAATTTTATGATATCCATCTTGAGAATAATTTAATCATTTTATTAGAGAAAAGAATATAATTTAAGTTTAATGTTATTTATCAGTTAAGCATTTTAAATTGATATTTCATTCATTAACATGTTGGATGTGTTGTTTTACAGCTGTTACATGTTGGATCATTTGTTTACTGATTGCAAATGATTATGAAATCAAAACTTAGAAAAGAAAATAAGAAAATAATATTGCCAAATTACATAAAGGAAATAGTTCAGTCTTCTTTATTTATACATTTTATCCTTTTTCTGGCCTCTTTGTTATAGAAAATTTTTTTATCAATAACATTTGGTATAAATATATTATATTGTAAAGTGATTGATATATATATTTTCTTGTAACTAATCAATTTTAAGTTTTAAGACATTTTCCTTTTCCACTATAAGCAAGATAGCCTATTTGAGCATATTTTATCTTCTGCATATATAAAGGCAAAAAACCTTTTGTTTAAAATTAACTTTCATTTGGAACCAATAGATATTTTTTATTTTCCCGTTTTAAGATGTGGTTTCCATCAAAGGCTTATGACTTCTCGAGAAAGGCAATAATACCGGAGACCCAGACAACTCTTTAAGTGAATCAGTTTCTTCATTATCAGTGAGTAATACCAATGTTAAAAGAGTAATATGTATCTAAAATATTTAAATGTACAATAAATTTTGAAATATTGCTTAACTTTTTTAAATCATTAAATTAAGAACAGTGTATAAATTTCTGATATCATTTAAGTGCTTCTTTTATATATTCAAAGTGAAATAAGTTTTTTCCATAAAATTTTTTGTAACTTGGGAAATTTAATTTACAAATTGAGTAGTTCTGACTATGCAAAGTAATCAGTAGTAAAAATTTTAAAAAAATGTTATAATGTGATGACAAATATAATTTTAGTTTAACTCATTTTAGAAAATATTTTTTTTTAATTAATGATAAGAATATCCAGGAAACATTTGATAAATAAGTCAACCTTTGTAATGTTTTAATATGCATTTACTGTAAGCCTCGAATGTAAAATCGAACTTATTTATTCATTTTACTTTTTTTAAATATGTAAGAATAAAAAAAATGAGTTATTCATTTCATTTTCACATATTTAATAATTCACATCTGTGTTAAGTGATATAATTATGATGAACAATATCTATTTTAATAGGTATTTTATGCTTGTATGTAGTCTTGATCAATGACCATATCTAACCATAAATACACATTTTTTCCATATCATTGGTAATTACAAACCAGATAATTTATTTCCTTGTGTTACTTTTTTAATTATTTGTATTAACAAATAATTATAATTAATATTTGTAAATAATATAATTCTTGCAAATAATTATAATAGTAAATAATATTAACTATTAATTTTATTTTAATATAATCAAATGGAGTTAATATAAGATTTGCAAATAATTGTAATTATAAATACTATGAACAAGTAAATATAAGTAATATTTTTATAAATAAAGTAATAAATTTTTGCTTATATTTATTATTGATGGCTACTAGCTAATATTTCATTTTATACTTTAGCTTTGAAGCTTATTGTGTTTCTAACATCTTCCCACTCCAATGTAAATTTGTACCTCTATTTAAACTATAGTCCAGAATCAATAACTTATTTTCTAATAATATTGGATATAAATTTAATACTTTGTGTAAAATAAGAATTATAAAGTTATGTAAAACATTTTTACTTCTAAAAAATTCATAATTATGCTAATTACTTGTGATGTAAATTTTACTGGGCAACAACTAGAATGCATGAATTCAAAATTTGTAAATTGTTTGCATTAATTGACGTAATTCTTTCCATCAATCTGTAATCACTTGTAAAAAAATTAATAAATTCCATGTTAATAAGATTCAGCATAGAATATTGTATAAATAATTCGAGATTGTCAAGATGTTTTAAAATTCATCAGTATTTTAATTACTATGATTTCATAAACTTTACTTATCTGCAATCATAGTTTATGTGTAAAAAATAATTTGATAATCGTTGATGTATATTTTATTAAAAAATTTTTGTTAGCTCAAAATATGATTTTTTTAAGCATGAAATACAAAGTGTATGTTATAAATTAATTACTTTTATTATAATCTTGAAAAAGTAAGATTCTATTTAAAATATTGCATTGAATTTTTGAAGTCAGATGTTTAGAATTTCTATTAAGTCATTAAACTGAAATCATTTTCATTTAACCCAATTTGTTTCTATTTTTAATCAAAGAATTGTCAAAATTGATGAATGTTGATTTTTCATTTGTTACTTAGTGTTATTTATTGTAATGTGAATGTGTATACATGTGTGTGTGTGTATTGAAATATCAATATTGATATAAAGTAAAACTAAACTCTGGCACAACAGACCAGGTGGGCCAAGGCCTACAGTACCTATGTTACAAATAACTATTCTCTTTTTTAAAGATATAAAACTGAAATTAAGTAAAAGATTCCATCATAAAAAAATTGTATTAGTAATATTCATTTTTTATGAGTTATTAATTCTAAATGAAAATTGACACTATTATAGGCATTCACAACCAAAGTGCAGAATTAAACCCTTGGACTATGTATTTGTTAGATTATTTTAACTATATTCAAGTGCTTGGCTTGTTTTGCTTTGATTGTAAATTTAATTGTAAAATATTGTACGTTTAAAAATAGTTATGTTGGATTCTCCTTATTGAAATAACACTGTGAAATAATACCTAAATATGTGAAAATAAGTGTTATGCATGAAGTTTCACCTGATTTATATAAACATATCAACTCAATTTTTTTCTGTTTTTTACCTGAGCTGTTATTAACATCCTGCTGTTTCTATTTTTGTAATTAAATTGAATCAGTTTAACAATTCTGTTTTTTTTTATTTTCAGAGTATTACAATTAAGTGAAAATCTTCACAAAAGGAGAAATTTGTTCCAGAGTACTAATTCGGAAGGTGGACCACAAAAATAAAAGAAAAAACTTGTAAATTAAAAATGTTAAAAAAATTTTGCAAAAATTATTTTCAAATGTAAATAAAAATAGATACTTTTTATTTTCAGTATTATCATAAATAAATGTTAATTCCATTAATATTTAGACATTTCACTTATATATGGCTTTTGTTGTGTTAATTTTTATATGTAATAAAAAATCTTAATCTGTATCCTTTGGTAACATTTTTTGCAACATCTTGTTGCTTGGAGACATTACACTTATGGCTTTTTTGTTAGTTTTTATAAGAAATAAAAAATATTAATCTTTATACTTCTAATCATTTTTCTCAACATCTTGTTGCATGGAGTTAATTGATTTGGAAAATGAAATATTAATTTATATACAAAGAAAATATATGTGTGTGGGCTTTAAAGTAATTCTTATATAAAATTATCATAACATAATTGGAATTCTTTTATACCTTCAAGTTCAGTTTTAGCAATAAATTGACACTTGCTTACACAAGAATTTTTTTTAAAAAAATTTATAAATAATAAAATTCTGTAATAACAAAATATTTTAAAAACAGAATATAAGTTATTTAAATAAAATTTATATTATTGAAATAAAACTATAGAATTTAGATAGCATTGTCAAAAAAATGATTTAAAATATGAGTTAGTAATTCATATTTTTTTAATCTTTATATAATTAAGAACTAAAAATGCACTTAATGATAGTTGACAATTAAATGGATAACAATTGTCTTTTAGTATCACTAAAATATATTCAGTATTAATTTGATGGATTTCCAATACTTCCATATTAACTTTAACAATATATACAATATTAACATAAAAATGAAATCAATATTTAAAGAAATTACCATAACCAGCCAGAATCAGTGAAAACGGCTATCGTCGGCCAAACGGCCGATGGATAACTGTATATGGGCACATACTGGCAATTACATGGGCCACATGCGGAAAATATGGCATTGATGGCCACCCGGCATTGGGCCAACAGTGGACCGTACTGCCGGCCAAGACAGCTGACAGCAGCGCCCTGATGGATGCCCGGCATCTTTGTGTTTGCTGGGCATGAATAGACTCATATGGAGTTTTTTAAATTAACGCTTGCCATCCTGTCATATTTAGAATGAACTAGATTATTAATGCTGTTGTAAATTCTCGCAAATTTAATTTTTAAATATCTTTTTAATACAATAATATATAAAGACTTAAATATCATATAATCCATTTAAGCAGTACAATATAGATGAATACCATAATAATTAACACATTCACTGTCACTGATGCCCTGGAGCATCAGCAAGGTGCTATCATGTATGCCGGGAACACTGTGAGATGATGATCGACTATATTAAGTTATGCTTTATTTTAAATGCATCTCTGGAGATTGTATAAAGAGGTTTTTGAGGCATGTTAGTGAAGCATTATTTTTATATGTTCATTAGTGGTTCTTAGATATTGTGTTTAAATTTTTTTTGTGCATTTTTAAAAATGGTGGACAGTACATTCGGCTTCCGAGGATGGATACACGAATTTTACTGGCAACAAATGTGTTAAATTAAATATTTATTATTATTTTTCTTAATAATTTTTATTTTTACATGGCATTGCACTTGTGAAGAAAAACTTAAATTCAGTAACTTAATGGTAATACAGAAAAAGAATATTTACTTAAAATATACTTAGAATCTTTTTGCTGCTTACTGATAAAACATTTATATTTAGACTGGAAAAATTATACTTGTAAAAATAATAGCAACTTCATTTTTTACAAATAAAATAACATATCCACACAAAAAGACAACAGTTCCCCCATGCTATCAATAAGAGATTTTCTCAGGTCTGAAAGAGAAGTGGTTTATTTTCTTCAAAATAATTTGTATAATTTAACTCAAAATGGCACTTTAAATTGGAGGATTTTCAAAACCAAAGACACAATCTGGGATAGATTCATTTTCACCCCCAGTACATGAGAATCCAAATTTAAAGTATTCTATATCATACTTGTGAGAGGCCCAGTTGCTTAGTGGTAGCATTTCACGCTCCCATGACACAGGTCTGATCCTTGGGCTAGGCAAGGTCGACTCAGCCTTTCATCCCTTCAGTGGGTCGATTAACTGAGTACCAAGCATGCTTCGGAACTAAACACTGGGGGTCTTACGTTAGGCTGACCACCTAACTGGGACACATGCTTCACACCCCAGGGCCCTCGGTCATGAAAACAGTTATGGGCACTGGAGGCCTTGGCCCACATGGGCTGTCGTGCCATGGAGTTTAGTTTAGTATATCATACTTGTGAGTTTTCCTTGCTTTTACTTAACAGGATCTTTCAGAATTAAAATTGATTCGTCATTATTTTCTTTTTCTGTTACTTGAGTGCTACTGAAATTATTACTTTCTTTTGATACAGTAATTCCAGATTTCAACCAGAAATCCATAATCTATGTTAAGGATAATTTTATAAAAATAATAACTTAACAAACATTTTCTGAAAGGAAAATTGCACAAAAGCTAAAAAATATCGGCACCTGGAAACAGCAATAAACGAAGTAAGTTGTCTCTAAAACAAAGTGTGGTATAGTCCATACATGTCACTATAGAACACCTTAGGTTTCTTCTATCTTGATTTAATGACAATATAGAATTAGACATAGCTAAGTATGATGCAGTGCATATTCTCAAACTGGTTCAATGCATTTGCCCCACCAAACTCTTTTTGTACTTCTAGGGAGTATGCAAACAAACTTTGCGACACATCTAACCTACGTGAATCATGTTTACTTACATTAAATGTTTGGCCAAAGAACAGATATCTTTTAATAAATTTTAAATATATTTCAGAGAACCCTACAGGTTTAATATTTATGGGAATACATGCGCAATTGCAATTTAATCGTTGATCGAAAACTTACCCGCTGACCCCAACCTTCACTAAATGCAGCTGCAATTTGAGACTCATTAACATTATCTTCCATTCTTATTACTTTTGTTGAAGAACTACTTGCGTTATCTTGTTCATTTTCCATTTCAGAGGTATTGGAATTCGAAGGTCCATTACCAGAAGAATTCAAACCTTTTCCAGCAGCTTGAGCCCATGTGTTTTGCTGTTTAGTCAGTGGCATAACTAAAAAAATGATATTAATTAACCAAAAAGAAAACAAACATTTGAAGAAAATGAAGGTAAAGCATTGATACAGAAAATACTTATATATCTATAATATTTTTATATGAAAATTATTAAGTTAACATGATCTTTATAGACATATGCAATAAAAAATCTTTCATTTTACCATATGTTACTATATAGGCATTAGTTGAAATGCTTAGTTCATTGATATTGTATCACATGCATGTGCACCATGGTCAAGTTATTATCATAGATTTTAATATAGAACAGAAAGAAAAAAATTAACCATGTGTGTAGCAAATAAAAAAATATAAATATTAACAATTTTTAAAATAAAAAAGAAAGCCTTTAAAATTATTAAGATTGTTAAGAAAAGTTTGCTTTTAAAATTGTAAGAGAGATGTTTTTTTTAATAAAATTGTAGATCCACCTAAATGAAATATAATAATTTTCAGCAACCAATACATATATTAATAATAGCCAATAATAAAATGACTTATTGTAAACTATAATTGTGTAATAAGCAAATATATTTCATTAGTCTATAATGAACTGGCATGACCCTCAAAGTGACTGTCATATAACTTAACATTTGATAAGAAAAAAATCATCTAAGGGAAACAAAAAAATGGAAGATACATTATAATTTCATAAGGAAAGCAATAGCTGGCATGTATGAATAAAATGAGTTATAATTTTATAACTCATTTTATGCATACTGTAATCCCTCCAATAACATGATATCTTAGTTTCGCACTATAGGAAAACAAGCTCACGTGGCCTCATATAATGCACTATGTACAAATTATTCAGTTTTTCTTTTCTCGTTTTTGGGAGTTTAGTCAAATATTAAGGAAAAAGCATGTTATGAACAATATGTTTGCGCTTCATTAAAATCAAACTAAGAGCATCTTAAATAAAAAACATATATATATATATTATATATATATATATATATATATATATATATATATATATATATATATATATATATATATATATATATATATATATATATATATATAGACAAATGTAACTAAAAAACATTTAATTTCAAATTAAACAAATATTTCCAAAAAGAAAAAAGGTTAACGCAGAACTCCCATGGAATTTTGTTGAGCTTGCTTTGCCTCTTTTTAAGCAATTTGTCATTCTATTAGATATTGAGCAGTAGTAACAGCACTAGGCAACCCAGCTATTGTCACAATGGGATTTCTTGTTCCTAGAGCAAATATTCTTTTTTCCTATTCTATAATTTGTATATTAGCTCCCCAAAAATCCTTGAATTTCTACAAGTGATTTTCCACCGAATCCTAATATTGCATCAACAATATTTTCACCTACTCCAATTTCTATTTTAGTAACTCCTGTCTCTCAATAAGTAGAGAACATTTTGCAAGATTGGCTAGACTAGGTCATAGATCAATTCCAAGACCAAAAGAATTATTAACTGGTAAGGCAGCTGCACTTGGTGAAGCAAGGGTAGGAGAGGTTCTACATAACAGTTCAAAGACAGCTGTTTCAGTTTACACTAAGAAATGATTGGTGGAGTGAGATGTATTTGGTGAAGTAGAGCTGGGATATATTCCCATGCCTGACTTTCAATAGGCCCAAATACACTAGATCCAATATATACAAGTGTAGACATAGCAACTGAATTACAAGCAGCATTTAGCAGGCCCACTCTATTTTTGTGATGGTCTAAATGGTTGGATAGTCATCTTCACATGTGCAGTAGTTAGACAGTGCATTTAGAATAATTGACCACATCCTTGCCCACTGAGGCATTCATGCAGGTCTTGAGGAAATTTTTCTCTTGAAGAGGAAGAATTTCCCTTATGTATAGTGATAATGAAACTAATTTCAAATGCAATGCAGTATTTAAACTGGAGGTAATTAAATCTGAATGCACAATAAAGAAAATTAAGTGGAATTTCAATTCTCCAACTGCACCATGGTATGGCAGATAATGGGAGCGAATTTTTCGCATCATTAAATATATACTATGAAAAAATCTTAGCAGAGCTTACTTAAATTATGAAGGAATGTCAACAATTTTATATGATTGTGAAAGTACAATCAATAAAAGACCGCTAACATATTTGTCATAAAATATAAATGAATATTTGCCTTTAACATTTGCTCACTTCCTTTTTGAAAATCAGACCTCTACAAGCAGTGATACGATTGATCTAGTCATCTATCAATGGAAATCATTTACGAAAAAGAATTCATTATATGCAGAAGGTACAAGAGGATTTAAGAAGGAATGCAATTCAGAATTGGTCAAAAACCTCAGAAACAAATCAACAGAAAAAGAAATACAGGTTGGTGATATCGTTTTAGTGGAATCAGAAAATGTCAAAAGAATTTGCTGGCTATTTTGCACAAGTTACAAAGATGGGGAAAAAGAGTAACAAAGCTAAAATTAGCCAACAAAAAACTCATATGTCCAGTTCAAAGAATATACCCATTAGAAATAAATTCAGAAATTAATGTCTTTTCTTCTCAGTTTAAAGATGGTGATTATCATTACAAGAAAAGGAGGAAAGATAACTAAACCGAAAAGATTAAGCTTATGGACTTTTTCTTTTATCCTTACAATGTAGATTTTAATAATTAATGTTCTAAATATTTTCACTAATATTTTTAATTATATATAAAATTGTAAAAATAATTTTTATATTTTGCCTTTAAGGACACAAATGGTGGGAATATGTTGTAAAAACTCTCTCTAGTTACACTTTCGATTATTTACACTAACATTTTGTAAAAGCTTTATTTTAAGCAAATTTATATTATTTACTCGACTCATGGGCAATGTCTTTAATATCACGAGATACCTCTAATATAAGACTTTTGAATTTGGAAGCGAGAGAGAGAGTTGCAATTGATAATTTTAAGTTGCTGATATAAATAGTTTTAAAGAAATTATAAGTTCTATGTTCGACTCTGCTATATAGGTTTAAATTTCTGAATTTAAAATTTAAGATACACTTGATATTATGATTTGATTGATTGATTATGATTGACTGTATTTATTTGGCTTCCAAATAAATATTTTCTTATTACTTACAAATATGTTTTATTTTAAGTCTGATACAGAACAGTTGGCGACATTTTTGAAAACCACACCAAATGCATTAAGTACACAAGGACTTTACCTCAGTTTATATTAACAGACATACTAACCTGTCTGTTAATATAGTTAAAATATACATCAATAATTTTATTCTTATAAATACAAGTCTTTTTCATAGCACTTATATTACAGAATCCTACTTTTCCATGCATTATCTTAATTTAAATTCCTTTTAAATATATTCCAAGTATATATTTACGTTCATATATAATAAAATATATAATTTATACATTTGACTTAAAATGTAACAAAAACAAAAGAACCAAGGAAAATTTGCTTGATTTAACATCTATCTGATACATTCATTTTTATAAAAAAATTTGTTATTTATGTTAAGTAATTTAGTTTTATTATCCTCTTATCTTCCAGACTATGACAGAAATACATTACAGTTGTAAAAATTAGAAATATCTCTTAATTAGCAATTACACATGGGCTTCAAGAGACATCACTATAATGCATCTCATATAATCTATCAAAATGTAACAAAAAATATCATAAAACAATTTTTAATAAAATATGGCTCATCAGTACTGAATTCATTAAAATACATTTTTTTAAAAATAGTATCAACTTTATCTAAAAAAATCTTTGTAATTTCTTAGATTTTGATACAAATGTTGTCCAGTACACTAAAAAAACTGCTTTTAGATTACATTTTAAGAAAAAGAAAAATCAAAATAGTTTCCCATATTAAACATTCATTTTATAATTTTTAATGAAAAATTTTGAATACAACCATTCAAATATGAGCAAAGAAATTTTTTTTAAAAAATTGAAAAAACAATTCTCAAATATAGTAAAATGTATTCCTTTTTGATGCCTTGAAGAATCATTTAATGTAATAAATGATACAAATTAGTCTTCAATATCACGCTTTCCCCAAGTAGAAACTACAAAAATTAAATAACTAACTTACATTTAAAACTTATATGAAGCTGATCTGTTCTATAAATTTATAATTTGTAAAAATGCAACAAATTTTTTTATATAAATATTAATCAAATTATAATAATCAAATACTGAAAAAAAGTTATAAAACAAGAAAAATATTTCCATTAAAAATGATTTATGACAGATTGTACACATTTCAAACTTTTACACAAAATTTCAACTTATTTTTCATAAGATTTCAATGCTGTAAAATATACCATTAAATAATCAAAAGTTTTTAAATTTATTTCCGAATAATTTTATGTTGAAAAAGTAAAAACAAAATAATACCTGATAAAATAGGTATAATAATAATTGTTTTATTTTAGTAAATCCTTTTATTTTTATAAGAAAAAAAAAACTTTTTCGCATTAGATATATTAAATTGATTTATTCTGCGTATACGTGCTTTTCTACATTATCAAAATAATAAAAAAAAGAAAGAAAATTTTAAAATGAAAATTATTTTTTGTAAACATTGTATACTTGCTTTCTAGCCAAAATAACATTACTTTATTAAACTATTTAATGTGTTTAATAAGTTAAATCAAATTTAATGTACTTTAATATCACTCGGTAGTGTTTTGAAATCATGGCGATCAAATATGAAACATTTACATTAACTATCTTTTGATAATTTTGAAAGTGATAAATAATTTTTCTAATTGGGATTGAAAATGTTGCGATGTTAAAATAATCACATTCAGACTTACGCAAAACTGCATCAATGCAGGAAGCTAAACACTAAGAGTATCAGTTGGATTTTAAATGGCTACTCACCATCCACATCTGTTTACTTACTTTATCTGCCAGTGTACACGTAGGTTGGTCGATACATTTGTCCCCTGTGCGTTTGTCTAGAGTTTGGAAAATGTATCAACGGAATTTCAGTGTTAATTCAGAAAAATACACAGAAAATCTTATTAGATACGTAACTTGACAGAACTAGAAATTCATTTAAGGATAAGTTGAAAACCAAGCTTTTCCACCTAGTTTGGAATAGGGTGGGAGAAGTAAATACATCCGTAAAGACTCAATACAAATAACGTTCCCTACCTTCGTCAAAAATGAACAGATCCTACGACCCCGTCAAATAAAAACCCATCCTTATAAAATCAAGAAAGTTAAAAATATAAGGTTTTTATAATTATTTTAAATCTAAACTGTGAAATATTTTATTTAAGAAAAATAAGAGTATTCTTAGTATATTAGGATTTTCTATAAAAAGTAAAAAAATAGATTTTAATACTTGAAAAATTATTAAAACAAAAGCAATTTTATATTTACATTCATTGAAAATTATTAAAATTTAAAGGGAAAACTAATATTGTTATTCAATAGAATATCTCATTTCGAAAGTAGAAGCAAATATCTTGAGCTAATGAAAGCTATGAAATATTTCTTTTAAAGATGTTAGTAATGAAAATCAAATACCAGTTAATGTATTTATACTTCTCTCCATAAATTAAGATTTATCTTAAAATTTTAAGAAAAATACATTTTTCCTTTTAATAACAAAAACAATTTCTAATAATTAATTAGCTAATTATAACAATACTGACGATAAGAAATTTCCAGATTTATTTTCTATTACTTTTGTCATTAAAATACAGATTATTATTATTTAGTTTCGATTTTAAAGTCTTAAAAAATCGACAGGTTCAAAAAATACCGGAAACATTCAGCAAACAACACTTAAACTCATTACACATCATGCTCGGATCGGATATAAAAAAAGCATAACAAAAAGCAAAATATAATTTGTCCCACTACTGTAACATTTTTCTCCCTAGTTATTTAAATGATTGGATTGGACCTTTAGCTGTGACGTGAAAGTATATCGTTCTGATTTTTCTTCGTCTTATTTTCTTTGCTGTTTGTTACGTTGCACAATATGATGTTATGAAATTAAAGTTTACTATAATTTTAAATTTAGTGATACATATTATATAAAAAATTTACATAGACGTTAATTTGTTTCTTCCTATATTTATTTCAGTTATGAATTCATCCAACCAAGATGAATGTGTTCTGTGCTGTAGAGAAATTAGTATTTATGCTATGGGATTTTGTGATCATCCTGTTTGTTATGAGTGCTCTGCACGAATGAGAGTTTTGTGTGAAACTAATGAGTGTCCGATTTGCCGAAGTGATATGCCACTTGTGAGTTATAAAATTCGAAGAAATATTTTCATTTTTATAATTTACTTCGATCATTCTTTATGTAATTTTTTATAAATTTTATCACACCATTTATCTCCTGATTACTTATAATTTCGTAATGTTTCCAATTCTTTTAACTAATTAAAAAAAATTTGGAAATATTTTTCCTCCTTGTTTAAATTTTACCTTAGCAGAATTCTAAATATTTAATTAAATTAACACCTTAATTTTATATGAACAGGAAATTAATTTGTATATTTGCATTAGTTTTTCTCTTCATTTCAAAGAGGCAAAAATTAAATAAATCAATTAGCATAACTAGTAAAATTATTTTGCCTTTAGGAAGTGCACAGGTATTTCTTGAAGTATTTTAATGATAAAGAAAATGGATATTGAAGGAATTTTCTTGGGGGGTGGGTAATTCTTTAAGACTAAATTTTTTATATCGTATAAAAAGTTTAAGTTCGAATTTAAAGAAAAAATTTTACAAAATAAGATTTACAAATCGTGAAATCTTATGGTACATAATTTTATCTAAACTATGTATAACAAGATAAATGATAGACACTTATGCAATCAAACTGTTTGTACATAAAACATTTATTTTAAAATTTCATTTGATGTCTGTGTGTAAGTTTCTCTCAACTTGTATATTTATATCTTATATAATTTTTACCTAAGACTGAATGTAATATTAAACTTGCTTATTCTCATTTGAATACTTTATTTTGTAGCTTATTTCATTTCTAATTAATTATAGTTTATCCTTAATTTCTAAAAATCGTAAATGTACTAAGCAAATTTTTTTAAATGATTTTTGTATTATTTATTTGGCCATTAATATTGCTAAATTCCTTTTAAAAGTAAACTCACCTTATTATTTCTATAGATAAAAAGAAATTCCCATTTATTTTGATCGACAGTATGTATTTTTCTAGTTTCCATCTCGGCCATTGCCCAGCAATGACAGATGACTCTTAGAACTCTATGTAATTTTATATATACTTTCTCTATATTTTTACATGGTGCTGAAGGTAATTAATCAAGTTACAGGAAAATAAAATTGATGCCTTCCAAATAAAATGTTTCAGAAGAGTTCTGTAAATTTATTGGCTATTAAAAAAAATACCAAAAAGGATTTGTTTAAAATAGTAACAAATAACCTTTAAAACAGATGTGTGTTGAAGATGTATTGGACATGCCCTGAGAATGAGACAGACTGACCCCACAAAAATAATGCTCATGTGGGCACCTGATGGAGGTAGGAAGCCGAGCTGGCAGCCGAATGGTTAGTGCTCTTGCCTTCGGTTCAACAGTTTGTGGGTTTGAATCCCACCTTGGGCATGGATGTTTGCAGTGGTTCGGAATCCACTTTAAACCGTAAGTCCCGGTCTAATTAGCCCTCCTGTGCAAAAAATGACCGTTGAGCGACAAACAAACCAAACCAAACCGATGGAGGTAGGAAAAGAGGCCAGCTTAAAATCACTTTATTGCGGATGATCATAAGTGAAAGAAACAATTTTCGATGTGGAGCCAGCTGGGATTAATCAAATCGGGAAAGGAAAACACTAGTGGCTTCGTATGCCATATGGGTGTAATGAGCTATAAGGGAGGGCTATAGAGCTGAATGTTGTGCTTCTGCTTTCTTTGTTCACATATGTCGGAGTGGTTACTTGGTCATTTCTCTGTTATCCTCCATTGCAATGCATAAATATAGCCTTCTATTAACCCTTTCAGGTGCACTTCCCTTTAAAGTTGAAATATTAGCAGAAAAATTTGTAGGTAGTCTATTTAGGCCTATATGAGTATATAGTGAAAATTTTGTAAAGATTGCATGCACCATTTCAATCTTGTGAGTGATCTATCATGTGAAACACTGCGCCACAAAGGTAGTAAAAAGCAAGCATTGCAGTGAAGCCCATGTAGGTGTACATGTTTTTGCATATGAATGAAAAAACAATACATTACACCTGTGTAGCAGATTTAGCGTGGTCCAGGGTGCATCACAAGAAGGCCTTCTACTCTACACCATAAAAAAGTAAATAAAATAAAGATTTGTACAATTTTTTTAGTTATCCTAGTAAGGTTTTGGGGTAGCATAGATGAGCCTGGTTGAGATAAATCATCACTATCATTTTCACTGGCATCCGACACAACATTATCAAACTGAGACTGATCAAGTGGTTTAGGAACATATTTCTCTGTATCACTATCCATATGTTCTGACTCACTAATAGAAGGCAATTTTTGAAGCATTTTTATTGCTTCAGAAGGACTAAGAACTTTATGTGCCATTTATTTGTAATTAAATTAAAAATATTTAAATTATATTTGCAAAAAGTAAACTAAGAAAATATATACACAATATTATAAAACAAATAGCAGCAAATAGAAAAATCAAGAGCATAAAAATGCTTCTCTAACTAGAGAGGATTCGAACTAACTGGTATAATCTTATACCACACTGAAGGTTCCAGATTTAAAAGGCCAATAAGGGTGTAGAAATATTATCCATATAAGTAATCCTTCCTTGCACATTTTATAACATTAGTTTATGATACCCCAAAAGAGAGGGAAAAAATAAACACAGCTGTTCCTCTCAGCATTGAGTTCAAGGCTAATCACGTTCTGAATCGCATAAAGGAAAAGTGCTGTTGTAACGCAGTGATTCAAGGAATGGAACACTTTGTTTTATCAGACAATCCTACATATATTATCTGTGTAAAGAAGTTAAAGTAACATAGAATAAGTAGTTCATGATACAGGCAACAAAATAATGCACACATTTTTTTTCAAACAATTATTTCTGTGTGAGAAAATATCTTTAGAAAATAAAAGGATTTAAATAATCTGCTATAAATAAAAATTATTGATCGTCTTATGTAGTGCTGCCATCCATTATCAAAAAAGAACATTTTAAGCCAAATTTCCTCCATTTATAGCTAAAGGCAATAATTTGGTAACAAATTAAAGTTTGGTGTTCCATCATCTGGAATACTAACCACAAACGGTTTAAACAACAACAAAAAATTCTCTTGTGTAGCCAGATTATTCTGTTTCACAGGAAGAAAAAATCTTTTGTTAGACTTTACAGTGAGAATTTTAAATTGCTTAATGATAAATTAATATTTTAATTTAGTCACAAGTTTTGAAAACTTTCTTTTTTATATAAAAATCTATTACTAATATAACTTCCAATCACAAGAAATCGATGGAAAATAAAAAATGCCTATTTTAGTGAGATCTTTCCAAACTAATGGAAATTACTGTATTACAAGATAAAGATTTTTGCTATCAGTAAAGTTAGAGCATTTTTGTCACAATTGATTCAAAAAAGAGGTTAATCTTAAAGATTGACCACATTGTACTCAGCAGATGGTAATTTTTAATAACTTGATAAATTTTAAGAATCTTGAAATAAATAGCTTTTGTAGAAATGTGATCTGGCATAGTTAAGTTCCAGCATATCTTTTGTGGATCTTGCATCAGAAAACCCAACCCATAATTAGGTTCATCTGTTAAATCTTGACTTTAAAGATCCCCTGTAAACCATGTGTTGTATGAGATATTTATATTCTTGTATGAAAGTTTTAATGTGTGTAAAACATTACTTTTATAGCAAAATGTCTTCATATTATGGCACCATTATTCAACTATGGATAATGTTAGTTTCTCTGCAACAATTTTCTCAAATTGATCTATGGTTAAATGTGAACCTTTTTCAAATAATCATATTTGAAAATTTAACAAAATTATATGCAGTTATAAATTTTTCTCTCAGATGTCATAATTTCATGTTGACTGTTGCATCAAAGTAAAAGTGATTACCATATATCCCTATGATATTTCATAGCAACGATATGACAATATCTGTTAAGTAATAAAATACTAATGAGTATTTCTATACTTATTCATAAAGGCAATTATTTGGTGTAACTATTTTTGCTTAAAGTATATCATATTTCATTGTTCCTTCTGTATGAAGCTGTGTGAACAATATTATTGGAATATCTTTAAACAACTGTCATTAGAATAAAATACATTGAACACTGAAATCTCTATAGTGGAAGTTTTGAGCCTAAAATTTTTGAATCTTTTAAAACATGATAAATTTTGTAATAATTGATTTAGGAATGATTTCTTTATTTCTAAAAATAGTTAGGCAGCAGTATAACATTTATTATTTTTATTTAAACTAATAACATTTAACTAAATTATTTCTGTAATAAAATTAATCATTATTAATTACATTTTTATTGTAATAATTGGATGTAATAAAATGCAAAATGACATTTCATGTATTTTATGCCAAGAGCTGTTTGTATTATATATCCACCTTTTGTATTTGTGCAAAATATTTGATTATTTTTTTCCCTGAGTTGATGAGTATTATGTCTTGTGTTTAGAGATTTAATTTTTTATTAATAAATTTTTTCTTAAAATCTGATATTTTTTATATAACATAGGTCATGTTAATTTTCTCTTCCCCCCATCTTTCTACATAACATATTTATTAACTATTTCTTGGAGACTTAACTATTATTTACTAACAAGTTTCAGCTATACAATTGTTTTATATGAAAAATAAGAAATTAATTGCTGTCTTAATGACCTTATTGCTAATTGTAAGTTTTCAGAATGTGGGAAATCCTGACTGAATTGTTCAGAATTTACTTACCAGGTGTCAAATAAATAACTGGAATTCCCACCTTTATATTCTCTACATCCAATTGTGGTAAAAGTAAATTAAATGCTGCAAAAAAAACAACTTTATGATAAAACAAAATAGGCTATAATATTCATCAAACTGTTTAAATCACCAGGAGTGGATGGTATGGTACCAGCTCTTTTTAGTGAAGGAGTCCAGTATAATACCCCAATTCTTTGTAAAATTTTCAGAGAATTACCTTTGGCTATGTACTTATTGCTTGGAGGTATGCTAAAGCGATTTTTATTTCTACGATAAAGGTAATGTGTAGAGTTTTACCTTTTACATATATCAGAGATTTGTAAACCATTTTCTAACTCTCACTATGCTTTTAACCAGGTAAAGCCCCTGACAGTGTGATCTAGAACTTGTCCTTCAATTTAAAAAAAAAAGAGCTTTAAAGCTGAAAATTGCTTTAGCTGTTTTTTTAGAAATTAAAATTGCTTTTGATAAAGTACCAATTCAAAATATTCTACAATCACTTGTTTGTAAGGGAATTAATAACAAATTGGATTAAATTTATTAGTAAATTTGTCAGCACCTTTTTAGGGAAAAACATGATCCACAAGCCAAAACTGTTTATCTACTAGAAATGGTTCTTTCACCCATTTAGTGGCACTGTGTTATTGATTCCTTTTTGGAAGTTTAACCATGCCTGGATATCAGAAGTAAATTTGGTGAAATGATCTCTAGCATCATGCCCAATGCTTTCAAATGAGTTGAGATTCGGTGTAATGATGGTTTTTTGTAAATGAACAAAAAACCACTGATTGCCTTCATAAAGAAAAATATTGATTTAAAAATGATATATATAGTTTGATGAAGAAGTAACTTGCTCTAAAAAAATAAAATTTCTGGAGCATTTTTTTTGATGAAATTCCTGTTCCAATTTAAATTTTAACTTTAATATTGAAAGAGCAAAGGAGCTTTCTGGATATATAAAAATGCATTTGAATAAATTTGGTGCTTAAATCTTATTTTTCTTTGTATTTACACTGATTTATATGTTCTATTATTGTTTGGCTCAGTGGTCAGCTGATTTAAGACCAGAATGCTGGTGTATAAGATGAAACTGTTAATGTAGATTTAACAAAATTATCAAAGATTATCTGAAGTTGGTGGCATAGTAATATGGCTTCGCACTCCCGAAAATCCAAAGTTCAATCTTTGGGCTGGGGAAGGTTGCCTCTACCTCAGTGGATTGATAATTCTAAGTACCAAGCATTCTTGGGTACTATACATTGACCTACTAGGTTAACTACCTAACTGGGATAGGCTTCACACTAAGGCCCTTAGTCATGAAAACAGATATGTGTACTATAGGCCTTGATCCCATATAAGCTTTCGTCCACAGAGTTTGGTTTTAGTTCAATGGTTTTATGCATTGCTTTTTGGGAGTATTAAAACAGCTCTCACACTTTAAACTGTAGGTCCCGGTCTAATTATCCCTCGTGTGCAAAAAATGACCATTGAGTGACAAACAAACCAAGCTAAAACAGCTCCCACTTCTATTCTTGAATATTTCTTGGTATGCACTTTCTTTATGTGCTCATTGAAGCAGAAGCTATAATTTGCATGAAAAGACTTATGTCAATAAAAGGATTACACATTTTTGTCTTGGCAAACCTTAATGCTGGTGTAACTAGTCATCCTTTCTCATAAGTATGCCTACTGATGGGTGTTAAACATGTTTTTATAAGCCTTATAAAGTAAAATTTTCATTACAAAAAGACTTGAATAATTTTGTTATCAGTAAAAATTGATTTACTGATACACTTATAGTTTAAAGATAAATTCCAACTGAAGTCCTCCATTCTTATGCCTTGTAAAATATCCTTGGACAGGCTGCTTTCACAAAAAAATAATTATCTTTTCATATAATCAAGCTCAAATAATTACTTTGCAGAAGTATATTATAACTTCTGTTTTTGGAAATGCTACCTTATTCTGTACAAGTTTTCCAAGAATGATTCTCTTATCTTAATGTGGGTATCTGGCCACTCTGGTATCCTGGTTATGAGCTAACAAGGGATGGCTCAACAACTGAATTTATCATGCCTGAACCAGCGCTAGATATTTCATTAGAATTGATCTGAAGTAGTGTATTTGATCCCTTCATAGAACAGCAATTTTGGAATTAGTTTTATGCCATTGATTACAGACAAGGAAAGTTATTAACATTAACAAACAGAAAGAGCTATTAAAGAGTAGAAGCTGTTTGAGTAGTTGGAATTATTACTGGTTATTGCCTTCTTGATGGGAATATTTCATTCCACTTTCAGAGGCTGTCTATACATATGGAGGAAACTTCATTACATATTCTGTGCAAAGGGGAAACTTTCTATACCAAGATTTGAATACTTGGGTCAGAATTTAATTGTACTCTGGACGCTGCTGTATACTCCTTAAATGTGTGTTGAATTTTGCTTCTGATGCTGATCTCTTTTGAAACTTGCTTTTTAAGGGTATAGTGTAAGAGAATTTTGCACTATGACCCTTTGATCACATGTGTGAAACTTAAGATTTTTTGATTCTCTGGGAATCACCCACTCTTTAAGTCTTAAATTCTAGTATAAAATGTAATTGTAACTACTTTCCTTCTAAAAAATAGTAATCTTTGGGTTTAAAAATATATGAACTTTTTAATGTTCTATAAATAATATTTATGAAGTAATGAAACTTGTCTTTTGTTGATATGCCACAAGTAGAATCTTATTTTCAATGACTTGTTAAACTATCTACTGTATTGTAAAAACTGTACTAAATTATATAAAGTTTAATTTATTATTATGAAAGATTTATTATAATTTTATATTATATTTATTCTTATTTTATTTTAGGTTGCTTTTGCTTATCAAATTGAAGCCTATTCAGATACCTCAAAGAAATGCACCTTACTAAATAAGCAGTATAAAATATTATTTGAAGATCAGAAGATCAGAACTGCATTTGAATTACTTTTGATAAATAAATGCCAGATTTGTGATGAAGAATTTCCTACATTTCAAAAGTTAAAAGATCATATGCGAAAGAAGCATGAACTACTTTATTGCAATTTGTGTACTGATAGCTTAAAAGTATGTATATAAGTATTTTCTATATATTTTTTTCAACAATCCCAAAATATATCACTTTAATGATTAGATGTCACAAAAACTCAGTTATTAAGAAAAAGTTGGTATAAATTTTGCTTCAGATGAAGACATGAACAAAAAAATATTTTTTTAAGTCATCAAATAAAAATAAATTATTGAATATTAATTTCTATTAAAAAATCTCATTTGAAAGCCTAATGAACGATTCCCAAATGTTGTAATCTCATTTGTAATCAAAAAAATCACAAGTAAGAAAAATTAATGCCAATTGTAAAGAAACAATAAAATTCAAAACACACATGCTCAATTGTGAAAAAGGAATTCTGTTTTACGTTATAAAGAAGCGTTATTTTATATTATATTTGCAATTTTGCATCAGAAATGTACATGATTTTTTAACTTGCTGGAGATTTTGTTGGTGACTGCTTTATGACTCCCAAAACAGTTTAAGTATTATAATATTGCTTTTTAATATTTTTGTAAAATTGCTCATTTTAAATTTCTTACCATAAATTGCTGCCATTTATTCAATATTATTTAAATATTTCTATGGTACAACAAACAGAACAAACCAATGCTGTCTGAATAAGATTTCATGAGCTTTCTCTGTTCACCATTGTCCTCCATCTTCCAACACTGATCACTTGGAAGGGTTTCAAAACTTTCTAGCCACCTAATCTGTGATCAGCTTCTGTTATAAACTCTAGTTTTTTAAAAGTTTTTTTTTTCATTGGTTCACTGTCATTTGATATTTAGAGGTGACCTAGCCATCTAATGTAATTAGCTTTAATAATATGAACAGTTTCTTGTAAATCTTGAAATTGTAAAGGGTGCATCATTTGTTTTTCTTGACAACATTGAAAATTCTTCTAATGGTTTTCTTTTCAAATACTATCAGTTTATTCTTTTTTGAGTCAGTGAGAGCCCAGCCAACACCTCCTAAAGACAAGGCCTGCGCACCGCTATTAGTACGTTAGCAGTATTTCTAGAAATGACTCATTTCTTGTCTTACTGATACTTAATATATATTTCAGTGATTGGGTTTCAGTCTTTGGTTATTCTAATAATTTAGCTTGTCTTTTTCTAATTTCTATTTTGAAAATTCAACTTTTTTAATAATTTTTCATCTTGCTAAAGAGATTCTTATTGAAAAACATTAAGCATTCCTGTGTACTAGAGCATGATAAATACTCTCTATTTGGTTGAAATTTCAAGAATAAAAGAATGTTTCTCCGCACAAATTAAATGTAAGATGTAGATTTGCAAAGCATGAACACATCAAGAATTTGTTTCATGATAAATCATATTGCAGCTTATTTGTAACTTTATTAATAACTGAAATAAAGCTGTTTTCCATTTTGAATCTTGGAAGAACTCTCCATTTGATTTCATTTACTATGAGATATTTGGAAAAAAGTTATTTATTCTATTATGCAGGTTTTTAATGTATGGTGTTTTTTAAATGAAAATTTAGCTTCTTGGTTCATTTTACAAAAAATGTACTAAACAAGCCACTAAATAACTGACATATAGTAGAAATGTGCATTTATGCATGAAATTCTATCAAATATTTGTTGTCTTGAATTAATATTGGAAAGATTATCAGAAATTAACAATAGTTAATGAAATATTCAAAACACAACATATATTTTTTATAGATATTAACATTGGTTTTAATCATAAGACAATAGAACATGTAAAATTTCAGCAAGCAGGCTATAAATATAGTATTAGAGTATTATAGTATTAGACTTACTGTTCTGAAAATCAGTGACAACTGGTAAACATTTTTAATTCTTAAAAAATTATATCAACAATTAATTAATTTTATAGGAATTATAATGATTTTTTGTGCAATAAATAAAGCATTCATGTTTATATTTCTCAACATATGCTGTTTAGTATTTTTACATTTTAATTCTTGTTCTTCTACATAATATTTAGTACAATATTTAAAACTAACAATATTTTTGTATTAAGAAAATATTTTATTTAGTTTATTTAAGATCATTAGCATATAAAGCAACCTTGATGATTTCTTAAATATTAAATTGTGTTAATGCATTGTACTAAATAACATTTTAGAAATTCTGGTATAAAAATTAAAGGTACTAAACAGAAAAAAAGATATATTTAGGGCATCAAGAGATATAATCTCTGCCATCCTAAGATAAGACATTCTTTAACTCACATTTAGAAAAGTCTGATTATTATTTACTTATGATGTCAGTAAATAATCAATCAGTTGTTTTACGAAAAAATCTCTTAAAACAATATTTGTATCATAAAAATAATTTATTGTTTAAAATTCTTTTATGCCTACTCTATCCTTTTTATAGTCCTCATGAAACAATGGAATATTATCTTAATCATAGGAGTATTTTTCATGATTATATGGTGTAAATTCTGGTAATATGTTTGGTGAAGTCATTTTCTATTCTCACACTTATGTTTAAAGTCTATTTTATTGCTTTACATAGGAAACTATATATTTTTATTAAGTGGAAAGTGATCTGTGTAACTTTGATAGAGAGAATTGAAAAAGGGTATTATTACTCTTTCCAAATTTTTCATCAATGAATACAATGTCTTATCATGTTGACTTTGCGCAGTTGGTATTGTGCCTATCATTATTTGCTAAAAAGTGATCTTAATAGTCTTTTGTTGTGGAAGTTCAAAGTACTTCAATGTAATTTCCAAGAGGTGGCATTGTTAGCCAAAAAATCTGTGTAAATGGTAGACATGCTGAAATATTCAACACAATTTGGTAATCAAATGTTAATGACTAGAAGAAATAGATTTATGAATTTCATTTATTTCTTTTTGGTTGTATTATAAGTATAATTATGCCATGAAAATTAGAGAAATCTGTATGCATCAGTGATAATAATGCACACAATCATCTGAAAATTTCTTTATTTAAAAAAAAATAATAATAAACTTGCATCTAACCAAAATAATAAATATAGCAATAAAAATAAGCATTTTCCAAGAGTTCAGTGTTTTAAACTAGAAAAACTATTCAATTAGTTTGAGATTAAAATGTAATTTTAAGCATTTAAATTTTGACTAAATTAGTGTCAAAAAACAAAGTATTTATTGTTAAAAGCACCTCATAAGTTATCTGGATGATTGTGAATTCAATAAATTATAGATAAAAGACATTGAGGAAATTAAGCAATTGGTCATTTTTAGTGTTTATACTTAACATTCAAAAAACTTATTCAAAACTTACTTATTCTACTTATTCAAAAAAGTCCTAAATACCCCTATAAATTTGTTTTATATTTGAATAAAGGAATTTTTTATTTGTCACTTTTATTCAATGGTTGTATAGTTTTAACCTCAAATTTAAAATATAATAATAATACTTGGATTTTTGTCAGAGTTTGTTAAACTTGATATTGTTATCCCATACCAAATTATTTAGAGAATTTAAATTATATTGAGAATCTGGAATGGTATCAGAAAATTATTCCAGTATGTTAATTTAAAATAAGTGTTTCAAGAATCCATAATTGAAAACTGAATCTGTGATTCTGAAACTTCCATGTCAAAAAAGAGGCTTGCTTCCTGAAAAAAGCAAACTAACATATTAGATACTGTCAGACTGAAGTGTACCAATTTATATTCTTATGCAGCAGAAAACAGTTTGTATAGATTTTTAATATTTCTTTTTTTTTTCTTGATTTATAAATCACTCCAGTTATTGAAAACTAGTAACTTCAATTTTGCTTTTTTTTAGTTATATTTTGTTCAAATGTTTACAGATTTTTTTTCTTTTAAATGTATTACCATGTTATCTAAATGACTGAGATTAAAACAGA
Source organism: Latrodectus hesperus (assembly GCA_037975125.1). Lineage (NCBI taxonomy): Eukaryota > Metazoa > Arthropoda > Arachnida > Araneae > Theridiidae > Latrodectus > Latrodectus hesperus. Next base: position 24,978,105 of record CM075850.1, on the reverse strand, counting down.
ATATTTTTATGCAAATCATCAAATTACTCACTTAATGTGCTTATGACTGATATATAATTTATTTTCATTATTTATATATCACTGTTAGCAAAACATGTCGTCTATTTATGATGATAAACAAAGCAACTTTCTTTTTATTAGCAAGTCCTAATTTAATATGTACTTTATAATAGATATGTATAATTAATTGATCTAAAATATAATATGGTAAAAACTATGATTATTTAGGCAATTATGTGTAGACAACAGTACATTCTAAAAAATCAGAACTGACAGCTGATTTATTTATTTTTTAAAATTGTAAATAATTTTCCTGTATGCCGTAATTATGATTTTTTTTTTTGTTCAAAAAATAGGCAAACTATTACAAAGGCTAAGTTCCTTGGTGTTAACTTTTAAGTTGATTTATAATTTAATTTTTGTAAAAAAAATCTAAAATGACATGCTTTAAATTATTCCATAAAAATATTTTATTGATTCATGAATAATCTAAAAAATGTTTTGCTACTTGAAAAGTTTATCATTTTTATATCTTTTGTTATATAGATAAATGATGGCTGTTTTTTTTTTTTTCTTAAGCTCAAGTTATGTTTTCTTTCATTTTAGATATTTACTTTTGAAAGAAAATGTTATAATAGAAAAGATCTTGTTAGGCATTTAAAAGAAGGTGATCCAGACCAGACATCTCATCAAGGGCATCCTTCTTGTACCTATTGTGATATGAGATATGTAGATAAGGATGAGCTCTACCGTCATCTACGGCGAGAACATTTCTTTTGCCATTTTTGTGAAGCTGATGGAGATAATATTTTTTATGAGTAATTTTATATTTTGTGCTTTTAATTGTTTCAATCACAAAAATATTTTTTGTTAAGAGATTTTATATTTATTCTAGAAATGTATTCTTGTGTAATAAAAGATTTCTACAATTTAGCTACCCTATCTATTAGAAATAACTCTAAATGTCATATCAGCCTCTTGCAGAAATTTGAATGAATAAGTACAATTTGAAATTCAGACACATACTGACCTAATTTACAGTGATTTTTGCCTTAATTTTATTTACGCATTTGAAAATTATCTGTTTCTCTTATTAATTATATGAAAAAGTGAAGTATTTTATTGTGTATTTTTAACCCTTGATTCTTCTTGACATTGAATTTACTAAATTATATTTAAACAAATAAAAATACCTCTGCAGACTTTAATTATTCTTAGTTAAATATGATTTTATAACATAATTAAATCCATAAGTACTAAAATTTAGTTCATAGAATCAACTATACAAAATTAAGGTGACTTTGAATTAAATGTGACAAAACTTGCTCTTTTTTGTCATGTAGTTTTTGTAGTAGTACAGTTATTTTAGTAAATCACAAGGCAGATTAAAATATCTAAAATTATTTACTAGATTAATTAATATTGTGAGTGGCAAATTAGCCATAAATTTATATTAAGTCCCAAGAAATGTTATAGAATATCTGATTGGACTACAAAAGGGTAATTTATTATGTTGGCACATGTGGCTAATCCATTTTAAAAGATGCATTAAATGAAATTACAACTCATAATTATAGTTCAGGGGTCTGTTTAAATAAGCTTAGATTCACAAAATATATTTATTCCTCCATAGAAATTCACTGTATAATACTCATACTATATAATTAAAAAAATTCCAAAAATAAAGCAAAATTCCACAAAGAAAAATTCTAAAAATTACACATTAAATTAAACGAAAGAGTAACTTACTTACGTTAACAAAAATAGTAATTGTGCATCACTTCCGATTTTCAAAATCTTATTCAAATTTTAAAAAATAGCAATTGTTAAATTTGAATTTTTCTTCCTTATGCAGTACAATCTGTATATGAATATTGAGTGCTTTTAAATTTTAATATTATTTATGATATTTTTACTCTTCCACAAATTGTCAGTCCATATGCAGAGCACATTTTTAACAGCATGTAAACACATTATTAGAAACACTGCATTGCTATGGTTTAACTTTTAAATATGTAAAGGCCACCATTCCTTCTGGAAGTTATGTGTATATTAAATATCATTCCTGTAATTGGATTTAATTTTTGGGTTGTGTGTGTGCTAAAATCAATTAACTTTGATCATATTTGATTTTTCAAATATAGTCTTAATAATCATAAAATTCAAATTAGATTTCATCTTTTAAATCAAGTTATATATCTATAGAACAACTGTAACAAGTCTGACAGTTCTGTGACACAAAAATTACGTTATTAATTTTTATACAATTAATGCTAAAAAAATTTAATTTATTCTTTGTTTAATTTTATTTTAAGGAGCTTAAATTCACTGAAATAATTAATGTAAAAAGAAGTTGTAATTGCGAGAGTTTTTCTTTTGAATGCACAACAAATGATGAAAAGTTTCAAGTATTAACCCTTTGACCGCATTCGACGTATCAGAACGTCATGCATTAATTGGACCAAAGTCGCACATGACGTTCTGATACATCGTTGAAAATGAGACAATATTTAACAAGTTCATTCTTGTTTATTTCAAAGTAACAGTGATAGTGGTGATGATAATGAGATAAAACCAAGATGCAAAAGACGAACAAGATACTTATCAAGCAGTGATAGTGAATCTTCTCCTGAGAAATTAGATCAATGGATTTGGGAAGAAAAAGACAATGTACCTAATGTAAAACGGTTTCGCGAAGTGCCTGGAACAAATCCTTTGTGTCTGTGAAGGCTAGTTGCTAATCCTAAACCTTTGGATGTTTTGAATGAAGTCAATGAAGATTTTTGGAATAACATAGTGGAAGAGACAAATAGATATACCAGGCAAGTGATAGAAAAAGGTTTTGGAAAAAAAAATAAAATGTGGAAGCCAATAAATTCTAATAATTGCATAAAATATGCTGTTCTTACATATTACTCTACCCCAAAAAATTAAATGTGCTCCAAATGCAAAAAATTATTCGAATAAATGTGCATCCAAAGGATTAAACATAACCTTTTCAAATATTATGAATTTCATTTGATTTTGAAGGTAATTCTAATTTGATAATTTGTATTTTAGGACATATGAACATCTTAAAACACATTTTCGAGTTGCTCACTTTTTGTGTGAAGAAGGAAACTGTGCTAATGAACAGTTTACTTCTGCTTTTCGATCAGAAATTGATTTAAAGGCTCACAAAGCAACACAGCATAGTAAAAATATGTCAAAAGCAGAAGCAAGGCAAGCAAGAACATTAGAGTTTGAATTTAATTATGTACCTCACACACGGACAAGTAAGAGTTACTCCTATTTAAATTATTAGAAGCTTAAATATTTTTTTCTCCTTTTTAAATTTCTTTTGTTTGCATACCTCTGTTCTGCATTTGAAAAATTTCTCATCATAATTTTTTATTTCTGTAAATTATGTTAAATATATTTAATTAAAATTATCTACATTTCTTTTATTTTTCTTAATATATGCATATCAAAATTTCAATACTAATTGCTATGACAACTTAAAAGCAATTTTTGTTTGGCTGGTAGAAATAAAGCTGACTAAATGAAGTTTGTTAGATTTGCTTTATTTCCATGAATTCAATCTGTATGGTAAAATTGAAAGAAAAATAAAACAATTATTTAATGCACTTAAGGAGAATGGAATAAAGTATAAACTTGAAAACCTAATTATAAATACAAAGCAAATAAATATATTTGAATTGTATTTTATCAATTTGCTTTTTCTTCTGTTTTATTATTAACTAGTCAATATCTTGAATCAATGGAAAATGGCTTCTCAAACTGGTGCTTTGGTCTTTATATAAGAAATCATTTTATTAACCAAATGAACTTCAGCAATATTTATCATTTTGATCCCAACAAGTTGAAGCCATTGAGTTATTACTTGATATGGGTATCGTGTCCAAATCAATTTGAGTATTATTATTCTGCTTAAAGCGATTTGAGATAATTTTTAGAATCATCTTTTTGAGTATTCATAACAAGCAATGTTTCATGCACAAAATATTCATCAAATAAAAAAGAGAATTAGAGAAGCTTTTACAGAGTTCAAGAAAACGTGAAATTACACAAGAGATGTTGGTGAGCCACAGATCCCGGCAAGAAAACTAGAATCAGTCAAAGACACAAATTAAAAAAGATAAAATTTCAGGAAATTTTGGAAGCAATATTACTAAAGATTTAAAATTTTGAAAAGTAATTACTTAAAAAAAAGTAATTTTCATGTTTTTGAAAACTTTTACAAATGGCAAAAAATTATAATTTAAAAAATGCTTTTTATTGCTCATAAAAATCATTTTCTCATCACTGACGACACTCTGACAGTTAATAGATGGTAGACTTCGCCTTGTTTGCTTCTGCTAGAAAATGTAATTTTAAGGTAGGCAGCAAATTTATTGACAAGTGGGGTTTATGACAACCTCTCAATACAATGTCATAATTATTTGTGTGTCACATAAATAAAACTATCTGCCATATGGATATTTTAAACTAATGAGTATTGTAATGAAATGATTTAGTTATGATCTCAACTGGAATGAAAGAAACAATCCCTTTATGGTTAAAAATAATAATAATTGTCTCTAATAATGTATCCTGCCAATTCTGAAATTCTTACTATAAATGTAATTAGAAGTTGCTATTAAAAGACTTATTTTTTACTAAATGCTTTTGATTTATTTCTTTTAAGAAGCAAATAAAAGTTTCTGAAATATTAAAAGCTTGCCATTTTACTGCAAGATTTTATGCCTATGCTTTTGATCTTAGGCTTACTAAATTGGAGGATAATTTGAAAATATTAGTTTCTTAAATTGTAGTTGAATATCTTTTTTGTATGACAAAAAAGTTTATTTTTTAATCATTATGTTGCTAGATTCAAATGATTTAATTTGCTTTTGTAAAATTAATGACAAAGTTAGTTTTCTAATTGGGTTGATTTAAAATATAAAATGAAATATTGAAATTGAGCTTTTTGTTATAGATATTGATATATTATAACTAAATACAAATTGTACATAAATTTTGTTTTGAAGTTTAACTAAATTCTTTAATTATTTAGAAATTTTTACCAATTAATACTGTACAAATGTAATTAAGATCTAATATCTAATATAATTGTATAACACTATTTTTTTGTAGAAATCTAAAGGAAAATATTTAATCTGAAATTAAATTTCTGATTTTTTTATTTTTAAATTCCATTGTCTAACTTGAATGAAGAATTATAAATTATAGCAATTAATTTTGTAGAAACAGTTATGTAAATTATTAAGTCTTAGCTTCTTTTATGTAACAAAAATGCTCCTGATTAAAGCACATATTGTTGAATGTTATTTTTAAAGTATTTTTAGTAAAATTTAATTTATTTCAAATTTTCTCATGATAAAATCCATAGTAGAATAATTTACTACTAGTTATATATCAGAAATGACTTGTGTTGTTTTGACTTTTATCTTTTTAATGAACTTGTTGCCGATAGGTTATTGCTCTTGTCAACAGTTCATGTATTTAATCCCATTTTGGGCTTGAATGTTTGTAGTTCAGAATCCACTTTAGACCATAAGTCTAGATCTAATTAGCTGTTGCATGCAAAAAATAACTGTTCAGTATCAAATAAACAATACTTATCTTTTTTAACTACTCAAATCACTTGAATTAAATTAATAATGATGTCAAATAGTATCATTCTACTTAAAGATGCATAAATTCTTTTCGATATATTCATGCTTATCTTCTGTGGTAAGCATAAATATGTCAAATTTAATACTCAATAATTTTCAAGTTTTATAAAAATTATTTACCACATTATATAAATGATTTTGTTCACAAAATTGTTTGTTTAGCTTTATACATGTACTGCTCAAAATATTTGAACATGATTTTTAACAGCTATATACATACATGAACTTGTGACAAGCATCAAATGAATTAAAGCACAATGGAAAGCAAAAATAGAAAGCTTCATAGGGATACTACTAAATATACGAAACAATAAAAAATAACACTAGAGCATAAATTGTAATTTCAAGGAAATTTCATTATTTTAAGTTGTGTAATTGTTCCACTATTGTTCTAATAATGATAGAACATACAAGCACGTTTAACTTTAAGTCTATTAATTAATTGAAGACATTTTTATTAACAGATTTTTAAATTGGTTTCTCAAATGTATCTAAAATATTTTAGTTAATTTTAACATATTTTAAGAACATTTACCTAAGCATTTGTCCTTCATTTGTAGTATTTTTTTTTATTTAGGTAATTCAAGTCCCAGAGGGAGAAGATTTGCCCAACAGAGAAGAAATAATACTGAAGAACAGAACTCGAGGTATTTTTATTTGAAGCATTTTTATATTTTAAATTAAATATTTACCATACACTTTAATTAGTTGTACAAATCATTAAATTAAAACTAAATGCACATGTTAAGAAATTTCATATGTACATGATATTCAGGATGTAAAACTATTTTGCAGCAAAAGTTGGAACTTCCTGTTATTAATTGAAGTATCATCTACTAAATGAACTGAATATAGATTAATCCCTTTTATTAATAATTTCACTGTTGGAAAAAAGATACTTTAAAATCTTTATATTCCCAAATATTTAATCTTAATTTCAAGTATTTTTTTTTAGATGAATTTTTATTTTGTAGAAAATCAGTTCGTTTATAGGTTACTAGGTGTAAAAAATAAAATCTACATTATTCTTTTGTTTGTGAAAGGTTGTAGTTTTACCTAAAGTAAGAGTAAAGTACATTGATCTGCTTATAAGATCACTCCTCCAGTACAGAAAAATCTCACCGTATATGTGAATCAAAGAAATTTGGTTGTGCCATTTGATTATAATATTGATTGTCTTCAACTTTACAGTTTTTGAAAAAAAATTTCTCAATGCGAAATTGTTTTTCATGCGTGTCATGTTTTTATATTTTATGAGACACGAAAGTTTTTTAAACAATAGATTTTTTCTAGGAAGGCAGCTAGAGCTCGCATTTTAAAGTGCTATTGAAATCAATGGTCCCCTTCCCCCTAAAGCTAAATAGTTTAATCATGTATTGAATGGAAGGACCATAGCCAACCACTATTATCAGTGAAATTAACTTACCTTACAAATGACTTATTTTTAATTTTAAAATGGGTCTAAAAAGTTTCAAAATGAGAAAGAATTATCATTTGCTTTTCACCTGTGTACACAGGAAATGAAACAAGTTATTTTACTTCTGTATTCAAATTTGGAAAAGGGTCTAATTTTCATATAGCATTGTTGCTCATTCCTTTGAAAGAATGATATGAATAATGTTAATGATTTTTAACTTTTTACCTGCAAAAAAAAAATGCACAACTTGGTGTTTTTGAACCAACAAAAGATAATTCATCTTTCATGGATATTCAGAGTTACTTCTAATATTTCCCTGCAGATCTCTGTTAAATTAGCTTTTGTGTGCTAATAGTTACGTTAGGACAAGAATCCACTTCATTTAATTCTACTAGATTTTCATAGTTGCCAACTCTACTGATTTTATTAAGAAACTCCTGATTTTTCATCATATATTTCCATTTCCCAATAATGTATGAAAATATACTAATTTTTGGCAGTTTCTTTGAAGAAGTTAAGAACGCTGAAATTTTGCCAGATCTTTCAGATCTTCACTTTCTGTTGAAAATTTAAAAAGTTTAACTATAGCTAAATTTTCTAAAAAGGAGAAAAAAATGTTTTGAACAGCAGTTCACCATTTCTTTTCTAAAAAATACTAAGTCAGTAATGCATTTCCTTTATGGGATATATGAATATTTTATTAAAATATTAAGATTAACACAAAATATGTTTAACATAAATTATTCTCAAAATGTATAATCTAAAGAGTAAAATTGTTTTTTGTGGAACTACCATTTCAAACATTCTGTTTGAAGCAATAATATTGCTAGTAGTCTCCTATATTTTCCTTTGAAATCAGTAGACTCTTCTGATTTTTTCCCCCTCCAAGTTTGGTATGGACTTCAAAAAATAAGCACATATTACCAATATTGATTATATTCAATTAATGACTGTAATGAAATCTGACAAATTTTTACATTTAGGGAGAGTATTTTGAGTGTTTTTTTTTCATTATTATTATTATAATAAATTGTATATTATGGATTTAATCTTCTGTGCCACAATATAAAGAATGAGAAGTGGGAAATTATTTTTATATAAATTTACAAATATTTTCAGTTTTGAAATATCATAATGTCCTGTAAACTATTTGGTGTAAATTGTTTACTTCATGCATTGTAAATTTGGAAAATTTTTCATATCTTATTACCTAATTTATAAATATTATTTGAATGATTTTTTGTCATTTACTTAAATATTGTTTTTCACTTGAAATATTGGTTGAGAAAAAACTGGAGACCAAAATTTTGATTTAAAAAAAAATGTATCACTCTAAATATTCAGTCTTTTGTTGAAAAACAAATTTTACTGTTTATGTAACACCAAAACAACAATTTTTTAATTTTAAAGTCTTTTAAGTTTGTATTCAAGGTTACACTCATACAGCATCATTGTTTTATATTAAAGCATTAATATGCATTACTATAATGTAACTTTCAACACTGCTACTGATAAAGTACAGAAGCTACTGATTTTATTCTTGAAATTTGGAAGTTCATATTAGAATGATACATGTTCAACATTAAAAATGAAATTATATGGACAAATAACCTAAACAGTAATTGTTGATTGAGCTGTTCATTAATATTGCAGTTATATGATTTCACAAGTAAAAAATAATATAAGGATTGGGAAATATGAGAATAGAAGTGTAAAGTTTAAGAAAAATATTGCTGTTCTAACTATTTATTTAAATCTGAATTATTTTTGTATCTAACAAGTTTTTGTATGAAGATATTTTTTCTGTAAGAGTATCACTTCTGCAATAGATTGCTATGTGTTCTTTATTCTGAATGTTCTTAGTATAATTTTTGTTGAAGGAAAAGTGAAAGATAGCCAGTGATAAAAAAAGTCGAATAGCATAATATAAATTAAAATTGTCTTTATAAATATATTTTTATATATGCTGACTTTTATTTTTCACTATACTTTTAATTTTAAGCAATCTTATATTGTTGGAATACTTAAGCTATAATCATTTTAATTTATATTTAGACATTAGAATTTCCATTATCACAGGCTATATTTCACTTTTTCTTAAACAAAAATTTTTATTAAAGATATGAAGAGTAAAGAACACAAAGCAGTTAGTTTAAGCATTCTTAGATTGAAGAATATTGTATTCATTAAATAACAAAAAAAATTTTTTATTTTAGTGATAAAAATAGTGCAAAAAAAGAACCAGAAATAGAACCTTTGAACACACAATCAACACAAGAATTTCCATATCTTTCTGAAGATGCTGTCAATAATCAAACATTAAATGGTCAACCACCTGTCAATATGATGAATTCTTTATCATTGCAGTCATTTAGTAGAAATGCTCCTCCTGTATATAAACGTAGCAATTTAATGTGTGCTGAAGATTTTCCTGCTCTTGTATCATCTTCATCAGCAAACCAGTCTGATACGGTCACCAGTCAGAACAATGGCAATGTTTCTCATAATAATAAAAATATTTCTATGAGAATAAACCAATCATCAGCCCATATATCCAAAAAAAATCTTAATCCTGAAAAATCTAAAGTAAATAAATTACCTAATGAAAAGAAAGCTCAACCTAAGTGGATTGCTAAGAAAGACAGTTCAACCTTTGAAGAAAACTTTCCAGAATTGGAAGTTAAACGAGCTCCTCTGTCAGCAACTGCACCTATTGTAAAATCAACTGCACAAAATTATGTATCTGCTGCTTCTATCCAAAAAAGTACAATTAGTGAGGAGCCACCTAAGAATCAAAATCAGGCATCAGAATCCGAAGATCAGTTTGTTGTTATAAAAAGCAAGCCAAAGAAAAAGAAGCAAAATAAAACCCCTCAAACATCTGAAGAGGACACTTTATCAGCTGTACTCACATCAATTGAGAGGGAATCTAAATTAAAAAATCAGGAAAATGAAGATCCTTTCAAGAGAAGATTACTGCATCCATCTGATACCCCAAAACCAACATATAAAGAATCAGACACATGGGAGACAGAAGTGCATTTTGGTAAAGATGATTTTCCTCCTTTGGAAGTTATGGGTAAACCTCGTCCACCACCGCCAGGTTTAAATATTAAAAAACCAAGAGTTCCTCCACCAGGATTTAATCCTAATTCAAATATTAGTGCTAATTCTTCTTTAACTTTGAGTTCCATTGCAAAAATGGTAGAAAATAACTTCCAAAATACCTTCAGTACACAGATAGAAAATGGTGTATTAAACACAAAAAAATCTCAAATCTATCAAGAACCTCCTAATTTTTTGTCCCGCAATGAAAAATTGATTCAGAGGATAAGTGAAGTCTCAGGTAATCAAAAAAATTTTCTGGAATTTAAAAATAAATCAAGAGAATTTAGATGTAGTAACATTTCTGCTGCTGAGTATTATGACAAGTGCCTTGAAATCTTGGGAGAAAGTGGATTTCAGGAAATATTTTCAGAATTAGTATCTCTTTTGCCAGATGTACCCAAACAACAAGAGCTTCTTGCCGTCCACAACCTATATTTAAGTCAACAAAGTAATATCAAACAAAAAAGTAATTTTAAAACTAAAAGTAAACTTTCTCTTACATCTTGCAGTTCGTGTAATCAAGTGCTGACTGCTGGTGATCGTGAAAGCCATAGTTGTGTATTGTAAATTAAAAATAGATTTATTATAGCTCTAAAATTATCCTTTTTAATTTATAATAATAATAAAGATTATTTTTGCTCAATTAATATCTGCTTAGTTGATTTTTTAAAGTATTTCTAGAAGAAATATTCTTATGTTAACTCCTTATTAAAATTTTATCAGATATTGTTAATTTGAATATATTTTATATAAATAATTTTTATATAGATGTACACATATTTGCTGATTAGATTTATTTATAATATGTAGCAAGAAAAAATATGTGCTAAAAATGACGAAAGCAAATTATTAAAATTAAATGAAAAAAACTGCATATTAAACAATCATTTTCATTTTATGTAAATTAAATAAATATATACGTTAAAAAATTTTGCAACCTATAATGGTCATTAAATTTTTTTTTCAAATTAAAAATTATCCATTTTTATTAAACATTCATAATATTGGTTTGGAAAAAGAATTATAATAGAAATTTATAAAATCTGATATTTAATGCTCCCTAGTGCATTCACTTTATCAAGCATAAAAAGTAAATTGAAGTTAATAATACATTCTTATTTGCCTTGAGTTGAGTTTAAAATCCAGTTTTGTAAAAAATCTATTTGAAAAGATTTTCTCTTTTAAAAATTTTCATGTTAAATTCATTAACATATTTTTTCACTTTAGATGAAGGAATTTATTTTTGGCTACCCAAAACTTTTGATTAAAAATTTAATTTTCATTATTTAATTTAATTTATCTTAAATATTGAAATATAGCACATGCTCATTTTTACAAATCTAATTTACAAAATTTAAAATTTCTTTTTTTCGAATTCTTTTTTACACTTCTCTGGTTTGTGTTTACTTTTTATTATCTAATTTTATTTCTCATTTTATTTGAGAAACTTGGATCAACGTTTTTATTGGAGAATCATAAATTCTATGAATTGTGGATAACAGACTGCTTATGTTAAAACCAATTTTTTGAAGCAATTTAAGAGGAATTTCTACCGCCTAATAAAACTGGGTCTTTAGCCCATGCATTAGAATATAATCAATATTTTTAAGTGGAAATGTTAAGAGGTATTTTTTTAAGTAGTAATAAGCCCTTGTAAAACTGACATAGGGGCAATACACTTGTAAATTTGCTTGGAATGATGTTACAAAAAAACGATATCTAGGTTATTTTTTGTCTTGAGCTTTATTGAAGTAATCACTAGCTGAAGAAAGTCAAGAGCATTTACTTGAGGAGTGAAGATAGGTAATTCGTGCGTGAACTAAGACCAAATAAACTTACTGTTAGCTAAAAATTCTTTTCAGGATATCTTTGATTCAGGTGTAATTTATAAGCAAGAAGAGTTGCATGATTAAAAAAAAAGATTTTGAATGACTAAAAATGAAAAAACTTTCAAATATTATCAATGCTACTACCACCTGCAAAAGAAGTAGATGAATAACAAGATTGGTGTTTCTTTTTTTTTTTTTTTTTTTTTTAATTTTATTTTGAAAGAAAAAATTTAATGGTTTCTTTCATTTGAAACAATGGGGAAATGATTTAAGAATTGTAGTTTTGAAACAAAGATTTATCTGATTTTTCTTTACGCAAATGAAAATTAAAATGATATTTAAATATGAATTTTTTGTTGCATGTGTTTCTTATAAAGTGCATACTAAATAATTTTTTGTAACTATTTTCTTTATAAAGAGAGCAGTTAAATTGAATACTATTTTCTATTTTACATACTTTCGATTTTAAGAACTTATTTTACAGGTCCCTTAGTTTGCAAATATAAGTATCTACTGTACTAGTACTTATTCAAAGTCAATCTAATTTTCATTTGTACTTGACACCAAAGCACATTAATAAACCTTTTTTGTTATGTTACAGATCATTATTTTATATTTAAAATTTTGTTATATTTGTGTGATACATTTATTAAAAAATATTTTTATTTTGATTTAATTTTATTTACATGAATAAAGAACAAAAAAATTCATATTTTAGTATTTCTGAATAGAAGTTGATTTGTTTTACAGTTCAAAGGTAAAATTTTGAATGGTTTTTTGTATTGAAATTATTTTGCTGATGACTAATCAAAAACATCTATTCATTTTAAAATTAAAAAAAAGTTGTAGAATATTTTTTAAAAACTGGAAGAAAAAGATTTTATGTTAAATTTACATTTATATGCAATTATTGAAGGAACACTTATTTTAGATGAAGACATTTCACATGAATGTGTGCACTTTTATATCAGAACATATGCATAATTTATACTACATAAAGCAAATGGTAGTACCCGAAAAACGCTTTCAAGACTATTTTGTACAGGAAAAAATAATTTTTTACTATTTACTAATCTTTTAAAAATATTTAATAGTAATTGTTGATGCAGTCTTCAAACGTTAGATTTTATTTCTTACTAATTTTATTCAATCATTTCATTGTATTTGATACAATGTTAAAATTTATTTAAATTTGCTATCTTATGATTTAAAATTAGATTTTATATAACTTTCAATCAAAATATAGATGTACTATTAAATATGTTGATTGCATTGCAAAGAAAACTTCCTGCAAATAATGTACACATATTGTGATTCATATCTACAATATATCAAACAAGAATGGAAGATAATTTTTATATCAAAAGTTAGTCAAAAACTATTCTGATAGGAAAAGTTCTAGAATTATTTTTATTATACCATATATATATATATATATATATATATATATATATATATATATATATATATATATATTCTATTTATTCTTTTAAATGTGGCTGATAATTTATTCTCTAATAATTTTATATTAAGTTCATTAGTAGAATTATCAGTTTGCTTGTACATTAAATTGTAAGTTTCTTTCTAACTTAAATACTAAAATAGAAGTGGGCTGTATGCATATTTTTTTAATATCTACAGTATATATAAAATTTTTTTTTTTTGATTCCAGCGTTTAATCTTTTCTGGATACAAAATTTTGCCAATTTCTCCCTTGATCATGAAATGCACGATTTTACGCATCTTTTACTGATTTCTTGAGTAAAGTATTTTTTGAAAAATTGACATTTTGTAAATTAATAGTTTACTAGCCTCCTTTTAAACCAGGTGTTATAATAAAAATAGTGCAACATTTTTTCAGGCTCTATAGATTTCTATAGCGTGTTATGATTCACGATTATTATATTGGTAACTAGTGTAAACATTTTTGGTACTCTTCCACTATAACTGACATTTTTGGCTTATGATTTTAAAGAAATAATATCTTTTTTTACGGAGAAACGAAAATAATCTAACGTTGATACGATGATTTTTATGTCTTAAAATTTTATTTTAAATTTAGTATAAACTAATTTTTTTTTTTTTGTGAGTGCAAAAATTAACTAAAAAGTGATAAGCAATAGTAAGCAAGCAATGCTATGCAAAGCTAAAGATGGCTTGGTAATAATTTTGCCGATTTAAAGAAGCAATACGGTCGCAAATCATCAAGGGCAAAAAACTACTAAATAAAAGCAAAATTTAATTTTGTTTCATTGAAAAAAAGGTACTATTACTATATAACGCAATCGATCACCGATGCAATTGCTAAACAGTTACCACCAGAAACAAACATTGGCATTTAAATAAATTTTATCAGTAAGTGAGATAATAGTTCAGTTCAAATAATGTAAATGGTTGTATTTTTTAGCAGAGTTTCTGAAAATGTAAACATATTAAAATAATAATGCAAATGTAATATTTATGACAATAATTACGATATTCTTCTTTCTCGTTACGGCGATTATCAGATATAATCTTATGAGTAATTTTGATTTCCAAGAAAAAAGCATCAAAGAAAACTTTAAGATGAACCAATCTACACCAAAAATACTCAAATTGAGACACCTTAGTTGTAAACTGCTATTTGTATCCAAAAATATGTTAGTGTTTAAACTTATTTGGATTCTAATATAATTGAAATTATTGTCTTAAAAGTCATCGCCATTTACAAATTTGTCGAACTAGAAACTGAAAAGCAATACGTTAGTTTACGACAATTCACTTTCAATGATTCAATTCCTACTTCAGAAGTTACTTACATTTTATAAAGGGAATGTAATGGATTGAAAATTGGTTTAAGCCTTAATCTTTTTCAAATTAGCTTTCTAGATAAAAAAAAAATAACTAGAGAAAAAAACGGTCGAAAACTACTTATAAATTAAAAATATATATTAGAATGCACCACCGATATAATTGTTTAATAATCATGCACATTTTTTTTTTCCAAATTCAGTACTTTATTTTCTTATATATAAAAAAGAATGGTACTTAAGGAAGTAAGGCCTTCGCCATCAATCGCCAATGATAGACAACAAATCATTGTATAGAACAGCTATATCGATTCGTTTTTGTTTCGTGTATATTTTTCTCTTGAATTCTTTATTCTTTAACGTATTATATTTTATAATCAGAAATATTTTCTGTTTTAAAAATGTTGAGTGTTTTAAATTTTCCGAGGAGCGAGAAGGAAAATCTTATCTTTCAGGGTACATTGCCATGCATTCGAACTTAGCAAGTGAACACAAAATGAAATTCTACATATAGGAAAATATATTGTTCGACAATATGAAGAATTGCACGCTTAACATTAGCATTAGATCTGATACTTTTTTTTAAAATCCAATGGTGGGCACACAAGGGTGACTGAACCCTATGCCACAACAAGGCCAGAAACTACTACTCATTTATCGTTACCCAGCGGGCACCTGTGAACGAAGTCACGGAGGTGAGTAGCGTTACCCGCGCCATACCACCACAAACCCGTTTATTGGGTGGGTCACATTCATGCCACAACATATACACATCACAGAAGAGAGGACAGAGAAGGAATGAAACATCCATGCCCGAACCCGGGACCCGCAGCTCTGGAGTCAGGAACTCTAACCACTCAGCCATTGGTCGACTAAATCTAATAATTGGTTAAGTGAAACTATGGCATTGTTGGATTTGCAACAGTGCTACAATTTATTCACTGGGAGCCTTTTCTATTTCCCCTACAAAAACATGGGTGCGCATTTAGAAGACATGATCGTGTTTGTCTCCCTTCAACTGTCAAGTATGGAGAGGAGGATGCCAGCTCAGGTGTGATCTCGTCACCTGACTCTGGTTCAAAATTACGAGGCACGTAGTGATGGGCGAGTATTCCAATATCATGGGCAACTGTGTTGTGGTTTTTTTCTTGACTAATCATAACCCTGAGAAGGTAGAGAAATTTTAGCAGACCAGGACCATCCTATGATGAAAATTTTGCTTCCTGCAGGAGATGGAATTTTCCAGGATGAGATATATAACACTCCTATCCATGCTGTGTGACTTATTCAATCTGGGTTTGATGAATATGGGGGTACGGTAAAACATCTAGCATGGCCCGCACAGTCACCCGACTTCAATACAATTTGAACCGCTATGTCTATTTTAATGCGTTCAACATGGAATCGATATTCTCCTTTGGCATTTATCCCAACATTTTCACAATATATCCATGAAGAATGGTACAATATTCTTCTAAGCAGTATTCAGCACTCGTGTGAATCGATTCCCGTGCGAATCTAAGCTGTATTTCATGTCAAATGTGGTTTTACACCCTATTATTAAATAATTCTTTATAAATTTAATGTGTGCATAAATTAAGTATATAGTGCGACCATCAGGAGACGGCGGCTGTGACATAAGAGTCACGTGTTATCAGAGAAGTCTACTTCAATTTAGCGAGCGGAGGAGGAAACGAGGAGAAAGCGCCTCAATCTGGGTTACCTTATTTGGCTAATTAGCACCTTTTGATGTAGAATGAAAATATTTTTATTTTGCCATGAAAATTTCATTATTAGATAGATTTTAGAAGTTATTTCGTTCACAAGAACAGGAACAAAACCTGTTTGTAGGCCAATAAGTTATCACCGAAAGATAGATAATTTTTATGTCCAAAATTTGTATATTTTCATTGTGTTATCGCAATAATTTTTGAGAAAATGGGGAAGGGTGAGATTTTCTAGAATATGCTTGTTAAGTTAATTTAGATAAAGACACTTATGTAAGGAACGTCCATTTTAGGCTAAAAAGAAACCCCGTAAGTAATAAATTAACTTTTTACAGTCTTTTTTTTTTATTCAAGATACATATTTCATCATATTACTACATACTAATATTTTAAAATGTTGTGGAATTAATTTTAATTCATATCTGTTTATAGTATGGAATATATTGTGCACCTATGAAATCATTTAAAATAATTTGAGGGAGTATAAAATATTTATATTTCGCTCAGTAAAATCTATCATTTAATTAGTTTTTAAGAAATTTGATTATATAACCTATTTTATCAAAACATTTTTGTGTATAATATCAAGTAAAAAAAAGGATAACAAAGAATTCTCAAAATTTTTAAAAATAAAATTCATACAGATTTCGCATAAATAATATATGTTAATATAAGGGAAATATAGTTTTTGGAGTTGCCGAAGAAGAAAAAATGCCTTCAGGAAGGTCATTCTAATTCTACATAGAACAATTCAACTTCTTGCCTTTGCCGATGACATTGATATCATAGGAAGATCAAGGAGATCTATCATTGAGGCTTTTGTAGCGCTTGAGAATGCGGCAAAGGAAATGGGACTTATTATTAATGCACACAAAACAAAATTTCTGATTGCAACAAATAAAACTTTTGACCCAATACCTTTGAGGATAGGTAATTATACTTTTGATTCGGTGAAACAGTTTAGTTACTTAGGAACTTTGATCTCATGTAACAATGATTTAAAAATCGAAATTAATAATAGAATCTTTCTTGCTAATAGATGTTTTTATGGCCTCAGAAGCCAATTCAAATCTGGATTAATTTCTATAAATACAAAACTGAACCTATATAAAACCCTAATCAGGCCAATTTTCTGCATGGTAGTGAATGCTGGACCCTCATTAAGACAGAGAAGGAAAAGCTATTGATCTTTGAAAGAAATATTTTGAGGAAGATTTTTGGACCCATCCAAGTGAATAATGAGTGGAAAATTTTATTCAATCATGAAATCAATAGAAAATATAGTAAATACGGTGGGACCGATATTGTAAGAACTATAAAGGCATCACGAATAAGGTGGTTGGGCCACCTGTACAGATACACCGATGCTTTTCCCACCAAAAAAGTGACTCTCAAAAATCGAAGGGATTCGTCGTAGAGGACGTCCACCCACGCGGTGGCTGGACGATGTTGAAAAAGACCTCAAAATAATGGGAGTCAACCGATGGAGGGCTGTTGCGGCTAATAGAGTCAGCTGGAAGAAGATCAGCGAGTCAGCCTTGGCCTGCAATAGGCTGTTGAGCTTGTGAAGAAGAAGAAGATGTCATTCTAATGAAAAGTGACTCGAATTCTCGTTAATGTGCAAGGAAAACCCTGAAAGCCTGACACAGTCACTCCGCTTGGTTCATGTAGATTTGAACCCACTAATTTCAGAACCAAACTCAGTTATAAAACTCCCAGAAGTTGAAGAATAAATAATTTTATTGAAAATGAACTACAAAAATGTTTATCAGTTAAAAATGTCAACTTTTGGTGATACAGAATTTCCTTTACTTTGTATTTCAATTATTTATCTAACATTATATTCTTTCTGTTGCACATACCAGTCAAAGTCTTCAAATATTTTGGAAGTTATGAAATTTGCGATTGGTTTCTTGAATTTAAATGTATCGGTTTTTCTGATCTCATCAGATTCTTAAAAATATTTGAAATACTTCAGCTGATAATTTATTCCAACTCAATACAAGTTTCAATTTAGGATAATAAATCATCATTATCTTAATTAAAAATAAAATACTTAAATTTAGCAAATATTTTGAAGTTTTTCAAATTTATTTGTAATCGAAAGCCAGGATTATACTCCTTTTTTTGCTACTTTACTACTAATATGTAACAATAACATTTCAGCAGGCGTTACTCCAAAATATTCAGTCTCCTTTGTATCGTATATTCGTACGTATTAGAGTCTCAAAAGGGTCAAAGAACGCGATTTTTTCGCTTTTAAGTTTCAAATGTGATAGAAGATTAAAAAAGATCGTGTAGAGAATAAAAATGGTAAATGGAATACTATTCTTTCACGTTGTGTGATTCTAGGAAATTAGGTGAACAGTTTAAAGTAAAAAATCTGAAAAAAAATCATTATTAATATATTTTTCTTAAATAAAATCTCTCATTCTGCTTCGATATATTTGGTTAGCATTTATTTCTGTTATGTTCCAAGTAAACAGTCAAATAACCGATGTGAATTTTTAAATTTGGTTAGGAATTGTCGCCTTTGCAGCCTATTTTTCCTGAACACCTTTGGAAACAAAGCCTGTTGTATGTATACCTTTAACGCGGTACGTATAGACAAAAAAGATGCAATACTGAACTTTTTCATGCAGTCGTACTGTTTTTTTTTTAATTACGTCCTTATATAAGCTCTTTTGAGCATCATAAGTCTTGCAGTCCAATAGAGAAATGAAGCTTCTCCAGGAGAGGAGAGAGTCTTGAAGTGTGAAGAATCGCGGGCCTCTTGGAGGGCAGAACACATCCAAAGGTGCTCGCCATTCATGTCCAAATGTTCATTGCACAGAATGCAGTCAGGTGAGTCCACAAGTTTAATGCGGTGCAGATGTCCCTGAAGATAATCATGCTCAGTGAGAAGCCTGAAGCAGGACACCCCCATAGCTCTAGGTAGATCCCTGGGGATGCAAGAGGCTCCCCCAACAAGCATTAACTGCTTTTTCTTTGTAATAAGCCTGTCGTTGGTTTCGAATCGCTTGTTTTAATAAGTGTTTGACATTTCTTAAACCTATTGGAGTGTTTGGGGGGTTTAAAAAAGTCGCCTCTTTGGCGAGTAAATCTGCATTATCATTACCAGGTAAACCACAATGGCTAGGGATCCATTGAAAGGCAATTTCCTTCCCTGCAGTTAGCAAAGTGTTAATGATGGTTTTACATTTTAATTCTATTGATGAAGGCAGGGGATTATAATTTGTCACTGTATGAATTGCAGCCTGGCAATCGACGTGTACGCGTACTGTAGGATAGTATACAGGCGCTATGTATGTTGAGACGGCAACTCCTAACTTTAAGTTGCGTTTAATCAAAATCTATATAAGGATGCAATGATGAACTTCGTAGCATACTAATAGCACTTTTTACGCTACAAAGTAAAAATCCTAGGACTGTCCTTAAATTCTAGGAACTATTGAACAACAAGCAATGGATGTTACACTTTTATGACTTCGTAGTTCACTAAGTGTCGAACAACGTTCTTTTCAGTTAAAAAGTTCCTGATTAAAATACAGGAACTGTCAAACAACAAGCGATGGATAATGCACTTTTATTTTCTTGCATGCATGTTATTTGTCGAAGGGATTTCTGGTGGTTTACTACTCATGACTTGTAAATAAGGCATTATCAATGAAAAGAACTATGCGAAGGGAAGACACAAGGCTGATAAAATGCCTTACCATAATTTGTAGCTTTTGGGTTATTTACAATATGTCAAATAGTGGTATTTAATAAAAAAATCAATATAAACGAAGGCATAAAAACTGTTTCAACAAATGAAATTTATATTTCAAATTACGCGTTTCACACTATACTTATCAAAATGATTCTATTTCTTTAAAATAATTTGGAAAAGAATCTTAAAAAGACTTGACTATTTTAAAATACTTGCTTTATAAGGTCAACTGGCAATAACAAGCATATTTTATTACAAGCAGAATATAATCATATTTCTACGCAAAGAGGATAAGTAATTCAACATTGTTTTCTGTAAGGAAATTTTATTGCTTCGAAGAAATGGAAATAATTCCAGTGCTAATTACAACGCGGGTTGTAATTTTTCTACTTCTACGTCTTTTATTTTTAAAATTAGATAAGAATAGTATATTCTTAGCATAGTTAAAATACGTTAAAAGTTTGAAATAGATCTTGTGCGTAGAAAATGTAATAATAATTTACAGTTAATTTTTGAGATTTTTACTGTTTCTATATGTAAAAAGAATATAATTGTGCATCGCGTATTCTCTCTCAAACCTTTATTATATAAAAGCATTTTCATAATTATATTTTAAGTGTTTCTGATTTTTTCATTAAATTTCAATAAATGAAGATCAGGATCATCTCTTGTATCTGCATTTCAAATAAAATTATATTTTTTCTTCGAAATTATGAAAGTATTTTTCTGTATTTCTTACACCTTTTCGTATAAATATACTAAAAATAAACTGTTTTCAGTTTCTCAAACATAATACTCATATTTTTAATAAATAATATCTAAATACTTATTCAGATAAAATAATAGTTTTTTCAGTCATGATTTAAATAGTTTCAGAAATTTTCCTTCATATAAGCAAGAAAATACTTTCGTGGCTGAACTGTCTTTGGAATAATAATTTAACTGGTCTGTATTTTATTTTGCATCGTTATTTTAAAAATGTATCATAAGCTAAAAATGCAGAATTGTGCTGGTTGTCCTTGACTTCATTTTCGGAGCAACTAGTTATTAAAAGAAATCTCGGGAAAATTTATTCGTTTAGACTAATGCCTATAAGGACTAATAATGAAAACTAAATATAGGCGTGGTTCTGACTATAAAGTAGGATGGAGAAAAGAGATGCAATTAAACTCAGAGATGAATGCTTAATAAAACCTTTTTACTTCTGAATTTAATTATTCGTTTTTAAAATTACAAAATTTTAAAAAAACAAACTTTTTTGAATTTTAATTTAGTGTTGGAAATTCAACATAAGCTCGTTAAAACTAAAAATTGAGTGAAATATATAATGACATTTGTTTTTCTAAGTTATTGAATTTAAATTATGAAAAAATTATTTTTATTATACGTATTAAATACATGATTTATACACAAGGATCAAACACAATTTTAAGGTTAATAAGTACCAAAATGTGAATATATTTGCCGAAGAAAACTAGCCAATAGCTTTTACATTTTTAAACTTATAGAAGGAATTCTTAAAAAATTAATGTAAATCTCATGTACTCGCTGATTTTATGACAGGTGGAAATATATTGTCAAGCTTATATACTACGATATCCAATTTCTCGAATAATTATAACATCACCCAAAATAACACTCATTTTAACAGTAAATTGAATTTAGTGAATAATTTTTAGAAACTAAAGCAATTAAATTGCTAATTTTTTTTAAAAAATCACATTTTTTCAATGCCAGGCTACTAGGAATTTCATCCAAAAGGGACGGAAATATTGTTGTTCTAGTTAATAGTACAAAATGCTGATAAAAGCAGAGGTGCTCAATGACATACACAAACCCAACTCTAAGAAGAAGATTGTTGTCCTACCAATATGCTGCTTCCCTGTACCTAGCCATGAATAGGGCTTTACCAATTAGATTGAAGCAGTCGGACGAAGTTTTCGTGATTTTGAAATAAGGACAAGCAGAAGACTCCCAATACCTAGCCTGCCACCCACAGCGGTATCATTTCAATTGGAGGACATTGTGACCACGACGTATTTAACGTGCTCCTTACGCTTTTAGCAAACACGGCGGATCTTTGGTTAAGCCAGGATTCGAAATTACTACCTTCCGATAATAAGAAAGACGCTTTAACCAACCCCAGGCCACCACGGTCTTGCAGAAGTAATGCCACATTTATACAGTGGGGCAGTCGGTGAACGTGGCATCGTAATCCTGAAAGTGGGTTCGTAATTTAGAAGCAGGGACCAAGCAAAAAAACCTGCCAGACTTGAACTACTACGCCCAGAGGTATTATTTCGCACGGAGAACATTGCCACCACAGCATATTTTACACGACTCAGCAACCGTTGGTGAACACGACAGATTTTTGGTTGGGTCGGGATTCGAATTTACTACCTTCCGATAACGAACGCCCTAAGCAACCAGGCTACTATAGTCCAAATAAATCATTAAATAAAAATATATTGAGTTAGTTCCACGCAGCAAAATGCAGCTTGAAATTTGGTATTACATAAACATAAAACCACTTATGCGCCAATGTATTGGAAAAAAGAAATCAAAAGTATAAAAAATGCAACTTTATGGTATACGCTCCTGTCGAGAAAGAATTTTCTATTAAAGACGTGATCAATCTTAAATTTATTGCAAGGAGTTGCAATATTTAGAACTTTCAATCATGGTAAAGACGAAATTGTAAATGAAGTTTCATAAGTTTAGGGTTCATTTCTTTTTTCTGCTGTCAAATGATCTCTTATTTCACCAGTCAATGTTGCATATTGGCTACATGTTACCAATTATCCTCCAAAAATTTTCCTTTTGTATTGGCTCAGATGTAGATCTCAGTGTTTGAAAACCAATTCATGGTTTGGAAAACTCTTCTCATTCTTATCTTTGACACATAACTATTGTACCTTAATCTGTAGAGTCGTTATCAAGGAAGAAATCCATACTCATAGAACTTCGAAGCAAATGAGCTTGAGTTTCAAGAAATGTAGTATAATAGTGAATAACGAACCTAGCTTTTTATAAATACTTTTCTTTATTTGCATATCTCAATTTCTCTTATATTATCTTTATTTGTTGTAATATATTTTTAGTTTTCTTCATATAAGAAGAAATCTTCTTTTCTATTGTGTATGTGGCTTATTTAACATTTCTTAGCAAGTTATTCTTAACAAAATTTCTTAACAAAAAAGAATAAGTCCGTGAGTTTTAAGAATTGAGCAACTGTATGTTTTTATTAATCGTTCCAATTTCAGTCTTTTTATTACAAAAATGTCAATTGAACATTTGTATTGAAATTGTACAATAATTTATTAGATAACCGATAATTTAATTTTAGTTCCCGCTATAAATTAACAATATTCAATAAAACCTCTTAAGCTAAGCTTTTAGTGAAAAATATTTGAGAACGTGAATTGTACGTTTTGCTTCCATGTGATGATGAAATGAATAGAAACAGGTTCGGTAAAGCATAAAACCCAGTCAACCAGGAAAGTTTACACAAATTCCACCAAAATGAGAGAAAAAAAAGAAAAAAACCGTTTTGTTTAGTTTCTCTGAATACATTTAATGAGAACTGAAACAAAAAGTTAATTTTTAAAAAAACGTTGAAATTAGTGTAAAAAAGTACGATTACAAAACATTTGTGGCGTAGTTTATTTGCTAAAATAACAAAACATAAAGGTTAAGTACAAAAAATAATTAAAGATAAAATAAAGAAACATACATTAAGCAACAGGAGGAATGCTATTTAAATGAAGAACCTAAAAAAGAATAACAAAGTCGCAGTCAAAACAAATGCACTCAGTTCTGTGTACCAGACTGGTTTCAGATGCTTATCATTTTCGTGGTGAAAAAGCTGAAAACACTGAACTCTTACTTAATACACAAATTATTTAGCAAAGTAATAAACATTATTTGGTATATAGTTTTCTCTTGTTTCTTTGGCGACAAAAAGGTGTTGGGTGGCGCCATTTTTTCTTAATCGATGGTATTTTACACGAGTACCATAGGTTCTTATTATGGCTGATTAAAGTAATATTAAAAGGGAAAATCTAATTTTTTTTCCTTTTATGTTAGACTTGTTTACCTTCATAATCATTTATAGTGTATGTTTTTATATGGAAGTATGTATATTTTTAATAAAAGTGAAAATGATATTAAATTTTCATGGTATGTACAAATGTTGCGAAATTTTATCAAGTTTTCATCACCACCGAAAAGAATTTGACAAAAAGTTGTTTGAACGGATGAGAAGCAACATTGTAAATGATTATTTAAATTTTAAGAGCCTTTAATCTATGAAAAAGTATTTTTAAAATATTGTTGATGATTACTTAAAATTGAAAAGCGATAGTCAATAAAAAAATATTTTTTGAAACACTATTTGTTATGATGAGAATTTTAACGAACTCTGAGAACAAGAAATAAATTTAAAGCAAAACACTAATGATGGAAATTGGGTATATTGTTAAAGAAAATTTAAAAAAAAAAATAAACAAAGGAAAACTGAATAAAGCTGTTCAAATTGTTAATACTTCTGCAGAAATCACGAGATTCGTCAGTTATTTGCTTATTATTTATTATTGCCTTTTTCACTCGTGTATCAAAAAGGAAAATAATAATAAGAGAGCAAAAGAACTGCTTTACAAACTCAAAGGAGGAAGATTCATTTGTCAAATGAAAACAATGCCTTTCGCGGTAAATCTTTGCGTGACAGCTCATTAAAATTTAACACAGTTCATACAAATACATGAACAAAATCGTAAATTTATTTCGACCTGAACTCTATAAAAGAAAATAAACGTTCAGTAGAACACAGTGGGCATATGCCCAAAAATTTTTAATGAATCATCAAGCTTACAATCAACGCGATAATGAATGAACAACAAAATATTGCAAGAAATACAATAAATAATTTACAGTTTTACCTTTTATGTTTCAGATTTTCCTGTTTTCTGAAATATCTGAAAATCTAAAATGTCATTAAGTAGATATTCATGTGCCTCGTAAAAATTAAAAAAAAAATTTTTTTTACTATTGAATAGATACTGTTTTCAGAACACTTTCAGAACTGTTTCTACAAAAAGCTAAATGATTAGTTCCTGGAGTTTTTGTTGTTCAGTTTATGGGGTACTTTGGCATAGCATGAGGCTAAGGCTGTTGTACAACAAGCATTTTAATGACCAACGTGTAAGTTGTCTTTCAGGATCATTTTTCACGGGTACTGTACCATATTCTCTTCGCAAGGGAAGAAATTCGGAAAACTCCCAAATATCCACTCTGAAAGACGTGTAGAAGCCAAGAGCGTAACATCTATCTTCTATTGCTTAATAGAAATCAAAAACCCAGGGCCTTTGACTCTGAACATGAATGGCTATTTATAATAACTTGAAATTTATTTCAAATTGTAGATCTCAGTTGAAATAATTTTCACGAGTAATAAGAGACCATAAAATAGGCAAATCGATTCTTTTTCTGATCTAAAGAGAGTTTAAACAAGCATTTAACCCATTCATTTTATTAATAAAAATACTGTTGTTGTTATTGTTTATGACATTATGACAAGAGCCAAGCTCGCTGTATTGTCAGCAATGCGAATTTAAGTCTAAGTCAGAAGGTAGGGCCTTTCGGAGGAGATTAGAGTAAGTACGACTTTGCTCTAATCTCCTCTGACAGATGGCACCACTAGAAGATCCTCTCCCTCAATTTTGACATTGATCTGAAGGGGTAGGAAATTTTCTCCAGACCATTGCACCCATGATAACTGCTCAATGATCAAACACAGGACTTTCGATTCCACATATTAACGAGCACGTATATCGCATGTACTCGGTGGGTCTTTGGGAATCGAACCACACACTTCCGAACGGCAGGCTGATGGCTACTACGACCCCATAAAAATATTAAATTCATTATGTGATTTTATGTAAAGTGAACTTTAACAATGAGCACTTATAAAGATCTTAATGATGTCTTAATCATGCTAAAACGAAAACTTGCGTAAGATGAGTCAAACTTTGTAAATGAATATTTTTATGCATTTTATGTACAATATTTTATTTAGATTATATTATTCAAAATATATTATTTATATATTTCAAATGTATCATAATTTTTTTTAAATTCAAATAATAATTAATTATAGACTTATTTAAATAACATTTTAGTCATTCATTGAATTTTTTATTGATTTTAAAGGAAAATGTTTGCATGTATAGTATATTAGTATATAAATAATCCACGATCTGTTTAAGTAAAATTCTTCAAAATGCATGAATGAGTTCACAAACAGAAGATGCAATTTTCGATCAACGTTCAAAGTGGGGAATTTGATTGATGCAGTTGTTCATTCAGTGTAATAGTAAAGTTGACATAAAAGTAGCTTCTAGGTAAGGTAGGACGCGTAAAATATGTTCTTCATGTGGAAATAATTTTCGTTATTATATCAAGGGATACAATACATATATAGAATATGTTCATACCAGCGTGCAAATTTATACAATGCAATTTAATCTAAGAATTTTATGGACTTCAAATATACATAATATGTTTTTCATAAATTTATAAGTGAAAGTTATTTCAAATTAACTATTTTTTAAACCAGATACCAAACATTAATCTTTTTTAATATTCGAATTTCATTTCATCGTTGTTGATTTAAGGTTTTTACTTTCTTCTTCTTCTTCTATTGACTCGACAAGCCCAGGTGTGCCAAGGCCTTCCTTAGAACACTTTTCCACGCCGGCCTTTGCTTGGCGACAGAACTCCAGTTCTTCACTTTTAAAATGCTAAGATCTACCGCATCCCACCATCTGAGTTTGGGCCGACCCCTTGGTCTTTTCCCGATGGGTTTGTAAGGTTTTAACTTTAATCTCATTAATATATGATTTAGGATTTTCAAACTTATCTCCTATTCACATTAAACATACAAGTTAACTCATGTTATTTTTATGAATTGTTTTAAAAATTAAAATTAATTTGAAATTTCCTTCATTATGAATTATTGTATATTTAACAAGACAAATTAAATTGAGAGAAGACAACAGGACTCACATTTTACATTTATTTCACAGGCACAAATAATGTATACACAATATATACAAATGTTGAAAGACAACAGTTCTTGAAATTAGCAGTTTTAAATTTCATTATTAAAAAGGACCAAACTTCGAAATCTCAAAAATAACTGCAAAAGAAACATCGTTATATCATAGTATCAAAATTTTAATCATTGAAAATATCAAAAATTTGAGATATTGAATATTATTTTTATAAAATAAAATTATTTTGAAAAAAAATTGAAAATTTTAAAGATTAGGTGGTGGGTAGGTTTGTTAAATTACGATATAACGAGATTACATTGTATTCAACAGAACTCTTGTTCAAACATGTAGTATGCAATAAGCGGAATGTTTGTTTTCCACAAACAATATTCAAACGAGTGAGCGGAAATTTGAATTTAAGAATAACAGAGTTTTAATATAAAATTGCTATTCCTCGTAATTTTTTCATTTGCATGCATTGTTAAATTTACATAAAATTAAAAATTTTTTTAACTTTTAATATTCTGTTAATTAAATTTCATAGAAGAAATTTTTCGATCTGATTTTTATCCCTCTTTAATTCAATGTAAATATAATTATTTAAATATAAATTTAATATTTAGGTATTCAATATTAATATCGTACATTGTAAGGATATACTACTTCTTTTTCTAAAAATATTTGCAAAAAATAGATATAACATTGAATAATTTTCCTTTAAAAACACTATCATTTTTATATGCTTACGTTCTTTAATTCTACAGCTCTGAGTTTTTTTAACGTATGACTTTATGGAGATCAAATTGAAGGGAACCGGCATTTGTTACGAGTTTCAAATGTGCTGTAATCTAAGAAATACGCAGTTTAATGTGTTCAATAAAATCGTTTATCAATTATTAAACTGGTAACAACATAGAGGTATTGTTAGCGGTATGACTAGATGCTTTACTGACTAATTTCATTCGTTTCAGTTAGGAATGTTTTACTAGTTATTTTTGAGTCGATTTTTAGGAACATAAAACATTCAGTAGCTAGCAAATTATTAATGAAAAGATGATTTTTGTGTAAAACAGTCATTTCTCTTGACTGAAAATTAGTATATGTAAAAAAATAATAAATAAATAAATAAAATAAAATAAAAATCCTTATACAACGAAGTTTTTCCCTTTAAAAAAATGATGCTATAGTTGATTGGATGTAAATGAAAGTATTGATGTCTTATCTGTTGATGTATTATAAAATATTTGAAATATTTTGTTTTAAAAGCAATTATTTTAGGGAGTGTAGTAATCAAAATTCCAAAGGAGATTAAATCATTAATATTTGAGATTATAATTATTTTCATAAAGATTGCTTGATATCATAACATTTTCATACAATCCCAAATGACTATGTGAATGACTCGATAAGTTGTAACATTTTTCATTGCTTAATTCTTGCTCAGAACTAAAATTAAGATAATCTGGGTTATAATCATTCGGTCGATTTGCTGAAGCTAGTTTTAGAACAGCAGATCATAAAATTTACAATCGTATTATGCACATGTCAAATAATAAATTATGTTTAAAATTTAAGCTAACCTTGAAAGTGTACTGAAAATAATTTAAAAATGTAAATAAGAGAGTTAAAAAAGTTTAATATATAATATTAAATTAACTTTATGAGATAAAATTCAATTTTGGGAAACCAGCTCGTTTTCCGAGCAACATGTTATCGAACTTTTCCTTTTTAAATTATTTTTCTTATTTTAAACAAGTTGACAACACGAGAGAACATTTAAAAAAAGATACACAAATTATGTAAAATTAATTAAATGCTTTTTCAGAATTTTTAATTTTATTTATTTGAGAATGATTTTTAAATATATTTTAAAAATGGTTTTAATTAATGCCCCACTACAAATAACACACTATCCATAAAATGAAATGTTAGAATTATTCTGGGAAATTTTGCTTAACAAAATGAGAGTTTTAAAATTTATTCCTCTGAAAATGTTTAAAAAATAACTTTTTTTTTCATAGTACTTTTCATTACATAACCCTTGACATTACCTAAGAATTTGCTTTTTGTTAAGACTGTAAATTATTTTTCTTTTTATTCATTCAAATCTTGAATATATTTCTCTTATTTATTCAATAAATTTTACGAACTTGAGAACAGTATATAAAATTATGTAGTATAATCTTAATCTTGATCTTAATCTTAAATATAATCTTGTGTGGGTGATTAATTTATGCAGACGGTATTTTAGAACATGATTATACATATTTATATGCAATAAGATTACAAAATGTAGCATTAACAAAACATAATAACTGTAGATGTATTTATAAGAATAGTTATGAATTATATACACATAATGTTTTGATCTTTAAAAGATACTTAAAAAAAAGTAAACATTTAACAACTTACGATTCAAATCTTACGCCACAAATCTAAAATTGGCATTGGAGATTCTCGTCAAAGATTGCTTGTTCGGAGACGCGAGAAATATATAAAAAAAAACATTCTAATTAACAATGGTCTCTAAAAAATTATAATACTATTAAAAAATATAACATACTCAAGAAATCATTGATAATTTACATCCATAGACAAAAGACTGTTTCATATATTGAGAGTAATTGTAAATAAAAAAATTGACCAAAATTTAGATTGATGCATTTCAAATTTATATTGTTCCAAGTGATCACACTCATATCAATTAAAATAATACGAGAGAATAGGTTTTAATAATAATTATATTTTTCTTTGAATAAAAATAAAATATAAGATTGACTTTTGATTACATATACATACATACATATATATATATATATATATATATATATATATATATATAATATATATAATATATATATATATATCATATATACATATATATATATAATATATATATAATGTATATATATATATATATATATATATATATATATATATATATATATATATATATATATATATATATATATATTACAATGCTAAAATGACAATATTTAATATTTTACTGTTATGACAGAGGAACCATTTTTTTAAATTAATATACATTCAGTTATATTAAAACATTTTCAAAACAATGCAATTATCGTTGATGGAATTATCTGTACTAGTAAGGGAAATGAATGGGCAGCGAACATGCCCCGAACCCTAGTCTCCTGAACCAGGGATCGCTGAGGAGGTGGAGCGGCCCTACTAAATCGTGGGCCATGTGTTGAGTATCCCGATGTCTTCTGAGGTCGACTTTCCTCTGGAATGCCCTCCCACAAGTGAAGCAAGCGAAGGGTTTGAAGCCGGTGTGCTTTCTTGTGTGGGTGATCAAGTTGGAAGACTGGCTGAATGCTTTGCCGCAAACTAGACACTTGTGCGGCTTCTCACCTGGAGGGAGCGAAAATATATCACTTTCAATTAACAGGAAGTTTTCATTTTATTGAGGAAGTAAAAAAAGTTTGATTTTAAAAGCTGTAAAAGAATATAGCTTTTAAAGGATGGTATCAAACTTCAGAGTTAAAATTATTATCTGAATTCAATCAATATTAAAATTTATAATTAAGTTTTTTAAACTTAATGCTATTATGAAGTATGCACAAAAGTATAAATTCTTTTGTAAAATACATTTTAAAACATTGGGAAGTAACTGAAAAATATTCAGCTTATACCGAAGAAATGTTTATAAAATAAAATTTGGGTACTTTTCCATTATACCCCGCGTTTAATCTTAAAAGCATGTTCCTTACGGTGAAGTGAAAATAATGCAATGTAGATATGATGATTTTAAATTAATCGATTTTTTTTAAATTTTTGAGCAAAAATTGAGTGAAGAAAGGTTAACAAAGTTAAACAAGCTTAAAGCAAGTTGGTACAAAGATGGCTTAGTAGCAATTTCTTCCATTAAAAGGAGCATTTCGATCACAAGATGCCAAGAATAAAAAAACAGCTAAATATAGCAAAATTTAATTTTGTCTCATTGAGAAAAAAAGATACGATTACATTATACGTACGCAATCGATTATTGATTGGATTGTTAATTTCTGGTTAAGCAGTTTGCACCAGAAATAAACATTGGCGGTTAAATGTTTTGTAAATAAGTGAGTATTTAATTTATAAAATGTAAATAAAATGTTTGAATTACTTTTTAAAAGTTCCTAACAATGTAAACCTTTTTAGACAATAAGTGATGCAAATGGTATATTTACGACAGGTAATTTAAGTTTTTTTTTCTTTCCCGTTATTCCGATTATCGTACGGGGAAAAGCACCAAAATTTGTGTTTGAACCAAAATTTATCGTATGGAAAAGTACCAAAATTTGTGAAGAGGCAATATTCTGTGCCACAAAGGTAATGAAAAAAATGTTTTTTTTAAATATCTTACAATTATTTTGAAAAAAATATATCTGAGGTTAGATTATTGTCAATAAAGACAGAAGAAAACTATCTAAAGCACTACGTCTAAGCGGGTACCAAAACCAATTCCCAGAAAGGAAAGATATCTCCTGTGACCACAACAGGAAAAGAAAAACTTCCGATACCTTACATAAAACTTTGAAATATGCATTTTATTAAATATGTAGGAAATGTTTGCGACTGAGATACAGTGAAATTAGTACTGAAATAATTCTAACGCCATCGTGTATCGCGTTTATACAAAAATATTTCTGGAAAACATTTTATAAAAACAAATTATGGAGATATTTTATGACTTATTTTTTTCACTTAAAATTAATAACTTTTTCGTTCAATATTAAAAGTAATAATCAAGGTATAATTTTCGATACTTTTCCATTATATGATCTTACTGAAAATAGAATGTTTCTTACGAAGATGAGAAAATAATATAACGTAGATACACGATATTTTAATGACTCAAGATTTTATTTCAAATTAAATATATTTAAATCAAATTTTTTTGCGCAAAAATTGACTGAGATAAATAAAGTTAAACAAGTGAAATGCTAAAACATCGAAAGCAAATCGATGAAAAAAGATGGCTTAGTGATCATTTTGTAGATTAAAAGGAGCGATATGATCAGATATCACATGTCACCAAGGGTAAAAAACGGCTTAATAAAGCAAAATTTAATTTTGTTTCATTGAAGAAATTATTATTTTATATTATTAATTATGAGATATTATATCTACGCAATCGATTCCGCAAGAAATAAACATTGGCGATTAAATAAATTTTGTCAACAAGTAATAGTTATTGAATTTATAAAATATGAATAAAATGTTTGTAGTATTTTTTAGAAGTTTCTAAAAATCTAAATTTTTTTAAACAATTCATGATGTAAATGGAATATTTATGATAGTAATTTACGATTTTTTTTCTTTTCCATTACGGAGATTATCATAAGCGGGGGTATAATGGAAAAGCACCTAATTTTCTTCTAAAAAATTTCTGTTTCTTGAAATTGCCTTAGGAAACAGCTTAAGTCTGTATTAAAACCTTTGCATATATCTACATCGTATAATGCTTTTCCAGCAGTTTTCTTACATAGTGGGCCTTATTCAAGAGTTGCAAAATCAGAAGCATGTAAAACTCATAAGAACCCACTTGAAAGTAATGTAGGCAGAAAACAGAAGCGTAACATATTTATCCTGTTCAACAATGACTGGAGGTGAACTCCAGACCTTCCACAGCGAAGAACATAGTCCATAATGAGCTCAACTTCAGACCCTGTTTTAATCTTGTTTAAGGGATAATAAAAATAAATAGATGAAAGAGTGTATAAGCCAGACATGCCAGTTTTATTTAAGTCTGTTTATCTTCATTGGAACAGATTTAAGATAATTGTATGAATAAGTCATTAAAAATATTTTTTCAAGTGATTTTGGAATATGTGGGAGTTGAAAACTACAAAAACATTTATAAGAGAAGGCCAAATGTGTGTGTGTCCTGCCAGTTTGGAAAACGTTTGAGACTGAAGTGGGTAATCAAAGTATTGAATGAAATTTAAATGCCCTGGTCTCTCCGGGAGAGATCTGATGGAGAATCCACTTATGGTGCTGGACTTTTTGAAGGTGTACACGCTCATGGACCTGGTCTAGCGCTGCTGACCTTAGGGGCATGCAACAACAACAACAACCATATAAAATTTAAAACTTAACGATTTTTTACTGTTATTTAATAAAAAATTTTTAAGATCATAAAATATATTTTTCCATATAAAAAAAACAGCATATTTATAAGTTTTAAATCTATTATTTTTATATCCTGCTTATATACCCACCAGTAAATTTAAAAAATTTGATTTAAAAGTGTGTTTTATGCGCTGGATTATACAGCATTTCAAGACTAGGGCAATATTTTTAAGTATGCACAACGTGGCTTACTGGTTGCTCGCAGTACGTTATGAGCAAAAGTTTTCAGGTTCGATTTCAGCGATTTTTGATAAACGAAAGATTAAATGTTTCGCTTCTTTCTTCTCTAAGTAGATTTGGAGTAGATTTTGTAGAGATTTGTAGTAGGGGTAGATGCTTGAGAATTAACCGCGTTTCCTATTTGCAACACTTGAATACATTCCACAGTCTATGAAAAGTCTTCCTCAAAATATCAATAATATCCGTCATGATGCTTTACAGCGTTAGGTTATACTATACGCGTGGCATCAGATTTACTTTATCTTAAAAATATACGTAAGGTATACTTTATCTTCCGGTGTCCTATTTCTGTCTTAAAAAACTTCTTTTAGATTATAACTTACCAAATATTTCGCCATGTAGTATTGCATTTCTTTATTAATTAATTTATACTAATTTGATTAGTAAAATATTTATAAGGAATACAAAGAAAAGCAAATCAAATTCCATTCTATTTTTTTGCGTACACAGAATCATTGATTATAAATATATTGTTCTAGGGGCCACAACATCTGCAGTGAATATAGATTATGTATTTTTCAAACGAAATCATACTTACGAAATACATGTAAACTTAATGTTTTTTTTTTTCAGTTCGTTCAACGATCTTCAATTTGCTAGATGAAGTGGGGAACACATTTTATGATCTAAAGACTTAGTAATTTTCTTTAGTCATTTATTTTTATTTATTTATTTATTTTTTGGAATCCATCTTACACGTGTATAGCCGATTTTGAACACATTTTCCACAGTTAAACAATTTTATTATAGTCTCAGAATAAACAGGTAAAGAAAAACGACAGCAAAATTCAAGCTCTATTTAAATTACTGCGATGTGTTTCCGGTGTTCTATTTCCGTCCACCATTGACGCAAAACAGTCAATCACAGCGTTTAAACTATCCATAACTCATTCCATGCAATGCTTGCTGAGTGAAGTTGCATCTTTACGGAACTTTTAACACGCAGACTTTGGTAATAATCAGTCATTGTACATGACATTATCTGTTATTTGAAAATCTATCAAAATTTATCACATACATTAAAAAATTTCGCGGCTAGAGAAAATTTTTTCATTTTTTTTGATTGAGAAATAAATAAATTTTAGATAAACAGTTATTGATATTAAGTCAAATATGTATATATTTAATTCAGAAAATAAAACACAATTAATATGTGATTTTAATATCCATCAGAAATTGATAAATGATTGTCTCCATATGAATTAGATAATACTTATCGTGTGCGTGCACGTGTCAGGATGGCCGAGCGGTCTAAGGCGCCAGACTCAAGGTTTCACCTTTCTCTGATAGCAGAGTATGAGTGTTCTGGTCCACGAATGTGGGCGTGGGTTCGAATCCCACTTCTGACATGCTTATTTTTTGTCTTACGAATAAAATCAAAATGAAACCATTGATCTATTAACATGATTTGATTATAATAATACACTTTTCCATAAATAAAAATAACCTTTTTTTAATTTTATTGAACCAATTTTTTTTTATATTTAAAAAATTTTAGTTATTCTAGAATTTGAAGGAAAAAAGAAATTATTTTATAAGATTTTTTAGAAGATTATATTCGATAGTAATTTTATTAATTAAAATTAGTATTTAAGAAGAATAATCTCATAAATATTACGTGCAAATTGTATTATGATATATGTATGTAAGTATTTAATAGTTAAATTAACATTCAATTTTAGATCATGCGCGACTCTGAAAAAGGCTGGATTTTGAAAAGCTACCCGTTGGTTCAAAATAAAAGCATTTGATTAAATTTATACTTTTTAAATATATATATTTCTTGTGTGATATCAAATATTAAAATATTTTTGTATGTATTACACTGTCTTTCCCAATACATATATAAGTTATTACGAAGAACTAATCGAAAATATAAAATATTGCTTAACCATAGTAAAAATAATAAAAATATTAAAAAAAAACTTTTTTACGAAATTTCAAATACAAATGAATAGCCTCTAAATTGGATGTAAAAATAGAAGAAATGGAAAAAGAACACATAAACGCATATACTACAGAAATGCTATAATAAATGTTAGTTTCTCGAAAAAAATCGAAATTAACATATCAATGAATTATTTGGTGAATGATTATAATACTTTTTTATTTGATTGCTTTTAATGCTAATTAGTAAGGTATAGTTTTACTCTACTTTGACTTTTTATCGTCACTCCTCGCACTCGAGAACTGATGTGACATAGAATTATTTAATTGATTCTGATCAAAATATAGCCATAATATAATCAACCACAAATGTTGTGGGAATCGAATCTATGAGTAGTGGAATTAAAAACCTGAGGGACAGCTTTAAGAATATAAGTGAATAATCTTTCATTCACAAATATCATTCCCAAAAAATGTACGAGCCAAATAAATATCTATTGAAAAGAAGGGGATGCATACTACGTGCGCATTTGTTTATTAATATCAATGTGTAAATTAATAATTAATTGTTTATTAATATCAATGTGGAAATAAATAGTTAATTGTTTATTAATATCAATGTGGAAATTAATTAAACATGAACGAAAAATGAAAATGGAAAGACATGAAACATTATTTCCTTTTTATGTAGTCTGACAAAACATAGAAAACTTGTTGGATTACCCCATATTTCACGTTTACTTATTTAAATAATATTACTTTAACAATAACTGAAACGATTTTTAAATTTTAAATTTAGAATTTAAAAAATTTACAGGTATTTTCATCATGGTATGACCGTTGGCACCGAGATAATACAGCTACTCAGCAAAAGCGAAACGAAAGCATAAGTTCTAGAAATAAATTCAAGCCCAAAAGAACAAGGCAATAGAAATAAATGAGCATTGATATTTCGAATAAATATATTATATTAAGAAATAAACATAAAATTTTCATTCCTGAATAAATATTTGATTCCAATCAAACTATGAATCCAGTTAAGGAATGAAACTAATTATCTCATTCAAAAAATCCAACCATTGAATTAGATCTTAGAACTCAACAACTGCTTATATCTAATTCCTCAAACAAAATAGTGATTCACCTAAACCAGAGATGGCGAATCAATGGCACGCGTGCCACAAGTGGCACATTTGAAAATTTTGATGGCACGCACAAAAACAAAATTATTTTTTATAAATTATCTTTTTTTTTGACAGAAATGAATTAAAAATTATTAATCTACGCTTAATTTATAATTTATGATATAAACTTGTAGTACTGAATACCTGTCTTAGTATGTTAACTAAAAAACCGTCAAATTATGCATTTTATTATTAAATTATCGCATGAATTCTCTCGAAGTATATAAAGATGCTTATCAGATAAAAAATTTTGCGTATCCAGTTTCGCCTTCTAATGTTATTGCATGTTGTTGCCGTCGCAGCACTCGAATCAAACGACAGACTGCATTAGTCATTTTTAGTAAGCCAGCGTCTTTAAAATTTCAGTGACTTGTTAAAAAATATAACCATTTATTGTACATAGATATAATGTTAGTTTTAGGTAAATATATCTTCATATTATTTCATATTTTATATTCTGCATTCGTTTGCAAGAACACATTACGTCACCACTGAAGTTTTAACCTGTAACAACCTTAAGGTATTAAAAGTTATTAAACTTATAATTTATTTGCTTATTTTTGAACAATAAAATATTTTAATATTATGAGAAATTATTTTATCATTTAATTAGTATAAAATATAGAAATAATTATTAAAATTACCTTAAATTAATATATTATTTATTATTTTCTTGTGTTGGTAATATTTTTAATACTTTAATATGTGACGAAATATGTTCTTGCAAACGAATAAATTTATTATTTTGTAACAACATTATTAAAAAATACATTTTTTAGAATTTCTTATTATGGCTAGTTCAATGAAGAAATCTTCAATCCCTGATTCAGGAATTTTATACAAGATTTACGCAATTTAAAGAATTTGAAGAAACTTTTTAAAATTTATTTTATATCCTGATACAATACCATTTGAAAAATTAAATTTAAAAGTCCTAAAGTGGTTAAATTTTAATGAATTAGAAGTGGAAATAGTTGAATTTTTCTGTCAAGTAACATATGGCACAAAAAATTTTTTGATTTAAGAAATGATTTAGAAATTATTGAAAGTAATCGATTATTGGATAAAATAAATAAAATTGCAGAAGATGAAATTCTGACTACATGGAATTCAATTCCTGACACGTTTGATTGTTTAAAAATATTAGCAAAAGCAAAAAGGGCATGTGAATCTCTATTTTCAGAATTAAATTTTTTAAAAAATAAATATAGGAATAGAATGGTGGATGAATAGAGCTCTACATGCGTACTGTTGAAATAACTAAATATAAACCAGATATTAAATCTTTATCATCTTGTGTACACCAACAAAAATCCCATTAAAAACAATTGTTTTTAACGGGAAATTTGTTTCTAGCATATTGCCTTTTGTAAAAACATTGATTAATAAAAAATTGTTTAAAGAAGAATTGCTTTTATTTTTTTATTTAATTATACTTAGGTATAGTTTCACCATGCTGACATTTCGAATGAAATTTTACTGTGGCACGTTACCTATTTAAAAAAGAATTTTTATGACTTTGTGGCACGGACATCAAAAAAGGTTCGCTATCCCTGACCTAAACCAAGTTCACACAAAATCAAATGCAAAATGATGCATAATAATATAAATAAAATCACCATTCTGTAATGTGAGCATTTATACTCGAATATTTTCATATATGATGGTATGAAACTGTGCTACACAACGATATTTTCCCTTATTGAATGTATCAAAATATCAAAAACGAATAATAAGTTTTGATATTTTAGTTGAAATTTGGCTGAGAAAAAAGGAGCTCGGCACTCCATCAGTAGTACACGCAGAATCAGATTATCTTGGAAAATTAAGTACTGACATTTTTATTCTGGAATTTGTTCTGTTAAAATGTTGCAAGTAAAATCTAGTTAAATTGTAAGTGATAAGTATCTGTTTTTATTATATTTAGTACTAGCGGGATAAGCCTGGCAACTTTACGGCTATTCCTCTGGTGGCGTCATCTATCGGAGAAGCTTCGAGCAAAGTCGTGCTTTCACCGTCGTAGTGTTCTGATTAAACGAAAGAAGCAACCTACTGACTTAAATTCGCATAGCCAATGACATAGCGATCTTGGCTTGTCCAAGTGTCATAAATAACAACAATAACATAACAACACGTAGGTCATAGCTTTCAGTGAAAAATATGTATCATATTTTCGAAGGAAAATTATGACTTTTGAAAATAGTAATAATTATTTTTTAAAGGTATTTACCATTTATTCAGTTTCGTTTAAAACGTTGTTTAACCAAGCGAAATGAAGTCTCATGCATAGATCAGCCAAAAACGTGTGGTACTTCTTAAAATTTCTCTAATGACGAAATTATTAAATATTGAATTTAAAATTCCTTTCAAATGCGTTCCATTGGATTTCTGATATGTGGCTTTTAGAAGAAGGTGAAGACACGTTCGCTATCTAAACCAAACTCAATATTTTCCAAATAATCGATGAAAATAATAAACTTCATTGTTTTTTTTTAAATATCACATTTAAATATAGAGAGAAGGGACTATCCAATGCTGTGAACATAGCCTTTTTTCCCCTCCAACTCTTACGCGTAGATGATCATTCTAAGAAAAAGTTAAAGAGCTCAACTCTTCTATTTTTATAGCAAATTCAGGAATGGTGTATATCGCAGCATAAGTAATTTTACACAGACCTTAAATCATTACTTACGGTTAAAATTAATACAAAGGCAATACACAGGCTGTAATTGAAATTTCGAAAAGAAATATTATATCGTGTAAGGTAGTCAAAGGCTAATGTGTTGACTAATTTAATGTCTTAAAGATTTCATTTTATTTTGTGCAGCAATTCTTAATTTAATCCTGGAGAAAAATTCGGATTGCAAAAAGAACAAATATATTTATACAGTCATTTTTTTATTTTTTAAAAATATTTTGGGGTAAATGCATTAAAATAATTGATAATGCTGGAAAATACTGATTACAAGCATTTTTAGACATATTTTAGAAATAGAGGCTCATAAATCGGAAAACTCTCATTTATGTTCCGATATCCAAATTCGTTTTTGTCAGTCGAAAATTTTGTAGTTGCACATGCTCTTATTACTTTTAATTATTCCTACAAGCCATTATTTTTCTAGAAGCTGGTAAGCTAATAATTTCCAATCTTAACTTCGTATACGATTCAATGAAATTGCCTATTATTGACTGTTCGCTCTTGCTAAACACTTTCCATTATAAATAGAGTAATTATGAAATACAGCATTTGTAGATTACCGTTATAAGAAAGTAATCTAATTTTTAGAGTTTTCAAAATGCATATTTTTATGAAAATATATGTCATTCGTCTTTTAAATAACTTTTATATTTTCGTACTTTTCATAGAATAATAGTAGTTTC
This sequence comes from Latrodectus hesperus, assembly GCA_037975125.1. NCBI lineage: Eukaryota > Metazoa > Arthropoda > Arachnida > Araneae > Theridiidae > Latrodectus > Latrodectus hesperus. The sequence goes on along the minus strand of CM075850.1, from coordinate 24,937,963 downwards.
CATATTGACACATTTCGAATAAAGATTCTTCAAGATAACAGGAATACAATTCAAATAAAAAAATTGAGTTTAATTTTACTTCACATTAATCTTTACTGTTTAAGTTTTCTTTTTCACATCATCCATGCATTGTTGTTGCTTATAAACTTGAACAAGCCAAGTTCGCTATGCCATCGGCTATGCGAATTTAAGTCAGTATGGTGCGTCTTTTGATTAACCAAAGTACCCCGAAGGTAAAAGAACGACATGTTCTAATCTCCTCCAATAGATGGCATCACCAGAGGATTCATTCCCTCAATTTTGATTTAGAAGGGAGAAAATTTGCTCTAAACCATTATACCCATGCTCAATTACCGACCACAGCATCTCGATTCCACAGATTTAACGAGGACGTTTATCATATATACTGGGTGGGTCTTTGGCTACATCTGAAATCGAACCCAGTCCCTTCGGACGGAAGGCCGATGCTCGAACCGCTGGGCTACTACGGCCTCCACACCAACCATGTAATTACATATACAACATTTGAAATATTACACGTTGTATTAAACACAAATAAACAACTTTATTGGTTGCCTAAAATGTGTGGAATGAGACGTCACAGAATTGCCAAACTTACCGGTATGGATGAATGTATGCTTCTTCATGTCCGATTTTTGGTGGAATCTCTTGCCACAAAATTGGCAGGGGTAGGGTCTTATGTCCGAATGAATGAGCAGATGAGTGGAGAGGGTGGATGACCTCTTGAAGCCCTTCCCACACTGTTTGCAGATGAAGCTCTTCTCTGGGATGCTCGCATTTGTGCTTGTCTTCGCTGAACAAGACGTTGACATGGATGTTGAGCATGGCATGCAGTTAGAATTTTTTCTGTGAGAAAATATACTCAATGCAGTCATACAGTGTTTCAACTGTAAGCTGGATGAGAAATATTTATTTAATAATTATTGATGCGTGTTAAATAGCTAAATCAATAATCTTAATACATATACGGAGTTCGATTTACTTCAAAATTTTGCTTTTTTACAATGAAAGCATTTTAGTTCAAAGTTGTTTTAAACTAATTTTAAGGAAGAAAATTGATTGTTCTATTCGGTTTAAATACCATAGTGAGATTTTATAGTTACTGATATTTTTATTTTGAAAGAATTTCTACTGCGCAATACTTTGGATTTTTGTAGCTGCGGTCACAACTTCGCATTATTTTCATCACACATATAAACGTATAATATTAAAAGCAATTAATACCGTTTATTTATAAGTTATGGTATAAAACTTTATTAACAATATAAAAGGATGTATCATTGTGTGTAACGGGTTAATGTATGACGGATAAACTTAGTATTATAAGATTTTATAATTTATTATGCGTTGAAAATGGTCTTACCTCAAGTGAAAATTTACAGTTAAATGAGACAATTTTATTTATTCATATTTTTTCCCACTGCATTTAAATTAATTTACACTTTATCATGTAATTATTTTTATACGGAATTTTAATTTTGTTTATTTATTTATTTTTTTTGCGAAAGGATCATTATCCAATCATAATTAAAATTAAATACATAAAATCATACATGTGGTGTAATCGATCTCATTGGCAGTAAAATTAATAATATATGTAATTATTGAATATTACACGCTTAAAGAAGTGATTACAATACAAAAAATATCTAGATTCTAGGATGAAATTATAATATCTATAATAATAAAAATTGAAATTTCATATAAAATCATAGGATCTATATACACGTAGGATTTCATGCTCAATTTATTTATCATAATGACTGAAGTGACCCAAAAGAATGACCATGAAATCGTTGTTAGAGATGAAAGTGCCTGTTGTTAAATATTTATGGTTGTTTTTAATAGTAGTCAGTAGTCCTAAGTTATACGAACACATCTTGAAATGTACACTATTCGATTTTTGAAACTTTTCATAATCACTTATCTTAAAAAGCTTGGAATTTAACATCATTTACAATGTTTACAGGATACTGACATTGGTTTCATGACAATACCTGGTTCATTAGCATGTCTTTTCTTGCCATTATCCTACATGAATACCAACTGCAATTGCAACGCTTTTTAGTAAAACTCATTTTTTTTATGATTTTTGTTCTTGTAGTTTGGAGTAATCAAGAGCTAACTTTCTGCAAAGTTTTACCGTTGCGAAAATTTGATCTTTATGTGCGTAATGGTTCAGATTGTTTAGTGAATATGAAACTCAGAGTGATTCCTGTTTGAATGAAATGAGCTGTCTTTGAATCAAAATATTAAAGAAGAAATTAAGCAATTAAATGGTTTATTAATCAACTGATATCAGAACTGCAAAAAGGAGCTCAGTAAGAAGATCGGACATGTCTTCTCCATTTTCACAAATTTTTTAATCAATTTATTCATTGTTTAGTTTTATATTATTTTGTGATGTTATGTATTTGTTTGTCTTAACGTAAAATATAAGTTGTGAATCTTTCAGTGTAATCAAAATCGAAATTGAACGTAATAAATGAATCACCTTAAGTTCATTTTCATGATTTTATTCCTGGATTCAGCGAAAATTACCGAAAGACTAATGTATCGATGTCTGAAATATTTAAATCATCATTGAATATTTGAGTTTTAATTCAATGATATTTTGAAACAAACGATATATCCAAATCCATAGTAAGGCTGATAACAGTAGAAAAAAGTTTTTTTTTTTTATCACGGATGATAAAAATACATGTGATCTATTTTGGTTCTTCCTATTTTGAAGCTGTGTTGTTGTTCATGGTAAGCAGAAAAAGAATTGCATGGGTTTGTGTGTGAAGCATTCGCAGTGTGTTAACTTCTATGTGAACGAGTCATTGATAAAGTGCTTTATTCTCAAGACACAAAAGAAACTCAGAATCACACTGATAAGATATTAAAAATTTTGTTTTCATATTTGATGGGACGATATCACTTATTAAGCTTTATCTTATTATTTGATGTGACTAAATGTGACCATATTCCTTAGAATCACACCGGCAGTCTCCGAGACTCAGAATCACATCCAGCAGTATCAAATATGAAAAATTTTGTTTTCTTATTTAATGTGATTTTACCACACTTATCATATTTTACCATATAACATTATTATTTGATTATAATCATTGTGATCATATCCATTAGAATCTCACCGGCCCAATCACTTCAAGCAGATTCAAATATGAAAACTTTTGTTTTCATATTTGATGTAATCGTATCACTTATTATGTTTTATCATATCACACCGTTATTTGATATGATTCTTTGTGATAATATAACTTAACCTAATTAAGTTCTGGTTACTTGGGAACAATTCAAAATAAATCGCATATTTGTCACATGGTATACTCTAGTTACTAATTATCTCCCTTTTCTTAAGTTGGCTATAAATTTGCAAGTTACTTTTAAAATAAATGTTATTTGCAACAAAGTAATTCCGTTTTCGCTTATGTGTTCGAGAATCGAATGCCGTAGGGGGAAAATGGTAATTGATTAGTACTGCATTATTTTTCCCGAACCTTTCTAGAAATGGTGTCAAATCTGAATTCATTTCAAACCAAAACGCTCATAAAATATTACCATCAAACTTTAAAACTTTTATTTGAAAATATACTAAATTAGGCCAAAATCAGAGGGAATTGCTTTTTGTTAATTAATATATAATATTGCATCCATCACAATTGCAAAATAGGTTACAATGGATGATAAGCTGGGAAATTCTAACTAAATAGTCCCATTTAATCAACATCCAAGACTTTTCCAACAGATCAGACCTTTGTTTCATTTACTAATCGAAACCCTATTGATTGTACTATATGGACAAGGTTGAAATTAGCGGGAAATTATTTAGTTCTTTTATTTAAAAGAATTCCTTTCATAATTAAAACTTAAACGGTCGATGGACATTACAATTATTTTCATCAGCTTTTTTGGTGAATTTATTAATGACAGGTGATCTCTTTTGGAACACATTGATTTTATTTTGATTTTTCACATTCTTAGTTTTTGAGAATTTAGTTATACTCCATTAAAAAAAATGGAATAAGCAATTTATTGATTCTGCATAAATTTATGTTTACTATAGGAGAAATCAGCTCCCCTAAATTGTCGCTTATAGGATTTCACTTACCTAAGGGGAGCAAACTGAAAATGTTGAGATTGTACAGAGGACCACTGAGCGTTGTGGCAAGGAAATCCGCAACCGCAACCGTCCCCACTCGAATGCGGCTGAGCGATTCTGAGGGGATCGTAAGTCAGTCGCCGCCCCTGCGGTGGAACTTGTTCCGCCGGGGCATTGTGCTGGAGTCTGCTGAAATCGTGGGGCGTCATCCGGGGGGCGGTGAGGTGCGAAGAGTGATTGTGGGGAAACGTAAATTCCAGCCTCGGGGCCGAGAAAGCAAGAAAAGTTGTGCTTTGGAGTTTGTCTCCATCTAAAATGAGAGATAAATTGCGATAGATTAGAATCGGGATTTTTAAATTTTCGTCAATGATGTTAAAATTTGTTCCATTGAGTTTAATTAGTAACAGAAACACACTATGATAAAAATGTTTTTTACAAAAAACTATAATTATAGCTATATTTAATATGGTATTTTTAGAAAATTCAAAAATATTTTTTATATGAAGTTAAATAAAACTTAGCAGTTTTTCGTAAGAAATTTTGATTGCAAAATTCTAATTAATTTATATTAAAACTTCTCTAATTAATTAAATATAAAGATAATTTAAATATGTTGGGCAATTTAAAAACTTAAGAAGAGTTGAAATATTGAAAATGATTCTTACTCTACAATCCTCAAAATGTACTTATCAGTTTTTAAAAAATATTTTATTTCTTTCTTTTAAATATATTTACGTATGTAGATGTCTCTGCTACACACGTCATTTTATTGAGATTAAAAGTTAGTTTTTAGTATGCAGAAATTTAAGTTTTACATTCATAGCACTACTGATATTTCGAAATACATTTTATGCAATAACTTCATAACAGATACATCTAAAATTGTATGGTAAAATTTCCTTTTACAATTATGAACTGTATGAATAAAAATACATTGTATTGTTGGCATCTTTTTTTCTTAATGGTTAAAAAAAACAAATAGATATTCTTTTGTTATTTTAATATATAATCATATTTTTATACCTGATTGTACTTATTATAAAGAAGAGTAGTTTTTCACAGTTTTTCTTCACATATTATCAGAAATTTATCCAAATACGCATCAAATTCTCAGAATATTGAGCGAACAAAAACTGCCTTAATTTGTAAAATGCTCAAAATAACACTTTGTTGTTTCTAATTTCCATGTCCAATCTCTGCTAGACGATTCCTCTATGAGTTTATTCACTCTCAAAAAGTCACAGACTATCATAGGTAAATTTTATTGGTCGTCGTAGGACAAACCTAGACACCAAAGAATATTTGTCGGAGAAGCCTGCTATTGGTTACATTTTGAACAAATCGGATGGATTTTTTGACTTCCCTGGAAGACAAGGCTTCTTAGATGGCCACTAAGAGAGCGGGATACAGCTGTCTGGACACACCTGTCACAGTCCATAGCCAGGGATCCACCAGGGGATTTAGCACGGTACCAAGAATTTGTCGCAAGTCAAGATTTCGATGTCACACAAGTCAAGATGTCACAAGAATTTGTCACAAGGGGTACAAGTCAAGTCATTTTAACACTATGTTTTGTAGTAGAATACAGCTCAAGGTAAGTCAGACAATTAGAAATGGCTGTACATTTCCTGGCATCCATCTTCACCAAGACAGCTGCCTCCTCACTATCCCAAATGTCTACGTGTGAGAGAATCCACTGAATATCCACATCACAAGGGAATGAGATTTGTTTTAATTTGGTGAGAATTGAAATTCTAGTTCTGTAGCCAACGTTATGTCAGTTTGACAAATGTTGCTTGCCACTACGACTATCAGTCAGAATCCAGATGGCCTTAAGGTCTAAAGAAGATTTTACATAGCTCAATCCCTTATCGATGGCAACAAGTTCACTGTTAAAACCTGGGATAAATCAAGATTTATTTTCTTTATTTTGACAATTCTACTGATATCTCTGATAAGAAAACCACTACCGGTATCTTTGCACCACTACTGGCATCCTCGTCTTTGCTACCATCAGTATACACTAGCGTAGTTCCGCCAGGATGCTTCTGATAATGTTAAGGGAAAAATCACCGAAGTTATATCGGAGAGTCATTTTTCTTTGAGATCCTAGACAGTTGATCAGTATGGAAACTGACCCTGGGAAGACCTACTTAGGGGTCAACGCATTGCTTCAAGAAGTACTGTTCCACCATAGGGTCAAATAAATTGCTTATACTCAATATGGCCGAACGGACTGTGCTTCTTAATTCTTTCGTTATTTTGCTAATTCCGCAACAAATCCAAGTTATGTTCCGAGAAACTGGTTGGACTTATATAAGAGACTCAATAGCAGATTTTCCAGATAGAAATTGTAGAAAATAGTTAAAAATATAAAGATCAACAGCAGACAGAGAAATGTACTGGGATTGGGGTGGAAGCACTTCCAGGAATAAAAAATCCTTAGCTGATCCCCTAGAAATTCCTTTCTTGGAGCGTACTATCAGAAGTTAAGTAAATTTACTTTTATTGCTGAAGTCAAATAATAATAATAGAGAAAGAGTCTTGAAATCTTGCTCATGGCAGTCTCAGTATCAGGCAATACTTTTTACTACACTTTGTAAGTCTATATCGTTATCAGATGCTGTTCTCTGTTTATCGAGAAGACTAAATTCATTTAGCTATTTTAATAATATCCCTCTCATATAGTCTTACAAATTTACGTTTCTTAATCTACATAAGTTATTATATTGTGCCAAATATTATCAATTTTTTCTCATAAATTAATCGAACTATAATAACTAATGTTTGGGTGTTAGCTTTCCGAGGTTGATCATCAACGCTTTCTTCAATGTACTTATAACGTCAGAAGAAATTAAAAAATTAAACCTATCAATAAACTTCGATGTTACTGCATATGTGATTATAATAACAATTACATTGCATTATATTACACTGTTGCACTTAGTAGTAACAATAATACAACTTTGATCAGACAGCCTTTTTAAAGCATGATAGTACTTTGCTGATCGATACTTAAGCTTTTGTAGTCGGATTTTAGCTAAAATTTAGTGGATGGAAAAATATAATCATGATTACAATATCAGTTGCAGCTTAATGTGCTTTCATGGGTAAAATATACCGGTTTAAAAATGCGAATGTCACACATTTCTAATCTCAAGCTGGATTTTAATTCATGATTTAAAAACAGGAGGTGAATTTTTACAATATTCTACAGTTTTACTATTGTACCATTATTTACCATTACAGTGGTATCAACACACAAATACAAATGACTAAACACAAAATATTAACAGAGTAAATATGATTTGGATGGCTTAATTTTAAATTCTTAATTTTAATTTCTAATTTCTCTAATTCTTAGAAGAATTCGTCAAATTGAAGTTTATATAGATTAATTGTTTCTAAAAGATTTACACGGGAAATATATTGTGATAAGTTTCTTCTGTGTTCCAGTTTTAAATCAGGCTTAGAATGTCCTTAGTTCTCAATGTTTGACCGTCATCATTGAATTTCTACAAGCAAAACTCTTCTAAAATGATATAAGAGCAATATTTACTTACATTTATTAACCATGAAACGAAGCTAAGAGGGAAGTGGAATGCTTAGAGTTCAAACCTTCGGTTCAACAGTTACAGTTAAATGGTATACATTTACTTTCATCTCAGGCATGAATGTTTGAAGTGGTTTAGAAACCACTTTAAAGAGTAGTCCCCTGTTTATTTAATGTTTGTGTCCAAAAATTATCTTAGAATGACAAACAAATCAACAATTACAACAATAATGAAGTAAATCAACAATAACGAGGTAAGTTATCTGTAGCATCAGAAAAAAAGGGCAATAAATTCTAGTGTATGTATGTTTTCATAAAATCGAGCTCTTATTATAATCAAATATTTCAATTTTTTATATAAAAATAGATCGAATAAATATAGCCTGCATTAATTCAATATTAAGAATTCTATAAATATGAGTAAAAATTTAAAACCGCGTCAAATCTTTCAATACATTATTATCTCAATACGCGATTGCTGATTTTTAAATCAAACGTTAAGAAAATCTTAACTCTTTGTATTCAACATATAATAAAAAAATACCGTCTTGCTTTGAATGAAATACATTCTTAAATACTATAAATTTCGTCAAATCTTTTTGATAAAAATTTGATTATTTAAGTTAAAGGAATATTAAAATAAAATATGCATTACAGTGAAGTGTCGAATTTTCTGTGTTCAAAATGTTCCCTAATTCGTAAATTACAAACCATGTACTATAAATTCGAAAAGAGACTCCTTACAAAAATATATGTTATTGGTGATGCACTTATTATTCTAATAATGCATAGTCTATGATTTATTATAATTAGGATGATTGTTACGATTTTAAAAATATAACCAAACTCTTTTTTGAGATAACGAATGCTTAGTGCACTTCGATCAATTAACACACAAGAATATATAACGATTGATTAAAGGGCAACTAATCGGCTCTCTTAACATTAATCAAAACATCTTTAAGTTGATCTGTAAGCAGAGCATCTTTATGAATATTCATTTTTTAATAGTAGCAGAATAATTTATTATATTCATCATGAATTAGGATTCATTAAATGTGTACCTATCCATGATGGATCATTAAGAAGATTTGAAGTTGTTAACAGGCCAGAGGGAAATGTCGTATCCTTGAAGCTCTTGGAATCTGTTTTTGGAGAGTCTTTTTTCAATAAATATTCAATAGAATAGCTGAAGTTTTGGCGTGGCTCTGATTTCTCTGCAAGAAAAGGGAACTATTGTTAGCTCATTCAAGAAACTAATTTCACTGATTAAACATTTAATTACTTTATATTGTTTTTATTTACACCTATTTTTACTACCACATCATTAATCGAAAGTAAAATTAATAATATGTGGTTTAATACTGAATTTTTTATTCCTCAGAAAAGCGCTAAACATACATACATACAATTTTACACTTTTGATATAGTAATTAATGAATTTAATATATTTAAAAATAATAAGAAATTATAATTTATTACCATGGAAAAGGTGTTACAGTGAATATAAATAAATAAAATTATGAATTATTATTTAAAAACACATATAAATTTAACTAAGAACTGTATAATTAATAATTATATTAATATGAATATATATTGCATATGTATTACTATTATGTATTAATAGTCTTTTGAAAATTAAAAGCAATAGCAATACAATATGGTTCACAATGACACAACCATTTCTAGGTCAGCGGTGGCCTCGTTGGTCAGGGGATCGTTCTCATTATCAGAAGATAGTGAGTTCGAATCCCGGCTTAACTGAAGGCTAGTCGTGTTTACTAATGGCGGCTGGGGCACGTTAAAACCAGTAGTGGTCGCAATGTCCTCCAAGTGAAGTGATACCTCTGGGTTTGGCAGGCCAAGTACTGGAGTTCTTCTGCTTGGTTCCTACTTCAAAATCACGAAGACTCCACCCGGCTATCTAAATGGTAGAGCTTCTATCTAAATGGTAGAGCCCAACTTAGGGCTAGGTACAAGGAAGCATGTTGGTGCAACGATAACTATTTCTACTGACGGTTGAAAATTATCTAAAAATGTACATGTTTTTATTTATACAAATGTCCTCATTACAAAAGTGTTTTTTCAAATATCATTTCGTGAAATTTTGTGCACCAGTTGCTTTTTGATCCTATTCAAAACACATATTTTATATCGTATTCGTGTTTCAAACTTGAATTAATCTATGTGTTATGATTCTGTATAGTATCTTGTACAACGCTAACTGAATGCGGATATTATTTCATATGAAGCGGAGACATTTCTCTGTTAATTTTGCAAATTTTATCAAAATTAAGCATGTGAGTAATACAGAAAACTTTCCTTGTAGATGTTAAAACCATGATGTTGAATTTAAGACTTTTAAAGTCGATCTCAAAAAATGGAATTAGAGTTACCTATATGTATCTATAACCAACCCCAAAATAGTAAGCATTTCTTTAAAATTCAATTGTTTGTTTCAAAATTAACACAATAACCAAAATTTTATATAATCAACAAAATCTTGGTTATTATTAATATAATTTTTTAAAAATCACTAAAGTAAAATGTTTTGCATGAAGTTGAATAGTTTTAGAGCTGTTACTTGCCTTTTAGATGCAGTTAAATGAAAAATTTGTTTAAAAAAATGCCATATAAGGACATGAAAAGGATTTTGAATTCATAGTAATGCTGATTAATATGCTATGATTGTAAAGAAGTTTAAGATTTTGAATGAACCATGGAAATTATATGTAAAAAGAATCGTTACGTCGAAAAAACGATGATGATTAAATTATCAAAACTTTAGAGAGATAATTTATGTCTCCGTTATGCATATAAAAGTATATAAATTTATAAATAATGCTTTTTTTATTTACTTTAATCCTGGTAAATAAGATTGACTAAAGACGATAAAAATTGTTGGAAAATTATTTCGATTATTTACTTATCTGGGCAAATAACAATGAATATTCGCAGTTTTTTATTCAGGCATTCCAATGTGTGACAATTATAGCAATTAAAACTATGAGGCTTAATTATGACATAATGCTAGACATTTATGATTAGAAATATCCGTTTTCAAACTCAAACAATGTAACCTCATTACTAGACTCAAATATTTTAATTAAATGGATTTCTGATTACATAAAGTTTTCACCAGCATTGACATACTCTTGTAATTCCTCACATTTGCTATGACATATGTTGTGCACATATCTATCTTCAGTTATTGAGCATTACCTTTGAAAATTCTAGGATTACAGCGAGCTAACTATACAACAGAGAAAAATTTTATATGTCCACTAGACAACTAATTACGAATTTTCAATCATCACACTAAAACTGTGATTATATAAATTTTATTTATACTTTCAAATATATTTTTAATATCCCTTCTACTTTTCTTTTTGTTAAGCTATTTTGACTTCGAAGAAAAACTCGTTAAACATTTTCATTAGATTTTGAATTTTTATGAAATATTTTTTTTCGAACGACGGGCACTTGGATGACGAATCCTATGCCCACAACAAGGCCAGAAACTGCTACTCATTTGTCGTTACCCAACAGGCACCTGTGAACCAAGTCACGGAGGCGAGTAGCGTTGCCCGCGCCATACCACCACAAACCCGTTTATAAAGTGGGCCACATTCATACATCAACACAGAAAAAGGGATAGAGAAACACAGAGAGAACAGAGAAAGAAAGTAACATTTATGCCCGAACCGGTATTCGAACCCGGGATCCACAGCTCAGGAGTCAGGAACGCTAACCACTCAGCCATCGGTCGGCATTTTTATGAAATATATTATATTAAATTTCTACAGATAAAGAGAAAAAATGCGTAATTTCCAAAATAAGAAAAAAAGAATGATTTACACATGTGAAAAAGATGCATAAATTATTTCATTTAAATAAAAAAAATGAAAGAATAAAACAATAAATAGATTTGAAAATCCCAATAAAACTCCCCAGTCACGGAGACTTCGGTTGGTTATTTCTTCAAGAAACAAAGAATGTATTTTGAGGAGAATTAGTAATTCTGTAAAACTCTTAGAGTAAATAACTATGCTTCAACTGCTGAATTTTTCTGAAGATTATCATTCACAACAAGACTTTTAGGCCTTTCTTGGGAAATAAGACCAGTTCGTTACAACAGCCAGACTTAATAAAAACATCAAATTTTTCTTTTGATCCTGATGACTCAAAATAAAAAAATACGCCTATTTCCTTCAGTACTCATCATTTTTTTTTGTTGAGATCATTTTGAAGAAAATTCTTTTAATCTCTTGATATTTTCTCAAGAGATCAAATATCACAATCAATATAGACAAAGGACTAATCGTCTAATGGTAGGGCAATTTTCTTTGGAGCATAAGGTTTCGTGTTCAATCCAAGCTATTGTTGAAAAACGTTAGGTTGGGAGATGAATGTTGTACTTCTACCCTCTACATGCATGTCCGTTGGGAATTTTCTTGGTTTTCTTCCTCGCAACACGTGAATGCCGTCCAATATCTAGGTAATGTTCTAACAGAAGGCAATTGACGCGGTGGATATTTAAATGTCTTATAACAGCTTCGGTCATTAGACGTGTTAAAGTTGTCAAAATGCGGATTAAAAAAAGTTGCATTTTGGCAACGCGAAGCCAGTAGTTTTCTTATCAGTTTAGCCAAAATAATGGACGCGAGATCTCTTTTAAATTGATAATTCTGAATAATATCGAATCTGCAGCAAAAATGCATCTTAACATTAATGCAGAGAAAACCAAGTATATGCCGGTGATCATCTGTGAGCCCTGGGACATTTTAAGTTGAAAATCTTAAAGTTGAAGTGGTTGACAATTTTACATATCTAGGTTCAAACGTTGATTCTCATAATGGCATAAGTTCTAAAGCAAAGAGAAGAATGCTTGCTACTAAACGCTGCTTATATGGACTGGGAACTTACTTAAAATTGAAACTAATCAAAATATCTACAAAAATCACGCTATATAAAACCTGTTCTCATTCATGAATGCAAAACCTGGACTCTAACAAAGACTGAGTCAAATCAAATTGTAATATTTGAACGAAAAGTCCTAAGAAAGATTTTTGGTGCTGTGACATGAGAATGGAGTTTGGAGGCTCAGATACAATTTCGAGCTTTACAAACTTTTTAAGGAAGTTGACATCGTCAATTATATAAAAATATGTCACTTGAGATTTGTGGACCACATCTGTCGAATGGACCCCTCATCTTTGACTTCAAGAACTTTTAATTATAGGCCCATTGCAAGCAGATCTAGGGGTGTCGACCCAAACTTATGATGGGCCGATTGTGTAGAGGAGGACTTTAAAGTGCTGAAAGTGACAAATTGGAGAACTGTCGCCTCCCGGAGAACATAATGGAGGAATGTTCTGAGGAAAGCCTTAGCCCACCCCGGGCTGTCGTGCTGAAAAAGAAGAATATAGAGGAATGGATAAATGCGCAGTCTTTTTTTTTTTTTAATCTTCTTAAGGAATAATTGAAATTTATTTTTGAAATCACAGTAATTATTTTTGTAAGAAGTTATAGTACCCTAAAATAGTGTATCTGTTTCATGTTTCGCTGAAAGTAATGAAAAAAACATTTAAGTTTAACTATGGTAAGTAAGTAATTATTATAAATAACAAATATATGAAATTTTACAAAAAGGTAAAAATAAAATACAATATTATTATTTCAAATGTAATATTATTATTTCTAAAACAAATATTATTATTTCAAATGAAGAGCTATTTCAGATTAATCTTTATATCTCACAAATAATCTTCAATTTATTGGATATAGCTCAAATTCATGAATTTCTTCATTGATTAATTGTTGGATCAATTTACATAATATCACACACTTTTCTGAAGGATGATTTGCACTCCACATATGGGAAGATTTTCGCAATGTGAACATTCCTATTTATAATCTAAATCGAAATCATATCATCCATGATATTTCATGTAAGAATGGCAATTTTAAATACAATTTGAACTTTATATCATGGTTCTAGACATTCGCTTCATGGTGAGAATTTTATTATTCGTCCCATAAGAGGCTTAAAATTTCTCCTGACCTTATATATGCAGTAATTTGCGATTGTAATAATGAATGAAAGTTTTATTAGAATAGGGATATGAATAATATAATAATGTGTGTGTGTTTGTGTGTGTGATGTATGTGTGTGTGTAGATATAGATAAGGTTTTATAAGTTTTAATTCAATAGGATTTAAGTTTTACATTTTCTAACTTATAAGTCTTGAAACATTTCACTGCGGAATATAATTTTCAAGCAATATTCTAATAACTAACTTGAAACAAATAAAGTATTTTTTAAAATTGAATTTACTATTTAGTAATTTACTATTAGAAGTATTAGTTTTCCTTTTTTTATTGATTTTGGTATCAAATACTTAGAAATTAAGGTTTTGAGAGTTCAATTGAGAATTTTTTGTTATATGTATTGTTATGTAGGCTTTAAGAAAAACATGGAATTTTTAAGTAATTTTAAAATATAAGGATTTTATGTGGTCAATAATTACATATTTAAAGTAAATAAATAAAATATACTTTAAATACACTGAGTGAAATATGTATTTTAGTTTAAATCACACATTATAAGTCAGAAAATGGTTGTATAAAAAATTTATTGCGCAATATATAGTAAAATATGCTTTCCAGTTGCCAGTCTCAACATCTTAAAAATATTTTTCAAGAGGACATCTAAACTTGCATGATTTTATTCCAAGATTTGCATTATGTTGTTCAAAATATATGGAAGTATATTAAATAAATAACAAGATGATTATGTAACATTTACAATTTAATTAATTTTACATCACAAATAAAGATATGAAATCATTTTTCTCAAGATCCAAAGGAATCAATCAATTAAAAAAATTGTGTTTTTCAAAAGTTGCCATCAAGTAACATTTCTTTTTCAATTAATTATTCAACTAGTAAAATAAATCTATTATTTCCTTCAATGATCCCTGTCATCTTTCAGTAAGATATATATTGATTGCTTATTGATCAGAAAAATGTTGTCTTTTTCTTGTTAGGGATGAAAATCAGAACAAGGAAAGAAGCTAAAGGTGTCTGAGATTAAAGAAACAGTTGCTTTCTTCCAGTTCAATACAATCAGCATCCGTTTGGTCTGAGATTTGGTATTAACATCTGAGGCAATGTTGAATGTCATGTATAGACTCTCTAAAATTTTGATTCACTCTAAATTCTGAATAAGATAATATTCCCCAAAAAAATGCATGTGCAGTTAGATTCAAAATAAATTCTCGAAAAGTTTCATAAGGAATTTCTCAGCTATTTCGATTGCTATTTTATAATTAAATAAAAGTAATTCAAAACCAAATTTAATTCCTTAAAACCTATATATTTCCACATAAAATAGTTTTCTGATAAATGAAATAAATTATTTGTAATAATATTTATGCGCTTGCTTCTAATTTTAATTTATAACTGTTTTACGTAAATTTTATATTCTCTTAAGAAATAGATTTAATTTTTCTCAACTGAATCACTTTTTAAATTCTAGCTTCATTGAGAATTAATATTAAAGAGTACTTTTATTATACTATATTCTTATGGTTTTCATTTCAAAATTTTCGAACATTTTATAGAGCTAAAGATTTTTTGGAACAAGAATTGAAAAAAATCTTGGTATTTTTCAGTTTTACATCCAATTTTTAAAATATTTATCTTAAATTTATTTGAATTTGTTTTTTTAAGTTCAGGAACATTTATTTAAATTCAACCTTCTTATATTTACTGTTATCGTCACTTTCAGATGTAAAATCTTTAAAGTTTAAAGCTGGTGATTCAGAGATTGATCATCTTTCAAAAATCAAGTTGGAAACCGCCAAATGAAATACATTTTTCTCCTGATTTAAAAATTTCATACATTTGAAATATAGTATCTTTGTTAGTATATATGTTATTTATATTACTATATTTGTATTACAACAGTGGTACATTTCAATCCAAACTATTGAATATGTGAAGAAAATCGAAACTTTGAAAAGTAAACCGTATTTTTATTATAATTTTAACTTAAACGTTGATTTTTAAGATTTTAAAGGTTTATTAAATTGATTTAAATTAATGAACAAAGATAAAATATTATTAAAAATAATAGATGGATTAAAAATTACAATGACAGACTATTAATTTCAGCTCATACAAACAGGTAAATATATTTATCAATGCAGTATCAGTATTAATACATATACTTACACGTTTATCGTAATATAATATAAGTTAGAAGTTCAGAAAAATATCTAATAATTTTAAAGTCTCATTTTCTTATTAATTTTACCCTTTTTATGAGCATCTGAATCACCAATAGAAAATGTTTCTTTTTATTTCCAATGACCAAGCATAATACAAAGAACTAAATGTTACAAAAAAGTAAACTACTACAAAAAAGCAAACTAAAATTGTAGAAAATAGACCAAAGTCATTTGTCTAAGGAGTGATCTTGCCTCACAATATCTCGCTTCCTCCGTTAAACAGCAAAGAGCCCTACAAAGGGGCAGACGGTCCCTCCAAAGGAATATGTAATGAGGAAAACATTTTGCAGAAATAATTTTTCCTAACGAAAATTTTTCTTCACTGAAATAAATAATCATCAATTCATTTAATTTAGCTTCCTTAGAAGTTATATATTTTTATAAAACTGATTAAATTTTTATAATTTTCCATATATTTTTAATGTTTTTCAGTTTATATATTTAAAAAAACACTAATTGGAAATTTACTACAATTTAAACTACCAGACTCAGGTATTCTTAAAATTTTAAAATATTTTTTTATAAATTATAATTTGGCAGACAGATGGTAAAGTGGTTAGCATCCTTAACTTCGAAGCAGTAGGTCCCTGGTTCGAATCTTAGTTCGTGCATGGATGTTCCTTTTTTTCTCTCTCGGTATTTCTCTATCCTTTTGGGGTAAAGAGGGCACACCCACTGAGTGTTCCATTGTAAAAAATTGCCAAGATCTTTGCCCCTTGTAGCACTGAATCTGGTTAAATTCTAAAGGGCAGCCGGGCATTAGGGAAAAAATAATATTTGTAAGGTGACAGAATCTATAAAAGTTGATATTAAAGAAGCTCTGAGAAAAATTTTAATCGGAATGTGTATTGGAATTAATATCTCAAAATTTCGTTCCAAGCATAGGTGATGAAGTTTATGGCTTAGTTTCGCTTCATTTTCAGATCTTCATAACATACTTGAAAAACATCAATATACAGAAATTTAAAAAATTAAATACATATAAAACGTTTTATTATCTATTCACTTCATTTCTTCTCTTCTAGTTATGAATCGGTTAGACCTCAGGATTTGAATAAAATTCAAAATTGAAAAAAAAATGTAAGAAGAGTACGACATTCATTTCTATTTTAAATTAAGAAGATATTTTTACTAATTTTATCTTTTACTAAAATCAAATATGAGTATATTTAACTTTTTTTCATATTTTTGTTTGATATTATATAAATTATTTTTGTTGTATTGATTGATAGTTAATCAAAGGCATTCATAATTAAATAAATATTTTATGTTTGTACTTTTTATAAGATAACAATTCTTGGTACCTTTTAACCCTATTGTTTATCTTTTTTTGATTGAGAAACAATTTGTTTTTATATTTTTTTAAATCTTCTTTTTTTAATTATATTTTTGAGCATTTTAATGATGTTGCTTAATATTTACTAAAGCTAAATGTTTTGGTGTACTTAAAAATCATTTCAAAAGCCTGAAAAAAATTGAGTTAAATGAAAAGAATCAATATATGTGATATTTTTAGAGTAGTATTTATCAAATTAAAACAGATAAATTTAAAATAGAAATGAAATGAATGATTATATAATAATTAGCAAAGATCTCGTAACGAATAAATCAACAAAAATTTAAATGTTTAAATTTAAATGTAAAAAATTTAAATGAATAATTATTTGGTCTTATTTAATTTGTTATAAGAATTTTAAAAAATATTTCTCTTTCATAAGAAGAAATTCTATTGACTATTTTCATAAAAATGTCTTAAATTTTTCTCTTTATTTATTTGAATAATAATTTAATAAAAATTTAAATAGGAATTCATCAAAACACAGATTTATATGATTGTATAATATTTCGATTAAATTAATTTGATTTAAAGATCAAAAAAATTATTTCTGTTTAGTAGAAAAGGATTCTAAAGTCAATTTCTATAAATCTATTTGAATTTTACCTCTCGCTCTCATCGCTTGATTATTCTAAATTTCATAAATCATATTGTGAGTTTGCTTCTATTAATTTAATAGTTTTTAGATAAAAAAATTGTTAAATCATGAAAACTGTTGATTATATGATTTGTAGATTCCCTAAATAAAACAACTTGACGTCAGAATTGGTACATTTAAGATTGCATTTTTAATCTGAAAATATTTTTCTGAATTGATTATTAAGAACAAGAAACTTAAAAAAATTATTTGCGATTTAACAAACTGTCATTTTAAAATAATATTGGCTACTTAATAAATAAGGTTATTTAAAAAATTAATCTTAAAATTATATATGTTACTGTTATTTTGTAAAATTTTAATCTTCCATTACCTAATAATTTTCAGATTTATTTAATTGAGCTCTTATGAAGCATAGAAAGCCTATTCCAAGTATTAGTACGATATATTGTACCAGTTCTGGTACCTTACCTTCTGGAGCACTGCCCACGTGTTCTATGTTCCACTTGAAGTCCCCGCAAGACTCCTCCCGCGCTTCCTGATGCATTTCTCCTCCACTTCTGTTCCAGAACTCCACTTGATCTTCCTGAAAATCCGCATCCCGAGCCGATGGAGATCGGAATTCCGGAGTGGATGCTGAGATGGGCGGAGCTGACGGCTTTTCTTCTGCCAATTGACAATCTCAGCTGGGATTTATTTTCGCCCACGAAGTGTGTGATGGGCGGAGCTACTGCTCACAATCTGATATAGGAGTTTGTTTATTTTAAATTTTTCTGCCACCACAGAAACTATATGGGAAAATGATTAATTATTTTTGTATGAATTAGATTGAATTATAATGAGATAATTATATTGAGATAAAATGAATTCGATTCATAAGTTTCTTTTAACAGAAAATACAGTAGAGCATTTTTGATGGTGAGTATGGGTTATGCTCTTTTTCACTTTTTTCTTGTGCAAAGTTTAACATCGAAACAAATCAGATTTATTTACAATAAATGTGTTAATTTGCAATCGTACGAAATTCTATACTGAATATGCACAATAATTTTTATTTAAGCTTAAAATCAATTAATTACGTGGAAAAAATAACTTTTAAAAGAAATTATTTTAGTATATTTGATGTAGTGTTTTCAAAAACTATTTTTTTACTATTTTAATAATTATTTTATAATAAATAATATATTTTGTAATAATAATTTGTAATATGCAATAGTTTAAATTGTTATTGTAAAATGATAAGTACAATAATGGGATATTATTTCTGTTTTAATTATTTTTTTTATTTCTAATGTACCTGGTTGGTACGAAGATTTCCAGCTATCAGAATCATAAGGGAAGAAATTTAGTGGGGCACCCAAAGGATGTGACCCCGTTGCCCCGAAAGTGGGTGGGTCTTCGCAATTTAAAACCATGAACCAAGCAGAAAACCCCCAGATTTGGCCTGCCACCCCCAAAGATATCACTTTACATGGAGGTCATTGCGACCACAATTTATTTAACGTGCCACAGTCGCTATTAATGAACACGATGCATTTTTGTCTGAGTCGAGATTCAAACCCACTACCTTCTGATTACGAGAATGAACACCCTAACCAATCAGGCCGCCGAGGCCTCTTTTGCCTTAAACATCATCTATATAAATTACAATGAATGTAGTTAATTGTAAGAATTAATTAGATTATTTTAAATCACTATCTTCTACAGAAACAACACTTACTTTTGGTTATATAATAATTATATTATAAAATTCTTAATTTTTTGTTGTTGTTACTAATGACACTTGGACAAGCCAAGCTCGCTATGCCTTGGCTACGCGAATTTAAGTCAATTGGGAACGTCTTTCGTTTTAATCAGAGCACTAAGAAGGTGAAAGTACGACTTTGCTCTATACACATGCCATAGGTACCCGTTTATAGGGTAGGTAACCATTCACACCTCATTCATACAAGGAAAGGACAAAGATGGAATAGATAGAGAGAGAGAGAGAGAGAGAGAGAAAGTACATCCATGCCCGAACCGGGATTCGAACCCAGGACCTCTAAAGGGAAAGAATGTATTTTTGATTTATCAAAAACAAAATAATAAGAAACCTAATTTAAAAAACAAAAGAAAGAATGACAAACCCTTTTAACTTCTTAGTTTTAGATGAGCCTCTTGTAAAATTTAAGTGTGGGTGGACCTTCTAAAGAGGGCTGAATTTGAAATTTTGTCTCTTTTTCTCATTATTTTTGAGAATAATTTATAATTTAACTTTTTACTATGATGGTAATTTTTAAACCTATATAAGTTTAATTTTAGGTTTATTTTAATACAATTTTTTAATACAAAGAATGATTATCAATTTTGTGAACTCATTTTAATTATTAATAATTTGTACAATTCAAATTTGTGTTCTAACAAATTGTTAGTCTAGAAGTTGTTGAAAAGAAGATTTTCATAACTTATTTCTTGTATTTGCTTCCCGTGTCCAAACATTTAAAAGGATCTGCGAATTTCGTACTTCATTTTAAATATTTGTATTCAGTATTAAAAACAGAGACATTTTTTGGAATAATATGTTCACAATTGCTTCATCCGGGTATGTGAAAATTTTTTATTCAGCCAACACTTAAGATAATAGTGTAGATAAATCTTTTATTTTATATAAAAATGTTTTGAATTTTAACCCCGCATTACTAAAAACTTTCCCTCATTCTTAATGAGATTCTACAAAGTTTTGTCTTATGTGAGTATAATATTTGATCCCAATTTTCTTAAAACATTGTTTATTCTTCATACACTAGATTAATTAATATTTTTAATATATACCACATGATTCTATATAAATGCTATTCAATATAGATTTGTGATTCTCAAATTTTGCTGAAAGGTATTTATCAAGAAAATTATTAATTTTAAGTTATAAAATCGAAGAATGTGAAGAAGTTTTAAATTATAAATTATAATCGAAGAATGTTTTAATACATTAATAGAAATGCAATTGTTCTCAGGCAGTAAATCACATATTTCTTTTATTTTGCCAATTTTGTATAAATAAATTATATACTAAATAAATACCACTTTTCTTTTAATCTTTAAATAATACTTCACTATACTCATAGTTTGTTTAACAAAAATGATCCTCCTTCTCTTTAGTCTTTTTTTTCCTTAGTTTGTTTATTAATTCTAAAATTAAAACATAATTTTTAACGAATGGTTTCTTCTCAACATTGATATTTTAATTTGCTAACAAATTGTAAGATATTTTTTTACGTCTAAACTTTTACACTGAGAATTAAATC
Organism: Latrodectus hesperus; assembly: GCA_037975125.1. Taxonomy (NCBI): domain Eukaryota; kingdom Metazoa; phylum Arthropoda; class Arachnida; order Araneae; family Theridiidae; genus Latrodectus; species Latrodectus hesperus. Next base: position 24,916,765 of record CM075850.1, on the reverse strand, counting down.
AAACGAATTATATTGAAATGAAGAAGTAGTATTCTTAAGATAATAAAAAATGTTGAAATGCTTAATTTTTTTAATATTTTGTGTCGGTTATTAATAAAAAAATTTTTGAAAGATAAAATAAACATAGTACAAAATTATTTCAAGTGATATAATTAAATTTCCAAATTACTTTCAGTTATCAACTCTGTAAAATCTGTTTCTCCTGAATATAATAAGTACTGCAAAGAAGATTCATTTCAGTAATTTTGTTTGCTGAAGTATAGCTTTCTTACATCTTTTATTTTTAAGGAAGATAAACTTACTTCGTTGTTTTAGAGAAGAAATAAATTGTGATAAAAAATATTTTATATCGTAATTTTTAGTGATTTTTTGTTATTGGTAAGCATTTATGGCATATAGTATAATCTTACATCTTACATTTCTTACATAATATTTAAATTAAAGTATATAAAGTAAGTATTAATATTTCTCGATTTTGAAGGAATTTTAAAATAAAATTCATGAACTGGAGTAAAATGATATAAATTTCAAATTACAAGAATCATTTGTTTTAAATAAAAAGAAAATGAGTTTTCTAAGTTAACATAAAAATGTAAATTATTTTAATGCTAAATTTAGAAAGTGTTAAATAGAAAATATAATTAAAAATATAAAAAGAAATTGCATTTTGAAATACCTTTCCCCACCCTAAAATATACATAAACGAATAAAATTCAGAATTACTTTTAATAAAAGAAACTGTTTTATTTCATTTAGTGAAGTTTATTTTTCGCTAAAAAATATTCCGTTAAATTTTAAATGTATCTTCCCATAACATAATTTTTTTCTTTATTATCAAAACAATCAAAAGATTCAAAATATTTTTTTATGAAATTCGGAGGAAGGACAATAATACATTTGGATTTAATACAATTTCTTCCTAAGATTTTCAACACATCACTCTAAAATACTCTCAGTAATAATAAGATAATACTAAAAGTCTGCACAGATCAATGCATTTTCTACCTAAGCGTTTATACAATGAGTAAAATAAATTAAAATGAAAAATTAAGTTATGTAAAATAAACTCCTTTTTATTTACGCATATTTTACAATTTTCATTTATTTATTTATAAATACAGTTGAACTCCAATTATCCAAACTCCGTTTATTCGAATCCCTTTCAGAATTTCAGAAAAATTAATTAGACTGAAAAAGAAAAGGAAAATGAAAAAAAAAAGGAAAAATCTCAAGAAAAGAAAAAGGTAAGATAAAGGAGAAAATGAGAAAGAGAGAGAGGGTCTGTCACTTGAAGAATTCAAAAGCATTCTTTTGAAAATTTCTAGATGTTAAGAAGTAAGGATTTAGAGGAATGGGTAATGAGTCAGACTCTAATTTGCAAATAACAAATGAGAGTTAACTTATTTAAAGTGTTGAATAAGAAGATGACATTAATATCCAAGTTGAAACAGACTTAGGATTATCATCTAGTAAAAGTATTTGCTGGCTTTGAGACTGCTTTGAAATGGATAGAGCATCAGGCAGAGTATGACTTTATCAAGCGTATGATTGACTTAGCTGCCCGAAAATGGATGAAGGCAAAGAAAGACCTTACTCTTACCAAGATGTTCAGCACAAGCAATGACTTTCACTTATAGTATTGTACCTACATACTGTACTAATGTACAGCACTTGTAAGTACGTTAACATTAAAAGTGTAGCTTTTTCATTTGGTTGATTCAATTCCTTTATCCTTAAAAACGGGTCCTTTTTTCTCCCACTTTCAACGAACAATAATTAAAATAGACCTTTTTTTTTCGAAGAAATCCAACTATCCGAATAAGGTCCGATCTCAACTGATTCGAATAATTAGAGTTCTACTGTATTTTTTACTTGAATATATAAAATTCCATATAAAAAGAATTATATATATATATATATATATATATATATATATATAATGTTACTATTTCATTATTTTTTCATAACTTGCATATCAACATGTCATGAGAACTATTCTAAAAAGTAACGATATCTTTGTAGAAATAAAGAACTTATCAATAAAATATATCAATAAATAAACACTAATGTGTTCTTTGTATTACTAAATTTTGTTTCCAACGGCGGTAACTTGGGTGACGAACCCTATGCCACAACAAGGCCAGAAACTGCTTGCTACTCATTTGCCGTTACCCAGCGGACACCTGGGAACCAAGTCACGGAGGCGAGTAGCGTTACCCGCGCCATACCACCACAAACCCATTTGCAGGGTGGGCCACATTCATACATCATCACAGAAGAAATGACAAAGAAACACAGAGAGAACAGAGAAAGAAAGAAACATCCATGCCCGAACCGGGATTCGAACCCGGGACCCACAGCTCAAGAGTCAGGAACGCTAACCACTCAGCCATCGGTCGGCTTTGTGGTACTAAATAAAAAGCGAAATTTCTTAATAGTATTTAAGCAAATAGAATCATATCGTAATACAAAATTCATTTACAAAATTTGGAATAGTTTTTCTTTATTAACTATTGCTGAAATCTCTGTGTACCTAATTTTCTTAGAAACGCAGAGAATGTATAGAAAGCTTGCTTTGTAAGTAAAGGAAAAGCAAAAATAATAGATATGGAATTATATTTTTATGCTATATTTTGACGTATGATTATGATATATTTTATATTATTATTATATGTAAGTTAATTATAATGATTACAATTCCTTGTATTATTATATGTATATTAATAATAATCTTAAATACACTATTATTATATTATTTCCTCCTTTTTTTAAATTTATATAAACAGTGTTTGTGATTTTTCTACTACTTTGAGAAGGAAAATTTAAATTTTGATAAAATATTGTATCAAATTTTTGTACTGGCATTTTCTTTGTTACAATAATGATTAAATAATTATAAAAAAATTGTGATAGGAAAATTTTAAATTGAACCTTTTAATAGTGGAAATAATTTTGCAAAGAACAATTAGAAAAAGCAACAAGTGTTAAAAAATAAGAAAAGTAGTAAATAAATATTTATACTATAAATTTAGATAGTTGAATTATTTGGAATATTTCTCGCTACGCTGAATCTTTTAATTACATAAGTTTTCTAACATCATTCACATTAGTAAATGTAGAAAAGCAGTCGGTAGAAAAATGCTTATATTTCATATGAACCATTTTAAATGAAATGGAAAAACATATTGAAATATTGAGTTTGAACCCTGAATATATTAAATCAAAGTATGGGAAAATATTGAAACATTCCTAACTCAGCATATCATCAGAATTAGTTATGAATCAAATACAAAAGAAATAGAAAAATAACATAGTCGTAAAAACCTTTTAGTGCACACATATGTTCATTTAATTCTTGAAGTCAATCATGAATTTCTGAATGAAATTTTTCGACAAATACTGTTGATAATTATTTAATAAATAAATATTTATGACAAATAATGACTCTATAGTGTAAAATATGAGTCTTATAAATTGCAAGAAAAACTACATACATATATAAATGTTATGATAAGTCAAGACATATTAAAATGTTATTGTTACTATCTTATTTTGGAGAACTTTATGGAAATGTTTACTGAAAATTAATAAAATAATATAAATTAGATGAACCAATTTTCTGGATTTATAGATCAAGGTTATATAAGAAGTTGATTTTAGAGTTGTTTAATGAATCATTGAAGATAATCAGTTAGAATATTAAATAAATAAGAAATTATACCAACAAAAAAAGGAAATACCTTTGTACTGTATACTGGATATTACATGGCTGAAGTCAAATAGATATCTGTGATGACTTTAAATAAAATCTAAGCAAACTAGCGCTTAATGAATCTACTCTTTTATAAATCAAGTGTGGCAACAATTTAACCTCTAAAATCAGTAAATTGTCATTAAGAAAGTTTAGATGAACATGTAAAGGTCTCCTTTGCATTCAGAATATTAGACACACATAAAATTTATATCCATCATTGTAAATCAAGCTTACATTTCTTATGTAAAACACAAAACTAAAAGCAACCAATGTCTAAAATTACATAAACTGACTAACATTCAATCTGCCGCCTACCCTGGGCAGTGGTCAGAGTGCCTGACTGCGGATAGGGAGGTCCTGGGTTCGAATCCCAGTTCGGGCATGGATGTATTTCCTCTCTCTGTCTATCCTGTCTTTGTTCTTTCTTTGTATGAATGGTTGCCTACCCTATAAACGGGTACCTATGGCATGTGTTTACTGAGGAAGTCGGAATCCACACCTAAATATGGTTCAGTTAGAAAAGTGGAGCATCCCATATTGTCAGCCTGGCTGGCACAAGACAACAACAACAACATCTCAATCTTTAGTCTGATTCTGCTAGTTAAATTAATCACTATTTTGTGTAACAAATGATATTCTAATAATAGCTATTAATATTTTACATTTAATGACAAATCAAAAGTCCTATGTTTTTGTGTAATAGTAGACGGATGTTTTATTAGCACAGAGCCACGTTCGTTGGAATATGCATATTGACAGCATAAATTAAATCGCCTAATAACAAAACAAAATCATAAGTTTTCTCACAATATCCATTCTCATAGCTATCTGGCAATTTTTTTCGCAATAAAAGAAAGATATTGTTAAGAACTCCACACATTTTTTAAGTTTTCATTCATGTTAAGCTGTTTGAATGGGCACCTAGAATTTTTAAGACTTTTATGTAATCAAAATCTCTCAATTGATGCATCCAATAATAATTCTATGCATAAAAAAATCCGTATACTATACTTTATAGATAGATTGCCTTTTCTGATATCATTTTAGTTGAACAGATTTGTTATTACCATATTTCATAATGAATTTATTCCAAAAACTTCTATCAAAAGTTCGATTAAAAAGTCAAAAAAATAGTTATTTACTGTTTATTAATTCCTGTATTATTGACGTTTCCCATGTTTATAATTTTAAGATTAAATATATCAATCGTTCTTTTTATACTTTAAATTATATTTTTCCTTATTTTAAAATTTATTCCACTTTATGTTCAAATATAGGAGCATCACCGTCATTTTATAAAATACCTACTTTCTGAATGGGATTTGCAAATCCAGAAATTTTATCGGCAACACTTCTCTAACCCTTCTCATTCTCGGAAAACAGTCGAACAGAAAATATGACGCAACCATACCCGCCGATTTATCGCCCAGATTGATGTTGAAATCAGGCGCTTTCCGAAACGCTACATTAATAATAACAACTAATAACGTCGCCGTAGAAAAAAAAGGGGTAGCCCATTTTTACCTCCCACTTTCTCTTCACTTCAATTCCTCGCCAATCGTTGGGGAGGGAAGCAAAAAAACAGCAAGGAGGCTTCTTTGAAGTGAAGAACAATAGCTTTATTACTGAGGGAAGGGTCTATCTTTATTCGATTTCATTACGTGGCATTTTTATTTTATAACGCGCTCGGACCGTTTACGTGGCTGAAGGTGGAGAGATGGATGCGCGAAACGGCGGTCGGATTGGGTCAGCCAACCGCGAAATGTGGCGGTCCACCGTCTGTGACTTCGGCGGAGATTGCTTCATTTGTCAATACCGACCCCTGCCTCACCAACCCCTGTGACCTCTGTCCCGCCTCTGCTGACAACAGCTCCTGAGGTGGCAAGTCTGGAGTTCGGGGAACAGAAAAGATCCGAATAAAAAAAAAAAACATTCTTTTCATTATCATTAAAAAGTTGCCCAAATGGAAATTTAATTAGTACTTTATGTAATATGGATCTTTTAACTTCAAAAATTTTACGAGTGTAAATATTAGTTTCATTGAAGTTTTTCTAGCAAAATTTTAGTTGCTAGAAAATTTGTTGGTGTATAATATTATGAATGAATTCATTGTTAAACATAAATGAACCTGTTGATGTTGTTTTCACACGAGTGTAGGAATCAAATATCTTCTTATTCATGTTCCTAAAATCTTTCTGAAAACATAACTTACTTCTACAAAACTATATAACGTCACGTATCAAACTTAAAAATTAAGCTACCTTTTTAGGTGGGTACAAAAAATAAGTGATATGGAATATCAGAGATAATTGAAAAGAGTTAACTATGATATCAAACCGTGCTTCTATACATAATATTTCTAACTGGTTTTTTAAATATTTAGAGCACAAAGATTAGTTGATTTTTTTTTTTATAAAATCTGTTCTATAAACTTTCCTTAAAACAATAATGATCACACCGAAATAATGAATGTTCATACAATATGTTATAAAAAAATAAACATTAATGAATATGAAATACAAATACAAGCTTTTAAAAATTCCGACTTTCAAGATTAAATATTTTATACATAATATAACAACTTTTTCGAAATAATAATAAAATATTTAATTAATCTGTGTATTATCATGATCTTTCATCTTTTTATTTTTCACTTTTTGCTTTCTTTGTTATCTTTTGATCTGTATATTTTGATAGGAGCATACTGAGTTCATTTTTGTACCATATCTAAAATAAAACACACTTTAAAAACATCTCCTTTTTCACGTATTTTCTTCTTACTAGAGCTAGAACAAATATTAAGTTTGCGCATATTATTGAACACATATTAAACGATGAATGCAAAAATATGTGTTGCATGAGGTATTCCAACAAAATAACAAATTTTAGTATTTATTCACGAAAAATAATAATAAAACCGTTTTCATGAAAGTGCCTTAAAAACAAAATTACAAATAACACAAAATATTTGTTTTTTATTGAATTGTTTTTTTTTTTAATTTATGCAAGACGTTTAATATGGTATGTAGTCTTTCTGAACAATAATGATTGTGTTATACCCATTTTTCAAAGATATGATGATGTTATCAACTAGTCTCAAAAGACTCTTTTACTTCTGAAGTTCTTGACAATCAACGAAGACATTGGACACGTATCAATACGATTTTTGAGTTTTTCCCAAATGTGTTTCATCATATTTAGATCAGTAGATCATACCTGCTTCTCTTTATATTTTTTCACCTTCTGCGTTTTCTCTACAAAAGGAGTCATATGATTTCTAGTACTATCATGCACTAAAAGAATGGCTGCAGTTAAGGTCATATAACACAACGATAGCACAAATTCCACTTTTTTTATCAGCGTACTCTTAAGGATTGTAATTCTAAATAACAGGCAGATCTACAAGTCCACTTACGCTGAATTCAGCTCATATCATTAACTCACTTTATCATCATCAGTCCTGAACAAGATTGGAATTACTTCTCGTTAACTCATTCTGTCCATATAACAACATGTCTTATGTTGTACTTCAAAAAGAGCCAGAATGGATCAATAGTCAGCAAAATAAAAGATAGCAATGGACTAGCAATAACATGTAATCTGGATGTGTCCCCAGCATTTTTTTTTATCAAATTTAGGTCAGTATAGCATCGCTTTGACTGATTCCAATCCCTTTGCAAAGCGATTGACTCCAGCCAGTTTGCACTAGGTTTCCATGTTCAGCAGTACACATTCACTGACTTGCGTCTTTAGGGTGCATGTGTATAGAGAACATGCCAATGAAACATTTTACAGATTGTCTGACTGGTGGCTTTCATCTTGTTGCCATAGCAAATTGTTAGTAGTATTTCTTGCTGTGTTTCGGTGAAGGCTTAATATACATATTTTATCATTTACTACAAACAAATGTGATCGAGATTATGCTCCTTGAAGTTTAACATTTTCCATGTCTCGAAATCTATTCCTCAATCTGAAAATATTTCTCTTTATCTAGTATACATCGTAATATACTGAAATACATGGTCCAAGATTAAAATCTGAACAAGAGCAAATATGTATGTCCGGGCACTGTTACAGAAGCATCCGACATACATATTTGCTCTTGTTCAGATTTTAATCTTGGACCATGTATTCCAGTATATTACGCTGTCGTGACAATAGTAAGTCACACCTTTTCATAAAATAAAAGATGGACATTATAACTTATCAGTTGAGAAAATGGAAAAAAGATTTTGTGAAATCACACACCACAGGACCTCTGAACTGTTTTTTTTTTCTCTGGTTTTTGACATGTCACAGATTTCACAAGAGAAATATTCTGTGTGTGTGTGTCAGCGTGTGCATATATATATATATATATGTATGTATATATACATATATATACATATATATATACACATATATATATACTATATATATGTGTGTGTATATGTATATATATATATATATATATTGTAAGAAACTAGAGAATGTCAATTTATAATTTTTGAAATTGTGAATGTCAACATACACCAAATAATTAGTGAAGGACTGAATATTTAACTATATATCCTTATATATTTTGGCATTTACAATTGAATGTAGACAATCGCCAAAATGCTCTGATTAAGTTCTGAAAGATAAGTCAAGATCAACAAAAAGGAACATATGTGGCGAATATAAGTTCATAATTGTGTATCAAGATCATTAATCTAGATGAAATAATGAATGAATTAATTTTTATTATTTCAGTATTTTTTAAAAACTGAGCCGCTGAAGCACCTGGCCATTTTAACAATAATATATGATTTAAATACATAAAAATATTTGTGTGTGTATTCCATCGAGTGAAATCACATTGGTATAGTGAAAGAAGAAAAGTCAACAATGGTAGAAATGTCGAGATTTTTTTATTTGATGAACTTAAAACTAAAATTTTAATATTTAGTCAAATATCAATCTTTAAATAATCAATCTTCAAATAAACCTACCACTTATTTAAATTCTCAGGAGAGTTTGTCTTGCAATGAAAACTACCTTACAGAGTAAAGAAGTCTTCTCATGACCGCTAGAGGACGCTCTTCTCAGCAGGAGAAGCAAAAACGTTATGTCACACTTTTAATAATATTTTATCACGCATGAGAAGAAAATGCAAATCTCCAATATTTTAAACCTTACCATTTGTGTATGGTGAATGTTCAGAATGTGGACATTTGAAATATAAGGATGTAATCAGAAAGATATATTCAGTATAAATAAGGATATATTCAGATTCAGAAATATAAGGATATCTAGCAATTATTTCAGACATACATCAAGAGAGCAATATTTCAGACATTAACTAGATGGATGTTTCTATATCTCTGTAAAAATTAACATTCTTCAGAATTTGGTCTTTCACCCAATATATATGTGTGTGTTAGAGGCTACTTATGTACACGTATGTATCTTAGATTTTTGTACAGAAATATTTACGAAATTTTATGGAGAAATTTAAAGAATTTCGTTATTCAAAGACATTCTTATGTCTTATTACTATTCATTATTCAAAGATGAAATTATACTATAATTAATTTTCTTAAGCAATGTAAGTTAATTTTTTTAGCTGAAAATTGTTTTTCATATAAAAAAAGAGTTAGAAAATGTTGTAAAAGAATTAAGTATCTAAACTAAGAGATAACATTTATAGGCAGGTCGTTATTGTTCTTTACAAGGTCTGCGACAGAGCTGTTTCATTTTTTATGGTGTCAGTCTATAAGAAAAAGTTACTATTTTATCTTCTCTGAGCTACAGGATAAGTAAACTTCTGCATGTTGTATCAATTTTAAACTTCCCCTAGATTTAAATTGGAACTACACGTGTCTATTATTTCCGTATGTAAAATCATTAACCACACATCAAAAGAATGCTGAAAAGAGAAGAATTGCATTTCTTTTACATAAGTACATTAAAACAATTAGAGAATTCTTCCTAGATAAACAGTCTCTCTTTCTCACTCTCTTACAATTCATAGAAGTATAAAAAACTACACATTTATTATTATATTTATTATAAATTACAAGAAAAAGATGCAAATATATTTAAAGCTAAGGACAATAAACATGCCTAACGTGTGTATAGTATGTTTTAAATTGATTGCATGCATTTCAATGATTGTTGATTGATTGATTTAACATGATAATCTGCAATTAAACTGATTGATGACAGTATATGTATTAAACTGATTAAATTTTTCAGATTTTATACAGTTATTCTTTTTTCTATTGTAAACCACACACACACAAGGCCTACAGTGTCCATCTCTTTTTTCTTGACTGAAAGGCCCTGGGATGCGAAGCATATGTCCCGACTAGATAGTCAGCCAAATGCGAAACCCCCAGTGTTAGCTAAAAAGCATGTTTGGTACTCAGTTTATCGACCCACTGAAGGGATGAAAGGCTGAGTCCATCTTTTCTCAGCCCGAGTATCGAACCTCGGACCTGTGCTTTGGGAGCTTGAAACGCTGCCAACGCATTGAGCCACCGGGCTAAGCTAAGAAAAAGGGGCAGCAATGAATCCTTCACAGGAGGTAGAAATGACCTCCAAACCATCTTCTTCTGGTGAAAGTCAGGAAGCTATTCCTAGCATGACTGACTTTCTGACCAGATGGCTGACTGGTTCAGCCAGATCCTGATCTGCTGGAAATGTCGATCCGCAAGAGCGAAGCCGGTCAGAGCATATCATGTTACGAATGTGGGGCTCTGTGCTTTCTCTAAATCAACTTTCTTGTAGGATTCATCCATACTAGAGATGTGACACCTAGACTCCATTAAACGGGTCTATCGGACTTTATTAGTAAAGTGGGTGACCCGATGCAACTGGAACTACGAAACATTGGGTTTGGAGTTAATGGTACAAAACGCTGGATAACAAGCAGATGAGTAGCCCAGTTGACATACAAACCCAATTGTTGTGGCGAAGAAGAAGAAACTAAGTGAAAAGCTGTCTTTAAATTCAACAGTTCATGAGTACGAATTTTCGACCACTTTGAAGCGTGTGTTAATTTAACCAAACCCCGTGTGCAAAACCTGAGCGTATAACAACTGCGAACAAAAACGATGACTTTTGTTCTAAAATCGTCTGATACATTTATTGCTGTTTTAATAAGCAGCTATTAATAAAATCAAATAATTTTTCTAAGCAAGAAATGTCTGGCTTTTGCGTGTTAGATAAAGAACTTTTTTCCGGAGGAATTTTTATACACTTCAAAGATTTTTTTGTTTCAAACTAAGCAAAACTTTAATGATAGTTAAAGATTTTGATTAAAAAGCATTTTTTTTACAAGAAAAATCAAGAAAAACTCAGAAAAAATCTGTAAATTAATATTAATAACAGCTTATTAATCTTTGGATCGATTTTTGTTTTAATCACAAATATTTTATAAAGGTAATAATTCTCAAATAAATGATTTTTTTTAAACTTTATTGGAATGAATTAAATATGAAATTAATGGTTTTCTTTTTTAAGCTATGTTTTTGTTTCAAATCAAAAACTATCTGCATTGGAAACCTTATCAAAAATGATCTTCGGCGGCTTCAAACCTTGTTTATAGTTTTGTGAGCACCTGCTGTTAATGCAAAGGAATTAGAAACGAGAATCAATTTATTTCGAGACATACGCAATAGTCGATTATTGAAACAGCTGAACGGTATTTTCAATTTCAGTTTTTAGGTCTTTTCCGAACTTTATTTCAAGATCCGTATTTTAATGCATCGATGAACTCCAAAATTATATAAATTGATAACAGTACAGTAACACGAATCACACGAGAAAAATTACTTTTCTCAGTTTTTATACTTTTCTCAGAATTTGCAATGACTGTTGATTAATGTTTATATAAAGAATAAATAGTCTATTTTTGTGTGCAATAGGATATATATATATACATATATATATATATATAATATATATATATATATATATATATATATATATATATATATATATATATATATATATATATATATATATATATATATATATATATATATATATATATATATATATATATATATATATATATCATAGGCAAAAATTTAAAAATACAAGAATAAATATGAAAATCATATATCATTAGCAAAATCATACAATTAGTACTTCGTTCCACTTCCTTTTTATTCTATGTTTCTTTGAAAATTTTAAAGTATCTATTGAACACATCTTCCATTTGTTTATTAGATTACTTATTTTTAATTTATTATTCTCCATTTGGTATTCGATTGATTTTGTTAAAATTTACTATTAATTATATATATAAAGGAATATTTTACTTAAATAATAAATGATAAATAAATGATTAATATCAAGCCAATAATAAAATCTAATTTAAGCTATATTGGTGTGGTAGAAAAATCAGAATATTCAAAACCATTCTAAGCTGAAAGACGAAAACAAATTATATCCCTAGTACATAGAAATATTTTCTGTCAAAGAGGAAGATATCTAAATCATACCTATAAAGAAATTTGAACTTCAAGCCGTGTAATTAAAATAATTTCTTAAGACAAACAATTTTGGCTTGTTTATTGTTAGTTGAGCGAATAATATTTGACATAAACGATTTCAGAACGAAGTCAAATAGCACTCCCTGATGTATTCATTTTTAAACATCCTGCTTGTCTTTTTCTAACAAATATAACCTGATATTTTTTAATTTATGTAACACAATGATATAAGTTATGTTGAATAAAATTAAAATTGCATAACTATTAGATTAAGTATACCCTTAATATATTTTAATATTAGGCTTCATTCTAACAGAACAAAATTGATGAATATTCTAACAAGTCTTCTGTTATACTCAGAGTTTGATTTTGACAGTTTGATGCCTCTGACCTAGACACAGTTCCAAATCACTCATTTTATTCGAAAGAGAATATTGGATACCTTAAATTTAATCTGCTGAAATACAAGATTTACTTTCCTATGGCATTGTTAAAATAATCTATTGCAGAGTGATAATGATAATGTCGTGTCCATGGAATACATGCAAAAACCCTAAATGTCTCCGAAGCTGTCGAAGACAGCCCTGGCAATCTCTACAGCTTTATCTGTAAAAAGAAGGTCCACAGGATCCTCTATGCTTATGTTAAAAAGCTTTGACAGTATTGCTGGGCTGCTGAAGATGTGTTGTGGAGACAGTTGGGTGTATCCGGTCTGTGGGGACAAGGCCTGGGGTGATTCATTTGTTCATCTGTAGAAAGTGTTTTGTTCTAAGTCTGGCTATTATAGTTGAAATGGCTCTGTCGTTGTTTACTTCTGGAAAGGAAAACTTCTTAACTTGCTGTCAAATTAGTTTTCGGCTGGCAACTGCATTGGCGTCAGTGAGGGTCAAGTATTTGGATGGCGGAGAATTACAGGCCTCTTAGAGAGCTCATCGGCTATATTGCAGAATGATAGAGTCCTTATACAAACATCAAGAAATAAGAAAGGTCTAATTTTAACAAATAATGTAATGGAATTTAATGAAAAAATCTATTTAATTATCTGGGCTTGGTTTGTTTGTCGCTCAACGGTCATTTTTTGCACACGAGGGCTGATTAGACCGGGACCTACGGTTTAAAGTGGATTCCGAACCACTACAAACATCTATGCCCAATGTGGGATTCGAACCCACGAACTGTTGAACCGAAGGCAAGAGCGCTAACCATTCGGCTGCCAGCTCAGCCTTAATTATCTGGGCAATAATGGCACACCCACTATATAAGTTCCCATCATTTTCATCCCTTGTAGTAGTGAAATAAGAGAAATATCCAAGTTGCAACTGGGTATTATTTAATAGGGATGGCCAAGCTCATTGGTAATCTGAGCCATTTTCCAAAATTTGAAATTTTTCGCTATTAAATACGTATTTAAAAGGTATGGAAAAAAGGTATGAATTTTTTTATAGAACTAGTATTCATTGAAAACATATAAATAAAAATAGAAAATATGTGCAATGAATTTAAATATTAAAAATTAAACACTTTTACTTCTCTTGATAATTTTTAAAAATTTGGTGAATAATTGGTGACAATACTTCTTAATAATTCTTTAAAATGGTGATTAGTTAATATTGATCGGTGATGGCATTTTATCACGAATTTAAGTGGAATAAAAAGATTCTCATATGTATGTAGCTCCGAAAATTGGAATAATTCGGCAAGTAGGCATTTTTAATTCATGATACTTCGATTCTGGTACAATTTCCCAAAATTCAGTAATCGGCGTGGACTTAGCTCTCCAGATGTGTTTTATGGCTTATAATTATATTGGAAAGGAAAACTCACCTTGAATCATTTTAATTACAAATAGATTCAGACAAAAAAATCAAGAGGCGATTTATAATATTTCAAATCTTGAAATCTATTTTAGAATTTTGACAATATTTATTCTAGCTTTTCTATATACTCGTTGAGTTTTTCTTGTTTAATATTGGAAAAAAATTTCAATTTGAAGAAAATTACAAAATATTTTATTTTTTAATGTTCTTTTGGAAAAGTTATGATTAAGTTTGAAAACTAAATATATACTGCGAGGGGCCAGATATTATTTTATCTTTCTCCTGCAATTGTAATTTCAGTGTTTGCAAATGTTTTATGACATTATTCAAAAATATTGAATTTTGGAATCACTCTTCATCGTCTAATTCTGAATAAGTTATTTCCTTTTCTTTTAGAATGCAATAATCGGATCAAAAAAATCTACAAATCGATTTAATATGTTGTAGTTAGATAAATATCTAACAATACAAAATAAATTAATATCATTTGGAAATTCCTTGTCCTTTAATTCTTCAAGGAAATTTTTGAATTACCGATGATTTTTTGCATTGATGTGAATGTAATTTACAATGTGTAACACTGTTTTCATAACATCAGGATATTTTAAATATTTTGTAAAGAGATGTTCTCTGTGAATTATGCAGTGAATTGGTATGAATTGTGAAATTTGAGAATCATCTCTTAAAAGCCCAAATAAGATCGATTTTTTACCTAATACTGCCGGAGATTTATTAGTTGTATTGCTTACAAGTTCATTAAGAGGCACTTCAAAAGTTTTCTTTAAGGAATCTAATGCATTTTTAATATCGACACCTCTGATTGAATCTTGAAGTGCTATTAAATCTAATAATGATTCTTTAACAATGAAGTCAGGTGAAACAAAACGTATGAAAACTGCCAACTGCGGAAGATCTGTGATATCTGCCAAGGGCTAAGCTAAATGCAATACAGTTCTCTAAGCCATTTTTTTAAAATTATATTCAATAGATGCATTAGTTGCAGTTATTCGTCGTCGTTTGTTTCAGCGTCTCGAGATGAGAATTTGCGAAACAACTTTGTGCAATGCTGCATTGTTTGGATCTAAAACATTAAGTACATCTTTCAAGTTTTTTTAATAAACTCTCCTTCTCCATACGGGTATTTTGTACGAACTATATTCCAGGCAATAACGAAACTAACTTGATTGTTAATGGTCATCAAAGTTGACTGTTGTTTATTTAAATTTGATTTTAAAGAGACAAGTTTATCTGGTCTTAATTTGGAATTTGGTGGATATTGATTAGAAAACTAAGGATGATTGATTTCATATTGTCGACGTAAATTGCTAGCTTTATAATTTTTGCCCGTAGAGTTATAAATAACAAATAATAATTTTTCGTTATTGTCAATAAAATAGAAATTTTCCTCCTACTTTTATTAAAACTTCTATTTTCTTGCTCGTATTTTCTCTTTTTTTAATTTTTGTTCTCTGACGTCATGTTCTTAAAAGAACTGCAAATAAATAAAGAAATTGGAAAATACAAGTTTTACATTATTAAAACAATAACAACTCGTGTTACATACTACGAAACAAATTATAGTTCATTTACCAAAAAAATTCCAGATCAAACATATTATATCCGTCGCAAGAGTTGATACAAATTGTTTCCTCCAGAGTACGATGTCAATTGTCCGAATGAAAGTTTACAAATTCAAAATCAGTTGATTACGGACGATTACGCCACTGTATATATTCATTTACCCAGTTTTCAATGAGTCATCATTTTTAACTTGGATGGAAATGAAATTTCTTACAACGCTGCTCTTAGTCTTTCATATTTGCTGTTAGTAATTTAAAGGACATTTTGAAACACATACGGAACGATAATAATTTTTTAAAATATAATAACACAAAAATGAAAAGGGAACTTGGGTACATTTATCGAGATCCACAAATAATCCTTCAAAGAATGCAGGTTGGCTGCCAACCACCTTTGTTATTATATATATATATATATATATATATATATATATATATATATATATATATATATATATATATTTACGTGTGTGTATTTACAAGAATTATAGGAGTATAAATAATATTTAAGAAACATATACATATTACAGTTACAATTAATTTATTTTTTAAATTCATTTAATTTTGATTAACTTTTTAAATTTTACACAATTAATACATCATAAATAACTAAGAACCAACGAAATCAACAAAATGTTTATTTATCGAACTTCCTCGGGAGCTGTATCAATAATGAATTGTGATTTATTTTAAGCATTTTTCAACATTTTGAATTTATTTAAAAATGAAGTGAACATTTTCTATCTTATTTACAATAAGGTGACTTGTAAATGATCTCAATATTATTTGAAATTTCTTTTGAAGGCTGAAACACAGATTCACAGAGAGACCTCGTAGTAGCCGGTCTTGTATTAAGTCATTAAAATAGCGAGATTTTTTTATTACAGGTTTTATACCCAAGAAAGATATGAGATGGTAAGATAATTAAGTACTTGATTGTTTATAACAAGTTTTATGACATAGGATATCTCCTATGTCCTAGTAAAAGCAAAATTGAATCCTAAATTAAGTAAACATATTCTATTGCCTATACTATTTTTGTTGAAATAATTTGGTAAAACTAAAATTATTTATCTACTTTTTAAAATAGGAGATCACTCTCAAAAATATATTTAGTTACTCATAGAACTCTAGAAGTTCTCAAATTTGAGAGTAGCTATTATTACTTTAAGGAAAGCAGGTACTATTTTTAAAATTGTTTGTGCTCTCTTAATATACGTCTAAATAAAAATTTACTTTACTTTAATTTGCTCCATATACTAGTCTAAATATCCATTTATAAGCTGCAAAAATTCATTCATAAAATTCGCTTATACTTCAAAGCTATAAATAATTATGTTCTTAATTCCTTGTTTGTCACTTAATGGACATTCTTCTATCCTTTATACCCCCTTATAATTGTACCTTGCATTTGTGATTTCATATGAAGAATAAAATCAGACTGCAATAATGTCTTCGAAAAAATTGTCTTATTGTAACTTAAATTTATTATTAAAATTGCAATAATAATGTCTATTTTTATAGATACCAACTTGTGATACGTAATTACGTATCCCAAGTTGGTAACTATAAAAATAGAGCTTCATTCAGAAAAAAAATGCCGCCAAGTGATTAAAAATTAGATGTATTCAATAAATTCTTCGATATCATTTTATACAGGAAATCAATTTTATATTTACTTAATTTTGTTGGAATGTGTTGGTTTGTTTAACAACTGCGATGTGCTTAAAACAAACATGAATCATTTGAAGGCAGCCTTAATAATACATAATGTGTTATATATATGTGTATGACTTGTAATATAAATTATACAGCAAACTGAAATCTCAATTGATATATTTTTTTTATGGTACGTTTTATTTTCCATTAATTTTTGAAATAAATATTAACTGTGTTTTAAAATATAATGATTTGCTTATAAGCCACATGTATTAATTAAATTATATATATTTGAAATATTATTCGTTGAATAAAATTCATGTATTTAATTATTGTAATACTAGAATAATAAGTTTAATTCCGAATAGTTAAAATTTTTATGTTTATCTGATGTAAGTGGTTTAAATATTTTTAAACTAAATTTTGTGCATCCAGTTCTATAAATGTACTTTAAAGTATCCAAAATATATGTGTAAGTTATTAATCAGTGATTGTGTCTACAAAGTTTACACACAAAGGAAGTTTACTACATTAGCAGCAATTCTATGCCGATATAAACTGCAACTTTAACTGTCATAGAACTAATTAATATATTGCTGATCTTGGAATATATATATTTCAAAAATCTAGGAAAAATCAGAACAAATGCAAAATGTTTAGTTTGATAGTATAAAATAATCTAACTAACATATTTATTTCAAAATGGAATTTTCCCCTCTATATAATACTCTTAATTACTTTTATGGAAACAGTGTGCTTCATAATCTCATTTCGAATTAGTATCATACTGTGAAAATTATTCACTATTGATAATGTCTCTATACAATATTCCTAAATTAAATTCACTTAAGTAACGTGACATTTGCCAATGAGGTATTATATTCAAATTCCACTTCTGGAAGTAATATAGAATCCTTCTAAAACATGTATACAATATGATTTTTCCTAGTCATCAAATGGCGCTCTTTCAGCTTAGAGATGAACTAAAAGGATCAGGGAGATAACATCCAGCTAAAAAGAGAACAAACCTCTTCGAAAATGCCATCAAATCCTCTTGCCCGGTGAAGAGGTCTGACGAAAACGATTGGCCTCGACAGCATTGCCAAAGGTAGAGTCAGACGCAACAACCGAGAATTTAATCGGTTAACATAAGCATCAAAACAAATTAGCCTTTTAATCTGCGGTAGCGAGCGCGGTTACGGATTTTCCATCGAAAACCGGGAAGGGAGTAAATGGGCTGTTGCAGTTTAAGTAGTCCTCTGCCCGTAATCTCTCGGTTCGCAGCCCACTGGAGTCTCTGAGCTCGCCTGTTATTGGTCGAGGACTCAAATCCGACTTACGTATCGCTAATGGAAGTCAGGTAGATCCGGCAATCCCACGGGAGCAGATAAAAGGTCCGGACATGTTCCGGATATCTCTTGGAACGTGCTTCGTAAGACCTTGATATGCTTTCAACTACCAATTCTTTGGCTTTTTTTTTTCAGCTATATTTAGTTTGAGTTGGTTCTTAGATATGATGCGTTTAAATAGATGAAGATGGATTTTTAAAGTGAATCTATTTATGGTGGTGGTATATTTTTATGCGTCATATAAAGGTCATAGGTGAAAAATTAATTTTAAAAATGGCTCTTTATATGACTGATAAATTAATAAATAAGAATGAAATATATAAAAGGATGTAAAAAAGATTGAATATTTTTCTCTTGTAGATTATTTTAAAATTAGCAAGGTTATTATTTTGTGTTGCGGTCACACATATACTGGTTTTAAAAAAGAGAACTCAGAGAAAACATATTTAAACCAAAGTGAACTTTATAAATTTTAATAATGAATATTTTTTTTTAATTTTCGCAGTCATAAACATTTTATACAAATGCCGGTTTAGTAATGGTCAGTAGCTTTTATCCTCATTAAAATGGTGGCATAATTTTAACTTGCTGAAGTACTTAATTTTGATTACATATATACCAAAATACTTAACTCTGTGTATGAATAATATTAGGGGAATAGTTAAATTGAAGTTATATATTTAATAAATAACATATTGAAATAAATTAAAATACACAAGAAATTCAATTTGTAAGATTACATGTTTGCAAGAATACAATTTTGTTTATGTTATTTAAAAATACTCGACTGCAGTGTAATTTTTACTGGATGACGTTAGAAAATCCATCAAAATTTGTATGACCCTAAATTCGCTCTTGTATTTACTTATGACGTTACTTACAGTTTTGGGGAGATTCTGATAAAGCATGTGAAGAATATTTCAAAAGTTTCCAAAAAAAAGTTTCTCCTGATATCTAAAAAAAATAAAAAAACATTTTTATCCTGCCTGCTTCAAATTTTTTGAAGAACCAATTTTTTCTTTTAAAAAAATAAATAAAATCAACAGCACAATTCTGACTTTTTTTAAGTAACTTTATAATTTAAGATGGTTGAAATTAAACAGACATACGTAGAGACCAATGGCTTTTCCTGAATGAATACGAATACAATTTCAAAATGTGATTTATGTAGATCATGCGATCGAGAGTCAAAGTTTCCATTGGAAAAAACAATTTGAAGTTACATTGAAACGTCATTTTTATAGCTGGGACACTAAATAAATAGATAAGAATTGCAGTTTTGCAATGAAGATGACATCTCAGTTCGAAACATGTTATTCATCCTCAATACCCATGCCTCTGAGTGTGGAAGAATGATAATTTAAAGTTAAAATAATTTATTGGTATGATAGCAATTCTTTGGTTTCACCCTATGTATACAGATTCATCTCCATATTCTTAGTCTGTTTGTCCGGAGTTGAGTTGAAAACGGTTGCACAAGATAGATTGAAACTTGAATTATCATATTGGTTTTTCTGGTTAACTTAGAGCATAAGCAATTTCATTTCGAAATTTTGATTGTAGCGTTTGTAATTAATTCAAACTATAATTAATCACTGTAAAATTGCTTATACTGAAATGCATGTCATTTCAGAACTCAGCTAATTTCAAATACGAAAGCTTGTAATTTTTTCTTTTAAAATTATCATGTGTATGTAATTGCTGAATGAAGAGGAAAATGTATACAACTGAGAATTCCCTTTGTAATTTTTTATTCCCTAATACACCTTTTTCCAATAAATGATATTTTTTTCGATATTTGTAAAAAGTGCATTTTTACCCGGTGTAGCGAATGTGTTTTCTAATTTCCTATTACACCGCTGAAAATGGACATGCATGAAAAAGTAATTAGAACAGCTATAAAAACATTTTCAGTGTTCCCATTAGATTCGTTTTTGTTGATCTATACATAAGATTTCATTTCGCAGTGCAAAACAGAGTTTAGGATAAAGCTAAGAAATTAGTAAATATCATTATTTTACACACACACAATTTTTCCTCTGACTAAAACTAAGTATACGTTTTCCACTAGAAGCATGGTGACCTATGCTTGTGAAAACTGGTCGATTTTGCTCGGTAGAACTATATACCTATTCTGGGAAAAAAGTGTAGCTAATGAAATAAAGGATTAAAAATGACAATGAGACTACTAGTGTTGTAAAAAAGTGATTTTAAATTCGATCAAAATATAAATAAGCGCAGTTACAATTATTATTTCCGTTAAACTATGAAATAATTTTATTCCTTTGTATGCAGCATACAATCGAATATTATAATACATCAGTCATTTAAAGGATTTTAATAGCATAATACCGCGTTCTACAGAACTTTTTTCCAAGTATCCCTTTCCTAATAATCTATTTTTTATTATTTTTTTGTAAAAAATTTCTAATTCAAAAGAGTAATTATTCTTCTAGTATAACACTGCTTTATCAAATTCCCGAGAGTTTCGTTACATTTTCTGATGGTAATATGACCTAATCACGATCATATTGATTTATTTTTACTTTTATTCAGACTTTTTTTAAGTAAATAATAAATAATATTTAAAGATATTAAAAAATCAATAACTAAAACTGATTGATGGAATCATACTATTTAAAATTAAAATAATTTAAAACTATTTAAAAATAATAGCGGATTGATATAAGTTTTTCCTGTAATTATTTTTAATTCGTTTAAACTTCTTTGTTAAAAAAATAATTTTTGGAATAGTGAATACGTCAGTATCACGGTTAAATTAATCAATACATGAATAAAATATTATCAATTTAACACTAACAATGCGATCATATTAAAAGAATGTGTGAACATATTGTGCTTCTTACATTTTTAGAAGTCATCATAGTCGAATTTCCAGAACTACTAAACGACTTCAGCAATGATAAATAATTTCGAAATTTTATAAAATAAATTACATAAAAGTTAGGAAAAAACAAAAATAATCATGTATAACTTACAAATATACGAATCTTTAATACTGTTTAACTAAAACATCGACAAAATCAGAGTATTTGTTGTATTTTAATGATGCTTAAAAACATGACATAGTTCTCATGCCAACAGATATCCTAATTTCAAGTATTCAAAGGTAATTAATAAATTTTAATAAAATTTCACATAAAATTATTTGACAAATGTATATTTAAATATACAATAAACGACTGTAAGTTTTCGTGAACACCTACTTTCATGTTAATTTGTTTTCATCGTAGGATTATTAACATTTTTCTATAGTAATTAGTAGATATTTTCGTAAGCTGTGTAAAATATAATCTATTGTTCTTATAAATGTTTAGTTCAGGATCCATGTTTTACAGAATGGAGGGTCCTGAGTTGAATTCTAACAACTATTGAAATAAAAGAGAGGAATATTCTGCTTTTACTTTCTACAGCAGCGTTTTTTGGGATGGATTCTTTGGTGTTTCCGGGTTTTCACTCTTCCTCCGTGACTCATGAATACGATCCATTTCCACTAAAATCCTCCTGAAAGACAATAATAATCGTTTGGTATGAAGAAACTCTCAACAATCGTTTGATTCTAGACTGTGTCCACTATATGAAATGTTGAAACAGAGAGAGTAAAAAAAGTTTTTCATTATTTACGCCTTAATCACGACATGTTTGTTGCCAGTTTTGGAAAAATTTCTTTTCTTATCCCATGTGTTTCAGTATGATAAATAAATATTTATTTAAAATTTTTCTGTGGCAACAAATCTGCAATAATATCAGTCTAAAATCAAAAAAATATTAACGTACTGCTCCTGGAGGTTAAATTCTAAGCAGTGTGGATTTCAAATGTTGAGAAAATAATTTTACAAATTTATTTTATCACAAATAATCCAAATACATTAACTAAAAATAGGAAAGTTAATTTTAAAGTCTAAACGTATTTAAAAAGTTTAGAATTATGTTTCTTTTATAGAATTCAAATGCGAGCTGGCAGCTGAATGGTTAGAGCTGTTGCGTTACGAATTGATTGCGTGTTTTCTTTCATTAATAAGTCTTATTGCCTTTATTATTTTATTTTAACAATAACAACTTAACAAATAAAAATTTTCATGATTACATTCCATAAAAATAAGTTCCACACCATAATACACTGGTGCCAATACGGTCTTCATACGATCGCATCCAAATAGCAACTGGGCTGGATTCCCCATCGGATAGGGAAGATGCGCTTCTCATTCCCCTTTTAGGGATTTACTGTGGCTGAGTTGCCACAAGAGCTCTGGCCTTCGGTTCAACAGTTTGTAGTTTCGATTCCCACCTTGAGCTTCGATGTTTGTAAGGGTTCAGAATCTACTTTAAAATGTCAGTCTCGTGTGCGAAAAATGACCGTTGAGCGACAAATCAACTAGTTATACTCTGAATACTTTCTGGGGCAACTCAGGAGACATCTGCAGCATGTTGCTAACCTCTTCTTTAGATAACATCTTCAAAGTGGAAACTATGTTACAAACACACACATATATATATGAGGTACAATTTGAAATATGAAAATGGGAGCAATATATGAATTACAAATCAAAAATTAGGAGAAAATGAAATTGAATTCCAGGAAAAAGAAAAACACGTCTTCATCTGGAGGAAGATAATCAGCCATGCAAAATGGACTAACACTCTTTCCTGACATTCATGAAAGATAGAGATCTGAAATTCTTTGTGAATTCTGCTCCAAAGAGTGTTTTTAAAAAATAGAAGAAGGATGTATAAGAACATATCAAAAGCTATATCATAATATCAAAGTAATAAACACAAATTTAAAACAGGAAAGAAAAAAGTAATATCAATAATTGGATATCAAAATTTCCGTTTATTTGGATGGAGAAAAGACATAGTTGCCAAAGGTAAAGCATAAAATTTATGATATAAATTAAGTATGCAATTAGAATAAGTATGTCGTAAATTAATGTTTAACTATGTCTATTTTTAGGATTCTTGGAAGAATTTCAATGCATGGGGAGATCTTCTGTAGTTTTGCAGTCAAAATTTGCATTTTTAAGACAACTGTAGTTATAATGGTGGGAATATTTTCATGCAGAGTTGTAATATATATATATATATATATATATATATATGTATATATATATATATATATGTATATATTTATATATATATATATATATATATATATATATATATATATATATATATATATATATATATATATATATATATATATATATATATATATATATATATATATATATATATATATATATATATATATATATATATATATATTCCCCAAAGACCAATTTTTTTTAGTTCACTCTCTTATTTTTACATTATTTTGTAATAGGTCTCGTTCATCAATATCCTTTTGCTTTTCACTGTATTGATGATTTTATTATTTTTAATAATATATATTTTAATGGTGTTTCTTTCATTTAATTTATTCTGATGCATTTTCATTCATTAAAACTATTGCATTTAACACTACTGAATTTTTAGAATAGTTCATTATTATTAAAAACCCCATTACTTATAATATTTTTGACAAAACAAACCACTTTGACTTTAAGAAATTAATTCATTGGAGCTTAAATATTTCTTTAATAATTTATAGCAATGTAATTTTCAGTGAATTAAATCGTATTTATACAATAATTCTAAATTAGTTAGAAATCAAATTAAGAGCTTAATTTACAAAATTTAAAAACAATAATATATCAGTTTTACTTTCAATTATACAGGAAAATTGGAATTGCTTGTAAGACTGAAGAAATGCGTAGTTTTTACGACTATAGAAAGGTCATCCAAGCTATTTCCTTTAAAGTTCTTCCAAAAATTTTGAAATCTTTTACTTTAATTTATATGCTTCTTCTCTAATTATATACCAAAAATAATTACCTTTTTTTCTCAGTCAGTAAATTTTCAGTGTATAGTAAAGAAATGTTTTCTTCTCAATTTTAAATAAATAAAAGTTTTGATATGCAAGCTTTGATATTATACTTTTTCTATTTTAAATTTTCATCTGTTATTTTAATATGTTCTTGTGCACCTTTCTTTCATTTTACAGATATTCGCTTTGGGGTAAATACGAGAAGAATTTTAGACATTTGACCTTCCTGCATGACAGAAAAAATGTCCATTTCGCGTGAATGACTATTTCCCACCAAATGAAAACGCGGTCCCTACGTTTTTTTTTTTTTTTTATTTCATGGGTTTAAATTTTATTTCTTACTAATTTTTAATTTGTAATTTGTATATTGTTTATATTTTTAATTTTCAAATTGTATCTTATTCATATTCTTGAAAGTGTTCACTGGGATGTTGAGCCATGCCGACTCCAGTGCTATAGTAAGCTGCGCTAGATTCAGCGGGTGAGGATCCATGCCGCAAACAACCCAATCGAGATGGTCGGCCAGATTCTCGATTGGGTTTAAATTAGGTGAGAGAGAGGTAAACTCATTCTGGTGTACTTCGCACATGCACTGCCACCTCCCATTCTCATGCTGGTACCTTGCTGCATCTTGAAGAAAAACAATACGCATATAAAGATGGACATGGTTCGAAAGGACATATAATTGATTGTATTGATCTGCACTTCCGACAATGATGACTAAACCCAGAGTAGACCAGGGAAACAATCCCCAGACCATTATGCTACTGTTCCGGAATTAGGAACGTTCCGGCAATAGTTGCAGGCTGTTTGCTTTCAGAGGTTTCATGTCATATACGACAACGCCCATTTGGTCCAACGGAGCAAAGAGCATGATTCATCAGAAAATGCTATCATTCGCCAATCAGTGGCGTCCATTTGAGATACTGGCGTGCAAATGCCAGCCTTCGTCGCCTATCAACAGCAGTCAGTACTGGTAATCAGCATAAGCGTCTGTGCTTCGGAGGCCCAGACGCAGCAATCTTCGCTGAACAGCAGTTTTGAAGACCCTGTTGGTAGCACCTTGGCTCATCTGGGTGGTCAGTTGCTCAACGGTATGACGACTATGTCCCGTGGTGCACCCCATTTGCCACGTCGCTAACTTTAAACAGTCCCCTTTTGCCATGCAGGGTATACTTTTACCAAGTTGGCACGAGAACAGTTCACAAAATTGAATTTATTGATGATAACAAAAATTTTACTTTTACTCTTTTTCAATCTTAGCATCAAATTTAGCACCATCAGGATCAAGTATTTTTCGTTGAGTTTACATCTAGTGCTTACGAAGGCCAGTTGGTAACTTTCTGAGCAATTATTTATGAATTTGATCTCTTGTAAGCGCATAAACAAATACAAAAATTTGATAAAAAATTAGAGGGTTTTTCCCGAAATATTCCCAAATAATGTACAGTTTGTAGAGCAGAATATTATATTTCAGATAACATAGCATTATATATTAGAAGCTACAAATGCAAAGAATAAAATTTTTTGAGATTAGAAATTTTTCTCGTTAGGCAGTTACGTTTATCAAAATTTTGATTTGAGATGTGTATTTCAATTCCTTTACATACAACAAATTATGATAAACAGAAACATATTCATCAGAACAGTCAAGAAAAAATTAATTTTATAATCTTGACTACTTAAACAAAAATGAACTAATTATTATATAAATGTAATATAGTATCTAATAATGGATACATCTCTTTTTAAAAAAAGTAAAAAAAGAGGGAAGGTCCATTTACTGATATTAGAGCTGTAAGTTTTAGAGCAAATTAGATTCCTAGATTTTCTCAAAGATTTTATTTCAAGGAAAGCGAGCAACTCACACACACACACATATATATATATATATATATATATATATATATATATATATATATATATTTAATCATATTCAAACCATATGACGGATTTACAAAAATAGTATGTGACTGATATTCGTAGAAACATTTTAGTTTAGTTTTTTTCCTAATCACATCAAGAGGAAAAAGTTAATTTTTCTCATAAAAAGTCGTTTGCTTTCCTTAAACATCATCAATCCTTTTAAGTTTTATTCCCCACCCCAAGTGTTTTTACTGTGTAAAAAATATCCATCAACTTTTCGAGATTATTCGACGAATGATATGTACAGTATTTCCATTTTCGTCACTTTTCTCAAAAATTGTTTCCTTGGGATGTTTTTAACATTTCGATATCAATAGAGCTTTACGTGATTTAAGGAATAAATATAAATTAATTGTGATTTTGCATACAGTATATTAGAATACAAAAGTTGGAATATTTTTCTTTGTTTAGTTTTTTAGCAGGTTTTACGTAAATGCTAAATGATGAAATTAACTTGATTTACTTATTTTACTCCTGGAAAATGTTTCTCGATATACAGGTAATGTAAAATGCTGAAAAAGTATTGTGTACGAGTATAAGAATAGCGAGAGAATCTATAAATATGGGGATCACTTTAATAGCCAAATTATGTTTTCGAAATATTTGGGGGAAAAAATAAAAGTTTGATACAAATTATCGTATTTTAGTGATTCGCTTCACATGCATTCAAAAGTATTCTTCTTTCCCAGAGTTTCTTTCTTTTCATTTTTTTTTCTTTTAAGAATCATAAAGTTTTCGGCGCTAAAAGCCGGTCGCTGATTGAGACCAATGACGAAAATTTTTGAATAAAGTGGATTAAAACTCCGCTCTCATTTTCGACCGATTTGCACAAGCGAGCTTCGAAATTAGGTGGACCAGTGCAGTTGAGCGACTCATTTGGCGACGAAACAGATCACGCTGGCGATAAAAGGACGAGAGGGAAATTACAAAAAGTACGATCCCTGAGTTCAGCACTTTGGCAACGTGTGAACGGCACTAGAATAAAAGAATAGCGAGAGAATTCACGAAACTAAGGTGGGAGGGAGTACCGGAAGCTGACCGACCGTGAATGTCTAATTAGCATCGGTCACTGAGCCGCATATGATTCAATCTTGGTTCGAGCACCCTTTTCCATAGACAACTTCCTCAATTATCGATCTTGAACGTAATTTCCCTTCGTACATCTTCGAGTTCCTACTTTTGAGTAAAATTTATTAACGTGTCCCTGTTTTCCTGTTATACTTTTGGAACTTCGTCCATCTCATTTCTTGTCAATAAAATCAATATTATTTAACGAAACATAAAAAAGAGATATTTTTAGCCTCTTAATTTTAAATCTCAAAAAAATTAAAATTAAAAAAAAAAGCTAAAACTTCACAATCTTGTAAAAATTTTTAATCTTTAAAATTCCTTGTATAGAAGTATAATATGTTTACATTTCATATTTATAGTTTTTATTTGTATACAAATACTCAAAATCTAAATCACATGGAAATATGAAAATAAAGGTAAACTTTTCAAAATTATATCATTTGTGCATTTTGTTTTTAATTGCACGTGTTGAAATTTGCAAATATGCATATTTCATTCAATATTTCCATGACATATAAGCACAACTATGACTTGTACACAAATATGTATAGTAATAAATCAAGAATATCTCCCTAGTTTAATTTTTTGGTTTTATATAAAGAATATTGGTAAAAAAAATATAGTTTGTGATTTCAATTCTTGTATCTACATCATTTCTGTTTTTTGAAATGGTAGAAAAACCAACGGAAATTAAAAATGAGTTTCAAAGAAATCATAAAACTTGGATTAACGATAGCTATTCCCATTATTGAAATATATTTCTATTTACTTTAACTTGAAACATTTACAAATTTATTACATAGGGAATTAATAGATTGAACTCCATCTTAAAAATGGAGGATAAAACGTGTTTCTGGGGGTAAATGGAGTTGGTATCGAATTTCTTTAATTTATATGTGATTTAACTAAGGAATCGTTATAGATGTTTAAGAAACTTTCTTTCGAAACAATAAATGCATTTTCATCTTAATTCAGAAAACCTAATTTATAGTTGCAACAGCTATATTTATCTTACATCCCTTTTGACACAGATAGAGAAATCTGGATTCGCTAAAATATCCTTTAAAAAGATAATGCAAATTGTATTCATTTAATTTTTGTTAAGATTGCATGTGAAATTATTTTTTCACAAAAATAACTAATGGTGTTCTAGAGTTCATTCCATTTATGAATTTTAGCTTTAATGGCATATTTTCAAAATATTTTTAGAAATAAACTTTTTATGTAAATACAATGCCTTTAATGCTTTTTATTTTCTCAGACATAAAATAAACTATTCAGTTCTTTCTTTATTTAAAACATTAATTATCTCGTGAATTAAAATTAAAATACAATCATGATTTTAACAAACGATTTCTTAAACAATGATTAATTCGTGTGAACTCTGAAAAGTAAATACTTAATACTAAAAATGATATTTAATCCTGAAAATAGAAAGAGAAAGAGAGGGAGAGAGTATATATCTGGTACAAAAACGAAATATAATAAAAAAACATTTTTTCAAATTTAAATTTTTGAGAACTTTTTCATCAGCTTTTAAAAAATTTTTATATTTATATTTTGATTGCAGCTCATTTTTCTACCTTACATATTAAACAGTGATTCGGTTTAAGACACAGTGAAAAATTGAAAGACAGAGATTTTGATTTCTAAATCCCAAGTTTCCCTATATTTCATATCTGAATCAAAGATATATCAGTTTATTGTTGATTATGCATGCATGACTCTAAACTAGCTTTTTTGCATAGTTATAAAAAACATTTCTTAAAGAACAATTATTTCTAGTGGATAAGGAATGAGCAATCATATGCAAATGCCGAAATTCAAAGTTGGAGAATAAGAATACAAGAAAAATATTGATATACAGGAAGAAAGTAAACACATTCAGAAAAAATATAAAGCGCTTAAACATACACAGTCCAGTCAAATTAATGTGACCACGACATGCTTTCGACGTCGACATTAAATAAGTAATCACAGAATGTAAGTGCAATTTAGCGTATATAACGGGTATGCGAGGGCCTCAAAAAACAATGCAATCGTTGGAGTAAATAACAGAAACGGAGCGATTTATCCGATATCCGAAAAAATATGATCACTGCCTTTCGAGCCTGGTGGAAGCATTTCCGAATCGGCTAAGTTTGTGAACTGTTCTCGTGCCAACTTGGTAAAAGTATACCTTGCATGGCAAAAGGGTACTGTTTAAAGTTAGCGACGTGGCAAATGGGGTGCACCACGGGACAAAGTCGTCATACCGTTGAGCAACTGACCACCCAGATGAGCCAAGGTGCTACCAACAGTGTCTTCAAAACTGCTGTTCAGCGAAGATTGCTGCGTCTGGGCCTCCGAAGCACAGACGCTTATGCTGATTACCAGTACTGACTGCTGTTGATAGGCGACGAAGGCTGGAATTTGCACGCCAGTATCTCAAATGGACGCCACTGATTGGCGAATGATAGCATTTTCTGATGAATCATGCTCTTTGCTCCGTTGGACCAAATGGGCGTTGTCGTATACGACATGAAACCTCTGAAAGCAAACAGCCTGCAACTATTGCCGGAACGTTCCTAATTCCGGAACAGTAGCATAATGGTCTGGGAATTGTTTCCCTACTCTACTCTGGTTTTACTCATCATTGTGAAATGAACGATAGATCAATATAAGCACTTATCTGTTCATTCTGGCTATATTCACCCCTATATGCACATTGATTTTCTTCAGGGTGATATCATAAACCAGCTTTACAATGCGAGGTTTGTATAGATGCGAGTGAACAGGCGTTTCACTGATCACTGGGATGAGTTTAGCGTTTTCTACTGCCCTGTAAACGCACTTGAATTAAAACCCAACCAAGAATCTGTTATATACACTACTG
Source organism: Latrodectus hesperus (assembly GCA_037975125.1). Lineage (NCBI taxonomy): Eukaryota > Metazoa > Arthropoda > Arachnida > Araneae > Theridiidae > Latrodectus > Latrodectus hesperus. The sequence continues at coordinate 24,886,385 of CM075850.1, read as the reverse complement.
GCCATTAAAATTGCTACACCAAGAAGGAATGCAAATAACAGAACGATATTTATTGGACACATACATTATAGTGGAAAGAACAAATGATTAGATCTACAGGAAATTAGGAAGTATAGATCTTGAGAAACCAGTACCCAGAGCAACCACCTCTGGCTGCAATAACAGCATTTATCCGCCTAGGCATGGAGTCAAACAGAGATTGTATGGCATGTACGGGGATCTCAGTCCATGCAGCTTCAACACTATGCCACAGTTTATCGACAGTAGTGGATGGTGAGAGATGGCGTGCCAATCGCTCGGCAACCAATGACCACACGTTCTCAATTGGAGACAAATCAAGAGAACGTGCTGGCCAGGGTAACAGTCGAACCTGTTCTGTATCAAGAAAGTTCAGAACAGTACGGACAACATGCGGTCTTGCATTATCCTGTTGAAACAAAGCATTAGGGAGGCCTCGAAGATAGGGCAGAGCCATAGGCTTTAGCACATCGGAAATGTAATGGTTGCTGTTCAAAGTGCCGGTAATGCGAACAAGAGGTGATCGAGACGTGTATCCAATGGCACCCCATACCATCACTCCAGCAGATGGGCCAGTATGGCGATGTCCAATGCAAGCTGGCAATGCGCGTTCTCCACGATGCCTCCAAACACGGATGCGGACATCATGTGTGGTCCTGTATACAGAACCGATATTCATCTGTAAAGATGACGTGATGCCATTCCCGCGTCCAGGTTCGTTGCTGATCACACCATTGAAGGCGCTTTAATTTTAATGTTCCTTTACATATTCGTTTACAATATAATATATTAATAAATGATTTAAAATAATAAATAAATTCTCATTATAAATTGACATTTTTAACAAAATATATTTGAGAATAAAATGTATTGAAAGTAAGTTTGTTTTTCTCTATAAGAATTTTTTTCCTAAATTTCCCAAAGAAGACACTTTTTTGTGGAAGTAAATAGATTAAAAAAGATTTTAAAATATTTGTTTTCAAAACAAAAAACATGTGTATTGTGAGTTAGAAATTGTGCTTATATTTTTGCTTAGAATTTAAGAAGCGTGGTACATTGCGTCACCGAAAAAAGTTGCATGAAATAATTTTTTACATAATTAAAAGGACATTAAATTCCTAGATTTCTATACTCTTTTGAAATTTTAATAAATCATTTGAAAATTTCATCAAGCTTGCCATTTTTTTTAATTTTAACGTGTAGAAATTCTTAACTTCAGGATCATATAAATAATAAATTTGCACATTTTTTAGAATTTTTTTCTTCCTTTTTACTTTTAACATAGATATATAATTTTATTTTAAAAAAATTAACTTTTAAGCAGATTTGTTATAGTTGGTCCCATTATTTGTATGATTCAAAATTTTTAATGTTTTAAAAATGAAGTATACTTAGGACTCTAATCTTTCTTGATATGAGAGTCCTAGAAATTAGCTTTTCGAATTCTCATATCAAGAAATTTAGATTTTATTTTTTTCTTTGCCGATTGATTTTATTCTATCTTATTGTAATTTTAATCGCATTATATTTATTACAGAAATTTGATTCCATGTTTAGTATATGTAAACTTCTTTATTATTCTTCATATTTATATTAGAATCATAAAGAAGTTTACATATACATATATTCTATATAAATACACATTACATATATTCATGCATATATTCTATATGTTTGAATATTACTCTTTATATAAATACATATATTCTATATAAATATATTTATCTTTATGAATTCCTCAGACGCCTTTTTTTCTTTCTGCTATTAAATAAGGTTTACAATGTATACACAAACTTTATTATTCTCTGTATGCCTCGATATTTATATTTTAGCAACAATTTTATTCCTTTTTTATGACAATTTTATTATTTGGTTTCATAATAGCTTCTCAACGTGTCCCCAGTGGCGCAATCGGTTAGCGCGCGGTACTTATAAGACAGTATACGGTGAGAAATGCCGAGGTTGTGAGTTCGATCCTCACCTGGGGAACGTATATTTTTTTCCATATTATTTATTCTTTTTCCCACTACAAATCCTTTTAGAAGAAAGGATCAAATTAATATGCAGAAAAAAGCAGATATTTTTGAATATTTTTTCTACAACTAATAATTGGACCATTTCTTCATATGAATATCTTCAATTTCACATCTTATATAATTAGACTTCATGTCGAGGAAGTATCTTTGGTCAGATATAAAAATTGCTACGAAACCGTTTCATTATACTTTTAATACTTAAATCTGCAGAATCAAATAACGATAAAAATATATCATAAAAATTCCTCTGTGCTTTTAAAATGAGATTTTAATTTGATAGTAATTTCGAATCATTAAATTGTATTATTTATTTTTCAGAATTTATATATAAGTGAATAGCAGATATTCAAAAAAATACAAACTCTCTCTCTTATTATTCTTAATATTGCTGAAATAAACTGCATATCTTTATTCTGAAGCAGTAGTTCTGCTAAATTTCAAAGAAGTTGTTTTGTATTTGATATTCCTTAGTGGATAGGAAGCCTAATTATAGAATACTGTTGTAAAGCTTGTTCTTGTTATTATTTACGACACTTGGACAAGTCAAGCTCTGTAGCCAACGGCTATACGAAATTAAGCCAGTAGGCTGCGTCTTTCGCTTAACCAGAGCACTACGAAGGTGAAAGTACGTCTTTGCTCTCTAAGACTCTTCCGATAGATGGCACCACCAGAGCATTCACTCCTCAGTTTTGAATTTGATCTTGAGGGGAGGAAATTTTCTCCAGACCATTACATCCATGGTAACTGCTCAACGAACGACCACGGGAATTTCGATTCCACAGATTTAACGAGGATGTGCATTGCATTCGGTGGGTCTTTGGCAGCATTAAGAATCGAAACCAAACCTTCCGGGCGGAATGTCGATGCCCTAATCACTAGGCTAGCACGTTGTTAAAGTTTCCATCCACAATATTTCATTTTCCGGGAGAACTTTTCATGGAGAAGAAGCAGCACTTGTCGCAAGGAAAGAAATGCAGAAAACTACCACATATTCAGCATACAGATGTGCATGAGAAAAATATGAACTCCTATTTTTAATCAGCAACTAAATTGGAACCCAAAATCTCTTTCATTGAATAGCATGATCCTTTTAACATCCAGTGAAGATTTTAGACGTTTCTTACTGTTAAGGGTCTAAATTATTGCAAAGGTAATATCTCCGAAAATGGTATCGCTTCATGTTTGACAATCTTTATATGAAAATTTGGTGGAACACTCTTCACCTACATGCTTTGTATTAATCATGTCCTAATGATCTGCAATCGCTATATTCTTTTATTCTTACTCTATGTTATTTATAGTAATGAAAAGGTCTGAACTGTCTGTTTTATATTTTATGTATTGCGGTATTGTTTATTGATGAATATAGCTTCAACGCCTTGAAACTTTACAAAAATGAGGTCACATTTTGCTACTTTCTTTACATCATCTTCAATAAGATTAATAACAATTCCATTTGGGACATTAGCTTATAATTTTAAATTTGTTTTTTTTAATTAAATTATTTTTCTGCCAATCGACATAGTTCTTTGTTAAACACGCATAGCTCTTGTTCAACACTTAACTATTTTCAATTTCTTGTGCTAATCTCACCGATAGCACATTTACAGAATTTGATGACAGTTTGTAAACCCCTTTTAGCTCCTCTTTATAAGAAAAATGTCTCTGTGTTTCAGAACATTGCAGATTTTTTCTTGGCCAAAAACTATAAACGATTTGCAACATTTATAAACAGCTGTCAACTTCAGAAAAAAGTTATTTTTTGTTTTAAAAAATAATAAAAATGTTTTCCACTGAACTTCTTTGAAATCGTTCGTGATTTAATTAATTTTTTATATGTGGTTGTAGGAATAATCCAGAACGTATTTTTAACATAAGATGCCGATTGAATTAATTACTTATATGCAAGTCTTGAAGTAGACGTAGAAAGATAAAAAATAAACTAAGATCTTTCCATTCATATCCACAACATTCCAACAAAATATCAATAAAGATTTATTCTAAACTTTCTTTCCATTAAAATTTTAATAACAAAACATTAAATTCTAAAACTGAAAATCCGGGAAACCTAGGTTGAGGAAATTATAAAATAGTGTTCAATGTATAGTTTTTTTTTATAATGAAGCATATTTTACTCACGTGGAAATGAATTTAAATATAAATGAATAAAATATTTTACTCCATATCAAAAATGAAAAAGGAAACCCATTCAAAATGTTTACAATATAGTATATATAAATATTTAATAAGACAATTCAAAATTCCCTCATACATCACTGGTGGTATGCATACAGAGGGATTCTAAATATGTGGCCAAATTTATAATTGTTAAATTTGAATTATTTTAAATTAACTTAAATTTTTAATTAACCTAATGATTAGGAAATAGAATTTCTTCATATTTAATTCTTTCTTTATGGCATAAACATATTTTTGTTATCTACTTTATAACTTGGCTTAATTTTTAAAAAAATTTTCTGTAAGGTGATGAGACAGTAAATCAATAAATTATTTTAATATAAAAAATATTTGATAAAAAAATCTTTTTTAACTACTGTAATATTTTTAGCGGTTGTTTAATTATCACAAATCTATAAGTGTTTATATGTTTGATATGCATTCTATAGATATTTCTTCTAAACTTCGGCTATACCTGATATAGATATAAATGGGTAGCCATAAATACACTTTTAGTTTCTATGACCCTTTTTTATGTATTACATTACATTTCCGTTAACCAATATTTATTCTCCATTTCCATCTTATTTTGCAACTTATTAGTTAAGAAAGTATAAAATCAAATTATTTTCCAGTTTGATGCTAAGCGCATTATATATCACTGAAAGAGCACAAAACTCATAATAATATAGACTATTACTATTTGATCTCTAAAATTGTTAAAAGAGTATCAGATAAACAAATTTGAACTCTTAGAATTTATTACCGGAAAAATTGTAAGTTGCTTAAATCTATCCTTATAAAAATGTGTTCACCATGATTTTATGTATTTTTATCCATGCTTTTATAAATATATTTCTATGGAAAGGAGATTTAACATAGTAAATTTTGATCACTGATTTTGAATATTAAATGTAAAGGAAAAACTTTATTAGATACCCTTTTCGAACACTGGAAAATAATTTCTTTTATATTTCCATAAATAAATTAGTTATTTTTAAAATGGGATGGCCCAATAATAATGAATTCAGTAAACAGAAATTACAAGACATGGTTATTTTAATGTTTTCAATAGTTATGAAGCAAGAAAATTATGCACCATTTTTTACTTCCTCATAAGGAAATCAAAGGAAATTTAAAGAGAATTTGTCAAGATAAATCTTATAAATTCACTGGTGAGATTTGGGAACATTAGTAAATAGAATTTACCAATCATGAAATCATAAATTTAGTTTCATATAAGAAACATTCAGTTAAAATATTTTAAATTTACTGCTTAGAGTTAATCTATCCTGCTTGTCTATAAAATTTCAGTATCATGAATTGATCATAAACATTTTTTTGCAAATGAAGCTTAACGTATTTTAGGTTCATTATTTGAAAATTAATTGACTCTTATTTGATAGAATTTTGCAATTGTACATTAATCATAAATAGAGCTAGGTCAAGGAAGCCTTATGTTAAAGTACCCTAAAATTACAATTGATTGTTGTAAATCTGTGGGCAGAGAATTCCAATATTGTGAATAAAAAGGAAGTTCATTTTATATTAAGGATTCTTAAATTCATTGTTGAGAATCGGTTGCACTTACGTGAGAATAGGACTTCACTATCATGCATTAATACTTAATAAAGTACTTCAAGAGAAATATTATGTTCAATTCTCTTAAATTCCTGTTGAAAATAGTCACCACATGTTTGGAAAGAATTTATATATCATGAATTAATCATAAATAAAATGCAACAACGAAAAATCAATAAAGTTATTGATAGTTAAATTCCCATTCAAAATTGATTTTCAAACCTGAAGGCAGAATTTCAAAGCCTTTAAAAATTCATAAATGAAATTTTACGAACAAAGCATGACGGCTTAGACCTATTTAGTAAAATCGTTAAGAAATATTGAGCAAAAGTATTAAATTTATATTTCAGCATTAAAAGAAAATTAAGGAAATTAATGTACATATTCGAGTACTGAATCATACATTGTGAGTTTTATTTATAGTCAAACATCATTAATAATTCAGTGATATGTACTACGAAGCCCTCAAAATATACGATTCAAAAAGGAATGAGAAGGAAAGAATGCCATTCCGATTTAGTGGTTTTTAGCATGGTGGAAAGGATACACTATCAGCGAAAAGTCTTTATAACGTATTTGAAGAACCAGACACTATTTGTCTTCTAGAAGAATTTTTTGCAATTAGTGGGCTATATTCATGTGTCGCAAGGAAGGAAAATCTTAAACTCTCAAGCAGACAATATGCGGACACAAAGCGGAAATGCAATACTCATCTTCCATTGTTTAAATTATGGATGGAATCGAACGCAGGTTTTTCTCAAAATAGTGGAGTCTTATCACTAAGTCACGGTGACCAAATAATTATTAGTTTTGACACTAGTTAGAGGACATTTTAAAGCCTTAAAGCTATAGTAAAATATTTTAAAATCACCCTCGTTAACTTCCTTTTAGAAGGATATTTTACAGACAATGAGACCGTATTCCCACATCGCAAGGAAGGAAATTAGGAAAAAAATTTAAACACTCATCCCTTAAAACACGGAGGCAAAAGGCTGAAGCGCTGCATCCACCTTCGGTTCAACAATGTCTGAGATCGAACCTGTGACTTTTCATTCTAAAGTGCACTGCTCTGCCTTTAGGCTATGGTAATGTACAGTCGTATAGATTTACAAATTTCTTTTGAAATCCACTACCACTATAACACACCTTATCAAAATAGAATTAAACTGAGGAAAATTCGAAAGGAAAATCATGATAGTATAGTAAAATGCATTGGCGAAATTGCCATTGAAATAATATTTTTAGTTCCTTTAAAATAATTTCATTCAATTTAAGCTATTTGTTATAATAATAATTTAAAGTTCATTTTTAAATTATATACTGAGAAAATGATGCCATTGAATCGAAGAAGACTTCTTAACTTAGATTTTGCTTTAAATTTCAATAAACTTTTTCCAGCTTTGTAATCATTTTATTATCATGGTTTCTAATGCGATAATATTATCAGATACTGTGTTTTTATTATCATCAATATAGTTTTTTTAAAATAATTATCTTGAAATAATTTCGTTTAAAAATTTTCTTCTAATCAAAGAATTTATGAAAAATATCATACGCATTTGACAATTCTCTTTTCATTTTTTTTTCTTTTTTTGTAAATCTTTCAACTTTATCAAGTAAATTAAAGTTTAAAAAAACGTTCATTTTAAAAGATGAAAGTTTTTATTTTTTTAAACTAACTTGTTTTAAAAAATGCTTAGCATTTAAATTAGCGCACTCTGTATTACCTATATAAAGAGCACTATAAATAACAAATGTTACTTAAAATTACAATTAATAAAGAGTAATTAAAATATAAATACTTTTCATAGTTGATATTCAATGAATAAAAATCACGATTACTGTAAGATTTGATTGCAAAATATTCAATGCGAATAGAACACAGGAAATACGCATAAATAATCTTTACATCATCATAATTTGACATTCTAAAGTGGCATTAGGAATTGTGAGTTTCGAAAAATATAAACTGTAAGAATTTAGATTTAACTGTGATAAAACTATAAAATTCATTTGCGTCATGTAATACCGTAGTTAGAACTAGAGAATACTAGAAATTTCAATCTTTTACAACAAACACAAGTATAAAAAAAATTGGTTATCGCACAACACAGAAGAACAGAATTCTAAGTCGCCCCTTAGTTAACGCAATTTAAAAATCATAATAAAATTTATCTTCAATAAAATTGTAACAATTTTTAAGGAAATTAGTACACTTTTATATAAAAATAAAGCTAAATGCCAGCAGAAGTTGAATTGTGATGTACATGTAAATGCATCAACGGTAATACAATTTAACATCATTTTGAAAAATAGAAGAAATTATCGCTGTTCTAATCAGACGAAAATAATCAAAATAGCTGTATCACATGTAGAAGTAAATCGTTTCGTAAAATGAAGTGATTTTGTGAAATATATATTTTATATCTCTAAAATAAAAATAATGCAGAAGCGATTTTCAAACAAAACAACCGATAAGAAAAGCCATAAAAGAAATCAATGTACTATGGCAAACAGAATACGTAGACGTTGCTTACGTCATATCCATTGAAGGATAATAGTACCCAAAGTTCCTTGCGCCTCTTCTCCTTGAATAGTAATCTAATTGATAAAAAGTTACTGCTACGTTGAGAACTGGATGTTTGTTAGAAGTTTTTTGTAAATCATTTGAGATATGATTTTTCTTGCGGTGATTAAAAATACAAAATATTTATCTTTTTTCTCTTTCTAAATGCTCTTTAATTTCATGGCTTTAAATTTAATTAGTTTACATATTATTATTAATAGCAGATTGAATTATTATAAATATTTTTGCAAAAATGGCTTATTACAAAATATATTATTCTTGATTTATATATTTTGCAATTTATTTATTTCTATTTCGATTTATTTATTTCAATTGCTGTTACAAAATTAGTTAATTAATCATGAGTACAAGATCACAAGAGCACTTTTTAATGCTGAAAGTCATTGATGTAATTATTTACTTTCATCCTTTATTTATTTTTAATATTTTTAAGTTTATTTATTTATTTTATATTTTTTTGATGGGTGCGCTGTTGAATAGATACTCAATCTTTATATGATTTTGATATAAAAAATCTTTTTAAAAAAATTGTCTAAAAATTTGTTTTATTTATAAGTTTTACTAAGCAAATATAATAAATATTTATCAATAAATTAGAAGAACAAGCTACATTTCCATTTCTTCAACAATCGAATGATCGAACCTGAGTCTGGATTCGAACATATGAGCTCACGTGTGCCCTATTAAATTTTTTTACCCAATTTTCTTATGTTCATTTATTTTTATATTTCATTATTTATTTATTTAAAAAATTTTAGATTGAATTAAATTTAGTTATCGCCCATGCAAACATAAATCTAACAGTAGCATGCGTAAGCTCATTGTGATCTAATGAAGGAATCATGTTCGAATCCAGTCTCAGGTGTTAATTCCACAAATGTTGAACTACATGGGATATAAGTTGCTCTTTTATTTTCTTCAGGGACATCCAAAAAAGTGATTGCTTGAGAATTTTCCAGATATCCTTTTTGTGAAACTTGAATACGTCTGATTATACATCCATAAAATACTCTTGAACAAACGCCTTAAAATGGATTTTAGCGTTACTGTCCTCTACAAAGTGTCAAAAACAGGGCATACATTGTAAAGCGCTTGTCAATTGATGTAGTTAGATAAAATAATTGCTTGTTTAAGGATTCAATTTAGCTTTAGTATAATTAATGAGTGAAAAGTTTTATATTATGTTAACGAAATAATCTCTTAAATTCTTTTGGTAAAGATATTAATTAATGCAAGTAACGCAGACAAGCTGTTTAAACTAAATGGGGAGAAAATTGGATCGTTTGCTTAGTCGGTACCATTAGAGCAAAATATGCTTGCAAATCCCTTTCAGATTGTTCTTATGATAAGAACTATGCATTGTTTTCCAATATAATTTTCGAATATTTTTATTTAATTTATCTTTGTGCGACCTAAATGGTATATTTTTTATAGATCTGATTTGAATGTCATAACTGGCATCAAGTCCATCATCAATCAATCAATTTAACAATTATTAAAATGAATGGGAAAGTGATATTGGCTTTTCCCACTTGGATCTCGAAATCCAGAGGAATAGTATCAGAATTTAAATAACAAAGAATCCACACAGCTTCTTAGGACGCTTAAATAAGAAAAATTACCATCTGTATTTAGTAAAAACAAGTTATTGGAAATAAAATGATATAACTTCAGTGAAAATCTTAAAAGTTAAAAGGCTTCTACAATATATATATATATATATATATATATATATATATATATATATATATATATATATATATATTTTATAATAGTCACTTTTATTATTCTTATTATAAAAGATGTTTTCAATTCCTATTAATAAACTTCATAAATCCAGTTAATTCAAAACATTTTATATGATTTGTGAGATATTTATAAAATAGAAATATCTATATATAAAATCTAGTAAGTTATAAACGGCTGTTTTTTAAGTATTTGTAGAATAAAAATTAAGAAATCTTTCAAGATTCTTTAAACAATAAAATAATTTTTAGTTATCAATGTAATTAAAAAGTCACGCAGCTTATTATTTACAGTCTTATGAAATAAAGCAATAAAAAAACTTTTTGCTTTGGTTTTTAAATAGATTACATTCTCACTGTTCGGCAACGGAACTTCCTTTGCTTGCCATAATGAAAAAATTGTTTAACGTTTCCTGCTTCCTCTAAACTTCATTCAGAATCGACGCTCCTTATTTAATAATTGTGCTCTTCTACATTGAGTTGCGCTGTTCTCAGCCACAATAAAAATGCAGAACTCTTTCAAGATTAATTCTCTCTTAGTAAAGAATAAACATCCTAGAAGGTGAAAAAGATATTTTTATGAGACTTGTCAGATAAATTGAAGAAAATCAGGGGGAAAACCTGAATTTCCTAACTTTGGAAAATTATAGGAAGCTTAAATCATAGTGTCTTTTTCAATTACCGTAAATTTTCACAGTTTTTCACAATCAAACGAAAATTAAAAATTTTAGAAACAATGGTTAAAATAATTTTACACTTTTCCTTATATATATATATATATATATATATATATATATATATATATATATATATATATATATATATATATATATATATATATATATATATATGTATGTATGTATGTATGTATGTATGTATATGTATATTAGTATATTATATATATATAGTTCCCTATAACTAGCAATTAAAGGTAATTTCAAGTAATGAGTTCCTGTCATTATTTTTTCTTAATAACAATGTTCCAAGATTAAAAATATTTCTAACCGATTCTGATGAAGTTTATTTTTATTTTTTTTATCATTTATACAAATTCTAATATATTGTTTTATTAATAAATTAAAAGTTAAGATACACATTTGTAAAATTACAAAAATCATTCGAAATATTTTCAAGCAACAGGTAAAATTTGTATTCAAGAAATAAATAACTAGTAATTTTGTTTAAACTTGATTCAATATTTTTCGTGCGTTATTTTTAATATTATGTATATTCAAAAAAAAAAAATACTTAAGTTAGAATAAAAAAGTTAAATAAAAAAATAAAAACGATATTCGGGAGTTTGCATTGATTAAAAATTTATTTTTACGTTACTTCCAGCCGCCCAACTTATTTAGTTGTCAGCGTACTTGACTGCGGATGGGGATCATGGGTTCGAATCCTGGTTCCCGAATGGATGCACTTTTTCTCTCTCTATCTATCCTGTCTTTGTCCTTTCTTTGATTGAATGGGTTGTGAATGGTTGACCACCCTATAAACAGGTACCTATGTGTGTACTGAGGAAGTTGGACTCCACACCAAAAATATGATTCAGTTGGAAAAGTGGAACAGCGCTCCCCATGATGTCAGCCTAGCTGGTACACGACAACAACTTTATTTCCAGTTTTCGTATTATTCCAAAGAAACCATTGCATTTACTCAAAAGTTCAGTAGAGTCCTTTAACAGGCATCCAATAAGATTTTTATAAATTTAAAATATTATTTTTGATTTTACATATCAAATTTTAACATATAGTTCTATAAATAACGATCTATCAATTATTTACAGTAGGTAAATTAATGCTATAAAAGCTGGGATAAATCTGTAGTTTATAGTGTGATCCATTTAGCAGAATATTTGCATTAATGTTTTAATTAACATCTGCTTTTATAAATACCCCTTCAAACACATTATGATTAATCTGATTATTTTGATTTTTAAAAGCATGTAATATACACCTTATTAGACAAAAGACTGGTTTCGATATTTCATAGTTATAACAATTCCTTTACATTTAAGAATATTTTAAGCTCATTCGTTGATTCCCAAATTTCATATTGATGAAGTTTCATTTAATGGTTTAAGATGTAATATTGTGTGTGTGTGATTCGGAAAAAAATACTTGTAGGCTGATGACATTTTTTCCAAGAATAGAAATGTGAAATTCAATTTTAAATTTTATAACTCCCTTTTAAAAATAATCCTTGCTTTTAATTAATTTTGCATCCACGCCGACAGACGTTTATGCTGAAGTGCAATATCCATCTCTAGTTATTCAAAAGGGGCTGAAATAAATCCCGGGATTTCTGGCGCTCAAGATCGTACTATCTACTTCTTGGCCCAAACTGTGCCAGTGATACCATTTCAAGCCATTGTCTTTAATTAATTATTGATCACTGTTTCTTGTTCAGCTTCAAACGTTTTCGACACCATTTAGCGGATGACCTCAAAAAAAAGTTGTAAGCATTTGAATATCACAACTGAATCTTTGTTTTCCGCTGAAGGACTTTTCAAAAATAGTAAACCATATTCTCTTGTCGCAAGGAAGGGAATCCAAATATGCACTCAAGACGCGTATATGTAAAGCAAAACCTCATTATCAATCTTCCATTGTCCACAATGGTAGGAATATAATCCAGGGCTTTCCACTTGGTCAAGGCTTGAGCAGCTTATACGTTTCACGGCTCTTTTTTGGCCCAATAATCAATAGAAGACATACACTGCAGAAATTTGATTTTCCACTTTTATTTCAATGGCTGAACCCTATTTATTATGTTAACAAAAAATGAACTTATATTGAGGAATAATCTTATTTGAATAAGCAGATAAAGAATTGCATTTATAAGGATAGGTATAATGTGAGTATGCGTGTCTGTGTGCTTTATTATTTTAACATTTAATTAATGAAGAAAATATAAAATAGTTGCATGTTTATATAATATAATTCCATTATTTTTTTCACAATGATATTGCTAAAGCAAATAATTTGTAGTTCACTAAAAATTATCTGGATTATCTCTCTGTTATATCCTTAAATATAATTTTATTACTACGCTTCAAGGTTTAGTGAAAGGATGTACTTTATTACTATAGATTTTGAGAAAGTTTTACTTTTTGATATTTCCTTTCAGAAGTCATTCCTCTCTTTGACAATTATTCTATTAATAGCAAAAATCTATATCAATACATCTCATTAAAATGCAACGGAAACTAGTGGACTTCCGGGATTTTAGATTTCTGCTATACGACATCACCGACGTGTGTACGTAACGACCCGATGAATGTCAGTCAATAACAGTTGGTTAACCTATCACGTTACTATGGTAAATAAACTTGCCGCAAGAAACATTATTCCGTTCAAATATAAACTGAGTGATTTAGTCGTCAATTGATAAAATCAATGTTATTGAATAATAAATTTTTTACTTAATGTGACTAAATTAACCTAATAAATTCCAGAAATTTGTAATAATTCACGCGTAAAGTGTTTACTGAGTGTTACGCATTCAAGTCTATATTATTTTTTTTCTCACCGTATGCTTTTAACTTAAATGTGAAATTTCTATTTTGAAAGATTTACTTATTATTATTTTAGCAATAAAATCATAATTAATATAATGATGTTTGAAAAAATCTTTTAATTTTGAAATTTTTTTTCGTGAATAATCATTTATACAAACTTCAATTTCTAAGATGGTAGTATTTTAAATTCGAATCTATATATATATATATATATATATATATATATATATATATATATATATATATATATATATATATATATATATATATATATATATATATATATATATATACAGGGTGATTATAAAAAAACTTTGCCAACATCTGCACTTCTAGCGTCCATTCTATTTAACCGATCAAGATGATATTTCAAATATAGTTCTTTTGAGATATGCGCTCGAGATTCTGTGAATGGCAACACAATGGCCCTCGCGGTTACAGTTATAGTGACAGAAACTCGAAATTTTCGAATGGCAACGCCTACTTTTTACCATCGCAAAATGTTCAGCACATGCGAAAACCCTAAATAGCGTTGAAACGGTACCGATATGTCCGAAAACCGACGTGTTATACACATACAAACAGTTCTTTAAGGCGCACGGACGAATAATGCATACGACAGAGACAAGACACTGCTCAATGATGAGAACACATAGAGAAAAAAATCTTTATTAATTTCAAACATTTTCCACATGAGTGCCATCACAGGCAATTACGCATTGCATGCGGGAGACGGTGGACAATGTCGCTGCACGCAACATGGCACGAGGGATGTTTCCAATCTCACGCCGTATAGAATCCTTTAAGTCCGACAATGTTTGAGGATTGCACAGATAAACTCTGGATTTGAGATAGCCCCAAAACCAGAAATCCATAGGCGTCAGATCTGGGGATCGCGCAGGCCACGGAAAAGGATAATAGCGTGAGATGATGCGATCACCAAAATGCTGATCCAGGAGCCTTTTAACTGACCTCGCTATATGTGGAGGTGCGCCATCTTGCATCCAAACAATGTCATTGAGTGCATTCAGCCGACGCAACTCCGGTAAGACATAATTTTTCAGCATGGCTGCATACCGAGGGCCCGTTACAGAACATGTTGCAGGGCCAGTCGGGGTCGTTTCCTCAAAGAAGAACGGGCCCAGAACAAATGTAGCTGTAATGCCGCACCACGCAGTCACTTTGGCGTCAAATAATGGTACTGGCGCCACAGCATGAGGATTCGTCTCTCCCCAGTGCACACAATTCTTTGTGTTAATGCTGCCATTTAAGGTGAAATGCGCCTCGTCCGTCCATAGTATGCGAAGTGGCCAGTCGTTATCCGCATCATATCGTAACAAAAATGCATTTGCGAAGTCCAGACGCTGTTGTGGGTCACCCGGCTCCAACATCTGGACGCGCTGGAACCGATAGGGAAACATGTGAAGTACCGAGCGCAAGAGCTTGCGGACCGTTGAGTTCGGAATATCCAACACGCGCGCTATGCCTCTTGCGGTTTCTGTGTGTCCTGCAGTCACTGTATGGTGCACTTCCACGACAACGTCCTCAGAAACAGTTGGCCGTCCGGAGCGCTGTTTGTCACTGGTGCAGCCTGTATCTTCGAATTTCCGCACTAAATCACACAGAGCTTGCAGAGTACATGGGCCGCGTCGTTGTCGATGATTGCGGCGATACACACGCTAGGCTTCCGCAGCGTTCATCCCATTTTGGTAATAGAGTTTGATCAATTCACCGCGAACTTTCCTAGGAAGACTCATATCGTCGGCATGTGCGAGTTCCCAAATGACGACTTCGCATACCCGCTTGGTATTTTATAGGTTTCCTACGCTGAATATCTGGCGACCGGCGTTCTGTGATTGGTTTCTTGACTCTGTCACATGCAAATTTATTGCGTGCGCCCAGATCGTGTTTTATTGGCCGGTTTTCAGAACTCTTTTTTGTGTTTGCAGAACACGTCCGTTTTTAGACATATCGGTACCGTTTCAACGCTATTTAGGGTTTTCGCATGTGCTGAACATTTTGCGATGGTAAAAAGTAGACGTTGCCATTCGAAAATTTCGAGTTTCTGTCACTATAACTGTAACCGCGAGGGCCACTGTGCTGTGTTGCCATTCACAGAATCTCGAGCGCATATCTCAAAAGAACTATATTTGAAATATCATCTTGATCGGTTAAATAGAATGGACGCTAGAAGTGCAGATGTTGGCAAAGTTTTTTTATAATCACCCTGTATATATATATATATATATATATATATATATATATATATATATATATATATATATATATATATATATATATATATATATATATATATATATATATAAGCGATTTCCTTATCTTTGATACTCTAAGCAAATAATATTTAAAATTTTATTGTAAGTATTTCAAAATTTAAGCCCCAACGAAGATTTTACGTTATGCAATTCTTTTTGTACTTATATAACAGTTGTTTGATTATTGAAATATTTTTTTATCGAAAATCAATCAAATAAACATAGAAATATTTTTGTATATGCAATTTTTGTAATTTTCATAGTATATATATATATTACCACTCTTCTGGGTTCGTGTTACTTGAGAGTCTTGAGAGTCGATATCTTAAAAAGAGTCTTAAAAATTATGACTTTTATTCGTAGCAAATTCAACTGTAATAAATATAAAAGAAAATTCCAGCAGTTGAAATTACATTTACACATCTCCAATACAGCTTATAAAACATGAAACACAACTTCCAGTCACAGAAGTCTCTTATACCTCAGACAACTTCTATGTACCAAATTAGCAATCAAGCCTAATCGTCTTCACTAACTCTTCTGTGACGCGCCGTGGTATTTATACCCGACTTGGTGCGAAAATCTACGAGTTTCACCGAATTTCTGGAGGGTTCTAGGCTATCGTGATTAAAATTGGTCCTAAAGCTTCGATGATGGATTTTTCCAGAAGTATCTATTTCTCACCAAGTCGCCAAATCATTAGAAATGCCACATTAACCTAGAACACGTCTAAATTGCGTAATTTTTCAGTATTTCCGATTTGTCTGAGATATTTTAAGACAAACACAAAAAATGTTTATAGTATTGTAACACAATATATATATATATATATATATATATATATATATATATATATATATATATATATATATATATATATATATATATATATATATATATATATATATATATATATATATATATATATATATATATATATATATATATATATATATATATATATATATATATATATATATATATATATATATATATAATGCAAAATATACAAAAGTTTACAAATAACATATGATAAATGCATATTTGGTATCCTAACTGCGTAAAAGCAACTAAAGATAGGTATACCAAGAATATAAATAAGTCAGATGGCCAGCTATGCAAAATGGACAAACTCTTTTCTTCATCCATTTTGCATATTGGCCATCTCCTTCCCGATGAAGATGTAGATACTATGCTTTACAATTTCCTAACCTTTAATTTGGAATTTGCAATTGCTTATTTGTGTTTTTGATTTTTAAATTTTGCCTCATATATACATATGTATATGTATGTAATAGCTGTATATATTAAATTTAAAATAAATTGAAATAATTGAATAAGTTCTTTGTTGAACACAACTTATTTGCTACAATACTAACCTTACGAATATTTTCCTTCGTTTTATCCATGCACTGAAGTTAATAGTTGGCCTAAAAAGTGATTTGCTCAAGTGTTAGCAAATTCCTCAAACTTTACCTCTACTTTAAACAATCCCAAGAATCCTCTCTATATAAAGCCCATTCAATACGAAATGGAGCAGACTTCTAACCATGATTAAGATCATGTCTGTGCTATTGGTGGACAATTTCAGTTATTCGTTAAATGAAGTGTTTTTGGAAACTATCATTGCCATTCAACTGCTGACTGCTTCTTCATTTGGTTATAAATTACTGAATTCAAAAATTAATTTAATGTAATATACTATTTAAGGTAATGTTTGTATTATCTACAACGGGTAAAATTATCGGCAGTGTCGTTTAATTCACTCATCAAATTATGAACATGAAAAAAATTAATTAATTGAGAAGATAATTTGAAATAAGCGTTCCCACTGATTTTCAAATACAGCAGACAAAAAAAGAATGACAATTATGATACATTTAAACTTAAATTCTTTAAATAAAAAAGGATAAAATGCTGCTTTTTGTAAGTAAACTGAATCTACCAAATGGAATTATGCAAATTCAAGAATGTCTTTAGAACTAAACAACCAATTCTGGAAATCTGTATAATGCAATTAGTAGGAAGAATATTAGTCAAGTTCATTCCCCCTTCATGTACGAAAATAAGAAATTAAAGAGTAAAGATAAAATTTAATGAACAATAAGAACTAATTTATTATTTGCTGATTTTTTTAAAATTTTATATTCATTTGAAAATTTTACTTTAAACTCACAAAATGCCTCGAAGATAAACGGAACTTTAATCTCTGTCAAATAAATCCTGCACAAGATTTAATCTTATTTGTTTTAAAATATACAAAAATAATCATGTGACAATAATTTGAAAAAGACTTTAATTAGAAAAAACCTTTGACCGAGAATTCATTAAGATTTTGTAGGTTATTTGAATAACATGATCGGTGTTGGTATGTCTAAGAATACAACCAACAATTTACAAAACATAAATAATATAAAAGTGAATAATGAACTTGAGACTTGGTTAAGTTTATCCATTGAAATAATAAAAGTACATTTCAGATTTGAAGAACCATATAATACTTCGTGATACTTCATAATTTGTTACTAAATTTAAAATGATTTTTATCTTAAAATCTCCAAACAACAAGAATTATAGCTATCATATCCTCTGATCTCCATAAACAAAGTCTGAAACAGAAGCGTAATAATATCTGGAAGAGATTGGTTGCTGTAATTTTGATGTTTATTTTACCATAATAGGAAATAACAAACAATATTATCATTTCCATACAGCGCCCATTGGTTAATAGGCCAATCGATGCTGTGCGACGAAAACTCACAATAGTGTTTGCTATGTCTAATTGCAAAAAATTAATTAGATCCCAATAGCCCTACCAGCATCAAATGTCATATAACTCTTATCCATGATCAAAGTATAATCTTGCATTCACTGTTCTATAATACTAATGGATTGGCATTAGATCCTATCCATATTAAGTGGACATACATTCACATTTTTCCTGTATTCAAGACTCATGTATTTGATTCAATTAAAAGTATTTTTGATCTCATGGTTAGAGAGACAGGTGAACTATTCTATCATAAACTTTTTCTTTATAATCCTCTTTATATATATATAACCATAGAAACTATGAATCTCAGTACCTAACGTCTAAAAAAAGAACAGTGTTAGCTAGGAAGCCCAAGAATTCCCTTGCTGTGTCGGGGAAAAACAAAGTATGTATAACATTGCTATCACATATCATTGTGATGAAAGATAATGTTATCCAAGCTTTTAAGATAAGAACCAACAACTTACTCAAATGCCAAAAATATTAAGGGATTGTCAAAATTACTGATTATATTAGTGAAAAGGGACCGGTGTATGGATACCCGATGACAACATGTAAAGCTGCACGAAGATGAAACAATTTGGAAGATTTGTTTTCCTTGGTTGCGGTAAAAGATTTCATAGGCGGATTTTTTCATTATATCGATCAAAATTTTTAAAATGATGGCATAATGTTTTTCTTGTGTTCAGTACTGTCTCTTGTCACACGTTGCCCATTTAAACTACAGCTTCATTGCCTACTATAGAAAAGATTACGGTACTGAGAATCTTTAGTGATGCAGATGTCATCTACTATCGATGCAGGCACTTACCCTGCACCCGAGCCAAGTTCTTGAGAAAGCATTCAAGACAATTTTGTTTAATTTGACTTTACTGGTTCGTTTAAACTTACAACGCCAAAAAGATAGCAAGTTTTCTTATCCTTTCCACTATTTTCTGCCAAACTGTATTTAAACAATAAGTCCTCAATTGCAATTTGCAAAAGAGAAATTTCTTGTTAAACATACCTTTTTCATATAATATAGATGATGTAACTTTCACCAATTTTTGCGCATATATACATTCTCAAACATATGCATAAACCAAAATAAAACACTGAAAATTTTACTTTATTTTTTGTCATAAATCTTGAAATTGCGAAAAAAGTGATTTGAGAATCAATTTTTAAAAGTATGTAGATAAAAATTACTAATTTAATTTCAGATTTAAAGTTGATGCATTACACCAATTTAGTTTTTTTTTTCATTTTTTAGTACCTTTTAGTTATTTTTAGATTTTTTTAAACTCTCGCATTAAGCAATAGTGCTGAAGGAAAAATGTTTTTACATGCTATTATGTGCTTACATTTGTATAAATTGAAAAATATGATTTCTTATTATAGTGATCTATCCTATGTTTTGCAAAATTTTCCAATTATACAAAATGTAAAATTAATTAAATAACATGAAACCACATTCGACTTGAATTCCTCCAAACGGGAATTTGATGGGGGGGGAATTTAAGCTTTTAATTGACAGTTAATATTTTCCAGTTTCGTAATTGAGGATTATTTTTAAAGCAACACATATCATTATCTTTAAATATTAATATAAATTGTTCTTCTTTGAAATGGGAAAAAAGGGGTTGTCACGAATTCCTGTTTTTTCCTATCTGAAGCAATTATTCAGATAGCTAGAAATTTCTAACTAACTGAATAACTTCTTTTCAATCAATCAAATACATTGATTTATAATAAAAAAATTACAAACGCGTCAGGAAGAAATAGCCATTTAATCCAAACCATTTTGGATCTTCAAGAATAATGACGTATGAGTTGATGTAAAATCAAGAACATAATATGGAGAAATAACTATTTTAAAACATATTTTGTTTATTATTTTAGAAATGCAAGTATCATAAAATCCCAGTGATTGGACGTAGAAAAGTCTTTTAATAAAACGCAACTAATAAAAAAGTGATTTATGACTACTTTTTCTTTGTTTTCAATTTTGCACACACTTATTATCAGTTAATATTTGTTCAAATATTAACTGATAATTAAATAACATTATTTTAACTATGGTTATGAGCCCACAATAACCATTTCAATCATATAATAATAAAACTGAAAAGATTATTTTATTTTATTTTATTTATTTTATTATTATTACTATTATTATATATTTTTTTTTTTGGAGTAGAAAATCCTGGGTTACGCACGTTATTTTTTAACAATAGAAGATTAGTTTTGTTTTTCTGCTTTTTACATGAGCTTTTGTTTTCAAGGTGTTGGGAGTAGAGTGGAATCTTTACCTTAAGATATTTAAAAATAGCTCTCTATTTAAAATAGTTTTCCAGGAAAACAAGAGTAAGCTATATATGTTAAAATTTCCTACAAAAGCTTTCGGCTATTAAGATATACGAGATGTCAAGTTATGATTGTAATTATAAATATAAGTTTCTTTACAGGAATCTTAACGAAATTTAATTATAATAGAAGTTGTTTCATTGAAATAACTGTCTTCAACAATAACATTTCAGCACTAAATTTTATATTATTTCTCTTTATTATATAAATATATAATCTCTAAAGGTTAACTTTAGTGATTTTCTTGAATTGTGTCATTAAGAACTTTAATTAATTTTGTATGATGCAAACTAATATTAAACAAGGGTCCAATAAAATTTAAATGACATACACTGTAGGAATTAAATTTTTCCAAGTTTATTTCAAAATATGTGAATCTATATAGTCATCTTCAAGAAATAGAATACAGTAATGAGTAAAAACTCTTTGTAAGCAAATTTCGTGTTAATTTGTTCATTTTTCATGCAAAAATGTAATAAATGGAATCAAAGAACAAAGCAGAATAAAAACGTATGATTGAAATGCTTGCATTTTGGATTTTTCTTTTTAATTAGTTAACTAATCTGTCATTAACTCTATTTTCCTGCTACGAAAATTAGTCAAATAGTTTTCCAACAGTTGTTTTTATAAATAAGTACTCGTGAAGACTTCGAATTTTACTTTTACCTTCAATACATTATTTTTATACTTTTATTAGTAATTTATAGAGAGAAAGATAATTTCTCTTTAGCACATTGTATGCTAAAAATAAATTAACATCGCAGATCAATAAAAGTTTAGAAGAAGACAAATTCTGCATCACATCTCAATATAATTAATTTATCAAGAATATCGGACTTTCTTTTAATATAAACCCTTTTTAACATAAAAGTATGCTTTTCTTCATTAAAATGAAAAAAGTATTTATTTTCATAAAAAAAAAATCTCATAGTTGGCCCAATTATATTAGTTCTTATTGCATAACGAATATTATTATGATGGAATCAATTCCTCTATTTAAGAAATCTTACATTTAAAATAGTTTTATATTTAAGAAATCAATTTTCAAATTTTTGTTGTATCAGAAGACAAATGCTTAATATTCCTTTAAGCAAGAAGTAAATATTTTTCGCATAATATGCAATTTTGAAGAGTTTACTTTTAATACACTGCCTGATTTTAAATGCATTTGTTTTCTCTCTCCTGAATTAAGTTGACATTTCAAAATAAATGTTAAAGAAATTAAAAGTTAAATGAGTATCGTGATGTCTAAATCATCCTTCTATTTAGAGATGATTTATTTCTTGTGGATTTTGGTCTCAGATTACACTATATTGTTTTCCATAATATCAACAATACCACAGTAAATTTCCATTTTCTAGAAATGATCTCTTTGTTATCATAATAAATTAGTATAATGGTTAAAGCAATTTTTAGTTAATAAAAATACTGTTTTGATAAAAATTATTTATTAAATGAAATGAAGAATATTGACTGTTAAAAGCTGAACCCATTCTTTTGTTAAATTTGACTCATTAAAACTGCAGCTGAAAACAAATACGCTTCTCTGAATCCAAAATTGGGTAGTAAACATTATTGTATATACTCGTTCTACCTATTTGCCAAATTTCCAAATTGATAAATCATTGAGATTACATATGTAAATTTACTTGTTTATAATTTCCACCAAAAATTCGGAATGATTTATCGCTTTTTTGCATTTTTTTATCCATCATGTGCTTGCTGTTTATGAGAAATGTTTTATTTGTGATTTGTGTATAATTACTAAAATATACATACATAGATGTATACATCAGTCCAGAACAACAGCTTTAGATTAATGGGTTTGAATAATCAAACCATTAATTCAAAACCATTAACAAATAATTCAAAACCATTAACATATCAGTGATAAGCTATCAGCAAGAGCTTCTTAATTTGTAATCATGGTCAGGTGACGAAGTCACACATGAATAAGAACTCTCCTCCTCATATCCACGTCACACTAGCTGTCGATGACACAGATTAAAGTGGAAACTTCACTAAACAACGAAGAACCTAGCAATTCAGTGAGAAAGAATGTGGTCATCTTCGCAAACACTCACCACAGCAAGTGATGCTTTACTTTGCTGATTTTACAGGCAGCGGCGTGAAGCTATTGAACTGCTGGGGCTCTATAACAACTGACAAGCCTCTGACATACTTATTAGAAATTCATATTTTTTTTATCGATTAAAGTCTTAAGAGAAAATTTATGAAGACAAAAACTGATTTTCCTTGAGATTTATAGAATTAATGGATAGGAATCCATGATTTTGGAGCTTCATAATAAATTTTGATGTATATATTTATTACTTTAGTATTAAAGTTTCAATTTTAATCAAATATAAAAATTATTTAAATCTTATCTATCATACTTTCCTCTATTTCAACTATATTTTAGGATTTTTCTGTCTTAGAAGGGCTTCAAGTATGACATGGTTTTAGTTGTACAAATACTAAATTATTTATAAGTAGTAAAATAATAGGTTTTATCTTCTTTGCTTCTGGATTCGGATTTATATCCTTAGTATAGAAATATCTATTCATTGTTAGTGTACAACTTTCAATCATTATGGACAGTATACTCTGACTTCTTTTACAAGAATTCACTACTGACCTCCATCATTGTACATTTTGTGGAAAAAATTATTCTAAGATTTTATATAATTAACAAGAAATTCAAGGATATTCACCGGTAACACACGGTAATGTTCATGCTTTCAACCTCATCTAAAGCATTAATAAGCATTTATATTCTTATCGCAGTGTATAATTTTGTACTCAATAGTTTTTTAGCACAATCTAATGAAACAAAATTTCTAAGCATCTGCAAAAAGTGTTAAATATTGGTTAATTCCAATAGACTCTGTTTTCATGAACTTTCTGTTGATAGACAGTGAATAAATATAAGCTCCAAAATATTAGAAGAGATAAAGACTATTTCATTTTTCATTTAAAAATTTGGTATGCTTATTTAAAAATATTATTTAAAACAGTCTTTTATTTTAAGTTTTGGTTCTGGTTTAATTTCTGCAGACGAATGCCAAGTTTATTAATTTTGTCAGCTGTTATAGTGGCAACGGTTTGTCTGTTAACGTTGAGCAAAGTTTTTGGTCTGGTTAACTTATGTGTATATTATTATTTTAAAATATTGATTTTTAATGAAACAAAGAAAGGCTTTTTTGTAGCTGTTAGGATTTACCAATGAATGCTAAAAGTACTAGCTTTTATCTGTAACATTTATACATTTTTAAATTCCTTTTTAACCATTTAGTTATTTTTCTTTTATTTTGAGGAACTTGCTGATTAGTAACACGTAATCTTTGCTTTATATCAGAACTATCTATTATTTTAAATTTATTGTTATAGAACTGTGTATTAATACCTAGAAATATGATATGTACAGAAATATTGTTGCTTTTGTGCACAATTTGAGATTTTAAACTTTGAGTCTTATTTCTTCCAAAACTGAATATTTGACAACCATATTGTAGGAAAGTTTGATCAGTGTTTATTTTAGAATTCTATAAAACAATAAATTATATCTTATGTGAAGAAAATATATTTTTGGTTTTTATTTACAGTTCTTATTCATAGAAGTCGCTTCAATTTTCTAGTTTTTGAGTGTTCTTTATAATTTCTAAAAATGAGTAAGAGATTACTACAAAGAGGACGTTATCCTAAAAGTGAGTGATTCTAACCATTTGTGAATTTGTTTTCCCAATCATTGCAATAATCTTATTAAAATTATTCTTAAATTTCAGGTCCTGGTGTGGATCAAATAACTAATACAAAGTAAGCACATTAAAATATTTGTTATGTTTTGATTTATAAAACTATTTAAATCATCTAAGTTTTTAATGCTTTATTATGATTAGAATATTAAAGCAAATAAATTTTTTACTGTAAGCTTTCAGTTAGTAAAATAATCATGAAATCAGTTCAATATTTTAAAATAAGTTTATAAATTAATTATAGTATATCTTAATATAAGTGTATATACAAACACAAATGTTAATATATGGAAGGGGAAACAAACTGTCCCTATTATTTTGCATGTGTCTTACCAACATTAAACTTTTAAT
This sequence comes from Latrodectus hesperus, assembly GCA_037975125.1. Taxonomy (NCBI): domain Eukaryota; kingdom Metazoa; phylum Arthropoda; class Arachnida; order Araneae; family Theridiidae; genus Latrodectus; species Latrodectus hesperus. The sequence continues at coordinate 24,861,219 of CM075850.1, read as the reverse complement.
TTTGTAAACAGTTATTAAATCTAGCTCTAAATTAGCAACTTTATTCATTCCATCAGCGAAAAGATACTAACTCCTATAAATATTTAATGTATGTAAACTATCTTTTGGCACAACCTTATTTAATTTAATCTAGAAGGATCAATTGATATCATTACCTCTATCTGTTGAGCTTCTGCTACTTTGAAACAGACAATAGAATTATGTTGTTATTCTTCTTGATAATGACCATGATATAAAACCACTGCTTTTGGTGGTTCATGATAAAATTTTATATATGTCTATACTTTAATAAGTGATTCTTTTAGGCATTGTGTTTTGTCCTCGGATAAAATATGGCATTATATAATTCTAATATAAAAATATCAGTAAAAAGTAATGTAAAATGTAACATTATATTATATTTATATTAATTCATTTCTAAATCACTTTGATTGTTGCATTCAAAACTGTTTGAATTTAAAAAAGGAAAAGAAAAAATATTTTATTTGGCATAAACCTAATTTTAATTGATATAAAAAGAAATTTAAATTCCTTGCTCTTAAAACATGTATGTAGTGACTTAAATATGAATGTATTCATCTTCTAAATTTTATAGTTTTAGGAACTATGCTTCTTTTTATAATTAGCGTTAGGGAAATCAATTTTTTCACTAATGAGTAAGCAAGTTTTAAAATTACTTAAAATATATTATAATTTTTTCATAAAAATCAGGCATAAGTATATTTAACTACTCTTAACTTATCATAAATAATTCATAACAAAACATTGATTATTCCATGCTAAATATTATCTGGTGTTTTAAGTGTATATATATTTTCCATTCTATTTTATAAAGTGATAATTTTTTGTAATGATACTTTTAGGTAAATAAAATTTAATAAAATAATTTGTTATGTTGAAGAGTATTTTATGAAATGTACTCATTTTAGAAGAACTTTTAGCATTCATAATGATTTCTGTTGCATTTAACCATGAATGAGATCTTAATGATAATTTGAATTTCTTATTAAAATAATCATTTTGAATGGGAAATTTTTATCTAATTTAATGATATTTATTACCCCTACATATATATTTGATAATATTTTGTTTGCTTTATTTACATTATCAAACTAAATGTGATATTTACTGACTGTTTATTTTATTTAAATATATAAACAGGCAATTTGTGTTTTTGTAAATTACATTTTTGCTATTTTACTTATATTCTTAAAATTTAGAGATTATTTTCTCCTTTATTACAAATTTTTAAATATATGTTAGTTGACATTCTCTTTGTCCTGCTGCTGACTTATTTGTTAAAAAGTTATTTAAACAAATATGTATGTGTATTTGAAGTAAAAGTAAGTCACACCGTACACACAATGAGGATTTGAAAGCTATGAGAATTTTATTCCATTATTTTATCAGTATGCTTTTTTGCTAATTTATACTAATGCTTATTCTTGATTTAATTTAAATGTTTTTAATTAAATATAGGATATTTTATTTCTAGATTTTTTAATCTATAAACTTTTTATGAAAGGTTTTTTTATAAAAGATCGATAAACTTTTTATAAAAATACATGTTATTCTTCCATTACTTTTCAAAAATGAAAATTTCATTCCTATTAATAGATCTGAAAATATCATGTAAAAGTACTTAAAAATGTATTGTCTATTAAATTCTTCTGTGTGTGTTCAGATTTTATATTTTTTGTGATACAAAGAATTTTTCATGTATTTTCATAAAATAGTTTTACAAGACTTCTTTAAATTAAGAAAAATTTTCTGCTAAAGTAATTTCATTCAGTAGGAAAAAAATATGGAAACATTTAATTTACAGAAAATTTATACTTAAAATTATAAGTGATTCATAACAAACATTAATTTTTGAAAAAAAAATTATTATTAAATGTAAGTTTTAATTTTCAAATGTTAGAAATACAAAAAAGTATAGCTAAGTTATTAAAAATATTAATAAGTATAAACTTTTTAAAATTGATTATTCTCTATAATGGTTGTATTATTTATTGCAAATTTATTCAAAGTTAAATACTGATTTAAATTTCATAAACATACATGAAGATTTGTTAAATTCAAAAAAATTTAAAGAACTCCATCATTATAATTATATTTTGTAGCATACAGTATTCTCAACCTGTTCCAGCATCACAACCTTCTCAACACCCCGTTAATTACTATGATCCCTCTATGCAAACACAGGTATTTTTCATAATTTTATTTATCTGTTTGGATTAATTTTAATTAACTATTGTAAATAATTTGGTAGTTTATATTTTTACAATCTAATTGCATTAATTTTATTGAAAAATAATGTGATATTTTATATTTTAAATTGTCAATTTTTTGATCTTGCAGTTGTAAAAAATAAATGTTTAAAAAATTCATTTAAATATAATCAGAAAAATTATAAAATAATAGTCAATTATTTATGATTATAAAATTTATATATTTTTTCAAATGTTAATAACTGAATAAAAATAACTGCAAAAATATCAATGATGAATATCCAATATTTTTTAAGTGTATAATTTCTTTGTTTTTCTTTTGTAAAACAAAATGTCTTATTACATATCTGAATAATAACAATTTAATATAAAAATGATGTACCAGAATTGTGAGCTTTTTCATAGCAATAGCAATTTTGGACATAAAACAATATGCAAAAATGTTATAGTTACTGATTAAAAAATGGCATTTTTCATAGAATAATTTCATCCAAATTAACATCATTATCAATCAGCCTTATTGAGATGGGCATGGAGACAGTCGTGACCAGTCAGCATTCTAAATGTAGCAACTGCAGTCGCTCGAGGGAAGTCAGGAATAGTGTGTGGAGCAGAGAAGAGTACAGTCCAAGGCTTGCCATTCGAAAGGTGTAAGGCAGTATCACAGCGAAAGCGCCTAGAGATTCTAGAAATTTCAAGTTTAGATGATTGGAATCTCAGTTTCACAAGGGGTTTCTGCAGAATTAAGGTCGCCTTCTTGGCAAGGAGATCAGCTCTCTCATTTCCCTCAATGTCCCAGTGGGAGAGAATCCACTGGAAGGACACTTTATTAGGGAATCTCTCAAGCAAAGTCCTGCAATTTAGGATTCTTTGGTCCTTAACCTGTTTATTAGTAGAAAGAGCTTGAAGTGCAGAAATAGAGTCCGAAAGGATTAATGCTCTTTCAAAGGAGTTTTGTCGCATGGAGAATTGTTCAAGTGCAGTGAGAATAGCTTCCATCTCACCATCAAAATGAGTCAAGAAAGTACCAACTGGAAGACGAAAAGAAAAAAATTCACTAAAGATGCCAGCACCGGCGCCTTGAGAAAAATCAGAAAGTGAACCATCAGTGTAAACGTGCAGCCATTTATCAGGTGGATAATGGTTATAGATGGTCTCTAGAGCAATCGCCCGAATAAATTCGGGAGCAAGATCCGACTTTCTAATTTTCTGAATAAGATCCAATCTTACATCCAGATTCATGTAATGGAAGGGACAAGGAAGGATAAGCAATTCAGTCGGCAAATCATTAATAATTTGATAGTGTTCAATAGCACAGACGCATTGAATAAAACTTCTTTGAGTCTTCAAGTTACAATTCAAATTAAAATCATAATCATGCCAAAAAGCATCGTTTGGGAGTCTAGTTAATTATATAAAATAGTGGCCCTCCTTTGAATTACATTAATCATAGACTCAGTATTGGTGAGAAATTATAAGGCCAGCACTGGGGTAGTTTCAACTCCTCCAGTAATAATTCTCAAGGCTTGATTTTGAAAGGTGTCCAAAAGCTTTATCACTTTAGCATAAGCGGAGACAAGCACCTTGATACAATAGATAAAAACTGGTTGGATATACATTTTATAAGTTAAATTTAGAGTATCTCTGCCACAACCCCATTTTATACCAGCAAGCTTCTTGAGAATCGGGAGCCTTTTTATTGCTTTTTGGATTACATGCTCAGCATGTTTTTGCCATGATAGTCTCTTGTCAATAACACATCATCCCAGATATGAGACATCGTTCTTCAGTAGAAGGCTTTTGTTTTGATAAGGCAAATCAAGGATAAATTGTTTATGATTGAGCGTGAAGTATTGGCAAAAAGTCTTATCAGTATTAACAGACATGTTTTCAAAACACCATCGTCCAAGTCTCTCAAGAGCTGAATTTAAGACTAAATTAAGTTTGAATTGTACAGCCTTAGAGGAGGAGCTCCAAGTTACCAAGTCAACTGCAAACAAAGCATCCTTAATCAAGCCATCAGAAGTCAAAGTTTCAATGTCATCCTTTATAAAAATATTAAACAAGATAGGGCCCAGTACAGTGCCCTGAGGAAGTCCAGTTTCGCTCTGTTTAACACACAAGAGACAATCTTCGAAGCGAGTAGCACAAAATCGCTGAGCCAGGAAGTCTTTAATCCACACAAGAATCCTACCACAGATTCCCATATTCTGGAGCTTTTTAACAGTTTGCAGTCTCCAAACCCTATCGAAAGCTGCCTTAATGTCCACGAATACAGCAAGAATGGAATGATGATGATCCAATGAATCTTTAATGGATTGACTGACAAAGGCAACCTGTTGGTTGATATATTTGAATCTTCTGAAGCCCACCTGGTCTGGAAAAAACAAATTATTTGATTCAATGTAACAGTTTAAATGAGCAATTATCATCCTCTCCATGACCTTCGAAAGAATGCTTGTTCGAGAAATAGGTCTATAACTATTCAAATCGTTTGCTTTACGAATTTGTCTCTTTTATGAATAGGTATTACAATGGCCTTTTTCCAAATCGCAGGAACAGCACCAAGGGTCCAGCTACGATTAAACAAACATAGCAAAGCAGGAAGAGCATTGTCATTAAGATGATGAAACCGTTCAGGGTAGAAGTTATCGGGCCCAGGATTCTTACCCGTCTTAATTTGTCTGATAGCCTCCTTAAGTTCCAACATGTCAAAGTTCCTATGGAAAATATTTGTACTGAAATTGGAAGACATAACGCCAGGGCCAGATCTTTTAATCTCCCTTCTCATAATCCTTTGTCTTTTCTTAAGGTCAGTTCTCAGTCTTTGTCTTTTGGAGTAAAAACAATTAAAAGTATTAGAGATATCTATCGTCAGTTAGGAGTCTTCCCCCAACCTTTATAGGTTCTTTAGAAAACACATTTGGCTTATTTTTAAGATTATTTACTAATTTATAAATCTTGTTACAATCTTTTCTATAGTCAATTTTTTCAATGAATTCGTTAAAATACTCTTGTTTTGCAATCAAAATTCCTCTTCAGAGGACAGCAACAGATCTTCTCCAGTTCTGAACATCTGTGGAGTTCCCAGTTTGTTCTGCTACTTTACAGGCCCCTGTAGAAAATTTCTTCAGAGACTAATCTTTCATTCCAAAAAGATTTAAATTTAAACTAACTTCCCCTAGGAATAGATTTTTTAGCACAGGAAAGAATAATTTCTTGAAATCTGAAGAGTACATTATCAATGTTTTCTGTTGGAATTAAAAAATCATTCAGAGATTTAAAAGCATCTTCAAGGTCGCGAGCAAAAGTTCCCCAATTAGCCTTTTTGAAATTCCATCTGACTTTAGTATCTCTAGATTTTTTGTAGGCAAAGTTTGCGTAGGTATAATAATCCTAGTGATGATGATACAATGTCCTGATCCTGGGTCATATTGAATTTCTCGAAAAGCCTCATCAGCAATATCAGAGGAAATCAGGATCAAATCTGGATTGGTACTGGTTCTAGTATAGTGTAAATAAGTTGGAGCATCAAAATCTCTAAATAAAAGTTCAAAATTATTTGAATTTAAAAGATCCTCTATGACTAGGCCAGCCTTTTATTAGTATCACAATAATTCCAATGCTTGCTAAGTGCGAAGTTGCCACATAGGATAGTTTTGTTATCACATGACACAAGACCGAAATCAAGCTTGCCATTACCAAGGGGGCTATAACAGGCAAAGAACTTAAAATGATTACCCTTTTTCCACAGATCAAGTCGGGCTATCTCCGCACCACTATACGAAGTTAGATCAGTGACAACTCTAAAAGAGGAAGTTAGGCATCAACCAATACTGATCAGGATGCCACTAGCAACTTGTCTGGATTTGGGGAGAATGTAAAGATTATAAGACCCAAAATGATGGTGCTTCAGGGTCTTCGCAGTCAAATTAGCTTCAAGAATGGTAAAAACATCAATATAATGAGACACCAAAACATTCAGAGTTCTTTTTTCTTGTGAAAGTTCACCAGGGTTCTACTGTAGTATAGTTAACAGAACCTTAGAAGCATGGTTTTTTGCATTGCACAAATCAGCCACAATTGGAGAACTCGGCGAAAGCTGTAGCAGAAAAATTAGTGTTAACCAAGGTGCACCACAAGGAGGCCTGCTACGTTACACCTCCACAGGATTAATGATTCTTTTAAACTATCACACATTTACAAACAAGTTTATTTTAAATCACATTTATATGAAATTTAAAATAATATTAATTTATTAAATTTCTTAATTTGGTTTAAAGTTGTAGTAAAATTCTAGGGTCCTGTGCGAGCTTGGCATGATTTTCAATTTTCACGCCAAGCGCTGGCTAAGCTATTTTGCCAACCTAAATTATGTTACTATGCTCAATATCCAATTACCAAATATCAATTGTGCTCAAACTTCAACTTTGCACTTGTTTGCTATTTTAAATATCAAAATTTCAAACATTTCATTATAATTACTTATTACAAAATTATTAAAATGTTAATAACTAGGATCTCATTTCACTAAGATTACATAATAAAAAACAAATATAAACTAAGTATCATGCAATCTATGTGTGACAACCAGACAATAAAACTTAATCAATAACATGATTGAAAATATCTTTTTAAAAAAATTCAAATTTTAATTTACTAGGCAGTAACACCTACCAAAAAGAAAAAAAACTTTTGTCTAGTGATATCTACCCCCAATATAAGCCAGGCAGCAAAGCTAAATCTATAACTTAAGCAGACATTCTTACAAAAACTATAGTTTCTAATTAATTAATCAGTGTTACTATTCTGAATGAATTTAAATACAAATATATGAGATATTTATAAACAATATGTAATATATAACTTAAAGTATTATATACAACAACAGTATTAATTAAATACGTAAAATAACTCACCTAATCGTTCCTTGCCGAATCATTGGCACCATTTGGAGAATAGACAGATTTTATGGCTCACAAAAATTCTACCACAGTGTTTTCAGAATGATTACGTGGCCTACAAGGAAAATAATAATTTAGACTAATAAAGGCAATATAAAAATAAATTATTTTATAAACTTAAAATAAAAATTTACTGCAAATTAATATTCAAATATTTAACTTTCAAAAAAATTCTAAACATTAAATCATTCACTTTGAAAGCTTAAATTGCATTCAAATAAAACAAACTACTATTCAAATGCTTCAAGAATTACCAGACAAAACAAATTTCGCACATGTACAGAATCACGTTGTGTCATATAAATGCAAGAAAACATATTTGATGTCTGTTAGCCAGTTTGGTGGATTTTATCAGCTGCACAGGAGCATAGGGATTAACCAAATTTAGTTTTAAATGTTAATTAGTTTAGCTGAATCTGGCTTATTTATATATATATAAACTATTTTAAACTGTACGAAATTTTTAATGCTTTTCTTAAAGATTTTTTATTTACTATTAGATTTCCAATATGTTAATCTAATCACATACAATACACTTCTTAATTATGTGTTCTTTACTGTTTAATATATATTATATATAAATTTTATTTGTTACAGCCTGAGCAGAATTCTTGGAATCAACAAACCTTTACTAATTCAGCTAATTACCAACAAATTCCTACATCTAACCCATCTGTTCCCGAGCAATCTAATTATTGGTCTGGTTCACAGATGATTCCAAACTCTATGCAGGTATATTTTTTATCTTATTTCAAGATTCATCCTAATTTTGTAAAAATTGTAAATCAAATTTTAGGTTTTATGTAAAATGCTGTTTTTTAATCAATTTCAAAAACTTAACTTTCATTTCATAGTTAGTTTCGTAATATATTTCTTATATCTAGTTATGTCATATTTAATCAAGTGATTTTTATTTTTACAAGAATTTCTTTAATAATTAAATTAGTACACCTTTGTCTTATTTTATAGAACTTATTAATTTTTTTAAATAGATATAAATTTAATATACATCTACTCTCTACCAATAAATATTTGAACACTAATATAAATAAGAATATCTGCATTTCTGATCTGCATCATGCCATCTGTATTTAAATATTGTGTAAGAAACAACATTGGCATTAGTCACATGCAAGATGACATGAAATGCAAATCTGTCTCAGACTTTGAGAAAGGTATAACTGTCATATATGAAATAAATAACTGCTCTTTAAGGGGCATATTTAGTAATTTAAATATTCCAAAATTGTTAGTGGCTTTTGCGATTTAGAAGTGGAAAGTGAGCATTGATTGATGAAATGGGCAGACTAATGAAATAAGGAGATACAGGCTAATAAGTGTTGTCCAAAGAAATTCAGAAAAATCACATCAAATTGATGGCTGACCTACTCTTGGAGTTCCAATCAGTATTTGGCACTGTTTCGATAAATACCACCTGCAAGGAAACACTGATATCTATGGTTGTGTTGCCACCAATAAGACTTTAAATATAAAATCCTATCATAGTGCTCAGTTGAGGTATTGAAAGGAACATTGAAATTAGACTGCTGATAAGGGGCATCAGGTTCTCTGGAACAATGAATCAAGATCCAATATCTACTACTCTGATTAGAGAGTCTGGGTTTGGGGTATGTATTGTCCCTATGGTAAAATTTTAAAGGTAGAATTATAGTCTGATGATGTTTCTTGTGGTATAGACTTCAACCATTGATCCCAATTCATTATAAACTCAACACTTACTCATATTCCACTATTTTCAACAATAATATGCTTCCTATGCTGTTAGATCAATGTTCTTCCAGGTTGACAGTGACATTTGTCATGTTGCAATATCCACTGTGAATTGGTATTATGATAATGGGGTGAACCAATTGAATTGGTCTGCTCAGACTTGAATCCTATAGAATGCCTCTAAGATGCATTGGATTGCTGATTCAAGAAATGCAGCAACTGTCCAAAATCGGAGAAAAAAAAAAACTTGCATGTCTTAAAGCTGAATGAAAGAAAATATCACTGCTCATCATCCAAAAATTTGTGGAAAGCATGCATCTGAAGGTTAAAGCAAGGCTGTAATTGTGCCTCACATAGAGGTTCTAGCAACTATTGCACTTGAATATATTGTATTTCTCTTTTATCACATGTGTCCAAACACTTTTTAGTAAATAATAGCCATTAAAAATTTTTTCTCATTTAAACTTGCTAATTGAATAGTTTCCATTTAAATATTATGTTGCAGAAATTTACTTGAATTTTTTTTATATTTTTCTTAAATTATAAAATGATTGATCAAAATATTTTCAGGCTCCTTTTAATGAATCTTGGAATACCAAACCAGGTCCTGTGATTGGTAGTTCTGGATACACAAATTATCAACAACCTCCACCATCGCAGCCAACACAGCAATGGCAACAAACTCCTTATGCCCCAGTAGATAATCAAGGCTATGCTCAACATCAAGCAACCACTTATAATTCACTGCCTCAACAAGAATATCAATATCAGTCTTCAAATAGTACAACTGATTATCATTCTACTAGTAAATCTACTGATTATAAAACAAATGATATTAGCCATTATCAAACTGGAAATAATTCTGTTAATTACCAACCTGCAAACAATAATTCTAATGTGATGCCAATGAACACTGTCCTATCTAACTGGGAGAATGGAACTTTTAGTGTTACTCAACCAGAAGAGCTCCCTTGGACATATAGTACTCCTCAATATTGCAATCCTTCTCAATCTGATTTTATTCAAGATTCAAGCTCCTCTGCAAATACCTCTTGGAATCCTTCTGTAAATTCTGGCTATAATGTCAATTCAGATTCTAATGATCAGAATACTAAGTCATCTCACTACTTATCTTCCACTACACAAAATTCTAAATCTGCTACTATTTCAAATGAACAATTGACTCCTCTACAACAATTAGAACAAAAAGATAAGGAATCTAAAGAATCAAATTATGCTGTTGGTACTTCTGATAGTAAAGAAGAAGCTGTTGATGCTGACTATGCTTCTAGTACTTTATCAGCTTTCTTCCATCACAGTGATTTGACCAAACCAGACAGTGAGTGCCTTGAGCAAATCAACGAATCATCTACCACTGTGATCCAAAATTCAGAATTGTCTAGTCCAGAAATTAGAAAATCACCAGTATCTGCTCTTGACAGTGCCACTGTACATACATCTGGAGCTGTTACTGAAGAAGGGAGTTCTGAAGGAACTCATAGTGATTTTGTCCAAGAAGAAAGCCTAGATGATATTGAGACAGATGAGAGATCTTTATCTCACTCAGTTTCTCCAGGTTTAGTAGAAGGTACTGATTTTAATATTTTATATTTACTTAATAAAATATATTCCTTTTCCATCTTATTTATAAAGAATATGAACTTGAAGATAAGTTATTGTAAAATATAGTTTCATTAAATTCAATATGAAAGAATTTATTCAATTTTTTTTTAAAAAATTTTCATTGAATTTGGATTTAATATCTGAATTAGAATGCAACAATTCATTCATAATGCCTACTTATATTTTTGTATGTTATGTCACTTATATAGTTTTTATGTTATGTCACTTATATAGTTTTGCATGATTTTAATCTGTTCAACCAATTTTAGTGATTTTAAAAGTAATTATGCAAGTTTGATTCTTATGTTTTGTAGTCAAAAATTTAGTAACAAAATTTATATAAATTAAATTGCACCTGTAGAAACAAAAAATCTAAGAGAGTTTTCATTTAAAAGTTAATATAAGTGATTTTTATTAAATTCCATAACAGTTAAAAAGGAAAAATGATCAACTTTTCAAATTAGTTGAAAGTTCTTGAAGATGAAACCCTATTTAAAGATTATAGAGATTTTTTTAATGCATTAAAAAACTCACCCATAATCTGTTGTAAGTTTTAAATAACTGTGCTTTCAGATAATGCATAAAAGTTCTAGTAAAATCAGAAAAATTTAATCATTTGTAAAGTGATTTTTTTTCTAATTAATTATTAACTTCATTAAAAAATAGGAGGAAGTAATTTCAGTTAAAAATAACTGCTTTGTTTTTACATTGATTACAAGTGTAAGCAAAATGAAGTTGGTAATTTATTTATTAATATTTTCAGTCTAACTTCCTCTCTTGTAAACTTTAAAAAATGCAGGTTTTTATTATTATTATTTTAGATTTTAGATATTTTGGGAAAAATAAGTAAAAACAAATATTTTCAACATAATAAAAATCATTTAAATGATAAATTGCATTTTTTAAACTGTGCAGTGGAAATATGTTTCCACAAACTTTGATTTTTCAAGGGTTTTAAAAACATTCCATAATATACTGTTCAAGACACCAATTTTCTTTCTCAAAACAATTTTTTTTTAAATCGTCCTTAATTTTACTACAATAGTATTCCAAATTATAATAATAAATTACATAACTGTTCCAAACAATTAATTCTAAGAAGAATTATATTTTATATTGACACGTTGAATAAAAAGGTAGGAACTGTGTTAAGTTATATTAAAAGAGTCACAAATGTTTTATGAAATACTTATAAATTAGGATTATTTTGTATGAAAAAAATTACATTCAAATATAACTTTTGTCATAAATTTAGCAATTTATTATTATTTGGCAAATAATTTCTAAAATTTATTTTTGAAAAGAAAAATATGTATTCAAGGAAATTGCAATAGAAAAATATTAACTGTAATTGTGTGTGTGAAATGAACAAGAACATGGCTTATTGAATATAAATTTTTGTTGCTCTTTTTAAAAGTACCAAACATTTTCTAGATTTTTCCCCATGAAAGCTTAACAAGCCTGTTATTGAATATTTTAAAAAATATGTTTATCGGCATATATTTTTCTCATAGAACCAGTAAATCAAGAAGTTCCTGAGCCACCTACAAACATCTTGTCAAACATACCACTACAATTAAATAAGGTATGGAAGATAATTCTATACCCTTTTTTAACTTTTAATTTACATGTCATATCCATAATGCATCATTTCTTTTAAATTCATTTATTCAAATATTTATTACTAAACTTTTTTGGTAGGAGTTTGATGAAGCAGCAGAAGATCCACCAAACCAACAAATTCCTACTAAATCTGGACAGTCCTCTCGTTCTACTTCAGCTGAAAGAGAAAGACTTGTTATTCGTCCTAGAGAAGAGAGTCCATTCAAACCTCCTAGATCAAATAACAGTAAAAGTAACTCTTGATTATTAATATCAACAAACTCTTATTACTGTAATTATTTACTGAAATAAAAATATTTATACTTTATTGTTTTTAAAACTTTGTGTTAAATTTGAATTTTAAGTTGAAAGTATATTTCTTGTTTGTAATATTTAAAATTATTGTTCATTATTTTCTTGTTTGTTTGCCTACCACAGTATGAAGAAGTTTATTTATTTAGAATATAAGACTGATAGTCTTCAATAATGTATTTAAAAAACAGCTTGTCGAAAAAATCTTTTTAAATTAATTAATATTTAATAGATTTAATTTGAAATATCTTTAAGCTTAAACATAGACTCTGGGAAAAAAACCTGTTTGATTGGTTAAATCCATCAGAAAATAAATATATATGCATAAAAAAATGTTAATTTATAATAATATTAGAATTTTTTGATAATTGATATGAATTATATGAAACAAATCTTAATTCTGTGCAAAAAGTCTTGGCTCTATTTATACTTACAGCTATAAATTTCAATATAATAATGTTAAATATCATGCATAGCAATCACTTATTTGGTCACTTTGATAATAACTATGTAACTAAATGTGTACTAGATAACTGCTGTGTGATAAAATTTCATTATTTCCTCTTACTTTTAGGTATTATTGTTCAACAAGAGGTGACAGAAGTCAACCCTCCTGAAACTAAAGTTCAAGAGGAAAAAACTGTGGTTCAAGAAGTAAATTTAGAAACTTTTCCCGATAATCTAGAAAGACCATGTGATTATGAAGAATTAAGAAAGCAGTCACCTCTGTATGCCTCACATAAAAGACATTTCAGGCAAGATTTAAATAGCTCACCAAGCTCATTATTGTGTGATAATCCCGACATTCCTTGTGTAACCTTAGCGCCAGCAGCTCCTCCAATATCCTCTGCAAGATCCGATAGATCAGAATCTTCTACTGATTCCAGATCAGAAAGTTTGTCTCATCGTAGTTCAAATACATCACTTTTCAGATTGAATGAGGTATACAATATTTTATGTTACACTAAAAATATTATATTTCATCATCATTTAAAAACTTCTGGATTATTATTTGTTTGAAACAAAAATTTGTTTTAAAGGTTTTGTAATGTGGTTAAAGAAAACTATTAAATAAATTAATTTTATCCTGTATATTTGTAATTTAGTGTAAATTTCAAAATTTTCCTAATTTTCTTACAGCCAGTTACAAAAATCTCCAATGAAGGCAATAAATCAGAACAATATGAAAAACCCAAAAAAACTAAACAGTCACCATTAATAAATGATTCTCAACCTAATATTGAAAGACTAAATGAACCCACATCACAGATCAAGAACTATAGTATTTCCCAGAAGCCAGTTGAAAAAGATAAACAAAATGCTGAAAATTATGACAAACAAAATTCAGTGGTTCTGAAAGATTCAAGAATAAATGGTAAAGTCTCAAATAATGACACTCTACCTGAATCATATCAAAAGCAAGCTTTAAATGCTCCTTATCAAGAAACAACAAATGTATCTAATGAATCAAAAAGAGAAGATTCCTTTTATCATGATAGAAGAGTAGATTCTAGGCATAATAATAGCAGTAGCAACAGACAAAAATTTGCAGAGCAGAAATATTATAGCTATGATGCTCGTCACTACTATTCTGATAAAGAGAGCTCCAGACCCTCCAGCAGGAATTCATTGCGAGACAAACGGGAAGATTATCCTTATCATCCTAGACCAGATGACTACCCTTACCAGACAAGTCGAAATGATATTAGGCATCATCAAGAATATCCTCGTCCTTCCTCAAGATTAAGTGAATCAGATTTAAGCCATGGTGAGAGATCTGCTCAGTATGCGGGTTATTATCGTCAACAAAATCCTTATCCTGCAAGTGCTTATCCTAAAGATCCCAGAGATTCAGGTTATTATAATAGGCCTCCAACTCATAAAGGTGAATTATATTTTTATATTTGTGTAAATTTTAGTAAAACATTAAAGCTAAAAAATTGTGTATTATATATATATGTTTATATATAGAATATTAATAAGTTTTTAAAATTACTTTTATTGTCATATTCCACATATATTTGATAATTTTAAATGCAATTTTATTTTTAAACAGGTTTAAATAGTTGAAAATTTTTTTAAATAGCAAATACAAAAATTTGATCTTTCCCATTCCTTTTATTTCTCTAATGTAATTTTGTTCTTATAGGTTATGAATATGAACCTTATCAACGAGACATGTATTATGCATCTTATTATGATGCTTATCAACGTTATGCTTACAACAATTTTAATTATGGATTCTATGATGAACTTTATCGAAATGATCCGAGGTTGGTATTTTTATTCATTTGTTTCCTTGATATTGCTTTTATGTTTAGTATATTTGTTAAGATATTTTTAATTACTAAATTATATTTATACTTTAATAAAAAATTACCTTTTTTATTTTTGCAGAGATGATTTAAGGTTTGTATAACTTTTTGTTTTTTGAAATTAATTTGGCTTCAAAGAATCATTGATGTAAATGTAGTCAATTTTTAAAGAAAAATATATTTTTGTGAACTTTAATAATACATTTTTCTTTTTACAGATATGACCTAGAGTTTGTATACATTTTTAAATTGTAAAGATTAACTTCTTAAGTTGAATTAGCATTTATCTTTGCTATTAGATTCACTTAAAAATTATTTGAAGAATTGTTTTTAGTATCTTAACTGTGTAAACTTAGAATTCTTTTCAATGAATTTTGTATATAGTTCTATGTCATATTAATAGTCCTTTCAATTTTCTCATAAATTATTTAAATTATTTTATAATTTATTCATTATATTTAATGCCAAAATTAACATTTTCTGTTATTCATGTCATTTAAAAATGCTTTTATTTTGTATCTCTTATTATTTTATTTTGTATCTCTTTATATTGCTGAATATTTAATTTGTTTTTAGATATAGGCAATATCGTGAGGCCCAGGAACAGTATAGGCAATATTATGCTAAGCATGGTTACGATGATTATGAACGCTCCAGTGTTCATTCTGGTAGAAGCTCTGCTAACGAACTTGCTAAAGAGTGCAATCCTAAGTAATAAATTTTTAAAGTAATATTTGCTGATAAATTGTTTTATGTCGGTGGATATTATCTAATTTCTTAATCATGTATAAATTTTTCATATTTTTAAACCATTAGTGCTATTTTATTTTTCAATAATATTCAAATATCAATATTTTTTATTTTTTAAAATAAGTTTTTGTATTTTGTTTTAATTGTTAATTTAAAAATAGTTAATATACCAAGTAAACTTGCAAGCATGGTAAAATTAATTTCATATTTTAAATTACTTTTATTATTGAAATATTCTTCTACAGTTATATTCTTTATAAAAACATTGAACATAAAAATTTCTTAAAATTATCATTATTCTATGTATTCTGTATGAAATTGTTTTCAAAGTTGTTTTGTCGAGTAAAAATAATATCTTAAAAGGAGTTGTGTTATTGTTCATTTATTGTAATTTAATTAATTTAAAGTTTAGTTTTAACATCTTCATTAATATAAATTAAAATTAGACTTTAAATTAACTAACTAAATAAATAAATGATATCAATACTAATATTTTGTTTTTAAAATAGCCATATAACAGTTTCTGAACAGAATCTATCATCAGAATCACAAAATATCTATCATGTTTGGAAATCAAACTATTGTATTGCTTTTACTTATTAAGATTGGAAGTTATAAAATTTATTGAAAAATCCTGTGATTGTATTGAATTTTTATTTAAAGGGATTGCAATAACTTATATTATTCAACAAATGTTTAACTTGCATTTTGTTATTTTATAATACTACCTTTTGGATTGTGTTTTAATATTTGCACAATTTTTTATTTTGCATTTTCATTATGCAAAATGATTTATCAAATATCATAAAAAAATTTTATATTTCTTATTTCTAATTGAAATATTAAAATATTTTTACTTTAAAAACAATTCTTGCATTTTTCTTGTTTGTCCTAGAAAATAACTGTTGATATTTTGAATTTCAGGATTAACTTTTTTATGTTTATTAAAAGTTTCTAGTTAAAGTAACATAATATAATTAGCTTATAAAACTGAAAAAATAATGCATCTTTAAATTAATTATTATATAGGCAAAATTCTAATATATATAAAATTCATATTGATTTTATTGTAATTTTGTAAACATTGAAGATCAACATATGTATTTTATTACTTGATTGAAATGTATTTTTAGTGTGATTTATTTTTCTATATTTATGTTATCAAAAGCTTATTTTAATATGTTTTGACAAAATCATTAATTTCCTTTATAAATTTAGTCAGTATCGAGAGCCAGATATTGATTCTAATGAATCAGAGTTTTCATCCTATAATTTGCAACAAGGTTATCCCTATAATGAAAGCCAAAATGATGTCTCAACAGCAGAAGCTGGTAATAAAATTTATATTACATTATTGTTAATTAATGGATTTAAGATACAATATTCTGTCAATGAAACTTATTTTTTACTGTTATTAAAGCTCTGAGATTTAATTTGCAATATTTTTAGTGAGTGTAAAATATATTTAATATCCTCTTAATATTATTGTTTTTTCTTAAAAAATTGTTGCACTGTAAATTTTTTTCAATGTTTAAGATTTTATTTAAAATTGCTTCCGTATTTTTATAATTCTGAATTTTTATGTAAGAATGAATATTTTAATGCTGTAAATATGTTTATAATAATTGCTCAAAACATTTTATATCTGGAATTTTTTTATGTTGCAAAAAATTGTTCTGATATTTATTGAAAATTTTTAACATATTTTTACCTCTTAACTGTCTGAAGTTAAGTGAAGACTACTTTATTTTTGTTTTGTGGTGGCAACATGAGTTTGTCCTTTCACTACGAAGCCAGTATTTTTCCCCTCGCCCCCTGTAACCTATAAAAGCTGATTTGAAATGAGTATATATCCACTGTTTTCCTGACCACTTCAGAGAAATATCATTTTGATGATTCATTAACAGTAGGAATGTCCACAAGTTATATTGCGTGGGAAAACCAACACGTTTCTTGTTTATTTTGTGAGTGCACTGTTTAGAAATGTCTCATAGTCCACATGCCCTCATGTGCAAAAAATGACTGTTGAGCGACAAACCAATCATAGTCCACATAATTTTGTTTTATTTTACTTTATCATATCATATTTAATTTAAAATTATATTAAAGTACTACCTTGTAATATTTTTTGCTTGGAATTGTAGTATTCAACAATCTGAATATTTAAGTTTTTGAAAATCTTATATTTAATACAGCAAAAATAATTTTGTGAGAGAATGCTTTATATCATCAATAAAAAAATATAAAATCAATGAGAATATTTCTAAAATCTTTATATATGTATTTATTTTATGGAATGTGATTAAATAAAGAAAAATAATTCTTTATTAGCATCAAACCTCAGTTGCTAACAAAATTAGTTTTTTCCTTTCAGTATATTTTTCAGTAATCAGTAATATTTACTGCATGATCTAAGTTTTATTATCCAGGAAGTAGCAATTTTTTAAATAAATGTTATTATGAGGGCTATTCAGAAAGTAGGGAACATTTCCATCTGACGCCACTAGGCACGCGGCGATCATGTATGTTTTGGTGTGCCCATGCTCAGATCTTCAGTCGGCATTCAGCCGTCAGAACGAGAACTTCTCCACACTGCCCATTTTTCCAATATTCCAATTTAAAATGTGTGCTGCAATTTCAAATCCTGACAGTTGTGAAGTGCGGTCCGTAATACGGTTTCTGCTAGCAAAAAACGTAAAACCGATAGAAATTCATCGGCAACTGTGCGAAGTGTATGGCAACGACGTAATGAATGAAAGTTCATTGCTAAAATGGTATATCCGGTTTAAAAATGGCCAAACCAACGTGCATAATGAAGAGAGGAGTGGACACCCGAGCAGTGTGACAGACGATCTGGTTGCCAAAGTTGATGAGAAGATTCGTGAAAACCGTCGCTTCACAATAACGAAGCTTTCGCTTTGCTTCCCACAAATTTCGCGGAATTTGTTGTTTCAAATTGTGACTCACAAGCTTGGCTACCATAAATTTTATGCAAGATGGGTGCCAAAAATGCTTATAGAATTCCATAAAGGTCAGCGAATGGAAGCAGCCTTAACCTTTCTTGACGCCTACCACACACATGGTGATTCTTTACTGGATTGAATCGTAACGGGCGACGAGACGTGAGTGAAGCACATCAATTGCGAGACAAAAATGCAGTCCATTGAGTGGGGGCACACAAGTTCCCCCAAAAAACCAAAAAAAATTTTGCAAGCCTTGTCAACGAGGAAGATTATGGCTACTGTTTTTTGGGATATGCAAGGTGTGCTGCTTATTGACTTTCTCGAGCGTGGTACAACAATCAACTCTGATCGGTACTGCCAAACATTGCGAAAACTTAGAAGAACAGTGCAAAACAAGCGCTGAGGAAAGATATCGTCAAAAATTTTGTTTTTTCACAACAATGCCCGAACTCACACAGCAAATCGATCTGCAGAACTTCTTAACTCATTCAAATGGGAGATTTTTTCCACATTCACCCTACAGTCCCGTCCTAGTACCGCGTGATTTTCACTTGTTCCTGAAGATGAAAAACTGGCTAGCGACACTGCGTTTTGATGATGACGACGAGCTCCGGGCGTGCGTCACTGAGTGGCTGAGATCGCAGGCGGCGGATTTCTATGACGAAGGAATTTCGAAGCTTGTCCACTGCTACGATAAGTGCCTTAATTTGTTTGTAGAAAAGTAGCATTTTAGTCACTCTTTCAGATGTATATAATAAAAAATTTTTCCTGTACCTAGTTTTTGTTTTATTACAAAACGTTCCTCACTTTCTGAATAACCCTCGTATAAATATTTATTTCAAATTGGTCTTTTATGGAAATGAAAAATGATTTACTAAGATAGTTGTGTAATTTATATCCAATTGATAATTCTAAAAGCCTAGTTTTGCATTGCAAAAGTCAGAAATGATACTCAAAAAATAATCAAAATTTTGATATAATAGATGAGCAAAAATAATGTAATTTCTAAATGTGAGAGTAAATGAATCAGTTTTATATCTACACACAAATGAAGGAGGCTTTGTGACACTAATGCATTCCTATTTATGCTGAAAATATGCAAATGAGGATTTACTTTTTCTGGAGAACTATTTCCTTGAAAAAATGCAGTTTTTGAATCCGAAAAAAACACATTTATCAAAAATTTTATATTCCATTTTAAATATTAAAGAGTACAAATTTATTTAAATAACATATTTTATATATTAATCTATACAGGAAAACCAACCAAATATGTGTTTAAAATAACTTTTGGTTTAATAATTAAAGCCACATAAATGGGAAATCTTTTAAAATAGGTTAAAATATTAATATTAAAATCAATGCTGTTGAAATTAGATGAAAATTTCATTCTTTTATTCAGTTTTTAACATTGTCCTCCATAAACGAGTTTGATGTTACACTGTATATGTGTATCAAGAAAATATCAGTATCAATATCAAGAAGTATCAAGAAAACAGATTAGAATAGTTATTTTGTTATTCTTATTTTATTGTTTTATCTGTTTTTAGATTTAACATCTACACCCTCATCACGTTTAACACCTGTAAAATTTTCCTATGCTCACCCCATCGCTCGATTTTCTCCTGGAGGCATATTTTTAACAGCTATACCTAGTCATCTGAGCACTACAATGCCAATAAGAATACATAATCTACAGGTATATATATTAAGGGGTAATTTCCTAAAAATTGTTTTCAAAACTACATAAAATTGTATCATTGAAATTTTAGTTTGTCTGCGTAGTTATTTACAAGTATTTTTTTATGTACGAAATATTAAATGATTTACTAAAACGTTTAAATATTCAAGTGATTAAACATGGATAGAATTAATTATGAAAAATATTTTGACATTTTAAATATTAATTTAATTTAGAGAATAATTTTATAAATTAGTTTATTATGTGTGTAAATTTAATGTTTAATGCAGTGATTTAAAAAATTTGTTAAGAATGTAATCTTTTAAAGAAATGCAAATTAAAGACTAAAGAATTCCATTAAAATTATATATAATTAATTGTTATTTATTGAGCAAAAAAAAAAAATTGATCTTTTTTATGCCTGCAGATAAGATTCCTCAATGTAATATTGAAAAATATATTTGTTACATTAATTTTTGAGGCAAGAAAAATATTTTTTGTCATTTGTATTTATCAGTGGTTTGCTGTAAATATTTATTGAATTTCCTTTATAATTGTGGGCATTACAATATACATATATTGACATTTATTATAGGAGCATTTATATATTCAAGTGGTTATTTTTCTTTTATCTGTGTTGATAATATATATAATATTTATGAAGGTAAAATTTTAGTAAATTTGCTGATGTTTTTTCTTAAACATACATTTGAGAAAGTCAATAAATGCTTAGTAATTGTTTTGTAGGATGTTTTATCAACTAAGATTTTTGTTTAAAATAACTTATTTTTGTAATTTTTAAAATTTATTTCTGTAATCTATTTTGTAATTTGAATGATTAAGTTTTACTTCTTTGTACTAAAAAATTATTAAATCTGAATTGTGAACTGAATTATCATTTTGCCTCAGCAGTTTTATTTTTGGTTTATTTCATGAACAAAAATTATTAGCATCTAAATAAATTTAAAAGGAATTTTAGCAAATTTGGTTTCATTGTTTTAATGCTATTTATGTTTTTTAAATGTTGCAAGCCTTTTGAGTATACACTTATAAAAATGTGGTATATTTTAATTCAAACTTAATCTTTCTTTAGTCTATTTAGTTTTATAATTCAAATATTTTTAGGAAATTAGAGAAAATGAAGAATCATTTCAAGAATTAACAAATCACCAGGGTCCTCTTATACGGTAAGTTAAAACATAAAAGTAGTATTTTAACCAAGTAAATTATAAAAGTTACTTAATATTAGAACTAGTAAAAATGCAAATAAACTTTTTTATTTTCTTATTAATATTCTCTAAATAAATTTTCTATAACATGATATGTATGTAGAAACTTTGCAGTATATATATGGGGGGTAAAGAATATTTTTTTAAAAAAAATTTTTTCTACGCACATAGCTTACAATTTAGTTTAAAATTAAAAATGTCTTTAAAATTAAAAGTCTTTTTTGAATAAAATAATTTTAACAAATATGTTCAAAGATTTTCATTTTCAAGAGAATTTATATATTTTTTTAATTCACATATAAATTATTTTTATCCATGGAAGTTTTTATTTGTATTCAGTAGGGAAAATTAAGCAAGAGTTTGCTTTAAAACAGCAGATATTTTTATAATTTAATAAAAACCTGAAGGTTTAGATTTTCTTTCAATAATTTAATAAAAATTAATTTTAGTGATAAAATATGTTTAGTAAATATCTTTGAAGAATATTTTAGAGTAAAACTTTGAAAATTAGGTTTCTGTTAAAATTGTGAGCAAAAGTAATTCTGCTCTATGTTATTAAGCTTCTAATTTTTTTAAAAAAAGAAAGCATAGTTTCACTGTTAAAATTTATTTTTTATATTATATATTCAACTAAATAAAAGGACAAGCTTTTAGTGTCTGTACTTTGTAAAATTTAGGGAGAATTTTTTGGTATAATTTCAAAGAATTTTATATTAAGAATTACATCTTGTTTGATTTTTTAAGATCAGAATATTACTGTTTTTTATTGAACAGTTATTGATAATTTCTTGTTAATTCATGTATCTCTTTTTCATGTCAATTTTTTATTTTACTGAAATATTTTGTTTCAAATTTTGTATAAAACTCTCTAAAAAGAAAAAGTGGATTACATTTTTAAAAGTGATGTGACCAATTTTTAATTGCTTCCAAATAGTTCTCATTTCTTTACAAATACTGTATTCAGAAAACTTAATAACCTAAAAATTTTTAATATTAGACCTAAATGTTAAATTTTTCAATTCTGATAAATGTTGATCTTAGATTAATGTTAATTTTTTTTTAAAAAAAATTCACCAAGTGTTTTAGTGTATTAGGATTACAAGTATTCACCAAACATTTATATAAGCATAAAACATATTTTTTGGACTAGCAGTCATTAAAATGATATTTCTATTTTTTACCATCATATAATAAAAATTTTTACATTTTCATAATTGGTAGGTATTTAACATTACTTTTAATTATACAATTCCTTTTACTTTAATCAATGAGTGATCTTTGTAAATTGTTCATATTTATGATATAAGCTTGATTCATAGCATTTTTGACATTCGTATCTATATAATATTCCATATTATTTGTAATCAATGGTACTTTTTTCATGTGTAACTAATGAAATAAAGATTAAAGAGAAAGCTATCATAATACCGACAATTCTAATAACTTAGTAAATTTTGTTGCAAAAACAATGTCTCTAGGTGTATGAAAACTGTCCAATTATGGTGTTTACATTTTAGGTTACTAAATATACACATACAGCTTATTTATGTGTGACTAAATGAGAGAAAAGTTTATCTGTTATGTTAAAAAGTTATTTATCTATTTTACTCAATACTCTTTAAAAGTTTCTTAAAATTTTAAAGCTGTAAAGTTGATTTATGATCATAGATATAATTTGTAACTTTCATTATTTTCTTTAAATTGTTAATAAATTTATTACTAAAATCTCTTAATCACTGTTTATAAAAAATATTTACTTTTATTTTGTATAGTTATTTGGTTTCTAACATTTGATTGCTTATTTTCAGTGGACTAACTCATAAGAATGATGTTATTGAATTTTGTTCTCAAAGAATTAAAGCAATTAAATCAAAAGAAGATGTAGTTGATAGAGATTCATATATCTTATTATGGGAACTTATGGTGCTATTGCTGAGGCAAAACGGGGTAAATAGATTTTCTTAAAATAATGATTCATGCAATATTAAAAGTTCATTTGCAATCTAAATTTTGAAAAATATAATATTTCATATTTATATTACCATAAATCAACAATCATACATTATTTGACTATAGAATATAATTATAGTGAATTTTGTAAGACTATAAAAATATATTACAATTGTGAAAATATGCTAGCTTAAGGTAATTGTAAATCTCATCTTAGAATTGCAAGCTGTTTTACTTCAATATATGTTAGAGACAGTGACAAAAAAATTAAATTTCCTTAATGAACTTTTATTGTATAGTAAAATTTTGTGGCATATTTTGTTTTTGTTGGTATAGTTTGTAATTTGAATATTTTCTAAGGTCCTTGAAACTTGGAAATTTTTATTTTTCCCCCTGTAGGACCTTAATATTTTTTATAATTTCATAAATTTTTATTTAATTTATGAAATTTTCAATGAAATGAACCAAAAATTATTCAATTAGTATTTTGTGTCTGCTAAATACATATTGATAACATAATATGAATTAAATTTCAATAAGAAATATAAATGGAATTTTTATTTAGATTATAAATTGTTTATATTATGATGATAGAGAAGTTAAAAAAAATGTGAAAAGTAAACTGCAGAAATTTTTTTCCTTGTTTAACTCATATAAAATGAACAAATTAAAATGTGACTGTTTTCTATGAAACTGTAAAAATTTTTTAAGAACTTAATTTCTTTAAATCTCAAAAAATTCACTAAAGCCATCTATATTATTTTAAAATTCAATTGACTCTTTTGACTCAATTAAAGATAATCTTTTCATATTAATAAATTTGCAAAATTATTACTTATGGAAAGTAATTTTTAGTTATTATCATCATTTGTTATGAATCCTTATTAGAATGCAAAATTTTTTACAAAGAACTATTTAACAATAAAAATTTAAAAAAATAAGCTGATCATCATATCTGAACTTTTAATTTGATTTATCATTTGATATATCAACATTATCTGAAATAGGTTTTTGAAAATAATAGTTACAAAGATAGTGTCAGATAAAAGTATCTGGTTATGTTATTAAAATAGTTGTAATTAAAATAGTTTACCTACAATAGTTAAAGAATGTAATGTCCTGCTTGATAAAATTGGTAGACTTAAAATCAAGATTTATAATCAGCTCTCATCAAAATAATAAACTCCTTTTATGTAATATAAATTATCCTATCATTACATCTATTATCCAATTATTGTATTTATTTCCCATCAAATATTTGCTCTTAATTGTTTGGTCATGATGATAAAGTATAGCATTTTGAAAATGAAGACTAGTCAACCAATTAATAATTTTAAAGGTCAAAATTCATTTTCTGATGATCACTATGAACACTTATATTAATAGAGTTATAAGGAAATGAGCAAACTTGTATAATTTTTCACTATTTCCATAAAGAAATAATTACAGTAGAAAAATCCATAAATTCAAGAAATTTTTTAATTGAAATTGTACTAATGATTATTATTTCACTAGTATATTGTTTTGTTTTGCATCTAAATATTCAGGTAAATACTCAATTCATTTTTTTTTCAGTCTGTTGCTGGTAGTGACATTGCCGAACTCTTGTTAAAAGATCATGAAGTTCTTCGTCCAAATTCTGTTCCATTGAAACATGCCATTGATACTCCTCAAGGTGAGCATTCTCCTGCAGATGTAAATGATTCTTCCAGTCAATCACATGCAGGTGATGCATCATCACCAGATGAGGGCATAGTAGTGCTTCATGATAAATCTGCCTTAAATTACTCCAAAGTTGTTGATGTTGACAAGATTACTCGTAAATTCAGGGAATTCCTTTTATTTGGTCACAAAAAGGTAAATATAAATTTTTTTACATTTTCTTAAGGCAATGCTTAAATTGTGTTAATTTTTTTTATCCAGATTGATAAATTACTTAAAAAAAATTCTAGTGACTTTGCAAATGGTAATGTTATGCATTGAAATGCCTCAACTCTGACCATAAAGGAAACAGATTGTGTTGCATAAAATGTTTATCTTATATAAAAATACATGATCTTAAATAATAATACACAATTAATAGAAAAATCTTCAAAAAAATGTAAATTGAAAAGAAAACTGATTTATAAATTTTATGATATCGTACATAGCATTTTATTGTAGCATTCATAAGTCCACAAAACAATTATTTTTAATTTTAAAATGTTGAATTCATGCATTGTATATAAATCTTTTGATTATTTATTTATGAAAATTTTGAAAGCTTTTTGATATGCATTTAAAATAAACCTGTACTTTAATTAATCATATTTCTCAGCTATAATTTAAACATTTCAGTGAATTGTTTCCTCACTAGCTTAGTTTAAAATATTTGAAATAGTATTTTGAGCTTTGTAATCCTTTCATTAACTATTTTTTTATGTTTGAGTGAAGTTTAAACTTTTGTGTCTCCTTCATGAACTAACAAATTTTTGTTTATGAATTCTAAATGTTAATGAAATATTTTTGTTAAGCTTAGTTTTCTTATTTCAACAAATTTTATTCCACTTACAATAAAAACTGTTTCAAACTTTTCAGTATTTTGTATGACGAAGTTATTTATAGAGCACTTTAATATAAATGTTTGAAATGAAATAAATTTGGCATAATTCAAAAATAAAAAAATGTAGCAAATCAAACAATCTAGATGGTGTAGGAGGTGATTATCTCTTAATAGTTGACAGTAGTAATGATAGTAAAATGAAATAGAATTCAATGATGTGCTTAAAATTAAAAATGGAAGAAAACTATCAACTTTACAAATCATCCATTATTAAAAAATTTTAAACTGTTACGATGCATTATCCCTTTTCAATAAATAGTATTTACGTACAAGTAGAAGTCTAATAGTTTTTTATGCTCAACTTTCCTTATTTTTAAATCTTTTCTGCCATATAGTTTGCATCTAAGTTTTGATCTTATAATTTGTATAAAAAAATAAGTGCTATGCTGATATAAACATTGTTTTGAATACTTTTGATGATACAAAATATTAAAAAAAATGATTCTTTTTTAATAGCTATAAACATATTAGTTAAAAATAGATTTATTTATTTCATTATTTTTATGTTAGGATGCTCTGGAATGGGCTATGAAACATGGATTATGGGGTCATGCCTTATTTCTTGCCTCAAAGATGGACTTAAGAACTTATGCAAATGTGATGACAAGATTTGCAAATTCATTGGCTCTTAATGATCCCCTTCAAACTCTATATCAGTTGATGTCTGGAAGGCAACCACTAGCTGTAACGGTAAATATTTATATTGTTAATGTATTATTATTAATATATTCAATGTAATGCAATGTCATTCAAATATTTTATAAATATCCATTTTTTTAAACAATGTAATTTAAACCTCTTTAGTTTGTATAAGATTTTATTTGAAATGTTACTTAACAATAGAATTCTTTCACATTATATCAAGAAATTGTTATCCATAACTTTTCACAGTCAAATATTCAATTTCAGAAGTTATTTTTTTTAATGAAAATTCTTGCAAATGATTGTTTTAAATTTGCTTGTATGTTAATGTTTTTTTATTTTTTATTTTTATAGATTTTGAAATACTATTTCATTATTACTTTAGCTTTGAATAATGTAATGTATTTCAGTATTTTGTGGATATTAATATGGAAGATCATAAGGATTATTTTCTCAATTTAAATTGTATTTTGGATTAGTTTGATTTCATAATTAACTGTGAACTTCCACCAATTTCAGATTTCTTTCAGTTGTGATTGTTGTGTTTTATAAATTACAATATTATCTGGCTAAAAAGCATCTTTCTGAAATTTTTTCATCAAAAATATGAGTATATATAATGTTTTAGAAGTCTCCTTCTCTTATAGCTTCATAAAAGATTGACATTCAATCTTTACCTAAAAAAATATATCAGATAAGAGCATAGGATAAGATCATTATATTACCATGTGTTCCTGAATAATATGATTGGTAATTTTTCAGCAAAATGCAAAGTTTAAGTCTTGTACATAGATAACACTGTTAAAGTTGATACTGTTCATTGTTTGTATTGCCTAACTACCAACCGAATTGTTACTGTCCTGACCTCAGGTTCAACAGTTCATGGATTTGAATTTCACCTTAGCATCGATATTTGTAGTGCTTTGGAATCCTTTAAACTGATGTTCTGGTCTAATAAGCCTTTCTGTGCATAAATAAGCATTGATCGACAAATCAACCAATCATTGTTTGTATGTGAAAGTGTTGAATTCTATATTGAAAATAATTTTGTAATTTAGAGACTATCATGATTTTACATTGCAGATGTTAATAATCCCATTTAATTTTCCCAATAATTGTTGAAGATCAAGGATTTAAATGATTGTGTTTACTTTTGAGAATCATGCTTAATAATTTTTTTTTTTTTACATTAAATAACATTAAATATTAGCTTCTATATATTACTATAAATTTACAATGGAAACAAATAATTTTTTGAATTTGATTCATATGGAATTTGATTTCAAAATATGACACTATAATTTGAATAAAATCTTCCTATCTGTAAAGATTTTAATGATTTATTGAGAAATTATATTCAGCTTAAACCTTAAAATGCTTATAAGTGTTGTATATCAGACATTAAATGTTCTTAGTTAATAAAATAAAGGTTTTTAAATATCTGTACATAAATCGATTGAACATTGTTTGGTGTAAAATTTTGTAATCTTAATTAAAATGTGCATTTAATGATGCTAATAATTATTTTAAGAATAATATCACATTAATATATATATATATATATATATATATATATATATATATATATATATATATATATATATAATAAAGCAAATTTTATTTATAGATTATGATAAAATAAATAGTTTCTTGAAATGTAAAGTATTTACTTCAAAAATATATTATGTATTCTTAAATTTTGATTTTTACTTTGATTTGTTTTATGAGAAATAACTTGTAGTTTTATAAATACTTGTAATTTAGTGGGAAATTGTTACAATTACTTCTATACATAAAAATGAAACTTAGTTGAAATTCTGATATTAATAAAATCTCTAATTTGTTTTCTTTTAAAGAATGTAGCCGACAAAAAGTGGGGTGATTGGAGACCACACTTGGCAATGATATTATCAAATCCGTCTTCACATACAGAAGTTGATTCTCGCAGCATTACAACTCTCGGTGATACTTTGGGTAAATTTACTTTTATAATATTGCTTGTTTTTATAATATTCTTTGTTTGCAAATGTATTTGTGTATGATATCAGATTACTTAGCTGAAACTTCTATTTGTTTAATATGTTTTATATTCTACATATGTAATTATTTGTACTTCTAGCAAGTAAAGGTTGTCTTTGTGCTGCACATTTTTGTTACATAATGGCTCAAGTTGAATTTGGAACATATGAGCAAAAAAATAGCAAGTTAGTTCTCCTGACTGCAGACCACATGTAAGTTTACTAAAGAAATTTAATCTTATAACTATTTTATAATTTTGATTTTTCATCCTGGTAACTCCAAATTATTGTTCTGACGTGTTTGAAAACTTTTTTCCATAATCAAAATATTAGTTTTTGGGATTTGGAAATTTATTTGGCTTACATTCATAAATCTTTTAATTTTACTATCTGAATAATTTTTTCATCCCTTTACAACCAAAATATGTGTATTTAGACAAATCATTTAATGTATAAATACAGCTTTATTTTTAATTTATTTTATTTTTTTAATTTTTATTTTTCTGTAAAGCTTTTAAATTGTATGAATTTTATCTCTGATAAAAGTTTGCTGAGGACTTGAAACTAAAAGACTTATTGATATATGTAATCATTTTAATTTGTGTTTCAATGAGATTGAGTGACTAGTCCTAATAATTTGATTATTGAATACAGATTCCGATTAGAATGAGAAAGAGCAAATTATTATTTATCAGAAATGGATTCTATATTATATAATAATTTGATGTAATTTCTTTTAATAACTTGAAATCAATAGTTAAAATAGTTCACCTCATTTTCTTAGTAGCCAGATTAATTAAAATATAGTGAATTTATAATTAAAATTGAATCAATTTAAATTGATATTGATACAGGAAAAGATTGAAGCTATTGTCTGCATGTTATGTATCTTAACACTATATAAGTTTGGTTTAGAAATCATTTTCCTTTTCTTTACATTTTTTATTCAAACACTTTCATCCTAGATTTTTTTATTTCTACATACAGGTTGCCATTTGAAGAATTTGCTACAAATGAAGCTATTCAGTGTACAGAAATTTATGAGTATGCTCAAAGTTTAGCGAATCCCAGTTTTATGTTAACAAATTTACAGGTATGTTGTATTTTTTAAATGTTACATTTGTTCATGTTTTATTTAGTAAAGACCTACTGAATGATTTCTTTTTATAGTTGTACAAGTTTTTGTATGCATTGCGTCTTGTTGAACATGGATTCTTGGAGGAAGTAAGTTTTAAATCAATATATATATATACATTTGGGGATCACCAATTGCACACACATATATATTTAAATAATTATGTATTTACATTCTATATTTTCCCATTTTAGGCCCTTCACTATTGCGAAATAATAGCAAGTAAATTACAAGAGCATCCTGCATTGTTCCAATATGACTTTGTATCTGAAGTTTTTAAGGTAGGAAAGATAAATTTTTTCCACTCATAAATATTTAAAAATATTTTTAATTATATAAGCTAAATTTTCTAGTTGGTGAACTTTTATTTTTTTTGTAAATTAATGATATTGTTAAACTTTATAGCTTGCTACTCAATTAAAATATCATGACCCACATTTTTTGAGGGGTCAAGGAGAATATGAAGATCAAGATGATCCTGATTGGTTGAAAAATTTATCTAACTTAGTTCAAAATTTTAATGTAAGTTTCTTCTGTTCTTTGTTTCATTATAAGCTTTTACTCTTTTTGATTATTAGAATTTTTTTAGAATTTAAAATTAATATCAATACTTAAATTTTATAAATTGTTTATAATTTTGACTCTTAAAAATTTTACTTTTAACTGTAGTTTTTTTTATAGTTCTTACATAGCTGCCAACTTGTATAATTTGGCTGTGCAGTAAAATTGTGAGATCAAATAGTCTGTAAATATAAAGCTTTCTCTCCAGTTTCTTGAACTTGCTTTATTATTGATTGTAAGAAATTTGTTACATGCATATGGAAGACATGAGAATTTCTTATTTTGTCTAATATACATTTTTGTTGAAATGAAACATTTACAGTTTTTTTTAAAGAGCCTATTTCTTCAATTTTAAAATGCATTTATCCACTGTTGATTTGGTTTCTTATTTTATACATATTGAATTGATAGGCTGCCCAGTCTGTATGTGAGACCCTTGGCTCTCACGAGGTGGGCTCAGGTTCGATTCCTGAATAAGGCATGGATGTAAAACTGAGATAAAAGTTGAACTTTCTGCCTGCAATGGATCTGCATTTCGAAAAAGAAAGCAGGACACCCTCCTGTTTCAATCTGAAGTTATTGTCCTTATCAATAAATGTTCTCTACTTCTGCTTGATTGTTCTTTTTCATGCACATCAAATGGAAACACCTAACAAAAAAAAAAAGAATAAATTGATTATTCAATAATCATCTTTTTGTATGTAATGATTATTGAATAATCAATTTAGCTTAATAAATATTAATAGTGTAACAGAAATATATTCTTTTAAAAATGTGCAAATATTCAAGATTGTTGGAATTGCAATCAATTACCATCCATACTTTTTCAATTCTTTGAAGATTCATTTTGTTAAAAATATTAATGAATAAAAGTTAAGAAAAATCATTATTTTTTTCTATGTTTGCAGTTATTACAGTATATATTTTTTAATGTTAAAATGTAACATTTATAATGCTTGACAAACATTCTACGATAAATAAATGTTTTTTTTAATCTGTATGGGATTTATAAAATTATGTGTGGTTTCAAAGTTTTAAATGTTTGCAAGTATACTTTTCATTGTACATTTATTTACCTATTAACAAAATAGTAATTTAACGTTAACTACTGAAAAAAATTATTTATTATATGTATATAATTATGTGTATGATTTTAAAGTATGATTTTCATCAAAATAAAATGTGATAAATACCAAAACATTTAATCAAAAGGCAATTTATTCAGAAAACAGAATATCAATAATGTTTTATTAGTATTTAAATTTTATTATTTAAAGTTTTTTTTAATTCTTTCTGAATGAAGTTAGCTTATAATTTTTTAGTTTACTAAATTTAATTAATTTTACTACTGAATATAAAAATATTCAAATTTTTAAAAATTATATCTATACTTAGATTGAAAACTTAAATTTGTTTGTTCTGTTTGATGTGCTCATTTGGCATGCAAATTATTAGAAATGTGACTTTCTTAATTTATTAAAAAAATTTTTTTTTAAATTGGTGATTTTTAAATTATATTCCATTTATCTTTAATTTTAATTATAGACAATTCCATCCACCATTGATAATTATTCTAATTCATACAATGATCAACAGACTGAAACTAATCAGAATTTTAATTTAAGTACTCAACAATATCCAACACCAGTTCCTGAAAGTAAGTGCTACTGTATAGTTTATATTAATATTTTACTTTGTGCTGCATTAAATTTTTTAATAAATGTATTGTTTTATTAGATCAAACATCTCAAAATATTACCACTTCTAATGTTCAGAGTGATACCAGTGGATCATACAACCATGTGAATTATTATCAACCAAGTAATTGGAACCAACAAAATAATAACATGCCAAATTCAAGTTATTCACCAAACAGTAAGTAATAGTCTTAAGTTTTGAGCAATGATTTAATTATTTTTCATTGATTTATTAATTTTATCAACTACAAAATTTCTCCCTTTTCAGCACAAAGAACCATAGGCTTCAAAATTCAATTTATAAAATTTAAACCAGTAGTATTAAGGTAAAAAAATTGTGTAACTTTAAGTTGATTTTTTAAAAATATTATTTAATATTTTTAAAATTAACAGATAAACAACATAAAAATCAATCAAGTGTCTACAAGTTTCAGAAATTTTCAGTATATTTTCATGTGTTTTTAATTATAAATAAAATGAAAAGTTTGAAACATTTGAATTCCATATTGAAAAATATATGTGTAATGCATAATGGAAAACTTATAATTACTACATTGAATAGTAATGTATTTGTTATGATAAAAAACAACTCAATGTTTTTGTCTGCTGTAATATATCAGCTAAAAATCTATTTATAGAAGACTAAAGAATATAGACAGTTCTCTCTCTCTCTCTCTCTAAGATTTAACTAAATGATGTTCAGAAAGTTTAGAGAAACTGTTTAGTAATAAGTTTATGTTGACAAACTATTAATTTGAACCTAGTAAAAAATTTTACTATGTATTTTCTTCTTGAAAATATACAGATAATACATTTCTGGCCACCTAAAATACTACCCTACCACAAGGAAAACAAAGATATCACAGCAAAATTTGTTTGGTAGATAATACATTATACAATAATCAAATTATTGAAAATATAGCCTTTTCTGAAATGTGTATGATAATAAACACTGCTATTTGTGTAACCACCATTGTTGGTTATAACTGCTGCCACATGCCTGTATACAGTATCAGAGAGTCTTTGGATGTATCCTTTGGATATAACAATCTAGACAACTTTTATATAATGCCGGATTTGATCTGGTGTAACAATATGTGGTGCGTGCTTGTTGTGCAAGCATGGGCAATGCATTTTCGATTGGCAGGAGAACTAGCAGACATGGGACTCCACATTAGATCATATGGGATGCCTAAATATATTAAAAGAAAATTTGAAACAGTGCATAAGATTTTGACCTTGACGGTGATCTTAGGTTTCAACAAGACAATGATCCAAAACAAACTGCCCTCAAAGTAAAGCTCTGGCTGTTGTACAACATCAAATATCAGTTGCATACACCTCCAAAATTGCCAGACTTAAACTTTATTGAACATTTATGGGACTTATTGGAATGCAACATTCGGCAACATAACATATCAAAAGATAAGCTAAAAAGAGTAATCATGATGGAATGTAATATTTCGTTAGAAACTACCAAGCTAATTCATTTTATGCTTAAATGATTGCAAGAGGTTCTTAGGCATAAAAGTTTTCCAATCAGACATTAAAATTTAATTTACAGTACATGGAAGCTATTTTTTATAGACTTATCTCATCTGTACGCAAACTTTTTCTGATGCTTTTTATGTAATTTTTAATTATTATTATAATTACTTTAAAATAATGTGTGTTATCTTTCTGAAATTTTTACTAATATTTAAGGAATTGTTGAAGTTTAGCATTACATAAAAATTGAATTGATGTTGACACTATAATGTACTTTTATTCTCTGTAGAATCTTTACTGCGTGTTTGTACGCAGATTTTTTCTGGCAAGTGTATATATATATGTATGTGTGTGTGTGTGTAATGGTACATTTTTTATAAAATAAATCAAATACTAAATAGAGAATAATAAAGTGAAAATACGAAATAAAGTAAACAGATGGAACATATGTTCAATAGATAGTACAAAATTAAAAAAAAAACATAGAATAAAAGGAAAATGGAACAAAGTACCAACATGGCCAGCTTCTTCAAGGGGTATTAATCATATTGGGCCAAAGTATGTCTTTTCTGCATTGGCTCCAGACTGAAGTCTTAAATACTAATAATATCACTTTAAAATACTAATATATATATATATATATATATATATATATATATATATATATATATATATATATATATATATATATATATATATATATATATATATATTAGTAGTTCAAACTTTATAAAACTTAATTGTCATTGAAAACTCTTAAGTATATATTGTTTCTTAACTGGAGTGCATTTTAGAATAATTTTTTACTAGAATGAAATTTAATGAAAAAAAGTTTGTTTCTTAAATGAAATAGTGCTCATACAAATTGATTCATTAAATAATTAAAGCAAAATCTAAAATGTTTATTACTATAAAGTATATTTTTATATTCACTGTGTGTGGACTTGAAGAAATGATTGGTTACTACCTCTACTTTTGCCCCGGACTTATTGACATCACAGTTAGAAATTCTGCGTAAGATGACTTTTCGTTTTATTCTGGAGTGCATTAGGCTGCTCAACTTAGATTAATGGTTGAAAAACCAAGGTTGGCTGTCAAATAAAAAAACGAATTCACTGTTTTAATGTTGTAAATACTTTTTTTATGAACCTTAAAGGGAAGTCAATAGTTCATTATTCAAGTGAATTATTTTGTAACTTCTTTGGTGTTAGAAAATGCAAGCAATAGTTTCAGAGCCACAAAATTAAATGTACACTTTTAAGATCTATTTGTACTAGTAACCATTAGAGCTTCCAAACTTTTCCTTTCTGTGCTCTATCTAAATTTTTTTTAACTGTTATAAAGCTAAGTCTTCACATTTAGGCATATAGATATTGCTTTTGTAAAAAGTAAGCTGTGTTTAATTACTTCATTTTTATTTCATTTCTCACACAGTATAAAATTAAAGTCATTAGTCTATTATTCTAGCTTTTCTCATTGAAATATAAATAATGGAAACCTAATGTAGATCCTTTTTTAATTGAAAGTATTTATTTTAAAAATATTTTCATGCTACAATTATATTTGCTTCTTTTTCTCATTGTTATCTTTAGAGTTTGGATAGAGAAATCTAAGATCAATGATGTTAATTTGTCTACATTTTCAATAATTTAATTGTTAATCTGCATATTTCCCTTCTATAAGCAGGAGACTGGATAATAAATGTTTATAGATTTGGTTCAGTCTTATATTATAGTGAAGGAAAATATCCTTTTACACTGAAAGAAAACCCTGACCCTTTTATTAGATTCTTCTTCTTGTTTTTACTAATGTAAATGGATAGCAGTTTCTGTTTTTTTACTTTAATTTTCTCTTAAAACACTAAAAGAATTATAATTTTAGTGATAAAAAGATGGAGGAGGATCATGCATTACCATATTAAATATTAATTTTTGGATTAAAGGTTTTGTCTAATTTATTGCAATGATGATTGGTTTTCATATATCCGATTTTAATATGTTATTGTAAATAACATCATTTACTTATTCTTAATATTCAATATCAAAATTTTACTCTTCCATTATTACAAATCATGTTATTACAATCATGACAGAGTTTTTCCTAACAATGACCAAAAATTTATTATTCAAGTGAATGCCAAACTACTTTTATTGTAATAACATTTTATTTTATCTCATTGTCTTGATATGTGTAATGGTTCATTTTGATGATCTAAATATATTTTAATTCAGTCTTAGACATGCTAATTTAAATATATATTTAAATAGTTTAAATATAAAATTAAATAGTTTAAATATATTAAATATATAATATATAAAATTTAAATATAATAAAAACATAAATTTCAATAGATTAATTATTCTCAAAATTTTTTTGTAATTCCAAATCTGAAATGACTTTCTTAAATTTAAGAACAAGACTAATATATTTAATTATAAGTATTTCTTTTGGTAAAATTTTAATGTAAAAGAATTTTTTTATATATATTTTAAATTAAAAAGTACCATATGGATTAATATTTTTATGTATTCATTTTGACAATGGTTCTCAATACATGTTGAATTTGTTATAGGTGTAGTGGATAATTCTGGATATTATCAAAAGGATATGGTTAACCATCAAGGTAGTTTCCATAGGGAAAATAGCATTCCAAGTCAAGAAGAAAATGAAACTACAGATATTCCTTCTTCTCCTGTGACTCAGACACCTCCTTTTGATTATTATTCAGGAGGAACACAACAGGTATTTTCTTAATGCTTTTAAAGATAGTTTTTTTTTATTTATAAGGGATGCAATATTTTAGAATATTATGTTAACTTTGATTTATTGAAAGCTTTTGGTTTCAAAATGCTCTTAAATTTAATGAAATTCACTAGTTTTACTTTTTATTCTATATTACTTTGTAGTTGATTTATATCTTATTTGATGAATTTAAGAAGTTGAATTTTGTTTATCAAATAAATACTAAAATAGAACAATTATAAATGTTACTTGAAGTATAATAATCAATTTGTGTTTAAAGGATTGCAAAGCATATACATTTCAAGGAAGATTATTAATTTAAATTAATTTTATGTTATATATAATGGTTCATTATATCACATTCTGTGTTTACCTTAATGAGAAGTTTCAGTTTAAATTTTAATTATTGCATCTCTTAATATGTAAACAATAAACTCTGAGTAATAATAATTATTCATTTTATCCAATTAACTGAATAGTTCATATCCTTATGTCAGACTTAAACCTAAAAATGATCGTTGAGCGACAAACAAACCGACAAACCAGACTTAAGCCTATTGACAGCTGCTCAGTTATAATATCTAAAATTTAACAAGTCAAAAAAAATTGTAATCATACCAATTTAAATTAAAAGTATGCAATATAATACTAAGCTTCCTGTTAATTCATTTTTTCAAAAAAAAAAAAAATATATATATATATATATATATCTTGCATTTCTGTTTAAAAACAAAATTAATCAGATAAAATTGGAATTTAAACTTTTAAAAATTTTATTCTTCATATTAATTCCTATTAAGAATTGGTAAACCTATATTAACATTTTTATATGCTTAATTTTATCAATAAATACAGAAAAAACTTTGAATAACATATAATTGAGTTTATCCACTATTATTCTTTTTTTATATCAGCTTAATATTGTAATATATAACTTGTTTTTACTTACAAAGTTACTTTTATTAAATTAAAATTGTGCTATGTAAGAAAATTTCATAAGATAAACAATTGTGCAACTAAAATTGCTTTGATTTTTGATATAACCTTTATATTTTGTTGTGTGCTCAAATTATTTTATACTATTTTAAATTATTAAATCTCTAATTTTATAAAAAGTGCTTATTTGACTTTAAGATAATTGAAATTGGTTCCAACTGTAAAATACCAGTATCAAATAATTTAGAGTGGTTCATATTTGGCAATTAATTTATGCACACAAAGATTTCTGTTATATAACAGTGTGCCTTTTATTAGCAAAATATTACTGCTTTGCCTAGCTGTACTGCTTAGAATAGAAATGTGCAGTGCAATATTTTGAATTACTTTGCAATTTAGGTTATAATTGTTTTTATATTTTCTTGTGTGATGACATTTTGCAAGCATTTTAGATAAGTTGTGCATGCTTTAATGTGACATTAAATGACAGTTATATAAATAATTTTACTGTCAAATTATTTCTTGAGATAAACGTTGCATTCATTATACTAAATTTTTAGTAGTGCTTCTTATATCATTCTTTTTTGTAAAATGTAAATATATGTTGACTTCAGTATTTTAAGTCAAATATAACTGAAATCAGGTATATTCTTTGCTTTGTTTAAACAAAAATTCATTAAAAAATATTTAATGTGTAAATTTTATTATATTGTTGTAAACATTTATTTTAATATGTTTGTTTAAAGTGATTTTTGGTTTGTATTATTGTATTCTTTAGTGTGTAAAAATGAATAACTTATTAATAGCATTCTCATTAAAATCTTTTCTCTTGTTTTAAAACCATATTTTTTAATGAAAAATGCTAAAAAGAAAAATATGTTAATTTTATACTAATGAATGTTTCTGCAGGTATAAAATTTTCTTTCTGTATTTATGTAAAAGAATTTTGCAAATATTCTAAATAATCTGTGTCATAGCAATAAAATAATAATGGATAAATCTAAGTTTAAAATTCATATTTATATTTTTATATTCATATTTTTACTTTAAATTTTTAATTTTTACTTTAAATTAAAATTCATATTTTTACTACCCAAAATTTTTGATTCACATTTACATTAAAGTTAAATTATTGTGATTCAATCTTTTGAGCTTTGATGAATTTATGCTAATTGATGTAAAATTATTTTTATTTAGTATT
This sequence comes from Latrodectus hesperus, assembly GCA_037975125.1. Classification (NCBI taxonomy): domain Eukaryota; kingdom Metazoa; phylum Arthropoda; class Arachnida; order Araneae; family Theridiidae; genus Latrodectus; species Latrodectus hesperus. Next base: position 24,822,846 of record CM075850.1, on the reverse strand, counting down.
TTAGATTATTTTATGAAATAATACATGTAATCCATATCTTATACTTTTTTATATTCTTTTGGTATCACAATTTTATTTTTCCCTCTAATATATAACTAAATGAACAAATGAAAATGTGCTATTGAATAAAGGGATAAATTAAAAAAGAATTCTAATCAAGTAAAATTCAAAGAAATCTGACTTTTTCATTTATTTAAAATATCAATTTTCTTTAAAGGAAAAAAATGTTGAAATACCTAGAAAATCATGAAAATTAATGATTGATTTCATATCTTGAAAATTATTCCTACAGAAAATTGTTGTACTAACTGCTTCATATTCTATAAGACTTGTTTAAAAAATATTATATTCTTGTTTTTTATTTCTTAAAATAAAATTAGATTTAAATTAAATTTTACTTTATTGTAAATGCATGTAAATAATGATTTATGAGATTTCTTATATCTTTGTAAATCTATATATATATTTCAATATGTGTTTATGCATAACAAACCTGTTGTATTTTAATTTAATAAATTTTTTGCTTATGTATACTACATAAAAATGCCTTTTTTAAAAAATATTTTTATAAAAAGTGCTGTTTTTTATGTACATTTTTGTTACTCAGCATGTAACATGTTTATTTGATTTTTTCACTTAACAGAATTATATGTATATGAATAATTTTTTATATATTGTGAATTATATTTATGTGCAAACATGTTACTTAATTTAAATACATTTGTTGAAGGCTTAAGTATGTTGGGTTATAAAATATATTTCTTTTTTCTCTTATGATTGTATGAATATGTATACTTTCATATTTTTGTTCAAATGCAAAGATCAACATAATTTGAAGGTATTCATGATCAAAATAATTATAACCTGTGCAAAGAGAACAAATAGGTAATAATGAGAGAAGAAATCCTAATAAACTGAACATAAGCTAAAAGTACGAAACAATACAAACTGCACACAGCAAAATTTTTAAAAAATGTATAGTTTTTAAATTTGTTAGGATTTTAACAAAAACTGTCTTTTTTTAGACTATTTTGAACATTGAAACTAAAAATGTGTAAAGTTTTGACGGAAATCAATTTTTTATTTGAACACTGATCATGTTTATTGCTTGAAATAATTTTCCTGCTTCTTTCAGCATAAAAAAGCTCTGAAAGTTATGCATAGTTTTTTTATTTTTGTATATAATATGCTTTAAATAAATCTGGCTTGGGGCATGGCTTTTGCTTTTATTCTTTCTATGTAAAGTTCATCTTTCATAGTAATAATTGCATGTTTTTTTTTTCCCTAGCTTCAATTTTTTTATATTATGTATGTAGATTGGTACACTTTGAAAAGCTGCATAAAATATTTTTATAATGTGAACAGTAAGACGTTTTTAAAATTTATGCAAGTATATTATTCTAATAATTTGATATTAAAATTAAGGTTTGTTATTTAATGAGACATAAATTTCCATAGAATGAGAAAAATATTCCATTTATGTAAATTTTTTTTAACTTAGTTATTGAAGTATCATTGTAAAATGTGATACAAATTTGTTAATAGCTATTATTTTTTAGCAATTATCAAATGACATCTATAATAATTTGTTTTCATTTTCAATTTTATAAAAATAAAAAAAGAACCTTATGATTATAACTTATTTATCATAATTGTGTGAATTTAAGGATAACTTATTTGTTAAACAGTTGGTCTTGTAACAATTTTAAGTATAAAAATCATTCTAACCAGATCATAAAAAAATACTAAGATAAGAAAAATTATAATTTAAATGTATTTAATAAAATTTTAATGAGTATAATTGCTTTCTATTTTGACTTGAGCAATTTAACTATATGTATCGTTAAGTAATATGAATTAAGAATGAAATTTTGCTGAAGCAATGATGTTAATATAATTTGAAATAGTAATGTTATAAAGCATATAAGTGCTAATTTTATTCTTTATACTTAATCTTTTAACAAAAGCTTATTGTAATTGACTACAAAATTGTTTTCCCAATCTTTCTAATTTCCTTGGTAAAATATGTATTTTATGTATAGTTGCAAAAATGTCATTGTACTATAGATAATGAGCTAAAAATGTTTTTAATACTTTATTTAATTTCCTTAAAAGGTATAAATTTTTATTTCTTTTGGTAAAGTTTAGAAAGTTTTTATTTATACAAATTATGTCTGATTTAATTAATAAATTTTTATCAAATATTTTATCATAATATTTTTATCAATTTTATTCAATAAGTACCCTGATATCATTGGGATATATCTTATTTTTTATTAATTTAGAAACACATTATTTTATTAGTAAATTTTCAGTTTCTTTTCTCTCATTTTTTAAAAATTTTGTTGAAGTGTAAGAAAAATAAAACTGCAGTATTTTTTATGCAGCTTTTTTTGTTATATAACAGTTTTTACACCAACCAGTACTTTTACCTAAAAACCTTATCTTACATCTTGCCTGCTATTTGTCAAATGAGCAACTTAGTCTAAGCAATCTTTTCTTTCAAAACTACTGCTTGTGCTGAATATTTCTTTGTTCTCTTACTCCATTTCTGCCCTTTCATTCTTGTGCTGCCAAGGAATGGAGCTCTGCCCACTCCCTCCCTTCCGTTTCTCTCTCTGATGTTGATCATTGCCACCACTGTACCAAATCTGATCTTGAGTCCTTGGTACAAAATGAGGAAACAGAGAGTGATATTGCCTTGTGTTCTTCGTCGCATAGTACGCCTCTCCACAGTTACCTTCTATCTAAAGATGATGATAAAAGGAAATTGCTCATGGCTCAATCTGGTTTAGTTGATAATCGCACTCTTAACTCTTGTTTGAAGACCAGTCGATCCCATACTAATAAGCACAAGAAATGCATTAAATTTGATTCCAGTGTTTCTGGCAATCAAGGTAGATTGCAGCGTACTGGGATACGTCGTCGGAGGTTTAGTAAAAGGAAGAATGAAGTTTCCCTTCATAGTGACAGTAGTCCAGAAGGAAGTCCTAGCAAAGATAAAGGTAAAAGTCACAATAAACAATCTTTACTAGCCACATTAGGTTTCTTAAAATCTGATGAAAATTCATCCAAACTTAATAAGAAGAAAAGTAAATCCAAAAAGAAGAATGAAACTATTGCAAAATTACTTCAAAGCAAAAAGACTTTTGCCATAGACGAACCTTTTGACACAAATGAAGCAGAAAGTGTGCCACAAGAAAAAAGCATGGAAGAATCTGTTCAAGAAACAAAAAAAATTATTAGCATACTTAAAAAGTTATCTGATGATGAAAAAAAGAATTTTGAACTTAGTAAGCTTATGGCTAATGAATTCAATAAAAAACCACCCCTGATATTTGGTGGGACCTACCCCATTGACGAACCCTTTGAAGCCGTGAAGAAGTCAAACGGAAAATATTCTAAACAAAGAGTAACTGATGAAACATTTTCTGATCAATTAAGTACTAATATAGATACTCCACTTACAAATCAATTTACTGAATCTCTTCAGATGAATAAGAAAAAGTCTGAAAAACATGAAAATATTAAAAAATTATCAAAAAGAGAAAACATTTCTAAAATGTCCCCTTTGAGAATGTTTAAAAAAGTGCAGAATTCAAATAAACACAATCAATCAAAAGAAGATGCTATTAGCACTTCTAGATCAACTACATCTTCAAGTAGCAATATTTTTAAATCTGAAACATCATCATTTGTAAGTATATTTTACATTAAATTGCTTATTTTCAGTAGTGCTATTTTAGTATTAATAATTTTTGGAATTTTCAGCAATTTTAAATTGCTTTTTTCTGTGGAAATGTATTTTATGCAGTTTAAATAATAGTGCTTTATTATTCCATTTTTAACTTGCCTGCTTATTAACTGTTATAGAAATATGATGCTCATTAACTAGTCCATTATATTTTTCTATTAGAAGAAATTATTGATAAAGTGCAGAATGTGTACTAAATTTTAAATTGTAATGTGGTTTCTAAACATGATTTATTTGTCTAAGTGAAAAAAAGCTTCTGTGATCAACTACTTGGTTATGTAACATAATTATTCTAGCTTATTCACTATTAATTCAAACTAAGTAAACACTCATTTAGTTGCAAAATAATTAAGCATATTTTTGTAAATGGAAAATAGTTAAAATAATCCAGATAAATTATGTGTTAATTAAAATGTTTTGTGACAAGGTGTTTTATATTTTCCTCTTTTTAAATAATGAAATCTTTGCATTAGTAAATTCTCTTCAAATATTTTAAATTATTCCTGTGTGATTCTATTTTTGCATCTTAGTCTTTTGCTGAAATGTAAATAATGATATTTAAAAACATTAATGGAATTTAATAAACTTTTTAAATCACACATTTTTTGCTGATTACATTGTGGTTTGTATTTAATTTTGTTTCTTTTAATATTTGTATCCAAATATTTTTTATTTTTGTTCTTGATGTTTGCTTTTTTAAATTGCAATCATTTTTATTAATCTTTCACTTGTAAATCCTTTTATTGACTATGGAGTTACATGTAATTCTACAAATGTTTGTTTTTATAATTAATAATTAATATGTCTATTAGCAATTTTTTACCTTGTCATTTTTAATTATTTTTAAATATGTTTTTTTACATCTTTTTAAGCTTTACAAACATTTTATGAATAAAATTTTATTTCTTAAGGAGACATTATCTTTATGTATATCTTTCATATGTATATTACCAATATTTAATTCTCTTAACCCTGTTGTTGGACATGTCACTTGAGTTTAATTATGTGTTTTTCTTTTATGTGTAATGTGTTACTACTATAAATATTGTTTCAAATTTTTATTTTTAACAAATATTTTCAATAGGTGCAGGAAAACAAATCTTTATATGATACTTCTCCTAGTTTCAATAGTGGTTCACAATCAAGAGAAAGAAGAGATAGTGCTTTAAGTTCAGCGAGTAGGTACAGCTCTAGCAGTATGACAGCTAAAACAACTGTAAAAGAAAATCAAAAGCCTGAAACCAAAAAGGATAAAGCTGCTACTCAGGTATGAATGTTTATTAAGAACAATTTATTTTATTTAGAATTGAAAAATACATTTTTATAAACATATTTAATATTATTTGTATAGCTCATTTAAAATTTCATTAATTTTACAAATATCAATATATTAAATTCAAAAAGTAAAATTTAGTGAGCCTCATATAATTATTACTTATTATAAATTAAATTAATATTGCTCAACATTTACACTGAATAATGTATTTATTTTTTTATAAATTACTCTGAATAATTGTAATTACACTATTTACAAATATTTATAAATTACACTATTTACACTGATTAATATATTTATTTTTTGATGTAATTTGTTCTTGAATAGGAAAGTGAATGAAGTATTTCAAATTTAATTTTATATTAAGGCAGATTAAAATTATACTTATCTAGTGTGCATCTTCATCAAAGTTGAAAGTTGATAATTTCTTTTAAAAGTCATTTTGTATTCTACGCATTAAAAAGATCCTTTTGATATTAGAAAGTATTAAATCTGAAAAATTTGTTGACATTTGAATTCTCACATATAGAATGGTTATCAGCACAATCATAAAACAAAGAATTATTTATAAATTTAAGTTTGCATGAAATGAATTGTATTTAAAAAGATTTATGCATTAATCGTGTTTAGGTTAATATTACCTGATTGTAAATGAAATGTGAGAAATTTTATAATGTAATTCTTTTCACAGGCTGGTAAAACTTGGCTTGGAGGTATTTTTAGTAGATTGTTACCAAAAGCTCCTAATCAGATGATCTTACCGGATGACAAAAATCCAACAGTAAATACATCTTTATTTTATTTTAAGTATATTAAAGTCAAGTATTTAAAACTTTTTTAATTTTATTTTCTTATTAATTTTTCTAGTACTAACATAAAATTATATTTTATTAATTACTGACCCAAGTACATTTATTTCCAATTGGCCATCTTTTCTGTACAAGCAGCTTTAAACATTTCGTAAAATTTTTTAAATGTGTGGCTGAGCTGTGGCAGCTGAAGAGTTAGGGCCATTAACAATATGTAGATTTGAATCTTACCTTGGTATGGATATTTATAGTGTTTGGAACTCACTTTAAACTGTAGGTCCTGATCTCTAATTAGCCCATGTGTGCAAGAAAGAGATATTGAGTAATAAATCAGACAAAATGTTAGTTCTATCACTGATGTTTCTTATTCTTAGAGTAGTAACTTTTTTAGAAGTTTTCATGTTTCTTAGTTATTGAAACTAATCACTAATTGTTGAAATGGCATAAATTAAATTGGATTAAAATCGGCAAATAGGATAAATGTTTTTTAAATCAAAAACTTTTGATCTGTCTCAAATTTTAATATTCTTTTTTACACAATAATTTTTAAACAGCCTTGCACTTAGTTGAATGTCAATTATACTTGTCACACTGAAAATTTCGAATTAGAAAGTATTTATCTGATATATTGATATAATGCTAAAAATTTAATACTTGTTTTCAATAATACTCTATCAAAACCACTTTTTCATTTTGTTATGTATTAATTTTTTAAGAAAATGAAAATGTCAATAAGTTTCTTGATATTATAAAATATTGCTAGATACAGCTAAATACCGTATTATTTAAAATAATAATTATAAATGTTTAAAAGGTTTTTAAATTTCTTATCCACATTTTAGATTGTCTGGGATGAAGTTAATAATCGTTGGGTGAATAAAGACAGCAATGATGATGATGATAATAGTGCACCTTTAGCGCCACCAACAGATTCAGAATTATTAGGTTTGTACTTGTTATGTTTAATATTTATTGAAACTGAGTGTAGAAGTGTAATTACATGATATGAAACATGTATTAGTGGTAAAATCTTTTTGAAATAACACTTAATATCTAATGAAATATCTATTAGGTATTGCTAATTAACCTCCCATTTTTGGTTTAATAATCTTAGTTTTCCTTCTTTTTCATGTTTTAAATGTTATATTATTTTTACTTGTTTATTTTTAATTTTCATTCAATTTAGTGTGGAAATGAATGTAATTTTTTAATTTGAAACTAGTTTTGAATTATTATACTGATAAAATAAGCATTAATTTAGTTCAACTTTTAAAACAAAATATGAGCTGCTTTACAATTGTAATATGCTTTTTTACTAAGTTAGTTGAGTGAAGTTTTTCCTCTTAACACAAAAAACATTTATTTTATTTAATTCAATTCTGAATCAAATTTTCATTATACACTTGCAGAATTTATAAAATAGTTAGTAATTTGTATTGATGTTAATATTTTTCCAATACTGCTGTAGAAATGATTCAATTTACTTATAAAAATGTAAGCAATAACTTTTAGAAATTTATGTAAAATTTATAAAAATTTTCTTTTAATATGTTGTTAAATTTTTCAGCTTAAGACTGTTTTTTCCTCTTATACTAATATAAAGTTTTGAATATTTACTTATTCAGTAATATTTATTTACTTATCTGATGTTTGCCTAATAATCTACATTCCCAGTTGGTTGGTATGTCCATTTTTCTGAAAAACAAAGGCACCAATTAAAGTTTTTCAATTAAATATTAAATTTTTTCTATGTGATTTTAGGTTATATTCGAATTGTCTGCATTCATTTCTTATATAGAAATAGAAATACAATATTTATTTTAATGAAATATCTATATGAAGTCAGATTTCAGTAAGCTATATTAATTACAATTAAAGTATGTATGTTTGCTTAAGTTATTTTATTTCCTTGAAAATCAAAATAACTTATAGATTTCACCTTGAAATCAATTCCTGCCACTTGTTTATATGTGTACACTACTTAAAAACTTACCACTGCAAATGATAACTTACGTATCTTGTTGGAGCTGTATGTCCCTTAGGAACTTATCAAAGCACTATAACTAAACTCTGTAAATAGCTTTCTTTCACAACTTGACAAAGAATATTGAATTATAAAAGCTAAAATATGCTTCAACTAAGTGTTGCTTATTCACAAGATTTTATAGTGGGTATTTTGTTTCTCTCATAACACTAATCGAACCACAAAAGCTGAATTGCTAAACATTAAGATTGAATTAAAAATGATTGATTTCCAGTGTTTGCTGATGAATTTCAATACAATTTGGAAAGTGGTAGCAAACTTATTTGTATCAGGAGAATTATCCTATATTCCTTTGGAGATCACATTGCAAACAAATTGATAATATGGACTAAAAATAGCTTGGAGGGATGTCTGGGCCTACATATTATTTGAAAATGAAATTTGACGATTCAAAAGTCTGAAGAATGGATCCTGAGATTAATCCTATTTTACTCTTGTTGCGGTTAGGGATTACTGTCTCATACATGATAATATCAGACTTCATATGGTTCACTTTTTAAAGAACATGCTTAAACCTAAAGAAATATATTGTATTGAGTGGTCAACATGTGTTCCTTATCTTAATCCAATTGATCATGTTCAGAGCATACTCAAACAATTTGTTATTCTGTGGCTAAAAACTGTCATTTATTTTACTGTGCTTAGAAGATTTCACTTTTAAAGTAACAGTATTTCCAAAATCATTGGCTTATTGCATCTATGCTGAACAGGTATACATCACTCTTATCTGTTCAAAAAGATCACAAGTCATTGAAAATCTATTATTTCTAACTGTTACAATTGTTTGTCATTTACATCTGACCAAACTATTATTTTTGCATTATTATTTTTATGCTCATTCTATCATTGCATTAAAATTATGGCTATTCCCCCCCGTATTGCCTTTTATTATATGGATACTCCATTGTATGTCCATATGTGCTATTACATAATGAATTTTTTAATATTTTTCCATCCTTCTCTTAATATTTAAACTACATTTATTGTATTATTAGTTGGCATATACAGAATAAAATGATTTTTATCACAGTGTGTGTATGTGTATACATATGTTAATAACTATACATATGATATATGTTAATAAATATTAATAAAAGTTTCATACATATAATTTATATTTAGGATCAAAGTCTTCCGAGAATACTTTCCATGGTTCAAGCTATAGTTCCATGCCGCCTCCGTCGAATCCTATGACATCAAATAATTCAGGACCTCCAGCACCAGCTTCACAGCCTGTAAATAAATTTCAGAGACCAAAAACAAGAGGTTATTGCTTTATTTCTGTAGAAAGGATATATTTTAAAATATATGTTAAATGATGAATTAGTATTTTCCATAATAAATGTTTGCACTTTAATTTTTCATAAATTTCATTATTTATATTATATAACAATTTTGGGAACTATTCATTGACATATTTTTTATTCTAAAAGTTTTCTTTCAACTTTTATGTGAAGAGTCAGTTGATTTAAAATGATGAAATAATCATACTGTAGTTTTAATTTGTAAACTAATCCGGCAAAAACTAAAAATTGCAGACACATTTTGAATCACTCGAATAAACTACAAGTTTTGGAACTAGTACATTGTAAAAGTGTATATTATTTCTAGTTTCATTGAAAAAGATATTGCTCATGCAATCTAGTAATGTTATACATTTTTTATATTAAATTTGTAAAGATTTTCTAGAATCAAGTGAAAATTCATGTGTGTGTTGGTGCCATTAAAAAAAAGATTAAAATTTCAAATCAAAAGAAATCTACTTCTCAATATTTCTTTAAACTAGTAATTTCAAGAAATTTTTTTCAATCAGAATGGAAAAAAATTATAAAAGTTATGAAAATATCTGAAGAATTATTATAATTTATTCCTGTTTAAGAAAATGTAAATTTTAAAAGAAATCTGGAGATTCTTATATGGTATTTATTCGTAATTTTATTAGCTTGGTTTTTTACGTTAAAAATTTATAATTGCATACTTTTGCAATAATTTTTTGCTTTATTGGCTTATTTATTAAATGCTTGAAAAATTGTTCAATTTTTTAATGGTAGAAGATAAAATTGTTTTAATAATATAAATATGAACCTGTTTAAATGGTTTTGTATTTTACTATGTACAATTTTTGTAAATAGGAATGAGACAAAATTATGTTGATGTGCTAAGTAAAAGTGGTGCTACAAAGAAAACAAATGTTATACCAGAAGGCCTTTTTACTCCAACTTATGATAATGTTTCACCAAAAGTGTTTATGCCAACTTCTGGTGAGTAACTTGTGTATGTTTGGATGAATTTTTTGTAATTGTCAGCATGCTTATTTTAAAATTATTAAAATTTTTTTTATCAAAATTATTTTAGTATTAGTTGAGTTGTAGTTGTCAAAATATTAGTAATTGCTATACTTCTTTTATATTTGTAGCTGCTATTAAAAAAGTTTGGTCATTGTTATTTCCATTAATATGAATTTTCTTTTTTTGATGTATAAAATTAAAGTTGTCTATTGTCAAAGAAGCAACATAATATTTATCACAATTGTAATTTAATTCCATTTTGGAGAATATGTCTGATGTATTCTAAATGAATAAATGTTTGAAAGCAATTAAATTAATTAAAATGATATTTCAGAGTTAAATATGACAGAATTTATTTTCTAGATATGTAAACATCTTTAACAGTGTCAAATTTTGCGTTAATTAGAATCACTGAAAATATAAGATTCTGTTGACTTTCCAGTGGTAGATGCTTTGTTGCATACTTTACTCAGATGAATTATAGTATTGAACCATCCATTATGAAGATATATGTTAAATTTTTATTTATATTTTTGAACAAAAATATTTTCTTTTTGTTTTACTTTAAAGCGGTTTAATTTCATTTTTTATCTGTTGAATTAGTTTTAGTTTTCTGTAAATTAAATTAAAGCTTGTTTTATTAAAATATTTAATCTGTTTATACCTACATCAATCTTCATTATAATGCAGTTTAAATATTTTATTTGTAATAAAGTTTCTATGGAAGAAAATACTTATTTAATGTGCTAAGTTTTTTCCCTAATTATATACAGATGAGGCTTTTTTATTTAAAAAAATATTTGAGAAATACAATTAAAGATAAATACTTAAAATTAATTAGAATAAATGTCTGTGTGACAGAAAAATTGAGGGGATTTGAAGTAACTCAAATGTGAATAAAATATTTTTAATGTATCCTATTAATTATATGCAAAATTTAAAAATGGATTATTATGTAAAATATCTTTTGCCTATTTGTTTGGGTTTTAAGTTTCGGTTGTTAGTTTTATTCATACACATGATTATAAAGTAAGTGACCAAGATCAGTTGTTTTTATAGATATTGAATATTTGGAAGTTGAGAGAGATAATGTTTCCATTTTTTCTGTGTACAGCACTTCATTTTAAATTTCCCAGAAGGGATTTTTAAAAATTTTATTGTTCTTTAATAATTGTAAAAAAAAAAGAAGGGTTGATTTTTGAAAAACATTAAAATGGCTTGGAATGTTCAATATTAAAAGAATAGATTATATATAACTCTCAAACTGTCTTATATTTATTTGCCTATATCTTACTAAATTTTTTTAATTTTTGATACCCATCTTATGTTTCAAAAAATTTGTAGGCATAAAAGATAATAAAAGTTTTTGTCATTTATATGAACAGGAAATCATTTTAATACATTACAAAAATTTATTTCAATATTTGTACTATGTTATAAATAGTACAAATTGTGAGAGCCAGAATAGGAAAGTTATTTTAGAACTTAAAATAAAATTTTGTTGAAATGTAACCAAATGTTCATAAAGCCAGAGGTAGTTAAATTGAACTGTAATTGAATATATTTGTTGTCTTGGCACTCATAAAATCAAGGAATTATAGTATTTTGTTTTAATTTTGGTTTTATTAAAACCAAATTTGTGATAACATTCTATATTTTACATTTTTATGCTAATATGCTAAATTGTTGAATTTTATTAATACTTAATAGTCACAAAAAATAAAGAACTTCTAAAAGGAATTAATTTTATAATATTTTATCTTTATTCTCTAATTAAAAAACAATTTTCTTATGTTTGAAATCCATGAAAAATAAGACTTAATTTTTTTTAATAAATTTATCTCTATTTTTATTGAAAACTTTGTTTTGAATTTATTTTAGGAATTCTACCCATTCTTGTATACTGTATTAAATCTTATTTACACTGAGTTCCAGATGTTAAGTATGGATTTTAAAAATTAGCATTTTCTTTAGCAATCTCAAATGGGGAAGCTGCATGTGTACATTGAAGTATACTAATATGTAATTGTTGATCTCAATTTTGAATTGAGTAATATGCAGAAAAGGAATTTTATTAGAAGTTTCTGTTGTTTCCAAAAGATGAATTAAAGCAGACAATTCAATCACATATGTTGCTTGATTTTTCAGCTTCCAGCATTTGACGATTATGATAACGATTCCAAACCAGATACATGCCAAATCTTACAAGAACTGTAACTAATATGTCTATAGATCTTCATCTAATCTTGTTAAGAGTATTATTACAACAGGAGATTTTTATTTTATTGTAGCCAAGCGAACTTGATGAACTATGTACATACTTAGGCCAAGCTGAACGGAGCATTGCTAAGACAATATATACCATTACTGTGCAGGGAAGTTAAAGGATTGTGCACATCTGGTTATTACATTTCCCTAAATATCTATTGAGGAATGCGACTAAATTTGTGTTGCCTGTAAGAATTTTGAACCAAATCTACTTAGTGCCAAATTATAAGTCATTCAAAACTCATACTGTAGCCTAAGGTTTTAATGGCCAGAGCATGAGGCACATGCAGTCTACATGATATTGCTGAAAATCATAACTTCCATGTGGAAACATTATGGTATAAACATAAATTTTCTTTGGATAACCTATTAATATGCAGTTCGGAGATGTTTTTAGGCTGACACTACATCATAAAATTGTGTACTGTAGATATTTGTTTGATTTTAATAAATAATGATTCCTATAGAACTCTATCATCAACAATTACCTGGAAAGTGAATTGCACATATATAATGAACCAAATATTCGTCTAACTTGAGTCCTATTAAAAATCTGTAGAGTGTTCTCCTTTGGGCTTTGTATATGGTTCTTTCTTGGTACACATGTGAAGGGTTTTAAAAGTAGTATTTGTTTTGATATTAAAATGTTTTTTAATGATTCCAGTATACTTTCACCTTATAATTTATAAAAATTTAGTATTTTGTCCTTATGTAAATGCTTTCTTTCATGAATAAACATATTTGCTATTATCCCTTTACATTTCAAATCTGTCATATAAGGTATATAATTTTTCACATTTTACCAATCCATAGAAAGTACCTTTGTCAAATGTGAGAGCAATACTTGTTTACCTTATTTTAAGTATTAAAAATGAAACTATATAAAATAAAAATGCAAACTAGGAGAACTTATTTATTGCAAGTACTATGATTAATATTGTTAAATTTTTTTTATCACTTTTATGTGGGAAATATGTTTCATTTAAGGAAATGTTGTATGAAACTTCTCACTGATTCAGTTTCATAACAACTTTTTACACTCAATGTAATGTCTCTTAAGCATATTTCATAGTAGTATTTCCCATGCTTAAATTTTTTTTCTTTTTTAGCTCCAATGTCTACAACTAATGATGTTCCTTCAAATTTAGATACAAATCATACAACATATAATTCCCCACAAGTTGAAACAGAGGTAATATTTCATAAATTTTTTAATGAAATTGATATGGTTTTAAAATTGTGTGTAATTTATGTGTTTTGCCTATAAAACAGAATGCATCTTTCAAATCTATAAAAATAACCACACTGTTTCAATCAAAAACTAATACTCGGGGAATATCAGTAGCGTCGCAAATCAATAATAGCTTGTTTAAAAAAATCGTTTTAAAACTGTGGAAAAAACAAAAATTGGTGAATAGCCAAATGAATTTAATAAAAAAAACCATTTTTAGTCCTCCATTATGATTTGATCACATTGGTGTTAATGCTGTACAATTTTATCGTACACTTAGATTCTGCTGTTGAACTTATAATATTGTATTTCCCAATTTTAAAACACAGTGGAAAAATATTACATATTGAACAAATTCTGTCAATGAGACTGGTTATTATTATGTTCTATCTAAAACTTATGAGTTTGCTAGAGATAAATTGAACATTTTGTTTGATCTTTTATTTATTTATTTTATTATTTTTTTTCCAGTTGCAGCAGACAGATAATCAAGCCACACCTTTAATGTTTAATCCCGCTGAATTTGATTCTAGAAGATCAAGTATATCCAATCAAAGACCCTCAATAGGGAGAATGGGTCGTAGAACATATCCTACGTGAGGAACATTTATTTGTTAGCCTCTGAGACTAGGAGAAAATTATAAGGATGAATTGGAACATTCTGCAAAGCTGTCTCAGATCATTGTGATAGATGTGAATAAATTTAGGAAACAATTTAAAAATTTATTTTTTAAAATATATATATATTTATATTGTATGCCATTTAAATGAGTTAAGGAGTTCTTTTCTTTTTACCTGAGAAACTGTCTTTTCTTTTTTAAATTGTTGGTTTTGGGGCAGTTTCTTGGTCAAAGAGATAACTGTGATTTGAGTTACATAATTTGTCAAGATTTTGTACTTTTTAAAATATTGCGAGTTTAACTGGAAAACTTTCAAAATAAATCCAATGAGAGAATGTGTGACATTGTCACAAGATGAATGCATAAGTTGTGAGTTTGAACAAACGAATTTTAGATTCATTTGATGTGATATTATAAAGAGCAGTAGCATAAATACATTTGTCATATTTGGAGCTCCTTAACTTATAATTTTACATAATTTAATGACAAATATTTATAAAAATTTTAGTATTTGTATTAGGTTGGGAATGTTCAATTTAATATGAAGTTTTGTTTGTGTATAAGTGATATATTGATAGAAAAATATTCTTTTCGGTGAGTTAAAATACCTAGTTCTATTTAAATAAAAAATAGAATTAGCATATAAAACTGTGTGTACCCTGTATAGTAGAAGTCTTCAGCAGCATTCCTGAAATGCATATGCATAAATAGAGCATGTGCAAAAATATGTAAAAAGTTATTTAGAATCATGTTTTAATCTTATGTTTTATGTACAGATATGGTGAATGGAATGAGAGAAATATATTAAAATATTATTTTGTTGGTTCATGTTTTGTTTTCATTTTTAAGGCATAATGAAATATCATTACATATTTGTGCAAAATCTAGTTTTTTACCTTTTGCCAAAATAATCTGAAATACTGTAAAAATCAGTACTAACATCAAATTATTCAGTCTAGTAAATTTTACAAAAACTTAAAATGTAGTTCGTTTATGATATGTTGTTTTTAACTTAGTAAATTTGTTTTGGGAATTTGACAGTACATAAACATTTATCATGAAACAATTGACTATTTGCTTAAGAATCAATTTTAAAAGGGTTTCAGTTTTTTGAACCAATAATTTACATAATTAAACTAAGAATTTTCTTAAATTATTTTACAAAATTTAATTATATATATAATTTTACTACACATAAGATTCAATTTAACGTGCATGCTTTATAATTTGTAATTAAAATATATTGCATCTTATTTAAAGATAAAATACACTTTACCTAATTTAAAATTATTAAATATAAAATTTCTGACCATAATTAAAAATGCAAAACTATTCAAATTTTTATAAAAATGTATTTTCTTTTAATATATAAACATGTAGGCTAAATTTTCATTTTAGTCTACATGTTAGTTATTTATTTACTTAATTTACATGTTAGTTAGTTACTTAAATTTGTTTGACTTAACACATGTTTTTAAAATTATATATTTATAGATTCATTTTATTTAAATTTTTGTGTGTTAATATTTGCAAAATATTTTAATGTTTAAATAAATTTTCATTAAATGACATGTGAATGCACATGAAAAATGTTTATTTAAGGTTATCATTTACTTTTATTTCTAACTTAGAAATTGGGATACTAAACTGATATGATGATACAAATACTTCATAACAAAATTTGAAGCAGCAGTAAATGGATTGTGGAATTTGTGAAGTCCATTTAGTAATTCATAATTTGTTGAGTATGAAGAAACACTGGTTAACAAAACTATGAAATGTAAGAATTTCTTTTGAAGCTATTTTTAAGTACAGGAAAAGTGCAGAGCAAATTAAAACCATGTTGATCAACCATTAGTGTTTTTGTAAATCAGGAAAAAAATGTGTCATTTTGTGTAAAAATGTGAAAATTTAAAAATTAATAGCTTATCCAGAAAAGTAAATAGAGAATCACATCTTTACAATAATTAACATATTTAATTTTTCATTTGAAATGTGTACATATTTTAATAATTTGTCATTACTAACATATACATTAGTACATGAAATAGCAATTTTAGACATTTAATTAAATTTTATTAGAATTTACTTTGATATTTTTTAGCTCACACATCATATTTATCAAAATATTTTGGTATATAACGAAATCATTTTTTAAATTTGGAAATTCAGTATGAAAAGGTTTATATTATGTGAAATAGAATTCTAAACACATGACGCTTATTAAGATAGTTATGTGGTATCATTTTGCTGAGGTTGATTAAAAATGTTAAGTAATTATAGAATCCAACTTTTCACTGTTGGCTTGATACAAAAGCAATTTCAGAGGCTGATTATAATCATAGTTCACAATTATGAGGTGTCTGGTTGATAGTTGCATTTAGTAGTTTTGATCTGCAAAAATAGACTGAAATTCCATCATAATGATGGCAGAATATGCTTTTCACTAAAATGATTGATTAGGACATAGCCGAGCTGGCAGCCAAATAATTAGCCTTCTTGCCTTCAGTTCAACAGCTCATGGGTTCGAATCCCACTTTGGGTATGGATGTTTGTAATGGTTCGGAATCCACTTTAAACCATAGGTCCCGGTCTAATTAGCCCTCGTGTGCAAAAAATGACCATTGAGCGACAAACAAACAAAAATGATTAGGACATAATACTTATATTAGTTATCTCAATTGTATATTATAATTAATTCCAAACTTAATCTTTAAGGGTTAACTGTCAGAACAAAATATACTTTTATCTTTAAAACTCTTATTTTACACACGATACCTTTAATCTTGTTTCACTCTTTTGGAACACCAATAGTTAT
Source organism: Latrodectus hesperus (assembly GCA_037975125.1). Classification (NCBI taxonomy): domain Eukaryota; kingdom Metazoa; phylum Arthropoda; class Arachnida; order Araneae; family Theridiidae; genus Latrodectus; species Latrodectus hesperus. The sequence goes on along the minus strand of CM075850.1, from coordinate 24,805,738 downwards.
GGTTATAAAAAGTGGTTGTGCTATCCAAGACACATAACTTGCAATGCTGCTGATATCAAAATTCGAAATTTAAGGTTCTATCTGCAAAAAATTAAGCAATATAGAGGGAAATAAATAAATTAAAAATTTTTTTAGAACAATTTAAAACCAAAAGATACTTTTAGCACAGAAATGAAAACAAAACATTTAAAGGAAACATTACAGCATAATTTCTTAAATAATTGTATCACAAAACGTGTAGAAATGAGTGGTCACAAGGCATTTAAGTCTGTTTTAGCCACAATATATATCTGGGCTCTGAAAGAATCTTCTTTATATTTTGGACAAGGTAACTCAAGCAATCATAGTGTGGTAAGTCGAGCAGTGTTGGCAGAGAACGTTCAAATGCCACATAAGCATCTTAAGTGGGAGGAAATAACGATTTGCTTAATTTTTATTGAAGTGAATTTCAGAAAATATTTAGAACTCAAAAACTAATTGATTAAGTAGACATGGACATTTTTAACGCATGCAGTGGGTTTTGCCTGGAAATTCCTCTCCTATTTTCTCAAGCTTCTTCGAGTCTTTATTAAAGATTAAGGCAATTCGGCCTTTTTGGCAAAATTATTTTGCAGTACAAATGTAAGTAATAAAAATATTCGATAAAAACCAAAGGTTTTTCTTTTATAGTTTAGATATTTAATGCTTTTTTTCTGAAAGCATCAAGTTTTAGCGTTTCTTTGCAAAAGTAAACGTAAATTTAATAATAACAGTAAATTTTTTAAATAAAAAACTGAAAAAATTTCTTTTCCATAAACACTTTTTCACATGGTTTCTTTTCCTCTTCATTATGCGTGTATATGTAACATGTGCATGTAGAGGCATCGAACATGTATATTTTAGAATAGCATTTGCATGAAATACTATTTATAATTTGAATTTTTTTCTTTTTTGTAATCCTTACTTGCATATAACAAGAAAATACAAAAACAAATGATTTGGATTTAATTTTGGGATACAAAGAACTTTCGAATCAATCTATTCTTTTTCATTAGACAGGCAAAAATTTGACACCCAAAAGTTCCAAGACTTGAAAGCAAGGTTTGAATTGTAGACATCCGTTGGCTTATCCCCGATCAAGTCCATGAACTTATGCGTGTGTTCTGTACATCATTTATCCCTCGGCATTATAAGTATTATTTCCAAAGAATCTCATAACTCCACATTTTGAAACTACTTTTTATGCTTCCTTTCTATTTTTCAGTAACAAACTAATGTGATGTGAAAAGCGCAATTGGTTACTTTACAAGAAATTTTTTTAAAGTTTAAATTCCGAATCACTAAACATCCACAGCCGACGAAGATTCGAATCCATGAATTGTTGAAGGCAATATTGCTAACAATTTAGATGATAGCTGGGCATATGCGTCGCCCTTGATTATCTGCGAGATATTATTTAATATTTGCTCAGTGGATACAAAATGAGTCGATATTCTGGAACCAAACACTTCGCAGATTTGTCCTACAAATTAGTTAAAACTATTCACACAGCATATCATATATGTTGACATACCTAGTAAAACAAGTCCGATCAGTGTGCTCTTGCCTTCAGTTCGTGGGTTCGAATCCCACCTTGGGCATGGATGTTTGTAGTGGTTCGGAATCCACTTTAAGCTGTAAGTCCCGGTCTAATTAGCCCTCGTGTGCAAAAAATGACCGTTGAGCGACAAACAAACAAACCGATCAGGGTGTATTTGAGATGGTTGGGTTTTCTGACTCCAAGGTCCAAAAAATAAATGCCGCTGTGTTCTTGAGAATGTCATACTAAACCTTATTCGATATCGCATTTAATGACGAGTTGATACACCATATGCAGAATTTTCCAGTAGTCTTTAATGATTATCCTGTACATTCACATATTCCAGGTTCGTAGAGGTACAACATACTCAACATATAGACAAATCTTAGCCGACGTGCCATAAGAGTCCAAATTGGGACCAAGACTCTTTCTTATCTATGTGAACGACATTCCAACATCGACACTAACTTCCCTTCACTTTTTTGTAGACGAAACAAGGTAGGAAAGCATCACATTTCACAGAATCACTCAACATTTAGAACAGCTACATCTTTTGTCACTTCCCGTTCTCTTGAAATCCGTTAAAGTTTCTCTAATTTTCTCATTTTTTAATTAAAAAAAGAGAGTATGATGAACATCTTGTGCGTAAAGCATTGATTTTTACGAGTATCCGAAACCATGATTCCAGAAGTCATTCCGAATCGCTTTGAGACAAATGCCCTTAACAATAGTCGAATTAATTTGGACATGATAGTCACATCGAATAACGACTCTATATCTTCAGCTCGTTTGAATCAAAATGAAAAATATTGTCGAAGTTCATTTTGTGAATAAAACTATTTCTTACATAAAGATCAAAGCATCGTTTTGAGAAACCGTTTTCCATTGATTCAAGCCATTAATGCATTGATAATAGAACAACATAAATAAATAAAGATAAGACAAAACATCCACTTTATGGTTAGTTTAAATCGGTAAGGGAAATTTAAATTTTTTATATTTTTATTTCGTTGTTGAGTTTGCCTGAGAACATTTATCTGTTTTGGTTTTTTATCTACATTATTATTTTTGTTTTGTGCCTGTACATAACTAAAATTTTTCCTGACAGGATTGGAATTTATTTCTAATATATTTTAACGAGTTTTATTTATTACTTTTTTGTTTAGGGAATCTTTTTATATTCTATATAATTAGTTGCATGTTTTCTCCACAATTAACACACATATTTAGGTTTTTTTTTTACACTCTCTAGTTTGATGAGGAACTGCACATTTTAAATAGGTTGAATGAAGCACTATGATGTGATCCATGATTCTAACCTTGACAGTTGTACTACTGAAATCAACACACGTTTAGGGATTTTTGACTAACTGAACTGAACTCTTTGTAATGTGGTTGGTTGAACTGATGAATCGAGCCAACCCCATCTTTGCTTTTACTTCATGGTAACTTATATATTGAAGAGGTAGGAACTTTTAAGGCTATAACTTTGGTCACTTTAAGTCATCTGTAGTTTCTTTTTCGAATTTTTAGCTTTCTTTTGTATTGCCTTGCCCTTCGAAATAAAAAAGGGGTGAAAAAACGTTGATAGTCTTCTCGTTAAGCAGCACTCAGAACCATTTTCTTAGTCCTATTATTATTTTAAAAGTACTTTTTCATTATAGCCCTGCTTATAATCTTAAAGAAATAGCATGTTTCTTACGGAGAAACAATATAGATATGAGGATTGTAATAGCTCAAAACTTCATTTTAAATTAAATAAATTCAATTGAAATATTTTTTAAAATTTTATTTTTGAGCAAAAAGATTGCCTAGCGATAATTCTGTTTATTAAATGGAGCATTACGATCACACGTCGTAAAGATTACTTCACAATTTAATTTTGTTTCATTGAAAGAAAAGGTTCTATTTCATTATACGTACGCAATAGATCATAGATGCTATTGTTAAGTAGTTTGTGCTTGAAATAAACATTGCCGTTTAGATACGGTTTGTTAAAAAGTAGTAATTATTTAATTTATAAAATGGAAATAAAATTTCTATTATTTTCTAAAAATGTAAACATTTTTAAATAATGATGCAAATGGAATATTTACAATGGAATACTTTATATTTTTTCCTTCCTGTCACGACGATTATCGTACAGGGTTATAATGGCGTTTCACATTCCTTTTGTGGATTCACTTTGATTACTAATAAATTATCTTCAGTTCGCGTGATAAAATTTACTTTTAAAACGACAAAATCTAACTGGAATTTTCACACTATTTCATCAAGCTGTTAAAATTAAATTATTAATGGAAGGGATTAGCATTTGTATATATTTCAAATCTCCATTTTTTAAAGATCAAGTTTATAAATTTACAATAAATATTATAAATAACTTCCCTAATTTATATTTTCCTAATGTTAATTTAAATGTTTACAAAATTGTTGAAAGAAAATGTACTTTTTAAATCATGAAAGAATACATTGTAATCTTGTTGATTACAGACAACAATTCTTTAAAATATATGCGTAAAATAGGCGAGTCATGATAAATATATAATTGGGAAAAAAGGGTAATTTTGAATAATCTTTGTACTGCACTGTATCATTGTCAGATTTTTCAAATTAACTTTAAATATTTTCATCTTATAAGCAAACTTTTAGAGTGAAACTGTACTTTTTCATTATAAAATCGCTACTAAAATTAGGATTAAAAACCATTTGACTCTTTATACTTGGATAGATGTAGAAACATTGAATTAGTCCAGAATTAATTTACCAGTATTTTCTCTGTCTCTCGAATACAATTTTACCAAATTTTTATACTGTTACTGAATAATTCATTGCTTCAATAAAAAAGTGAAATTATTACTTAATAATTTTAATTAAAGGGACACAATTTAAAAAATTTTCACAATTCTATAAATTTTTACAACATGCTTTAAAATAAACATCAAAATCCTACACTAAGATTCTAATTATGCTTATGAACAATAAATTAATTTAAGGTTTATAAAATATTTAAAAAGAAATTCAGAAACAGAAAAAGTACTAATGGGGAAGGATTAAATTTTCAACCCTCATGGTCACTTGCATAAAAAGATATATTTACCTTAATACTTATATAATTAACTTACATAATTATTGTATCAAATATTACTTCAAACAATAGATTTAGTACTCTGAATCTATTCCTTAGTTGCTATTATTGACAAATAACTAAATTTTAAAGTGTGTGCGTTCTTTCTCAAATAAGTAAATTATATAAATTACTTTTTTAATAAAAAAAAAAAAACTTTTTATATACATGTAGGATCTATCTCGTGGTACCTAGTTCTGTTTGAGAAACTGTGGAGGTCAAGCTTTCATATTTTAAAGCTAATTTGACATTACTATAAATGTGTAAAGCTATCACTTCCATAAAACTACAGCTCTATGCTTATTATATTTTTATCACTATCTTAAGCCAGAGAATTATTGAAAATAATTTATAAAACACCATGCATACAGTCACAAAGAAAAAATGAAATAATTTTGTGATTTTAAGAGATAAAATATAAAGTAAGAAATCTTAAATCTAAGTATTTATATTAATAAATACTTAACATTATTGGCAGCAACTTGTTGAATAATCTCTTTTAAAAAACTTATTAAAATTAAGAAAATGCTATACATTTTATCTGTTATACGAGGGTCACTCTGAAATTTTTGAGATACAACTAGGTTTTTAAAGTTATACTTACAAAATTTTAGGTATGTTCAAAGTAGACTCCAGCACATCAATGCATTTTTGTAGACGAATTTTCCACAGATTAAATGCCTCAAGCCATTCATTTCTTCGAATAGATGAAAAAAATGCATTTATAGCCACATCAATCTCTTCTTCTGAATGAAAACGACATCCACGTAAGTTCTTTTTTAGATTAAAGAATAACCAAAAGTCGCACATAGCTAGATCAAGTGAATACGGCGGATGTTCGATCACTTTAATTTGTTTTTGTTTAAGAAACTCAACAGTTAATCCTGCTGCATGTGAAGATGCATTGTTATGGTGAAGCATTAGTCCCCTAACATTCAGTTCTTGTAGAATTTCTGGAAGACATTTAGAGGTATACCAGTTTGCTGTTACTGTCTTTCCAACTTGATGGCTTTTACCAATCCCGTACTTCTGAAGAAAACGGCATACATCACTTTTTTCAGTGCGCGTTGTTTTTTCACCATTGTCGGCGTGGGATCATCTTCAAAGATACATACTTTGCTTTCTTGACGTGTTGGAACATCAAAAAACGGTAAGTACGTTTCATCACCTGTTACAATTTTAGAAATGATGTGGTGGCCACCATCATTCAGCATATTAAGAGTTTCTTTACTGATTCTGACACGCTCCTTTTATTGATGTTCAGTTAGATTATGGGTATCATTTGATTGGTACAGCGATTATCATTCATTAACATTTTTCGTATGGCTGACACATTATCCGGGATTACTGCTGAAGGCGGCCTTCCTGTGTGTTCTTCATCCTGAAGAAAATTGTGACCTCTTCTAAATTCTCTAAACCATCTGAATACAGTAGCACAAGCTGGAGATTCATCACCAAATGCTAATTGCAACCGTTGAACGCATTCTTCTTGATTTAATCCTGCTTTAAAATAGTAGAAAATCATATCGCGAAAATGTTCTCGCGTCAACTGCATTTTCTCTTCTGTTTAAAATTTATTCCACGCTAAACAAGTTGAAGTAAATCAGTAAAAAATCGTCTTCTGTGTTAAAATACTTTGTACTTTAAAATTAAACCGTTATTTTTATTTTGTAAATTCTCGTCTGCGCGTATCTCAAAAATTTCAGAGTAACCCTCGTATATTAGCACTTTTCATTAAAACAATTGAAATTAAATCTAAGTGTAACAGTTTTGGGACACAACTGACAAAAACCTATTAGAATACTTTTTGTAAATGTAAAAAGGAACAATGAATCAAACAGCATGCATTGGGAATTCATACTATTCCATATTATTGTTGCAATATACTCAGTAATGACTTACAATATCAAATGAAAACTTAGAAAATATGCTCTTGTACAGTTAGTTAGCTTAAACATGTTTTTGTTTTCTAAATTTAATTCCAATCAATTCAAAGACAAATAGTTACAAAAATAAAAATTTAAAGAATGTTTTCTCAATTAGAACTAAAAACGAAAAGTTCAAGATACAGAGGCAATAATGGATTACGGCAGTATTTTAAAAAATGTTTATTTTTAAGACATTGTACAAATATTTGTATAAAAAATACACTTTTAAAATAAATTATATATAGAACTACAGAAATAAATATATTCATCGGTGTTCAATTTTCTAACTTAGATGTACAGATTCCTTTTAATTTCACCATCAAATTCTGTCCCTCTTGCATACCAAAAACTACTGTATCTTCATAAAATGGTAACGGTAACATTGGTTTGAATGTAACTGGTAATTTTAAAAACTTTTTTGACCTGAAAAGAAATTTGGAATTATGTGATATTTATAAATTTTAAATATTTAAATTATATAAGCTATCATATATATTAAAACTGTCACTTAATAATATTTTCTCAAATATTTAGAAAATATGTAAAAAATATTCTTACCCCAAAATATAGTTTTGAAAAGAGCTATTTTATTGAGTTAGACGTTTTAATGGTATCTTAAATATAGATAGATAATCTTTCTTTTTTAAAAAATAAACTGACATTACTTACATGAAGAATTAACACAATCTAAATTTAAGAGTGAAGGGAAAAATCTCAAATTACAGAGAAAAAGAGTTTTAAATTGTATGATCTGCAACAAGAAAAGAGGAAGTGGTGTTTATGTATTAGAATCACTAGAAATATTATTCTACAGCTTTTTGAAAGATGAATCCCAGCTTAATTTCCCTTTATTTTTTTCTCTAGATCACATTCTAAACATAGGGGCTAATCTGAATTTGAAAAGATTTCTATAAATCATGAGCAATTGCACTAAAGCCAAACACAAACCATTTAATCATGTGAACTTTGCAAAATTAATCTTCCCTCTATGGAACCAAATAGTTAATTTAACTGGCGAGTGCATTCACTTTTTGATAAATTAAGTTTCAACGGTTTCATAATGTGGAATTAGTTTTTTCTAAGTAGAAAGAGAAATTATGAATGCCTGTTTAAGCAGCGTTTAAGAGAGTAGCTACCCCACCTTAATTCTCTTATACCCTAGAAGAAAGGTATATTAGGAACCCATGTTGACAACTTTTATTGAGCATCTTTACTTATATAAATCATTGTTGTAATTAAACAGTCCACTATGGAATCTATGTATTGATGAATATCTCCTACTATTCACCAATGCAAACAGAAATATAGAAAATCTAACTGAAATCAATGTAAATGCAACACAACTGACAGCAAATACCGAAAAATAGACAGGGAAGGCTTATCACTTGAAAAGGTAAGAATCCAATTTTGTTAATTGCACATTTTCCTTTCCTTTAGCTAAGGAATAAAATAACAAGCAAGATGTAAACAAATTAAAATAATTTTCAAATTTCAGCTTGCATTGATGTATCAGGCACCTAACGAGTTTCTTCTTTAGTATGCATGGGATAGGTGGACCAGCAGATTGCAGAAATATTCGTATTAAACACATATAAATCGCCCGTCAAATTGAATTTAACTTCAGATATTAATAAACATTTTAAAAAATTTAATTGGTAACATAGATTAATCTTAGTTAACTATCAAGATCTCTTATTTAACTTGATTAATACACTCAAAAATCAACAAATACAAAAATTATCACAATCATATTTTATAAGTTTTCTAACAGTTTAGAAAGTTCAACTCTCATGTTGTTCAAATAAATGTAAATGAGACATTATGCTTTGGCATTTTTTTAAATTATACATGCTATCTACAGCATACTCATTCTAAGATTGATTTCTGTTAATAGACCATATTTTATATATATATAATTTTCACTTTTAAAATTAAAAAATGTCACTTGCTTTAATACATTTGTATATTTATTACTTCATATTATTTACTACACAAATTTTATTGAATTCAAAACATCAAAAGTAAAAACAGTTTGGTAACATTACATTATACAAATTGGTAAACACTGAAATTACACATCAAACTTTAAAAGCTATATTACAAACTTAAAATTTCGTAAGTACTCACTTAACTACAACTGATGATTGTTTTATTGAAAATGGAGCTTTTGGCTTGACAATATTTAACTGAAAACAAAACATACAAAAATTAAAAAAAAGTCAATTTATTATTTAACTAAAAGAATGTTAAATGCAAAGTATTTTGTAACACGTTCATAATCTATAACACAAAATGAACAATGCTTTAAGTGGAAAAATAAACAGTAATGTTTTAATTCCTCATGAGGAAGAAAAATTAAAAAAATTTTGTTTGGTATTTAATTTTTAGAAAAAGACAATTGATAATGTAAAATAGTAAATTAAAATCATTAATAAAAATTATATATTCATAATTAAATTAATTTTTGAAAAGAGAAATATTATATGTAATTATCATTTTACAAAACTTATTAAATTTTGTTAGAAATTACATTTTTCGCTTCCATTTTTAAAACTATTGTATATACTTATAGATTACTAATTAGAAATTTAATTAAAAACATACTTAATTACATTTCTTATGAGTAGTTTACAAGTATAGCCAAATTTTGCAGTATTTTAAATAATTAAAATCATTAAATAAAAATTTAAAGAGTTACAATAAAACTGATTTTTAATTTTTATTGATCTAATTTACTGTACAGGACTTAAATAATACTTTGTGAAATACATTCAAAACCACATTTACATCAGTGAGATTTAAAATATTAAATTCAAAATATGCATTTTTCAAATACAATTTGAAATTAGAGTATTTCTTCTAAAACTAAGTGTCATTTCTCATCAGAAACATAATAGAAAATTTTATCCAAAAAGCATAAGAAAAAAAAAGAGTAATTTAAATTTTAATATCAACTGAATAAAATCGCATCAAAAACGGCTATAAAGTTAGCTTTTCAAATTATCATAAGAATGCATTTAATTTGTAAATTAAAATTTAACAAAAACATATTTGAAATAAAACTGGAAGTTAAGAAACTGAGTTTTTTTTTTAAAGTTTTCATTTAATAATGTTTGGTACTTTGAAAAGAATGCATGGTCACAGTAATTAGATATTTCTTTTACCTTAACATCTTGACTTGAACTATTTTTTAATGTTATATATTGTTGAGTTGTTTCACCAACTATAGTAGATGGAAAATTACAAATTTCACTGTCAAGATAAACACCTTTTTTCATTCTGAAAAGGAGAGAAAAGTCATTTGATGTAAAAAAAAAAAAAAAAACTACTAATTTTATAAAACATTTTTGAATATAAAAAATAATATTTTAATCATAGCTGTATATATGATAGCAGCAGTAATAGTTGAAAACATTAGACATATATATTGAACCAATTTTATGGAAAAATTATAACTTATTTGTTAGAATTATGAAAAATTGGGACTTGTCATAAATGCAATGAAAATTACTTCTGAAGTTTTTTATCTTATTTAATGTTCAATTTTATTCAAATAATTCCACAGGAACAAATCTAAAAATCAATTATTAATTATGAGAAATTTAATAATACTAACAATTACACTTATAAAATATAAATTAGTACCACATAATTCTAAATTAACTAAAATCTCAGTAAAAACTCCTAATATGGTATCTCCTTCAAAAATGTTAAGCTGAAAAAGTTAAAAATATTGGAAAAATTTTTTTAAGCACATCAAAAATAATAAATTTACAATGCAGAATCTAATTTAATTGCAAGTTAATTAAGTTATAGCATTCTCAGATGCAAATCATATAGCCTCGCAAATAATTCTAACTATTCTCAAAAGCCGATGACCAATAAAACAATATTTATTCTCAACTGTAAATATAGAGTTAACATGAATAAAAATTTAGAAAGATCAAACTACGAATTTAATAACTGAAATAACTAAAAATAAAAATTGGGCATTTTAAATTAAACATTGAATTTCATAGTACTCACAAGTTCACTAACTGATCAGTTTCAACAAAATTCCAATTTGCAATTTAAATTCACAAATTAAATGTATATTCATCACTAATATCTTAAATCCATTACCCATTTATTGAAAAATTAAAAAATATATAAACAACAATATAACTTAAAAGCACTGAAAAAAATTATTTTGTAATAACACAATCAAAATTGAATGTAATATAGAATGCTTAAGTATTGTACCGAGCTCCACGGGTTCGTGTTGATTGAGAGTTGAATAAAGCAACCACTTAATGAACACAAGACTTTTATTCGTAAAAACTTCACTAGATAAACGAAATTCCCGCTGTAACAATCACAATTATACAGCTACAATTCGTCAGATACAATAAGAAATAGCTTCCAATCACAGGTCTCAAATACCTCAGACAGAGAACAACTAGCAGTCACAACTAATCGTCTTCACTAAACTGACTGTCTTCACAATACTCATACTCTTCCATGTTGGGCTGCGGTATTTATACCTGACTTGGCGGAGAAATCTACCAATTTCGCCAAGGTTCTGGAAGCTTCTAGGCTATCTCGAAAAGTATTGGTCCTAGAGCTTAGGTGATGGATGTTTCCAGAAGTATCGATTTCTCGCCAAGTCGCCAAAAATCTCGCCAACCGTCGCCAAGAATCTCGCCAACTGTCGCCAAATTATTAGGAAATCCGCTTTTAAAAGTACAACACGTCTAAATACCGCAATTTTTGCCCAAAATGTGAGAATTTCCGATCTGTCTGAGATATTTTAAGACAAATATAATCATTATTTATAAATTTGTAACATTGCCCCCCTCTCAAGGACTGCACGTCCCGGGCAGTACAATCCCCTGATAGGAGGCCAAATTTAATATAAGAGAATTTACATTTCAAGATGATACAGAGCACATTACATACACAAGCAACTAAAAATACAAGAAAATAGAAAAGATTAAAATTATCTATACTATTTACAAAGAGACCATGGTCTACTAATTTTTACTCTACATTACGATAAGGAGCTAATCTATCATAATGTACTACCTTTGGTTTTGAAGAAGATGATTTCCTTATACGAACCACGACGTCGTTCAGTCTTTTTAGGACTGTGTAGGGACCTTCCCAGTTGGCTTGCAACTTTGGAGAAAGTCCTTTACGTCGAATCGGGTTCCACAACCAAACTTTGTCACCTTCTTGAAATTCATGTCCTGTCGCTCTTGTGTCATACCTTGTCTTCATTCTTTCGGTCGTCAGGTTGATTCGGTCTCGAGCGAATTTATGGACATCTTCAAGACGTGCCTGAAGGTCTCGAAGGTATTCCTCTGGCGATGAAGATGTATCCGGAGGACGACCAAACTGAAGATCACAAGGGAGACGAAGTTCGCGACCAAAGAGCATCTGTGAAGGAGTATATCCGGTAGTCTCATGGACAGCACTGCGATATGCAAGCAGAAACAGCGGTAACTTCAAATCCCAATCTTGCTGATTTCTGGAAACCATAAGTGAGAGATTATTCAAGATGGTTCTGTTAAATCTCTCTACCATGCCGTCCGATTGTGGGTGTAGTGGCGTGGTCTGCGTCTTGTCTATTCCGAGAATTTGACACATCCCTTTAAACACAACAGAGGTGAAATTTGTCCCTTGATCAGAATGGATTTGTAAGGGTGTGCCGAATCTGGAAACCCATTGATGCACTAGAACCTCGGCTACTGTAATCGCCTCTTGATCGGGGATTGCAAACGCTTCAGGCCACTTAGTAAAGTAGTCCATGACAACTAGTATGTATTTGTTGCCATTTGAAGATCGTGGTAAAGGACCCAAAATGTCTAATGCTATTCGCTCAAAAGGTGCTCCTACGTTGTACCGCTGCAACCTTCCTCGGCTACGTTTCTTTGGTCCCTTACGTGCCGCACAGTCATCACAAGATTGACACCATTTCTCTACATCTTGTCTAGTTTTGCTCCAATAGAAGCGTTCTCGAACCTTCTGTAGAGTTTTCATTACTCCAAAGTGGCCTCCAGTTGAACTACTATGCAATTCTTTCAAAACATCTGAAATTCTTGATTTTGGAAGAACAAGCTGCCATTTGAAATTACGTCCATCATCGGACTCCCATTTCCTGTATAAGACACCATTTCTTATATGGAGTGAGTCCCAAAGAGCCCAATATTGCTTAGTAGCAGGACTGTAGGTGGAGATATCCTGCCAACTTGGTTTCATACTGGAAGATTCTTTTAATTCTAAAATTGGATTTATATCTGGGTCTTCTTTTTGAGCTTCTCTAAGTCCTTTATCACTCCATGGGTCTGGTTTCGGTGGAGGTGAAACAGTAACTTGGCGTACCGAAGGATTTACTAACTGATAGTTCTTCTCTACTCTCGAACAATATCGGCAGCTTTCATTGCACGGTTTCCTTGATAGTGCATCAGCATTTCCATGAAGAGTTCCTTTGCGATGACGTATTTCAAAGTCAAACTCCTGGAGTCGTTGAATCCATCTGGCTACCTGTCCTTCCGGATTTTTAAAATTTAAAAGCCAGGTTAAGGATGCGTGATCTGTCCGGAGCAAGAACTTTCTTCCATAGAGATAATGGTGGAAATGTTCTATGGCTTTAACGATTGCCAGCAATTCCTTCCTGGTTGTACAGTAATTCCGCTCTGGTTTCGATAGACATTTACTCCAATAAGCAATGACATATTCTTTATCATCAATTTCCTGCGACAAAACAGCTCCGATATTTTCGTTGCTGGCATCCGTATCTAAAATGAATAATTTTTCGGGCTGGGGATATGCAAGAACGGGCGAAGATGTCAACGCCTCCTTCAGTTGCTTAAAAGCTTTCTCACATTCATCTGTCCATAGAAATCTCTGTTTAACTTCTGTCAACTTGTGAAGAGGTCTGGCAATACTTGAAAAACCCTTAACAAATTTCCTGTAATATGTGCATAGTCCAAGAAAACTTCTTAATTGGTGGACATCTTTTGGACGACTCCAGTCCTTAACTGCGGAGATCTTTTCAGGATCTGTTCTTACACCTTCAGCAGAGATAATGTGTCCCAGATAGCTTACTTCACGTCGGAATAAATTACATTTGCAAGGATTCAGCTTCAGGTTGGCCATTTTTAATTTTTCCAGCACCTTTCGGATGTTTCTTAAATGGTCTTCGAATGTGCGCCCTACAATAATGATATCGTCCAAATATACCAAACAGGCTTCGTAGGAAAGTCCTCGTAATACTGTCTCCATCAGGCGCTCAAACGTTGCAGGTGCATTGCAAAGCCCAAATGGCATAACTTTGAACTGCCAAAGTCCTTGTCCTGTGGTGAATGCAGTCTTTTCTCGATCCTCAGGATGTATCTCTACTTGCCAATAACCACTCTTGAGATCCAAAGTCGAAAACCATTGTTTACCGGATAAAGCATCAAGTGTATCGTCAATCCTGGGGAGAGGGTAACTATCTTTTTTAGTGATGTTGTTTAACCGACGATAGTCAACGCAGAATCGGGTAGAACCATCTTTCTTCCGAACTAAAACAATAGGCGAAGCCCAAGGACTCTCTGATGGCTCAATAATGTCATTCTGCTGCATTTCCATCAGAAGATTATCCACCTCTTCCTGCTTAGCGAATGGCAATCTTCTCGGATGTTGTTTAATGGGTGGATGATTTCCTGTATTGATTCGGTGCTGCGTCAATTTGGTTCGCCCAACATCATCTGATTTCTTGGAAAAGAGATCTCCGAATTCTAATAATAGATTTCTTGCAGCATTCCTTTGTTTATCATCTAACTCTGCATTCTGAAGGAGTTCATTAATTAGAGTGTCAGGAGGCTCAGATAGTGTGGTTTGACAATTTCGGTTAATACAGGTCACTGGAGTGCAAGTCGCCAGCACTTCTCCTTCTTTTATTAGTTTTACCTTATTGCTTAGATTAGCAACTCTTACCGGGATTACATTTCGTGAAAGGTCGACGAGGGAAGAAGCCACTAGTACTCCTTTAACGCTATTGTCGGAATCTGGATATTCAGTCAATCCATAATGAAAATTATTATCTTCTGAAAGAGCTCCGGAAACTATTGTCTCAGTTCTTGGTGGTAATGTTATTTCACTCTTTGCAGTTATATGATGGACTGTTTTAATATCTGAATATTTCGTCTTAAAAATCGCTATGTCTTCAGAACATGAATGTAGTTCATTATTTTTAAAATCTAACTTGAAATTGTTTTCTTTGAGGAAATCCAATCCGAGAATAAATTCGTCATTTATATCAGCGACATATGCCATATGATGGTACACGGCATTACCAAATGCAATGTTTAGATTGACTTTTCCATGCACTTTAATCTTATCACCTGTCACAGTTTGGAGGGTAATGCAGGGCGGCGTCCAGATGAGTTTCTCACCAAGTTTGCGAGCCAAATCTGTCCTAATGATAGTTACGTTGGCTCCAGTATCGATTATCATTCTGCAGGGAACTTCGTTGACATGTCCCATAACGAAAAGTCCGTTGTCGCCGCTACTTACGGAAGAAATATGAAACAATTTGAAATGGGGCTTCTGACTCTCTGGACATCTCCGCCCCGCGAGATGGCCACATATTAGTTTCCCTGCTGTGGTGGAAGATCATTTCCACCATCTTTTCGTTTCGGGCAGTCTCTCTGAACGTGTCCGACTGCACCGCAAGTCCAACACTGAATTTTCGTGTTTCTGCCACCTTTACTCATTTCTAAGTTACGGAATTTTCGCCGCAGATCTTCGATTTGCTTTTTGAGATCATAGTCCGTATCAGTAGTAGAGACGGCTCTGATTGAGTGCCGGTCTTTACGCGCGGCCTGCTGGGCAGCCTCTATCTTATGTGCGTAGACTAGGGCAGATCCAATATCTTTGACATCGGCGAGTCTAAGTGTTTTCTGTATTTCCGGATCCCTCACACTATCGATGAAGTGATGGAGAGCCAGATCTTGACGTGTCTCAGCTGGGCAGTCCGAAAATGCTAGATGGGAAAGTCGCTGAATATCGGCAGCCAATTCTTGCAGACTTTCACCCGCTTTTTGATAGCGGGACTTTAACTGTAGTCTGCTATATTCTTTAGTGCACTTATCTCCAAACCGCAGCTCAAGCGCACTCGATAGGGCTTGGAAATCGTGCCTCTGCTCCTCCGGAAGCGTCTCGAGGATGTCAGCCGCGTCTCCTCTTAAAGAAGCCGCCAGGTGAAAAGCTTGGGCTCGGGGATTCCATCCATTAGCTTCCGCTACCATCATAAACTGGGTCTTGTATACTTGCCAGGATGATTTCCCATCAAATGTTGAGAGTTTAATATTGGCTAGGGAAGGCACAAATGCCACGTTGGGTTCCTCATGTTTGTTTGACATTTGCTTCTCCAAGCTTTCAATCTTCTTATTCATATTGTCTAATGCTTCTTCAACGTTTTCTTCTATCTCCAGAACTTTAGTTTCAACTGAAGTTACCTTATCTTCCATTGCATTCATCTTTTCCTGAATGATGTTGGAGAATTCTTCTTTAACACTTACAATGTCCTTCTTAAGTTCCTTTTTAAGTTCCTCCTGTCCAGATTTTATCTCTTTCATCATCTCGGTTTTAATCTCTTCTTGTCCAGCTTTCATCTCTTCTTGTCTAGCTTTCATCTCTTCTTGTCCAGCTTTCATCTCTTCTTGTCTAGCTTTCATCTCTTCTTGCCCAGCTTTCATCTCCTCCTGTCCAGATTTTATCTCTTTCATCATCTCGGTTTTAATCTCTTCTTGTCCAGCTTTCATCTCTTCTTGTCTAGCTTTCATCTCTTCTTGTCCAGCTTTCATCTCAGCTATCTGCTCCGCTAATTTTTCGAGAAGACTTTTCATTAAATCCATATCCATTTTTCTTGTGACACGCTGCATCAACTCTTCAACCCCGATTCTGACACCAGTTGTACCGAGCTCCACGGGTTCGTGTTGATTGAGAGTTGAATAAAGCAACCACTTAATGAACACAAGACTTTTATTCGTAAAAACTTCACTAGATAAACGAAATTCCCGCTGTAACAATCACAATTATACAGCTACAATTCGTCAGATACAATAAGAAATAGCTTCCAATCACAGGTCTCAAATACCTCAGACAGAGAACAACTAGCAGTCACAACTAATCGTCTTCACTAAACTGACTGTCTTCACAATACTAATACTCTTCCATGTTGGGCTGCGGTATTTATACCTGACTTGGCGGAGAAATCTACCAATTTCGCCAAGGTTCTGGAAGCTTCTAGGCTATCTCGAAAAGTATTGGTCCTAGAGCTTAGGTGATGGATGTTTCCAGAAGTATCGATTTCTCGCCAAGTCGCCAAAAATCTCGCCAACCGTCGCCAAGAATCTCGCCAACTGTCGCCAAGTCGCCAAATTATTAGGAAATCCGCTTTTAAAAGTACAACACGTCTAAATACCGCAATTTTTGCCCAAAATGTGAGAATTTCCGATCTGTCTGAGATATTTTAAGACAAATATAATCATTATTTATAAATTTGTAACAATATATTTAGCATTATATACTTATCATTAATACATTCAGCATTATAAGCACATATATAAATAAGTTTCAAATTTTTAAGGACAAACTGTTCAATTAAATAGTCATTAAACATATAATTATAAAAAACACATATATAAACAAATAAATAAAAAATGAAATAGAGAAAGCATTATAGAATTCGAACTACATTACTAAATTTTCATTTACTTTTATAATTTTATGTGATATTCACAACAAAACAGAACTTCAGTAGTAGACAGTAGAAGTGATACCAATGCAAAATTGTAAAATATTCAATTACAATTTACAACATTTTATTATTCATGGTTCTAAAAAATTACCATAAAATCATTTAAAATAGAATATAATTAAAATGTTAAGCAGATGGAAATATAAAGCAAAATTTTAGGAAATCAACTGAATTAATCTAAAATTTTGTAACTTTTGAAAATGAAATAAAAAGAATTTGTTTTTATCTTTATACTCTTTACATAGCATTTTGAAAAAAATTGATAGAAAAAGAAATGCTTTTGGTTGGGTAATGAAGTGACAGATGTCATTGGTTAAATAATACTCCTAATACTTCTGCTTACATAATGACTCTTATAATTAAGAAAATTTATTTTTATTTATTCTTAGCTTTATTACTTTCCCTATATATCAAATACAATTCTGTATATTTTCTTTAATAAGAATGACAAATTAACAAGGAATACTTGCAAAAAATAAGAGTTTTAACTTATTTAAAATTTCTTTAACAAAATCAAAAGAATTTGTCCATTTTAAAGTTTATGAAATTAGCAAAACGCTTCTTGTTGATATTTATTCTTGTATATATATATATATATATATATATATATATATATACACAGTAAGACCCCGCTTAACGCTGCTTAGTGCTGTTTCGGTTTAGCGCTATTTTATTTCAACCCGGGGTTTCCCGAAATCGCTCGCAGCATATGGGGATTCCCGAAACATTATGCAGCGATAGGTTTCAAATACATATCCGAAAGAGTGTATTTGTGTTTCTTGTTTGGTGCGGTATTGTACAGACATATTTTTATTATTGGAAACACTTGTTGACATTATTGTAAGTAGGTATTAATTTACATATTTAATACTATATTACAGTGTCAAATATTTTGATCTTTAGTTTTTACAATGGGTGATAATGAAAAAGAAAAGAAAGCAACCAGAAAAAGCATTTCACTCAAAACTAAAATGGAAGTGATTAGAAGATTAGATTCTGGTGAACGTCAAACTCTAATTAGTGCTTCATTGAATTTGCCAACTTCAACAATAAGGACCACCATGAAGAATAAAGAAAAAATACTGTCATCGGCAACTACAACTACGTCAAGCTCTGCAACTAGAATTACCCGTTCTAGAAATAATATCATAGAGGAAATGGAAAAACGACTGTCTATATGGATTGACGACGAAATTGACCGCAATATACCATTAAGCCAATCTATCATAATGGAAAAAGCTAGAAGAATTTTTAATTGCATTCAGGCTGAGACAATTGACACAAGTGAAACTTTCGTTGCTAGTCAAGAATGATTTAATAGATTTTAACATCGAAATAACCTTCACAACATAAAGATTACAGGAGAAGCAGCAAGTGGTGATACAAAAGCGGCGGCTGAATTTCCAGCGATATTAAAAAAAATAATTGAAGAAGGAAACTATCCTCCAGAATTGGTTTTTAATGTTGATGAAACAGGCTTGTTTTGGAAAAGAATGCCTAAACGAACATTTCTAACCCGTGAAGAGAAACGGGCACCAGGATTTAAAGCTGCAAAAGATCGCTTAACCCTTCTACTAGGTGTTAATGCAAGCGGAGATTTTAAATTAAAACCATTACTAATTTACCATTCTAAAAACCCAAGAGCGATGAAAGGCATATCTAAATCAACTTTACCTGTAATTTGGGAGTCTAATAAAAATCATGGATAACTGCGAAAATTTTCCAGGATTGGTTCACTGAACATTTCTGCCCGTCTGTTAAACGTTATTGCAAAATTAAAAAACTCAAGAAGCAGCAGCTAGTCTTTCTAATGATGAGCTCAAGGAATTAACTGAACAAGAAGAAAACATAAATGTTGACAGCAGTCATTCAGAAGAAGAGCAAAAAGAACTTTCGATGGCGTTTTTTAAAGGAGTTTGTCTACCATAACTGAAATAATTTATCAATTAATTGAAAATGATCTGAATTTTGACAGGAGCGCAAAAGTAAGGCGTGGTGTTAGAGATGCTGTATCCGTTTATGAAGAACTTTTAAGAGAACAACGCAAAGAAAAGGGCAAACAACATTAGATGCTCTTGTCACAAAAAGGCAGAACACTGAAAACGCAGAAGGCTAACTAAATATGACTGACTTAGAATTTTATTTGTTATTTTTATGAATATTCGTTTTGTTATTTATATTTTGTTTTTATTTTTGCAAGAAATAATAATGTGGTATTAATTTGGGCTTTAAGAAAGAAATGTTTGGTTTTATTTTTATTAAAAAAACATACTTTTTAAACTTAATACCTAACCAATTTCCTAGCCATCTTCCCCTAACCCCAATATTTACATGTAAAGATAGCCTCGTTTAGCGCTGTTTCGCATTACGCTCTACTTTGATGGAACGTATCCCCCGCGTTAAGCAGGGTCTTACTGTATATATATATACATATGAGATTAGATATATTTTCTTCAACATGAAAATTGTGAAAATACATTTGGATATAAACTTTTAACTTCAATACAAAAATTTTGTTTAAGTTATTATTGCATAAAATGTTTTGGCTAACATAGTTAAAAAAAATTGCAAAATCAAATTTGACAAAGATAACTGTCTCTATATAAGGAAAATACAATTACTAACAAGTGTTAATAAGAAAGTTGCTGTTAAATTTCTACAAAAAGTAGGAAGGAGAAAAAAATTTGTGGGACTACTTTATTGCTTTCCATAATCAAAGATATGATAATTTTGCTCATGGCTTATAGAAATTTAAAAATTATATACATAATTTTAGGTATATATAAACATACATAAAAAGACATTATTTATGTGGTTAACAAAATAATGTACACATTAATAAATAAAAGTGATGGTTTTGAAAGTGCTTCATAAGCCTATAAATATTATAATTTTATATTATATATATATATATGTGTGTGTGTGTGTGTATATATATATATATATAATAATTTTTTTATAAACAGAATTGTATATATTCTCATAGTATGTGATAGCCTAATTAAAGTTCTGCAAATCTGTTTTTTCTCAAATGTAAAAAGTGCCAGATCTCAGATTTTCATAGATCAAATTGTAAGACAGCATCCAGTAGCAGAAGTATGACCACATCTCAAATTTTGGACATTTCTAGAGGCACTGGGTCTAAAATCATGATAGCATACATACAGCATGGCAAGACAAGTTTGGCAAAGCAAAATAATAAACTGAAATAAGTTAAGTGAGCGACAAGACTAGTATTGAAATGGATTGCAATGCCTAAATAACTGCAGCAAAAGGAACTGTAGAGCTCAAACATCATCTGGATTTTCCAGGGTCAGTTAAAAGACACCTTCATAAGCAGAGAATTTACAATAGTGCAGCAATTCCCAGTAATTTGTCACAGACATTAGTGCCAAATGTCTGTCTATATTGATATCATACTTAAAAACCTGGTCAAGTGGAAAAATTATACAGTTTGACAAACTATCTTTTTCCTACAACAGGACAAGTGTATGTTTAGAGGACACCAGTGCAACTGTTAAGCATGGAAGTGAATCTGTCATGATATGCGTAGCCACACATTACGGTTTTCTGCTGGATGAATCATAACTTTAAAAGGAGGGATCAGTCGAGTGATGGTCTATTTCAGAATGCTCTATACAGAACTGATATCTTTCACTGGAGTCTTAGAATTTTCACAATATCTCCATGAAGAATGGCGCACTGTTATTTTAAACACAATTCAGCAATCCTATGAAATTATTCCTAGGCAAATCAAAGTTGTATTACACATGACAAAGGTTCTACACTATATTAATAAACTCTTCAGAAATTTAAGGTGTTCCCCATTTTGATAAACATCTGTAAGAATATATATTAGTATTTAAACTGGACATTAAAAGGCTCATTAAGTTTTAAGTAAAGTACAATAAATTATCAGAACTAAATAAGAAATATGCAGAAGATATTTAATGAAATATATACTTTTTTCTATTACAGTTATCTGCTGATTTTTCTTCATTATTTGCCATATTGATAGGATTTTTTTCTTGTAAATTACATGCAGCTCCCTAAAAATAAAAAATTTTTCCTAAGAATTTTTTTTTATATTTATCATTATCAAGTATTGCATAATTTGGGAAGATAACTTTATATCTAAATGAAACAAATTAGATACAATATAAGACAGTCTTAAACATAACATTCTTATTTTAAAGATTAATCACTTTAATCTGAAGGAACATGTTTGCATATATTATCTAGTCAATCTGAAAATGTAAAAAGTATAAATTAAAAAAAAATAAATTCAAATATTTATAGCCTTTAAAACTTTTTTCGATTTAACATACATATGCATAAGAACCAGTGCTGATAACTAAGAAAAAATTAACACGATACAAACTATAAAACTTCTTTATTTAGTTTTACTTTGAATATGTTGTTGCCCCAGCATACTTCTCTGTACCTACCCCAGGGTTTGGTTTTACCACTAAGTGTAAGTAGCTTTTAGTGAGCCTTCATAATTTAGAAGCAGAAATCAAGCAGAAGACCTAATACATGACCTGCCCCAGCAACAGATGAATCATTTTACTTGAACATCGCAACCTATTTAACATATTCCAGCTACCATTAATGAACAAGATGAGTCTTTGCTTAAACAAATATTCAAACTCGCTCTACCTTACAATAATGAGAATGATGCCTTAACCAATCAGGCCAAAGAGGCTTTACTATGAATATGTATGTTAACATGCAATTTGAAACTATGTTATTGTTGTGGTTTAAATGTGAATGTTATACATTTCTTAGAAACTACAATTATAACATTGCAGTGAAAGACCTTGTTCTGGATGCTGCACAAAGTTGAGGCATTTGAAAACCAGAAATTTAGAAGAATTCACAAATGACTTTTCACAAAATAAAAGTATTGCGAAAAGTCAATTTCTGCATTCTCTATTGATTAAATCTCGAAATTATTCAATTGATATCCTTTTATAAATCTAAGAACTCATTACTAAGTATCTACTAGTATGCGGGCAAAGAGTGGCTCTTTATATGCCCTCAATTGTGACACAGCCTCTTATACCGTTATTTCCAGATTAGTAACCGGACACATAAGGGATCTGTTATATCTCAAAAGCAAGAAAAATTTTGAGGTCTGCTCTAAGTGAGCAGGCGTCTCCTCAACACACCCTGGACTGTTTGGGACTCTCCAGAGAAGACATTTACTATCTCCTCTTCTAGTCCTCAGGGTCAATGATCTGATGGACCTTGTCTGACTTCAGACATTTGTAGCTACAACAACATAAATCTAAAGAAAATAAAACGTTAAAATATTATAAAAAAAACTGTTTTGTTTAAATTTTGTTAATGATAATTCATCCTATCATTGAAAAGTTCAGAATATTTTGTAGTTTATAAAAACATTTCTTTTGCATCAAATAATAGTTAAAATTGGAGTTATTGAAAGGAATTTTATTCAAATGTTTGTTATTTAATGTTAAAATTTGATACTACAATTAAAAAGATAATTCAAATAGTATAAGAAACTAGTGTATAAACTGAAATTTGCTGCACTATATTCATAATCCTTAACTTCAGAAAAAATAAACTTTTAATGAGATTTTCTGGAAATAAGTTTGGTAATGAAAAGAAATTAATATTTTTTAAGTGTGTTTAGATTGAACAAACAAATTTAAACTGACAACTACATGGGCAAAGAGGCTCACTATATCCTAACTTCATGCCTATTATTTACAGTGGAGGGTCCTAGTTTGGAATCCCCTAATGTAGAATAATGAGATGAACTTTGTAGTTCTACTTTTAGTAGAACTACAAAGTACATCTCATTATTCAACATTTAAATTAGAGTAGGCATCCAGAAGTATTATGTTTCTCTCTAGCATACATGAATATTGATCACAATCTATGAAATGCATATTATTCTGAAAGCCAAGATGATGCAGATGTTTAAATGCTTTGCAACTCCTTTCAATTGTTCAGAAATGCACTTTACAGTATCATTTTAAATAAAATAAATGAAAATATATAAATTTTAAGTACTTGCTACAAGTACATTTTGTACACAATTAAACATTACAATAATTTCAGCTGTTTTTCAATATGATATTTTATATTGTAGTTCAATAATTGAACATCAGATGAAAATATGATAAATATCATTATCTTTTGAGTAAAATTTGATTTTGTTAATTTTGGTGATTATTAGCATTTTGTTAGATAAAATCAATAGAAGTTCTTTAGAAGATAATTGGCTTATGTCTTTAAAACATTTTTTAAAAACCATTTTAAGAATTTACAGTGATATTACCTTTCCAAAAATTTTAAAAAAGCGCTTTTGTGGTATTCCATTTTCAAACTTAAAGGATAATTCAAAGAATTGTGAATAATTATCTAGACAAGATGGAAAGAATGCAATTCTCAAAGAAGTTGTTTCCATAGATCCCAAGATGCCAGAAGAGGGAGTGATTTTAAAAATTGTTGCTTTCCATACAGAGTATTCAAGAGACTAAATAAAAAAGAGAGAAATTGAAATATAATAAGCAAAAATGTGCATCATATAATAAATAGGTAAAGTCAAATTTGAAAATTGAAAATCGTGCTGAATTTTTTAAACAGATGAAAAAATAAACTAATATCAATAATGCTTTAATAAATGATGTAACACAATTTCTATGATATAACATTTTTTTTTATTTTACTAACAAGTAAAACTGATAAACATTAAATTTTCAATTCATATTTTTTAGAATAAATTTTTATAATTAAATTAAGGCTTTTAATTATAATTGTGAAAGCCATCTGTTTTACCATGTACATTTTTAAAGGGAATATTCTTGGAAAATCAAATTGTATTGAAAATAAGTTGAGATAATAAAGTGAGTAAAGTTGAGTTGTAACATAAATATATAATTTGTAATTTCTGTTACATAAACAAATATATATTAATTATGTTATACAAAATAATTTTTTTAAAAATATTCCCTTAATTTGATAAATTATAACATGTTTTATAGCAATTGATTAAATATGAAAAAGTTTTATAGTTAAACTTTTGATTTTTCATTTTAGTAGAGGCAAGATGTGCACACTTTTGAAATTATGATAATTTAGAGGTGAAGAGTTTAATAAATGTTATCTTTCACCATTAATGATTATTTAGTTCTTGATTCATATTTACTCTAATTTTCATCCAAAATTCATATTTTACTTTTAATTATTAAAAATATTAAATAATGAAACAACTTTTGAAATTTATTAACACTCATGAACAATTTGTAACAGTAAAAACTAAAAAACAAAAAATATTAAAAAAATTAAATTATTCATGAGCAATTTTAACACACTTTAAAAATGAAACTTAAAAGTTTACAAACTAATAGCAGGAAAGAAATTTGAAAACAGTAATAAAATGAATATAAAAAAATTGAAGACTGAAATAAAATAAGCACTAAAATATTGAATATCAGAATTTTTTTTAAAATACATTTACAATACTTTAATAACTCTATGAAAGAAATGAAATTTATACATTTGAGAATCTACATATTTACTTCAGAAAACATTATAGACATAGGATGGATACTCCACTCGATGGCGCTACTTTCAGTGTTCTGGAAGATGAAAACAGTTTCTAGGAAAAAGTAAGATTTTTAACAAAGAGGTCTGCTATAAAATCAAAATTAGCAAATATCTAAATATTATAAGGGTCAATATGTTTATATTTAGTTTTTTTTTAACAATTTTAATCTCATTTCATCATGAAATTAAGAATATTTCACACATAAAGAAAAAAAATTAGTGATTACAAGTTTTTATTTCAAAGTAGTGATTTATTATAATTATATTAAATTTTAGATCCAATATCTTAAATAGTTTTTACATTATTATTAAATATCTATCTTTATGTCATTTATGTGCTTATAAGTTAGTAATTTAAAATACTAGATTCTGAGCAAAGGAATAAAATACTACAAATAACTTTCAGTCCATAATTATTAAAGTACAAATGCATATTACTTAAATCTTCATGAAATTTAAAATTTTAAAGCATTTTAAATTTTCTAAAATTTTATTGATGATTCAGCTTAAGTAAGTGACAAATTAATTACATGTTAGCTTATAACCTATAGGTACAGTTTATCCCACTTGCACTATATTTCAGGTTCTATTTACCCATTCCAGGTTTCGGATAAAAATAAGTTTTTCTCAATTCTCAACTTTTTGAAATATTAAAAGAAAAAAAAAGTGGGACAATTAACATGACTATAAAAACAGACAATAGATCATTTCCTTTTAACAGAATTCTTACTTGAAAAAAATATTTAAAGTTAAAGTAACAATATTTTTTAAAGCAGGTATAATATATTTAAACTTTACTGTTAGGCATCAAAAATACAAGATAATGTTTTTATAAAAAAGTGATTAAAAATTTTTTTCGAAAATATTCATTCATTTTAATAAAAACAAGACTGAGGTAATAAAATTATCATCAAAAAGTATAACAACTATCATAACAAGTCTTTGTATAACATTCTTTAATACAAGTTTTATTCCATTTTGAGGAATTTTTACAAATACCTATTTGATACGCTTTTAATTTTTCTTTCTCTAGAACATATAAGGATCAGTATTTATATATGCTGTTTTTAAATGCGATTCCTCTAAGCTTTAGTTTTCCAAAAATATGTACATTTTCTCAAAAAGAATTATTAGCATACTTAAATACTAATCTTATTTTCTATCAGTAAAAATTATGATTTTCCATTTTTACTTATATACACAATTTATTGAATCTTTCTTTATGCAACACTTGCACCATCTCTAAAGCTAAAATTGAGATCATCAAAGTTAAAATTTGGTTTATTGCTCTACCATTACTGTCAACACCAAAGATAATTCGATTGTCAAATACAGTTTAAAATATTCCCTTAAAAAATAAAATTAAAAAAAACATACAGATGGGAGGAATCAAATCCAAATATTATTAAACTAAAAGCTTGAGTGCTAACTATTTGTACTAACTCAATTTATTGGAAATTAGATTTGAGGTTTCATTTGGGATAAATTAAATTGTTACATTGCTCTTTTATCAAACTATATCAATTGTAACTCAAACTTAAAATTTTAGGTCTTCCCAAGATGTAGTTTTTAAAATTCTTGAATAAACAGAAAGAATTAGTTTACAAGTGGAGAAATATTACAGGGTGCTCCAAAATAATTCACAGAACATATTTTAAGTTCCTTGGCTTTAAATGTATGGATAAGTATAATTTTCATATTATGTTGTTTCATATGGCTTTATTTGGAAATCAATCGATATGAATTAGACAGTTCACTGCATTAAAAAGGTGCAGAAAATAAAAGAAATTACAGTTTAAAAAGAGCTGAAATATTATAGAAAACAATTTAAAAGAAAGAAGCCAAACTAAGACTCTATAATTGTAGGTACTTCAAGAGAGTTCTTGCTTCCCAATAAAGTTTGACCAGGTTCATATTTTCTTATAACTCTACATACAGGAGGTGGACAGAATTCAAAATGTCTGTATTACGAATTGGACACACTTTGGAAGACAATATTTTCAAATTGTATAGATATTCTACAAAACAGTCATATCCTGTTAGAAGTCTAAAATCTGCCACTGTCTCTATTCTTGGTTTGTTGCCAAAAGACTTCAAGTTATCCTATGTTTTCCCAAGATTTTCCTTTTGATAAATTAGTCAAATCATAGTAATTCTTATGACTGCATTTTTTCAATCACATTTGGAAGGCAAAGTTACTTGCATCTGCGTAATTCCTTAGTTCATATGTACATCCTGGGTGGTAATAATGAGTAACAACTTTAGATATTGGTATTTCACACTAAAGCAATGGAGATGAAATTTTTTTTGTTCTAAATTATAATAACATACATTGATACTTCAGGTGAATACTTGATTAATAGAAAAAATATACAATATGAAATGCTTGACCTAAAAGGAGGATTATTTACAATCAAAATATTTTATGAGAATAACACAGTTAGGGAAGTGGTTATCACATGATAACTGGTCTGATATTCATAAAAAATATAGCGACAAGAGTGAAGTATTAAAAGCTGCTAGAGCCTGACTTCGGCCCTGAAGCAAAATGTTTCAACATAACAGTAAAATTTTAAATTCACAAGACAGAGAGCGTCCCATTTACTGTGCGATTTTTTTCTTATGGAGTTACATGAAGAGTATATGATGCCCTTAATTCACTGGAGTAATTGAAACCGGCCCTTAAAAGTGAGATTGCTATTCATGATTCCAACACACTTTAGATCATCACGACAGAGTTTCAGAATAGTTTTTTCAATTAGAGTTGAAAATCAAGGCCGTCTGACAACCATTTTGTTCCATGCTCCAAATCTAAAATAATCTAGCTCCATCTATTAGTCTCCCATTATGTTCAGAAACTTACACAAGTTCCTTATAATGGCGTAATTCTTTAGTATCAAGAGTACATGAATTAATCAATCAAGAAAGGGCACTACATTCATATACAACATGATGCACTGCCCTTGACATTTTCTACACATAGGATCTTGTTGAAAAAGTCCTATTTGTGAAGTAGTTTTCCGAAATTGTAATGCCCACTCATGAATATTACAACTACTTGTATCTTCAGTCTTGGGAATCTAATTTCAGAGATAATTTTCGCAGACGATTTATAAATCATACTTTTAGAGTGTCGCTACCCAGAAGATTCAAAGATAATCTGTGTTTTGCAAGCTCATTAGCTTTTTCCTTACCTTCTATATTTACATGCCCTGGCACCCAGATAAAAATTCACTTATTCTTAGTTGTCAGTTCAATTAAAAATATCATTCATTCCAAAACACTTTGAATTAATAGTCAATAAGGCTGCTTGTGGCTGTCACTAAAATAAGAATTCATTTACTCTGATAGCCTTTCTTAAATTTACAAAGAAACATTTATAGCAAATACTTCAGCTCTTGACTACAATATTCCCGAGTCCTTTTGAGAAGCTAAATCTGAATAATATTCCATGCATCTTTAGTCCTGATAAGTTATCTTTATTTGAGAGGCAGATAAGAACACCAATATTATAATTAAATGTGTTGTTTTTCCATTCTTTAGGTAAATAGCCTCATTTTGAGCTTGTATTCAAAATATGTTTCATATCTTCACATGTCACATTTTTTCTATAATGATTGCTTTGGATTACCTAGTGCATTCAATTAACATTAGGAAGCAAGTAAAACTTTTTTTATTGATTTCATTTTATTCTATTAAAATACTAATTGATTAAAATTACAAATCAAATTTTTTTGTACATTACTATTTTTATTAACATCCATCAATTCACTTAACTATACACATTTTCAGGACATCAGTAATAATGCTCTCCTACAATTTTTATTTAGACAAATTTAAAGCAAAAATAAATTGGAATAAAAAATATTTGCTTTAAATAAATTTTCTACTGAAGCAATATACGAGTACATAAGAAATTTATGCTACTATTATCAGAAATTTAACCTTGCACACTCATTTTCTAAATAGACAAAATTTTTTATTAGTTTTATTAAACATCTAATACTTAAGTTTTTTTTCATGTATTAAAGAAACTAAACCTAAAATTGCTAAAAAGTTTCAATATGGCATTGTATTAATCTTGCATGCTTTTAAAACTGTATTTTTTAAGTGAAATAAATCAATAAAATTATTAAAAGACAGCTCTAGTCTATTAGAAAGTCTATTGATAAAAGAAAAAAAATTTAGGAGCTCAGATTAAACAAATTACGGAAAAGTTACAAGAATTGAAAATTTCTCAAAAAAGTTTAATCAAATTCCAGAAGTTCTAAGTAGTCTTAATTTTCAACAATTTTCAAGAAACATACAAAACATAAAAGTTGAAAAGTTGTCATAGACTATCTTTATTTTGTTTGACTTTAAAATATAACTTCCAGCATTTATCTACTGGAAATAAATAGCAGTGAATAAAGATTAAAGAATTTTGCTGAAATAAAGAAAAAGCAGGTTTAACTAAGCTAATTAAAAAAATTAAATAAAAAAAGCTCAAAATATAACAAAGAATAAAAAAGTAAAATTGTTTATTTAAGCAAGTAATATTTTGTTTTTTCTCACCAGATGCACCACCAGGAATAACATCAGCCAGCGTGATCTCTTTAGGGAAATTATTTATATTATAAATAGGAGATGAGTGGGATAAAGAATCATCACTTGGACTTTGTATTAAGTTGGTATTAGAAGCTTCTACCAAAAGAGTAGTTTCTTGTTCTTCTACTTTTGTATCTAAATTTTGTGTAGTGGAATTAATAAATTCTTTTCCTCTCTTCTGATCTTGGGGAACTTTGACATGAACACTCTGTATAATAAAAATGTTTAAATACATTTCAAATATTTCATATTATTTAAGTACATGTTTTGTATTTTAAATTCAACTAGATAATTAACTTCTATTTCATGCAATTAAATATTATTCATTAAAGCTTTATTTATAGATTTTAGTACTAAAATGCTCATATAAGATTTAAAAATTTATTTTCAAATCAAATATAAATGAGAAAAGTTAGTCACAATAGAAGTTTTACTAATATTTTAAGTTTTTTAAATTATAAAGGTTAAAAAAAAAACTTATAAATTTTTTAAAAAATTAACTGCAAATAGTTAAATACAAAGGATTAATAGGAAAATTTAAGCACTATCATAAATTTTTGCCTTATATTACTTATATCACAAAAGATTTAGTGAGATGTACATAACAATACGAAAGAAAAATCGTCCTTTTTTACATTAATGTGATGGCCTACCCATAAATGTCAAGGGAAAAAATAAATAAAAACGTAAACTGAACAATTTAAATAAATACCTTTTCTGTTCCTCCACAAATAACTTTTATACACCCATAATAATCTTCTGACAATTTCTTGTGAGAATTTTGAATAATTACAATTCGCAATCCCAATTGGCCACTGAATAAAAAAAATTATATAAATCTTAATATCAAATGAATCGTCCAAAATCTGTTTTATAATAATCAAAATGTACAACCATACTGTTTTGCATCATAATGTACAATATCTATTATAATACTTTAAATGTAATACATAGTATAATATTAATTTCTCCATTTATTTGTCATTAAATAATGTACATTAACTGATAAAGCACACTACAAACAATTTAGGAAAATACTGAAATATAAACTGCTGCTTCTGTTTAGTAATTTTATAAAAAACAAATTTTATTCTTATAATGTGGTCTTTATCATTTGAAAACATTTGCATTTATTTATTACTTTTTAATGACTGAAAATTGAAATAAAATGGCAAAAAATCTGAAAATCAGTACAGAAATCTAAAATTTAGATTTTCTTAGAAAAAATTGAAAGTATTGTATTATTAATTTTTTATGAAGAACCCATGATAAAGAAAATACACACTTTTATAATTTTTTATTACCTAAAGGTTACATAATTCAAATACAAATCATTGTTTCTCACATAGAAAATTTTTTAATGCTTCAATATAAATATCTTCACTTCATTCCAAATTTCATTATAATGTGTAAGAATAGGAGTGTTTTTCCTGTGATTCTCAAAAATGGATGGTTTGTTAGTCGCTCAACAGTCAATTTTTGAACAGGAGGGCTAATTAGACTGGGACCTACGGTTTAAAGTGGATTTCGAACCACTACAAACATCCATGTCCAAAGTGGGATTCGAACCCACGAACTGTTGAACCAAAGGCAAGAGCGCTAACCATTCTGCTGCTAGTTTGGCTCTCAAAAATAGAAATCAAAAAGCAAGTATTAAAATTTTATTGGTCAGATGGTTTACTTATTTATTGCTCCAGCCACTTTTTGAACATGATAATTTTATTGAGACCTAAGGTTAAATGGGAATTCCAAATCATTAGAAAACGAACTCAGAAGTTGAGTGAAAGTTATAACACTAAATATTCATTCTCGAACTCAGATTTATTTCTAGAATTAAATGATAGAGCAGAAGTTAAATTATAATAGTAAGAAATACAATTTCATAGAACAATACATCTATTTACTTTGCTGGTAATACCCCTTCTACAGGAGAAATGCTGACAACTTCAATTGCACATTCTACTCGAAATCTATAAAACAGTAAAATATTTGTATTTAAGAAATATTGAGAAAATAAAATGTAATAAGCAAATAAAAGATATGGAAAATTACTTTAAATCTTGTTTGCTCAAGTTTATTAATAGCACTCTGTTATCTTTAGAAGTAGCATCTAAGGTAAGTTCTTCTGGTTTTATAATCCAATATTCCCTCTTATCTATGGTATAATTTCCTTCCTGTACAATTGTTTGACATGACATTTCATTAGGAAAAAGCTGATGTGGTACTGGCATTGATAGTCTACTCAATTTATCAAAAGAATATTCTTTTACAGGAGGAGAGTGACCTTGCACAACAGTAGTAAGTCTCCTGAAGAAAAACCACAAAATTCTTAACATTTGAATACTCCAATACATAAATGATACAAGTTTATTGTATAAATTATAAAAAATATTTTTAAAATTTATTATATTTTACCTCTTTTTAGGGAAAAAAAAAACCATTTTTAATACCATAGAAGAATTGATTCATAGTGAAAAGAATTAAGTTAAATAAAACACAATGTATATTTGTTATTAAATATTTTGCAAATGTGTATTTATTAAAACTCATCAAAATGGAATTTATATCAAAACTAAAAATTACTTTTTCATTTTGTTCTTTTATTGTGCAGTATAAAGTTTTGGAATTGATACTAGTAAAATTACAAATAATTTAATAATTCAAATTATAAGGATATATTTTATTTACAAAAAATTTAAACTATGTATTTAGTTTGGCTACATGTACAGATACAATTAATAGAAATTGGCTGTTAAAGAGATTAATTTCATTGTAAACAATGCATATATTTTTCTGATTATAGCATTGTTTAATTATTTTTACAGTGATAATGATTGACTAAATGTAAAATGGGAAATACTAGAAGAATAAAAAGAGAAATTACTATTATCTTAACTAAAATCATAACTGGCAGAAGAATCTTTACTTTCAAGCTATCTTTAGAAATGAACAATGATTAGAGTATGATTTTTAAACAAAATACCTGGATAAAACAGCAGAATCTCCCATTAGACTGTTCTCCACGGTAGATAATGCACCAAAATTCATACGGCTCAGACTTACATCTTGATCAACAAGGTTTATGTGAACAAAAACCTTTTTTAGACTAGTTGCAAAAAGAGAAATATCTTTTGGAGAGTTTCGATATGAAGAATCTGGATTAAAAGGAAAAAATAGAAATTTTATTTCTAATCTTCAAAATACTTCACTTTTCAATATATAAAGAACAAACACTGCGCAAAATTTTCTTTAATTATCAAAATAATATATAATAGTACTGAGTGGAATCAAGATGAAATTAACTGATAATTTTTAAAAATTGCTTAATGTTAAAAATTAAGGTAAGAACAAATAAAGAAATTTTAATAATAAAAAAAGTAATAATTTAAAAATATGCAATATACTGGTTTAACATGCGTAAAAAAATTAATAAACCCATTATAATTCTAAATTAATAAAAATGCTTTATTCATGATAAAATTATGATGATTACTAATCAGAATTTCTAATAATATACCGATATTTTGTGGAGGGAAACATTTATAGAAATAAAAATCTCACCATTTGCAACTCTTTCTTCTCCCTCATAGTAAACATTAAAATTTATACCAGGCACTGGATTTGCAGAAGCAGTTCCTGCTGCAAGCCTAAGGATAAAATACAATTAAAAAAAATAAAAAGTTTCAAAACTTAAAATTATTCCTTGAAATGAACACTAATATTAACCATAAAATAAATATGCATGTATAATGAAAAACAAGTTTCAGTACTTTTGCGAAATTTACGTAGATATTAAGAACTAAATTTTAAGAATTTGTGTTCCTCTATACATAGTCTAACTTAAAATTCAAATCAATTCGTTGGAATTTAGCAATGAAAGTAAAAAAATAGATAGCTTAAATTTCAAATCTGCAATTACTAAGACTTGAAGTTTTCAGGTTTATTCATAGAAACTCACAGAATAATACAGCAACAGAAATTAGTAATGAAAGTACTAATTTAATCAAATCTTGAGAGGTAAATAAACAAAGTTAATTGAGGTTCAACATATTATGCATCACACAGAAGTTTATTTACTGCATCATAATATCATTAGAAAATTGTTAGATTTCTCAGGAAGAACTAATTTTGTGTGATTTATGATGGGAAAATCAGGTTAATGACAAAAAATATTCTTCAGCTTCAGGAAAAAGGCTCAATGTTTTTTTTACCATTATAAAAAAGCAATATTTTAATAATTATGATATCGCACCAAACTTAACTAGTCTTGATAACAATATGGAAAGCTATTCCTTAAGTATTCATAAAAATTAATCTATTTCCTTACAAAAATGTCTGTCTTATTTTGCAAGCATAACTCAATAAACCATAGAAACTAAAGTATAAAACTATGCAACAAGATTTATCAAGAATTAATGATTATCATTAATGCTTAAGTGCTTCAATTTATTAGTGATGATTAATAGTTAAAAAAACAATTACTTGATTTTTTATTGGCATTTAATATTGATTCACAAAATTGTTTCATTAAACAGATTCCATGTGATAAATATTACATTCAAAATAAGATAAATCTTTGTTTTATTTTAGAGAAATACGAAGAAAAAAATTGTGCAGATTATCTTTGTAAAATTTTAAGCAACCTTAACTGATTCATCAAATCTTAGAAATAAGTGGATTTTTCTTATACAAGAAAGTTTATTAAAATGATATTTTGATTTTTTTAACAAGCAAAGTTTTTCATATTCAAATAATCATTCTGTTTACACTCATGATAATAAATAGATTGCCAATTTCCATACAGAATTTTTATACAAATAACGTTTACAAAATAATTTATTTGAAATTACTTTCATCTAAAAATAATTATAACAATTACAATTGTGGTAGGTAATTAAGTTGATTTGTATAAGTTTTCATGTTGTATACATTAAATGACACCTGAATTTTTAAATAGATATTTGAAACATGTAAATATGCAAAACAAGTTAAATTTTATTAATAGATTCATTTCTTTTCACTTATCAAACATTAGAACTTTAATTTTTTTAAAACAAGTAAATTTCGCTAGAAAATTTTTTTATATTTGATTTTCCCTGAGTTTTTAAAGTTTTATTATAGTTAGGACTTATTTATATAATACTAAGTTTAAATTTTGTGAATTATCTAAAGCATGCATAATTGACATGTAACATTTTAGAATCTTCTGACTTGTTCAAATTTTAAAAAAAATCATAAGGTATTCTTTCTGCAAATGATCCAAATCGCTTGATTGATTTATGGAATGCAAGGTTACGGAGAAACAATTCATTTACGAGCAAATCTGTGCTAGACATTGGATTCAGTATACCTTAACTTGGTAATAAAATCATTGATAAAAAGCAAGAAGTAAAATTATACCTAAATTGTCATAAGATAAAATTATAATATTAAAGAAACTTATAAAAACTTAAAAATGCACGTAAGTTACGTTTGCACCAATTAAGATTTCTAAAATTTGGATAGAGTTATCAAACAAAGAATGCTCTTTAAAATCAGGACAATTGATTAATAAGTGGAATACACAACATTTTATACAATGAGATAAATATTCCTTAAGAGTAAAAGTTTATGGATAAATTGCATTTGCCCAATCTGGAGAAGAGTCCAATATACATTCAACACAGCATAGTCAAAACTGGAAATGATATACTGGAAACTGATATAAAGTGTTAACTAATTGCTTGCTTGAAAATTCCAAATTTTTTGCCCCCAATAAAAAGGTATAATTTTTAAAAACCTTTTTAAGGTGTGTAAAGGAAACTTTGAAATCAAGAATGGAAGATTTCATCATACTGGACTGCATTATATGTGAAAAGACAATGGCAAGCCTAGTTAAAAATTGTCTAGGGTAAGCCTCCCTTTACAGAAACCACTTTGAAATGAAGGAATACATTTATTTTCTCTTCTATCATAAATAAGATGCCTACTGACTGTACATTCTAGTGTTTTACTAAGGCAACCAGTAAATGATATTGGTTGGTAACTTAAAGGGTTCAAGGAGCT
Organism: Latrodectus hesperus; assembly: GCA_037975125.1. Lineage (NCBI taxonomy): Eukaryota > Metazoa > Arthropoda > Arachnida > Araneae > Theridiidae > Latrodectus > Latrodectus hesperus. The sequence goes on along the minus strand of CM075850.1, from coordinate 24,770,123 downwards.
TTGTAGATGTTGCTGTTTCAACTCAGTAGGATCTGAAATAATAATTAATCGATATGACTGATTTATAACTTTGGATATATCTAAACATTTACTGTACAAAGACTTGATGAATGATGCAATGTAAGAATAATAGACTTTTTACCAAAAGCTTCTGCTACCATCATTTGTGATACATTTCAAGTTTTTCCATTGAAGGTTCTTTTATTAATAGCATTTTTAATTCTCTTAGAGATATCATCTATGTAGTCATGCTTTGAATACTATCAACACCAATTAGTTCGTCATATGCTTCGAAGCTTTTTTTACATACTCCTTGAACAAAAATCAACTAAGCATTACTGACACATCTGTTCATTAATTCAAGGCCAGAAAAAACCACTCGAGATATCAATTTTTAGAAGATAGTGCAGACAATACATTTCCTGTGGTACCTTTTGCCCTCTAATCAATGGTTCAACACTTCAAATTTTTCTATTTGTAAAATATTTGAACATATTATTTCATATCAGCGTTCAATGTTATATTCTTTATGAGTGGTTTTGTTTTATTGCGAATCACACATAGCACTTTATTACAAGAAGAAATAAATAAACATTGAATGTTCCACTGATCTTTGACTGTTTGGCACTCACTATTCATATCTGCCTTTTTTCCACATTAGTAAATCATGACAAAAAATAACAGTTTAATCAAAATTATGTAACATAAGAGAGTTGGACAGTTCAAAAATATCTTTTAAACAGTAACGCATTACTTTATTTTACAACACATTTGTTCCTTTCACCTTGCATAGAAAGTTGAGTTGTTCTACTGTGTTTTTGAATGGACTATAGCACTGTGCCTGTGTGAAGACATGCAAAGTTTAAAAAGCAGTGGATTGCGTAGCTGAATGTAGAAAAAAATACTAAAATGAATCAAACACATCTTACACTTGGAAATAATATTTATTGAGAACGTTTAAAAATAAAACTAGACAAAAATATATATTAAACAACAATTACAACTCAACTGTTTACCTGCCACACCATAGTCTAACAAGCACATTTTATATAATTATATTTAAAACAATTACAGTTAAGTAATATGAGATTAATCAGTTATAGTTAAATTCTCTATGTTTCACATTATTAAAAAATACATATACTAGCTATTACATCAAAGTGACAGAAATTTACTCAATTACCAAAACACTGTCTGTTACCAATTGGTGCATTTATCCATTTCAACTTTTGACCATTAGATGTCCAGCAAATTCTCCCTTGTAATTTATGTGGCTAATAGCACACTTTAAGCCTGGAAAGTTTGAAGACCCCTAATCCAGAACACTTTCACACTCAATTTTTGTAGTCACTCTTGACAAGTTTTGAAATGATAATTTTTTTAGAAATGCATTGAATATATTTATCATATTTGACATTAATGTTTGATCAAAAATCAAATTATTTAACTGATATTTATAGAGCATGTATTTTTGTTATCAATTAACAAATAAACATGATTTAAATAAATAATGGAGCCATTTTTATATAATAAGTACAAACCTGCGCAATTGCTGTCTCATTAATTCATCACCATATATTATAGAAATCATTCCATTATTAGGTGCATTCCAGTCATAATTATTTCTTGAGAAATTACAAGACACAAATAATGTCTGAAATGAAAAATATTTAAAAGTGAGGAGACACACACACATATTTTCTGAAAAGATGTAATGTTAGTAGTTATACATTTTTTGAAAAATTAACAAGTTAAAGAAAAACTACTTATTAAAGAAAAACTATTTTTAAGCAAATGTGATTTAATACATTTTTAATTGAGTTTTAAGCATAATTTGAATAAAGTTAAATATACACTAATTTTTCAAAAAATCAAAAATAATAAAAATTGTAATAAAAGTTTAATTTATTAAAATGAAATTTCTAGATTTTTGAACAAAAGAAAAGGCAATGTCATGCAAAAATAAAGAAAAAGAATTAGCTTCCAAATAAGCAATAATATTCCTAATTTGTATCACAAAATGTTTGTACCTAATTTGTATTGCAGATATTCACTAATGGGATTCCAAACTCAGAAATGACAGTTTATACCTACAATCAAAGCAGTAAAATTTTGTGAGAATTTGCTATTTCTCAATGAAAACATTGTGAAATCATGAATGTTGATTTCACTTGATTTTATAGATGCTCTAGTCACTTTTTCACATGAGCAAAAGTCACGTTAATTGAACCAAGGTTAGGAGTTTAAAGCTTACTCTATAGGCCACTATGAACATCTACCCTTGATTCTCAATCACTGAACCGCAGCACTTTTGTGTGCCGCCAAATTTCAGAAATATCTATAGTAAATATTATAATTATTTTTTATTACGAATAATGTAATAAGCATACTGTTGCTTTCATAGTACATATATTATTTTATTTTACATTAAAAATCATCATATTTTGAATGCAAATAAATTATGAATCATCATGACATATTGTGTACAATAAGTTATAGGTAAATATACAACTTTTAAACTTATATTTTTCTTTGTGTGTTGTGATAAAAAAAGGTTGAGAATTGCAGATCTATGCCTTAGGTGGAAATCAAACTTAATAGCAGTTAAACCAAATCCAAGAGGGCTAACCACTCAACTGGCAGTTTAGCTGATTTAGGTTTTGGTGACGATTGTATATAGCAGCAATATGTCTCCCATGCATATTCCACTGGATTCGAGTCAAACAAACATTACCATTCCATTAAAGCAGTATTTTACATTCTACTTATTATTTTACAATGCAAACTCTATGTACACATGCATTATTAATCATAAACATGGAATCAGAACCCAAGTTTTCTATGTTGAAGAAACAAATTGCATCCTTATAAATAACTGCTATCACTTATCTCGGGTGAAAAATAGTTTGTTTGTTTGTCTCTCAACGGTCACTTTTTGCACACGAGGGCTAATTAGACTGAGACCTACGGCTTAAACTGGATTCCGAACCACTACAAACATCCATGCCCAAGGTGGGATTCGAACCCACAAACTGTTGAACTGAATGCAAGAACACTAACCATTGGCTGCCAGCTCGGCCAGGTGAAAAATGGAGATCAGTTCAGAAGTCCGCTGACATTCCTGATCAAATTATGAAACCAGCACCATTACAACTATGCCTTTCAATGATAGTGTGAGCTTGGAATAGTTTCTGGGATTCTCCCAATCAGTATCCATTAGGATTGGTTATACAAAATCAGGACTCATTGATGAACAAAAAAATACAGGCATTGCTATGGTGCTCAATGCATGTGATTCATTGGGCTACTGTAACCAAGGTTATCTATGAGGTAACATCAATGAACACAAACTGGTAGTTACCTATAATACAAAGTAATTTCATAGCAATTATTTATCAGAATGTTAGTATTCCTGATAAAGTTACAAGTTCAAAGCAATTTAACCAGTTGAATTTCTCCAAAGGTAGTGAATGGCTGTAACTCTAGAACATCCAGAGCAGGTCTTTATAACACTATGTTTATTTTGAGAGTGATTCCGCAAGTAACTAATTACTAAATGATTGATATTTAAGTTACATTTTGGTAACCAATTGTCAGAAGTTACCTGTATCAGTCCACTGTATATTCGACAATTTATTTTCAGAAACATTAAACAAAAAGAAATGCATACCAAAGAAATGTAACATCCAAGACAATGCAGGGTGGGGAACAATAACTGCCAAAATGAACCTGTTTTCATAAAAGTCACATTATTTAGCTCTATGTGTGATTATGAAAATACAGTAGAATTGCTTTTTTATTTGATTGTAAGATACATATACAAATTTCCTTGTTATGAACTTGCCTTTAAGTTATGTTAATTTTATTATTTGTCACTTTTTAGATGGAGGGTATTTTATTTGAAATTCAATTACTTTGGTTTTAAATCTTCTTCTATTCTGATTAATCTCATTTTAATTCATTAAGATTAAATTATTAGTAATTAAGATATGAACATTATTGTATTTAACATAAAAATCAGAGCTGTTACATGCAAAAGTTCATTACAAAATGTCATTACAATTAATTTGGAAAAAGGTCTTAAGTAAAATTTAAATAACAAAAGTGAGGAATCTAACATTTGAGAATAACTATATTCAAAGCAAATTTTATATATGGAAAAATCTTTTAAAAGATTTTCACTTAAATATTTATAAGTAAATTTTAAAAAAGTAGATTTTTCTCAACAAGTAAAAGATTTCAATAAATTTGTAAAAACTTTTTTTTAAAATATTTTGAAAATGTGCAATTTAAACTATCAGCTTTTATTCCATTTGTTTTTAAATGGGAGTTTTGGTAATTGTTACATATAATTTGAAACTCCTTTAAAAAATAGAATTTCAGAACTTTTTTTAAAGTACAAATTAGTTTTTAAAATCAAATTGAAAGACACAAGAGTAACAAAAATGAGCTATAATTTTCTGAACAAAAATAAGACTAAAAATATTATTCTATAGGAATAATTTGATCTTCCATATTTTCAATAATGTATCTAAGATTATCATATTATAAGATATTTTTAAATAATATACAGCTTCAACATGGTATTAGAATTCAATGCAATTTGCTACCTATATATATATAAACAACATGTATTCAACTGTTAGAATACTTCCTTTTTATCCAAGCTTTGATAATACATAGGAGCATGTTTTTAGAATAAATTGATTATTTTCAATGAACTAATATTCATTGCATCAGCATGATGGTAAAATTTTCAAATGGAAAAAAAAAAAAAAAAAGGAAATATTGCTCGCATGCAGTTAAATCTGCACGAGAACCATATTTTTATAACATACAAAATACATTTCAAGATATGACATTTTTCAACAATCCAAATTTCTAAATCAGTACATTTAAATAATAGTCAAATAATAGATTTGAATATTTCAATAATAATCTTAAATAACAGTTTAATGACAATACCATATATTAATGAATTCCTGTGAAATTATAACTAAACTTGCAACAGTTAGTGAAATCCTCTAAGAAAGAATATATTATAAAAAAAATCAATAAATTTGGCACTATATAGACAATGATAGATAAATAACCTGTTATTTTAGTGAAACTGTTGTTCAATGGTCATTTTTTGTACATATGGGCTAATTAGACTAGAACTCATGGCTTTAATGAAATAGAAAGGTTACTTTCAGCAATCTTTTTAGTATGATCACAATTAAAATATTGATTTTTATGTTTATAAACTATTTTACATTATATTATATCATCTGTTTAATTAATCAACTGCAAATAAATAGCAGAAAATATATACTGAAAGAATTATCTTAGATATTTTAATTAATATTTCTTAGAAATTACTTCCAAAAAACAGAAAAAATACTTTTTATATTGAAATAATTTTAATGCATGGTTATATTTTTAACTTTTATTATTAATATATTGAACATTCCATTAGAATAAAATTATTTTCGTTTTAAATTACTAATTTCCATGAAAAGACTCGGGAATATAGCGAGTGACATATCAAGTAAGGTTCTATTGTAATATTGAATTAAATTAATAAAATAAAATTCATTTTTTATTTTGTTGATTGCTAAAGCCATATTTTGCACTTGAAAGGTAATAAGAGCAGTATATACAGTTTAAAATGAATTTCAAAACAAAAAATATTCAAACTTGAGGAGGGGTTATACTTAAACGGAGACACATACACAGACAAGTTCTTAAAAACATAATTTAAGAAATTAAAATTTCTTAAATTATATATTTAAGATTTCATTTTATATACGTTAAAATGTAGATTTCATTTATATTTGTTAAAAAATATGAATGAAACTTATTATAAATTTATTCAAATGCTTTGTTTAACTTTAAAATATATTTCTTGAAAAAAATTTGCCTCTAACCTTTATAACAGCAAAATTACTAATCAAATATTAAGAGCACTTAGAACAGTTTTGTAGATTAGCATTAAACTTTACATGAATTTCCTACAAATCAGAATATAAAGAACTATAAAAGTATCCTATTTATAACCAGCAAATGTAAATTAATGCTAAAAATGTTAAAAAGAAACGATAATATAGAGGAAGTTTTTTCTACAAATTAAGCCACACCTTATTTTCATGTTCTAACAGAATAAATTCGGAAGGATGAATCAATAATTGTCTCTCAGAAGAATTCCCCTGTTGTTCACCTAAAAGATAGTAAAACAGAAATGAAAAAATTGGAAGATTTTTGGTAAATTAACTGCATAAAAGAAAATGATTGCTAAAAAAGTTTTTATGTTTACATGTTGTAAATACCTTATTTTTTAACTGCACATATACCTCAGGCAAGAATTAATTTTACACATGTATACAGAAAAAATGAAATCCATATTAAAAAAAGTTTTTATGCATTAAAATATCCAAGAAAAATCTGTTAAAAATGATTGTATAATGGAATAAGATATTCTTATGCTTCAAAGCTAATTATTTAAAGTAAACTGTGAATATTGATTTACTGAATAGTTTTGGGGAGGGGAAGAAACATGTTATCTTAATATATATGTCATTTACTAGTCATCATTACAATATGTCATTTACTATATATGTATGACTAGAATTTACTAGCATTAAAATTTTATTCATAAACATTATATTATAATAAGATAACATTCATTCATAAGAGAGAATTGCTGAATTACACATTCTAGTAATTTCTGGAACAAAAAATATCATTTGGTGAAAGAAATTATAAGATCTTTCACATAAAGCAGAAAATAACAAACACAAAAAATTCTTAATTTCTCAAAATAACTAGTTAGAGCCTTATAATCAAATTTAATCTAGGCAGGAAATAATTTATCAAATATTAAATCAAAATGATCCCTTTTACTTAAATTATCTAAAACATTTTTCAAAAATATTTAAACAGTTTTAAATAATTTTGAAATAAAATTAAAAAAATGCTTTTTTAATTTTATAATGAGAAGATTTCTGTAATGTGCCTTGTATGGTATCAGATATAATCACATTTAATAGTTTTTGAAAGTATTTATTCTAATTTTTTTATATTATTTACATATTAAAGGAATTAATATGTAAAATGTAAATAATGTACTGAAATTAAAGGAATACATTTTACAATATCAAAAGTTTTGATATTGTAAAATGTATTCCTTTAATTTCAGACAGTAAAAGTTAAGAATAAAATATGCAGGTAAACAAAATTCAAATTTGTCACTGCATTTAAGAATTAAAGCAAAAATAATGAATTTTACATTAATGAATTGTACTTCATATTTTTACACATTATATAAAAAATTCCATACATGTCCCACATAAATAGAATAAAATATAAACTTATTGTACTGGGTATATAAAGAAATGATACAGTGAATTTTTAGGGGATTGATAAATACACACAGTTACTGTTTTGATGATTGCTTCAATTCAATTAAGAGAGAATAAACTAAGTATTGAAATTTACTATGAAATTTATTACAAGAAAATGCACACATGAGTTGAATAAGTTAAATTCATAATCTATTAAATACAATCTGCATTGAGAATATTAGCACACTTGAAATATTTAAATAAATAAAAATGTATATACAACTTTAAGGCTTAACATTTTAAATGAAATATTTCCAATGGAAATTATTAATGTTTATTCACTAGTTCTTTATTGATGACATATTTTATAGAAACAATACAATATTGCTAAAAATAAAAAAATATGCATTATCAAAAAAAAAATCACTTAATTTTTTAAAGATTTTTAATAAATCAGGATCAATCTGTAGTTTTGGTGCCAGTCTGATTAATAAGACACTAAAAATTCAGAATTACAACCATATTGCTTTTAAATACTTAATGTAGAACTTCCATAAATTATTATAATTCATCCTTGATTTCTATATGTCCTTGAGTGCAATTTAAGAACTTCAATATAATAAATAAGAACTTCAATATATTAATTTAAAAATTTCAGATATAAGAAAACTTACTAGATGTAAGAATTTTAACAAATATTGCTCTAACACCAGTATTTTGAACAGTTATGTTGTTATAGGTAATTTTCCCTTCAGCAGCAAAAATATCTAAGCAATAACCAATGCCTTCCTTTTCAGGCACACCAAGAACTTTCAATTTTCCAGTTCCGCCATAACCAGTAAGTGGCATCTAAAAAGCAAGCACATTTAATATAAAAATGCAGTGATAGATAAAATTTAATATTCTGTTAATCGAAACTCAATATTCTTTCTAATACTTATATGCATGATTTAAATACAAAAAATACATTGTTCTTGATTTAAAAAAAAAAATTTCGATTTTTAAAAATACAAGAAATTATAGCAAATAAATAGAAATCCTTTACGACAATAAATAAATGTACATAAATTTATTTAAATTAAAAAAATTCTAAATGCATCTCAAATATTATCTACTTTACAAAATATTAAATCTTCCAATAGAAATTCATAATAAATTTAAAGCATTAATGATTTCAAGCTTGTTAGAGCTGAACAAGCAGAATCAATTCTTGTCATAATCTACAATGCTTTTAACCCTTTAACTGCTGAGGAAAATTTATTAGATTCGTTTCCCCAGTGCCACCAGTTTTCACACAGGTGTGCGTGCAGTTAAGTGATGTATTGTAGGAAAAGGAGCTGCATGCTTACCATAATAATTGTTTACTTATACAACATAAAAAGAATATATATATATATATATATATATATATATATATATATATATATATAATTTAAAGCTTAAAGTAAGAGTACAATGGGAAAAAATCAATATTGATCAGACGTAATGTCATATTCTGACGTTTCTGATCCTGAAGTCTAAGAAAAATAGTCATCTAACTCAGTCTTTTTTATTGGACATATTTGACAAATAAAAAGCTTTTATAACACAATGTAACAAAAATGGAAGTGAAAGAATAAAAGTTTTGAGCTATTTGAAAAGAAATAACTGCAAAATCTGGAACAAGCAACAACTTCCACTGTTCTAAGAAATATTTGCCTCTTCTTCGAAATATACAAGTCCATCGTAAACACTGTCGAGGACATTTAAACATCGTAAACAATGTGAAGACTATTGCATTACAAAACCATTTGTCCAGCTTTACTCATAGCAGTGGATTATAGAAGAGCATACTCCCAGAAAGCGTACATATGCCTAGAGGCAATCAACGCATTGACTTAGTTTAGTGTAAGCACACACTCACGACAGTTAAGAGGTTAAAGAAATTTTTTTCTCAAACATAACATGTTATTGTAGTAGATCAAACATGATCACTCACAATATGGCTATTCAGAGATGTCAAAACCACTTTTCTTGAAAATTTTTAAATCATTTTCTGCATGTCCCATCGGTTTGGTTTGTTTGTTGCTCAACGGTCATTTTTTACACACGAGGGCTAATTAGACCGAGACCTACAGTTTAAAGTGGATTCCGAACCACTACAAACATCCATGCCCATGGTGGGATTCGAACCCATGAACTGTTGAACCAAAGGCAAGAGTGATAACCATTCGGCTGCATGTCCCATCAGAGAAGCTGTAATTCCAAATATTTTTGATAAATTTTTACACACTTCTGTTGCATTCTTTACTTGTTTAAATTCGTATAAAATACAATAGCATAAATAAACTCTATAGGTAGCCATGGATAAATAATCTCTTCGCACTTAAATCTATTAGAATTTTTTTCATTTTAGTTTATTTGCTTAGTCTTGGCATGTATACATTCAATGATAAAAAAAAGAACCAAAACATATGCCAAATGAATAAGCTTATATTTGTTGAAAATTATTTTAACAAGAACAGACAGAACTTTTTGGTAAACCTGATGCTAAAAAATCATAAATAATGAAGATTTTATAGTTTTGATTTTAGTGAAATAATTGCAGAACCTAAATTTTAAGACAAAATATGTTCTATCATTTTGAGAAAAATGGTTAGATTCAATTATAAACTTATTTATAAAACATAAATGTTATAATTCTGCTTGCCCTTTATGTAATATTTTTCATTTATGTGCTCAAATTTGAAAAAAATAATTTTGTAAGTTTTGTAAAAACTAACCATCAATGTTACAAAAACTAATTAAATTGATTACTTTCTAATATCTGGAAAACCTAAATGTGTAAATGAATTATGTTGAAGAAACAAACTTTTTAATAATGTTATAAAAATAAAATGCAATTAAAGATAAAAATATATGTAAATTATGGCAATTGATAGAAAATTCTAAAACAATACAAATATTTCTTTTAAATTTAATAAAAATTAAAAAACTAGACAAGTAAAAAATACAGGATAAAAATTTACTAACCGAAAACATTACTTTCCCAGTCTCCAAAACAGGTTTCATTCCAAGTAGACCAGAACACAAAATAATTTGATTTGGTGCAAACTGAACTGATACTTGTTTTTGTTCTTTAGAACCAAAATCCATGGTTAAAGATTGCAATTTTTCATTTTGGTCATTCAATAACTGAAGAATAAAGTTAAAACTAATTACTAAAAATAAAGTAGAAACCAATCAAAGTTATCTTGATTACATTCATTTAGTTTTCCTAGTGAAAAAACAATTGGAATGAGTTAAGTTTCCAATTATTTAAACAATGAAAGTATTATGCCAATAAAATAAATGAAATTATTATCTGCTAATAACCTATTTTAAATGATAGAAATTAAACACTGAATAAAATCAATTTAATATAGTAAAGTAATTTAATTGAAATCAATCTAAAGTACCATAGACAATTCTGATTAAAAAATTTAAGATTCACAAGCTTTCACATGAATTGATACTCAATACATACAGTTTCAAAATTGATAGAAATTTGTGCAAAATTAAATATATCTATATTTATATCTACTGTATATAAAAAATTGCTTCATAATCAAAATTTTTATGCAGTCTTTCAGTGAAATACTTCCTTTCAAATTCAAAAAAATTATATTCTAAACCAGAAGAAATATTTAAATTTATTGGGAGAATTCTGAAAGACTACTATATTGGTAATATATTACCAGGATGGCAAAGTTTTAATCTTAATCTTTCACAAATAGGTTTGAGTTTAATTGCAAATACAACTTATTGAGGCAAAACTAAAAATTTCCACTATATTCTAATATTTCTAATAGATATTGTACATATGGAATATGAACAATACCTATTATTATGCAAATGACTAAATGAGAATGTTGTAACTTAAGTTTTATTCAATTTTAAATTTTGTTTTATTGGAAATTTGTTAATCAAATTCTGAATAGTTGTGGAAATAAAACTGGTTTTCATTATACTCCAGAGTATCAAATGATTCAAATTACTCCACAACAGAGCAAATTAAATGCACAGTATGAAATTTTATTATTTCAAGTCAGCTTGTGAAAAGTCATTAGACGACATTAAGCATCTTTAATGTACTGATCACAAAAGTATATTTTACATATATATATATGTTTCTTTTATATGTTTATATATATATGTTTCTTTTATTTTTTAAATTTATACAATTAACAAGTGTAAATGAAGTCAGCCATTTAACAGATATTATTTGTAATCAGAAGCATCATGAAGTCTAAGATCACAAGAATCGAATCGAATTGCACATCAGTCTTTGTAGATTTATTGTGAAGTTCAATTTTACATGCATACATACACACATTATTTTAATTAAAAAAATAATTTATGTATATATAAACTATAATAAATTTATAAGAATGTCTGAATACAAAATAAAAACTCACTTGAAAACTTTGAGAAGCTTCCTTTATAAATAGTTTTACTTGAATAGATTTATTCAAAGTATTTCGCATAGTGAAAGTTTTTGTGCTAAAATATAAAAAAAGAAAGATAATTTTAATAAAATGATATGGTAATTTACTCAATTCAGGTAAGATGTTAATAAATTCAAATCAGCTTGTGAAACAAGATTTGAATAATTACTTCATTATTCAAATCTTTTAACAAAATTTAAAACCAATTTTGAAAAACTAAATTCTTTGGAAAAAATATACATTTAATAAAACAAATAAAAAATTAAAATGCAATTCTTTTTAAAATTATGAGAGAACCTATTGTCTTTGATGTTCGCTTTTCTATACCAAAGATTGTTAGTGAATCCAATTTACAGTTGATAGAAATAGAAAAGTCAGAATAATAGATTGGTGTTTATTATTTATTCAAGATTATATATTCATAATTAAATAGTAAGTTTGAGTAATATTTTCCTCAAAAAAGCTGTTTTACTCACATTTAGAAAATTTTTAAAAATGCTACACAAATTAACAGATTTGATGCTTGTTGCTACTTTAAGAACACTTTGGGATCACAATGACAAATTTGATGTCACTCAGGATTAAAAGCAAATTTCAAATAGCTGTAAACATTATCCCTAAAACAAGGTACACACATTCCCTAGAAATTTGATGCATCAGGTTTGCATTTTTGTTTAAAAACTATTGATGTGAAAAATTTAATATAAAATGGTCATGAGAAAAAAAAATTCCAATAGAATTAATTCCTTATATCCAAATAATAATTTTTTAATTGCCATTTTATTTAAATTACCTACTATGCCATTATGAATGCATTCAATAATATTACTCATGTCTATGTATAAATTTAAAACTAAGTCTCAGGATTCTAACAGTAAGATTTTTCAAGCCCTGATTAAGTTGATAGGCCTTCCATTTGTCTGCAATTTAATAGAATATGCAATAAGCATAGTCTGACAGAAAAATGATTAAAATTATTTCAAAGGAAATCTTAAAATAAGTTGGGCTTATAAGTAAAAATAATTAAATGCAAAATAAAATTGATTGATAAATTTTAATGTGTCATCATATGTAACACACACACACTGATGTAAATGATGTATTTTTTTTTATTTGCAGAGCTGTAAAATTTGAATCACATATAAAAGAGAAGCCTCAATATATTTCACAAACAGAGCTTAAATATTTTTTTTATCTATGTAAAGAGGAATTTTATTTTACAACATATCACCACACACATCTCAACACCAGCATATACACACATACATGTGTGTATATATATACACATCTATTACTAATAGACCACATGCAATGAATGAAAAGCAATATGAAAAATAAAACATAGCATATAATCTAAAAAAATGATCTTTCCTATAACTATTTACAAGTAGGTTGAGTAACTAATTTAGTTATGTCCTGCATCATAATATTTGGTTTCTGCACTCTATTTGTTAAAAATATAATTATTCATTACATTTCAATAAATTAAATATAGCTTAAGATATTTTAAAATAACTAATTAAAAGTTTAATTTTCTCTCTCTCTCTCTCTCTCTCTCATATTATATATATATATATATATATATATATATATATATATATATATATATATATATATATATATATATATATATATATATTTCCATTAATGCAGAGCCTTATACATTATTTAACTTGATTGAGGCTAGCATAAATTTTTTAATAAAAAAAAGAGAACTTTTGATTTATAAAGAAGCTATATTTTAAAATTGATTTGATGAAATTTGTTAAAAGAAACTTTTACAAGACGAAATTGAATTTTATGAGAGTTATTATTGAAGCATATCTTTAAAATTATAATACATAAGCATGTCTTTATATAAAATGTAATGCAAATATTTATAATTTTAAAAGTTTTTATATTTTATATAATGAATATTTCTAACTCAAACTTTATTTTATTTTTTATATTAAGTAAGTTAAGTTAAAATATTATGGAAAACTACTATGAGAATATTTTTAGATTTTCTTAAAACTAAATACTTCCTGAATGCATATTTATTCATCAACACAGTAAATTTAGGAATCAAATTTTAGTGCATCAAAATTTTCAATTTCTTAATAGCTTTTCTCTTCATTAGGATCAATTTTAATTGTAAAATATAAAGTACATCTCTATGTGTAATGAGCAGTTTAAAAAAATGAAAAGAAATATAGAATCAAAATATTACTTATTTCAATATATTTAGTGATTGGTTGGTTTGGTTTGTTTACTACTCAATGGTCATTTTTTTGCACAGAAGAGCTATTAGAGTGGAACCTATAATTTGTAAAGTGGGTTTCAAACTATTTAAAATATCTAAGCTAGAGATGGGATTTGAATCTATGAACTGAAGGCCAAAGTGCTTAAATGTTCTACTGCCATTTCAGAAGCATATTTGATGTATAATTTCATTTGCTTATAATATAAGAGGATTATTACAAGATACATAGATTGCTGATTTTAAATTTTTTAACTATCCTTTCAAATCAAATGTTGCAAATGACACTTGGACACGGCAAGCTCGCTATGCCTTTGGTAGTGCGAATTAAGTCAATAGAGAGCGTCTTTCGTTTTGGATCAGAGCACCGCGAAGGCGAAAGTACGACTTTGCTCTTTTTAAGGTGCCTCATAATTTTGAACCACGGTCAAGTGATGAAGCCACACCTGAGCTGGCACCCTCCTCTCCACATCCACGCCACACCAGCGAAAGGACTTTGGATGTCACATATTAACGTGGACACATCCCTAACCCACGGAGCTCCAGCAACCCAGTGAAGGAGAGTACACCGTGGTCACCTTCCCAACCACTGCCCGCAGCAAATGATGCTTAATTTTTTGAGCTTATGGGAAGCGGTGTGAAGCTACTGAGCCACTGGAGCTCTTTCAAATCAAATGAATATTGGTATAACAGGTATTGCAATGGTTAATATTTTTTACTTTTCAAAATTTACAGTAAACAAATAAGAAATTATTAAATAAAAGAAAATATATAACATGTTTTACAGGCATCATAATTTTTCAAAACTAATTTTCATCAACATTTATAAGTTTATTAACCTAACTATAATGATTTCAGAAGTTCTATTAAAAAGGATCTAAAAGGATATTTTAATTATTTTCTTTGTTAATATTCAATTTAAAAGAAAATCTTAACCTTACAAAACAAATGGCTGGATATTAGTTTATAAGTTCATTAAATTAGGTGTAATTATTTCACAATACCAAAATAACACAATTCTATATTTTAAACATTAAAGTTCTATTAAGTATTTTTGGAATATACTTCAAATTTTATACAGTCACTTCCAACTCATTTTGGATTATCTTTATATCTAATCAAATTTTTACGTTAAATTAAGGTTTACATTTTCCCTCAATAATTATAAACAAGTTTTTTCTTTCAAGAAAAAAAATAATAACATTTAACACATTTATGCAAGTAACAGTTTTCATATGATAAACAGAATTTGATTTAAATAAAACACTGCAGCTAACCTAAAAAATATTGAGTTACCTATAACTTATACATCAAACACTTACACAGAGCTGCCTATGTTCACACCACCCCAAGCAAGATACTTTCTATTAACTTCTATGATATTTTTAGATCCACTAGATGGAAACTTCTCTTTCAAGAGATGTTCAGGTGCTCTTGGAAGTGAGAGTCTAGCATTAGAGTTATCAACTTTCTTAGGAATTACAATGATATCCACAACAGTAAATACTTTGCCACAAGGTTGAGCAGCAGCTTTAAGAGAGCTACATGAGAAAATTCAGTAATATTTAAAAATTTTGTTCAAAAATATTTCTATTGATTAGAAGTAAACAAGTTTAATTTTCGATAGTAATTAAACAAAACAGTTTACCTTTTAGTTTCTTCGAAAAAAGAAGATATAAATGAGATATATATAACTGCTTTTTCCATTGGTTTCATTGTTAAAGTAGAAGGTGACACGGAAAATGAATTAACATCTCCTTCAATTTGAAGATCATAAGTAACTGGCAAACTACCTTGATTTTTTACTGTTAAAGACTTCTTAAGTACAGATTCATCTTTAATATGAAAGTACACAGGATTCTAGTAATAAAAATAGGTTTTTATAGAAACTGATTTTACTATAAATGTATTAATTTATATTCAGTTCATAAAAAGCATAATAAAAAAAAATAAATTGCTTAATGTTTACATGATTTATAGAAGTTGAAAAACAAAAATGTAATGTATCGACAGATAATCAAGCTATCTAAAGTATGTAATTAATACTGATATTCATTCATTTACCACTGATTTCATTTATCAATAACATATTATCATTTAAATGAAAT
The DNA here is from genome assembly GCA_037975125.1 of Latrodectus hesperus. Taxonomy (NCBI): domain Eukaryota; kingdom Metazoa; phylum Arthropoda; class Arachnida; order Araneae; family Theridiidae; genus Latrodectus; species Latrodectus hesperus. The sequence continues at coordinate 24,753,988 of CM075850.1, read as the reverse complement.
AATATTCATTATTTTCATTGACAAATTTTTCAACTACCATAAGTAATTTTTCATCAATATCTATTAGCTGAAATACCACTTAATGTATTTACAAATTCTTCACTATTGCTTGTTTGAGAGTTTTCTTATCTTCAAAATATTCAAAACTCCTTCAACGCCCAACCAATATATATTAAACAGCTTATTAAAAGAATATTATCCATACATAAATACAAAACTATTACATAATGAATACAAAAATAAAATAATATTGAAATTTATTTGCACAATTTTCAATTACTATTGATGAAAATTTTAAAATTCAAACATTTTTTTTATGAATAAAGAACTTCCTAACAAAATTTGATATAATTTCAGTAATAAAACCAACTTAAATTTGAACACTGTTACTTTCATTTTCAGAGCCCCTAATTATCAATTTCAGTAAAACTTTCAAAATATTATCTAGCAGTGGCCCTTTTGTACACAACTAAATAACTTCATTTTATTTCAAAAGCATGCAAAGTTTTTATGCAAAATTATAAATTTTCTAAAATTACTAAATATTAAAAAAGATATTAATGATAAAAATCCAAATTAATCCTCAAACAATTAAAATATTGACCATTTTTCAGAAGTATTACTAAATTTATAGTTAACAGAAAAGAGGCACAAAAGATTCACCTTTATTTTTAAAGAACACTTGCTTTATTGCAAATACATATTAAAAAAAAACTATTGAACTTAAAAAAGTATATTGTATTAAATCATTACGAAGAATAAAATTAAAAAGTAAAATGATTTCTTCATAAAAATACCTGAGAGGGATCTGTTAAAATGAGTTCATTGACTCTAACATGAGCAGAAATATTTAAGAATGCCAGTGTTTCATTTATAACTGGGTTTTCAAATGAGGCTCTTAAAGAGAAATTTGCATCCATGCTACTGTTTCCTATAATAAAAATACTTTATTAATGAAAAATTGAAATAGTTAAACAATTATCAGTTTCAATTTTATTAATAAAATAAATTAATAAAATAAAAATTTATAAACATACCAGCCACAAAAATAATTGGAATTTCTAAACGTGACTGTGAAGAGTTATTTCTTGTTTGTGGCAAACGATAAAATATTACTTTTGGAGATAAAATCCGTAAATCATTAACCATCACAGACATCTGATTTTTCATTTGATTTAGCCCAAAATGGATTCTATGGTCATTTATATCCTAATGAAAACATTAAGTAATTACAAGCAAGAAATAAAATTTGAAAACAGAAGTGTCAGCACATAAAAATTTTTTAAAATATTTTTTATATTAATTTTCTTTAAAACATAAAATTGGACATTCAGTTATAAAAATAAATCAAGAGTTGTTTTACTGTTAGTATATATAGATAAAAAAATAACAGATAATACACAAAATTTTATTCAATTTTTGTAAGGAAATTGTTTTTGGGAATAATATACAAGCATTTTAAACTTCAAACATTAAACATGATAAAAAATAAAGAGATAATTTAAATAGATATAAACTAAAAATAAAAAGCCAAACAAAAGAATCAATAAAATAAAAACTGAACAATAAACACTGCTAGGAGTATTCTCCCAAATAATTTTTAAATCACATATTTAATGTAATTACTATTTACACTGTAAGAGGCAACACATATGTACTTAGACGAAACAATAAGATAACACATGAAAAAACAAATGAAATGTTCACTGAACATAAAAAATTACTCTTCAATAAATTATTTATATCGAATTAAATTAAATACTTTTATGATTTTCAAAATTCTAGCTAATAATGCATGTCATATTTGACAGCTTACAAGGAAAAGAACATGCTAATACTTGGAACAGACAAATGTGATAGTAGTCAAAGTACCTTTGTTAATTTACATTTTTGGAGGCAATTTCAAGTGCTCTAACAAAAAGTCAATTTCACCATAAATTGTGGATGGGATCACAGGAAAATTAACTTGCTATCTTTGAAGGAAGGTGAAGATTATGGGTGCAATAAATGTTGATGGTGCATGGAGACAGATACAACAAAAATGTTGTACAGAATGTACAGGAGGAGACAAAATTAATGTCACAAAATTTTTGGTCATATTTGCCATATGAATCCTCCACCATGCCTTCAATTACAAATCAATGGGAAACAAGGTTAGAAGAAAGATTGAGATGGATTCCAGATTGAGATGGAAGGATTGAGTTGATGACTGTCTCAGGGGTAAGGAGACTTCTGAGGAAGGCCCTAGCTCACAATGAGATGTGGTGTCAATAGCAGAATTAAGATTTGTTGAAATTCAATATTATAGACATTAATATACTGTTTGAAAATTACATGAAATTTATATTATACTATGTATAAAGTATAATAAATAATAACTTTAAAACACTGATTTCTTCAATTTATGTATATCTATAAATTGAAGAAATCAGCATTTAGAAGTTAAATTTTAAAAAAATCTATAAGCAGAAATAATAAGAAAAAATAACACCATAACAGTAGAATCCTAAAAATAGGCTTCCACACAAATGACATTAAAATCTCTATACAGTCTTGCAATTATCCTAATGGCATAAGCAGTGAATATAGAAATATGGTCCAATCCAAGGTCACCTCTGCAGATGAATAAATGGCACCAGATTTATGGTGCTATGAATGGTCTGTTTAAAGAACCTATCAGATGGTAAACTGTTCTAACTCACAATAAATGACAAAAAAAAAAAAAAGAAATTTAATTTTTTCTAATCAATCAACTAGTGAGGCTGTTTCTAAAGATCAGAATCTCTTAAAAGGAGATCACCAATAGGCTTGTTGTTGAAGACAGAAATGTCATCAAAAGTATAGAGATTACAGCCAAGATGCAAAAGTACTTCTCCCCTAAGCACAATTTAAAGCATAAAAATGAAGCAGCCAGTTCAAGGAACTCAAGGATGACAACCAGACTTTTCAGATTAAAAATCGTGACAATATATTGATTTTCATCTATTAAACTTATTTTTATAAAATGCTGTTTCTGTACAAGAGGAAAAAATACAGAGTTAAATAAATTACAGATATAGCAACAAGCTTTATAAAAAAAACCAAAATAAAGTAGTGACTGCCCAAAATATAAATTAGCAATGACCACTTATAATACTATCAGGAATTCTACGAGAAATGCTGAAGAAATTATGTACTGATATTAAAAGAAAATTTTTTTTACTAATAGATTAGATAAAACGAATTTGGTTTGAAATTTTTTCAAATTATGAAATTATAAGTTCTCAAAACATGAGAGGGCGATCCTAGCTGAATTATTCAGAATTCACTTTTTAACTTCTAGTAATTTCTTTAAAACTCTTATTTACATTTTCTATAACTGTGATAGGTATGAGACATTGCTAAAAAGTTAAAAAATGATGAAACTAGAAGGGGAATAATGTCCTTCCAATCGTTTAAACCACCAGAAATGGATGGTTGGTTGGTTGGGTTTTATGGTGCAATGTCCAAAAATGGACATGCTGCGCCAAGAATAAAGTTTTGGAAGAATATTTTTATTTTATTTATTTATTTTACTTATTTTTTCATATATATATATATATATATATATATATATATATATATATATATATATATATAAACCCAAGCAACATTAAAATTCTAAAAAACAAAAACCTGTGTATAAGTTATCTTAAAATCTATATATTAAATAAGATAAATCAAATATATACAAGATTTTAAAACGTATAAATATAAATTATATAAAATTAAAAAACCTATTGCTCTCAAATAAGCAAATAGGTTTCTGTGGGGTGGTTCTCCCAACAAATCAAATATAGTTAAAAGGTTTGTTTTGAAAAATTTAAAACGGTAGACGTTAAAAGTTGAACATGAAATTAAAATATGATAGACAGTAAATGGTTCATCACACGCCTCACACCATGGATCTAGTTCACTTAAAAACAAATGTCTGTGTGAAACGTGTGTGTCCGATACGAAGGCGAGTTAATCTAACATCTGGACTTCGTAACGGTAAAACTAACAATGAGGTTAGGGATGAGAAGATAGTATGCAACTTGTTGCCGACATGCAAGCTCCACGATTCCTGCTAAAGACCATTTATAAATCTTTTTATAACCTTTCTCACATCAGAGAGAGGAACCGCTGGTATAATCGGATCTGACGCAGCCTTTGCAGCTGCATCCGCTCTTTCATTTCCATCAAGACCTATGTGACTTGGTATCCAACAAAATATAATATCATATCCCTTGCACCAGAAATGGATGGTACTTACTTTTTTTACTGAGCAAGTCCAAGTACATTACTGGAAGTTAAGAAAAATTAATCTTTATTCTTAAAATAGGAAATGATTATTATGAGGTAAAATCTTTTAGACTGACCAGTCTAACATTCTACTTTAAAAAGGCAGTTGAACTGATAGACACATTAGAGATGTCTGTTTAGTGGATTCTTAACTTTCTAACACTCAATATACTAATCAACAAGAAAAATTCACATGTAGAATGGTTTATAAATTATTTTTCACTTTAAGAAATTTTATAGCTACAAAATTATTTTTGTATCAAAGATGGCTTTGGTAAGATACCAATTGAAATTATCTTAAATTCTTTTATTAAGAACGGAACCAATGATACTAATAGTGTTTGGATTAAAGTATTAATCAATATATTTATTCAGAACTTTTAGTAGATGTTCTTTCTCTCATCTCCCAGTGCTGCTTTAGACTCCCTTTAGGAGGTCTTAATTAAATTTGGTACAACAAACTTTGTCTTTGCTTGCTCCAAGAAAAGGAAAGTGCCCTTTTAAATATGAACCTAAGTTGGAACAAGCATTTCAAATTTAATATCCATTGAGTAAGGAAAAGAAAAAACTTTCAAGGCTTGCAGAAATGCAATAAACAGAATTTGAAACATAAATCCTAAAGTTGCTGATTGGATTTACATATCATGATCTTCTGTCCCATTATTACCTATGATTCAAAGCTCTGATAGTCTATGCTTAAATAGTGTTAAGACAGATTTAATGAAATCAAGAGGCTGATGTATGTTACTATTTCTTGTTTCTTTAAAACAGCTCTTTATTCTTGAACTTTTGGTTGATGCACTTTAAAGCAAAAAGGGTTATTTATCTGAAGAGCTTAATGCGCAGGTTAATAGGATTATTCCAGATTTTTATCCAGAAAGAAAACTTTTTACAGATGTAACCAGTCATTTAAAAATATTGTCTTTATTATGCATGATTCACAAACACACATGTCAGATCTTAAGACTACAATTTTCCTTTATAAAAAGACTGGAGAAGTTTATCAGCAATGAAAGTTTTATTTATTGGTAAACTCATCGATTCCAACTTAATCAGTAAGAGATATTTTATTCCATCATATAAGCTGCACTGATGACTTTAAAGTTCATTTTAACTTTTAATTTGGAATCTTGCTTAGTACAATTAAAATAATTCCCTTATCTTAAGGTGAATGCTTGAACAGTCTGATATCTCTGACACAGAGTTAGCAGATAGGCTGACAAGAGTTAGATCAATAATCCTTTTTAATAGACTTGAGCCAGTTATGAGTATTTCAAAAGACTCTTGATCATAGTCTTGTTTTCCAAAGAGGTCAGAAACAAATTCTTAATTGGAAATAATAGCAGTGATCAATGACAAGCAAAGTTATTAAGCACAAAATAAATTAAGATAATTGTAACTTCTTAATCTATTATTTAAATATTAAATTATAATACCTGCAGATATTGTCAATATTAAAGGATCCTTTATGAATAAGAAATATTCTTTGTGACAGAAAATTCCAAACTTATTTGAATGCATGGTCAATGTCATTGAATCTTGGATGGTACAGGGTATTCCAGTTAAATGTCTGCTGAACTTTACCACTGATACTTGTCTCATTAAATAAGGACTCAATTTTATTTTGGAGTGCAATATAGACCTTTAACAGCATTACTAGACCATAAAAATTTTCATAATCATATGGATATTTTTTTAAAATTTTCTTTATTTTATTACATTTTATGCATTTTATTTAACTTCGTTGAAAATTATTCTAAAAGTGAAAACAGCACCCAGATTTCTGAGAGTATACCAATGGGAATGGGACCAGAGAGAGCCTTTGAAATTGGTATTTAAACTATTTAATCAAACAGATCTTTATTCTATAAAAAAAAGTAGCATTATTTGTCCTTTATGGGGTAAAAATCTATTAACAACATTTATATCACACACAGTTATCTAACATACAGTAATAACAAAGATCTAATAACCCATATTTATTAACTATAAAAGATCCATAAAAAATTTTGACTATTATAGAAATATTTTCTGTAAAACTATAATTAGTAAAACTATAAATACCTATCTCTGAGTATTTCTCATACCATATTATTATAACAAAAAAGTATAAAATTTTGCATTTTGGACAATTCATTTACAAAATATAAATTGCCTAGTTACAGGATTACAGTAATTGTAGCAAAAGAAAACTTACACTAGATAAAGTCAAGCATAATGGCACAGCAACTTCTTTACAATTTTCAATTGTAACATATTCAACAACTGTAGAGCCTGCAATGACTGGACCCATATCCAAATATGTGTTACCTTTACTTGAAATGGAAATAGATGGTCTCAAACTTTCAAATTTGATAGCTGTTTTTAAAGACATATCTTGTGATAGATTGCATTTCGGATCAGCAGGAGTGAATAAAGCAATTACTTGTAAATTTACTTCAATTTTACCTTCATATTTAGGAGTAAGTGCTATCTATAAATGATAAAAAATATGTAAATATATAAACGAAGAAGTTCTTTAAATTAAAAATAAAATATTTATAAGAAATTTCATACCAAAATTATAACTTGATCTCAGTAATTTACAAAACAAATTTTAGTAAAAAATTCTTTAGAAAAATCATATAAATGTCACATCTATCGCTTAAGTTTGGGATGTCAAATGATAAATAAATCCACATATACTCTTCTAATAAATATTTGCTAAGAAGCTTCAATATCAGTACTTACAAGAAAATAAGTTAATATTTTATGTAGTAAATAATGTTTATCACACAGTGTGCTTTAATTACCCATCATATTTAAATTAACATTCAATTATAAAAAAAATTTTTTTAGCATATGTGAATTACGAAACTCAGAATTACGAATTTTCAAGAATATGCAATTATGACTTAAACTTTAATAAGAATTGTTAGTTTTTCTCGATTGTACCATGAATATAGTTAAAAAAAGCATTTATATTTAAACTAGAATAAAACCTAAAAAGAAAACATTAAATTCCAGCTTTGATTTTTAGAATTTATTTTTAAACTTAGAGCATTATATTTCTGATAGACATTAATTAATAAAGCAGGGAAATTTTAAAGTGATCTAGAAGTTTTTTTAATATTTCTCTAAATCAAAATTTTTATTTGATAGAATTTTATTGAAAAAAAAATTTAAAATAAAAAAAATGACCTTAAGCGATCTTAAAAATACTTTTAAGATGTCTTTATTTGTTTGAAATTTTTTTACTTGACAGAACTAAATAATTAGAAATATAATTAAAATTACACTTAGAGGCATGATTAAATTAGGAATATTTATAGTACCTAATTATACTAACATAAAATCAAGAAGTCTTAAAGCATTTTTGGCAAAATTTCTTCCCAATGCAATGTAATTTGCTCAACTCCAATCGTTTAATCTATAGAATCTTATTCAAGTTACTGTAATTATTTCAGCATTGCAAAATAATATCATCTAGTGATAATCTTACATGCATTATTAATCCAAATTTAAAGAAAGAACATAAAAAAACCAATTACATGAAAAATAAATTGATTGAAACACAAACTAAGTAATTGAAATTGAGGCAATCAAATGTCATTTGAATTAACCTTGTGGCTCCATCAAAAAATGTCCTAGTAACATAAATAAAATAGTGGATTTGCATTTAAATAGTTAGAAATAGATAAAATTCTGTAGAGTAAAACAAAAATTGTTAAAGTGACAAAACAGGAGCTTTAAGATGTTAAGATTAAATGAGAAAGTCAGAAAATTTGAAATTGAAAGCACATACTGAATAGGAACAAAATTCAACAGGACAAGCAAATCTAAAATACTATCTTACATACTTATTTTAATTAAAAAAATTAATACATCAATACACATTGTAAAGGTTATTGTCAGAAAACATTCATAAAGTACAGTATAAAATTTACCTGGATATTAGTTGAATTACCATCAACACACTGCATCATGGATGGAAAATTAACTCCAGCTAAGTCTAGAGAAACAGGCACGTCATTTATTGTGGCAGAGATGCTAGATATTTGATATAAACAAGGTAAATTTTGTTTATTTTGAACTGTCAATTTCAACATCTGAGTGTCACCAATAGATATCTTCTCAGGAAAATACAATTCACTAGGGCCTAAAACACAGCCAAATCCACTAGCACCTACATTACAGAGGTCAAAAGGTCATATATGACAAATTCAAAATAGGTTATAAAATTTATTCAAACAGTTATCATGCCAAAATTCAGTAAACTCTAGACTATACAAGGATTGATTGGTGTGGCAATTGCTAATAAGTAGGTTTTGCAAATAATCAACAAAATTATGAGGAAAAGGTAATAAATCAATACAAATATGTATTTGATCAATTTATGCAAATATTAATTAGTAAAAATACTACTAGAGAAACACTCCCTTCTTATAAAAACATAAATTTACTTTTTTATAAAAAATCAATAAAAAATTCCTGTTTCTTTTATTTAAACACTTCTTAATTAAGAATGGATTTTTTTTTTTTCAATTTTAAAGTTGCAGGTTTAACTGTTTATGAATAAGGGTTTCATCGCATTTAACAAAAAATTACAGAAAATAAATTAACAATTGGGGAAAACAAAAATTTTTAAAATTTTAATAACTCAGTTTTTTTTCTTTTATATGATGCAAAAAATTTTCATTTCATATACAGGTTGATTATAATTTGAATTTCAAAAAACTAAAAAAATAATCCCCAATCAGAATGAAAAATTTTAACATTATTGGGGAAAGCAGAAAGATATGGCTTAAGAAAAAGATTCCAGATATTAGCAATATATGGTTATATAAGCATTAGAATATGTAAATAATGCCTTGCAATTAACTCTTAGTAGCAGTTGTAGAAACCTCAAGTACACTGCTTTCCTTTATTTCCCTTCTGACCATCCATGAATGTTTCAATGAAGGATTGTGCTCTGCCTGTAAAGCTTTATTATAGCTGTTAGCTCTGTAGAAGGTTTGTATACATAAAAAGCATAGGTCTAATGGCTGCCAAAGGTCTGAGCACAATCATTCAGAAATTGGAAAAGACAGTCTTCAAATTTCAAAGTGTTTGAAAGTAATCAAGTATCGAAATTCCATAGTCTGCATCAATTTGCACACTGGATGATCAAATTTTAATGTGTAATCTGATAGAGAGATGCTAAAAAATTTAATGTCAATTGAAAAAGTGTAAGCAGTTATATGCATCCATCTACATTGCATAGGGAATCACTCAAACATAGGACATGTCAGTGACATAAAATTCCATAAAACACCCGGTATTACTATCCATACAAAGTTAGCCACATGTAGAAGTTGCTTCCTGTTTATCTGCCAGCAAGACTTTGGCTTTACAATTTATTGCTCATATGGATGTAGATAATGAATGGTTGTGTGTGTGTGGAACAGATAAAGATCATTTACATCTGAAAGGATATTTCAATAAACAGAATTGACAAATAAGGGAACATAAAATGCACTCATCAATGCCACTTTATTCTACCAAAGTCACTAGTGTGATTTTCTTTCCTTATCATAGGGCCATCTTCTTTTGAGGAGGAAGGTGCTTTAAGTGCTATTATCTATGCCTTCACCAAGAAGTGGTACAACTGTATTTCATTAAACAGCTCTTCAACATCACGGATATTTCGATAGGATAACTTTCAAACAAGATGGCACTCCTCGATACATTGCAAATTCAGTAAAGGATTGCTAAAATTATCAGCTGTAATTTCCCAACAACTTGGCTGTTCAGATAACCTGCTATTAATCTGCATGTCTACTTGGTGAATGTCTATCTGAAGAATATTGCATTCAGTGCTCTGATTGTTATCTTAGCCAAACAAAGGCACAAATTGTATGACATTCCAAACGTGACCCAGGAGTCACTTTGATCAGCTGTGGAGTTTGTTTCTTCATTTCAGCGTGTTGCAGTAAATGGTGGACAGCATACTGAAAAGGTTTTGTGTCAGTCTTCCCCAATTTAAAAACACATTTGATTGATGCTTTTTATACCGTTTCAGGTTCCAGTACAATTAATAATTGATTTCCCATTTGATGTGATAAGATCTTGCTGTGTTGTGCTATGTGCTATGATCTTGCTGAATGTGGGTAATTAATAGTATCCCGTTATGCACACTGACGAGTAGTTGGTTTAATGTGTAACTTACACCAGACCCTTATTTTACAATTAGTTTGTCATTTGTAGTTTAAATCTTAAATTAGGATGTTCTCTACACCATCTGTTGCTAGTATTTAGAACATTTTTTTCATAAGAAATACTTCACTCCCTCTTTAATATTACAGTCAAGTTTGATATCCTTCTAATTGGTTTTTTTTTAAAACACACACAGCATTTTAAAATTTAAACTATTATAATTACTCTATTTTTAAGTCAGTAAAGAATTGTCAACCAATTTTATAATGTTTTATTCATCAGAAGATTAGTTTATACACAATTATTATTACCAATATGAGAAATCAATAAAATAATTGCATACAATACATTAAAATTAGCATTTTAAAATAAAAATAAAATCTAGATCAATGCATACAAACTATTTACATTAAAATAAAAATTTGTTTGAAATTTGTGTATTGACAATAATATTTTTAAGCATTTCCCTTAAATTATTTCATATAACTAATCATGAACTAATGCTAAATTTAATTTACATAATGAAATTATAAATTTTGAATTGTTTTTTTATTAGAAATTTTAAAACCTAAAAATTTTCAACTGTATATCACAAAATAGAGGGTTTAACAAAAGTTACTAGCAATGTTAATCACAAATATTCATTTAACAAAACAATTTTTTTATGATGGAATAAAGATAACTACTTTTCATCAAATTATCATAACCAAAAGAATTATTTAATAAATGAGTCAAGATAAGACACTTTTTCCAGTATTTCGAAAGAATAAACATTTTAACAAAAATTCCTAAAATAATTGAAGTTTGTTTTATGGATAATTTTACTAATATAATGCCTTCTATCTCTTTATATGAAATTCTGAAACTTTTTTTCAACAGTAATTTGTAATAGTAGATTTGAATAACAAAGCCTGCTTTTGGAACTTCAGTCAAAGAAATATATATAATCTAAAATATTCAGCTTCATATCATTAGTAACAAATACATAGCTCAGTAAAACATAAACAGCTGGCAAATTATTTCTTTTATAATTATTTATGAATGAAAATAAAGCACCACAAATAGATTACATAAAGAAATAAATTTTAGATGAATATGTAAAAGGAAATGAAAATATATATAGTATATATATATATATATATATCAAATTATATACACATTGAAAATGCTTGTAACTATGTTCAAAAATTTTATTAATATCAACATATTTTTTTTGGCTTTATTAAAAATTCATTTTTAATAATTATAGTGGATTTCCTTATTTTAGAAAATAATCTTATGTAATATTGAATGTTGTTTAAAAAAAGAATACAATTTACACAATTCTTGTCTAGAAACCCAAAAATATACTGCAACATAATTTATTGCATTACATAAATAAAGAAAATTATAAAAGATTTACCTTGTAAATGCAAAAACTGATATCCAGGTAAATTTCTTGGCAATGTTTGGTAAGCTGGATAGTTAAAAGCTTGAAAAGGCATTGTTCCAAATAACGAGCAAGTATTGTACATCATTCCACTATGTAAACAATTATGCGAGTTTGAAGGAAAATGGTTTGTAGAAATAGCAGTTGCATGGAAAGGCTCATGTGGAGGATTCGGAAATGTTATAGGAATGCTTTCAGTACTACAGCAGGAAGGAGGTCTTTCGGAACTTGTCATATTTTGCAAAGAGCATTGACAATTTGGACATGTTTTGTATTTCACAACACCATCTGAATTTTTTTCACTTTGTCCCGAGTTTCGAATATTTAATTCCCTTGAAAGAGTAATATCTTTATTTTGATCAGCTTCAGTTAAAGTGCTGTTTAGTGAAGATGTGACAAGGGAATCAATTTCATCTCCTTTTATATTCTGTTTCAGTAAAGTTTTAGAGCTAACTGGAGTAGAGTTACCATTTTCACTTTCCTTCTCAGCATCTTCTTCCAATTCTGAGATAAATGATTCTTTTATAGCTGAATTATTATTAAATGAAAAACATTTCTTAAATATTTCAGAAGCTAGTCTTGAGGGCCGGGATGTGGATACTTCACTAAAAATTTCAGATAATGCACTGTACCTAAATTTATTTTTATCCTCATGATCTTGTAAAATAACATCATTTGATGTACTTTCTCGTTCTTTACAGGCAGGTACTAAAATATTACATTAATTTTTTATTAGCAACTAATAAAAATTTAAACTTGTTTATAATTAAGTGCACAGTATTTAATATTTAAAATAATTTATCAAAAATTCCAAATAAAAATCTGCATTGAAAAACACTCTATAAAACTACTAAATATACAATTTTTGTTTGAATGCTAGAAAAAGCTATATTGCATTCATATTTACATCATAATTAATGAAACAAGATCAAGATGAGATAAATTAACATACATAATTCTAAAACACATCTAGACTTGTTTTCAAAAATAGCATTAAAGGCAGAGTAACTACATTAGAATATTGTTAGAAAGAAAAGCTGGCTATTTTAAAATAAAATTATAAAGCTATAAAAATGTTTTTAACGAAAATGACAAAATTATTAACAAAAATAGTTTCCCATTTGGAGGAAGATTCCTGATAAACTTTTGCAATTCATATTATTTTCATTAAAATCAATAATAAAGGTGTTTTTAAAGATCTTGTCAGCTTGATTAACACTTTCGTTTCCCATTTAAGGAAAACCTTAGACCAGTAATGAAAATCTGTTTAAATTTTTCAGTCAATAGAACTAGTTCTATTTCAATATTTAACAGAAAATAAATATATCTTATAGCATATATTTATGATTATGAATATTATTTGGATGTAGCAGCTTGTTTAATTAGTGCATCACTCTCATTATTGGAAAGTGTGTGAACTCGCTACTCTCATTATTGGAAAGTAGCGAGTTCACACAAATCCCAACCCAACAGAAGATCTCTAATGACAGTAGTCACATAAAATATGTTGTAGTAGGAATGTCTTCCCTATGAAATGATACCTCTGGGGATAACAGGCCAAATCTGGGGGGCATCTACTTATCCACTGTTTCTAAATTACAAAGACCCATTCATTTTTAGGATCATGATGACATGCCACTAGGTACCCCACTATATAAAATATAGTGGGGAACCCAGTAATATCACTTTATAACCCTGTAGTGTTGAAAGAAATCCCTGGTAGCTGAGCACTGCAAAATGTTTACTTAAAATTTAAATCAATTTATAAAATATAAATAAAACATTAGTAGATCTTTAATGATTTTATTATCTATACCTTTATTTAAAGACAATCCAATAAATAATTGTTAGCAAATACATTACCACTGTTAAGTTTAAGAACTGTTAAGAATTTATATATTCATCTAAAATTGCATACCTGCCAACTTTCGAAAAAGTATTTCAGTAAAACTTTTTTTTTCAAAATTACATATTAGATATATATGTTCATAATTTAATTAACTAAGTTATTACTTAACTATTAATTTTATGTTAATTAAAGGTAAATTACTAACTAAAAGAATTTAATTCATCTAAAGATTTAATAATTAAAAGCCATAGGTTCCAGAATGTATTCATATTACACTACACTATTTTTACTATTTTGTGCTTTCTGAATATTAAAATAATATTTACAAGGAAATATTTTGCATTCCACAATGACACTAAATTGCACTCTGTTGAAATATTTATTTCAATCATTTGTTAATAAAAATAAGTTATCTGGACATAATTCTGCTACACACAATGGCTTTTAAATCAATTAAAGTTAATAATTGTAATCACATCAACAATTAACAAAATAAAAATTCTGGGTTAAAGATTAAAAAAACTCCATATAAAATTTTCTTCATTAAATACATTTCTTTAATATTTTAAACACTGGAAGAATTCAATGATGTAACAGTGGCTTTTTAGCCTTTTCTAACAAACTCGTACTGAACTCTTGCTCAAAACAAAATCCATCGCTTAAAGATTTCACAATAAATTTTCTAAATTATTATTTGATAGTGAGTTTCTAAATTCATTTCGATTCTTTTTCACTAAACTAAAAATTCTTTCACACTCTGCATTGCTGTGTGGTATCACTAATAAAGATAACATTAATTAAGGTTTATAATGGCAGAAGTTTTGGTTCGAGCACATCCATAACGCTTTGCAGTTTCACTTTTATGAAACATTTTCCTGAAAAGGGGACCAGCATGATCAGAAACGCTGAGTGATATGTTGTGCTCAATCAAGAATGAAGTGAAATATAATTCTGACCGAGTGACTTCTTGAGTATCAGGCTTCCCCACCCAGATAGGTTTGACATGTGCATTTTCGGACCGCTCGGAGCCTCTTCGACCACAGTCTGGGAAGTCAGTTTTCTCTTCCTAAAAATGGGTTGAATGGGGTGCTAATTTCCGTTTTTCATCATGGCTAGCGAGAAAAGATCACCATTATGTGCTAAGATATAAATTTTTTTTTCTTTTTTAAACTTTGCCCAGTAGAACCGAAACTCGTAAAATAATTCATGCAATCAGTAAAAACGTAAAACCTGGCGATTTTGCGTAAAATTTACGCGCGATGCGTAAAAGTTGGCAGGTCTGAAATTGTTTCAAGACATTTTTTATATTTTAATTAAAACATTTAACAATTAAACATCAATTGAATAAAAATTTTATACAAAATAATTAAATTTTATATAAACATTCTATGAAAGAAATATTGTAAATTATAAGATTTTTCATTAAATTTTTTCACTAAATTACAAGAATGCTTTAAACCACTAGATGAAGTGAACATTTAGGAAAAAGTGAATGAGCTAAATTATAAAAGTTTTGCACTTATAAGAATTTAGTTTTGTAAGTCTGCTCTAAATTTAAAGTACCCAACTTTTTCTTTAAAGAAAACTGTACTGGACATTTAAAAGATTATGACATAATGGAACTTTAGTAATTGATTTCAATTATCATGCATGACTGTGAAATCATACTAAACACAAAATGAAAAAAAAAAAAAAAAAAAAAAAATTCAGCACCATGGCAAACAATTGTAATTCTTAGTTTTATTCCTTTTATGATATTCTAAGAATTACTAAAATCAGCATCTCCCTAATTTTTTAAAATTAGCTTGCTGAAAATATTAGACATTTTTTTATACTATTCTCTTAATTAATGGTCATTATTACTTAGTCCTAGAAGTCACATTATATAAAAGTTTCACTAATCATGTTATTTTTCTTCAGAGTTGAGACTATAAATGTTTATATTATTAACAGAAAATATTATTTCAATTTTAAATAATTTAAAGTATTTTGGACAACTGCTTACTTTTAAAGAATATTATATTTTATTGTTTTATTTGATTATCACTCTATCTTCCTTTTACAGAAGAATCACTATGACCAAGAATCACAGTTTTAAGTAGATTTATTACTCCTATAAAAATCAAACTCAAGGTAAGAATGAAAAGTGTTGAATTGAAGGCCAGAATGATACTTTCTCAGCTACCTAATTATTAATTAAATTGGTGACAATGAGTATAAATTAAATTGTAGTAGCTGTGTGAATACTATGCTTAATGAAAATAAATGTTTGACTTTATAAGTTATAACAATCTGATATCAAACATCAATAAATAGACATAATGAAATTTAATTGCAGATAAGTCAAAGTTTCAATGAGATTTGTTAATATTAAAAATAAATTACAAAATGTATTGTAAAGATCAACAAAAAAAGGGTACCCGAATTTGTTGAAGGCAAGTATTCAGCAAAGCTAGAAAGATCTGATGAATGTTGTGAAAAATCTTTTGGAGGAGTAGAAGCCTTGATTCCAAAATAGGGCTGAAATGGTAGTTAAACTTTTATTACAATATAATAGAAACCAAATTCAGATTTTTTCTTAACAAATTATTAATGTTTTGATTTAAGTAATGCAACAAAGATTTTAGTACAAGTGTTATTGATAAGAAAATTTTACTTTTTACCTATCTAATATATACACATTTAAAAAAATTATAAGTCACATAAGATACATTTACAGTTAAGTAACCAATAGGTCATTGAATGAAGTGAAAATAGGTATGCAATTAATGTATCACATGGCTTAAAAAGCATTCAGTCTGGAGTAGAAATACCAGTTATTATAAAAGCTAGTCAATCAAGCACTTTCATCTATCATTTATTTTACAAAAATCACAGACAACTAGTTCTTACACCATCAGCACAAAAGTGTTTGAATATTTCTTAATAGTACAATTAAAACCACTTAATATAAAGCATGAACAAGCGTTCAGATGTCAGACTGATCAGAATAAAAAGAATACAGTAAAAAAATCAGCACCATCTGAATGGAAATTTTATAGATAGTTTTTCAAAATCAATTTGCAACCCATTGACTGATTCACAATGGTAATTCTGTAACAAAATTTTCAATGCTGATTTAGAATCAAAAAGCACTATGAGAAATCAGACTTTCTTAAGGATAGTTATTAAACTGATATAGCAATAGCTTTAATCTCTCCATCAAATATAGTTGTTACACCAGCATACTTCTCTTTATTTAGCCCTGAGTTGTGCTCTACTAGTTAATAGAAACAGTTTGGTGAAAATCTTTATAATTTAGAAGCAAGGATTATGAAGACTGCCATTTGACTGCTTCCAGTACTAAATGAGTCCAGAGGAAGGAAAAAGTTAAAAAGCTTGCAGCAGATACGAGCTCCAGCATCAATGTTGACTAATCTAACATGGGAGCATTTATGCAGACATGTAATTACATACTTTTTAGAAATCTGTTCTCAAAGCCATGGCATTAAACCACTCAGGAATAATTTGATACTTTCCAACTAAGCTCAAACCAAACAGCAAGATAGTTATAATCCAATGGGCATATTGGCAAAAGCAATACTCTCATAAAAAAGCTAAAATAAATAAATGACCTCCAGACCAATTGGATGAAGCAGTTCCAAATTCAGATTTCTAGGGCTATTTAAAAAAATTACAATCTCTCTAAACTTTTATTGAGCATAACTTGTACTTGCAAATCCCCGTAGAAATATTTAGAAACAAAAAACATATAGAAACATGTTTGGTGTTGTTTGTTTTACAACATAAAAGTAGACTTATTAACAGTTGCATCAAATAACTGAATATATGAAGCATTTGGAGACAATGCAGTGGATGAACATACTTCAAGGTATTGATTTTAAAAATCCTGGGCAAAAGATTCACACCTTTGTGATAAACCCTATAGCGAATGACCACAGAACTTGATAACAAATCAATGAGGTCAGTACCCATTGGGGATAGTAGTCTAAATGTGCAATGAATTTGCAATATTGTATAATGTTACTGATGAAACTATTAGGTCTGCCATACTTAAGAGGTACACACTGAATAATAAGTGAGTCCAATACTGTTGGGAGTTCCTAAGAATCAATCAGTTACAGACTGAGTGTCATATTTTTTTTCCACAACTAAACTGCATTCAAATTCAATTGAGTGATTATCAGTGAAAAAGGTAGGTCCTGTAAAACGTAGGTTGTCACCCCAGGATACTGTCCTTCATAAAACAAAATCACCTATACACTCAGTCACTAAACAGTAGCCCAACATTTTCTATAATTTCTATATCAAAGAAAATATGTAGTAACATACTGTCTGTTTATCACATAAATAGCTGTTTGCAAGTAGTCTAGCTAGTGACAGTTGCTAGAGTAACAAGTACCGTCCCTTTCAAATGGAGATTAAGAGTGTTATGAATTAGCAGTATTTTAGTACCTCATGTTATTTTCTAAATGTTCAGTAAGCCAAAGTTTGTACTTTTCTTATGGCACCTCCAGTCAAAGGGAATGTGTCTTGCTTCCACACGACAAGATTTGAAACAGAGAAGGACAGACAAATCGGTGGAAGCTATTCTCATGTTAGACAGTAATAATGAATTATTCCCTAAAAACATAGCATTTCGCATGATTCAAAGAGTGCTAACATGAACCTTAACACAATAAAAATGCAGTGCTTTTATTCCCAGACATGTATTCTATGGTACACCATACATTACTACAGGTGATGAGCCAATATGATGTTCAATATTCAGACAATATGGATTCACTACAATACCACTTAACACAAGTGCTATCATGATGCAAGTGCTATCAGAACTGGCATTAGTAAATACACAAAGTCATGACAGAGCTGTGTTTAGGTTTGTCATAGATCATATCATCAATGTCATTCTTGTCCATGATGTGTATATCAGGAATAGTAAAACATAGCTACTAAATTAAAAATCCATATTGTTGGAAATGTTGCTTTCATACAGACATTTGTTATTTTGCAAACACCCCACTTCTTGATTCTGGCTTCATTACATAAGTGATGGACATATAGTCCATCAAGGCTATGTGGATAACCTATCTGCATTTTCAACTGTTAGTAACATTGTGCTGCTAAGATCCAGACCAGTACTTGGTATGATATACAACAGTGCCCATTTATTCATATTCTTTAATCATATAATTTTTAGTAATATTACAATATAATAAACTGCAATCCTGATAGGATATGATTTGACTTTAAAATTAAAATGCTAGTAAGTTTTTCTTTTATATTAGAGAGTACAGTAATTTTCCCAACAGCATTCAAATGCAATTTGTATATAAAGAATCTACAGTGGACTTCACTTAAACATGTTGTAAATCTATGTACTGCATACTTCCCTGTACCTAGCCCAGGGTTGAGCTCTAACTGTTAGGTACATTGTCAGTTTCACTACCCCTTTTACATGAAAAACTTGATGTAATATTCAAATGATTATCTTTAATCTTATTTTTATTCTGTAAATTTTATTTATGTAGCATGTTGCTTTCTTGGTGTAATAATTTTAAGGTCAACAGAGTCTCATGAATACGATTTAAGTTATGATAATGTAAATAATTTTGTTACTTTTTTGTGTTACAATTTGATTTTAAAACAAAGCTTAACAATTTTTTTTAAACCTTCAGTTGTCTTATTTCTCATCTACTCAATCTTGATGCCTTGAATCACATCTTTTTAGAAGTTCTAAATTTTTATAGTCCCTTCACCAGCATGCATTTTTTAATTAATAAGATTTTACTTAAGACACTTCAGAAATATTGTTTATTAAGATATTCAGTCTCTAATTTGAGTTAAAAAATGTAATAAATGTCTCTAATGACAAATAAAAATAAGTTTCTGTTCAAAAGAGCTAACTTTTTTAATACTTTAAATATACATTAAAACAAGAACAGTTTTCTTTAATCACAACTACATTAAAAGTAAAAATGTAAAATAAAAGCATAAATTTTATATATTTTTATTACAAGAAAAATATCAGTTATAATATAAATTTAATACCCTCTCTCTTTTTGGATCTTCAGACAATGTTCCAAGATTTTCTGTACGAGCACTGAAAATTGCACCAATAGAAAATTGGCAATGTTCTGAAGACATATTATTCTGCGATTCCATGGATAAAAACGTTGAAGTTTCTGAAGCCAGTGATTTACTGGTGATCCCAGAAACAGATTCATTACCTAACTAAACATATTCAGACAGTAATTAGTTATTAAATTTCTAAAACAAATGAAGAAGTTATAAAAATTAAAATTTATTAAATCTCTTTTTAATACATAGATTCCAGTATTATTGTATATTACCTCAAACATATGTTCCTGTTTTGCAAGTTCTTCTTCTTTCTTAAAAAACTCAGTTGCTTGAACTCCTAGCGTTTTATAATAAAAAATATAGAATGCATACATCATTTTTTTTAACTAATCCATACTGTAATACTTAAGTATCCCAGTAAATAATAAGAAAAGTACAAATTTACCAGATTTAATAAATTCAGAATCTGAAATTCCTAGTTGGGAGCTTGAAAGAAAACTGTTAACTGCATTTGATATTTTCCCAAGATCAAAATTATAGTAACTTAAATTTGATCCACGATCACTGCATGATACATCATTTTCTTGTAAAACTGAGTTTAAACCAGTCGATGAATCTAGAATAATTTTGTGTGAATTTCAATATAAGTATTGTTTTAAATATAGTCAATTTACAATTAAAAACTATCCAATAGCATGCCAGGAAACTGACTGTAATTCAAATATGCACACAAGAATGATTTGAAAAATAGGAGTTCAAATCTCAATTGCAATTATATCATACAAATGAGAAAATTTTAAATAACAGAATATTAGAATGTGTAAGGTTCTTGGAAAAAAAATTGCATTCTGATTAATACCACTTTTATCTTTTTTTTTCAGCAGTTATGGATTATTTTTATTACTAATGGTTCTGTTCCCATTGTTTATACGTTTCAGATGTCATTTATAGTTTTTCCCTAAGGAAATAACATTCCAGCATAAAAAATAAGAGTTAATAACTGAAATTTTTAAAAAGTTATTTTTATAATCATAACTGAGGGTTAATTTATTATTCTTTACGTTCCTCTTAGAACATAATGTAAAATATCAAACTAGCAATTCCTTTTACTGTCTTGAATACAACTGTTAGTAGCATACATATTAACCTTTTTTCTTTTTTATAAACGTTTTGTCGAATATACACACTTGTTAATAAAAATATAAGTATAAGCAACTTTACTGTAATAAACATTCAATGCACTTTACCTCAAAAAAGACTTTTTTATGAAAAATGATATGCACTAAAACTTTGGAAACTGCTTTAATTTATGTATCTAATGAATGTTTAATTTTGAGGAAGATTAGAAAAAATTTTGCTGACCAACTTGTCTAGTGGTCAGCGTGCCTGACTATGGGTAAGGAGGTCCTGGGTTTGAATCCCGGTTTGGGCATGGATGTACTTTCTTTATCTATCCTGTCTTTGTCCTTTCCTTGTATGAATGAGGTGTGAATGGTTGCCTACCCTATAAATGGGTCCCTATGGCATGTATGTACTGAGAAAGTCAGACTCCACACCAAAATATGGTTCAATTGGAAAAGTGGAGCAGCGTATCCCATAATGCCAGCTTAGCTGGCACACGACAATGAATGAATGAACCAGAAAAAATTAAATCAAAAGTAAAATTTTAAGTTGGAAAAAACAGTTTTTTTATAGCTACAAAATTTGTGAAAGGATTTCTCTTTTTGAAAGAAAATCCAAACCACAAACTGCAACTCAGAACTAGGTGTACAATGAATTGTGATAGAGTAGTGGCCAAGCTAGAAGATGGACAGTCAAAAGCTGAATTTGATCATTGACTGCAGATTGGTGCTATCCAGATTAAAAGTTTCAGGAATCAGTTTATCATTACGACAAGGTCATCCAAGAGTTACAACACATTGGACCTCAAAAACTCACTGTTGAGTTTAGATCAAAGATATCAAGAAAACCATAAAATAAATAGCTAAAAAAGGCTATTATGCCCAACCATGTTTCTCCCACAG
The DNA here is from genome assembly GCA_037975125.1 of Latrodectus hesperus. Classification (NCBI taxonomy): domain Eukaryota; kingdom Metazoa; phylum Arthropoda; class Arachnida; order Araneae; family Theridiidae; genus Latrodectus; species Latrodectus hesperus. The sequence continues at coordinate 24,732,129 of CM075850.1, read as the reverse complement.
TAACATTGGAGAGCCCATCTATCTTGGAGCTGGGAATACCATTTTTTAACAGATCAAGATTGAAGTTATGATGAATGACATATGAAATCTCAGTGATGAATCAAGATTTGGAATGCAAAATGACTCATGAAGTTTTTATCAAGAGAATGTGATAGATAACATTCTGCAAACATCAAAATAATCGATAACTATTTTATATCTTTTTGCTAGAATGGTGACAGCAGAATATAGAATACTTTGAACCTTATTTGTAACTCTTAAATTATATTTGGAGACCAATTTATTTTAATGGACAGCAACTGATTTCACAGCCATATTTTTCAACAATTACCTAGAAAAAGATTATATAGTGTGCCAACAAGACTTCCAGATTCAGTTCCATATTTTACATTATGGAATACTTCCAAGAACAATCATATGCTGACAACCATCTTTCAGGATCCTTTAAGTTTCAAAATCAGACTTTTTGGAGGAATGGAAATTACTGAAACAATTATTGATTAATAAATTCATCAACAATATAAGAGTTCACAATCATGCTTATATAACCATACAAGATGATTGCATACCTTATAAGATAAAGCCATAGACATCAATAAAAAAAATCTCAATGTATTAAATTTTGAACAATATTGCTCTTACCTGCATATTAGTATACATTCAACTTTTGTGTATAAATTTACTATTTTCTATACTACTGTACCAAATTTTTCATGTATTAAACCCATTTTTCTTATCAAAATATTTTTTATAATTGTAATCTTACTTTTGAAGATCAATCCAAGTACCTATATTCTATAATGAGTACATATGTTCAAAATACAAATTTTAAATACTTAAGGAAATTAACATTTTTATAAGAATAAAAATTTGGATTCTAAGCTTATTTTTAAATTGTCTTAAACTAAGCATATCAATGTTTAAGAATTTGACAAGTAACATTAAATTTTTTAGAAATATGTTTCACTATGTACACCTTTTAAATATATTAGATTTCACTAAATATTTCATTTGGTAGAAGATTCTTAATATCTCACATTAATTTATAACAGCATTAATTTTACTTATTTATAACTGCATTCATAAAAATTTCCAGACATTTCTTATAAACGCAATAAAACTAACACATAATTACCTATATTAGAATCAGGAGAATTCAAAGCACTTTCTTTTGAAGTTATCAAACCCTCCATTTTCGCCTTACAAGAATCACTTGGAATGGCTTTTAAATTTTCATTGTTAAATCTATTACCATCTGATGAATATTTTTGAAACACTGAATCATTAGAACTTGATGTTAACTCATAAAAAGGTTCTGACACAGATCTGGATGAAGAAGATTGAGCTGAAATTTCCTCAGGGCAAAACTTAAAAAGGAAAGATGTAATTGCTTAAGAATCATAAGAGTTAAAACATTAAATACTGAATATGTAAGCATACAACACAGAATAAAATATGCAAGCTCATGTAAGCTTTTAATGTAATAAGTGAAATCATTAGAGCATATTTATTAAAAAATGTACCCATCCATTGGAATACTCGCCCATCCCCAAGTACCTCGTAATTTTGAACCACGATAACGTGATGAGGTTACCCCTAAGTTGGCACCCTCCTCTTCACATTTACACCACACCAGAGGAAGGACTTTGGACATCACATATTAACATGGACATGTCCCCAACACACATAGCTCTAGCAACTCAGTGTGGGTGAGTATGTGATCACCCTCTCAATCACTGACATTGGCAAATGATGCTTCACTTTGCTGATCTTAACGGGAAGCTATTGAACCAATGGAGCTTGTTAAAGGTATATAGAAATTAAGAACTTTAACTGAACAAAATATGTTATAAAGGATTAAAATTATATTCATAGAAAACTTTACATAAAATTAAGCAAAACCCGTAGAGACTGTGTACTTCTTAATAGTAACTATTTGAAAGAGAAGAAAAATAAGATTTTCCCAATTCTAAACAAATAATTAAAATACTTATACCAAAATATAATATGGAATTCATCAGAAAATGATTAATTATTATTTCTAACAATACTATATATTGATCAAAATATGTAGATAATGTTTTGGATGCCTTTACAGTACATATACAATTCCTTTTAATTTTGTTATTGTTGCAGGGATATAATCAGCAAGTATAAATTTTTTAAATGTTTCACTAGATATAACACAAATAACTTGTTTATTTTTAAATCATTGAATTGAAGTTTTTAATTTATTACACATTTCACAAATTTCAAATATTCTGACTCATTTCATAACATGTAGATGTGAAACGTATTATCAATATTGCTTTATACACAAGAATTGAAATATATCATTATTATGTACAAGGTAACAAATAATAATTAACAAGTAATGTCATTTATGTCTTATTAATGAGAAAAAAAATAAAAGTAATGAATATTTTTCCAACTGAAAAAAAAGAGAAAAATTAGCATTTGAAATTTAATTGTTACATTGTTAATTATTACATAGTTATTACATTCATTCACAGATGAATAATAAAAGAACTACTTGACAGAGTGGATGAAGATGAAAAATAAATAATAATTAAAAAACATTAAGAATTCATTAATCTTCATTTGCATATTTAGTTAAAAAATTACTGACATAATGAAAAGAAGCAACAAGTTGCGAATTTTAAAAATGCAGTAAAGGAAAAATTCTCTATTTCAGTCAATATATAATGATTGAATCTTCCTAAAAGAAACAAAAAGAGCTACTATATTCAGGGTAATCATATTCATAAATAAAAAAATAAAAAACATAGCAAAAGACAGAATAACAGTACACACACCTAGAATGAAAATTATTTCTGGTATGAAATCTAAGAAATACAATTACACAAAAAATTATCAAACTCACTTGTACAGAACTTAGTTTTTTGACATTTTGAATAAAGGATTCCTCATCAATATTGTCTTTTCTCAAGATAGAATCAACAGATAAATTATTTAATGAACTGAGTGAAGTTTGTCCATCTACATTAAGCTTGTCATGCATAAGTTGTTGAAGAAGAAAATCATATGATGGTTCAAAAGACTAAAAATAAATAAAATTTTGATAAGAATTTACACAAAAGAAATTTGCTTTTTCTATTACTATATATATTTGTTTGAACCAAAACTACATACTTCAAAAATTGAATCCCTGGACACTTCAGATCTCATCTTTTCTAGAGTGTCATCAAAGCTGAAATACAGTTCAATATAACACTTTATTCAAAACTAAAATAATATTCACCTGCCTAATACAATTATTATAAAAATTAAAAACGTTTTCTGTGGATCAGTAATAATGGTTAAAATAAAACAATCTAAAATGTTATGTAATCTTAATCCCTATTAATATAATTAGAAATCAAACATACAGATTGAGAAAATACCTTTGAGAAGATTTACTAGCAAGGATAATATTTTCTTGACTTTTGCTTTCACTATGATTTCCTGAAAACAAATATAAAAAACTACATGCTTCAAAGATTTGAATACATTAGAAAAAAAATGTGTGAAAACAAATCATTTATTCAATAAAAGAATCAGTTTATGTTTTCAATTAAGTGAAAAATTATTTGTATTTGGTTAATATTATTTGTATTACAAATTTTCTAATGTTTCTATTCAGCTTAAAAATTTTAATTATTAAAAAGGCACAAACTTTTTCTATCTCTTTTCTCATTTTTGTATACTTGAAATTAATTTTTAATATAGCACAGAACAATAATAACGAATGATTATTAGAATACTGTGTGTGTGTGTGTGATAGTTTAATTATATAGACTTATATAATGATAACTGACCATTTTTATACCAAATGATATTTCCCAGTGAAATTTATAAAATTTACAGAGTCATTTTTTTTCCAATATTTTCCTTAATTTTTTCAATGAAATTTTCACTCTTAGTATTTACTAAAATTAAACTTATCAGAACTACCAACTTGATATTATATTTAAAATTCATACAATGATCTGTAATTTGGTTTAATTGCTCAACTGTCTTTTTTCACATGAGGGCTAATTAAAACAATCTAAAGTTTAAAGTGTGCTCTGAACCACTTCAAACATACATGCCCAAGGTGGAATTCAAACCCATGAACTGTTGAAATGAAGGCTAAAACACTAACTATTCACCTGCAACTTGTCTCAAGGATCTGTGAACCTTCACGATTCTGCATACTAGTTGTATTTAGTTAGAAGATTAAATACAAACTTAAAAATAGTTTTAATTGAGTTGATTGAAAATTATAAATTTTTATAAAGAAATCACACATATAAATCCCATTTTGTTTCATATATTCCAAATGATTTAAGTCTCAACAAAAACATTACTTAATAATTGTTAGTAATGGAATTAACTGCTACAGTTTTTGAGCATTTATCCCAATATTTTTATTTTTACCAATTTCACTTTTGTGTTAAAAAGAAGCTTAATTATTATCATTGTTTCTATTTCATTCTTAAGGTATCTATCTTCCTGGTAAATTGGAAAAATGCATTCCTCTAATTAGGAAATTTTCACCTATCTTAATTTTATTAGAATATTTTGCCTCAACTTCTTATAATATTTAAAAAAATATGTAATTTGTTCCTTAAACTAAATACATTTTTGTAAAGCGTGCAATGGTGGCGAAATAATTATTTAGCTATTCAACCTGTTTGTAGTTATCCAATTTCATTGCTAATTACAAGTCTAGCTTTAAAAAACATTTCTATAAAACAAAATATTGGTAATATAAATAATTTTTTAAACTTTTTTCTAATTATTGTGATGAAATAATATTTTTAAACCCTACACAATACCAGTCTTTCTTATTTATATTATCAAGTAAATATTTGTGACATTGCATATCAAATAAATAGGTGTATACTGACAGGTAAAAGTGACACTAAAAATATAGACTAAAATAATGGAATTCTGTAAAAATAAAATAGTTTAATGTATTTAATGTAAGCAAAATCAAATTTTAGATTTAGATCATGAACTATTTATAATTAAAGGCTAATAAAAAATAATTCAATACACATCATTTTCCTTTTAACATCTAATATAATTTCTGTTTCTTTTTCAATAATTATACTAGCAAAAGTTTCTTACTAGTACAATTATATAAAATATATTAAACATTTAATGCTGCTTTTCAGTGTCTTCTAAGTTTTAGTTATCGTAACTGTAAAGATAAATTTGTAGAGCAATTTAATCAAAAGCTAGAAAATAAAAATTTATCTTGTGGATCTCAGTAAATTTTTTAAAAAGTAAATATTCAAATCATGCAAGAGCTAATGCCATAAAAAATTATTTATTTTACAACTTTTGCATAATAGAATTTTATAGCAATAGCAATTCATCCCTTTAAAATTATTGATCGCTTTATTTATAAATTGAGAAATGTTTATTTACAATTAATGTGAGTCCATAAAAGGTAGAAAATTTATATATAATATTTACAAAAACATTAATGATACATAAAATATTAATTTGTCAGTGAAAGTAAACCTCTGATAATCGTTCCACAAGATATCGTCAATAGAAATGTGAATATACATGCAAGGGTACCATCTTAAAAAATTTCAGAGATTATGTGTTACAATATTTTATCTTTTACACAATTTCACAGTAATTTACAAGTATTTTAAATTGCAAATTAGTGTTCTAAAAAATTTGTATCATCCCCTGAGAAAGAATTAGTTTTCTTTAAACAAATATCTTAATATTAGATATTAATTTTCATGGATTTTTTTCCATGTGCTTTGCAGTCCACAGATAGTTTAAGCTTATAGAGTGGAATAAGAAATACATTGCTGTTAAAGAACAACTTTATTGAGATTTCTGTAGGCACAGTAAAATTCTGAATTTTCTTTTCCAAAGATTTGTAACTTTTACATGTTGTAAGTATATTTTTCCACATTTTTTAATTAACAATAAAGACTGTTTTGCAAGTTCTAGCTTAGTAAATACTTGATTACAGAAACACTGATAATAGTTCACGAATAACATTCCAGTCGTTAATAATAACATCTATAATATTGAAAGAACCTTCAACAGAGGTCCTGTAAATGCAGTCCTAATTGTTTTCTCTAAAAAAGTAAGAAATTTATATTTTAAAACTACAACTTTATATTAAAACAAGAGACCATCAATTTAAATCAAATGTGGCTGTTTTCACCAAATTGTAACTTAAGAATGATTTCATTTAGCATTTCATCAACTGCCAAGAAGATATTTTTTGTAATTTCTGAAGAAAAATTAGGCTAAGAGCTTAACAAAATTCATAAAAGCTGAATTGCTTGTATTTTTTATTACATTTTGGATCTAATATAGAAAAATAAAACATTAAGAGTAAATTTTTTTTTAAAGTTTTTTCAAAGTATGATAATTTTTAAGTAGTTCTAAGGTTTAGCTATTTGTTGCTCAACAGCCATTTTTTTACACATTTAAAAGAGCTTTTTTTTTTGAAAAAATAATGTTAAAAATTTTTTTGGACTGATTAAATATTGATTTTTTGATTTTGAAATTTTAAAAAGGACTCCTTTTACTCTTCAGCCATTTTTTCTTGCATATTTAATATCTGACCTCATTCCTTAGGTGACAGAAGTCATTCAGTTTATGAAGTTTTTCACATCTGAAACATGTAAAATCCTAATTTTAATGAGTGGATATAAGTGTAACTAAAAAATTGAAAATATTCTGAAACTCAACAAATGCTTTGCTTTAGGAAATTTAGTGATATCATAAGATACCCTGGTCAGAATTTTTAATTGTTTCACTAAAAGCTAAAAAAGCCCCCCCCACATAGTTATGAAGTGTATGTACAATATATTCTCTATTTATAGCAATATTTTTCATTTTTATCACAGGAATGTTTTAAAGAACATTTTTTGATCATAGTATAGTTGGATAATTATCAAATAAGCAACTTATTACTTTATAAACATTAAGTCTATTTTCATCTCAAAGTTCTTTTCTTTATATCTTCCTTGCAAGCAATAAATTTTCTCTTTAAATCTTCAGAAATTATTCCTGCTCATCTCCAAAAATTCATTATGACATTTTATTCCCAGCCTTGCTGTTTCATAAATATTTAAAGAAAATATCCTGATTTAATTTACTTACCAAAGATTCTCTATCAATTATACCACAAACTGTTAAATATGTTTAAGTTTTTTTTTTTTCCAACACAAAGCACATATTTTAATTTTATCCTGTAGCCACAATTTAGCTTCATTGGTTGCAAAACCAAACCAAAATCCAGGTTTTTTTATTAATTGCTATGAAGATAGCCAGTCATCTTTTCAAAGTATTCATTCCCCATGCCATGTTTCTAACAGTTAAGTCAAAAATGTTAATTGGTTTCAATAAATTCCAAAACTGAGATTTTGGCATTTTTTTTATCAGAACCCAGCAATAAAATAAATATAAAGTTCCCCTAAATTTATTGATGCTAATAGGAGATAGGGTTAATATTAATTAATTTTTGAAACTCTGCCAATTTAAGAGAATGATTTTTCAGATTTTGAATTTTGACATCACAATCAATCCAATCATGGTAATACACAGGCTGTGTTATTAAGAGAAGAACCCATTCATTGTAGATTGGTTAAATTTTAGATCAAACCAGTATCATATGATCATTTTAACTAAATTTTTTAGAATATTAAAGGGAAACGATAGACAACCATGTAACAAAATATAATTTGGAAAGTTTTAGACTTCAAAGAATGTATCTTAAAGCATTATTTTTAAATTCAAATTTCAATCTTGATACAATGGAGATCTGTCACCAGGTCTGATAAATGACATTCATGTACATGTTACTGCCAGAATAGGCCTTTTATTTAAAAGCATTAACAATCATAATTTGGGCAGCAAATAACATTAATTTTTGCAACTTCAAACAAAGCGTATTTACAAAGTTATATGATGCACAAATATGTTGTATAGAAATACAATTTATGTTCATGCAAGACTAGGAGTTTTTATTAAATAATGATAAATAATATTAAGTTAAATTTACTTCAATACACTAGATGGTAGAGTAATTATGGAGTGTTACAGCTCTTTAAGAACACATATTCTTGCATCATATTTTATTATTATGACAATAAATAATTCTATCAAAGACATAGTAAATGAAGTGCTTAAAAATTAAATTTTAACTATAACACATTATAGACACAACTGTTTAATCTTTTAATTACCAAATAATTTTCAATATAAAATTATTTGGTTTTATTTATTCTAGAAAATAAAAATCCTGAAAAATATTGCACTGTATAAAGATCACATTAATGATCTTTGTATAATTTTATTAGTTATCCATTTATAATTCATTTCATAATTTTGTTTGTTGATACAATTTATAGACAAATATATTACAACAAAACTTATATACGTAACTGTTTCAATTAAAACATTTTTTCCTTCAAGAATAATATAACCTAAGTTTTTTAAAAATTTGAAAATTTTAGTTAATTTTACACCATAAGTTTAAAAACCATTAAAATGACCATTAATAAAAACTCCAAAATTTTAATTGCAGCAACTGTTGTTTAAATGATAATCTAAAATTAAATTGCAAATAAAAATCAACAATTATTAATGTGAATAAATTAGAGATTGTTTTAATGAGAAATAGTAAGGGAATAAAATTAAAAAAGAATACTCTTTGTTTAAATTCTACTAATCACAAAAATCAAATTCTTACCCGATTTTCCAATGAATAAAATACTATCCTCACTGTCAAGATTTTGCTCAGCAATATTAGCACCATCATATTCAACATCTGGAGCGCTTTCTTTACCAATTTCATTAGATCCCTCATTAAATACATAGTCAGCATTTGAAGCAGTCATCTGAAGTGAAGCATGTAATTTCTTTATAAATTTAGCATTACAAAATATTCTCTTAATTGCTAAGTTCAACTATGTATATTAATGCAATATATAAAAATGACTGGTCATTAAATTTTTTCATTAACCCTTTCACTATGCATGAAAGTTCTGACCAAATAATTGAGAATCGAAGTTAAACTATGATTAACCGAACCCCTACTTCAGATAATGGATGTTTTTACCAAATAAAATTCAGTGTTTTTACATGTGTATGTCTTGTATAAATAGTTGATGTAGTCTGAAACATTTTTAAATTTAAGGGCATTTAAATTTTTAAAAATCTTAATTTTCTAATAACTCTTAACATTTGTTGATCCCAATGAAAAAGTTATCAAAAAATATTATAAATTTTTTTAATTGATTATTCCAGAGATTTATGATGCATTAAGAAATTTGAATCTATTTCAGACCAAAATATATTAAATATTTTACTGTCCAAAATGTGTAATTCAATTTTCTTCTACATCTTATACCTTATTTATAAGAGCATCAATATGTGATTTTTTCAGTGTCTATTCAACCTATAAATTAATAAGACCTGCTAACCTGAAAGATGTTGAGACTTTTAATACTCATCACACTACTAGTAAATATTATGAAATTTAAACCAATTTTTTCATGTTGTTTTTGTAAGAAATTATAAGATGGTGATTAAAATATTTAAGATTAAATCCCATCTATATTTTAAATATGAAAAATACAATTTCAGTTAATTCAGCAAAATTTACATATTAAGAAATATAACTTGACATTTCTATTCCTAAATCAGTAATGAATCAGTTCAACAATATTAAATCTATTGCTTAATTTGTCATTAATTTCAGTAACTATATGTATTGCAGTTGTTAAGAAAGGTTAACAATCTATCGACAATAGTTAAGAAAAGTTAACAAAACTCTTTTCTGGCTTTAAAAAATAATTCTTTAAAATAAAAATTATCTGATAATTGGATGCACCTAAACTTCAAAGAATACTTAAATTGCTTAAGTCATCAATTCTATTAATTTTTAATGAAATTTTATTTATACAGTAGAAGGTTGATTTTATGAACTAGTAATTTACAAACACTCTCAATTTTATAAATTATCCTTATTGGCTTGTTCCTAATAGGATTCTATAGTCACTTTCTAATAACTATTTATGAACTAAAATTTTTTAAAATCTCTTTCACAAACTCATTTTTAAAAGTTTGTCGGCGACCTTTATTTTTTATCATCTAATATTTTATACATTTTTAGTTTTATTGAGAAACTTGAATTGATGTTATGGCACCCATGAACAATTCCTACAAGATTTTAAAGGCCTGTTTAGTTAATATGCAGACAGTGAAGATTGGTGCAGCCACAAGCTCATATCAGGTATGCAATTAGGAGACAGAAAACCATCTCGGCTGCTATTAGAGATGCGAAGAAAGGCAGGGACAAAGATGGGGGATGATTTGCTCAGAACACTATTCTTTCAAGGACTGCTGACATGTGTGCAGCAAAATTTAACCATTTCTGGTGACACACTAGTCAAACTAGCCAAGATGGTGGACAGTATTATGGTCACGCCTGATTCCACTGTCAATATCAGTAGTGACCAGGGCGACATTTCAGACTTTAAAACTTTACTTTGACATTTCTTCACAATTAGAATGTTTGGAAATGGCCAAATATTCACCTAAAAACTAACACTTTAGGCAACATCGCAGTCATTTGCAAAGCTGCAGTCAGTTACAGAGTAGGAACAGTAATTTTGAGCAAAGCTCCCTTTGCTGGTATCAAAAGTTTCCTGAAAGAGATCAACGATGTAAGTCTCCCCATAATTGGTTGAAAAAACCACTAAAGCCATTGCTTACAGTCGGGAGTAACAAGGCTCAAGTTAGTCAACTGTATCTATAGACGACAAATCTACACATCTGAAATTTTCAATTGATACAGGTGCTGAAGTCTCGGTTTTTATATGCATGGAAACTGCAATGAGGCACAAACAGGATAAACTTTTTACTGCTAACAGTAGGGTTATAAAAACCTTCTTTACCTTTTATTCTGGCTGAAGTTTCTCAACCTATTATTGGAGTAGATTTTCTTCGACATATTGGTCTTCTAGTAGACAATTGACAAGGAAAACTGCAGGATCCCATGATTAATTTAACAACAAAGGGATCAGTTCTAGTTAAATCAGGAGTTAAGGTTAGACCAGTTTTGGATGACACACCTTTTCAAACACTGCTTATTCCTTTCCTAGCCTGACAAATGTATTGTCTTCTCTGACTCTACCCAACACAATTTGCAACATATTGAGACAAAAAATCTCCTGTGTTTGGAAAGCCATGGAGACTACGTCCTGATAAACTACAGGCTGCAAAACAAGAATTTCAATTCATGGTCTCTGCAGATATTTACAGATCTAGCAGTTGTTAGGCGTACCCATTCCCCATGGTGCCTAAACCTAATGGTGATTGGTGCTTTAATGGTATAGCTAATGCAGCATCAGCTTCCCAGCAATTTATACACAAAGTTTTTCAAGATTGTGATTTTTGTATTTCGTACTTCGACGATGTCTCTCCAGTCCTGAAGAAGATCTTAAACACTTAAATGTTTCTCAGAATATGGAGTATGCTTAAATGCATCAAAAACCATTTTTGTACAGCCCACTATTCAATTTCTAGGTCACAGCATTTCTCTGTGAGGTATTTGGCCCCTTTAAGATAAAGTCGAGGCAATCCTTGATTTCTCAGAGCCAGCAACTATTACAGAGTTAAAATGATACTTAGCTAAATTTTTATTAATGTTTTGTTTCTCACATTACACATACAGGTGGTTTTAAATAAATATTTGCAAGGTGCAATAAAATATGATAGAAATCCAGTGATATGAACAGAAGAGAAAGCTTTTTTGCAGAGCAAAGAGGAACTGGCTCACTTTGCTACTTTAACACATTTTACGCCATCAGCTCATTCGTCTTTTGGGGAAAACATATCAGATATTGCGACGGGAGCTGTCTTGCAACAACGGATGAACAATGGCTGGCAACCATTGGTCTTTTATTCAGTCTCTTACTACAAATCAACAGAAATAGTGCGTATGACTATAAACAATTCTGGCATATGATTGAAGTTTGAATTTCCACAATCTATACTAATCATAGGCTTATCATCGTCATCATTTGCCTGTACCCTCTTTTGTCAGCTCATGTTTGAGCAGTTGCACAACTTATCACATCCTGAGGAATGTGTTACTAAAATAGTATATATGGCCATCAATGCTTACGGATATCAATGGATGGTCTCTTGTGCATGTATATCATATAAAAAAAAAAAACCAAAATTCGGCATCATACTAAGAGTCCGCTTCAACCATTTGCAGTTCCAGACAGTTGGTTTTCACATATTCACCTGGATCTTGACGTGTCACTGTTAGAAATAACAACTTATCTGTTAACAAGCATTGATTGCTTTACGCAATGGCCAAAATTAATTCCTTTGTTAGATATAATTGCTGACACTGTGACAAAAGCTTTTTATAATAACCGGATTGCTCATTTTGATGTCTCTGAAATGGTCAATATCAGTAGTGCCAAAATGCTGCTTGGCTTTCATTCTGTTTTCAAGCTAGAATTGGAAACGATATATGCCGAACTGGTTTACGGTACTTTTCTTTGTCTACCAGGCTATTTCCTCAAACCAATCATGAAACCTCCCAGACAATTCATTTGTCCAGGCTTTGGAACACATGGAAAACTTATCAGCTCCTACAGTTAGACATGTCTCTCTCAGAGTCTTCTCTGTTCTATATTTCAGCTCAACTTTCTCCCTGCACTCATGTTTTGTTGAGACATAATGCAGTAAAGCGCCCACTGAAACAGTCATATGATGGATTTTTTAAAGATTAGCCTTGGTAAGAAAAACTTCAATTTGGACATGAAGGCTCATTAAAGAACAGTCAACACTGACAGGTTGAAACCAATGTTTTCCTTCAGGCATTCAGTAAGTGACAGTTCATTTGGCAATTTGGATGTTTCCCTGCCATTCCAGGTAGATGCTACACCAAACAAATCGTCCAAAAGTTTCTCCCCAAAGATTCAGGAACCTACAGAATATACCACATGTTTTTGCCGTCATGAAAGAATTACTCCACAATACTCTTAGGCATGCTGTGCACTGGGAAAGACGTACAGTTGCAACACAAAATTGCCCACAGCCATATTTCAACCGGATAATGTGTGACCACACGTGGCATGCATTGTCCAGGGTTCTTTGGCAATTGCCAGATTGAATTGCTTCCCTGGCCAGCTTGGTCTCCGGATCTTTCGCCGATAGAAAACATATGGTCCATGTGGTTGCTAATGATTGACCCAGATTACTTCCCCAGCTGCCCCACCAGATCAACTTTAGCAACATGTGGAAGCTGCTTGGTTTGCTGTACCCTTGTCTTTCTTGGTTTTGCAATTTGGTTGGCCAGCAGTGTATTTTGCTGTTTAAGAGTACTCTTAAGTTCATAAAAAATATTTGAATTCTATCCATAATGGGAAATTATAAAATATTAGCAAATAGCACAATAAAATCATGTAAATCTTACTTTAGCTTTCAAAGATTCCTTATTTTGACCAGTTGACTTTAATTTTTTAGATTTTTTCTTAGCTTTAGAAATATTTGCAGCCATTGATAAAGAATTATCAGCTATATCTGAAATTAATCATTTCATTAATAAAAACAATTTAAACAACATAAAGCAATTTTTTTAAAGCAAATAAAATGAAAAATTGCATAATATATGAATTGTACAATATCCACAAAATATCTTTTAGTTAAAATGGATGTATAATTTATCAAAATTCAGAGTTGAATTAAAATATTTAATATGTAACTAACTAGGAATGCTTTAATTATTGATTACAATTTGAGCTTAAAAATACAAACTTGTTTTAAATAAACTACAAACATTAATTTGTAATTGAAACACAATATTTAACAGCTTTTGAAAACATTATCAACACTCACACACACATATATATATCAGGGGTGCACAACCTTTTCAGAATGAGGGCCAAAATATGAAAAAAGATCAAGTCGAGGGCCAAAGCAGCACGTAAATGTTAAAACATGTTATAAACGTAAAAACAGTGTTTTTTGTGGTAATACGCATGGATTACAATTATTAATTTACTTATTTTACTCATGCAAAAACATTATACAATAAAGGAATAAAACACAAACATTATAGATATGCTTAAAATACTTTATTTCCAGAAGAAAAAAAAACTGGAATTTGAATAACAGGAGAAAACTTTTTGGTAATTATACAAAGAACACAATTTAAATTTTGAAAAAAAATTTGTAAAATTTAATGTGATGGCTGTGACTGAATATTTGAAGTTATTGACATTATGCTGGGCTTAAGATTCGTTGTGGCAATACGTAAAACAGAAGAATTGTTCTCATCTGATATTCTATTTCTTATTTTTTGATTTGTTTAAATTCATTAAAGAAAAAGTTTGCACACAAATGTAAGTGCTGCCAAAGAAAGTTGCACATGCAGCTGCATTTTGAACTCCTATACAAACAATCATACTCTCGCGTAGCCATGAAGGGAACAAACAGAAAATCCGCGTTATAAAAAAATGAACTTAATGAACAGATGTAAAATATTTATTCTGATGTAGAGTCGTTTTCCTATCAGATTTTTTCTTTTGTTTATTTGAAAGAGTCTCATTCTTTTTAAATTAGTCTTATTTTATTAGCAACATTCACAGGCCAATTTTCACCCGCGGGCCATAGGTTGTGCATCCCTGATATATATCAAATATATCAATAACAAAAACTACATCTTTAATTTAAAATACATAAAAAACAGCAAGAATCATTATAAAAGAAAATTCTTGCCTTTGATAGGTTTACAAAAACAATTATAAATAACTCAAATATTTTTTGCAGTTCTACTTTACCACATAAAAATAGCACAACATTTTTGTAATACATTTTCATGTGTTGTTAATACTTTAATCATTAATTTTTAAAAAAATCAGAACAATGGTAAAAAATTGGAACAGTTGCTTAAAATTTATATTCAGAAAAATTGTAAGTATATCATTGAAGTATGAGAAATAAGTCTACTGTAGTCCCAAATACAGCAAATAAGAGCATAGAACTAGGGATCTGCCAAATATTTATTGTAATATTCATACAACTTGTAGATAAACATAAAATATAGAAATAAACATTTATTAAATGTATTTAAATCAAATAATATTCACTTCAATATTTTCCCAAGTATAAATTTTTCTTGGGCTTTATATATACTAAGTATATAAAAATATCAACAACTAAAAATATTCTAATTTTTCTGGAAATTTATTTGATGACCTTCTTTAGGTGATTACAATTTTCATTTTCCATGTTGATGAAAAATTTATAAATACTGCTTGTTTATTATTGTCTATAATTTAAGAGTCAAATATCAATGATAATAGCTACAAATGTGAATTAAATCAATATTTTATTTACATTTCCATGCAATACCAATTTCATTCCATAGACAATTTGAATAAAAGTTGTGACAATGAAATAATATATTAAAATAAAATAAGGATTTGATTTTACTGGCACAAGATCCTTACATGGGACTAGCTGAAATAAAAATCAAGTAGCCTTTGATAAAATTAAGTGGTTGTGTAAATCATTGGACGAAAGCTAATTGATAATGTTGAGATGATTGACTGAGAAGAATAAAGACATTAAATCAAATTTATGAAAAAGAAATATTAAAAAAATGTCTTTCTGAAAACCCCAACAATTTTATGAAACTAACAATGCCATCTAGTGCAGGTTTTATTAGTATTATGATTTCCTTTTCTAACTTTTAAAACAGTCTAATAAATAGAGGAAAAGTCTATTCCCATATTTGTTCCAGAAGAAGATATATCAATTATTTTTTTAAAGTTTATTTCCACCCAAGAGATTTTGGTTTTCTAATTTTTGCATCATCAGTCTTAGATTTATTAGAAGTTGATGTGGATTATTTTGTGCTATTGGTAGTTGAAGGTATAGTAATGGATTTAGATGACAAAGTTGGAAATGCAGAGAATACTGGTAAATTATTTTTCTTAGCTGAATGGTTGCTTATTTTAGATTTTGTTTATAAAGTAGAAGACACTAATTTTTGGTGTTCTGTTTCTAACTATTTGTCTTGCTTCTCAGACAGAAATATTCTGCTTTATCTTGACAGTAATTACTTTTACTCCTTGGATCCATATAAAGGCAAGATTTGGAGAATGCAGTATGTGAACCAGAACAATGACAACACCTGAAAATTTCTGAAGTACAAGCATTTGTTTCATGACCAGATTGTGCACATTTTCTACATATAGGATCAGTACTGCAACATGCCTTTTGAGAATAACTATATCTGACATTTGAAACATCTAAGAGGGTTAGGAATGTATAGACAAAATTTACAATTTATGTAACCTGCTTTTATGAATTTTGGTAATACTGGTGTCTGAAAAGTTAAGACAACAGGTTGGATATGAATAAGTCTAACATCACATAAAATGTTTATTTGGCATGCTGCACAAACTCCTTAATCATGGAGTTCTTCTAAAAATTCTGCTTTTTTAATATTTATAAAATCCAGGATAGAAGGAACACAAGATTCATTTAAAGTTTTAGAAATGTTTTGATTGGAAATGAACCTAAATGTTTTAAATTAATGATTATCAAAGCTTGTTTTGAGTCAACCTGAACAAGATTCTCAGATCATAATTTGACATTTTGTATGTTACCAATAGATGATGCAAGCAGTTTTTGTAGAAGTAATGGCAATACTGCATGAAAGATACTAGTAATGCTTATTTGATTAGATGAATTCACCTCAGTGAAGAAAAAATTAAAACCCATAATATATTTATAAAGGTTCAGGGTCAATAGCACAGCCCACCATGCCACCTTACAAGGTATGATAACCACAGGCTCTCAACATTCCAGCCTCAGTGCTTACCATGATGTTAGCCAACACCTATATGCTAGGAGTCATCTCTGAAGACAATAACTACTCTTAACACCAAATTCAAGGATGCGACCTCTTCGCTTAAACCCTAGCAGACTAACCATGAGAAAACCTGATTCCAGCTAAGCTGATTGTAAGCAAAGAGGGGTTCTTTCACCCATCTTTAAGAGTTGCATTGTAGATCCCCTGCTAGAGGTTTTAAACAAGACCGGCATAACTAACATAGGGTATGCAGATGAGTTAACATCAGAGGTAAATTTGGCAAAACAATCTCTAGCAATATGTTCAAAGCCCTTAAGAAAGTTAGACTTGGTGTAATAATGGGTAGTTTTAGAGTTTAAACATTTTATTGAAAATTTCATTTCAATTTCCTTTCAAATATGCTTAATCAAGATAAAAAATACAACTATATTAGCTAAAGTTCTCAGGATGTGACATTTCCCTTCCCATTATTTAATAAAAGCAATTCTAAATTTTCCTTTTGTTTATTTTCAAACTCTTAAAACTATACAATTTCACTTCTACATTCTAGATTTCTCCATTGCTATTAAAAAATGCCAACTTTCCACCTCTGAAGCCTTCAATTTTAATTCATCATTAATAATGAGTAATAACTGTTGCTTCTGTGAAACACCACATTGACATGTGTTTGATTTTACAATTAACGTTAATTTACCAGTTCTTTAAGCTTCCTTAATATAATCTGTTGTAGATTTTTTAAAGTTCATTTATGTCCTCTTCCAAACGCTTCGTTTTGATTTTCAGCTCATCAATTTCTTAAAGTGCTTTTTGCTTTCCTTCTGTTATCAGTTGCTTTCTTTTCTGTTTTAATCTGTTTAAATATAATAATTTATACTTTTGCCTGTGACCAGCAGCAAAACTTAGCAGATCTTTGCCAATTAATATATTGTTGACATTTCCTATTTTTCAAATATAATCTCAATGATGCACTTAGCCACAAATGATTATTTAGGTTTTCTACCAAACTTTTTTTCATAGAAAACCAACATTCAACAGATGCTTTACTATGAGTAGTAAAAGCAAGTTAACTTCTTTCTGTGAGAGACAGTTTTGTTCATTTGAGGGTAAGTTAAAATAAAATTAAAAGTATCTATTCTATCTTTAATAAGATCAAGTTTTTCATTAATACAATCTTGAAATCCTAGTCTATTGTAAAAATTTGAACTCTTCTACAAAATTAAGTTTTTTTTCAGAACCACACAATAGCCAATCTTTGAATGGCTTTCCAGAATCCACTGGTCATTGAAAAGATGCTTCCCATAAGCGACATTAAATAATTTATTTTAGCCCTTATTTTACTGTTAAACAAATTTATACCTTTTCATTAAAATTATATGCAATTTTCACAAAGGAAGGTACAGAAAGCATATTTTAACTCAAAAATTTTATATTTAAATATTAATATTCAGTATGAAAAACAAAAAGGCAAAAGGAATACATTAAAATCGCCCCTTTGATTGCACTACATGACAATCTTCACTTCACACACAAATCTAAAAATACTACGTCCTGTTCTATCAGGATCAAAAGATCATAAAACTAGTGTGGTTGTGAACTAGATCTTCATTAACAATTATGAATGCAACCTATTATCCATCAAGCTGCCTTCTAGCAGTAACATTAAGGGCTAATTCTCAATTTGGTTTTTGAACAATTTCTTAAAAATTTAAAAATATTAAAACAAACTCAAAAATAATTTTTTTTCAAAAATTAAAGGCATCAAAGTAAGTCAAAATCCCAGGAATACCTCACAATTTTCAAAGAGTCCAGGCAAAATCCTAAAATTTTCAATAGCCCTTAAAAAAATTTTCAAATTTTAGGAGTTAAAGAGTTGTATGAACCCTGATTATACCCAAGTCCATAAAATCTGCTGCTCATCTTTATTAACATATTTTAAAGACAATCTTTTATTTATTCAGTTTTAGCATTGATGGTTTAATGTGGATTTCAAACCACTTCTAATATTTATGTCTAAGGCAGGAATTGAACTGGTTTCAAATTGTTAAGTGGATCTTTAAGTTTAGTGAGGAACAGTAAATGTTATTTAACATACTAAAAAAACTCTTTATAAATAAAATATATAATATACACCTATGAAATGCATATTTTTACAATTATCAGATTCTTTTTTTTATGCCAACACATCTAATATGGAATTTCAATCAGCATTCTGCAATATAAGAGTTTATACATTCTGCACATTTCTTGAAACATTAAATAAATTATGAAGCCCGATGGCTTAGTGGCAGTGTTTCACGCTCCCAAGGCACAGGTCTGAGGTTCTATCCTCAGGCTGGGCAAGGTTGACTCAGCCTTTCATCCCTTCAGTGGGTCGATTAACTGAGTACCAAGCATGCTTGGGAACTAAACATTGGGGGTTACACGTTAGGCTGACCACCTAACTGGGACATATGCTTCGCACCCCAGGGCCCTCGGTCATGAAAACAGTTATTGACAATGTAGGCCTTGGCCCACATGGGCTGTCGTGCCATGGAGTTTAGTTTAAATAAAATATTAATTTTATCAGTTTTATCTAGGCACTTGGTAATTAAATCAAAATTGTTTTATAATATATTAAAATTTATTTATGCTTTATATAAATTAACATTATCACCGCAGAAATAACCTTAATATTGTAAATAAAAAAACTTACTGAACTGAATTAAAAATTAAATACAGTGTAAATATTTTTTAAGTTAATTACATACCAGAAAAATTGTCCATCTGTAAAATACCAAGAGAAGAATTTGCATCAGTATCAACTGAATCTCTAGTCTGATCAAGTTTTAACTTTGATATAAAATTAGGCATATTGGTTACTTCATTTAAGGCTTGGACTGGTTCATCTTGGAATAGAGAATTCATTGTGAACGAAGCATTTTGTAAATTTTTAGAAGCACTATTTGACCTAAAAAATAAGCATGTAGTATAGTATTTTAGTTTTAACTTAGTTTATTAAAAATAAGAATAAAAGGTGATAATATCTTGAACAAAAATTAATCCTAAGATGTATTATCTAAAGCTTTTAGGAATTTTTCAAACATTAAATCATTTCAAAAATTTCAATTAGATCAATTCAAAGTTTAGAAATTAAGTTTTTTTTATTTTGTGTACAGCAAGATTTAAAGTTATTTAAAAAAAATCTTAATTTTTATGTGGTATTTTAAAGTAATTTTGAAACATATTTAATTTATTTGATGAATTTTTGTTTTATAAGCAAATAATTAAAATCACTATTTTAATCATAATAAAAATAACTATCCTATTTGCACAATACTTATCAAATAACATTTTGGGAAAATATTTTTTTAAATATCAGTTTAAATGTGTACAGATATATGTAACATTAATAAATTAAATAATTTTATAACTATCTTTATCAAAAAGTGGGTCTACATACTTCCACACCATGTTAAACAATCATTTAACTCTAATAGATATTTAATATATTAACTGCAGCAAATATAAGCAAAACAGAAAATTTAATTTCCTTTTCTAGTTAAAACCTTACTATTATTATTAGAATTGCTGATATTGCAATACAATTTATGCACATCAATACTGCATCTAGAAAGTACTTATAAAAGATAGCTGTATAAGGAAGTAGTTCCACTATTTATCTGCTTTAATTATTATATTTAAAATTATCAAATTGGATTATCATTCACTTAAAATACAGTGAACACTTTTTATAATGACATATTAAATACTTTAGAAAGGTATTTTCTAATTATTTTACATAAGTTTATTATGATAAGTAAAAGTATTTTAATTAATTATGTTTAAGAATAATATTTGTTTATAATAATTTTTCTTCATTAGAAAGTTAGAAATGTATGTATATAAATTTCTATTTTTTTTTAAACTTTACAGCAGAGAATATGGGGTAAAAGATAATAGCAGACAAGTAGTAACGTATAATGACAGAAAAATCAGATATAATAAGATATTTTTATAGCTTTTTTCTATTCTAAATAGGTAACATTTTAATAAAAAAATCAAGATATTACTTTTAGTTACAGAGAAAAAACTAAAAATCTCATTGAAATTAGTGCTTTCAAGTGAATTGACAAATGTAAAATCAATGTTTTAAATAATTCAGCACAGCTGATGTATAATCCAGCACGCAAAATTATAAGTTTTTGACAATGAAGAAATATTGCTAAGCTGACATATTGTGACATTTCGTGATGATGTAATTACTAAAGTTGGCAAAATGGAATTTTCTACACAATTCTTATAGGTCTCCATCTCTATGACGAAATTACCATGTTGCCAGATAAAGAAATCTGACAAAAAATCACCATATTCAGAAATGCATGCTGCATTACATAGCACCTATGCCAAAAATTCATGATTAATCAGAGGAAATTTTCAAAACTGGAAAAAACAATAATATGCCTTTAATTTTTTTAATGTGCATTTTTTATTATAAAGCCCACATCATGAGCAATCACATAGCATCAAATATTCTCCTTGATAACTACACAATGCCCTAGTAATAAAATTTAATTTTATATAACAGTTATAAGTGTAATTAAATATGCTAGTAAGTAATAAGTAAGCTAAAATAAAATTTCTGATACCTTTTTACTTTATGAACATACAAGATAGAATATGCAGAGCTAACAACTGTATAAGTCATTCTTAGCAAAACATTTCTTTCATACAGAAGAAAATGTTCAAATGTTGTGATAGTAAAACATGTAATATTTACAGTTTCATTACATACTGTGTGGTACAAGACATTATATACAATACCTGATTAAACTGCAATTAAGGAGAAAAAAACTTTTTATGAAAATTGCATTTCACAAAAGTTTACAAAACTTAAATCTAAGATATTTTAAAAATAACTTTAAATCAAATGTAAAAACTTGACAACTAACTTTGAAAATAGATGAAAAAGATAATATTTTAAGACGAGGATATTATATGCATTATAAAATATGTTCTTTTCTCACAAGAATTTTGACTATAAAAATAACATTTTATAATATGTGACTAATGCAATTAATTATACAAAAAGGATAACATGAAATAAATACCTTTTAAGCACTTTTGTAGCCGTAGATGTTTGTAAAGGAGACTTTGGAGTCTTTGAAATAGAAGTATCATCTAAAAATCCTTTACTGTTTTCCATCTGCAAGAAAATATATAACATATAATTACAAATGATAGTTTCATTTATCAAGTGCTTAGAAAATACTATTTTTACCTTTCTAGCTGTCAAGTGAGTTCGGAATTAGCATTATCAATTATACTACTAGTGTAAAGCCTTTTGAGTGTTGGCAATTAAAATAAATGATAAAAGTTTCAATAACAATTTTATATCAGCATAAAAAATTTGAAAAAATATAAATTAAGGTACCCCTTGGCAGTTTTTTTATCACAAAAATTGTTTGGAGAAACAAAATGGTGCCAAAACATTAAGCAATGTTACACACATATTAAAAAATTTTGGGGATATAAATTTTCAATAGATTTTAGTTGTTATAAATTAAATCTAGCAAACATTTCTTCAAAAACTTAATGTTTCCAAATCATATATATGATATAAAAGTCAATTGTTTATCAGTAAGTTTTTAAAATTTATGGCAAATCCAACCACTTTTTTCCAGAAAGTTTTGGTACTTTGCACAAGAATTCATCCTTAGAAGATTAAGATTCATCACAGCGAAATATTTAAATTACAGCAGAGTGGGGAGAGAAGGACTATCTCCTTTTTGTAAAAAAAGGAGAGAAATGTCCTTTTATTGCACTGTGATATACAGACATGGAAATGTCAGAATAAAAAGACTAATACTGTTGAAATGATGTAATTAAATTTTAAAAAATTGAAAATTGTATATTTGTACAGATTTAATAATTTTGAAACTAAAAAATATTATATGGAGAATAATACATTCAATGAAATATATGTTTTAACCTAATACATTTACAATAAAAAAAATTGCTTTTTTATATACATGTGAATAACTATTCAGATTGAAAAAATTTATATATTATTGACAGCATGCTCAGGATTCAAGAATGGAAAATTAAACATAGGAAAATTTTAAAGGAACAATAAAACTTTAATATTCAAATTTAAAAGAAATAATTGAATTTCTCAGAAAGGCTAAGAAAATCTTTGCATAAAATATGCCAAGGGAAATATTGTTTCTTTTTGTAACACGTTTCTTTTTTGTAGCAATAATATATTTTATGCTTCAGAAAATTAAATTAGAAAATTTTTCACTCAAAATTAAATTATAGCTCAAATAAAACTTATAATGAATATTTAATACAGTGAACTCCCAATTGTCCAGATGTCTAATGATGGGGAAAAAATGCTACAAGGCATAAATAGTTTAGGGTTGATTTTTCGAAAAAGTAAATTAAGAACAAACTTGTAAATAGTGAATGATTTTATTATTCCTCAAAGAATAGGTGTTCACGTACGTTCTTGAGTGCATAAATTGCTCAAATACATATTTCTGTTCATTTAGTTCTTCCATATCTGGGAAGATTACCTGCTGCAGTCATGCTACTCAATTTCAAAATAGGGAGTTTAATGTACTTACTTGTTATGATAATTCTTCAAAAGTCACTCAAAAGATTAAGGTTTTTTTTTTCAAATACAACTCAGTGTGAAATAACTGGTAACAAAACTGAACACTATTAGTTTTTTCAATTAATATCAGTGGTAATAAATTTTAAATATAATAATGAAGAATATAATTATATAATAAATTTTTTTAATTACAACTTAATTCAATTCAATACCATGAAAAAAAAGGTTTAATTAATTCATTGCATTTTTTACACATTTCAAACAGCAAATTATTTTTTCTTAAACACTTCTAATTTTATTCTTTTAAAATATTTAAAATCTTTTCAGAATTTTCCTATTAATGCAGCAAACTTTACTAATTGTCCTACTAACTGTAAAATTTTACTCAAGAGTGAAGTTTTAATTAACAAAAGTATAATTAAAGAAAGTAAGCACTACAAAAGTATCTCTAACATTAATTTAAGGAACCTAAAGCACTTTCTAAGTGTTATTATAAAAGAATTTTTACAACACTTAGATATATAGAAAAACTATTAAATGTTTTTCTGTTTAATTTTTAAACCATTTACAAAGATTGATTTAATCACTTTTAAAAAAAATTTTCTTAATAAATTCTAATTCTTATTAATGTCATTTCTCAATACTTTCAGTTAACAAAATTTACTTTCAGTCTATTAGATATAGCTAAGAAAAAATACATAAGTATTGTTGGGATGTAATTTTCAAAAAGTATAGTCATTTAACAGCTTTTTTAAAGGAAAACATCCCAATCTAATAAAAGTTTCAAAGATATTAAAAGAATTTATTGAAGAATAAGGCATTTAAGGAAATCTAGGAGGTCAAAACTTCTTGCATTGAAAATAAATTTTTTCAAATATCTCCTGAAATAAAAAAGGCAAATCAAATGTCCATTTTAAGCAGCATTAAGAAAAGCAATTTAATAGAAGAGGTTGAAAGTCAGGAAAAGGAGTTCCACACCAGTTTAGTTAGAAAATTAATTTTATTCTAAATTATCATAAAATACAAGTAAATTGAATGGAATAAATCTTTAATTTTTGTTAAGTAACACATGCACACAAGGATATATTTTAAGGATTTACAAGGAATATATGTATATATTTTGGTATGCGTTTAAGAAAAAACTTAGATCTGTTTTATTTACTGTATTAAATTTATCAATGTATATATTATGCTATAAAAATTCAATTAAAATTGTAACCACAGTAATAGTAAAATTCAATATAATCTGATAAATTACTAAATTTGATACATTTAACAGATTTTAATAGATGACCAAAAAACAGGTTTATTAAGTTAACAGGTTTATTAAAACAGGTTTATTTATTAAAAAACAGGTTATAATAGTGGAAAAATTATAGTTTTTAATATGTGGTAAAAACTCTCCTGATACGAGGTAAAAAAGTATAAAGTTCATTAAATGAAATGTTACGAAAAATAAACAATAATAAAATTATTATAATTATCAGTTGTATCAGTCAAAATATTACAATTTAAAAATAAACTTGCAATTAATATTTACAATTAAAAAAAAGGATCATGGGACCACAGTAGCCTAGTGGTTAGAGCATCAATACTTTATCCAGAAAGGCTAGGTTTGATTCCCCATGCTTCCAAAAACCCACCAAGTACATGCAATAGACATGCTTGTTAAATCTGTGGAATTGAAAGTCCTGAGGTCAGTTTTTGAACAGTTACCATGGCTGTAATGGTCTGGGGAAAATTTCCTCCCCTTCCAGATTAAAGTCAAAATTGTGGGAGTGCATCCTTTAGTGGTGCCATCTATTGGAGGAGTCTTAGACTGAATTTACATTGTCATTGACTAGTCAGCTCGGCTTGTTCAAATGTCATAAATAAAAACAAAAAGATAATTTTTATCAATAAGTACAACCAAAATGTTTTTCTCAAAGATATTTTTAATATATGTGAATTAAATTATCTTCATTTTTCAAGGAATATAATGTATTCATCGTAAAGATATTTTTCATTTAAGTTACATAGTTAGATTTGTAAAATAATTTTTTTAGAATATGTTCTTCAAGGATTCTAAGATATACTCATTCATTACAGGAAAAAAAACATAATCTATTTCACAGTAAAATTAGAGGAAATAAATTTTTTTTATAGATCATTTAACTCAAACTGAAATCAGATCAATTTGCATTGTGAAAATAATTTTTGAAAACAACAGAGTAATTAGATGCATTAGAATTAGAAAAATATGCTATGATCAGAAAAATCAGCCTATTTTTATTTGAATAACACAATCCAAATGGCAGTATATCCTTCAAGAGCCTTTAAACAGCATTCAGCTGCATAGCTATTATCTACAGGATGTCAAAGTACTATCAAAAGGGTTAATAATTGAATAGCTAGACCAAGTTTTTTGGAGCAGAAATTCCATGGCTTGATCTTACCCACAATTGAACAAGGAAATGAATGTCTTATTTTTAGTCTTTGCATGTATGTCCTTATGTTCAATTGTGAATTTTTCAGGTTTTCCCCTATAGGATTGACAAAATATTCTGCACCCAATACCATCAGATTCTGCTATAGCATTAATTGATAGGATAGTGTACAATACTCTAATTTATTCTAAAAGAAAATACAGTGAACTAAGTTTCATTCTATAAGAAAATTTCATGAACTTTTGTACAATATTGCATTTAAATATCACTGCCAAAGAGGATTTTGTTTTTACATGTTTAAAAATAAATACAGTTTAAAATATACACAGAAGTAAATATTGCACTAATGTACTGTAACTGAAAATATAATATATTGTATAATACTCCTTCAGGGATCTTTTAAGCATAGCAGAAATTTTATTTTTACATCCCTCTTTACATTGCAAAAATAAGCAAATACTTGACTATTACTATGATTACACCAATTTAATAAATAATTGCAATTTAAGAGTAATATTATGTAAACATGTTTATCCTGTAAAACAGGAATGAAATGTGTTTCTTAACCTATATAAAAAATGAGATTTTACCCAAGCATAAAGCTTAACTTTTTAATAAAAAATAAAAAGATAAATTTTAAACAAAGAATAAAATAGTTTATAGTAATTTATTCCATCATGTTATTTAATCCATTTAATAATACATAAAAAAAGAGCTAGACATCTATCATTTGTTAGTATTACTAGTTCATAGTAGAAATTTAAAGTTAAATGAGTTATTACTTTTGGTGACCAGAATACATTCAAATGTACATTTTAATTATTGGATAAAATATAAACTATAATAGAAATTTTGAAAATTTAGATTTCTACAATTTCCAAGAAATTTCAACATGGCATTTATATTTTCTTGGTTTTCACTAAGAAATTTCATTTAGTCTATATACATATTATAAGAAAACTAGAAAAAACAAAAAATTTCTAAATTTTTTTTCTTCCAAATTTTTAGAGAATTTTGAATGCCAAAACTTTTTATAATAAAATCTGGTAAAATGTTTCTTACAAGATCACTGGTTGGATAAACACGTGATAAGAACTAAAATTTCTTTAAAAACAAAATTAACGTGTTTCATTATTTGAGATATGATACATAATGACATTAACCATATTATATTTAATATGATGCAATTCATAATAAATTCCATTGTAAAATCTGGTTCCTCTGACAAAATAGTTTTTGTCTTAAACATTTAATACTTTCCAATTGTGAAGCACATTAACATTGTGGTTGTTTAGAGTAATGTTATTATATTTCGAGAAAGAGGCTTATCTAAAATTTAATAAATGCCTTTAATAATAAAATATTATTCTCTTAATTTCAATTATTAAACAGAAGGCATAAAGCTGGAGTTTAATTTAAAAAAGAATGTTTAGAGATATGTTTATTAATAAATATATAATCTGTAGCAAAGAATTTGATTTCATTAAAACACATTGGAAAACAAAATTCTCACATGCAAAACATTTATTCATTTTATAAATACATATATATAAAAGGGTAGGAGTAGTAATTGTTGAAGTCGTTTGAATAATTTCTAATACTCATGTTTTAAGAGTAATTCCCAATAAGATTTGTCTGCATAATACAGGTAATTTACGTCAATCGTTAATAAATACATATCAGCTAAAAATGTAATATAAATTTTGGTTACATTAATTTTTTTAAAACGTAAAGGAAGAAACAAAAACTACATAAACTAACATTTAAAATATGAAATACTATTTTTATGTAAGCATTTAAAAAAATATTTTGCATAAATTTTTGGTAAAATCCTAGTATATGTAACTATGTCACGGTTTTCAAAAATATCGCCAAAGGCGAAATTCATGCGATTCCTAACCATCAGTAAACACGAGCGTTTCATAGTAAAAAAATTGTTAATTATCAAAATAGCAATACATAAGCATACAATCCGAACCTTAATGTCACCATATCCTTCTCGTTGTGGGTAGTAGGATTATGCCAAATTTTTTTCTAGTAAGTAATTCTTGATATTCCTCATTAAGTTTCTCTTTTGTTTTTATTATATTTTACATTTTAGTTAAGATGAAAGACTGCGAAAATTTACATGGAAATCAAGGGAAACAATTCAGTATAGGCAATTCAAAAAATTTACTATAACAATTCTTAATAATAATATTTTATCTTATTCGAGGAAAAAATGCTTTCGTCTATTTAAGATTTGCTTCTCGCGGCTTTTATTTAGGAAATTTAATAACACTAAAAACTGAGTTATTACTTTATATAGATGTTTGTTTACCATCTGAATAATTCAAAATAAAACAATTATTCAAACACTTACTTCCAAACAGTGTTTATGCATAAAACAAATATCATTTATTTGTATAAGGTATATGTAAGAATTTACTAAATATCGTTTATTAAATACAAATAAAAAGAAATTTGCATCATTAAAAGTCAAAACAAATAAATCATTGACTCCACTAGAAATAATTTTGAATTTTATATTTTGCGCCAACTGTGCTTCCAACACTAGTTTTAAAAAAATCACTCAGTAGTGTACGCCATCTGGTGTCTGAGGTATCGCAATTTCATCTTCATTTGCATAAATTTGATATTATACATAATTTACAGAATACATGTATAGATATATATAAATAACAAGAGAATTCTAATTGATAGCTGACATGATGTTGACTACCAAGAGCTACCAGTTATTTAGAATATTTTGAAATATTTAGTGATTAAAAAGTTGTGACATTTTTATATGATAATTCAATTACCACATAGAAGTTTTTTAATACATCTTTTCAATTATTTATTGATAAAGCTAAAATGGAAAATTTTAATTGGATTTGTTGAGCAATGTAATTCAGGGAACTTAGACATTTTTATCAAACAATATTGTCATTTATTTAATGTTAAGAAACTACTGTTATCCATTGACAAATGCATTGAAAAGCTTATCTTGATTTGTGATTGCATTCTAAAAATTTCCTAAGAATTTGAAATGATTTTGTTAGCTCCAAACTAAATAGAAAAGAACGTTTTGGAGTTGCTTAATCCTTGAACCTGGATTAAATATAATTGAAAAAAATAATAAACAGTACGTTCAGTTAATTTCAAAATGTTAATATTAAGAAACAGTTTCTATTTAAGGAAAGAGTAATCCACAAATACGATGTTGATTGGTGGAAAATGCATATTTTTCATGTCTAGAAAGTGACAGCAACAGACATTACAAGTTCTGAAAAGATCAGTGCAACAATTTGATATCTACTATACTGATTTGGAGTGAAAAGAGAGAGCCATTTTTAACCATCAATACTTAATTTCAGAGTAGTTTAAATTTATGAAGCAGTTGCTTAGGTTTAGCCCTTTTTTTTCAACAGAAACCGGCAAATTATTGAAAGTTTCTGTTTACCTTATCTTTTTCAATGAAAAATGAATCTGAAAAATAAGCACTTTCACTTCGATCATTTTAAATTTGGTGGTCTTTTTTGAAAGTTGTTTACATGGGACCAATTTTGTTATGTTTCTATTGCATATATTTAATATCTGATAAAATGTGTGATTACTACTTGAATTATAAAGAATAGATAAAAGAGTTATATTTTATTATGCATTTAAATGAATCGTAAGCTGATTTAAAGCTAAAATAAGGAGAAATAAGACACTAAACTAAAAATATTCACGATTCTTTTCAGAAGTAAAAAAACAGTAATATATTCAGTATTAGATTTATTTCACTATAGATTTCTATGAAATAAATTTCAAAGTATTTGTACTGTTTAAATTTAATGTTCTTTTTTGAAATGTGAAAATATAACTAATTTTGCCAAATTTCTAATTAAGTTTTTTTTTATAAATTATATCTTCCAATTATTACATGATGCTATAATAAAAACGTAAAACAATTGGGATTAGCATTTCTAAGAAATTTCAATATGCATGAAATACTTTTTTTTTTCATAACATACAAATAATGTAACTATGACATATTTTTAGAAAAAAAATTTAATTTTTACAACATTTTTTCACCAAAATATTTATTGAATTATTGGATGAAGCTGTAAAAATTTAGAGCAGATTTTCTTTTCTTAAAGACTTAATTTAAAAAATAATGGTTATTGTTAGAATGACTTGTCCAAAATTGCGATTAGTATTTCTAAGAAAATTAAATATATTTGGAATTATTACCCATTTGTTTCTCAGATAATAGTTTTTTTTAATTTTTTTTTGTTCTGTAAGATTGAGTAGAAAAGTATATTCCATAATTTGTAATGTAGCAATGGTAATGTGACAATCAATTAATAGCATGCACTTGATATAAATATCAACTATTTGACTTACTAATAATTTAAGAATTAAAGTCTTTCACAATTCTGCTTCTCTTAATAGAGACTTATCTATTTCATTCATTTTGCAATTAATAGTATCACATATGGTAAAAAAATTTTACTGATTATGTTAACAGAAAAATACCTATGGAATTAAATGTAGAGTGACTAATATTTTTTAAATTTCACCAAAAATAAAAATTATTAATTTTACTGTAATTTCTATGAAAATTTATACTTATACAAATTTTTTGTATATGTAATTTGTATAATTACTAAATTTTGTTTAATATCAATATTATAAAAGAATTTTATTTTTCTTGAAATATAAAAAATGTTTATGCTTTGATTACTTTTGTTTATATGCAGTGTTATTACAAATGAATTATTTGGTTTTGATACACTATTATGTCAGAATTTTGAAGTGTATATGTTTCCTTGACAATGCAAATCAGAGGGTATTAACTACAGTTTCGTGCTATGTATGTGCAAGTGGTTGCTGCACAAATGTCATATTCAAAATGCAGATTGGACAACAGAGTGTCTTATGTACTAGAAGTCACAAAGTATGAATTTCTCATAACCGTCCAGAAAGCATTTTGGTGGATATAGAAAAATACAAACCACCAACTTAACAAAGCATTATACACTGGTATCTATAATTCAAGGAAACCACTTGTGTATGTAAAAAGAAAAGTTCTGGTTGACCAAGCATTACTGAAGAAACAGTGGACAGAGTTAGAGAGAGTTTCATCCATAGTCCCAAGAAATCAACAAACTATGCTAGCTGCAAACTTTTTATTCCATAACCAATTGTGCGGAAAGTTTTGAGAAAAAAATTACAATTTAATCCGTACCATATGCAGCTGCTGCAGGCATTAAAACTGGATTATTATGTTAAAGGAAAGACATTTTGGGAGAACATGCAAGAAGTCTGTGAAAATGACCACTTTGAAAACAAGTTTGTTTTCAGTGACACAGCTAACTTTCCTGTTAATGACAAAGTCATCCAAAACAACGTCTGGATATAGGGCACAGAAATTCCCCATGAAATTGTAGAACCCAAACATGATTATGCAAAAATATTTTTTTTCAGTTTCTAATAAAAGGTGTATAGATTTTTCATTTTTGGTATAGACACTGTGAGGAGTACTTGTTACTTTAACTTTCTTCAACTATGGTTGTTTCCACAACTATAATTGAAGCAAGTTTAAGCAATATCAACAGTTTCATTTACCTACAGGATAGAGCTCCACCACACTGCACAAAGAGGTTCATTACTACCTTAATCGGCAACTCTCACAATGAGGGATTGGTCGATGTGACTGGGATGTTTTCATGGTCATCCAGGTCACCTACCTTTCACCATGTGACTTCTTCATATGAGGGTTTTTTTAATTGCGTATATGTACTACTATTACCTACCAGTTTGCTGAAATGCAAAACTCCATCGAGACTGCATTCGCAATCATCAATGTGACCAAGCTGAATAGTGTGGGGAGCAAACTGAACTACATTTCTTTGACATCTGCCTTATCTCTCAAAGAAGACATATTGAAAATCTGTAATTACTATAAACAACAGGCTTGGATACTTTCAGTTTCTTCTCTTGTATAACTCATTGTTGTACCCAATTTTATTTGAATTGCTATGGTTACCCAATAATTCTTTGAAAATAACTTCATCCTTTACAATCATTGAACACAAATATTTTTTTTTAAATATTAGATTTCACTTTCTACCTTATCTTATAAAAAAACCAAATAATATTTTAAAATTATAATGTAATTGAAAAATGAATTTAGAGTTGAAAAATCTCATTTATATTGATAATTTTTCACTATTGTCATTTTCATTTTTTCATTATTATTTTTTTATATAAGTTATTTTTACCTTAAAAAAATTATTCCATTAAAAAAGTTAATTCATTTTTACCATTTAAAAGTTCATAAAAAATATTTTGAAATTCAATTTGAAGAAATATTACCCCCAAAAATTGCTTAAGATGGTAAATTTATCTTGCTAGTGATAATCCAATTGTATGAATACAGAAAATTGATGTTATTTAAGTAACTATAACTGTAGTAAATTTTTTCCTCTATGATAAAATACAATTCCTCAACAATATCTTAACTACAAATTAATCTTAGTGATGTATATTATAGTTGATTGTTAATTAGACTGTGTATTGATAAAAATTAAATTTTTATATTCACTTTGATTTTTGCTTCATTTAAGCATTCATATTTGCTTTAAGCCCTGTAAAATAGTTTTGACAGATTTTAATTTATACTTCCAAAAATATGAATGAACAGACTTATTTTAATATGGATTTTTATAACTTGTAATTTTCATATTGACGTATTTGGTGATAAAACTTTTCTTTTTCAGTTAGAGAAAATTTTATTCACAAATGAAATTTTTATTGTTAGTTAATCGAAAATGAAAATTTAGATTAACTTACATAGTTTTTAATAGTTTGGTTTAGTAACATTTTAAATACTTCGATTTTAAGTTTACTGCACCACTGTTTTTTCAGATTCTTGCTTTAATTGGTATCATGTTTTGAAGGCTAGTGTACTTAATTTTCCTAAATGATCTCTAAATAGTTTTGTATATTTTTAATTTTTACATTAAAATTGATTTTATTTTTCATTATTTATTTAAATAAATTTTAATTAAAATGTTGATTCTTTAATATTTTAATAAAAATTTCATGTCATTTATAAATTAATTTGCATATTTCTAAAAATTATATGTTTAATTATTATTTATCTATCTGTATGTTTTATGAACTATTTTTTACAATATATATATATATATATATATATATATATATATATATATATATATATATATATATATATATATATATATATATATATAATTTATTTGCTGTTTAATTTTAAAATTTTATGTTCTTATTATACTTTTTCTCAAATGCAGTAAAATATCTGCTTTTGATGTGTTCTTGCAACTGTTTATTGTTTTGTTGCAAAAAACTTTAAAACATCTTTTTTTAATCAGTCTTCAATAATAATTATACTTTTTAAAGTTGATTTGAAAGCTTAAAAGTTTTGCTATTGATAATATATTTTAAGCTGTGAAATATTATTTTCAGAATTCAGTTTTTGTTGATAAAGCAATGAATGAAGTAATGAATTTAAACATTTCTAAATTTTTTATTAACAAGGAAAATTGCCTTCATTTGTTTTATTAATAATAAATGGTCAACACAGAAATGAATTAATAGTTGATTTATCAATTTTATTTTAGATTTTTCTGAAAAATGTCTAAAAGCACTGCAAAATCTAAAAAAGGGCCTTGGATTCCTCCTCCTGGTAGAAGTAAAAAAGCAGATAAAAGTCCGCTTAAACTAACTGTGAGTTACTTATTAACTACTAATTTGGTTATTATTTTTTAAATTAAGATGTCCAATCAGAATGCTATTAAATCTGGAAGAAAAAGACAACATATTTTGTTCTTATGAATTATGTATATACTTAAAAGTTATAAAGAGACTAATTGTTCATTAATAAATCTGTTCAAATAGTTACAAACATTTGCTGATACTCCACAATGTTTATTATCAATATTAAAAAAAGTTATTTGATTCTATCTTCAACAATAATATGTTGCTTTTTTTGGTAATTTGTCTGATACTTGTTGTTACTGATTGTTATTGAATATGTTGTAAATATACATAGTGATTATATATTCAATATGGTTCAGTTACATATAATTGAGACAAATGTTGCAAAATAATTGTTTATTATCAAATTATAAATATCAGAAAGTTAAGAAATTTTATTATTATTTTCATATAATTTTACTATTTAAGAGTTCATTAGTAACATATATATATATAATGTTCCAATTAGTATGCTTCTAACTGGCATACGTTGCCAAGAATTTCATTGATAAAGAATTTAAAAGTTATGTTTAATTTAAAGTAAATTAATTTCAATTAGTGATTTGCCTAAAACTTCTGAATTTGTTTAGGTTAATTTCGCTTTTGCTGTAAATTTTTTTAAAATTAAATTTCTTTATTTCAAATTCTAGTTCTTCAAATACTTTATTATTCTGGACTTATTTTGTAATTTATTTAAGAATAATGTTTATCTAACTAAAATGACGTATAAAAAATTTATTTGTATAAAAATTTGTTTAAAGTGAAAGCTTAAATGATTTATGTATTCTTATAAAAATATAACTATAGATATTGATTTTTTCAGCAAGAAAATATTTCATACCTGCCAAATACTTCCCATTCTACAAAATTGTTGGAAGATAATGATTTGGAAATTGCATCTTTTTGTTCCAGTGCATCATCCAAAGAAAACTGTGGAGAATTTAATGTTTATCTGTCTAATATCAAACAGGAGCATCGAGTATTAAGCTTACATTTTATGTCATTAAGGCCACTTTCACTTTTTCTTAACAGGTAGTTTAATATTTTAGACTGTATCATATTTAAAAAGAATACTTGATTTATATAATTTTTACTAAAAGGTTTTTGTTTAGTAAGATTTTTTCTATTTAACTTGCAAATTTATCTAATCTTAGATTTTAAACTAGATATTTCTGTTAGTGATTAACAGTTGTTTAAAGGATGTGATTCAATTTTTGATAGTGAAATTGATAAATATTTAAGTTGTGCACAGGATATAATTATTGCACAATTTATAATATGTGAGAAATGTGCATTTTTAATGATTATTACTGGTTCATAATTTAAAATATACATGAACCAGTAATACATTTCTCTGAACTAGTAATATGAGAAATATACATTTAATCTGAACCAGTAAACACATTCTTCTAATTTGCATACATTCATGATTTTCTGAACTAGTCACTGTGTTCCCTAACAGGGTTTCTTTGACCCAATTATACCATTAATTCTCTTTTATAAACTAAATTTTCAAAAAAATCTCATTTGTACAAACTTGCTTTCATTTTTTTATCTCATATGGTTCCCTAGTCATTTTTTATTATTTTATGTTTCAAGAAACTTAGATCAACTTTATTTTTGGAGGATTGTAAATCCTTTGAATTGTGTATAACTAACTGCAACATTAAGTGTTAATTAATTAGTGTAATGAATATAAAGTACTTTCGATTATAAAATAGAAATTGTTTAAAATTAAAATGTAACATTTTTTTGTAAATCCTAGTGGGTTTTATGTGACTAGACTTTGATTTCTAATAGGTATCAGTTCAAATATCAATTAATGCAGATTTTTTAAGCATTCTTTGTAGAGTTTTTGCTTTCCAATCTAACATCCAACTTTGCAAGTATTCAAGTGTGATCAATAACTTTAAACGAAAATGTTGTAGGATACTTTTAGAGGGGAGTGTCTTGGAATCGCCTTTTAATATTGACATTCTAGGTACAATTCTCTTTTGAATGTTTGCTTACAATGATGTTGTAGGAAAACAATATTTCAGTCATTTTGACCTTCATGCTTTGTGAAATAAACCATTGTAATTGAAAAAATACAAACAATTTGTCTGATGAATAGAGTGAAGATATGTAACCCATTCATGAACTTAATGAAGAAACCTACTCCTGAAATATCATATTATGACCTTTTGAGCTGAGCTGGTAGCCAAATTGTTAGTGCTCTTGCCTTCAGTTCAACAGTTCACAGGTTTGAATCCTGCCTTAGGCTTGTTTGTTTGTGGTGGTTTGGAATACATTTTAAATCATAGGTCCTGTTCAAAAGAACCCTTGTGGGAAATAATGACCATAGAGCAACAAATAAACCAAATTAATCAGAACTTTTTAAATCTGGATTCAGATGTAATTTGTTCATTAGAGGTATTGGATAATAAAATGATTGAGAACATGTTAAATGAAAATGAAGAACTTTCAAATGTCAAAGATTAAGGAAACACATAGTGAAATGCTTTTCTACATTGATAAAATAAGGTTTCGTTATAGAGGAAAGTAATTGATTACTTTGCTTGATTTTTCCTCAATAAAATGAAAATAAGTGCTGCATTTAAATTGAATTTTATTTTCAATGTTTTTTATAGAATACATATTAAATATTTTTTCTATTCTTTGCTTATAAAGAGAAAGCAATAGTAGTAAATAAATAATTTTAAGGTCTAATAAATTTTTTCTATTCTATGAACGTTTGATTTTAAGAACTATTTTACCAATTCCTACATGTTTGTAAAATTGAGCATGTACTGTAGTATATGTAAGTCATTGCTATGAAAATATAAGAATCTAAATAATCTAATCAATTATTAATAATAACTAATTTATTAGTTATTATTAAAAACTGTTAATTATTGAAAATTCTTTTCAACAGATTTTCAAAATTTTTAAATCTGTTGAAAAGAATTCATAAAAAAGTGTGTTCATTTAATTAAAAATTTTTTTTTATTTTTGGAAGATTAAAATTATTTTAAAATAACAGTTTATTTAATAATTTTGTATTTCATAACATGATAACATTTTGTCATTCTTCATGCAGATATTTTTCTAATACAAACATTCAAGATGTATCCCTCAAAAATCTTCTAACTAAAGTTGAAAAGGAACTCAATAATTTACTTGGTTTATTTGATGATTTGGAATATTCCATATCATTGTTTGAAAATGTAAGTTACAAATTATTTTATAATTATTTCAGTCATTTAAAAATTTATACACATACATGGATTTTGATATTTATCATAGCATTAGAAAGATAAAGGGAAAAAACTAAAGCAGATTTTTCTTTGTATTATTTTTTATTAATGAATATTTTTTGTAATATGCAATTTATAATTTCATGTTTTGGTATTTTATTAATTAAAAGTTGAAACATTGTTACGTAAATAATTTTGAAATAATCCACTAATATCATTTCAAAAATCTTTTCCCAATTTCAATGTTAATATAAAATATATTTAGTATCTATGATATTTGCATCATCTCTTATTAAAAATGTAATGGATTTAAAATCTTCAAAATGTTTGCTATGAAATTAGTATTTCTTAAAGTTTGAAAGACGTCATTTGCTTTCTGAATATGATAATTAAAGAACAGAAAAAATTATACATTTCTTGTATGCATGTTAATTTATGTAAACACATCTTTAGAAGTTTCACAATGCTTGTGCAATTTAATGATTCATTACCAGGAATTAAAATGTGTTGTCAGTATTTATTGCAAAATTTGCATGAAATATTTTCTTAAAACATGGTTTATTTACATTTCAATTTGTTTATTTTATTTATAACACATTAAGTTTAATATTCAATTTAAACTTAAATAATTTTTTTTTGTTTTGTAAAAATGTTAACTTTTTTTAATTCTTTCAAAAATAATAAATACATATAAATTGATGTTATACTGTGTGTGTATATATATATATATATATATATGTGTATATATATATATATATATATATATATATATATATATATATATATATATATATATATATATATATATATATATATATATATTACAATCTTTTTTTCAGCTTGATTATTTCTACCAAATTGAATCTTTACATTTTCTTTAAATAATTCTCTCTCTCTTTTCCTCTTTATTTTTTCCTTTTGGGAAAGGCTTTTAAAATTTATTTTATTAGAATCTGAGTAAACTAGATTCCTTTTTCTTTAATAGGCATTTGTCGAAGACAAGAACAATGAGCAGTTCCAAAAGCTTATAAAATTAAAGGAAAATTTGCTGTTGAAACTCTTAGGATGCTACACAGATATTCTTACAGTCTTTCAAGTTGCTGTTGAAGAACAGAGTGGTCATGACACAAAACAGTTCACAAAAGAACGAGATTCTTTTGTTAAGCAATTAGAAGTTTGTAAACAAATCATTTTATTTCAAATTTTTAATTTCTAACACAAAAGATAAAACATTTTTCCTCTATATTTGTATTATTATTGTATTTTTTAGAATTTTTTTTGAGTAAGATACATCTAATAAGAGTTGGTACATCTAAATATGTGTTACTACTGACTTATTAATATCAGTAAAGTGATTTGATTAAATGATTTCTGTTAAAATAGAAAATTCATCCCTATTATTATTATTTTTTTTTTTTTAAAGTTTTCTTGTTGAACATTGTAATAATATTAAAAAAAAAAATTTGAAAACTTTGTTTTGTGTGTATTCAATCCTGAAACATGTTTTGTTTAGGATGTGAAATGTATAAGGGAATAGTTCTTCATTGGAAAATGGTTTGTAATCACTACACTATCTACCTTATTGTTTTAAGAAAAGTTAATGATTGTTACAATAACTAAAACAAAACTGTCAATGCAAAATCTTACAAATTTCTAAATCAGTGCTTGGCTGAGCAGTATACAATATTTTACTTTTTATGTTAAATTATTAATTTTTACAACAAGCTATTAAAGAAATTTCAAAATTCATTTTTCTTTCAGATGCTGAATTTCAGAATTTTTTATTGTAACATTTCTAAATATGATTTATTTTCTAGTAAATCTGAAAAAATTTTCATATTTTAAACAGGTAACAAACATATTTTGAGTTTTGTATCAATGCATTTTAATTCAGTTCTTATTTGCAAAACATTATTCATTTTACACATTTTTCAAGCATCCTCTTTTATATTTCTCTGTAATAGAAATGTTGCATGATTTTGTTATGTTAATTAAATTATAAATAAAGTTATGTGAAAAAAAAATTCAGGTAAGCATTTACATGTTATTTTTAGTAAGTTTGATAGCCCATTAGAACTGTTATGACAAGGCTATAAAATTAATTTTTGTATCTTGGACTTTTTTCTTTTGCACTGTTAGATATAGTGAAGTTATTGTGACTGTCCAGATGTTGTGAAGAATATAAAATCACCCTAACTTTTGCATTTATTTTGTTTAAATTGTATTTCAAAAATTAAAACACCATAATTTTATATTAGTTAGGATATTGTGTATTAGTTACTAATCTGATCATCAAAGAATTAGCTTCACTTTTATCAGATGAAATGTAGAAATAGAATTATATTATTTCAATTATGTAATTTTAATTTATAGGCATATGAAAAGAAATTTCACATTCAAGCTTCATCAATAAAAGATTTAGAGAGGAGACTGTCCATTTTACAGGTTAGTTTATGTTGTCTGTAGTTACATATATGCAAACCACATCTATATTAACATTTAAATATCAGTATTAAAATGTGGTCCATAAAACAAATCTAAAATTAATCTGATACGAGTCACCTTTATTATCTATAATTGACTTAATAAAATTTTTTGTCAAAGACTATTGCTGAAGTAAAATATGTATCACAAAATTAAAATTTCTCTTAGTATATCTAAATATTTAAAGTTTTAATGCAACCATTATAGTCTCAATTGCTTTCCTTTTTTAAAACATCTTTGTCTCTTTTTTATTTATTTTAGACTTTTGTGTATTTTATATTGTTTGCTCTGAATTAATGTTTAGGCTCCAACATTTTTCTAGAAATTAATTTTGCATAGTTATATATTTAGATTTTATTACAATATTTTTATATAAGATTTCAATTTCATAATTTTTACAAGTATTTTTCTTCTCAGTTATTTTTTTCATCATTAAATAAAACATTTTTTATTAATATTTAATTTATATTTTAAAATATGTGCTCTGGGCATTTAATATTTTTTACTTTTATAAAAAAAATTTAAATGCTAAATTTTTCTTTAGGGAAAGTATTCAACTATTGAGAGTTACAATTCAACACTTGAAGAAACAAAAGCAGAAATGCAAAAAATAGTTCATTTGAAAGATATCCAAATCAAAAATTTAACTTCTGAAATAAATGTAAGTTATCATATATAAATGCATTTTGTTTATTAATTTTTCTATTAAATAACACAATACTTTAAAAAAATTGGAAATATTATTTTTCCAAAAATTTAAATTTCCTTCATTTATATAATTAAATGTTATATAATTATCTTTTTTTCAACTTTCAGCAAGCTCCTCTGCAAAATGATAATGAAAAATTAATAGAAATTATTGAAGAACTTAAACGTAAAAGCCAAGCTGAGAAAACAGCTTTAAAGAAAGCTTTGAAGTAAGTTCAAGAAAAATTACATTACTTAGAATTTGAATAGATTTTCTTAAAATGAAGTCTATCATTTTTTATTTTATTTTTTATATGTGTATATATATAATATAAAAAGTTCTTTTGAAGCATTGTTGATTTAAGTTATTCTTCAATGAAAAAATTTAAATCAATTTATTTTATGATAGAATTAATATTTACAATATACAGTAATCCCCCCTATATTAGTATTGTATATTAGTTTTGCATTATAGTATTGTATATTAATTTTGCATTATATATAATGGTATATTAGTTTTGCATTATAGGAAAATGTGTTGTATGAGTATTCTCGTAAAATGCGCTCATGTGACCTTGCATAACACATTATGTACAAATGATTCGCGTTTAACTTTTCTCATTGAAGGGGCTTAAATAGAATATTAAGAAAACACTATGCTATGAACGAAATGTGAGCGTTTTATTAAAATCAAATTAAGAACATTTTGAATAAAAATTCATACAAATGTAACTAAGAAACAGTTAATTTGAAATAACTCAAGTAACTCCAAAAACAGTTTTATTACATGTTTATTCACTATAGAAGCTACCTGAAATAATGTTCTATTGACATCTTTTTTAGTAGACTGTTCAAAAGCCAAGAACACAATTGACACAAAGTGCAAATGTGTCCAAAATTGATTGTGAATTGTACAAATCATTAGAAATTTCGTAGTACAGAAATATAACATAGGGAATCATCATGTTATATGGGGGAAACACGTTATAAGAGTACCGTGTTATGGGAGATTACTGTATTTATTTACACTTTCTAGAAATTGTGCTTTAAAAAGTATGCTTATTATGTCTGAGATTTTGCTTCAATTTGATTTAAATAAAAATCGAAATTAGTAATAAATAATTATTTATATATGTATTTATCAAAAGTCTAACTATTTTTCTGTTGTTGAAATTTTATATTGAAATTTTTGCCATTTATAAACTTAGTATTTTCAAACATAGATTTTTCAATAGATTTTAAATATAAGTATTCAATTTTAAATACTCATCCATTATTTCAAATTACTATTTGATTTAATAGAGAAACAAGATAATTTTTAATAATAAAATTAATTAGGAATATTTTTTTACTAATCATTATTGTACAAAAATTTTCAGCTATTTTCAAAATTAATTTTTTATTAGAAAACTTTTTAAAGAAAAATTATAAATTTTTTCATTTCACATAATTTTTTTTATATATTTCAAAATTTTTGTCAAAAATTTTTTGTGAATAATAATGTTATTTTAATGTTAAAAAAGTAAATGTAAAGTTAATTTCTCCTATTTATATTTTCTTTTGATAATTTTATTTCTGTATCAAATGACAACATGCATTCTTTCCTTTTTAAAATAAAATTTCCTCTTCACGCTTGTGTTTTGTGGTAGTTCATGGCCTGTACACTTTAAACTGTAGGCTTCAATCTTATAAGCCTTCATGAATAAAAATTGACCCCTGAAAAGAAAGCTGTATTACACTCATACTTTTATTTCATAATACTCCTCATGAATGAGAGGAATTATTTCTGAATAAGTTAGGATTAAATAATTTTTTGTTTCCCTTTGGTTCTATGTTTTCCTAAAGTAGTTTGATGTACCACACTAATACACCCAATCTTTCTCTTGGTGTCCTGAGAAAAATGTAATTACTAAAAAATTCACCTTTTTTATGAAATCTTCCATTTTAAAATGGTTATTAAAAATCTTTCTGTCAAGCAGCATAAAACTACCATAAGATTTCATTCTCAAAGGCATTTTGTTCATAAAAATAGTCTTAAAATTTCTATTTTAGTATGTAATTTTACAATATATTATATAAATGATACAAATTACAAATTTTCATTACTCAAGACCATTTACTTTTCATTTTATTGTTGTGCATTAAAGTGTCATCTTGTTTTGAAGGTACACTTATTCTGTTGCACTAATTAATAAAAGCTTTATTATATTGAATTTTTCTTATTTATAAAATAATCACACAATCCAATGGAGGCAACAAAATCTGTTGAGCTTTGTAGAAATTCAGGTTGCTTCATCCTGTTGAACTTCCTTCTTCTATTACAATAAAGCTATTTATTTTTCTTCAATTCATTTGGTGTGTTTAGACTCTAGGG
Organism: Latrodectus hesperus; assembly: GCA_037975125.1. Lineage (NCBI taxonomy): Eukaryota > Metazoa > Arthropoda > Arachnida > Araneae > Theridiidae > Latrodectus > Latrodectus hesperus. The sequence goes on along the minus strand of CM075850.1, from coordinate 24,689,675 downwards.
CATAGAATTTAGTAACATATAAACATTTGTGTATTTTTTCACATTTGCATTGATCAATTTTTTTCTTTTCATTAAAGTTTATTTTTTTCTTTAAATAGAAATACTGAGAATTGTGTATTTACAAGTAATATATTTACACAAATTTTTAAAAATTGTTATTCTCTCATTCTTTTTTTATGCAACAAAAAGTATTATAAGAAATAAAAAGTAGAAAGTAATAATATTAGATAGGGCTATCAAAACTAAAATTATCATTATTAGTATCTGGCATTTTATTTTATAGTTATTTTAAATGTAAATTATATTTTCTCTGGATAATGCATTCATCCTCTTATTCATGTTTTCCTTTCTCCCATATCATATCTTCTCTCTTCATATATATAGAGAAGTTCATAATTATATCTATCTATCTATCTATATATATATATATATATATATATATATATATATATATATATATATATATATATATATATATATATATTAAAAAAATTATGAACTTCTCTTGATTGCACCTATTAAATTTATTTAATTCTCCTTTTCTTTAAAATGATAAAAATTTTAATACATTATAATGATTATGCATTGAAGACATTTATTGATGTTTCATATTTAATTTCTTGCACTATATTTTTTATGTGTTTTGTATAATGAATCACAAAATTTTGTATTGATTATGTTGTATCATAACTCTTGTTAATCTATTTTCATCAACAATTCTCTTTTTAGTATATAATTTATTAACTAGTACATTGTGCTTTATTTTTTAGAGATTCATCTGGACTCTCATTTAAAAATTTTAAACATGTAGAAAATTATGTATCATGTAAAACTTTAAAAAAAAGCATTAGTTAATGTCAATTTAACTTATGTTAAATATTTAATGAAAACTTTGCAATGGACATTTTAAATTAATTATTGAAGATAGTCGTAAATGTGCTTAAAAACAAAAATAATTTGAAATATTTCAAATTTATATTTTACATTTTTCAGAGTTTTAAAGTTGAAAATTCAAGAAAAAGATCAATTACTTAAGAAATATGAAGAAGATATTAATGAGAAAGTAAGAATTTTTCTAGATGCATCCTATTTTTGTACTTTATTTCATTTATTTTGATATGAAAATGTGTTTTTAAATTTTTGCTACATAATAATGAAATATGCTTCTTATAATATTGATTTTTTAAAATTTTGTTCCAATTTATTATGAAAATAATGCCTTAAAGTTAATTTTCATAGAATAATAATTAAATTTAATTGTGTCAATCATATTAGCGACAGTTTAGGCAATACAATGTAATATCTTACTGAACAGTTTCATATAATTTCATTAAGTATATTAATTTAAATGTGTCTTGTGAAATAGCATATGTTTGAGGAAATATCTTTACCTTAAAAATGCTCACCTTGTGCCATAAAACCCAACCAACCAACCATTACCTTAATAATGTTCATCAAAATGAAATTGCATTTATTCAAAAGAATTTGAATATGAATTAATACTAGAAAGGAAACTTATTTTTTAATACATATGCTTTTTTTACAAAATATTTTGCTTTTATGTATAAGTTTCAGTTTTTAGTAAGTAAATGAATTGGATTTTCTTGCTTTGCAGACTAAAATGCTTTTTGAATTAGCTGATCAAAGAGATAAATTGAAGATTCAAATGACTGTAACTAATAATCAAGCTATTGAAGCTAAGTATCAAATCGAGGAAATGAAAAGGTTTATACTTTAATATGTATATTAAAATTTTGCATTTTTAAATGTTTATTACTTCTAAAAGCATACATACACATTTTAATCATTACTTTCTAATTTTTAGTTATATAAACTATTCAGCATTTACTTCATGTTGCTGGCCATTAAAATTGCTACATCACTGTACATGTAAAATTTACATATCAGGAAGAAGATGCTGTGGATTAACTTTTCAATCCATTCTTGCAAAATAGGCGGCAATAATAATATCTACAATATATCTAAATGAAAAAATTATATAGCAAATTTATTATACACATTTCATTTGATTATTTTTTTCTGTTAAAATGATTTTTGGATACCATATGTTAGTAGAAATGGTTATACACTTTTTTGAACTTAATGAAACTTGATTTATAGCTATTGAGAGTAATTATCATATGATTGCATAGATTAAGTTCTCATAACTGCCTGCAAAATATGTGATTGATGTATTCAGGATCATCTGGAATGCTTTGTTAAACTATTATGAATAGCCAACACTATAGAGATTTAACACTATGGATTTAAGGGATTTTCTATGTCAGGAAATGCGATTATTTGCTATATAACAAATGTCTACAAGAAGTATTAGTGACGTTTGCAGCAACATGAGCTATTAGCTTTCTGACCATGTCTTTGCTACCTTTATCTCTTTATTACAGACAAAAGTATTTTATTTGTGTAACTAACGACAAACTTGAACTTAGGAATGAAGTAATATTTTGCTTTCAGAAGAATTCTATAATGTCTGCATCCATCATGCTAATTAAACCTGTGTTTGATCTTCATAAATCTGGCAGCTTTATGTCAAATGCATATTTTCATAGTACATTCAATATCATTATATTAATTCATCATCTAAAATGATGGTATGCTTCGGATTAATGGATCAGTCACATTTTTCACTATGGCACTTCTAACAGTAGTCATGTAAAAATCCTTAGCTCTCTCCATTATTCAAGCCTATCAAAATGCTTAATTTATGCTCAATCACATGTTGGTATCACAAATGTTGGGCTACTGCCTTTGCCAAAACTTTATACAGTTTTTTCATCAATCTCTGGTCAGTGGTTACTAAGAATATGCATCAATTTCTCATAGTCGATGAACTGTGGCATCGTTTTGAAACAGTATTGGCCGGTATACCTATACATGCCATCCAATCTTTGACTCAAATGTTGAATATATAAATGCTGTTATTGTTGCTAGAGAATTTTTCTGGCACTGATTTCTCAAGATTTATGATTCTAAATATCCTGAAAATTTAATCATTTATTATTTCCAGTGTAATATATTGTGCACTGAGTATAATTTTTTATTTGCATTTCTTCTTAATTTGACAATTTTAATGACCAGTTATGTGTTTTTTTAAAATTCAATTTTATTTCTTCTTTGTTCTTTTGTGTCAAATCAGTTTACATGTATAAGCTAAATTAAAATCCAATGTTTTCAAATTGCTATTTATTACAAATTTGGAGTGTATTATATTTATCATGAAATTTAAAACAAGTGTATTAGCAAATTATGAAACCCATCCATCATTATAATTTTTAAAGTGCTATTTTTCATGAAATTTTGTATAAAGCTTCACTTTTACTATGCTTACTAAAAATTAAACTAATAAAATATTTTTAAAATAACTAAAATTATTTGCTACATAATAGTTTAACTATTTTTGTGTTTTTGATTATTATAATCTTTTACATTTACTTGCATTATTGCAATATTTAATTTAGTTATAGAAATCTTTTAAATTTATTACACATTATAAAACTACAAATGGAAAAAGGACAGAGATAAAATCAATGTTTTTATATCATTGAGTTAAATGTAATGAACAGTATAAAAATAGAAAATATTTTGATTTACAATCAAAAATACATAACAGAAAACAATTAATATGTAATATGAAATTAATTTTTTCATGTACTTTTTAATAATATAGATAATTTATGATAATTATAGAGGCAGTTAATAAAAATATTTGATTATATGTTTATTATGTGATTAAATGTATTTTTATTGATTACTTTTCACGATTATTTAAATTTATCTTATGTTTATATATGAAGTTTTTACTTATTAATTCAGGATATTTAGTCATCAAAGAATTTGTCAATACATTTTGTTTTATCATGTTTTTACTCAGTCTGAAGTTAAAAATTAAAAAGAAAATAATCTGCAATATTAAAGTTGATAATTTCACTAAACCCCTTACTGCAGAGAAAAAACTTACTAGATCCGCTTCCCAGTCCCGTGAGTTTTCTCACAGGCATGTGCAGTTATTTGTTATTTACTTTTCCAAAACAAACGTTAGCAATGCAAAAACATTCTATTGCATTTCTAAGCCATGGATCTATCTTTACTGATAGCAGCACTTTTCTGAGAAACGTATTTCATAAAAGTGTGTATATATGTCCATTGCTGTCAACACAGGCTTAGAAATATATATATATGTTTGTGGCAAACAAGGGGTTAATATTTAAATTTGTTTGATAAATGTTTTTATTATGAATTGATTAATATCATTGCAACTGCTACTGAATGGTATGAAAAAATATGATTTTTTTCCTCAAAAAATATGTAAGTATGAAGTAGTTAAAAAATTTTTATATTAAAAAATTTCCTCCAATTAAGTTTAGTAAATTATAAAGAAGTTGAAATTAAAAATATCAGTTACATTTGCAAATATTTATAAAGTGATAGTAATGTGATTTCTTTATATATAATATAATAAACTATATTAATAATAAAATATGATAGCTATATATTTTGAATGCTAGCAGTTAGTAAGTTCCTTTTTATAAAATTATTTTTTCTTAATTTGATTGCTATTAATTTCACTAATTTTCAAAAAAATCTGTTCAAAACTAAAATATTTTTAAATTTAAATTATTCAATTAATAATGTAGTGTCTGATGCTTTACAAAACTGAGCCAGTTTATAAGTTTAATAATTTTTTAAGATCTTCACAATGTCTTACTTTTGTTATCCTTTATAAGCCAGAAATTGAAACTTCAGAATGAACTTAGTGAAAGTGAGATATTATTTAAAAATAAACTTCATGAAGAAACTGACACTTTGAAGAAACAGCTGAATGAAAGTAAAGAAATCAACGATCAATTAGAAGTATGTTATGAAATGCATTCATGATACAATTAATTTTCATTTGCTTTTGTTGTATATTTTTACTTGAGAATCTAACTGTGTTTAATTTGGTGTGTACTAATTATATATATTTAAAGAAAGTATTTAGATAATTTATAAGTATGATCAACTGTAGTATTTGTTTTAATTCTATAGCTAGACAAATATGGATGTTTGTATTTGTGTGTCTTTATATTCATTCTAAAAAATGGTTAATTTTTCAGAAAACAATTAAACGATTGGAAATGGAATTAAATACTACTGCCAATGAATTGGAGATTTTAAAATCTAATCAATCTAGCATGAAAATGATTCTTTCGCAAAATCAAAAAGTAAGTTTAATACTATGCATTTTCTTTATCATGTTAAACAAAGATAGCTTTCCCAATTATGAAAATCATTTCATTAATAACAAATAATTATTGCACTTACTTTTAACATTTTTATAAAACTTCTATTGATTATATAGTATAAAGAACAATTAAAGATCATGAAAGCTTTGCAATTAAAATTAATGTATTATGAAAGATATACTATTAATATTTAATGTATTCCATACAGAAGGGAATATTTATGAAACCCTGCATCATTCTTCCATATTCCTGAGATATTCACTGTATTATATAAATAATATAAAATTAAAGATATATCCTTATAATTCTCTTCAAATAAAATAAACAATGAAATATTTATAGTATTAAATTGCATAAATTTTAAAGTGTGAAACTTTTTGCACTTTTACCAGAATTATATGAATGGCTTTATAATTTCATAAAATATAACTCATGAAATAAAGCTCTTGTAATGTTTGAAGTATTTATTTTTAATTAATAAGTTTTCTTGCATTTTTTCTTTTCTCTGACAGTTATTTTCATACTTTGAAAATTTTTAGTATTTATATATATATATATATATATATATATATATATATATATATATATATATATATATATATATATATATATATATATATATATATATACAGAGAGTGAGAGAGAGTAAAAGAAAGTTTTCAGTTAAATTCATGTTGTATGGCAAGCACTCTGCTATTTAAATATTTCTCAGTTTTTTATTTTAAAATTTTTGATGAGTAATGAATTTATTTAAACAGATCATGTTTAAGTTTGATATAAAGATTATCTTATTTTACAAAATAAAAAAAATTTTAATGAAATTGTTTTGTATGAAACTCTGACAGAGATATTTTTATATCAGGAGTACATTTAATATCAACAATTAAGACAAACTATAGGGAAGTAAATGAACTTATAAAATTTTTTTAAAAAGCAGATAAAGGAGATTTCATTTTTTTTCCCTGTAGCAGCAAAATTGCAACAAAATCAAAATCCTCTTATCCATTTGAGTGTTCCTTTCTAAAAACAAAAGTTTAAAATATTGCATTATAAATCAAAAGAAACTAATGAAATGTTTTTAATTACCATGTTTTAATCAATAACTTAAAAACGTAAGAAATAATGCAGCCAATATTTTATTGCATTTCATTTTAATCTCTACAATATTTTATTTAAGTATGATTATTAATATCAGAAACATTTGATCATGTGTCATATTGATCTTTTGTATTCTATTGTAATAATATTTGTGCACTTTTATTTGATGCTTAAAATATATAAATGTTTCGTTTCTTTGTTTAACTGATGAAATGCTTTGTTACTTTTAGGAGGAGGATAATAAAATTCATGAAGAAGTTCAAAGTCTTATTTCTTTGTTACAAGATAATAAACAATATATGCAAAATATGAAAGCTAGTGGAGATAGTAATTATGATAATATTCAAATAGTATGTTTATAAATTTGAAGCATTTCTGTAATTATGTAATTCTATTCATTAATAATGGAATGTTTCTCTAATTATTTATTATATAGTTCTACTAATATGCAGTAATGTAATATTCATCTCTAGAAGTTTTTAGAATTAATGTTATTATAAACAAATGAATTTCAGAAATTATTTTTATTAAATTTAATATATCTAACATGATTTTAGCTGATTTTCTAGTTAACTTAAATAAATACATTTTTTTAACATTGATTTTTTTTATTTTCATGCACACTTATTTCATATACACCTATTTGATGCTAAGAAAATACAAATTTATTTGCCACCATTATTTTAGCCATTTTATTAGAAAAGTTATTTTTCATTTCTTCAGCACATTTGCAATTTCTAAAGAATAATAATTGCTTAAAATGTGTAAATTTTAAAATGGAAAACATATTTTTTAACAAAATTATTTACTTATGAATGGAAGTCATTGATTATCTCAAACATTTTGACCATACATCCATATGCATTAAATGTAAAATACTGCTGAAAAGCTGTACCTATTTTTTAAAAACATTTATTAGAATTTTATACATAGATGATATCAGTATTCTAAACTAATCCCACAAATATCTCATAAATTTGTTATAATGTTATATTCTGAAAAAGAATTCACAAAATGAATTAGAATGTATCAGCACACTTCTCATAAAAACACAATTTTTATTTTTAAGATGAAAAATTTTATCTCCTGATAAATTATGTTTTTGGTATAGTATTCAAATTTACAAGTATAAAATTTGTAACTGCTGTTATTAACATATCCTCATATCTTTCATGATTTGCTTATAATAGTCATTGCTAATCATTAAACACATTTTAAAATATGTATATGGCAAAAATTTCATAGTCTGATTGCATTTAACTATTGTTTTAAAAAGTAATTGTTATCACTCTCATTTCATTGAAAGTAGCAGTGAGAGTGTTTACATGTTTTTAAGAAATTAAGATTACCAATTCATATATATGTTTATTATTTTATCATCATTCAAACATTTGTAATAATTGCTAATTATAAAAATTTATAAATGACTGAGAATCATACAAGTGTCCATGGGATCCTGATATTATTAGTTTGATGACATTCAGCAAAAAGTTGGCATTTCTTTCTTTTAACATACTACCTGTTTCATTTGCAATTCTAGCAGATATTATAAACAAATCACTATTGCAGTGTGCCATTATTGCCACCTCATTTATCTGTCTTGCATCTCATTAGTATTTAGAATTTCAACTGATATTTGTTTTTATGATTAAGCATTCTTTTGATCTGATGAAGTGTTTATACAATATTATCTTTATAGCAAATATGCATATGTTTTGTAATGAGTTAGTAATTTTTATGTTCATTTATATTCTTTATTTGTTTTTAATCTTTATCTACAATCATTGTTAGAATATGTATTTTTAGCAGTTATCTAATTTATGAAGCGATCAAAATTCTCAAAATATTGATTAATATTTTTTTAAATACACACAATAAGAACTTGTATTTAAAATCCAAATTTAATTTTATCCATTCAAAATATTTATGAATCTGTACAGTGTAAATTTTATTAATTTTTATATGCAGATCCATTTTACTAAATATAAATATGAATAGAAACTCTTTCGCAATATTTAAACTCAGTTTTTAGATGATTAGGAATTGTATATAATTATAACAAAAATAAATACATAATTATAACAAGATCTCTTTAACACATTCAAGCCCATATTAATGGCAGATTAGTAATTTTTCCACTTTATTGAATCTTAAAGCATTTTAAAAAATGGAAATTTGAATACCAAAACTTTGTATTTTATGTAATTATGTTTTTCTTGAAACTGCTTATGCAAAATAATTATTTAACAAACGAAATTGTGAAATCCCAAGAAAATTAGCTTGTTATTTTTCAAAGAAAGGTGTTGAGGAAGATAATTGGTGCAGTAAAATGTAGATGGTTTATGATGACATCGGTACAACAATGAATTGTACAGGATATACAAAAAGTTGATACAATTAAGCATATTAAGATTAAATATATAAAATTTACTGGCCACATTTTCTATATGAATCCCTTCACCATAACATTCAGGATCTTCAAATACAATCCAATTGAAACCAAAGTTTAAAGGAAGGCCCAGATTAAAATGTGTACTATTGATGAAAACTAAAATCTTGGGAATTACAAAGTGGAATGCCCTGTCAAAGAGGAGAAAAAATGGAAGAAACTTCTGAGGTTGGCTAACATGTCAATAGAAGAAGAAACATTGAGCAAATTAAAGGCATTATCAATATCAATGACGTCTCAAATTGATCTGAACATAAAATTGATCTTGAGTGCTTTTACCTGCGCCAGACTTTAGAATGCCTAATTAAATAGTGCTTATGTATATTTATTTAATGGAACAGTGATAATTCATTAGCTATTTCATTTCATAACATATTACAATTATATTAAATCACTTTATGAATAATTTAAAGTGCTTTTTTACAATACTTAACTTAAAAAATGTATTTATAGGATACCAGTAATAATGTTCAAAATATTTTAACTGTGATACAAGATATTAAAAAACAATTATTAGAATTGCAAAAGCCTAGTTCCTGTGTGATTGTAAATGGAGAAACAAGTGAAATAGATTATGTAAGCATAATTTTTGAGTAATATTTATTCTAACATTAGAAATCATCATAAATTTATATTTTTTCTTGAGAAATATTTAATTGAAATTAATATAAATTTAACTATAATTAATTTGATATAATATTGAATCAATATCTGCATAAATAAATTAAATATTTTAGAAAATATTATTTTAATATGTCAAGCAGGTAAAATTAATGTTAGAAATTATTTACAAACAAAATATTTTTAAATCAAATCAAAAAATATATTAAAATGACTTAGACCAAAATTATTCATAATTTTTAATTAAAATATATTTTGTTTATATATAAAATATTAAGCTTAAATGTTATCAACATATATGTTTCATAATTAATTGTGACAGTTTTTCTAATAAATCTGATTAGTTAATTTTTCAGTATAATCAATAAATTATCACTGAAAGATTTACTTGTTTTATTATTTTAGTCTGCTTTCTTTTAAGGTCAACCAATTAGAAGATCTCAAAAATACAAACAAAACATTATGTGAAGAAATTGCAGCTTTGAAATCTGAAATTGAGAAGTTAAAAAGTACTGCCTCAAGCACTGAATACATACCAACTTTGGAAAAGTAAATCCTTTTTATTAGTAATTTATTAAAAAAAATAATATTTTTTTATTTATTATTAAAGGCTGTAATTTTTTTCGTTGATTATTATGATTCTAATTATTTAAATATTAATATAAAAATTTTGTTAGAGCTGATGAGTTTAAACTTTTTGATTCTTGAGTTGAACTAAAAATGTTACATTTGTCAAAACTTGTTCCTTGTCAAAAATATATTTCCATTATTCAAGTTTAATCAGGCAACATTCAATTACTATTTATTTTGAATATTTGATGTCCATGACTTATTTTCATTTGTAAATCAATTCTTTAATTAAATTAAATGTTTTCATTTCATATCTTTAAAAATATTATGCTTTAAGGATTTATTAAAAATGAATATACTTAAAGCCAATAAGGACATATCACTTTTCAAAGGCTCCAAAATACTATAACTCTTATTTAAGTGTGTATAAATTTATTTTAATAAATATGAGGTTATATTTCTTCTTCTTCTTCTTCGAGTTGGGTTTGTATGTCATTGAGCACCTCTGCTTTTATCAGCATTTTGTACTGTTAACTCCAAACCCAATGTTTCTTAGTTCCATTTGCTCGGATCACCCACTTTATTAATAAAGTCTGATAACCCTTTAATGGAATCAGGGTGTAACTCTCTAGTATGGATGATGCCTAAAGAGGTTAATCTAGGGAGGGCAAGAGCCTCGCATTCATAAATGATATGCTTGGCCGTTTCCTCTTGCATATGACATTTCCTGCAGATAGGATCTTGCTGAAACAGTCCCATTTTATGGAGATGTTTTCTGAAATAGTAGTGCCCAGTTATGAAGCCTACGATTAAACGTATCTTCTGCCTAGAGCATCTAAGAATTTCATAGGAAATCCTCGCTGATGACCTACAGATCATACCTTTAGCGTGGGTTTGACCAGGAGATTTGAGCCAAGCTTCATACATCTTCCGTTTTTCTCATCTGCGAACATTGGTTTTTGCGGTCTTCAAATTGATCCCACAAAAAGGTTCTGGACCAATGGGAACGAGGTTATATTTTCTTTACAAGTTTTTAACCACCGTTAGGAAAAATAATTAAGCAAAGAAAATGGCAGTAATTATTTGAAAATAATCTTGATAAAAATATATCACATTTTAAATGTGTAATATGCTATAATAATAATTATTTTAAAATTATCTAGATAAAAATTCATCAGAATATAAATGTATAGTAAGTGTGTATATGTATAAATAATTCGAAACTTAATTATAATACATGGCAGATAGTCTAACTGAAAGGTGTTGTGAGGCTCTTTTATATATAAATAGTATTCCTTACAATTAGATTTCTGATAGATAGAAGGCTATATTTCTGAGTTGCAGAAAGGGTAACCCAGGAAATACCAAAGTATCCCTACTGATAGATATGCATGCAGAAAATGAAACATCTAATTTTCATTGCTCAATAGTGACTGGAATTGAAATTGAAACCTCCTATTTTGAAGATTTAGATATTTGCCATGATTCTATTTAGTTTATTGTAACTTTGAAAAATATTTTGATTTCATTAACTGTTTTATCAAAGCTAGCTCATTGCTTTAGGAGAGTAAAATGTATAAAAATTGAAATTATATTCTTTGATTTGTAAACAAAATTTATTCCCTCTTTTATGAATAAGAAATACAAAAAACAAAAATATTTAAAATGAAAAGTAGATAAAATAGTAAAATATCTGGCCATCAAGATTAAATAAGCAATAAATATAAGCAAAAATTGCTTAAAAAAAACATCAATTATTTTTAAATTTTCTGGAAAAATTCTGAAATTGATAGTTTAAAAATGGAATAAATCACATTTGAAATGAAACTAATTATTGAATAACAATAGTTTGTTATTCCATTATTAGTTTTAACAGATAATACTTGTTATTAACTAGTATCATCTGTTAAAAAGTGTTATTAAAATTTTAAATTTATTTCAAATGTGGTTCATTCACTTTTACAAAAGAAGGGACATAGACCAAGTGAGAAAAAAAATTTCTAAAACAATTTAAGTTAATAACTTCATGTTATTTGGAGAAGGAAAAAAATAAATAATTATGTTTTAAACTATCTATTATATTGCCATTGGTAAAAATAACAATAATGATTGAAAAACTATTTTAATGAGGGAAAGAGTAATATTAAACTTAAGAAATATGTTTTAAAAGAAAACCATCCAGAAATAACTTCTAATGCTCTGTGCTATAATTTCCTTAAATGTGATGAGTTATTACTGTAGGCTTATGAAATGATTTAAATTTAATACATAAACAAGTATAACCTGTTTATGTACTAAGATTTATATATCGATGTATCTGTTATTATAGATTTTATGTAATCTATATATAGATATATAGATTGCATAAGGATTTGATGGATTACATTTTTTAAATATATCACTGGGAGTTAAATAGAGAATTTTTTTAGCTAATTTCTCTTCATGGGTTTTTATTTTAACCATGTTTTACTGTAATAAATTGCCTAATATTAAGTATATAAAAATTTTATCAAAAACTATTGTAAGGATTAGTTTATTCCAGAAAAGATAATTTGGCATATAATGACTATATTTTCAGCTATCCAACTGTTAATGTGGAAGCAAATTTTTCTACAAAAAATCTACAGGTATAATATTTTTCTCAAAAAAACTTTTTTTCATTTCTTTCGTTTTTATTTTTATTTAACTTTAATGATTTTTATATTTTACTTTTTCTTGCAGATGGAATTAATGTTGAAAACAGAAGAAATTTGGAGAATTAGACAAAGGGAAAAAAAGCTAGAAAGCCAGCTTGAAGAAGTGAAAGATAAATTGCAGAAAAAAGTATATATATATAATATATATATATATATATATATATATATATATATATATATATATATATATATATGTATATATAAAAGTATACAAGATGAAATAATTATTTTAGTAATTGCAAGTTTAGCTTGTGATTTGGAATTTCGAGTTTAGCTTCTGGTTCCTAATTTAAAAAATTTTTCCTCATATATTTTCTAAATTCAATGTAAATTCGTTTTTTTCCACTAGTGCAAACATTTTACCTATGAAATTTTCCATTTGGAATAGAACATTAAAGATAATGGAAGTGAATTATTTAATATTTTTCTTTTTTGAAAATATTAAAATATTTTCTATCAGATGAATTAAGTAGATTTCTTAAAATTTACAAATTATTTCAATCTATGAGCTTTGATAGCTTTAAACATTGTTAGAAAATGTTTTGTCATTTGAAAAACAAAATTTTCATTTAAAATTCCTTTCAGCAAATAGAAACCTATTTCCTTTTATATATATGTATATAAAAAATTGGAATTGGTTTCAAAACCCAAAGGCTGATGAAGTGATTACATCATAGAAGTCCATAATAAAAAAAGTTAGTTTTCCTTCAAGGGAAATGAGCATGTTTCTGTAATTAAAGTTCTAAGAATTCTAAGAAAATTATGAAAATTTTTTTCAGAGACTTGTTCACTTTTTCATCAGTTCTTGACATCAGAAATATCTGATATTTGATAGTTTGTAAAATTATGTCTCATATTTTCACATGACAACCTAATAGTTATCAGGCACATCAACAGGTGTGGATAACTGAACATCCTTTCTCTTTTCTAAGAAGATAGCTTCGTACAAAGCTGAAAATTCCCTTCTATACTCTTGGTGTTATATAATCTGAGTCTAAGGTGAAATGAACTGTGGTTATATTGTCCTAACAAAGCCTCTTGTATGCCTGACAACTGCTAGAGTATCTTGCCTAACCCAGTGACTCAGGCAATGCTGGATGGGTCCTTTTATTTCCAAGGATTTAAAATGACTGTTCATGCAGGTAAAACCTCTGATGTAGACCTGTCATTGCATGATGAGGGAATACAGAATAAATTAATTGAAGGAGTAAAATTGATTCTTTCAGTGTGCCAGAAATAGATGTGACCTCAAATCTATCCACAATTGGAGCTAAATAGGAAGCTATTAATAGCATGACTGCCTCTCTTGATAGGATAAAAAAAATTCTTACACTGGAACTTTAACTAAACCTTATGGAATATGCCATAAGAGTGAGGAAATGGTGCATCATATTGTATGTAAATGTTTTGCCCTTGCTCATGCTCAATTGGCTACTTTGGGTACTCTTTATACCAATGAATTACACTTCAGCTCCATAAAAGGCCTTTCTGACTATAAAAAAAATGGAAGACCCTAATAGATAGAGCTACATTATTTTGGACTCAGAGTTTTTTGGTGCAAAATATTTTTAGCAAAGGTGCCTTTGATTATTGAATCCAACATAGAAGAGAAAATTGTAATATGAAGAAAAAATAAATTTGCATAAGCTTCTGCAATGTTCATTTAAAGATTGTAAAAAGATTTTACGCAACCAGACAATAGATTAAGTAATACATTTTAATCAAATAGATGGGAATTTAATTTTTGTTTGATTACGCTTTCACTGTATTAATTCTAATATTTTGAAAATATTTGTATACCTATCATTTTCTTAAATTTTAAAATTTTTTATTGTTAATTATTTTATTGTGTATTATCCATTATTTGTTTCATTTTGTATTTCCTTTGCTATATTTATCTTAACATTCTTAAGTGTTTTATTTTAATTGATAAAAAGAGAAAGTTAAAGGTAAATTACTCTAAAAAAGTTACTTTAAGTTTATTTTGGGTTGTCAGGAAAATTTATTTGTGTATTTTTAGAAAATATAGTTACTGAAATTTTGAAAATAATTCAATTTATATCATGTTGATTTTTCAATTTTTTCATGATTAAAAATATTTATTTCAATAAAATAAATTTAACTTAATTACATAATTTAAGAAATTTTCAAATAAAGGGTCTCCTTTTTATTGGTGGGCTTAAAATTGGTATTAGTATTTATTTTCTAAAAAATTATTTATAGAAATAATACATAGACATAATTATCTGATATTTATTTAAATTGTGGTTTGATTGTTATCTTTTTAGCTAAATAATATTAAAAATACATAAGTTGCAATAATCTTTGAATTTCTTTGTGAAATTTGATTTTCTATAAAATTTATTATTAAATAACATTTTATTTAAATGTTTATTATTAGTTATAAATTTTTTATCTTAATTTTTTTTAATCAACAATTTATAGTTTTGTGTCAATGAATATTTAAATGAGAATTGTTATAAATGTTATCAAAGTTTATTTTTGAACAATTAGTATTTATATTTTAGGAAATGGAAAATTGTAGATTATTTAGTCTTGAAGAGTCTTTAAAGAAAAATGAAGAAGAGTTAAGATCCAAAAAATTAGAGCTTTCTCTTTTAGAACAGAAAAAACATGAAGTATTTAGAATTTTTATTAATAATTAAATATTTTTTAGTTTAAAAATTATTTAAAATCTTTTGTTGTTTGTATTAATGTTTAATATTTAATAATTTATTAGTGTGTAACATTTGTTTGATATTCGATCATTAAATTACATTTGTTGGTAATTTGTTTTTTCCACAAAAAAGCTCTTAATTATATTTTTTCAGAGCCATCTTCACACTTAAGCTGAATAATCATATATTTTGACATCTGATCTGGCAATGCTTGTTTGTGAAAAAGTTTGATTCTGTGTAGTAGTTTTTGTCTTGTACCTTTTGTCTTGTACTCTGAAAAGTAAAAAGGGGCATTTTTTTTTCTTTTTTACTAATGGAAATGTGACATTGCTTTTCAAGCTAGTAATATTTATTTGATGTGTGTAGAGGGAATTTATCAACAGAATGCCAGTATCAAAACTGTGTTGCAAAATCAGTAGTTTTGATATTGAATATGCACAACTTTCTAGTAGGTCACTTAAAGCTAATATAAACACAATAAAGGCATTAATTGGTACAAACTGGTAAAGAACAACTTGAAATCGCTGAGAGATTAAATTTATTGAAGGCTCAACATATGGGTTCCACTGGTTCACACATATGGAAAGAAGTTTGTGTTATGGCATTGACATCTGTGATTTGCTCTTCAAACGTCATGGTGCATCTTCACTGGAGATGCAAAATGAGCTGTCTACAATGTTAAATGTCAGAGATCATGTAATAAAAAGAGATGAATCAGCTTAAAGAACTTTGAAAAGGTGATATTTATTGAAAATGGTGATGCTGTCTAATGGAATTTCAACAATCTTTTTTGGGAGGATTTTACTTGACAACACAGTGATTAATATTGAAATCTACTGCTGAGTAACTTGAATGTTTTACTTAAACTGTAGCGACTAGAATTAATCAGTAAAAAAAGTGTAATGGTTCACCAGGTGTATCTGAAACCTCATAGAAATTTGTTAACTCTCAAAAAGCTTCAACAGCTTGCATGAGATATTCTGTTTCCCTTATCTGATCTGGAGAATATGGGGACATTCACCTACCTTATTCTTTAGATGTGTAACCTTCTGTTTTTTTTTTTTTTCTAATATCTTCAAAATATTTAGACGATAAAATTTTTACTTCAAATGTAGCGATTAAAAGCCACCTGGATAAATTGTTTGCAAGCAAAAAGCAAACATTTTATTTGCATGCAATCGTGCTTCTGCTAAAAAGATAGCAAAAAGTATTGGACCAGAATGGACCATGTACAATTCAATAAAATACGTGTTTGCTATGAAAAAATTGTCTTTAAAGTAATTAATTTTCCAAACAACTCAGCAATTGATATTATTGAAAGATTATAGTTGTATCATTAAAATATTCACTTGTCAATATTTCTTCATTTCCTTCTCATAGTTGATGGAGCATAGTTTTATTTTCCTTTTTTATGTATCATTTATTTTATTTTTTATATATATTTAAATGTATCATTTATTTAAAAGAATTTTATATGAGATCTTTAAATGGTACCGCTGGAAAATTGAATATTCTATTTCCTTTCTCTTGTGTGTATGTGTTCATATATGTTTTTTGATTTTTCAATTATTTTAATTTTATTTTCTTTGGTATCCTCTCCAACCCAAGGAATAATTTAGATATATTCAATAATATGATCAGTCCTAGTTATTATAAAGATAGATAACATTTTTGAATAAGTAGTAGTTCCAAGAATTTTTTTCTCTGGTTTTAACATACATTACATTACTGAATCTCTTTTCCATTTCTCTGATCTCATGTATTTCAATTCGTGAAGGAACTATTTATTTTGTAATTATAAAGGAATTCACTGCATACTACAGCTTTTGTGTTATGTTATCAATTACTATTTTTAATAGAATGATATATGTTATTAAAAAAGGATTTCAAATTTTTACCTATTTGTTTTTCTTGTTAATACCAATTTTGAAAGGGGTATAAAATAATTATAATTATTTTCTTCTAAAAGATTTTTTAATTATAAGACAGTTATTTAACTTGTAAGTCCTGTAATCTACTTACATTTATTTTATTTATTGTAGTTTAAATATTTTAATTATTTTTTCATGAAAAATAATTCAGTTTAGTATTTATTTTTGAAATGTATAGTGTGCATTATTGGAGATTTTTTCCAATACCCAATCTTTTAATATCTAATGTATTTGTGAAGTATATTTATTTATCAAGCATATTTGTTTCCACTGAAGAAAAATTATTTGGAAAGGATATAAAATTATTTGCTAAAATGCATTATATAAAATAATTTTTTTTAATGTAGCAAACTAATATATTTTCCTAGATATACTTTTTTATTCAAAGTTTTAATTTTTACTATAAATACATGAGTGGGGAATTTTCTTGTATGTGTTAGTTGATGAGCAAATGTGATCCAGTCTAATAACTTGTTAATTTTTTTAAAGTTTCTGTTTTGTGTTCTTTTCAGTTGCCATTTCTCTTTAATTTTCTTTACTCAGCATAGCATATAGGCAAAGAATGATTCTCATAATAATTTCGATGATACTGCCATAAATAGTTAATTTTATTCCAGTTTTATGTAATATCTGTTAAATAGAAGTGAATTGAGTTTCCAATTGGTTTTTTCTCAACGACCTCTTACTTTGTTTCTAGTAGATATTAATAACATATAATTTAGCATATTAACAAGGCAAAATTCTTCGTTTGGGAAATCACAAGATTTTAGAACAGAATGTTTAATTTGCAAATTAATTTTAAAATATTGTGGTTGTCCAAAATTTCAAATAGTCTTAAACTTTTTCAATGGTAGTCTTAATCTTTTTTTAAATGATATGATAAAATTTTTCCTTTTATATGTTATTGGTTAAGGAATTGTTCTTATGATGCTTTGTTTAATTTACCTTAAAAACTTTTGCTACTTTTTTAAATTCTATTATATCTTAATTTAACATAATTTCATATCTGTCATATAATTTCATGCTTATCATGCATTTTATTATGATCAGATCAAGAATTTTGTGGATTTTAATAGAAAAGATTCCTTTCTTTTCCTATCCCGTGACTACTATGATTTACATTTTTGGTGTGTTATCAATGATTCTTAATCATATTGATTTGTTCAAGATTCCATAGAGAGTATTTTTAGTTTTTGTTATTTATTTATATTTTAGTAAGATTTTTTACTATTTATTTCTGCTGCATATTTTTTAAACTTTTTAATGAAGAATGAACTAATTAATATACTGATTTTTTAATTTGTTGCTCAAAAATTGATTAAAAAAAAGGTGTTTAATTTTTTATTCTAATGTGAAGTTTGTGTTTACCATTTTTAGATGAAAAAATGTTGACCTATTGTAAACTTTTATTTTATATATAAAGTTTTATTGAAAAATAATGATTCCTTATTATTTGAAAGTGTGAGGAAATGCAATTTAATTTTAACTCATTTATATTGAAATTTGCTTGAATTTCAGTAGATAAATTAAAAGATAATTATTTGCATGCATCTCTCATCTACTGAATATTTTATGGAAAATTTAAATTTGTTTGTTTTAGCTTTGTAGTTATTATTTATTTCTAGTATAAAAATTTATTAATTCGTTGATTGAAACTGGTTGTTGAAAATTAAATAATAAAACTTGTTAAATGCAAAATGTACAACAAAAATATTAAATATGTTTATTTGATTTTGAATATCAAAAATAAATTTTTTCCTTTAAATTTCAGTATTCTTATATTTGTTTACTTATGATAAAAGTACTGAAATTTTATGTCTTAAAATTTAGGAATCAGAAAGAATGTTGAACAGAACTAAAGAATTACAAGATGCATTAGATGAAGTAACTTCTAATTATGAAAGTTTACAACGTTATGTAGATATGCTTAAATCATCCCTTTATAATGTGTTTGGTGATTCCTGATATCTTTAATCAAATGTATATAATTGTAAATATGTAATATACTTGTATTATTTATAAAATAAATGGAATTTTATTTTTAGGAACAGTAAGAACACTTTATTGACATCACACAAATTCTCCAGTTCTTGTATCACAAATATACAAATTCAAATGAATTTTGTACAAAATTATTAAAAAAGAAAAATGAGATTTGATTGTGAAGTCTTTAAGACCTTTCTTTCAAATATGAATCCATGATTCTGTATCACAAATAAATCTGGTTTTTTGTGTCCATCTTGTTTAAATACTTTTGAAAGCCACTTTTTTATTACTGGAGTAAAACTAAAATAAAAAAGTTAAATCATTAAACGATAGAACAATATTAAAGTAATAAATATTGTGCGTGCATAATTACATAAAAAGGTAAATTGGAACTATAATTACCTTTAAATTAATATTTATGCACTTGCAGAAGCTTCAGCACCAGCAGGAGGAGTGATTTTAATGTCACAGATCTGTAAAAAACGATTACTTTTAATATTAAATATAAAACAGATCTCATAAAAAATTGATTGCAGAGTTATAACATTGAATATAAATCTCATGAATCTTCAAGCATTTTAAACTGTGTGAAACATTATTTATTTGGAATTTTTTAATCTGAACTTGCTGAAAGTAAGAATACATAAAAGTAAAAATAATTTATTGCTGAAGTATATTTAAATTTTAATAAGATGATGTAAAAGAGTTTTTTTTTTTTTTTAAATTAAGAGCAAGTGTTCTGAAAAAGTATAAAATTTGGTTGAATTCTCACATTTCTTTACGCAATTAATTTGTTTAGATTAATATTACAAATCAATAATGAAAAAGAATTTGGTATTATGCATACTTCTGATAACATAAATAGGTGAAATTAAAGAAAAATAATCAATGCAAATCTATATATTTGACTTAACATTTGGAAACGTTATTTAAGCATATATTATCTGTTATTTAAGCATATATCATTCATCATTCAAATATATATATGTTGAGAGAAATCAATATATGTATTCATATAAATTGCTTATATTTATTCAGATTGACTAAAATTCGATGTAAAAAGTTTGGAATTTTATGTATTATTGATATTTAATGAAAATAGGATGAGGAAATCAGAGGTCAAAATATAAGCACTTATATCCTAAAAATGAAAATATTTGAGAATAATTGAAATTAAATCCCAATATCTGTATCTTCCAGAAATTAATATAGTGCTTACAATTGTAAGTAAGCAGTCATCACATTTCCAGCTTTTTACAATAACTAGAAAAAGTTTTATGTAGCCTAAAAACCAAACTCCTTACAAAAGTGAAAGTTGTAAAAAAAAATTAGATTTAGTTACTACACTAGAATAATTTATTTCTATCATATTGTGTTCAATTATTTTGAAGAGAATACTATTAGTTAATGAATTAACTATAGTAGTGTGTTTGTTAAATATTTTAACACGAGTTAAATGTTACCTTGGTGATATGGTAATCCATGCAAGCTTGGTACAGTTGCACTTGAGGAATGTTATTGTCTGGGAAATTCTCTTGCTGCAAAAGGACAATATTTTTATTAGTACATTTTTTTCCATTTGTTAAAATTATTTACACAATTTGAATTTTTAAAAAATAGTAATTTAAGCATTTTTAAAATATGACAAAATTTTAATTTGCTAGTTTAATATGAAAAAGGAAACTTTTTAAAAATTGGTTTTTCATTATACATTTACCGAAAATTGTAATGGTGTTGACTATTTTATTTAAATAAAACATACAAATATTTCAAAAATTAAAATAACTCTGTTATTTAAGCTGGAAAATCTTATGCATTATATAAATAAGCACAAAAATGTTCACTTACTGCTTCTTTGCTGCATTCATCATGTTTTGCTAAAATCTGGGCTTCAGGCTAAAAAATAGTTAAAAATATTTCATTTAGAGGTTATGTAAAAATGGTACCAAGTGATTGATTTTAATCAATAAAGGCCTAATATTTGTAATTTTAGTAGACTTCCTACAAGTGAAATTATATTTTAAAATTAAATTTTGATCTATAATTATACACGTAATATATGAATTGTAAATTTACATTAGTTTTAGAATTTTAAACGAATAAAACAAATCAGATAGATAAAGAAGAATGAATAAAACTAATCAAGGAGATTTTTTACTAAAAGTATATATTTTTATTCATACTTTACATGATAATGTTTAAATTATGTTAGTTATTTGTATGTCTTGTCATTTTTTATTTAATTATTTTAGCATTAAAATTAAACAAAATATCTTTATTCTTTACCTTCATATTTTTGCCCTGGATTTCTTTTCTGGCACGCTGGTAGTTGTATTTACCATCAGCACCAAACTATAGAAGAAAGACAAAAATGCTTAGTAAATAATGAATTAAAAAATTTTCTGGAAATAGAATTTATTAATAGAATGTTATTTTCATTTATGAAAAGAATTATTGTTAATAAAGAATGCTAAAATTATTGAAAGTAATAAAGCAATTATAAAATCGATAATTTTTATTAGTTCATTGAAGCAATCAGTACAATCAAAGTAAAAAATACATAGTGTTTTACTAAATTCTGAACATTATTTTTTTAAAAATCTGTTATTAACATATTTAATGCTTGCATTTCTGAATTTAAGCATGGTAAAAAATTGCTGAAATTAAATTAGATAAAATATAACATACCCATCCTTCAGTTTTCAATGCACAAGTAGTGATGGTTTCTCTGTGGGCATCAATTTGTTCCTGTAAAGATTTTTAAATGAATTTGTATGAAATTTGTCAAAACTCAAGTATGCACTTATATTAGTTAGTTTTTAATAATTATGTTTAAAATTGAAAGTTTTTTTATTTTGTATATTTTTTACTAAATTTGTGAGTCTTAAAAGCAATATACATTTGAAAATTTTTGTTTAAAAAATTGCTTAGATTAGTAATGTTCCTTTAAGTTTGAATTTCTAATAGTAGTTTATTTTCTTTAAATTATTCAAGTATTTTCAATGAAGAAATCAGTATAATATGTATTTTAAATAATTTATAAACGTTTCATCACTTCATAATTTAATTCAAACTAATTTTTCATAAAAAATTAATATATTTGACAATAATTATTTGACATATAATCCTTTTAAATGTTCTTTTTGCATATATATATTTAAAGCAAACTTGAACTCATTTATATTGTATGAACTCAATTATTTTCTATGGAAATCTCTCTCTCTGAATATGAAAAGACATTTTATGACTGGAATTAATAAATAATGTAATACAAGTTGGCCTAAAAAACTAAGATATCATGTCTGTCATATTTTGCTAACAAGGTCATGAGCTTACAATTCATTATATATTTTTATATAAAAATAATTCATTCAAAATTAATGCAAATTCTTCATAGATTCACATAATATATTGCTTAAATTATTTAAATTGTATGCATTATGACCTTGGCTATGTAGACTTTAACCTTGCCCTTGATATTGACCTTGAATGAATAAATTTAATAACGGTGTGTATAGAATTTATATTTGGTCAATATTTATTCAAGGCTATGACAATTGAGTATAAATATAATGTATTTTGCAATATGGCTGCTTTTATAACATCCATTTAAATAAGACTATTTTAAAATAGAATATATTTACTTTTACAAAAAGAATGTCTTTAATATTTCTGTAATTTTAAAAATGTTAAAAAAAAGATGTTTTTAAATTTGTATGAGAATTTGCGTAAAAATGTTTATAATTATCTAAACAGTTTAAAAATTGTATTTGTAATTGTTGTTTTGCTTACACAGTGTGTATGTATGTAAAATATAATTTATAATGAAAATGATCATTTTTATTCAAATACTGAATTTTCAAGTGAAGTTTTCTTCAATTGTTTTGGGAATATATCAGTCTAGAATATTAACAATTTCTAATTTAAGTAAATTATACTATGCAAAATTTCCTGAATTCGATTTTATATTCAAATAATGGTTTCAGTTTATAAAAATTTAAATTACTCTGTTACATTTTAGCATTAAATCATCTTTAAAATCAATTTCAAACTATGCTTTAATTCGAACTCAATTTTTTCTCTCTGAAAGGAATACTGAAATTTACAAATATTTCTTGAGTTTATACGAAAATTAATTATTCTAAATGTGTTGAAATAATTAATTATTTTAACGCTTTCTTAACAAACAGTGTTGAAATTGATTAATGCATTAATCTTTCAACTATGTTGCGCAATTAATCAGATTTGCTTCAACAAGATTCATGATTACATAAATTCTATGGTTATAATTTCTAAATGGAAAGCTGGAATCAAATGACTTGTGACTAATGCGATTTAATTCCAACTAAATCTCTCATGCCATACACTTTTAAATTTTGCTGATATAGAATACAATAAATGTTGCATAAGATTTCCTTAAAAACAACTGACCTAGAAAAGCTCATGCTTTTAGTGTCATTAACAATGTTCTAAACTAATTTTTTTCCACAATGATCGGTAATGTGTGCAAAAGAAAGCTGTTTGATTTTTTTCAAACATCATTGAATACTCCTTCAAAATGAATCATATGACATATTTATGCAAATCGCTTTATTTAGTTATTGCTGCGTAACTAACAAGTGTGCTAAAAACTTAATTTTTTTAGTAATGTTTCGCATTAATTAAGCTATGGTTACTTAATTTCATAGTGTTGCAAAACTGAAGTAATGTACGAGAATATTTGACGTATTCATAATTTTTTTTTTTTTTTTCAAAAAATCAGAATTTTTTGTTTTAAATGAATAAAAATTATAATATTTTAAATATCTCGACTTTGATTTTAAAGTGATGTGTTAATCCATAATCGCCTGTTATATTGTTTCAGTAAAAAAATAATGATTTTTTTTTATATTGGTACAACTTGAAACAAGCAGAATTCAGGAAGGCTAAATAGTTGAAGTTCCAAATATGGTTTGTACAGTCATTTGATTCTTGTTTTATTATAGGGTGTAATTGCTATTTTTGCAGTTGCTTATTATTGTTCTTCAGATGCGCTAAGATAGTGTTAATTTAATTTAAAAAAATTAAAGATCTCATCTTGATCTCAAATCTCTACTCCTAAAAGGAAGATTTCACTTGATTAGTTACTTTTACGTGCGAGCTACCAGCAATATTTAAAACAATTCCATTCTTACTTGGGTGAGGCTTGCTCCTTCAGCAGGTGGTGGGTTCTTGTCAAGACATTGCTGAATGACTTCACCTTTAGATCTCTAAGAAATAAAAGAAATTTTAATTGTTAAGGCAATTACTTTTCATAAAATTACTATGAATGTATTTGAAATCAAGTTTATTATTTAAAAATTTCATCGTCAAAAAATAGTATGTTTTATACTGATTTTTTGACACAGTTGAAGTGAATTTTTTTTCAATTTACATATGGCAAGTAAAATCTTGTAATATTTAAAAAAGATAATTAGAATTTTTTAATGTAGTTAATATTTTTTTAAATAAATTTCATTTTAAATTTATTCACTTGGAAACATTTTTAGTAATTTAATAAAATTTTTCAAACTGAAAAAAAAAATTAGGCTTATAATTCCAAATTTTTAATAGGTATCTCTTTTTTTTTTAATGTGTGCTGACTTTTGTATGAACATAGTGAATTTCTATTCTGACAATAAAATATTTGTACTTACTTGTTCCTGTGGTGTAGGCTCGAGTTCAGGGCATTTTCCCCAGTTTACTTCCTGTAAAAAGCATGCTAATTAATTTCTTTTTATAATTATTCTACATTATACATTGTGTATACATTTTTTACTTTTATTTTGGGTATTCATAAAATATTATTTTTAGAAATTAATTAATTCAATTTTTCTTTACAAATCAACTTTTTTGTATATATTTTTACTAATATGTCAGATTCGAATATTTTTTATTCTGTATACATTGAAAGAAGAAATGTGAAGTTTAAATAGAAAGAGAATTCTGAGTAAATAAGTTACAGAATTGACTTACGTAACAGAAAACAAATGGAATGTTTGATTATAACACATTTATTACTCTATCAAGTCATTGGCAATTTACATAAATTTAAATATAAGGAAAATCTCTTATCCCCATTTTCTTGTAACACATCATAGTTATTAAAATTCATAAAGTTTATTGTTTTTTATTTATCTAACTTTTTTATCCTCATTTAATATTTATGAAATTTTCTGTCTGCCTAAAGTTATTTAGAGCATATTGTAGCAAGCATAAAAATATAAAAAGTACAAAATATTTTATTTTCGTACATAGTCGAACTTGTTTTGATAAAAATCGAAAATTTTTTATGTTTAAAGAAAATAATTCATAACTATGCAAGGTAGGGCAAACTCTTATATTTAAAATGCACAACCTACATCGAACTGGTTTGATCAGATTTAGTTTTTTCTTTACATTACATCTAGAAAGGTAATTATAATAACAGTTCTTCCAAAAGTCGAGACTTATCCACATTTTCATAACTTGTTCTACAAGCATTTCGCGAAGGTCACCAACCAAGCAATTTGGAATAACGGGAAAGGCTACTAGTTTTATTATTTAATTGCATTTTAATAAATAGAGCAATTCAATGTCATGAATAATTAATCGTTTGTATCTTTTTAACGTTTTTTTTCCTCTTAATTGTGCGATAGATTTCTAAGAAACTTTATGGAAAAGAATTCTTTATGATTTGGCGCACAAAAAACCACATTTTTCTAGCAATTAAATTCATTACGTAATTAATTAAGTTATCTGTATCTCAGGCTTCAATAAATGTATTTAATTGAAGGGAAATACACTTTTAGTTCTTCCAACAATATATTATGAATTCGGTTCCCTTCAAAAAATATGCTACTTTTTATAGAAAATTTTCTGATTAAATTAGTTTTTTTAGTTGTTTAGAAGTAGATAAGTCAATTGAATAGGAAATTCCACCTGGAAAAAGTGTCATTCTGATTGCCTGAAAATGACGGATTTGATTTTCCCAAATTTCATCGCATTCACAGTGACTATACACGGTAATATTAGTCGAGGATCAAAAATGTTTTGCATATATATATATATATATATATATATATATATATATATATATATATATATATATATATATATATATATATATATATATATTGAAAAGAATCATGCAAAAGATGTCATTTGTTATATATATATATATATATATATATATATATATATATATATATATATATATATATATATGTAATATAAAAAATATATTGTAAAATGTATTTCAGACCAATACACTAGTTACCCATTATGAATCTCTTGTGTGGTATGAATATAGTATACAAATTAAAACCTTCTATAGTTCTATCCCAAAAGTGAAAAAGAATTTCATCTAAAATTAACCGCGACATACTTCTGGTATTTTAAAGTAATTTATTTTTCACTAATCATTTCATCTTATAATTGAAAAGTCAACTATAGTAACTGAAAAATATACCACAAAAAACAATAGGTCATTTCGTTGTTAAGCTGAGGCAAGAGATATGGAAGTTGAATAATAATCGATTCTTCTTACATTCATTTTAGAATCACTCTAATAAAACGAATAAAATATTATGTAATGTACTTCTCACTGTAAGTTTAAAGAAAAAGTTTATTTGCGAGGATTCATAAGCGTTTTTACTTTTAAATTTTAAAAAAATCAATTCTTTCCTGAAAAAATTCTTGTGATACTATACTACAGATTAAAGTAAGTATACAATTACATAAAAATTATGATTGAAATTATGATGATATTGAATGCGTTGCTTAAAATTAAGCAGTTGATAATCATAATAATATCCATTAACAATTGCATTTCTGTTATTCATGCAAAAATAACAGAAATGTAATTATTAATGAAAATATACACAACAGAAAATTCATTTAAATCTAATTTTATATTTAAATAATTTTATTTCTGAAATTGGTATTAAGGGCAGTTTCTAATGAGTAATTTTAGTTTCTTATGTCACTTAAGAACCATTATAAAAAATAACATTAGTTTTTATGTAATTATCTTTTCGATTATTTACACAATCTGAAACTATGAAATACTAATTTAGCTAATTTATGGTTCTTTAAGTTTCAAATATTCATGCTACATAGACCTACTGGTTTTTTATTGATTTTTCTCTGTAAGTAGTTTAATACATAATATAATGTGATAGACTACTTTTATTTCAAAACTAAATATATTTATATCTAAAATTTAGAGTTAGTTTTGAGGTTTAATAAAAGTAGTTTCTTTTTAATTGAAAGCTGCACAAGGCAAGAATTAAATAATCTAAATTTTGTTTAAAATATTACTTAATGTGGTCACAATGATTGCATATTACTCGTTTTTTACTGAATACATTTTATTAAATAACTATAAAATTTTGAAAATTTTGATTAATTACAAAATGTTTATATACATCAAGTCATCAACTTCCAATATCAAAAACGTGGACGTTTTAAATTAACCTGTTTTGATTTTCATGAGTAGTTTGCTATTAAAACTTTATACTACATAATTTTATTGGTTTTAAGCAAGATTTTTTTTACAGCATCCCAATTTTAAATGCGAGAAATTATTTATTATAGAGTAAATACGAAATCATTGTAACATACATCTAAAAAATAGGAAAAAATGCATTTATATATTTCATAATAAAATCAAAAAAGGAGGAGAAAAAAATGAACGAAAGAACATTTGCTTAAATTCATTTTTAGCAGTCAGGTATGATTAAGTTACATTTTAAAATAACCTTATGTTCCGCTAATAAGCTCCAAATTTATTGAACCTTGGTAAAATGGACTTTTCCACGCGTGGCAGATATCTTGCGCATTTCCCTTCATTTTTATTCTACCGCGACGCGAGGAGGGAAAAACGAATTGGAAAAGCTGAAGTTTTCGTCTGCTGGACAAATGGGTCACTCCTCCACAAGATGGAACGGAGACAGTCGAGACTGGATTTAAGATCAAAAAAGTTTTTATTTCCCCATAAAGGTGTCGCTTTTTATTTTTCTTTGTCATAAATGCACACGATAAAAAAAGATTTCATTGCGTATCATTCTCAGAGAGAGATAGAAAGATATTTTAAATAATTTAGAATTCAAATATTCATATTTCTGAAAAAATCAAAAGAATTAATTTTTAAGGAATTTCTTTTCTTGTATTTATCGAAAAATTTCATAGTCTATTTTGCTCAAAAAATTATTTTCCGAACGGTGATTTGAAGATAATTAAAAAAAATAATAATTCTAAATTAAGTGATTAAAAGGCGTATACTAAGCTTATTGCACATTTTATAAGTTTATAAATTTTAACTACAAAATGAATTATGGAAAAAAGACTTTCATACATTTTTTTCATTTTATAGGTATTTAATATGACAATTTTTCACAAATAAATGTGATCGAAAATACACTTTTAATATCTTGTGTATTTCATTTTTAATCATTATATTTCAACATATTTATTCGAAACTCTATTCCGTGAAAAACTTACGAAATAAGATATTTGAAATAATATTACGAAATAACACTGATACATAATAACATATTTCAAATGGATTTTTTTTTGCTAAGTTAAAAAAATAATTACAATTATTTTTTATTTTGTTACAAAAATTTTAATTATAAAATGTTTCATTAAAATATGTAGATTAAAATAGATATAAGTAAATTGAATAAAAATAGCATTTTTACATGCAAAAGTTAAGAATAATGGAAAAGAATTTTGTGAATCATAGCAATATTAAAAACATAGCATTATATGGCATGCATATTGTACATTTAACAAGCCGTTAATGGCTTGTGAAACTTGAATAAAATACAATTATATATATATATATTTAAAAAATGCAACTTTTTTTTATTAAATTCTATAAAATAGAAAAGTTAATAATTGCAGTTTAATGAGGTTTTATATTATATTTTATATTCAGTAGTTGACTATGTCTTCTCTTTTTGAAATAACTACTATATTAATTCCATTTTAAAATATTGAAAATTTTAGTTTGCTAAAAATCAGTTTGATTTTATAAATTTTTGCCTAGAAATGTAATTTTTGTTTAATTAATAATTAAAAAATGTTCTATTTTTGTAAGTGCAAATTTTCGCATTATAAAGTTAAAAATACTAATCATCCAATATAACAGAAATATTTTTTCAATATTTTGATAGCTAATTCGTTAAAACGAATATACTTAAAATATTTTATATTTAAAAAAAATTATCTGTTAAGCAATTTTGTTGAAACAATAGTTCCAATAAAAATTTTATTAAATACTTATATAATGCATAAATTGTCATCCAAATTATTTTATCATCGCATGATTTCTGCTCATGTTGAAACATAAGACAAAAAATTATTAGTGCTTTAATTACATTATTCTGTACAAATAAAGAATTCGAAATACATTATTTGCACAGAATAATGTATTTTAAAGTGCCACCAAATTTTAACATTTTCGTGTGGGTTAAGTTAAAATAGTATTAAATAAAATAACCCCATTAAATTTTTATTTGAATTAACCAACTAAATATTTTTTTCCTGTAATTTTCTGTAATCAGGAAAAGAGTTCAAAGAGAATTATTCTGAATCGAGAAGCAGAAATATGTCATCTAATAGATTTTATAAAAAGAATATTTGATATATTGTATTTTAAAATCTATAATTTTTTGAAATTAAAATATATTTTTGATACAATTCTACAATTTTAAATCTTATTTCCCATTATATTGCAGCATTAAAATTTAATTATAATTTAAGCATTTCAAAAAGTAAGATAAAAAGAACTTTTTTTTAGAGTTTCGAAATAAAATTATCGTTTGGATTTTCTTTAGAACATCTCTAACGCTTTTTGCAAATTATTCCACAGTTTTATTTTACTCACCGGAGTTCCTTCTTGAGCAAAAGCACAGGCAGCTAAACAGAGAGCTACTAAAGCGAAGCACTTCATGTTTATTTGTAAAGATCCAGAGAAAGAGAAGATCAAACTCTTGAAAGAGGCAAGCTAGGCGAAAGAGTAACGAAACAGCAACTCGCGGTAGCTTATATATTCATACACCAACCAACCGAAACTTATCCAGGGTCACGTGAACATTGGACGTCATCAGGGCCAGTGACACGATGGACCAGAAATTAAACATTTTCACCGTCTCTTCTTTAAAAAAAATATTTATTCCACCCCAGCCACTTTATCAGAGATGAAATTTGGTAGAAAAGTGTTGTTTTACGCAAATATTAAAAAATAAAATAATTTCTACGTGAGTTTAAATGTTTTTTTTTTCCTTCTTTACTCCGTGTTGAAATTTCATTTCCTGAATCTTGTGTTATTTGCGCTTTCATTATGAGTTTTTCATAAATTATTGAAATTAATTTGAACCACATATTTGATGACACACATGTAAAAATGATTTATTCTTCAAAATTGTAATAAATTAGAGAATGTGTGTTTTTCTTAAAACATATTGCTTGAAATTGATTACTTTATAAAAACATTTAAAAATAATAGGAAAATAATGAAAAACGAAATTGTATTGTTCTTTTTAAGTATCTAAGCACTTTTTTTAAAATTTTAAAATTATTCATATAGAAATACAAAATTATTGCATATAAATAAATAAGTAAAATAAAAATATATATAATTTATTATACAGAATGCAAAATGATGTAAAAAATGTTCTTATAATTTAAAATTTCATATACATTCTAATTATGAAAACTACTATGAAATTTTAAATTTTAGATATTCAGTCAAATTATTTAAATGTCCTTCTAAAATTATTATGTGATATAAGATTTAAGTTTTTCTATGAAAATTTCATTAAATTAATGTATTATACAATGAATACTAAATATCATCAATATATAGCTTTTTACAGTAAATTAAATAAAAAAATGGTTTTTTTAAGTTAATCTGCATTTAAAAGTAGTTTGTAAACTAAAATAAATAATATTCAAACAGCATCGTTGATATATAAATTTTCAAAAAGGTAAAATTTTGT
The DNA here is from genome assembly GCA_037975125.1 of Latrodectus hesperus. NCBI lineage: Eukaryota > Metazoa > Arthropoda > Arachnida > Araneae > Theridiidae > Latrodectus > Latrodectus hesperus. Next base: position 24,658,398 of record CM075850.1, on the reverse strand, counting down.
GAATATTTTATAATATAGTGAAAAAAAAATTTTGAATTTTGTGATTGATTAGTTTGATGATTTAAGAAAGAAAGAAAATAATTCAAATTTCTTATAAATTGTACACTTAATAATTAATTTGTTTAAATGTTTTCAAAATCGATGTTTTAATTCTCCGATAGTATTGTTTTCAGAATTTTGTTATTATTTATTTATTCAAAATTTCTTATATTGATTCGTTTTTAATAACAGAATAAATGAAAGTATAGCTAAAATGTGTCTGTTCGAATTCTTTAATATCAAGTTGTAATATAGAAACATTGATATAATCTAATATAATAGCATATTATACATATTAATTAATATAAAATATAACAAAGCCTTATAATCGATGTGGAATGAAAATAACATTTTAGTTTAAATTTTAACATAATATTAATGCATTATTTTTATTTTAGTATAATATTAATTGAGAAAACTAATGATAAAAATTTATATATTTATCGTTAATCATGAATAATATGTTTTTAATAAAAAAATATATTGGAATTTTTATGAAATTATTCTCTTTTAATAGATTTTTATATTATTTTTAAAAAATCATAATAGATAATTGTAATGATTTGAATCTATAGCTGATCAAATCAAAATTAAATGAAAATATTTTTTTTTCATCACAGATAAACTTATTTTTTTACAGAATTTTCAAACTATAATATCAATTTTCTCATTTTTGTGTAAATTTGCAATAAATATTCGATTATTTTTCAAAGTTAAGTTGGCATCATATTTTAAAAAATAAACGACATTCCATTCTAATTTATCCTTCTGTTGGATAAATAAAACAACTTTAATTTAAAGCAATTGTGATCTATTACAGTCTCACTAATCTGAATTTGATGGGATTTTAAATCACAGAGAAAGCCAGGATTAAAAAGAAACAACTTTAAAATATCAGTAAATCCATAGAATAAAACCATTAAAATAAGATTTTTATATTTAAAAAAATTAACGTTACTTTAATACTAAAATGTCAGTTTAATATCCTTATCTTTTTAAGTAGAAAAGCAATTCAAATTCTATCGATATTTTTTGTCTCTACAATATGTATTCTGAGTGACAAAATTCTGATGAATAATTAAGTGATATATTCACATTTTATTGAATGTCTCATTCCTTGATTTTTAAACTGAATATTTTCCAGACGGATAATGTTAAATGATTGAAACAAGTGTGTGGTGAAATGTTTATTTCAGAAGTCGTAAAAATGGGATTCAAAACTCCAAAATTAGCTCAAAACATTGCCTACACCAGTAACGCGCTAAAATATAAGTTTTATTTTTAACGTAAAGTAATTTAAACGTAAAAAAAAATTTAAACGTAAAGTACTCCGTCATTTACGTTTAAATTTTGATTTGATGTGACTACATTAACTATACGAAAGACATTATTTACAAATTGCTTCTAGAAACTATATGATAAGACCAAATTATTCGGCACTACTTTTTTGCAATATTTTTGAATAAATTTTGGAACTTCTATACCAATTATTTAAATAATTTTTGGCAAATTTCAGAGTTATTTAAATTTAAAATGAGGGATATATATGCATGCATATATGTTATTGTAATTCCTATTTTTCTATCGAAGCGTTTTTCTTTATTAAAATAATTGAGTAGTTGATATTTTTGAATTTATCTGTCAAAAAAAACTCGCTATCAGCGAGACATGCTTATTGGTGAGAATAAATATTCAATGAATGATGTAGCTTAATAAATGCAGTGTGTAATTTTAGTAAGAAATATTTCTATTTTCTAAAAGAAATTAAGGAAATCTATTGAATAAAGTCTTTCATATTTAGCAAAACTTCTTCTCGTCTCTTCCCATAAGTTCAACTAACCGAAAAATGCCATATTAATATTTATTTTCAATAAGCTGTAGATTTTCGAAAGCACTTTTCCTTGTTTATATTCTTTTTCATCTTTTGTAAGCTAATTTTAATTTTTCATAGCTAGACTTTAGAAGAAACAGGCGAAATGCCTGCTATGTTCCTTGAACTCTTGCTCGTTTGATTGCTTTAGACTTGAGAAGACGTGCAAGAGACAATTTCCTTTTAACCCACTCATTGGAAGGAAAAATAAACTTAAAAGGTGAATCTTAATTCAAATTTGTTTTTGAAATTTTAAAACGTGTTTTTTATATTCCAATTTTGGAAAATTTATGATTAATTACAAATTTTTATTTTAACTATTTTTGTGAGGCTTCCTTATTAAAATGTATGTATTTTTTAAAATTCATTTCAAAAAAGTTTATTTTAGGGGTTCAAAGATCATAAAAGATTTAGGTTCTGATGTAAACGCGAATACAAAACTATATTTTAAAATACTCATGTATTTACGTTCTATGATATTGTATTTTTTTAAAGGTTTGGTTTGTAGAACAATCCATTTTGCTGAAATTAAATAATAAGAGCTGAAGGCATTTTTCTCATTGAATTGTTACTGCTTGCCCACATTGTATTTCTCCCATATGTACTCCGTGCAGACAACATCAAATTTTTGATCTGCACTTGTGTTTTCAAACTGTAGAATTAGGAAATATTGGAAAGCTTGAGAAATAATGACGTCACAGCCAAATTTCTGGGCATTTGTAATAAATAAAAAAAAAAAAGAATAAATATAAGAGAACAGATTTTCAATGAAATTTAATTTTGGAATCAGGTATAAATTAAAATGATAGTTATCAGTTTTGCATATACTAAATTCAGATAGTCTGACAGCATTCTATTATAATAAAAAACTGATCAGTACATTCAAACTCATAAAAATATCCTAAAAAATCTTTATTTTAATGTTCTAATTTTTTAGAATGTAGTCATAGAAAGGTGTTTTTTGTAGCCATAGTTATTAGCTGCAAGTCAACGAATGTACTTAGGATATATTTTTTCAATTATCATCCAAGATTAAAATTAATAGAAAATTGCACACTCAGATTGCATACGGAAATTATTTTAGGGCAATAAACTCACCATTAATGAGGACCTTCACCCATTTAAGGATAATTATCGTTCTGTGAATCAATTTTTGTTCATGAAAAAGATTTACCGACGACCTCCGGCTAAAAATGAGTTGTAACGGACGCTCGAAAATTAATGTGTATTCAATCCTGTGTATTGATAATTGTAAGTTTCATTGAAAACAAATCTCATTGTGTTATAGCAAAAGCTTTTGGCATACTCCCACGTTTTCATGTTTCGCTATGTGCTACTGAAACTAATATAGAAAAGAAATTGTCTGTTTTTGATATATTGAAACCATCAATGTTTCAGCTATTTCGGTTTCATTATAATTTGGCAAAATGCTTTTTTTAATTCTTAAAATAATTGTTGATATAACTTAAGCAAATATAAGCATTTTTTATTCAGGAAAAAGGAATAAAGTATATTCTCTGAAAAATATTTCCAAAATCACATAGCTAATATACGAATTACAGCAAATTTATATTTTAACATCCTGACATTTACTCTAAAACAATACACATCACAAGAATCAAATTAAGGGTTTTCAAATCTTTTGTAAGAGCTTTGTAAATGTTGACTACTAAGCGAATTTCATTAATTTGTTTTAAAAATTTTTAGACACCTATTTTAATGCATTTTTAGAGGGCATTAAAAATTATGTTTTTTCCATAAAATTTAGATACGAAATTATTCGAATTCAGCATTTATTACGGATTTTATTTAAATAATTTTAGTACACATATTTTTAAAGTATATTGTATTTGAATGGTGTTGCGGATTCCTGGTGGGAAAAGACGTTGCAGTTGTGTTTTAAATGTAGTCTGTTTGATGATTGATTTAATCGATTTATGTCATATTGGGTTTGGTTTGGTTTGTTTGTCGCTCAACGATCATTTTTTGCACACTTTTTTAATTAGCACAGGAGGGCTAATTAGACCGGGACCTGTGGTTTAAAGTGGATTCCGAACCACTACAAACATCCATGCCCAAGGTGGGATTCGAACCCACGAACTGTTGAACCGAAGACAAGAAAGCTATCTTTAGCAGTTCATATTTAAAAAATCTTAAATCATCTATATAGGTTATATAGAATCCTTTTACTCACATACTCGTCAAATAAAATACTGATATACCAGTATTTCTATTGAATAAGCGATTGTATTAGCCGCACACCCCGTCTAGTGGTCAGAGTGCCTGACTGCGGATAGGGAGGAATAAAGTACACTTAATTTAAATGATGCACAGTGAAAAAGATTAATTATGAACTGAAGACTGTGGTGTTAGAATTTATCTATATGACAATACAATCGCTTGTTGTTGTTGCTGTTTCGTGCCAGGGGTGCGCTGCTCCACTTTTCCAACTGAGCCATATTTTGGTGTGGAGTCCGACTTCCTCAGTACACACATGCCATAGGTACCCGTTTATAGGGTAGGCACAATCATTCACAACCCATTCAAAAGCCAAAGACAGGATAAACAGAGAAAGAAAGTACATCTATGCCTGAATTGGGATTCGAACCCAGGACTTCCCTATCCGCAGTCAGACACTCTGACCACTAGACGGGGTGGGCGGCTAATACAATCGCTTATTCAATAGAAATACTGGTATATCAGTATTTTATTTGACGAGTATGTGAGTAAAAGGATTCTATATAACCTATATAGATGATTCAAGATTTTTTAAATATGAACTGCTAAAGATAGCTTTCTTGTCTTCGGTTCAACAGTTTGTGGGTTCAAATCTTACCTTGAGCTTGGATGTTTATAGTGGTTCGGAATCCACTTTGAATTGTAGGTCCCTGCCTAAGTAACCCTTGCGTGTAAAAAAAATGATAAGTGACAAACCAGCTAACTAAACTGCTAAAGATATTTTGCATTCGATAATAGTGTTGATAGATGAATTTTGAATGGTCTGTCTTTCAATTCTATAATTTTGGCAAAAATATATGTTGTGGTTTGGAATCTACTTTTAATTGTAAGTCTAGATTGAATGTGAAATTAAAATGACCAAGTATAATAATTAAGTGCAAAGTATGAAATTGAATTTAATTTCATGGACGGATGTTTAATACATAAGCAACTAATGTCATTGTGGGTTTCTCCAACATATTTTCTACCAATCCCAGATTTAGTCTTTATCAGTTAGATGGGAACAGCTGGGTGGGAGTTTTTGTGGTTTAGAAGCAGGTACCAAGCAGAAGACCCTCAATACTTGATCTGCTACTAACTAATGAGTAAATTCAAAAATAATTTATCAAAAATATAATTTTTTTAACTTCATCAATGTCTTAAGTGCATTACTATGTAGAAAAAATTTATACAAAGGGTAAGTAAAAGAACAAAATATATATATTCATATTTTAAGCTCTTTTCTCAGATAAGTTTGATGAATAATGATAAATTTAAGATAAAAAATATAAGTAATTACTTTCATTATTTATTAGTTTACTTTGAAATGCAAAATAAATTTTATTTCCTTGAGTAAATAGTTTGCACAAGTATTATCGTAAAACGTGATAATTAGGAGCAGCACTATCATGACAATTACGATTTCATCTGAAATTGAATGAGTAAAATTCACTGAACAGTGAATAGTTTATTCGAGAGCTAAGGAGTAACGATTTATTTGAAAGTGATTGAGTAAAATGCACCGCGATTGATTTACAGAAGATAAAGGATGGAGCAGTTTAGTGTAAACACATATAATGTAATAAACCAAATTAGATTGATTCTTGAAGTGAAATTATACAGCATTAAAAATAACGCTGTTTATAGTTGTGTCACTGAAAGTAGTAAAACCGAATATGATAATGTAAAATATAATTGATTATGAAAGGTGGAAATAAAAATTTCCGAAACAAACCTATTCTTGATTTTCTTGAAATAAGATCCTTAAAAGTTTTAGAGCAGTCTAGATCTTCCAACTACTTCCATTAACTGATAGGGCTAGTACAAGGACTTTGGGCTAGTACAGAGAAGTATGTTGGTGCAATAATAACAACTAGATTCCTAATACCAAGCAAATGTAATGATTATTTTTTACTAAGAAAATCTTGACATCTCTCAGTTGGAATAAAAAACATATTTTCCCCTTTTCTCCCTTCTAAAATGAAAGATACCATTATCAATAGATGGTTGTACCATGAAGAATTCTAGATACTATAGAATTGCTCATGGTATACAATTCTATGTTACCATGAGCATACATCATTTCGTATCGATTGATAGGAGGTGAATGTTGTGTTTCTAACTTTTGCATGATACGTATTACAATGGGTGTTGAGTAATGGGCAGATTTGTTGCAATATGTCAATGCAATACTTTATCCATGAAAATAATTGATAGAAGGTAATATGATAGAGAACTTCTAAAAATTTTAGAACAATCTAGAACTACTGAGTAATCTACAATATGGAAAGTAATCAAATGAAGCAAGTTTATTCTTAAAAAATAAGATGCATTAAAATAAAAATTATTCAGTTAAAAAGTGTCATGACAAATTTATATTTATATTTCACATTTAATACCGTACTGTTAATCCGTAAATTAACGAAAAATTAAGATGACAATGAAAAAAAAATTAATTTGGCTTCTTGTTCGGCCTATTTGTTTCTTTTTAATATTAGGTTTAAGACAAAAATATTTTTTAATATTAAAAATCAAACTTGAAAATAGGCACGAGTATTCTCTCTACCATATCTGCCTTTCAAGTTTTCTGTTGTTTGTGGAACTATGAATTCTAAATTTATGGAGATCCATTTTAATTTGTATTTTTGCAAAGTATACTAGAATGTGTGTACTCAGTTTTTAAAATTATGAATTCTTACTATTTCTTTTTTCTCCATGGAAAAAATTCTAAAGTTTATTTTAAGGTATGGTGTCATTTACTACTTAATACATTCGAAATATTCTCTATTCGTGAGCTAATTTAAGAGTTTTACGTGAAACAATTGAGATTTGACCAAATTTTCATGCAAGTAAAAAAGTTAGGCGTGAGGTAAAAATTTATTTTTCGTGTTCCAAAGTGAATGCAAAAAACGGACACTTATGCAATTCAGCATCAAACTAGAGCCTAAAGAACAATAAACCATCAAAGTACAAAATATGTTTGACCCAAAGTTGAGAAGTTGTAAAATATATTTCAAGATCCTTACTCTTGTGTGTATTAAAGGCTAAAAAAATTTACAAATGAAAGCTTTCAAAGAAAGCAGAAAGTTATAGAATAATCTAGTTTAGTTTTATTAAATTATGGCCCACGAGATCCTTTTCAGTTGCAAATGATCACAAGGCTTTCATTAAGACTATATTAATAAAAACAATGATTATTATTGGTTAGTGTGGTTAAACTGAAATGTCATTACGATAAGATTTCACTTAAAGTATAGATAAAATTAAATATATATACTCATATGCAACTCTTATTACTTAAAGAAGAAAGTGTCAACAGAAAACAGAACTTGTAATATTTATGGAAAAATGTCCAAAAATGTTTTCTTGAGATACACGAATTCCTACGATTTTAAAATCAATGAATGAAATCAAGTATCAACTATACTTAAGTGTCTATTTTTGAATTAATAAAATTTTCAGAGATAAAGTTCTCAGCAACAAGTCTTCATAAACAGCACAAGTTTTTATATTAATAACAAAATACATTTTTAAAATATCTATTATTATAAGAAATTAGTCGAATTTTAAAACGATAACATAATATCCTTTAAAGATGGAATTTTTGAAGCAAATGATGCAGTTATAGACACTTTTTAGCTACTCTAGTTTGTGATAAAAGTTATCCATTGAGACCCCTAAGTCTCAAGAAAATCAAGTGGAAGAATAAATGTGCTGTCCAGAGAACAATTGCAAGGTGTCATTTTCAACCCCCTCAAAGCATTTTAATTATTAGTTACATATATGTTTAAATAATCATACAAAATTCATTGGCTGATTGTGATTTATTTATTTTTTCTTTGCTAATTCTTATTGATTAATGCAGTCGGAAAAAATATGGCTAACAATTTAAAAATATTAATTAATAACTTTGCAAGATAATTAATTTTTAAAATAATTGCTTTGAAAGTGTGATTGCTTGAGAAATTCTTCTACGGTACTTAAGTGCTTATATATTATTTCTTATACTTTTTACAGAGTAAGAACAACAGGAATTTCTATTTCCACACATACAGGAATTAATACTTATCCACTCATTTCTAAAATGCATTTTGAATATTAATAAAGTGATCAGATTCTTTTTACGTTTTTCCAGGTAGTTAAGTCTTTTTCATATTTAATACAACTAGGTTATGTTTGGATTGTATATTCAACAATTCACATATCAGAGTGCGAAATAAGTGCTTAGTTATCGTAAATGTAAGGAAATTCACCACAATAAAACCTTTGATAATCTGATTAATAGGTAAAAATTCATACATTTAATTGGAACTAATTTAATTGAATCTATAAAGTACTGAGAAATTAGGAAGAATAAGTATGCTTATATGAATAATATAAAACTTTTACTAAAATATATATTTTCTTGCTTATACGTATATTAAGCTCCAAATGGTATATTGATTTGATGCTGGTCTTGTATGCTCTAAGCTAAAAGTTATTGGTTGCAGGAAAAATACTGATTCGGATTTCACCTTGGGTTAATCTGTTGATTTATAGGAAAAAGACCGCTTCTTAATCTTGTCTTGAGTAAGAAGTCAACAGAAAAATTTAGCTAATAATTACTAAATGTATCAAATTAAATTATACAAGAGGAAAATTAATTTTATGAAACTACATCCAACCACATAGAATATACTAAAGCCTGAACTTTTTTAATAGTACAGCATTTTTGGAAAAGTCAAAATCATTCTAAAACATAATAAATCTTTGCACTCTCCCACCAACAAAATCTAATAAATAAATCTACATTGTTATGTTAAAAATGATGGAATTTCATGCAATTTACTATTATACAAAATATTTAATTTTGGTTTTCTTCACTTATTTCAAAATCACATGCACAACTGAAATAGAGTAATATGCAAAGTCATGGCATAGTTAAAAATAAATTTCTTAAGAATAAATTTTGTAGATTATTAAACTTTGTTACATATTTTTTAGAAAATAATTAAATTTAATATGCATAATATCTTAAATTTGAAGATTTGCAACAAAATAACAAACTTGTCAGACGAGTTCTACTTAAATTTTGCTTTTTGAAAAAGAGAGCTCAAGTAATTCTGTAATTTTTAAATGCAGTTAGTTGCGAAATGCATAAACATGAGTTTAATTTTATATATTTGGTAACGTTTTAAACTTTTGTACCACTGGCTAAAATAATAACACTCATTAACTTAAAATTGTCACAAGTGTAACTTTATTAAACGAATCTGGTCAGTAAAATAAAGCCAGCATTGACATTGCTCTAATAACTGGATGAAATAATAAATTGGAAGAAAAAGAATTTAATTTAAAGACAGCCAAACATGTTCCGCTTATCTTGAGCTTCAAGAATGAAGAGTCCGTTAAATTTAAGTTTCAATCCTGATATCTAATAGAATGTGTCTTATTTGAATTTTCTATTAAACTTTTTCCTATTTAATTTTAAATCAATTTATTTTAAACTTACTTTTTCAAACATTTTTCTTTTTCTTCAGCATTAAAAATGTTAATGCAATTTTTTGGGAAATGGCACTTAAATCATTAAAATATGCCAGTTCCTTTAACCGAAAATCATAACTGTTAAAAATAGTCAATGCCATTTCCCAGAACCGATTGACATAAATCAAAAATATTCTTAAAATTTATTCATATATACCAGTTTATAAAATGATTATCAGCATGTATCATCAACATCAAATACTTTTCCAAATATAAAAAAGACAGTTTCAATCATAAGTATAACTGTCACAAAAATTCCTAGCTTAATTTTCAATTCAAAGATGAGATTTTCCAGAAGAGTCATTCAAAGCAGAGTTAATTCAAAGAAGAGTTTATGAAATGATTATCAGCATGTATCATCAACATCAAATACTTTTCCAAATATAAAAAAGACAGTTTCAATCATAAGTATAACTGTCACAAAAATTCCTAGCTTAATTTTCAATTCAAAGATGAGATTGTTCAGAAGAGTCATTCAAAGCAGAATTAATTCAAAGAAGAGTTTATAAAATGATTATCAGCATGTATCATCAACATCAAATACTTTTCCAAATATAAAAAGATAGTTTCAATCATAAGTATAACTGTCACAAAAATTCCTAGCTTAGTTTTCAATTCAAAGATGAGATTGTTCCAGAAGAGTCATTCAAAGCAGAGTTAATTCAAAGAAGAGTTTATGAAATGATTATCAGCATATATCACCAACATCAAATACTTTTCCAAATATAAAAAGGATAGTTTCAAACATAAGTATAACTGTCACAAAAAATCCTAGTTTAGTTTTCAACTCAAAGATGAGATCGTTCAGAAGAGTCATTCAAAGCAGAGTTAATTCAAAGAAGATATTATGAAATGATTATCAGCATATATCATCAACATCAAATACTTTTCCAAATATAAAAAAGGTAGTTTAAAACATAAGTATAACTGTCACAAAAAATTCTAGCTTAATTTTCAATTCAAAGATGAGATTGTTCAGAAGAGTCATTCAAAGCAGAATTAATTCAAAGAAGAGTTTATAAAATGATTATCAGCATGTATCATCAACATCAAATACTTTTCCAAATATAAAAAAGACAGTTTCAATCATAAGTATAACTGTCACAAAAAATCCTAGCTTAATTTTCAATTCAAAGATGAGATTGTTCAGAAGAGTCATTCAAAGCAGAGTTAATTCAAAGAAGAGTTTATGAAATGATTATCAGCATATATCATCAACATCAAATACTTTTCCAAATATAAAAAAGACAGTTTCAATCATAAGAATAACTGTCACAAAAAATTCGAGCTTAATTTTATATTCAAAGGAGAAATTGTTATTATTATGATTGCTGCACGCGAGTCACACTTTACTTCTATGAAATATAAGCAGAGACACAATTCTTATATTATCCCTCAAGATTTGGAACTGTAAACTAATACTTTAACTATTTTGACAAATGGTTAACATATAGTTTTAGTTATGAAAGTTAACTACAAGTTTACCATGCCGACCGATGGCTGAGTGGTTAGCGCTCCTGACTCCTGAACTGTGGGTCCTGGGTTCGAATCCCGGTTCGGGCATGGATGTTACTTTCTTTCTCTGTTTTCTCTGTCCTTTCTTCTGTGATGATGTATGAATGTGGCCCACCTTATAAACGGGTTTGGGTGGTATGACGCGGGTAACGCTACTCGCCTCCGTGACTTGGTTCACAGGTGCCCGCTGGGTAACGACAAATGAGTAGCAGTTTTTGGCCTTGTTGTGGCATAGGGTTCAACCCTCAAGTGCCCGCCTTTGGAAAAAAAAAGTTTACCATAAAAAGACCAATTACATAGGCGATTAGTTAATCATAAATAAGAAAATTTGTTGTTTTTTCTTTTGTTTTATTTATTATCAGAATTAAACTTTTTTTGGAATTTTTTTCTGTATAAATTTTGCCAATTATAAAAGTTCAGAATCGTTTGGCTTTGAAAATAGAAACTTTGGAGATTTTGAATGAAATTGAAGTAACATTTCATTTAATGGGAAAACAGCTTCTTATTTTCTACTTTTAATATTTTTTTCTTAAGTTTTTAATCAATTATCAAAATTTTCAATTTGTAGTCCTTGAAGAATTTCTTATCTCGCTATTCTTATTTTGTGCGAAAGCAAAAATGTATACATTATATGTCTTTCAATATTTTGTGTTCCAAACAATTATTCGAATACTTTTACTAAACATGTTCTTTGACAAGTGAATTCTGGAAAATGAAAATTGTCTGTTTTCTAAGCGTTAAATATCCTTTTAAATTATATTTTAAATAAACAATTTTAAACTTTTCTCTTAGTTTACTTGATTATATTCTTCCGGTTGTTCATGCATGTGAGTGAAAATTGTTGGATTACCTTTCTGTTAATAGAAATATATTCTCTTAAAAATCTTTTCTTCACGAGTAAACATAGTTTTTCAATGTGTACAAATAAACAAGTGTCAAATTTTCTACAGATGTCCAATTTGTTCTAGTTACCGCTACTATGAGTCGCACGTTTCTGTTGAAATAAAAATTCTATTTTTTCAAAATTTTTTTTGGAAAAAATATCAGAATTTTATTTTTAATTAGTTCTTGAACTTTAAACAAAAAAAGAATCCAAGAATTATTATTTCTAGATAAAGATTACTTTTATTAATAATTATGAAATTAAATTCCTATAATTGAGTTTATTACTATGATAAATTTTGAATTCAAACATACCGCAAGCAATTATTATTTTGAAACATAAAATCAAAGATTAGGAGCATTATATTACACTATTAATTTCATTCAGTGTATTTCTGATGTATATATTTATTAAATTAATTATTAAATTCTCATAAAAAATGCTGAAAAATTCCTAAAGTGTGTAAGGTGTTTTAGAAGTATATAATTAATTATATTTACTACTGTCACCTTAATTTTTAAATTGAAGATAAATTGAATAATTTTTTATAATCCTTGAAATGTTTTTCCAAATTGAAAATTATACATTTTTAGGTAAAATCAAATTTATTTCATAATGTTATTTTTGTGGAAAATTTAACGATATTTCAAAATAAATTACAATAATTAAAATTTTTTTCATTTTAAAGTTTTGAGTTTTTATCCCAGAACAAACCAAATTGATCTAAATCATTGTGAGTAGTATAAAATTAAACACTATTTGGATAGTTATATTAGATAAACTAATCTTTATAGAAAATTATAATCAATTTAACAAATTACGTATTCTTATCACCATGTCTTCATTATTTAAATAAATATTCTAATTCAACATGTTTCTTGCAGGATGCATACAATTATTGTATCAATTTTATGCTATTAATTTGGAAAAGGTGGTAAACTTTACTTATATTCGCTTAATCTTTACATTCAATGAAATATGGGAGTCAAATGATCAATTTGAGACTTTGTAAGTCATCGGCAAGCAAATGATTTTTATGGCTTCGTGTAGCTCATTTCAGATTTTAACTGCACAATGAACTTTTCGTGTGAATGACTGTTGCAATAGATACATTCACCGCTAAATGTCGAATTTTTTTTACCGTTTAGGCGCTATAATACGACTTCCTTTACTATTCTCTCTTCACTATTCCAAAGGGAAAAATAAGTTCATTGTCAACAAATACCAATTTCTATATCAAAAAAATCTAATTCACATACTTTATTATTAAATTTAAAAGGACAAGAAACGTTTTTAAAATAAAGAACAGAATTCGCAACTACTCCACTGATACTTCTCTTTTCAAACAAGATTTATTTTAAATTTTCGCTTCCGATTTCTACGTAATGTAAATTATGTCAGAATTTACCGTTTGGAAAACTTCAATATTAGTTACATTTTCTTCACTGTATATATATATATATATATATATATATATATATATATATATATATATATATATATATATATATATATATATATATATAATAGTTCTAGACACTGTTACAGATAATTAGGATTCTATAAAGGTGTTAGTTACTTTAATATTAAGTTAAAGATTCTGAATCTTAATAGAAATTCAACGAAATTTTTATGATGTTAATATTTTATATCTAATATATGAATTTAACTTAAATTAGATTTCTTTCACAATATATTTATTAAAATACTCTTTATTAATGTTCATAGGGACAGTTTTAATAATGGACTAAAATACTTTCTTTTAACAAAATTTACTTAACATGATTTATTATAAATTTTTTTATTTTATATTTGTTTCAAATCATAATTTATGTGATGAGTTATAAAATATTGCCTGCATAATAGGTATACATAATATTATAAATATATTAAACTATTTTATTATGAAATTATATTTATTCATAATTTCAACATAAAAAATAATTTAACTAGTAATTTTAGAAATCATAAAAATCACATTTTTATGGTACAAAAATCAAAAATCACAATGTTTTTTTATTTTATTTATTTTTTTATTTCCTAATTTTAATATTAGCATTTATTAATATACTCATATAAAAGAATATAGCATGTCATATTATTGAAGTATTGTTCAGAATCAATAAATATTTATCATAGTTTTGCTAGAACATTCGTCTTTACTGGAACAATATAATGTTCATTAATAAGTAATTAAGATATTGCATTTCTCAAAGAAATTACTTCAATGAATTGAAATTATTTTTTGATTAATGATAATATTATTCCTGAAAATGGTCTCAAGAATCTGGTTTTGAATGTTGATGATGCAGAACATTGGCCAATGCTTACTACACGGAAATTGAAAAAAGCTGTTCCTTAACTGAAATAGTAGCACCAATCAATCATGCTGAACAGTTTCACAGAAATTCTCCTTCCATTTACACATTTATGCATTCTAAGCATTTTTTCATCAATAATATTAGCCTTCTCAATAAGTTGGAATAAATACAAGGAAATATGGAAAAATTTTAAGGTATTCCTCTCAAACTTTGAATAAATAAAGTATTTTGCTTAAATTTGAAATAACATTAGAATTTTTTATTTTATAGGTGTTGATGCCAACATTTCCTCAGGAAAAAAAACAATTAGCTAAAATTTGCTTTCTGAAAATATTATTAGATAAAAGATGCTACATTAAAAGACAATGATAATTGATAGAAAGATCGAAAGGAGTGTTACAGGTCATCAAGGGCAAAAATGACCAAATATGGCAAAATCTTTAAATTGTTTTCTTTACCAAAAACATTCATCAAAAGCAATTGATTACCAAACATATAGGTTGATGGACGATGAACCTATGTTTGGAATATTGTATTATGGGTAATTTTTAATTAGTGGGATTTATAATACTAAATTTCACTGAGATAATACTAAATTGTACTGTGAATTTTTAATTTTATTCCAGAATTTTATTTTTATTTTGTTACTTAAAAATCTAAAATATCCTTAAATTTTATCCCATTTTTCTAATACCATTAAGTGAAATATTTTGTTATATAATCATTAGATGAAATCTGAATACATATTTTTTTCATTTTTTTAACTTGTAAATTTTATTTAAAAATGTTCTTTTTTAAATATATGTTATTAAATATAACTCTAAAAAAGACTATTTTTAATTGGAAAAAAACATAAGAAAAGGAAAATATAATATAAAAATATTATCTATTAAAGAAAAGTGAATAATAATTATAAATATATTATTATTCACTTTTCTTTAATAGATATTATTAACTTGTATTTTAATTGAAAAAATCTATTTGCGAAATCTTGTTCGTTATTTTACAATTAGATATATGATAAAATTTCCAACAATACATTTTTTATGCATACTTCCTTAAATTTCTGCATATTTATGATATTAAGAAAACTTCAATCCATTTTATATTCATTGTATTCTTATATATCGTTATTAGAGCTAGAAATCTAAGGAAATACAGTCATTTTATCCTTTTCTAACAGGGTAGAGAAAGAAACAATTTAAAACCAATAGAATGGCTGATTTAACACTGCTTGGCGGTTAAAAATTGCCAAATTTTGTCGCATTGGCCTTAATGTTAATTTTTACCGTGTTTCTTCTATATTAGAGTTAAAATTATTGTTAATTTTAAAGAAAAAAGTGATTCAGGTTCGAAACTAGTAATTTAGATTCTCAAACAAATGAAAGAATTTTTTAATTTTTAATATTATTAAAATATTAAATTTCTTATCAAGAAAAGGCAATAGTTCGTTTCTACACAATTTTATTTTTAAATTGATCAAAATGAATCGACTTTTAATCGCCATAATTTGCTGTGTACAATCGTTCAAATAATAATAAGCTTTTAAATTTCAGCAAATTATATTGGATTCTTTTCTAATATGGCTTAATAATTGGCGAGATTTTTTTCTCATTCGGTAAGATGAGCTTACTCTTGAATCGTTAGATAAGACATGTTTCTTAATTGTTTTTATATTTATTATCGTAAACAGTTGAATTGTCTTTGCTTAAGATATTATACTAGGTTGCTATTAAAAGTCATAGCGTTTAGACCAATTTGATATATCAATATGATAGTATGAAATAGAAATGTACAGAAAAGCATATTTTATGGCAAATAAATATAAAAATATGAATATTGCGTATTTATTGCTAAAAGAAGCAAAATAAAATAAATGATATAAAGATCCCCTTCGATTTCATTCATGTTATTATTCTAAAATATTTTGGAAAATGTACTGTTACTCTATTTCGTTTATAAAAAATTTTAAATTCTGTTAAAAATACTAAGATTTTCATTAATTATTAAATAATAATATAATGTTTATTGGTATAATTTTAATAATGATATAATGTATATTAAATATATTTTAGAGGAAAATATATTATTTTATATAAAATGTAAAAAGTTGCATGCTGATATGTAAATACTTATATTTGGCATTATAAGTCATAAGGATGTGTATCTAAATCTGGAAGCTATATGTGTGGACAATTCTTGATGAATGAGTATATATATATACAATATACATCAGGGAGTTCCAGTGGCTCAGTAGCTTCACGCCGCTTCCCGTAAGCTCAGCAAAGTGAAGCATCATTTGCCGCGGGCAGTGGTTGGGAGGGTGACCACGGGTTGGGGACGTGTACAAGTTAATCTGTGACGTCCAAAATCCTTCCGCTGGTGTGGCGTGGATGTGGAGAGGAGGGTGCCAGTTCAGGTGTAGCCTCGTCATCTGACAGTGGTTCATAATTACGAGCCACCTTAAATGGAGCAAAGTCGTACTTTCACATTAGTGGTGTTCTGATCCAAATGAAAGACGCTCTCTATTGACTTAATTCGCACTGCCAAAGGCATAGCGAGCTTGGCTTGTCCAAGTGTCATAGGAAAACAACAACAATATACTGAAGGAAATAATATTGCTATAGCTGCTGTGACCATTTTAAGTTGAATTTGTATCAAATGAATGAAGCAAAGAATGCTTTATATATATATATATATATATATATATATATATATATATATATATATATATATATATATATATATATATATATATATATATATAAAGCATTCTTTGCATTTAGAAAGATATTTAATATATTTAGAATTATATATTAATTATTTATATATTAATCACTCTTTTTAGAATTAAGTCCCAAATATCGAATTTCAAAATCGTTTCCTTCTTATTAATCCAAATTTTATTCTCCAAGATTTTATTATTTTATGAGTAATTTTTCTTTACAATTATTATTATAGACAAAAAGCAGTTCTCTACATAATATTTCAATTGTAAAAATAATGGAAAAATCACTTATGAATTAATATAAGGAAAACCGTATTTTTCCCAAGTTGCTTTGAGGAACATTGAATATATTACACTTAATTCTAAAGCCTGACAATGCCAAATTAATATTGTAGTTGGTAATTTTTGATAACAATGTTTTTTTATACTTAATAAAAAAGGATTTTTTATTAAGTATAAAAAATACTTTTTCATTATAGTCTTAGAAAAAAAATTTTTTTTAATACTGCATTTATACTTTAACGCTCTTAATTAAAAAATTATTGTTATATTAAATATATTATAAAAAAATTAATTAATTTATAAAAATTAGTTTAATAAACTAATAAATAAGAATAATAAAATATATTGTATTAAAATGTATAGAATTTTTGTACGTCAAAAATATTTTAAAATCTCATAAAATGACATTAAAAAAATGAAACGAACATTTTCTCAGGATAATGCTATACCTACACTTTATACCTATCGAATCAAAACAAGCACCAAAGCAATTAAATGAAACATAAATTTTAATTATTATAATACGGCATTGAATTGGTTTCTAAGAAGACATTCTACATGAGAATCTTTTCAACTCTCAATAGAACAGCCAACAGAATTTCTCTATTCTCGTTTTTAAAATACTTTTAATGTGTGTAAGGTTGTTACAAAATTACAATACATTCAGCAGCATTGTATGGATCATTCTTTACATTATTAATAGCTTAGCATGTGTGTTCTAAATTATTTATAATTTAATATGGTTATTTTAGAATTTCATACAAAGGAAAAGGTATATATATAAATATATATATATATATATATATATATATATATATATATATATATATATATATATATATATATATATATATATATATTTATATATATATATATATATATATATATATATATATATATATATATATATATATATATATATATATATATATATATATATATATATATACATATATAAAGAAGCTGAAAAATTTATTTTATTTCGATTTTGTCTTGAAATACCAAAAGCACTGATGCAAAACTGTTATCTTGCACACTGGTGATATCACTGTGGTGCAATAATTGCAACAATTACACTCATTGTAATACAAGGCCGTGAATGGATGTCGAACAGTTTGTTATCACGAACAAAGCTGAACAATTTAAAGAAAATGTTTGATGTTTATTAATAAGAAAGAAGAAATTTATAAAGTGTTAACTAAGAAAAGTCATATTGGAAAAGTGCTACGCAGTTTAAAAATTTAATGTTATATGAATTTAGTATTACTCATTACTTTTTAATAGATAGCTCACTTGAAAATCACTAATGTGAAGTAGATTTAGTCAGATTTAATTTATTTATTTTAGATTTTATGACTTATAAATTTACTTATTCTTAGAAAAAATATTAATTTAATTTCAATCTAAAAATTTTTTTGACTTAAAAATTTGTATTTTACACTTAAAAAGGCTTATTAATTATAAAAGTAGAATTTATTACCCTGACTGTAATAACATTCAATAAAAAATAAACTTAATAAATTTTTTTATTTTAATATAAATTAATTACAAAATAATATATTAAGAGAAGGAAAGAGAAAGAGAGTGTATATATATATATATATATGAAGCCCGGTGGCTCAGTGGTACGTTCACGCTCCCAAGGCACAGGTCCGAGGTTGGATCCTCGGGCTGTGCAAGGTCGACTCAGCCTTTCATCCCTTCAGTGGGTCGATTAACTGAGTACCAAGCATGCTTGGGAACTAAACACTGGGGCTTTCGCGTTGGGCTGACCGCCTAATCGGGACATATGCTTCGCACCCCAGGTCCTCTCGGTCAGGAAAACTGAAATGGGAGCTGTAGGCCTGCTGTCGTGCCACAGAGTTATATATATATATATATATATATATATATATATATATATATATATATATATATATATATATATATATATATATATATATATATATATATATATATATATATATTTATATAAGCTTTATCGGAAAGTTCTGTCCTTTGATCAATGATGATGTTAAAACCATATAAGAGCAAAATCTTTTCTGACAACATCGGAGATCACAGAAAGCTTAATTCAGCTCAGCAAACAATTTCCGACCATATTTGAAAGATAGGATTTGTGTGGAAATATTCAAAATTCTTCTCATTTAATTCATGTGGTACCAAGGCTACATGAATTAAGTCAGAAGAGTCGATCTCTGCTTGTTCTGAACAAAATCGAATCCTTCTTGAGCTGGGTGATAACTGAGGATAAAAAGTGGATTATCTACGAAAACATCATAAGGAAAAGGATATATTGTGTGGAAAAAAACCTAGCCCACAAAACTCTAAAATAAGTTTCACTCTGAATAAGAGATTGTTGTGCATAGGTATAGGACATTTGAGGATCAATACATTATGAGCATTAAAAATTGAACTAAAAGCTCACTTCGGAAAAGTATTGTCAGCAAATGGAAAGGTTGCATTAAAAGAAAAGAGGCCGGCAATGTGTTCCAAGAAAGAGCAGTCCAAGACAAAGGCAAAGAAAAGAGTTTGTCAAAAAATTGCAGGATTAAGAAGCTGGTAAATTCTGCACCATACCAGGCATCTAATATATATATATATATATATATATATATATATATATATATATATATATATATATATATATATATATATATCACATTAAGAATCTTATTGATATAATTGCTCCTGGATGTGGATAAATGATTTATGAATTAAAATTTTCTAGAAACCAGTTAAAAAGTTATTTATCTTCTAGGTGCTTGTAAAGGGACGAAATCAGCACCTGAGCTGGTCCTCTTCTTGGCACAATTAATAAAAAGGTATTGGACCCTATATAAAAATTTAACTCTCATAATTTATTTTAGAAGGATACCCTTCATTCAAATCTAGTATCGAGTTCACTATCTTCCTGACACGCTATCAATATATTTCTCTACCAAGTTCCTATGTTTCAGGTGCTTATGAAATAAAGTTATGATGATCGCATAATGTTAAAATGTTTTAGCTATTTAATTTTTTTCTTTTAAAAATGAAGACTTTATATACTCTATAAAATAGACAGTTTTCAAAATCTATGTTAAAATTTTAGTTGAACTTTTAGAAAAAAATATATTTTTTAAAAAAAAGCATGCATAAATATGCATATATTATTTTCTGTTTGACATAGTTATTTTTAAGTTTTCATCATTATATGATAAGCTTGTGTTTAAATTATTTTACATTTTGTTTTTAATATATTGGCATTCATCATTCAAGACATTGCACGAGCTTATTATTCTTAAAAAATAAAGATTTGGATTTGGGGATACCAAGGACATGTTCTGTCTTCAATTATTTTAAATTTGTAAATCACTTACAGTGAATACAGGGTTAATTTACATTCATCAAGAAATTTTATTTTTGCTGTAGAGGAAAATAATTTACAAATGTCTGAATTGGATTACAATTCCATGACAATATTATTAAAAATAAATCAATAGAACAATGAAATATGTCATTCATTTCTATTTAAAAAATAAATAAAAGAATTAGGTTAAATAATTCTTGTCAACAGAGAGCAGAAAATTTAACAAAAGTAAGTATCTGTTACACTTTTCATGATAGGGTCATGAATAAAATGACGTGTTTTATAATAGGTCAAACAACCATTTACGTGTTTCTTTTACAACGTAATAAATCATTTTACAAATCTCAACAGCGTTAGACTGGTTTCTCAAATTTTTTACGTATGGATAGAGTGACAGATAAAATTGATTGGTGAGAGAATTCTAAGCAATTTTTCGTCTAAGAGACTATATCATAATGCAAAATATTCCTATGTGATATCAATTTCAACATTCTTTTAATTAAATATTTTCCACATAATTTAAACTGCTCCTGTTATGTGATGAAGAAATATTAAAAATATTATCATTTAGTGATTAAAACAAGCCGAGAAGTTTTTATTATAAGTAAAAATTAGAATAAGATTTGCTAATGAATATATACTCTAATTTTTGTCTCAAAATCATTTTATAACTTAGTTATTATATCCATATATAGTCATTAGTCCTAAATTTCATATAAAATTAAAGTGTATGAAGTCAAAAATTTAATTGTTTTTTTTTATTTAATTTATATACAAATTTAAATGACGACCTTTTAAATGAAAGTCATAAAAATTTTGTTTTCAAAGAAATTTGTGGGTTTTTATAAAATTTTTACATTTGCTTCATAGTTTGATTTTATTAAGAAATTGAGAATAAAAAAGCTCTTATTTATGTAATTTAAATGAGTTGACTGTGTGCATGTTATCCTTTGTAAGTATTTAAGATAGTTAAATGAATGAATATATTTAATAGTAAGCAAAATATATGATGAGAGATGAGTCTTAAAAAGTAATGTTAATTATTTTTCAAATTAACTTCGATTTTATATCATTCTAGAAAATCATATATATACTCTCATATATAATCAATATATATATCATATATAATCATGATATATATATGATATATATATTGTATCTAAATAAACATATATTACATTCGTTGATAAATATAGACATGAAATTATTCTAATTCTGTGAGAACTTAAAATTCTTTTACAGTCGAAATAGCTTAACGTAAATTCAAATGTCGGTGCTAAAACAAGTTACGATCCACCCATATTTTTCAAATTATCTGTCACTGATATTTATTCCCCACACAAATTATATAAATTACAAAAAAATTTTAAATTAGATATATTTTTATCCAAGACCGACTTTAAATTGAAAATCGCATATTTTTATCAGAGATATGAATTTTAACTTTTTTAATATGGTCTCCTGATTTGTGTTATAGATAAAAATAAACAGATTTTATTAATTCATATACATTTAATAATAAAGAATCCATTTGAAAAGTGATAAAATACAAAACAAAAAGTGGAATTTTGTGACCAAAATACTTTTATAAGGTTAATATATTGTTTTATGTTTAGAAAAAAGAAAAACCAGTAATAAGAAGGTATAGTTAATATATCATTAAAACGTCAAAAGATAAATTTAAGAAATAATGTCTCAAAATTTTAAACTTACGTAAAAACCAACACTTTGAGTGAGAATCAATAACCTAATGACAACTGCGACATAAGGTGATAAAAATAAATGTAATTTTATATTGCAGTTCCAAGAGTTATCATTCTGTATGGACTGTAAACCTGACTTCAGTTCCTTTGTTGTCGTTGTAGCTAATTTAATTTAAGTCTCCTTTCTGTTTTCCATGTTCTACAAGAACGCTATATTTAAGGAAATGTTCACATTTGATTTTTGGACATGAAATACTCAACAATAGAAGAATCCGTAAATAGATATTTTTTTGCTTGATTTTTTAGAAACTGAATGGTAAGAATTCCTTAAAATTATAGAATATCTTGTTCTAGTATTGATTTTTGACATTACGTCATATTCATAAAATGCTTAAGAGGGAAAAAAATGCATTGTATCTCTATAAAGCAGAGTACTGGTAATTATACCAATATGTTGATTAATAAATGCAGCCTTTTAAATGGTATTGGGAAAAAGAGCAGCTTCGATTAGTCCGAAGACCTGGGGAACTAAAGTTAGAAGACTGAATTAGCCCCTAGAATTAGCCTGCTAGCTTTAGCTGAGCATAATGGAGTGGCCTTCACGCTTAGGGTAGCCCTACCACGAGAATATACTCCTGATGTACTTCGCCCACTCCGCCCACGAACACCCTCCCGCCACGTTGAGGCAGCTAGGCAGGACAGGGAGCTAGGCAGCTAGACAGGACTAGAAGCCCTGGTGCGGCACATCGAACCAAGGGTACCAGAAAGCAACAAACAGCTCTTTCTCGCTTCATTAGTGGACATATTAAAGCTCTCGTTTTTCATCAGGGACAGAAGAACTACCCGGATCGCCACTGGTGCGGAGCCGTGCAGGCCCCCCTTCTACCCATATTCTAAACTGCTTGGATTTTGCCAAAAGTGACATTCTTGAAGATCCTACACCATTTTTGGACTTGTTGGAAATAATGGGTTTTATGGAGATGGTCTAGCATCGCTTGATCATCTGGGATTAGCAACAACAACAGCTTTTTAAATATCTTTCTTATTTGTGAACAACTGTCTGTGAAAGTCAAAAACATGGACATCAGGTGACTAAGGATAATGGTAGCAATTTTGGCCAACAGTGCTAGCAGAAATCGGCTAACATTTTATGATCCACCCAAGTTATGGTAGCGTTTTAAAATATTATGCTTGACCCATCGGGGCGCAGGTCTCGTATTAACTTATGTTGATGTGTCTTAAATATCTCTTACTCTGTCAGTTGCTATGCATGGTTGTGAACATAGTATGTCCAATATGTGCTGCGATCGCAATGTAAAGCGCCACCTTTTATCAATTGTGTGAATTTTATATGTTCGTCAGTTTTCCAATTGGATGTCTCTGTCTCCGATATGTTATACATATATAATGCTGGCAAAAATATTATTTTTTTAGTATTACTAGATAGATGAATTTATTTTTAACAAATCTTTTTTTTTCATTCGTTCTGAATTCTATTTCAATGTTGCACGTGTACATGAATCAAATTTATACATGTAGCTAATTAATCATTTATACGTCCTAACTTGTTATTTCTAAACCAAATTTCAAGTCATTTAGAATTCTCATTTTTACCATTTCTCACAACAGCTGTGTAATCATTCTTCCATTAATGCTTTCAAATTCAGTTTAGCTTTGAAAATTCTTCTATATTATTAAACTTTTCACACTATTAGAACTACAAATAATTAAAGACGTTTTTTTTTACAGTACAAAAATTTGTTTGGTGCATAAGCAGTAAATAACTCATGCATAATTTTCGTCTATATTTATTCAATGTAAGTAATTTATAAGATTGGCTGACCTGCTAAAATTTTATAATATACAGCAAATTCTTTTTTTTTTTATTTTTTAAATTGTAAACTTTAAGTAATGATTATATTGTTTGATGATATTTTATACAAGAATTCTTAAAATAATTGCGTTTAAAATTTTCTCATATTATGAAAATATATATATATGTAATTATCGAAAAAATTTTAACATTTCTTAATTATAAATCACTTAAATCACAGTTTCGTGGAAACAAAACTTGAAAAACTTGCAAATTATTTCTGCTCATTCTTCTTACTCGTAAGAAATATAAATGACAAGACAAAGGGAAGAATGCGGAAATTAAATTTTATTTTGGTGTTCAAATCTAATTAAAAAAGGTGAGATAACTTGTTGACCTGAAGCTTTCATCGCGCTTTCGCTGATGGAACGTGATCTTTTTTCGATACCATGCTCAAGTCCTCTTCGGGGAGTTTTCCAGGTCAGAAAAACTAAGCCCGTGGCCTACTAATGGGCCGCTTTGAGGACGACAGGTGACCTTACAGGCGTCCCTTTGTTGCTACCTCGTGAAGAAAGTGATGTCGTGTGGACAGTTTGCCGGCAAAATTGATGGACGTGACATAGAACATTTATTGCCCCGAATAATTCATTTATTTTTTGTAAATAAGACTTATTTGCTTCTAATTTGTGAAAAATACTTCGTGTTTCATGTAAGTTATCTAGTTAAATTGCTAATCATTTGACTATAACATTTCTATAAATATGCTCTTAGAAAATTTTGCTTAGTTTTTTTATGCGAATGTGTTAGAAAGGTTATTTTCATAGCAGAGAATTTGATTTACTTTCCTTTTAATATCATATTATGTTAATGATGGCTTCACATAAATATCACTTTCATTTCTTTTTTCAGATTTATGCTTATCAACAAATTCACAAGAATTTAAATACTTCTTAATGCTAAAAATTGAAAAAAAATGCTACTTTTGAAAATCATATGTGTAGAAATAATAAGAGAATCAAGTAAAAAGCTATTGTTTTAAATAATTATTAAATATTTACAACACATTTGTTTTGTATGTTAAAAAAATTTGACATATAAATGAAATAACTAATATTAACACAAACTTCAAAAATTAAAAAATAAAACAGATCATGTTTTTCATACGATACAGGCATTCTCAATAAGAATCCATGATATCAGTATATCTAATGAATAATAAGTTTTATATTTAAATGAAAGAGTTTTCTAAAAGGCAAAAATTTATACATGCATGTAATTTATGTATATATACAGCATGGCAGATAGTATAAAAATGTTCTTAAATCAAAGGATTTTATAAAGTTTTATTTATTTTATAGCATTTAATAAATATATTCAAAATTGTCTAAAGTATTCATTTAAAAATAGTGTTTTTAACAGCGTATAAGAATCTCTAAAATCAGTATAATACACACACATAGGTATTATTTTATTATGAGTTATGAGGGATTACTGAACGCAACTTTATAAGTATTTTTATAAATTTTAATTTTGATATTCATACTATTTTACTACTTTAATTGCATATATAAAGGAAGGATTTTATATTTTTCTATATTTTGTTGTATTTTTACATTCAAATAAATATAATATTCACTTACATATGGTATTCAGTTTATCCTAGAAAATTATAACGTAATTAATGGTGTGCCATTATCAAACCAAATTTTCATATGGTGTTCAAATATGCAATATTTAGGGCTAACTCAGGAAACCTAAAGTGCCACGTAGCTTTTCCAACACCTAGATTGTTTGCCTGTTGCTTTAATTTTTACTTAACTTATATATGAGAGTGTCGTAATGAAAAAGCAAGTAAAATAGATTATAATTTTTTAAATAACGCTGAAGAAATATGTTTCATATATAAATATATTTCATATATTTATACAGTTTGGTCAATAAATAAAATTCATCACACACATGATTAAAAATGACAAAATTCTTTCTTTTAAAATTACAATTTCTAGATTTACATACTACACATTTCATAACATCTATTTTAATCTGAAAATTACTTCTACCAATTTTTTTTTTTTTGACTCACAGCTCTTTAATCCTGTTCTTGTCATGTGTGCGAAAACGTGACAATGGCATGTGAAAGGTTTTTAATTTATTCATGTATATATCAATGGCGAAAACTAGACAGAGTAACCGTTGTCGATGCTTTTATTTACCGTGCACTGGTGTGTAAGGGGATGGATAATTAAAGTTTGAGAAGAGAATTTTTTCATTTTTGTTATTACTTACTAAACATAACAGGCAATTATTTTTGGGAATAAGCAATTTTAATTTGTTGAAATTTCTTACTTCAAATTTTCGAGATAGGTGATGTAAATTTAAACAAATTTGTTTCTAGTATTTCGTACTGGCTTTAATAATTTGGATGTAATTTTTCGAATTCAATTGGCAACACTCTTTGACGTTAGGGTTGGTGAGAAAATGTCATGATGCCTTTCGGTTCTTATGCTTTTTGTCTTTAAAAGGTTTCAGTAGCTAACCTTGAGACTGTTCTCAGTCTGAGTGTATAAATATGGAATTACAGCTTCAAGGTTAAAAAATTTTTAAGAAAAAGTGTGATAGATGAAGCACACGTTCAACAGATTATTTATTACATTTTATTCATGAAGCCTATTGTGCAGCTGCAAGAATTATTCTTTGATAATGATTAAAGAAAGTAAAAAAAAAAGTAATTGAATTCGTTCTCAGTTGAATATAAAGTGTTTCTGCTTTAAATAGATAGGATAATATAATGAAATTTCCTCGAATGGAAGGATGCTATTTTGTAATACCAATTTAAGAAGCGCAAAATGTTAACAGTTTTAAAACAATGAAATATAAATTAATTATTTTTATTGTACATTAATTATTATATTTTAAATTGATGTGATGTATCTTTAATAAGTTAAAAGTAAAGTAACAGACGCGGAAACTTTTCCGATTTTGTTATCTCTTTTTTCAATCATAAATGAATGCTTACATATTATACGGTATCTGTTTGAACGAAATATAAAAGGTGTATGAACCTTACATATTTGTTGGCACTTAGAAAGATTAACTATACCCATAAAAAATTGGTTCGTTGAAAAGATATTAGTGTACAATTTGGTCAGATCATTTAAAAAATTTTCACATGAAATTTGACACGAGTCTTCCTTATCTTTTCCAAAGAATGATTATGCTGATAAGACAATTTCTCTACACAAACCTTTTCAGAAGAAAATGCTTTTCTTCTGAAAAGGATTGAGTAGAGAAAAGAAGTGACATGTTATGCAATTTTACACTCATTGACACTTAAAAACTTAATTAAACATACTACGCTAATTAAAATCATATTAACTTTTTTTTAAAAATCGCCATAAGTAAATGTAGCTTTAAAAAAAATTGCAATTTGAGAACCATTAAGTAGATTGGCATAAAATTCGAAATATACGTTTTTTATTATCCCGTTATTAGTCCTGACAAATCATCGAATAAATTTTCAATATAACATTTTTATGGAAAGTTGTTAAGCAGGGAAGTGAAAATAAAAGGAAGTATATAATGCAGTTTCGCACGTCTTGACAGATAGAAGTAAAATTTGTGGCATACATATTACACATTATTTTGAAGAATGATTAAAAATCACTTGTCTGCCGAAAAAGATAAAGGAAGGATGTTATGTAACTTTATATTCTTTGTTTGATTAGAATAGAATTTAATATACTATTCATCATCTATAAAAATTAACTACATAGCACAAATTTCGGATTCAGTGTAGAAGAATAGTATACTCCATGGATTGGCAGAAAAGTTGGCGATAAATATTGACAGTAAAATTTAACTTCTGGTAACCGTGGTATTGTCAGTGCTTTCTCTAATATAGTTTTACGGTTGCCATTTTCTTATTCACATTTTGGCGCCTCTCTTGGCATAAAAAAATAGCTGAAATATCAAAGAGTACCCGTAAGTAAACTTTTACCAAAATTTCTATTTGCTCACTAAAAGGTTAAGAGGGAAGTAGAAGAAGCATATGATTTATAGCTAAAAAAAAAATTTATAGATTCAATCAACATTAAAAACTCTTTTATTTTTTAGAAAAGCGAACAAAGTTTATAAAAATTTAGAAATCTCTAAAAGCAAATAAATATGAAGCCTGTTATGTGAGTAAAAAATTATTCATATTTCGAAGAATTTGAAATGAAATTTAGTACACGTATTCCTTATCAAACTTGTAAAATGTTGTTTACGGCACAAAAATGCGAAAGAAGATTAATATTTTATCCTTATCAATATTTTAATATTACTAATTTCCCAGGGAACAATATACCATCTTAAAAATTTTAAACACATGATTTTTATACTAGAAGGATTAATTACGCTTATAAAAATTGTTAATTTAAGGCTTAAGTCATCACAAAAACAAGTATTAGAAGAAATTAAAAAAAATAGTATATTTAAAATATTTGAAATCAATATTAAATTCCTGATTTTTTCGGTTTATTATTCTGAATAATGATAGAAACTTAAACGCTTAAATTTATGTAAAAATATACCTAAAATTAAATCCTCCCCCAATAAAAAACGCTGTTTTTATTTTTATTAAAAAGTAAGATTTTTTAAGCAAATAATTCAATTTTATTAAGTAAATCCCTTTTGATGTGTACAGTTATCTCAATAAATATAATTTTCTAAATAATTGCTGAGTTTAATTTTTAAAAATCAACCAGAAATTAAATGGAAAAAAATTGCTTATGAGTGAATTTTATGAGAACCAATATAAATATTACATTAACTAATGATTATCATTCACTAAAATTAAATATGTATTGATTTGTTCAATTAATTCTTTATTGGGAAAAAAGTTTTCAAACAAAAGCGAATTAATAAAAAATCAAAGGGAAAATTTGTTATATGTGAGCAGTCTTGCGGGTGCAGTTACAGGATCACTTCCACCTATTTTTTATGCTTATTATAAATTTTGTAGCATAAATTTTTAATTGTATCGCTTGCATGGAAAAACGTACTAGCCACAATCATTTCCATTTCTATGAACATAATTCATAATTTTTTTTTTATTTCGTCTTAATTTATTTTATATAAGAAGTCTCAGAGAACGTTTTTATGGAAAATTTGTTTTGATAGAAATTACTCAAGCACAAATACACGGGACAGACATTATTTTTTTCCTGGAAAAGGAGTGACTATTACTTATCGATGAAGGAATACATTCTGCAGCATTTAGAGCGACGCATCCACTTCCCAGAAACTAACGATTCAGAAATCATCTGAATCAATCAAATAAAGATTTATAACTCTAAAGCTGAATAAGGAATAGGCTTGGCTATTGTTCCGAAAATGGCGATTCGTGAGATATTTACCTGTTTCTGGGCATTTATTCAAATTTTAAAGCCACGAAACAAAAAATCGATCTTCCGGAATTAAAGGAAGATGAATGAACCGGGATGAACTTAGCTGAGGGAGTTATACTGATAGTCTGCGACCTTGTGTGTTCGAAAAGATATCTAGATCGAAGTAAAAGTAAGAAAAGTTTTCAATAATAATGGAAACACAGATGGACTTGCTAGAGACTTATATTGTAAGTTATTGTTCCGTCTCAAGCAACCGGTGGTTTCAGATGAAAATGTGCCGTTAAAAAAATAAAATTAGGCCACGCATACGCACTCGTAGTGCTGTTTTTGTTTTCCAACACTTGAGTGGGCCAAAACCGTGGAGCAACCCTGACGCATATTCCAATCTTTCTTCGAGAACTCCTAAGTGATGTTTTTTGTTGTGTAATTAGGGAAGAACTGGAACAGCTTCATAATCGCTCCTGTTGTGTGATGGTGCATAAGAAATGAATAGGTAGGCGATTTACGTGAAGGGAGGGATAAATGGCCAAGTTTGATTTGATTTAGAGCACTTAAGGATTTACAGTAGACCTTAAATTTGTCTAATTTAAAATAAAATCTAACTGATAGCTAAGGACGATACAATGACAGAAAAATAGGCAACTTTTATTATTTTATTGGGTTGTTCGGAAAGAGTAATTTCGTTTTTCTCAACTGGATCAGCTTCTTGCTAGTAAAAACCAACCACTTTATGAGTGTGAAATCGTGCTACTACCAGAAAGATGGTAAAAGCTATTGGACTAGAATGGGAAATATGCAATGCAATACGATATTTATTCGCAATACGTTTTTCATTTTTATGAAAAACGAAATGACTTTCCGAAAACCCAATATAATTGTGAACTGTGATGATTTCTCGTAATATAGATTTAGATTTATCGCGACATAAAACCACTTTATCCTGAAGTAAAAATACAAAGTATATTTTTATATTAAACGTATACTGTCACTATTAAATATTGCTCTATCTGGATGTTATTTGAAGGGTCTGCACATATCTGTACATCTGGCTGGGTCAGAATTTAAATTTCCGGCGTTTCTCTTGAATATGGCCAACTATCTATAAAAGTTTTCTTGGAAGGGAATGATAAGAAAGGTGATCAAATATCATAAATCAACTTTCTGTTGTTTGATTAACCGTTACGCAGTGTCAAATATAATGTGAATTTGAAAAAAAAATGATCCATAAAATTCCTTCGGGGTAATATTATATTTTATTTATAAATTTTAATTTATTTATAAATCTTTTATAATATGTTGCTAATGATTAATAATATTAAAATTATTTTTTATTATTTAAGTTTTTACTAATACATTAAATTTTATCATTAAAAAATAATCTAATTTTTCTAAAAGTCAGCAAAAATCATGCAAACAAAATTCTTGATAATTAAAATGCTAAATATTTAAGAATTAATATTGCAGTTTATATGCTATGCATTTTATTTTAATCACAAAATTTTTTAATCATCACAATGTAGATTCGTAACATAAGAGAGCAATATTATTACTATTTTTATTTGCATAATGTTTTGGTTTCTATCTAGTACAAAGAAAATATTGGAGTTTCAAAATTTATGCAAGTGTTAAGTAAATATAAATGTGCTCAAATATAGTCAGTATTTTGAATTCATAAAATTTATAAAATTTGATTTATATAAAATTTTATAATAAAATTTATGTATTTTTTAAGAAATAAAGTGCTGATAAGTAATACTTGAAGTTTATACTTGAACTATTCCTACCTGAAATATAGATTTAAACTGAAATAATAATAAAAAATAATTTATTCCACAAATGGTATCACATATAAATTACAAAACTTCTAGGAAAATAATAAATCACCAATGTGTTTTCTTAATCTTTCTTGATATATATATATACATATACAACTGAAAACATTTGAATTATGAAGCTTGTATGCCAATTACTATTTAAAAAATTAATTAAAAAATATTTTTGAGAAAATATATATACTTTTTTTATGGTTTATAGATTTTTCCTGCAATATTTGTTGAAATTTACTCAAATAAATTGAAAAACAGTTATTTTTCGATTAAAGTTGGTTGTAACATATATATGAGGCATTAACATTTGGGTGACAACTGTTTTTCTTCTAAATCTTCAATAAGCGTTGTAATGTTACTATACATAAAATTCATGTGCGGAGATATGTAGTAAAAAAATTCAAAATATTTAATGTTTCTTACACTTAGGGTTTTGATTTTCGCTGATTTGTGTAATTGCTAACGTCACACACATATTCCAAATATACATATATAACTCTTAATTTGTGAATAAAAGTGATCCAATTGTCAATTTTGCATATGTTACACATACATACAAACATGAGTGCAACATATATATAAAACTATTAATTTAATAATTTTTCTTCCAAAAATTATGAGTTATATATGAATATTTTGCTGGCCACTGAATTTTGCACATCAAGATGGCAACTTGCTACCTATTTGATCTTTAACAGGAAGAATATGATTTTAATATTCAAGTGACTTGTTCTCTTTTCAACATACTCATATAAAATAGACTGTGTCAGTTATATCTATAATATACTTTAAAGGAGAAAGTGAGTGACAGATTTTTAGTACCCAATTTACATTTGAATATTATAGTTTCATAAAAAATTTGTTATGCTGAGGATATGAAGGTGAAATCTTAATCAATAAATTTTTGATTTCGATAAAGATTATGACTGTAATCTTCTGGTATTGAGGTTTATGGTAATGCAGCATCATTTTTCGCACCATTCGATATTTTGTGATTGTCAGCAAAATATGAAATGCCGTTGTTATTGCAACGGTATGCTTCCTTCTACCCAGCCCTGATTTGGGTTCTACCAGTTATATAGAAGCAGCCGGGTGAAGTCGTCGTGATTTTGAAGCAATTACCAAGCATCAGACATCCAATACTTGCCCTTCCACTCCAAGAGATATCATTTCATTTGGAGGACATTGCGACTACGACCTATTTAACGTTCCCAGCCAGCTTTAACGATACACGATGGATCTCTGGATAAGACAAGATTCGAACTCACTAATTTCCGATAATGGGAACGAGACCCTAAACAGCCAGACCACCCCGTGTCCCCACTCATGAAATGATGTGAAGAGCTCAATGTCACAATATCACTAAAATAAACTTAACATATGGGAAGATAGGTATATTACTCTCATGTCTTTAATAGATCATGCAGCTAGGTTACGAGCCTTGAGTAGAAAAATATGATATGCAAATTTGTCGTAGAATGGACTGTCAGCATGGTTTTGGCTACCTGAGATACTGCATCACGGACAAAATCCCCTACAGTGATGTGATCACAGGTGAGCTTGGGTGAAGGTATGGAAGAAAACAGTAAATACTGACTAATACTAATTTTTTGTTTGCTGCATCATGAGGATCGCATCCATGAACGCATATTAATAGCGTATATTGAGCAACCTGTTGATACGTTTTAGGCATCTCTGGTTCATATTTTACTTTAGATAGTGGTAATTATATTTTTGTGTGTTAAGACCCATAACTGTATTCTTTATTTGAATCCTACGAAACGCTTCGTTCCAACAGATTAATTAATAAGTGAATAACCGGTATATATATTTATATATATAAAATTTGTTATTATATGAATCATATGAGAATCTCATTTGTTGGTTTATATAAATATAACCAAAGAAATACGCACAAAATTTCTCAAGTAACGTTACGTTACATCTACAAATTGTTTTTTTTTTTTTTTTTTTTTTTTTTTTTTTTTATCTTACGTCCGATCTTGGTTTTTCAACCATCAGTCTCTGTCGGGCAGCCCAATACAATCTTGAGGTGAATGAAAAGTCATCTTCCGCAGAATTTCTATCTGCGACGTCCGAAAGTCCAGGGCAAGTAAAAAGGTGGTCACCAGTCATGTCCTCTATTTCACAAAAAGGACAGATTGGAGAGTCCCTCAAACCCAAACGGTGAAGGTGTTTTTGCAGATAATCATGCCCAGTTTTAAGGCGAAAATTTGCCACTCCCACAGCTCTGTGAAGGTTACACGGAATAGGCTTTGTTAGTAAGGAGTAAGGAAGCCCATGCTTTCCTCTTTATGCACATCTTGTAAACATCTACAAATTGTGCAATTTAACATAAAGTTTTATTTCCAATTTTAAATGGAGTATTAACTGTAATTATTGTAAGAGATATTATGCTGATTATTACGTACAACTTTAATATTAATGAAAATACAGCTTAAATGTATGACTATGTTTAAGTGTTACAAATAATGTGCAAAAAAATATTTTTAAAGAGCTTTTTTAAATAATTTGGTACCACTGTAGTTACAATTATACGAGCATTATTTTAAATGATGTACTCTATCCAATATGTTACTAAATTTAAATTATTCAGTAATTTAATGTAAGTATTTCCTTTATGAAAATTTATTGATTTTTAATTACTTTGATCATCACAATGTTAGCCAAAAAATACTTGCAATATTAAAAAACAAAAAGGAGAGAATAAAATTTTACTAAATATCATTAAACTTAACAAATTTATCCTTAATAAAAAATACATTTTCCGATTTAAAATTAATTCTACATCATAGGTTATATAATATAAAATACATTTTAATCAAAAGTATATATATACGACTAGTGATTAAAAAATACTTGTTAATTCCTAGCCCCCTATGTAGTATGAAGTTATGCTGAATTCAAAAACTAATTATATTTAAATATATATATATATATATATATATATATATATATATATATATATATATATATATATATATGTTTTTTTTATCTATATAAGAATAAACATCTTACATAGATAAAATAAAGCCTAATAAATAGAAGACTAAATTTTCTTGACAACTGTTTAAACAGGTTTATTATTGAAAAATAATTGTAAATGAATTAATTTTAATTTATTAAAACTATTTCAAATAGACAGAGATTTGTTTGGTTACAAACACACAAATTAAAATTAATTTTGCATGCGCATGACACCGAATTATTTGAGATATTTATGTCATCGTACTGCTTATAATCTGTCGTTCTGGGTTATTTTTAAGAAAAAATTTACTTACTAGGCACATCAAAGTTCTGCTTGTTGTTATTGAGAGAAGAGGAAGAAAAACACAGCAAGCAAAGACGCTTCTGATATTTGCGTATTGTTTTGAAAATGACTTTTGTTTCATGATATTTCGCGTAGATAAGAAGCTGATTGAGATACCGTTAAGTATTGAAAGTTTAACAATTTGGTATAATTTTTGATTTTCAACTTGGTATCGTAACTATTGTTTTGAGATTTGTCACAGACCAGTGAACCTGTCTTCAATTTTTAAATTTATATTACTTGATAAAGATCTCTTCCAGGCAAGGTATCGGGTAATGAGGCAGAGAAAATTAATTTCACTTTACTTTTCAACCTTGAAAAATTTTTTTAAGTATTAGTTCATCAAAATAACTTCCTTAAGTTTATTAAAAATGAAAACTTTATAATTTTATTAATAAGACAATTCAGGTGGTTAATACTTTTATTTATTCTTTTAGCTATTGAATAATATATGAAGTATGCATAAAATTCGGCACAGATGCTGTATAATTCAGGATGCCAAATTCTGAGTTTGGTGATTTTTTAGCGGATATTCTTACGTATCTAGCAACCCGGTTTTTATTACGTCATAGATATGGAAACCTATAAAAATTCTGCAGATAATTCTATTTTGGCAACCCTAGTATTTACGCCAAAGCGCACGTCACAATACGTCATCTTGGCAACATTTCTTCATCGCCAAAAAAATTCAGAATTTAGATTCCTGGATTGTACAGCATCTGTGCCTGAACTTTTAATGCAATTATTATTTAATTTTAAGATGCTTAAATATTATTTTAAAAAGAAGAGACTGAAAGATGAAAAATCAAGCTGCTTCACAGAACATTAAAAGACGAAGAATATATTTTTGCTTAATACGGAGTAAATGAATAGGTAGACATTTAAAAGAAATTTCTAAGTCCTATGGTATTGACTGCGAACAAATATCTACGAAAAGATTTCCCATTCTATCGTGATTTGTAAGCGTAAAATTATTAACAGAAATGAAAAATTCATCATTATACTGATGAAAAGTGTTCATATATTATTTTCCATAGTTTATGACATTTTATTTCCCAAAGGAACATTACAGAATTAATTTATATTTTAAATATAATCAGTAAATGTAGTGATATTTTAATTTCTTACCCTGATTACACAGGTAAAAAAAGTCATTAATATATTTTTATTAAGGAAAAAAAAGATTATATATTAAATTTTCAATTAGAAATCATTATATATGATCACGTATTTCGTAAGCACACATGTAAATAAAATAAATAAAGATAAACATGAGGATTTGTCTGAGTACTATATTTGTACTCTCAAAATAAGACAGAAGCAGTTGAAATTTGGTTCCGCATTCTGTGAGGAAAGGTGTTTTATGGCGATAACGTAAAAGAAAGGATCAAGAGATTACATCAAGCGAATTGCACAATATATGGATTATACCGAGTTTAACCGGAAATTGAAATAAAAGAGAGTCCACTTTACATTCAGCTGTTACCAGGCTTTCGCGAATGCAGATGGACGTGATGAGGCAGCAGATGTAAAGGAGACAGGCGTGTATAATTAGTGGTCGTGTCACACTGCAAGACGTTATCTGAAATTGTATTCAGTCCACCATTTAGTGAGTTTCTAAAAG
Organism: Latrodectus hesperus; assembly: GCA_037975125.1. Taxonomy (NCBI): domain Eukaryota; kingdom Metazoa; phylum Arthropoda; class Arachnida; order Araneae; family Theridiidae; genus Latrodectus; species Latrodectus hesperus. The sequence continues at coordinate 24,621,984 of CM075850.1, read as the reverse complement.
CAGGAGATATATAGTATCTCTTTTTCTTGACCTGCTTTCCTCGTGGTTTTGCGAAATACAGTATGGATTTCTAGAATGTTTTACCATTTCAATAACTAGCCTTGATGGATAGTTTTTTGTTTTGGATCATGCTGAATATTTTAGATAAAGGATGCCGATAGAGGCAATAAAGACTGTGAGGCGCCCCGTTTTCTGTTATATATACATAGTATGAAATTCACGCATAATTTGGTCAAGGAATTAGTAATATTTCCAGATTTTGCAATCGTTTTATACAACTTATTGATGTGCAAACAAATTGTGTAACATAATAAATCTGGATCCCAAAATACCATGAAAAATTTTAACATTTTAAGATGAATTTAGTTGAGATTTTATATTACTGTATACTTTTCGAAAAATTAGGAGAAATTATAGTCATTAATTTAAATATCTTTAATTGTGTGCGAAAACTTTAATTATTTTTGCAAAGAAGTTTTGAAGTTAAAAATGTTAAGAAAAGACAATATTAACACACTCATTTAAATAATTCTCATAAATGTTTTATTTAAACACGAAATTGCATTTGAAAATAAATTAAAAGATAAGTTAATGTCTTTCATTGTGTTTTCATAATAATATGATTGTGATACAAATTTTAATGTTTTTGACACTAATTTTCATTCACCGTGAAAATCATTGGGAAATTGATTTATTTAATAAATAAGATTTTTGAATTTCAGAAACATAAAAAATCTCATATAAATAGTGCAAATTACAAAAATATTACTTACCTTTTTTTTCTAAGATGAAAACTTTTATTAGTTTAAAAAAAAACAAAAAAATTCAAGTTTCAAATTTAAGAAAAATTCAGTATTTCAAGCAGCAAAAAATTAACACACAATCAATCCTTATTTCCATTTTATTTTCGTTTAATTATAACACTTTTATAAATGATAAATTTCACTAAAATAAGAATGCATTATTTTTTTCTTTGAAGTCGTTTAATAAAATTATACATTGAGGAAAATATAATTTTATTATTTGCAAAAATTGATTTATAAAATTAAATAAAAAATTTATCAAAAAATATAAATTTTAGTTTTAACTCTAAATATAAAAAGTTTAAAATATATAAGAGAGCATACAATATCAAAAGTAAAACGTTCTTACATAAATTTCACTTTATTCCTAGAGAAATGAGTTTTCTTACATAAAAAGTAATGAAATTATTTTCAACACTTAAATTTTCTAAGGCATATTTTTTTACCTTTATATATTTTACTAGCTAGATTCGTCTTAGACAATTCTTAAAAATTCTATGTATTAATTTTATTTATTATTTTATTTTGTAATAAAAGTGAAAAATTATTAATATTTAAATTTGTGATAAATGTGCAATTTCTGTTGAAAATTATAAAGCAAAGTTTTGAGAAATATTAAGTTTTACTTTGATTTTATAAGTAATGTTTCTTGTCTTAAGCAAAAGAAGCTCAACATGTATACAACTTTTGTTTGTCACAAGTATTTTGTAATTGTTTATAAATGTTTTGATGAGATGCAAATTTTACTATTTTTTTAAAACTTACAGTAATGAAATATTTGTTTTTAACGTGGTTGTATATCTTACTTTGAATATAAAAAGTAAAAGTTTTCCCTTGAAGCAAAAACTACATTTTAAATGTATAATACTAAACAAGTGCAGATTTAAAGTATTTTCTTTTTCTTTGAATAATGTCAGAATAAAGATTAGTAATTCAATGAAGTTATGATTGACACTTTGAATCGATTTATTTAAAATTTACCAACTGTTGAATAAAAAAACTCATTTTTTAGTTCTGATCATATAAATTTCAACCGCTTGCGCTCATTCATAGATTTTTTTTAAAGAAATGTTTAAGATCTTCAGTTATACTCAGCTGTATGTTAGTGGAATATATAATTTGTTTTTCTTGCTTTTCTTTCTTTTTTACTCTTTTTCTGCCTTTTAGATATTTTAAAAATAACTTTTATTAGATATAATTAGACAGACTTAACATTTTTTTAACCGTAGGCATGGATATTCAACTTAAATGGGATGTCTTGGGTAAACAAGAAACAACTTTATCATCCATCAGATCAAACAGAGTGAAATTCCTTTGGATGAGAAGATTTATTAATATGGAGTATATAAATAAAAGTTCCAAAATGTAGTACCACTCACACATTATTATCTCTTGCTTTTTATAGTGCTATTAATGCTATACGTTTTACAAATAAAATTATTTAACTGTATACCTGATTGTTAAAGAAGTTGCCAGATTTAAATTAGTATTTATGTATAACTTTTAATCACATGATTTTCAAAAATGTTTCTTATGTCAAAATATCTAAATAATAAATTTCTTAATACAGCATTCATATTTTAACCATTCATTGCACGTATCAAAGTTTGGCTTAAAAAAAGAATGAAGGAATATCAATCAGTAAGCAACTATTTAAGGTTTATTTTTCATTGCTAGAAAATAACATTTTTCCATTGGTAAAACTTTTTTCAACATAAATTATAGTTTATTTTCATAATAATTTCAGAATAATAATGTTCTACTCATAAGATGAGAAGTTTTTGTTTGATGCTATAAACTGAACGAGCTTTGATCTTTAGAACGGAATTTTTTCTTTTATTATCATTATTTTAGACATAAAAAGAAACTTTTCTTCTGACATATAAGAATGATATATTTAAAATAAAATAGGTATAAAACACAGTTTTTTAAATACGTTATTGAAATATAATGTAAATTGAAAAGTTTACATTTTTTATTGATTTCTGCTATATGTATTTTATATTATGAAAAGTTACTCAATTTTGTATAGATTTATCTTAAAAAGAAACCTTGAGATTGGCATGTTGCATAGACTTTTTTGATGTTATACATAATTATTCAATTAAAATGCGTATTTATATCTAAAACACTTCATACAGGACAAAGTGAACATGGAAACAACTAGAATAAAAATGTTGATAACTGAGGTAAATAGGTTTTTCCAAAATATAATTTATAAATTTTCAATTATTGTTGAAGAATATTCTCAATAGTCGTTGCAACTATTGAATATTATAATATGTGCCAACATTTTTAAACATACTTTTTGGTTTAATAGATTTTTTTCTAATAAAGTTTCAATGGAAAAGCAATACATTTTTGTAATTTCATTTAAAGTATTTAGTTCTGTCGAAGAAGATAAATCTCTCATTTATACATCTACTTATATTGGGGATTCATTTATATTATGATATGTTTTTAGATTACAGAAAATTTTAAAACAACTATATACAAGTTTTGATGGGCCTTTAACCAACCCAATTACCTCTACAAATATCGATAATATTCCTCCATCATTTTTGGCAAAAATTAAAGGAGGAATAAAAAAGCTCAAAAATAATAAAGTCCCAGGCCCAGACTCGATAACTTCAGAATTTATTAAAAGTGCTGCAGGTCAAAAATTGAGGAAATTTGGAATCAATTTAGTCAATTTGGAACCAAGAAGCTTTACCCGAAGATTGGAAACTGAGCATCGTCTGCCCTATGCAAAAAAGGCAGACGTTTCGGAATGTACCAACTACAAGAGAATCAGTCTACTTTGCGTTTTTTACAAACTTTTTTTCGATATACTTTTTAGTAGACTAGTAACTTATACAGAAAGCATTGTAGGTGATTACGAAAGAGGCCTCCGCAAAAGAAAATCTACTATTGAACAAATCTTTAACATTAGTCAAATTTTGAAAAAAAAAATGAATATGGCATCGCAACACATCATCTTTTTGTTGATTTTAAGACTGCCGATGACTCGGCAAATAGAAAATATTTAATTGAAGCTATGAGAAAATTTGCAATACCTGAAAAACTTAAGAAAATTATCACCATTATTCTTACTGAGACAAAATTTAGGGTTAAAATTCAGAATAATCTCTCAGAGTCTATTGTTGTTTCAAATGGGGTCAAACAGAGTGATGCACTGGCCTTTTTGCTTTTTAACCTTGCCCTCCAAAAAATGATAAAAGACTCCAATATTTATATTCGTGGAACTACATTTAACAAATCTGTTCAGATTTTTTGCGTTTGGTAACGATATTGACTTAGTTGCACGCACTCCTCAGTTACTTAGAGAGGCTTTTACTTCTCGAGAGGCTGCAGCCAGCAAAATGCATTTAACAATCAACCAAAATAATACTAATTATATGGCATGCTGTAGTAACAGAATTTATATTTGTGATGGCAGAGGAGTCAAATATAATATTTACAACCAAGCGGCATAATGACATATAATGTGATAGTCTCATTCAAGCTTTCACCGCGAACGATTCGTCACTTTTGGTCATATTGCAAAATGTTCTAACGACACAGAAATATATTGACGATGGCTTACACTCAACAGATAGTATAGAAGAACTACAACTATCCGAACTCCGTTTATCCGAATCTCTTTCAGAATTTCAGAACATCAGACACATGAACAGACGGAAAATGAAGAAAGGAAAATTTTCTAGAAAAGGATGCACAAGAGAAGGTAGAAGATGAGAACGTGTCACTTGAGGAATTTAGAAACATTCTTTTTGAAAATTCCTGGATATTCATAAGCTTATGATTAAGATTTAGGAGAATGGATTATGAGTCAGGCCCCATATTTCTAATTGCAAATAATAGTAAACGTATTGAAAGTGTTGAGGAAGAAGATGACCTCAATGTCCAAGTTGAAGCAGACATGGAACCATGAGTTAGTGAAACATTTCAACCTAAGTAGGACCATGTGCTAATTCTCACTGTCAAGCAGATGCGCAACCTGGTGGTTCGAAAACGTATGAAGGCAGTGAAACAGCTTTCTCTGACCGAGTTATTTAGCAAGACTTTCATTTACAGCTTTGTACATACATACTGTATATATATAAATTACAATAATAGAATATAAATTACAATGATATATAGTAACATAATGCAATGAAAGAAATTCCTAAAAAATCTGAACAATCATCGACACAAAAGAGAACGCAGAAGGCACAATAGTTATTTCCTGTTGAGCTGGGAGATCAAACCCTGAATCCTGCCTTTGTAATCAGAAGAATATAGACCACAATGATATATAGTTACATACTCTAATGAAAGAAATACCAAAAAATCTCGAACAGTCATCGACACAAAAGAAAACGCAGAGAGCGTAACAGTTATTTCCTGTTGAGGCTGGGAGATCAAACCCTGAATCCTTCCTTTGTAATCAGAAGAATATAGACCACAATGATATATAGTTAGATACTCTAATGAAAGATATCCCAAAAATCTCGAACAGTCATCGACACAAAAGAAAACGCAGAGGGCGCAAAAGTTATTTCCTGTTGAGGCTGGGAGATCAAAACCACTGGTGAACTTATCAATTAAAGCAACTTAAAACAATGAAACCTATTTCCGAGTATGTCATTGGATTTATTTTACCGTGAACACGAAATCACAATGTAATTAAAAAGGCAACATAGATGCTTAAATTAGTTAAATAGATTGTAAACAATTAAAGGGAATGCAACTAGACCGTATCAATAAAACTTTTCAGACTGTTAATTAGGAAAATTTTCTTTAGCAAAATTAATAACATTTATTTAAAAAATTTCATTTAAAAATAATAGTAATTAAATTATTGTGAAATATATTTTTTAAGCTGCTTCACACACATCTCAATTTATATCAGCAAACGCATTTTGCATGTGACTTTTTAATGTTATCAAAATGCCAAAGAAATTTCTGTTACGTAATTAAAAGTACGACAATTGATTTAAAAAAAGATTCATTCATAAAAATTATAAACATAAATTCCATTTTAATTAATAATAAATACATAATAGAACATATTTTCACTAGTTTCATGTGAAATTTGCAGAAAAATAATTTTATACATGAATAAATATTTACAAAACTGTAACAATCCAACATCTTGTGGTGTAAAAAATATTCGTACACTAAAAGAAATGCAAATTTTTTTGTTATATTTTGTGATTGGTTTAGTCATTAATATGTAGTTAATTGACGTTATCTTGTAAGTTACTCTTAAAAGGTTCTTCAGTGGAAATTTTAATGTAGTGAGAAACTAGAAATTCTGTAATGGGTCGTAAAAGTTAAGCGACAAGTGTTTCCGAAAGAAAACTGATTTTAAAGCTCCGTAAAAATGGTAAATCGCACAACAAGTTTTCTGATCTGGTTGGTAGACCCCATTCAACTGTGCAGTCAATCATAAAAATGTTTGCTGCCAATCTAACGGTTCAAAACAGTTCTCGTATCATGTCTATTGACATCATCTAACAGACGGTTTCTGGTACGTTCATTAAAGAAGGATCCCAAAATAAGCCTCCTACATTAACATCAGAACTGAAGAACATGGGAACAACAGTTTCCGTAAGTACTATTCGAAATGCATGCAGAAATGAAGGCTTCCATGGCCGTGTTGCGAGACGAAAATTCTTTGTTAGTGAGAAGAATCGGAAGCTGCGATTGTTTTTCGCTAAGCAATACGTTATGAAAGTCCAGATTTCTGGAAAAAGGTTATCTTTACAGACGAAAGTAAATACTACATATTTGGATCGGACGGGAGACGAATGGTATGGATAAAGCGCAATACAGAAATGCATCCTATGAATTTAATGTCAACAGTGAAACATGGCAGTGAAAGTCTGCTTGTTTGGGGGGTGTTTAAATGTTTCTGGGGTGGGCAAATTAGTCTTTATTAAAAGCATTATGAATAATCAACTTTATATTGACATTTTAAACAATAATTTACGACCTAGTGCAACAAAAATGGGCTTGAATGGTGATTACGTTTTCATGGATGATACGTTTTCCCCAAGCACACAGCCCTAAACACAAGGCTCTGGATACTATATAATACCCCAAAGTTCATGAAACTTCCTCCTCAATCGCCGGACCTCAAACCCATCGAGAATTTATGGGACGTTCTTGATAAAAATATTAGATCCAGACATATTTCTAATAAAAATGATTTAAAATCAGCTCTTAATCAATAATGAGACCCCATACCTAGCTCAATAACAGCAAAATTGGTGGAATCGATGTCAAAGAACACTCAAGGCAGTTATTCGAGCTAAAGGATATCCTACAAGGTATTAGCTGTAATATTATGATTGTGTTGGCCAATATATCCCTGATGTACGAATACTTTTTACACCACAAGATGTTGGATTGTTACAGTTTTGTAAATATTTATTCATGTATAAAATTATTTTTCTGTAAATTTCACATGAAACTAGTGAAAATATGTTCTATTATATATTTCTAATTAATTAAAACGGAATTTATATTTATAATTTTTATAAACGGATCTCTTTTAAATCAATTGTCTTACTGTACGAATACTTTTTACACTCACTGTATATATTAGATTATCATGAAAAAAAATTTGATTTCAAGGAAAATTCTGCTTGAAGCCAAATTCTAACTTTCACTTTTTCTATGTGCATGTAAAATTCAATTAGAATTGTATTTGAAGCAAGGTAAATGTGACACTTTTAGGGAAAAGAGGAAAAGTTTGATCTCCGGAAGTTGTAAGCATTTTCTAAGTAATATATTAATTCAGATCAACAGCCAGTGAAGCATGAGGTAAAAGGCCGAAAAGCGAAAAAGTAACTTAATTGTTCTTACATACACTATAGTAATAAGGTTTCGTGTCTCTTTTCACTAATGGAATTAGAGTATGTAATTACTGAAGCTGAGAGTGTGTTCAACCATTTCTTTCCTGCCATCTGGTTTCAGGAAAACATAAACTTTCTGAGTTGCTCGAACAACTGCATTTGTATTTATGTTGAAAATATGATTTATATTTTGCATTTTAAATGAAATAGTAATTCGTCGTAATAAAAGAATACATGCTTTTATGTAAATTCTTTTAATATTTCTATAGTTGTTTCTTTGGAATATAACTACTTTCTTTTACTTACTACTGGATTTCTTAAAATAACTGTATTTTCTGTTTTTAGTTATTTTTCTTAATATTAAGCTATAATTGAAACATTTTGAATTTAAAGTATTTTACTTATAACAAATTCAAATATTTTAAAGCAATTCAGCTTAACTTTTCTCATTGGCAACTTTAAATATTTTTCTCTGGATACTGTTATATTAAAAGGGAATACATTTTTATGTTTTTAGAATTTTAAAGATAATATCGAATCGATGTTACCTTTAAATTGATAAGATGACCTCTTAAATAAATCAATGCATTACAAGTTTTGTTCAGATGATCATTCATACTACACACAAATCTTTCTAACAACAAGAATTAAAGTGTAAGATTATTTAACTTATATGTGTATAAATGTTACTTTTTACAGCTAAAAATTCTATATGCATAAATTTAAAATATTTTTCATTCTTATTCTTGTGAAAGTTCGTTTATAATATCGCAGCTTATATAATTCTGAAGCTATTTATTTTTCTCCTGTTTGTTACTCTAGTGTCACTTTTTAGACGCAAAAGTTAATTCTTCTGGAAGATAAAACTTGAAAAAGATTTCAAACCAATACTAACATCCACTTCCGAAATGGAAATCGAATCAACGAACAGTCATCTAGAACATTTGCCATTCAACTGTTACCTTCACAATGAGTATTTGATATAATGGGTTTAATAATTATAAGACTTCTGTTTTAAAAATGCTTGAAGAAGACCTCTCTAGTTTTGAAGATCAAAAGGAAGTCTTATATCCAGAAAAGAATTTTGCCAGTTTAATAAATATAAATGATGTTAATAATTGCTTAATAATATTTATGTTAACCAGTAGCACAAATTGTAACTAATTATCCTGTGGTACAGACTCAGAAAGTCTTACAAAATTGAGACATATAATAAAATATTATGTTTATTTTCTTTTTCTATCAATATCTTGCAAACGTCTGGGGAAGCTTTACTCTAGTTTTTAAAGGGTAGCCATAGATATAGACTTCCAAGGGTGGAAGGGGTGGAACTTATTTAACACCTGGAAATGACTGATTGAGTTCTGGGAGTTTAGATGATATGTTTGGTAGACTTCGTAATGTACATTCTAATTTGTTCCAATTATGTTCTATGGAATTCAGACAGAGACTGAAACGGCTTATTTAGTTTTGTTTTTAAATGCCTATTTGGTCAAATAATAGTTGAGAAAGTCTTGATATGTGAATCAAGACATTCATAGACAGGGTATCTCACACGATATGGGGAAGCAGTTTCTTGCGAGAATAGAAATGGGTTTGCTCTGCAACATATTGCCATAAAAATGAAAAAGCAGCATTGTCCAAATGTATTGCAGAGTTCGTATTTTCAACCACAAGAACTAAGTGTCCCAGGCCAAAACATGGAGAAACATCCGCACCAGCAAACTTTAATGATGTCGTAATCCAGTCTTACAGGTCATCCACTAAACCCAAGACCATCCATTAGATTGTAAAGTAAGATTCATTCTATAAAATCAAATTTTTACCCGAGTCAACAAATCAATGACAGCGAGTTTTGTATTTGCAATCGAGACTTCGCTTTTTAGGGAGTGATGCTCTGTTTCTGAGCTGTTGTTCGAGCATTGGATCTCAGATTTTTTAACTCTCAATGAATAAATCCTATTGCTAAACGCTTGATGAATGACGAAGCCTCTGAGTGATACCAGCCAATGGAGACATGATTTTATTTATACTTTTTTCAAAGTAGCAAGTCATTACTGTCCACTATCTTCTTCTTGCAGTTTAACTCACGTTTCTACTATCTGATTCTCAGTGGATTTTGGATTTTTTAGAATGTTTAGTCTTCATAAACTAATTTATAGCGAAGTTGTACCCCACTACAATGCATTATTAAAATTACTATTCTTTTGACTCAGTCATAGCCTTACAAAGACATAAATATATTAAAGTAACCATCAATACTTTTAAAATTTTAGGTTACACAACAAGTTATGTTCCCTGCCAGACACATATTTTTAGAGTGAATCCGAATACATTTGACCAGATAATGTGAGTATGCATCAATACACTGTTTGCTGGAATTTTCGTTATAGATAAGGACTAAAGGAACTTTTTTTTTTTTTAACATTAGTTGGTTTTGTAGCTTTCTTTAACCGATTGATATTTACATACATTTTCATAAAACCAAACTATACTTTTAGTACATAATACTAAACCTTCAATAAACTTCAATTTTGAAAAGAAATATACATTTATGACCAATTTCTGTCACAAGACTATATAACTACTGTGTTTCTTGTGATTTTGTTGTTCTTGTCGTGTGCCAGCTAAGCTGGAATTATGGGATACGGTGCTCCACTTTTCCAACTGAACCATATTTCGGTGTAGAGTCCGATTTCCTCAGTACACACATGCCATAAGTACCCCGTTTATAGGGTAGGCAACCATTCACAACGCATTCATACAAGGAACGGAAAAGAACAAGATAGATATAGAGAGAAAATACATCCATGCCCAAACCGGGATTCAAACCCAGGACTTTCCTATCCGCAGTCAGGCACGCTGACCACTAGACAAGTTGGGTGGCTCTTATGGTTTTAATATTATTTTTTAAATAAATTCGCATTAATATATAATTAAAAAACGATATAATTTTTAATGAAATTGGTGCGAATGAGCACAAGATAAAATATATTTGTAATTTTTAACTGATATTTAAATATTCTAAATATTTTATAGACATTAAATTTTTTATGATTAAATATTTGCTGTGAAATTATAAGATCACAAACTAAAAAAATTTTTTCACAAAACTAATGTGTGTTGATCACCATTTTTGTTTATATGAATTTTTATGTCAATTTGTATGAAATATTATTTGGACTACGTCTTCGCTAGCATGAAAAAAAATCTGAATTTTCCTTTCTGAAATCAATTTTTAACATTTAACCAGGAATATTGTTTAGAATAAATTTCTTGTTTCTCTCTCCTAAAAGTGAACCAAAAATATAAGAAAAAAATTGATGATAAAAACTAGAGTCGATTTTTCCAGGAACTCATAAGAGATCACATTTCTTATCCTATTCAAAAGTTCTCTCTATTATCACAGAATCATTTTCCATTTTCCTGTTAAAGAAATTCCCATTTTATGTTCACAAATGATGTTAGTAATAAATATTTCTGCCAGGTTTTCCAATTGAATTCTGCTTTCTTTTAAGAAATATTTTTCATTATTTTCTTTTTTAATTTCAAACTCTCTTCTTTATAATGCTTTGGTTTTCTTTTTATTTCTGAAAAGCAATATTTGAAATTCTTCTTAAAGTGTACCAGACTATTGAATAATATAGTTTTACTGGTTTTCTGTGTTATAAGTAGCCAAAAATTCATTTTTTTTCAGACTTGAAATTTGATCTATTTATCGTAAACGGATACTTTATTTTTCTTCCCAAAAAATTCATAATTTTAAAAATTATAAAAAAGCTTCATATTTTCCATTAAAATCTTTTTGCTTAAAATATTATGAATAGTAGTGTTAGATCTTATTAGATTCTTGCTTATCTCCCATTTCAAATTTCCAGGACCATTAAAAAAATTAATTTTTCTTCACTTTTCATTTACGCAGTTAATTTCTTAATGAAACAAAAAAAAATTAAATCAAATTTTCTGTATAGTATAATATTTTGCTCTTTTTTATGACACGGTGTATCATTGTAAATATGATTTTGAACAAAAAAAATGTTTTTGAATAAAAAAAGTAGCCTAATATTTACAAATTACTGGGGTTTCAAGATATTGTTTGATAAGTTAAATTAACTCAATAGTTATTCATTGAATAATTTATTTTAGAAAATATAGCTTATGTTTTTTAATTACTAAAATCTTTTAAAACTACTCATTTTATGCATTCTGCTGTTAAAATTAGCGATATTTTGGGTAGTCTTATAATTATGGCACACAATAGAAATAAACTAAACTTAAAAAAATTATGTATCATTTATTAAAAACATGTATAGTTTATATATCAGGATACAGTAACATACATACTTGCTTTTATAGCTTGTTTAAAGCAGACATGTTTTTTTTCCTTTCGAAGATTTTATATTTTCTTTAAATATTTAACTGGATCGTCTTGATTTGAATTCAAGGATGTCTAGCATATAAAAATAATTTTACTTTTGTAAAATGTAAACCTGATTCTAAAGGTTTAATATGACGCCAGAGCATAGGCGTTACCCTGATTTTTCTTCAGGCGGGACGAAAATTTCTTTTTATGAAAATATGTTTAATCTGTGCTTAAAGGTTCAATGCAAATTTCAAAAAAAAGTTAGCATTTTCATTTGCATTTCTATATCTAGTCGGGTTTTACTGATCAAATAACCCCTATGTGTTGACGCCCATATACAAGAAATGTATTGCCTTTTCTAGAAAATATTACTGATGACTCAGTCTGATAACATGTAATGAGACAATTTCTGTTTTGTGTTGCAGCAACGCAATACAATTTTCTCTTATATTAAAAACTGTTATTTTTTCTTATTATGAATTATTGAAAAATTTTAGGCTTTAAAAATTTCACATAAAAATAATTTTTGAAAATAAATGTGACAAAATAAATAAAACAGAAAAAGACATTGAATAATGAGAGAATTTGTAAGCAATCGTTCACTAACCGTCTTTTGCACTCGAAAGCTAATTAGACCGAGAACTACAGTTTAAGGTGAATTCCGAACCATCACAATCAGCCAAATTCAAGGCGGGATTCGAACACAAGCATTGTTGAACCGAAGATTAACACTCTAACTATTCGAATGCCAGATCAGATCAAGAAAAAAATAGGTTAGGAGCTTTAATGTTTTGAAACGGTAGATGAAAAAAGTCTGTAAAGATATTTCAATAATATAATTTAATTAGACTAAAACGTAATGTTATAGGAAATAATGAAAGATGATAAATATATCACATGTTGTCATTTGAACAAATTGTTTGGGACTGGTATTCACCATTTTGCCCGGATGTAATCAGATTTTGATAAAACTTTTGTGGGATGATTTTTTATTCTTTAAAAAATATACTCTCTTAACTCTGGAGTAATAAGAAGAGACAAATTATCCGAGTGTTCCCCAAATATATAAGATCTAATTTAAGTTTTATAATCTTGACTCCATTTTACGATAGAACTGACAGACAAGCCCCTCTATCTGACAGATTGTTCTCTTATATGATTAACCATACCTTAAGTCCAACTCGCGTCTTATGTAATCTTCTCCGAATGAATAAAAAACTATTTTGATTGCAGTGTGTGTGTTTTTTATTTCATAAAAAAACACACCTGTGGCATCGTTTAAACCATGGGTTCCCAAATTTTTTTTCTCGTGAACCACTTTCAAAGTTTTACCATTTTCGGTAGACCCCCTGCTGCTACATTTCTACTGTATTCCCAAAATTAATAAATAATATCACCCTAAATTAGGGGTGTTAAAAAGAAAAAAATGTAGCACATTTTCTTGTGTCCTATTTATTAAAATTATGCTTGTGGTTATACAAAATTATAAACATTTATTATTACAAACAATCAACAATTGACAAAAATCAACAATGAACTCTGAAATGTAAATCAACAATAAAAATAGTTATATTTTTAATGAGACAGATGTACTTGATGAATTGGCAGCAAATTATCAATATTTGGCTTCAGTTTTGTTAGAAGTAATCTCGAATCTTCCTGTTCTGTGATATTCAATCTGCTCCTTTTTTTTTGTGAACAGGTTGGTAACGGCACTAAAATTTCTTTCGACAAGGTATGACGAGGAAAACGTTATCAATAATTTTCTGGCAATTTCCCACACCCCAGGATATTTTTCGGTGATTTCTGCTTGGAGCCAAAATGTTTGATAGCTTTTATTTAATTTCACCTTCAATTCCTCGTTGGTGCTGAGCTCAAATAGTTCCTCTTGTAATACCACATTCGCTTCTTCCGTTTCATCAAATGGGGTTAAGAACCATGGTAGTATTTCCATCGTCTGAATGATCTTCAAATCTACTTTTGAAGTCATCATGCAGGGTATTTAAATGTTGAGCGTGCGTCTGAATATCTTCATTGAGGCATTCTACCTGAGACAAGTGCGGAAACTGGGAGAATTCGCGCCGACTAATATTTTGCTTCATTAATTTCAATTTAACACACACACAAGAACTATTATCTATTATTTTATTCAATTCTATGTTTGAACTGAGTCTCGAATATTTTTGAGTATATACCTCGTGAAGGATGCTACCTGTTTACTTTGATAGGTAAATCCAAGCCAAAATGTTTGTTTTTTATTATGAAAACCAGAAAATTTTTCGTGGACCCCCATATACAACTTGTGAACCCCTGTTTTCTTTTCACGTCTAGGTGGACCCCCGTGTGGTCACCTATGGACCCCTGGGGGTCCACCTGGATCACTTTAAACCATAGGTTCCCACCTATGGTTTAAACTAATTTGCGATTCATAGATAAATTTCGCATGTTTTTAATCACTTTGTCACAATTTCAGTGCTTAACAGCTCATATTCCTCCGACAGCTGTGTTCCATGAGATCAATGAAATAAACACAGTTATTACTTCGTACCACAAAACAATTAATAAAATTTTCCAAATTTTTACTTTGAATGCTTTTTGAAATCAAGAAACATACTACAGGAAAAAATTAAATGCTCACGTAAAATAAGCTCTTTTAAAATTTAAAAATAATATATTTTAAAATTGAAAACTTTAATTGAAATTAGATCCAATTTAAAATATTTAAATCAGCTTACTATGCCGAAAATATGTAATAAAATTGTTCTATTTTTTTAAATGTACCTCTAATATTAATCAAAATTTTTAAAGACTTTAATATGTGGACGATAATTTAAAAATAAATAAAACTGATTTAAGATAGTTAAAATATATTTTTTAGAAAGGAAATGGTAACATATTTGAATTAAAAATGTTCTTTTCATACAAACCAAATTCTTATGTATACATATACATACACGTTCCTTTTTGAAATCACTTTGTGGATAATTTAATAATTAAAAACTATCATAAACTTTTTAAATATCCAACACGTGTTAAATTTCAAGAGAACTTCCATTAGATAAGCAGTTTTCATACGTTCAAAGAGAATATTTTGAAAACAATTTAAAGCATCAACCCAAGAGAGATGCAAAATGCTGAAATGTTACGATTAAATGAAACAGGAAGTTTATGATTGTAATTATTAAACAGTTATTTTATACAGATCAAATGTTTTAATCATTTTCACCAATTAGTTCAAAGAACAGTATACTCATTCAAATTACTTTAGATAAATGTTTTTAATGGATATATTGTGTGTACAGTGCTTACAGTATCTCTCCAATGTCTCAGTTTATGGACTCAAACCCTATTAACAATAACAAAAATTATTTCCTGACTGTAGAATTTGAAATTCACAAATAAGGAGTCTAAATAAAAAGTCAAAAATTTATTACACTCAGACGCAATTCATTATTTTCCGTATTTCACAGTTATGCTTAATCCCTTTTGTTTTCCTTGACTTACCTCCATTCTAATAATCAACTGAAGCGTTACGCTGTTAAAATATGCAAGTTAGTAAATATGGAATTCAGTATTTCAAGGATTTTTTTTTAAAGCATTTCAAGTTTGAAATTTTTTCTCCTTATTAGAAACATATTATTCAAAATTTCGATAGTTATATTATATTCAATCCAGCATAAAAATAACGTTTCCTCTTTATTAATAATGTTATACTTCAAATTTATTACTCCACAACCCATTAAAAAATGCTAGCAATAATAATTAATTAAAACTACAAAAGTCAGGCATTTATTTTGTTTTAAAATTTAATAACGTTTTAATTTCATTGCTTTAAAGTTTACAAATGTAGCAAAAATTAAATAGAATATATTAACTAATTTAACAATAATACAAATTTTTAAATAATATTTCATTAAATTATAAGCAAACACTTGAGCGGTTCATCATATTTTTATGTAAGATGAATACCTCTATGTAGTATTATTAACGAATTCTATAGTGCATTCCCGTGCCTTTACTTTATAGTGTATTTAGCTAAATTATCGCAAGATTTTTTAAAATATATACTATTTATTCTATGAGAGCGCACCCATTTATATGTGTAGTGAGAAAATTCAAGAATATTCGAGTTTGTATCTGTGTATGCATGTAGAATTTAGTAAAATTTTCTCTCTAGCTGCTATGATCTAAATTAGATAAAGAAAATTACAGAAATTAAATCCATTAAACGCTTTTGAATTGATTTAAAGTTAGTAAGCTAATTAATTCATGAATAAAACAAGAATTTTTCGCTTGAAGAAAACAGAAACAATTTCTAAGTGTTAGCTTTATTTACTACGTGAATTTATTTACAACATAACCTTTCATCATAAATTTTCCTTATTTGGCAAATCCTAAGTTTTCATATAATAACATAAAAAAGATATTTTCTGAAAAGAATTTTATATTTTTACCTTATTTAGCATATATTTTTAATTTCTCTTCGTTTAATATCCTTCATAAATTAATCTTATTTTTCTTATTCTTTTTGCTATCACAAAGAGATTGATGAGTCCACAAAATACTTTAGGATTATCATACAATTACTATCATGTGTGATTGTATGCACTTAATTATTTCTGTTAGTTGAATGCTAAATAAAGGCCAAAAAGTAGTTAGATTTTAATCAAGTTTCTAGTCTTACAGATTTCTGAAGAAATTTGAATTGCAAATAATTTTAAGAATTTCATATGTTTTTTATAATTTGAACTTTTAGATAATAACAAGTTATAAAAAGTAAGAAACATACTATCGGCTCTTTTAAATACATTTTTATTATATTTCACAAGTTTTTAATAGAGTAATTAGAAATATAAAGAAAATAGCATCAGTATTAACAAAAAAAAAAAAACTGAAGTACAAAGAAATATATTTAAAATCAAAGTAAAATCATGATGATTGAAAGAAAAATGGAATAACATATTTCATAGAATAGATCTTTAATCTTAACCGAAAATCTTATTTTTTTGATCTTTAATTGTAAGTAACAAAACCACTAGTATGATTCAGAGTTATCTTAATTCTAGACTATCAGAACACATTGTTAAAGTTCAAAATTATCTTAAAAATGCTAAAAAAGTGCCCATTTTAACTTTTTATTATACTCTTCTTTTAATGGCACGACAGCCTATTGTGAACCATAGCCTACAACTGACGATCCTGAAAGCTATGGTGAAGGGATTTATACTGCAGATGTGGCCAGCAAATAATATTATACTCTACAACCAAAATATTAATATCAAAAGAGTTAATCCAGGTGCGATAAAAATTTAATCTGATCATAAACATTTACAGGTAAACTAAGAATTAAAAAATTTACTTCAGAATTTGATCATGAATGAAAAAGGAGTTCACAATGCTTTTATGAGCCTTTAGCAGGATGTAAGATATCATCTAGGATGACACAAACTTATTAAGTTTTGAGACTTATTAAAGTTCTTATAGTAAAGCTCTGAGGATTTCGATCAAATTATATCAGTAGCTGAGCCAAATCATAAGCATACAGGTTTGATTGCAAAATTCTTTTCATGATATCCCACATGTGGTTTCGGAAGAGAAATAAGGATAATTTACTTGTCAAAAAACTTGTTGGTAATACTTGAAGCTATAACTATAGAAACACGTACCGTTCGAGATGTGATTATTGTTTTGTAGAAAAGATAGTTGAGATAGATCGTCCACATGTTGGTATGTTAAATCCTTTCCACGTACAGTTTCAAATGTGCCATAAAAAGAATTGATGAAAAGTATCGCTTAAGTATTGTTGTGCTATGGTTGTTGGAAATGACTACCAAAGGCATCTACTATAAAGAGATATATACCGCCTCAGATCATAATTCACTATTATATGCCATCAGTAGTAAAAATGAGTGATGTAATATTATGAACAAGATTCCCCGCTACGTATAACTCTTCAACATACCTGTCTTGTTGTCAGAAAAAAGATACCTGTCTTGTTGTCAGAATAAAGATACCTGTCTGGTTGTCAGAATAAAGATACCTGTCTTGTTGTCAGAATAAAGATACCTGTCTGGTTGTCAGAAAAAAGATACCTATCTTGTTGTTAGAAAGGAGACTTATAATTAAGAATATCCATTCATAGTCAACATATTCCAAGTTAATTAAAGCCAGCAGTGCTATAATCCGATTTGATAGTCTGCATAGATGAAAAAGGTAAATGGCGCAAGCGGTATAAAATCAGCTTTCTTACTCCTCTGCAGAGTTCCATATTCGACACATCTTTGCGGGTGACACATAAGAAATTTATAACGATGAATCCAATGTTGTGTCAGTTGGACTGGCTAAATCAACTGCAGCCGTTCTTGCATCTTGCCATTGTTTCACTCTTGCAAACATCGCTTGATTGCACCATCTGTGTGTTGGTGATCATTCGGTTACTTCAAACAGCTTTTTACAAAATTTGACTAATGATAGTAATAAACGAAAATCATTGGGTTAAACATTGTTACAATCAAAAAATAGTCACAATGGAAATCCAATGGAAATTTCGAAAATCTCCTTATTCATTTACCAAATCTGAAAGTGATTAAAATAGGACGCTGTGAATTTTAATCATTTGCAAGTTAAAAACAATTAATTTTGTATACGAAATTTCTATAAAGTGATCTATATTCAATTACAGCTTTTATAAATGATTCGGGAAAACTAAAATTGTACAATTGAATATTTCTAGTAAATATAAAGCTCATGGAAACTTGTTATTTTTAGCAAATATTATATTAGAGGCCAAACGAATAAAATCTTATTTATAATCGATCAAGATCAATCTGTTTAATCAAAGTCATCTCACTAAAATGTCATTTTAGATTTTTATTAAGTTTCAACTGAAGAAAAATAACACACAATTCTAGTCTCGAAAATCAGATTCATTTAAGGATTATTGATATTCAATGATTTGAGAATATGAATATTTTCTTTCAAATTTATATATCGATAAATTATTTTGAAATTTTTTTCAGAATATTTTTTGTCATTGACGATCAAAAAATGAGTAAATTAAAAAAAAAGCTTATCATATAAAAGCTTGTTTTTTTAATAATACAGTTAAATTTTACTTAATTTTAAAAACAAATTATTTAAGATAAATTAATAATTTCTCTTTAAAATGTCTGCAAAATATTCTAATGTATTTACATTTAAGAATAAATTAAAAAGGAAAACAATAGAGTTTATTCAGTCTCAAAAAATGTGTGTCAAGTTTAAAGAGTTGGTGGATCATTTAGCCTTGTCTACTCTTTTTACTCCTTAAATTTCGAATATCATTTTACACACACAGCTCATAAATTCTCTTTCTTTTCAAGTTTCGTAGATAAATCTGGGTTGAACTGTTTCAGCAATGAGCCATGTAATTGCAAAATACCATGTATCTTTTGTACCCATAAAAATATTTTTTAAGTCTATACATATTGTTCTGTTGTCTTAACACATTAATATATAACTCTTCTTTATAATATTTTCTAGGGAACTAAAAAAGAAATTTAAAAGGAAGTCTTTTATATTTAACGCTGTGAATGTCTAGAACTGATTAAAGTAGCTTTTTGTGAAATATGATTATATGTATAATTCTCTTTCTTTTTTCTATTATAATTTGCATATTCTCTTTAATTTTTAGAATTTTAATCTTCTCCCGTAATGAGCTGTTAACTTCAAACTCAAATTGCATTTTTTTTAAAAAATTGTTTTCAATCATGAAATGCAAGTACAAATATTAAATAAGTTCGGTGTAAAAAATAATTTTATTTTCAATAACATTTGGCAGCAAAATAGTTGATGTTTTCATATGTGCACTTAAAATCTTTCAGTCTATAATGAATGATCTGAGCAGATATTATTGCAATCCAAAAGGCGTTAGATAAAAACGTAGCATTAAAATGTTTTTCTAATAATGGGAAATAAAGCAGCAATATTGTCAATACAAACGAATGTAAATAAATGTGCATAATTTCTTCAAATATTTGTAATTTTTCCCTATCATAAAAATGTCACCATCAGCATTTATCATGTATGATTCCTTGAGTAATAGTACCAAAAAGTGATACGTGGAATTGATTTAAGAAATTTTATAAATAAAATTTATTACATATATATGTCTCATACATACTTTTCATATTAATAACATCACAAAGTTAATTAATATCATCATATCACAGTATAATACATGATTACTTCCTGATTAATGCAGTTATGAGCTAAAATTAAACATTATAAAATCCTCTAAGCATATGAAAATAGTTTTATTTATTTAAATTCCCAATTAATAAGATAAGTTTCGACTTTATGCAATTCCAGAAAAACTCTGTCACTATATAAAAAAATGAAATCTGCAATCACAGAATCTTAACCACTCGTTAAAATTATAAATTTTATCCCTAAAGATTCATTCTGGTTCATCTTCAAATACTATAATAATAAAAAGTGTATATTTCAATTGAAATTTTAGTAGCATATGTTATTTATATATTTTGTCTTTCTATTCAGAAGTTTCTTATTCGAGGTAACTTTATATGTTTTAAAATCTAGAAATCAGTAAATGCTAAATAGATACGCACATATAATTGGACGAGGAAAAATTAGGATATAACTTCCTTGATAAAAGTAATATATTTAAAAGTTTCTTTTTACTTACAAAATTTAGAAAAAGAGAACTTTTAGTAACTTTCTTACAATCATTACAAAATAATTTTTTGCAAATATTTGAACTTTTTTTATCAAACTTTGTGAATAGTTTTGTTGTTGTTGTCGTGTGCCAGCTAGGCTGGCAATATGGGGTGCGCTGCTCCACTTTTCCAACTGAACCATATTTGGTGTGGAGTCCGACTACTTCAGTACACACATGCCATAGGTACTCATTTATAGGGTAGGCAACCATTCACACCTGATTCATACATGGAAGGGACAAAGACAGGATAGATAAAGTACACATCCATGCCCGAACTAGGATTCGAACCCAGGACCTCCTTATCCACAGTCAGGCACACTGACCACTAGACAAGATGGGCGGTGTGAATAGTTTTCTTTTCATATTAAGAAGAAAATAATTAAAACTTAACTCTGAATAAACAAATGTTTTAGAAAACTCTTTATAATACTATTTATAGAGTACACTCTGAACAATGTAAGCGATGAGTATTTTACACATTCTGAATGGATGATTCTACCAACAATCAATAATATCAAATCTGAATTTCTGAGAAAAATATTTCATTTATAGTCATTGAAACAATTGGATCTCCAATTTTTTAAGAAAAAAGATGTTCTATATTTTCTCACTCCATTAATTGACTTATATTGCAGTAAATATTAGTGAACGTAGATAAGAAGTGTAAGATTTTACTATTGCAATTGAATTAAAAAAATAATTGCTTCAGTTTTTACATTCAGTGCAAAGAAAATTTTGCGTCTGGTTGTAACGAAAGTCTTCCCCCAAAAACAGTTCTTAATAATGTTAGAAAAAGGAAACATGAAAGCAGTCCCTTTAGTGCTGTTATTAATCACTACCTAAATCTATGATTTCCTGCTAACATTTGCTAGATTTTCAAAGCTTTCAGCTTAGAAACTTCGTAACCGCGAGTCTAAAAATAGAGCAACCTCATTGCAGACATCCTGTATAAAATCGAAGATAATACCAGCAAAATGTATCTGCATGCGTAAAAAATATTATTCCGAAGGAGCAATGTTGGAATTTATGGTGGGTTTGGCAAAACATCTCATTTGAGACCATACAGAGCCCAGGCTGTGTCTTGTGGTCTTCCATTATCTTGATGCAACAGTGTCTTCTTGCGCAGGAACTCAAAGTTTTATAATTGGGATAGAGTGTTTTTTTAAAATACTGATATGTGTTATTTCAACATTTCGTCTCGAATCAAAAATATAGAAATAGAGAATGTGTGATAAGTTCTATCTAAATCGAGAATAAAATAGCGACTTTAATTCGATACACAAGTATCATTCATTTCTTTATTATTGTTCGATGCATATGAGAATTATTGAAAGTTAAAAGAATCTAATATACATACATACATATATATATATATATATATATATATATATATATATATATATATATATATATATATATATATATATATATATATATATATATATATGTATGTGTATGTATGTATATTTCTGAAATATAAGTAGAAAAAGATGACAAATATAAGCATTGCCAGCTTAGACAAAAAATTTAAATATTTTTGTTATAACTTTTATACAATTAAATCGATTATAAGAAAATTTAAATAATATACCTATTTAATTTCGCTTTCTTTCATAAAATTAGAAAAAGAAACTGAAAAAGAATTTAAAATAAACATATATTTCAAACGAATTCATCTTTGACTTGTGCGTAAATTGTATTATTTGTACTCAAATCTAATATAAAATTGTCCCCATTAGCTCTTGGAAAATGAAGGTTGCTTTGATTCTTAATCGAACATTAAATTTCTTGTTTCGAATATTGTTTTTTCAGGAAAATTTTTTTTATTTAATAAAATGCTTGCGATTTTTCTAAAAGATGAGCTAAGAAATATTTCTTACTTCAAAGGCGAATTGCGTTTCACACAAGTTTTTACGTGCCAGTTTAACCCATAATGATTAACAGCATAATAGTTAATAATTTAATCCATAGAAAACTTAGAAAAATGAATAACATGTATCATATTTATGGAACTCAAATTATACTTTCAGCCTTAAGGCACAATTTAGTGCTGATAAATGACTTTTTAATGGCTACTTTGTCTCATGTAACAGCTACTATTTTTTAAGAAATCTTTGTTTATATATACTGCATAAAATTAAGGTTATTTTATTTAGCTTATCGATTCGTCTGTGCCTTCCAGATATACTTAGTATAAATAAGAAATAAATAAAACTCTATAAAAATGCCGTTTTTATTGTTAACCTTAAGAAAATTGATGAGTTATTTTTCTGATTTTACATTTAAATACGGGTCGCAAATGTAGGGCAGACTTGTAATAAAATTCTTATTTTGTTCGACGAAGCAGTCTGCGTTTAACTGTTAAGCACTATGTAACAATACCTTGTGTAATCATGGTGCTATTTAAAACAACGTGGATGTAAAATTACATGACTATAGAATCTAAAAAAAATAATTTAAAATGAAACTTCTATTAAAAAATGAACAAAGGACACTGAGCAGATAAAGTTCTAAGCTTTACTTAAAAGACCTGTTGAAATCCCACTTTTTAGATTGCTTATTCTTGGCATTTGTGACTTCAGCAGGATCTCTCTCTTAATCCTAACAGAAATCAGTGATTTGTCTACTTTTATGCAAACTTAAATGCAAAAGAATTAATGTGATTTCATTAATTCTTTTAATAAGTTAGCTTTTGTGAAAAGTTTTGAGCTCTAAGAAACATAAAATTCTATTTGAGAATTTGGTTAGACTATACTTGAGGATGTCCCTTCAATTCTCACCAAGTTCATCGCCAAGCTGGATGTTGTTTTATTTATGATAACCCTAAACGTTATTCTGAAATCTATTCACGGTTCTGATTGGTTTAGATTCTGATTGGTTTTCTTCTCAGGATAAATTTAAGCAATATCTGTAGGTGCTATTAGCAAATTCTGTGTACCTCAAAGTGAGGATATTCTAGCAAAATAAAGAGAGTACATTTTTTTCTTTTTTTATGTGCTTACTGCATTATTTTTGAAATTTCATTGTGTTTTGGCCGCCATTAGTGTTTGCACAGCGTTCCGCACCAACAGGATTGGCGAAAAATAAAAATCGCCAATCTCGCCAAGGGGCACTTTCAAATATATTTTTACCGAGAATTATGATTACTATTGTAGTCACTGTGAATCTTCAAAACAAGTTTAAATTCGAAAATATAGTTTTAAATTTATCCGAGTCTTTTCTACAATTTAATTAGATTCTTTTATTAAAGATGTTAAAATGTTTCCATAAAAGTGTTAAAACATTAATATTATCGGTTTCTTCTTTTAAAAATATGATGAATTATATGATAAATTAACATAACGCTTAGTAACGTTAATATTACTGAATTAAAAATTTGAATTTTAATGTTATTTAAATATGTAATTTAATATTTTCAGGAACATCTAAATCATAGGTTTTCAAAGTGGTCCAGGTGGACCCCCAGGAATCCATACGAGACCACACAAGGGTCCACGTAGACGTGAAAAGAAAACAGGGGTTCATAAGTTGTAAGTGCTGATCCGCGAAAAATTATCTGGTTTTCATAATAAAGAACAAAAATTTTGGCTTGGATTTACCTATCAACGTAGGTAGGTAGCATCCTTCACTAGGTAGGTACTCAAAAATATTGGAGATTCAGTTCAAACACAAAACTAAATAGAACAATAGATAATAGTGCAAGTGTACACTACATGTCGAGACTTGCAAAGTGCCGTCTCATAAAAAGTATCACTGCCTTTTACTGTATATTTACATTTCAGAGTTCATTGTTTATTTTTGTCAATTGATGATTGTTTGTAACAATAAATGTTTATAATTTTGTATAACCACAAGAATTATTTTAATTAATAAAACTCAAGGAAATGTGCTACTTTTTTTCTTAACGCCTCCAATTTAGGGTGATATTTTTTATCAATTTTGGGAATTCAGTAGAAATGTAGCATCAGAATGGTAAAACTTTGAAAGTGGTCCACGAGTAAAAAAGTTTGGGAACCTATGGTTTAAACGATGCCACAGGTGTGTTTTTTTATGAAACAATAAAACACACACACAACAATCAAAATAGTTTTTTATTCATTCGGAGAAAATTACATAAGATGCGAGTTGGACTTATGGTATGGTGTAATCATATTACAGAACTATTGATTATCGTATCATTCAGATGACTACTTATGAATCAAAAGTATACATACAAGGTATTGAGATATCATGTTAGGCATTAACAACTCCCTACTGTCTTTTTTTAAATACATATTAAAACATTCGACTTCATATACCTCGTTTGGCTCAAAACATGCTTAAAACTTAAAACTGTCAGATAGAGGGGCTTGTGTTGTCAGTTCTATCGTAAAATGGAGTCAAGTTTATCAAACTTAAATTAGATCTTATATATTTGGGGAACACCCGGATAATTTGTCTCTTCTTATTACTCCAGAGTTAAGAGAGTGTATTTTTTCAAGAATAAAAAATAATCCCACAAAAGTTTTATCAAAATCTGATTACGTCCGGGCAAAATGGTGAATACCAGTCTCAAACAATTTGTTCAAATGACCACATGATATATTTATCATCTTTCATTATTTCCTATAACATTACGTTTTAGTCTAATTAAATTATATTATTGAATTATCTTTTCAGACTATTTTCATCTACCGTTTCAAAACATTAAATCTCCTCACCTATTTTTTTCTTGATCTGATCTGGCATTCGAATAGTTAGAGTATTAATCTTCGGTTCAACAATACTTGTGTTCGAATCCCGCTTTGAATTTGGCTGATTGTGATGGTTCGGAATTCATTTCAAACTGTAGTTCTCGGTCTAATTAGCTTTGGAGTGCAAAAGACGGTTAGTGAACGATTGCTTACAAATTCTCTCATTATTCAATGTCTTTTTCTGTTTTATTTATTTTGTCACATTTATTTTCAAAAATTGTTTTTATGTGAAATTTTTAAAGCCTAAAATTTTTCTATAATTCATGATAAGAAACAAGAACAGTTTTTAATATGAGAGAGAATTGTATTGCGTTGCTGCAATGCAAAACAGAAATTGTCTCATTACTTGTTATCAGACTGAGTCATCAGTAATATTTTGTAGAAAAGGCAATACGTTTCTTGTATGTGGGCGTCAACACATAGGGGTCATTTGGTCAGTAAAACCCGCCTAGAAATAGAAATGGAAATGAAAAGGCTAACTCTTTTTTGGAATTTGCATTGAACCTTTAAACACAGATTAAACATATTTTCATAAAAAGAAATTTTCGTCCCGCCTGAAGAAAAATCAGGGTAACGCCTATGTTCTGGCGTCATATTAAACCTTTAGAATCAGGTTTACATTTTATAAAAGTAAAATTATTTTTATATGCTAGACATCCTTGAATTCAAATCAAGACGATCCAGAGTTAAATATTTAAAGAAAATTTAAAATCTTCGTAAAAGAAACAAACATGTCTGCTTTAAACAAGCTATAAAAGCAAGTATGTATGCTACTGTATCCTGATATATAAATTATACATGTTTTTAATAAATGATACATAATTTTTTTAAGTTTAGTTTATTTATATTGTGTGCCATAATTATAAGACTATACCCAAAATATCTCTAACTTTAACAGCAGAATGCATAAAATGAGTAGTTTTTAAAGATTTCAGTAATTAAGAAACATTAGCTGTATTTTCTAAAATAAATTATTTAATGAATTACTATTGAGTTAATTTAACTTATCAAACAATATCTTGAAATCCCAGTAATTTGTAAATATTAGGCTACTTTTTAATTCAAAAACATTCGAATTTCCAAAAACATTTTTTTCGTTCAAAATCATATTTACAATACAACACCGTGTCATAAAAAAGAGCAAACTGTTATATTATAGTGGAACTAGACTAGATCCATGAGATCATAGATAGCTAAAAAGTCTAAAAGCAGATGTGGACTTTTCACAGCCTCTTCACGAGAAAAATCCAAGCACTTCAAGATGTGTTGCGGGCAAAACGGAGCATTGTCGCACTTGGGACATGATGGGTATTTTCTTTCACCGTCCTCAAAAATCATACACTTCAAGTGGCCAGTAGAAAGTCGATAGAGTGTCGTTTGATGTACTCTGGAGCCCTTAAATGTTGTGGCGGCTCCAGGTAGTCTTTGGAAGTACCAATTGTGAGCAGGAGGGTCAGCCCAGGTTTTAGAAGTAAGTTGTTTAGTAATGGAAGAAATCTCTGATGGTTTTAGTGCCCTGCTATCTTCCGAGTTCAAAGGATTACTGGTGGCAGCCTTTGAAAGATCGTCGGCTACTTCATTCCCAGGCAGACCAACATGCGAGGGGAGCCACTGGAGGTGGATTGGGTTTTGAACTGAAAGGCTTTTCAACAAGAGTAGAATACTTCTACTAGTACTGTCGCCGATGAATTGCCAATTGAAAAGATGCTGGATCGAGGATCGACTGTCTGTAAGGATCCAGATCTCCAAGAAAACATTTTGTGTATTGTTATTTAACAAAGAATGTCCACTAATGATGGCAATGAGTTCCGTTCTGAAGACGGACGTGTGGTCAGCAGTTCTTTTTTCAAGCTTGATGGAATGGTTGAGGAGTTCAATACATTGGCATCTCTTGAAGACAACATCACCCACGTGTTTACTTTACAGGAAGAGCCGCGTCCTTGTAGAGGAGGATCCTGGTAATTGAGGACCCCAGAAACCAACACATTAGTTCAGCCTCTGCTTCACGCACACGGGAAGTGTGATATGGTTCTCTTCATATCAATTGGCTCAAATGGATCAATTAATCTTGCACTAATTGAGTGACTCGTTAAGGGGGAATACACAATAGTTATGTATGAAAAGCGTTTAGAATTTGATTAGCATTGTTGCAGTTATTTGCATCCCTTTGTAGGATTCTATGGTGGGTGGTGCCGTCAGAGCTCAAATTTCTTTTTGATTGCTTATGGAATCAAATCTCTTTCGAGAATAACAAAGTGATGTTTTCAAATTTAAATTTTTTATCATAAAACTTAAAATAAGCACTTTTGAAGATATTTTTTCCTTTTTAATACAAAAAGATTTAGCTGGTATCGTTGGAAAAGTAAAACATGTATTTATATTATGATCTTTAGATTTATTAGTAGAAATTTCTACCATTAAACAAGCAGAAATACTTTCTCATTTAGATATACTGGCAAACTTTAAGGTGACAGTTATTCCCCATAGAAATCTTAAATATTTTAAGAAGGTAATCTCTGCAGCTGATTTGCTAAACATATTTGAAAATAAAATTCTCGATAACCTTAGAAAACAAAAAGTGTGCGCCGTTAGGTGTATAATATTTAAGCGTGACAATTAAATCTTGAATATCAAACATCTAAGTTTGACCTTTTCTACTCCTGTTTTACTCGAATTTGTAAAAGCAGCTAATTTAAAATGTTTAAACCGACAGTATATCCCTAATCCATTACATTGCTTCAATTGTCAGAGATTTTAACACTCCAAAACTGTTTGTAGAAGAGTCCTTACACATGATCACTGAGGAAATACCAGACATGATAGCAGTGTTTGCCAAAAAAATGTTAAATGTGTCAATTCTAAGGAGGATTATCCATCCTATGTCCGTTCTTGTCCAACTTGGATATTTGAAAAAGAAATATGGCCTTAAAATTAAGAATGATTTTTCTAATCCAAAAGCAAGATGTATTGTGATATCTTGTACTATTAAACAAGTCCCCACCTATGCCAATGTAACAAAGAAAATGATTTCCAGCAATACTCAAATGTTATCACTTACTCACACAAAATTACCACCATCTCCTCCAGTGAAAAAAGATCTTCTGCCAAATCAAAAGCAACAAGAGCTTTAAAAATTGAAATATGGAACCTCCCGATCTTCATTCAAAACTTTCTACAATTGCGTACTTTTAGAGTAAGTATAGGATCAATTTTATCTGATCTTTTCATTCAATCTGAGCTAATTCCTCAAGGAAGCATTTTGAACGTAATACTTTTCAAATTTCATATTACCAACATTCTCCGTCAATTTCCATCATCTGTACACGGCCATCTACATGTAGATGATTTACAGATATCATGTCAAAGATCGAATATACATCCTATAGACCAGTGTTTCTCAAACTTATTTCTTCTACCGCCCCCTTTGAAAATCAATTATTTTTCATCGCCCCCCCCCATTTTTTATACACTCCTAAAATTTAAAAACCACCATTTCATTACTTTAATTAATTTAGTTATAGTGTGCTATATTGGTCGATTCTGGTGTTTAAACTTACATTCTAACTAGAAATTTTTACCAGTGAGAGCAATTAAAACGCAACTTAATAATATTAATAATAGATTTTAATCAAATTAAAAGAAACAATATAGATAGGTAATCAATTTTAGTTTGTAAACTAATCTAATGGGATGGATGAATTTGATGATTTTTAACAAGTTTGTTGATATCAGGTGGGATTTTACTCAAAAACAGTAACTTGCAAAGGATTTCTCTTTTTAGTAAGCAGCGTTGTCACAGTGCTAAATCCTCTTTCATGCAAATATGACGATGGAAATGATATCAAAAATTGTTGAACGATCAACCACAATCCAGGATACAACTGTGGAATTGACTTTTGTAGCCAAAATTGTTGGTAGCCATTTTTAAATTTGATTTTTATTTCCTCGTTCGTTGTCAGTTCTATAAGTTCTTCTTCCAGCTGGGGTGATATTGCTATATTGACATTTGAAAAGGGATCTAACACCCAGTCTGGTATTTCCAAGTTCAAAATGTCCTGGAATCTTTCAATGAAATCACTGTGAAAATTTTCCAAATGTTGACAGTAGACGAGCAAGTCGTCGTTGTTGCAGGATATTGATAAATTGGGAAAATTATGGAACTCATGTCTGCTGATATTCTTCTTGTGTAAGAGCAGCTTGGCTGCGAAAGCAGCAACGATATTTTTTGTTTTTATTAAGTTCAAGTCATCGTCTTGAAGCTGGAAATTCATATCATTAAACAATGTATAAAGGTCTGTCAGGTATGCGATATCATTCTTTGATGTGATGAGGTTTTCACGCAATGCTGTGTCTTTGTTTTCCAAGAACTCTATGACAGAGTCAAACAGATTGTAAAAATGAGTCAGACAATTTTCTTTTGATAGCCAACGCACTTCCGTGTGACAGATCAATCTGTTGAAATCTTCATGATTAGCAACACAAAGCTGATTAAATAATCTGTCATTTAAAGAGTTGTTTCGGATTTTATTGACTACTCTGATGACATGTTGCAATGTTTGAAACAGTCGTTCACTTAAATTTCTAGCAACTAAATGCTGTCGATGTATAACGCAATGTACAGCAATCACATCAGGAATTTTGTTTTTTAAGTACGACATGAAGCCTTTTTGACACCCTGTCAAAGCTGGAGCACCATCTGTAGCAGCTGATATAATATTCTTCAAGGGAATTCCTTTTTCATCACAAAACTTTTACAGTGTTTTAAATATGGTTTCTCCTTTTGAGTCTGTCTCTAAATTTCTAGCAAATAAAAGTTCTTGACTTATTTTTTCATCTTTAATGAACCTCACGTAAGACAACAACAGTGCTTCATTAGTTCATAAAGTGGACTCATCCAACTGAATTGAAAATTGACTAGGCTTCAGATGATTGCACAATGACTCTTCAATGTTTTTAGCTATTTCATCAATTTGTCTTTGCACAGAATTATTGCTCAAAGGAGTATTTCGAATTATATCTGCCGCCGGTTTATGGAGAACAGTAGTTATAACTTCTTTTATCGCCGGCAAAATTAAAGTTTCTCCGATGGTGTGTAGTTTACCGGTTTGAGCAATTAACAGAAAGATATTGTATGAAGCTCGAAGTCCGTCATCATCTTGCTTAGCAGCCATCGAAAAAGTTCCGATACACTTGGCTGAGCATTATGCTTCTTTTCCAGATCTTGAAAATAGGCTACATTTTTGTCCTTCTTATCTGGATGCATTTTGTTTAAATGATCTTGAAGTCTTGAAGGCTTCATCACTTCGTTTGAAAATGTTTTTGAAAAAGAAGGCACAAAGGCAAAGATGAGTTTGTAGAATTTTCTATGAATCCATATTTAATATATTCTGCACTGCATTGCCGTTTCTTCTTTTTTGCTTGCGACATGGCTTTTTTTTAAAAAAAATGTAAATAAAGTGTTGAACTTAAATACTCGTTTAAAGATTGCGAACGAAACCAATAATGAAAATATAATAAAAATTGCGAGCTTTTATATAGGATTTAAATACAGCAAGCACCGACAGGAATAAGGCAAACACACACAAACTCGTTTATCTCTTTCGACGCTCAATCGTACTGAGCAGGTTAGGACAAGTATCGATGAACCAGCCCATTGCTACCACGTACAGTTCGTTTTCGTATTACAAAACCGCCACCTGTCGACCATTCTATTCTGAAAAGGGGGGATACGCTGAGATGGGCTTTTTCCTCAGACCGGTTTTTCAGAAGCACGCATGTTAAGTAAACATTTCTCTTTTGTCTCAGCCATATTTTGATGAACTCGAAGCAGACCTGACGCATGCGTAAAAGCGCTGACGGTTCCTGCAAACGAAAGCGGACATTACGTTTATGGAGCACAACATCATAAGTGCACCAACTCCCACCCGGAATGTTTGCCACATTCCCGGAATCCCCGGAATGTTTGCCACATTTAGCAATTCATGCATTTACACAGCTGTATGCTTTTCGTCATTTTACAACGTACGTGCATACGGCGTGCGGTCTATTTACGAAATCTATGTTAAGTATTCTTAAGTTTTTATACTATCATACAGGGTAGAAATATAAACTAAGTATTCGTTATTGTGTAGTAGGTAGGTTTTAATTCTAGTAAAATTTAAAATATAAAGTAAACCAAATTACAAATCTACCATCGCCCCTAACCCACATCAACGCCCCCCATTTTTTCTGGGCCCCTTAACGCCCCCTTCTAGATCTCAAACGCCCACAAGGGGGCGTTATCGCCCACTTTGGGAAAGACTGCTATAGACCGCCAGTTATAGACAATAATTGACAATCTTGATAACAGGTGGGACAAAAATGGACATACCTTATCTCCAAGTAAGAGTAGATGTGTACATTTTGCAGAAAAACTTGCTTACATCCAGACCCTGCTATTAAGATTGCCAATGTATGTATCAATTCCCATGGTTAATCAGATACTATTTTTTGGGATAATTTTCGACAAGAAATTGACGTTCCTTCCCTATATTCTACATCTGCGGAAAGTTTGCGAGAGATCACTTAATATTCTCAAGGTTCTGTCCAACACTTCTTGTGGACATGATCACACGTCATTATTTACAGTTTATCAAGCTATAATACTCTACCGAATTGATTATGGTTCTATTGTATATGGATCTCCTAGATCACATATATGTTACCTACGGAAGCACTTACTAGACACAATCTATCATTCTGACTTACGGGTGTGTACAGGTGTATTTCGTACATCACCTGTGCAAAGTTTTTAAATCACTTGTCATCAGTTGCCCCTGAGTTTAAGACGCCAACAACTGGCTGTAAATTATTATTTTAAAATCATGCCCGTGCCACATCATCCCTTGCATTCTGAGCACACTTATCCTTTTCTAATGAGACTTTAAAAAAGGTTAGACATTTTAACATTCTCTCGAATCAAATCATTTCTCAGCTTTCTGAGCTACATGATGTATGGGTTCATATCATTGACTATTGTATAAATATTCCATAGAAAATCCCTGCAATAATCTGTATTAACTCTTTTCTTAGCTACAGAAAATCAAGTACAAACCTAATTGTTTTTCAACAACTATTTTTCTCTCATCGCTATTCAATATTTTTCATACATTCCTGTTTTTAGGAATGACTCCAAAAGAGTAGATTATGTTGGATATGAAGTACATTTTGAAAATACTTCATACAGTTATGGCCTTAAAAACAGGCTTGTTCAATATACACTCCTGAAGCTACAATAATTTATCAGGCTCTTAAGCTTCTAGGTAACCATAAACATCGTGTGTATTAACCGATAAAAATAAAGTGAAAAAAAAAGAAAAACTAAGAAAGAGTGCTAAGAAGAACTAAAAAAAAATACTTTCTGATAATGAGATCATGTTTCCAGATGAGAAATAATTTTTCCAAAAAGCATCTTTAATAGACAAAATGACAGGATTTATACAAAATCAATGCAGAATATCTGTTTAACAAGAAGAATTATTCAAAGGTTTCAGAACCTATTGTCAATAATGTCTTGGAGTGCTGTAAGCAAAAGAGGAAAACTGCCTCTTTTTTAACTGAAAATACGTTAAAATTAACAAAAACTGTTATTTACTAAAAGTATTGAAATCTTGTGTGATAAAATAAGCTAAAAAATATTTAAAAGAAAGGATTCATTCACATTTTCTCAAGATTCAGCTGCAGAAGCTTTTCCAAAAATCTTAACGTCTATGGTTAAGGCTCAAGAATAGAAACCATTAGTTAAATATTGAACAACTTTATTTATTTATCTTTTTTACTTATTTTATTTGAATTATTTGACAATTACTTTACCATTGTAAAAAAATTTATATTATTGTAATAAATTTTTTTAAACCGTAACGTTTTATGGGCATCTTATATAAAATTTATATTTGAGTGAATATTAAAATTAAGCTATTGTCTCTCTATCCTAAATACATAAAAATTTAAATAGATAGTATCATTGAATGTATAATAAACTTTTTTAAGTTATATGCAGTATCTTTATACAAAGTTTAAAAAAATTAAGCTTTCTATTTTTTTATGAAAACCAAAATTTTTGGAAATATGTTAAAGTTAATGGCTAATTATACATCTGTTAGTAAGTTGACTTGATATATGTTCAAGTAATTATTTAGACTGATTTTTAACTTATGTCATAAAATACTTTTAATATAAGACAATGTTATGAAGAAAGAACACACTCCAGTTACAAAATTAAGTTAAAAATTTCTGTGTATTTAACTTTTTTTGTTTTCTCATACCCCTAAACTTACACTAAGTAAAATAAATAATAAATATGACTCCCTCGATATTACATGCATTCTCATTTTGTTTAATAGAGATTGTTGAAGAAATTTTTGTTCTCTGGAAACTTGGATAATATAAATATAATTTGAATAACATTTTTTTCGGAAATCGCCAATAAGTATAATGTATCTACTTAATACTTTTTTCAACAAAATAATTAGGATGTAAAATTGACCATCAAAAGATGTACAGTCCCGTACTTTCTGCGGGCTTAATCTTATTTCTTAAAAATTCTACATTAAACTAATTATGAAATTGACCAGCAAAAGATGTCGAGCCCCTAGTTTATGCGGTATTAATCCTATTTCTTAAAAAATTTATATTCATGGAAGGAAATTAAACATTGTTTTTTCTTGGATAAAAGGCATTATATTTTGCTTCCTGTAACCATATGCAATACGCTATTAAAATTTACAGTTCTCTTTATCTCTCGTAGTATAAAGATATTTAAAAAAAAAAAAAAAAAAAAAAACGTTTGTTGGTATAAAAAAATAACTAATTGTTGAACACTGATTTCGAATTCAAACATAATATCTTGCAATTTCAACCAACAACTTATTGTCAATAAAAGTTCAATATAGTATTTTGTGCAATATATTTTATTCTTTTAAATTGTGTATGTTATTTTCTAATTTAACTCTTTATTCATTATTAATAACTCGTATAATTGGGACTTTGTTGATTTCAAGCTTACAAAATGCTTATATATTATCGTTATCACACACACAATTTCCTAAATTTAATTAAAAAGCTATCAAGCAAAATTTCCAGAAAGATTTGTTGATTTTAAATACTAAGCAATTTTTATATTTAAAATATTTAAAATAAAGTACACAAAATATTTAAAATAAAATATAAATTATTTTATTTTAAATATTAAGCAACCAAAAGCAATTTTTATCTCTATTTTGGTGTAACACATTCAACAAATATAATTTTATAACCGAATCAGGATCTCTTGTTATTGCGATCATCAAAAATCTTTGACATTTTATAATACTCCAAACATAAATAACCTGCTATGCTTTATACGCAATTAATGAAAGGAAAATTAGGAGTCTTATAGTTGAAGGAAGGGACTGTTCAATATATTGATAAGCAAAATTTAGTGGAGGTGTTGCCAAAAAAACTGACGCTTATAAAATCATATTACAACGTAGTTGTAAAAATATGTGAGAGTATATATGAGTGAGTGTCTAAGTTATTCATGAAACTAATTATTAATTAATACCAAGTGCCTTTAAATGGATAACTTAATCAAATATACACAGTGCAAAGAAAAATGTTCTACAAAGAACACTGCTAAAAAGTATTAAGACCACCATTTTTATTTAAACAGGTGCTCAGAGAATCAATATAGGAACATTGAAGATCTTAGTTTGAAGTAAAAGGGGCCCTATTGAGGAAATTTTCTTATTTGCTATTGAAGATAAAGAATTACTAAAAATCTACTTTATTGCAAAATAACAATTTCATACAAACAAAAACTATTTTGTTTCGACACTAACTAATTTTCAATACTACAATAGTAGCTAATTTTTATTACTAAATTTTAAGAATAATTAAGAAGTTTACTAATAAGAACATAGAGTTAAATTTCATATCAACTAAGTAAACACTAAAGTAAAAGTAATGGTAGAGATTATTTTTGTGTGGTTTTTGCATATTCATAAAAACATTTATCTGCATTTACAATTTAGTCACTACTAGTCTTTTGAAAAATGAGTTACATGAAAACGTTTTTGACATAAATGCAAGCATAAATAAAGTTCATTTTCTTGTTTATAATGTTGAACTCTTTTATATAACAGTTAAAATAAATAAATGAAATGATAACTGAATTCTGATACAACAGCATTGCATTTATCAAATAATATATTCATTTAAGAAATTCATGTCATTTTAAAAATAATTCGCTTAGCTAAATACAGATATTTGCTCAGCAAATACAGACACACAGTAAGCAATCATAAATCGTAAATTTATTTATTTGATAAATGAATTTAATTGCGTGTATCATTTTTTTTGTAATTACGATGACTTTCTAAAGAAAGGCAGCATCAGCTTAAGCAAATATAATTAATATAATAATAAATATTATTATTATATTAAACAAATATAATAATAAGACCATATTGGTCAACCACACCAAAACCCTGTTCAGTCAAATTTATAATGATACTTAGGCATTTTGTTACGGCCATATTTTGGTCAAAATCTCATTATGAATCTCATTTCCAGCATACCGATTGCAAGAAAGTAATTAGCATGTTGCACTGGCTGAATTCTGAATCAGAAATCCAAGCCTGTATGTAGTTATAATAATATCAAGTTACAAGCAATCTTTTAAGCAAAACAAAAGAGTTATATATAGCCTAATATAAAAATAAAATTTCTACTTTTTGTACAAAAGAGAATCTTTAAATCCTTAACTATTAAGTAAAATTTTAAGTCATTTAACTCATGGAAATTAATCTCTCTGTAAAATATATTTAATAAAGAGCGCATTTGATTTTCCACTTATAAAAGAAATATTTAAGTTCAACATTATCGATTTCCAACAATGTAATTACTTCAATTTAATAAAGTATATACAACAATAAATGAAAAATTTAGTATTTTTTAGAAACTTTCAATTTTATTCTTCATGAAATAATACTCGTATTGATGATTAACATATCATAATTTTATTTCACTTTTACATTATTTATTACTTCATTTGCATACTATATAAAATATCAACCTTAAACTTTAATAAATTTTTTTAACTCTATAAAAAACGAGAGCATATTAACAAAATTTTATCCAATCAAATAAATATTTATTATAAATAAATATTAGTAAATAAATTATTAAATTATAGATATTAAGGTTAAATTATTAAAATTATTAAATTAATTAGTTAGAATAGTTTATATTATGCAGAATATAGATTTATTTGGCAATAAAGACAATTTGAAATCAATAAATAAGTGAAGAAAAAACATAAATGGACATGAAATGTAACAAAAATACTCATACAAATCAATCAAACTAATAGAACAACAAACTGATGCATTGGAATGAGTTGAATTCGATAATATTGGAGTTAATAAAATGGACAAGAAAAGACACTAAAATATTAACTAGAAATTTCTGCCGTATCGAATAAATTTTTAGAGTACATATTTCATTTGTAACTACATTGGAATTATTTCAAGATGAATTCATTTATCATATTTTATAACAATGCATTGAAATGAGCTGAAATTTTAACACTTTAGCTTCAAATAAGAAATACAATCGATGTTCGTGGTATATTTTAATATAAATTTTTCTTGCTGGCGTCTCAATATTCGAAATTAAGTTATTAGTTTATTAAGTACGTCAATTAATCGAATTGCGAGACAAAAACCATGTAAACTTCACTAAATAATATTCAGTTGTCCACTAAAGTAAAACAAAACGAGTATTTGAATTTAACTGCATTTTTTCAATAAAATTTCCTGACAAAAATTTCAACTTGAAGTTTTGAAAATAGAAAACGCTTTTAAAATGCATGTTTTGCACACTAATTCTTTTTTTATCCTTCGATTAATTTCTAAATCCATCAATTTCACATTACTCATTCTTTTATTGACATTTTATTTTTGCTTTTTATAAAATTTTGATAATGGAAATAATTTTCTCTTTGAATTGTGGATTCCAGTCTGTTAGGGAAGACAAGAAAGGCTCTTGAATGCGAACTTATTAGGTGTTGATTTAAAAAAAGATAAACTCACATTTAAAGGCCTGTAAACATTTTCTTGTTTTTAATAACTATCCAATTATTTTACCATGTCAATATTTTGAGGTATTAAATTTATATAATATAAAAATTTTTTCAAGAAGGAATAATTTATGGATTTAAATTACAAAAGAATATTAAGTTTTTTTAGTAAATTTAAATTCAAAAATGTCAAATAATACGCTTTTTGTACGTTTGCTATTACTAAAAACATATTATCAGCTCTACATTAAATTGTTGAATACTTCTACGGTAATATAATAAATTTTTAGTTGTAATTAATGTCAAATTTCTATATAATTTACATCAATTTTTTAAAATTAAAATTACATGAAAATATTTTTTTGATAAAAATTAAAAAAAACTGGTTAAACTTAAATTAAAGTATTTTCTGAAATCCAGAAAAATATCAAAATTATAAAAGTTAAAAATGACCTAAGAATTTCAATTTATAGGGATATTTATAAATAGTTAAAAAAAAGTTATGAAAAAGGATAACTTAAAGGAGAAAAAAATTGGTTAATATATTTGCCAGCAGAAAACATGCAGGTAAGAAAAACAAGGAATAATGTAAATCAGAATCTTATAAAATACAGACTCTAAAATGATAAACAGTATTTTCATAGTCAAAGGTTCTCATGTGATAGCAAAAATTGTCTGCATGCAAATAAGTATGGTTTTCCATGGAATTCGATGATTTACATACATCTTCAATCAAAAAGCCTGTGTTGCCGTGCTTACAAAAATTCTATATATTTTTTCTTCCATCGTCCTTCGTTCGAATACTTTTATTGAAGATCGTTTGAATATACTGGTTATTTCAGTTTTTATAAATATTTAAATTCAGTCTATATATTTATGAAACACTCTGCTTTTTTTCTATACATAGAAATGAATAAATTAAAGTTCCAGTATTCTTTTCTTGAAGTAAAAAACTTTGTGTAAAAATAATTTGAATAAGATAAAAAAGATTATAAGTAAAAAGTGTCTACATAAAATTTCATTAAAATATCATATACAGTGAGTGGTTTATTTATTACGACCGCTATGTGAGTTATTAACTTTTATTTTACAATCAATCAATTCCCTAAATAAAGCCTTAAAAAATAATTTCAAATTCTCTTTGATGTAGGGTTTTATTACTTTGAGGCATTATTACCTTTCGTTTTATTTAAATGTTCTTCAATGTTTTCTAATCAATAATCAAATCATTTGCATCAAACGTTTGAATCCTCGATAGGCCATGTTTATATTGTAGATTAGACTTTTCATTTTCGATTTGAAAATGCAATTTCTTCTCCTGAATACTGCACAAGATCAACCATTTCATCGATGTTAAAAAGCATTCGCTATCATTCTAAATTTCAAATAAATACCATACCATTTTAATTGATACTTCTCATAAAAGAATACTTTAAATGTGTACTTGATATAAAAATAATCTAAGAAAATATAATTTTTATTCATATAAAATTAAAGTAAATAAGTAAATATTTAGCTGCTGGGTAAACAAAATTTTTAACTTATAAGTTTGTTGCATATTTAGCTCGTTCAGTTAAAAATCAGTATATGAATACGTACTTGCCTAATAAACCTGTACATATTTCATACAAATTTATCTCATATAATACAACAATGATGATATTTTTCATTTTTGTGGCATTTTTTAAACTAGGTCTGTATAATATACAGGTATTCCAAAGCAGGGAGATTTTTTAATCGATACTTAAAGATGTATACTATCAATACTAAAACCATTTAAAGCAAGGTAACAAGTCATCTCAAAGTTTACAAAAGTTAATCATTGCATATTATGTGAAAACTATGAAGATTGCCTTATTGATTCTAAAAATTAAATAGTGTAGTCTTTTCACATTCTATATTGTAGAGCAAAAATTCATTGCGATACAACTAAAATTGACAAAGATTATATGAAACAGCATTTAATTTTTCTAACAGAAAACACTTTTCCTCATTTGGAGCGGAAAAAAAACTTGATAACAGATTAAAACTGAAAAGAGATGCATCATCTTAAATTCTACCTTTTATTTTTTTAATATAAACTGCATGTTTATATTAAAAATAAAAATGTAAAAAATATTTATGTGTATTTATATTTTTCATGTGTGTAATAAATAATATAACATTTTTTAACGTTATATTGTAAAGGTATTGATAAAAAATATAACTAACTAATTAGAATAGTTTTTTTTTCCATACACGTTAAAACATTTTGCTTTCTTCTTTACTTCATTAATTGAAATATATGTTTTCATTAATTATTTATAAGATTAACGAAAGTGTCTTGTATTTTAAAATAAAGTAAAATATAAAATTGTCGTTAATAAATATGTTCTTTAAATTATTTTGGTGATAACTTTCATTTCACAAAGGAAGAGAGGTACCTTTTAATTTGTAGTTTTAAACAAACAACTTTTTTCCTGTATACTACGGCATAAAGGAACTTTTATTAAACAGAATTTATGGGAATGAAGGACTTTGTAAAGAATCATGTTCATACTTTTTTAATAAAATACTTTTATTAACTTTAATGATTTTCAAGGATATCTTCGTTTTAAGTGTCTTTTCTGTAAAGAAATATATAAATATATCTTGGACAAATGGTTAAGGAAATGGTTATTGAGTCCTGATAGAGCATTGAACATTCAGCATACGTTAGAAAATTAGAACATTTTTCTTTCTCTGTGTAACAGAAGAGATTGGATCATTGATTCCATTAAATGATAATTTTAATCAGTCATTATAGCTAATATCAACTTTTGCAGATGTGTTATTT
The DNA here is from genome assembly GCA_037975125.1 of Latrodectus hesperus. Taxonomy (NCBI): domain Eukaryota; kingdom Metazoa; phylum Arthropoda; class Arachnida; order Araneae; family Theridiidae; genus Latrodectus; species Latrodectus hesperus. The sequence continues at coordinate 24,581,609 of CM075850.1, read as the reverse complement.
ATTGTTTTAAAACCAAAACATTTATTATGTATTCAAATAATTTTTCCCTTATTGTGAAAGAAAAATACATTAGTGTCTTCAGCTATGCAATGTTTCAGAGACATTGTAAATCATCGGGTATTACTCTCTTGAAGTTTTCTTTTCTACAATGAAAATTTCCCCATGTTCTTCCTTTCCAAATGGTTGTTTCCTCTGTTAGTATTCCTCAAAGCGAAACATTCTTCGATTAAACTTTAATGGGATAAAACACCCTTTATGAGAGCTGCAGCCTAACGCCCAGCAATCAAAATCTGTCATGCATTCGAAGACGTTGGGGTTTCATTTACTTTAAACAGCTCGTTTCGCACTTATGGGTTGTAAAAGATGTAATAAAAGTCTCCTTTATGGTGATGTCTTTCGACCCGTTTCATGCACTCAATAACAGCAACAAGAAGACTATTTCTTTATGACTCATATCGCTGGATATTTTATGTTAGTTTGAAAAAGACAATGCGCCTATTTACGAATGTAAAGACTGCAAGAAGGATGTTGAGCATTTCAAACATTTTGATTTAAAAGTGTAAATTGTCATAAAATATCCGCTTTCTTTACAAGAAATAAGCTTTCAATTAGTTCTAATTTTTATTCCAATTTTAAGTTAAAAGTTAATTTATATCTTACCATAAAAATAAAACTATAAGTATTGGTTATTAATATGTTAATTTTCCAACAAATTTCTACTTTGTATGCTCTACATTTTTTTTCCAACCATTTTAAAATGTAGTGTTGCTGTTTCAAATTTCAATGAAACCGTCTGATACAAAAAGTGGACAATTTTTTTTTGTTTTACAAATTTAAAAATGTCAACTAATATTAGCATATTTAAAAATTAACTTTAAGTAATTCAGATCAGAAATCTTATCGCTTACAAACTATTAAACTGGCAGATCTATTATGATTGCTTTTTAGTACCTTTTATGACAATTACTTTTAATCTTTCTATTGAGTTGTTCGGAAAGTAATTTCGTTTTTTTCCCGACAGAGGATTTAATTGTATTTTTTGCACCCAGCTTCACACTTAAGCCGTATAATTATTATTTGCTTTGAGAGCTGATATAGCAAGGCTTGTGTGTGAAAAATTCCAATTAATTCAACGATATAGTTTTTGCTTGTTACCCTTTTAAATATGGAGAGCGATAAGCGATTTTTTTTCAACATATCTAACTGTTTTACTACAGGAAGGGTAAAAATGCTGTTCAAGCCAGAAAGTAATTGACCGATGTGTATGGAGAGGGCTTGTTGACAGTACGCCAGTGCCAGAACTGGTTCGCTCAATTACGATCCGGCAATTTTGATGTCGAAAATGCACCACTTTCGGGAAGGCCGGTTGAAGCTGATAAAGACGCGATAAAGGCATTAGTTGATGCGAACCGGCGAATAACAACAGCTTATGACCACTTGAAAGGCCTGGGATTATCCTCGAAGCTCGATGTATGGGTTCCCCATGTTCTCACAGAGAGAAATTTGTGTCGCCGCTGTGACGTCTGCGATTCGCTTCTCAAACGTCACGAAAATGATCCGTTTTTGAAGCGCATCATCACTGGGGACGAAAAATGGGTTGTGTACAACAACGTCAAACACAAGAGGTCATGGAGCAAAAAATATGAACCGGCTGAAACCATTTCCAAAGCCGATATTCACCAAAAAAAGGTGATGCTATCTATTTGGTGTAATCTTAAAGGAATTGGGTGTTTTTATATTTTTTTTATTTATAGCTTTTACCGGATAAGACTCGGAAGTCCACTGTCATGAGATGGACAAACTGAATGATGCATTTCAGCAGAAAAGGCCAGAACTAATCAACAGGAAAGGTGTAGTGTTTCACCAAGACAACGCGAGACCTCTCACAAGTTTGGTCACTCGCCAAAAGCTTTTACAGCTTCAATGGGATACAATGCCACACCCACCATATTCTCCAGATCTGGCACCATCGGATTATTATTTGTTCCGGTCACTCCAAAATTTTTAGACGGTAAAACCTTCACCTCAAATGAGTAGGTCAAAAACCACCTCGATCAGTTTTTTGCCAGCAAAGACCAAAAATTTTAATAGCGTGAAATTATGCTACTACCAGAAAGATGGCAAAAGGTGTTGGACCAGAACGGCTAATATATAATTTAATATTTGTTTATTATACAAAAACTATCTTTCATTAAAAAAAAGAATGAAATTACTTTTTGAACAACTCAATAGTGTTGTGAAAATTTTTAATTTATAATGATTTTTCAAAAAGAGCTCTACGTTTCCTGTCTGATTTTAAAAAACCAATATATTAAACTGCACGATTATTAAGTCCAAATTATAAGTATTTGATGTAATGTGCAAAAAAATAATGCATTGTGTGGAAACCAATGTGAAATAATATTTACTTTTTGATGTGATTCAAACTGATAAAGTTTTTAAACGTGAATATAAAGCTAAATTAAACTTATTTATTTACATTTAGTAAAAATTATCATCCATTATTTTGTCTTTTATTGGCAATATGATCTCATGTTTTATTAAACCAGGAAAAAAATTCATGGGATTTCTATGAACTTAAAAAATTTTTTTGAGAAACTCATTTTGAGGAATATTATATGCAAAATTGATATCAAGCATATTTTTTCTATATAAGATATATACATATTTCTTACAAAATTAACACTCTTAATTTCATAAATATTCGGTTAAAATATTTATTTTACATCGTTCCACTTTTAATTTATTTTTAAAAATTAATCCTGAAAAAAATAATCAGTTTAATACAAAAATCGGAGAAAAGGTTTTTTTCTTAATCATTTCTTATCTTTAATGAAATAAATCATTTCTTATCTTTAATAAATTAGAAAATTGGCAGAAAAATTTGAAATTGAATTCATTTATTAAAACTCAATTGCTTCTGAAATCTCGGAAAAGTATTTAATTCCAGTGTGCTAACTCTTTTGTAAATAAAAAGAGTGAACGTACATTTACTTTTAATTTTCATAGTGCTTGTTTCTACTAAAGTAGTCCCTCAACCATATTTTTAATATCCTGGTATTATTTCATTATTTCTTTTAAGATTATAACGATGACATAAATGAAATAAATTTAAAAAGATGTGTGAAACCTATACAGACAAGAATAAATCTTGAGAGATTTTAATGAGAGTTGCAATGATACCACCCCTATTATTCAGGTCATAAATTGAACATAAGTATATCATAACATTCAGCAGTAAACCAACCTTCAAATTTCTTTTTTGATTCCATTTGGAAATGGGATGGAAAAAAAATAATAGCTCCTCCAAAATTTTGGTACAACTAGAAGAGAAATGGTGTAATGTCATTTAGTTTTAAATAAAATGCATATGCATGAATTAAAAGTATGCAGAGTTAATGATTATACTTCCATTCCACATTCTGTTATTTTACAATGAACATTATTCAAGATTTTACTAATAACACTGAAATTTTGTGTCTGCAATTGGCGAAATTTTCAGCAAAGAATGTAATTTTCCAATGAAGATTATACGAATTATTTAAGTAAGGAAAATTTCACTGCCATCACTTCAGAAAAATTAGAAATTTACTTTTATGCTTAACACTTCATTTAATCAAAAGTTTTCTGAACTTAATTTCATACTCGAAATTTATTGCTAATAAATGTTTTTCCTCCTAGATTTCTTTTTCCAAAAATTGATTCATTGCAGAATTCAGGCAGAGAAATGCATTCGTATAAATTTGTAAAATAACTTTTTTTTTTAAATTTGGAAAAGATCATAATAGTCTCTTCTATTTTACGAAATTTGGCTACTTTTCAGCCAATAAATCAAAAAGTTTACAAAATTGTCTAAATGTATGTTAATAACTAGCAAATCGAATTAAGTTGGTTAAAAAAAGAATTGAATCGCTTTTATTTTGAATTTGATATTAAATAAATTCGGGAAATTCACGTGTAAATAGAAAAGTACATATACCTACAATTGTTTTGCATGTGTGAAGTCTTTCTTCTAAATTAATCCTCACACATTTATATAAAATTACCATTAACCATTGCTTTTTTAAAATTACTATTTTACGTAATTCAATAAAAGATAATTTAAATATACATATTTATTTTCTAGTTAAATGAAAAATAATATATTTTTTAAATTTGTGTAATAAAACTTGTTATTTGAGAAAATACATGAGAAATGTAAGTACCAATATATATATATATATATATATATATATATATATATATATATATATATATATATATATATATATATATATATATATATATATATATATATATATATATATATATATATATATATATATATATATATATATATATATATATATACTTTTTTCTGATACAGGAGATAATGTTTTAATTGCACATATTAATCAAAAAAGTACTACCTTGCAAACTTTCATAATTCTCTTTCAGTTATAATATTTATCAAATTATTTTTTAAATTACAAGAATTTTATTTTTCAATGGTTTTATTTTTCGCAAATACTTAGATTCAATTGAATGTTATTTATTAAGGAAACGTAACAAAGGTTACAAATAAAATTGTATTTATTCATGCAAAATGTTTGCGAAGATCAAGCTCACAAAAAGCAGGAAGGAACGTAATAAAAAAACGTCGTGTACTCTTGTCGCTGTTATAAGGGCAAAATATATAATACAGACATCCAAGGTGAATCATCCAAAAACACAGCGATGTAAGGTTACATCGTTGTCTCTCTCTTCTTAACCTACATGTCAATTTACCAAGGAAGAATTATGTGTAATTCATTGTGAGATTTTGTGCCTCCAAACTTAAAATTAGTGTTTTTATGGTGATGAGAGTGCTTTTTCGTGAATGACTTTACTATGAAATTCGTATTGTACGTCTCGTACTTCATTCAGAAAAAGTCACTTTGCCGCTATAACCTTTCTGAAACAATGGAATATGATTCAATGTGGGATTTTGCAGTTAAAAAAAAATTGGATTCGATCGAAACATTTCGCAAAAAAGCAACAAACTGAATATGTATTTTATGGAAGATTAAAGCATATGCTTATGAAACCAACATCGCGAGAAGAAATTATACTCTTATGTATAGTACTATCACCTGTTAAATGAATAGTTTCAATTCGTAGGAGTTAGCTTTGTTTAATTAGTTTTTTTTTAAAGATAAATCAATAAAAATCATCTCGTCAGAATCATAAGACATTATAATCAGATAAATAAAAGAAAATTCTTTATTACCAGAGTTTGGAAAAAATTATCAATAAATGATTACTTTAATATATAAGTATGCTGTTGTATATTCATTTTTACATAATTTCGTTATTGTGTTTTTGAATGTTTTAACATGCAAAAATTTCTTGCACTTAAAAATTTTTTCCAGAACTTTTTTTCATATAAAATTTATTTATTTATCACGTAGCAGGCCTTTGAGAACTATTTCTGAAAAATGACATTTTTTAAGAATTTCTTTTACAACACATTTCTGTTTACATCAAAATAAATTAAATAAAAGGATATAAATTTCTGGTATATCGTATTATTTCTATTCATGCTTACTCTGTTTTTCAGTTTAACCTGCCATATCATGTTTACAGTTTAAGAAATATCAGAGAAGATGATAAATTATTGACGAATTTTAAGCTCTTAAAATTTGATTCCTAAAACAAATTTACTGAAAGCTATTCAGTTTAAAAATAAAATCTCAAAATATCATATTTATTCATTTTGTTAACCGAAATCATTTTCTGTTCATTTTTCTTGCGTTAAATTAAAAAACAATTTTTTTCGAAATTATTCTTAAAGTACTTCCTTGATCAAATCAGAAGAACACATACCCACTATCATCTAGTGTCTGCCTCCTCAAAATTATTTTATTGCCAATATAAAAAATTTTTTCTTGCAAAACCTATCCAGATAAGGTCGTTGCAATGTCAACAAATACATGACTTCTCCTTGGAATCGGAATTTTATTTACTCAGAGACAAGAGATACTAGGTCACTCAATGTGATCTTCAACGGTTGATTTAACATGGTCAAGTTCAATTTCCTTGGTTTGTTTCTGAAATGTCAATTTGCAAAAGGTGGGACTGAGTCCATTAGAACTTTCGACGAATCATCATTCATCTTAAATCGGTTCATTCATTCCCCTTTAGGCAACTTGGCTGTAAAAAAAAAAAAAGTGAGAAAACAAGGTCTGCTGAAGAAATCATTTCAAAGGAGAATGGCAAACTTTTTCATAAACTTTTAGAAACTTTGATGCTTTAAACCTAGTCAGATGTGGGTCTTATGGCATGCTTTATTTATTCTGCATTAATTTTTAACGCACTCATTAATAGTTCCTAGAATTTTTTGCAGCTTTTAAAGTTTTTGATATTTTTATGCAAACAAAATTCCCAGAAATCACGACGATTACAGTTTATAACGGATAAATTATATTCTTATTTACACATTTAAAACAAAAAAGAATTTTAGTTTTATATCAAAAGTTAATAAAATAAAATTTATAATTAAATATATTTAGGTAAGTTAATTATAATTAAAAGCTGGTAAATAATTATTTATCTTCATTCAAAAATTTTCATTTAATAGTTTCTATTTTATTAAACATTTAATCATTTTTATAGTAGGTCAAATAAAGGACCGTCAATAGACAAAAATTCTTTCATTTTTTCTGATAATAAGTAATAACATAATCATTTATTGGATATTCTTCTACAGATTGTTTAAAAAATAATCTTGTTTATCCATATTTTTATAGCTTAAATGTTCCCAAACTGTTTCGCTTAAATTTTCTTAATATGTCTTCACACAAATTATAATGAAAATACGATACAATTTTTATTAATGATGCAAATTTTTAAGAATGAATTAATTTATTCGTATTTCAATAATTCAAAATATATAAGTTCGATGTTTATAATTACAGTTTTTAATCCGATTTCACACTTATGTTATTTTTAAAAAATATAGTTTAATAAATAAAACATTCAAACTTATACGAGGAAAAAAAATATTCAAACGAGAAACATAATCCCAGTCTTTTAAGTAATATTAAGTTGTTTGTTATAGTAAAATAAAATAAAAATTTTCTTTAGAATTTAAAAGTAAAAGTAGTTTATTTAAATTCCTTTTTTATATTAATTGTCAAGAGAGTTATGTTGATTAAATCTTTTTTGTTGAAGAAATAAGCAAACGAATAAATAAGACTATTTATGATATTATTAAAGACTCAAATAAACTATATATGAAATATAATTATGTTTACAATTATGTAATGATTTACAAATTATATACAACAGTTTATGACATTCAAGTAATTTTAGGAAAAAGGTCTAGGTTCTCACAGAAAAATCTATCAGTAAATATAATATACACACGCGCTTTTAACATAATTTGTTTATAGATATATATTTTTATTAAGTAATGTTAAATATTTCAATTGAGTTATTAGCAAGTTCCTCGATTTTTTCTTTATGAGCTACTATTCAATATAACTCATAAAAAATTAGCAATGATCAAAATTCAGCAAAATAAAATTCCACGGTAATATTTCCCAACATAAAATTTAAAAAAAAAAGAATTAAAAATTAAAATGGAAGATAGTAAAAGGCTTTATCAAAATATCCAAAACAGCAATTAATTTCAATTACTGTGCAATTAATGTTTTCTTTTCACTTAGATTGCCAATAGCTTATTCGCAGAAACGAATAAAAATGTGATTTTCTTTCGTTAAAAAGTACAGAAAAGTATACTATTCGTGGAAATTTTGCTCTATCAAAAAGAAAGAGATTTAGATTTACACAAGGGCACGTTAAATCATTTCATAAAAATAAATGTTCTAACAAATTCAAAAAAAAAAAATGTTCTAACAAATTTTTTAGGAAACTTAAAATAAAGCTTTGAGTAAAATTTTGATTGTGGGAAAGTAAGCAATTAAAAAAATATAATTACATTGGTAAGTGAAGAATACATGTTTTTGCAGGCTTTGCCTACCAATTAAAAATTTGTACTTAACTTAAAAAAAGCGAGATGTGGTAAATAAAAATTTATTTAATTTTGTTTAAAACGATGCTTTGCAAGATTGAAATCTCACGGATTGATAAGCGAAAAATAAATTTAATAAAATTTGAAACTCTTAAACATTGAATCCAAGACTGCTTTCATTCATTACAAATGCGTCTCTAACTGGTGACGTATTGGGAAAACTGAAAACGCATTCGCTACAATGGGTAAAAATAATGCTTTTCTAAAAATAATGTTATTTTTAAAATGTATAATGTGTGAAAGTAGGAATAAAAGCGAATTTAATACAGTAAATATTTTTTCTCAAGCAACAGCATTTATACATGGATGACAATTTCAAAAAGGGGAAATAATTACGTCTACGTTCTTGTAGGAAGTACAATTCCAGAGCAGTGTACATCATGACCGAAACAACATTGTAGTGAGTTGAGATCAATTTTAATTAAAGTTTAAACTAATTACAAACGTTGTAATCAAAATAAAAATAAAACTTAAATTATGTTTTAAATTATCCAGAGCAAAGGCATCATGGTGTAAGTTTCATTTAATTCCGCAAAGGCATTCCCCATTCAATTCCGGATAAGCATAAAAAGCATTATTTATACTCAGATTATGATAGTGATTAATGTTTTCGATGAAACACAAGCAAAAGTTTAATAAAAATGATTTCTAATTTAAATATATATACATAAGTTGATTGCAAATAAATTTTAAAAACTTATTATTGATGTAATTTTTATTGAACTTTAAATTTCTAATATTTTTGATCACATTTGTTAAATGTTAAATAAACACTGAAATCTAAAAATTAAGCTACAATTTCTATTTTAAATTTTAAACTGCCATTCATATTATCTTTGATAAGGATGGAAGTTGCCGTAAAATTTGAAATTTTATTAATCCCGCTAATATTATAACGAACATTAATATTGTAATGGAAACTACAATATTAATGCCCATATTTTATTTGTTAATTATAAGTTATTTTATTGATTGAATTACTGATTGATATTTTACAGTAAGATTGAATTTATTTGGATTACTGATTGAATTTACTTTACTGATGGTTGGAATATACATTACAAAGCTAGTTAGGGCGCATATTTTTAACCGTTTCTATATAAGAAGCAATTTAACAGGATGTGCTATGTGGAAGTGAATAAACAATCGAATCTCTCGAATACTCTCATCACCAAACTTACCATTCCTATACAATAAATAGACAATTTGAAAAACTGTATGTCCTATTATACACTCATTTTGAAACCAGGTCTCGGAATCAGCAAAAAGTCATCCATTTTAGAAACTTCTTCTTCAGCACGACAGCCTGGGGTGGGCCAAGGCTTTCCTCAGAACACTCCTCCACTGTGATATCCGGGAGGCGACAATTCTCCAGTTTGTCACTTTCAGCACTTTAAAACCCTCCTCTATACAATCAGTCCACCTAAGTTTGGGCCGACTCCTAGATCTGTTGGCAATAATTAAAAATTCCTGAAGTCAAAGACGAGGGGTCCTTTCGACAGATATGGTCCGCAAATCTCAAGCGACAAATTTTAATATAATTGACGATGTCAACTTCCTTAAAAAGTCTGTAGAGCTCGAAATTGTATCTGTGCCTCCAAACTCCATTCTCATTTACAGCACCAAAAATCTTTCTTAGGACTTTTCGTTCAAATATTACAATTTGATTTGACTGAGTCTTTGTCCTTGAGTCCAGGTTTCGCATCCATTAGTGAGAACAGGTTTTGTATAGCGTGATTTTTGTAGATCTTTTGATCAATTTCGATTTTAAGAAAGTTCCCAGTCCATATAAGCAGCGATTAGCAGCAAGAATTCTTCTCTTTACTTCAGAACTTATTTCATAACAACATATAGAAACACATAATAGTTTTTTATTAACATTATACAACTACGATTTTAAATTAAATGTATAACTTCTTTCTTTCCTCATTTTCAAGATAAATTCCTGGTTTGTCACTATTTCATATAATCCATCTTAATCAAATATATTATTCCCTATGATTACATAAAGTAAGAGAAAAATTATCCTGTTACTGCAAATTGTTTTACAATTTTCTTAAGTAAATTTTAAGTGCAATCATCGCAATTCCATCTACTTTAAAAATTACTGTTCATATTAATTGTTCTGTATTTGAAATTAATTCAGAAAATATATACATTAAAATCAAATTAAATTATTAAATGGCTAAACCTCTTTATTTTAAGCGAATAATCTGTAACACGCCTATTATAAAAGAGAAGAATTTTGTAAAGACGGTAATACAGAAAAAAAAGTTAAAATTTTTTATAAAAGATTTAAAAAGAAAAAAAAATTTTTTTACAAGAACTTTTGTTTTAAACCGAATGAAATTAATTAAAAAGTTTTTGTATTTAAAAAGACTAAAAGTTACAAAATTTTTAGATTTCCTTTTTTCATTGAATTTTTTCACTGTTTTACTTTAAATTTCTTAAACATTCATAACAGTCTATTTGCATATATATCTGCTAAATTAAATTTTATTAAATTAGAGGCTGATTTGCATTAAAATGTTTAGTTCCATATTACAATTTTAAAATATACTATAATTCCACTTAAGAGAAATATTTATAAAGGAAAACACATTAAGCGTTGTTATGCATATTGATTATTGTATTGATAAATATGAAAATGCAAAGAATAATGCAAAGATAAAAATACAAAGAATGTCGCTTTATAACTCGTAATATAAATAAAATATTTCTCACATGAACAATTGCTAAAAATAACTTTAGTTGAAATAAAAATATGAATGAAAATCTTCACTTTTACTATAGGAAAAAATCATGTTTGTTGTTTGCGACCAGTATGGGCATATTTTAAGAATATTTAAGTCATTTCTCAGTGGTAAGTGTGTTATGTTCCTTTCAATATTTACAAATAGTTGATAGTTAAAAACAATCGCATTTAATTCATCATTCAAAGAAGTTCAATCATTTAGAGCAACCTAAAAATTATATATATTAACCATAGCAAACTACAATCTTCATATAAATATTGAATAGAAACCAAAAAACTTCTAGTTTAAAATCTATGTAAAATTAATGATTTCAAGTATGCATGTAGGGACATTCGAGTTATTATATTTTGTGAAAGTGACAACATGAAATAAAAAATCATCGATAATATGGAGTGAAACATGATATTGATATTAGAACGAGTAAAATTATTTTTTCAGCTATCATCATTATGATGTAATACAGAATTGTAAAACTTCTATCTTTCATTCTATTCCCTTTCATTTGAATCAACAGCATCCATATCCAAAAATAAACCGATGTGGAAGGTCTCTTAATAAAACAATAACTGTTAGTTTCTGAGTTAGAATGCGAATTTAGCCTTATATCATTAAAAAAAAAACATTTAATCACATTGTATCCAAATGAAGCCTGAAATAATTTTGATAAAATGTAATTTATCAAAATTAATTATGATAACTATAATGCACATTATTTTAAGTAGCAAAATTTTCCTTTTACATATTGTTTGTATATTTCAATATATATATTCAATTTTTTATTTATAAAATCTATATATTTTAAACATTAACAGCAAGAATTAGCCCAGTTGTTTATTGACCATATTATGAAAAAAAATAATAAACTTTATCCAGAAATACAATTCCTTCAAATGATAGAACATTTCACAAACTTTGGAGAATCTTGGATTCGTCGTCAGCATCAGAATTATTTTTATAGATTGAGAGTGAATAAATTAGAATAGCAATCACGATTTAAAATTTTCCCTACCTTATTATTAAAGAGTTTACCACCTGCATCTACCTAGAAATTACTGAAATCATTTTGATTAATGTAGTATGACGTCATGCCGTCATCAAATGACGATTTATTATCCTTGACCTAATAATTGCAAAGCTACGTCCACACCACAATTCAGAGCGCTAACGGCTTTTTCACTTTGAAGGGCAACGGAATTTCCCTTTTTTTTTAATTGTAAATATATTTTGTTCTTTTCTATCAGGATCTCAAGGACCAACTCTCAGTATCAATAATACAACTCTGATGTTTTAAAGTGAAACTACAAAAGAGAAAAAAAGAAAATGCACTCAGTCTGACAGCAAAATTAGTTTCTGATTTTTTTATTTATTTATTTATTTATTTTTTTTGTAAAATCTATTAGCGTGAAGGTTGACCAGTGTCAAAGTAATCATTAAAAGATGAACAGGAAATAAAAAAATAAATGAACTTTGGTTTTTATTTTTATTTTAGTCAGTTTCTTTTGTTATAGTTTGAATCACAAGTCGATTTCATTAGTGTAACGCCCATTGATAGGCCGCAAATTAAATTCTATGCAAACTTCTGTATTTCGAGATAAACTAGAAAATTTTATAGGGCTACAAACAATTATATATTTAAAAAAATACACTTAGAATCGATTGTAAATTATCAGGAAGATTTTGTCACATAATGGACAAAAACAATTCTTTTAGCAATAACAACACCAAAAAACAATATTTATGAACAGCAATAATCAGAGAAATTCTTTATAGAGTAAAAAATTTTATGATTATATTGTCATGAAATAGTGAAATATGAAGAAAACATTTTCAAAATTAGTAATTTATGTTAAACAAAGAAGTTCAAAAGCTAAACTATTGTTCAAGAGAGATAAAATTGTAAATAATTTAGAAACTTATTATGCAGTTTATTTAAATGTAAATTATGTATATATTTACAATGGCACATACACTGTATTTCAAAATTTTAAAGCAAAAAAGAATACATATTTTATTGAGTACATGTATCTAACAATAAAACAATATCGTGCAAAGCACATGCAACTGATTTCAAACACTTCATTCATTTTTCCAATTTGTAATTCTTAGAAATATTAATCAGAAGTACAAAATAAAATTTCCAAGCCATTTCAAAACATTGAGGCTGTTTATAAAACAAAAGAAAAATGAATATATTTACATAGAGAAATAAAACCAGAATTTAAATTAATATTTATAAAACGTGTAAGCTACACACACACACATGCTTCACAATCAATTCATAAAAAGGGCTTTTTATTCTCTGGTTATTTCTTGCGACTTTCAATAACTGTTACGAGTATAAAGGCGTTTTGAAGCTAATAAGTTTTATGTTACATTTCAGTTTTGCACTAGATCGAAAATGATCGTCGAAATATTTTTATTGGATTTAGTGGCAAGTGATCTTGCTACCCAATATATGTTTGTAAATGCATATTCTTTTAAAGATCTTATACCAAGAATTTTCATTCCATTTTACCTGAAAAATGATTTTTTTAGTCAAAATTTCAACAGATAGAAATTTAAAACCAATTATTTATTTATAAATCATAGGCTTTATAACTCAATCGAATAAGCACTTGTTTGCATAAAGAGACCATAGAGCGACAAAGCTGATATTTTTTTATAAAACTTTATTAAATAAAAAAAAATTGGATTTTCCAGGGTAAAAAAGAATAAAGTAAATTTTATTGCAAAAGAAGAAAGAAAAACGTCAACATTGTTTTGTAGATTTCGCCAGCAAAGTAACGACTAACAACTCAAGATTTCACATTGCAGCAAAAGATAATTAAGAGTTACTTTTAGTAAACAACACAAGTAATAATAGTAGGTTCTCATCACTTCATCCTTTACTATAATTTAGGCACTTGAGTGAGAAAAGTGATGTTTGTAACAACCTCAATGAAGGTTACTATACTCAATACATATTTTGGGTTCAATGTAGAATAGGGTACCCATAGGTTTGACGAAAAATTTGGCGATAAAATTTAATTTCTGGTAATCCTATCGTTGTATAGCTTTCGTGTAGTGGCCATCTGGTTAATCAAATCTTGGCGTCAAAAAATCGCCAAAGAATCAGGGAGTACGATAAAAAAAACGATGTGCTTACTTAAGAGACTGAAAAGCAATTTTAAAGTCATTGTGACTGTTTTTCACCCAGATATGTGGCAACTGAAACTTGAGCGTCAATAAAAAATGATGTAAGAATTAAAAAGGTAACTTAGTCACAAGGGCAGAATGCAATGGGTTCGTCATGTACTCAAAGGGAGATTCTACACCATATTTTTTTAAATTTTTCTCGTAACCACAGCAGCATACAATTCAAAGTTGATTTTATTCGTCCAAAAGACTTAAAATAACCAAAAAATTTTCGCTTCATAAGCATTAACATTCTCTTTTAAAGGGAATCATTAACATTTTACCGAAGCTGAAGTGGCCTATTATACCTATTATATTAAGTTGTTGTTGCTGATCCCTGTTGTCTAGCAGCGCTAGACCAAGTCTATGACATTGTACACTCTCAGGAAATCAATGACCAATAATGGTCGCTCCAGAAGATCTTCTTTATCGAGTCCCAAGCACTCAAGGATATGATCCGGAGTGGCTTGGCTTTTGAAACACTTAGCGCAAATTGGAAATTCCTTTTCTTTGTTGTTAAATGCCAATGATCTTAGGTGGCCACTTCGAAAACGAGTTATTGTAGTTTGTTCCAGTCTGCTGCACCGGAGGGATAGAGATCCGCCGGGACGATTACCCTGGTACCAATGGTGCACGGGGGAATGGCAAATGCAGACCGAACAAGGCCTTTCTGTCTAGAGTATAGTTCAGAATAGGTAAGAGACGCCGGAGTAAGCAAAGGCTCGTCAGTACCTCTTTTGCTTGGGCATCAGCCAATTCGTTACCCGCAAGGTCTACATGGGAAGGGATCCACTGTAAGTGAATCTCACGAGATAAGGAGAGCCGACTAACCTTGTCCAAGATAGCTACTCCTGTATTATCACGGACTCTGTACCAGTTAGTAAGATGCTGGATGGCGCTCCGGCTGTCCGACAAAATCCAAATTTCCTCATTCCCAGGGAGAGAAAGAACCGTATCAAGGCCCACATTAATTGCAATAAGTTCACTGCGAAAGACGGAACAGCCGTCGGGGTTTCTGATTGAGATTTGGTGGGATTCGTTTTGATACTTAATAAATACCCCACTACCGGAACAAGTTCTGTCATTTCTGCTACCATCCGTGTAAATAAGCACAGCTTCATCATGGATATTGTTGATCAACTCAAGAGCAAGTTGCCTTAAATACTCAGGAAGATCTGAAGACTTGTTAACCTCGATAGGAAGATTAGGGTGAAATTATACCCCGTTTAGACCCTCAGATGGGTTAATGCATGGGTTCAAGGAATGCGACTCTACAGTATTAAGTGATACTTGCTAATAATTTACAATGAGATTATAATTTGAATAAGTACAATAAAATTGTCATAATACACCCAATCGATAGATAAGACATCCAAAGATCCACGTATTTTTCCCATCACACCACAACTATATTTAACAACCATTATTTCCCCATTGTTATTTTAGTTTGTATAAAAAAGGTTTAATCTAATAACAAAATGTCAGTCAACATTGAATAAAGAATACACATGTGTATTAGCATTTTATTGATTACATGTTTCACATAAATCCACTTCCTAAATCGTCACTAATCGGTTATTTTTGGATTACATTCTAATTATGAAAATCACAATTTTTATCATTATTCATTTTTAGGAATTTTTATTTTTAACAAACTTCTAGTGTATTCTGTTTATTGTCTTATTCAGATAATATAACATTTGTGTGTTATATATAATGAATTTAACATGAATGCTTTACCTGTGGCATACATTATATGCTATTTAAAAGATAGACATAAATTAATATTATATTTTTCCAATTTCTATTCAATTTCCTATAGCATGTTTTTTCCCCTAAAGATTGCAAGATCTGATTTTTACTTTGAAGGTATGCAACTCATATAATCACAGCTTTTTCATATGATTGTACTCTAAAACTAGAGTTTTATATTATGCATACATTTTTTATATTTAAAGGGTGTTCAAATAATACACAAGCATCGTTAGCAAGAAGCATTTATTCATTTTTCGTTTGAGAAAATATGAGAGAGTACTTGTATGCTTAAAGATTCAAAAAATAACGAAAGAAATGCAACAAACTAACTACTAAACAAAAAATCTGCATTTGGAAGGTTTTCGTTAAGCATTTGTAATGTGCTTTTAATTAGAAATTCCTATTTTCAATTAACTTTGATTCTCTGTGGATAAACAAAACCGTGTTTTCAATTAATAGTATTAATAATTCTAATTAAGGTCGTGATTTCAGCACATGGAATGATTTAAGTTGACTTCAAATAGACACGACACCAAACCAATATCCATAATTAAATAAAAGAAATATTCCACGGATCTGATCAATACTCGCATACTATAAGTTTATAATTGATTGGAAATTTTTCGGAAATGTGTAATGAAAATTACTACGATATAAGTAAAATAGCATGAACTTGGGATATTTTGTACCTTTATATGCTGTTATGCAGACATGAAAATTTCCATTCTTACATTTTTCCTTATCAAGTTAGTATACATATTATAGAAGAATATACATATTTATTTATACAATATACATATGCATTTTAATATATCAAATAAATTGAAAATTTTTAAGTCAATTAAAATTATAATTTTCATCTTTTTTTAAATTCTTCTCACAGAATAATTCTTTGAGCTGTTTTTTACATTTTCTTATAGAATCTCTGATTAGATTGAGTTAATCATTTTTCCATTATTTCCACTTTTTAAAGTAACAAAAAAGATTAAGATTCAGCTATATTTGCTGCCTTCAGTATTTTCACAATAGATCAGCTTCTCAATCCATATATACCCTCCAAGTATAAAATCAGGTGTCAATTATTTATCTTTTAATAAAATTGCATAGCTTCAAATTTAGAAAATTTATAACTCTTGCATGATTTCATATCAAGTCTCTGCCATAATAAAAAGAAAGTTACCAAAAACTTGCATATTTTACTAGCTTTTAAAAATTACATAACCAAAATCTTTTCTAAGCTTTTAAAAATATCATTAAACTTCAAAACTCATTAAAACATGGATACAAAAAAATGGACAGAAAAAAATTATAATTTCAATAATAAACCAAAGAAATGCTTTGGTATTTATAATTTTAATATTTTAGCATAGCAATGTTTCTACCAATGGCACATTTACGTGCACTTAAAAAACTAAAAATATTCTACTATGGTTTGGAAAATGCGAAGTGCGATGTAAAAATTGTCAGTAACATCAATATCCAAAGTTTCTGCAGTTATGCCCTTAAAAAGATTATAAGACAGTAAATGTATGTGACGACCTAATAGATTTGGATTGTTATTTTAATTAATGTAATGAGGAATAAGCTATAAAAACTCTGCATGTATACATTTTGTTATACTTATTTTTGTAAAGAAAAATGAAAATACAGTAAGACCCCGCTCAACGCGGGGGATACGTTCCATCAAAGTAGAGCGTAATGCGAAACAGCGCTAAACGAGGCTATCTTTACATGTAAATATTGGGGGAAGATGGCTAGGAAATTGGTTAGGTATTAAATTTAAAAAGTATGTTTTTTTAATAAAAATAAAACCAAACATTTATTTCTTAAAGCCCAAATTAATACCACATTATTATTTCTTGCAAAAATAAAAACAAAATATAAATAACAAAACGAATATTCTTAAAAAAAACAAATAAAATTCTAAGTCAGTCATATTTAGTTAGCCTTCCGCGTTTTCAGTGTTCTGCCTTTTTGTGACAAAAGCATCTAATGTTGTTTGCCTTTTTCTTTTGCGCTGTTCTCTTAAAAGTTCTTCATAAACGGATAGAGCATCTCTAACACCACGCCTTACTTTTGAGCTCCTGTCAAAATTCGGATCATTTTCAATGAATTGATCCATTATTTCAGTTATGGTAGACAAACTCCTTTTTACAAACGCCATCGAAAGTTCTTTTTGCTCTTCTTCTGAATCACTGCTGTCAACATTTTTGTTTCTTCTTGTTCAGTTAATTCCTTGAGCTCATCATTAGAAAGACTAGCCGCTGCTTCTTGAATTATTTCTTCGACATCTTCCACATTTACCCCTTCAAAACCGGTTTGCTTCGTTAATTTCACTATCTCTTCCACTATTTCATCCACATCGACAGAGTGTCCAACGTCATCGCTCTTACTTAAATCCGGCCAAATATTCTTCCATACTCCTTTCAAAGATCTTTCTGTTACCTCATTCCAAGAAAGGCCTATGTTTTCTACAGCATCCACGATGTTGTAGTTTTTCCAAAATTCTCTTATGGACTGGTTCTCTTCTCCGTCTGTTTTTTCAAACATTTGCTTAAAGGTTCGCCGCAAGTAATAAGCCTTAAAATTTGATATAACGCCTTGGTCCATTGGTTGAATTAAGGCAGTTGTGTTAGGCGGCAAGAAAACCACTTCAACTGGAATGCATGTTGTTAAGTCTGATAAATTTGTTGGGTGGCTTGGAGCATTATCAATTAACAGAAGTGCTTTTTGTTCAAGTTTTTTAATTTCGCAATAACGTTTAACAGACGGGCAGAAATGTTCAGTGAACCAATCCTGGAAAATTTTCGCAGTTATCCATGATTTTTTATTAGACTCCCAAATTACAGGTAAAGTTGATTTAGATATGCCTTTCATCGCTCTTGGGTTTTTGGAATGGTAAATTAGTAATGGTTTTAATTTAAAATCTCCATTTGCGTTAACACCTAGTAGAAGGGTTAAGCGATCTTTTGCAGCTTTAAATCCTGGTGCCCGTTTCTCTTCACGGGATAGAAATGTTCCTTTCGGCATTCTTTTCCAAAACAAGCCTGTTTCATCAACATTAAAAACCAATTCTGGAGGATAGTTTCCTTCTTCAATTATTTTTTTAATATCGCTGGAAATTCAGCCGCCGCTTTTGTATCACCACTTGCTGCTTCTCCTGTAATCTTTATGTTGTGAAGGTTATTTCGATGTTTAAATCTATTAAACCATCCTCGACTAGCAACGAAAGTTTCACTTGTGTCAATTGTCTCAGCCTGAATGTAATTAAAAATTCTTCTAGCTTTTTCCATTATGATAGATTGGCTTAATGGCATATTGCGGTCAATTTCGTCGTCAATCCATATAGACAGTCGTTTTTCCATTTCCTCTATGATATTATTTCTAGAACGGGTAATTCTAGTTGCAGAGCTTGACGTAGTTGTAGTTGCCGATGACAGAATTTTTTCTTTATTCTTCATGATGGTCCTCATTGTTGAAATGGCAAATTCAATGAAGCACTAATTAGTGTTTGACGTTCACCAGAATCTAATCTTCTAATCACTTCCATTTTAGTTTTGAGTGAAATGCTTTTTCTGGTTGCTTTCTTTTCTTTTTCATTTTCACCCATAGTAAAAACTAAAGATCAAAATATTTGACACTGTAATATAGTATTAAATATGTAAATTAATACCTACTTACAATAATGTCAACAAATGTTTCCAATAATAAAAATATGTCTGTACAATACCGCACCAAACAAGAAATACAAGTACACTCTTTCGGATATGTATTTGAAACCTATCGCTGCATAATATTTCGGGGAATCCCCGTATGCTGCGAGCGATTTCGGGAAATCCCCGGGTTGAAATAAAAGAGCGCTAAGCCGAAACAGCGTTAAGCGGGGTCTAATTGTACTTTTATTCAATTTATTACCTCATTACTGAAATATTCTTTGTATTATAAGATAAATATCTTGCATACGGACTTCTTTTAATAAGTAAACATATAAGTACAATAGAAAATATTTACCATTTACATTTATTTTTGTAATTTTAAATTGATAAATCATATACAAGGTAGAAATAAGAAATTTTTGCATTATCTTGTATGCCAATATCATACAAAACAAGTTAACTTTGTGAAGTGTAACTGGTATATAACTATGTATATATATATATATATATATATATATATATATATATATATATATATATATATATGAATTAACATTACAATGTATATAAAATTTTCATTGGTTATGTACATAAAATATCAATTATGTAACTATCAGGTTCAGAATTAATTATGGTATGAGACATTAATAGTTAAAATTTTCCTTTAAAAATAATCATATATATTAAAAATTATACTTGTTTTATTGGTACATAATTGGTTTCTGATATTTGAATTCTTTTAATTTCTTTTAACTTAATTATTATTTTATTTTGCACAATCTTAATATAATTTGATAAATGATATGAAATTAGTATTTCAAATATATGTAATTTGCAATTGTAAGAAAAATTATTTTAGTAGAATAATTCTATTGAGTTTTACATACACACTGGATTTTTAATAATCATTAAGGAAAGAACAAGCTCTTAACAATCACAAGAATATGGAAAGGTTCAGCAAAGCAGAGAAATTTTCATGGCTTGACAACATTGAGATCACATAACAACTGAATGGTTAAGATCTTGCATTGGAAGTCAATGAACAATAGGTCAAAGAAAATGTGGCTTGATAATCTTAGAAGTTTCCACCTCCACTTATAATATTCAAAAAGATGAAAAAGTTCAATATTATAAATTTTTAACAATAAAGTGTAATTATAGATAAATTTAGCCTTAAAATTCATTTTATTGAAAAATGAAACTGGAAAAAAAAATTAAGCATCACTAGATGGCTATGTTTACTGAACAGAATTCTTCAATATCAATTTTATGATTGAAATTCAAAGATTTCATGTACTTTAATTAAAATTTATATTTACTAAAATTAATTTTTTGAAAGCAACTATTAATTATCATGTTCCTCATAAAGTGTTTGAAATTTATCTTCTATGCCAAAAACTTTCATGAATATTCAAAAAACAACATTCAAAATCCTCTTTAGTACTTGCAAATATGATGCAATTAATAAAAATTAAATCATTGTCTAGTTAAGCAGAAATAAGAGATAATAAAAAATCTTGATCGAGAATCAAAAGCGTAAATTTATCAACTTCTGATTATCAACCCAATGATGCCTATATTTTATACTAAAAATATTTGAATTAAGAAATTTTTCATTCACTAAAAATTGGCTTGTGACAAATATTTTGAAAATCGCTAACATAAATAATATATTTAGCTAATAATAAAAATAAATAATAATAGAGCGAATTATAAATTTTATATAATAAACACTGGGAATTATTTTAGTTTTGAAAGTGTAATAAAAAAATATTGCTCTTAAGAAATTTTAATGCTAGTTGTTTATATATATATATATATTTACATGTAACAGAGTTACAAAATTAAAAGAAATATTTTAAAAAACTGTTTGTTAGGAAGAAATTAATTAAAAATGTACTGTTACTAATATACTGTATTCTTAAAAAATGATGAAATTTCATTATCTTTTGACAGACTTCAAAATATTTCCTTTTATTACTATTTGCAGTATGAATTTATGACAAATCTTTATTTCATGTGGTATCTGCATAAATGAGATTAAATCAGATAGTAATATACCTCATAACTTTTAAAATAATCACTTTTTCCAGTTTTTTTTTGATAAGTAATAATTCTTTATATTAATTATCAATATTATTTTAATGGTCAGTATGGAACAATAATAATTTTTGAAGTGCAAAAATATAAGCTTAATGAAATTAAAGCAGGATTTTCAAGAAACATGAGAATTTGAAAAACAATCACAGAAGACCGTATCATAGATATTATGCTAAATGAAAAAAACACTCATTTCTACAATTAAATTACTGCATATTTCACAAAAATAGTTCTATAATTGATATTAAAATTATGAGCTGCTAATATGAGCTTTTCTAGAAGATTACTATATTTTTAATCATTTAGAACTAACTCTTTTTTCGTTGTTTAAAGAAATAAAGGCAACACAAGTTTATAGTAGAAAATGATATTTTTTGTAACAGTTTTAAAGTCCTAATATAAACATTAAACAAAAAATTATATTTTTAATTTCCATGCCTAAGATTAATCATGATCATGATTGATTAATAATAAAGACTAAGCAAATCAGGAAATGAGATATAATAATTTAAAAACTCAATTGAATACCCAATTTGCATGATGATTTCGTGTGAAAGTATTTACAACTATTCATATTTAAATTTAACCTTAAATGATTACAAATTTTATACAAAAAGTTTGCCTTCCTTGCATTGTTTGACACAAAATCTTTTTAGAATAAAAAAAATTTCATTGATCCAAAAAATACTGATTATATAATCATACATTGAAGAAAATTCATATAATAATAAAACATTCAAAAAAGCTTTGTTGTTTTAACGAGAATTGTAATGAATATAGTTTGGATACATATGCAGAATCACATACTAATTTATGAAAAAGTAAATAAAAATATTTCTAATTAACATCAACAATTTCCATAACAAAAATCATAATTTATGTAAGTAAATTTATTGTGTCCTGTACAGGAAAAAATCAAATGACAAGAAATATAATTTTTAAAACTTTAAATCAATATATATAAATAACATTTTGATTTAAAATATTAACAATTGTTTTTTCATTAAGCAAATCTTGTCAAAGAAAATACTTCATGAATCAATATAACCGGTATAAGTGTAAGAATAAATTTTTAATATCAAGAAAATTATTGCATAGATATTTAACTTATGTTGTTGCAAAATATCACAAATTTCAGATCATAAAGTACTTGTACATTAGAAATTTATCAATTGCCATCTAGAAAAAATTATTAATGACATGCTTTTTAATAAAAAAGCTCACAAACATTAATTTTCTCAATAAAAGTGAGGTACACTTAAAAATAATTTTTAATATTTTTTAAAGAGTCTCTTAATAACTATGAGTTTTTTAAATTTAATTTCTATCAGATAAAGAACTTTTTTTTAACTGCAGCAGTTTTCTATTTATAATTAATGATATAAAATGAACTGACTGAATTATATAATAATGAAAAAATTATGGGACATTTATGCAATTACTAAATCGAGAAACTATTTTTAAAGCTTGAGATTTTCTGCAGAACTTGTTTGTAGAAACTAGTAACTAAGTAAAAAATTTTGCATAATAATTAATTTATAACATTTAAAGTTTTGCATTAAAAGGATTATTAAACTTTTGTAATAAAAAGGAATAAGTTTGAAATCATAAATTTTTATGCTGCATTTTCTGTTTAGTGAATTTTTGATCTGCTCATTATCTTTTTGTCGATATTATTTTAATTAGTGATACACAATCACCCAATTGTTAAATATATATATATATATATATATATATATATATATATATATATATATTCTGATTAACCAATAAACACATTTAGACATCTTAAGAGCAATTTAAATTTATTTCCTGTGTCAATTCATTACATTAAAAGTACACTATGTAAATAATAAAGCAGTGGAATACAAAGAATAATTAAATTAAACATATATATATATATATATATATATATATATATATATATATATATATATATATATATATATATATATTGCAGATAACATATTAATTCTAGTTACTACTGTTTTTTTTATAACATATGCATCTCATAAAATATGAATGAAAAACTTACATATAAAATAAAACAATACAGATTAAACACAATTAAAGGAACTTGAATGACAGACAAGACATGTTTCTTTATATTTAATAACAAAGATAACTAATCACATATGCAATATTTTAGTCTTACAGTAAAATATATATAAAAAAAAATCACTGTCAACAAATGACTCAAAAACAGGAATACAGCTTTCATATACTTAAAAAAATTTATTGTGAAATTTTATAATATATAATCATAAATTTATAATATTATAAAAAAATATTTTCTGGAAAACAACTATTAATATAAAGTTTTTGAGATAGAAGAAAGTTGATGAAATTATAGATTTCAGGAAGTGATATGTAAACATTGTTTTCTAAGAAATACATTCTAACTACTTTTAGCATAAACTAATATTACTTATAATAATAAATTCAACATTAAGCTTATAACAAAAATAGTGATTAACGAGCAAATCTTTAAAACTTAAAATGGATATTTTAAAAAACTAATCAATAAATTAAAAGATAAAAAGTTAATAATTATATAAGGTAACTATTTTTATGTCAAAAATCTATAATTAGATTGTTTCACTTATTTGTATGAATAAATTCAGAGATTTAGAGAATTTGCTTAACAAATTTCATTTTTAAGTGCCACAGGTATCCTAAAATACTCATTTAATATATTATTTTCACACTTTGCACATTTTAAAGTAAACTAAACAATTATTAAAGTATTAAATGTAAGAAATATAAAAATGACTGAAACAAGCTTCTCCTTTAAAATTATAGTGTTGTTTATATTTTAAGATATTTAAGATATATTAAAAATTTTAAAAATTCTAAATTGTTTTAAGCTTGTTGATGTATTGAGGACACTTATTACATTTATTATTTTTTAACAAACTTTTCATAAAGAAATGAATTTACTACAATGAAAAATATTAAGTTCCATATGCAAATCATAAATGCAATCACAGAAATATAAATTATAAAAAAAGTGTTATATCACACTTCCATTTTTTAATCTAATTACCTGCATCCATCTGTATTCTAAATATCATGGATTCATTTTAAATAATATTATTCAGTTAATTAAAATATTTAAAATATTAATTTAAATATCTTAGTCTAAACTATTATTTTATAGTTATATACTACACGATATATTAAGCTCTACTATATTAACTTAAATAATATATTAATCTAAATTTGTATATTAAATAAATAAGTTTCATTCATCATAGTATTTAAATTATATATTAGTTTAAACATTTGAATTTAAATATTTAAAATATTTTTCCTGAAAGTTATGGTTTGCAAGAAAAATATGCACTTTGCTGAATATAGCTAATTAATTAATAAGAATAGTAACAAAAAGTTTGTATAACACAATTCGCATTATGCACTATTAAAGTTTATATTAGCCAAGTATCAAAACAAAAACTTAGCATACAGATTAAAAAAATTCTTTTAACTCATTAACATTAAAAAATTATAATTTTTATAAATCAACTATTATCTTTAGAAATTCATTTATAATGAATTTTTAAAAACTCATCTTAATTTTTTGGATTACATACTTAATGGAAAATTTGCAATATGTAAACTGCCTGTATGCTTACAAAAATATTCAAATTTTCTGTTAAAAATAACATAAATAAATAATAACATCCTATATATGCAGTTATATATATTATAATATAATTTATAAAAATAAATTTATAAAACACAATTATATATCTAAATCATTTATTAAAGAATTTTAAAGAATCAGAAGGGGATATGGTAAACAGTAACATAATAAGGAAATGATATACAAGTTTATAATTTCTAGCTACATACAACTATAATTCATTTAAATATATATAATACAAGACTATTATTGATTGTACCAGCAACATACCTAAATAATAATTATGAATTCTAATTTAGTATAATGATTAAAAATCCAATTACACAAAGCTTACATTAAGAGGATATATTTATATATCAATAGAATAATTATAATTATGGACATACAAATCAAGTTTATTATGAGTGTTTAATTACTACACATCACAAAAAAATTTTTCTGTCCTTTTAAATTTTCATACATCCATTTGAAATTTCACAACTATAATATACAATTAATTTTTAAAGCTACGAAACCTTCTACAGGTATAAAAATAATTATTAATATAAAAAAGACTTTGAAATTTTAAATTCACTGCTTCATATTTCTTAATACCTTCTAAAAGGCTTATAAATAAACATATATATTATTTTATGATAATGTGCAACAAAATAAAATTATATAAATTGTAATTATAAAACACAACTTTAAAATAAATGCATATTGTAAGTCATTTTAAAATTATTTTTTGGCAATTTTTTCTAAAAATTACAATAAATGTTGAAAATGTGAACATGATAGTTTCATTATTTTCAACTATAGTAATGATTTATCTGCAACATCAGCCAAAAGTGATTAGAGCTTTTCAAAGACAAGAAATAAAAGAAATTTAAAAATCTAATAAATTTAATCTATTTACAAATTTATTAGAAATTTAAAATTTTACAACTATTAACTAAAATCTTAGATAATTCAAATTATTACATTTCTGATTATATAAAATATTACAGTTCAGATTGTTCAAGATATCCAAAAGATAAATATCAAAGAAAATCTTTTTTTAAATTAATATAGAACAAATGTTGGCAAAACAGTTTTTATAGAAGGAAAACCTAATTTAAAATTTATAAATGCCTATAAATTTTAAATTAGGTTTTCCTAAAAAAAAATAAAAATTATATATATATATATATATATATATATATATATATATATATATATATATATATATATATATATATATATATATATATATATATATATATATATATTTGATTTTATTGCAAATATGAATAGGGAATTTTCAGTCATTTATTATAAATACATTTAAATTAAGCTAGCCCTTTAACAATCTTCAATCTTGTACAGTAAATAAAAAAGTCAAAAATAAGTGTATTTTATACTCTAAGTTGCAGCACAAAATGGATTTTTATTGATATTTTTTTAACTAAGTAGATCCAAAAATATAAAAACATATACTTGATAATTTGAAAGGATTCCAACAGTTTTAAATATATGCATGTAAAATATACAATCCATTTGACAGAATATAATAGCTTTATTTAATTAAAAAGACTTTATGATTGAAATAAGTAAACACCTAACAATTTATGATGAACTGATTAAACAAGCAAAACAAGAAATGTGGTATTTTATTCTATTAATTGAAAAAAATTTTTAGATTCATAAAACAAAAATTTCAAAAAAGATTTTTTTTTAAATTAATCTTTGGTAATCAGTTTGAATAAGTCAATCAAAATTATTAGTAATAAAAACTATACATTTGCAATAATAAAAAATAAGAATCAGCTACTTTAGAAATAGTTTTCTTTTTATCTAATTTTTATTGTTTGATTTCAAATCTTAGAGAAAATTCTATAAAATTTCACCATAAATTATAAAGTCGAAAAAACTCATATTAAACAAATAATATGAATTTAAATACTAGTTGAAAGCTTATAATTAAACTAATGTAGAAATATCAATAATTTTTCATATAAGTTACATAAATCAAGAACCAAGTTCCATCAGCATGCCCTAGGTAGAATAGACAAAAAGGAACAATTTAGATGGATATATTTGATTATCATGGAAAAATAGAATTTAGTGCATTAGATAACATAAATTTATCTGCAGTTCAATTTCATAATCATTTAAAGATCAACAAATTGTCTAGAATTATTAAGTCAAAAACGAACTTTTTATTGCAGATTTCTATGCTGTCCTGATAATCAGATGAACACCCGAATCAGTGAACACAGGTTTACTTAATTCACCAACTTTCAAAGCAAAGGCTGCATCTTCAAAAGGTTTTTGCATAGCTCCTCTTCCAAAAAGTCCAAGATCACCACCTCTTTTTGCTGAACTGCAGTCACTATATTTAGAAGCTAATTCTTCAAAATTAGCTTTCCAATTCATAACTTGTTCTCTATAACCTAATCCATAACAGAAAATGAATATCAGATAATTGATCACAAATTTTTTTCATTTATAAAAATCTAAGTTGATATAAGTGTCTGTTAATTATATAAAATATATGTATATAATTATTTATGAATATAAATTATGAATTATTTATGAACATTAATTAAAATCTTGAAATTGAAAATTACATTACATGAGTTAAATATTTCCTATTAGCTTGTCCAGAAACATAAAATCTAACAAGGTTTATTTTATATCTTTATTATTTACACAATTATTTTGATTAGTAAATTCATATAAAACGCTGCCTTGAATCTAAATTTTTATTTTTTAGTTTTCAAACTGAAAACACTGTAATATCTTATTTGAAGTCATTTTCATTCAAAACTTATAACCAAAAATATAGGATATTACAGAAGTACAATAAGATATTTTCACAATCAATAAATAAAATGAAATTAATGATAGATGAACATAAATTATGTTCTCAGTAAAAATAACAGTATTTCAAAAACACATAGTTCTTAATAT
This sequence comes from Latrodectus hesperus, assembly GCA_037975125.1. Classification (NCBI taxonomy): domain Eukaryota; kingdom Metazoa; phylum Arthropoda; class Arachnida; order Araneae; family Theridiidae; genus Latrodectus; species Latrodectus hesperus. Next base: position 24,553,535 of record CM075850.1, on the reverse strand, counting down.
TTAAGAAGCAATAATCACAGACACATAATTTTGAGTTTAAATTTGTTATTATATTATTGATTGGGAAAAAATTTCTACTTATTCTATTAACACAATTTATTTAGCTCAATAATTTATTAAAGAAATTTTGCACTAGAATGTTTTAAGGAGAATTTTTGAAGTTAGTTAAAGAAGAATCACTCTGATGACAATATTAGTTTTTAAGATGATTTTTATAATATTCAATTAAAAAAAGTCACAAATTTTTTATGAATCCCATTAAAAATTCAAGCACTTCATAAATTTGAAAATCAGGACTTGAGAAAATTTCTAGAATTTTACAATAGAGCTAAAAAAATAATTTTAAACAAATTAGAGCTATAGTTAAATAACTTTAAATGAAAACACTTTGATTTCTAAGCATATAGGCTTACCTAAAAGAGAAGAAATATAAAAGTTAAAAAGTTCATAATTTAGCTTTTATAAACATTGGAAAAAATGTTTAATATTAATTTTTATCAATGGTGAACAATTAAACTGAAACTTTAAATCTAATTAAAATTTTGCTTATAAAAAAACATTTTTTATGACATCTAAACTTGAAAGCATTTTTTTTTAACACTTTCATCAGTTGTAAGGACTCTTTCATTTAAAGAATTCTTATCTTCAATGAAGTTCAAGCTTCTGTTCACTGAAGAAAGTGTAAGCTAATATTTTTTCCTATGGAAAATCAAATATATTTATAAATCAATAGAGACATTAAAGTATTCTGATATATACAGTATTCTAGCATTGTATATAAATTAATACTATAAATGTATTAAAAATACTATACTGGAACATGAAACAAGACCTTCATATATTTCAAGTCATATATTGCATTAACTTAGCTAAAAATAAAAAAATACAGAACCATATGTTTCTTTCATTAAAAGTTTGAGAAAAATTTATAAGGTATCTATTAAAAGTCTACAGATGATTACTGAAATATTGAAGAAATTAAAAAAATAAAACAAACATTTTTAACTATAGTGTAGATTTACTTTTTAATTGTAATAGGGGCTGGATTTTAACAAGGATTGAATTTATAATTCTGGCATGATGGCTAATACACTGTATGATGCTATAATGTTCTTATAGATAATATTCATCAGATGGCTAATATTCAGATTTCACTTGAAGACAAGAAAATTTTCAAAGGGATGTAGAGGAATATTGGCTTCAGAGCTGCTTTGAAAAACAAACATAAAATCTGAATGAGGTCAAAAGACTGTTGTTGCATCAGCATGCTTCCCTGTATCTAGCCCTGAGTTCAACTCTACCAAAATAAATATGTTTTGTTATCATGGTGTTTCTTAATATATTTGCTTATTTCCAGATACTTCTGCAACAAATAGCAGTAGGGCCAATTTAAACTGGATTATGAAAATTAAGATTTTTTTAAGATTGCTTAAACTTTATTTTCTAGCTCATTGTATTTGGAAAGAAACTTCCGCCGATACCCTCCTTGGAAGATTAATTTCAATATTAGAAAAATGATAATAAAAACTTTTTGGATTGTGTATATTGTAGACAGGAATTCAATAGTGAACACAATTTAAACCTAGTTTCATGGGAAAAATTATTTAAGTAGGAAAAATAAAATTAAAAATTTAACAAATTTTTTTAATTACTTCCTTTTCTATTTGTTTAACTAACACACACACACACAAATATATATATAATATTAGTTTCTAATTATGCTGAATTTTATAAGAAATATGTATAAGAAAACACTAAGTCAGGCACTACTTAAAAATAATTGAGCATTTTTTTGTTGATTTTAATAATTGAAAATAACATAAATATGAAATACTAATATTTTACAACTTTGTAATCTTTTTCAAATATTTTTATGAAAATTTTTATTGAAACTTATTTAAAATATAGATATAATAATTTTGATTACAACTTATTGAAATATATTCACTTCCTCTCATAAGTAATTTTAGACGTAAGGATCAATAAATGAATGAGAAGTTGCTTGGGATTATGCTTTTATTATGAATTAATTGAAATTTATATGAAAAAAAATTTTGGATGGATAATCTTTAAACATTTTTTTGAAATTGGAGAATATAATAAAATATATATTAGCAAAAAAATATTAATTTCATATATAACATATTTAATTATTATTTAAAACAATATTATTTTAAAAATGGTTAATTTGAATAGAGGTAAATTAGATGAATTATAAAATTTATTACCCTCAATAATTTCTAGAGCTTCTTCCTTAGTTCTAACAATGTTTTCTTCCCTCCAAGATGATGGTCGCCGTGAATCTTTATGTTTAACAAGTAAATGACTACATCGTACTTGGTCAACTGTATTTCCACTACCTGCACCAGGTTCAGCAGGCTTTGTAGGCCTATCCCATTGACTTTCCTTGGTATAAACATTTAAATAATATGCTTGACCTAGGAGTAACAAAAAAAAATTTATTAAGCAATATACATTGTATGAAATAAATTAAGATTATTGATCTGATCAAATTAAAATAAATAAAATGAAATTAACTTAGTGTTATTAAAATAATTTTCAAATAATTTATCATGTTTTTAAGCCCTATTATAAAAACATATATGTTTAAATTTTAAAAAATATGCTAAAAATTTCTTAAAAAATATTCATAATAAACACCATTTTACTATATTAACATACTTTGAGTGGGAATTTTTGTATTTTAATATATTTCAGCAGACTGAACAATAATTAACAATTATAGATTAACAAAAATTTGGAAATGAAGAAAAAACATCTATAAAAACTAACTCAATTGAATATCATTATATCATTGAATTAAATATCATTATTTTATAACTGCCTCATTGCATTAGGTTATGTTAACAATTAAATAAATTGCATGTAAAAGAATTCAAAAATAAATTCTTACATTTCAAATTCCCTCAAAGACATTTAATTATACATTAATTTTATTTAAATAATTTTAAATTGTTACCACTTATAGAAAATGTGATAACATTCTTAAGTTTATCATGAGAAAATTATAAGATATAAAATCCCAATTTTTAAACAGAAGCTAAAAACCGACATTGGTTTATATTCTATTAAATAATTACATATATATTCAACAACCAATACGCATTCATATTATCAAGAGAATTTCTCCTATACACACACAGACTACTCCTAAATTTTCTCTCATTCTTGAAATAAAATGTATATTTTAAACTGTCTGATTCTTGTGGTAATTTTTTTTTACCAAAGTATATGGAAAAACAATAGCTAATAAATATTTATTAATGATAAAAATTATTGCTAAGTTAAATTATATTAAAAAACTTATTTCATTTTTTCAAAAGCACTGATGTAAGAGTGATAAACTTCTAAAATAACTTTTGTCAGCATGTGGATATTAAATAACAATACTGAAATAAGTTACTTTAAACCTGTTAAAATTAAATTTTGATTACAAAAATATACATATTATATACTAAATGCTTTTAAAAATACAATATGTATATTTTTTCAGGGGATGCTGACTTTTTTTCCGCATTAAACCTACAGACTTGGATATATCTTTTATGAAATTTTTTATCTTTATTCATATTAATATCATTTTAATAATTCCAGGCAATATATAATGTTAGCAATAAATAAAAGTAAGCTACAACATTTTACTCTGTAAACTTTGTATTTCATACAATTAAAACAACATTATGCTAAATGAAATTAAAATTATATGAATTTTCATATATTTTTAACATGAGAATTCATACACTTTTAACTTCATTTGTACGGATGAGTATCTAATTTGAAGAAGATTAAACATGGATACTAATGAATTGTGATGAATAAGACTAATAGGATCCAAAAATGTGTCACCTAATGAACTATTTCAAAAGAATGACAATTCAAAATCAATTATAAGTCTAAAAATAGCTTATATGAAACTATTATATTTTATTAAAAATTAATGTGGACAAATATTATTAATGTAACACAATAATTGTCAATATATATATTAAGAAAATAAAAATATATTAAAAAATAAATATTATGTAGAATTTACAATTCACATATAATTTTCTTTTGGAATTTTTTAAAAAAATGTCCAGTACATTTTAAAACTATTGAATTGTGAGATTTTAAAAATTATTGATACGACTAACAAATGATAAAAAAATTTTAAATCAGAGAACGAATTTAATTTGAGGAAAATTTTGGATATTATTTTCTCTTAATAAACTTCAACTAATGTCATTTTACAGAGGTATAATATTAGTTTATTGCATTTGTAAATTTAATAGATTTCCGACTTTTATTAGAGGAATTAAAATATAGACTTGAATACAGTTAAGTAGACTAATTGTTTCATTTAATAAATTCGTAACTTAATACTCTAATACTAATGTTACTCATATATATATTTATGGAAATAATATTAGCAAAATAATAAAATATACTATGTAAATAATTAAGATTATATAATAATCAACATACATAAAAAACAAAAATTTTATTTAACATTTTTTTACATCCAAATATTACCAATCATTTAATTTAAGGACACTTTAAAGTGTCATTTGTATATACTAACTGAAAATTATAGTACACTTCAATTGACACAACAGCTTCTGATGAGCCAAGGCTTTCCCAAGAACTTTTTACCATCTGATCAATTTTTTGCAATTCATCTCCATTATCATTATTTTTAGAATCTTAAAATCTCCCTTTATCTGTCAGCTCATCTCAGCCTGGGCCTACTTCTTTTTTAGTTCCCAAAGGTTTATGATTAAAAAGTTTAAATGATAATGATAAGGAGTCCATTCTGCATATGTAGCCAGCAAATTTCACATGACTAATCTTAATGAAATTTACAATATCTATATTCTTAAATAATTCAAACAGTAGTTAATATACTACACAGATTAAACACACTGAGATAAAATTTCATATAACATCAAATTTATTGGTGAAATAATACATTTCATTAAATTTCCAACCTTTATAATAACATAAATATTCATACTCAGACATTTTACTTGATTTGCTACTAAAAATCATATTACAATAAAATACTATATTAGCTACTAAAGATTTCTCTTTAAAGTAGATTTCAAAATACTATTAATTCAAAACCTGAAATCTTGGAAAAAATTCAGATATTTTTCATTTTTCATATTTTAATTATTAATGAGTTCCAACTTTTGTGTGTGTGAAATAGTCAGAGAAATACCTCAAAAGTTGAATGATGATTTGTTTAATTATTTCACTTAATCAGATTACAGTGAATAAATTTACAGAAATCAAAATCTCATATAAAGATGTTAAAATTATTAGGGGGAATTAATTATACTGAAAAACATTCAGTATAATATGTTGAGACAGTTTTTGAGTAGAGATTGATGAAAATTTGCAAGTCAGACAAAAGAATGAAAAACTTATTTAAAAAATAAATAGAGTATTAGATATTTTAAAAATAATTATTGGTTAATCAACTTCAAAAACTGCAAATTACTGAAAAAAATTTTTTTTCCATAGTTATTATATATTATGATAATAAGGTACTTCGCAAAGTTTGAATCTAGTTAAAGGATTCATGAGTGTTATATTTAATAATCTTTCATTGTAAATATATATGCTTTCTGGATTAAAAAATATAGTCGTTTATTAAACATTGCATTGCATTTACAGTACAAAACAAAATTCTTTAATAATCAATTTAAACTATTACTTAATATTGAAAAACTTTTTTCAGATATTCTTATCTGGTGGAATACAAAAGAATTTTTCACAAATATGTATTCTTAAAATTAATTATTAAATGTAAATTATCACAGATTTAAGTAGTATTAAAAGAATTAAATATGTATAAATAAATTACATGCAAAATCTTAAGCAGTATTTGGCAGCTAAAAATAGAATTTTCATTCAATAGTGTATAATTATTGATTTAGCGATTAAAAATTTAGATTATAATTTTACAGCTAAAGGGTTATACATTTTTAAAATTAGTATTTTCAAGTGAGTTTATTTTATAATAACTAAAAACTTTACTAACTACCAATACTACATTTTAATCATTAATAAACAAATATGCTTTCTCTTTTTCTCATTATTTTAGGAATTGATTTGGAATTTGAATTTAATATTTCAGTAAGTATATAATCCAAGAAATTTTTTCTGAGCATTTTGCAAGGATTCAGAAATAAATCACAATTTCTTTTTTATACTAAGTTTTAATTTTTAAAAAATATGAATTATTTCATGAATTTCAAAATACTTCTCTTTACTTCCAAGTTAATTTTCTTTTTCTGTTTCAGAAGTTTCTTCAGATAAAATCTTTCAAGATATCAACACAAAAACATGTAATTTAATTCTAAGGGTTTTAAAAATGTTTTATTAAGATCATTGCTGCTGCCAAGAATCAAAAAGTATGTTCATATATTGAACAAATAAGAAAACCTAATTTACATTTTTATCCAAAATTCCATCTTTCAGATTTTTGTATAATTTAAATTCAGGATAATTAAAATCAAGCATAATTCTTTTAACACAAGAAAATGTATAGATTTATTACTAAGAAATTATAGCTAAAACCTTCTGCATGTAAAAAAAAAAAATAATTTAGAGACATTTAATCTATTTGTGTTCTTAATGAAGATATAGAAGTTTTTCAAAAGAACATACATTCATTCATAAGGATAAGTGATTTGTAAAATTATCAAGTAAATATACAGTGAAAGCAAATCAGTTTTACAGACTTCAACATGTCATTATTTTTGTTTTATGTGTACCATTTCCTCTAAAATTCCATCCAATTTAACACTTTTAATTTTTCCACTGATAAATACATTGAAAATTTTTAAAAAATACAAAATATGGAGCTTTTTTCTTTGTTTCACTGAAAGAAAAGTTCACTTAATTGATAATTTGGGAGGGGGGAACTTCTTGAAAGTTACTAAGAATTTTATAAAAACAAAATTCAAGTAGAAAAGACAGTCTGAAAGATGATTAGACTTTTAAGATATCAAATACCATACACTTAATTTGCAAGCTTGACAAAAGTTCATCAAATATGTCATGACTGTATAATAGCCAGATTACCAAGATGTTGTTACACATGATTTTATTGGAAGGATCAATCTAAATGTAATAAACAGCTCAAGAGTATCACAGAACAAATATATAACAATAATAAAAAACATTTACAGTAATAACCAGAACAATAAAATTTAAAACAATAAAGAAAAGAATGCAAAAGGTGCAGTCTTTACATGGAGCTAATGAAAGTTCTGGCTTTCCAGTATAATTATCTTATCTCATTCTGTTTTTGAGGTTCTTTATTAAGCTCTGCATTCAGGGTACCCGAATTACAAATTTGCCATAAACCAGTAAAAAGAGAGAATACCTATATTTTATTTAGATGATGCACCATTCAATCATGGCCTGTTCGCATTCTGAAATTTGCCACCTATTCACTGGGTTTTTGCCAAAACTTTTCCCAAGTGTCCTGAATGTTAGCCTAGGATATGCCTGTTGCTTTTGCTGCCTGGTCAGACTTAATAGTATCCATCATTTTTTTAAAAATAGACTTATGTGATTCTAGAGTAAGTGGTTAAAATTTTTGAGGTACAATTTAACCAACTAGATCAATTAGAGAAACAGTAGCTCTTTATCTCAAGCTTTTCTAAAGTCATTGAGATTGCAAGGATTTTCACATTAAAATTTGACATTAAGTATTCCACAGGGCGCTCCGTGGCTAAGTGGTCTAAAGCATCACCGCTAATCGCTTGAGAGCGTAGGAGTGTGGGTTCGATTCCCACCATGGCCCTGGGTGTTTTCTTCGTTATTCTTCTGTGGTTGTACATCTGTCATTGTGCTATTTGTCCTATTATCGACGAAGACTTACAAGCGGATCTCAAGAATCAAGCATACAAGTCTGAATATATGTAATGTAATAAAATAAATAAAGTATTCCACAGAAGTGCACTGGGAAGAGTTTACTGTATACATCAGCCAATGTTATCCTGTATTTTTTGGAGCTATTAGAATACACCATTCCACCCATTCAGGATTTTGTTTTGCAACATACATGTGTTTGCCTTGAACATTGTATCAGGAAATATTTTCATTTCCAAGTCATTAATATCAATATACACAAGGGGATTAACCATGAGACTGTTACAATTCACTGGTATGATACCAAAGATGTAATTTCTGCAAATTTACAAACATATGGTAAGATGAGCGATATAGGTGAATTCAAATAAACAAAACAAACTAAAAAAAGTACCACAGAAGATTAAGATTGCTAGTTCTATTATCCCTCAAGTAGGTAATAAGGAAGATCTTAAAAGTTGGCACATTGTGTATGTTGTTGTGCATTTAGCATGTTTGGACCTGAAAATATATTTTCGGTTTCATTTTTGAGTTTAATCAATATATTATTTAAATAATGTCTCTAATAGATTTCTTTACTTACTTACACTTTCAACAAGTCGAATTTCAAAATTAAAATTTTCACATTAACTATTACAAGTAATTTTACACTATCTTCCAACTATCTATGAGTGGAAAAATACATTAGTTTGAATGAAAATCAGTATTGATTTTTTAAAATCAATTATTAGTAAATTCAGATTATGAAAAACTTTTGGACTATTTTAGAATTTTTTTAATATAAAGAAAATTGGAAGAAGTTAAGAAATAAATCATCAATTACTTTTTAATGTGACTGAAATTATTTTAGAATTCATTTAAATCAAATCAATTATAGTGACATACGAACATAAGTAACATCGATGAAAAATTTTAAAATTCACAAACACTGATTTGATAAATCTCACAGCTACTTTCAACTGTTAGGATACCCACTATGAAGGATTTATTCCATTTTAGATATTTGTTCATATAAGATCCATTATAGTTACATTAAACTAAGAAAAATCTTAAATTCCCAATTTTTATTTGTAAGCATTAGAATCGGCAATAAAAATAAAGTAAATGTCAAATAGAAAAGTAAAGCAAAATATAATGAAAATTTTGGAATAAATTACATAAAAAATAAGCATTGGGGGAAGAAATTAATGACAGCACAATGTAACAGATAGGGAAACAGCTCCACTATGGCCAACATTAGATACACAACAGGAGTTGTAAAGCAGGATTTTCAAGGAAACAGATATGTCCTAGAGATGCTTGTTTTTGTAATATTTTAAATAGTTTCAATTTTTTAGTCCTAGTGTTTATTTTTTGTAACTGTCCAAATATTAAAATTAATTATGAAACTAACCCCAAGATTTGTGTCTTCTTTTCATACTAGCCATAAGCAGTGAAATATTTTAAAGAAACTTCATACATTTCTATAAAAAATCATTATACTTAAAATGTTTTGAGATTTTTTCTTAATAATGCAATTTGCCTCCATATTATCCAAAATTGTCATGCATTAAACAGAATACCTAATATTAAATTTCCTACTTTTGAAATGAAGAAGAATTTATATGCACTCATGAAAAAACTTAATGAAAAGGATATGTCCAATTGAAGTCCAACAATTCTTTTTTTTTTTAATATAATAAAAGGTGTATTTTTATATTGTATGATTTTGTACTGTGATCATGTATTTAATGTTAAACAAGATCATTCTAATAAATAAATAAATGTAGCATTTAAAAACATTTTTATATATAAAAACATCTGATTGAAGTTGTTAGTAACAGAGAAACATTATAAATACAAATAAGTTTAAAAAATGATTTTTTTAAACAAGAGAAACTTTTATTGAAAAATTCATTGGAAATATTCAGTAAAACCTATTAAAGTTAAAACATTTTGCATAAATAGGACAATAAAACTGTAAATTTGGCTCTGCATTGAATTTTATTAAGAAAAAGTATTAGTAGTATGAATAAAGAATCAGCAAAACTGCATGGATAGAAAAAATGAATTTTTTTGTATTTATTATTTACCATTTACTTAGAGTATTACAAAGTTTATAATTATTTAACAGCATAATAAACATAGTTATGATTCAAATTGTGCAGTATTGATAGTTTCACAGCTTTGGCAAGAAAATTACTTTTGGTATAAAAAATGAATAGTTCTGATCAACCAGTTAACGAACTAACAAACACACACATATATATATATTCTACATGGAAACTAACACTTTACATTTAATAGGCTAACATTTCAGTTGTCAATGAAGCTTACCAGCTACTTAAAAGAACTATAAATGTTGTGTTTTTCACATATTTGACTAGGTTAATCACATTACTCTAAGGTTATAAATTCTGCTTCTAGAACACACTCAATAGGAATTCTTATAATTATTCTTAAATAATACTTAATTATACTTAATAAATATGTATGGGTAATACTTCTCATTTTTAGTCTTGAAAAGCTAAAAAATTGAAAGAGACTTCTTATAATTTTCATAAATCATAAATATTTTTAATTCTTGAGTAAGCCCCAAAACAGGCAAAGAAAATAAAACTGATTTTCAAAATGCAGTTTATAAATCAAAATTTTTGCAAATGATGCAAGATCTTGTCTTTAAATCGCACATTTTACATTTTATTGCATAAAAAATACTGCAAAGTATTACAGCCCAAACCCCTATATAGAACTTATATCTTTTAATTAATGTTTTATCACGTATATTGTTTTACTTTAGCACACACACACATGCAATGGTAATAGATATTAAATCCTTATTTCATAACACCTTTAAGTAATAGTGTTTAGTAAATACCAATCATGATGTACATATTTATAAAATTTTGGCAAAACCATTATCCTAGAAATTGGAAAAAAAATTTGAAAATTTTTTTTACTAATTTTTAGATACAAAATTAAATTTATATTAAAAGCATATAATTCAGAAGTCACTGTAAATAAAAGTTTCCCAAATAATCTATTATTTGTAACTAAATTATTAAACTTGGTAATTTCTCCCTTAAGTTATATGAATTAATAATACATTAAATAGGTTACCCAACATTTAACATAAAATTATTTAACTAGAACAAATTAAATTTTTTTGATATGTATATTATAGTTACGAAGTAAACTGTAAAAAGGATTATTTTATTACTTTCAAATAACATTAGTTTGCACTAATTTTTTATTTATTGTGGTGTTTTAAATTGTTTTGTTTATGAATTGAAAGGAAGACTTTTATTAGTAAAACTACACAGAATTAACAAATACAATATTAACAGTAAAATTTGTGGAAAAACTTTATACAATAAAATTTAATGTATATAATCTTACATTTAGTTAACTCATTCTTCTGAATGCAAACCCATTCAGGAAGTCACATGGGGCAATCACTCACTGTTCCAAAAATTAACACAAGTTTAGGACTACTATTTATGTGTAATCAATTATTCTTTCAGTAACCTCTTGTCTGGCATTCCCATTGGAAAAGAGATTATTTTTCACCAGCGTAATATTTATATTAAATAGCAACATTAGTCCTTTCTTTGTTTGAAGCAATCATTTCTTGGAATTCATATCAAATTCAGGGTGATTCTGTGACCCAAGGGCCCAGTATTTCTTCAAAATTTCTTCTATAAGCAGCTTACAATTATGCAAAATGTTTTCATACTTTTCTTTGCCATTTTATTTCTAAAAATGGATTACAAATATAAATTAACAGAACATGAAGAGAATGCTCAAGACCTCTATTAGATGAAGTTGAATTGTCTTCAGAAAATATTTACCAACCCAATGAAAATTAATCTAATGAAGAAATATACAATGCTCAAGAAAGTGATAGTAAATTTGAGCATAGAGTAAAAAAATTAAATTTGATTTTTTACCCTATACTCAAATTTACTATCACTTTCTTGGTAAATTTGAGCATAAGTAATAAAGAGTCTCAATCAACAGAAAATATTTTTGTTTATAAAATCAGATACTTTTAAATAAAGAAAAACCATGTAAAAAAATTAAACATTTCAAAATTTTTATGAAACTGATAGGAAAATAAAAAACAGAAATTAATAAATTTTATAATGCAGCCACAGGAGATGTATAAATACAGTAGATGAAATATCTATGTTATATTCTATGATCCAGAAAACCAACAGGTAGCAAATAATGATTTTTTAAAATACATTAAAAATTCTAGGAGTGGGAGAGAGAATATATAATGAACTTTTCTGTCAGCAAGGAACTCTCCATAGCAATATGTAAATAAAAGAAAATTCCTTAAAAACTAAACAATACCTCTAGAGCCACATATAATGACAAGAATTATGCAAATACTTTTTAAAGAACTGTCAAAAAATCAATGATGTCATTTATGATGGAACAAAAGACATTCAGTGTCAAACAAAAATCCAATAGTTTATGTGTGTACTATGTGTTTAAGATCCAAGAATTACAAAACTACAATTTCTTATACAAAATGCGATAAATTTACTTGTGCAAAAGTTATTATTATATTTGCTAGAAATGTATGTCAATCCAAAATTTTTATACAAATATTTAATTCTGCTTTTATATATTATGAATATACTATCTTGAACATTAAAAATGTTTTCATATAATAGAATTATAGTCTCACAATTAGCATAGTCAATGGTTATAATGATAGCTCATTCTTTAATATTACTTATTGGGGTGAATGAGGCACCCTGCTTGTTTTCAAATGTCAGTGTCAAGAGCGTGCCTTCTGCTTGATTAATATGAGCAATTTATAAAGTCAAATTATTCATGATATGTTTAGAATAGATAATGTGGATTATTTTTTTATATTTTAAAACAAAATAGTATATAATATTATGCATACATTGATCAGAAATAACTTACGATCATTCATTATTTTGCATAAAAACAACTGAGTAACATAAAATCAGTGTTTTCAAGTTTTTGAAATTCTGGAGTAAGTGAATTTTCTGGGGTAAGACAAAAAGTTTGTAAGGAAAATTTTTTAATAATTTGAGTGACAATATGTAAGCATTGAAATGACAATGATATCTTTATTTTCAAATATTGATATTGTAAATGAAAAATTCTTAATACAAACAGAAATTCATTACTTATAATTTATTTCATGTGATTAAAAAATTCCTTAACTTATATTTTCAAACAATTTTTGAATTATCAGTGGAAACATTCATACATCTTTTGTCATAAAAAATGAAGATCATTTTTTGGAGTGAAAATTAGGGAGCTTAACTGAAACTGAATCTTCATTCTATAAGTAAATATAATAACTGAAAAACTTTGAATGCGTATCAAAATAATATAAATCAAATCAAATACCATATTCATATAACTGATACAGATAGTTCACAGGTTAAACAGAGATAGAGACTTAACAAATGCATTCTAACAAATACCAAATGATTTCTTTACACAATTCAATCAAATTTGCTTTTACTGTAAATAATCCATGAAACACTCTTTAGATTTTCAGTAGATGTTTCCTTCCATTGTTAATTTTCAGTTTCAAGAAGTAAGATCATCACAAAAGATGTTAATATAAAACAATTATAATAAATATTTATTTTTATATAATAAACTCTATTTATAAACACAAGTTTTTAGGAATATGTTTTTAAAATTATAAAACTGAATTCTTTTTAAAATTATAAAACTCATATCATGAAATGATGTATCATTTTAAGTGAATCCAGGTATCAGAATTTCCTGAATGAAAAAAAAAAACATTTTTTTTTTGCTTATCTATCTAATTAATTTAAGTTTGCACCCATGTGAAAGATAAATCATTCCTTCCCATTAACATGAAAAATTTTTCCCTCTGGATGGAAGTTGGATTTGGTTGTTTAGTCATGTGATAATCAACTTTTTAATATCAAATGGCAAGTATAATTTAATATTTCAGGCACCACTGAATTAGATATTTATCTAATTCAATGATAGTTGAAAGATATATAATCATAACTCTACAACTTAAAATGAATTTCAAATTTAAGCATATATTTATGATCGAAATGAGAATCAAACCCATGAGCAGAAGAGTCTAGAGTGCTAATTATTCATCCAAATCAGTCCACAGAATTAAAGATTTCATCCAGCTATGGTTTAATAGCTTATTCTATAGTTCTGGTTTAAACCAAAATTACATTTAATTAAAAACTGAAAAATATTGTATTTAATTATAGGAATATATGGTCAATAAACTATTTTTAAGTATTCTTGTCCAAAATCTGTAAAAACATGACAAATTTTTTAAAGAACTTATGATTTGGATTACATTCCATTAAATCAATAGGAATTACTTAACCAGTCTGAAATGCATAAATTGAAATATGCTGTTAGAAACAAACTAAGAAAACCTTGTTAGAAAAAAAAATGTTTATTAACTACTAATTTATCACAGAATTAATTTTAAAATATATTTTAAACGTTCAAAATACAAAATAATAACACAATTCATGATAAATATTTATATAAATTAAGAATAATCATAAAATTTCTTTACTTTTATTCGAATATTTAAATCTGCTCTGCAAATTATTCATAAGTTTACAGCATAGTTTAATATGCATACATGATAAAAAATCATATACATATATACTAACACTCCTTATTCAAAAATCATCACTCAGATAAACAATTTATGTAATATAAATTTATCAATTTTAATTTTGATACAATGACTTACACTTCCAAATAATTTTAATGATAGAAAACATTTAATCACATAAGATTCTTAAAAGAGCAAAACTGAATATTTTAGTGTTTCTAACTTTTTACTTTCCAAATATAATTTAAATAATTAAAAAAACGCGAACTGAATTATTTTATTCATAGTAAGCTTTCTACAGATAAATAAGTCGAGCATTTATATATTTTTCATTTAAAATAAATAGATATAAAAAAGATAAAGTTCAACAGCATTAGAGAACGAGATTTTATACGAAGAATGTATGTCAACGTTCCTAGAATGCGTAATAGTTTGTTTAAAACCACTCATAATATACAATAAATTTCATAAGAGATTCATTTTTTTCTTTATACATAACAAATAAAGGTATATTTTTCTGTTAGAAATAATATCATAACCTATTAAATTTTCAATAAGAAAAAATACCACTAAGTTTAAAAGAAATATTTAATACATTGGAATAAATTATAGGTAAATAGGAATCTTTTGATGATCACAAGAGGAATCTGTTTGTGATTAACAAATTATACATCTGATCACTCCATCAAATACATATGGTAATTATGCATTGAAACTCAAAGAATTAATTTTGTAAAAAAAAAAAGATTTAAGATTATATTTTTTGCATTAAGAAATAAAAAAAAAATCACGGTCTGCTTCAAATATTGGTATTATAAGTTTCACTAACCAGTCGACCGACTCATTCTTTTTTCCCACCCTTTAGGTAGTTCTTCGTCAGACATAATTAATTTGAAATATTTATATATCGGTATGCAAAATGAAAATAAACACAAACACCAAGACTGTTTTATTTATTGATGTAGAGCACCGAAATACGACCCGTTTCGATATCTAAAATAACGATTTTCATAAATGTTCCAATCAGTTCATCTGCATCTGTAGCCATTGCCACTAACACTTTTAAATTAACTTGATATTGGAAATATACCTTATGCAATCTTCATTTTTAGCTTTTAAGATTTCTAATGATACCAACATTTCAAAAAATAAAATTTTAAAATATAATTTATCCCCCATTCATCATGAAAATACACATTTCGTTTCATTAATATAACAAAATATATTTCACTGAAAGTGAATCGAACTGAAGAAGGCAGTTTTCGTCGGCTGCTACGGATTCTTGTTTTGAAATAATATCGAAAATTGTACGGATCTTAACTAAAAATAAATCTATTTCATATTCTGAAATTTACCAACTTAAATCAAGATTTCTTTGGGATTTTACAAAATAATTATGATTACCAATCAAATTATAAATCGCTCTGAACTGCATTGGGATGAAGTTATTAAGAATGTGAAAGATGCTTTAGTGTTTATGGATGATGCAGCTGCTGAATTATTGCATTGGCATGGTGGTTTAAAACGAATGTTTGATGGTGGTGCTTTATCTGTAGAAAATTTCACTCCATTTGTGGTTAGTACTTATGTTTTATTCTGACATCACATTATCAACTGAAAATAATGAGTACAAACAAAAAAATGAAATATATATATATATATATATATATATATATATATATATATATATATATATATATATATATATATATATATATATAGATAATAGATATATATTTCATTTTTCGTTATGTTATACATATATTATATACATATAGTAAGAATTATTAAAAAATTATATTGGTGTTATTTTTTCAAAAGGTATGAAAATATTATTGAAAAATAGCAGTATTTATTGATGAAATACTAGAATTGCATTCTTCTCATCACAAATTGTTAATATAATTATTTAACTGTATTTCTTTAAGATTCCTAAAAATTAAATTTAAATACTTACTTGGTATCAAGCATAAATTCTTGCAACACGTTGTTTTGTAACTTATTACTAGTTGATCTCCATACATTCCAATCATGTGTGCTGTCATTCACAAATTATTCTGTCTAACTATTGACAAATGTCAAAAGCTCAAAAAACTTTAAAAAATGAATTATTTCTGATGAGATGGTTCATATATATTTTGTAATTTTAGAAGTAAAATATATTTTGTAATTTTAGAAATGCTTTTCGAATTGTAGTTTTCATTAAAAAGAGGTTTTTAAAGAAATTATGTTTCTTTTACTATTATTGAAATAAAATTTTATAAATAATCTCAATGAAGTAGTAATTATTTCGTCAAGATCCTAAAACTACTTTCTTAAAAAAGTTTTAAGGTAGTAGACAGGCTTGCAAATAATTTGAATGAAAATCATAAAATAAAGTCTGATAATTTTGACCATACTATCAGAAAAATTTGTTTTCAATCAGTAGATATAATTACCATAATTTGTACTCAGCCTGACAGGACTGAGACTTAAGACAGAATTGTAATTATTAGAAATACTTATTTTTATATTACCACATAACTTATTTTTCTACTGCTCATCCAAACTTATCCTTTTATTTTTAGAATATATTAATAACTTCAGGGACACATTTAGGGTGTTTTCATGTACTCCATGAACTTGACACTATCATCATCATTAATGTGCTTGCTAATAATTATTTGCGTAGCAAAAAGTAATATTTAAAATATTCATTTGAGAATATCTGATGTTTTTATATTCTATACCCGTAAAATTTCTGGGGGAGAGTCATAGATATATTGCATGTTCTCTTAAATAAATTATAACAATAAAACACTTTCAATTGTAACCATAAGTTGTAAGATATAACATTAGTTTCCATTGTTTTTTATTTTTTCTGTATTTTTTACTTTATTGTTATCTGAAAATGAATAAATAAACTAATAAGGAATTGAGAAACAACTAAGTAATTCTAAACTTAAATCAAAAGTGTGTTTAATGTGACTACATTTTATTATTAAAGTTTCAGCCATATTGAATTATTTTGTTCCTTGTTATTTATAAATTTTTTTTGTTTAATAGTAACAAAAAAATGCATTAGTCAGATGAGGATGATAATGGTAAAATATAAGTTAATAAAAAAAAGTTAATAAAAGCAAATAAAGTAAATTATCTTACATACTTTTACAAGTTGAATTCTGGATCAAATTTTAATAATTGTTTTGAATTAAATATTTAATTTTATATTGATCATTCTAATAATTTTTTACCCAGTACTATAATAACACTTAATATCTTGTAAGCTGAAAAGTATTTTGTTTTGTAAATTTTATAAAGGATTTATATCCAGTAGTTAACAATTTGTTAAAGTTCAATTTATAAAAAGTTATAGTAAATATTTATGTTCTTCAAAACTAATTGACATATTATGTGCTATAATACATACTTCATTTTCTAGAAAGCTGATTCAAAAGTCAAGAAAGCTGTTTTTGTTATTATGTCTCCTTTAGTTGATGATATTTGGCGAACCCTCATGGTAATCATTAGAGCTAATAGTTTCAAACATTGCATTGTTATTACTCCTTTACCTGAAAAATATCACTCAGAAGAGATTACTGAGGCTGAACATTGTTTTACAAAAATTGAAAATTGTATTCTGAGCTGGATGGAAAACAAGGTTTGTTGCACTTTTTGTTTCTTGACTTATATATTATCTTAACATTTAAATCTGTATTCTCAATCATAAAACATCTGAATACCTTTTTACAAAATAATTCTTTAAACTATTGAAATTAAAAAAATAAATAAGAAATTTAATTGCTATTATTTTCTTCTTTTAATCATTTAAGTGTGAGTCAAAAATTAGATTTAAAAATTAGTAAGTGTAGATTTAAAAACTGTTTAAAAAATTAAAATTATTATATAAGTCATATATAAATTATTGGGTTCTTGTTTATAAAAACTGATTTTTATTTTCAAATATTGGTGCAGAATTAATTTTAAAATAAAAATAACATTTTTAATTCATTTGTAATCATCAAATAAGTTTGAATTGTTGCTGATAAGTTTTGAATGTTTGAATGATTTTTTTTTTCCTTAAAAATATTCAAATGTTAATGGAAATTATTGAAACTTGTTAATTTTTGGAAGAAAAAATCTTTGTAAATGTAAAAGGGGCAAATAAAACAGTTGATTGCTTTTATATTTTTTTAAATGTGCATTGTAACTTTTTAATAAAATGAAGAACAGCAGTAGAATATTAAATAAATATGATATTATGTTACAATTTTTATCAAATCATTTTTCCAAAAAACTTCATTTTTATAAAAAAAATAAATAAAAAAATTGGGAAGACTTGCATATTTCATATTATAACAATATGATTAAAATCCTCACTAAAGATAAATATTTAAGTTATATGAACAATAAAATATATAGATTTCTGTATGAATATAAAGTCAAGAAAAATAAATAAAAGAAATAAATACTTATGGAAACTAGTTTGTCTTGTGAACTATTATGATATATATTGTAAAATTATTTTCAGAAGTATTTTTAAAAAATCAAATTTAATTTACAGTTTTATGTCTAAAGATTTCAATTTCCAATTAGATAAGCTGTTATTTTAGAGACCATTGTAGATTATGTAATTACTTCTATTCAAAAAATTTTCTGGATTTTCATATTACAGTTGTAAGATAAAATTTTAAAATATTCTGAGTAATCACATATGATAATTCATGTTACAAAAAATTATTTCACTTTCCTAGCATTAATTGACAAATGGGAAAATATGTTATTCCTTTCTTGAAAGCAAAAAAAAATTTTTTTTTGGCTAATATGTGATTGTACCTTTGAATTCTGTGTTCCACTGTAAAATCAAAACCACACTTTATTCAAAATTTGAATATCTTGACTTAATAATAATATTTTAGTTTTGTAACCTTTATTATTGTTTATATTTCAGAATTACACTGCTAGCATTTGTCACATTCCTTTATTTTCTGCTTACATTTCAAAAAATGTCTTTATCATGCCATCTTTTTCAAAGAAATTTTCTATTTTTAACTGTGGATTATTAGAAATGAATAGAAGGGTTAGTATCTAAATCAATTTTTATATAGTTGCTCATTTTTATTTTATTTATTTGTATGTCAGCAAAATGATTTTGTAAAATTAAATGATGCAGAAAATTTTTATCCAATGAAACATTTTCTCTTAATTAATATTTTTTCATTGGTATGTAAAAAATTATGTAATGATAAAATTGAAAAAAAGCTTTAAACATTTATTTAAAACATAATTTGAAATTAAAAAGAATTTCAAAACTAAGCATTTTAATTCTTTTTAAAAGTTTAAATCTGAGTTCACCTAGTAGTTTTCTTTTTTAAATAATGAAACTATATATAATTTTATGTATTATTATATAAAATTATAATTTTGTTGTGTATAAACTCTTTAACTTTTGAAGTTTTTATTGCATCTTTGCCATGTGTTAAAAATTACATTTGCAAAGAAGTATAGACTGCTGGTTGTTTTATTAACCTGTCAATTTTCTAAAGTGAACCTGAGTATTATGCTTTCAAATTTTGTTTCATTAAAATATTTTAAAAAAATGTGTTAGCATAATTTTTTAGTAAAATTCATCTTTATTTTAAAATTGATAAAAAAATTCTTTAACATTTAAGATTTAAATTATAATTTTTTATTTTATAAAGTAAATAAAACATCTATAATTTAGCTTAAGATGTTAGCCATTGCACACACACTTTTTTAAATATAATTTTGAAATCTCCATTTTAGACCAATATTCTTGAAGTTTTAAAGTGTATATGATTAATTGTGATGAAGTAAATATTGGAAAAAGTAGAGTAAACCATGAATATTGTTATATAAAGTAATAATCATAGATAAAATTTATAAAAATATTTCCCCATTTTTAAAATAAATAGAGATTGATAAATAAAACTGGAAACTTTTTTAAATAAAAGTTAGGATTTAATAATATAACTTATATTCAAAAATAATACATGTAAAAAAGTTGAAATTGCTGATTTTCTTAAAAAATTATCTTGACTGACTGAAAATTTGAAATAACTGACTGTTAGAAATGAAAATCTTCTTATTTATCAGTTTATTAACATATCTATTATTGATATTAATGAGTTATAAATTTTTTATAAAGAATTTCAAAAAGGAAAATTTAATGAAATATTAAAAATTGATGGTGAAAGTTAAGCAAAATGTTTTGTAATTTATTTACTTTTTAATTTGGTTGATTAATTAGGTGTACTCAATATTAGTTTCTGGCTTTATGTGTATAAGAACACTATATACTATCTCATACAGTTACAAAAAAGGAGTTGTAGTAAATACTTATAGTATTAGCTTTGAAAAGCTTCAAAATGCACAAAAATTCCAAATTAGAATTGTATGAATGTGATCAGAATTATTTGAAATAAGATCAGAATAAATATAAATCATATGAAACAGCATTGTTTGAAATATGTAGAAGTATATTTTATTATGGAACTTGTTATTTTTCTATTTGAAATTTGAAAGGAGATTAACCTATTTCTAATTATTTTTCTATCAGTTTAAATTTATGGTTGTATTGAATCATCTTTCTTTTACAATGATTTAATTCTGTTGAAAATAGCAATACACAGTATTCCACTTGGTTCTGCCTGAAATCAGGAGGGTGGTCGTTGCAATTTATATAGTTTAGTCAGTTCATGTTTTTGTATATAATTGTAGGAGAACCATGTTTCTCATATCAAGTTGATTTAATCAGCCATTAGAATTTGTCATTTCTTTTATATTTTTTTTAACTTTTCAACTGTGTATTTCTTTAAAATGTCAGAGTCTTTGCTAGAACCAATTTAATTTTAGATTCTTGGTTGTTCAAATTGTTCTTCAAGTTCTTTGAAGTTTGAAGCATAACAGATTTTAAAATATTAAGTTACTGGACTTATTGACATAGTAGCTCTTTGATATTGAAAAAAAAATCAAATTTATTTCTAAAATCAGAAATATTTACGTAACAATGAAGGTACTTATTTATATTATATATATATATATATATATATATCTGTGTGTGTAGTATGATTACATAGTTGAATAATGCAAAATTGCTTGATATTATACAGATTTGTAGAACTTAAAGTTGTTCATAGGACTTAAAAATTTTAAAATTAATTAGTATTTGCTTAAAATAATCAATATGGTGTATGTGTGTTTTTTAATTTGGTATCAAGCATTTTTTAACATAAATTTATTAAAACTAGCAGAAAAGAAATGGCTGCAACAGTCCAATTTATAAACTGCAAAAAGGAAAGCTGTTATAAATATTGAAAATAGATGCAAAGAATTGTTTATTGAAAAGCATACACATAAAAGAAAATCAAGAAAAAGTAATTTATGTTATAATTGTGATAATTTTAATATAACTGAAAATTAAATACCATTAAAATATTTTACGTTTTGCTTATTTATATGTGTGAATTAACTTTGAAGTAAAATGAATTTGGTATTTTAAATTGCTTTCAGAGAACTGAAGAACTATCATTGAAGAGTTTGAATGTAGAACTTGAAACTTTTGTTAGGGTATTGTATCTTATTATGATTTTTGTTTATAATTTTTGTTTCACAAATATGATTAATTGCTGGTAAGGTGCATACAACTTACAAAATAAATTTCTTATACTGCATGAATGAATTTATTATTTAACTAATAAGAATAAAATGATGACAATTTTATTTAAGTATAAAATAATCGGAAAAATTAGCAAATTTTAATATTTCAGTAGCATGTTTTTTCTTATAATTTGAAAGCAGTTTTATGAAGATAATCATTTGTAATCATATTTTTATAGATGTATTCCTTTACTGTTTCTATTCAAACTATATTAAACTTTTAAATGCAAATAAAAGTGATGATTTTTCTTTGTGTTATTACTTATATTTGATTCAAGTTTGTGTTATTTTTTGGGAAATTATGTTATAATGAAATATTTATAAGCAATATTTTTTTTATATAAAAATGTTATATTAAAATCATTAAATTCCTTTATTTTTCTTACAATATGCATGTTATAAAGCTGCAGAACAAATTTGAATGCTTAGAATATGCCTCATCTAATAATAATTTGTTTTTTTAGTCCCTTGAAATTATTTAAAACCAAATGCAATTTGATATAATAAAATTTAATAAATTTTTATTTAGATTATAAATTTTATTAAAATTTTAAAAATCTAAATAAAATTTAATTTTTAATATTTACATCTTTTTTATTTTCATTTTTAAATCAAAAACCACTTTTATTAATAAATTAATAGTTTTATTTTTAAATTTTTCTTTATGATAAATATACATTCATTTTTATAAAAAATTCAGTCAATTTTCTTAATTTATATTAAATAATTTGTATTCATCAATTTTGAAAGATTAATATAGTAAATTATAAAAAATATTACAACAGTTTCTAAATGAACAACATACTTTCTCACTGTGTTTGGCTAATTTAGCTATTGTTGTAATTCAATATATTTATTAAATGTTAAATTGAGAATTTTTTAAATGCTAAAATATCAATTGTGATAAATTTAATACATTGAAATGATTTTTGAACTATATTATTTTGAAAAATGTTTTCTTGTAAAGTATTTATTACTATTATAATATTTTCCAGTATAAAATATTATGATATAGAAATTAAATAATTAATAATATAGAAATTAATAAATTTTTAATTTGACTATGTAAGTAATGTTTCATTATAGTAGACATAATTTATAGTTTAATGCTTTGAACACAGTTATTCGATATTTATACCTTTATTTGCTCACATTTATGCATTTAATATAAATGCTGTATTTACTGATTTTTCCTTTCTTTTAATAGCATCTGGCTTATTCACTGAGTTCATTATTAGATACTTTTCAAGTTAAAGGAGATTTCTTTTCTTTAGGACCATTGAGTAATGTATTAGCATCTGAACTAGAAAACATCTCTCATCTGCAGAAGCGAAAAACTGTTAGTAAATTTAATTTTATTAAGAGTATTATTGTGTGTGATTATTTTGTTTCATAATAAATTAAAAATATCATAACAATAATTGTATCTTTTATAATTATTAATTTCTTCAACAATAACGATATAAATATTTGTCAATTTTTTTAACTGCTGATAAAATATAATAAATTGGCATTAGTTTATTTAATTATTTCAATATACAGGGGTGTTTGTGCTCCGGGAAACCCCGGAATTCGGGGATTTTGAACTTCGATACCCGGAAATTCCGTGGATCGTCGTTCAAAAGGAAGTAGGAATAATAATGAATTATTTATTTTGATCTGGGTAATTTTGTTTGCTTTGAAACCAGAAAACGCAATAATTACGTCATTCAATACTTCATAATTGTAATTTTTCATTTCTCCCCCGCCCTTCTCGAAACTCCAAAATGTCGGTAGTAAGTCCGTAAAAGTTTCCGGGGATTTTTCGGGGTCCCATAAACACCCCTGAATATATTAAAGCATCTTATTAATGTTTCATAGGATGTCCTTATGCCAAAAACCTCATTTTTTAATCTTATCTTAGATTTAATTCAACCTTTAAAGTGAAGTTTGTAAAAGATGACTTTCAAACTTTTTTTTAAATTTAACTTTTCTTTTTTTATTAAAAATTTGAGTTTTTATATTTTTCTATTTAAAACATATAAATTCCAATATATTATATGTATTATAGTATTGCATGATTAATTATATTTAATTGAAAGGATGCAATTGTTATGACAAATATAATTTTTTTATTATTGAAATTTAACTGATAATTAATTAATCATAATGATTTTTGTCAAATAAGTTTTATTTCATCTCTGAGTGGTCATCTCAAACTGGAAAAATTTTTGCAGATAAGTCTCATGGTGCATAAATATATCAGAGCTGTTGTTAAACTGTTTTTAGAAAATTCTTTAAAATGTTCCTGTGTCTAATTTCATAAGAAAAATACCAACCATTTAACAGAAGTTTGAAAGCATTTATTTCCAAGAAGAAATATGTGTCGAATTTGGTGTGAAATGAAAAATAGTACAAATTATTTTGATTTACAAATGGCACAATTATAGAAGCAAAAAATATGTTATTTTAAAATAGTATAAAAAATTTCTTGTTTATAAAAAATTCAGCAAAAAATCATTTTCCGTGTAAATCTTACTCATAAATCAAAGCAAAATTTGATAATAGTACTGGAAAAACCGAAACGAATAATTTTGCCTTAACTTTTAACCTGTTTGGGATGAACCCCCAAATATACATCAACACTAGATGACCTTCAGAGCCTAATGCCGCATCCTGGAAATACGACAAATACTATGCAGCAGGATGATCGAGGCATGTACATCACGCTTTTAAAACTAAATATTTACTACCAAACAAAGTTACTAATCCATGTTCCATTCAAAAGATTGCTTGCATACATTCAAATTTCCCTGATGTTAGAATTGTTTCTGTTAAGTGTCTATGTTTTATTGGATTTTTGTGAATGTAAAGATAAACACATGCTAAGGGAAACATAATAAAGAGCCTTTTAATTCCTTTATAAGTGGTTATTTTCAGTTTCACCTTTATTTTAGGAATGATTTTTATAGGAGATATTTAAGTATTTAAGATTTAATAGAGTAACAATATTTTCTCTGAACTTTACTGATTAAGTTTTTTATATTTTTAATTAATATTCAAATTTATATTTATATTCAACCACAAAAAATTTTAAACAGAAAATATTATAAAATTTAAATTCATTTTTAATTTTACCAGGATTTTAAAAGAATTTCTATTTAATGCTTTTAGGCTTTCTCCAACAAAGTTTCAGTAGTTATTGTTGATCGTATTTTAGATCTTGCTGGTCCTCTTAGTCAGTCATATGAAACAATGTTTGATAAAATGCTACATACATTACCTCATTTGCCCGGTCACATATTTGATGTGAGTGTTAATATGAAAGATATGGCTGCCTGCAAAAAGTAAGACCAGAATTTTGAATATTTTTTGCAATTAAAATTGAGGCTAAAATATTTTAATTGCTCATTCTTCTATAATGAAGTTTAATATTATCAATAAATAAACTCTTTAACTGTTAAACATTTAAATTATATTTGATTATTGTTAATTACTTTACATACAAAAATTTACAGTTTCACTTTAAATGACATTAAAAAATTTTATTGAAATCTTTTTTTACAAAGCTTTGCATTTAAAATCAGTAGTTTTGGTGTTTATTTAATTTATATTTTTCACTTATTTTTTTAATTCAATTTTTTTAAGTATACCTATAAATGTCATAAGCAAATGATCAAAGTTTACAAATACTTATTTTGATGCAGTTTTTTCACATTGACCCTTTTAATTTACATTTTAAATTAAAGTAAAGAATGCTTATTTCTTTTTACTCTCATTATTTTTTTCAGTGACATTGTATTTGGTAGACCACTTTTAGCACCTGGATGCATTGGTCATAAAAGTAATTCTTATGAAGAAGCTAACTTGAATGCCATTCTATTTAAAAATCCTAGAGTGAGTTATTAAAATTTATCTAGTGTGCATTGTTTCCTTTTCTATAACTATATTGCTCTATTGTAGATGTAATGCAATGTTATTTGAATAAATTAAGATAATTAAACTATTTGCTGCAAAAGCATAGTTAAAGTTTGACATTTTGTTATATGAATATTTTTCATCAGTGGGCTGTGTTTCTTACGTTATGTCATATTAGATAAATGTTCACAAATAAAATATTTATTGTTTTGTAAGCTTGTTTTTTTTTCTTTTTTTAATAAAGAAAAAAATTCAAGCTTAAATGCTTATTTTACACTGTAAATTATTTTTCTAATGGAAATGTATTGTAAATGATGATATTTTGTGTAGTTTAATATCCTTTGTGAAAGTATTTATTATTGGTTGATACCAAAGCTAATACTTGACTTTGTTTTTATTTTATACTGTTTATGATTAATGTTTGAATAAAAGGAAAATTAATTGCTGAATGTTTTTTGTCTTTTGTTGAATAAAAGGAAAATTTTTATACTGTCATCCTTTTAGCATAAAGTTTATTTGAAACCATATTTTTAGATATATGTATATGAATTCTTTTTATTACTGAGTTAACATAGTATATTACCCTTTCTTTTAGATACAAAATTGTCAGTTAAAAGAGCAAAAGTTACATTGCCAGAACCACCAGTTCCCGTAACTACTGCAAACCAATATGCTCAACTTGACTCCGCCCAGGAGATCGAGCAACCCCCACTACAGCCCCCCTCAACAGAGGAGAAAATTCCGCCTGTGCTCGCGAGATATGGAGAAAATCCAGTCGAATTCATTCGTAATTTAAAGGAACATTTTAAACATGAATTTGTAACTAAAACTGCCGGGAGAAATCTCAAAATTTCAGTCAAAACCACAGATGCCCACAGGGAGCTCACCAAACTATTCGATGACAAATCAATTGAGTACATACTCATTAAAAGCTCCAATCAAAAACCAAAAAAATATGTAATTCGGGGTCTCCCCATTAAAACCAAACCGCAAGATATTGAAAATAACCGAAACTTAATAGGATTTCAAGTGGCTAAAGTAAGCCAAATGCTCAATCCCAGAACTAGCAAACCTATGCCTCTCTACCTTATCACTATCTATTCTGAGCCTGAAGAAGCCTCAATGTACAGAATAGACAAATTATGCCACATATCAAGAGTGACAGTTGAACATTACAGAGGATCTAAATCGGTGATGCAATGTTTCAACTGTCAGCAATTCTTCCATACGGCTGATACATGTCATATAAGAGCGAAATGCGTTAAATGTGCAGGAGCACATAACACCAGGGGCTGCCCCCACGTTAAATTGGAAAAACCCAAATGTACTAATTACCAAGGGGATCACCCGGCAAACTACAAGGGCTGCCCCAAGTTCCCCAAGCCAAAAACGGCAAAAATTAATAAAACTAACACTGTTATTAAAAACAGTGTAAAAACCAGCGTTGTTAGACCTGGCATCTCATATGCGAGAGTTGCCTCCCCCACCCCCCGTCAAGAAATAGAGCCAACTCCTCTGACGAGCAATACAGAATTTAAGGAAGAATTTTCTGACTTTTTTCAGTTAATGAATGAAATTAAATTAATATTTAAAGGAATTCCCATCAAAAACCTCATTAATGAACTTAAAAAAATCAAGTCCCCTATGGACAAAATATTTAAGCTCATCGAATACTTTCAAGATATTGAAGAATAACTCTCTAATATTTTTCTAAACTTTAAAAATAAATTCTATCTAAATACAATAGTTTTTCACTAATATTTTCATACTATTAATAAAATCTAGCATCAATAATATTTAAATTTTAAATAATAAAGAAATTAAACTAAATTTTCAAACAACTAAAGTTCTAAATAAGCCCCGCCTACTCAAGATCTAACATCCAATCATATGCCAGTCAGTAACAGTTATAGCTTCCACTCCAACTTCAGCTCCAGTTGAGGGTGAGGGTCCTAGGACTCAGGTACCTCGTCAACCAGGCTGAGCCCAGCCGAAGTAGTGTCAATTAAAAGACAATGTTGACTTTCACTACTGTCAGCCGAAATCTTCCTAAAAGTTTAACTATGAGTGCAACTATACAAAGCAGCATTAAAATGCTGTTTATCAAAATGGTTATATATTATGATTTTGTGTGTATTTTTTTTAGAATATATCTATATACTAATTTAAACTATTTTACTCTTATACCAGCATTCATATTTTTTTCATACTATAATATCTTATTCTAATACTTATAATCAATATATTATTATATAATTAATAATTTATAATCAATTTTTCTGTTTTTGTTATAAGCTACTATGTATTTAGCTAATTAATAAGTTAATTTATCTGTTTCTGTTATTTAAATTTAAAATGAACAAAGTATATTTGTGATATCTTATCAAACTATAATACAAGTATATAAATTTTTTTTTCTAAATGCAATTACATATTAGTAGAAATAATTGTTCAGAAATTTTATCCCATAGGAAGTTTTGATTGATATTAATCGAAATGTTGTTGAATGTGCTGCTAAAGAAGAAGTCATGCTTGATAGTGGTTCTCGTATAACAACTGATTCAGTTAGAAAAAAAGTTATTGCTTTCAAGTACGTTTTCAAATTTTTTGAAATCAAAATATTATATTTTTATTAGTTTTAAACAGTTAGTATGTGAATTTATATTATAATAATAAAAGCTAAGATTATCAAGTGGAGAATAAAAATATTGACACTTATTTATAAAATTAATTACTTTAATTTTCAAATTCTTAATAAATTATTTACATTTGTATCTTAAAAAATCTTCTGCTTTCAATATTTTTCAATATGTTTACTGAAAACAAAAATAATATCAAATATTTATAATAGTTTACTATGCCACTTTCATTAAAATGTAAGGAATTATATTCTTTAAAGTTTCCATAACTTTTTTTCTTAATTAATTTAAAGCATTGCAATTTTTAATAAATGCAAATAATATTTTATTTTCATTTTAGAGAGAAGCAAAAGTCTCTACTGAAATTCAGTGGGTTATTACAACAGACACTTGCAGTTATACAAACTTTGGAGTATGCTGCATCTAATAAAATTGATAATTTAGCTGCAATAGAAAAAGCTTTATTGCAATACATGACAACATCAGGTGAAGAAGTCTTAAACAATATCATGCAAATGATTGCAGAAAAAGATGAAATGTATGATCTGCTTACTTTATTAGACAAAAGAAAAGCTTTTATGATATATTTAAAATATTAAAAGGCTTATTGAATTTTAAAATATAATATTAACTCAACATGTCTTATAGTTCTCTGTTAATTCTACTACAAATTAATTAATGAAATTGCACAAATACAGATTTTTATTGGTGCTTTCAGAACCTATACTTTAAAAAATAGATATTTATTGTTACATTAGCTCTCCTGTATATAAATCAAAATTCCTACCTCTCTGGAAAACGGAAATTACCCAGAAAAATTGCATGTTCAATGAGAAAGCTGAAGAAAATCCTATATTTTTATTAAAATCTGCATTTATAATAAAATTTTCTCATTTCTATCCTATTGATTAGCGATTTTTCTTTTAATGTGAACTGTAGTTTAAGGCCCAAAATTTAATGATTTAAAATAAATAAAGATTTTAGGAATCTTTTCCAGTCTTTGTGGAGTAAAAAGAATATAGGATGTTGAAATCAGTTTTTACAATCTCTTTAATAACTGGCATTTAATTGCTAACAGTTATGCTCTTTGATAGAACTAAAATAAAAACTTAGGTATTAAAAATATTGACGTTAAGATTTATTGTTATTAAATAAGTAATGCTTTATGAAATAGCTACTAACATCCTCAATTTTTGTATTCAATTAAATCAGTTTCATTTTGTTTAGTTTTCTCTCTACTCTATTTTATTGGTTATGTATTCTATGAAACTTTTGTAAAATTTTTATAGGTTGATAAAAAGAGAACAGGAAATAATATTTTGAAATTGTTTAGATTTGTATTGAAAATTTTAAATTATACTGTATCAGGGCCATTTCTTTTGATGAAATTTTGCTTTGTTATTAATAGTGGTTATTGTAATTGCAATAGAAAAATGGAATAATATTTTCAAAATATTGGATAAAATTATGTATTGGTAGTATTTAAAGAGTTCTATGTACAATCAAAATGTGTATTGTTAGCTTCGGAAAATCTTAAATTATTTTCAAATTTGTATTTTTTAAATTTTTAATGTTTATTTAAAGTGAATGAAATATATTTTAAAAGCTTTTATAGGATTTTTTCTTGAGCTCTAGAATAGAAGTATTTATATTTTTGATCATCAAATTCGAAATTAAATTATTTAGCTTTATTTTTTTATACTTCAGGAACTACAAAATGGAGGAAATAATAATATTTTTGGCATTCTTTTATATGTTGTCATGTGAAACTGATTTGGCCAATGAATCATCAATGCAAGTAAGTTTTATATTTTTCTGCATCTTATTTATAAGGCTTTTTAAGAAGATTAAATTGTAACTTTTTAAAAACCGTTTACGTAAATACTTTTTGATTGATGTGAATAATTCTTAATCATCATTATGTTAGATGTTATTGCAAATATCATTATTATGTTAGATTTATATATGTTTATGTCTGTTAAATTATAGGGTACATTAATGGAATCCTTTTTTCAAGATGAAGACATGAGAGAAGTGTTATCATTGTTTGGTAAATGTTTTTTATGTGAATGTTACTTTGTTAAATGCATTATTTAAATAATTTCATTAAATAAGGTTTTAGGCTATTTAATATCTTAATATACTATTGTGCATTTAACATATTGCATTTCTTTAATTTTAGATAAATACAAAATTTCTATTTTTTATTTTTATATTTTTAGATAATGTAGAAGTGGGAAGGACAAAAAATGTTTAATATCTTAAATTACATATTTATTTTCATTATTAATAACTTCTTATTATTTTGGGTCACTATTAGTTATGAACCAAGGTCATTAATTTTTGTTCATAATCAATAAAATATATTTTCAATTATGAATGTTTTCAGTTATTATCTAAAAGAGAACTTAAAAATTTCTTTCAATCGATTTTTGTTGTTTCTCATCTCACTTGAACAGCAGAAACATCTATTTTAAACTCGTGCATTTTCAAATTGATGAGTCATGGTAAATTGTGTATGATGCAGCTTCAGGATGTCAAAGACTGTGAAGGACCAAAAGTTGAAGTCTGAATTCGCCTCACGCCTTCAAAGAAGCAAACATGATGGATCTTCAGTTCACTATCTTTAGATAATGAGAATGACACCCTTACCATCAGGCCACTGGCCTTAATCAATTTGTTAGTTATGTTGCATAATAAACTATTTAATTAATTGGTTTGTCACATTTGTTATACGAGGGTTATTCTGAAATTTTTGAGGTACGCGCAGACGAGAATTTACAAAATAAAAATAACGGTTTAATATTAAAGTACAAAGTATTTTAACTCAGAAAACGATTTTTTACTGACTTACTTCAACTTGTTTAGCGTGGAATAAATATTAAACAGAAGAGAAAATGGAGTTGACGCGAGAACATTTTCGCGCTATGATTTTCTACGATTTCAAAGCAGGATTAAATCAAGAAGAATACTTTCAACGGTTGCAATTAGCATTTGGTGTTGAATCTCCTGCTCATGCTACTGTATTCAGATGGTTTAGAGAATTTAGAAGAGGTCGCAATTTTCTTCAGGATGAAGAATACACAGGAAGGCGAATCCCAAATGGAGTCGTAACCGTCGGCAGTAATCCCGGATAATGTGTCAGCCATACGAAAAATTATAATGGATGATAATCGCTGTACCTATCAAATGATACAGAAGGAACTTAACATTTGATCCGCAGCCATACACAAAATCATTCATGAAGAAAAACATATGAAAAAAGTAGTTTGCCGTTGGGTTCCCCATAATCTAGCTGAGCATCAAAAAGAGGAGCGTGTCAGAATCAGTAATGAAACTCTTAATATGCTGAATGATGGTGGCCACTGCATCATTTCTAAAATTGTAACAGGTGATTCAACGTACATACCGTTTTTTGACGTTCCAACACATCAAGAAAGCAAAGTATGGGTCTTTGAAGATGATCCCACGCCGACAATGGTGAAAAAACAACGCGCACTGAAAAAAGTGATGTATGCCGTTTTCTTCAGAAGTACGGGATTGGTAGCATCAAGATGGAAAGACAGAAGACAGTAACAGCAAACTGGTATACCACTAAATGTCTTCCAGAAATTCTACAAGAATTGAATGTTAGGGGACTAATGCTTCACCATGACAATGCATCTTCACATACAGCCGGATTAACAGTTGAGTTTCTTAAAAAAAATAATAATTAAAGTGATCGAACATCCGCCGTATTAACCTGATCTAGCTATGTGCAACTTTTGGTTATTCTTTAATCTAAAAAAGAACTTACGTGGACATCGTTTTCCTTCAGTAGAAGAGATTGATGTGTCTATAAATGCATTTTTTTTCATCTATTCAAAGAAATGAAGGGCTTGAAGCATTTAATCTGTGGAAAATTCGTCTACAAAAGTGCATTGATGCTAGAGGAGACTACTTTGAACACACCTAAAATTTTGTAAGTATAACTTTAAAAACCTAGTTGTATCTTAAAAATTTCAGAGTGACCCTCGTATATGAAGAAATGTCTCAGAAATGTAATTTAGTTTATAATTTTTTTTGTATATTTATTTTTTTTCTATAAAACACATTTATTTTTTTACTATAAAACATTGCTTAATTGTTTATACATAATTTTTAACTTCCAAATAAACTTATATTGTATAGCGAAATTTCATTTTTCTCACTAAATATTAGTCTGCTAATATTTTTAAGAATTTTTTCTTTTTTTTTACAGTTTCTTATTGAAACAATTTATGCTTCTTCCATTTTAGTATATTTATTTTTTATTAGATATAAAAAGTCTTGATCTTGTTTCAGGGCTAGTAATAGTTTGAACTTATTTTTTGTTTTTCCTTAAGAAATAAGCTTTAGAAACTTAGTTTACAAACACAAAAAGTAGGCAGTCTTTAATACATAAAGTAGTAAAAAATTGTAATGTACTATTTAATACTTAAAGAAGAATTTAAAAAAAAATTTTTATTACAGTTTCTTTTTAAGGTTTACTCATTGAGAGGAAAATTAAATTTTGTGTACAAAAATATTTCTTAAATTTCTTATAAATTTAAAAAGGCTGTAAATCAGCAAGTGTTCTAGATTTTTGATCATGCTATGTGTAATATAACTTTTAAAATTTAAAACTCCATTAAATAATTTTAAATATCATTTTTATAGTCAATGAAGATCTTAAAGATGATGAACATGTTCTAAATTCTGTGAAAATTTTATTTGATGTATTTAAAAGACTTGGCAGTACTCGTAAAAGATTAAAGAAATACAGGTACATTTTTTCTATTTCCCATAACTATTGAAAATGTGTACTAAAATTTCCTAATATGTCCTCCTTTATTTAAAAACTTCTTTTTTTTTTGCCTGATTACTTTTTATTTGGAGGAAAAATTTTATCAAAGACTTATATTACTGATTTATTTTTAACTTAAAGTAAAATAGAACATATTTTGTTTTCTGAAAGAACCTGAATATTGCTCGAAATATCATCTTTTAAATTATTTATTTGCATTTGATAGAAAGATTGTTTCTTGGGAACTTTCACACTGTCCCAAACAAACTGTGAACCATGGTTTGTTTTGATATAGATTGTAACTGCAAATTTTTAACTGCCCTTGTAGTGATATATTAATTTTTCATTGCTGCTATCTAGAAGGCAGTGCAAAACCAGTACTATATCTTTTTTAAAAATTTTAAGTACAGTAAGACCCCGCTTAACGCTGTTTCGTTTAGCGCTCTTTTATTTCAACCCGGGATTCCACGAAATTGCTCGCAGCATTCGGGGATCCCCCGAAATATTATGCAGCGATAGGTTTCAAATACATATCCGAAAGATTGTACTTGTGTTTCTTGTTTGGTGCGGTATTGTACAGACATATATTTATTATTGGAAACATTTGTTGACATTATTGTAAGTAGGTATTAATTTACATATTTAATACTATATTACCGTGTCAAATATTTTGGTCTTTAGTTTTTACTATGGGTGATAATGAAAAAGAAAAGAAAGCAACCAGAAAAAGCATTTCACTCAAAACTAAAATGGAAGTGATTAGAAGATTAGATTCTGGTGAACGTCAAACTCTAATTAGTGCTTCATTGAATTTGCCAACTTCAACAATAAGGGCCATCATGAAGAATAAAGAAAAAATACTGTCATCGGCAACTACAACTACATCAAGCTCTGCAACTAGAATTACCCGTTCTAGAAATAATATCATAGAGGAAATGGAAAAACGACTGTCTATTTGGATTGACGACCTAAATTGACCGCAATATGCCATTAAGCCAATCTATCATAATGGAAAAAGCTAGAATTTTTAATTACATTCAGGCTGAGACAATTGGCACAAGTGAAACTTTCGTTGCTAGTCGAGGATGGTTTAATAGATTTAAACATCGAAATAACCTTCACAACATAAAGATTACAGGAGAAGCAGCAAGTGGTGATACAAAAGCGGCGGCTGAATTTCCAGCGATATTAAAAAAAATAATTGAAGAAGGAAACTATCCTCCAGAATTGGTTTTTAATGTTGATGAAACAGGCTTGTTTTGAAAAAGAATGCCGAAACGAACATTTCTATCCTGTGAAGAGAAACGGGCACCAGGATTTAAAGCTGCAAAAGATCACTTAACCCTTCTACTAGGTGTTAACGCAAGCGGAGATTTTAAATTAAAACTATTACTAATTTACCATTCCATAAACCCAAGAGCGATGAAAGGCATATCTAAATCAACTTTACCTGTAATTTGGGAGTCTAATAAATAATCATGGATAACTGCGAGAATTTTCCAGGATTTGGTTCACTGAACATTTTTGCCCGTCTGTTAAACGTTATTGCGAAATTAAAAAACTTGAACAAAAAGCACTTCTGTTAATTGATAATGCTCCAAGCCACCCAACAAATTTATCAGACTTAACAACATGCGTTCTAGTTGAAGTGGTTTTCTTGCCGCCTAACACAACTGCCTTAATTCAACCAATGGGCCAAGGCGTTATATCAAATTTTAAGGCTTATTACTTGCGGCGAACCTTTAAGCAAATGTTTGAAAAAATAGACGTAGAAGAAAACCAGTCCATAAGAGAATTTTGGAAAAACTACATCATGGATGCTGTAGAAAACCTAGGCCTTTCTTGGAATGAGGTAACAGAAGGATCTTTGAAAGGAGTATGGAAGAATATTTGGCCGGATTAAAGTAAGAGCGATGACGTTGGACACTCTCTCGATGTGGATGAAATAGTGGAAGAGATAGTGAAATTAACGAAGCAAACCGGTTTTGAAGGGGTAAATGTGGAAGATGTCGAAGAAATAATTCAAGACGCAGCGGCTAGTCTTTCTAATGATGAGCTCAAGGAATTAACTAAACAAGAAAACAAAAATGTTGACAGCAGTGATTCAGAAGAAGAGCAAAAGAGCTTTCGATGGCGTTTGTAAAAAGGAGTTTGTCTACCATAACTGAAATAATGGATCAATTCATTGAAAATGATCCGAATTTTGACAGGAGCTCAAAAGTAAGGCGTGGTGTTAGAGATGCTAAATCCGTTTATGAAGAACTTTTAAGAGAACTGCGCAAAAGAAAAAGGCAAACAACATTAGATGCTTTTGTCACAAAAAGGCAGAACACTGAAAATGCGGAAGGCTAACTAAATATGACTGACTTAGAATTTTATTTGTTTTTTTTTTTTTTTTTTTTTTTTTTTTTTTTTTTTTTTAGAATATTCGTTTTGTTATTTATATTTTGTTTTTATTTTTGCAAGAAATAATAATGTGGTATTAATTTGGGCTTTAAGAAATAAATGTTTGGTTTTATTTTTATTAAAAAACATACTTTTTAAATTTAATACCTAACCAATTTCCTAGCCATCTTCCCCCAATATTTACATGTAAAGATAGCCTCGTTTAGCGCTGTTTCGCATTACGCTCTACTTTGATGGAACGTATCCCCCGCGTTAAGCAGGGTCTTACTGTATAACTGTTTGCAAATATACAATTACCAATTATTAAGAATATTACTTATAATTGCTTGCAGTATTATTATCAGACTCCTTATTTTCTATATCACTACCCTCTTTTTTGATGAAATTTATTGCCATAAGAAGCATGCTTTATTATTTTATTGTGACAAAATTGAGCTGAATGTTTTTTTCATAAAAATATTCTACCTATCATTTAAGGACATTTTATGACACTTCTTTAATTTTATCCACTAAAAAACATTCATAACTAACATGATTTGTTTTTAAATAAAATTTGTGCCTATCTTTGATTACCCCCTGCATTAACCAAAACAATATTTGTCATAAAAAAATGTACATCAATATCAAGATTTAATATTTTCCTTTTTGGCATTTAGGCAATTCATTAATCGCTTCAGAACGAACGCTTGCTTCTGTATCATCACAACAGAATCACTCATCTATATTACAGTTTCTTTCCCAAGTTCACAATTCATGTTCATGCAAGCAGGACTCTACAAGTGGTTCCAAGAATTCGGTGAATTTTTTCTTCGTTCTTCCCAAACTCTCCTGCACTATCAGCTGGCTTACAAATAAATCCATACAATTCAGATAAAGCAATTTTTCCTTCACCAACCGCATTTTTATCACCAGGCTTAGAAGGTCTCTAACATAAACTTGGATAAGTAGATTTTCACAACCAAATCTTTCTTTTAGTTGAAGAATAATTTTGGTATAATATTTCTGAGTGGGTGGATAATTCTCTACTAGTCTAGCTACTTTTGATTGGGGTACTACATCTTGTAGTAAATACTGAAATTTATCTTCATCAAGACTATTTTCATCATTATAGATTTTAGAAAATTTTGACCGAAAGGGTAAGTATTCTTTCAGCTCACCTGAAAATCTTTTCAATTCCAAATGGGGTAATTTAAACTTATATTTTTCTCCCGTTATGTTAGCTTTTAATGCAGCAAAATCCATACTAATTTTTGTTTTAAATTTTGCCAAGATGGCTGAAAATCTATCTATGTATTCTTCAGCTTTTAAAAATTCTTCTTCACAATGTATCTCCTCCCTTTCATTTTCTAAAACATATTGAGAAATTATCTTGCATGGTCTCCAAGCAAGAGAATTTATCTAGTAACTGCTTTTGGAAAAAAATAGTTCATTTAATGTTGTCTTTTTTATCCAAAGTTGTTTCAGCATTATTTGCACTTACTGTGAAGGATTGTCATAAAGCTTTTCTTCATTTCTCTCTCCCTAGTTTTTATATCCAATAATTCACGGATGCCAGAAAATATATGTAGGATCTTAATTCAGTATCCTTGCAAATTCAATTATGAAAATTACTGCGGAATATTATTATATGTAGATGAAATAACATGGAATCATTCATATTCACACATTTTATTGAACAGAACTTTAAACTTAACTTTAGAAACAAATAAAATTAAACCTAACTTAAACTATACTTCAAACTTAATGATAGCTGCGCATTTGTTCAATTAAAACCTCAATTTAACTTTCTTCACAGAAATAAGATTCTAAACAAAGTTGAGTTATTTTCTCATATTTAGCATCATACGGTTAAGAGGAGGCAACAAATGAGTACACTAATATATTTGCAATCAATCCATTGTAAAATATCTAAAAATAATAATTGTACATGTGTCTAGATTTTTACTATATTTAGGTTGGATAGTATTTTATTTTATGTTACTAAAATAAAAAAAATTTATTTTAGATGAGTCATGGAAAATTAAAACTTTATAAAAAAACTTTTAGAAAATTACTTGAAAGTTAATTAGAATGCATAATTATGTTAAATAATTCATAAAACAAATTTGTAATTATTGCTATATTTCATTCACATTTTTCTTCAACATATAGCACTAAATATCACTTGCACATATTGATGAAATTAGAATAACTATTTCATACGTTTCTTGCTGATAACTAATTACACAAAGTAAATATAACTGATACCAAAAAATTCTGATTAAATTCAAATTTTTTATATATTATCTTATAAGCTATCAATTAAAATTATATTTTCTTGCATTTATCGTATTATATATTTGTAAATCTTATGTTAACAAAAAGTTCTGATTTGAAAATTTTTTCAAAATAAAAAAATAATAAAATTTATGATTCTATAATTGTGCTTGATCTTATATCTCAGGGTTATGAGTATATATTTTGTATGCTTTCACTTTTAATTTCCGAGTTTGAGTTGCTTTTAATTAGATTTTTCATTAATTTAGAAATCTCTAATTTGAAAATGATTCAGTATTTGTGTATATACTAATGTATATGTATAAAGAAAGAGTGTTTTGCATTACATATGCTTATTATAACATATCTTAATTAACAATTTCATAATGATTCATTTGGCTCCAAAAATAAGTACTGATTTTCTACTATAATAAACATAAAGGTTTGCTGTCAGTATGTTTTATAATTTGTATTTTCTTTTAGTTTTAATTTACTTAGCATTATAATAAAATCCTTTAAGAATATTCTATTATAAAATACTTTATACATTTGAAAAAGTGGTTTCTTAAATAGTGGTAATATTCTCAGAAAAATGGTTCTTTTTTCTTAAAACTTTAAAAGCATTCAAATTTTTAACTGCTTTTCCAATGTTAAATTTTGTATATAAAAATTTCCCCTAAAAGTCATTAATAATTTTAACTAAAAATTATTTATAAATATCCTGATTATCATTCGCCAAAATTTGTTCTTAAAAATATTTTTTAATGTGTAATTGCCACTGACTATATTTGGTATCAGACTTTGATTTTCATTTGGCAATTAAAAAAATTTTTATAGTATGTAATCTCATAATATCTTATAATAAACTATCTGGGTTGGTATGTTCTATTCTTACTTCTTGTGTTTTTATTAAATTTATCAAATATAATAAATGAAATTGGGTATTGTTAATTAAATGCACATGGAGCAACTTTGATAGCTGCAACTTAAAAGTATAAAACAAAGCCTTTAACATTAGAATTTTTTCCAGGAAAGGAAGGGGTGTATTAAATTATTTATATTTTAGTATCATATCAATTTTATTGTGTTGAATATAAGTTTTATTCAATTTTACTTTTGAATCAAAATTTTTCCATTGCTGTGGTTGCTATATTATTTGTGTCAAAGTACCAACTTATATTGGTCACGAATTTGATGCAAAATATCAATTTTTGTTTAGTTTGCGCTAAGTGCTTGTGTAAAAAGATGTAAAAAAATAATTTGATATGAATGATCATAGTATAATAAAATATGTGGCGGATGATTGCGCTGAGCATCTTTTTTATATCAATTTTATATATTTTTATTATTTAAAACGTTTTAGATAACAATAATAGGAAAACTAATTTTACAGAATGGAATGTTAATAAAGTTACTAGTTATGCTGAATTTAGACTGTGAATTATGACAGTATCTAATGTAGATGCTACATTTATATATATTGATAACTGTTTTAAAATATTCCTTGCAAATACATAATATTATCTGAATACATTTTTTATAATTCTTTACTTTATCAACTTTTTGTATTTTATTTATTCATGTTAAATGTAGTCTGTATTTGCAGTAATCTTTTCATGTCACAAAACCCAGCATTTCCGGCTTCTTATAATCCTCTTCTCAAACAACTTTTGGATGATATATTTGACTCTTCACTAACTGATATTCCAGATATTGAATTTCACAGTGCTGGCCTTAGAGATTACATAAAAACTGGATTTAGGTAATATAATTTCATTTGTAAATATTTTTAAGTAACTATAGTTTTTATTTTAAGTTACAAGTTCAGTTAGTTTTTTTAACTGTGTGAGTTCCCTGGCTAATTTCATCTGTATATGTTTACAAATTTGAGTTTGATTTTATATTTTTTTCTTTTAATTTACTTGATAACATTCCTTAAAATAAATGAGATGCATAGTTTTGAATTTTTAATGCTTAAATAATCTATAGTAATCTTTGTTAGAATATTTTCAATATCGATTATTTCACTTAACTTAGAATAATCGTTTAGTTTCTATTTATTGATATTTTCATATTGATTTTAAATTTATATTTTTCAATTAGTTTATCTTAATGTTTATAGTTGAAGTGAAAAATTGTGTTTTTATAAAAGTTGATAATATATATATATTGTAATATTTTATTGCATTTGAAATCTTTAAACCACCTTCTATCTTTCACTAAAAGTATATCTTAACTTTACAGCTTGTTCCTGAATGTAACTAAATCTCAACCACGGGACAATCCTGTGATATTCCTTATTGTACTTGGAGGAGTAACTCCAGCTGAAATTAAGCTTGTTCATGAAATTAGTTCTCGTCACAAAGATAAAGAGGTAAAATTTAAATTGTAGTGAACTTGTGTATTTATGTTTACTATTACTTACCATAACTTTTTATCAATTAATGGTTTTGATTAGAATTCTTAAAAATAATTTTGCTTAGCTATCAATTAAGAGAAATGAAGAGAATTAAGATCTCATTAGTTAAGAATTAGGAATGGAGATACCTGTTGAAAATTTCAATTATTTATATATATTTCATTTATAGAACATTAAAAATAGTTTGGTAAATTTTAAGATGGTAATAAAAACGTTTTTTTTATTTTTCAGTTAACATTGAAATAGTTATTAATATTGAGTATATATTTTTCAAGAATTTTGAATATGTGTATGTGTTTTAAACTTTAATATAATCAAAACTAATATTAGTTTTACTTTACAGAATAATTTTATTATATATATTAAAATGGTATCTCAATAAAAACTAATTTTAATTTTGTAGATTGTTCTTTGTTCATTTGTCTATTTCCAAACTATATTTCATGTTGTCTATATGCATCCAATATTAAACTTCAATAAGCAAAAAACAGAAAATTTTAAATTACGCTGACAAAGATTGGTGGGCTTAAAATTCCCTATATATTCTTTTGTGTAGGTATTTTAAATTTTACTTGAAGAAATTATAAGTAGTTTGAATTATTACACTTCTCTTAATAATATGAAAATTTTTCTATATCTTTATTGAACTTACACACATATATAAGTGTAAACTATACATTCATAAAAATTTTAAAAAAATTTTCATATTAACATATCATTTATTTAACTGGTGATTCGGAATTATTTAATTATTTTGATTTGAATTTACAAAATTATAAGATCGAATACCCTACAAACGTTGAAGAAATCTTTTATATGACTTTATTCTGCTGTCAATAATTTTTTAGTTTTATATCTGTTTTGATTACTGAAATTAATGCAATAAACCTTGAATTATTTATATAGAATTTTGTAGCTATTATTAGTTTTTTTTGTATAAATATGAAAAATAGCTAAAAAAATTACTTTCATTTTCAGATAATATTGGGATGCACAGATATTTTATCTCCATCTGATGTATTAGAAAATTTAGGTATGATTGTAAAAGAATTAGCATATGAAGCTTATGAAAATGAAATGTAAAATCAGTACTATGTTAT
This sequence comes from Latrodectus hesperus, assembly GCA_037975125.1. Classification (NCBI taxonomy): domain Eukaryota; kingdom Metazoa; phylum Arthropoda; class Arachnida; order Araneae; family Theridiidae; genus Latrodectus; species Latrodectus hesperus. The sequence continues at coordinate 24,511,861 of CM075850.1, read as the reverse complement.
TGTATATAGTGTATGCTTATTTTTATAGTTTTTATGAATAACTATATTTGCTATTGCAAAAATAAATATTTATTTTTACAAAATATTGAGTTATTAGTTTTCATTATAATTGTGTTTTCTCTAAAAGAATAGTATATGGAGAAGTATTTCTTTTTCTTATATAATTCGTTCAGTTTATATATATATATTATTCTAAATTTTAATAACGACAATTAGATTTTATTGAAATAAGTATTGAAATCATATATTCAAATAAACACAGTACTACAACCATGGGAGACTTTTTTCTGTTTCCTTAAATTAAGTAAAGTTTTATTAATTTATTTCCCTAGATTAGCTAGTATGCAAATTTTTCTGCGTAAACTCTTAATGCGTAGAAATTTTACTGCATTTAATGAGTAGAAATTTACTTAATTGAAAAAGTAGGGAACATATTTTTGTGGTTTTTATTCAGATTCAAATAGTTTTTATTTATGATGGAGATTATATTTAAAGCATTCTAACTATTAAAAATTCATTTAATATAGAACTTTTATTTTAATTTCAATAACTTTTTATAAATATTAATTATTTTTTTAAGCATTGAAAATATTTTTCTGAGCAATTGAAGAGTGTTATTGATATTCTGCATGCTTATATACTGATAACACTATATCTGATTTGATATATTATGCTTTAAATCAAAAAAATAATCCAGAGATCAAGAAATTAGGTAGGCTACAAAAAATAGAACCGAAATTTTAAGTTGCTCACTTTCTATACTCTCAAGGAATATGTGCTATGAAGAATGAGGGTGGTGACTGGGATATATCTTTTTTCTCTTGAAGCAAAAGAAAAAAAATTATTTAGACGCCTTGAAACATAGGGATTTACCATAGAAAATTACGCATGTTAAACATGATTTAATACTTTTTATGAAGGATAATCTTCATTCTTTACATTGACTGCGTTCATTCTGAAGACTTAAATTTTCATTCACAAATGTTTTCTAATTGCAATGGTTTTAAATATTGTTTCACGAAATTTGCTTGCTTATTTGTTATTGATTCCATTTATTAAACTAAAAAAAAAGTTTTATGAGTCACCCTATTAAAATATCAATATGAATGCATATTAATAACTAATACTTATTTTGATTGAATCATTTGAGGAGGTTAATAGTTTTTTATAGTATAATTAGTTAATTTTGTGATTAAAAACAACAAAATAAAAATCAACATGATAAGAAAAGAAAAAAATTTAAATATTAAGCTCAATTGTAAACTTTATTGAAGCCACTTAGAAATTTCGTTTGTGTTAGAAAAACGTTTTAAAATTTTAGTTGATTATTTCCTTTTAACTTCAATTAGTTAATATGAGTGAAAAACGATTAGTTATTCTAATGTCATTTTTTCTGTTGTTAAAAGTAAATACTTGAACCTTATAACCTGAAATTCGGTTATACATAATAGCTCATGCAGCATTATTAATTCTTTTATAATTTCTTTTTATTATTTCAGTTTATAATGGTAGGTTTAGATGATAATAATGTGTATGTATGTAACTGCATGTATATATAAATGCAAACCATGGATAATTAATTTTCCAATTTGATTTTTATCATGTGATAGAAGATAAAAAAGCAACATATACTTTTGCCGATGATGACACATAGAGTCTGTATATATACAGCATATTTCTTGAAAACTTTTATCTGATTAGTTATGTAGCTGTGTCATAATGTACTATTTTATGAAATATGAGGAATATACTGGGAGATTCGTACAAGTATATTCCAACATGCAGAAAAGATTTTTAGAGAAATGGTCAAAAGCCACTCATTCACAGCTTGCTATTTACTAAGACTTGCATTATCGCCCACACCAACTCTGACATGGCCTAACAGCTAAAGCCTTTTAAAAAGCACTTTTACATCCATGGCGCATTGTCTTTCGGGAGACTTGCTTATAAATAGTAGGATGTATTAACGTTTTGCAAGGATTGAGGCCAGAAAACTTCTCAAGCAACTGTCAGACAAATATTGTATACAGTAATCAGAAACTGAACACATCCATTTTCAGCTGTTCATCTGTCAAAATTGTGATCTTTCATTTCAAAGAATGCAGTCCTTCCACTAGGCCGTCAGAAACGCAACTAAACGGCTTTGAATAACTGGGATTATGTTTTGAATAACTGTATAGTACTGTCATCAGTAATAGTCCCGCAGAAAAAGTTAGTTAGCACAACATATTTCTTAGTCGAGAGTTGGGCTCTACTAATTTGATGGAAGATGGTAAGTTGGAGCCATCGTAATTCTGAAACGGGAACCAAGCAGACCTGCCACCCTCAGATTTAGTTCTGTAAGGTACTTCCTGAGGCACAACTTGATTTTATTCACCTCAGAAAATTATTTCACTTGGAGGACATTGCAATCACGACTTATATTTAACCTGAATCAGTCCCCTTTGATGACGCCTTATAACACGGTTAATCTTAAATTAAGTCAAGATTCAAACTCAGTCTTTCGACAGTGAAAATGGCACTCTAACCAGATCATCTTGGCCTCTTGTAGAAAGAGTCTTGAAACGTCATGGAGATGGGACAAATATCGATCAATATTTTTAAAATCTATTACTTAAGTTTTCACTGCCTCTGTAACCAATGATCATCAGACTCAGTTTCTTCGTGGCATTATAAAATATTTATGATATATTAGGCCAATGTATCATAAATATACTCCAATTTTCTTTTTATTATTATTATTATTATTTCACACGAGATCTATCCCATTAGAAAGGAGATTGCTTTGATTCTGTCTTACCAATCTCAGCTCTAGAGATATGACATTATTTTCTTTTGGAAGTCGCGTATTTGTCAATGGCAATGAGAGGGCTGATGCAGCTGCTAAATCTACATCTGACCTATCTCTGCCGTCAGTTCCTTTGTCTGATGTGTGAAGAGGTGTTAAAAAGCTATTTTATTCTCTTTGTCAGGAGCCATGGAACATGCAGGTTAATAATAAATTTGCATGTCATATTTCCATACGTCATTTCATTAACAGTTTTACCGGTAGAAAGTGCTGATGTGAGATTAACTCGCCGTCATATCGGACATACACGTTTCACTCACAGACATTTGTTTTTTAGCAAACTTCTTTGGTATGAAACGTATAATTAACTGTTTACTGTTTTTCATATTTTAATTTCATGTCTATATTTTAACTATTATCGTTTACTCTTTTAATTGTGATCTTTTAACTTTGTTTGATTTGTTGGGGGAGCCACTCTATAGAAACATATTTACATTTTTAAGAGACATAGGTTTTTTATATTTTATTTGTTTTATGTTTTTGATTATTGGTGATTGTATATATAGAGTTAATTTACCATTATTTTATATGTATTTAGATTTTAATTGTATTATATAAATGTTTTTGTTGCCGCCCAACTTGTCTTTTGGTCAACGTGTCTGACTGCAGATAGGGAGGTCCTGGGTTCGAATCCCGGTTCGGGCATGGATGTACTTTCTCTCTCTATCTATCCTGTCTTTGTCTTTTCCTTGTATGAATGTGTTGTGAATGGTTGCCTACCCTATAAACGGGTACTTATGGCATGTGTGTACCGAGGAAGTCGAATTCCACACCTAAATATGGTTCAGTTGGAAAAGTGGAGCAGCGCACCCTATATTGCCAGCCTAGCTGGCAACTGTTTTTGTTTTTTAATTTTTTAACACTGCTTTGGTCTTGGAAATAATATCTTTACACAAATCTTAGTTTTGAAGCAGCTTGTTCTTTTTTGGACCTTGTGTCACAAAACCTAACCAACTAACCAATAACTTACCTCAGCCTCAGTTGTGGGATAAACTATCAATGCTGTTTGAGAACATATAGGTACTTGAGGAAACTACTTTAACTGAATTTGTACTATGTAAGATAGTTTCTTGAATTGGGTGAAAAGTAGTTCATTTTCCTGCTGCTCATCATACATATTGTGTTATCGTATTAAAACTGTTTATATCTCATGAATTTCATGATTATTTATTTCCTTCCCATTTTATTTATTCGTTCCTAGTTGCATTTTCTAAAGAATACACGTATATTGTAGATATTTTCTTTCAATATCAGATATTTACATTATTTGTTATACTCGGTTCATCTTAAAGTACACAAGCATAGCGGTGCGGACGAACCCTAGACTGTACCTTCAGGTTAACATGTTTGGAACACTTGAACATTCCTAATCGCCGCCTCACAATGTTAAACCGTGATCAGGTATTAAGGTCACACCTGAGCTGGCACCTTCCTCTCCACATTCACACCACACAAGCGGAAGGACATCACAGAGTGATGTGGACACGTGCCCAGCCCACAAAGCTCTAGCAACTAGTTGAGGATGAATATGGCCATCCTCTCATTCTCTTTCGCTACCCATAGCAAACGACGTTTTTTATTGGTGATCATAGCGGGAAACTACTGAGCCACTGGAGTTCATCTTTAAATATGGAAATTATAAACAAAATTGGAAGAAATTAGAATATTAAGTCAAATTAAATATATATTTGGTTTTTCGCCGTTGTATAGCAGAATTGAAAAAATTCTTTTGTCAGCTTGCTCTTAATTGTTTGTCTTTTAGTTAAACGTTAATTTCCCTTAATAACAATTGTTTTATTTAAAAATGAATCTCACTTTCATCAATAAAAACATGTAAGTTATCAATCATATTATAACTAAATGATATCTATAGCCTATGAAATGTTTTGCTTGTCACTGCATTGCATGAAAACAAATCCCTCCAGTTGTGAGTGAGTATAAATCTAGAAGAAGAATGACATGTCAAAACAGGAAAAAGAAAAAAGGCCTGCCTCCAATCTCAAAATAAAAAAAGGGTCCTTCTGACCACGAAGCCCGATCTCGTCAAGGTATGCTTCTATCTTTACCTCGCGGCGCGTTTATTTTCGGTCGTCAAGATCTGATAGTCTCTTGAAAAATTTGATCGGGGGGAGAAGCCCATAACACAAACATGCCGAAAAACATGACAAATTGAGAGGTGAGTCACCATTTTCCGCTCGGATTGGATGCAGAGAAAGCTCCTCTTGTCTGTTCATCAAGATATTGAGTCAGCACGATTAAAACAGGCTTGCTTTTGTTGTTTTAGCTAAGTAGTTCTCTCTTGATGTCTGACACGTTTGCTGATAGAGATACGGTGATGGCGCCGATGGTGCTCTTTTGAGGTGACGAACTAAAAGTATGTGTTTGCATGCATTGTTATAGCCATTATAATATTTTAGAATTTAGCAGGTTATGCAAAAAGTTAAAACTATAGCAAACTTCACACTCTGTTTCTTGTCATGATAATATTAAGGGCCTCTGATAGACTAATCGCATGATTGAATTTTTGATTAGATTGCGTGTAGTTGATTTCAGACTCAGTTGAAATATGCGCGAGGAAGCTAATGAAGTATTCACTTTCAGAAACGGAAGTTTATGTAGTATTCAATCTGGAATTCACAACCAGAAAACCGAGGAATACGAAATTAAGAAATTTTTTAATTAAAACTTTATTTGTAAGTTATAATTACAAATTATGTATGTTCTAAATCAATTTGTGCTAAGAAAATTATATTTTAAAACAATTTCATAATATAATCAAAATCAGCCATTGGTAAGGATTTAAACATCAACTATAAAAAAATGTTTGAAATTGCAACACGAAATGAAGTTACAATATGATTCTTTTTATCGTTTCAAAACCATTGACCATTCATAATCATTAATAAACAAATCAGTTTTCTTTATACTGTATTTTGATTAAATATTAAATAAAGAAAATTGCATTGATTATTAATGATTTTGTATGGTCTATTTCTGTTTTCTTTAAATAAATTTATTCTTTATTTGCATCTCCATCTATAAATCGCTATATATTAATATGAAAAAGTACACCATAATTAAAAGTCGAATTCAAATCAACGAATATTTATACAAATTCATGCATACAAGCAGTATCTAAAATAAGCTTTACAAGAGAGTATTCGTTGATTGTTAAAAAAATACATCCTTTGTTGGTTTTTGGAGAGATATAATGCAAACTTATACACTATAAAGTTATACGAATATTCTTTATAGTTCCAATAAATTTACGATTACATTCACCTAATCAATTCCTTTGTTTTTTTCACATTATTGTAAAATTCCTAATAGTTTTTTAAAAACGAATCCAATATGCATTCTATTCATTTTGCTTCTTACAACTGTTTTAGTTGGTATTTGCTGATTTGATTGTATCCAATGATGATTCTTCGGCTACAAAACATAAGAATTCTTGTAATATCCACAAATAAATAGATGTTGACCGATTTCAAAACATTTCTTGCTCATCTATTTTACTGTACGTAGAAGAAATGTTTCTACAGAGTTTCTATGTTGTAACAAGATGTGGCTGAATTTCTGACGAGGAAATTATAATTTTGCTTTAAGTAGTGAATATTGTGGCAAATTTCATAAAATTTTGTATGGCTAATTTGTTTATTGCTTTTAAACTCACCAAGAAAAGTTTAAAAGGTTTGAACTAACATAGGTAATTTGAATATAATGTTTAAATGTCAGGGAAAGTCAATTGCAGCTCTAAGTTCTGCCCAGACGATTACTGTAACACAGTTGGGGCAAATTACCAAGCACTGTTTACATGAGCACAAATTTAGAAAAGACAGCAAAAATCTGCAAAAAATATTATTAAATACTTTTACAAAGATAAAAATTACTTTTAGTTGAATAAGATTAATTGTAATCGACTGAAGCTATATGAACTAATAATTTAAAATACAGAAAATACACCTTATAAATTTAATGTTTTATACACTATAGAAAAGACTACTTACTGAATATTATTATCTCTAACTGTTTTCCATTATTTTTGAAGTCGCTTTTATAAAACAGATTTGCATATATCTAGCAGCAATTACTCGGTAAATATTGCGCTTAGCTATAACTGAGCCATATAAATATATAAGGCTTTTAATGGTAGATTAAATAATACTCAGTAAGAAATTATCTTTCGATTCCCAATGCCGCCGAAGACCCACCGAGTACATGCGATATACGTGCTTGTTAAATCTGTGGAATTATTTTCTTTCGCTGGACATACTATGCAAATATGAAATAAAAATTTTTAACTGTTATTTATAGTATTTATATTTAGTCATATTTTCAGTTAGTTTTATAATTGTATACTTTGACGCATTGATTATGAAGGTACTCTATGACTTTCATCGCTAATAAAATTTTGTTCAGAAAATGTTATAAAATTTTAATAATTTTTATGAATAATTTGTAATTTATATATCCAAACTTACTGAGAGCGTGTGGATTTCACATATATTCCATTTACCGCTTCTAATTGAACAGATAAATGGAATATTTATGTGAATATTTTCAGTAACTTTATTTTTGTAATCATATATCAAAGTTATTTATAATCGAAACTTTCCATATAATCTGAGCTTAAAAATAGCTATTATTAAGTAAACCATATATATAAATTTTTAAAAGAAAATTACAATATATTAAAGAATAACAATATATAGTCTTAAGAAATCGTAGTTATCATTCGTAGCTATCGGTGCAAGTATGACCAAAGAGATGAAAACCAAGTTTCCCAACCACAATCTTGAAAACTCGAATTTTCTTTCTTTCACAGTATCTCACGGCTTTAAGAATTTAAGATATACTAGAATACATAAAGGAAAATCGAATAATTTTCATATATATATATATATATATATATATATATATATATATATATATATATATATATATATATATATATATATATATATATATATATATTGAAGGAGTTAGACAGCATAAAGAGTGCCTTTAATTCAATATACAAAAGTTTCTACCTATCCAAATTTATTTTCTTCAATTCAGAATATGAAAAAAAATTGTAAAGAAATAAACTCATAATTCTTTATTGTTTTTCAAAAAATGTATAAAAGATGCTATGTACTTTCACAATAAACTTAATCAAAAGACGTATGCAAACGCTAGAAATAAGTATCAAAAAAAAAACCTGGTAGCAAGAGCCAAACGCAAGAGATAAAGTCATTAAAAAGATATTACAGAAAGCAGTGTAAAACTTAATGCAGATATAAAAAAAAGGGTTTAATTATAAATACCGAACGTTTATCTCAAGAAGTATTTAAAATTCTATCCATTTCTATAGACACATGTCTTACGTCACGTAAACTATCGATTATTTTCAAAGATGACGTCGTCCTGATTGTAAGCTTGTAAATGTTCCTATTGTGATACTAATGACAGGATCTCTGGGCATATTTATTACACCATGTGCTTGAAAATACAACAAATTATTGACATTAATCAGATGATCTATTATACCAAGACTGGGCTATCTTACCCATTTCTTACCTACATTATTTACCTTTCATGCAAAAATCAAAGATTCTCTCTCTCTCTCTTCTCCATTTCTTCCTTCCTTGTTATCATCTAGAAATGTGCATTTTTTTCTTTGCGAAGAATAAATATTATTAGAAATTATGAAACTGATTAATTTTTAAGTCATCTGTTTTTTTTTTCTTTCTTTTTCTGTTATAAGTCTTGATTATCTAATTATTTTTCTGATACTGTTTCTTATTAATACACTCATTTAAAACTCTTATTATAAATATATATTTACTTTTTCATGAATTATACATTAATACATTTCATTAACAATAAATGAATTATTATGGAAATTTGAATTTCTTTAAATACAATGTGTATTGTATCAATGTGACTACTCAAAATTTTTTCCGTGATTGAACCTTTTATTTGGAAATATTTGGTTTGGTATATTTTGAAATTAAAATATTTTCTTTGGTCAAATATTTTATTCCATAATTCTTTATACATTTTGTATTTTAGAAGGTACTTGCAAGTAAAAATGCGCCCTTTTTAACCTTTTATCTACTAGTGAACATCTGGATAGGATTATTGAATTTTTACTTCTTGTATGCAGATATCTCGGATAGATGCTTACAAGATTTGCATTTGTTCTTTAACGTGTTCCTTAGTTGCAAGCAATTGTGGGTGGTTATTGCTCTCGAAGTAATTAAAACATACTAGATTCCTTAATTATCCAATTACTAAAATAGCGTAAATATCACTTTTGGCGCGTAAAACAGCTTGAAGTTACTTTGGAATTGAATCATACAACTAAGAATAGTATGTATAGAATTATTGCGCCATTCTTCATGAAGGTATTATGAAAGTTCAGAAAGAGATACCGTTGGGGTGGGGGTGTCGATTCTTGATTGAACGCTTTGAAACAGACTATAATGGTTCCATTGCATTGGAGCCAGATGATTATGGTAATGTTTCCCTTCATTCTCATGTTTATCAAACCCTGATTGGACTAGTCCACTGTCCGAATAATTCTTTAAATTTCATCTCATTCTCCATGATACATCGTAGAATTAAGCAATTAGCTTCAATTACTCTTCAGTAGTCCTTCCTTTCAGGGTTACAATGTGACTAGCAGAAAACCATGACATGGCTATATATACCATAACAGATTTTAAGGTAACCTATCCTATAACACCAAATGTGTTTTTTTCCTCCACTTGGAATTTCCAGCCATACTATTCTGTGTGAATCTTTACGATTGATATATTCTGTTTGGAATCTAAATATTGAAGCAATAACTTTTTACTCTGAAATTTTTAAGATAATAAGAATGAAATGCGTAAAACGATATGTTTAAATAAATATCTGGAAATATTATTTTGATAAATTCTGTATTACCAGGAGAAATGAAATTTTAAAAGATGTTGCGTAAATCAAAATTAATGCCTTTTAAATACTCATTCTGAAACTATTTTGAAGAATGTACTAATTTACTGAATTCCCAGAATATACCAGTTTTATCTTATAATTGGTATATAAAAACAAAATAAAACGTGAATGAGAAATATCTCTGAATCGACTTTCGTGTGGTCATACGTTTGATTCATATGGAATTATTTTAATGAAACAAATTAAATATTTTGTTTTGTTTTTAATTTGTCATTGCATATGTGATATTGATTTAAGCCTGATCTTTACTATAGGCACCATGGTTTGATTTGATTTAGTTTTGTTTGTCTCTCAACCATAATTTTTTGCTCGCTAAGTTTAATTAGACCGAAACTTACAGTTTAAAGTGGATTCCGACCCACAACAAATATCCAAGCACGTGATGTGAAACGAACCCATGAGCTGCTAAACCAAAGAACAGAAAACGTGAACATTGAAACGCTTCAAGGGAAATGAATTACGATATGGATAAGATTTTCTTGCTATCTTATCGTGGTCAGTGTCATCAGGACATAATTTGAAAGTTAGTTATGAAAAACAGAGCATACGTTGTAATGTTCTAAACTATTTTTATAAGATTTTGACTTAAATAATTTTTTTCAATTAAAAATTATTTAACAAACGTTTTGAAGCTAATTCCATTTTATCCAGAAGTTTTGATGGTTTCTGTATAGTAATAGAGTCCTGAGCGATCCAGTCTTTTATTCCACTAGTTTCAAGGCGTGTTTCGAAAGAATACCTTGTCACTTATGCTACAAACTGTGCCCCAGAGATTATAGTAATAGAGTCAGAATTCAGATTTACATTGTGTCTGAAGGAGAGGAGATCAAATATCAATGATAAATGAATCTACTGATAACTAGTTGTTTCTCTCTGCATGTTTCAGAATCTAACTATGCTTGAACTTGGACACAAAGTGGGGCACATGTACTCATTTTCACCTTTGCATCTCTGTGCACAAAACAATGTTCCAGCTATATTGGAACCCAGAAAAAAATCAATTCAGTTTATACATTTTTTACATTTCTGTACACACTGTTTTTCTACAACTCCATAATTATCTTTTCCTCTTCTTTGTTTAATTTTCGAGATATTATTGCTTCAATTTTTCTCTAGGATATCTATATGCTTGTCTTCCCTTTTCCAACCAGGTTGTAATTTTCTCAGATTCACAAACTGCAATTCCGACCATTGCCAACTGCTCTCAAAACCTAACTCTATATCCATTATACAATATAGATCCTTAATAGGAGAACTACATGAAAAGTAATGAACAATTGTTTTGCAGTGGATATCATCCTACTGTGGTACACCTGTTTACGAAAAAGCAGAGAAAATGGCCAAAATATGTTACTTTATTAATCATGCCCCGTGTAAAAACTATAAATTTGGCTCTTTAGTGATCAATTAAGCACTTAAAACAACGCTCGTGTCTTTACTAAAAACAGGTATGAAAAAAAAATCGTGGGAAGCTCCATTTTAATCTCCCCGATCGTCTTAGAAGCAATGATGTATCTGCCTTTCTCCTCACGACTAAACACGACGACTTATATGCTCATCATTTTCACAAAATTGGGATATTGAATAATCCTGCCTGATCTCTACCCAAGTGGTGCGGTGATAAATCCTGATCATATGTTCCGCCTTTATGAAGAACTTCATATATTCTTGATTCTGGAAATTCAGAGACTCTTTGAACAATTTATCTTCTTAATTTTAATTTTTATGCCTTAATTTATATTCAGTTGCAGTGTTAAATTTATATTTTGTATTTTTATTATCTCTGTAAAGCATAAGGATAATGTCTATCAATCACCTGTTGCATTGGAAATAAAAAAACTTTCAAATTTTATCATAGGGTGCTAATTTGGAAAAATTCCAAGCAACAAATAAGTAAGTTGTGTGGAGTTTTGCTGCTTTTATTCCATGCAACACATAAGCATGACTCACTATATATATATATATATATATATATATATATATATATATATATATATATATATATATATATATATATATATATATATATATATATATATATATATATATATATATATATATATATATATATATATATATATATATATATATATATATATATATATATATATATATATATATATATATATATATATATATATATATATATATATATATATATATATATATATATATATATATATATATATATATATATATATATATATATATATTGAAAAAAATGAAGGCATGATAAATTGATAAATGTTTAAATTTCTTATTATAGCTTTCGGCTGTTAGGCTATTTACTTCGCTGTGTCAATTATTTTTAACATTGCAAGTGAAGAAATGCTGGATTTTCGATTAAATTTTGAAATGAAATATCCTATACATCTAACTCTAGATAGCATTCTACATTCAAAATCTGTATATTCCATTGGAATGTCATAATCATGCTAGAAAAGTTTTTACATTAATAAATAGACCGTTGCTAATGTCCATTCCCCACCTATGCACTTCTTACGTTATGCTTGTCTATTCAAAAATAGGCAAATTGCTATCCCATGAATTTTGGTGATTCCGTTTTATTTCATTGTTATGTACTTCGAGAATATCAGAGCAACTCTTTTAATGAAATTTTTGGAAGAATTAAAAAGGATTTCACTCATAAATTCCTGTTTAATTACACGTATCAATGTAAAGTTTCTTTAAAATGTTTAATTTTATAGAATAATTGAAAGGATTAAAGGAAAGATATATTTTCAGTAGCATTTAACAATTTTTAAACATCGCCTTTAAGTGATATAATTAATAAAATATTTCTTTATTATCAACTGTTTTGCAAATGTTTTTTTATGTTAAATATTTATTGCATTTAAATTCGATATGATGTTTCATTTATTTTCACATGGAATTTTGATAATTTAGTACTTACCTTAATTTGAATTGAATACTATAATTTATAATTAGTTTTATAAATTGATAAATTTTGCGAAAATAAATTATTAATTTGAATTACCGCGAAAAAAATCATTCCTATCTTAACGTCCTTAAATTTTTTAAAAAACAAACAGATATTCTAACTTAATTTTTTTTAATTTAACATAAAAATATTAACTATTATTTAGAAAGTAGATGTGTTAAAAACCTTGAGTAATTAAATAACAAATATCAACCAAGTATTATCTTCTTAGAAGTGAATATCTCTAAATCTAAACTATATATATATCTATATATAAATTTAACTAAGTATATAAATTTATACATTCTGCATAAGATGATTCTGGGTGACGAACCCTATGCCACAACAAGGCCAGAAACTGCTACTCATTTGTCGCTGTGAACCAAGTCACGGAGACGAGTAGCATTACCCGCGCCATACCACCACAAACCCGTTTATAGGGTAGGCCACATTCATACAACATCACAGAAGAAAGGACAGAGAAACACGAGAGAACAGAAAAGGAAAGAAACATCCATGCCCGAACCGGGGTTCGAACCCGGGACCAACAGCTCAGGAGTCAGGAACGCTAACCACTCAGCCATCGGTCGGCTTCATTAAATACGTAACAAATCACAAAAGCTTGATTAAGCATTATTAAACTTTATTTCATTAATATAATTAAACTAACATAATTTTAACTTTTCCAGATAAAAGTATATTTACGTTGATAAACCTTTATTTTGAGACAATACAATAAATATTAAAAGTAATAGTCTGATTACTGAATATATCTCTAAGCGGTATCTAAATAATGCATTCTTCAGAAAAACTCTTTACATTAAGTATCAGAAAATATCTTGAAATGAAGCTAAAATTTTATTTGTTTGAATTCGTATTTCTAATTATAAGCTTCATAACATTCAACATACTTATACGTTGCTCAAAAGGCATAAATTAGGGCGATGTTAAATATTAGTAGATTAAGTTGAAATCCATTATTCTGCTTAGGAATAATATACTTTAGAGTGCCCCTTGGCGAAAATTGGTTTTTCTTTTCGGCAAACATGTTTTTTTACATGTTTGAATTAACGAGATGACGCTAAAAACACAATAGACCAAACAGTAATGAACCAACATCGCTAACAATATTGCACTGAATTGGCGAGAAACTGAGGGCACCCTAAAGCATAAGTCACCCACTTTGCTTCCGGGCACTGTTAATATTTACATGTATTATTATTGTTTACCTAACAGACTACTGCATGCAAATGAAATGTTATTCAGGAATAATCTGAAATGAAATAAATTTATTCTTTGCATGGCTCATAATGGTTTAATTAACCAATATTGTTCCAGGAATGCAGAAGAAAAATATTGAACATCGTGTTCTAACGTAGTGTAGTCTGTAAATTTTTTATATGTATTGTCTTCTTCTTATAATTTCCAAGATTAGGATATTCAATAATGGCACAACACAGAGAACAACATAAAACGTCTTCTCAACATAATACAGAATAAAATATTCACCAAGAATTAGCATTCCTCTCTAGCGTCTGGCAAAATCATCTCCATTGTAATAACCAAACTTGATACCATATTCTTTGGAGGAAGCAACTTGCTATCATTGATATGTGTTGATAAGTTCATAGCATCTGGATGTGTCAGTGTTTTCTGTGGTAAAAGGATAATGGTCAGCGGAATTATTGATATTGCTCATGATGTAGCAAATGACGACTAACAAGGGGCAATGACACATGTAAAACGTGCTTCCATATTGTGTCAAGGCATGGAATGACAGTGTACTGTTTCGTCATTGTCATGAAGATAAAATAGATCCCGCCCAAGGATAATGACAATGCAGAACTCTTCTTCAGTTTTAGAATAATTTTCATTACTATAGTCTATTTCTTACACACATCAGAACTGTGGTAATATTAGTCCTAAGATGGACAGTTTCATACAACAGAAGTCATCTTCACTATATAGTTCTATTTAGAATTCTTCAATTATGCTATTTGTATTACTATTTTAAGGCATTATTTGTATTTTGGCTGCACATATTGATTTGTAATCAATCACTTATGATAATTAAACGATGAAGCACAGTGCATTACAGTGTTTTTATATACGACTCACTTAAAAATTTAGAGACTTTTCCTTGGTCTAAACACTCGAGCCTATTTAATTATTTCAAACAATTGCATATTCTAACATGCATCCCATTCCATGCAAATTTAGATTTATTCATATGATTCCTTCATCTTTTTTTCACTTTCCACTAACAGCAATATGTGAAAATAGCTGAGGATAAGTAATATTTTCCGTCTCCATTACTAGATGTCTTGAATTTTCACTATAATTCAGTCATGTATACTTTTTAATATCAATACTTAATAGATAAAAGAAAACCTTTTTTTATATTTTGTATAGATCGAAATATGAAATTCTGATAAACGGAAATATACCTAAAATAGATAATGTTTTATGCTAATATTGAAAGAATAAAATAACATTATAAATTCCAGGATTTTTTTCTGCATAGACAAAAATTTGCATCTTTTGTATAATTTTTGAACTCAAGGATGACGAGAAGTATGCCTGAAGATAATGATTTCAATTTTAAAATATGTTCCTCAAAGATTGTAGGATTTTCGAGTTAACTTTGATAAGATTATAGCTATATTTTTGTAATCAAACGTGTTACATAATGATATTGCGGATATGCTAAATCGAGGATATATGTATATGTGTGTGTGTTTCTATCCCTATTCAGTGCTTCCCAAACAATATGATGTTCCAGATTAACGATATAATGAAATGATCCCACAAGTTTAACACTCTTTCACTAAAACTTAAGCAGAAATTACTTTGCCTGAGACAAAATGGGAATTCATCAATGAAAATAAATGAATGCCATTTTTGGTTCTGATGCGCTCCTCGGTATATTTTCTAAACTTTTATGGAAGCCATTTATTGAAAAGGCTTTTATTATATTTTTATTTATTTAAATTAAAAAGAATAAATTCATGGAGAATCTCATTCATATGAGGTAGAACTGAGTATTAAAAATATTGCTTATAAACTATATTTTCTACCATTAAAATCCAAATCACCTTTCTTGGATGCAATGTTCTATGTATAAAAAAATGGTATATTTTTATTATATTATTTATTATATTATTTTTTATTATTTATTATATTATTTTATTTGAATATGGTATATTTTTTGTAACATTTTATGGCTTATATCGAACAGACAGGCCTTAACTTATAAATTAAATGATATGTTTATGACAAATGTTTTCTAATTTTTAACTATTATAGGAATTTTATTCAGTTATTTAATACTCTTAATATGTGTACGTACTTTATTTAAATTTAGTGTAGTGTAACTTTTCTTCAGTTTTAGTTGTGGAATTCATAAACTTTATACCGTTTCTATTACCAGAGTTGAGTTTTTTTATTTTTTTTCTTTTTTTTATTTTTATTTATTTTTATTTTTTTTAATTCAACAGAAAGAAAAATTATTTGATATACAATTCTTCCTCCAATCTTCAATGATCTCATTTGTTGCTACATTTTCATCAATATAAAAATATATTTTCAGATTCCCTTTCCACTGTTGCTCAGCATATGAGACTTTTAGACGTTAATTTCATTGCAATAAATTGAATTGCCAAAACCAAAGGGTGCTTATTGTTTACTCACCAACAAAATTAAGACTTGTCCCGTGGAAGCATCATGTATTAAATACTTTACAAATTTAAATTACTTAAAAGCAATTATAATCATATTGTACTGCGCTTCGGAGTTTGTATTGATAAAATTATTTCTTAAAAATCACAAAATTTTTATTCGTAGCAATTTCTACAAGTAACAGGAAATTCCAACTGTAGAAGTCCCGATTACAGCTCCAATTCAGATAATACAGCAGGAAACAGCTTCCAAACACAGAAGTCTCTAGTATCTCAGACAATTAACGGCTTCGATGCACTAGATTAGCATTCAAGACTGATAGTCTTCACAAACAATTCTTTTACATACCGGGCGGCGGTATTTATACCTGACTTGGTGTAAAAATCTTGGTGACTTGGTGTATACCTGACTTGGTGTAAAAATCTAAGTTTCGCCAAGGTTTCTGGAAGGTTCTATAGAAATGCTACTTTTTAACGTTGAATACGCCTAAATTGCTCAGTTTTTCCCCAAAAAATGAGTATTCCAGATCTGTCTCACATATTTCAAAACAACAATGCAAAATGACCCACATGAAAGTTACAAAACATCAGTGAATAAAGATGCTTTGTGATTATTAGAGGAAACGAATCCTAGTACATCTACAAGGAAATTTATTACAAGAATGGAAGTTAACCACACAATATAGCAACACTTTTTCTGAAATTGGTAAATAGAAAAATATAGATAAGTGATTACTGCTGCTTAGTGGAATGTGTGAGTGTTATAATTCACTATTCATTTCTTCGAATTGGATTGACAGTTATAACCGAAAATACTGCTAGTATATTGATGAAATACAAGAAAATTAGAAAATTATACGTCCATCGTTTATTTATTTGGTATGACTCAACTTCTCCAAGACAATTCCAGTCCGCATATTTGTACAAAACTTTTACGAAATTAAATGAATTCAAATAAGAAATTCCGGAGCATTTAGTTTATTTACCGTATCTTTCGATAACCGATTTTCATTTTTGTAAACATAAAGTACAACTTTTACGAACTAAGCAGTGGGAATATGAAAATAGCCTGAGAAATTCTACATCAGAATTCATTGATTCTTAAGATCAGAATTTCTTTAGGACAGATATTTATGCATTAAAATCTTATTGGGAAATATGTATTGAAATAATTAGAGCATAATTTGATTAAGTAAACACATTCTAAAAAGATATGAAGTTTTATATCTTAATATAAGAATCCAGCAATTCATAGACATCAATTTTATATTAATTTGCATTGAGACAGAGTGCTTACAAAAACTTATTAATTAAATAATATTTGCTAACCCATAATTCACTTTTCATAATTAATCGTATTTATTTCAAATGTTGCTCCTTAATTCTGTATTTTGTATAATATTTTCGTGCAGAAATTCATAAATTTAATTTTACAGCATTAGAAATTGTCTAAAATTTGATTTATCATGTAAATAATATAAATTATAATTTGAATTTATGTATAGTTAATCTTTATATTGGCTTTTAGTAACATAAATTTAGAAAATGTTTTATTAAAATGAGATATTTTGATGGTAAATATATACTATGATGCAGAATTAAAATGTAGAGATTGTATTCTCTCTATACAAAGAATGTATAATAAATAATTTTTCAGTTATATAAGTCTGAGAACTCAATATATCTTAAGTATTATAAATGATTTGATAGTCAACTAAATAAAAAAATCAAATAATATTTTAATAACAATAAAGGTGAAAAACAAAATAGCTTTATATGTAAAAAAATTAATAATAATTTTCTCTTATGTTATTTGGTCATTCCTGTATGGTATTTTATGATGAACAGATGTTATATGAAACATTTACTAATCACATTTTCTCTCAAATAACATCACGATATATTATTACATTGGAAAAAGTCCAAATGATTAATAGTTTATGAATATTTTCTTGGAGTTTCAATGTGGGTAATTAAAATTTATTTTGTCATTATTCTTATAAAAATTTATGTAATCATTTTGTCATGGAAAAAATTTAATACAGGATAATAATATAAAATTTTTTAAGATTTTTTTAAGATTAAGATTTTTTTCCTCAAAGATTCACTTTCAGTAATATAATATTTTCGAGGCAGATAATTTAAAATTTTGATATAATTACGAAGAATGACTTGATTTTTACAGAACTTTGTTTCTTTATTTGTATATAGGAATAGCCTTTTAGATTACTTTTCCTATCGTAACTAATTATTTTGCTTATATCGATCGTTTCATAAAGCAATTGAATGCATGATTTCATATAAGCAGTTATTTTGGACATATTTCTTTCTTTTCCTATTTTAACATCTATTTCTTTAATAAGTGACATAGCTTAGTTAGAGTGAATATGTTATACTTCATACTTCTTTCCTATAAATATACCATCATCGAAATTGTAATGGAAACTAATGCACTATCATCAATTCATTTAGTATAACCTAAATTATTCATTTGGCTTGTTTAGGAACCAATTTTTATGAAATATATTATTTAGATTTCATAATATTTTGAAGGCTGTAAACGTAATTTATTTGAAAGTTTATATTACATTAAATTCAAAACTATATATAGTAATTATTCTATTTAATGCTTATAACAATCACAAAACGATAGTTCTTCTTTTGCTGCAATTATAAGCATTTTACCTGGAATAAGCTTGACTATTTCAATAGCATTTTTTTTTCCACCCTTGGAATGTTTGTGGTTTTCAACGCAATTGTTTCTACATTTTGCGGTTTTTCATATATCTTCGACCCGTTTATGTCTGAAATTCTGTATATTTTATGGAGACATACTAACAATTATTGGAGAATTTTATTGAAGAAACTGTAAGGAAATATGCTCAGAAACTCACTTAAAAAAATTCGTTATAGCACTTACGTAAAAAGTTATTAAAATTAATTTTATTTATTAGAATTAATTATAATTAGTTAAATTTATTTTAATATAATCCATTCATTAGTTCATAGCTCTTGAGAGCAAAATTTTCCAACTCCCGCTTCAATGTTTTTCAAGATTTGACGTCGGAGTTCGATAACAATGAAAATCCAGATCTCAAAATGATAAATGAGTTTCACTCCCCACCCGGAAGAAATAAAAGATTGTAACTTTTGGGGAAAATAAGAGCGGCCCATTAATACAGTGCTGACAGAATTTGTCTCGGAACGTTTAATTAAAAGGTGAAAGATCTCGCTCAAGTGCCGTAGCACTGCTCAGGTTGCCTGGCGATTTGTCTGCATTTGCCACTGGCCTTCATCCCAAAACTGCTTAAATCTTCCTTGCCCCAATGTGATAGAGTCCAAATTTAACTCTCACCTGGGACAATTTCGACGTAGTATATTTATTTGTTCTTTTGATGCTGCTGCGCGAGTGTGTTTTTGTTTGCTATTTTTTTCCCTTCTCCGCGCGATAATTACGTATCCCTTTCTGTACAGATTGCAGCAGCTGTCTCAAGACAAAATAGCTGGGTAGAGGGTTAAATTTGGGACGGGGCGGATAGATAGGGCTGCTATTTCGGGACTCCTTTCCCTCCTTTTCCCATCATACATTGTTCTACTCGAAAAGAATCCACTAGGTTTGGCTTCGTAGCCTTAAAAGAAATATCGTTTGAAAATTACGTTTTTTTAAGTATTCTGAAGGAAATACTAATGTTGCCAATAAATTCAGTGAAATTATTAACGATGCGATATGAATTATTATTCTAGAATATATACTTATTATTTAATTATTTAAATTATTATTATAGAATTTATCATTCGTTTTGAACGAAAGTTGTTCTTGAAGGGACATGCATAAAATATAACAATTATTAAATTGTAAGCAGTTTAAGGATTCGTACGATATTTTCATGTCAGCAAAAATATCTTAAAGAATAGTTGAATTTATAATAGCAAGCGATTTTTTTAAGATGATAAATATGCTCTTATTCAAGAAATGTTTTTAATTTGCCGAAATATCTTTCCCTGTCAAATTCACATTTCGTAGGAAAATAGTAAATTTTTTTCTCTTTATAATTTATAATTCTATATGGGCTTGAATAAATTTGTGAAGATTTAGTTTTGCTCTTGGTCGGCTTTATATACTTATTGACTGTGTTGGTAAAATAGTGTTATTCACATCTATCTTTTAGACTCATTGTATAATTGTTCAATTATTTGTTTTGACAAAAGCGATTATGGTGAAGTATATATTCTTGTGTTTAATATTTTTCTTTCCTTATTTCAAAATTATAAAAAAATTTTTTTTATTATTTATCTAAAAAACAAATTACATCATTTTAATCAAGTGATCAAAGTGGAATGTTGGATGAAATACTTTGTTCTGAAACGATTCGTTATTAGATTTTCGGAAAAGAAAACTTGATTTTTCGAAAATTATACGAACAAACATTTCAATTATTTTATACTTTTGAATATTCCAACAATTTTGTTAAAGTCATTGCTTCATTGACATTGGTGAAATGAAGTACGAATTAGAGGTGATATTTATTTCTCTATTTAATGAAAATAACAAGAAGAATATGATAGTTATACTCTGGCAATTTTTCTTAATTTGTGTTTAAAAGTGAATCAAAGCAATGTTTACGTAGATTATTTTAAAAAGAAAAATATATCCTTTTCGTTTTGTATTCTTAATTTTACATACTTGTTTTTTGTATTTCAAAGCTCACACATAAATAGGAAGCGGTTAATATTCAAATTTCTGAGATACTATTTATTGAAATTTGAAATTTAAGATATCTTTCTTCAAAGTAAATGCATGATTTTTTATCAAAATTGTCCAATAATTTAATGCTTACACAACTTCGAAAATTTTTCCAGAGATATAAATTTATTATTTCTTTGGAAAAATTTTTTAGAAGTTTTTAGTTCTTAGTTTAGAAGCAATTAGAAGATTTTATTCTCATAAAAATTAAATTAAAAAATGTTTTTAAAATTCAAATGTAATTAATTACCTTTAAAAAAAGTGTGATAGAAATATTTAGTTATGCAGTTATTGAATGTTTTCTTAATTTTAGTGCTTTTCTTTTACATTAACTGTTAACAATAATTTGGTAAAACATGATGAAGGAAAAGAATAATGAGCGACTTTTTTAAGATAATTTTATTTTTAAGAAAATAATATAATTTCTAAGAGTTATAATCAATTTCTTTGAACTAAATATTCAAATTTATGTTTTTTGAATTAGGATTCTTTAAATTATTTAATTTAATTTCACTGATGATTTGTTCTATGATTATAAATTTATCAATAATTCTTAAGCCACAACATCATAATTTTTGCATATTTTAGCACCTTTTACTATAAGGTTATACTTTTCTGTAATAGTCCTGCGTGCTTTAAAATTTTACTACAAAAAAGAATAATTCAAAATAAAAAATATTGTATTAAGATAAGCTTCGTATTTTTTAATTTTATTACTAAACCACATAATATGTATTTTATGCTATATTAATAGTTATCAAATTATAATTTTTTTAATTTGATAATTTGAATCAGTGTTAAATCTTAATTTGAACAAATTAAAATTTAACACTGGTTTTTTAAAAATATTCTAACAAATTTTGCTGTTTACTGAAATACGTTTTGATTTTTGTTAATTTGATTTGATTTTCGCAACATGAATAGTTTTTGTAGGCGAGTAGTGATTTGTCTAAGATCTACAGTTTAAAGTAGACTCTGAACCACTACAAGCTTGAGATGAGAATTGAACTTGTGAGTGACTGAAACCAGACCGTTAACCATTCATTTCTCAGATCGGTTTGAACAGCAGCCTAAGAATGCGTTGATTAAATACTGCAAAAAGGTTATTCAAAAATTTATTGTCCATCATCATTCTCTAATCTAAAGTTAAGTTAATTTTTGAAAATTATTATATTTGTCATAAGAATATTACATCAGATTTTTATGATGCACTAGAGGGACACATCCCACGTTTTGAAAAAATTGCATTTGCTTATAATAATTAGCTTCTTTATGCCTGTCAAATTCTATTGAAATTCAATTGTTAGAATTTATTAAAAAATTTATAATATATGATTAATCTGTAACACCAGCACATATATCAATATTTTTGCCGATTTAAGTAATTATAGGATAAAGTTGTGTTTTAGATTAACCATTATTTTTAAAATGTCTCCTTTATTTTTTTTAATTTGTAAAGAATTTGGAATTTAACTTAGCTTCCTTGGTAAATTCATAAATCTTATCTTAAACTTATTTATTTATTTAAAATGTAACATATTTCTTTTTATAGAACATTTCTTTCTACATCAAACCCTTAAAGATATTTTGGAACTTTTCTAAAATGAAATTATTCCTATTTATGACTATTATGGTAAATATTAGCAAAACTCTTCAATCTACCTTTGAGAAATGAAAACTTTCATTGATCCTGTACAGTAGTTTTTTTAAATACGTACAAGCAAATCAAAATGTCACTTTTTTAAAAAAATGTTCATATTCTACAGAAAATTGTTTTATAATGTCACAATTATATTTTTAGAAAGTTATAAAAAGCATTGTTCTTGAATCGTTTTGTTGCCAAGAGCTCGAAAATAATGATTAGTCTTTATTTTTAGATTTGCTTACTAATAATTATTCCTTGGAACGCAGTTATTTTTAAAATCATGTTGATTTATTTTCTTGAATTGAAAAATGTTCACAATAACATGAAGTACTTCACAATTTTATTTTAACAAAAGAAATTTAATATTTTTAAAACGTAAATCCATTATTTTTATTTCATTCTATATGACAACTTGTCTTCTATTTATTTTCAGTTTAAGTTGAATAAAAAAGTATATAAATGTAAAACGCAACTTTGCTTAGTATATCTTGAGACCTATATATTGTTCTATATTTTGTAATCTTTGATTAATAGGTTTACATCTTATTTAAACTTTCCTCTGACTAAACGAAACACACAATCTTCTGACTTAATTTCGCATAACCTTCTGCTAGAGAGCTTGACTTTTCCAAAAGTTATAAGTCACAACAACATCTTACTAGGGGCTACTTATAGGTATGCTAACGATGATCTAAAAATGCAGTCTAAAACAAAAATTCTTGAAAATTTTCATAAACAATTCGAAGAACTGAACTGTGTGGTGAATTTTAAAAACTTTTCTCGCTGGTATATTTGAATCCAGACAAATGAATTCTTAAAAGGAATCATATTTATTTCAATGTTATTTAACATTTTCAAACTAATGTTATATTATTGTATAACTAACTAATTCTTAAAACTAAGTTGTCTTAATTCAGCATACAAATGTTTTTGAAACCTTAGAATATGATTTGTTCTGTAGTATCGACATTTAAATCATACACTAGAGTTCTAAATTTTATACGTCTGTTGTTTATTTTGCATTTCATCATCATCATCACTGGTACGACAGTCTTTTGCGGGCCTTGGCCTTCTTCAGAAGTCTCTGCCATTCTGCCCTATTTTGCATTTTAAAAGTGTTTAGCACTTAGTAGAAATAAATACTTTATAAAATTTCCTATTCTTATTTATATAAATTTTTAGATTAGAATATTATAATTTTATAACTAAAAATATGTTTTTGTATTTTCAACTTCAGATAAGTTACAATTTTTAGAATGAGAAATAAAGCAATCCTAAGTTGTCATTGTGGGATTTGTATTTCTCTTCCTCTGAATAAAGCCCTGAAAGAAGAGAGAGAGAATACCTAATTTATAATATCATAATTTACGTTTGTTCTGCTAACTATATTAAAATTAGCATTCAATTCATAATTTAGAGAATTTTAAAAAAGCAATTTGTTTCTGGTTCTCTTATGTGTCATATGATATTGACGTAGTTAAAAATCTCACGGGTATAAATTTCAAATGGCACAATGTCATGTCACTTCGGTTATCTATATTATTGATATTTATATTTTTATAACTTGAAACTGTGTATTAACATCACTTTGATTTATTAACTATGCCCTTAATAGATTATTATTATTATGTCCTTTTGATAAAAACTTTTTATTCTTTAATTGAGGCTAATTAACATTTTAACTCTACTTTCAGATTTTTTAAGCACATTAGATTTTACACTTATTTGTACTTAAATATTAAGCTAACATTTTCTTAAAACATATTTATCATTTTTAATAATGTTGTTATTATCAATTATTTGCTTTTTGTTATTTATGTCATTTCTTTAAGAAGCTTTATTATATATTTCAGCTAAACTAATTTCATAATTTTAAATAGTGAACATTAAAGCTCCTATAGTAAAAAAAAGGTTCTAAACTCTTATTATTAATGTCCATATCAATACAATTTTTTCTAATAAAATATTTTCTCTGTACACCGTAGGAAATCAATCTTTAATATTAAAACGCAATATATATATATATATATATATATATATATATATATATATATATATATATATATATATATATATATATATATATATATATATATATATATAATTAATAGTAATTTTTCATAAAATTAATTAAATGATAAATGGAGAATAATAAATTGAAAATAGGAAATGTAATAAGCAGATGGAAAATGTATTCAATAGATAGTTTAAAAATTTAAAAAAGCATAGAATAAAAGGAAAGTGGAACGAAGTATCAACATGGGCAGCTTCTTCAGGGGGTGTTAACCACATTGGCACAAATTATGGTTTTTCTGCACTGGCTCCAAACTGAAGTTTTAAAGAAGCCAATACACCCCAAAGTCACACTAAAAATGTTAAACCAAAATAGAAGAAATAAATGTCAAACTAAAATATAAGCCAAAATATTAAATCCAGAAAACGATGCAGGAAAGCCATACTTTGTGCCAATGTGGTTAACACCCCATGAAGAAGCGGACCATGTTGGTACTTCCTTCCACTTTCCTTTTGTTCTATGTTTCTTTAAAATTTTTAAACTATCTATTGAACACATTTTCCATCTGTTTATTATACATTTCTCCATTTAGTATTTGATTATTTTTCTTCATTTGATATTTGATTAATTTTATAAAAAATATTAATTAGTAACTCTCTATTTAAGCTGCTTTTGCACTGAATATATTGCTAAGCATATGATTTTTATATTTATTCTAGTATTCTTCAATTTTTGCCTATGATATTTATAATCCTTCCTGCTTTATATATATATATATATATATATATATATATATATATATATATATATATATATATATATATATATATATATATATATATATATATATATATATATATATATATATATATATATATATATATATGATTTCTAACAATGTATCTGATAAATATTTTTTTAAAGTCATCTAATTTTGTTTACCTAAACATATTTGCTAATATAAATTTCTGAGCAAATTTACATGGAACTGCTCTAAAATATTATCAGTTTATCAATTCAGAAAGCTTAAAATTGGTTTAAAATCTTCATTTGTGAACTTGTTTTAGTTTTGAATTAACATAGGCAATTTGAAATGCATTTTTTTGAGAGAAAAATAATTACAAATAATTAAACTTCACTTGCGAAACTTGGCATGCCAATATGGTTCGCAAATAATCATCAAATAATTGAATATTTAGTAGCTTTCTTTCTAAGAATAATTCTATTAAAAATTTTATGCTTCCTCTTGAAGAAATGCAATAGATACCGTTTATAGATGATTATTTGTGGTTGAGACATAGGCCTTATCAACAAGTTCTGTATAATTCTAGTAAGGGTAAGTTTATTAAGTAACTAGCCATTGATGATATTGCTGATTGCAGCTTCTGATAGATCTGAAAAGAAGAGCTTTTTACCAATGAATTTCACCTTCCATTTAGTACATAGGTTCCCAAAGTGGTCCAGGTGGACCCCCAGGGGTCCACGTAGACGTGAAAAGAAAACAGGGGTTCACAAGTTGTAAGTGGGGCTCCACGAAATATTTTCTGGTTTTCAGCATAAAGAACAAAAATTTTGGTTTGGATTTACCTATCAACGTAGACAGGCAGGATCATTTACTAGGTAGGTACTCAAAAATATTCGAAACTCAGTTCAAACACAGAATGGAATAGAACAATAGATAATAGTACAAGTATTATTTTAATAAATAGTACACAAGAAAATGTGCCACTTCTTTTCATCTTAACACCCCCAATTTAGGTTGATATTTTTTAGAAGTTTTGGGAATACAGTAGAAATGTAACAGCAGGGGGTCTGCCGAAAGTAGTAAAACTTTGAAAGTGGTCCACGAGAAAAAAATTTTGGGAACCCATGGTTTAGTAGATAAAATTATAAGGTCAGTTGTCAATCCATTATACAATAACGCCATTCCCACAGCAATTGGTACAATCACTTTAAGGATGCGAGGTATTTCCTCCACGAATATTTTTTACTTCATTGTCTAATCAAGATACAAAAGCTTTACAAAAGTTACCAAAAGTGGTTTTATCGCGTTGTGAAGCGTGCATTAATTGCATTGGTTTTGTTACATTATGGCAATGGGTTAATGGCAACAAATATTTTGTGTTTTGAGCAATTCATTTACTCAAGTAAGTGACAAAATTTCTTAGATATTTTCCTGAATACATTCATTTTCTGTATAAAAATGAATCTTATTTATTAGTTCCAAATTTCTGATTATTTTGATGTTGAAATCATATTGGTTACTATTTAATAAATCAATATTAATAAAAAATATGTATTCAAATTAAGCTTAAGACTTTAATATATATATATTCTAAGTTAAAATGTTAATAAGTTGCAATACATATCAGAGTATGGTGTGAAAGCAAATAGTGTTGTTTCGATAACTTTTTCGTGAATTGAAGAATGAAATGTTACTTGTAAAAGTAATTGTGAATGCTTGTGTTAATTAGAACATTAATTTTAATAGTTAATGCCTCGAAGATGTCGTTTTTTTCCCTGATTACCAAAATTTTTTACGCGGGATATTTTTCTCATAAATTTATCCTACTTTCAAAACGTTACATCCTTATTTGGATCAGGTTTTTGGGAACATATTTGATATTTGACAGAATTTGTTTTTTAGTTTATGGTATGGTTAATAATTACTTAAGTTGTTTGAAAAAATCTTGAGTAACCGTATACCGAAGTGACAGTAAACATTTAATTGCAAAATACGATGTTCTTAACTACGAAAGAAACAATAGATTAAAGTTTTTATCATCTTCAAAAATTAAGTTTAAGAAAATTTCAATTAGTAATGATAACAGCATGAGAAGGGCTAATTTTCTAAGTTTTTGAATTTGCAGATCGTGTTAGTTGACCGTTATCTGCCCTATTAATTTTATACACGCATTATTGATTTCTAAATCACTGTAAACTTTAAAAAATCATTCTAAGAACTGTAAAAGCAGAACGATACCCATCAGAGCAAGTAATCCCATTCGATCTTTTCCTTGCCTCAAGCCATCGTCGGCACAATTAAAAAAATAATGCAAGAGAAAAAATTCTTCCTTGGCGAAAAGGTGCGACAGTTTGACGAAGAGCACACCGAGGAGGTAGCCAAAAAGAACAACATAGCGGAGCATGTTATGTTAGGAGCTTCCAAGTGCAGCATATTCGTTCCGAAAAGATCTTTATAATGTCATAAATTATGATGGATGAGTGTTATGTTAAACGACCACGTGGCGGAGCTGCGATCGTAATTTAAATAAACGAATATAAATTTATTTCGCTTTCCGGTGCTTTATTTTTGTTTTATTTGTGTTCGCAAGAGAAATACCGCTCATTAGCGAAGCGTAAAAATGCGGCTTTTCGGAAAGGTGTAACTGTAAAGAACGTGCTGTCTTGGAATTGAATTCACGTGGTTTGTAAACGAAAGTGCAAAACAATTCGAACGAACGAATTACATCAAGCAAGATTTTTTCTTAAAGGTAAAATATAATTTATATACAATACTTATTGTGTTTTAGTATTTTTTTATTTTCTAAAATTTTTCTAATGTGTTTTACATATAATTCAGCAAAAAATTTTTTTCATAATAGAAATGAGTGTTATTTTAATTTTTAAAATAAGAAAAGTTTTAAAATTTTCTCACAAACTAACACATTTATTTTATTAGTCTAAAGATTTATGTAATAATTTAAGATGAGACTAAGCTTAGAAGTTTAGAATTCTTAATTTATAACAATAATTGTTAGATGTTTTACACCAAATGAATATCAGAAGGATTTATAAAGTTCTATGATACATTTAAAAACACTTATATACATATATATATATATAAATATATATATATATATATATATATATATATATATATATATATATATATATATATATATATATATATATATATATATATATATATATATCATATTTAAACAATGCAAATAGTATCAATTTTTATAAATTAGAAATCTAATTGGAAAAAAATTTAAAACGATAAGCGTACTGATAATTTGCAACCTTAATTAGGAATAAACTATAAATCTTAATATTTCAAATTTTTAAAATACTTCATTAATCTAAGTGATTTCTACTTCTTTTATAATGTGCTTTAACATATGATTCAAAATATTCAAAGTGCAATTTCCATTTAAATTTTGTTTCTATAATTTTCAGTTGGATAACTAGACACACATACACACATATATATACACACAATGTATCTTAACTCTTACATTTATATAAACTTAATTATATATCAGTTAAATTATTATTAGTTTAATGAAATTCTTTTGAAAGTAAATCTTTTGAATTTGTAAAGTATTAAAAAATATTCAATTTTATTTTTTGTGAAGTATAAATATGTATTTGATGCTAAGTATATTTTTATCAGTCTGATTAATTAAAGAAGAATTTCAGTTTCTCACATGTTGGAATTTTAAAATTTGCTAAATATTTGTGCAGACGTTAACCTGTTTCTCATTTTTATTCGTAACTTAATAACTTATTTTTATTGATTGACGTAACCATAAAAATACTTTTAAGTAATTTTACCAGATAAAAAAATAATAATTTGTTTAAAATGATATTAGGAAAAACAAGTAGATTTTTCACAGACTTCTAGTGTTACTTCTATATATACTATTTAAACAAAAATTTAAAGATATATACGCATTATCTTGCAAGATAATTTTTATGAAAAGTTTAACAAAACATGATTTTAAAAAAAATATTTTAATATTTGAAATTCTAATTTAGAATATTTAGTTTCAAAATTATTTCTCTTAATTATTCAGATAATTTTATAAATTGGAAATATTTCCTATTTGTTTTAATTTGAAATATTTAACTGAATTAATCAGATATATGTATGTTTTTAAAGATATATATATATAATATTTTTTAGGAGAATAGGTATTACACTTGTTTCTATAATATATAGTAAATTTCATGTTCTAAATATTTTAACTCATTCTTATTAACTTTTATCCTAAAAATTATATTGATACTAAATTGTTTTATAGTTAAATTAATTTTATTGTTATTTTATTAATTTGCTTTATAGAAATACTTAAATTTATTATTTATAGTTAAATTTAACTTATTTATTTTAGTTACAATTTTTTAAAAATGTATTCCAGTGTATTTTCTACAAAATAGTGATTAAACTGCTTTTAAGTGAAAGAAACACAGTGGAGGCAATTTGAAATAATTTAACGTGTTTGGCAGTACATTATAGATGTGATAGCAACGTTAATGCATCTTTTCTTCTGTGTTTGAAATTTTTATTCACCTGGAAAAGTTTTTTGGGAAACAACAAAAAATAAATCACATAAATTAAAATCTATTAACTCTCTTGTATATCCTTTTTATATTTCAAATAATTGCGACACTTTTAATTTTATTTTTGAAATATTAACTTATTTCAATTTATTTCTAAGAACTCTTTGTTTTATTTTTTGTTAAATTTCGAAAATCATTTTCCCTTGAGTACATTTAATTAAATAAATTACAAAATAATTATTTTACCCAAGTTCATAATTTAAAGTATAGAAATCTATAAACACTATAAAAAAATCAAATGCTTCAAAATCGAATGTAATTCAATAATTTTACACTTGAACAATATGAAACGGATGATTTACTATGACTATTAGAATTAATAATAGTCTCTAAAATAGTCTTACAGCAATAAAATAAATTTTTATGGTTATTCCAATTTATTTAGGTTAGAATTAGTAATGAATACTTTAATGACATTTTCCCAAACTACCAATGGATTATCTGTTAGAAATACTTATCGATCAATTAAATTTTCCCATAAATATTATTTGTAAACCAAGAAATAACTTTAATTACGCATATTTTTCCTCAAACTTAAATTATCTTTCAGCTTTAATACCGTAAATTATTGAACAATTTTCAATCGCTATTTTTACGCATTTTGACTCCATAAGGTAAGACATTTATTTCTGTTTTTAAAAAGTTATTTTAGAACCTTATATTTTAACTGTGAACTCAACTTTTCACATTTATTCTCTCCAAAACATTCCTTTGGTCATATTTTCTTAAACAAAAGTATTGATTTTTGTAAAGTGTGGTCATTTCTAGAGCCAAAAAAATTATTTGAAAAATTTGTAGAAATATTTTTTTATTTATTTAATAATCATTTTAATATTTTAACATTTAAAGGCGTTTAATTATCAGTGTTCATATATGCAGACACATTTTCTTTTCTCTCTCTCTTTCTCATTGAATGTATGTAATGCTGATAATTGATTTGCGATATATATATTAAATTTATAATAAGAGTTTTATCTTCGGTTGTCAAGCTATAACGTAAAATTTTACACGCGTAAACAATAAAAGAGTTTGTAAATTTAAGAGTCATCAGTAATCATTTTTATACTTAAATGTATGATAAATAAGTAAGGAATAAGCATTTTTGTTTCAATTATAAGTCACGAAATATTAAATAAAAATAACTGTGTATAATTTTATAATTCTTCTTGTGCAATTTTGAGCAGG
Source organism: Latrodectus hesperus (assembly GCA_037975125.1). Lineage (NCBI taxonomy): Eukaryota > Metazoa > Arthropoda > Arachnida > Araneae > Theridiidae > Latrodectus > Latrodectus hesperus. Next base: position 24,480,471 of record CM075850.1, on the reverse strand, counting down.
AATGCTTAACGAAGACATATTAGAAAAGCAAGCTACAAAACAGCTTTTATTGAAATTTTCGTACATAATAATAAAATTTTATTATTATTATTATATATATATATCTGTGTGTGTGTGTATGTATTGATGAATATTCGAATTTCTTGAGCTTTGATAAAGAATTAAGATATCAGAATAAATTTTTAGATTATTTTTATTGCATTGCTTCTCATTCTAAAAGAGGAAGCATTAAAACAACTTTCCTTTATTTAACATTTTTATGTCTTTCTTCATATATTAAAATGTTAACATAAAGAATGGGGAGAGTTATATGAATATTCTTTTTTAAATTAATTTTTATTTTATTGTTTAAAAACAAAGTTATTAAGAATGTTATTTTTTCCATACTTTATTATTTTTAATTTATATTAGATGAGTGACAAGCTGTTTCAATACTATAATAAAGTACTACATGTTCTTATTAATTTTATATGTTAATGGTTTTATTTTTTTAATTTTATTTTTTATTTATTTATTTTTGGTTACGTTACTAAGACATGTGATAGTAGCCTTGTGAATTAAAACTTTGTGCTCGTAATTAAGAGGTCGAGAGTTCAAAATTTGGAAAATTTTAAGAACATCATGCTGCTAATTACTACCATATGAGGCACCTAAAATTAGTACAGGTCGTTATATCTTCCAAATCAAAGGATGTTGCTGTTTTTATTTGCTTGTCACTCACCTGTCATTTTTACAGGAAATTAATTATTACCTGGATTTACGTTTTAAAATGGATTCCGAACCACTACAAGTATTCAAGCCTAAGGTGAGATTCAGACTCACGAACTGTTGAGCCGAAGGCCAGAGCTCTAATCATTTCTACAACCAGCTTGATGACACTCTGGTGTGGTAAAACAAGTCTAGGCATCTTCAGCTTCTGGTGATATAAATTCAAAATTACAAGGATCCATTTTAGGGGCAATGTCGGCATAATCACTGGGTTCTAATGCACTACATAAATTGCTAACAAATATTTCTTTTGTAATTTCTTGTTTAAGAAACCTAGAAATAGCCTATTATAAGAAAATAACCATGTGAAATTTTAAACTTTGAATAATTTCAAATAATCATTTTCTCTTTTCACATTGAAATTTTTTTACCGTATGACAAGATGTCTTTTTTATTTACCCGAGCACACGCATTATTAATACAATTATTATCGCTGAAGCCCTGGAGCGTGAGACCACGGTAACCCCGTTGATTAGAGCGTCGCTCTCATTATCAAAAGGTAAGGAGTTTGAATCCCGGCTTAACCGAAGATCCATCGTGTTCACTAAAGGCGGATAGGGCTCGTTAAAACTGGGCTTGGTCGCAATGTCCTCTAAGTAAAATGATACCTTTGTGGTGGCAGGACAAGTATTGGGAGTCTTTGACTTGATCCTTGCTTCAAAATCACGAAGACTCCACCCGGCTGCTACTATCTAACTGGTAGAGCCCAACAGAGAAGTACGCTGGTTCAACAACAATATCTTGGAGTCTCATCATGGTACTACCTCGTATACCGGCGACGCTCTAGAACGACGATCGACTATGATGAAATATAAGCTTTATATTTTTAGTACAACTCTAGATATTGAACCAAGAGGTTTTTGAAGCTTGTTAATGAAGCATAATTTTTATATAATGCGTGGTAATTAAATTTTGTTTTCATATTTTTGTGCACTTTTAAAAATAGCGGACAGTGCATTCCTCTTCTAAGGATGGAAATATAAATTTCACTGGCAATGAATGTGCTAAACAAAAATTGTTTTATTTTCTTTATTTCACACTTTTAATTTTTGCAGTAATATTACTTTTTCAAGAATAATTATATTAATAGAGTTACTCAATTGATGGATTACTTTATGTTTGGTTTACTGGGTACACAGTACCAAATTTGATTAAGCATACCTCAAATCACACAATTTGTTTTAAATGAACTAAATATATTTATTGATAACATTAAACGATAAAAGGAAAATTGATTACCAACAGTGAAGGTACAAAAAACTGTATGAATTTGAACAGGATGATATTTAATGAATTTGAATTCAGCAACTTGTGAACAATTTGCTTCTTGATTGTAATTTTGTAATTTCTTGTTGCGCATGTTCGAAATTTACCACCTTATGATCCCAATTATTTCGGTACTTGTGAAGGAAAATATTTTGGCAACAGAATGTAGCAAGTATGGCAACTCTTTAGAATAAGTTTGAATTTTAAAAAGCATTTTTTTACTCTTGGAAATAAGCTTATAATTGTTTATTTATTTTCTGACAGTAAACTTTTAATGGAATTTAAGATCTATTTTAAGCAGGTATTATAATTAAATGAAAGCACTTCTCATTTCGCTAACAAACCATAGTCCTTTTCCAAACCAAGGCTTCTTTTTCAAAACTGCTATTTACACAAAAATAATAATATAAAATTCAAGATAATTATGAAGTTCTTTTTAATATGTGTGTGAATTCTTGAAAAACTTTGTACTTGAAAATTCTAGATCTCATCGTATAGTTCTTATTCGTGTAATTCACCTTTTGAATATCTTACCTGATGCGCAATTAAAGTAGGAAAACATTTTCAAGAGTTAGCATTATTTAAATGAAATTAAAATCCAGCGAAATAAGACTGGTACTATTTAAATATTTTCTGATGTCGTTGATGACAACATGAAACAATAACAAACTCAAAATGGATATTTGATGGACATTACTGACAGCCTAAATCCAATTCGAATGACACCTTCAGACAAAAATTCCTTGTTTTTTGTAGCGTTGCCAATCTTGAACCCTGTCTAAAGCATTTTTTACTTCTCATTTTCATCCGACTATTTAATAAAAGTATTGTGTAGAGAATAGTGCTTCCTTACACAGTTAAAATCTACACATAAATTTCAGCTTCCTTAATCAAATCTTTGCAAAAGGGTAATCAAAGAAAACATTTTCCGATGATACATTTATTTTATTAATTTTTTTAAATACTAACATAAAATAAAAAAAAAACTTCTGCACTACTTTTTCATAGTATCAAAAATAATAATAATAAGAGTTTGTTAAAAATATTTCCAGATTTTAAAATAGTTGGTATTTAAAGTTCTTAAATATCGAACAATTTTAAAAATAAAAGAAATCTATTTCTAAGGTAATAAATTTAGTATATGAAGAAGCTCATTTATTTTCCTAATAATAATGTAGAATATTGGGAAAAGTACAGAATATTCTTTTGAAAGAAAATTAAAATTTTTTAAGCATCAGATTCAGCATCAAATTTTAAAAGTTGCATATTTTTAGGAAACTATAAAAAGTATTCTGTTAACAATGTTACACATATTAATACGAATACATGTACGAGGGTCACTCTGAAAGTTTTGAGATACAACTAGGTTTTTAAAGTTATACTTACAAACTTTTAGGTGTGTTCAAAGTAGTCTCCTCCAGCATCAATGCATTTTTGTAGACGAATTTTCCACAGATTAAATGCCTCAAGCCATTCATTTCTTCGAATAGTTGAAAAATAATATAGAAAAGATATGTATATATATATATATATATATATATATATATATATATATATATATATATATATATATATATTTGAATATCTTGACTACTGCATTCTGATTTTAGGATATTTTTATGATAGGTCAGAACCACAACTTCTTTGTATTGAACATTTTGATTTCAAGTGAAAATATTTTTTATAAGCAATGTCCTGATGATAACACCTTCTGTGTAAATATTTTGATTTGTGTTAAAATAGTATTAACAGGAAAAATGTCTCCCAAAATAACTTTCAAAAAGTATATAAATAACCTATTTTTTAAATTAAAGATAGTGAATTTAATTCTTTTTACTCATTAGTGGATAAAAATGATTTTTTTAATTATGAAAGGAAAAGTTTTTATATGCTATAGTAGCTGAATTTAAAAATATATATCAAATGATAATGTTTATCAAATGTTATGTTACCATTAACTAAATGGTTGATGGTAATATTATTGTTAATGTTAATCTTTTTGCTTGGTAAGCAACAAAAGACTTCTTTAAATAATACTGTTGTACATGGTATGTTTTTGTATTTGTGTTAAATGAGATTTTGTGAAAGTAGAAAACATTTGAAAGATTAACTTCTAATAAGATTTCAAAAGTAACCAATTGACACAAAATATTTATATATAATTATAATATATGTTTTTATAAATATTATATATATATATATATATATATATATATATATATATATATATATATATATATATATATATATATATATATATATATATATATATTTGTAAAAATAATTGCATTATGAAAACTAATAGATATCATACTTTTGTAAATCTTTGTATATAAATTTGAAATTTTTATTCAACAAAAAATTTCAGATCTCAGCATTAACGGAAATAATTTTCATTCGTGCCTGATTCAAGTTGGGAAAATTATAAGAAAATACTTCAATATTTTATCATTTTGTTAAAATATTTTACGAAAATTTTATAAAGTTTAACATTTAAAATATTAGTGACATAATATCACGATTTTCTTGCTTAAAAATCACATTTTCATATCAACTTTAATGTTTATCAAAAAAATCTTAAAATACTTTTTTAAATTGTCTTTCCATAAACATTTCAGGGAAACTTGAGTTACTTACTAAGACAATGAATTTTAGGAAGTCTAATTAAAACTTAATAACTTGAGGAAGCTATGTAAATGGTTATCATGGTAAATGGAGATAAATTATTTTCATTAATTATTAATAAAAAATACCATTAATTGCGTTGTGTATATTTTATGATAAAATAATGATAAAAATGTATATTAAAAAAATTACTTTTTACGAAGTGTTTAAAAGTTTAATTATTTCATTAAGAAAATTTCATATACGGAACAAATTAACGAACACTTGTTTGATTTTGAAAGATACATCAAAGTTTTTTGACTTCAAATATATTGACTAGTACATATTTATCAGTATGAAATTTGTTTGTGAATCCGTCAAACCATATAACTCTAATTTTAAAGAATTTCTGTATCATCCAATTCTCTTAACTTATTATTTATGCCACAAACTAAACTTCTTTTGAAATACCTGTTGCGAAATTTTAGAGACAAAACTGCAAACAATAATGATGAATTTGTTTATTTATTTCGTTTTTAAACTATTAATAGTTGACAAAACACTACGAATTTTAAAAATTATATAATTTTAGACAATTAACTTAAAAGGTGTAGTATTTTAACTCACGATAATCTGACAATATATTTAAATAAAAAATTATTTATAAAAAATATTTGAATTTGAATTATATCCACTTATAAATAAATTCAAAATTTAAATTATTTTTAGAGTTTTATATTGATATTTAATATTTTATGTAATGCAATTTAGATTTACTTAAAAATACGGCACTTTTATACTAGATAAATCGTAACGAAATGCAAAAAAATTAATTTAAGGTCTGTTAGCATGCTTTGATTACATTTTGCATTCGCCAATGGATAATAGAATGGTCTCACATCATATATTTAAAATACCATAAGTGTAATTTTCTGCTGTGAATTAGAATTCGTTTTGTAAAGTCATCGTATGTAAAGTCATTTTATGTATTTGTAATAAAAATGTCCAGAAGTGAGCTATTATATTATGCATTTATTTAAAATCAGAAAAATATTTTTAACTAAGCAAACTTATATCTGATATTTATTTTAAAATAAAAATGCGATTTGTAAAAATTAAAAAGCAACATTTTACTTAATTTCCAGGTATTTTTAGAGGCATTTTGAAAATATTCTTTACATATCGTCCCATAAAAGTAAAATAAATTACTTCTTTATTTGTAAAATTGGAGATATACGATTTTAAGTTTAATTTTAAAGCTAATTTTCTATGATTGTTGATTAATAACCTTTCTGTTAATTCCTTGTTTTTAAAAAAATTAAAGAAAGCTTTTCTTCCATTTAATTTCTTGAAATTTTTTAAGGATTTGTTAATATCTTTTTAATTTATATGCTTCTAACTAGTATAAATAGCTTTTTATTTCAGAAATATGACTCGCAAAATAAATCCTATTTGAATCTGTCAGCAAAACAACCATTCAATATTTTTTATGCTCTTGAGAATTGTTAGAGGATATAGAACAATCAGTTATGATGCTCTTTTCATTCTCTCTGGTCTTCCACCTCTTGATGTTGTCATACTTCATCAAAATGAGGCTTATCGTTATGCTCAAGACTCTTTTTCTAACCATCTTGATGGTGATTTGGACTTTTCTTCCCTACCTCATCCATCTACAAGATCTCCTGCTCCTCTTGCTGCATTTGATAGCGTTAGGGAAGAAGACTATGATCTAATTTACTTTACAGATGGGAGTAAAGTTAATGAAAAAGTAGGTCTTGCATACGTATGCTTTCAGAATGGTTTTGAAGTGAGTCATCAGGTATACCGCATTAATGATTACAGTTCTATTTTCCAAGCGGAGTTACTCTGCATTAATCTTGCTGTTGAAGATGCCATAAGCAAGCCTTTTCAAAAATTTCTAATTTGCAGTGACTCGATGTCATCCCTACTGGCTCTACAAGATGTAACTAGTTTTGAAAGACTTATAGTAGAAGTCCAGACTTCAATTAATATGTGTGATATCAAAAATATTTCCTTCACTTTCTCCCATGTCAAGGGTCATAGTGGTGTGTATGGAAATGAGAGAGCGGATTTCCTGGCCAAATCTTCTCTTTCACTTCCAAATAAACTCAATACCAGCTTACCCAAGTCTTTTTTCAAAACCACTACCAAAAAGAAGATTATCACAGAATGGAACTCAGGTTTCATTTCCTCTCCTAATTGTAAGTGGACCAAATATTTTTTCCATTCAGTTCAATGCAGAATTAAGAACTACTGGTTTTACACTGACTTTAAAATTACGCAATTCCTCACTGGACATGGGAAATTCAATAGTTACCTACACCATTTCCACATTAAAAACAGTGAGGTGTGCAAGTGCAACTCTTGGAGTGACAACCCTTCTCACATTCTTCTTGAATGCCCATCTGTTTCAGAAGTAAGGAACGAGCTTTGTAAAGACTTAAATAACAGGTGGCCCCCAATTATGGCAGACCTAGTTAAGAAAGAGAATTTTAAATTTTTTGTAAAATTTATCCATGCTGTTATCTAATTCATTTTTCATTTTTATATCTTTTTTTTCTCTCTGCCTACTTTTATTATTATTTTTTTTTCATCTCATGATTTATTTGGATTTGTTATGTAGTACATTTATTGTACCTTCGGGCCCTGTGTGGTATTCCTTGGTGCACAGGGAGATATTCTTGTTTTCCCAAATAAAAAAATAAAAAAAATATTTTTTATATTTATTAAAACACATAATTCAAAAATAATTTTAATTTGCATATTCTGAATGAATAGTTTAGACTAATTTAATGTATTTATAATAAATATGCCCAGTAATAATAATTTTAATTTAAAATTAATCTATGTTATGTATCTCAAATAAAATGTATTTTTAATCCTTTGTGAAAGTCTCTCCAAATTCAATTAAATTTTTATATGTAATAAAATACGAAAATCTTTTCATCAATAAGATGATAATAATTATTTTCAAATATAAATTAGTTTGTAAGAATATATTATTGAATTAATAATTTCAAGATGTTTATTATCAATATTAATTAAATTTTATATTTTTAGTGTAGATTTTATATCAACATTGCTTAAGATTATTTAAGTTATATTATTCTTTTAGAAATATATTTTATTTTATATTATTTATTATTACATTTTTTTATTAAATTTACTTTTTATTTATAAATGATTATCTATATGATGTAACTAAATTTTACAGTTTATATATATATATATATATATATATATATATATATATATATATATATATATATATATATATATATATGTATGTATGTATACATTCATCACTAATATGTATATAAATAAATAAAGCAAGAATGTCAAAGTTTTAATAGATAAACTGTTAAGATTGCAAAACTATTTATTAAAATAATCGTTAAAATTCGAAAGACTAATTCCACCCAAATTATGAAATGTAGCTATGGGATTCACCTTTTTCCTGCATCACGTGATTTATTGCTAACTGTAAAAAAAGATACACACTCGCTACATGAGACATATTCTTACTAACCATTTTAATATTTAAAAAATTGGCAAATAATAAAAATATAATAGTAAACATTTTTTATTGTAACAATAAAAAGACATTGTTATTGCATAAAATAGTAAAAATTATAATTTTAATCATTTTTACTGACTTTGTAATATTTCCCAGAAGTTGTTTTCTTTAAAAAAATTATCTTTTAAAAGTAATTCCTACTTCTTAAGTTTCAAAGATCAAATCGTATTAAGAAAGTAGAATTTTAATAACAAAGCCATTAAAGTCTATCAACAAAGTCAACAAAAAACAATGTCTTTGTATAATAGTTTCTTGATAAAATTTCGAGTTCAAACTTTTTCTGCTCTTAATTATTCTGTGCTTTGAGTAAGTGAATGAGTGTAAAACAATGCATATAACTTTGGATTCTATCTCTGAAATATTATGAATATTTTTCTAAAAAGATCTCACGACTTCATACACTAAGAATGTCAAGCAATTATTATATAATAAATGATTCTCTTAAGAAAAAATTCGCATTAAAATCAGAGTAGAGAAAAAATGATAAGTATGGAAAAGTTCTCTGACACCTTTTTTATAAGCGTAATGTGTTGTCTGTAGACATGGCGCTTGGGCATTCGCCAGTAGAAAGAATCCTCAGTTTCTTTTGGCGCCTTTTTTTCGATTGATGAATATGAAGTCGTCTGTTATGTCAAAGATTCTGGAGCAAATATTTAGAACAGTACAGGCTTATAGTACTCGTATGACGTCAAAAAGACTGGTGAAAATCCCTTTTAGCTTGAAGAACAAGAAGAGGGGGAAAAACTAACTAAAAGAAAAGATTTTTCCCTGAAAGCATCACAACACCTGTTTCGTATTTTGAGACCTTAACATGTATGCCAAGGGCTGAAACAACATTAGAAGTAACATGTTAAAATAGAATTTGAGACACAGTTTTATTTTTTACGACAGTTCTGGTTCGTTGTTCTTTTCGTTCGCATTGTCAAAGTCAGACTTCTTAAAGAGTTAGATATCGCGTTACTAATTGCTTATTTATCGGCACAAATTAATAAAATACTTAAAAGATTTCTACATCGGATACATTATGTGAATTTAATGAATTTATTATGTCTTATTGACTGTTCTGTTGAGGTATTTGACCTAGTAAACATGACACGATATTGTATTTATATACTAAAATCTGAATTTTTGTAATAATTTAAAAATATTTAACATAATGAAATAAAGTATTCCATTCAAAAAAAATTATAACGGATTTTTACTTCATATTTTAAGCTAAACGCAAATTATTTTAAATATTACCTTCGGAAAAACTCTTTTCTAGAGCAAAAGATATTATAAATGTCTAACTGAAAAAGGAGTACTTATTTTAAGATTCATTTAGAAAGATTCATATATTGTAACGTACGTAATGACAACTGTGATGACAAATCGATTTAATTCATATATAAATGAGCATTTTATGAGAAGTTACAATAATTTGCTAGTTGAAGTAGTGTTTTAAATTTTTATGGAGCTAAAATAAAAAAATTTTAATGAACTTGAATAAGGTAGTTATTTCTTACATATTTTTTGCAGAATAAAATTTTTTACACTATAAAATAATTCAATTTTAGTAGAAAATATTTTTTCAAAATCTTTGAAAGCATTTGTAAGTTTTGAAGAGACTTGTAACACAAAGAAAAAGAAAGAACAATATTATTAAATTTAGTCATATCTCCAAATGAAGTCCCTTTGTTTGTATTTCAGAAAAGCATAATTGTTACACATATTTTTATTAAAAATTTAATTCAAGCATAAAAAAATCTATTCCTTTAATTATATATTAGTTTTATTTAATTTAAATGATTCATCACCATTATTAAAATTTGTACTTGATTTGAAATATTCAAAATCTTCTAGAATTAATTTTTTGGTAGGGTTTTATATAAATAAAGCCTGTCAGATATTAAATGGATTTTTATATGTTATTTATCATGAATAAGAGATTAACAGTAAATAAGTTCTTCATTAAAATACAACAATGAATTATTTTATAAAAGTATTGATATAATTGTATTAATTGCATTTTATCGTACATCTTGGTTAAAGTAAATTTTGAATTGTATGGCAAAGGATATTTTTATACTTGAGTATTGGATTTTTACAGTTTTGCATTGTTAATTGTATTGTTAATGGAAGTAATCGAATGTTTTAACGATTTGGTAGCTATAATTAAATTTTACAAAGTAAAAGAAAGAGAGCTATGCTTATTCTTTTGCACATCATTTTTAAATTAATCTTAAAACCACCAGTTGTTTTAAAGTTGTTTCTATTTATCATATAATGTCAATATGATTATTATTATAGATATTAAAACAAATATTGGATGTAATTATTCAATAAAATGCATTCAGATATATACCATTTACTTACCTATTCCTTATTTTAACTAATTTTCTTTGTTTAAATATTTTTAGAAAAGTGCACTTTAAAATACATCCGTAACAGTACATTTAATTTGATTTAATAAATTTTAGACTAAATTTATTGAAAAAAATATCATGCGTACGTCTTATGCCTTTGAATGGTAATTTATGCAAAAAATATCTTGAACTAAGCGAATCACATTAAACAATTCGTTTCTATATAGGCTTTGATTATATTATATAAATAATCTTGTAAAAAATATTTGTATATGTGATACCAAATAACACAATTGTAGAAAATTTAAGTAATTAGATATATGGGCTAATATTCATTTCATTTATTCATTTTCATTTTTATAAGTTATTTAGATAGGAATTATATAAAAATTTCTCACTTTTGGTTATATATGAATCGGTTTAGTGCGTCATTAATATTTATTTTTAGTAAATATTTATATTTAGTTTTTCATATTAAACATAGAAATAAATGATGATCTATAGCTTATAAGAATTAGATTTTGAAGAAAATAGCGTTTTAAAAACTAAGGAGAAATTTATAATTTTCCATCATACATTTTGTGGAAGTTTGTTGGAAATATAGAAATTTTGAAATTAATTAAATTATAAGAAATTAAAAATGTTCATTAATGATATTATTTTGACATACGAAAATCTTAAGTATTATTAAAATTAACGATATAAGTAACAAACTTTTTAATTATTATTGTAAATTGTTTAATTTACCATCTGTGTGTGGTAAATACATGACCTATCAATAATTACTTTTGTAGCTCTAGTTTCTGAATATTTTATGTAAATTATTTTAGTAATGTTAACTTTTAACATTTAAGTATATTTCCTTGAATATATTTACTGGGTTTTAAAACATTCATGTATTTCCATCCCATTTCCGTCACGCAGTCACAAAAAGTAGTTGGAATCAGTAATCTGTTTTTATGTTGAGCCTCTTATGATCGAAACTTCGCGGCAAAAAATATATTCTGTTTTCTTTCTTATTTCTCTAAAAATAAGTTTATTCCAAGTAAACATTTTAAATTCTCAATTATTCTTTAAAAACATCCATTTCTTAATTATGTTTTGCTTTTTAGAGAAAAGCATCTTTCAAAGTATGTGAATATAATAACAATTCGGTGAAGAAAGATTTAAGTTATTTTTATTGAAAAAGTTGCTTAATACATTACAAAACAGTAGCTTGACACAATTAAATTTTTTACCATCATCATTACATATTTTTATTACTTACACTTACCATTAACTCAAATTAATACAAAAGTATAAACCAAAGTTGATTTAAGTTAACAATAAGTTTCCAAACAACTGTCTTGATTTTGTTACATTTAATTAGAAATTTAAACAATAAACTTACATAGCATCAGATATTAAGTAAACTTTTGTAAAATATAAACACATTAAAACTATTTTCTGATTCGCGAAATGTGTTAAATATATTCTTTGAGCTTATAGTTTATAACCCCAAATTTTCAGTAAGATAAAATGTAGTCTTTTAATACTTGTTCAGCAATCCACAGTACAAAATTTTACGAATATTTTGAACCAATTCTGTAAAGGGCTCAAAATAAATGTACGTTTTTTTTTTAATTTTTTAATGTTTGCAACAGAGAAAAATATTAAAACCTATCATATAAGTATTTTGGCCTGATTCCTTTATTCTTTTATTTTCAATTTTTTTTATTTATTTTTATTTTTTATTTATTTATTTATTTTTTTATATGTAATTTTTTTTGCTTTGATTTGCTTTAAAATTTTTACATTTTTTAATATATGTTAAAAAAATTGTATATTAACATATATTAAAAAATATTTCTTAAGTGCTGAAAACGATTATAAGTTATTGTACTGCTATACTATTAACAAATACTCCACTGTATATAGTAAATTATTGGCTTATATAAAGAAGTATTTTCAATTTTTAATAAGTCAAAATGCATCTACAATAAAAGAAAATATATAATGATTTATTCTTGTTATTTTTTTGAACAAGGTCATTTTATTCAATGAATATTAGATGATAATGTTTACTTTTACTATCAGCTCATGTTCAAGTGCTTGAAGTTTTATAAATGTTCTTTTATCATTGTAGCAAAACTTATTTCTTAAAAATACAACTTTTGAGTAAAATAATTTAAATCTTCTGTAGATTTGTTCTCTAACAATTTAATAGCTGCAAATATTTCATGGAATTTACAGCAGGTATAAATTTCAATATTTTTATTATGAATGCTTTAATTATTTACTAATGATGTAATGAAGGCATATAAATGCAATTATTTTAAATAGCTATCCTTTTAAATTTTAAACCAGCTTCTCATGAACTAAAATTAATTTGGTACTTTTATTTTATTTTGAAAAAATTTCTAAATGGAAGCGAGAGTTTCACCATGTTCTAATAGTAGGACCACACAATTCACAGTGATAGTTTTGGAGTTTAATTTCAACTTTTGTTGAGAGAAAGAGATGTGTGTTGATATTTTGATAAAAACGAGATAGATGTTTCATTTTTGACTTGAGCATGCAAATTTGACAAGGTGGGTACTAAAGTGTTTCCTGGATTCCCTCACGCTAAGCGATGCTAAAATATTGCTTTGTAATTTTTGAAAATAGAATAATAACTTCAAAATGATGTATGGTATTGAAAGAATATTATAACGAAATTTTTAAAAAAGTAATTTAAATAATTAATCACATTATTATCATTTGAGTACATTCTTTATTATTAATTTCCAATTAATTCTTTGGAAAATTTAGATTCCATATTTGTTTGAATTTAAAAAAAATATTGGTTCGGTGTAGAATTAGGTGCTCACTTGGTTTGCTGAAAAATTTGGCGAAAAAATTTAATATATCTTAGTTTAGATTTTTTAGAAGTTATTAATATTTTTTGTCATCCTCTTTCTATTGATAATTGATAATACGTTAATGCAAACAATTATGTATCACCTCTAATAATAAAGAATTGTAATTATTTTTTTCAGAAATAAAGATCACTTCAAATTTCATCTATTGCACCTGATTCCTATCCTTAACCCGGGATGACATAATTCAATCCTTCGAATCCCTTGTGCTGATGGATCAGCCAGCCTGTAACCGGTTCAGCAACAGAAGCAGTTCTCACGATTTCGTGTGGCACAGCAGCTGTCTCGTCACCCCCTTGCTATACAGTGGCCCCGATCGGAGGACGAAGACTGGCCATGTGAGCAGGGTGACCATTCTCAAGAGACCCACCGCATAAGGAGATGAACAGGACTGGACTTCAGTTTCCTTCGCAAAACAAGCAACAAACGAAACAGCAGCAGCAGAAGCAGAAGAAACGACTCTCCTTCAAAGACCCCGAAGTTGAAGGTCCGCAACAGCAATCACACGTTTATGGTGGTTGTAGACCTAAGGCACCTGCTAAAACCATCACCACGAAAAAGACGAGTCCCAGTATAGAGAACCTCTCTTTAGAAGTAAGCAATTTATCATGAAATCTATAGATTGCGACTGCAAATGTGTGTATGTTTTTAAAAATTCAAAGTAATAGAAAGTTCGAGCTATATTATTCTCTGTTCTTCTTGCAGTACTATAATAGCAACAAGTTTCCATAAAATTAATTTTGTTTTAAAGAAATAGGAACTGTATCGTTAATTAATCCGGTAAATTTCAAATGTTTTGTTTAAATATTTTAAAGTAGTTTGTTTTTAATCACTCGACAGAATTATATAAACCAAATACTGGATTACCTAAAATATTGGTTTAAAAGGAAAATAAAAAAATAAATGTTTGGTTTTAGTTAATATATTTGTTTCAGGAAAAAATATTTTCAAACATTACTTTAAGATAAGTTAAAATGTTTATTTCTTATATTTAATTATTTTTGTAAAACAATATTTAAGGAAGAAAGTAACATTATTAAGAATTAAAGAACTGATATAATATGGTACAGGTATTGTATTTTAAAACTAAATATATTTTTCAAAATAAAGTATCTACATCTTTCTGAAGAGACACAATTTTCGTAAAATGCAATTTATAAAATCATTGTTATAGAACATTGAAAAAGTGTGATGAAAACAGTGATTTTATTTGACAAGTTAATTTATTAATTTACTTGTTTTCTTTGTTTACATAATATATATATATATATATATATATATATATATATATATATATATATATATATATATATATATATATATATATATATATATATATATATATATATATATATATATATATATATATATATATATATATTTTGGATCATTTGTGAGTGTGTTTCAATGCTTTTAACTTAAAATACAATCCAAAGTGATAGTTAGAATATTTTGGAGATATTTGGATTTCTTTTATTAAAAATTCTTTTAATTTAAAAGAATGCTGGTAGAAATGCGTTGAATTGGATCTACAGAAGCCCATATGCAAATCCCATTTCAGATAAAAGATCTTTAAAGTTAGCATTATATATCAGATTCTACTGTAACTTATGTATGGAATTTTGAATGTAAAAATATATAACAGCTTTTCACATTATGATGATTCACCTTTGGATGACTGTAGTTAATTTATTTTTTACAAAATTTTACTCATTTAACGTGTATCAACATTTTTTCTTAACTACTAATGCTACAGCGATGAATAAGAAGACAATAGAAAAAGTATTTATCCACTTATAATTTTAAGTACATTCAGTTCATGCATAAAATAAATTTGTTGAAAAAAATTTTTTTTTCTGTGATAAATATTTTTATTTAAGAATGATTGAGCGCATTAGCTTATAATATCATGATAAATTTTATGGCTTTATTAAACAAAAAAGGAAACATCCCATTAATAAACATGCAACAAAAATTTTTCTCTCTTTGCAAACATAAGAATATGATTAATTTCAAAAGTTATGGGGGCGAAGAGTAAATATGTCAAAGGCTATATTAGAATTATCATTGTTGAAGAGTATTAGTTATTCCAGATTACTTAGTTATTCCAGATGTTTATGAGTCTGAGTTTGTTTGAATTGTTTTGACGCAGATTTGGCTTCTTAACTTAAAACAAATAATAAGAAAAATATTTAGTATTTGACACACACACAAATGTATATATTTACCTGTGATAATTGAACAACATGATTCAATTCAGATTGGAAAATTAGATTTTTTTCTAAAATTAATCAGAAAATTAATTTAATATATTAAAGTATTTGTAAAAATTTAAATCAGAGATGTTAAACAAAAACTTGAATTGTATGCTTTTTATTGTTATATTATAACAGACACATATTAAAGTTACAATTTTATTGCCTAAAATTCGTTTTTATTAATATGTATAACATGCAAAATCATTAAAACTATATAGAAATTCAGGTTTTATTTTAAATGAAGGATTTTAAATTAAGCATTAAAGTACAGAAAATATTTTTTTTCTAATAATGGTGGGTACTGGTTGACTAATCCTTCACTAACAACAATGCTAGAAACTCATTTAACTTTACCCAGGGGGCACCAGTGAACCAATTCACGGAGGCGAGTAGCACTACCCATGTCATACTACCACAAACTCTTTTATGGGGTGGGCCACATTCATACATCAGTTCAGAAAAATGGACAGAGAAACACAGAAAGAAACTTCCATGCCTGAATCGGGATTTGAACCCGGGACCAACAGCTCAGGAGACAGAAACACTAACCACTCAGCCATCAAACGGCAATACAGAAAATATAGATTTCCGAAACTTGCTTTTTTATTATTAATGAAATAATAACTGTATTTGACATAACGCTTACATCATATTATGAAAATACTATTATATACACTTATTTATATATAAATACCTTCATTTATTAAAAAGCATAAATTTATAAATTTTAATCTTCCAAATTAAATAAAATATTTTTAATATGAATGTTTATACTTTATTAGTTATAAGTTAAGTAACAAGTTAAACACAACAAATAGTTTATGAAATAACAATCAAAATCCCTTTGTGTTGTTCTATGCATCACTACATAAAAAAGTATGTTGGATGTCAGTCAGGTAAATGTTTCCAATAGCATTGGTTTAGAAATAATACTTAATTCTTAAAATATAAGTGGGTCACCCACGCAAATATCGATTGGTTTTCATTAATGTTTATAGTTATAGTTTATTTACGTTGCATAACCATTAACACTGTCAAATTTATAGCGTTTAAATTTATATAGACTGTTTAATCATTTCCTGAATAATTAAAAAAAATGTCTATAGCTGGCTATTAAAATAACGTTTTCTCATCAATTGAGTTATGCAATGATTTCATTGTAATAGATGTGTGTATTCCTTTATAGCAAATATGCACAGTAGATTTCTTTATAGTCAAACATGCTATTTGGGAATGTTTTTTGGTTAGTTTGAATACACACACTTCATAATTAATTTTCCGGAAATAAAAATGATACATATTCATACAAATTATTCCAATTCTGGTAGGGAAAATAAAAAAAAATTATTATGGAACAAGAAAGTTAGTAAACTAAGTTAAAGTCACCAAAGCTAATTTTAGTCTTGGCCCTTACAAATAATTTCAAAAATTTGGGATTATCAACAATATGCTTTTCAGATATATTCCAGATTAAAGGATAAGAAATAAAATCAGATTCCATTCTAAATTGCTCCAAATCCTAAACCGCATTATCTGCAATATCATCAATTTATATTTACAGCCATCTTTACTTCTACTTTCAATTTCCTAATTTGAAAATGACAAACAAAATAATTTTAAAAAATGTATGAGAAATAACCCTTTTAATTAAAAAAAGAAAACACAATTTACCAAAACTCGAAAGGAATTTCAGTAGAAATTTTAATTTATGTATGCATGGAATATGAAAACGATAAGTATTGCAAAAAAATTGAATTTATAAAAATTGAAAGTTTTTCGAAAAAAATATCACAAATTAGAATACAATTTCTTTTTCTATTCATTTCAAGTCTTAATTCTCTCGAATTATTGTATAATTTGAAGAACAAGTAAATATCTGTGTATAATTTTTTTATCTAGTTTTCATTAATTAAATATTTGTGTTTTCCATCTATATGAATTTTTCCTTTATGTTATCCGTATTTTATCTCAGAAAATCCTCCATACATTATCATAAATAACGTAGATAATAAGAGGTGAATAAATATGTGCTTTCGTTTATTCTATCTTTCAAACCAGGTGAGAAGATAAAAGTTAAAAAATAAATTAGGCATGAGATCACATACTTTTTACTAATGTAATCGTAATTTCTTCAAGTTAGAATTAATTGTGTCCCATTTAAAAATCCTAAATTTTGTTAATAATAATGTTATCATCTCTGTCATCAAAATTATCTTTAACAATGTATACTATTTCGTAAAATTAGATTTCATCAAATTTTTTATGTATCGATATTTTATGTCGATTATAAAAAAATTTCTCGACATTATAATGATATTTCTTCTAATCAGATACTTGCATATGACGTCATCGGATCCTAGTGTACGAAATTGTCTGCTCATTTTCTTGAAGAAAATGGAAAATAAACAAAGTTATGATTCATCTTTTGAAATGTACACAGTAATCTTTGATGAATTAATATTAATAGTTTGCATACTAAAATGGAGAAAAGAAGAAATTAGAAGTGCACATGTGTATAGACTTGTGGTAAAATTTATTTCTGTCTGTGCATTTAATTTTCATGGGTCTCAAAAGGTCTGCTGGAATGTATAGAAAACATATAAATTAATCACCAAGTTTTCCGTCCTCAGTTGTCTTCTTCTGGAAGTGAAAGCATCTATAATTCTCAGAATTCTATCCCGTGGAATATTAGAATTGTAAAAAAAATTATTAAAGAAATTTAGATATTTTTCTGAATTATTATAATACCTTAATTTTCGATGATCAATTGTTCCAGAACCGATGAGTTAAACTTAGAGTAAATTTCTGGTAAATTATTTTTATAGGTTCTCATGCCATGTTTGGCTTTTTTTTCCTTTGAATAATATTGTATTTTTCACTGTTAAGATCACTATAAGTCTCATTCATTTCTTTTTCAATCACAGAAAGCTGTATATTCAATTCATAAGCATTATAAAAGGTTTTGGAGGAAATAGGGAAAAACAATAATGTAATTTAATAAAAATTTTAACTGTTGATTAGAAAATATCATTTTTGATGTAAGATAAAACAATCCTAAATTTCTGAAATTTGTACCCATACATCTTATGTTTTTATACTTAAAAATTGTATAATGTGTGTAAACAAGAAATATGTTGATATCCTAGTTACATATTTATTAGTCTAAAATTGAGTTATTTCCCAATTTCGTTAAAAATGTTATGTATAAAAAGGAACAATATAAAAGACATTAAAATTATATACAAAACACAATCTCAACTTTAACTTGTAAAGTTTCATACACAAAGTGACGAATGAATGAGTTTTATCAAAAGACATTCTCTAAGTCTCAACTTATTAATTTCTTGAAAAAATAAATAAAAAAAAAATTATACTACTTTTAAATTACATGCTAGCGTTAATTTTTCATTATTCTGGTTGTCAAACAATTTATTCAAGTGAGTTCAAGTAATTGAATTGCTTACCGTGGATTGAGGAAACAGACCAATAGACCATATATTTATATATATATATATATATATATATATATATATATATATATATATATATATATATATATATATATATATATATATATATATATATATATATATATATATATATATATAGGAAACAATTATTAGATATCCAGCAAACCTAATAATTTTAGGCACAAATGCCGTATAATCCAAGATCCAAATTCTGAATTTTTTTGGCGACGAAGAAATGTTGCCAAGATGACGTATTGTGACGTCTCGCCATGACGTAAATACTAAGGTGCCAAAATAGATTTTTTACATAATTCTTATAGGTATCCATCTGTATGACATAATAAAAACTAGTTTCCAGATATATAAAGAAGATAATCCGCCAAAAATATCACCAAACTCAGAATTTGGCATCTAGGATTATAAGGCATCTGTGCCTAATTTCACATACACATAAAATAAAGTTTCATAAATCATCCTATTTATGTGGTTTTGTTACGAAAATATTTTTAACTGTATAATAACATATTCAAAAACATAGGTGGAACAGTCGTGAAAATCTCCAAATTGAAATCTTGAATAGTTCGTAATATTAATTAGAATTGTGCTTAGTTTTACTTATACTCCAGAATATAACATATTGTAACTCATATTTATTTATTTTTCTGAACTTTCACTTTTTAGATTGGCAACATTAAGTTTTGTTTGTTCTAAATTAAAGTTTAAAAGCAAAAGTAGCTAAGATTCTTCTAAGCATTTAAATTCACGAAATAAAATATTAAAATGGAAATTTCTTTCTTCTTCTTGTAAATAGTGTATTGTAATGGTAGTTTAGTATTTAAATAAAGTATTTTCATTATCAAGAACGTCTTTTTTCTCGAGTCGTAATATATGGCGTCCGTCTGACACGACAAAAATCGAAAAAAAGAGTACATTTTGGATTCGAATTTTGTATTAACAATACTATTTGAGTTTTAGGCGTAAATATTTCTACTTTTTACGTTTGTTAAATACTTTATGATGGACACTTTGAAATTGCAACGTAAAACTTTGCGCATGACATTTACGAACTCTATTAAGACTATCAATGAAGAAATGACGAAAATGAAAGTCGACGTTTCCAAGATTCGTGAATTAAGTTCATTGTTATCTGATAGGTTTAAACCCTTGGAAGAAACTCCGAATGCAATTTCTGAATTATTACTTGGTGATGGCGACGAAATACAAGAGAAAGAGTACGTTAAGGATATTTGCGAAGCTGAAAGTTATAGAGAACAGTACTTTTCTCTGAAATTGAAGATAGAAAATTTTGAAAATTCTTATAACAAAATAAGCCAGTCACCATGTAATCGTTGTTGTTGTTGTTACTAATGACACTTGGGCAAGCCAAGCTCGCTATGCTAGGCCTATGCGAATTTAAGTCAATTGGGAGCGTCTTTCGTTTAATCAGAGCACCATGAAGGTGAAAGTACGACTTTGCTCTACACACATGCCATAGGTACCCGTTTATAGGGTAGGCAACCATTCACACCTAATTCATACAAGGAAAGGACAAAGACAGGATATATATAGAGAGAAAGTACATCTATGCCCGAACCGGGATTCGAACCCAGGACCTCCTTATCTGCAGTCAGGCACGCTGACCACTAGACAAGTTGGGCGGCATGTAATCGTAAGTACCGATTACCAAAATTAGAAATTCAGAATCTTAATGGAGATACTAAAGCTTTTTTGGGATTCTGGAGCCAGTTTTCGAGAATTCAGGAAGATGAAGAGATGTCTGCTGAAGATAAGTTTCAATACTTAATTCAGGCAATTACTCCTGAATCTAAAGCTGCCAGTTTAATTGAAAATTTTCCACCTACAGCTCAAAATTATCCCAAAACAATTGAGTTATTGAAGGAAAGATTTGGTAGAGAAGATTTATTAGTATAAGTATATGTTCGCGAATTACTTAAAATGGTGATGAAAAATGCTATAAGTGTTAGAAAATGTACAGATTTGACTACCTTATATGATCAACTAGAATCACATTTAAGAGCTTTAGATACCTTTGGAAGATCTAAAGAAAAATTTGCAGACTTTTCATCTCCTTTGATCGAATCTTGTCTTCCGGAAGATGTTTTGAGAACTTGGGAAAGATACAGAGTATCAAGTATTTCAAACAACAGCGATGAAGTTGCGGAATGCAGTCAAAGATCTCTAGAGAAGCTCATGAAGTTCTTAAGGCAGGAGGTTAATGGTGAGGAATGATCAATCTAGCTCAGTCAAGTTTCGGAACGCAAATTAAAGTTAAGAAGGAAATGGTATTTTTAAGAATAGTATACCCTCTGCTTCAGCCTTAATTGCATCTACGAAGGAAAGAGCTAAGTGAGTATTTTGTGAAAAGCATCACCCAAGTCAAGATTGCGGAAAAGCTACTATCATGTCACCAGAACAAAAAAGAGCAGCTGTCATAAAAAAGGGAGTTTGCTTAGTTTGTTTAAAAGGTGAATATATGGCTCAAAAATGTCACAAAAATTTGCGCTGTGTTATCTGCAAAAAAGGCATTATGTAATACTTTGTCCAGAATCGCCCAAAACAAATAGATCAAATGATGCTGAAATTCCTACACGTCTGCCGGAAGAAGTGAACGCAGCA
Organism: Latrodectus hesperus; assembly: GCA_037975125.1. Classification (NCBI taxonomy): domain Eukaryota; kingdom Metazoa; phylum Arthropoda; class Arachnida; order Araneae; family Theridiidae; genus Latrodectus; species Latrodectus hesperus. Next base: position 24,458,628 of record CM075850.1, on the reverse strand, counting down.
GCACTGTTTTCAAATCTTTCTTCACAAAATGTCCTTTATTTGAAGACTCTTATGGTAAGACTTCAAAACAAAGAAAGAATCTAATATGTTCGTGCTCTACTAGATTTGTGCTCCACTGATCCTACATAGAAAAGGAATTAGCCGAAGAACTTCAACTTTCACCTTCAGGAAAAGAAGTTTTGTCCCTAGGACTTTTCTGAGGAAGACAAACTCCAGAAGTAATACATATTCGCTATTGTTTCGAAATAGGAAGTATTAATGGGAAGGCTTCATGTCGAGTACTAGTATTAGATCAGCCTAAAATCTGCATGACTCTTCCAAGAGTAAGAGATAAAAATTTGCTGGCAGAACTTGAAAATAATGGCATTTTCTTAAGAGATATTGGCGAAAATACTCCTTCTATTAAGATGTCATTAGGAGCTAATGCACTTAGAAACATTCTGACAGGAAGAGTACAAGTTCTTAGGTCTGGTATATCAGCCATTGAAACAATTTTCGGTTGGAGCATTCTAAGATGTGCTCCGAAAGCTTCTATAATATCCAAAGTCTCCGTTTGTTTGCAGAATTTCCAAATTCCAAAGATATGGTAATTAGATATTCTAGGAATCATTGATCCCATAGAGAAGAAGAATACAAAAATTTTGGAAGAAGAAACCTGGGAACATTTTAAAGCAACTGTCCAAAAATATGAAAATAGGTACGAAGTAGCCTTACCTTGGTTGGCTGGTCATACACCAGTGTACGATAAATTTGATGTTGCTTAATCAAGACTTCGCGCAGTAACCAAACGCCTTGTTAAAGAAAAAATTTTATGAAGCTTATGATGATGTCTTCAAGCAGTGGAAAAAGGATAAAATCATAGAAATCGTTCCAAAAAATGGAATTGAGAGACCTAGTCATTATTTTCCACATAGACCAGTTATTAAACTGACAAGTAATACCACTAAAATCCGTCCAGTCTTCGATGCATTTTTTTAAACTCACCAATTTCAATGACTGGAGGCATGTACCTGGAGAAATTAACCCAGCTGATCTGCCTTCTTGATCTTGCAACAAGTCTGATATCTTGCGAAGTAAATGGTGGGAAGGTCCATACTGGGTACGTGATCCACCAGAACTTTGGCTCTACTCTGAAATAACTCTTCCTGAAGAAACTATATTGGAACGACGCAAGACTGTCTTGACAAATCTGAGTGTAGATACAAAAAAAATTTAAGGATAGGTTATTATATTTCTCAAGTTATCCTAAGATTCTCCGTATGATTGCCTGGATTTTACGATTTTCACATAATTCTAAAAGGAATTCTCTGCGAATCACATCAGACTTAACATGTGAAGAAATAAAGAAAGTTGAACTTGCCATCATAGAAGTAGTTCAAAGAGAACTCATGCCCGAGTTAAAGGAAAAATATGCCAAATCAGTACGATTTTATGAAGAATCTGAAATCATAAAAGTTGAAACTAAATTGATTTTGGGTGAAAATCCAGATACTTTTCAGAGACCAACTGTGTACTTCCCTATCATCCAATTGTGAGACTTTACATTGAAAATGTTCATAAAACTATAAGGCACGGTGGTGTTCAAACGACTCTGAACCACATTCCAGAACATTACTGGATTCCTCGGGAGCGACGGATAGTTCGTGAGACTATAAGTAAATGCGTTATTTGCAAGAAGTACTCAATTAAACCAGTGGAGCCTGATACTGCACCTCTACCTTTCGATAGAACTAAACGCCTTGCTGCATTTCAAGTCACTGGCGTTGATTTGGCTGGACCTTTATTTTTACGCCAAGGTATCAAGGCATGCATTGTACTGTTCACATGTGCCATTTACAGGGAAGTTCACCTAGAGCTTGTTACATCTTTATCATCTAAAACATTTATGCAAGCAGTGAGAAGATTTTTTGCAAGGAGAGGAAGATGTTCAGTAATGTATTCTGACAATGGTATGAATTTTACTGGAACTTCACGAGCCCTTCTATCCTTGAATTGGGAAGAAATACAATCTGATTGTGCCTTGCGAAAGATCTAATGGTATTTTGGCCGACCCACTGCACCATGGTTTGGTGAATGGTGGGAGAAGATGGTTCGAAGCCTCAAACAGATTTTACGAAAATGTTTGGGAAGAGCTTGCGAGAAATACGAAGAGATGCTCACAATTCTGTGTGACGTGGAAAGCGTCATCAACAGTAGACCTATTACATATGTTTCGGATGATCCAAATGAAATGGCAGCAATAACTCCAGCCCACTTCATAAAAGATATTAAAAGATCAGAAGTACAAGACTTAGACATAATTGATTCAAAGCATTTATTGAAAAGAATTCGCTGTGTACAAAGTATAAGGGACAACTTACGAAAACGTTTTCAGAAGGAATATTTAGGTGAACTTGTACGTAATCCTGTTTCAAAATCTAAGCGAAAGAAAATTTCTGTTGGGGAAATAGTACTCGTCGGTTGTGATAACACCAAAAGGTTGAACTGGCCTCTTGGATAAGCTTTGGAGTTATTCAAAGGCAAGGATGATGTCGAGAGAGTTGCAAAATTGCGAGTAGCAAATCGAGAAATCATCCGTCCAGTGCATCGCATTTTTCCATTAGAACTGAATGCGAATGAAATACCGATGAATATTCTGAAGGCTAGGGAATCACACAGCAAGTAATGCTCCAAATGGAGCTCGTGACATTCCTGAAGTGATGACTCCTATGTCAAAGACACCTAAAAATGCTGTTAGTCCAGATAGAGATAAACATACTCGGTGTGGTCGACGTGTCCGTCCTGTGAACCGACTAGATTTATAGACTAAACTGGTGACTTTAATTTTGTTTTTCTTAAGTAATTTAGTTTAATTTTGTTCGTATTGTATTAAACAAGATCCTTCATAATACAAAGGTGGGAGTATGTTGTAACTCATGTTTATTTATTTTTCTGAACTTTAAGTTTTTAGATTGGCAACATTAAGTTTTGTTTGTTCTAAATTAAAGTTTAAAAGCAAAAGTAGTCAGGGCGCTCCGTAGCTGAGTGGTCAAACCATCACTCCGCTAATCGCTTGAGAGCGTAGGAGTGTGGGTTCGATTCCCACCGTGGCCCTGGGTGTTTTCTTCGTTATTCTTCTGTGGTTGTACATCTGTCATTGTGCTATTTGTCATATTATCGACGAAGACTTACAAGCGGATCTCAAGAATCAACCATACAAGTCTGAATATATGTAATGAAATAAATAAAAAATAAAAAAACCAAAAGTAGCTAAGATTCTTCTAAGCATTTAAATTCACGAAATAAAATATTAAAATGGAAATATTTTTGTTCTTCTTGTAAATAGTGTATTGTTGTGGTAGTTTATTATTTAAATAAAGTATTTTCAATATCAAGAACGTCTTTTTTTATCGAATCGTAACATAACGTGTTAATAAGTAAAATTTAACCAATACAGAGGAAAATCAGTCTAATTTCAAAATTTTGTACTACTAAAATGAGGGAATATTCTTATTGTGTAGACATTTAATAAGAACAATAATTTTTATAAATGCTTTTGAAATATTTAATTGAGTTTATACTATATATGCAATTTTTTTTAAATATTATCACTTGACTTCATGAAGATTTGAAATCTCATATAAGAATGAAGTATAAAAGAAAAATAATTAGAATTCATTTCTAACCTGAATAAATCCATATATAACTGGAAATTCCTATTTTTTCCTTTTAATCTAGTTTCGAATATTTTGAAATTTTTTATATTTAAAATCTGTTTTAAATCTTATAAAATGCTGAGCTTAATAGTTAATGTCCTGATATTCTATTTAAAAAAAAGTAACTATTGTTTGTTCTAGAATTTTTATGTATTTTATAATCATGTAAACCTATATATTGAAAGTATCTAAAAAATTTTTATATTGTGGAAACAATCGAAAAGTTTAAGAGCGAGTGGTTGTTTTATTTATATTATGTACTTTTTTTATATATAATTCAAAATACAGATGCATTTACTTTCTAAAACCAATAAAACTAGTGCAATTAGCTTTTATTTTTATTTTTTATATTTATTTATTTTTTTTATATGGTGTGCAGTTTTCCTTGTAAATTCAAAATTCGTTATATAAGTTGATCACGCTAACATATTCCCCATGACGCAAATATGACTGATGTTTCATAATAATTGCCAAAAGTGGTCTATTTTTCTAGGAAACTGTGTAAGAGAATTTTCCGCTGGAGGAAAAAATTGTAGCCATAAATTATTCCTTTCCCTTCGCCAATTTTCTTCCTGAGTTTGTTTGAGTTCAATGCCTCGATTTGTGCCGCTTGCCTCTGATTTATCGGGCCAGGAAAAATAAGGAACTCTCTTCAAATAATGGATCGCTCGCGCTTATGATAAAGGTAACTTAACGGTTTTCAAAATGCTATGCGGTCTTTAAATATAGATTTTGCTTAACATCCGTGGGTGGCCTCTTGAAGCTCCCGACCTACATTGATTGGGCGATGATGCAGATGCTCATACGTCACCGAAAGAAACACACTGTGACACAGCCCTTGGATTCGCTGTTGTTCAGAAGCAGAAAAATGTAACTGCTGAATTCGCTGACTTTGTAACAGTGTATAAGTAGAGCGATGATAAAAGGAAATATTCTTGTACCGAAATGGCGAAAGAAGTTCACTAATATTATTTTGCAATTACAAAAAAAAGCAGATTTTCTTTTATTTCAGTTATATATAATTTATTCATCAAGTGTTTTGGGGGTTTTAAAAAAATTTATGCTCACACAGAATAATGCTTAGCATTTTGATTTCCCATCTAGTGGCTCTGGGTTCAAATCCTGGTACGAATTTAGCTAATAGTTCTACTTCCTTTCATATTTGAAACCTCTGTTAGAAATTATAATAAAATAAAGATTTTCCAGTGTTATATAAAAAGACATGTAATATCAGCATAATTAATTGTAAATGGACTTTGAGTTATTCCATATTTTAAAGTAACTAGCTTTTTGTATTAATAATTAAAATCTGTTATTTCATTCGCATTATTTTTAGGAAGTCATACATCTCTTTGTTAAAAAAAAATTATAGATAAGGAAATTTTATTTACTCTTTAAAAAATGTGAAAGAAATGTTAAGAAAAGCAATTCTATTTATTCATTTGATAAGAAAATTAAACTTTTCTGCAAACACCACTAAATAGGAAATGTGAAATAATAATGTTTGTGTGTTGAAGTATATGATATGAATGATTAATTCGTAATTTTCTGGCGCACGCATCGTTGCATTTTCTGCATTATTGAGTTTAATCACTTAAAGTGAATTTTCAAATACTGTTAAAGTCGATGTAGATTAGCTTTATCGTACAAATGACTCATAAGTTGGAAATAGAAACAGACAACCATTTAAAGTATCGTTCGTTAAAGGGAATGTGATCAGCAAGTTCATAATAATTTCATTATCAATATTGGTCTCTCTAATTGGGGTTAAATAAAAACTATATTAGGCAACAACAGGCGCTTGTAATCATGCTTTTGCAGAGATTAAACAAACTAAGGCAAAGTTACGAATAATGTAGATAACCATCTACATAAATTTCTTTAATATTACTTAAATTTCTATAAATAAAAGACTAATATTTTAAATTAATGAGCTGTTTGTCTTCTTCTGTTATTTAGTGTTTAAATGACGATAATTTTAAGCTGGTCGGTCATTTTCAATTTTTATGTTACATTAGCTGTTCCATTTTTTATTATTCTAAATAATATTCTCATAATATGTGACTCAAGAACATCATTTGCGACAACACCACTATATTCCTATGGAAATAATTAATATCTCTACATGGGCTAACTATTTTTGATAACTGATTTAATTGAAGGGAATATCAATCAGCATATATGCTTTTCCCCTAATCCTTATCTTATTGCCTAATCAGAAAAATTATATTTCACACTAAGTTGATATCTATAGCAATTCAATAAGTAAATCTATTTAAAAGTAAAATTTTCTCTCGTAAATTTTTTGCAAAACTTGCTGTTTTTATAATAATTTATAATTTTTATTTTTTGATTTGTCTTGTTTTTCCTTATTTTTGATAAATGTCGGAAAAGTTTATTTGCTTAATGTGTTACTTTATTAGATTTTGATAAAAGCATTCTACTACACGTCTGTGACGTAGTTGCAACAACTTGCAACACCTAAAAAATAATTTTTAATGCAAAAAATTATGAATGACGACTTGATCTAAAAACTAGGGTGAGAAAAATCATTCAAATAATTTTAGTACAGTTCTGAGAGTACTTTTCTAAACTTCATCATATACAAATTTTATTTCTACACTGAAGAAAAATTATCACACTGCACAAATCTCAGTAAAAAAAAAAAAAAACTAAAATCCAAGTATTGTAACTTTTGTTGCAATTTAATAAATACACTTAAATTTGATTACATTTTCAATCCAGTCTTCATGTTCTTTTAATTCTTCCCCCTAGTTTAAAAATCTATGCCTTTTTATTAATTAACATAAAGTGGTTGTTTCTTTCATTCCAGTTAAGATCATGATTAAACCACTTTATTACAATTCTCATTAGTTTAAAGAATTCATGACGTCAGATAAGTGACGTCAGAAAATTGTTCATTTCATCACCTTCAAATATTGATGATAAATTTCGAAGTGTATTTTTTTATTTTCAATGATAAAAGTTGTAGATCCATTTAAGACACTTCTTTGTTAGCTTAAAATCTGCATTTTTTGCTTGTTTAGATGAATTAATTTTATTTTAGATGAATATTTTAGACGTATATATTTTAGATGAATCTGCGCAATTAGATGAATTAAATTCTTTGCTTGTATAGAATAAGCACTTCTTTTCTTGGCTCGGATTTCTCATATTTGCTAAATAATTATTTGGTAAAATGGTTTGATTGTCTCTTTCTGTATATTTTTATACACTATGAGATGAGCATTTATACTAAATTCTATCTAAGTTCTACAGTACCACATATATATATATATATGTTTTCAGCTTGCATGTAATTAAATATGTTCTTTACGTATTTCAATTTCTTTTGCACTTCGTTATAAATATGACGTTTTTTTTAATATTCCACATAATTGTCTGGTAGTTCAGAATATTTCCCATGCTATACTTCGAAAGTATATCAATACAAGCTAAGAATTCACTCGATAGTATTTGATCTATATGAAGTAAAATCCCTTTTTTTTAACCATTCATGCACTTGGTGGTATATAATTTCGTAGAAACTTAGTAATTTAAGAAACATTTAAGAGTTGCCTTCTAAGAAATTTCATTTGCTAGAAGCTTGATAATAGCCCGGTGATCCGGTGGCTTAGTGGCAGCGTTTCACGCTCCCATGACACAGGTTCGAGGTTCGATCCTCGGCTGGGCAAGTTTGACTCAGCATTTCATCCCTTCAGTGGGTCGATTAACTGTACCAAGCATGCTTGGGAACTAAACACTGGGAGTCTTACGTTAGGCTGACCACCTAACTGGGACATATGCTTCGTACCCCAAGGCCCTCGGTCATGAAAACAGATATGGGCACCTTAGGCTTTGGCCCACATGGGCTGTTCCTGCCATGGAGTTTAGTTTAGTTTAGAAGCTTGATAAATTGTGTTAAATATTCATTATCATTTTTTGCTGTTGTTTTCTCTATCTGTAGAATTGTGAAATTCTAAATTCCAAACTTTTTGCCTGTAATCAACATTTTTATAGCAACAATGCTTTTTCAGCTGTAACTTCATTTCTTTCACAATTTTAAATATTGAAAAAGGTGATTTTTCACGTGAAGGATCACTTTTTGCTGGGTCCAGTTAATGATAAAAAGAAATGTAAATGGTAGAATGAAAGCGCTGAATATTCAGTTTTATTGTTAAAAATTGTGATCTCAAAGACCACAATTATTTGATGTTGGCGAAATACAATTTAATTAGTTGTGAGCAGTATTTGGAAGGGTAAATGAATATCACCATACCCTTCTCCACTTTATTCCAATGCTTTGTGATATAAAACTATATAAAGAACTATCATAAAATAATAGTGATCTGATATAATCTTTCAAATCTTATCCTTATATATCTTAAATATTCGTAGGATTGGCAAATAAGAAAATGATAATTCAGACCTCAAACTCAACTGGACCATTATTGAAATAAATAAAATTAAAAATAATTTTTAATAATGTAGTATTTGTAAATAACCAATAAACAAATGAATAGTTTCTGATACGCGCGCGGAATATGTATATTCAATATTGGTAGACCCTGTATTAATTAAACATTATTTATAGAATTATTATATGTTTTATTTTTGCTTAGCAGGATAGCACTTTTAGATTCCATAACCATTTAACTACGAAATGTATTAAATCCCATTAAAAAAACTATTTATAAAAATTATTGATAATTATTTTTTAAAATTCAGCTGCACTTAACAGATTCCCAAAAGCAAAGATGTATATTATTTATATTAATATAAATAAGGTGCATATACTAAATTTAGTATAAAATTACAAAAAAATATTTTTAATCTGTTAAAATATAAAGCCATATAGGTTTTATGCTAAGACAAGTTTGCTGCTTCAAAAGTAAGTGCAGAGTTTTTATCAACCTAGGAGCAGTGACAAGAAACTTAAATATCTTTGAATAATTTTGTGGATTGTAAAATTCATTAGATTCAGAATGCGGGCAAAAGTGATGATAAGAGATTGCCTAAATGCATATTTAAAGAATTTCAAATACAATAAGCCAAATATGTTACTTATAAAAATGTTTTACTCAATAAAAGAAAAATTCGTGCCGTTAGGCCGCTTTCAACGATTTAGTTTTGTTATAATTTAACTTCTTTGAGTATCATTAGAAGAAGACGTGGACACAGAAGTTAAAAATAGTACTTTGAAAAAAATGCAAAATCATGTCATGTTGCCTAATACAAGTTCCAATGATAATGAGATAATTATTTTTCTCATTTTTAATTATGCTAATTAAGTTAATTTGCTGAAGTTCATTAAGTAAATCTAATATTATAAAATATTATTTTATAATGTTTTTTAGAGAATTTGTGCGTACCTCCGAAAAAACATTTCCGATAATGTAAGGTGAAATATTACAAATTGAATCAATTTTACAAACAATTCTTGAAAATTTTTATTAAAATTTCCTTGGAAATTTCCACAATGAATTATTATTCCTTAAATTATTATTCTTCGACAAGTAATGAGTGCTTCTAGCAAATTGAAACAAATAAGAATACAATTGAATAAAAAGAAATTTTATATGAAGTTAGGTAGAAGTTAAGTCAAATCTTTGTGTAAAGGATAAAAAAGTAAACGAGGAATATTAAAAGTTTTATCTTTTCTATAGCTCTTAAGTTTTCTTTCATTTAAAACAATGAATTAAATGGAGTATTGTGTTATCAATATCTGATTTTAAAAACTGCTAGTTAATTTTCCCAGTGTTTAAAAAGGATGAATGAATGTTGTTTAAAGATATGACTTAAATATGATTAAAAATAAAAATTAATTAAGTTTAAAAATAATATGAAATAATGTACACATTAATTGGAATTTAAACAGTGTGTTAAAGTTTTAAATTATTAATTCTTTCTTACTAACTTTACCTAGCATGAAATAAGAAAGCACTATTATATTTGTTAAGAATCAAAATATCTTTTTACTCGAGTGATTGTGTATAGTGGCATTACGCGATCGTGTTTGATCATATCTTATTGTTTACTTGGAGAAAGTAATGAGGAAGAAAGTTTGTTCTAAAGAATATGAAAAGCCATACTAACAGCTTGCTTTTTATACCTATGAAACAGTGAAAATGGTTAACATTCAAGTCTTCAATTCATGAATTCGAGGTTTGATTCCCACTTCTGGTGTGCATGTTTGGGGTACACTTAAACTATTAGTTAGTTCCTATTAGTTCTTGTAAGCAAAAAGTGGTCTTAGATCGTCAATTAAGCAAATGGATATAAAAACTATCCATTTCATGGCCTGTTGATCTAAGGCAATATTTTGAAATTTCAAATGTTGCAGCCTCTATCCTCTCACATGCTATTTTATATCACCACCAAATAAGATATTCTCGATATTTTTAATATATGTATATTAAGTCTTAATACAATGAACGTATAATCAACAATAGAAGAATCTACTTGTTTTTCCCCCATTAATTTTTCTTAAATGTATGCTTGACAATTTATGATTTCCATTTCTTCAGATGTCTAATTTATAACTTTCATTTTTAGGATCAAGCTTTACAAATAGCTCAGAGTGTGGGAAGTGCTTTCTCTGGACTAACGCTTCAAACAGATAGTCGGCCGGAACTGTACAATTCAGAGAACTTCAGCGAAGACATCAAAAACACTTTGGAAACAAACATCGACGGTAAATGGTTTGATTGATAAAAATTTTATTAACTGGTTAAAACATGTATTTCCTGTCACAGATACTCTTTAAAAACATAATACATTTTTCCCTTTTATATAATGCGAGATGTAACTGGAGACCGACTAACAATACTGATAAGAACGTTAAAAATTTTATGTTACATTTTTAGCAATAAATCATACAAAAATTAACTCAATTAGCAGTTATAAAATGCGGATAGTTATATATAACAGAAAGTTTTTTAACTGATGACGTTCGACATAACTAATAATTTATAAAAGAATTATACAGTTTTTTTTTAATTGAAAAAGTAATTCATAGCAATGATATGAAATACATAATAATTGTACTTTCCCTAAAAGGAAAGTTCTTACTGCCTTTAAAGCATGGACACGTGAAAAACTGTTTTTATCAAAATGGAGTAATGTCGAAAAATAGAAATACTGTTTAAAGTTTGTGTCAACTTTTTTACCAGTAGATGAATGACTTACTCATTCATCTCATAAACTTCAATAAATTTACATGAGCTTTCCTGTTTTTGATTGAATACATTAAATATAAAAATTTCACTGGACTTAAAGAAATATAAGAAAATAAATTAACTGACAATGAAAGCTGTGTATGTTAACAACATATACTCGTGTTTCTCAATATTCTTCCAAAGTCAACTATAAATCTCATCTGAGAAACTATAAGGTACTTGAAAAGAATCTATGAAATCAAGATTCTTAGTATCAGAATGGGAAGATAATATAAGTTATGGTTAAGAGATTGTTTAATTCTATACAAATAATATTGGGCAATTTAAAGAAAAGTATTTTTTTAATTATATTTTTAAAACATGAATATAAATTTCATTAAAAATTTTTATTACTTTTAATCCCATACATGGTTCGAATAATATAATTTGTAAAAGCAGTTCTGTTATTTTACCATTTCTATGTAATTGTGCTTTTATTGTATCAGCTGATAAATGCCTATTTATTCCCCATTTTAAACTAAACGCCTATATTCGTTAACTTTATTTAAATATCTTAAAAGTTTTAAATGAGTGAGGTTTTAAATTTTTAGAATTCTTTATTAATAAATAAGTGATGCATTTTCATATATTTTCTCATGGTATAATTTTCTCAATAGAGTTTCCTGTCGAGAGCACGTCCTATTCAAGACAAAACCTTCTCAGACTCCCCACCGGAGACCAAGAAGACCTTGAAAACGACTTAATAATGCGCTGTCCTTCTATCACAGTAAGATATGATGTGTTTTTACCTAACCTTATTATTTTATAATTAAGAAAGAATTTTCTAAATTCCCGTAACCAGCCAAGCTGTAAAATCAAAATATTTTTAAGCCACAAAATTTGTTGTATGCATTTTATTTATGTCCAATATATTAATAACTAACAAATAAAATCCTAAAATATATTTAAATAATATTTAACACATACTTTTATGATTCAAATTTATTTATGATTTCATTTACTGTAATGTACAAATATTAGTTCAAATCCTTGTCTCTATATCAAAATAGAATGTCTACATAAATGGAATGTTTGTAGAAAAATGATTCATTTATAGCCTCATTTTCGACCAGTTTACCTAAGTTAAGAGTGAATATTAAAATAATATGTTTTTGCTTTCAATAAGAACATTATAATATTACACGTTTCATTTATTTTTCTCTCAATTTAGTTCGGTAACATCAGCATTTTGCAGTATGTTTTAAACATCTTAAAAATTTTATGCGATTATCGTTTAAAATGATTCGTTATATACAAGGGATGACAAAATATTTTTAAAATAATCGACAAAACAGCAATGATATTAATTCTATAAATAAAATTATTATGTTGTATAATTAAAATTTATAAAATAAATTTACTTCCTTAAAAACAGTCATAATTTTATTGAAATAAACTTTTTTATATTCAGCAATTTATACATATTGCTCAGTATATATATATATATATATATATATATATATATATATATATATATATATATATATATATATATATATATATATATAGCTTATTGAATAATACAGTCAAGATTATTTTATTATTGTATAATATAATTACACTATGTTAGTCAAAAATAAAAACTATTATTTAATAGCTTTGAAATTAAATACCATCAAATCATTAACAAAATAATTAAATATCAAAACATAAAAAATGTCTACGAAAACACTTTTCTTCGATTAATTGTTATTATGTAGTTAAGCAATATTACACTCAACCTTTTCACGTAATGCTTATGATAAACTTTCTTCTCAGCCAAGCGAGCAAAACTCCTCCCACAATAGCATTCCAACTATAGAACCCATCGAGGAGAAATACCCGAGCAGTGCCCAGCACCAGATACAACTCCTGAAGTACCAATTGGACCAACAAAGTCAGCAGACACAAATGGCTCTCCATCAAGTACAACTTCTGACGGACCAAATGGAGGCCGAATGTGCTGCTCGACACAAAGCTCAAGTAAGGATAACTAGAAATAAATAAACACTTTGAAATTGTCTTTAGATTCAAATGAATATTTGAATTTTCTTAAATTTTAGATAGCTTTTCATGCACATATCATTTCATTCTGTTCTCTTCAAATTTTCCAAGAGTAAATTCCTTTTAATGATTTATTTGCATAAATGGGAGGCTTTTGCGTGATTTTTGTAAAATTTTTGCATGATTTTTGCGAAAGTAACTGATGCATCGACACAAATAGAAGTAAACATATAAATATCGTGTTATACAGAAATAGTACACGCCTAATTTTTTTAAAAATTATCTATATTAAGAATGCATATATGTGTGTGGATGATGTATGAATTTTCCTAATATATAATAAAAAATATATATGTATATATCCAATTCATCAAATAAGTATTTACTGCAGGAGGCAGATTATATATTCCAGAACAGGAATCAAAAAGCAATTATTCAATTAAATGAATAAATTATTGGATGGCATTTCGTACCACCTTCATTCTTTTGTTATTTTGTATTCATTGTTAAAAGGTATCAGGGTAAATATCAAAAATTAGCTAAGATTACCAGGGCTTACAACTCATAGGTAGCACTGAATGATCTATATCTATCACTAAAATACATTGGGGGTGTTATAAAATCTCATCAGATAAAAACCAGTAAAATGGAGCTTAATGTAAGTAATTCTCTTTCTAACTTATTCAACAGCGTCGATGATCATACTAGTATAGTAGTGATCGTGCTGGTATAATAGCACCTTTTTTCAAAAAACAAAATTAAACATTGTGATGTTTGGTTGCTTTTTACCCTTGGCGACTTGTGACCTTGCTGTTCCTTTTAAGCGACAAAATTATCACTAAGCTATGTTTTGAACCAACTAGCTTTAGCTTCATTTAGCAATTTACTTGTTTGGTTTTGTTTATCACTCTTTATTCAATTTTTAAAAAAATAATTTGATTGGAATATATTTAATTTTAGATTAAATTTTGGGTCATTAAAGTCATCATGTATATATGCTACATTATTGTGTTGGTCTGTTTATATTTTCAAACATTCTATGCTTGCTGAATTTCGTAATAATGGTTTAATGTTTTTAGACAACAGGATATATAATATAATCAAAGTTTCGTAAGAAAATATCTGCCAAATAATCACTTTTCACAGGTGTTCTTTAACTTTTATTTTGATGAGTAATTTGGATTAAACATTCCATATTTAAGAGTTTTGCCTGTGTGTGAAATTATCTATTTTCTGCATAGATTCTCATTCTGTCATAACCATTTAATAGGAACAGAATAATCAACTCATGATGCAGAATCAAGATCTACTGAATCACATTGAAAAACTTTTCCAACAAATAGAAGATTTAGAAAGGCAGATTCAACTCATGGAACAAGAAAAAAGATCTAAAATACCTCATCTTCAAGAACCACAAGTGAGTTCCCTCAATAAATATTAAAAAAATATATCTTTCTAATATTATAACGTTAAAAAATTTTGCTAATGATTAGTAAAGATGTTTCAAAAGTATTCATTTCAATACAAATATGAAAGAATTTTTCGTTTTTAAATATAAATAAAAATATATAATAAATATGTGTGTGTGCGTGCGTGTGTGTATGTGTTAAAGATTACTATTCAACAGTGACAGAGCTTCGAAATTTTCAAACAGTATTAAGATGCTATAAGTTGCGTTGAAATAATTGGCGCATGCGAAAATAGCCGGCATAAAATTTTTGCAAATAGCAGAATATTTAAGGACAACACAAAAGAGAAAAAAAGATTTTTTTATGGTACAGCAAGTATTCAACATGATCATTTCCGCAGAGGTCAAAGAACTGCAAGCGAAAAATTGTGGACAACAATATCGAAAGCCACTTTCAAGGCTAATTTGCTTAACTTCACGTTTTATGTTATCTTTCCCTTCTAACACATCTCATAAACCAAGAGCTCAATCTTAAATTTCAAATGACCTTAGAACTAGAAATCTAGAAAGATTTGATCGGGAGACCGCTGTAACCACGAAACTATAATGTTACGGAAGATGACTCTGTTATCAAATGTTGTTGCACCACTGGTCGCGAATACACTGCGCAACAAACGACAGAACTCTATTTTGAAAACATACAATACCACTAATGACATTTCATTGTTATATAATTCAGGATTGACGCATTTCATAAAGAGTGATATTTACAGAGTACTTATGGCAGAACAGGATTCCACCGAAAATAGCGATCTCTTCGAAGAATAATGGACCAAGAACAAATGTACAAAACAACAAATTAACAAAAGTTCGCAGAAAACATCGTTCACTTTCGTTTCATGAATATAAATCACTGGTACCACATCGTAAATCCTTATGTCAACTCAGTGAAAGCAGTTCTTGGTGTCAAGATTTCCGGTGAAAAACAAATGCGCCATATCCGTCCATAATATCTTCAGAGGACATCTGTTATCTTCATCATATCGTAAAAAAAATCATTTCCTCAGTCCATCCTGGTTGCTTATTTCCAGACAGCAACATCTGGTCTCACTAAAATCGATAAAGATATCTATGACAAAAAAAAGAGCACATTAAATTAAGAGATTATGGTTTTCGATAAATTTAAAAAGTAATCAAAATTTCTGGCAACAAACACTGGAACTGCAGTGGTCTGTTGATTATACAAATTGCATCAAAATTCCTTTCTATATTATCACTGATTTCTTTAATGGCTTCTTTTGAAAATGATTTATGCCGGCAATTTTTGTCTCACGCTAAGCGTTACAACAGCATTTGTCGTCTCTCAATATACTGATTTATCTGCCTAAAGAAAAAGCAGGTATGTTGCTATTGGAAAATTTCTCACAGTAAGCTCTACTTCTTTAAAATCCTCACAGTCTCCAGCGCATATCTTTAAACAACTATGTCTCAAATTATATACATTCAGTAAAATACTTTAATATTTATTTTATAGGTAGCACAGCCAAGATCATCCTTATTCATGGGAACACGCAGACTAAGTGGTGACCAAACGACTGAAGCAAAATCTAGTACAAGTCGTGCTCCATTACAAACATCCAGAGGTTCTTTTACATCCACTAAGCCACTTGTTTCGCAGTCTAAATTCACAACATCGATGCAACCGAACACTCTTGCTGCGACCAGGAGATCATCATTAACCTCTCCAAAGCCATTTTCTACCACTCAGACCAATGCCAACACTCTACACATTGGCGATACTAGTCCACCCGTGCAAAGCGGTACACTCAGCCCTTTCGGTTCAGGTTGGCGCCTGAAGTCACCAGAGCCGAGTCGGGAAAAGTCACCAACA
The DNA here is from genome assembly GCA_037975125.1 of Latrodectus hesperus. Classification (NCBI taxonomy): domain Eukaryota; kingdom Metazoa; phylum Arthropoda; class Arachnida; order Araneae; family Theridiidae; genus Latrodectus; species Latrodectus hesperus. Next base: position 24,442,434 of record CM075850.1, on the reverse strand, counting down.
GTTCCAGAAAGAACAAGAACCGGAAGCTTCAGTTCCTTTAGTAAACTAAAGCCACCGGAAAACATAGGAACAAAGACGTCTTTATTCGGCAGCAGTAGTAATTCATCTTCCATTTCAAACAAAAAACATTCATCCAGCACTTCAGACTTATATAATCAGAATATCTTCCACTCTAGCAAACCATCACTTTCAATAGAAGACACTTCTAGTGGTAAAAGTGCTATTAGTAACGTCAGTACAACCCCAGCAAGCAAACTACCAAGGTACCAAGCTTACACTGGGTGGCAAAGACGGACATCTTTATCTAAAGATTATGAACAAACTCCTTCTACAGGAAAAGACAAACAAAAACCTTATTAGTATAAAAATATACAAATTCTCACACAAATGCTAGTCTTAACAGTACGAACAATGTAATTAAATTTAATTTTTTCCATAAAAAAGCATTTTCTTATTGAACTTCTTTTGAGCTTTCATGGAAATAATATTATTCAGAATGAGCAAGTTAATTATAATGAAAAAACTCAAAATATTCGAAGGAAAAATATTGTTCATTCTCCGATTTACGATTTCTCTTACTAATTGTAATGTAATTAGTAAGAGATTAATTGTAGTGTAATTAATCTCTTATGATTAAATTTTAACTTTAACTCATTCTTATTTTATTTTAAAATAAAATTAACTCATTTTCTCAACATGTATTTCATAAGCTTTCGTCAACGTCATAACTCTTTGACATTGCAAGATAATAGTTTCCTTTTACACAAGTACAACAATGTTTGAAATTCAAACTTTTAAGCAGAATAAATTTCAGATGTTTATGAATTTATCTATTTTTTTCTTTTGTAATTTTCTTTTATCCTAATGTAAATAAATATTGAATTTTGCATGTGAAGTCCTATTTTACCTTTAGATATAAATATTGCTTAATATTTTTGTTATCGCTAGAAATCGGTTGTCACGAAATTTTTGAATCTCCTGGCAAATTTTCATGAGTTTCCAAATTACATATTTAATTTTATCACCAAATAAATTACGCTGGAAATAATATTTTTCATAGTTTCTATTCACCAAAATCAACGAAATTAATTCAAACTTTCCCAACTTTTCGTATTAAAGATGCTGTTTAGTGTCGAATTAAATTTCTTTGAACAACGCAAGTAACCAGTGTTTTCCATTTTAATTTTAAAGAAAATATTCCCATTTGTATCACGTAAGAAGAGGGTTGTTGAATATTAATTGATGCATGGTATCTTTTTATTTACTATACACCAATTAATATTTAAAAACTCTCCTTTTACATGATATACATGGGAAAATGATTTTCCTTTTGTGTTTATCATATTTGTGGTGTTTATCATTTTATATTTTTAAAGATTTAAAATATGTCACCTTCTTCTAGTTAGTGTCATAAAATTATCGTGAATATTTAATTGTAGATGTTTTTTTACTTCTATCTTTTATGTACAAAAAGTTTTTTTTTCCCTCAAAGAAATTGCTTAAATAAATTTCTTACATACTTTATACCGAGTTATCTTTATCAAATCTTCTCCTTTAAAAAGCCTTCTGCCAAAGTCTTAAAAAAGATATTCCTTTAGTAATTAAATTGCCATTTTCAAGCTTGTATGTGAGTATTTCCTAGTCCAAGATTCTCGAACACCTTGTAAAATAGTCTTCGTGTGGATATTAGGAAATTGGATCATGCAATGAATCTTCTACAAAAACATGTAACAGCTTAAGGATTGTGGTATATTGTACAGAGCTTCATGGTTCGTGTTGATTGAGAATCGGTAAAATAACTCTTAGCAATCACAGGGTTTTCATTGGTAGAACTTTCTAAAAGATGCCGGGAAAACCCAGCATTTACGAATTACAATTATACAATATCAATCCAACTGATGCAACAGTAAACAGCTCCCAAAAAAAGAGGTCTTCAAAGTACCTCAGACAGACCGCTCATATCTGCATACTGCCGCTTGAAACTCAGAAACTGACTGACTGGGTCCATGGAACGGTGGTATTTATAACTTACTTGGCATGAAAGCCTAGGTCTTACTTCAAGGTCCTGGAAGATTCTAGGCCATCTTGCTTAGTAACGGTCCTAGAGCTTGGGTGGTATAAGTTTCCAAAACTATCTATTTCTCGCCAAGTGGTCGCCAAGCTGCAAAAAAATCACTGGAAAAACAGTGCTTAACGTAAGCCTACATCGCTCGTTTTTTTTTTTTTTTTTTTTTTTTTTCTTCCCCAGAGTTTGAGTTTGGATTTGTCCGAGATATCTCAAGGCGAATACAAAAAAATATTTACAAACTTTATAACAATATTTTAATATAATTTTCACCTACTCTCCCCCACAAGAAAATCATCTAATATCCTTCTCTCATGAAACCAACATTTCTTATAATATTGAAATGGCGAATAATCATCTTATAAACATAAAAAAAAATACATTATTTTTTCAGTGACTTTTTTCTTACCAAATATTCCTTAGATATGTTTCCTAGGGATTTATTGTAGCCTAATGGTAGAATAGCGTTCTTCGGAGCATATCACTCCGGAGTTCGATACCAGGAACTGTTAAACAACGGAAGACAAATGTTTCACTTCTGCATTAAGCATGCATGCCAGTCATAATGAGTGCTTGGGAGTTTTTCCAGTTTTATCCCTTGCGGCATAAGAATACGGCCAACTATCTATAAAAAATGCTCCCGATGGCAACTGCATAGCGAATATTAAATGCCTTACATCTTTAGTACATTAGATAATAGAAGAAGGCAGAAAAAGGTAAACTATAAGTTTCACTAAAGTTTTATTGTATGCTTAGCGAAAATGGGGAATTACTAAGACTAGTGAAAACAGATATTTTGTTATTAAAGTATAAGCAAAATATAATAATAATTTGGTACATTATTGACTCGGTATGACTAAATGAAATTTTCTTTTCCAAATTTACATTTTAAAAAACTTTTTTTTTTCCTAATGAAAATCCAAATATTTTAGGAATGTGATTTCTCTCTCTCTCACTCGCACATTTAGTAATTACTTAATACACACTATTTACATGTATTAATTTGCGTTAAATTTGTGTTCAATTAAACGCAGGAGTATTTTAAATAATTAGTACAAAATATAAAATACCAAATATACAAAAAATTTTAGAACTTTCATAAAAAATTATAAAGAACAGTTTTAAAATTCAATAATTAAAATATAGTGTCCATGGAATGCGTGCAAAAACCCTAAATGTCTCCGAAGCTGTCGAATACAGCCCTAGCGATCTCTACAGCTTTTTTCTGTAAAAAGCTCGACAGGATCTTCTGTGCTGGTGTTGTTGTTGTTTTCCTATGACACTTGGACAAGCCAAACTCGCTATGCCTTTGGCTGTGCGAATTAAGTCAATAGAGAGCGTCTTTCGTTTGGATCAGAGCACCACGAAGGTGAAAGTACGACTTTGCTCTATTTAATGTGCATCTAATTTTGAACCACGGTCAGGTGAAGAGACCACACCTGAGCTGGCACCTTCTTCTCCACATCCACGCCACACCAGCAGAAGGACTTTGGACGTCACATATTAACGTGGACACGTCCCCAACCCACGGAGTTCCAGCAACCCAGTGAAAGAAAGTGCACCGTGGTCACCCTCCCAACCACTGCCCGCGGCAAATGATGCTTCACTTTGCTGAGCTTACGGGAAGCGGCGTGAAGCTACTGAGCCACTGGAGCTCGTGCTGGTGTTAAAAAGCTTTTCCAGCTGAAGATGTGTTGTGAAGATAGTTGGGTGTTATCCGAGCAGTGAGGACAAAGAAATCGCCGTGTGATCCAGAAGGAACAGAATTTTACAATTCTCCTCTACAACAAAAATTATGATTGATTTCGCAACATTTTCTTCAATCATGTCGATGAAAGATTTTGTTACTTGATTAGTCACTGAAAAACACACGAAGTGAAAATGGATTTACAAATCTAAGTCAGCAAGCTTTAAAATAAGTGATATCTTTAATAGAACATAGAATTTACTTTTAATGCAAAAATTTAGAGTGTTAAAAGTTAAATCGCGCGTCATTATTTTTAAATGTGATTTTTAGTCTTTTCTAAATTTCAAATTATAAGTTTTAATTACTAAATTTTGGTATTTTAGATTTTCCTGCTTGCTTAATATTCGTATTTACATTTAGATTTTTACATCGAATATGTTGCTTTACGAAATATTATTGTTCTCATTTAACTATTTTATTGCACATCAGAGGTCTAGTCTATTATATTTGCTTAGTTTTAAAAGTATCCGACATTTTCAAAACATTTTGATGGTTAAGGATTAAACTTACCAATGAAGTTTATCATATATATAATTCTTTCATTTATTTATCTTGAAAAGTAATTTCAGGGTGTCTTTCTTGGATAAATAAATTTGCCATTTTAAGATTTCATGAATTCAAATTTAATCCGAAACCAAATGAGCTTATAAATCAAACATGAAATAAGAAAAAAGTTTGTTGAATAAGTTATGAGAATTTTTAAAGTAGCAAAAAGATTTAAATATATGAAGTTGATAAACTAAAATTTATCTATGATTTGTTTGTTTTGTTTTGTTTGTCGCTCAACGGTCATTTTTTGCACACGAGGGCTACTTAGACCGGGACCTACGAAATTTATCTATGAATATGTTATAAGGTTAATCTATAATTGTATAATAAATATATTATATAAGGTTTATTAATGATGGCTAATATGATTATGATATTCTTGAAATTATTTAAAATATAATGGAAGAAAAACGCAAAAAAAGTTTTCTACGTGAGAAACTTGTAAATTTTAAATAGATATAATTGTTAAAAATTATGTGTAGCAAAGATTTTCTTTAAATTTTATTAATATTTCAAAATCATGTATATGAAAAAAGTCAAATTTTTATCGAAAAGTTAAATATTTTATGGTAAACACTTTTTCCAGAAAGTTGTGGTAGACTTGCGCGGGATTTCATTCTCGGAAAATAGATTCGTCACGGCGAAATCTTCAAGTAACAGTTGAGCGGGGAACAAATGACCAACACTCTCTAGGGGGTGTTGAAATGGCCCTTTTTCTTGTAAGGAGGAATGGGGAAGGGGGTTAGAAATGTGTATGTGTCCTGTTCTCTCACACGGGTGAGGAGCATTTACCAAACAAGAAATTGCGAAAATAAAGACTAATATTGTTCCTATGATGTAATTTAATTTTCAAAATAAAAAATTCTAGATTTTCTAATTTGGAAGAAGTAAATGTATTTCTCATAAATGCCAAGGAAAAGGCAGCACAAAGTATGCCAAGGGAAATTTTGTTTCTTATTTGTTGTATTAATACATTTTATGCTTCAGAAAATTGAATTCGAAGATTTTGCACTCAAAGTTCAAGTAAACAAGGTTCAATTAATCAATTAAGTCACATACACAGTACTTGTTAATTACAAGTTATATGCTTGTAATGAATATTTGAAACAGTAACTCCTGATTATCCAGATACTTAAATGTTAAAAATTTTTAGTTTTTAATAAAAAAGAAATGTTACGATGCTTAAAAAAGGAACCTACGACTGACTTTCTGAAAAACCAAATTTGAAAATAGTGAATAATTTTATTATTTCTCAAGGAATAAGGATGTTTATTCAAGCTGTTGAGTGCATAAATTGATCAAATGCATATTTCTGTTGATTTTTACCGTTTCCATACTTTTCAAGATCGTATTCTATAGCCATGTTATTCGATTTCGCAAACAATAGGTAATTTAGCGAACTTACTTTTATTATGATATTTCTTAGAGTGACTTACAAAGAATCAAGTTATTATTTTTTTCAAATTCAATTCAAGATTAAACAACTATCAACTAAATTGAACACTGTAATTTTTTGCAATTATTATTGGTATTAATAAATTCTAAATGGCATAATATAATCGTGTAGTAAAGAATTTATATTTTCAGTATCATTCAATTCAATACCATCATTGGTTTGTTTGTCGCTCAACGGTCATTTTTTGCACATGAGGGCTACTTAGACCGGGACCTACGTTTTAAAGTGGATTCCGAACCACTACAACCATCCATACCCATGGTGGGATTCGAACTCACGAACTGTTGAACCGAAGGCAAGAGCGCTAAACATTCGGCTGCCAGCTCGGCATACAATACATGAAAAGAAAAGAAAGGGCTTGATGAGTTCTCTTTGTATTTCTTTACAAGTTTCAAAACGGATCAAACAACAAATAATTCTTTCTTAAATATTTCTAATTTTATTGCTTTGAAATGAAAAACTATTTGCTGATTTTTCAGTTTAGTTTTTAAATCATTAACAGAGATCAATTTAATCACTATTAAAAAAGTTTTTTCTTGATAAATTCTAATTCTTTGCAATGTTATTTCACAATATTTTTAGTTAACTTTTTTAATTTTCATTAGATATAAGCTGCAAAGGTGTGCTCTAAGTTTAAACAAACAATAAATAATTAGATATTGAAAAGAAAACTAGGTAAGCAATGTTGGTGGAGGAGCAATGTATAACTTTAAAAAAATCGTCGTTTGAGACAGTTTTGTTTTTAAAGGAAACATATACTAATTTAAGTTGGAATTTTAAAGAAATTGAAAGAATATAATAAATAAGGAATTCACTGGGAAAGCTCGGAGGTCTGCGCTCCTTGCATTTAAAATGAGTTAAACTTAAATTTTTTTGTAATTTCTCCTGAACAAAAAAAAAAAGATAAATCAAATGTCCAATTTATAATGTTAAGAAAAGCGTCCAATGACTATTTTAAACAGCCAGTAGTTGAAGTTAAGAGATAGTTCTAAACTCCTTAGAAACTGTAGACATAAGAAAAATAATGTAACTTCAAATTTTAAAGAAAATGAAATAAAAATAAATTACATCTTTAATTTTTTAAGTAGCACACACCAATACATTATATATATATATATATATATATATATATATATATATATATATATATATATATATATATATATATATATATATATAATTCAGTGTGCGTTTCTTAACGAAAAAATTTAGATTTACTTTAATTCATCTATGTATATATTATGTCATAAAAATTCAGTGAAAATCGAAACATTAGTAACAGTACCCCTACATAGAGCGAAAAATTGCGAAATTTGATATAGTTATCGATCGGATTTTAAAACATGAATAATAAGTTATATCCAACACCTCTTAAGATGTGTTGGATAAGCATAGGTTTACTATACATAGGTATCGGTAGTGAATATGCCTGTTCATCTTAAAAAAGCATTTTGCGCCACAGTTCTTCTTACGGAAATATCCCCGATATAAAAATGAATATCAAAAGCTTTATCTCTGCAAGATAAGAAATAGATAAAAAAAAAAATTTCTAGCGCGTGACATTCTTAAAACTACTAACAAATATAGAAGTATTAGGCTTTCACTTAGATGTTCGAATTAATTTTAATTTAGAAATATCTTTCTGGGCGAAAAGAAATTGTATTTTTGATTTTTGAGTACTTTGCTAAAATGGCGGAAAGTGCTAATGATGAAATCCAACCATTCAAATTCATATGGAGAATTGAAAATTTCCTTTTATCAAATGAATATTTAACAAGTCCTGTGTTCATGATCGAATATTTTCATAAAACGAAGTGGTTTTTGGAATTACATCCAAAAAGCAAGGTAGAAAGATGTATATCGATTTATCTGAGAAGACTGGAAGACGACAATGGACGGAAAAAAGTAAGGATTAATTATGAATTTTCAATAATCACGGCAGACGGCCTTCCTGCTTTGTCACAAAAAATAAAAAATTACCAGTTGGATCAAATTCATCGCACAGACAGCACATCCTGGAATAGAGATGAGTTGCTACACAAGAAAAGCTTATATTTTCCAGACAATTCTTTCACAGTACTATGCCAAATATGGCCATCTTTGGTTATACAGCCATTGGTAAATTGTATCACAGCACAAACTTTTATTGGAGTACAAAAACTATCTTTCAAGATCTGCGTTCTGAACTTCAGTTCTTGTCTTTCTGGTCAACCTATTAAAATGTTCGTTCCAATGGATCCTACACTCGAAATAACTTTGAAAATGCCTAACAGACTCGATGAGTACATCAGTATCGATATCGTAAACTGTTATGCAGTCTCACACTATCTTATTTGTAAACTATCGCTTTTGGATATCGAAGGCGTTTCTCAAGATTCGAAAGAATCTGAGCATGCGTTCGAAACAGCTAGAGAAATCTGGCATTTTCCACCGTTCATCGAAACACAAAAGCTGAAACGAAATGAAAAATTCCTTTTGATTGAGGATACTTTGTTACTGAATTGTGAAATGACAGTGTCTTTAGGTAAAGTCATGTTATCACGAATCATAGATGAACAGTCGACTGATTCTTCAGTTGATAAAAGAGCCATATTGGATACTTTGAGTACCAATCTAGAAAGTCTTTATTTTGGAAAAAAATTTTCTGATGTAGAATTGAGAGCCGGAAATGTGACTTACCAAGCCCATCGGGCCATACTTAGTTGCAGATCATGTGTTTTTGAAGCCATGTTTCAGAACGACATGACTGAGAAGAAAACTGGAATCATTGATATTGTGGACATAAATCCAGAAACTCTAGAGGAACTGTTGACATTTATATATTCAGGAAAAGTGAAAGGACTTAATATTGACATGGCCATGAGATTATTATCAGCAGCTGATAAATATCAAGTGTTGCAACTTAAAGAAAAATGCTCTTCCTTTCTCCATAAGAATATTACTTCAAAAAATGTTTGTGAGATCTTACATCTGGCAGATGCACACGGTGATGAATTTTTGAAATCAGCTGTAGAACGATACTTTTGTGTTCATTCTAATGAAGTATTAGCTTCTGATGGTTGGAGCAATTTGATTGATAATAATATAACTTTGGCCACTGAAATGCTTCGAAGATTGTCAAAACAATATCAAAAGTAATTGGTACATTTGGTGCATCAGTGAATAATCTGTTAAAATTATTTGATTACTGTAAGTAGAAATTCTATTGTATTTTATATATATATATATATATATATATATATATATATATATGAGAGATTTTTGATATAATTCAAAATTTATTAATTTGCATAGAAAAATAATTTTACATCATTGTTTTTTTATCATATATATGTTAATAAATATGATTATTAAAATCAAATCTGGTGCATACACAGTATCATTTACTCCATTATTAAAAAATAGTTTTAAAGTTATAATGTCAGAATGCATCAATATTAAAATTTATCAGCACTTACAATTCTGATCAAATCAAAGTATTTTAAAAATATGCAATTTAATTATTTTAAATACTATTATATTTTACTTATCTTTTAGTACAATATAGAAGAACCTAATATCAATACAAATCAGAGAACCAAACTATCAAAAACAGATTTATCTAAAATAAATGCAGTTAAGAATATTCATGAAAAATTCGAAATTATCTCTGAAAATTGCATGCATAATTGGTTTTAAATTAACACATAGGTGTGTATTCGCATGTGTGTGTATATATATAAAATAATTAATAACTAATTTATATAAATAGTTAGAATAAACTAATTAGTTAAAACATTTGAATCTTAAAATATATAGGTGTATTACAAGTGTATTATATATCTATATGCATGAAATGCAATTCACGAAGATAACATATTTGCAGCCAATATTTAAATAATTAAGTTTGATAATCATACACTCTCAAATACTCTTTTAAATTAGATATATTTACTTTCAACTGTTATTTTCTTGTTTATGTAACTCTGAGGATATAGTCACAAAAAACTTATATTACACTCACACATTTACTGGAGCCTAACACTTAATCAAAGAATATTTTAACTAGAGTTTATCCCTTTAAATATTATAGCAAAAGTATAAAATTTAAATTATAAGCTTTGAAAACTATGACTTAAAAACTGAATTTTTGAGAGAGAAATCAATAAATAATCAAATTCAACATTGTGTGGATAACTTTTTCACTTTTAATTTACCAATTTTACACATTTCTCCCCAAAGATCTTTTTGAAAAGACAATATTTAGTATTTTTTATTTTTAAAAGCCAAAACAAGGCAAATATTGATGTAGCCTTCAGCATGAGCAAAGTTAAAAGCTAATTAATGTTTAATACAATACAATTTTATAGTTACTTAATACATTTTTTTTCAATGAAAAACTATAGAATAACAATTAGAAAATAGGTGAATGAATTTGTAAATCAATTGCAACTTAAAATTAATATTTTTCTCTGAATTTTTTTAAAATAGTTTCCATACCTTAAGTTTAATATTTTAATTTGTTATTCTTATAGTTTTAAATAAGCTAACAAAACTAAAATATGTAAGGAAAACAAGCTAAAATATAGAAATTATTAATTTTAAGTTCATTATTTTGTATTATTATAAACTGACAGTGAAAAAATAATTATTCACGATATCAGCACATGTTTATACTGCATGTGTATGAAAAATATTTTATATTCTCAAATATATCTTAATAAATTTGTACATTCGATTCAAACATCTGCAATTTATTTTAGAATAATATTAATTTTCATATTGTATGTAACTAATTTCTAAAAAATAGTACTGGTCAAATAAATATTCTAATAATATCCCAGCTCAGAGAATAACACTTCCATTATAGAATGTGTGGTGCTTGATGATGATTAAAGGACTATGAACTTTGTGCTCCACAGATTCTAAGATATTTATTAAGTTGCATTGCTCATATGCAAACAACTTTTTCTCAGAAAGACACGTTTGTGACACTTTAATTGCAGCCCTCTGAAATTGTAATGGTTAGAAGAACATAAGCTTTTGTTACTCCAGTGTACAGTCCACAATTATGTAACCTTCAATGCATAGAAATAGCAGAGTGATTTAGCAATGACAGCTGCAATTGCAAATATCACATCTTTATAAATATCGTCTTAATACCACTTAAGTACTTAAGCAATATATCGATTTTCTGCAAAATTCCTATTTTAATGAATTAAAAAATTAAATTAAATCTCAGAATTTTTCATTTATCTTCTGAAAGCCGTGAAAATATCTTGTCTTGAAATAAAATTCTAAATACTATTCACCTGCAGTAATAAGCAATTCTTGTAATCCTGCAAAATGATAGCTACATTTTCGCATATTTCTTTACATGAAGTTATGATCAGCTACTACATAACATATATTCTAATATTTCTATCTTCCTCTGTAGTGTCTATATAACACATGTAACTCAAATTACCTCCTCTTCTTCCTTCCTCTATATAATATCTGATTCAAATTGACTTCAGAAAATGCATATTTTTTTCAACATTCTTAATTTTTAGAAATAAGTATTTAATATGTTTTACCATATAAAATTTAAGAAACATGTAATCAGGGAAAAATAATTTGTAATCACATGCCCTATTTAATTAAAATATTATCAAAAAATTAAATAAATTTGATGAAACATCAAATTAAAGATATTAAATCAGTAGCAATAAAATGTTTATGGAAAATATATTAATTTTTCAGATATTTCATGTATTTTAATTATGATAGTTTTTATAGTATTTGCATTGAAAAGTCAAATAAATAAAATTGAAAAATTAGGATTCTTCCTGCCAAGAAAGCAAAAAAATCATTCCAGATATTAAATTTAATAAACAATTTGGAACATTATATGAACGGTTAGTATTATTATAATAAAATTACTTATTTTTGATTTTTAATGTTTTTGGCATGACAAGCAGATTATTTTCATTAAATGAATAATAATGTGCATCACATTAAAATGCAAGAGATCACCTGGGTTGTCACCCCATGCTTTGAGAATCAAATATAAGCCAGAGAAAACTTTTTATCTAATTAATTTTTATCTAATTCTCCTTGAAGTGGCATTGTTATTTTTCACCTGCTTCCCCCTACTATGCACCAACTGTTTCTCAGAATTCATATTATTGGGATGATTCTGCCTCATTCAACAAGCATTACTACAAATCATTACTAAAAAACATAAAACAGCTCAGTTTTATGCTCCAAAGTGTTTTCTTACTTTTGTCTGCCCTTTTATTTCTAAGCAATAGTGTAAAAATGAAAATTAACAGAGTATGAGAAGAAGATAGGATGTTTGAGATCAATATTAGATGAAGTTAAATCTTCTACAGAGGTTATTGATCATCACAAAGAGGATGAACCAGAAGAAATATACAGTTCTGATGACAGCAGCAGTGAATTTCAGCAGAGCAATGAAAATAAAGATGAGTTTGAAATTGGAGAAAATATTATTGTAAGCAAAAATTGAACAGTTTGAAAAAGAGATCAGTATTCATCCCAAATTAAAGAAATAAATCATTTTCTCAGTTCTATAATGCAATAAAAGAAGCTGTAGATATAAATGAGGAAATGTCTATATCATAACCTACAAATAACAAATGGTGTTTTTTTTTTATATTGTACATTGAACTTTAGAGAAATAAATATTGGAGTTATTCTAATATCAACAAAGAGTTCTCCAAAGCTATATGCAAATAAAAAAATGCAGAAGATCCAAGCATTGCCTCTAATAGAATCACACATAAAGATAATAACTATGCAAACGCTTTTTAAGAACTCTGCCAAAAAATCTAGGAAGCCAATACCACCAGTGAACCAGAAGTGATTCAGTATCAGACAAAAAGTCCAAAAACCAACAAAGTTTGATATATTATGTGTCAAAGATAATAAAACTATAATTTTTTGTACAAAATGCAATAATTTTACTTGCAAAAATCATTCTATTTATGTTTGTTAGAAATGTATGTCAATTCAGAATTTTTCACATATATAATTCTGCTTTTTATAATTTATAAACATATGTTCTAAAACAAAAATGTTTTCTTAAGAATATAAATAAAGTTTCACGATTGAATAGTGAAATCATTTTTTTTTATAAAACTGATTAAGATGAACCAGTCACCAATGCGACTTCCAATGTCAATGTCGGGATTATGGCTTCTGTAAAGTTAAAGTGCAAATTTTTAAAAATATGAACTAACCTAAGAGAAAATAGTATGTTATGTATCACTTGACTAAATACCAGTTATTAAATTTTTAAGATTTTGTTATGAAATGGTTCATTTTATTTACCAGAACTTTGAATGGGATTTATTTAAAATATCAGTCTGTTACATAATCTAAATCTTATAATGCTCCAGTTATTTCTCAACTGGTAGATTAAAACTAGATATCAAGTCATAAGAAAAAGTGGAAAAAAAAAATCTTCAACAACTTCAGATGGCAGAATTTTAGAGTTATGTCTCTAAAATTCAATTTAAATTTAAGAAATTATAAAGTGTAAAATTAATAATGGTATGCAAATGTGCTTCAAAATAAAGGAAATAAAAGTAATAATGAAAAATTACCTTTAAAGAAACTGCAATTTTGAATATTTTTTACTTATAAAAGTAAGTTAATAAGAAGTAACTCATACAAAATATCAACTACAAATGTTTAATATACAACTGATTTTTTTACAATATAATTAAAAAATTAATGAAAAATCATTATAAATGAATTTTTAAAATAGTTTTAAATAGTTATATAATTAAATCACTAAAAAACTTAAAACAGTCCTCAGATTTGTTGTGAATTTCTTTGAATAGTTAAAAATACAGGGTTAGCAAGAAATAAGTTTCCCACTTCAGAGGGCTGTAGAATACGTTCTACTCGTCCAAATGAGATAAAATTTGAACTACAGATAATTCAAATGATGCGCTTGACATTTATTAAAAAATAGTACAAAATTTCACCGATAGATGACGCTGTAATACACATAAAAATATTTGATATGCTTTATAAATGTTAAAAAATAATAATGAAAAAGTAGCGTTACAACTCTTCAATAGGCCCTTCTTCATTTGGCATTCATTTGGAAAGGCAATGTCTACTGTAAAAGGCCAGCATGTGTACCAGATCTGAAGGACAGCATTAGGCGCCATATCCTTGATATTCCAACAGACTCACACCGGTCTGCTGTCGAAAATATGGTTCTGCGATTAGAGCACATTGTTGAAAATGAAGAAGGGCATATTGAAAAGTTGTAACGCTACTTTTTCATAATTATTTTTTAACATTTATAAAGCATATCAAATGTTTTTATGTGTATTACAGCGCCATCTATCGGTGAAATGTTGTACTATTTTTTAATAAATGTCAAGCGCATCATTTGAATTATCTGTAGTTAAAATTTTATCTCATTTGGACAAATAGAACGTATTCTACAGCCCTCTGAAGTAGGAAACTTATTTCTTGCTAACCCTGTATATACATTGAAATAAATTTTAAAGCATGGCAAAAACCTAAATAAACATTTCTAAGGAATATAATTTGAATAAGGATTTTATACAAAAATTATTATTTATAATTTTCTCGCACAAAAAATCAAAGGATCATAAAGCAATGTATAGCTATAAAAATAAACTGTATGAAATGAAAATAATTTTTAAGTTATAAGCTCCCATCATTATAAAAATGTTTTTTCTGAAAAAAATAGAACAGGTATATGCAAAAGTTTAACATTTCTGTAGATATCTAGAAAGATTAAAATACCAATATAATTCAAATAAATTTATTTATAAAATAATCACAGTCCAGCTGTTATATTTACATATGAAAGTGAGTTCTGGATAAATCATAATTATTTATACTTTATTTCTTCTTAAATTTTATCTCATTCCCAGCTTTGAAGAATTGAAGAATATTCTGACATATTCAAAAAGGGAATGTCAATAGACCTAAAAAATATTTTAGACATCTATAAGTATTTAAAGAAATAGAGATAAGTCTAAAAGAATGAGAATACATTGAATAACATTCATATTCAAATCATAAAAATATTCAATTCAGCAAAAATAAAATAAAATGAATTCACTAACACACTTAAAAAGAATTATAAAAAATAAAATTTAAAAAATAATATTAACATAGGGAAAAATTTACTGTACTACCAGAACAAAGCAGTTGATAAGTGTAATAAGAAAATTATTCTAACATGATATTTGAGGACTTGTTTCAAAGTCTTCATGTTTGGAACTTTTTATTAGTTCTTGATTTCATGGATCTGGTTTAGCCTATTGGCTAACCAAATAAGATAAAAACAACAACAACGTCTTATATTGCAGCAATGCCTTACATTAAAGGAAAGATTTCTTTCAATTTCATTTATATCCTTTTCTTTGGACTTCCCCATTTTCATTGACCTTGACATTGGACCTTTAAAAATCTTTATGCATCGATCGTCATCCTTTCTTTCTGTCTCCTAAGCCGAACCAAGCAGCATAACGGCTCATATGGAAGGAAAGGATTACAGGGCTCATTACTGTATTCATGTCTGAGGGCCCTAGGCTACAAAGCATATATATGTCCCAATTAGTTGGTCAGCCAAATATGAAACCCTCAGAGTTAAGTTCCTAAGTGTGCTTTGGTACTTAAGTTTATGGATTCATTGAAGGGACGAAAAGCTGAACCAAATGCCCTAGTTAATCAAAAGATTATTTTGATTTTACATAGTATTTGTTATATCCTTTTTTTTTTTTTTTTTCAAATCACTTTTGAATTCCATAGTTGTATTATTTCCTTTAAACATTTCCCATTCTTATGGGCTAAAATTTTATGATTTCTTCAAGTAGGTTAAAACCAATTTTCATATTTTTTTAGTCATCACACACATTTTTAATGTATTTGTGCTTTGAAACCTAAAAAAATTTATTCATTATCTTAATGTAAATAATATAAATATGAAATATACCTTATCATTATATCCCCACAGTATAAACATTCTGAAGCCACTAAATCATCAAGCTCAGCCTAAAAATAGCAATAAAAATATAAAACTTTGAAAGCACACATTTAAATAAAATTACAGTAGAAAATTATTACAAAATTTAAATATGTTTTAAAACTAAATTAAAATACATGAACTAATATCCAAGCATAAAAATTATTATGTTCAATTAATATTGAACAAAACATTAAAACCTTATATACAAAAATTTGAGAAAAATAGTAAAACTAAAGTACAGCTGTAAGAGTTTACATTAAATAAGAAAGTTCAAACACATCAGATATGATACATTATAAAATAAATTTTCAAGTTTTCAGAATTAGGAGTTAAACTAGGAAAATTTTAAAATATTATAATTTTTCATCGAAATTAAAATTTTATACATTATACAACTAAATATACAACTTTCTTGACAACACAATTAAAGAGAAAGGTTATAATAAATTTTTAAGTATATCATGATTTTTAGATAGCATTATCAACTTGCTTTTAAAATTTTATATAACCTATTTTTGGCTATTTTCTTATTATTTAAACAATTTTCTTACATGACAATACAAATTTTGACAACACATGATTTTAATCAATTATGGGTTTTTCATAATAACATTTAACAAATAACATGCAATCTGGATATAAAACATTACTTGTAAATCTTGAAACTAAAAATCTAACGTGAAATTAATGCAATTATTTCCAAAAAAATATAAATAAGAATAATTGTTTGAAATTTAAATTATAAATAGTAAGTACAATTACTAATTTCCTAAGATCAGATAATTAGTAACAAAACTGTATATAGGTTATTACAAGAAAGATTTAGCTGGAACAATTTCCTTTGATTAACACCCAGAGTAAAATATCAAAATTACATAATAAAAATATAATTAATAAACATAATTATATAATAAAAAATTGCCTTAAAAGCTATTTTTCCATCATTTCAAAATTCAGAATTAAATTTCACAATATAGTAATTTGTATAATGAGTTACAAACTTACATTTAATTTGTCTTTTGTACTAATTGCAGCAGACATTAGTGAAGCAGAGGATATAGAAGCAGAGTCTTCTTGTCCAACAAGTGCTGCTAACTGTCTTTGAATTTCAGTCACACGATTTTGTTTGGTTGGTGTAAGATGAGGTGATACCTAAAATAAATTTCACTTTTTTTTTTTTTGGTTGCAAAATTATGAAATTACATTTTTTAATTACAATATTTTGTATGTGATGAAATCTTATAGTCTGAGAGAAGATAAAATTAATTTATAAGAAAGATGGTGTAAAAAGTTTTAGAAAAACTATTATTGAGAAATTATTTTTAACTTACAGTAGAAAGTCTGAAAATGAGAAAATATTTCTTCGAATAATTTAACATTTTTTACATAATTTAAGTAATAATAGAGTAAATACTAATGAAGTTTTAAATAAAAATGTATTTAATTCTAATTTCTATAAGAGTTTTTTAAAATCCATTACAAATTTAATAATGACTTTAATAAGTCAAAAATAATTAATAAATTAAAGCTTGATTTAACTTTATCAAGCCTAAATTAATAAATTATAACATTAAAAATTCTTAATTTTATATTATAAAAAATTGATAGTAAGTACTTAAAATTAATTCTAAATTTAGAATTTAGACACTGATAGAAGATTTTTCCTGAAATGTGATGATAAAGAATAAAATTATATATATATATATATATATATATATATATATATATATATATATATATATATATATATATATATATATATATATATATATATACACACATATTTTTGATATATGACTTTATTTTTCGCAACTTTAATAAATTTTTAGTAACTACTTAATTTTTACATTTTTATTTTTATTTTAATTTTTTCTCATTTCTCAACTTTTATGTTTTAGTTTTTGCTGAAAATCAATATTTGAAATCAGAATGAAGATGGTAAAAACCATCTGCATGGTAATAAAAAAAATTATCATTCTGATTTCATCTAGCACTCTAAAACTTCCTGGTGTAATTTTATGTTTTGAACTTTGGAGATCTTCTGTATCTGGATGTATAATATTTTATTGTATCACAGTTTTCAATAAGAAATTACAGTATTTTATTTAATTCAATCATAAAAGAAAATTTCTTTTAATTGCTTTAAGAGATATTTATAGAATAATCTATGCTTTACTTCATATCTTTATCCATACCATATTTCTTTACTTTATAAAGATAATAATTTTATATCGAATCTCTGACTTTTATTATGGTGAAATTTGAGAATTTGAATACCTGTCATAAACATTTTCCCTATTTGATCTTCAAAAAAAGAAAAAATTGTATAAACAATAAATTCATCAGGTAAAATCAGAAGTACTTAAGTATAAATAGCAAATGATAAACTGAAATGCTTGAAGGTAGAAAATATAGCTATTGAACTCTTTTGCAATAATATATAAAACAGTTTACAATATTGTTTAAAAACTTTATTTAATAAATATTAAATATGCATAGAATCATTTTATAACTTTGCATCAAATATCCATTATTAAATATACAATTTTTTGTAACAAATCTTCAAACTTCCATTGATTATTGTGTTTTTTCCTAGCTTTCATTGACTCTTGAACTTCTTGAAAATCATTCATTATTTAACACATTTTATTGTATTACTCCTCTACATTAGTTGATACTTCCTAGTAATATCTGGTATTCTTGGATATTCACCAATTGATCAAAGAGATAACTTCTAATTTTTCCTTAATTGAAAAAATTGTCATAATCATTTTAAGTTTTTTAAAATGACTCAGCAAATGTATATAAGTAATAGTATAATAATACTAATGCAACCAAATAAAGTTTAAAAAATAATATATAGTAAAAAAAATTAAAAACTTTAAACACAGGAAAAATAAAATATTATGATTTCTGAAAATAATGTCATGAGTTTACATGTTTAAAAGTCAAAAGTTTAGAAATGTAGCATTTCTACCAACATAAAGTACAGATGAGCTTTAAAAAAAAAGAGAAAGAATTATATCGACTGTAAAACAGATATATATTATGCGTAAGTAAATTAAATTATTGTCAAAAAGTTGAGGATTCAAAGATATTGAACTGGTAATAAAGATGACTAAGATAAAGAAATACCATCCAGATAAAGAGATAGCAGCAAGGGAATGAATGTGAAGACACGGCAAAATCGAATTTAGATTTTAATTTAGATCAGGATTTGTGAGGTATTTTCCTTTCAATCAGTAAAACTTGGATTTTGAAAGCTCCAAAGACAAGTAATTTGATGTAATTATTTTTATCAATAGAAGAAAAGATTTGTTACTCAATTTAATACCTCACTATACCAATATTTCTTTAAATATTTCTTTTAGAAAAATAAACATGTTTACTGATAAGCTTATTATATATATACAGGGATTCTCATTTATAATTTATAAATTTACTCTTTTTTCTTAATTAACATGCTATATATTATGGCTAATTAAAGATTATGTAGCTACATTATTCCCATTGATATCATTCACAATTTAATTTCATATGGTTTTTCTGTTCTATTTTTAAAAAATTTCAAATCTTATTTTTACAAGTAAAGCTGCAGCCTTTTTGCTGCTTTCTTTCAAAAATGCTAATGCTGAATTTTTTTTAAAAATTATGGTAGTTATTTTAAAATAGCATTATTAGTGCATACTGAAAAATTGGAAATAATATCAATTATAAAGTTTGAATTGATAAAATTCTTATACAAAACAACTTAAAAATTTTACATACTTCTGCAATCATGCAAACAGAATGAAAAACGTGTTTACAAGGGAAAAGGTAAAAGGAACGACCCATAATAGGATATCCACAAGAGGCGCATTTTTCTTGAGCAGTTACCATAGAGAATCTGAAAATGTTTAAAAAGAGAAATATTTACAAAATATATGTCATTTATAGCAACAGAAAAGTATGTCACAATAGAAGCAATTGGAAATATAATGCTAAAAAATATAAATTTAACAAATCAAATTTTTTATAAATAATTATGATTTACTTATTTCTAATTTACTTTACAAATTCCTTTATATTAACAATATCTAAGAAAATGAGAACAGTCATATGATATCATCTTGAATTATAAACCTTGCAAAGATGAAGGCAATATCAAAAGAGAAATTGCTTACAATAAATTACTTACATAATGACAAAGTTACAACTTTCACAAGCGAGAGAAATAATCCAATACTTTGAGAAAAATCGAGAAAAAACAATAGATCAAAGAACAGAATTTCGTGTGCTTAGCATAAAAACGGTTATCCCATTAATTTTAACAATAATAACCATAATAAAAAACTTATATTATAAGCAGAAAATTTACTTGTTACGAAAGGTCTGAATTTCAGAACGTATTTCTTGGGTACTTTGAGTGGCTACCTCCATTTCCTCTTTTAACCCTTCAATATGTTGATTATAATCATGTAATGAAGAACAGATGGCATCCTTTGTGAAAAAATAATGTATTTTTAGATTTAAAGCTAAAAAAATTATAATTTACACTAAAGGATATTATTTAATATAAATGTACTAATACTCTTTTCAACAATATTGTTTTATACTTAATAAATATTAAGTTTTAATCAAAAGTATATAATAATTCTTTTTCAAAAATACTTTAGAAAAAAGCTCTAGTTTCCTTTAACTCTCACACATATATACATGCCTGTAAGCTATAAATTAGTACGTTAAAATATTCTTTCAAATTAAAAAATAGAAAAACATATAAAAATTGCAACTAATTACAGTTAAAAAGTTTTCATAAATTCTATATAGAAACTATCACAACATAAAATAATGGATATATTTATAATATCAAATTAACTAAATAACAATTATACTTAAATGTACACAAAAAATACTACAGAAAAATAAAAAAAACTAAACATATGGTACTAAAAA
Organism: Latrodectus hesperus; assembly: GCA_037975125.1. Classification (NCBI taxonomy): domain Eukaryota; kingdom Metazoa; phylum Arthropoda; class Arachnida; order Araneae; family Theridiidae; genus Latrodectus; species Latrodectus hesperus. The sequence continues at coordinate 24,421,676 of CM075850.1, read as the reverse complement.
TTTAGAAACTTTGAAATAAAATTATATAAGAGGTTATATATTATAAAATTATTATAAATATATAAGAGAAAAATATTTTGATTTTAAAGCTAAAATATGACATGCAATCATTATTGTTTAGAAATTAGTGATCAAAATAAAAAAAAATTATTTCAACTAAAGTTCATAATATTTTTATATATTTTTCAATTTATGAGGAAAATAAAAATACTGTACTGTTATTTGATATTGAGCAGATACTTTTAGGAAAGATATTAAAATTTTATTATATAAATGTACAGAGAAATGAGAATTAAATACAATACAAAGAAATTTTCTATTTAATCTTGGTATTTCAGACATAATTATTGTAAAAAATTATTGTAATTCAAACATACTTTGAAATGATCAATAGTAACAAAATCTGGGAAAAATGGCAGGATATCTTCAATTTTTATGAGATCACATTCTTGTAAAAACTCCATAGCTCTTTTGATGTCATTCTTTTCTTTCACGACATGCTTAGCTAAAATTAGATTTTTAAATAAACAGTAAATTTCAAAGATATTAGAAACATTTGAAGGCTGTTTTAATGAATTAAGAATTTTTTAATGGATTGTAATAACTTGTAGTTAGACATGAGAAATTCTAATATCCAAAGTGTATGATAGTTAAAACTTGCAAGCCTTAACATTTTATAAAAATTAAAACATAACACATTGTATTTAATAGAATTCCAATAATAAGGAAAAGGTACTTCTTCATAATACATACTAAAACTCAATCAAAATACATACTTAAATTTAAATATACTGAGCAACTTTAAAACAAAAGATTAAATGTAAAAATACACAAATTTCTCATTTAGCAAATATTATACTCTTTCAAGCCATAACTAAAGATAAGTACTTACCGATTTTTAACCAAAGTTTTTTACGTAAATCATCATTGTCTTCAGGACGATCAGCATTTTGTTTACCAAGTTCAACATCAACCTAAAGAAAATAATTTTTTCCCTGGAGTTCATGCTTATAAAAATAAAACATTTAATCTGAAAAATAATTAAAAGTATTTACCTTAAGAGCTAAATCTACAGCTTCTTCATACAAACCCATAGTTGTATAAATGTGCACACAAGCTTGTTCAAGACCAGGAAGCTCTGAGCAAATTCTTAGTGCATACTTTTGATCATAAGGAACATTTGTTTCATCCTTTAACATTCAAAACACAATTACAAATTACAGCTTATAAGATATTAACTAATAAAAATTCAAATTCAACTACATTAATTAAAAAAAAATTTAGAAACCATTTTAAAACATGCATAAGATGTTCATGAAATGCAGAAGATGATTAGAATAAATTTTTGAAATAGAGAAATTGAGAAAGGTGTATTTCTAGTTTAATATTATATATATATATATATATATATATATATATATATATATATATATATATATATATATATATATATATATAGTCCTAAATTTAATAAAAACAATAATTAGGAGATAAAGAACTTCTAAGTCATATAAATCTCATACATTTATAAGATAAAATATTAAACAAATGTATTCAGAGAATTTTTTAAGAATGTACCATTTTGGATGTTAAATGGTATCATGATGATAATTTCAGCTTTTTTTTATTGCATGTATTTTCTTCCCTCTGAATGCATATTATGATGGGTTCACAAGTTTCAAAACTTTCATAAATAATTAAAATTGAATTAAAAAATTTTTTTCTAAGAAATTACACAGAAAATTACGTATTTTGAGCAATTCGACCGTTTCTCTAGTTATTAATTGTTTAACAATCATCAACATCAGCGACATGACAACTCAGATAAGTCTTAGATTTCCCAATGGTTTTATTTCAATGAAAAAAATAAAGAATTCACTAGAAATATATTTTTAATGACATGCTTGACTGTCGTTAAAAATATTTTCTTTGCCTACTATCACTTATAATTCATTAAATTTTACTATAGCAATGGCTTTGAAAACTATTCAAAATTATTACTGTAATTTTTAAAATCTATATCTAGATATATATCACAAGAAATAATGAAATTTTTCTTTTAAAATTGTGCATTTAACAAATCATTGATGTAATATCAGACTTAATTAAATTCTTGAATTAAGAGTCTGAGTGCTTAATAACAATGATAAACATATCTTATTCATTTTTGTGACTATATATAAGCTAAACTATAAAATTTATTAAGTCAAATTCAAAATTTTAAATTTAAAAAAAAGGCAAAATGAAAAACCCATAACAACCATACAAATGTACAAACTAATAAAAAAAATAAAAAACAAAACAAAAAAAACCATACAAAATAAAATAAAAAGTTATTTCAAATATTTTGCTAGGTGCTGGGGAAAGAAATCAATCCAGTTAAAAAATTCAGAAGATTTGTTAAAAAAAATGTCGAAATATAAACTGAATTTTATAAGTCAATAATTCATTATTAGTTAATAAAATGATAGCCTTGATAAAATTTTATTTTATGCTTAAATTAATAAAAAAAATTATAAATGAAATGCTTATTTAATAAAATATATCAATTATTGGAGTATATCAACTTTTGATATTAAAGTATTTTATTTATATGTAGAAGAAAATAACAATATAAGATCATGCAAAATTTATTAATATTTATCAGTATTTCAAAAATAACAAATAGTTACTTGTTGTTGTAAATACGTCATAAGTTTTTCAGTCTCCTGGAGACGAGCATATAAAGTTAATAAGTAGTTGTGAATGGCTTGATCTTTAACTCCCATTTTATCCACACAGTATTCAAGATATCTAATCGCTTCATGACCCTATAAATTTCAATGGATTAAATAAAATTATAGCAATAAAAACATGGTTCATACCTAGAATTAAATACTTTTAAAGACTTATCACAAATACAATGAAATTTTCTGAAGATTAGTTAAGTCTTTTTAAAATCAATAATTTCTTATAACAAAAACAATGTCATCACGTAACAAATAAGTATAACAATCTCACCATGGGTTGATAACATTAGGTACAATATTTCATAAGTTTTGTTAGTAAGGGTTATAATAGTTGCTAAGGGGATTGTTTGTATTTAAATAACCTAAAACCAGAAACATTCATGATTTAAAAAGTTTGTTTTATTTTTTAAATTGATAATGGAATAATTATCATTTTTTTAGTTTGAACTGATAAAATTAATTGTAAAGTATGAAAAGAAATTTAACAGTGAATATACCTAATGATTGACTAACCAATGCAATAATAAAATCCAATGCAATATGCAATAATAAAGTCCAATTCATCAGCTGATTAATAGCCTTATTATTTAAATGATAGTTTCAAAATAAGTCAAATTGTGATTCCATTGTTTAATAGTATGTAGTAAGGACTAACTATTTCTGATTAAGAATATACACAATAAATGTTTGTATTATCAAATAAATATTAATGGAATACATTCAATAATACCTTCTATAAATGCATCTCAAAATACAAACAAAGGAAATTGAATGAGAAATAGTTATAAATTAAGATTTTTAAAAACAAAAAAATTTCAATGATTCTTTTTGATAAAAAAAAGTTTAAATACATTTTTTTATTTTAAAATTTTAAAAAAAATATTGAATTTTAAATGTATAATTTTTTTAATATTTAAATAGAATAATAGAAAATTTTTTAAAAAGCTATTCAAATTACATATAAATTTTCTTTCTACTAGGAAAATACAGTAGAAAACTGGATGACTTGAGTGCCCAAATTAATTATCTACAGTGTTTTTTATGTATAAAATTAGAAGATGAAAGCAGGATGTTGCTGTTCACTTTTCAACATTTTACATTCATTTATATAAAGATGATTTCTTTGATTTTCAACTATTCACGAGTCACAAAAATAAAATATAGTCATTTTGTATAAAACCAGATTATGAAATTTTTAAAAATATATATTAAAGAATGATAGTTTTACTTTCTTCTTAATTTATAAGTTAGTTTAAAGATTAAAATGATAAAAATAAGCACAAATTTTATCTAAACTGCAAAATAAAATATTTTAAGTGATTTGAAATTTTTAAATTAGAAAAAAAGTCAAAAAATAACCTGGCGTGGATCATTGCAACTATCACATTGTACTAAAGCTGGAATCAGCTGTACAGGATTCAACTTTCGATCTTGAGCTATCCAGGCATCTACAGTTTCCTTTGGATTTGTTTGCATCAAGGCAGGTGAAAATAAGTAAAATAATTCAGGACGGCTCTGTGTAGAGACATTGAAATATTTGTAAACAATGAAAGTTGAGACAAATGATACATAAAATACAATAATGCAGTTTCTAAATTTAAATAGCTGCATTCAATCTTTTTCTGCATAGTTAAGATGTATGAAAGTAAAATTCATTATTAAGACACTTTCTACTAAGAACCTTAACAAAAGTATTAAAAAGATGTATTATACAGCAAAATGTAAAAAACAAACTTTTTGAAAGTATATTTTACTCATAAGAACTATAAATTCATGCATTAACTACGTAAATTTAATTTTTTATAAAAACAAAAGTAAACATTTTAATTTCTTTTAAATCAGTAAGAAATAAAATAACTAATAAGATGGAAAAACCAAATAATAATCACATATAATAATAATCAATCAATAAATAAATATAACATATAATTTTTTTAACTGAGTCACATTCAGGAAAGTTATCAAAAAATTAAAGAAATAACCATGTTGATATTATTAGTGACACATTCTATTAAAAACATACTAATATAAAATACCTACATAAAAAATTAATAATATTTAACAATAAATTTGCTTGAAATTGTGTATATTACTAGGAATATGCTTTAAACTTTTACTTAAAATTTGAAGGAAACTTCAACATAAATTATCACATTGCAATGCTCATTTAACTATCTTCGATTTTTTAATATGTCAAAAATATTAATAAACCATAATGAAATAAGATTTGGTAATGCAGCAACAAAAGTTTTCTAGCAATATAATAAGCTTTTATTTAACATTAGCTAATAAGAATAAACTTCCTTTATTGTAATATGGGATATTTTAGAATTTAAAGTATTACAACTTTGAAGCTTTCTAGAAACATCATTTACATGCCAGTAATACATAAATAGATGACAGCATATGACAAAGAAGAGATTGGATTTTTAAATCTGGAAGCAAATCTGGAAAATAAAAATTAGCAAAATTTCAAAAAAAATAATTTCCAGTTATATTTTTATAAGATGACAATAATTTTCAGGAAGTGGTAATTTGAAAAAAAAAATATTTGTATAATAACACTTATTTTTGCTGCTAACCTCTTTTTTCAATTTACCAATCATACTGAACGTTAAAGAAAAAAATTGGAAAAAGTTGCAACAGTATAATTTTTAATGAAAGGATATTCGAAAAGAGAAAATATCATTTATACTTAATTATATATTGAAAAATTAAATAATGTACAGATAAATTTATACAAATAATAATAAAAGCAACTTTATTTTTCAACATGAATCAAAAAAGCATACAAAACAATAAATAATGATCTACAAAAGCAAAACTCACATGTTCTGTAAGAACTGTCAATGCAGCTCGATAATTTTTATGCTGTAATAAATACAGTATAACTTTCTCGAAATCTGCAAAAGAAATTTTATATTATATTAAAGAAAATAATATAGATAATAAAAATAATATAAAGTATACAACATAACTTTATAATAATAAATGCAGAATAATTTAAGGTATGAAGAAAAAATCATTTTTACAAACCTTTCATGAGATTTGTAAAATATATCAAATTTTCTTCATCTCCATGATTAGACATTAAATTATACACAGCACTTCTGTTATTTGAAACACAGTCCTAGAAACATAAAATTTATATTTTAAGCATGATTATTTTCATGTGAGAAATTGTAGAATATATTACTAAAATAAACTATTAGAGAATAAATTCCTTGCACTTTTAATACATATTGGAACATTTTATCAAGCCACCACATTAAATCATTTTAATTTATATTTATTTATACACAAATTAAAATATAATTTTTAAATTATTCCTCATTTACTTAGATACAGGAACACATAGAGACCACTTAATTTTTACTTGATATTTCAGAAAAAATATTTAATAAAACCATCTTTATTATAGCTTATTATTACTTTTTACTATGTACACATACTTCAATCAGATTAATATATATTTGCTTTTGTTTAAGTTTAATGACATATAGAATAAAACAAGAAATGTGATGGAAATAAGTTTTAGATAATTAAAATTACATAATTAAATTTACTACAATGAATATTTTATTATTAAGCAACAATGAATATTTTATTATTTTTCAAAATACTTAGAATAGAACTCAATTTAATTCAATTTCCACAAAAAATATTTATACTGATAAAAGATGCAAGCACAAATAATAAAAATATTTAAATCTGATAGATTTTTTCAATCGAAAAGGTACCTTTATTAGCTCAATAAATCAGACAAAATTGAAGGGAAAAATTACCAGAAACTTGAAGACAAAATCCATTTTTTTAAAAATAAATAATCTTATTTAGTATCTGCTAATTTTATTTGTATATCTTAGTTTTTAAACAGGCAAACCTTTATTTTTGGATCTTTTAGCAAAGCATGAAATTCTCGCTGAAGATTCTCAAATTCCTGAGAATTTTTCTTTCCAGAAGTACGAAGTACTCCTAGTTCATTTAAAAATATTTCCATCAACCACATAACAATCATTGTAATTTGAGTTTTATCTTGATGTTTTAGTCCTTCTAATTTTTTCAACAAAAATTTTCGCAGAGCTCCATCTTGCCTAGCTTCTAAAAATTTCAAAGCAATTTCTTCAAAGGAGGTATGTGTCTGAGCATAAATTATAGCACTTTCTTCAAAACTGTAATAAAAAAATATTGTGTTAAAATAATTACACAAAAAATAAAAGATGTAATAAAATATAGGATTTTACAATAAAATAAATGAAATCAGACTAACAATATATGTAAATTAAAAGCTATTCTAAATTATGATAAATATACATAGTCAATAAAATAAAAGCTCAACAAAAGTACTAAAATTAAAGTGACAATTTTCAATTTTTAAGTAACATTTTAAAATATTTTTTTAAAACACAAGAAACTTAATATGTTACAATTGCTTTTAAAATACAACTCCTTCAGAAGTTTTAAAACCTCAAATTAAAATATGATTTTTAACTTACTACACTTACTTTATTTTAAAATAGTTTAAATTATAAAAAAAATTCAAGGTAAAGATGAAACAAAACAAGTCAAAGATAAGAGTTACTTAAAAATTTCTTAAATTTTTTAATAAACCAGCTATTAATAGTTTAGAATTTATGAGAAAATAAGAACTTTTCAGAAATAAAAAAAGCAAAACTCAATTTCATATTAAAAATAAGAACAATTAAAAATACTTAATACCTTAGTGTAAATTCAGGCTTAAATCTCAATATTAAGATTTATTAAGATTATTAAATATATTTATAATTACTAATAAATAAACAAATTTTCTATAATAAACATTTAAATATGCTATTTCATATATTAATACATGAAGTTTAAATATAGTAAGAATACACACCTTTTCTTTTTAAACAAGTCATCAGCTTGTTTTGATAGCACTTTATCAATCTTAATAGGATCCTCCTAAAATTTGTAAAAAGCAAACTATATAAAAAATAAACAGTGCTGGATATCTAAGGAATATCCAAAATAAACAAACATTAATACATTATTGTTTAATCTAACAAAAAATAAAGAAGCTTAGTTATAAGATAAAGAAAAAACTTTTATTTACACTTCTGATCATTTGGAAAATTTTAGATTCATTTTTAAAGAAAATAATTCAAGATAAATAAATAAGAAAACAGTAATCAAATCATTTATTAAATAGAAAAAAAACCATGAATTTAATGAGTTAATTGTATATTATGCACTCTCTCTCTCTCTCTCATTTTAATAAGTTAATATAGTATGGCAAATAATTTGTTAATGTCAAATTTAGCAGTAATAACAAACATTTTAAAGTGAAAGGAGCAGTCATTTCTATTTCATAAAAATTTAACCTTTTAACACAAATATTTTTTTATATAACTTAAAAATCTAATTAAACAGATCATTTTTTTCTATTTTAATTTATACATTTTTCTTATAAAACTTAACCTGCCTTTAAATTAAAATTGAAAATTATACAGTCATAAAATTTAATTATTTAACACACTTAAAAATATAGCTGAATATTGAAAAAAAAACTATAAGACGAAAGCAGATAAAAAATTATAAGAATATAAGAACATAAAAAAATAATGAAATGAAATGATAAACTTGGTGATTACAATGTTAATAGAAATTAGAACTTATATTAAATAATGAATATAAAATTATATAATTTAAGTAATTTAAATTAAAAAATTAGAAACTTAAATATTACATGATATTAAAAAATAATTAGTTTAATATTGATTTATTTTCAAATTTAACAAAAACTAATTTTTTTAATGATCATTAACTATATATCTATATCTTACAACTATATCTTTAATTCAAAAATAATTTGGAAAAAATGTTAATATTCATATTTTATAAATTTTGTACAGTATTTATAATTATAAAAATATCTGATAACACTTTACATGATATTAACAAAAATTTATTAAACTTCACATTTCACTGATAATTAGTTTTGCAAACTACCATAAAATTAATGAATGTTAGAAAATACAAAAAATAAATGCCTTTTTTATCTATATATTCTCTAAAGATTGAAAAATTCAGCATAGAAAGCTGCTGGACATACAAAAAAATGTCCAAAAATTATTTTATAATAGGCAGTAAAAAGTTATAGATGCATACATATTGATAAATATTTAAATAAGTTTATTAGTAAACACTTTAATTCCATTAGGGTATTTTTAATTACTCCTTACTTCTAAATGCCATAAAATATAATTCAATTATTCACTAATTATTTTAGAAGCTAATTTAATCACCTTACAAAACTTTTTAGCCAATGCATATTCATTTTTGTCCAAATAAACTTCCCAGACATACCTAGGAAAATTTAAAAAATAATTTAATTATAATAAAATAAAATAATACTCATTAACGATATTCTAATAATTTGTATGTTAACCTGTCTTCTCTAAATATCCTATATCGATATATTGCCATTTCAGAGAAAGCCCATATTGTCCCCTTTTCAGGATCTTTGACAATACCCTTTAATGGTCCATAAGTCTAGAATGATAAATTTAAACAAGTTTCAAAAAATATTTTATAAATACAATAAATTAAAAGATTCTAATAATAATTTTTTTTAAAAACAATGTTTTTAAATCTAAAATAATTAATTCATTATTAGTAAAATTAAAAGAACTTTAATTTACTTCAGAGAAATAATCTTCAAACACTAGTTGCTCATTCAACACACTTATAACTTTCAACCTGAAATGAAAGAATTTAATATGTAACAAAATCTTGCAATATTCAATACTGTAATTTCTAAGAAAAAAAAGTGACAGGGCATTAATGTATCTAAAAATTTTATTTTTTGGCACTGCACTAGTGATGTGCACTTATTTATTTTACTATGATTTACAGAGTAATTAGAAAGTGTGTGGAAATGGAAGAAAATATCATCAATTATATTGGGATTTAAGACACTAAAAATATTATCCCAAATAAAGAGATTACATTGCAAGAAAATATATGTGATGATCTGGCATATTTGAGCTGCTTAGATTCTAATAACTAAATCTTCTTAATTTGCATAATGAAGAAAAAGATACCGTTGGCTTTATAGATGTAAAATTTTGCCAAAACTATTTTTGTTAACAAATAATTTAAAATTTCTTCTAGTATTAAATGTAATAACTTGTTTGAATATTCAAAACATACTTATGATACTACAGGTATATGAAATTTTTAGAGAATAAATATCAGTACTTTCATAAACACAAATATATTTTAAACATTTCTTTTATTCATAATTTAATTTTGCTTCATAGTTTCCTTTCATAAATTTGACAAGTATACCATGTCTCTGGACATAAGTCAACATTTTGCAACTATAACATGCTTATGGTAATGCTAGTTACAATTTATCTCATTGAAACATTTAAGCTAATACACCCTTTCTTTTAGAAAGTATGGTACTCATTATTAAGATAAAAAAAATAGAAATGAATAAAAAATATATACATCAATTTAAAAATAAATAAACAAATAACTTCAACTCACTTATCACGAAATAAAACTAGTACATGAAATTCAGTGAGAATTATTGATAATGGTTCTCTGTTTCCAACTTTTTCTTCTGGATAACTATTTGACAAGTTAAAGTAAACATTATTTCAACTAGAAACCATGAAAAATTTTCCAATCGTTTGTATTAAAAATTTTTCCTTTTTAATGATCCAAGTATTGAATTCAAAATAAGCATATTACAAAAATATGAAAATAGATACATAATTCCCTAAGTTAATAAGCAAAGCAAATTCTGCAAACAATAAAATTTGTATATTAAATATATACTTTTAAACTTAAAATTACATTATTATATTTAAAATGTTGATGAAACACATTAAAACAATTTGCTTAAATATCATAAGAAATTGTTATTAAAAACCAATCCTTAAATTGACAAAAGGATACTTCAAAAGTTTTCGATTAACAGTCAAAGTTTTAGGTGAATCAGCAGCATAATCTATGTCTCCATACATAACGCCAGGTTCTGGAAATATTAATTACATTTATCTAAGAAGTTATAAGCTATATGAACTAACAATTATGGTTTTTAATGCAATAAATAATTACTAAAAAAGCTTAGTTACAAATAAAAAATAAAATTATGAATTCACTTACACTTGTACAGGAAAATGAATGCCGGTAATGTTAGGGCAGTAACAATTTCAAAAGAAGTATATGAAAATATATATAACTTTATATTTAAATTTCAATGATAAGAAAATTAACAAATTTAATGTATAATTTTGAATATTAATAATCTCATTGACAAACATTTTTAGAATTCGCCTTAAGTCCTAAAAACAACTTAAAATATAAATTACTTCAATTGTGTTTATTGCTCTTTATGTTGAAAAATTCAGACACTGATATAATTGTAAAAAAATTTTAATAAAAAAGGGAAATAACAGTAAATGGGATAAAACAGAAAATATTGCAGATTAATGTCATCAGCCAGCAAATATCATTCTTCAAATTAAACTATCAATTTAGATAAAAATGATTTACTTGAAATTGAATTATTTTGATAAATCTTAAAATTAAAAAGCACATCATTTTAATACAGATAAATTTCAAAATACCAAATAAAAAACACAAAATCAATAAATAACAATCTTAATAAGGTAATGAAAACATTTTTACTTGACACTTACATGTTAATACATTTGATTTGAAAAGCAAAAATTACATTACACCAAAATCATCAGTTTTTTTAAATATAAACAAAGAATGTCTTTAAAGAAAAATTTTAATTGCTTAAATTTTTTTTAAAAGTTCATGATTTTTAAAAACATATCCAAAAATACAGTGCTAATTTAAAATGAATTAATGCAAGAATAAAAAATTTAATGAAATTTGTATGATTTATAAATTTTCAAATTAATAGATACATCTTCAAATAATAGTCATACCTGTCATCCAACCAAATGTTACAGGCAAAACTTTTGGATTTGGATAATATAATTGTAGTTTACTATATGGTAATGTACCAGGTAGTTCAATATGACTTTCTAAAATAATTATAAGTTATCAGTTATAAAAAACTATTATTTATCTAAAATAATTATAAATATTATTTATAATTTATGAACAATAGAATTATGGAAATAATGTACTAAATTACGTAATTTTTATAAAAATCAGTTGGTATAAACATTATATCAAAAAATCTTATGAGTAAAATGCATGTAAAGTTATTACATTAAATATCAAAAATTTAACATAAATGAAAAAAGTTTAAGTGTCTTATTTTTCACTTTTCAATTAAAATTTTTAAAAAAAGTACATAATTTTTAATTAAAATATGATACATAATATTGAAAATACTTATATATATTGCCAATAAGTTACATAATTCAATTGCTAGAAAAGAAGTATTCTAAAAAAGATTCCAAAATTAATAATTTGAATTAAATAAAAGGCTTCAAATATATAAATGCTTTACCCGAAAATACTTTCTGTGCATATTTTTGCCTTTTACAATACATTTATAATATTTTCATTTTTATATAATTACCTTCATATTCTAAAGTTCTTTTATATTTATTAATACATTTTAAAGAAATTACCAATTTAACTTAGATTTATGAAAATACCTGGGACATCTTTGTAATAATGGAAAACGTTTTGAAGAAAAGGAGGATCTCCAACACTTGAATCACCCATAAAGTGAATGAGTCGCCTGATAAATTTATAAAACTGAATAAATATTACAATAAACAAAAACAAAAACTTCATAATTAAAAAAATCTACTCTACCTTGGAGTTGTAACAAGTACAAAATATTTATCCCCAGCTATTTTATGAAAAACAATTCCTGTTATTGTTTTTGAATCTGAGCTAAGAACATTTGTCACACTTAAATCGAAAACCTATAAAATATAAATAGTTGTTACTGCAAATATATACTTACATTCAAGTAACAAAGTTATAAGTAAATATAATACAGTAAAACAGTTTGTTAGAATATTTTATGGAAAGTTTTTAAGAAAATAATCTGCTATATAATCATTTTAACTATGCTGTACTTTTCTTAAACTATAAAAAATAATTTATTTGCATTTTTAAACTAGAAAAATTATAACTGCATAATGGTAGTTAATATAGAAATAGAGCTGAATATAGAGTTTAAAATTCAAAAATTTCTTTTATTTTCTAATAGTTTTTATTTTATTTTCTAATTGTTAATTTTTTCAATCAAAGTAAAAGGAAAATATAAGATGCTGAAAAAAAACAATAAGAAATACAAACAAAGCATTCAATTTAAATTCTAATAACATTTTCTACATAGTTTGCATTTGTTCATTAAGAAAATTTTAATAATAAAGTGCAACATCTATCAATTATAAAAACATTAATAAAAAAATTTCAGCCTATTAAGCATGTACAAGAACTTACTTGCTTAAAATATTGTTCTGGAGTGCTTTGGAAGAAAGGTCTGTCATCTCCAGAAGCAATCTCAGTCTCAAATATAAGTCCTTAAATACATGTTAAAAATATTTAACAAAATTATCACAGTAGCATATAGTTATTCATATAGGTATTAAGGAATTTTTTTACACAAAATATATCCTTAATAAATAAAGAAAAATCTTGATACAGCATATATTTCTTTAAAAACTTGTTAAGTGATTTATATTTTAACTTAGTTATCACTAAAAAAATTCCTTCATAAAAATTAATAAAATTTGAAAATGTATAGCAAAATATTAAAGTGATATTTTTAATATTTTGCTTAAGTACATTTATGCATTAATAATGCTTATTAATAGCAAATAAGCATTTACTGTAGATATAAAATAATAAAATTATAATAGCAACAGAGCAGAATTATTTTATATGCTTATATTTTAAACAAAGTGTAAAAACTAAAAATAAAAATTATTTTTCATAATCTGAACTTTAAAGAAATTCTGTTATGAAAAAATAAAATTTAAATTAATAATTTTTTTAATTTTTTCAATATATAAAAGTATACAACACTCTTTTGATAGTTCAACACTTAACTTAAATTTGATTGTTCTGACACTTGATCCTTAATATATCTAACACTTGATCTTAAATACATATTTTTGTTTTACACATTCAAATAAATATTTTGACACACGTGAGCAAAAAAAGAAAAAAAAAAGAAAAATTGTTTCCAGACACTTTTTTTCAGTTTGTTCAACTTTGTTTCAAATTATCAGTACAAAATAAGATTTTAATATACTAAATTTAAAATTAACAATAAAGAAATATTCTATAAGTATTAAGTTAGTTATCTGTATTAAAATTAAGACATATTTTAACGTCTAAATTTTATCCAATAATATTTAAGTCTATAATTTGTTCCAAACAATATTTACTATATCAAAAATGCTCCCTTAAAATAAACGTTCCTGAATATATATATTTTTAGTCACACATACATTACACAAAATAAACAAAAAATATAAGCAACTAGTTTCAAGTGCCAATATATAATAAAATTAATATTTTAACATTAAAATGGTAAGAAGTTAAAATAAACATTTTAAATTTTTGGAAGCAATAATAAATGCACTTTATTTGGTGCATATGGAATTTACCTGATCCACATAATCAATCTTTTACAAACTAAGATTATCAATATATAAAATGTTATTAAATAATAAATTTATTTTAACTAATTAAAAAATATAAAATTTTCAAATACAATTTTAATTAATGATTTAATGTCAAAGAAAACTTTTACAATCAACGAATATATTTACTAAATAAAAAATTATACCTTTTGTAGTTCCTATGAGCATTACTCCAGTTGTATTATCATTTGAAGCCAAAGGATTCCAAGCAACTGAACTTATAACTTGACCCTAGATTTAAAATGGGGTATTTATTACAATGGCATTTACAAAAATTTAGAATTTTTTTAACAAATAATCAAAGAAATGTATCAACTCAGCAATTTTAAATATGCTATTTTGAAAATAATAAAATTAATTTAAATGTAAAATGGTGGTTAGCAAAAATTAGATATAACCATCAGGTATCTAATAAAAATTAAATAAAAGTAAATATAGTGTCTATCATTCACAAATTTAGGCAGTTGCAAAATTAGACAGTTAAAAAAAGTAATTAGAAACAATTGTATATTTTTTATTAAAAATTAAATCTAATTTGATTCTTTAAATAGTATAAACTAACATCTAATATTTAATTAATGAACTTCTATCTATAACTTAGTTCCTATAGTACAATTTATTAATTAAAGGATTGAAAAGAGAATACTAAATACAGAAAAGATAATATTAAGTAATAGTAGTAAATGATATTCTTAATTCAAGTATTTACTATAGATAGTTTTTGCATAAACTTTTTTAATGAATGATTTTAAAAAATGTTTGTTAAATCAGTTTACTGGAGAAATCAATCATATTACTAAAAATAAAACTATTTTAGATTAGGAACTTGTCAAATAATTTTTATAATAAAAATAAATAATAATAATCTATTAAAATCAAACATTTTTTGGACAGTTAATTACTAAAATAAAACAAATTTCTTTAAAAAAATAGCAGAATTTAATGACGAATGTTGCTTTTTTAATGCTATAAAAACTACTTTAAAAATAAATAAGCTTTAAAAGAAATTGTTAGGAAATTAGCAACAAGTTATAGTTACTCATAGTTGTAATTTTGAATTTAAAAAATGAGCTAAGGTGAAAAACAACTAAATTAAAAACAGAATTACTTTCATTTTATTACAATGTTGAGCTTTTTTTGATGATTGAAAAAGATACAAGTTTTCTACGGGTCCCTCATTTGTTGGATTTACTAAGCTAATAATAAGGTGTTTTCCCAATCTATCAAGAAATAATTCATAAATTTTCACTTTTTCATTAGCAAGCTTTTGTAGATCAATATCTGAAATACAGAAAATACACTTATATGAAACAGAAAAACAGCAACAGAAATTATAAAAGTACTTAAGAACTAAGTTTTCCTATCATGAAAATCCTTTTTCAACAATAAACTTCACATTTTATCAAAAAATTCAGCCTTTTTAATCTTTAAAAGACTTACTTATTTCCACCACATCATTTTTTTGAAGTTATGTCAAAAAGCCAATATCAGAAACAATAAAAAACATTGTTATTATGAATGCCATAACACTTATTTTTCTCTCTTTTCATACCATTAAAAATAAACATAGGAAAATAGTTAAGACTTGTAATTTTCTTAATTAAAAATGAAAATTTTGTGCAAAATCACCACTTTTCATTCAAATTGGAGTAAAATATTTTAAAATTAAATTTTTTTAATGTACACAATAAAATAGAGTATATGGAGAAAACCACGATTATATTATTAAAAAGAATATTTTTGAATCAACAGAATAACCTGATGTAATTTTTAATTTTCAGCCTTTCATCTCTTCAGTGGGTCGATAAACTGAGTACCAAGCATGATTGGGAACTAAATACTGGGGGTTTTGCATTATGATGACAACCTTATCAGGACATATGCTTCGTACCCTGAGGTCTCATGGTCAAGAAAACAGAAATAGGCACTGTAGGCCTTGGCCCACATGAACTGTCATGCCACAAAGTTAAGTTTGATTTTAGCAACTTTTTTGTGCTAAAAGATTGTCATTTCTTTGGAGTTATAATTTTTCTACACTTCAAAAATTTATGAACATTTTTTGTGTAATCGTAATATTTTCTTTAACTGCCAAAAACAAGTAGTGTCAAAACTAAGCAGTTTTTACCTTTTAATACTTCGTTTTAATGGTCTGCGAAAATGCAAAAATTGAAAGACATCAAACTTTACATAGGTTATTTTTAAAATATGATTAATTATTGTAGTTATAAAATAAAATTAATAGAAATACAGCTCTTGCATATTATAAATTCCTTGATACACTACTTTAAATAATCAAGAAAAAAGGAACAATATGAAAATTTTTGTTTTACACTTCCTAAGAAATGGGAAGCAAGAGCTTGTAAATAAACATTTATTGATTAGAAGTTATGTAAAATTATAGTAGGTATAATAACACTTTAATAAAATGAAACACATACACATCAATTATCTAAATCAATTCTAAAAACTCAAATCAATATAAATAAAGAAAAAAACTTACCATCAAAGTTATCTGGATTTGTTAAATCCATTCTTCTTATTTTGTTACGCATGCCTAGAATGAGTTTATTGTTACATACTGACATATGAGTTACAGCATCTGTAGGGCTGAAAGATAAAAATAAGTTTCTTTACTTAATAAGTTTATTTACATAAAATCACCAAAAAGTATAAAATTATATTTTGAATTATAGTATAAATATAACACATATTTAGAATATAGTTGGCATTTTCCTTCGTCATATTTCATGAAATATATAAAATTAAAATGCACCTAAAATTAATGGAACAGCTCATTCAAAATAAAAAAATATATTATTGAGAACTTAATATTTTTAATTACTTAATAAATATATTTGCTTGCTTCAAATCGTTATATGTTAATAAAGACTTAAGTAAAACTTAAAAACATTTCTAATCTTCCTACTTTTATATGAAACACATTTCAATTATTATCAAGACTAATAAATAATATTTAGCTCTGACATATGTATGTTACTAGTAAATCAAGTATAATCTTGTCATAAAATGGAACAGTAACAGGAGTAAAAAATTTCATAAATTAATTAAGGAAAAATGGTTAAAAATTTGTTTTAATTAATGGTTAAACATTTTTATAATTATTTATAATAAAAATTATACATTCAAAAAATTTATTGAATTGAAAGTAAGTAAAATTATTTCATTTATATGAATATTACAAACTGAATAAAATCTTTAAAGGTTATTAGATTTTACATATGAATCACTGGTGAGAGTTGATATTTTTCTGAGATCAAAGTAATTTAAATTAACTTTATTTTTTCAATCCATAAAAAATTTATTGAAACTCTTTCCATCAACTGATACTCACTTGTCAGCATATAAAAACTGCAAAAGGCCACAAGAATCTTGATTCATAAAAGGGTTTTTGTAACATCATTCACAGAAATCATTAAAAATCTTCTACAAAACATAAAATCCAACCAAATCGTAAGCAACATTAGGTCATAAAGTTGCTATCCTGAATTTATTTTTCCAGAATTTCAAATTTTATTCATTTTTCAAAGAAAAAGGGAAGATTAAAATTAAATATTTGGGAATATTGCCCAGCAAACATTGCTCGTCTTTAGTTTGAAATGTTTACTTTGTATATAAGAAGTTTTATATTTATTTTTGTAATTTAAAATATGGGAAATTGGAAATTTTATACATGAAAATAAAATAATAAAAGAACATTTTAAAAGCATTTACTTGAAATTAATTCTCTTCTTTGTGAACATTGGAGCATCATCTTCTAAGTTTGCATTTATAAGGCCTGCAGTGGTCTAACAAAAAATAGAATATAATAAAATTAAATTAATTTTTATTATTGCATAAATAACTATAAATATTAGTACATATATCAGTTTTCATTCATTTCAACACATTTTCAAATTTAAATGTTTCATAAAAACAACTTTTTCTAACGTTATACATATCAAAATTATAGAATATTTTCCGAAAAATATATAGTTATATAAAATACATTTATATGGAAATTTTATTTCATTATCTGTTTCAAAAGCTGATCTGACCTTTCGATATAAAAATAACCTTATCTTAAAAGTAATTTTACAGGGTTCTGTTAGCTTTAAGTATTCAAAACTTTAATTGCTATAACATCAATCATTTTATTCATGATGTAGTTGCATTTTTATCACAACTGATAGTTGCATTTTTATCACAATTAAAACTTCTTTACGACAGTTATCCCTAAAATTTAGATATTTATATTAATTGACATGTCATCTTTCTTGCTCAGGATAGATGTATAAAATTTGTATAACACAAAGATTAATCCCCGCTTTTGTAACAATTCCTGTAGATCAGGAAAAGGTAAAACTATTAGACCTATTTCACTATATTTCATTGAATAAACAAGAAGCAATACCTTAATGTGCCTTCCTTTTAATTCTAAAATTTTTTTAATGGTGGTGAATACTTTATATATGCACAGCACAACTCTAGTCAGCTATTTAATGGTAGTAGCAACTAAATTTACAACTGTAGTAAGGTTTTCTTCTTTTGGACCAGAAGCTTACCCAGAGGGGAAGTGATAGATAATATTGGTTATTCAGGTTTGAGTTGAAAGTATACCCAGTTTAAGTTGAATTTTATTTCCTTGGTTTAGTTTTCCTTTACTAGAACTGTCCATATTGTACTACAGAATTAAAAAAAATGTATGGTATGCATAATTTTCTACTTAGAATAGATGTAAAACACAAAACATTTGTTTTGTACAGTGTTTCAAAAGGAAAATTAGAGAAATCATTTTGCTCTATTATCATTCACTGTTAATGTAGTAACTCATAAATTGAACATTTCCGTTAACTGCAAAAAATTTGGTTTGGTTTGTTTGTCGCTTGATGGTCATTTTTTGCATGATGGGGACCTGTAGATTGGGACCTATGGTTTAAAATGGATTTCGAACTAAAAAAATCTTTATCGAAAGTAGGATTTGAACCCATGAACCCATGAAAGTAGGATTTGAACCATTGGTTGCTTAACATTGATTTTCAGCAAACAGAATTGAATAAGGTAACGCAAGTATTGAGATGAATACCACACAAATTTTCAAATAAACTATATAATTCCGGCCTTTCTCTTGATGATAAATTGATCAAAATCCTATAGTTTTATTATTGATTCTTAAAGATGCATTAATACAGATTATTTGGAATAAATATGATTAGAAAATAAATTTTATGTAAATAGTTCATGTTCCTTTCATATTTTATTTAAAAAAACTTTACTCATTTATTTACACTCAATAATCAAAGATGTCTTTATTACCACTTATGTATTAAAAATTAGATGGATTCCTTTTAAATAATTTTCAAGTAACATATTGTGATACATTTCAAACTTCCCCTTATAATCTTAGATCTATTTTCTACTTTAAAACATCTGCACTTAAAGAAAATATCAAATTTCAATCAGATTGATAGAGGCTTTAATGATGATCAACTGGAACAATAGGTGTAAAATAACTTTTATTTAGTCATTCATATTTATTAATGATCTTTAAGTTTAATTCTTTCATAATCAACATTTCAAAAATATACAATGCTTTTCTGTTTAAACAAAACAAAAAAAAACTTATTTTCAACTTTCTTCTCACTAAAAATTAGCCAATTTTATAAGTAACATAAGAAATGTAATGCAGCATGAAATATTTATAAATTGATTTATTATTATGCATTTGAAAACTTTCAAAACAAAATTTTAAAAATTCAAAAGATAATAAATTACATATTTTATTTGATTTAATGGTTTTTAATATAAAAATAATTAAAATTATTCCCTTATTAAAACAAATATTCATTGCATTTTTCAAAAGATTAATATACAATCATATTTGAATTTGAAATTTAAATGTGTATTCTAAAAAAATTTTTACAATTAGTAAAAAATAAAATTTTTATATTGTTTTTAGCAAAAGCTTATACAAAATTTAATCTAATAAAATGAATTAAAAGAACCTTACCATTTCAGGCATAACAGGTTTCATGTAACTTGAAGACAGAGATGCTGCTTGTTCATACTGTTCAAATAAAGAAGCCATACTTCCAAGGAAAATTAATTTTAAATCTGCATAAATAAGGAATTATGCAAGATAAATTATTAAAAATATTTACAAAAATAATGCACAACATTTGACAATAATGTAGTGGTTATTTAATAGAAAATAGCTTCTAATGGTAATACCTTTTTAATAGAAATTTAACATAGTTTTTTGAATTGACAACAATTAAATGTTACTGTCTAGTGATCAGCAAGTCTGACAGCAGATAAGGAGGTTCTGGGTTCGAATCCTGACTCTGGCATAAATGTATTTTCTCTCTCTAGTCTTTGTAAATCCCATATGAATGGGTTGTATAAATGGTTGCCTACCCAATAAAAAGGTACCTAAGGCAAGTCTATACTGATGAAGTCGGACTCCATACGAAATTACGGTTCAGTTGGAAAAATGGAGCAACGCGCCACATATTGCCAGCCTAGCTGGCACAAGGCAAGAACATTAAGAAACTTCAGTCAATGATACATTTTTTTGTTAAAGTGTAAAATAATTTTTTTAATCACAGCAAAAAGCTAAACCAAAAGTGAAAACTTTAAAAAAATGGTCAGTTTTTAATTAGATGTTAAACACAATATCAATGAAAACTATGAAATTATTGTTAATTAACATTTTATGCTCTTTATAATTCAGATTTTAA
Organism: Latrodectus hesperus; assembly: GCA_037975125.1. NCBI lineage: Eukaryota > Metazoa > Arthropoda > Arachnida > Araneae > Theridiidae > Latrodectus > Latrodectus hesperus. Next base: position 24,400,562 of record CM075850.1, on the reverse strand, counting down.
AAAATCCTGAAAATATACATATTTCAAAATTATTATCTTAGTTATTCAATAACAAAAAAAAGTTGCATTGTCAATAAAAACAATCTTGTTTAAATACTGAGAATTCAATTTGACAAGTTGGGAAATCATACTAATGAAATGGAAAGATATAGCATTATTAAAGAATCATAATATTGATTTATATATAAATCACAACACATCATTTATAAATTTTTATCATTCATTACAGATCAAGCCTTATTAAAAATAAGAGAAAAGTACATAACTTTTACTATAATATGTGATTCACATTATTTAAAGATTGACAACAGTCTCATAAGAGAGAAGAGCTGTATCTACCAGAATAACTCATTGTATTACTCATAACAAATCTAATAAGTTGTTATGACTGAATGGATTTGCATCAGCAAAAATATGCTCACTATGATGAATAATTATTATATAAGTTTGATTATTACACATAAAATAGTTTAACCTATTATGTGAACAAAGAATTTTTAATCTTTCTAAACTAATCAATAAGATTTTCCACTTATCCACAGAAAAATTAAAAGTTTATATTTATTAACTATAGATAACAAAACTTAAAATTATCAACAAACATACAAGCTACTTTCTGGGCATATTGATTTATAAGAAAAAATATTTACAATTTTAAATACTATATTTTTAATACTTGTATGTCAGCCAATGCATTATATAACTTAGTTTTAATATATTAATTTCATTATAATTGATAAATTACAACAACCCAATTTCAGAAACAATATTTAAGATTTCTGACAATATATTTAATACCTTGATATATTTTACTATATAAATACTTAAATTTCATGAATTTAAATCAAAAATGCATCAATTATTAAAGATCATTACATAAAGAGAATAGGATGATTTAAAATTAAATACACAAGTATATATGATGAAGGACTTTAAGCTACTAATTGATTAATACCATTAATCAAACACTGTTGCGTAACATACTTAAGAGAAAAGATCAACCTATGAAACAATATAATTTTTCGAACAAGCAGAGGTATATTCAACTCAACAAATATTTAATGTTCATAGAGCTTTTCAGCCCAATGATCTATTTCATCAAGAAGATAAAACATGACTGATTCCACTACAATTCAAGTTCCAGCAGTCCTACTAATAGCACAAAAAGAAAATAGGTAATTAATTACCATTCTATCACATTACTAACAGGCAGCAACACATCAATGATAGGAATTTGAATTAAGCTGAGCAATAATGAAATTTACAGGAAATAAAGAATTCAGTACTATCACTTTCTGTTATAAAGGCTGATTTGATGAAGAAAATTTTAAAAAATGGACTTATCACTGTGAATATTATTATTGAATATGAATCAATTATTTGTTGAACAAAAAATTAGCAGTAATCATTCAGCAACCAGTTTAAACTAGGCATGTTATAACTGTTAAAGCATTTGTAGTTGAATTTTAAAAATTTCTATTTGTTAGCAACACTTCTTTCTAGAAAAATTTATAGGTTAAATATATAATATCCTATATTAAATTTACAAAAATATTTCATAGACATGCTCAGCTTTATAACAGTTTAAGATGGCCCAGAAAAAAAATGTTCTGTCATTTGGCATGATGCAATTATATAAAAAATTTGTCTATAGTATTTATTTTTACTATTTATATATTAAGTATGATTTTACAAATGTTTATAGCCATAAAAAATGCTGTATCCTAAAGTAGTTTTATTAACATAATGAAATAAAAAAAATCAGAATGTAACCATCTATTTTGATACTCCAATAGATAAGATTTAAAATTGAACTATTCTTAAGATTTTACAAAGAGCTCCAAATAATAGGGATGACTCCTTTAAATTATGCATTTGTTTTTCAAAGAAAACAATAAATTTAATAAAATGAGTTTTCAGAGAGAATAAATGTTAAAAATATTCATACTTATCTTTAATGAATGAAATAAACAGCATGTATTGAAATTTGAAGAAATACTTTTTTAATGTAGAACTTACAGTTAAACCCAAAATCTCATAATTACATAGAATCTTATTTAGAAACAAGTAAAGATCAATGTAAAGATTTAATTACATTGGAGAGTATCATAAAATTTTTCTTTTTTAACAACAAATACTTCCCAACTAAATATCAAATTTTTAAAAAAATCCAACAAGTAAGATCAACTTTTAAAATACCTGAAAGAAATCGCTAGTAGTAATTTCAAGAGAATGACTAATTATTTAAACTTAAATTTAAAAAGTAATAATAAATAACGCCTCTTAACAAGATTTCAGAAATAATACTTTATTTCCGAACTCGACCATAAATATAAAATTATAGAAATTTTAACTATCTATAAACGAAGAAATGATATATTTTAACAGCAAATTTTATTCTTGAATTCAGCATATAAGATAAATTTTAAAATAACACTTTCAGAATTTATGGTGTATGCTTCCTTTTCCAATCAAATTGTCAACAAATAGAAACAGACGACAAAATTTACGATAACAATTAAATTAGGTTTTTCCACTTTATTAATATTTAAAATAAGAAATATAGTGTAAAACCATTAGTGTTATTTAAATAATGTAAATTATTTTGATATAACTGAAAAATCGATTAAATATTTTAATATCTGATTCTTTTCTAAATTTGAAAACTAATTTTTAAAGTTGATGTAAGCAAGAACATGTACTGTACTGGATGAGTTGAATGTAAATAGTAAACAACTTTACTGTGTATTATTTATTTAAATATGTAACACATGATATAATCTTTAATTTACTGATTTCAAATTTGTATATTTTATCGAAAATATACATCATACAAATTAAAAATGCGAAATATTATAATGAACAGAATTTTTATTCGGTTTTGCTCACAACTCAGCCCTAAACCTCTGCGTAAAAATAAACCTCTCTCTTCAGAAACTAAAACGCAACATTTTGTTGATTTTCGTGAAATAACAGCTACTGGTGGCAAAGGTGGAGATGGACAAATATCGTTTTTACGATTATACAAGAATCCATATGGTGGACCTTCCGGAGGAAATGGTGGAAACGGGGGTCATGTAATATTGGAAGCTCAATGCGAAGTAAAATCTTTAGAGTCAGTACCAAAAATTTGTAAAGCAGGAAATGGTTCTAATGGACGCAGTAAGCACATGCATGGTGCCAATGGTTTAGATTATGTTATACGCGTACCACTTGGTACATTAGTGAAAGAGCAAGATAAATTATTATGTGAGTTGAATAAACCTGGTGCTAAGTTTATTGCTGCAAGAGGCGGCGCTGGTGGGCATGGTAATCATTTTTTTCTCAGCAATGAAAATCGTCATCCTGATATTGCTGAGAAAGGAGCTTCAGGTGAGACGCGGAATTATACATTAGAATTAAAAATAATGGCTCACGTAGGATTAGTTGGATTCCCAAATGCTGGTAAGTCTACTCTTTTAAGAGCTATTTCACGAGCTCGCCCCAAAATAGCTGCTTATCCATTTACAACTTTGAATCCTCATATTGGGATCATTCATTATGATGATTATGTGCAACTAGCTGTTGCTGATTTACCTGGGATTATTCCCGGTGCTCATGAAAACAGAGGATTGGGAATATCATTTCTAAAGCATATAGAAAGATGTGCTGGAATATTGTATGTTATTGACATTTCATCAAATTCACCTTTAGAACAACTCCAGCATCTTCAGTATGAACTAGAAAAATATCAAGAAGGTCTTTCAAATAAGCCACATGCCATTGTAGCAAATAAATGTGATCTTGATGTTGACCATTCAAAACTAGAAACTCTTACTCAATCTGTTAATATCCCTGTCTTCCCAATATCAGCAAAATATGGGAATAATATTTTAAATCTGTTAAAGTATATTCGAAAATTGTATGATGAAAGTGATAAAACAATGGTATGGTGAAATAAAAAAGATACAATACTTTTATTTACATTGTAGTTGTTGTAATTTATAAATGCTTTACTTTGCTTAAATCAAAAAGAATTGTCATAATTTGTTACTGAAATTCCATTTCTGTAATACATACCTGACATGTTAATTATTTTATAACATGCAAAAAAAAAAAAAAACATATCTTTACTTAAATATATTTTTGATACAATTTATTATTTTACATAATTGAGTTACTTTATTGACTGGTGCAAAGCTTTTCTTCATAAGAAAATAACTCACTTTCCTACCTTTACCAAGGTTGTTTATTCGTGATTTATTTTGAACTTCAAAACATTTAGACTATATTAATAAAAAAGTTAACATCAATTAATATATAGGTTTCATGACTCAACTGATTGATATTTATTTCCAGTGAATGATTTATTTCAAAGTATTTTTTTCTACTATTAGTAATGTTTTTTTTATGAATAATTATCAAAAATTTTGAGAAATATACTTTTGTATTTATACATAGGGATTGCTCTTGAATTTGAAAATATGATGCACCTGCTGTATAAATTGACAGATAGGCATACTATTCTTTTAAAAAGTACTTTTTTTAGAACATGAATATCTAAAAATCTTACATACCAGAAGTAAAATAATTTAAAATTTATTTCCAAGTTTATAAATGACAAAATACTATTTTTAAATTTATGTTTTGATTTTTAAAGATGAAAAATGTAACAAAAGAAACAAAATATACTGGGTTTTTGCCCTCATATTAATACATTTTTGTTACAACAGATATTTTTTCAATATTATTTGTGCGATTTCTTGATTATAACAACAGTTTCTTATATTATCATGTATAAAGACTAATTGTAAAATTTTCTTTTCTACTTGCATTTTTTTTTAATTTCAGAAATCCCTCCTTAATGAATATCTTGTTAAGCTAGTGTTGTTTTTTTTTTTTTTCCTTATAATCTTTGATTTTTAATTTTTATGAGGTACAAGCACCAGGGATTACATTTTGCATTGATAAAAATAAAGAAAAACGTATCCTTATGATTCTCCCCAACAGTAACTTTTATTGTGGACTTTAAAATAAAAATCACAATATCAAAATGAAGCATGTAACAAAACTATCTTAGACAGTTACTTTTTAATGTTTTAAGAGTATCAACTTAAGTATAAAAAATTTTTAAATTTATATATTTTATATAAATGTTAGTAAAATGGGCATCATGTTTCATAATTTGTGGAAATGTTGCTCTATAGGTAACATTAAATAAGGTATATGGTTCCTTTCTATTATGAAAAATGATTACTTTTATCACTTAAGGTAAGGGAAGTAACGTTTTGTTGGAATATGACATATATACAAAATCTTTGTAACATTTTATTGTCAAGTGAGTAATATAACTGATTTCTCTCATACTGAGAAATATTTTTGTAGTTCTCCAGATGTTTTAATTTATGGCAGATTTCTTTATCTATGCATTCTTTTCTTTCTTTTTTTATCTTTTAATTGCTTTATAGAAAGGAAAATTTTGTCTATTTTCAAAAGAAAATTAAAAAAAACTATTGTTTTGTAAGTTATGAATTAAGGATTCACACACATAATGTTTTCAGAATGTGTTGTCACTAGAAGTCAAAAATGTTTGTTTATATATTTGTCTTGTAAAAATAATTCACATTTATGACAAAAATGTTAACAAAAATATTTTTTTCTGGGTCTATATTTCATACCTTTAACTCTTTTTTTTTTTGTTTCAATGGCTGAAGGTTTACTTTTCAAATGAACTTCATTAAAAAAACATTTCAGTTATCTAGACACTTTCATTTATATATATATATATATATATATATATATATATATATATATATATATATATATATATATATATATATATATATATATATATTGGTTATTAAATAAGTATGCTTGCCTAGACAAATGATATATGTTAACTTATCATTTGTCTAGGCTAGTATATACTTGTTATGTGGTTATAATTAAAACTAAGAGGATTTATTTATTTAGGAAGATTTTAAATTTTCTAATATAGTTACACTCCTATTCTGATTTATTGCTTATTAACTAAAAATTAATCCCAGTAAATATTTAATAAATACTCTTTTTTACACAGAATAAAACAAATTCATTCCATAAGAATATGCATTTATAAAATGCTTTGAGGCATCTTTTACCAATTATATTATGAATTTTAAATGACATCTTTGGTGAATGGAATAGTCATCTTTGTGCAGACAAGTTCAGGTTGAATAAATCGATTATAAGATTATATATATCTGATACACATGAGGGGAGGACAAAATAAGATTGTATTTTAAGAAACAAAATATTAAGTTGATTTAAACTAAGGAAGCAAACATTAATTATAAGTTTTAACATTTAACATATTTAAATTGAATGACTTTTGGAAAATTTTGTTTGTTGATTCACCCCATGGAAGAGTTTCTCAAACTTTTCCATATTTCAAATCCAATTTCACTGCTAAAAATTTCAAATTTCACTGCTAATTTATCACTTTATTTTTACCATCTTAACTTTAAGTTAAGATGGTAAAATTTTACATAATATAATTATCTGAATAATATTACTTATGAAAAGATTTGGTTATGCAATAATTTATTTTTATAGCAATTTTACTCAAAGGTATCATCATTCTAGAACCCTTAAATCCAAATTGAAAAAATAATGCAAAAAATATTAAAATTTCATTCTTATATATATATCAAGATATTGATTTTTATTAATAAAGAAATCTTTCAAATGGTGGGTGACACTAAAAAGTATTGATTTGCAAAAGACAAAAACACACACAATCCGAAACATTGTTAGAAAAAGTATTAAATGCATTTTATTCCTATATATAAAATACAACAAAGTAGAAATAGTTTGAGCTGACTGTGGCCTAGTAGTAAAATATCGTTATTCAGGGCAAGAATTCCCGGTTCGATGCCAGCCACTATTGAACAATTGATGGATGTTGCACTTCTGCTTTTTGTATGCACATCTGGGGTGGGTGCTTGGGAGTTTTCCAAATTTCTTCGCATGAATACGGTCCTCTATCTCTGAAGAATCTTTCCCTTAAGTAAACACTAGAAAATTATATATTTCTGAGGTGAAGTTATTTTTACTTCAATATTAGCGAATCCTAACATGATTTATTCACATAAGCGACGTTTTTCTGTTAATAAAAATTACACTAATCAAGAAACTAGAGGCTGAATAATAAGTGCTTTGGCCTGAAGAAAAAGTTTGAATATATGGTGCTGTAACTGATTATTATGTATGATTTCATCACTTTCGATTGGGGGAGGAAGTTCTCTCAACCTTTCGATGAAACTATAAGTTCCTTAGGATTTCACGAATATAATTGATTGTTTTGAATTTATGTATAAATTGTTCAACTTGTGTACCTTTGGTGTTTATTAAAATTGTTTTTGTTATAGTATATGATCTGTTGTGTTGTTTTTGAATGCACTCTTTCGATTTTAGATATTATTTAGATTATTATAAGTTTTTCAGGCCTGCCATTCAGTAGTTCGTTGGTTCGATTCCAGCCTGTGTGCTTAGATGTTTATGGTGGCTGAGTATCACAAACATGCTTGTTCCAATTGTTGAGACTTCCCTACATTTATATTTATTTTTGTTCTGTACCATTACCTCACCGTGGCAAAAATCATAAAGGTTTGTATTGAAGATGACCATAGATCTCGTTCCCGATTTCTTGCTCTGAAAAGAGGATTGCTATCGCAGGGTGTCCTGAATGTATTTTTTTTTTTTCATTTTAAGAAAAATTGAACAACAAAAGAGTGCACCTCAATATAAATCAAATAAAAAACTATTTTAGAGCACAGAATTCAAGCCGTGAGTGGCACTTTCCATCTTGTTGAAATGAATGTTTTTATCTTTTAAAAATAAAGTAATTCTACATTATTGGCTTAAAATTTTATCAAACAATTTTTTGTTGTTAGTTTTAAAGGTTTTAACATATTTCAGTAAAGTTTCAAAAAACTCTGGAAGTCTAAACTTCCTGACAAGTAATAATCTGTAAGCAAATCCTTTCATGCATTTGCTTGAAATCAATGACGTATCCATAACTTTTTTATTTATTTATTTTAACTATCCGAAAACGTAAGTTTTACAATTTCATCATTTTGGAAATAAATGTAAATAATATACACTGCCCAGCATTGAAAATGCAACACCAAGAAGGAGTGGCCAGAAAATTATGCAAATTTCAGGTTAGATACACTTTACCGAGTTATGCAAATGATGGGAATTGCGCAGCTCTCCAGCGCACGTATGATAAGATTTAAGGTGAGAAACCTGCAGAGTGGGCAATATTTGCCCCGTTATTGCTGTTTGGAAAATAATCGCTGAAAGTTTGTTCTTGTCACAAAGGATGCTTGTAATCGCAGAGAATGCCAGGCCATCGTCGATGAAGTCAGTTCCACCAGATAGACGAGTTTACGAGGGGCATCGTGATCGGACTGAGAAGGACAGGTTGGTTCTTATGGCAAATCGCAGATGACAGACACCTAGACGCGTCCACAGTGCACCGGCTGTAACGAAGATAGTTAAAACAGGGAACTGTGGAACTTTTCTGGGTGCTGTGCAGCCAGAGTGATGTCAGCATGCATGGATCGACGTGTCAGACGGGAGGTGGTAGCAGCCTCGAAAGGCACGTTTACCGAAATTCTACAGCATGTGCAAGACATCCTGGATGCTCCCATATTGAGTAGAGCCATTTGCCGTCGATTGGTTGCTAGTGGCCTGCGCTCATGGCGTCCGTTAAAAAAGACTGCCTTTGACCCCACTACATAGACGCCAATGTCTGGAATGGTACTGGATTAGGGCGATGTGAACGACGGTGTCATGCAGTCATCTTCTCAGATGAATCACGCTTCTGTTTCTTCCATGATAGTCACAGCGTACGAGTGTGGCGTCGACATGGATACAGGTCCAGTCCTACAATAATTGTGAAGCACCCCACCGCGCAACAACGCAGCATCATGGTTTGGCGTGCCATTTCATACGAATCCAGGTCACTTTTAATTCGTACTCACTGTATGCAGGGTGTGGCAGAACCGGCTAAGCAGTTTTAAGGAGCAATAAAAATTAAACATGTATATTTAGAGAAAACATGCTTTTATTTTATAATTTAGTACAAGGTTCCACTTTACATTCACTTAGTTTTGAAAATAATATCCTCTAGTTTGCAGCCATTATCATCTATGCATTGATGTTGAAGATCCCTGAAATTTCGAGCTCTTGCACACATATCGCGGGGTATGGCATTCATTTCGTCAATAATCCACTCTTTTAACTTTGGTAGGGTGTGAAGGTGGTTTTTGAAAACCTTTTTCTTCAGATATCCCCAAAGAGAGTAGTTACACATGCTCAAATCTGGTGACCGCGTAGGCCACCCAACATCAACCCTCAAAGAGACAGTCGTGCCGGAAACATTTCTTTCAAAACATCGAGTGAAATTCGAGCTGTGCTAGCAGTAGCTAAATCCTGTTAGAACCACAAGTCTCCCATTCCATGTTCTTCAACAATCTCGTCCATTCTGGGTTGCAGAAAATTTCGCAACATTGTAACATAACGTGTGGAATTCACTGTCACGGTCACTCCTTACTCAAAAAAGTAAGGACCTACCACGACAAATTGTGATATGGCGTACCACACTATCGTTTTCGGAGAATGTTACGGTCATTCATGAATAATTCGGAGGTTATTTTCGGCCCAATAGCGAAAATTTTGCTTATTCACGCACCCACTAAGATGAAAATGTGCCTCGTCAATACTGAAGAAAGCTGCATTCGAAGGGATCTGAGCAAGCATTTGCTCACACAGACTTTGATAGTTTGCATGGTCTGGTGAGCGTAATTCGTAAGCAATCATTATTTTTAAATGATGGAACTTCGCATTGCAGAATCCTTCTTAAACTGCGGTCGGAAATCTCCAATGCAACAGCATGTCGTCGAGCAGAACGTTTCGGCTATTGTTGAACTGCTGTTCTCACCCGCTGCACATTTTCTGAAATTCTGATGGATCTGCGTTGGCCATATGTATCTGTTCTTAGTGTGCTACCAGTTTCCTCCAACTGCCGAACCCAGGACCGAATTGTGTTTGCATTAGAAACAGCATTGTTGCGTTGAATGTTGAACTGTCGCCGAAAAGCTCGTTGTGTAGCGATCACAGATCTGTTGTTTTCACAATAAGCGTTAATGGCAAAACCACAATGGTCAAAACCATATTGGCTACTGAAATGGAGTCACCGACTGAACAAAGGAAGACCATATGCAACTGCCTACCCCCACCACGGCCCAAGCGGTAATCTATAGAAACTGCTTAGTCGGTTCTGTCGCACACTGTATAACAGTCCAACGTTACGTGGATGATGTGCTCCAACCAATGATACTTCCTTGGCTTCAAGGGGTGCCCAATTCCTTCTATCAACAGGATAATGCCAGACCGCACACTGCTCAGCCAACAAGCCTTGCAAGGTGTACAGCTGCTTCCCTGGCCACTGTAGTCACCAGATCTCTCACCAATCGAACACGTTTGGGATATGATTGGATGCCATTTTCAGACCCTGCCATTGCCTCCCTCAGAAGACGCACTTTGGCAAATGGTTGACATGGAATGGAAAGCCATTCCTTTGGACGCCATCCGTACTCTCATTGACTCTATGCCTATGAGTTTTGCTTCGTGTATCACTTTCTACGGTGGTCTTACAAACTACTGATCCGACCTTGTTCTCGCTCCATATTATGCGTATTATTTCGAAATACACATCACTTATTGTTGGTAGTTATCTCTCTCAGTTTGCCGAGTTTCGTCACTTTCTGGCAACTTTTTCTTGATCTTACATTTTCAATGTCGGTCAGTGTTTCTTAATTATCTTATTCATTCTGTAGTTTATTAGATGTTCTCTATCTGGACTATAAATGTGTATAAATTTATTTTTGATAATCTTCTCTGAAGCATTGCAAGCGAAATAAAATTAAAATTGATAGGAAAATAAATTATTGATTGTAATTCTGCTTGAATAATAAACTCAAATTTCTCATTTGGTATTTAGGAAACACTGCACTATATTTAGTTTATTTTAAACTTTAAAAAAATTGCTTTTAAGAAAAGAATACAGCAAGAAATTTAATTCATTAATAGATTTGGATTATTTAGATTGAATTTTTTTATAAGGCTTTGCTAATCTTTTTTTATTTTGATAGTGAAACATACTTTGAAAGCTTCATACGATAGATTCTTTTAATTTTATTTATTAGTGCAAGTAAAATTTAAAATTCCCTTTCTTTTCTTTCAAATCAATATTTTACTGATGTGATTTTATTTGTAACATAATATGAATATTTTAGATAAGGATTTATTTTAATAGATAAATATAATTTCAATATTTCGTGAATATAAAAGAATATTACAAATATTTCTTCCTGATCATTTTTAAATTATATTTTCTCATTTTATATACATTTTTCTAAAGATACATCTGAGGAAATACATCATCTTCAGAAGTCAAGATTTTCTAATTATGATGTCTTGAGACTTGTATATATACTCATTCTTCAATTTAATGAGGCATTTCTATTTTATTTTAAATTTTATTAAATCATTTTCTCATGTGCTGCGTTTCCGCACATGTGACATACACCCCGAAAATAACATTATTACCTTCGTTTTAAATTAGTTAAAATTAAACACACATTTATCCCTACAATTGTTTAATCAGAATTAAAAGCATAAAAATATTTTCAGTATTATTTTCAATCTAATTAAAAGTTTGAGTGTATAAAATTACTTATACGGAAAACAAACAGAAAGATATCAACCACTTATTTGGGATTAACATTCTTGTAGAGAAATAAAAATAGGAAATCGAATAATTGAAAAATACATTTAAGAATACAAATTTCAAAATCAAACAATTACAGAAAATGTTCAAGAGAAAAAAAAAAACACCTGAAAATTTTGCAATCATCCCTGAATTATTTTCATTTATCGATAACGGAATGATTAAGATAATCGAATATAGGTTCTAGAAAACTCATTCATTCTAATTCCAAGAAAGATCTACTGAAATCCACTAAAATATAACTGAAAATAAAGAACGTTCAACAAGCCTGAGGTAAAATAATATGTTGATAAAATTTTGGGCGTTTTTCTATTTGTTTGTGATACTTTAAAATGTGAAACTTATTAAATTAATTTATATTTTACAGATATAATTTTAATTTATATAAATTACTATATTTTTCTGTTCCATTTATGTTCTAAAGGAGGGAATGCATTTCAAATTCAAAATATACAAGAGCCGCCCAACTTGTCTAACGGTCAGCATGCCTGACTGCGGATAGGGAGGTCCTGGGTTCGAATCCCGGTTCAGGCATAGATGCACTTTCTCTCTATATCTATCCTGTCTTTGTCCTTTCCTTGTTCGAATGAGGTGTGAATGCTATAAACGGGTACCTATGGTATGTGTGTAGAGCAAAGTCGTACTTTCACCTTCATGGTGCTCTGATTAAAACGAAAGACGCTCCCAATTGACTTAAATTTGCATAGCCAACGACATAGCGAGCTTGGCTTGTCCAAGTGTCGTTAGTAACAACAACATTATACAAGTTTTTCAAAGATTTGGCATCATTTATTCTGTAATTTGCCTTTTTACAATTGACAAAACCTTCTCATTGAGCAGTTAACGATGTCGTCTTTGAATGATATCATAAAGAAATGTTATAAAACTATTCTAATATTAAAAAAAAATCTGCATGATTGAGAATTTTTCTCTTAATTTAATATAAACAAATAAAATAATTCTTGTTTAAATTTAAGTAAATTTTTGCATAAATGTATCAAAAATATTATTTCTTTCCCCAATCTGAGTAAAAATTTTATATTGGAATTTTTATTATAATATCATTATTTTGCATAATTCTGAGAAATAGTGTCATATTTATCAATAATAATGATTTCCAACTATTCTATGATGAGTTGAGCAAAAAAAAATTGTGTTGAAATTGAAAACTTCAAAGAATATATGTTATAATGCTGCAAAATTTTATTATTTCATTTCTAAACAATTGCTATTTAAAAGAAAAATTTTAATATTTTTGCTAATCACCAAAACATTTTTAACTGAAAATTTTTTTAAATAATTTCACGTAATAAATAACTATATAAATAATAAATGTTTTTAATCTAATGAGTTGAGTTTCACGTGCCTTTAAAAGCTGCTTTCCTTCAAAAAATCGACTTGACAGCAAAATTAAAATAAAAAAAAAATTTGTCTTTAGTGACATCGGTTTTATCCGCTTAAAGAAACTTCATTTAAAAAAAGATCGAAGTTTTATTTATCAATTGCTATCATTATCTAAGCAAAGCTATCAATTGTTGACAGTTATTTCTTTATTCGAGTGTAGAAATTCTGAATTTAGAAAAATAAAATAAAATAAAAAAATACGAGGATAATTTAAGCGAGTCAAAAAACACCTGAAAACAAGTTTCTCTTCTCAGCTGATGAACCTAACTGCACGTTTCTCGAGTAGATTTGTTTACTCATTCACCATTTTTTACTCCTAGAAAGGCAAACGTTTTCGCGTTTCCTCACCACGCACACTGAGTCGATGGCTGCTTTGACACCCCGTATTTTCAATCAAACGATAATGTAATAAATGCGGGTTATCTCAACTCTCACCTAGTGATATGGTCGCTGACGAATAAAATCTTTATCGGAGATTTATGAAGAGATAATGGGAACTTCGAGACTAAAGCACTTATTGCTGACCAGAGAGTTGATAATTCAACACAGCCACAGTTACAGTAGAGTTCTTAATAATTTATTTAATTTTTCATTTCCCTCACAAAGTGAAAGAGGATGCTCTGAGTAGGAGGATTCGGATGGATCTAAATGGATTAAATTTATCTGCAGTAAGTAATTTTATTACTACCATAATCAAAAAAATATATATTTTGCAGATGTTTTTTCTGACATTTTTAAATTATTATTTAGTTACCATAGTTAATATAATTTTAACAAATAAAAATTTTAAAAATAACTTAGTCAGCGAATGGTATTTTTATGAATGAACTGATTTCATCATTTTTTCTAAAAGTCTTCCTTTATCATTTTAAAAGATGATATTGTACATAACATATGCAATAAAATTCAAATTGTTTTCCTAATTTTAAAAATAATATTTAAATTTAAGATTAAAAATTTGAATTTTAACGTATTAAAAATATTATTCATAAGCTTATATATATATGTAATTAAGTATATACATTTGAAATATGATATTAATATATTTTATATTCTTTTAATGACAAATTATTAAAATAATGCAGAGTGCTATTTCCTACAAACTTTTATTTAGAATTATCATTTTGTATAGTCTCAATCTTTATGGCAATATTTCTTGAAACTAATTAGAAAATTTTAATATTAAATTATTTATCAGAAAATCAATTGTTCTCTTTAATAAATATACAAAAATTAGTCTTATCACAAACGCAATTGCACATCTCAATCAAATTTTCAAGTCTCTTCATTTCTTTTACAGTTTGCTTCGTTTTCATATTTTAAACAATAAAGTTTTGATAGAATAGTATTAAATTTTCAACTTATTACATTTTCATTCACGTAACACATCTGTCAAAAATAAAATACTAATTTTTTAATGATTTATTTAATTAAAAACACTGAAACAAATTATGTGATATATTTAAATCTATAGAATAATAAATGCATATAATCCTTGTATACTTATGTATAAATACTTAATTCAAATATTCAGCTATCTCAAAAGTCCCCTTAAAAGTCACATTCATTTTTTGATAGACTTCGTTTCAAAAGCTTCGTACATCTTTCTCCTTTTCAATTATTTATTTATTATTTATTTTTTTCCTGTTCTTCTAACCAATGGGGGACCATAAAGGTCATTTCTATGACCCCTATGCCCGGAACCACCCCAGGGCAAGTAAACTTAGGGACGGATGTAATTTTTACATCCAAAAACTAGAGACATGAAATTCATTTTAGAAAATTACAAAAACAGATATTTTTTTCCGCTTATTTATTATGTGCAGCATCTGTATTCATTTTATTTGCCTAATGAGAAAAGTACTGATACGACCTTTTTTTATTTATATTATTTAAAGAAAACTTTATATTTTAAATTTTTTAAAGTGAAAAATAATAAAATTGTTTGATAAAAATTTTAATTTAAACAATGGAAGCTTCAATTCAAACATTTGAAAGAAATGATAATCTAAATCAGCTACGACGTTCATAAGAAAGTAACTGCACATGATTTCAAAATACTGACTTTTCATGCATAAAGAATCGCAAATAAAAATATCATAATGAATTTTAATGTATTTAATAAAAGTATTTATGTATGTTTCTTTAATATTTCTAGATGTGAACAATTGTATATTGTATAAAAATGTGCGAGAACCTTATACCGTACATGATTCTTAACAATTCTTGCCTTTTTTTTTGTATATCGGAACAACACAAAGCAGTTTGTTTTACTCTTCTATTTTTCCTGCTACACTCAATTAATTTTATTTAAAAATAACGGTGAAAATGTACTTTAAACGTTTGCTAAAAATTGATATTCTTCTGCTGAATTATAAACTCACAAGTATTATTTTAACACCATAGATCATTTAACACCATAAGTATTATTTTAACACCATAGACCAATCTCTATATTTCATTGCATAATATCAATGTTGCTCATTAGTGTGGCCTTAAAGCACGTGGGTAAAAGTCTGTTAGCTTCTCCTTAAAAAGCTAGATTCGGAATGTAAATAAACTTATTATTGTTAGGTACAAATTCTTTTCCATTATCTGAGATTAATTCTAAAGGTCTCCGCGCGGTTTGTTTATCACATTGTACTTATGACTGAATGAGTTTTTATGATCTTTGCCCCAGATCAGTATCTATTAAACATTTTTCGTTCGAGCATTCCCTTTTCTGTTCTAGAATTCAACAACATATCTTTCTCAAAAATAGCAAAATCTTATAAATTAATGTTTGAAAGTAAAATATTATTTAAATACACATTAATATAATGCTTGAAAATATGTCATATTATCAGTTTGTTTCTTCGTACACTGAATTATAATTACAGATGAATGTATTAACTTTTTGATGAAAACATTCTTGTATAAGTATTGTTACAAATACTGATTTAATGAGAAATCATATTGTAGTTCCATTAATTAATAAAATTTTCTTACAAGAAAATTATTTTTTGTTATAAAGATAATTCAATTATCAACCAAATGTTTAGATCAAGCAGTGAATCGAAAT
The DNA here is from genome assembly GCA_037975125.1 of Latrodectus hesperus. NCBI lineage: Eukaryota > Metazoa > Arthropoda > Arachnida > Araneae > Theridiidae > Latrodectus > Latrodectus hesperus. The sequence goes on along the minus strand of CM075850.1, from coordinate 24,384,279 downwards.
AATTATAGATAATTAAAAATATTTTTATAGTTATTTTTTTATCATATTCCATTAAGTTTGTTAATTTCTTTCACATATTATCAAATTTTTAAATAAATATGTTTTAGAATTATATTTAAAAAAATAATATTCTTAGTTTTTTATTATAAGTTTGCGTCATGAATTTTTCAAGATACATCTAACAAAAGAGTTGTAACACAAACTTTGTTTCGTAAATATGTTGTAAAATCAAATAATTGTATTCGTATTTGAGTATAAATGTTCAATGTAATGTAGACTTTAAACTATGTAACGATGTCAAAAATTTCATTAAGTGTCTGTCCTTGTATCTATGGTCAGCATAAAGTTGTATTTCCTTACAAAATGTTGATAATTTCGTGAGTTCTTTCTTTAAGAAATAATAATTGTTTTCGTATTTTTTAATGTGTAATGAACGAGATTCAATTTTCTTGTAAAATTCCTAATTACAGAAGACATCTTAATAACACGTTAGTTTAATTCTTAATAACATCTTAAGTTTAATCTTAATAACATCTCATTAAGATAACAAGTCTTATCTTAATGAGACATTAGAATTTAGAACGATCCGTCTTCATATGTACAATGATTATCAATTCTGTGAAAAGTCATTTGTAAATATCAAGAAGACGCCAAAATAAGTGACAAAATTATACTCATTGCTCGTGTATTTAGAGTACACTGTGAAAAATTAAAGTAAAGGGAAGTATTGCTTAAGTTTTTTTTGTTCGAAGAAATTGCACCAAAATGATTTTAATAATTCTTCTTTAATATCCATGTAATTTAGTTGAAGTCTTGATGAAGCAAATGTAACGAAACAGTCTCAAATAAACACTGCTCAAATCTCATGGTCCCTGAGCCATTCACCATAAAATTAATCAATATATTTTTTGTGCGTTTTTGATTCAATAGAAAATCTTAAAACATACAATTAACAATTGGATTAATAGCTGCGTTAATCGTAGACTTAATTTGGAGTGATTCAGAGATTCCTGCTTATTTATAAAATTTATTTGTAAATTAATTGTTAACTACATTGGTAGTAAGAATAATGTATCCTTTACAAGTAAGTCTACAAGTTACAGTAACTTTCTAACTTCGTAGAGTTGGGTTTGTATGTCATTGGGCACCTCTGCTTTTATCAACATTTTGTACTATTAATTCCAAACCCAATGTTTCCTAGTTCCAGTTGCTCGGGTCACCCACTTTATTAATAAAGTCCGATAACCCTTTAATGGAGTCTATGTGTAACTCTCTAGTATGGATGATGCCTAAAGAAGTTAATCTAGGGAGGGCAATGAGGCCTCGCATTCGTAAATGATATGCTTGGCCGTTTCCTCTTGCGTATGACAGTTCCTGCAGATAGGGTCTTGCTGAAACAGTCCCATTTTATGGAGGTGTTTTCTGAAATAGTAGTGTCCATTATGAAGCCTACGATTAAACGTATCTTCTGCCTAGAGCATCTTAGAATTTGAGAGACAATCCTTGCTGATGATCAACAGATCATACTTTTAGCATGGATTTGACCAGGAGTGTTGAGCCAAGCTTCATACATCTTCCGTTTTTCCCATCTAAGAACATTGGTTTTTGCGGTCTTCAAATTGATCCCACAAAAAGGTTCTGCACCAATGGGAGCAAAAGACGATACCTTGTTTAGCAAGTTCATCAGCCTTTTCATTACCTTCGATACCTTTGTGCCCTGGCACCCATACAAGGATCACCTTGATTCTAGTTGCCAGTTCTGTAAGAAGGTTTCTACATTCCAAAATCATTTTAGATTTGATTTCGAAAGAACTGAGCGCTTTTAAAGCGGCTTGACTGTCACTAAAAATGAGAATCCGCTTACCGTGGTAGCCCTTCCTCATATTTAGTCGCAGACAGTGAATAATGGCCAAAACTTCTGCCTGGAAGACCGTAGCGTATCGCCCAAGGCTTACAGATAGGCTGGTTCTTGGTGACACGTCACATACTCCCAGTCCTGAGAGGCTGTTTTTCAGTGATCCATCTGTGTACCAGATTAGATCTCCTGTTTTAGTTTTGAACATGTTGTTATCCCATTCGTCTCTAGTTGGAAAAACTATTTCAAATGTCCTTTCAAACATGTATGACTTTTCCATGATGTCCGAAGGCATCAGTGAAAGTAGAATCTTGAATTTTCCTGGTAATACCCCTGTGTCCTTTGGCAACAGGTTGGTCGTACCATTGGTTTTGTAGCTTCATTCTGTATGTAGTCATTCTGGCAGTGCTGTAGATGAAGATGGCATTGCTGGTTAAGGGAGTCAGATCCAACATAACTTCCAATGCTCTGGTTGGTGCGTAGGACATTGCTCCTGTGATGCAGAGACAGGCCGGTCTTTGTAGACCTCCTAGTCTGTCAGTCACTGTCTTCTGTTTCACCTTACGCCACCAGATCACACAGGCATATGTGAGAATAGGCCTGACAATAGCTGTGTACATCTACAACATCAGTTTTGGATGTAGGCCCCAGTTTTTACCAAGCATTTGCCTGCAAATCATAATGCTTTTCTTTGCTCGGTAAATTTTATCATCAATGTGCTTATTCCAGGATAGTTTTTGGTCTAAATAAATGCCCAGATACTTCACCTCTGAAGCCACATTGATTTCCACATCAAAAAGTCTTGGTATGAAAAAACCCTTCCATTTCCTTTTGCGTGTAAAAGGTACAAGGTAGGTTTTCTGAGTATTAACCACCAGGTCCCTATCTATGCACCATTGACCTACATAATTTAGAGCATCCTGCATGAGATGACAAGTTATGTCGAAATCTTTGCCAAGGATAAGGATGACAATGTCATCAGCATATCCTTGCGTATAATAGCCCCTATCCTTTAGATATTTTATGAGGCTATTTACAACTAGGTTCCAAAGTAATGGTGAGAGAACACCTCCTTGAAGACAACCTCTAGTAGTCTTTTTTTCAAAGGATTCACCGAAGATGTTCATTTATATTCATCTATCCGAAATCAAGGTCTCAATCCAAGTACACAGGGTCTGATTAATCCCTGCCCCTCTAAGTGCATTGAGGATGGATGGATGGGAAGTATTATCAAAGGCATTTTTTTTTCGAGGAGAGTTGCCAAGGAAATTTTTTTTTTATCCAGAGTGGTTTCAATCTTAGAAACTAGCTGATGTAAAGCAGTTTCAGTAGATTTGCCGGATTGATGGGCAAAATGAAGAGCATGCAAGGGAACAAGTAAGAAAAGAGTTAAATAAATTAATTTATCCTTTACGCAATTTTCAATTTTTCTCAAATAACAGAGAGAAATAGAACAAAGAAATGAATATTTAATCGTTTGAGAAAACTGATATTTTTTTCTTAATATTGAGCTACACCCATTACATAAACGAAGATGTGTATAACATCTGGATTTTATTTTAAGTGTGATTTAACTATATTTTAAGTGCTTTAAGTATTCCGAACTTTATAATTTTACCATAATTATGGATATTTTGTTAAAAACCGAGATTATTTTAAGGATTGTCAGAAAAAAAATGATTCACAATCAGAAATTTAGGGGAAAACATGTTGTTGTCTTGTGCCAGCAAGCCTAGCAATATGGGGTGCACTGCTCCACTTTTCCAACTGAACCATATTTTGGTGTGGAGTCCGACTTCCTCAGTACACAAATGCCATAGGTACCCGTTTATAGGGTATAGGCAACCATTCACACAATTCATTCATACAAGGAAAGGACAAAGACAGGATAGATAGAGAGAAAGCACATCCATGCCCGAACTGGGATTCGAAGCCAGGACCTCCCTATCCGCAGTCAGGCACCCTGATCACTAGACAGGGTGGGCGTCTAGGGGAAAAAATAACCGACAAATATGTAGCAGTTAAGTTGTAATTATTTTAGAAACTCATTAAAAGTTTCTCTCAAATATGAGGATGGAATAAATTTATTTTCGCTGTATTTTATCAGCTCTTATACTTAATTCACTTTGTTTTAATAAGTGTCTAGTAATTAGTAACTTTCTTATTCAGTGATGTAATATTCTTCATAGGTTTCATTACCGATGGTTAGTATAGGTTATTTTGTATTTGCTTATAATATTTTTAACTATAAGCAAATAAAAACAAAATAATTTTAGATTGTATTTTAATCTAAAATTAGAAAATTTTGTTAATAAAAACAAAATAGTTTTAGAAATCTGTTTATTTTGAAGTGTTTTTGTGTACTACTCTTAATATTGTGAATCCCAAAAAATTATTGGCATCATTCTAAACTCTGAAAATAATTTTTTAACAATTTACGCTGTTTTGTTAAAGATGAAATAGCAAAATACTGTTGTTATTCATAATGTTAATAAATACTGTATGAATATATAAAATTTTTTGAACTATGTTTTTAATATCTTGATGTAAATAACATTAGAAGTAATAAGAAATTAGTTATTCGTTAATAATGCAAAAAAAAACTTATCTATCTCTTGATTTTGTCCCCTAGCTTATCTTTTGATGAATATGCGTAGATAAAAATTGAATTATTCCTTATGCGCAAAAAGTGATCGTTGTGAAACAAGCAAGAGCGACATTAATTCAAAACACCAATCAAAAATTAGATTTGTTACTCAACTATTGTTCTTATAATAAAAAAGTTCGAGCGATTCAAATTGAAAAGCATTTCTACAAATTTTGTTTCAACATTTTTATAAAAGTAAAAATTTCTCTTCTTTTTGTACTACTGAATCTATCCTCATTAAGTTCGAAAATTTTCTTACAAATTTACTTTTTACTATTTTTCAGAAATATATTCTCCTACGAAATTCGAAATGTTCTTCTGTGAACCAGTAAAATCGATTTTAAAATGTGAAAAATCTTAGAATCGATTTTAAAAAAGAGAAGATTATTTTTATAATAATGATAGGTGGATACATTGAAATTTCGTTTTTATTTTGAAATATTCGAATATATGCCAAGAAAATAGGATAAAAATGATAATTTTCTTAAGTAACCAGGAGAGTTGATTTTGATGACGTAGAATTTGAAACTCTCATCCAATGAAACTAGCTTTAGCCTTTAAATCACGAAAATGGAACCAAACCTTCAAACAGTCAGCAAATATCGCATTGTAGCACAGATTTAAAACATGCTATCAATTCTTGTAAAAAAATTCAATAAAATTTTTTGTTGCAGCGAATTTTTCTTTCAATAAAAAATTAAATGATAACTAATTCATTCGGTTTACCGCGTTACTGAGATATCTTTTTGACCAAGCTCATTTTTCTTCGTAGACTTGAATGATTATACCTTGACGAGTTAGAAGATTAAATATGATTAAATAGTTGAACTTCAGCTTCAGCTTCCTGTGAATCAGCACTGTATAAAATATAATTTAGTTTCTTCATAGTTAAAGAATAGAGAAAGTAGGAGAATAAGCAGAATTTTTAAATAAATGTTCTTTTTATACTCCCTGACATGACGAATTTCTTTTTTATTGTATCATTTAAACCAAGCATTAAATTAAGGTCGACAGAAGGTTATCTGTATAAATAAAATCCATATTCTGTTTGTTCACCGAATTTTTGTCTGGGATTGAATTAAGAACATTTGCACGAGAATGAATTGATACCTATATCAAAATATCCGTTTCTGGGGTTAACTTAAAATAAAAACTATATTTCTTTCGAAAAGTAATGTAACATTTCTTTCTGGAAGTCTTCTGACTTCAAGAACGGAGAATTCTTACAATTTCAAGTTACTGATGTATAACTACTGACAATTGAGGGAAAATATTTACATCATCAGAGTCCCCTATTTCTACATTCCGATAGTGTAATTTCATTAAAGAAAGAACGATATTTATTATTCATTTTGGTTTTTGAAAAATTATTGTTTTCTACCATTGACACGTATGTGTTTGCGGTTTTCCCAATTCACCACCGTTAGGAAATGCATTGAAACGCTGATGAAAAGAATACTGATTTCAATGTTAAAAATTGTCAAGTACTGTTCGTCTCACTCGATTTGTTTTTCACTGATCCGTATTTTATATAAATATTACTTCATGATTAAAAGCAGCATTTTGAACAAAACTAATTGAATAGAAACTATTCTTATTTTCGCAAATCACAATGTATATTTTCCTGAAAACTATATAGATTCTCTATTGGAAGCAACGGTCCGCGATATGCGATGAGTTTGAACCTTAATTTATTTTAAAACTGTCTGCTTCGTGGAAGATAATATTTGTTTCTGTTATATTATCCAAAACTATCACTATAAATTGTTAAATCGATTGTCTCTCTGATAATTCTCATGGATGGTTATAAGAACAAAATGCTTAAACAGTCAAAGTATAGTGTTGACATAGATTGTTAAATTTGCCATTAAAATAATTGTAAAGCATTTATTTCTGCTGGTAAAAATGAACTTTATTATAGCGTTTTGTTAATATTGTAAATAAGTAGAACCCCGATTTCGTGATAAGTTGTATGGAAATATTCCATTCATCATTAAAAGGAAAATATTACCTAGCGAAAATCCTTGCGAATGTGTTTCGAACACCCCAAATCGATTGATCACAATTTCAGAAACTCTAATCTAAAACAAATATATATTTTCAACTAATTAAATTTATTTCTATCGATTCTTATTTTCTATAAAATTTTTAAAAAATCTATGAATTTAGTTCTAAAAGTGTAAAATTTCGCCTAATGGAACAATAAAAAAATAATCAGTGGGCTTTTTCGGCTAAAGAAATAAATAAAAAGAATGTTTTGTAAGTAAATTTTCGAACTGTTAATCGAATCAATATCGTGTTTATTCTGTCAGCATATAAATACTTCAATCGGTATAATTCATTTCATTGCAAAAATGAAAGAATAAAGTCCTTCGATTTAAAAAAAAATGAATAAAAATATAGTTAGATTTTACAAGCCCACATAAAGGGAGATATATTCTAAACATTTATCTTTCTGAAGTGGATATTTCGAAATTGGAGGTCATAGCCTGAATATAAATAAACCTCATTCGTAGAATAAGGACACATTTTTTTTTTTTTTTTTGATCTTTGAAAGAATTTTCTTAGCATGGAACCATGTCTTATTATTTCTCAATAAGAAAAAATTCGAATGTCATACTTCTTTTACATTCATTTCTCTAAGTAAAGCAGCTTGGGAATAGGTAACAATGATAACAAATTACACTGAAGCTAGATGGTTTTAAAAACAAAATAATGAGTAAAATAATGGAAAAAAATATTGAATAAAATAAGAATCACCACTTTATTTTAGTCAGCACTAGATGATGTATAATTTTTAAAAATTCTCAATATTAAAAAATAAATAAATATAAAACACTTTTTTTAAACATTGAAAATTGTATAACTGAAAAATCTTAATAATGATTAGTTGGCTTCAGATATAATTATTTGTAAATATGATACCAACTTTGATAATTTTTTATTATTAAAAAGATGCATTAACCGTGACAGAATGTCTTAAAGGGTAAAATTTCCCTCTAAATAAGTTGATTTTTTCTGTTCTATGAAAGTTATCTGAGTGTTTTTGTTCTATTAATCCATAGTGAATCATTCTCAAAAGTGGATTGTCAGAAATTCATTTTTGATAGTATAGATCGGTTTTGTTTATCCCTGAACAGTCATTTTTTCCCACGTGTGGAAAATTACACCGGAACCTATTGTTTAAATTGGATTACGAACTTCTACGCTTATCAAAGCTTTTGGTGGAAATCGAATCTACGAAATCTAGAACTGAAGACCTGGCCTCTAACTGTTCTTATGCCAACTCAACCAATACAATTTAGATTGGAAAAGTTATAGCAAAATTTAATTAATGAATTGAGATTCAGAGCAATTCTTCCCCCTCCCCCGCAGACAAACTCCGTCGTTCAGAAAAACAAGATTACTTAGAACGACAGTCAGTATGTGCTATCTAGACTATTTGAGAAATTATGTGTTATTTTATCTTTCTCTAAGAAAAAGTACCACATTTTGTAAGCAGGATATTTGCTAGCTGTATTAGAAAAATCAATTATTGGTTTTTGCGTTACAAATCTACATCAAAAGCTGGATTTCTAGATATTTCACTTGAAATAGTTCAAATTACAGTATCGTAAATACAACAGATTATTTTCTTGCAAATGAGTGGAATTCATACTCCAGTTAACACTGGCAATTTAAGATATCAGTTTTAACTTAATGTTGCATATTACTCACAAATTTGTGCTAATAATCTTTAACGAATTTTTATATATTTAGAATAGCTGATTTTAGATCACACATATTTCCACTGCAACGTCTAGTTGTAGCTAATTTGATTAACAATATTGTAAATAAATCATGTTTTCTATTATGAAGCATTCAATGGATAACGTTTCAAAATTTGTTCTGTATAGGCAACATTAAAAATCATTTGAAATTCCTTACATTATATATATATGTATATATATATATATATATATATATATATATATATATATATATATATATATATATATATATATATATATATATATATATATATATGTATATATATATATATATATATATAAAATAAACATTGTTTTTTACTAATCTTTTCTTTCTGTATAAAAAAACCCCATCTTATAGCACTTAGAGCAGTGTCATATAACCCATTATTTCATGGCATTTTGTCCTGTTTGAACTATGTAATAAAAACTGTTCAGAGCAGTTTTTATAATTTTATGCAGTTAAGTTATAAAATCGATGGCACTGGTTTTAATTATATCGTGGAAATATATTGTTATATATAACACGTAGTTTTCAGAGATAAAATTCGTTTTAGCGAAGGAACTTAATACCAATGAATACAGTGTATAGAGGCCAGGCAATATTTTTTAATACGTGGCGTCACATCTCTGTCTCTAATTTATTGATAAGGATCATTCCCTGTGAATTTCATGTCGCCCACTAATAAATATTGCTCAGCTATTATAATTTATCGTCACAGATGTCGTATAACCCAGCACGTCAAATTCTGAGGCTGGTGATTTTTTGGCGGATTTTCTTATTTATCAGGCAACCTGGTTTTTATTACGTCATACAGATGGAGACATATAAGAATTGAACTGACAATTCTATTTCTTCAATCCTAGTATTTACGTCATCGCGAGACGTCACAATACGTCATCTTGACAAAATTTCTTCGTCGCCAAAAAAATTCAGAATTTGGCAAACTGGCAGCTGTTCCACTTTATCTATAGATATGACTTTCTGTTATGATGTGCTTTGCATTTTTAAAATGCTCCACAATTGCTCTTTTTCCGACAAGAGACATCTCTAAATTAATGAAAGTTAAATACTGATTCATGTGATCATGGTTTCCTTTTCAATTTTGAATTTCCCTCCCCTCAGAATTAGAGAGTTCCGCTGATATATATTTTTTCAAATATATACGCTGACTATATAAAATGCTTGTCTGATTTTTATTCACATTATTCATAGTATGATCTACGCAAAATATAATAGGAAATAATAATTGCAAAATACAACAATAAATATTGAAAACAATCCAAAAAATAATTATGTCTATTATAGTTAATAATAAAATAAATAATTTAAAAAGTAGATTCTAATGCATTTTCAACATTTAACTAATAATACTAACTGTTAATAAAAATATTGAACACAATTTATAATATTGAACATATAGATATGTAAATACTAAACTTGTGAGTAAAAATTTCATTCCTATATTTGATACACTTACAAATTCTTTTAAAATATAGACTCACAGAAACTTAAGATACAATCTAGTTATTCAAAAATTTAAATTATTATATTAGAACTGCTTTTAATATTTTATTTAATGGATAATGTATCATAAAATAATAAAAACCCTAATATTTAATGAAATTAAGGAGAGTGAGAGTATATAAGTCGAAAAATGCTTTTCCCAACTCAAATATACTTGGAACACAAACTTACAGAAAAAATTCCATATGAATTCGATTTTAACAAGAACGAAATGCTTTATTTTCTTATGCATTGTTTTCTCAGAATGTCAAAATAATGCTGCTTTGTTCCAGTTTTGCATTTTACCATCCAAATTTTCGAAATTCAAAGAAATATTCTGTATGAGGTCAGAAATCAGATTTAAATTTGTTTGCAGTTCAATGACCCCATTTTATAATTCAGATGATTCCAATCCTTTTATATTTTTCTCAGTATACATATTTCTATTTGCACTGTTACTTCTCAACTTATATACAATACGTATATTTCGTATATATTGATAAAAATACATAGTCAGCCTTTTAACTGTATCAAATATTGTAATATATATAACTAGTATTAATGCTGTTGGATCGAAACTCCTTCCTTTTCTTCCAACCACTAAGTGTTCAAATGCCATTAATAATTATTTGTATAGATAAATTGGGAAAAAACGATCTTTTATATTTTTCTAAAATTAAAAAGTTTACTAATAGGATCGTAATAAATCTATTGAATTACATTTCTATGAAAATTTTCTTAATAGTATTGAATATTAAGCAATATTTATTGTAAATTTGATTATTTTTCATACATAACAGAATGTTACAAATCCAAATCAAAAATTCTGTACCAATATTTTAATCTTTTTGGGTACACGATACACTCATGTCCATAAATTAAGGATAATTCAGAATCACGCAGAAATTGAACTCTAAAATAAAAATTTCACATGTAGAATTATCACACACATCTTGAAGAATAATATGCAAATTACAAGAAACCACCAGATGGCGCCGATAATACGTCTCAATGACAAGAGTGTAAAGAGGTATATAAGGAATGGTTGCAAAGAAGTAAAATTGTTCACAAGCGCATTAAAACCCTTTCAGTGCAATAACCGCATAGTTATGGCACAAAGGAGGCATTTGGATGATGTTTTACGTGGTAGAATTATCGACCGTCTGGAATGTGGACATACCCAGCTGGAAGTATCCGAGGAACTTGGAATCGAACAGAGTGTCATCTCTCGGCTTTGGCAACGGTTCCAAGATGATGATAATGTGAGTAGACGTTACAGCACAGGTCACCCTCGAGTTACAACGCCGAATGAGGACCGGTATTTGGCAGTTACTGCCAAAAGAAACAGATGGAGCACAGCATCAGACCTGTCTCGTCAGCTCTCTTCAGCTACCAGTACGACAGTTTCAAGGCAGACCGTGTACAGACGCTTAGGGCACATTGGTTTATATGCTCGTAGGCCTGTCAGATGTGTTTCATCTTACCACAACACACTTGTCGCTCTGCCGTTAACCTGGAGTAGAGAGCATGCATAGTGGACACCGCAACAATGGTCTTGTGTGATGTTTTCTGACGAGTCTAGGTTTAGTTTTCAGTCTGATTCTTGCCGGACTTTCATATGGAGAGGGCCAGGTACCCGTTACCATCGATAGAACACCATTGAAGGACATCGTTATGGTGGTGTAGGATTGCTCGTTTTGGGAGGAATTATTCTGAGTTCTAGAACTGACCTGCATGTTCAGAATGTAACCATGACAGGTTACATCTGTATGAGATGTCATTCGGAAACAGCATGTGCGCTTGTTTCGCCATGGCGCCATGGGTGCAGAATTTCTGTTTATGGATGACAACACCCGTCCTCACCGTGCAAACATTGTTGACGAATGCCTTCAATCGAAGGATGTTACCCGTATGGACTGACCAGCATATTCACCGGACTTAAATCCAATGAAGCATGTGTGGGACATGCTTGATCGACGAATTACAGTCCATCAACTCCCTCTCACATGTCTACTGGAACTTCTTAGAGCATTGCATGATGTGAGTGGTGTAATATCCCCCAAGGCTAGATCGATAATTTGATACTCAGCACATGCCTAGTCGTTGTACGGCTTGTATTGCATCGTCTGGGGGGGCTTACTATGTATTAACCATCTATACCAACCATGTTATATTAGTTTTAGTAAATAGGTCCTTTTTTGAAATTTGCTCCATGGAGTAAAAATCGCAATTTTTATTAATGATGTCAAATATATAGCATCTTTTTTGCTCTTTACCTTTTGTTTAATGGATAGACTTTACAAATAAATCACATTTGTTTTGTTACTGTCTCTTTCTATGCCTGAACTTGCATTATGCCTATCTTATGGACACGAGTGTACATTGTGACTATCATATATAATTTTTACGGTACACCATTTTTTGAAAATGTTTATATTATGTTTTATTATATGACAACATATTTCAACTTATTATATGACTGTATAGGAATACAATTAAGCAATTCTAATTTCTTTATTTAATAAGACTGGGTGGAAGGAATTGAATCCTAATTTGATTACGTTTTCTTTCATAATATTTATTTGTTTAGTGATGAAGAGTAGATAAAAATTATTGTAAATCTTATTCCATAGAAAATTTCCTTTTTATATTTTAGCCAATTTAACTTTAAAATAATTTCTTTTCCAGTTGATAAGAAAATGTCTTAAAGTTTATTAGAATTATTAAAACTTAACCAAGTTTGATAATTGAATGAATTTTTCGACATTTCTATTTTTAAGCTCTATATACAAAGTGAAATTAATTTTGAATTCTTTTCCTGAGAGGGAAAATTTTTCATCATGGAGTTCGTTTCTCTTATACATTTCCAGCTGTCAGTTTTGCATGCTGTAAAGTCATTAAACACATTTAATTGCCTGATAATTTTAAATTACAGTTCAAATGACGAAGTCGACATCCGAACTAGCACTCGCATCTATATATAATACCAGTGGAAAGGCACTGCGACCACAACTTATTTTATTTGCCCAGTTGTCATTACTGAAAACGACGAATTTTTAGTTGTGTCAGGTATTGAACTCACTACGCTCCGGTCACCAGAACACCTTTCCTAACCAGCCACTGAGGCATATGCACTGTAAAAAGCCTACTTATTTCTCCACACATTTCAATATCACTGCTCTTGAAAATTTTTCATTAAATTAAATGGTATCATCCTTAATTTAATTTAAAGTACCATTTATTATTTTTTAATAATTAATCTACAGCTTATAAAATAGTGCGTATATATTATTTGCATTTATTATGTTGGTTAAAAAGAAAATTATTATTTTTATGTGAACTTCGAGAATGTATTTAACATGTTTCAAACGTGCTTTGTGCAAATGGCTTAAAACTATTTTAGGATTGATTTTCAGCTTCTGGGCGATATCATACTGGTCAACTTCGATCATTTCTAAGATTTTATCGACATTTTCGAAGATGGACATCCTTGTGAGAGGGGTATATTTAACCTTAAAAATACCAGAACAGAATCGGCGAAATCGAAATTAAACAGTAATTGGATGTTATAGTATTGGGATTAAGAACACCTTTCACAATTTCAACCGTCTGACAAGCATTTTTTCGCCTTTATCAAAGAAAAACTATAAAATAAAGCAAATTTTCTCTGGTTCATTTTCATTTTCAACATTCGGTAATTCCTAATTTAATGGAGCAAACAAAAAACAGTAAATAAATTATTTAACATGAAATGTTCCCTTTCCAAAGAGCATAATCTAAAAAAGTATGATCAATACTTTATAAAATATCGATCACTCCAGCCATCTACCGAAAAAATAATGAATTTCTTTATTCCCTACCCTAATTTTTTTCAATTTGAAAAAACCGAAAATCATTTAATTAATTTAAAATTAAGAAATTAATAATACTAAAATCAAGCAACTTTGGTAAATTTGGTAACTTAAAATGTAAGGTAATTTGAGTAAAAAAATTACACGTTTGTTAAAATAAAATATATTTTAGGTAAAAAAAAATCTACCAGAAAAATTTAATCTTAAGAAGAGGTATGAATGTTAGAATTTTTAGGGATTACATTATTTGACAGAAATGTAGTATGGATGAAACTTATGGTTAATCGACTTCTAGTTTTTGTTTTTATGTGTTTTTTCTTCTATTTTTCTAATTTAAATGTCAGTTATTCATTTAGTTTATTAAATTCCTCAAGTACTATACAATTTCTAAATAAGAATTTTTTAGAAATGCAATAAATTTTCTTTAATTATTATAATTTGCAAGTGCAAGTAAATTAATTTTTTCATTTTTCATAAAATGTATAACGAGAATATAGTGACACAAATATTGAATATAGGAAATCGGTTGAGTTTTTGGTTAAAATTACTTCCGGTAAAACTCATTAAATAATGCTATTTTCTTTCATTTTTTAGAAATACATTTCATTCCTGTTTTGTCAAAAAAAATGAATAACAATTGTTATGTGACAATAATTTATGATAGAAAGAGACATGAAAGTTTCCTATATAATCACTTTTCTCACCGGGAAACATTGAAGGAAGCTGAAATCGTTGGTGACATGATTTCTTTTTCCTACAAATAATGTTATTCACTTTTTGTGATTTCATTTCACTGAAACAAAATCACTCTTTCTGAGCAAGTGATGCATCTTTTGGAGACACTTTTTTGCTTCCGCGTGGTGTTTGTGCATCCATGCTATCAGATACGCTCAATTAGACAACGACACAAAAGAGATCTTGTCCAAAGGTAGAAAATAGCACTTTTTAACTTCATTTTTAAAAAAACTTATTGAAAGTATTATTGTTTTACATCTATTATATTGCAACAGATAAGCGTTTATTCTTCGAAAGTGATATTGGTACGATGCTTTACTTATATATAAATAATCCTCAGTCATTTAAACTAATTTTATCCAAATTGTTTTAAAAGAAATTTTATTTTAATAACTTCGAATACTGAATTATAAAAAAATACACTTATATGGCTATCTCAAAATAAATTTATGATTACGAATTTATGTTAAATCAGATTTCATTTTTTGGGAAAAAAGTAATGGTAAAATAATGATTTTTTCTAAATAATAATTTTTGGAAAAAAAGTAGTTGTAATCTTTTAATAAACTAGTATGTATCTGCTTTAAAAAATATTTCTGTAAAAGAATTTACCATTATACAACAAAAAATTTTTTTAAACTCTTTTAGGAGATTATTTTCTAATTTTTTGGAAATTAAAATAAAAATTATTAGGTATAAAATTTATATTCGATTAAAAAAATTATTTTCTTCCAAATATATTTAATTTTTAATTGACCAGCAAAAGAGTAGCTGTCAAATTAACTATGTCACAAACAGGAAATTTGAAAATTGCAAATTTTGCTATTAGTTACATTTTACAAAAATATTCCATAAATAACAAGTGATAGACTGTTTACAAGTATGATTTATAAACTTTTCATAAATTAAATATTTTTACCTGCGTTTGTTGACAAATATGAGAACGTAAATAGATAATTATGATATTATAAACACAGCGTATTAAAAATTAGCATTGATAAAAATTTTTTTTAAATAATCATTAAAATTTCCCTCAATGTTGGTTTTAAAAACTTTAGAAATATATTAACATTGAGGACTTTGATCCATCCAATGTCAGAAATTGTCAATCAATTTTCGCTTTTGTAAATGATTGATAATAAACTGTATAACTGATTAATTTTTTTAATTACAATTACAGTGTTTGAAAGAGTAATCTTATTTTTAAAAGTTATAAGGGACCTCACTTAAAAATATAAATTGGAATAATACTGGAAAACAATGTTGAGCAATGTAAAAAAATCATTCGATTATGAAGTTAAGCAAATAAAACTGTTCACCACTTTGAATTAGTATAAGATTATCGAACTACGAATCAAATACAAAATTGCTTTCTTTCCTTTCCATTTTTTTATGTTAATCAGAAAAGTCCAATGATATGAATTTTCACAAGTAGATGGGTTCACGCTTATCAGAAGTATGCTTTTCTAACCATTATTTTGTTGACGTAACGTTACAGAACTTAAAATTAATTGCTCAGTGAGAAAAATTCGACGTATCACGCTGAAATTACCAGATTGTAGTGAAATTCTTTAAAAAAATTTTCTGAATGAATTCATATGTTTTCTGAATGGATACAAACGCTTTCAATGCACCAAAACAATCTCTGAATTTAAGAATTTCTATCTCTTGCTCAAAATTTCTACTCTGCATCAGTTGTAGTTATGATAAATCAACTGTAAAATGTTTCTTTCCAAGTATTCGGGCTGATTACAAATACTTGGTTTATTGTAAATAATATGAAAACTTTTATATGCCATTATACTGAAATGCACTCGTTGTACAAATCTAAGAGTTGCTCTAAATCTTAGTTGAATCATCAGGACAATACCTAGGAATATAACAAAATATTAAGATAGTTTAATTGCCGCATAATCTTATGGATATTGCAACACCTTATTATCGATGAAAATAATCAAGTGTGAAATCCATTCAGAAGTATCCAATGTATCTTTTTAACCGAGACAATGAAATCTATTAGTATAAACTTTAATATTCTTATTACACTCAGATTATCAATATCAGATTAGCTACAGTGGCAGATCTGGCATGTTGATATTTGTTTGATTTGTAATAGTTTATAGTGATGGTAATAAGATATTTGTAATCAGTATCATGAGTTTGTAAATAAAATTTGGCATGAAAACTGCCATTCAAACAATATTAATCATTATAAATGTATTTATGGAATAATAATTATGTTGATATATCGCCAACTGTGTTACCATTGAATACATATTGCATTTTGCTCTAAACAGCTTATGTATTTTTTTAAAAAAATTAAGACACTTATGTAGTATGACTTCTATTTGATAGTATAAACTTCTCAGAAAAACTTTAATATGAGTTAATTACCTACTGTTAACCAAATTCACATCCATGAGAATGGATGAATTTTGTAGGAATGATTTATTCTTAAGCTATTTGTAAATCTGTTATATGATAAATGGCCTATGTTTCAAAAGCTATTACACTGGATCTAGCAAATGATTTTAAATAGAGTAGGTAATGATTTTTAGAATGTAAGTTTGATATTTTTAAATTTGTATTAATGATATGTTTACTTTTCTGCGTTTTTTTTCTGCTGCCTATTTTTTTAATTTAAAATCGCTAACGGTCATGCTTCGTAGTTTTAAATCACAGTTAAGGGATAAAGTCGATGCCTAAATTGTCAGCCTTTTCTCTGAATTTTCGAATCTTACAAGGGAGGGGCATTAGATATTATGAAATTTTGATGGGTCTAAGCCCTTAATGCATGAATATCTTTACTCGGATCACTCTTTTTCGGACTGCGAACTTCAAAATAAACGGAGACTGAGATTTAAAGACAACACCACTGAAGACAATACAGCAAAAGAAAGCTTAAAGCGAATGCTAATGCATACCATAAATTTTAAATAATACTTTACTTAATATTATGATTTTATTAAATACTATTTTTGTCAACAAATATAAAAAGCTTCTGTTTTATTCTTAATCTAATTTTTCACCGTTACTGGGGAACTTCGAAGAAGATGCAAGTATTGCATCTTCTTCAACGTTGCTTCGGTGTCCGAATAGTCTCCCTTAGGTCTTGTGAATGCAGCCTACTATTTGCTTGAAGCTCCACCCTCTCCTGAAATAATATTTAAAAATTTTGAAACGTTTTGCTACCTTAAACGTTAATGTTTGCTAAGATTTTTTTAACTTCGCGACATTTTTCGAATGGACCAAATTAGTTTCAACAAAATATGGTTTTTCAGAAAAATTAAAATTATCATAACTTATTAATTTATTATTAAATTAATTTTTTAATGTTTTTTTATTATTTTTTATCTATTTTAGTTCTTTTTTAGTAAATGATTTCCCTTATAAACATCTGATTCACGCTTTAAAAACTAGAGAAAAATTTTATATTTTTATAAATATTTTTTATTAGTATTTAGATAATAAGTTTTATATGTTAGATTATGTATTGTGCTAATTAAATGTTGTTCTTAAATTTGGATCAAATTTAAACTTTTCTAAATAATTTTTTTTCTTATAACACTATTAAATGTCCTCCCTTATTGTCCTCATCAAAAAAGTAATATTTCTTGCCTGACTCCAAACAAGTGAAAGTAGAATAATGATAAATGTCTCTCGTTATAGTTTTTAAATTTCCAAGCGTTAAACTGAAATTCTTATTATGAATATTCATTTTTAGTTACAATAAGCACAAGACTTTTATGAAGTCCTCTCCTTACTGTTATTGAAAATGAATGTTTGTATTTAAATGAATATTGTTAAGGAAGTTTTCAATAATTGTTCTGTTTTAAATTTATTTCACATCTTTGTAAAGGAAACATACTTTGAAGTTTATTTTTAATGAATATTTTTTAATAGATCAACTTTTCGATTTATTTACTTTCATCTTTGTTTATTCAGTGAAGAAACTAAGATAGCTAAATTAAATCTTAAAAGATCTTCATACTATTTTCATAAATTTTCGCAAATAGCTAATTTATATTACCAGAGAAATCCAAAAACATGCTAGATTATACATTTCAAAGAATTTAGTCTATTAACTTTGCAAATTTAACTATTTCTACACTAGTGTATTCTGGAAATTTTGATAGGAGTTTATCAGTTCCAGCTCGACTCGCTACATTAAGTTTGTAGCAACAAACAAACTCCAAAACAATTTAGCTAAACAAAATAGTTAATTAATAAAAATGCATTATTACAAAAGAAAGTTTATAACAGGTTTCTAAGAATAAAACATTATAACTTCAACTTTTTTATTCGCATACAGCATCAGTAAGCTCTCTTTTCCAACATCGCTGCTGTTACCAGAAGATCGCACCACTGGTGAACAGGTCATTACAACCTTTTTCAAATTAATAAGTTGCGTTTAATTGCTACGAAATAGAATAAATAAGCTGACGGAAGTTTAAATTTAACTTATAAATATGTGACAAACAATTGCGATGCCTTTTAATGTTATTTTAATTCCACAATTTTCTTCAGTTTTGAAATCTTAGACCGAAAGATGAAGTCCTTCGATTTATATGCGATGATATCTCTGTCCGGTATGGTGTTTGGGGCCGAGATTGTCGCCAGCCACATCACTCAGTCCCTTGTCCTGCTCATCAGTGCCTATCACATGCTCTACAACATCTTATCACTTCTGCTGCTTGTCATCAGTCACAGGGTAAGTGGTCTTACTTTATGCACTTTCCTTACAAAAGATAATATTTTTCTTAAACAACGCTTTGACTTCTGAAAGCATCAAAAGTAATAAAGCTATCAGAGGATATTTTAACATGATCCGAGAAGAAGAAAAAATAACAATATTCATTGTTAAATATGTCGAAGTAATTTTATCACGTCTTAACTGCTTGTATCTTCTTCGATTGGCTGGGCAGCTTCTGGTAGACAACTTTTCTCAAAGTACTCGTATATTTCATTTCGTTCTTAGCAAAGAACGAAATGATATCTATTTATCTATCAATCTATCTGTATATATATATATATATATATATATATATATATATATATATATATATATATATATATATATATATATATATATATATATATATATATATATGTATATGTATATATATATATATATATATATATAGAGAGAGAGAGAGAGAGAGAGAGAGAGAGAGAGAGAGAGAGAAAGAGGTATAGATATAGATAGAGAGATAGGCAGATAGATATAGATATAGGTAGATAGATTTCATTTCGTTCTTTGCTAAGAACGAAATGAAATATACTTTGGGAAAAGTTGTCCACCAGAGGCTGCCAAGATAATCGAAGAAGATACAAGTCAATATATATATGACACTTAAATTTTATTAAGCTCTATTGTCAATATAATCCATTTTAAGTTGGGCCAAATTCTAGATCTGGTTAAAGTAAGGATTAAAGTTGATTGTCTTTAATTTCTAAGAAAATAATTCCATTGTGCAAATGAAGATTGTTTTGAAAACCAATTTTATTCTCCGAGTTTATTTAATTACTTGTTAAAAAACACATTGAACAAATTAAATTTAAATTTTAAATATGTCAAAACGTCAGCAAGTTATTCAACTTTTAGAGAGGAATACAAAAAACCCTAGGCTCTATCTTTATCAAGATGTATGAGTGCAGCTTAAAAAACAAATTACAAAAATAGATGAAATAATATGCTGTTATGATTATTTTTGCTAATTTTCATAATTTATTTCCGTTTGAAAAAGTAATTATTCCTCATATTTGACAGCCGAACAACTTTTGAGAGGATTAACATATTTGAATATTCCCTGTGTGTTGTTTGTCGATAGATAATGGGCCGAATTCACTTACGCTGTAAGAAAGAAAACCCAGAAAATTTGTAATGCTCGTACTCTGACAAAAATATATGAAAAATTGCAATATCCCGACGAAAGCAGAAATGTAACACCTTTTCTCAACGGTAGATGGTTTCGAACCTAACATCTTCCACTCCAAAGATTGCAGCTATCAAGATCGTCAGTGATTCTCTGAATCAACAGAAATTACGCAAAATATTTATTTATTTATATGATTTTTAACAATTATTTTATCTTAAAATATTTTAATTTTAGATTTTTTATCTATACTCACCAACCATTGTAGAATATTTGTAATAATGAAAGTTGTGATGAATGTTATAACGAGTAAGAGGATAAATTGTTTAAACATTGCATAAAAATGAAAATAATTCAGAATATAAAATGAAAGTCACATGAAGTTTTTGAGAATATTTTTTTTACCTAAAACTAATAAATTCTGTTTTCTTAATGAAATGATTTTTTAAATTTTATTTTTACTTGCTAAAGTTTTCACTATTATTAATGCGAGAGCTTACCTACTTCATACTTTCTTCATTAAAAATTTTCGAACTTAAAAAAATGTTTTATGACTTTTTCGTAAGCTAACATTGATGTTGAATCTATTTGAATTTTTAATCTTCTAATTGAATTCTTAATCTTCTAATCGAATTTTTAATCTTCGTAACATTCAAATGTATAAAATAGTTCTTGAATAAATGAAGAATCACGCCTTCAAATGAAGTCTATTTAGAATTCAGAATGTTAATAGTTTCTCCCGTCTGAAAAATACTTGCTAAAATTATATATTTTTTTATTTAGAGATTTAAATGATAATATATTAACTCATCTTAAACTACTTCACTAAATACAAGACATAAGATTTTAATTGACAAAAAATCTCTGGGAAAGATTTCAGTTAATTACAAATGAAGCTAACAGTTTCAAATCACTTGCCGGATGAAAGTTGCTTAGAATGGCCATGAAAACGACAGGGGTTCATTCCTATCTTTGAATCTCAGTGGCCTCGAACCGACTATTGAATCCTTATTACATGGTTGAAACAGTGAGCAAAATCTAACCTTGACAGCCAATTAAAAATACATACTCACATCTACTTAAAAAAAACACTCTTGTTAACAGTGCTCGATGTATCTGCTACTTATTTTTAACGAAAAGCAGTTTTTTTATGCTAAGAGTAAAATTAAGCTCAAATAATAGAATAAATTTAAGCAAAGTTAAAAATAGATTTGCAACACAATGAAAGGTAAAACATTTATCAAATTCATTCAGTTGTTTCTGCAATTAAAATGCAATTAATAAAGTTTTGAAGATCTTAGTTGCTGTAAGCTACTTATTAAAAAAAGGTTTAAATGTGATTTGTTCTGAAATATTTGAATGACTCAAGAAAACTCAGAAATTGGGCAAAAATGTGTGATTTGATAATTTGAGGACTACATTTCGCGAACGTGAAATTAATATCTTCTATCACAAATTCTAAGGTACAAAAGCCTTGAATCGTAAGATAATTGATTCATCCTTCTGGCAAATCATTACCAGCTTAAATCAAAATATTAGTACCATTTTATAACGTTTCCTGGAGTTTTTAGGTACAACTAACTCAAATAGCGTTAAAAAAAGTTCAGAAGGCAATATGTGCCCCATCAATTTAAAAGATGGACATTCAGTGAACTTTACCATCAGCAAGAAATATTCGTTATTACTTAAGAATCTCATGACGTTTGACAGTTCTACATAAACAAAAAGTATTCGCGTGATAATGAGTTAGAAAATAAATTTCTAGCTGCATGTATTCTATGATCCCAAACCACTAAAATGAAAAGTAAGAATCGGCAACTTGGCAACATTCTAGATAGTCTTCTTCAGAGATGAATTTTGGCGATGCAATTGTGGTGAAGAGTTAGTCTAGGGACTCCCTCCTCATCCCCATCAACAAACCTTTTCAAAAGAATATTGGTCCTGTGTTTGGAATGATGGTATGAGATGGCATATATATTGCAAACTAACCAAATATATGGTGTTTTACATACCATTTTTGGATGTAAAAAAAAAGATTGTCTTAATCATTTTTCATCACGCTGTAAAAAAAACTATGTATAATTAATTGTCCACTCACTATAACCGGCCAAATTTTCTGGCGTATTATTATTGAGCACACTTGGAATGTATTTTTGATCACCAATAGTAAAAGAGAGATGACAACTATAAATCCTGAAGATGTTTGTAGTCAAATTATTATTGATTGTTTTATGGTTGAAATATATTTCTCTGGAAATGATTCATAGTTTCATTGATAGCATACCAAAGTATGTATGTAATTTTATTTCCAGTTATGTGGTAGTCATATGTTTTATTAAATAAATCAAGTTTATCAAGTGTTGGTTTTTTTACCTTTATTTTTAATCATTTGTGTATAAACAACACTTGCATTAATCATAAGAAATTCACATTTAGGATATATTTCTTTCTCAGTCATATATATTGCCATTAACATTTTATTGATTTCATATTCTTAATACAACAAACGACATACAATTTGAAATTATTTCTAAATTTAAGAAATTTTAAGAAATATAAAATCGATAATGAATTAATCAATATAAATATTTAATTAATATGATTGAGTTGTCGGAGGTATAAAGTAAAATGTTATTGACATAATGCTGATTAAAATTGTTGTTTTTATATGAGGACGATGCCTGATGATTATAAATATGTTTAAAACAAATTTGAAAAATATGAGATAATTAAACGAAGAATATAATAATACTATGTTTGCCGTTGTTTTATGTAGATAAAATGCTTCAGTTTTTTTAGCTGGAAACATTTTGATGAATAGAATAATTATTATAAAGAAATCAGAATGGATATAATAAAAACACATTTTGATGTTTAGTATTTGCAATTATACAGGCAAAAAAAAATTATGTATTCTTAAATCCTTACCCTAGCTTTTAAATATTTTTGAAAAAAAAGTATGCTATAAATCTAATAAAAATTACAATACAGCTAGCTTTCTATTTTTCATCAAATATTTGTTCTATACAACCAATAATATCAATCGAAAATTTAAATAGTTCATGTGGTACTCAGAATTCAGATTACTTGCGTAATAGATATATATCAAAAATTAAAAAAATGTCTATGCTTTAAAATAGCTATTCATAAATAAATAACATGAATAACAGTTTTTTATTAACATAAGTCTTCGCTTTTTATAAAATAAAGAACTAAATAAAAAATAAGAAATATTTTATCAGATTTAATATATTCCCAATATATATGGATAACTAAAAGTATAAATATTATATATTTAATACATACTTATAATCTTTGAATATATAGACCTTTAAATCTATGAAAAATTGAGACCAATCTTTTTAAACTAAATATGTTAATCTAGTATTGACGGAGCTGATGAAAGCTCTTGTTCAGAATTTTCGAGTGAGTAATTTTACATAAAATACTATTTCCATTGAATGTGGAAAGAACTAGTTTATTAATGTTTTTCGTTATCACATAATATTTATAGTTCATTCGCTTAATTACGTTTGCTTCTCATTAACCATTATTTCTCAACTGAAGCGTTTAAATATAGCCACCCTGCTAGAATTTTAAACCACAGTTTCTTCTTAGAGTTGGGTTTGTATTATATTGGGCACCTCTGCTTTTATCAGCATTTTGTATAAACCACAGTTAATTTAGGAATTTAATTTCTGAGGTTGCATTCTTCTCTCAAAATTTTCACCTTACACTAAGAAAAGGGCTTTAAATCGTGCCAGCTCGAAAATCTTCAACGGGATTAAATTTCAAACACATTTCCTTCAAGAGAGATACAGAAACCCTTCTTCAACCGGAACTCTCGACATTTTATCCTACAAAAACACATTTTATACATAAAAATTCCATCATCTATTTTATGTACTAAATTTTAACCTTTTTAATTTATTATGTCTTTCATACACATTGTATTAATGAGGCTCCGAAAATATTCTCCAAATTTCAAAAGTTTTCTATAAATATCCAGTTTTTGAAAAAATATTTCCGGTTTTGCAATATAGTATACGGGCTGCGTATTCAAAATCTATTGTCGAAAGAAATTTATCAAAATTTATAATTCATTTCATCATTCAGGATTGATGTTATATTTATCGAGTGTAAAATTAAAGGCTTACAAATCTCTCTCATCTTGAGTAAGAAAATTCTCTAAAATTATTTCTAGTATCATATAATGAAATAAGTACATATAACGTTATAACGTTTTAAATTTCCTTTGTATATTTGTAGCAAATATTAATGTTATTTATGGAAAATCATATTTTCTGTCTGTTTTATCTTTGGCGTAGTTTTTAAATGTAATTTTAAAAATAACTTTTAGTAACAATTTAAAATTTCTTATTTTAATATTCTCACACAAAGTATTCTAAAATTCGAGGTGTCCCATGTCTGACATTTTATTTAATTATCTCTCTTGCAAACATATAAATATTTTAGTTAAAAAAATTTAATGTAAATTTAATTGAAGTAGTCATTAAAAAGGATCTATTGTTTAAAATGTGAATGCATTATCGTTTTTTAATGCAATGTTAGACTGTGAAAGAATAGTAACGGTTTAATTTCTTTTGAGTTTTTATTTTAGTTTTTACATCAATATAAATCATGAAGTCTATATCGTTAAAAATTATTAAAGAGCTCATGCATTTGCTTATTTTTTTTTTAAAAAAATTTCCTTTTCTTATGCTTTTATCACTAATTAAAAGCTATTTGATGGTTGACAATTTTACATACCTAGGTTCAAACGTTGATTGTCATAATGACATAACTTCTGAAGTAAAGAGAAGAATTCTTGCTGTTAATCGCTACTTATATGGACTGGGAACTTTCGTAAAATTGAAACTGATCAAAAGATCTACAAAAATCACGCTATACAAAACCTGTTCTCACTCATGGATGCGAAACCTGGACTCTGACAAAGACTCAGTCAAATCAAATTGTAATATTTGAACGAAAAGTCCTAAGAAAGATTTTTGGTGCTGTAAATGAGAATGGAGTTTGGAGGCACAGATACAATTTCGAGCTATATAGACTTTTTAAGGAAGCTGACATCGTCAATTATATAAAAATATGTCGCTTGAGATTTGCGGACCATATCTGTCGAATGGACCCCTCATCTTTGACTTCAAGAATTTTTAACTATTGCAAACAGGTCTATAGGTCGACCCAAACTTAGATGAACTGATTGTGTAGAGGGGGACTTTAAAGTGCTGAAAGTGACAAATTGGAGAACTGTCGCCTCCAGGAGAACACAATGGAGGAATGTTCTGAGGAAAGACTTGGCCCACCCCGGGCTGTCGTGCTGAAGAAGAAGCTATTTGATGTACATAACGTATTATATAGTTTGTTACTAGTAATATTATCTATACTGAAAATGCGTGATAAAATAATATTTTCCTGTTCTAGTTTTTTTAGCAAGTCAAATTAGTAATGAATCATAAATTAAGACAGTTCCAAATTGTAATAACTTGCGATATATATATATATATATATATATATATATATATATATATATATATATATATATATATATATATATATATATATATATATATATATGTATGTATGTATGTATGTATGTATGTATGCATGTATAACAATGCCATGCTACTATTCCTGCAAAAATATAAAATTAAACTTGATAATGTTAAATTTAACTTCAGCTTTATTATATGAAATTTTCTTCTGTTTATTTCAGATGTCCAAGGAGAAGACAATCAAAAACACTTTCGGCTGGGCTAGAGTCAAAGTTTTGGGCCTCCTGGTCAACATGCTGTTTCTGACCGCTTTGTGTTTCGCTGCCTGCGTAGAATCCGTGCAGACGATGGTTCATGCCTCACATGAGGACACTGAACCTAAATTTCCCATAATCATGATCATCCTTGGCGTCATCAATTTCATAGTGAACATAATTTGCTTTATGCTCATAGGAGGTGAGTAAATGCCTTATTAAGTTTTCCAAAAGAAAATTCCATCTGAACTGAAAAACAAGGTAATTTTACGAGTAGTCACGACGAGTAACTGCCATTTCACGGGAATGAAATGGCAGATAATCTTGCTAAGGAGGGTTGCAAGATTTCAACAACTCCTTCTTCCACACTCACTTTTATGGAGTTATAATCCGGGAAAAATCTAAAATCTCGGAGGAGTGGAAAACACTCCCTATCCATGATTGGTATAAGGGATCAAAACCGGGTTTGTCCCTTGACCTCTCTTGTGACAGACGTACCCGGGCTACTCTCTCAAGATTTGCTAGTGGTCACATCAAGTGCCTCACTTACAACGAGGGCAGGAAAACCTTCGTCACCTGCACCAAGTGCCAAAGTCATCAGGCCTCTCCTGAGCACCTTTTGGATTGCATAGGTCTCTCTAAGGAAGATCTCTTTAGCAATCCTCTCCTAGTCTTCGACTTCCTTACAGTCAACGGGCTCGTGAATCTTGTCTGACTCCGTCAGGCAGTGAAGATAAGAAACAACAAACACGAGTAGTTATTTAACACTTATAGTAGCTTTATGCTGGTAAAACTTCTAATGTGCTTCATATATGTTGCTTTCATTGAGAAACTTTTGATATTGATTGATTAACTTTTGTTGTTATGACTTATTCCTCACGACGATTAAGTGTAAAGTACTATACACGTAATTATATCTGGTGATAAACCTCAATGTCCCGAATGATTTAGAGTAACTAAGTTTTTTGAATCATGTTTGTGAAAAATGATATGCTGATGCGCAATTTCTCTATCAATCGGTTTTCAATAAATCCAAAAACTGAGAAGGTAACAAGTAGCTAATAATTATAAATGAATTTGACAGTTAATAATAAAAAATAAGGAACAATAAATTTGTTATTGAGTTATTTTTTCATAAATTGTCCAAAACTTTCGTCAACAGGAAGCAAAAGAATATTGAAAAGCTTTCAAATAAATGAAAGGAGAAACTGGAAAATTTTTGATAAAATAATTAATATAAGTAAAATACGGTAAGCCCACGTCCCGTCATAGGTTTAAAATTGACACTTAATCTTCTGAATATATTACAAAAATATATTAAATCTCTTACTTTTGAGTGGCATCAGGAAAAAAGTCTGAAGGCAAAAATTTGGGGAAATATGACCGAAACTTCCGTAGATTTCAGTGTTATGCATTAATAAGAAATATTATCCAAACACTGCAGTGATATTTTTTAATCTTTTTGGAACATTAGATTGTAATACAATAAATTTTACATGCCTTAGAGATATCAATGTAACTTTTTATGTATATACATTGCTTAGATTATAATTTTATATATAATTATTTAAGTTATTCCCTAAAACAGTTATAAAAGTTCTCCTACTTTCAGCTTTTTAATTAACTAATTCCTAAATAACTTCTTTGTATAAATAACTTGTTACATTTCGAATTAGAAGAACGATTACGACTTGTATAGAGTAGTCTTTACTCAACTTTAAACTTTCGATGTTTTTTTTTTTTTGGTATGACAATGCATGGAAACTAATTTTGATATATTTTAACTCGAATAGACAATAATTTGAATCGGTTTGATTTCAAAGGATTTTAGAAGATTTTCTTAAAATTAATGTTCTTACTAAGAACATTTAAATTTACTGTTTAATGGCACAAATATGAAATACCTACCATAAGAAGTTACATTAACTAAAACATCCCAACGTACTCAATTTGTATCAATGCCCTAAGTTTGTGGTAAAATTAACACATTTTTGCTTAAAGACATTGAATATGCTGTTTGGCTTGTTGATGTTGATAGATTCAAGTTTTGAGTTGTTCAGCTCATAAAAATAGTTAGATTCCTGCGTTACTAATTACAATATGTATATATATATATATATATATATATATATATATATATATATATATATATATATATATATATATATATATATATATATATATATATATATATATATATGTATATATATATATTTAGGGTCTAACTTTATTTCCAGAAAAGCAGAAAATTTCAGAAATTATTAAGATCTGCGCTCCCTGCCAAATAAAGTATTGCAAATTGTTACAATTGCATTTATTTAAATATAATAGCATCTACAATTGCATTTATTTAAATATAATGTATTTGTTTACCTAATATGTAAGCAAATTCTTTCCAGTATATAAACTTTTAATTTGTGTTTTGAAAAAGATGTCTTTCGCGAGCACAGCAAACCCCATTAGACTCTTTCGTTCTTGAGAAAGATATTTTAAATATTTTTATACTTAGCAAAATAAAAAGTGCTCTTTGCACGTGTGAAATTGTTCTTGTTATTTTATAAAGGAATTTGTAAGTTTCTAGCATCATTGATCTATTTTTCTAACTGAAAAGTGATTATTTCTTTGGTTCCAGTTGAGATCATTACGCCACTTTATTACAATTCTCATTGGTTTAAAAATATCAGTGACGTCAGATAATGTTTCATCTATGTCACACATAATTACCTATGACATCGTATTCAGACGGCGTTGTAAATCTCACTAGTCGACGAATTTGCTGCCTGCCTTCAAATTGCATTCTTCGAGGGGCAGCATACAAGGTGAAGTTTACCATCGAATGTCTGAGTGTCGTCGGCAATGAGAAGGAATCCATTCATATTCCTTTCTAGTCATAAAGAAGTATTTTTAATTATAATTTTTTTCGTTTGTAAAAGCTTTCAAAATTATAAAAACTACCTGTTGTTCTAAATACAATTAATTTTCAAATTTTCAAATCTTTAGCGATATTGTTTCCAAAACTGAATATGTTGAAAATAGAACAGAAGAAAATACAAAATGAAAAAGAAGACAAAACATCCTCTTTATGGTTAACTTAAATTGGCAAGGATATTTTAAAGTTTTTTTATTTTATTTTATTTATTTATGTTACCTTTTTTGCGATAGTACATTTCAGAGTCAAATATAAAAGTTTGTCATACAGTCTGTTACGAGGAACTGGTTGTGCAATAATCGTTTCTTGTTTAGAGAGTATTAAGTGAAAAAAAATCATTAAAACAGTGTAGAAGGTACTAAATATTGTATTGTATTCGGGTATTACTGTTTTCATGTGCGAAAATGTGTTTTCAAGACTTTCCAATTCTGATTTATTTTAATTTATATGGTTGTAAACATCTTCTTCTTCATCCAACGCCCGCCCGTGGTCGATGGGCCATTTGGCGTCGTGCTTCCCAGTAGAGTCCAGCCCGCCCATGCAAGTCGTCGTCGGCCTGTTCCAGAGCATCACAGTAAGCCAGGTGTTCGGCTGTACCCTCGCCTGTAGAACACAGGGGGCAGAGGGGAGTATCAGCAAGGCCGATCCTGTGGAGATGCTGCTGAAGGTAGTCGTGACCCGTCGCTATCCTGAAGGTGGCAACCTCCACTCCACGCGGCAGGCTGTTGGGGATGGTATTGCATGGTTGTAAACATATTTGAATATATACAAGCTAATATTTCATAATGTAATAGAAAATTTTTTGACTTCCATGACATGAATTACAATACATAAAGAACCCTTCCAATTTCAAGAAAAATCATTTCTTTATGTTGGGATCACATGTACTTTAATTCGTTCACACTACACTTGCGATGAGGATTGTAATTTAATAGAGATAGAAGTGATGGCAAAACAGTGTGAATGAAATTCATTAAAATCCGAATTAACATTGATCGCGATAAGTTATTCATCCACATCGGATTCGCTGTGAGAATGACCTTATACCCTCCACCCTCACCTTAAAAAAATAATCTATACACATTGCAATGACTCATGATCAGATGAATGATTTTAAAGCTACACAAATACTTACTTAATTTTATCTTTTGAAATAGAATTAATAATTCAATATTTTTGAAGTGAAAAAAGAGATTATATATCATATATGAATGTAATTATTTTTAAGTATAAATAAAACTATAAATATATTGAAATAGCATGTTCCATTCCCTATTGTGATTTTTATCATTTTTTTATATTAATTCGATATTTTCCCCAAAGAGAGTAACTATTGCTCTGTTTTATGTGTTGTCCGAATATTATTTTTTACCATACATAAGTGCTTCTCAAAATATGTTAATTATTGTAAATAAATATTTAACTGTTTTAATTTAAAATTCAGTTCGCACATTTATTGTTTCTATGGCTCAACGGTTTTGAAATTTTAGTCCTATCGATGTTACTAGTGTATTTATGAGTTTTCTTTTGACTGCCTGTAAGACACTCTTTTCGCAGGAGAGTTAAACAGCATACATATTGCGATTATATAAAATTTTTGAAATCTGAAGATAAGAACTAAGAATGCTCTTGTATCGAATTCTCGTATCATTCAGTCTCACTAAGAATTATTGGTTAGGTCTTGGAAGTATCAGTCACAAAATGTTCCTAAAGCTTCTATTTTAACAATGTATGGTGCCATGTCTGTTATCGATGTTTTAAGATTTCTATTCTAACAGGCACTATAATTAACAAAAGTTCGTCAACATGATTTGATTTATAATCATCTACAAATGCTATTTACTGCTGATCAGCATGGAGGATATCATGACAATTAGTTCGCTCATGATGATCGGTAATATTACAATTTCACAACAAATTCTTAATGCCATTTATCAACAGGATACTTCTCAAAGCCTATGATATCCATAAATCAGCTGGTTTATGGAAAATTAAACGGACATTACCCTTAATCTCAATAATTCTTTTTTTCTTTATCCTTTGAATACATTTACTGTGATTGGTCATTGAAATTTTCGCAGACACCATCGCGCTGATTGAGGAAACATTCATGCCGAATGACTAACAGTAATTTGTGAATATAACATCGTATCAACAGAAATTTCACATGGAGAAATACTTTTTCCAGTGTGCAAAGTATCTTATAAATCTTTAATTCTCTTCATACTCTGCCATAACTCTATTCATAGATTAGTTGCCAAGCATAGATTTGCTTCTTAAAACATTTTTCCATCATTTAAGTTAGAACAAGCTCTTAATACCATAAATAAGTAAAAAATTTGATTTAATGGAGAATTTTGTAAGAACACTAGCAAAAGATACGTGTATATTATTATAATTCTCACGCGTTATCTTATTTCATTCAATGTATTTCTATTTTTTATAAGTTTCGAGTTTTAATTGGATAAATAGATAAGCAAGGGAAAATTCTTACTAGAAAATAAGAACTATTTTCATCAATCAAACAAATTTAAGAAACAAATTTTAAATAGTTTTTGGTTTTAGTTTCAGTCATTTTTCCTGATTATTACGGTTTTGTTTATAGTTTCCATGGTTATGATTATAGTTTTAGTTAAGTCCACATGACGATTTGGAATCACATATACGTACACAAAAATTTATGCAATCTTAAAATACTGAGATAAAAAGACAATAGTGATATGTTCTTCCTGGCTTGGCTTGAAACAATTTTTTTCTTGTATAGAATATTTAAAAAATTAATCATGTAGACCGATTTTGTTGCATCACTTTACTACACTCTTCAACTTTGTTGCAGAGAGCATTTATCTTTCCAGAACTGTATTTTTCTTATAATAAACTAACAAGAGCATGGTAATTAAACGTGAAAATTGGCAGAGAAGAAATTAAAAGAATGGAAAGAATAATTATCCGATTATATCTCAGGAGATAATACACTCCTTAAACATATGTATACATTGCTTTAAGCAGTTAGGGAATATTACGATTTTAGATAAACTGTTGATGAGGAAATTATTGAGAGGGGTGTATGATGTACAGATATAACCAGATATAAAAAAAAATATGCAAGGAGGGGAAATAACTATACTTTATTGACGATATCCATGAGTAAATAAAAAAATGAGGAAGTATATGTTACAAAAATAAATAAAGAATATGATGTCTCAGACAAAAGGAACTGAAATCAATGATATGGTTTCCCTTGGCAGAAAAAATAATATTACACATCTAAAGCCCCTATTACATTAGAGTTGCCGAGATTTCAGCTAGAGCAACTCCCGTAGACTTAACATTACGTGACGTCTCACCTAAAATTTGAGCAACTCGTTCTATGAATGCTTGAGATTTCTTTCAGGTTTGCTGTAAGAAAATAACAGTTTTACTTGATTTAATAATAGATCTCTGTTCTGGCTAACATTTTTATGGTTGCCATATTTTTCATTTTAATTGCCATATTTCAAGAAGGTATCCAGATTTTATAATGAATTCTTATTTGGGAATTTAATTTGTAGCCAAATTTTATTTACAATACGCCATCTTACTTCTTTTTGAAAATATGTTCTTAAATTTTTTCATCAGCAATTCTGAAATTAGATGAAAAATTAAACTAAACAAAAATATAGATAATTTAACAAAATGCACATAAATAGAAATTAACGCATGGAATACAATAAAATTGTATTACACTGAATATAGTAGGAAAAAAGAAAAACCGAAATTACGAAAAAATATATTACTTTGATTTTAATAAGATTTGCCAGCCTCCAATTCTTAACAAGCATTAAAAATTATTTGAAAATGAATGTTCATTTTGAATCAAACTTAAATTGAACAAAAGTTCTATAAACATTAACGACATGGAATTATAAAAACGATCATATATTAGAAAAATAAATTTTGTGTGCTGCTTACTTAAGACAAATATAGATTACAATATTGTACGATAACAGATTAAATTTTTTATATATGAATAATTAAACTATATGGAAAATTACTTATCTTAGAATTTCTGAAAACTTTAAACTATTTTGCTAAAAAATATAACGTCATTTATGCCTCAAACAAAATTGTTACTTTGAAAAATTATATTTTTTATATATCGTTTTAATAAAATTAAGGCTATTCATACATGACCCCGTGTAATCAAATCTTTAGAATTTTGATATTTTACTTTTAATTCTGAAGAGATTTTGTCATAAGTTCTCTAATTTAATTATATTTATTTATAATTTGAATTGGAAATATCCCAGATATGAGGCTTTAGCCTTATCAGTTCAATAAAATCAGTTTCCATATCTTTCGACCAGTCTACATAGACATCAGCCATTTTGAAATAGATTACGATAATTGAAAGCAACCACTTATTTGCATGTTATTACTTCCACTTGGCGAAAAAAAGACAAAACTTGATCCGTGTTTAAAATCATTTGGCGATATGAATTGCTCGAGTTGCTGCTGCATGCACAAAAAAGTTGCTGATTTTCGGCAACTTATAACACCAATAACTTTCATATGGCATGAAACTTGGCGAAAACAAAATGATTTACAAATTTCAACTGCGCAGCTGTAAAAAAATCTGTAATATTATTGGACGAATAGAACGAGTCACTCAAATTTTTAAGTGTGACGTCATGTAATGTTAAGTCTACGGGAGTTGCTCAAACTGAAATCTCGTCAACTCTAATGTAGTAGATGCTTTACGAACGAATCTTCGAGGTTATCAACGAAGAGCTGAAGTACTCTCAATAAAGAATCGATGGCTTTTGTTCCTGTACAAGAGAGAAAAGCAATCAGTTTTCCAATTATTGAATTGTTTCTGGGAGAAATAAGCTATTAACAAACAACATTTCTTCTTTCGTTGAAAAGGAAATTATCTACTACCTGTTCCCAATATGATCACATTTTTTTAAAATTCAAGATAATGACTAAGCCCTATTTTGTTCCTTGTTTCACTTTTAAATATACCATTTTTTTATTTCATATAACTATATCTTTGACATACTTGTTAAATATCTTTTAGTTTTCTCCAGAAAAAATTAAAAAAAGTATCATTTTTAATTTAAAAATTATTAAAGTATTAAATTTAGCGTTTGAAATCAATAACTAAAATATAGGCTTAAATATGGAAATAAAAATGTTTGCAGTCTTTATTTTATTGTTATTATGAGTGTAAAATAAATTCCATACCATAGTATTTTCTACATATTAAACTCATATATTTTGAATCAATGAATTCTTAGTTTAACTCGTCGAATTTGAATGTAATGATAATTACTGATGATAATTCAATTCTGATATTTTCAAAACATTCAACTCAGTATATTTAAATATTATTTCAAATGATGCCAAAATTTTATAAAGCATTTTCAAAAGCTATAAATTTTTTACTTACTCTACACGATCACAAAAGTGAACGTAGCATCTAATTTTTGAAGTTCAAACACAAGTATGTAACAGTAATGAAATATAAATTATACGTCTAGTAATTTTAAATATACGTCTAGGAATAAGTCACTTTTTAATTGAATTTATTGACGCAGGATATGATTCAAAGAACAGTATGACATCTATAAATTTGACTTGTCTTTTGTAGAATAATAAAGCTGGTCAAAAAATTTGCAGAAAATTTTGCACTTTTGTACATGTAAAGCTAATTACTCTTAATCTTTTTAAACTAATTAAAATGTAAAGAATTTAAATTACTTAAAATTCATAAAATATTTAATTATTTCAATCATTTAATTACTTTTATGCAGGATATACTCACCATCAAGGGTGTTCAATGATCATCCAAGGTGACGACGTACAAATGAATTGCGTAATGATAGATTCGATAGACAATGGAAAAGTTTGTTCTAGTAGCCCACCACCCTCATCACAAGATGTAAACTATTCAGAGACCAAAAGTGAGAAGTGTTTTCTTAAGTTAACATATATATATGTATTTTTATAAGTTATAAGAATATTTTATAGTAAGAAAAAATTAAACGATTTGAGTTTAATTATCAGTTTAAAAAAGGAGTATAAATCAAAATATTTTATTCGAAAAAAATTCTTACTAATGCAAAATATTTTTAAAAAATACTATTAAATTGTTAAAATATTTCGAAAAATTTAAATTAAATTTTAAAGCTGCAAATTTAATTAAATATAAAAGTTAAAAACAACTTATTGAAAATATTTTAAAAGGATCGAAAAAATTTGAATCTGGCTTGTAAAAACTGTATAACTAAAGTTTTCTAATAAATTTTAAAATTGGCTTGGTTTTTTTCGTCTCCTTATAATCTCCTTTTTACAATCAAGTGATAAATTCTGATAGATTCCATAAAGATACCATAATGAAACGGTATGAAAATCAATAAACTTGACTTGTTTTTTTTTTTTTTTTTTTTATTTTTAAAGTAGTAAGAGTAAAAAATTATGAATTTTCTCAAATCCACAAGTTTTAGAAAAAAAAATCTGAAAAAAATTCATTTAAAAATGGTGTAAAGTTAAAAAGAAATATATAAAAGTCTAACATATTTAAATAATATGCTTAAATTTATTCGAATGATACAAAAAATTTAATTAATATATAACTTACTTCTTGACTAATGCTTTTAATTTTAAGTAAATATTTTAAAGACAATTTCAGTTTTTATACAGGAATTATTTTATTTTCTTTACATTGTTACAATCTAAACAATTAACTATAAAATGAGAAGAACTAATATAGCCAGTGTTTTGTATATTTTTAAGTAGTTTGGATATTAATCCGTAATTTTATAGATTAGTAATTTTTAATGTAAGTAAGTATATAAAATCCATTAATCATACAAACGTATTTTTAAAGCATTATTTTTATAACTCACAACTTTAGTCAAAAATTTGCTCTTATAAACTTTTATATTTGCCTCATATCGTCATCATAAATTCCTTACAAGACATTTCTATATAGATAAAATTTTATGAAAATTATTTTCAAAGGTATAAACACAACATATTTTCAATAACATAATATGAAATATAAATAATAAATATGTAAAATAAAATTAAATTAATAAAATTCCTTTCTGCAGCTTGCTCTTGGCGTGGTGACCATCAGACTTTAGATCTTTCTCGTGACTTGTCTTCTTGTCTGGTTGTTATCGTATGTGGCTGCATCATTGTCTTCATGGATGGACTCATTCTTAAATATGCTGATGCAATTTTGGCTATTGCTTCTGTTGTTGTCTTATTGGGCACAACATATCCATTCAGTGAGTATTTCATTCTAACTGTATTGTGATTAAACATAAACGCTTGTAGTATCAACTTCATTGATGGGGATTATAAAAAGAAAATTTTAATTATACTTTAAGAACGTAATTTACATAAATGAGAGAGTTAACCAAGAATATATATGGCTGTAGAGGAAAATTATCTTATATTTTGTTTTCATTTTTTATTTGGAAAAATTCGAACAAAATATCAATTTAATATTGGTAAAAAAGCTAAAAGGTAAAGAAAAACTTACTTTGAAGGATATTTCATCTTATTGAGAAAAGAGGCTTTGAAAATAAAAAATTTTTGAAATCATGTTATAGTAAAAGTTATTTATATTTGAAAATATTTGAAAAGGTTTTTTTTTTATATTTCAGTTTAACATTCTTTCTAGACAATAAATAGTATGATTTAAAATAATCTCATTAAGGTACTACAGAAAAATAGAATTATTCTCATTAATAGACCAATATCACTATTAGAAACATTCCAGGAATGAAAAATATCATCTCCAGACATTATCAAAAGAATGTATAAAATAATAATTTTATGCACAAATTTTCACGTATAAAAATGAAATGAATTTCATGTGAATCGATACGGCTACTGCTTCAGTATCATTTCCATATTCAGCATCTCAAAATTTTTTAAAATAAGGAATTCACAAACTTTTAAAATAAAAATTTATAGATAAAAATTTACTTTTGAAAAATTATTTTCTCTTGAATAAAACATTCAAACAACTTGAGTCGAAATGTTTTTTTCGTATAAGAAATTTGATTATACTTTTCAAAATAATCGGTGCATTTCCAATCATAACAATCAAACTTACATAAGGATTCTTTTATTTTCAGTTCGAGAATCTGGATTGATTCTGCTACAAAGCATACCAAGTCATATCGATGTTAGTGGACTCACAAAGAGGCTATTGGCCGAGGTAAGACCTATCTGGAAATGAATTCCTTTTAACACATTTGTTTAAATTTGTATTGGATGATTTTATAAGATGTGTGAAAATGATTACGTGAATGAAAATTTGGCACAAATCTTATAGAAAACCAAATGAATGGTTTCATTCAGTAAATAGTTGGACAATTATATATCAATATCTAGATATCTTGATTTGGAGGAATGTATATGCTTAAGGTAACTAGCGGATAGTATGTTATTTTGAATATATAAAATAAAGATTAATTAAAATTTTATTGCATGATATATATGATCCTTGTTACATATATAATTTTGATTAAACTTGTAAACTGCTTAAAACTCTTAAATTTAAATTATAAGCAATCAAAATCTTTCAATGTATCCAGAGAATTTTTAATCTTGTTCTGTGTGGGTATTGTAGAGAAAAGAAATTACTTGATGAATATAAAAACAATATTTCTAAAAAATGAACATAAAAACAATGCTTCTAAAAAGTTGAGTTTAGAATTAATATGGCTACTCTGATGTTGAAAACCCAATATCAGATATCACTTAATATCAATTAGTATAAATAATCTCTGAATTCGATATGAAAAGCTGTCCTTTTATAAACTGCATTCAGAAATTATTAACATATTAAATAAGCCAGAATGTTAATACATGAGAATTAAGCTGGTCTGTATATTTAAAGGATTTTTTTAAGAAATTATTTGGCTTTCTATTTTATTCCCTTTTTTCTTTTTATATACTAATCCTTATTTAATACATAAAACGTTCATATAGAACTGATTCTGTTCCTCCTGTTCTCTTTATAAAAATTCATTTAGATTTCATTAGAGATTTAAAAGATGTTGTGTAATAGTTATTTTTAAAAGAATTAATTGACAATTGCAATCTGTCTTAATGTTGTAATTCTTATCACACACAAATAATTATTATAATAGTAATTCTTCAACTAGAAGATAGCTAGATTATTCTAATAATATAAGATATGAATTCCATAAATTGTAGCGTTTTCTAATATCGTTATTCTATGATTCAAGTAACATCATATGTTAAGAATATAAGCCTGTACCATTATAAATGGTTTAAAGTCATTTTAATTTACAAGTAATGTATTTTAATAAAAAAATCTATCGTGGGATAAAAATTTCATACGAAATAGCTTAATGCTATGCTTCTCAACTTATCTTGTGTCCTGATCTCTCCTCATTGTACATTCACCTTTCTCAATCATTATGTAGATTTTCAAGTATATTTTTAGTTTCTTTAACAAGATAAATTAACATAATAAGAAATCGTTGTTAAATGCAATACTTTGCCATCACTCAAATGCTTTCAGAAATTCAATAAGCAAAGAAATAATGATTATACGCAGAATTTCTATTTATGGATGACAACACCCATCTTCACTGTGCAAACATTGTAGACGAATGCCTTCAATTGGAGGATATCACCCATATCGACAGGCCAGTATATTCACCGGACTTGAATCCAATAGAGCATGTGTGGGACATGCTTGGCCGACGAATTGCAGCCCATCAACCCCCTCCCACATGTCTACCGAAGCTTCGGAGAGTATTGCTTGATGAATGGTATAATATTCTCCAAGATTATGCGTATAATCATTATTTAGGTTTCATTTTTTTTAGGTTTCACTGAAATAAATGAATATTCAACTTTTATTTTCTTCTTTTTCATAAGAGCTACAGCCTGTTACAGGCCAAGACTGCCCCTCCAAACTTCTTCCACCTGACCCTATACCACGCATCTTTTAAGGGGTCTTCCCTTTCACCGTTTCCCCTCAATTCTTGAAAAAAAATATTTTTGTGGTGAAAGAGTTATTATATCTATAAACATGATCTAACCATCTAATATGGAAAACCTTTACTATTTTTACAATGTGGGTGTGTATCATTATATTATTTATATATTCCAATGTTATATCGAATTCTCAATGTTGTTTTCTTTTAATGGTCGAAATATTTTCCTCAATATTATTCTTTAAAAAATCAGTAATAGATCGCTCTTCTGACTTGTTAAGCACCGAGCATTCAGATCCATAAAGGGCCACAGGTCTTATTAAAGTCTTATATAAATTTATTTGGGTTTTATATCCTGAATATTTTAGTTTTGGAGTTGACTTCTAAGTCTTTAGAAACATCTGCTACCCTTAGATAATCTGTTTGTTATTTCAGTTTTAATGTTGTTGGTGTAGACTATTGTGCCCAGATATTTAAATTTGTCAACAGTTTCAAATGTATAATTGGTTATCTTAGAGAAGACCCGTTGGTCTATTTGTTACTATTACAAATTATTATTTAACTTCATATGTTATCAGGTCCATCTCTCCAATTGCCTTTTTAAGCAAGACAAACGGCTTGACAACAGCCGGCTTTAAGCGTCTAATAATGTCATTATTATCAGCAAAAGGTAATAATTGAATTGTCCTTTGTAATGAGGTTCCACTTACGTATAATTTGGAATCTCGTACAGTATTTTCAACAGCCAGATTAAACAACAAATACGAAATTCGAAAAATTCTTATCATATTGTTATGAATTGTGAATGTTTATAATATTAATAAAATTGATAAGTACTCGAATTACAATAGGATTAGTAGGGAAATTTCTGAAAATATTTTTTTCCTTATAACTCGTAATATTTATATATATTCTAAAATTCTGAAAATAGGAAAAAATAAAAGTAACATTTGTTAGAGTAAAACTAAATAATGATATAATTTGTTCTGTTTGCTTTTTCCACATCG
The DNA here is from genome assembly GCA_037975125.1 of Latrodectus hesperus. Lineage (NCBI taxonomy): Eukaryota > Metazoa > Arthropoda > Arachnida > Araneae > Theridiidae > Latrodectus > Latrodectus hesperus. The sequence goes on along the minus strand of CM075850.1, from coordinate 24,344,382 downwards.
AAAATACAATCCTTGTTAACTCTGAAATAGATTAATTTCTCAGAAGATTATTTTAAATTCCACATAAGAAGATGCAAGACTTTTTTTACCACGAATTTTTTTATTAGAATTCTAATAAATTTATTATAATACGATGATTGTTTCAACAAAGTTGTAATTTGGAAATATTTTTTACTTTGGAAATCCTTTCAAGATCATTCATTACTTAATTTATTATTATAATTTTGTTCATTGGTTGATAAATATTTTCCTAAAATGCTAATATATCTCATATTTTTGGCAAATTATAACTTCCTACTCTGTTTTCAGATAAACAGGAAAAGGTATATTCATATATGATATCGTGTACCACTAAGTTATGCATTCAAATATAGTTCTAAAAAAATCGGTCATAATTTTGATAAGAAAAGCTACAATTTTAAAGTTTAAAAATTGATAATCGCTTAAATAACAAATGACATTTTTACTGTACTTAAGAATTTAAGAAAATATACTTGACTATAACATCAAGTTTATTTTCTTAAATTCTTGAATAATAATATTAAAACTTTAATTTTGGCACTTCATCTTGTATGTGAATCATAATACCGTCCATTTCACAGAGAAGTTTACTATTTGGTTTTTCAATCAAATACAGAATTCCAAAATTTGCTGCTTCAATTCTTTGCTGAAATAGACAGAAGACAGAAGTTAGTTCTTTATCGATAAAAAGGCTATATAAACAATTTAATCAACTTTTGATGGTTCTTTCAGAGTAGTTCAATAATTAAAATTCATATTAATGTAAGTATGTTTATTTTAAATAAGACTAAAAATTACAAAAAAGAATTTAACAAATATCTCAAAAATACGATAGGATTTTCCGAGTTCTAGATTCTGATATTTCTACAGTAACATTCTCCGCTTTTATTCCTTTTAAATGTTCCTTTTTATAATTCCCATTCTCATTAAAAAGTAGAAAGCATATATTTCTGTGACATGATCTCCAAAATGAAATTGTTAGTTTTCATATTTTACGTAATACGCTCTAAATTCAACTTTCATGCTTTAGCCCAAAATATTGTGTTTCATGTAAAGTATTTGGGATTATTAACTGCTTCATTAGATACTTAATTTTGATTTTTTTCAGTTCCCTGATGTATTGAACGTACATCATCTCCACGTTTGGCGATTGACCACATCTGAAGTGATTGCCACCGTTCATATAATTCTCCGGTCACCAAACAGCTACACAGGCATTGACAAAGATTTAACTCACTTCTTTGTGACAGAAGGAATTAGCTCTGTCACCATACAACCAGAATTTCCAAATGTAAGAACATTTACCATCATTATAATTTCTTTCTTTTCTTTTTACCATCATTCATTTTCTTTTTCTTGTAATTCAGTATTCATTTGCGAGCTCACTCAGTGAAGTATTGACAGATTTTGATAGGAATCGATATTCAACAACATTATTCTATGGTTAAAGACTGTAATTCCATTATCAAAGCTGTTATTTTCACTGTACAGGCCTAGCATATGTATGTTTTCTCTAATCATTCCATAACTATCTTTTCCAATTGATGCGATTTTTTAAACGTGTCATATAGGTAACGAAAGAAAGGCACCGATTAGCTCCTTTAGAACCTCGTAATTTACTGGAAGGGAACAAAGGATAAAGATATCCAATGTCCTCCCCCAAGTATTGAAATATTTGTCTCTTTTATGGGATAGTAGACGAACAAAGTACATAATATAGGTTAGAATTCTGAATTTTAACTGCTTTTAAATTGTGCGACTTTTTAATTTGTGGTATCCGTTTTTTTAAAAGACTGAATTATACCATATAAAAATATAAAGTCCAAAGTGTATCGTTTCTATAATAACTTTTATATGTAGTAGAGACAAAAAATTCATTTCTCTTAAATAATTCAAAAATTAATTGTTTCCAGTGTTTCTAGGTGCTGTAATATATTCAAAGAGATACTATACGATGCTTATATAGTGTACAATATTATCACATTCCAATGACTGTTTTAACACTGGATGTAGATATATTTAAAATTAAAATGAAGTAACAATTTGTCATAAAATCATATTAAATTGTATAAATGCATTTTTCTCAAAAAACATTATAAAAAGTTGATTTTGATCCGTTGCTCAAAAAGATTTGAAAATTAATGTAATGAAATCATTTTATATCTATTACTTTTTTAAACACACACATATTACATTTTATTTTAATATTTTAATTTAATTTTGTGTTGAGTGTAATTCAAATTGAAATATTCAAAAGCTTCTATAAATTCATTTGAAAAATGAAAAAGCAACAAAAAATAGATATTGCTATAATTGTAAATGCCTCCTAAATACAAAAATTTTGTGTTATATTTCTGGAAATAAAAAAATTGGCAAAATAAAAAAAGCTTCATAATATATATATATATATATATATATATATATATATAATTTGATTACAACAAAGTAAGTGAAATCAAAAATCTAAGAATGTCTGTATAGGTTGCTTCCCAAATATTGAATAAAAATTAATAAGAAGTTTAAAAAGCTTAAATAGGTAATATTTGATATTTTTAAGGAATTTTTATAAACGATATAAAAAAGAAATGTTAAGAACAAACTAAATTTCTAAGACTTCTGGATCAATAAGTCATTACTTTAGCCGTATACTACATTCACTCATGAATTCTAAGCCATTTATTTCATTCAATTTGTAGATAATAAAATTCATATTTCAGATGTATTATTCCTCTTGGCTATTAGAATTATACATAAATGAATTCTGTATCGATACATCAAATTATAAGAAATTAAGAAATAAAAATATTACGCTCATTTTGGATCTTTGTTTATCGGTTCAAATTTATGAATTATTAAGTAATCGAAAAACTTACAACACAAGTAGTTTAAGAAAAGTTAATTATATCATATTAAATTGTATAATAATCTCATACGCTGTACTTGTCTCTTTTCATCAAATTTAATCGCATATTATTGCACAAAAATGAATCAAATTTCTCTGTAAAATTGGTTAAATATCTGTACAGCAATTGAATAGAGATTTTGATAATTTTGAATTTCATCTGATTTAAATCCTTTACTACTTTATTCTCTTATTCTAGGGAGAACAATCTGTGAAATCTGAATGCATTTTGGAGTGCTCTGTAAATAATACCTGCAAAGCTCTCACATGCTGCGGATCTCTTTCTGAAGATTCGACCTGCACGACGCGATTTAGGAACAACTTAACCGGAAAAAGCTGCAATGTAAAAGAAAGTGAACCAGAATGCAAAAGCTTCACTGAGATCCAAAATGACTTGAATTTGAAACATAATGCAGAAAACAGTCCAAGTTACGCATTCAAATCTTTCTCGAAGGAAGATTCTCCAGTTCCAAATATCACCGACTTTACCTATTTTGATACTGCTACTGAAACTTCATTATAAGTGTATATTTCAAACAAATTTTAGTGTAAATTAAATCTGTGACTATTGCTCAATATACATGATATACGTTTTTATATGAAAAAGTATTTAGTCCTTTTCTTGTTTAATTATCGAAGATTTGAATTGTTTACACTGGACTTTAAAAATTATACTTTAGAACAAATAAATATTATTTTTATATATTACGTAATCTGTATCGTAATGTGATAAAATGTTCTTCCTGTGACATTAAATTTTAATGCTTTAATTTTATTTTACAGTGATACGAAATCTTTATGAAAATGTATTTCTTATTTTTACTATCCTTGACAATAAATTTTTATATTTTTCTAAATTTTCCTTCTTTTAATGTGTAATGTTCTCCAATTTTTTCATCCAAAACCTTTGATTAAAGTTTTTGTGAATATTGTTATTATTTCCTCGGATAATGCCTATTAATTCAATTCCGCATTCAAAACTCTTCAATTGTGTTAGCCAAAAAATTACAATTGGAATGTCTTAATATAAATTCTCATACAAATCATATTCTGGGATATTTTAAAAAAGATTACTTTAAAAGTTTTGAATTGCTCTTTTAAGGTTCCCATGTTTTTTTTTTTTTTCAATTGTATTTAAAATTATCTTTACTCTTTATTTCTAAGAAATCGGCATACTTATGGATTCAAGAATTACAATAAACCACATAGAAGTTGCTTTGAATTTTATTCTGAAAAATAATCTAAAATAAATTTGGGGAAACAAAATGGTTTGTAATCCTGTATAATTAATAGGGTATAGTTCTCATGAAACACATTTAAGCTTCTGCTAGATGAAATCAAAATGGAATTTGAGAAATTATTTTTTGAAATAATCATAGATTAAATCTAAGATTGCATATCAAAAGATTTCTCAGTTCGAAAAACATGGAAAATGTGGGATTTTTGAAGACATTCTCAGAATAAACACAGATTTAGATTCAGATATAGCATTTAAAGAGTTCAAATCTATCCAGATAAGCTGAATTAGTCAGTGGGGGATATAGTTACTACCCCAAGAGCCAAATCACAATAGGAAAACAGAATATCCACTTCATAAAAATTTAACCATAGCATAAAAATTTAAATTAAACTTATTTCATTTCTAATCACATATTGCGATTTTTAATGGAATAAGTTTAGGGAAGTTTAGTTAGTCAAGAACTATCTTAAACAACTGGACTAAAAAAGTTAATTCCTCTAAAATCATTATCCACAAAGCATAAACACGTCTCTAAAACAAATTTCCATGGTGATATTAATAATGTCACCAGTAGAAGGAGTAGAAGATTCAATGTCCCATCCTTTGCTTTTAATTGTTGAATTGACAATTTTCTTAAATTTAGAATTCAAGATTTTACAAACGTTTTTCATATGTCTAATTTATTTCATTTTAGAGCCAGTAACTGATTCTTCAAATAAAAATCTTTTTCATTTATTTCAAAGGATTCAAATGAGGGTGACAAATATAAAGGACTTGTCTTCTTCATCCAAGGCACTACAGCCTGTTGCACGTCAAGACCGTGCCTAATTGTCGTTGCCATCTACTCTTATCAATTGCAAGTTTCTTCCAGTTTCCCTTTTTTATCAGATTAATGTTCTTTTCGACTGAGTCAAGCCACCTAATTGGTGGTCTTCCTCGTCTTCTGTTTCCCATGGAATTAGTAAACGTGAGTTATTTTTACTGGGTTTGCATCGTTAAAAGAATGCAAATGCCCAAGCCATTGTAATCTATTGCATTTATGATTTTAACAATATCAGGTTGCTTGCACTTTTGCTACATTTCAAAATTAAATAAAGATCTGCAGTTATTGTATTTCATGGGCTGCTCCAAAAATCTTTCTTAAGATATTTCGCTCAGAAGTTAATAATTCGCTTTCATGTAATTTAGTTATTACCTAGCATTCACTACCATAAAGCAAGATGGTTGAATTAATGTTTTATAGATATTAATTTTTGTTTTTAAACTCATAATTCTAGATTTTAGTTGGTTTTTGAGGCCCTAAAAGCATTTATTTGACATTGTGAGTCTGTTGTGGAATGGATGCATATTGGGCTAAGTAGCAGTTTCATTGAATTATTACTCTGATCATAGACAAGATTTTGTTACATTTGTATAGCATTAAAAAAAGTCCTTGACCTCATTGTAAGACTTCATGCTCCGACAATTGGTTTTTGGTTCCATTTAATGGGTGTTAATGAGAATCCTTACAAAACTGACATTATTAAAGGTTATTTGAAACTTAACAGGATTACGGGTAAGGCGTGAACAGCGTACTCACCCTATGTGAATCTCACTAAAAATCTTTGTAATCTTTTCGGTCATACTATATATATGGTTCAGACTTTCGATCACTTACAGAGATTAGAAAACTATATTCTTCATTCGAGAGAAATGTTGATTTTTATTTAATATTATCGAAGATATTCTTGCAATGGTTGATCATCTTATAGAAAATATGATCAATTGCTGTATGGTCTGTATACAAATGAAGGATGCTGACATATTAATATCAATTTTATTTGTTTTTAATTTAAACTTATTTTTGCTAATTATTCCAAAACAGCATCCATCATCTTATAACTATGAAAATATATTATTTTTTTTTTTTTAATTCTTGATTTCGTTTCAAGAATTAGCATATTTGCTGTTTTCCTTCTTTATTTGGTATCAAACAAAATAACAATCATACATTTTTTTCTCATTTTACAGCTACGTGCTTCATTTTCAAATCATAATAAGCAAGCCGTCGTATAGTCTATTCTACAATTTCTTCTGTTTGTTTTAATGCTAATTACCAATAAGATATCGTTAAACTATACATAACAAATATCAGCCAACAAACCTTCCAATTGACCTAGCTAACAATGGCCATAGATTTTAATCTTTCGCTTATTAAATACATTTGCACCACTGCAGATTATAATCGACATTCTCACTGACGTTGTGCATCTTTAGCAGATTTGTGTTTTCCTATTTCATTAATGGTATTTAATACTTATAACAATTTCATTTATTACATACTGTCTCATTGTATTTGTGAACTTTTAAAAAATTTTATTCATGTATTCGAAATATTAAACATCATATATCGCTTGTTAAAGAAGTATTGAAGTCATTGCTAACAGGTTTAGGGATGTGAGTAACAAAAATAATTATTTTTATCAATATATAATTTATCTTTCGCAGTGTATCATCAAGCACTATTACTTTTAAACTTTTAAGAAAAGGAGATTAATAGAGAATATAAATGGTACTTTACTCTGAAAATACTTTACAAAATTTTGTTTAAAATGGGAAATTTATATGAGCTCACATATTTAGAAGGATTCAAGCAATCGTGAAATTTATTATCTTCATCAATTTGAATCTTTATATATATATACCGGATGGCCATAATTAAATAATTAAACTGACAGTGCTCACAGTGTTCTGTAGCGCGATCTATTTGCGAGAATGACGCCACATATAATAGGAAGATTAAACAAGACGGGGGACGAAAGATTCCGCAAAAAAACAGATTAGTTCCAAAAGTCACCGCTAGGGGAATACTTGGCGCTGTGTAATAGAAAATAGAATGTTAACAAATGCAAATTAATACGGAACAAAATTACCTTTTATTATGCACATTTTCTGATGTAGTTCAAGTGCAATATGACAACACTTTTTAAAAATGCTTAAAATCTACATAAGTACCGATAAAGTCTCATGATCTGCAATATCACGCACGCTGAGTAGAAGAAGAAGTTCTTTATTCAAATTTCATGTTACATCCATTGGCACAGTGCCAGCTGCTTGGGTTTTACTCGAACTTGCGTTACTGGTTAAATTCTTTCACCTCAACCAGTACAACGCGTCAGCCACTCTTCGTGCTTTTAGAACGCACAAAAAAAATGCGTTAAGGTAACGGTCCTGTGTCAGTTAATGGGGTAAAAGCAATGGTTGCGACGTTTGAGAAAACATGTTCTCTGAAAGTTTAGTCAGGCAGAGGACGAAAACCTGTACCACAGGATACAATCGAAGCATTGTCACGGCAATTGTCGAAAGAGGACCAGACAATATTGCTGCCACCTCTAGCGCTCGTGTAGTAGCTCGCAGTATGGATATGCCTTACAGTATGGTATGGAAAATCTTACGAAAGATTTTCAACTTCTATCCGTACAAGATCAGCCGTGTACAGGAGTTACTGTACCCCGACCATGATAAGCGATTGACTTTTGCTCTCACTTTTCTTGCCAGAATCGAGGTGGATGATGCTTGGCCGTGAAAAATCTAATGGGGAGACGAGGCCCACTTTTACCTGAATGGAACTGTGAATACCCAGAACTGTTGAATTTGGAATGACAAATCACCACATGCAATCACAGCAGTTCCCTTACATTCACCAAAGGTAACTGTTTGGTGTGGGTTCACAGCGGAATTTATCGTAGGTCCATTCTTCTATGAGAGCATTACCCCGACAGGACCGGAAACTTGTTCCGTTACCGGAGAGAAATATCGCCACATGTTGAACAGCTTTGTCATTCCGGCACTTCAGCAAAGACAATGCCTGGGGGAAATCATTTTTATTCAAGATGGAGCCCCTCCACACGTTGCTGTAAGGGTGCAACAGATGCTACGACAGAAATTCACAACAGAGAGTCATTAGCTGCTACTTTCCAACTGCATGGCCACCTTGTTCGCCTGATCTTACCCCATGCTACTTCTGGCTATGGGGTTACCTTAAGTCCAAGGTCTATCAAGGAGTGGTCCAGGACCTGGCTACGTTGAAGGAAAAAATATCACGGACTGTACGGGAGATCCCTGCAGACATGTTACATTCTGCTGTTGTGCATACTGTGCACAGAATGCCATATGTGGTCCACAACAACGGCAGCCACATGGAACCTCATTTGAATGCAAAATAAAAGATAATTTCCGTATTGATTTGCATTTGTTAACATTCTATTTTCTATTACACTGCGCCAAATATTCCCCTAGCGGTGACTTTTGGAACTAATTTGTTTTTTCGCGGTACTTTTCGTTCCCCGTCTTGTTTAATCTTCCTCCAAAATGTGGCGTCATTCTCGCAAATAGATTGCGCTACAGAACACTGTGAGCACTGTCAGTTTAATTATGGCCACCCGATATATATATATATATATATATATATATATATATATATATATATATATATATAAAGTTCGAATTGATGAATATATATACACTCATGTCCATAAAGTCAGGATAATTCAGAATTACACAGAAATTAAACTCTAAAATAAAAATTTCACATGTAGAATTATCACACACATCTTGAAGAATAATATGAAATTTAAAAGAAAAGACCAGATGGCGCTGATAGTACGTCACAATGACGAGAGAGTTAAAAAGGCGTATATCAAGAATGGTAGCAAAGCAGTAAAATTGTTCACAAGCACTTTAAAAGAAATGAAAAATAAAAGTAATGGCTATTATAGAACACTTAATTGTTAATATTATAATTTTAAGTGTTTCGTTAACAGAGGCATTAAAAATTAAGAAGCTAATTAATCCACCCCCCAAACACACACACAAGTTACATTTCTATGCTTACCTTTCCATCAAATTTCATAAAAAATTTCAAAAAAGTAATTGCAAAATTATCATATTTAACAATGAGAAAGCTTTTTTATAATTTCTCTGGATCATTTAAAACCAATTTACCTTAAAGTTTTTCATATCAGTCTTGGGAATAACACGAATTCGACTAAGTTCCTTTGGTGATTTACAAGAAATCAGTGTTCTGAATGTAATTCTCGACGTTCTCACTAAATTCTTATTTCGATAGGTGATCATGTTCTGTTGCCACATACTGTTATAAAACTGATTTAAGCTTTTTCTTAGAGTTGAAGACAAATATTTTAATTTTAAAGATAATCAAAAAATGATACATATAACTCAATCTATGAGTGATTTTCAGCATGAAACGTATAATCGCTAAATTATATTGGTATTACACATAATCCTCAAAACATTATTGGGAAAATCTAACGCTTCGTTACATAGTTGTGTGTTGTTTCCGTTCCAAACCGCACGTTTAAAATCCTTTCTGTTTGATGGATAAGATTTTGTTATTTCAAAGTTTAATCAACATAAAATACCTTACAATGATGTTACATTTTACTACTAAATTTATAGATGATTAAGGAGTAATTTACTCGATAAAAATTTGTTAAATAAAAGAGAGAGTAAGAATTGGTGTAAAGAATTTATTTTCCAATCATTGGCATTTTATTCACTTTTATTCAATTCTAAGATATTTTGTAATAAGCAATTTAATGGTGCTTCATTTAATTTTTTCCTTCATCGTGGAATAAATACTGCTTTTTTGGTCCTGTAACTAGAGATTATTAAAGTAATTATTAATCAAATTTTAAAATTAAAATTCATTAAAATATTTTCAAAGGAGTTTTATTTGCAACACGGTTAAAATATTTCATCTTCCTCACAGAAAATAAATACCATTATCCGAATGGGGTATTTCCAATTTCAAAATATCATATTACTGACCGCAACCTTAATTTTGTTTCTTATAATTATATGCTGCTCGAATGATATGAAAATATAGTTGTTCGGTTTTGAAGTCCTATGATATACAAAAGTACAGATGTTAATCTTTACTGCACTTCTTCCAATCATATCAAAAATTTTGCATTGGATTATTTCTTATTATTTTACATCATACCATATGTACCCATAAGCACATTTATTAATCAAAATTATAATTAGGATGCAAATACAAAGATAAAGCATAGCTTAATCACAAAACCTATAGTAAATTACAAAATATATAATGAACTATAATCACATTGTTGAAAGGGTTAAAACTTTCTTTTAGACACAAATGAAATGAAAAATCTTTGAAGAATTTGTTGAACTACATTAAAAATGCTTGATGTTGAATAATTTTATCATTGTAAAGTTTTCAAATAGTTTTTTCATACTGTTATAAATGTAACAAAAGTAGAAAATCATCTACTTGGTGCAAAAATATTAAAAGAAATCTTCTTCTTCATTGACCTGGCAGCCCAGGGTGGGCCTTTGCCTTCCTCAGAAGTGCATACCAGGACCCCCTATTTTTGGATAAGGTCATCCAGTTTGTCACTTTTAGTGTTTTTAGGTCGTTTTCAAGGCAGTCACGCCATCGGAGTTTCAGTCGTCCTCTTCTTCTGGTGCCAATGGGCGAGCCAAGAAAATTTTTTCGTCACCCGATTGTCGTTCATTCGGCTCAAATGTCCTGCCCATTTTAATCTCTATATTGAGGTAAATTTAACAATATCTGGTTCTTTATATAGTTTATAGAGCTCAGAATTAGTTCTTCTTCGCCATGTATTTTCACATTTTATTCCACCAAAGATGCTTCTTAAAGTTTTTCTTTCGAAAACGGAGATGGTTTCTTTGTCCTTCTCAGTCAATGTCCACGTTTCAGATGAGTAAGTGAGAATAGGCCGAATCAAGCATTTGTATATAAAAATTTATGTTTTTCGACTGACAAAAGTAGATTTTAGATACTTTTTTAAGCCGAAAAAGCATCGGTTAGCAGCTGTAACCCTGCTGCGGATCTCAGGTTCGATGTCGTTGGATGCATTCAATTCAGATCCCAAATATTTAAAGTTTCTAACAGTTTCAAACTTGCAGTTTTCATAACTCTAGATAGGGAGTGCTATATTTTTCGGAGGTCATGTATTTTGTTTTGTCTTGGTTGATATTAAAAGAAATCAGTTCCATTTATTTTTCTTCAAGTTTTTCAGTTTTTATGTATTTATTTATTTTTTATTTTATTTTACAAATCTCAAGCATTAACAAATAAGCCATATTTATAAAATAGCTAACATTTTAAAAAATAGCTTTTTTGCTTTATTGGAAAATAGCTTTCGTTTCTGAGAAATAGTTTTCTTTTTCTATTTTATGACCTGTTATTTTTTTCAATTTTTTGTGAATGCTTCATATATAAAGCCTGAGAGTTCGATTCACTCTTAAACAACGAAACAACATGTGCAAGCATTCCAGATATTCTGGGAATAATAATCAAAGGCACATGAATATCAAACATTTGATAGAAAAAAACAGTGGTGCTGAATTCAACATCTTTGTTTCCCGTACGTAAAGACACAGAATGGGGGAAATTTTTCTCTCCTGTCCATTCGTTAGAATATAGAAAAGAAAGGAAAAACTCTTATAATAGTTTGTGCTTTCTTGTTCTGTCATTGGTTTCGTTGCATTTGAACATCTCAATTTATATAATTTCGTTTGTTGAAAGAGATTGAGGTGATTCCTTTGAAGATATATCTTAGTTGAAGAAACGAATATGTGCATCAGTAGAGGTAAAAAAGAAAATTCTGAAAATAGACAAAAAATATTAAATAAAACAAAAATTGGCAAATAAATGAAATTTCAAAGATCCAAAGAACAGCCACTTAACAATTTTTAAAAACTAAGAAGAAAATCTGAGAAAGGAGACAATATCAGCAAACATTGTTATCTATAAGTATAATTTTTTTACACGTTTCTTACAGTGCATCTAATATAATTCTTTCTAATAGTATTTTATTTCTTAAGAAAACGTAACTTGATAAAAATAAAACCTGATCTGTTTAATTTAATACCTTATTTTTCTATTTTATTTAATTTCCTTTTTACGAATTGTTTTACCGCTTTTATGGCAGTTCGTGAAGACGAACCTCTACTGTACATATGCATTCTTGAATACTGAAATTAAAAACAAAGAAGTTGATTATAAAATCATAAGCTGTTGTGATGATGTTGCTGACTGACGTAAATGATAAAATTTGAAACAGCTTTAAAATCTCATTGGAAAGTCTCAAATGGTATAAAAGTCTTTTTGATATCAATTTTAATCTGAAGATGTAAAAATTTAATTAAATCTTGTTGATTAATTAAACAAGGTCTTATGATCGTTAATATGCCTGTTATCAAAGTTTACTGCAGACAGGAATAACCATGCGTTTGTGCACAATTATTAAACTAAGAAAGACATTGATCCACACACCTATCGAGAGTTTTACCGAAGTCGTGGCTTTAAGGTAAACTGCAACTGTACTTGGTTTACTTTGGTGAGGGTTCATATTTAATACAAACCTGTAATAATGAGTTTGTCTGTATATCCTCTCTGCCATATCAGTTCGGTCCAAGTCGGTGATAATCAGAATAACAATAAAAAATAGAAACAATCATCAGGTTGGTTTAGTAGATCAGCTCTTAATGAGGCCGCTTTGAAGCTTGACACTTCGCTTTTCAGAAGATCTTCAGCATCTGCACAGGCTGTCAGAAATACTTGCATGATGCCAGTCTATAACGGGTTATAAAGCAATTATCAGGCAGCAAATACTCCATTCAACACAAATAAACACACTAAAAATCTAACACGCTGGATATCTAGTTGACAATAAAGATTGAATGGTAAACTATATTTTCAGTGATGTCTTTCATTTCTAATTCCATTAAAATGATATCAGTGATTAAGCTAACGACTTTATGATTAACACCATCAACAAAGCCTTAATGATAGTTTGTATAATTTCCCATATTATAATAATAATATGATTTTTAAACATCTAAGGCCGGCCCCTTCTACTGTAAAAAGAAACTAACAAAAAAAGTATCATTATGTCAATTCCAATTTGAGTTATTTATAATATGTCAATACCATTATACAATCAAAAGATTTTGTCGAGGACATTATTCAAGGTATAATACGCGTCTGTTAAAAAAATACACGCCTACTAGGAATGATAGCAATGATTAATAAATAAAAAAATTTAAATAAAAACATAGCTCAAAAATAAATTATTGATAAGATGTTAAAACTATAGGTTAGATTATGAGTTTATTTATATTTACTTACTAAAAGAAATCTACATAATGTTCATAGTATTTTTAAAGAATATCGCAACAACGTAGCATTAAACTAAAAAAAATTTTCATTTGAAAAAAATGAATGCTTTTAAAAAAATGTTTTATTTTTTCTAAAAGCAAATACATCAAACTATACATTATGTAAAGCATTCTAAATTCAAGTCTTTATCACTCAAATTAAGAAATATATTAAATGCTGATCTAAATTAATATCTAAAAAGTTCACAGACATTTTTATCGAATCGTCTCATATACATCTTCTTGTTGAACATCATGAAAATATAACTTCAAAATCAAATTCATTTTAATTTTTACATATTTCCAGCATATTTTACAAGCCACTGTAAAATCATTTTTGTTGTTGTTGTTGCTTATCTCATGTGTTTTAGCAACGCTAAATCAGATTTATGAAATTTTTCATTCCAAGAAAATAAAACATTAAAATTGTGCTTTTTAAAAGATCAATTCTGGAAAGTCCCAGACAATCTACAATATATATATATATATATATATATATATATATATATATATATATATATATATATACTCGTATATATATACAATTCTAAATGATTCAGACTCGAGTATGTCTTACGGCCCACCAGAACCAACTTTAGCCAAAATATTTGCTGTCTCATTGCCATGTATATCAACGTGGGAAGGTAACCATTGAAAGTGTACCTCACGAAAGGATGAAAGATAAACTAATTTATTAATAATTGCCTTTCCTACACTCTCAAGTAGTTTATGCAAATTAGAAATGTGCTGAATAGAGCTTCGGCTATCAAACAGGATCCAAACAGCAGATGGTACGGAATCGAATTGAGCCCAACATCAATGGCAATCAACTCACTTCTGAAAACTGAGCTGCCTGAGTTTCTCCTACTTAATTTTGATGTACATTCTTGGAATGATATGTAAATTCCACTTCCAGAGCAGTTAAGTTCATCCTTACTTCCGTCTGTATATGTTATGCATGGTAGAAATTCTGTTAATAATTTCAAGGGAAAGTGTTTCAAATAAATTTATAGAAATTCTTATTCACTCGGAAAGAAAGATCGTGTCGAAGTATACTTCTTTTAATCAAACTGAAAGGTCAGTGTTCTGTTTTAAGCTATGCTGTAAGACTATTTTGCAGATCAAATTGTTTGTATCAGCCAAATCAAAAGGGCTAATTTTCTTTACTGTTCCACCCTATCAAAAACTCAGAAATTTGATTTTGATTGCTGTGTACGGATATAACTGGGGTGAGCGTGAGAAAATACTTTGCCATATCGTTAACCGCATGAAAAAAACAATTCCATTTGGGCAGCTGTTTTGTAGCCTTGTAATTATGCAGGCTGCACTAAGCTGGACCCATTCATCAAAATCTTTTTTAAAGTGCGCATAAGCGGTGTTTCTAAGGCAGTCCGCAAATTCGTAGATCATCGCATGAGACGTATCTCGCGAGATGCTCAGAACGACTCGCGAGATTACCATTAGACCAAATGACGTCATTGAGGTCTTAGTTACGTCAGAAAAGGGGTGGAGCGCGAGACGTTTCTAGATTTCGAGCAGGTTCGAAATATCTGGCAACTTTCCGCGAGACCGCTAATTTCAACATACGTTTTTCGCTGCAAAATTTTTATTTCCGCGTGGAAAATAAAATGGAAAGTCCAACTAATTATAGGTTTACATTTGAGGAAGAAGAACTTATTATAGATCTTTATAGAGGTAATATATATATATATATATATATATATATATATATATATATATATATATATATATATATATATATATATATATATATATATATATATATGTATATATATATATATATATATATATATATATATATATATATATATATATATATATATATATATATATATATATATATATATATATATATATATATATATATATATAATATTTTTTAAATATTGTTATTTTTAAATTAAATGTTTTCCTTCCTTAATTGTTCATTAATTTTATTTAATTTATGTAGAGAACCGATGCCTCTGGGACTCAAAAGATAAACTTTATTTTGACAAACACAAGAGAGGTGTAATAATTAAAGAAATTTCCCATATATTTTCTACTATATAAAATGTCTTATTTCTCATACAATTAAACATATTCTCCTTAAATATATATTAATGATAAAAGTATCTCTTTATTTGTAGTAATGTATTTTGTGCATATATTTTCAATAATTTTCAGTTTTATAATCCATTACCAATTTTTTAAACATACATTATTATGTCAAAATAAAATATCTTATTAATTAGTTTTGTACTCGTTGCTGAAATCAAAATTGATGTTAAAGAAAGATTGAAATAATATTTAAACAGTTATATGTATTTTAAAAATTTGTTTTACTCTAATCTTTTAATATATCTTATGTAATTATTATAATGATAATATAATTTTATCTTATATTGTCCATAATTTGCTATACTAGTTAATATGAAATACAATATGTCAGCAATGGTTATAAATAAGCATATTAATTCTTTATCATGATTATTACTTGTATAATTTTAGAAAACAATATCCTGTTTACTATTTAAAAAAAATTACTATGCAACATTTGATAAGTCCCAACTTTGAAACGTTTTTTTTATTGTATCTGTAGCCAATTGAATAGTATGCAAGTACAGAAATTTTAAGCCCTTTGTGAAAGTATTGTTATTTTTAATTTATGTAATTAATGTAAAATTTATTTATATGATTAAATATTAATAAATTTAATTGATTAAAAATGTATAATATTGAATGTGGCTATGTTTATTAATTTAATGTTTTTCTTAAATAGATACTATCTACTAAATATAATGTTCTATATATATATATTCAATGATTCTCATCTAAATATTTTATAATTCAAAATATTCAATTGATATTACAAGTAATTAAAATATTCTGTTTAATGTAGACTAATAAGTACAATTTCTACAAGAAAATTTCTCTTTGCTCTTTTTTCATGTTTATATTTGCTCATCATTTTTGAACAATAAAAAACCAATACTGAATGATAATTATTAGTAAATCATATAGTTTAATATATATTTATAAGCAATATTTAATCATATTATATATAGAATAGCAGCAATTAACTAAAATATTTATATTCCCTTATTGTTAATTTAAAACAATTTGAGCATATATGTACAATTCCAACTGATATTCTTATAAAAACAATTCCTTAATAAATGCAATATTGTTATGTGCTATATACTTCTTAGACTTGAGATTCCCTCTTAAGTGCACATTTTAATTTAACGGGTGCTTAAACTCATTTAATATTTGATATAAGTGGTTTTCTTTCAAGTATCCCAAAAAAAAAAATTAAGCACAACTTGAAAGTTTATTTTTTCTCATAAATTATAGCAACTATTTATAGAAAATATTTTAGGTAATAACTCAGTTTTCTGATATTCAGATCTAGTTTAGTGTGTATATATACAAATAAATGCAAGAATATTTTGACAATATATATAACATGTTCTAATGCAGAAATATCAGGAAATAAGCAGAGCACTTTATTTTGTAGTAATGAAAAACTTACCATACTTGTATTACACTATATATATATATATATATATATATATATATATATATATATATATATATATATATATATATATATATATATATATATATATATATATATATATATATATAATCATTGAATCAAAATATTCTTGTCAACAAATTACTATCTTACAGAGAAGTCCTACATTCAAAATTAAACTGGGTATGCAAAAAATGATATTTTATGTCATTGTTTAAGAATTTTAACTTTTTCATGACAATTACAACTATAACTTGTTCTCAATAATCCATTTTCTTATTTTTCAAGGATAACTCTTTCTTGTGTAAAAAAAAATAACCAACTATAATACCTCATGTTTATTTACACTACAATAGTAGCAATAGTGATGATTTACCTCTTACAAATATATTTTGAGTACTTATATTTTCAAAGCATAAAGTAAATATGTTGGATTAAATTATATAATGTGATAAAATTAAATCATTAAGTTATGAAACAGATAATTTTTATATCTTAGTTAAAAACATATTGATATTTAATTTGATACATTGCAATGTACTAATAATAGAAATAAATTTTTTTGGAATTCCCAATTCTTTCAAAAAAGAAATATGAAGTTTATCATTACTAATTTAATGTTATTATTCCTAATTATACTTTTTGTTTCCAGCACACATAATAACAGTGGTTGCAGCTATTATTATATTATCCATTTTATACGTAGAAATTAAATAATCGAAACGCGAGAAAACAAATATACAGTGAAAACTTCAGTGAATACAGTGAATGGAATCGGAATGTAAACAAATTCTTATTGGTTTAAGATTTCCATGACGTCAGATACAACGTTTTAGCTACGTCACACTAAGACATGGATGAGATCGCATTTGTCTAATATAAGACGGCGTCTCAATCGGATTGTCTACCGAGTTTGCGGCCCGCCTAACAAAACGCCGTCCTTCTACAAATTAGATTTGAAATACTTAAACACAGTAACTATATTCTTTTGGAAGTTACGATATCATTTCTATGAAGGAAGAAAATAATAACATTTAAAAAAAACAGAATAATAAAACTTTTGTAGGAAATCACGATTTCTAGATTTATAAATATAAAAGCGATGTTTCTTTTCCTGGTGTTTTACACCATAATCTCAACTATTTGGATCTATGATTTGCTTGAAATTTTCTGCTTATGTTTCTTAAATTTTTAGACAATCGATAATTTATGACATGGGAGTTATCAGTAGTTTGTGTGTTTTGACTGAATTCAATTATGCATTTTCGTTTCCCTTTCTTCAGAAATTTTTATTCATTTTTTCAGTGATTGCGAAAACGTTGAAGATTAATTGTCTGAACACAAAAATAAAATATCAGTAATATATGAGATCCCTTTTTAATTTATTACCAAGTCTTCATTGATTTAATGATATTTAGTACAATATCATTTTCTCTGTACCTGACTGAACTATCCATCCAATAAAATTCAAGGCGTACATTTGTTTATTTATTTAATTCCAAACTGTCCACAGTGGGGACAAAACAAAAACTAGATGGCGCTGTTAAATTCATATTTCGTCGTCTGCTGTTTGTATTTTGGTAACATATGAAAAACATTACCGTCTTTGGAATTTGAGTGGGTGATTAGTCTGCCGCCAATTTTCGCTTTTTTTTTCTTTCATTTCATTGTCCTTGTTTCCTACCGAAATTCTATACAAGTGCCACTTATTCTAAGGCTGTTTTTAACTTGGAATAAACTACGTTTGTATTATGTCCGTTTTTATCTGTCATATTTTTCTCATCATTCTTTTATTACAAGTTAATGCATTGGTTATTCCAAAATCTGATGGAAGTGCCAAAAGAGTTCGAGAAAATGTAAATATATATTTGCTTAAATGGATATCTAGCATCATATTTATGTTACTTCCTATAAAATTGACCCATAATGGATTATGTGCTGTCTGTAACGATTTGCAAATGCTGTGCTCGTTTTATTCATTCTATGCCGCTAATATTTGTTTTCCGATCATTGTATTTTGAAAAAATATATGTATAAATGAAACTTTCTTCATTTTCACTTCTTAGATTTGTGATTTTATTATTAAGTACTTTATTATCTCTAAGTAATTAGCCTATAACTCTATACTTAATACTTTTTCCACTTACAAAAAATATTAACAGGTTCTATTATTAAAAAAAAACTTGATGCAAAGATTTTACAAAAATAAAATTTTCTTTTTTCTATAATGATCATTACTTTTATTGAATATTGATTTTCTTCATTGTTGTGATTTAATCTATGGTATTTGTTCTTTTTAAGGGCATATTTGAAATGTTTACTGATATATGTATAATATTCAAAGTTAACTTAGACATTTTATAATCGCTTATTATTTTACAAACCATATTTAATTTGTAATGTAATATATGTAATATAATAAAAACCGTATTTATATGTAAAAAATATTCTTAACTTTTGTGAAATTAATGTGAAACAAAATGGTTTTTTCCATTTTCATGAAATTAGTTTCTAATTCATGTAATTATAAAATTTTTTAAAAGTCGAGTATTTTTTTTAAAATAATATGTGAATAATATTTTTTAATAATTTACCCAATTCAAATAAATTTCAAATACGTACATAACTTTTGGACTGTTTCTTACAAGATTGAAATAAAAGCAAGTTTTCTGTAGAACAATTATTATATATTAATGTTCTGCTAAAAAAGCTGCATAAAAGAACATTTATTATGAATTGATATCATTAATTATTGTATATGAATAAATTTTTATTTTCCATGCAGTAAAATCGTTAAAAATTGACTTTTGCTTGATCAGAATTTTTTTAAATAGTTGTTGGTTTTGATCCACCAAGTGAGAAATCTAATTATGAAGTGAAATTATTTCTTATAATTCTTAACATCCAAGTACTTAATTTTAATTTGAAACAAATCAATTAAATAAATAGCCAAAAAAAAACTTCATTCATATTGACAAAAATATGAATAAACGAATCTTGGATATTAACCTAATTATTAATACTTAATTGTATTTATGACATTTAATTATGAGTATGTTTTTACAGCATTTTAGAGTTTGAGTTTTCTTAAAAAGTGTTTGACATAAAATAGGTTACATAAAATAATCATTCTTAAGCAATGTTTTCTCATGTATGATAGATCAATAAAGAGTTTAAATTTATTTAACTGAATTATTTCATCATTATTTTAGCTTTTAAGTGATGAAGAGCATTACAAAGATGATGATTTGCATAATGTTGACTATGATCATGAAGCATTTTTAGGAGAAAAGGAAGCTAAAACATTTGAAGATCTTTCTCCTGAAGAAAGTAAGCGTAGATTAAGCAAGATAGTTGATAAAATTGATGCAGATAAGGTAAATGATCTCTTTCACTATTTAAAATTTATTCACTGAAGTTAATTTATTTAAAAAGTAAAAACTTAACCATATATGTTTTCTGGTTTCAGCAATGGTTAGATAAATAAGCAATAAAATGATTTATTAAGTATATAATTCACCTGATATTGTGTCATTTTCTTTTTTGTAACAAGAATTTTCAATTCTCCTTGAATTATGTCATTATTCACTATATTAGTTATAAAGATAACTTCAAAAAACTATTAAATCTGATCATTTTACAAGGTTTATTAACAAAATTCTTTTATTAAATTTTCGTTCTCATTTCATCTTTTAATTATATATTAAAATTTATTTTAGTATATTCGTTTCCGAAATTACTTCGCCAAGCTGGCAGCCGAATGGTTAGTGCTCTTGCCTTCGGTTAAACAGTTCGTGGGTTTGAATCCCACTTTTGGCATGAATGTTTGTAGTGGTTCGGAATCCACTTTAAACCGTAGGTCCAGGTCTAATTAGCCCTCGTTTGCAAAAAATGACCGTTGAGCGACAAACAAACCAAACCAAACCGAAATTACTTCAGAACAAATGCAAATAAGGAAATTATGGGAACTTCAAAAAAGTAAATATCAGTTCTAAGAAAATCAAAATACGAATTCTAACAAAAATTCCAGAGAATCTGAACACGAATAATAAGGAAAAATAAAGCAACATTTGTAAGAGAATAAATATAAGTTGTTAAGTACAAATTAAACTGTTAAATATATCTTAAAAAATTAAATACAGAAACAATAATTTTAAAATGTATATACAAATTATATAGTATTTTATAGTAATAATATGAGTTGTAAAAATGCCATATTAACTAAAGAAAGAATATGTCGACACAATTTTAAACAGTTTAAATTTGTCCCAATTAATTTTTTCAACTATTTCCCAAAAAACATTAAATGAGTCCAATTTATTTTCTTCACAGGATTTATGGAATAAATAAAATGCTAAATAAAATTTAAAATCCGTTTGTTGATTATGTGTCAGCAATTTACTCTTAACTTGTCTCCATGTGCTTTCAATAGTATTTGTATGGCATCCTGTAGTTTCATCCATGAAAGTGACACTGTGATTAACAGTTAAATGTTCATAACCCTCGTTTCCTTATGAATCATAAGCCTTCCAAGAATCGGAATAAATGGCTGTTCCTGGCTCAATCCACTGTTTAATAATAATAACTAAAGTTTCTCTAGTTCTATCATGTACTGCTACCAAAAATAGTTTTCCGCTACCTCTCTCGACACCACCAAATACCCACTAACCTTCTATCGTAAGCCCTTTATGGTACTTCCTCTTTCCAAATTTTGACTCGTCAATTTCAACAATTTTACCTTCACCACTTATCTTCTCTGAAGATGACTCAACTGAGTAAAGCATTGTTGCATTTATGAACTGCTTCCACTCTGCTAAAGCATGTTTGCTAAAATAATATTCCCTTTGAATATCAGTTGTTTTACTACCACAAATAATTTCGTAAGTCAAAAGAAAAATCTCCTCAATCTTCAATTTGCTGCAAGAAAACCAAGAACCATACCTAATAGACTTCTAAGAACCACAAGACTCTCCTTCAAAACTTTTGTTGCAGTAAAAAATAAATCCATTTGAAAGGCTTTTCTTAGCCAAAATTCTCATTTTAAGCACAATAACTCCCATTTCAATACTCCAATTTCGTGCAAAAATTCTAGCAGAACTTCCTTTTTCTCACACAATTTAAAGTAAAAAAACGATTAGCTTCTCTACCCTGACCTAAAATCTGCTTACCACCGGAGAAATTGAACGTCAGTCCAGAACAAAGAACACCTTGGTATTTTAAAACGATATTTTGAGCTACAGACATAATTAATCTTAATAATTTTGACAAATACTGAAAAAAATAAATGCAGAACACAAAAATGATTATTTAAAGTAATGAAAAAGAGCAATACAATCTGGAGTTTAAGTATCCAAAATGTCAAACAAATTGTAAAACACACCAAAAATCTTAAGAAGTTTATTCGCAAAAATTTCTAATAAAATGCTGAAATGGAACAAAATGTTCCTAATCTCGTCACGATGAAGTAAACACTTGGGTTGTCAAAATTAAATTTTCACCTTAATTATTATTGGTCTTTATCTGCATGATGTAATAATTATCAGGTTGCTAGATACAAATGAATATCCATCAAAAAATCGCCAATCTCAGAATTTGGCGCATGGATTATACAGCACCTGTGCCTAATTTTTAAAACAGGGGAAGAGTTTTTAATTCAAGTTACAAATGTATGTACATTAGTGCTGTGAAATATATAATGTATTTAATGCCAATTGACATACATAGTTGTTAATATTTAGTAATTTAATATGTTTGCATAAAGTCCTATTTTAAAATTTTTATTAGAACATTTATCACTTCTTAGATAAGTTAAATTCAAAGTTAAAATGAGGATTAATGTATTGAGGGAGAAATATGCAAATACTGGTGAAAAACATAGGTAGAAAAAATTATTTATATAAAGAGTAAATGTTTCTGGCACTGTTCTGCTTTGGAGGCCATAAAACAAAAGCCAACCAAATTGCTAGTGAATTCCAATATTGCCACATTTGTGATACATAATTGCCAACATATAATGAAATAACATTCTTTAACTCCACATGATTTTTTTTTTAATTGAGTGGATGTTTTGTAGTTTTGTTGCTATTGATTTTTGCTGCTGAATATTTCTTAGTTTTGCCATTTCTTCTCTTTTTCACCATAAATTTCAATATTTAGAAATTTTCATATTAAGGCTGCAGTAGATTTATTCCAAAAATGAGGATTTTTATTTATAAAAAATTTTATTTAATTATTTTTTGTTGATTTTGAGAAAATGATTTCGCCAGTGGCCCCTAAAACCGAAAAGTACTGTTTTACATTCTTGTTTGAATTAAAAACTTTTCAATACTTTGTTCATCATTATCACATCTTGCATTACACAAAAATAATTGACCTTTGGAGTTTCTACCAGAAAACTAGGTTCATGATTGTTGCCCTTAATTAAAAATGTATCTTTTCAATCAAACAGATTAAAAGAAGTCTTGACATTAAATAAATTTTAAAATATTGTAAGTAGATAAAGAATTGCACTTTTCTTATTAACGTAATAATATTTATCTGCTAAAATTTTAATCTTTTTCTTGTCGCAGTTTTTAGAATTATTTAACAAATATGTGATCAACTGTAACAATAAATTTTTGTTTTTAAAAAAAATTAATAAATAGGAGGGGGACAGTTACCTTTGTAAAATTTATTTCCTGAAATTATTATTATTTTTATCAGAATGAAAATTTTTATCTTGTGTCATTAATCAAAATGCATTTATGAGAAAAAGAAATTTCTAACGTATATAGTATATTTTAATATTTAGAAGAAATTTTCTAATCTTGATGACCTTTAACCAATTGATGGCATTTCTGTCATGTCACAACAAACTCGTCAATTTGTGACCAGTGATGGCAGAAATTTATTAGAACTTTACTGCTTAAAGGCAGACAACAACATCTGAGATCTGTCATAGATTTGTAAATCAAAAGTGATCACCACATATAGCTCACAGGAGAAACTACTACTTTTTCCTTCCCCTAATGGGCTGATTGATCGATCATTCTTAATGACTCAAACAATACTCCTTGAAATATTTTCTTTAAAAACTGAAACTGAGCTTGAGCTAAATATCTAAAATATTGATTTTGAAAGTTTCTATAAAAATTAAGACGAAATTTACTACAATTGCCCAAAATATGATGTTTAAGTCTTTATGGGGGATTTGAATAATGAAGTTGGCAGAAAGTATGAATTTAGAATTGTAACAGCAGAATTTGGCTTACATGATACAGCCAATAATAATGGAAGTAAATTGATTTTGTCATCTCACATAATATGATCAGAGGAAGCATGTCCTTTCCACATAAAAATATCTATAAAGCTATTTGGTATGCTCTATATGACATCTATTCTTATCAAATTGATCATGTTCAAATTGATTCTAGCCATTATTCAAATTTGTTGAATGTGTGGAGCTTTCAAAGGGTAAATATTGATTCTGATCATTTCTTAATAATAGCAAAGATCAGATCTAGAATTAATAGCAAAAAATTTAAGGGAGAGATCTTGAGAGAATATGACTGTGATAAACTTAAAGTTGAGAAGATAAGACTAGACTATCTTAATAAAGGGGAAAAACTGCGGAAATTAATATACTTTGATGGAACTGTGGGGAATAAATGGAAATGTTTTAGACATTGCATCTGCAATGTGGCTGATATTGTTATTGTTAAGTTAACTAATTGTCAAGTTACTGACTGGTTTGATGATGATTGCAGCATAGTTAATAATAAAATGAATACATATGTAGACATATGAAGAAGATACATATTAGAAATTGTGCAAATGAATACCATAAACTATATATACAAAAAGAAAAACTTTTCACCAAAAGAAAAAGATTTTTCAGGAATAATTGTTTAAGGATGCTAAGCATCTAAAATCCATTAATAATTGTATAGCATTCTGTTGTATAATAAACTAGTCAATTAGGCTTTAAATATATTTCTGGTTTTTGTAAAAACGAATGTTGTAAAATTCTTACTGATTATCAGTCCATTTTAAAATGATAACATGAACACACACATTTTAATGAACTTTTCAATGGTGGGAAGAAACTGTAGGAATGTTGATCTTATTGAACCTGATTATAACAATAATATCCAAAGTTGAGACACCAAATATTGCGGAGGCCAAAGCTGCAATTAAAAATTTAAAAAATAGCAAGACTCCAGGACATGATCTTATTTTTGCAGAATTGTTGAAGTATTGTGAGTTTTCTTTGTTGTTGAATATTTTAGAATTAATTACTGACATCTATGAGTGTGTGTGGAATTTTGAGATTATACCAACTGACTGGAATATTAATAATTTAAAACCAATTCATAAGAATGGAGATACGATGATTTGTGCCAATTATTGTGGCATTAATTTATTTTGTATATCTTATATTTTTTTATCTAGAATTTTATTTCTTAAATTATTATCCTACATTGACTCACAAATAAGAAACTATCAATATGGATTTTGTGCAGGAAAATCAACTAATGATCAGATTTTGGATAAAGAATTGGTAATTAAAATTGAAACTCATTATCTTTTTATTGACTTCAAGGCTGCTTTTGATAACATTAATAGAAATTATCTCTTTAAAACAATAAATAATTTTGAGTTGCTATCAAAACTTAATGTCTATTTTATCAAAATCTTGTCATTTGCTATCAAAATGACAAGACTTACACTAAAAGATACAAAGTATAAAATTTTTGGGATCTTTGTCAGAAAATCTTAATGGTGTTAGACCCTGGAACCAGGGGGTATGCGTACCCCTCTGGGGCTTGAGCTAGCCACCAGGCGCGTCGGCAGGTGGTGGATCGCCGAACGTCCTGTAGGAATGACAGGATAGCCTTGAATATAGAATAAGAGGCCGCGAACCAGCTCCCGTAAACCCTGGTGTTATGTGATCCGTGCCTAGGGCTAATTGGCACCGCGGTATTGGTGTCTTAACGGAGCCTCTAGTTGCCTGGCAAACTTCTAGAGTAATTTGCCTTGCCCAGTATCTCAGGCAATGCTGGGTGGACTTATATTACCTGAGCTTATTAATTGTTATCTTGTGGCTGAAAGACACAAGAAATAACAAATCTTTCTGCATTTGCAGGTGATGCCTCTGAAGTAGACCTTGCTGAAAAAGACAAGGGAACTCAGAGGCAATCTTGTAAAGGGGCAGTAATGAATCTTTTACTTGAGGTAGAAATGACCTCCAAACCATCTTCTGGTGAAAGCCAGGAAGCTATCCCTAGCATGACTGACTTTCTGACCAGATGGGACTGTTTCAGCAAGACCCTATCTGCTGGAAATGTCAAACGCAAGAGGAAACGGCAGAGCATATCATTTATGAATGCGAGGCTCTTGCCCTCCCTAGATTAACTTCTTTAGGCATCATCCATACTAGAGAGTTACACCTAGGTTCCATTAAAGGGTTATCAGACTTTATTAATAAAGTGGGTGACCCGAGCAGCTGGAACTAGGAAACATTGGGTTTGGAGTTAATGGTACAAAATGCTGATAAAAGCAGAGGTGCCCAATGACATACAAACCCAACCTTAAGAAGAAGAAGAAGAAGAATGGTGTTAGACAGGATGATTCTCTATCCTGTCTTCTTTTTAATCTCGCACTTGAGATAGTTATTCAAGACTAGGGCAGCAATATTAGTAGGCATATTTTTTGTAGATCAGTTCTTGCATATGTAGATGACATTAATACAATCACTCAATCTCTTCCTGTTTTTAAAGAAGCATTTCTTGCCCTTGAGGTAATTGCTAAAGGAATAGACTTAGTTTCTAATGAAGGGAAGACAAAATACATGCTCTTCTTTGGGAGCAGATTAACCAACCATTATCTTGAAATTGGCTTATATAAATTTGAAACATTCAAATGTTTCAATTACTTAGGTTCAGTTATTACTAGTGACAACAGAATATCTCCTAAAATAAAATAAAAACTGACTTTTTTGCAAATATGGATTTTTTTCCCCTATAGAGATTTTTTAAATCTAGGTTTCTTTCTAGAAATCCAAAGTTTTTAATTTACAAAACTTGTGAGCCATATCTTGACATATGCTTCTGAGATCTGGACTATGATTAAATTGGAGAAAAATAATGTTACTGTATTTGAATGGGAGATTTTGAGAAGCATTCTTGGTGATCTAGAGGAGAGCAATAATTAAAGTAGATTTAACTCAGAATTATACAGGATATATAAACAACCTGATATTGATAAGTATATAAAATAAAATAGAAGGAACTGGATGGTTCATGTACTTCTCAAATGTATGATGACAACACTATTAAACTGGTTCAGCAACTTAAACCTATAGGAATTAGAAAGCAGGGAAGTCTGAGATTAAGATGTGCTGATTTGGTTGAGTTGTGTTTTCTTATAATTAAGGAAAAGAATTATAGGTCAAAGAATTTTCTGAGATTATCATGGAGAAATCTTCAGAAGAAGGCCTAGGCTCACATTGGGCTCTCTGACCAATTATGATGAGGATAACTTAAATTCCAATGAAAGAATTTATGATTATATTAGTGGAATCGATGGATTTTTCATAATAAGCGTTTTTTGTAAGTTCTAATTATTCAAATTTGTTTAATGTATTTTATTTTTGTGCATTAGAAAAAAATTTACTGAATAAATTGACTGCATGTTGCATTTCATTATGTTTTTACTTTAATTTCTTTTAATATTCACTTGAAATATTGCTAAAAACAGAAGTATCTGAAGGCATTAATGTTGATTGTCATATGAGTTGCAGCTGATAATATTATTCTAAATTCCTTTTTAAAGAAACATAATATTGAAACTTAAATATACCAACAATATTTATTGTTAAACTTAAGTTATTATTTTAATATATCAGTATTAAAAACATACTATTTTTTAAATATGTCACTTGAGTAAAAATTTTCTCTACTGAAAAAATGAAACAATATTTCTGACATAATCTCTTCCTGCTGTGAAAGTTATTGTAATCTATAATTTTTATTTAATCTCTTGTATATATTTAATATAAGTTTTTCCATATGATGCAAGGATAATATTCAGGAAAATAAATATTTCTTACTAGAAATTTTTAACATCTTTGAAATGAACTAGATTTTGATGAATTTAATTTATCAAATTTGTAAACAGTGCATTTTTCTGCAACAAAATAATTTGATTCTATGTAATATTTAAAGATAAACTAAAATTTTTAATGTAGAAAATAGTTTTAATTCTTGAATTATTTATTTTTTTAGTTCTATGTTTCAGAATTTTTTTTAGTTCTAAGTTTGTGAAATGGAATGATCTTTTTGAAATAGTGTATTAATGATTAGATGAAATCATATTTATGTTACATCGAAAAAATATAACTTTAAACTTACAATAAGTAATTACTATATAAAATACTTCTGAGTTATTACTTTACTATCAAAATTATTTTTAAAATTAAAAAATGACTGATATGTTTGTTCTGGAAATAATTATCTTTAAAGTAATCCATATTAGATATAAAAAAGATTTTTTAATTTAATAATCTTAACCAGAGAATTTCATATAACAGAATAGTTATCATATGTACCTTATTATTCTTATTTGAATAAAAAATCTATCTGGTTTATCTTTTAAACTTAAAATGGTATATTCTACATACAATTGATTGTATCTCTCATTAAAATCTAAAAAATAATGTGTGATCTGCTAATTATATATTTTAAACAAACTTTCTTCTTGTGGATTAAAGTTTTGAAAACAAAGAACATTCACTTAGGCAGAAACATCTGAATGAAACAATTAGTTAAAAATAAGATCAGATAGCATGGAGTATTTAAATTTAGTTTTGTTTTTTCAATCTGAATTAATGATAACAAGATATAGATGGCATAAAAATGTTCATTTTGATAAAAAGGATGAAATTGATTTTAGAAATTGTTATAACTTTTCTCCCAGTATATATTCTTATATGAATGGCTTGTAAACAATTATTCTGTTATGTTGGTTTCTATTTAGTTTATTATATGGATATTGCAAGTTTTATAGAAATTTTTAGTTTTCTATGTAATAAATGCATGTTTTAATTTTACTTCATTATTATATTTCTCAGGATGGATTTGTATCAACACAAGAATTAAAAGATTGGATTCAGCAGACTCAGAGACGATATATCATTGATGATTCTGATCGTATGTGGTTTGGCTTGAATCCAAAGAATGATCCTGAATTAACTTGGCAAATATATAAAAAGCAAACATATGGTTTTAACGATGGTATTTCTCCATTTTTAGATGTACATTATGTGTTCATATTACAAAGTTAATTAACCTAAACACCATTCAGAGAATTTCTCAGTTTCAGAAAATTACAATACATACGTAATTTCTTTGCATTTTTAAAATTTGACAAATATGAATTTACGAGAATTATATGCATATATTATTTACTTGCTTTCTTTGATAATTTTTAGTTTTATGTCAGAAAATTGTTTCATTCCATCTGTGCTCAAATTGCTTAAATATTATTACCTATACTACTATTTTAAATATATATAATTCTACACAGTTGCATAAAAATATAAATCCATTATTCAATTATTTTTGGAGTTTTGTGTTATTCTTTTCATATTTTGTACCTTCATTTAATTAAAGTATTCTACGTACTGCAATTGTATTCCTTATGCTTAGTTTCTTTTCAAAGGAATTATAAACATGAAAAACTTTTCTGAATAAACTATCAATGAAAGAAAATATTTCTAAATTTGATTGAAATTCAAAACTTGTCTAAAATCAGATATTAATAGAACTACTACGAATTTTTATCCACACAATTATACATGTATCACAATTCTGTATTTTGATTTTTTTCCCATAATGATTTTCAGAATCCTAAAAATTTTGAGTAATGAAATTATGAAAATAATATTTTATTAAAAGTAATCACATCAAATATTATAAAAGTAAGGACGTATTTTATTAAATAAAATATTTTATGTTTTATCTGATATATTGTGGGTTTTTATAAATGTGAATTAAAATAAATTGCATATTTTTTAAAGAATTAAAAAACTTACTACTTTATATCTTGATGTGAGAGTTTTCTCCTAGAAATAGATCTGTTTTACTGAAAATTGGTTTTATTAAAAAATATTTTAACTTATAACGAGTTTCTAAATTTATTACTGTTAAAATAAAAAGAAATATTTTTAATACATTGTTGAGAAAAATATATTTATATTAAAGATGTGTAGACTTATTATGATGATACATATTTTTATTTATTATTAATAAGTTTTATATTGTGTTTCTATGTTTTTAGATTAAATGTTTAAACAAAGGTTTTTATATCTAACTTATTTGCTATTCAAAATGAAGAAAATATACCCACATTTCATGGATATTAAATTTAAATTGATAAATGAACTCAAATTTAATAAAGATTTATTTTTAATTATTATGATTGATCCTTTGACATTTTAATTGAAAAATAAAAGGAATCCCATTACAGATATGCAAATAGTCTAAAAAATCTGTATATATTTTTTTGAGAAAATTCTTTTTTTTTTTTCCAATACTATTTTAATTTTTGTGAATCAGGTTATAAAATTATCTGACAGTGCTTTGAAAAATCATTCATATATATATATATATATATATATATATATATATATATATATATATATATATATATATATATATATATATATATATATATATATATATATATATATCTGTCTCTCTCTCTCTGTGTTATTATAATATTACACTCCTTTGATTCTCCTTCACTTTATTTAAAAAGAAATTAACTTAACATTAATAATTGAAATAACTTGCAACTTTAAATTACTGTGTTTAAGGAAGTTACTTATATTTTGTTACATTAGTTTTAATTTAATTTTACTTGAAAAGTTTTCACTAATGATTTTTTTTCCTTCAATTTCAAAACTTAATATTGTTTGTTAAGATCAGAATTTTGACAAACGATTTTATAAATATTATAATTTTTTTCTTGTAATGAATAATTGTATCTATCAATTTGTAGGAAAAGTTACATTTTATAAATTAAAATTTTCTTAATTTCATTAATCATAGTGCATTATACATACCAATCTTATAAAATGTATATTAATATTTCTGTTTTCATTAGAAGATAGTGATGATGATACTTCACATTATAAAGAAATGATTGAGCGTGATTTGAGAAGGTGGCAAAAAGCAGATGTGGATAAAAGTGGTGCATTAAATAAAGAAGAATTTATTAGTTTTGTACATCCAGAAGAGAGTGCTCACATGAAGGATATTGTAGTTATTGAAACTATAGAAGACATTGATAAAAATAATGATGGCAAAATTTCTCTGGATGAATATATTGGTAACTTTTAATTGCATTGTATTATTCAAATTAAATTTTTAAAAAAATTTTGCTTAAACTATTTTAAAGTTTTTTAAGTTATCTTTTGTGTTATAAACATATTGGTTAGTCATGTTTTTTAACAAGGATGTTATAGTTATTTGCTTAATTGACATTAAACTCATTTTTGATTATCAAAATATTTATTTTTAAATTTATTTAAATGTTATTTTTTTACAGGAGACATGTTTAATGAAAATGATGCAGAAGCTGGGCCCAGCTATATTGAAGCTGAAAGAGATCAGTTTATACAATTTCGAGATAAAGATAAAAGTGGTTTTATGGAATTTAATGAAGTAAAAGATTGGATTCTTCCGGATGACTATGATAATAGTGAAGCTGAAGCAAAACATCTTGTATATGAATCAGATCTAAATAGGGTAAATTATATTGTATAATTTCCATTCTAAATTTTATGAAGTTCGAGAGTCTTCCTAACATGAAACTTTCTGTTCTATCTCCCTTTAATGATGAAATTCTTACTAACATAAAATCTGAAAAATTATAGCTATGTATGGGGTTATATCAAATATTCATTATTTTCTTCAATTATTTTCAATCATTTAGGAAATATCTAAACATGAATAATGCCTGGTTTCTGGCAATATATTATAGAGAATTTGTAAGAAAATGAAATTTTTATTTCAATTACTATATGATCTGATACTTGTCATTTGTTCTTCATTTATAAAACCTTCTTACTTTCAATAACATATTCTAAGTATTCATATACATCCAGAGTTTCATATAGTTTATATTAAAATGGAAATATATGCATTTTGTCACATTAAAAAAATTAATGAACAATTAACATTTAAGTACAATCACTTTACGTGTATATTACGTATATGATTATTTGTTAAGAAATTTTAAAAGAAATAAAATTTCCTAGATCTTAAGCTACTAAAAATAAAACTTTTAAATTTTATTATTTTTTACAAAAACTAATTTTTAAAATAATCAATTTATTTTTAAAATTATCTATATTGTTCAAATATTTTTAGAATTAGAAAAATTTAAATTTCAAGAAATAATAAAATACTTTTATTTTTAGTGTTTTGTTTCTGTCATATTTGTTCTTTTTGTATTGCAAAAGTGTGAAAAAAAATACTTATGAGTTTTGACCTGAATAATGAAGTAAATCAACAGTATAATTAAAAATTGTAAATATTTTAATGCATTCTTATGTGTCATTGTTATCAGATGTCTATTCTTTGGTCTAAATATTTTCTTTCAAAAATATATTGGATGTAATACTGTTCATTACATAATACATCATTTTGTAATGCTTAATACTATTCATTTTCAGCTGTATTAACAGTTAACAATGTTTGGCGTTTAAAAATCTGAGATAATCTTAGAATGTTTTTTTTAGGTACTATAGGGTTTGTATGTAACATACAATTCAGATGATTTAACTGTGTGAAATTTTAATCATGTTAGAAATTTCAGTTCACTTACTGAAATTATTTTGTATATTAATGTATGCTTTTAAAGAACTTCAAATCCAAAATTATCAATAAACATGAACTAATCAGCTCATACGACTAATGTTGAATATAAGGTTCAGTGCTTTCAAATTGCTCATTAATTATGGAAAAAAAGTTTTTAAAATCTATATTTTTATTCTGCCAAGAAAGTTATGTTATTATAAAACATGAATCAAATTGGTGAAATATTTCCTATGATTCCGGCAGTTCAAGTTGTATGTTATCATAATTTTTGTTACATGGAAAATTTTCATTTACAAATTTCTTAAGTTTTTATTTTATTTTTAATCAGTATTCAACTAAAAATAAATGATTTTTAGCTAGCATATCATTTTTATTAGTTTATTGTATTTTTCATAAAACTATACATCCCCTTATGGGGCTCATCTTAGGTAGCTACAAGTATCCCAATCCTGAGGTATCCAGGGATATATATTTTTTTTCTGTTTTTCCTGTGTTCTCCTTCTAATCTTATCATTTCCATCCTTTGAAAGTAAGCGAGGGAGCTCTCCATGAGTACCTCTATGTTTGCTTCTTGTTTCTCATGGACAATCAGTACCCCCAAGTGTGGCTACCCTTTAGATGGGTGATACACTGTGGTCCCCAGAGTATCAATCGGCTGGTACCTAGCTACATTCATTACTAGTGTGCTAGGGATCAAGCGAAGGGGTCACATCCTTGGGCTTGGCGTCAAGAGTGGTTGCAGTCTCTGGGGATGGCTCCCAGTGTATGGATGTTAGGTAGTATCATGATAAGTGCTGAGGCTAGAAATGTCCAAAGCCAGTGGCTGTCATCCCTTGTAAGACTCCATAGTGAGTATTGCTATCAAGCCTAAACCATTATAAATATCCTTTTGGTTCTATTTCTTTCTTCGTTGAAGCCAATTCGTTTACACAATACATTTGGATAAGCACTCCAAACACTTTTCCTGTAGTATTTTCTAGTAGCCCTTTCTAGTAGAAAAGCTTCTCACTTCATCTATTAGTAACATACAAAATGTTAAAAAATTATGATCGGGAGATTTTCTTGTTCAAGATAAATCAAAACAAGCTGTGGTAATCAGTATTTTAAAGAAAAATTAGGTTCATTTTTAATCAAAACGTCATTTTATATAACTTTAAATGAGCCTTGTGGTGTTCTTTCTAACCCCAATTTCATATATGTTACAGAAGCCAGAATTTTTGCAAAGCATTGTGTGATCTAGGAGTTTGCTCTGCACATCATATAAACATTTGACATGACAGTAAATTTATTCCCACCCAACATGTTGTTTTAACTTTTCAGGCACTGGTATCACCTAAATCCATAAAAGTAGATTATATGAGTTGCAAACTTCGTCCATACATTCCTAACCCTCTTATATGTTTCAAATGTCAGAGATATGATCATTCTCAACAGGCATGTAGGATTTATGATCCTATATATGGAAAATGTGCACAATCTGGTCATGAAACAAATGCTTGTACTTAGAATTTTTTAAATGTTGTAGCTGTTATGGTTCACATCTTGTATTTTCCAAGTCAGGGCCTTTGTAACTAAGATAAAATATTACATTTCCAGAAGCAAGTCAAATAGTAAAAACAAAACACCAAAAGTTATTGTTTCCTATGCTTCTAATTTACAAGCAGAAGCTAAAATAAACAATAATCCAGCAAAGAAAAGTAAGTTACCAATATCTGCTCTACTTCTAACTTTGTCATCTAAATGCATTCACCATCAACTTCTAATAGCACAAAGATATCTATCTATTCAATTACCAATAAATTTAAGGCTCTGGTGATATACAAGAATTAAAAATCCCAAAATCTCGAGAAAGAAGTTTAAAAGAACAATTGATATGCCCTCTTCTGAAACAAATATGGAAATGGGCTCCTCTACATCTTGGACCATTTCAAAAGGTAGAAAAGACAAGTACAAAAAACAATTAAGTAAAATGTGCTGTAGATGACATTAATTTCATGAAACTTGCAGTTCTTGGAAAACATTGCTATATATATATATATATATATATATATATATATATATATATATATATATATATATATATATATATATATATATATATATATATATATATATATATATAATAACATTTATGTATCTTTCTGGCTTTCGTGAATTTGTTTTAATGCCTTTATTCTTCTGAGTCATTCATCTCAACATTCTCAATTAATTCTTATACAATGATTTACTCAAGTACTTCATTTTACCAAAGATTACATTGTTTTCAGTGCAACATATCCCATCTGAGGATCTTGCACCAGTAAATTCAAGTCAAATAAAACGGTACATTTAAAAAGGTTATTTGTCTCTATCCTGCATTGTTTTATGTTTGTTTTGCTTTTTTAATTTTCAATGTGTACTTTATGAAAAATATAAAAGTTTCATATTTTATAATTATTTCAGATGAATGATAAATATTATGTTTTCCTCATTTAGGATAATCAGTTAAGCAAAGAAGAAATTCTTAACAAATTTGATTTGTTTGTTGGCAGTCAAGCTACTGATTTTGGGGCAGCTTTGGAAAATCATGATGAGTTTTAAATCATTAAAAAATTGTAAGACAAAAGAATCTCTTTTTAAAAGTTAATATGCCGAGCATTTTAGAAGACATTTTGGTACTTAAAAGATAAATAAAATAAACATATCTTGCCAATATTTCATTAATTACTTCATTTTATATTTTAAATTGAAATCTTAATTTTTTAAGTTTTGATGCTTTACTAATGTGCATATTTTATTTACTTTGTCTCAATAAAAAGTACTTATATATCAATTAGACTTGTGATGAAAATATTTTAATATTTCTCCGATCTTACATATGTATTTTTGATACATACATTTTTATCAATTTCAATTTGGCAGCTCTATTATATTACTATATTATAGTAATTAATTAGATTATATTTTGATTGGCTTATGATCTTTCAAAATAGATATTATACATGATATGAAATAAAGTACTGCTATATGAAGTATATGTATTTTGTATAAACTTGTATAAGAATCACACACACAGGCAAATATATATCGATTTCAAAATAATTTTTGATACCTTTTTGCTTTACATTCTGTGATCAAGTGTTTTACTATGTTTGCCTTCTAATGATTATTCCTGTTTAAAATATATATTGCAAAATAAAGCAATTGCTTATTCTTTCAAACTTTTCTAAACAATGATAAAAATAAAAGGATTTAAGAATAGTTGATTGCAGCAGTTATTTATATAATATATAAGTAAATAAAATTTTCATGTTGAAAATCTTAAATTCTTGAACTTTACTTTCTTTCCAGTAAAATTTATATTTAATTTTTTATTATGATATTAGCATAAAGTTCTTTCTTTCTAAACAAGTCCTTTGAAATCAATTGCTTTTACTCCAATTATATCTGTATCATTATGTTTAATTTATTTTAATTTCTTATGCTCTCTATTTTGTTTTTATATAATTGAAATAACATTTCCACTTTTCTTTAGTCAAAAATGTTCCCATTTTTTTGTGAGTAATTCCTTTTATTTATTTATAAAAATATACATCAGTATAAACTCTCAGTCTGAAAACTCTTAGCAATACAAAATTTTGCAAGCTTGTTGGCTGATAATAAATAGATTAATATTTTCATGTTTTAATTACATAGTTAAGTTTACATGTTAATTTCAATTTAATATATTTTATTAGCTGGGAATTCTGAAACAAAATTTAGCATATTATTTTTAAATAAATGTGTTAAAAAATTTATATTTTTGTATGTTTTTTATTAATAATAATGAATGGTATTAGCCAGTTGTTCCTAAAGTATTGATTTTTTATTTAGCTTATGTTGAAAAGATTTTGTGTTACTAAAATATATAATATCTGTTTTTAAATATATTCAAACCAACTTTACTAGCAGTAATAGCTTCATTATTTTTCATTGCTTGCAACATGCTTAGAAAAATATTTTCCAGCTGAAACCCAAAATGTGATGTGTTTCTTCATTTTATATAAATCTGCTGTTTTTTAATCTTAATATATTGACATACTGTCTGCATTTAAACCAATTAATTTTAAGTGCAAAAAATTGTTAAATTCTAATTTGTTGTAAAACTCAATTTTTTCCTACCATACTCTTAACAATTTTATTTTTATGCTCACTTTTAGTTTCACCCAAAAATGAGTAAAATTCTTTTTTTTTTCTCATAAATATGGATATGGAATAAAATAACTCTTAATAAAAATTAGTAATAAGCTATTTTATAGTACAATTACTATAATTCCTCTTCTAATATTTACATACACAATTTTTTTTAATTTAAATATAATTAAATTCAAAAAATTTTATGTTGCATCTCACTCTTAAAAATATAGTTCTAAGATTACAGCAAGAAATATAAGTAATATCTACTTCCTTTACGAAGTCTTGGTAAAAATGTAAGAATTTTCCTACATATAAATATGTTTTTAGTTTGAAATGTACTAAAAAAGTTGAAAAATTGTATATAGTACTACTTTTAAATGTTTTATGATAAATCTTGCTTTAGGTGTAAGAGTGTGCAATATATATAATAATTGTATTAAAAAACATTTCTGGTTAAGCATTGTTAGAATTTTATATCTGCCTATTTATTAAAATTATTATATTGTTATGTTTTAATAGGGAAATACATGACAATTTTCTTTCAATATTGTATTTCAATTATGCATTTAATGTGCCAAAGATTTTTCGATCAAACATATATTAAATAGTATTATGTTCAAATATATACATGTGTGTACGCTTTTTAATGTCAAATGTTTTTATTTGTAAATGCTTGGAATGAAATGAACTTAAATAAAATTTATATTTGACATTTTTGTTAAGAATTTGATTATTTATTCATGTGTGATCTCTTTTATACTGTAAATTCTGGTATGTTTCTTGAGTTATTGCAATGCATATACATACATTTACTCACACACACACACATATATATATAATGTGTACATGCACATTACTAGACTATTAAAATTGCAACACCTTGAAGGACATAAATATAAAATATTTCTACTGCATGTTATATTGTTTGTATATAATCAATATGGCCTGAAGAGAAAAGATTTGTCTTCAGGCCATATTTTTATTTATTTATTTATTTTATTTATCTTATTTTTTTGCGACAATTGAGTGAAGAGAGATAAACTAGATGCTAAACAAAGCTAAAGCAAGTTGGTGCAAAAGATGGTGTGGTAATAATTTTGTCCGTTAAAAGAAGCATTTATGAACACAAGTTGCCAAAAGTAAAAAACAGCAAAATTTAATTTTACTTCATTGAAAGAAAAATGCTATTACATTATGCATATGCAGTCGATCATCGCTGTGATTGTTAAGCAGTTTTCTCTAGAAATAAGCATTGGCGTTTAAATAAGTTTTCTCAATAAGTGATAATTTATTTTATAAAATGTTTGTGTTATTTTTAGTAGTTTCTAAAAATGTGAATCTAATCAAATGGAATATTTACGACAGTAATTGACGATTATTTTCGTTCCCGTTACTGTGATTATCTTACAGGGTTATAATGGAAAAGTACTAATTACTCTTACGAACCTTTACTGTTTAAAAACAAGTATGTCTTGTAACTGATATTTAATATGATAGAGGTTCCATATATATATATATATATATATATATATATATATATATACATATATATATATATATATATATATATATATATATATAATCATTCCTATTCCTCAAAACATTTTATAAACATAATTGTTAGCAATTCAAATTTAAGCGTATAAGACAAGACTTTACTGCGCGTTATTTATACATTTTATACAAATATCATTAAGCTTACATATGATAATTATTTTATGTTATAATGTACTCCTTGAGTCGTTTAAATAAAACATAATGCAATTTTCTTTGCAGAGTTGATTGCTTAATTTCAAATTTGATTGCTTAATTAGAAACAGACAATGCAGTTTTCATTTTCATATGTTATGTGAATGGTATTATTCCTTCTACTATTTTAGCTTTGATAATATTTTGCATATACTAGCGTTTCATGCATATTGGAAATTTGCTGTAGGTATTTTTTCTATTAATTATCTTTAAGTTTTAATGATTTGTGTCCTGTTTCACATATAGTTCAACCGCTTCAACTAAATCATTTGAACTTCTCTAAAATCATAATTAAATAATTCGTCATTCTAAGTGCTTATACAACTATCCGCTTAAGATTTCCGAAGTATTTAACATTTTAAAAGCATTAAGGCGAGTATTCTGATTTTTCTATGCATATCCATTAAGATTTTATTTAAATTTCTTGTATTTTAGTAGCTGTATGCTCAATATTTTTATATTCATTTCAACTATTTATCAGTTAAACAGTGATTACTAATTATAATAATGTAGAACCCACTTTCACATTTGCAAGTCTTGATTGGATAAGCTCTAATTTACAAAATGTAAAAATAAAGCAACAAATCAGATTAAAATCTACAAAATTTTCTAAATGGCTACTGCATTTAACTTTTAATCACTCCTAAATTTTATATATTCCTTAAAAATGTACTGAAAAAATTAGTATCTTATTCTTAAGTTTTTCATAATTTTTATGATTTATTAACGTCTAACTACAGAAAAAATTCCAAAATATATATATATATATATCTTGCAGATTCGTTAATAGCTAGTAATATTTTTTGCAAGACTTCGTTAATAGCTAATTATATTTTTTCTGAATATAGCTTTTTAATATTCTGTTTAATTTCTAAATAATAAATACAAAAAAATCTCTTTCTTTCAGCTTGATTACACAAATTAGCCATATACTATTTCTCATCCCATCACCTAACATTCCTATTTTTTAATGTACTGTTAAGAGTACCAATTCAAGTATCAGTTAAACAATAATTTAATTCAAATTTACGAAGAATTATTGCTGAATGTTACATTGCATTCGACTGTAGCTACTCTCATATAAATAGTATAATATAAATACACACAAACACATACAAAAAATAAACTCAAGTACATTTGTCTACAGAAAATTTTATTCATGCACTTTCAGAATAAATCACAAATAAACGTAATCTGCCAAATATATTTTAAAGAAAATTAAACTCAAATTCTTACAATTTCAATTCAAGCTATGTTTTCGTATAAAATCAGTTCTACTATTAATACGTAGTTCCCTTGATTCCATTTCGCAGAACTTTTCTCTGGATCCACAGTTCTTGGAAGAGCCAAATTGAGAAAATGCTTTTTCGTCTTACAAGTTAAGGTATTCGCTGAGACATTTAAATTAATTTCTTCCGCAGAATTAGTTTCCTCTAAATGTATTTTTAATATCATACTGTCACATGTATTAGAACCTGGTCCTTTGCAACTTAGCTGAAAAATATTAAATTACTTATTTTAATCTTTCAATTTTAGCACTTTTGTTCATATATGAAACTAAGAAAAAAACTAAGCGGTAGATTTGCTTTATTTTAAATTAAATATATTCCAATCGCTTTTTTTCGGGTAAAAATTTTACTAAGAGTGATAAACACAAAGCTAAGCAAACTAAATGCTAAAAAAAGCTAAAACTTTTATGCAGAAGATGGCTTAGTGATAAACGTGTCCGTTAAAAAAAAAAGCATTACGATTACAAATCGCCAAGATTAAAAAATAGCTAAATACAGCAAAATTTAATTTTGTTTCATTGAAAAAGAAGGTACTATTACATTATACATACGCAATCGATCATAGATGTGATTGTTAAGCACTTTCCGAAAAAAACATGGCATTTAAATAGGTTTTGCCTTTAAGCTATTATATTATTTAATTTCATATAATATAATAAATAGATGTATTATTTTTTTAGAAGTTTCTAAAAGTGTTTACTTTTTTAAACAATGCACAATACAAATCGAATATTTACGACAGTAATTTATAATTTTTTTCTTTTCCATTAAGACGATTATCGGACGGGAGAATAATGGAAAAGTACCAACTTATTTTATTATATTAAATGCTAAACTAAAAAATATTTGTTTAAATTTACATTGATACTAAGTCGTCTTTATGTCAGTAACTCTAGAAATTTCCCACAACGAAGATATTATAAAGTGTTAAACTGCGTACTTGTTTATTAATTACAACTTTTTTACTGTCGAAAATTCTTGTGTGCTATGCAATCATTTTACATTCACTGTAAAAGTGAATACGTAACTTAAACTTCCTTTAAATATTCTAGTTGAAAATTGCAACAATGTTTAAAGTATGCAAAAGAATGAAAAAATAGTGATTATTTGTCGTAGATAAGTCTTTCTATATGTCCCTATATCTTTCTAAAAGTTTCCTATATGTTACATGGGGAAAATATGTTTGAAATTAGATTTAAGATGAAAGAAATTAAATTAAGT
The DNA here is from genome assembly GCA_037975125.1 of Latrodectus hesperus. Classification (NCBI taxonomy): domain Eukaryota; kingdom Metazoa; phylum Arthropoda; class Arachnida; order Araneae; family Theridiidae; genus Latrodectus; species Latrodectus hesperus. The sequence goes on along the minus strand of CM075850.1, from coordinate 24,303,188 downwards.
TTATGAGGTATAATATACAGGAAGACTTAATTAAGTACTAATTATGGCAATAAACTGCATGCACAAATAGTGTGTGAAGATTTGTTAAAATATACAAATAAAAATAAAAGAAGCAATTATTAACATTAAATATTGAACATTAATCATTATTAAGTTTATAAGGAAATAAAACAAAAATAATGGCACAGATTTTTTTAATTAATATTTTTCGAAAAGAAAGAAAAATAGAGGTTATCAATAAACACCATATTTGTCTGTTAAAAACAAGTGGTGTTATGAATGTTTACTTGAAAGTTATATTTATTAATCTGATCTTTGATCCTTTCAGAATTCAGGAATCTTTTAAAACTTTATACGAAAAAATGTATTGTTAACATTAAATACAACTTAAAAGACGAATAAAATAATATTTTATATAGATTATTTTAAATCATGAATTTTGAAATTACTTTATTGTCAGCAATAAAGCTTTTATTAGAGATTTTTTATACTGTAAAAATAATCCATGTGTTGGACCCAATTTCATTTTGGAAAGCGAAGCATTTTCTCCGATCTTCAATGTTCAACATAATGAAGATGAGCAAATCATCGATATGTTTATTACAATTAATTTATTTTTTAATAAAAATAATATATTTTGGCTGATGAATGAAATAATTTATAATATAAATGGTGAACTTATATAAAGATTAAGAAATAATTCCAAACCAATGTATGTATTTTTCTTTCCAACTTAAAATTTCAAAATACCTTCGATTTTTTCCCCATGATACCCTTATAAATTGAGTTTTTTTAATATCCTTAGAATTTAAATTATGTACATTCAATAATACAACAATACAGGTATGCAATATATTAAAAAATAAAAAATGCGTATTAAAAATATTTCATTAAATAAAACAATTAATAGTTCTTTAAATCAAAAATTAATAAAACATAAAATTTAGTTATTATTAACAATTGTCATAAACAAACAATAAAACAAATAAAACATCTATTACAACCTTGCCAATAATATCATTTGATGATCCGTACATATTTACTTAATGAAAATTTTATTAAATTTGCAATTAAAGTCAAATTATTAGTTTGATAACAAGTTCTTTCCAGCATGCATATATTTAAAACAATCACATTTTTTTTTTCTCAGTATAGTTATTTGTAATATTTTCACCTGTTAAATAAGTAAACAAAGATTTCAAACATTTGTTTTATGACTGCAATATGACAAACATTAACTTTTAAAAAGATAGATTTTGAATAACATAGAAATCCTATTACGAAATGTACTAAAACATTTAAAATTACTTATATTTCTATATTATTTTTATCATATATCCCATTAATCATAAACATGATCTTCCGAAAAAGAAAAGTCAGTAAAGCTGTTTACTTTACTTAGAAAATAGAAAATAAACTTGAATTTTTTTAAAGGCTTTAATACTTTATTATGACTTTTTCTTTAACTAAACAAGGTTAACGAAAACAAATTTTGACTTCACCTATGGAAAACTCTCAGGACATCCATGCTCATAAAATTGTGAACATTCTCTATTCATATTTATCAAGTAAAACTGTGTTAACAAATTTTATATAGTAAAATAATTTTGCTTATTGATTTACCTGTAAATAAATATCATCTGGGGTGACATTTTGCTGATACACTAGCTCATAATCTGGGCACTTTTTTGATAAAAGTTCATCAGATATTTCATCTAACACTTCATCTTCGGACCAAATATCTTTTGAAATTTCTAATTTTTCATATTTACTGTATTCTTTTTTAGTCTCTGTTTCTTTTGCTGATTTTGAAAATTGGTCACTATAACATGTTATAGTGCTAGGATTAAGAGATAACGCAGGATAATTTTCCTCATCTTCATCAGAACTATTTTGTTCTTCCAAATTCAATAATTTTACCAAGTTTTGAATATCAGAAGATATTAAATCTTCCATCTGAGAATTACAAAAGTTTTGACAGACTCTAACATAGGAAAATTAGAGAATTTGTAAAAATGAAAATTTTCCAATTTGGGAAATAAACTTAGTAATGAAAAATATTACCAAACATAATTGGCAATTTAATTGCAGCTTGGTTTAATACTCTATTCTATTGTCATAAATTATGACTGTTATTGAGGACGACAGATTAGTAGCTTTTTCACATTCACTCGTATAATTTTTTATAGAAATCTCATCTGAATCGTGAAAACAAATCGGTAGCATAGCAACGTGCTTAGTTACGGTTATTGAGTTTAAGCGAAAGGCCATATTTTACAAAATGCGCTTTCAAAAGAAAATAAAGGTTTGAATTTCTACAAATGCATGAATTATTATAATTAAATACATCATGGTGTTTTATAATGATGTTTGAAATAAATAAGGTAATTTTTTTGAACTTCCTAACTTTAATCAATTATGATTGATTCTTCATTGTAGAGTCTTGAATGATCATTAGGAAGAAAACCTCCATTAGGTTTTTTTCTCCTATTAAAAAGGTAGTGGATTCAATACTTGACATTATTCAAAATCACGTCGTTCTTTAAGATACTCCTAAAGCTTCTGTTAGACATTATATCCCTCCGCTGACGCAACATGGGGAACAAGATACCAGCTGTCATGTACACTACTTCAATAGACATTAATTAAGAAATACTGAGCGGTTGGCTGTGCTTTTTCAGCTTCGGTCGACAGCGACACTGGCAGTAGATGACAGTCGGAATCGGAAACGTATAATATCGTTACTTTGTTGCTATAAAAATATTTAGTGGATTTATATGTTTGTATGTTAAAATGAAAGCTAAATATAGTATATTATTGCCTACATATAATGAAAGGGAAAATTTGCCTATAATAGTATGGATGATTGTGAAATATATGTCAGAAGGAAACTTCGATTTTGAAATAATTGTCATTGATGATGGTAGCCCAGACGGAACTCAGGAGGCAGCAAAACAACTAGAAAAAATATACGGTTCTGATAAAATAGTTCTGAGACCACGTGAGAAAAAACTTGGCTTAGGAACAGCATATATACATGGTATTCAGCATGCAACTGGTAATTTTATTATCATTATGGATGCCGATTTATCTCACCATCCAAAGTATATCCTTGATTTCATAAAAAAACAGAAGGAAGCTGATTATGATATCGTATCTGGTACTCGATATATTGGGAAAGGTGGAGTAAATGGTTGGGATTTCAAAAGAAAATTAATCAGTCGTGGAGCTAATTACCTTACTCAAGTACTGTTGCGGCCTGGAGCTTCTGATCTGACTGGTAGTTTCAGACTGTATAAACGTGATGTTCTGAAAGTGTTAGTAGAATCATGTGTATCAAAAGGTTACGTTTTTCAAATGGAAATGATTGTAAGAGGGAGAAGTTTGGGTTATACAATAGGTGAAGTGCCAATTGTATTTGTTGACAGATTGTATGGTGAATCTAAATTAGGTGGAAATGAAATATTTCAATTTGTTAAAGGTTTATTATATCTATTTGCATTTGTATGATGCTGTAAATTATGAGTATGTTTGTTGTGCTTGAAATAAAATTATTCATTTTTTATGTATGAAGCTTGTATTTTTTAGTAATGACAATTAAGTTTGATTTATTATTTTAAGTAGTGGATTAAAATATTGTATAAACTTAGTTATTCATGAAAGTTAATATTTCATATTCTAATGATTTAAGAATTAAAAAAAGAATAATGAATATCTCAAAAGCAAGCATTTAGAATTTGCATCCATGAAAAAAAGTACTTATGTATTATCTTACTGACCATTTTGTTGGAAAAAATAATCGATATTGCTAAATAAATAATAATAAATTTGCAGGATTAACAACACATATTTTTGGTGAAAATGATAAATGTATTATGTAAGTACCAAAAAAAGTATATATTTATAGAATGATTGTGAATTTTTAAAACTAATCACAGGTACAAAACAATAGTGAATGCATTTAAATTAATTAAAATAAATTTCAAATAATTTTATAGAACACATGCAAATAATTGTGTCATCTTAATTTTGAAATCTCTTTTTTTCTATTTCCCCTTTTTTGAAAGAGTGGTTTGTTTATCATTTTTTAATTTCTTGTAGAAATCTACAAGTGATCTTTATGTTTACATGAACATTCAAAAAGTTTTTCTGATTCTAACCAACAGATTTGTATAGTAAAAAAATGTTTATTTGATATTCATATTTAAATAAACATAAATTTTTTCAATTTAAATAATATTGACATTTATGCTTTCTTTTTTTCAATATTTTCATTTATGATATATTTTCTTCTCAATGGAAATCCTGGTTTGGTTTCAGTTTAATCCAGGTATCACAAATTCACTGAATCAGAAATTTATACAAAATATGATTTCAGAGGCAACTCATTTTTTACACCAATTTATAGCCTGAATAGATAATTATTCTACTTATCAGACATTTTATCATAACATTGAGTATAATATTTTAAGCTTAATAAAAAGTAATAAATAACTTTTCCCTAAAAATATTAAATACTTTTAATAAAATATTTTGGGAGCATATATTCACCATTATTTTTTAAAATAATAATTTCATCTTTACCGAAAACTTTTGCTGCTGATTATTTTTCCCTTATGCAATGACGACATAAATCTACGTAAAAACTCCAATTTTGTGTTTCCACAGAAATGTTGCTCTATTGATATAGAATGTTCCCATAAATTTCAATATTATTCATTGAAATTAATCATACACAATACATGCTTTTAATAATGAAAAATAAAACTTAGACTATACAAAGAAAAAAAATATATGAACTATTATATGCTACATATAAAAAAAGAATGAAATATTGGAGAATAAGGATAGTATGATTTTAACTCTACAACATGAGTTTTCAGAATAAATTTATCAAATTTAATTGGAAAATTACTTTTGATGATATATCAATAAATGTAAGTAACTATTAGTTAAAAAAATAAGTTTTTAAAAAGTTTATGTAGCACTATTAAAAATATATAAAACTAAATGCAGTCAAAATTACCTTCTTATATTATTGCACATTTTACATTGGAATTTTTGAGTTGAAAGTAAAGAAATTGAAAAAAGAAACAGGTAAAATTTTTGATGTTTTGAAACTTTAATAAAATTAACCATTTAATAATTCAAAATATTTTCTTGGAGTCAAACCATGAGAGGTTGTTTATGTAAATTAACACTATTCTGTGTTACTGAGTTGTCTTAATCAAAGTAGTAACACATTCATTATAGTTGATTACTTGAGCTGAATCTGAGTTTCTCACTTTATACTGTTAAGCTCAGTTCAAATCTTTTATTATAAGTACATAATTCCAAATCAGACAATAATGGCTATTTGTTAAATGATGTTTTATATATTACTTGAGACCAAATTATTTGTAATCTGTTATTTTGAAATGTTCTTGTAGTCACTTGGCATTATATTATTAATAACGAAGCAATTGAATCAGCACATATTTCAGAAACAATTGTATCATTCACTCTGCAACTAGGATTACTATTTCTAAAGATTAATACATACACTCTTGTTTGCATCTGATTTCAAATCCTAATATCAACATACTAAGAGTGGAATGTTACAATAGCATGACCATCTTGCATTTCACATTCTAAAAATAATTGCATTAATTTATAGAAATTTTAAAATTCTCTTTGTAATATAGTATGTCTAGAATCATGTGACAATTTAGAGTCAGTGTAATATAGAGAATTTTCTTACAAAAAAAGAGTAATTTATAGCTTGTAAAAAGAGTAATTTATAGCCATGAAATCTTTTCAATTTAATAATTCCTGCCTGAAAATATCCAATTGATTCTTGAAAATCCAATAATTTTCTTTCCTTCAAATTTTTATTGATATAAACTTTTGTCTGTTTTTATACTTTTAAGAATTTGTTTCAATTGTTTCTAGTAAGCGAATTCACTTATTGAAATATTACTGAATTAAATTTGTTACAGTATTTAAACTTGAAATGAGTTAAATATACATATAAATCATTTTTTTATTGATTGAAATATAAGCCAAATGTGAAAAGTTTTTATGCATATTATTTATCAAGGAATTTTCTTATTTTAATACCAAATTTTTGATACCACACACTAAATAATATTAATTCTTATTAAAATATTTGAAAATCAATTTTATTTATCAATTATGACCAAAGAGAAGAAGCTTTTTATTGATTTATTACTTTTGTACTTTAAAGATTAAAATTAATTTCTTTGCAAAAAATATTTTTTACTAAATCAGATCATATGTCAAAAAAAGTATAATATATATTTGAGTTATAACTGATGAGAAAAAAATTTAATTAACACATTTCTCAGATGTATTTTATGATATCTCAGATATATACTCATGCTGTGCCTAAAATTGAAGTGTAATGAGATTTTCAATATTAAAATTATTCAGAAATAAAACAGAAAAATAACCCAATGGTTTAGTGGCAGTGTTTCACACTCCCATGACACAGGTCCGATCCTCGGGCTGGGCAAGGTTGACTCAGCCTTTCATCCCTTCAGTGGGTTGATTAACTGAGTACCAAGCATGCTTGGGAACTAAACACTGGGGGTTTCGCGTTAGGCTGACCACCTAATCCGGACATATGCTTTGCACCCCAGGGCCCTCGGTCATGAAAACAGTTATGGGCACTGTAGTCCTTGGCCCACATGGGCTGTCGAGCCATGGAGTTTAAAACAGAAAAATATAAATAAACATATTCTTGGGATAAGTTTTGATTAATGATGTACCAGTTATTAAACATATGTGAGATAAAAGTAACAAAAAGATTTTTCCATTTCATTGTTATTTTCATTAACAAAACCATTTTTATTACATTTATTTGAATCAAATTATATTTATACATACATATATAAATATCATTTGGTTTACATATTACAGTTTTTATATTCCATACGTGAATCTTTTGATATATTAAATGAACATGTATTGTGATTTATATGTCAAGGGATTTATTTTCTTAGTAAAAAAATGAAGTGCAAAAGTAAATAAATTTGTATATATAATGATTATGAATGCATAAAAAGATCTAATTGGAAATAAAGTAATATTTTAAACAATCATTAAGAGCTTTATTATAAAGTAATGTTTTAAACAATCATTAAGAGCTTTATTATAAAGTAATATTAAGAATAGATGTTTTTTCTGCATATTCACTGGGAGCAGAAAATGGGTGTATGAATTTGAACTATGTAAAAGTATCCATTATCTGTGACAAGTATGTATAAGTGATTGACCAAAAAATTTATAGTTTTAAATGAAATAAAAATTGACTTAAGCTAAAAACTATTTACTTCAGATTTAAAAATAATCAATAAATCATGTATGCAAATGGCAAAAGTATATTTGGAATCCTTTTAATTCAAATTAAAATATAAATATTAAATGTACTGAATATTTTAAACCAAAACTATATTAAAGATATCAGAAAAATCCTTTTAGCACATTATTGAAAACTTCATACATCTCGGCTTTTTTTTTCTTCAAGATTTAAATTTATTCTTCTAAACAAATAACAGTGTATCAGTTCTAAAGCTCAATTTGTAAACAAAATTTCACTGATTAAAAAGTGATTTTTCTATAGTATCTGCAATGCAAAATTTAGATAATGCTTCCTCTTTTATACACATAAACATAAATTTACTTTTGATTTATCAAACAATCCACTTATAACAAAATTGTCAAGAGAAATCATATTACTTTTGGACTGTGATTCATATAAATCACACAAACTTCATTTAAACATAAAATAGCAGATGATCATTAAGAAAATAATTAAAAGCATATTTTATATTTAAATTTTAATAGCTAGTATTTCATTTTTCTAAAGGGATCTAGGTTAAAAGAATAGAAGAATTATCTAATTAGTATTGCACTGCATGCTAATTAAAAATTGTAGTACTTTAAAACTGGCATTCATTGTTCTCTCAAAATTATTCTTCCTGTTTTTCCTTATTTTGTTTGTTAAAAAGAAAGCAAAAAGCACATTTAGGAAAAAATGTATTTAAAAAATAAAGATTTTTTTCCAATATTAAAAGTAAACAAGCTTATTAAAATGGCTTATCCTATAACTATTTCAGTACACTATTATATAACAAATTAATGAAAAAAGATTACAAGTGTTTATATAAATAACCACAATTTATGAGAGTAATATAGAACATTTGATCTGTTTTCACTAAATTATCAGGAGTGCTTGCTTTAAAAAGTTAAAAGAAAAATTCATAAATGAAGTACATGCAATTTTTATTTTAAATCAAAAAGATTAACAAAAGCTTTGTGTATATGAATATATATTTATACAATATAATATGTAAAAATAAACAAAACATATAAATAACAGTTTCTTATAAAACAAGGAGAATTGATTTACTTATAAGTATAAAATGCTAGAAATTTTTTCAGTCTAATAAATACATATACATATTAGTTATAAATCTATGAAATATTAATTTACTTCGGTTAAAATCGTTAACCTTATTTTCTATAATATTTCTTGGTCAGATTTTAGTCAATAAAGCATTTGCACTAAATATTTTGAGAAAATATATTTATTTCATTAATAAAGAAATGTTTTTTTAAAAAACAAAACAAAATAAACAATATTTTTTAACCAGAATATAAAATTATCAAACTAATAAAACCGATTTAAATGATAAAAAATTGCAGACGCTTAACACACTATAATTTATTACTGACTTAAAATATTGCACATAGATTTTAAAAACCTGCAATTTCTATACTAATTCATTTCTATGTTACTCTTAAGCAGTTTAAAAATAGTGCTTATTGAATTAAGATTAGTGTTTTTAGGATTAGTTCCAAAAACTTCATAAATTTAGATAAGTAAATTAAAATTATACATTAAACTAATATAAAATTCAAAACATTCAACCAGCATAATAAATATGTATTTCTTCAAGTGAGAAATGAGCAAATTATAAATAACATGCATAATTTTCTGATATGAGAGCATCAAATATTTCTCTTGATATAAATTTCAAGTATAAGCGATTTGTTTTCAAAATTTTTTTTCTGATTTAACATATTTTAATTAGTAAATAAATTTCTATATACACATCTAACATTTAAAACCTTATAATTTGTTTTTAATTCCTCACACCAATCGATAATATTGTTTAGGAATGAAATAGCTCTATCATATTTTACAATAAGTACATAATACTAAATAAATTTCTCACTGCATGTAAATATTGATATCGGCAAATAAATTCATAAAATAAAAGGAAAAATTATCAAATGCACTTCAGGAATTTTTCAAAATTAATAAATTACAACGATTGAAACAAAAATATTTCCAGTATTTAAGAAACCAAAGCAAGCTTTCTAGAATCGTTATAAAAATAAATAAGACTACAAAACATTTAAATACTTAGAAAATCACTGAATATTTTAATTCTCTAAATGATTATTAAAGGCTGATTTATCAAAGAATTTGTTCACTAAAAAACTAATTTGTTTGATTTCTTAATGTCTTTAGTAAGCAACTTATTTTATGTTCAATAGTTCCAAAATTAGATTCCAGTGTAAAAAGCACATAAATATAATTTTATAATTGTTGTTCAACTTTTCCTAATTCTGAATCAATCATTAACTTGAGTAATATTAAATGGATTGCTGAAGTATTAATTTCCTTAAAAATTTTATAAGTTTATATTGGTATTTTTTAGCAAAAATTTTATAAGTAATAGCTTCTTTAAATCATAAAATTAACCATTTTTTACTATACGTAAGTACTTGTGTTATGTTTATAAATAACAGCACAAATATTCTACACAGATATTTCCTACTAAATAAATTTTTTCAACATACATTTCAGTTATACTTCAAATTTAGTGTTAAAATATTATACAGTATTAATTCCTTTAGAACTAGCAGCATAACACTCATTTGTACAATATTCTAAGATTGATTATCATTAAACCTGGATGTGTGTGAATCTTAAATTAAAAAAAAGTTTTTAAACTATTTTGGACATTTATATTTGATAGAATTAGAATCAACTTTTCAAAGGCCATTGATAAAAATAAGCTTATATCCATTCTCCCCAGTTATCTGGCAAGACAAATTGTTAAGAAAATACTTGATGCAAATTAAATTTAAACTTCATATTAATTAATATAATCAACAAATTTGCTGGATATCAGGATTTAGTATGCTGAAACATTTAGAGACAAATTTTAGACAGAAGTTACAGGTTAATTTTTGTAATGGCCACAAAGCTGGATTTTTACTTTCATATTTATACTTCAATGAAACAAATTATACATCAAACTTTTTGCAGTTATCCAATATATTTATAAACACTGACCGCTCTAGATTATCCTTCCTTTTATCCTTACTGTTAAAACTTCAACAGAAATTTATATTAATTTTGAAGTATTTGTTATGAATCCACAAATAAAACTTTACCTTCAAATAAAATTTCTGATTAGCATGACTAAGCCATTATTTGAAAAAATAAGATTCAGTCAATATTTGACTGTACTTCCATATTAAAAAAAATGAAGACCTGAAAACTTCATTTGTATTTATAAACCTTTATATATTTTAAACAATTTTTACAAATGTGTATTAATGGGAAAAAAATAGCAAGACAAAAATATTAAAACTAAAGATATTTGCAATTTATTCAATTCCTGAATAGACTTAAAAAAATTCATAAAACTCAATTGTTTATAATAAAAATGTTAATAAGCTCTTTTGTAGTACATTTAACCCATTACCATTAATACCCACAATTCATTACAATTTTCATTAGGTTGCATTCATGAACTACAAATTAATAAAGCCATTTATAAACTAAAAAAATAAAATGATACCAGAACAGTTAATATTATTTGTAATCCCTTTCAAGTAAATTAAATCAATATTTCATACACGTAACAATTTTAGTACAGAGACAGGCAGGCTTTCCCCGAGTCATGAGCTATTTTACTTTTGTCTCGAAATCTTCATTTGCGACCAGGTTTTGAGCAAGTACATTTTAAGGAATGCAGAACATAAGAATTATTATCAGAAATAATACTAAATTGTCTTAGTGATCCATAAGCCCCCACTTAATACCCATTCCTGATTCAGCATTTTAAAACTGAAACATCAAATTTGTATTGTGATATATAGCTAAAATAACACACAAAAAATGTTTGATACTTTGTTGTGAAAGGTAATTTATTGTACATATTGGCAATTTGTGTAGTCTTAGAAATAAACAAAGTGACAAGAAAATAATGAAACAAACAATTATATACTTTTTTTTATTAATTCAAGAATAAAAGAATTTTAACGGTAAGATTTCTGGTAACGAGCACGAGCACCAGGTCCACCAAACTTCTTTGGTTCACAACGTCTAGGATCTGCTACAAGCAAAGATCTGTCATACTGAATTAGAATGTCTTTAATCTCCTTTTTAGAAGCTTCATCAACATCTAAATAAAAGAATAAAACATTGAAGTAAAAGACATACTTCAACATATTTTTTTGGGGAGTTTTATTAGAATATGCATTAATGGTCCTGAATACAGGTTAAATCAGAAGTTTAGTAAACCAGAACAGATTTCTTTAAAATAAAATTTTAACTGCAAGGGATTTATCCCTGTTTTAAAAGTATACAGTTCTAGTCTCTTACAGGATTAAATAGTTTTTAACTTTAAAAAATAAAGTCTAAAATAAGTATAAAATTATAACTTTAAGATATACTTATTTTAAGATAGTATATATATTATCTGGTAATCCTTGTCTTCTTACATTTAAAGATTTAATAATTTTTGGTGTGATTTTTCTTTCTTTTTTTGTAAAGGTTTTAAATGCTTATTTCTAGCTCAAATGAAAATTTTAAGTGTCATCTATTGAAAATTCATGATTAGTAAAGAAAATGTTTCAAAGCTGGTACTATAACTGAGATTAGATTTAGAAAAAATTATCAATTTAGTGCCTGTGAGCAGAGCTATTTTAACGGATTTAATTTATTTATAAGCATTAAATAAAAAAATCTAATATCTCATTTATTTTATTTATCCCAAATTTTAGGTAATACTCATCAATTTTTCAAATTTTAATATTACAGCATAAAACAATTTTCATTCAATATAAAAAATTTAAATAAAAAACCAAGTTTCTCCTTAAACAAAATATTCATTGTGGAATTTTTTTCACTATTCATTATAAATATTTCTTATGCATACAAGTATTCAACTATTGTGATCTATATATTCAATGAAAGACACTTGCACATAACTTTTATAGGAATGAGTTATGTACATATTTAGTTAGATAATTCACAAATTTTAAAAGCTAATTATTCACGTTTGTTAAACTATATTCTTTTTTTTTTAAATATAGCTTAATATAGTTAAGTAATAATTTTCAGGAGTGCATGTAGATTAAATATATATATATATATATATATATATATATATACATAATATTTCTTACAAGAATAACAATTCATGAGTGCAATCTTATACATTTAAGACTTATTTAAAGCCTTATTATATATAGTCCCCCCTTAATTAATAATTCTAATAAAGCGAGAAAAATACCAGATTGCACTAACTTTAATTTCCAAGTAATAACTTTTTATTTTAAAATGGAATAAAAATATTTATTAAGATAATAGCTCAGATCTTCTTAGAGGAAATACTTTAAATCATTTTTAAGTATCATTTACAGGAAAGATCATCATTGCCAAAACACTTATTTATAAAATGAAACAAAATACAACACTCATACGAAATATCAAAATAAATCATAAATTTTTTAATACATGTTCACATAAAAATTGTTTAATAGTTTATCATTAATCAGATACAAACATATTAATACAAACTAATACCAAATTAAAACCAACAAATTACTTACATTTTTGATAATATGCTACAAGGGCTTTAGAGATAGCTTGACGAATAGCTGAAATAATATAAATAAAATCTTATTAATTACTCAAGAAATTTAAGCCAATATTTAATAATGATGCTAAAAGAAGAAAGTAATTATGTTAATAAAATGTTTTTAAAACTTGTACGATATTCTAAGCAACAGAAATTTAAAGGTAAAATTTCTGAAGTATAATTAAATATCAATTTTTATTCCTGTACGGCTCTGTTCACCAACCACAAGATTGGAGCCCTTTTTAGTACAGGTTACAGAAAAAAAATTCTTAAGAAACTGCATATTTTTCATTGAAATATTATCAATAAGTTACAAATAAAAATATCCGAAATACTTTATTTTTTCCTCAAATGTTCTATAACAGAGTAAATAAGAAAATAAATAAAAACTTGTTTTAAGAATTAAACTTTTCAGTTGTAATCAAAATTATTCATTTTCAAAATTGGTCGAATTAAAATAAAATGAAAATTAATTTTACAGTTAACAAAAATATGTTTAAGCATCCTTGAAATAAATCTGTTCTTAATGGATTAAATTAAAATGGCATAGATACAAAGATTTTATGAAATAATAAAGCAAGTCTATTTTTCTTATAAATTAATGTAAATTTTATTAATTTCTTTTAAATTCAAACAAAAACCAATGAAAATTCTTCAATTTCATAAAAATTTGCTTACAAACATTGTTTAGTCATTGAATGAACAAATTTTATACTTACTAAATTCCATGAAAAAGTTTAAATCACTCTTGATACAGGAACATTAGGAATTTTAGAATTACTTTATAAATTAAATTCATTTTGTTGCTGCATTGTAAAGCATTAGGAGATTTTTTTTATTAACATAAAATAATTTACTATCAAACCAAAAAACTGCGACAGGTACAATTATGTTTAGGAAAAACTGTGAGCAAAAGTTTTTTTTTTAATAATTTAAAAACTGCAGTAACATTTAAAAATACAACAGGAAAAAGTAAAATTTTCATTTTAAATTGGTATTCAAATGCTGAAAATAAAAACTGAGTGAAAATGTTATGAACATTATCATGATGGATTACTCAAACGAACAAAAATTATTCAAGTTAAAATTAATTGAAAGTAACAGTTCATTGAAAGTTTTCAAAAATTAAACCATAAAAACTAGGAAACCTATATAAATATACCTATAACATCTGCATATAATGAAATGAAATTCACAAAAATATGTCTCCAACAAAATTAAAATGACTGATTTTAATGTTTGATTTCACAATTTTTGACTGTATTTGTAATTATACCCAACTCTGCTTATTAACAGTCATTCTCTTTTCAAATAATTTTTATATACCTACTAAGAATGGAAAAAACATGTATGAAGCATAAGATTCTTCTATTGGCTACAATTTCACTCTTTGGGCTTAACCTTAGTATATGTAATAGTTTTAGTGACATTTGAAAGAATGATAAAAATTATGATTTTAAATTGTTCATTTGGCAATATTTGATTGTTTACTGCTTTTTAGCTATTTTAGTTTATTAATTTATAAGCACTATGCATGCTTATGTATTTGCTACTTGAGATTATCATTATCTTTCTTTTTGCTAATGCCAGTTCTTGGCAACAATCCTAAAAACATATTGTCATTGACAACAATTTAGCAAGAAGTGTTAGCTTTGGTTTGTTTGTCGCTCAACAGTAATTTTTTGCACTTCGTTGGCTAATTGCGCTAACCATTTGGCAGCCAGCTCGGCAACAAGTGTTAGCAACCCGCACCAAACATGCTACATATATTAGGATTTTGCTTACTTTTTTAATGTTGTGTTTAAAAGAAATTTTAGCCATTGCAACAAGGGTAAAATTTATTATTCCTTGTTAAAGGTTTACCAATAAACTGCTGATTAGAAACATAATAAAACAAGTATGAAAACAGAAATAACTTAATAACTTTAAATACAAAAGAAATTTTTACATTCCATATTTCATTCATTTTTTAATAGCTGACATGTGTTATTAACAGCATTTTGAATATGCAAGATTTATAGCTTAAAATATATGGCTTTTGGTGACAAATATAAATAAATTTGGAAAATAATGGGATAACATTGAAATATATTCATACCTGCCAACCTTGAAGAAAAAAAAAATCAGTACATTCTCCTGCTTTTGAGGGAAAAAAATCAGGAGATGCTTACTAACGACATTTTTGCGTGAATATTTAAAATGGTAGTACAGCAAAAAGACAATTTTACTCTTTAGATTATACATTCTGAGAATGATTTATGCTAAACATATTTGGTGTTAATACTGATATTTGAATAAAATATTCATCAACCTTATAAAGGAACTATGAAAAAAATATATATACTATGTGTAAAAAATAAACATCAATGTTCATGTCCTAATATTTATTTTATAGGGCAACTTTTACTACTCTAGTGCAATTTATAAATATATAACTTATAAAATTAGAAAAAACATAAAATATATTAAATAAATTTAACTCAAATAAAAATATTTTCTTAATTAAATTACTAATAACTAAAAATATTCATTCTAATTGAATAGCTTTTGTAAACAGGCACCTTGTCTCTGCCCTGAAAGTTAATTATATGACTGCCAAATGGTAGGGGGGGTTGGCACTCAAGTTGTTAAAGTGTTGTCCTACAATGACAGACAGATGGGGTTCAAAACTCAGAGGAAAACATTTTCCTGACATTCTGAAGAAACGATGAGAAATCAGGAGTTTTCCGATAAAATCAGTAGAGTTGGCAGCTATGTACATTGATTCATGTGATAAGCTATTATATACATATTTAAGCACTTAAAATTCTTATCCCTGTTCTCATGAATTTTAATTTTGTTATACAAAAGTTGTAAGTTTGTTTTGTTTTGTCAATTTTGTTATACATTTGCTAACACACATATATATACATATACTGTTAGCTTAGTGTTAAAACCCAGAAATAAAGAAGTTTTTTAAAAATTAGATACAATATGAAATTGTATTAATTTTACAATTATTTTGCAAAACTCCATATAAGTTATTTTTAATATCAAATCAAACAAGAAATTAAATATTGTATTTATACAATAATATTATGAAAAATATAATTACAAGCAATATCATAGAAAGCTATTTAGAATAAAAAGTTCATACCATATATTTGAGATACGTGTCCACCACCCTTTACTCTTACTCTAATATCAACTCCAGCAAATCTTTCCTTTCCAAGTAACAGAATGGGTTCAAGAAGCTATAAGAAAAAAATAATAGTTTTCATCACACATAAATTTGGAACACCTTGATTTTTGATTTCAAGCATGAATTAAATAACAAATACATTATATATTTTTTTGAATTAAATAAACTTTTATAAGCACTTATTTTCACAATTCATGAAAATAAGTAACCTTTCAGTATTACAAACATGTAATTTGTGAACATTTATGAATTTACAAACTTGTCACTAACATGGATAGATAAAATTTTATTTTTAATCCCATTTACAAATTTAAATTTTGAAATTGCCTTCTAATGTAACTTCCATCTTACAGTATATGCATCATATTATAATCAAAGGCCTCAAGAGTAAATACTATAAAATACTTTATTTAACCAATCACCTTCCACTTTAGCATGAGTATTGAATCATTTTATGAAATTGCACAATGCACTCAATTTACACTTGAAATGATGTTGCAGGAAGAAAGAAACCTGCAACACCATGATGAAGTTTTAATTAATGAACCACTAACTAGAGAATGTCAAGAACATATACTTAATGACTTGAATGAAATAAGATTTTATTTATGGTTGGTTTTTGTGGTGCAAAGCTCAAATGGAAAAGCTTCACCAAGATTTCATTTAAAAACTTAGAGAAATTAACTTACTGGTACCCAACAAAATTGTTAAATATGTGGATACAGATGAACTTAAAATGTAGAAATATTAGATAATTTGACGATCAAGAATACGAATGTGAAACAAGAAACTTACACAATGCTGCTACAATTTACAAAACAGATAAATGGCTAACAAGACAGAAACAATGAGAAGAAATTTATAACAAAAATATAATGTCTATCAATTTTTCATGAATAAAATTAAGGTGAGATTTGTTTTTTAATATATTACCTTTGTATATTTCTTTAATAAACATACTAAATAGTTTATTTACAAAGGCAAAAAGAGGTTTGGTAAAATCAGTACTTATTTACCAAAGTACTTATTTACCAATATCTCCAAGTTGATAATAACAAATTGATTGTGCACACAATGAATAAGATTAAAATCTATTTAATCATTAGCATAATTTTAACTAATTCATAACTATTTTATCAACATTAAAAAGCTCATACAATGACAAAAATTTTTTTAAGATTTAGTAATTACTTAAAATTGTTGTTATTCATAGCAATATTCTATGCATTGATTTGCTCCATTTCCATGCATTTTTGGAAACAACTAAACTTTACTCTATATTTTAATTGATGAAACTGAAGTACAAACAATTTCTATTTAATCTCTTTATAGTGCTGCTCATTTATCAACTTTTATTATAACTGACAAATGAACAAAGCAAATTAATAACAAATTTTTCCTATACATAAAAATCGATGTAATGTTTTATTTGCATATTTTCCCAGAAAATTAATTATAAGAAATGATAGTTTGGAAACAGTTTTTTAATCAAGTAATGCAAGTCTGGACTAGTTAACAGAATGCATGCCAAATCAAGTTCTACAAATGTTTCAAAAATAATAGTACAAATTATGAAGATTCTAGACAAGTTAACTCATAAGTCATCAGTTGATAAAATTCATAATCAATTCAAAAAACTTACATATTTGTAATATATATTTATAGAAGTTCTACACATCATACAAATCAAATGAAATGACTGATTGAAACTTGATTCTTGGAGAAAAACTAACTTGAAACTAATATATTTACCTTATATTTCAACATTTGTGGTTCAAGAAGTTCAAGTGGTCTACCATTTACTTTTAGAAGTCCATTACCAGTTTTACAATAAGCAACAGCAGTTGCAGTTTTCTGAAAGAAAATAATTATTTATTAATTACTATTCAAATTCTAATACTTCTAACAAAAATTCATTCCATAACATAATTTAAAAAGATTAAATGATCACAAAAATCATATCAATCTATACACAAATTTATCAGAAATAAGCATCTGTTTGCAGCAACGACGTTATATATACATAACAGAGCATAAATTTTAATTACAACAAAAATTGACAAACTTACTGTGATTTGTATTGTTGATATCAGCGCATATGAATATTAATTAAAAAACATTTTTCTCTTTGATTCTGATATTTAAAAATAAACAGCGTTTCAATGAACTTGATTAAGCAAAGAATTCGATATCTTTATATTTTTAATAATGAATTTAACATTCAGGATGCAATATTGTTAATTTTGGATTGTAAATTTAATGTTAAAATTAATCAAGATAATATTTTTCATAAATTTTGAATATTTTATAAAATAACTGTTTCAGAATTACTTTCACTTAAAAATATAAACTAAACTTTAGCGCTTTTTTCGAATTATAAGGAAAGGAGATGTAATCTTATTTTCAGAACAGCATATTAGGCTTATAAATTTTTATGTATTTATAGTAATTAAACTTACTTTTCTACCAAACACTTGAACACAATTTATTGTTTCTTTTTGAGCACCCTCCATCGTTCAATATATTTCTCTATAATTTTAATATCAGGGATATTATAAATTACACAAAATTTGTCTACCGCAACAACGTGCTCGTGGCGTTAAAATTTCTTTCATGCATTGAGTCGTTTAAGAAGTTGAGTTGTAAATTTTCTGAAATCCAATTCTGGAGACTTGTTACCGCGATAACAGAGCCCCTTGTTCCATGTCCCAAGTTGCATAAATTTTCGGTAAAAAAGTTAACTATCAGCTCAAATAAAAAAATTAAACGAAATTTGAAAATAGGAATGACTAATTCTGCATTATTTGAATAATAATATTCATAGCAATTAACACTTACTTAAGTATTGCTTTTGGAGGTGTACTCCTTAAAATGAAGCAATATAATAATCAAGTTATTCCATTGAGAGTAAAGCCAATATTTATGCATATATATAAAAGTTTGACCTCATTCAGGGAACTTCAAAAGATGTTTTAAATCATAAAAATGGCCAGAATTTTTAGCATCACTTGAACACTTCATACCCCATTGCACAATTAATATTCTACAAATACATAAGAAGAATTTTTCCTAATATAAAAATTATTTCATTATTGATTGTATTTTGATTGAAAAAAATGAAAGAAGATAAAATGAATTTTTCACCTTTTTTTTTTCCTTATTACACAGAAATTTGAGTTTTTAAATATAGTAATAAAGAGGAACAAAATTTGATGTCAATGGACTCTACCATCAAATATAGAAGGATGTTTTTCTCTTCAGTATGTTTTCCTTCATTAAACATTTTTTATAATTACCCCTTTCGTGGGACATTTATTTTTCTTTTTAATTTCTCATAGTTTTTTTATATTTTATTAACAGTTAAATAATAACATTTAAGAAATATTTTATTTTGTCAAATTTCAGGTTTATATTTAAATTTGAGAGGCGGGAAGAATACCTCCCAATGAACCGTTCACTGTCATATAGATAATTAATAATGATAATTATTTACCATGAGAAGTGAAAAGCATGTTGCAATTCTTAGCAATATTAGCAGGACGTATCCTTCACTTTTTCTTGAGGAATATCTGTCTATTAGTTGACAAGCTAATGTTATATGGAATGTTAGCTGGTCTAAACTTGTTACTTTTGTACACTTGCCACAGCATGAAACTGCTTAGGATGGCAAGGTCAATTAGAAAATGAAAGATACGATGACACCATTTTACAGATCTTTATATTTGGTACATAATTTTTTCTTTGATATAAGCAACCAACCCCTCCCATGACATCGTTATGCACGTATTCAGTGATAACTTTTGGACCAGGTACTTCCTCTTTTTTACCATCTTTTTTGTACGATTTACAAATGTCGTAAGATTTAAATTATGTGTAGTTGTCAACAAGGTAATAGCCTTATTATCCATCTTCTTTAATGCAGCAACACCTTCTTTAGTAAAGAGCACTGATCCCCCTCTTTCTAGTTTGTCAATAACGTTAATTATTCTTTTAAGATCCTTCCTTTTCAGCCTAAGCATATTAGTAAGGAACGAAATATTCGATATTTTCAAACAGAATAGAAATTGTACCTGGCCTTTCTATGCAATAGCACTTTCACTTTGATAGTTACTGCATAAAATATATAAAAATATAACGAAATAAGACAATGTTATTACAATAAAAGCAATATTTTAATTCATTTTTGTAGTAGAATAGTTGAAGAATACAAATGCCACATTGAAACAGGTGCCACAAGAGAATAAATCTTACACAACGATTTCAAACTTTCAAAACAGTAATGTTAATTCTATTCAATTAATCGAACAACCGATAGAGTTCAAAACTGAAACCGAAATTTGCCTTCCTATAGTGATAATAAAAAAGCCAGTATATTATAATGGATTTTGCGTTTCTCACAGGTGTATTTTGTGAGATCAAGTGGATGGGAAGTAATCTACCCAAGAAACACGAAATGGTAAATCAATTAAAGTCATAAACGAAAATTTTTAATTTTATGTTAAAATATTCTCATTAAAATTTTTCGCTTTCATTTTCATCGAGGTCTTTAATTTTATTTTTCATGACACTTATACATACCTAAAACGCTTTCCAGTAAAAAAGTAGGTATAGTGACAAAAGAATACCTTCAATATAATAAAGAATACAATGACTTTATAACAGCTATTCTAATGTTATTATATTTTTTGCCATACCAAATACATTTTCTACGTCGTAAAATATTTGAACTGAATTTTCAGGAGGGTGTGCTTCAAAAATTATAATGTAATAAAAGTAGTCTTTGAGAATTATTTAATGCAATTAAAACATTGCAAAAATGTGATGCATGGTAGTAGATGGCTGTTGGTTGGTGGTAGATATTAAAATGAATTTTCTTAACTTTTTAAGTAAAATTATCCATACTGTGGTGTCAAACCTTTCTCAGAAGAAAAATTCTGGTATGACTTAATCCTTATGTCCGCACAAGATTCTAAAAGAAAAAGGAATTTTATTTTAGTGGCAAGTTTTATAATTGGACAGCTTCGAATTAGTAATATTTCTGCTCCTTCCTCGTTTAGAAAATATTTAATTCTTTCAAACGAGAAACCTTCCTAATTTTAATAATAAATATTTTCTTAATTTATTTCAGCTCACATTAATTTGAAAATTAAAAATGAGCTATCATATTTGAACCGTGAATTAGAATTTGTATTAGATATTTTGACAATAAGACAACGAACATTCTGTAGTTCCTGTCTGGATAAACACCATATTTACGAATTAGACATTGTACAAGTTTAGAAAATGATTTTGGTGAGACTAGGAAAATAATTACCCACCATAACAAATGTGAATGCAGAAAGAATAGCTATCTACCTTAAAGATTAGTTCTTTAGAAATGGTTCAGTTTGAATTCGAGAAGTATGTGATAATCTTTAAGAGTATGCTTATCATAGAATTAGGAATAGAAAAGGATACATATCCTATTAAAACCACAGAGTCTGATGGAGTAACCGAGAAATGAACAGCCATCATCTCGGTAGAGGCAGTGTTTTATATTGGACGTTAAACTTTATACGCACTAAAGACGATGAGATATTTTTTGTTACATTAAAGTGTCAACTTCATATTTCTGACGAAGTTGTAGAATAAAAAAGTATTTGTAACAAATTAAAATATCTATAATTTATACTTATATTTAATTGATATCTATGAATAAATTAAATCCAAATTATATAGATTCCTTCAAATCATTTATATTTTATTTATCACTATCCGGCATATTTTTATCAAGTTTAACAAATCAACTTTAATATTTGAATTTATAACATTATTGACCTTTAGAACTATTTTTAAGCATTTCATAACAATTTCAAAAACTATTAACCTAATCATATAGTAGGGCAATGTAATAGAGCAAAATCGGTAACATCTAAAAATATTATTTTAGGTTACTTTGATAGTAAATTTTGATTATGGTGAAATAAAATATAATTATTCATTAATTTTTTAAACAAATATATTTTTATTTCTGCCATAATATTTTGAGCGTAACACAAATAGTATAATGATTCAATATGATGTCGATGATTTTACTTCTCATGTACAAAAAAATCGATAATATAAATTATATAATAATTAATTATATTAATTTTTTTAACTTTAAACAGTTTGTGTTGAAACAATTTATGCTTTAAAACAGTTTATTTAATTTCATTTAAAAAATCTCCAAAATATATATTGATAAAAAATTATTTCACCAGCATAATAATATCTTTTTCATTTATACAGGGAAACAATTAAGACTATTAATAAGTTTGAGCAATGAGCTATAAATCAAAATTTCATTTTATTAATGACTAACTTATGATAAGTGAATTTACGTAGAATAATGAAACTTTTTCTCCTCAACTATCTAGCAGAATATACATATATATTATTTTAATATTTATATGTATATATTATTTCAATTAATGATCAAATAAAAATTCTTATTATAATTGATTAATTTTGATTTTTTAACACCAAGATTTTAAGACCAAGAAAGAAAAATACATAGCGATGTATTTTTTAACTAACGGGTTTCGAATATTTTCCCCTTTCAGCAAGCATCCTATAATTCTGAATCACAGTCAAGTGATGAGGTCATACCTGAGCAAGTTCCTTCCTCTCCATATCAGCGTCACATCATTGAAAGGACTTTGGACGTCACAAATTAATGTGGACACGACCCCAACCCACAGGAACGTGGACACCCTCTCAATTACTGTCCGCGGCAAATGATGCTTCATTTTGCTAACCTTAATAGGAAGCGGCAAGAAACTACTCAGCCACTAAAGCTCTTGGAACATGAACAAAGAAGAGCTAATAAAAATAAATAGGAGTTTAAAAATATTGAGTGGAATTATTGGCTTCATAAAAAAACATTGTAATTATTAACATTGATTGATATATTAGTTAATGTTAATAATAGAATAACAAGTGAAAAATTTATTACTTATTGGTGAATGAGATTAAAAAGCATTGCATTAAGAACGAATTAATAAATGTACCAACGTATCCCTTAAATATACAAAAATTAATGAAGGTTATAATATTTCTATTAAGAAACGTGATAATTATTCACGTTATAAATTACTCAGAGTTATTCAAAATAACTATCAAAAATCTAAAGAGTCAATAAAGTTAAAACTAATAGTTCTGTTGAAAATGATAAGCAAGCATTGGAATGACTTTAATTTTCAGCAGAAATTAGCAGCCGATGTAAAAATGATTCCTTTTCCAAATTGTATGAAATTTTTCTGATGCAGTTTAAGTGACGGCATGAAAATGTATTAATATAATTAATTAAAAATTTATGATTTCTTACAGGTATGATTAATGGTAATTTTATATTGGCCTGATCATTACATTATAAAAAATATCCTATTTAATGTTTTCTACTCGAAAAAAGCAAAAATCTTTTTTATTTTATGTTAACATCACAATAAATGAACACTGGTTCTAAACATTATGGATTTCTTGAAACACTGATCTAGATCCCTTATATTCTGCCCAACACTGAAAATGCAACACCAAGGAGGAGTGGCCAGAAAAGTATACAAATTTCAGTGCAGACGTACTATACAGAATTATGTAAATGATGTGAAATGCGTAGCTCTCCAGCACACGTAAGATAAGATATAAGGTGAGGAAATGGCAGAGTGGGAAATATTCGCACTGTTATTGCTGCTTGTAAAATAATCGGTGAAAGTTTGTTCTTGTCGCAAAGGACACCTGTAAGTACAGAGAACTCCAATGCATCGTCGATGGAGTCAGTCCCAGCAGACAGACGAGTTTAGGAGGGACGTGGTAATTGGACTGAGAAGGGCAAGACTTACGGAACTCGCAGGTCACAAACACATGAACGCGTCCACAGTGCACCAGCTGTGGCGAAGATATTTGGAAAAAGGAACTGTGAAACGTTTGCGGGTGCCACTGCAGCCAGAGTGACGTCGCAAGCGTGGATCGACGCGACCGACAAGAGGCGGTGGCGGCCCCGCAAAGCAAGTCTACCGAAATTCTGCAGCCTGCGCAAGATACCTTGGATGCTCCAATATCTAGCAGAACCATTTGCCGTCAATTGGTTGCTAATGGCCTGCGCTCATGGCATCCATTAAGAAGACTGTCATTGACCCCATAGTATAGATGCCAACGTTTGCAATGATGCCGGATTAGATCTATGTAGACAACATAGTGGCAGAGGATCGTCTTCTCAGGTGAGTCACGCTTCTGTTTCTTCAGTGATAGTTGCCGCGTATGTGTGTGTGGCATCGACGTGGAGACACGTTCAATCCTGAAGTAAATGTGGAACGCCCCACCGCGTGACAACGCGGCATCATGGATTGAGGTGCCATTGCGTACGATTCCTGGTCATCTCTAATTCATATTCATGGCACTATATGACAGCCCAACGTTGCGTGGATGATGTACAGCGGTAATGTCCCCTTACCCTCAGGTGCGTAATGCTCTTTATCATACTGCTATACATAGAGATGAAGATGTGCCCTGGAGTGTACCTTTAGGTTAATGGGTTTGGAACACTCGCCATCACCAAGTGCCTCGTAATTTCAGGTGACGAGGTCACATCCGAGCTGACACCCTCCTCTCCACATCCAAGACACAACAGCGGAAGGACTTTGGATGTCACATATTAATTAGGGCACGTTCCTAACCCACGCAACTCCAGCGAGGGAAAATACGTACTAACCACCTCAATTGTAGCAATGGATGCTTCACTTTGCTGATCTTAAAGGGAAGCTACTGAGGCAATGGTGCCCAATGCCCTTTATCAGCAGGATAACTCCCGACCGCACATTGCTCTCATCAGCCAACATGCCTTGCAAAGTGTACAGCTGCCTCCCTGGCCACTGCACTTGCCAGATCTCTCACCAATCGAACACGTTTGGGATATGACTAGATGCCATTTAGATTCTGCCACTACCTCCTTCAGAAGACGCACTTTGGCAAATAGTTGACAGGAAATGAAAAGCCATTCCTCAGGATGTCAACCGTACTCTCATTGACTCTATGCCTAGGAGTGTTGCTTCGTGTATCGCCGTCCATGTTGGTCCTACAAGCGAATCCAAGAGATTACCTAGTTTTTTTGTTTTTTTTCAGAAAAAAGTGCTTATTGCAATGACAATTATAATTCATGAGGGGTTATTATTTTTAGGCAGCTTTTTCGACTGCATTTTTCACTGATTACCCAAGTGATACATGTTTCTCATTTGGAATTTATTAAATTTACAAGCTTGGTTTCTTGATTTATAAATTCCCTAACTTTGTTCCATTTGCAGATTCTACTCATTTGAGAAAGGGTAGGTTTAACTTTGATTTCAATGAATATAGGGAAGTGATAACGATCGTAGATATACATTGGACAATACATTGTAGATCTATTGAATAAGTAAGTAGAAATAAGAGACAAATCTTTCAAAGAAAAAGATCCTCTAGGCGATATATGAGTTGGAGATGAATCATTCAAAAGGCAAAGATGGTGTTGTTTGATAGGTAAGGCTTGTCCGACTAATATATTAATTACCTCCCTTTTGTGAGTATTGGATATCAAAATCCCCGAGCATTTAGATGAAATACTTTAAAGGCATTTAAATGAGCGTGGATTGATTTTTCTCTTGGGGGAAAAGAAATTAATATTATGGAATTTCTCATCATTCTGATGTGTGTGAATTTTAACACACATAATTTCACTACTTGGCAATGTGATTCTTAACTTTCTTTATCACGACACACTTTTACCGATTTTAAAATTTGGCAGCAAGTAAAATGTTTAAGCACTTTAAAAGTTTTTTACTTATTATATGTATATACACTGTATAAAATAGTCTATAATGATAATTTCAATGTAAA
Source organism: Latrodectus hesperus (assembly GCA_037975125.1). Taxonomy (NCBI): domain Eukaryota; kingdom Metazoa; phylum Arthropoda; class Arachnida; order Araneae; family Theridiidae; genus Latrodectus; species Latrodectus hesperus. The sequence goes on along the minus strand of CM075850.1, from coordinate 24,277,169 downwards.
ATAATTTAATACATACAGTGGCGTAGTGAAGGGGGGCAAGGGGTCTATCTTGCCCCGGGCGTCGCTTTGAGAGGCGCGCCAAATACGAAAGTTACAAAAGTTGTTTTCAGAAAAATTTTATTTCTTTTTAATAGAAATATCTATTTTATTCGGAGAAATATATTTTAAATTTAATAATTATTTTCTCCTGTTGAAGAGCTTGCCATAAATGGAAGTGTTCCTATTTTTATGTTCCCATATTTATAAGTTAGTATAGTTTAGTTCGTATTAAAAAGTGTGTTCTTTTAATCGCGTTTTCCATTATCTTTTCTTACAGTTTTTTATATTTTGCTCCAGATTTGTGGTGTTTTATCATTATTTTGTACAGAGCAAATTTTGTACATGTTAGGATGAAAATATGTTAAATTTTTTTCTGATAAAAATTCTGAAATATAAATTATATTGGTTAGTTTCCTTTTTATGAATTTGAGGTGTTTTTAGTTTCAACTTATTTACCAAATGATATGTGCTGATGTTATATCGCTTTATTTACGAATAAAAATTTAGTGAGATTCCAAATAAGGTAAGATCACAATCTTATCTGTAACTGATTTGACTTAGTTGTTGTTGTGGCTTATCCTCTTTTTGTCTGACTTCGTCAGACAAGGTCCATAAGACCACTGACCCGAAGAAAATCTGATACAAAAAGGGGAGAAGAATAAAGGTCCTTCTTGGTGAGCCCCATGCAGTCAAGAACATGTTCAGGGGAGGCTTGTTGGGCTTGGCATTTTGTGCATAATGAGTAGGTCTTCCTCCCCTCTAAAAATGAGAGACTTTTTGTGTGGCCGCTTTTGAGTCTTGTTATTGCAGTTCGGGTGGCTCTGTCGCAGTTGAGACTGAATGATGATCCAGGTTCGCTGCTCCCATACCAGTGGTGCCTGGGTGGGTTTCTCCATTCCTTCGAAATATCACAAACGACTTTGGAATGAAGTTCTGCAAAGGTTAGGGCTGTGTGAGAAGGTGGAGAATGGCTGCAGCCCTGCTTGGCTAAGTGATCCGCTTGCTCATTGCCATAGATGTCAACGTGGGATGGAATCCACTGTAAATGAACATCGTGTAGCTTGGAGATATCTTTTAGCTGAAGAAGGATAGAAATGCTGGTTTTATCTCCAACTGTGAACAAGTTTTGAAGGTGCTGAAGGGCGCTGCGACTGTCAGAAAGAATCCAGAGGTCTCCGAAGTCACATTCATTGCGAATAGTCTGAAGACCGTGTTCTATTGCTATGAGTTCACTTTTAAAAACAGAAGAAGAATCAGGGTTACGGAGAAAGTAGGATAGTTTTTCTCCTGGTTTCTCAATGTAGATACCACTGCCTGCGTTGTCATTCAGTTTGCTACCATCTGTAAAGATTTTTATGGCGTCATCCGGGATTTTATTAATAACCTCCAGTGCCAACTGCTTAAGATGAGCTGGGATCAAGTCTTTCTTGCTGGCTGAAGTAGATAAACTGAGGTGAAATTGGACTCTTGGGAGTCCTTCTGCTGGACTTAAGCAAGATTTTAAGGAGTGAGGCTCAACATTATCAGAAGGTAAATGCAGAAGCTCAACGTGACTAAAGGGGCTGTTTTTCTTCAGTCGCTGATTGTTGCGCCAGTTGTTTAGATACACGGATGTTTTGTTATGCTGGCCATAGCTGGAAAGTTTGTTAAAGTATTTGGTGAGGTTAGCCTTTCTTCTAGTTTGAAGCGGTTGTAAGTTAGCTTCATAGAGGACTATTTCTTTGGGACAGCTGCGCTTCAGTCCAGTAATAATTCTGGCAGCACTTAGTTGAACTCTTTCCAATTTATTCAAGTTAGAGTCTGAGGCACAGCAATAGATAGGAAAACCATACTTCAGGATGGGCCTAATGAGTGGCATATATGTAGTTCTTAGAGTGACTGCGTCGACTCCCCAATCTTTTCCAGCTATGTATTTAAGAATATTTAAGAGTTTCCTACTCTTTGAGACAATATGCTCTATATGCTTTTTACTTGTCCATTCAGGATCCAAGATATAACCCAGGTATTTCGGGTGCTTCTCATAAGAGAGGTCCTGGTTTTCCATCTTTAGCTTTGACTAATAATTGTATAACTTTTTGTCGGTGGTAAAGGATGTGGCAATGGATTTGGTAAGATTGAAACAAATTTTATGTTCCGAAGCAAATCTTGATAAAGCAGAGAGGGTGTTATTGAGAATACCTTCAATTTTAATTATGTCATTACCAGAGCACCAGACCATGATATCAGAAAACAAGCCCAGACGCACTCCAGTGGGAGGTGTTTTCTCGATGCCTGCTAAGTATAAAGAGAAAAGCGTAGGGCTAAGGACTGAACCCTGAGGAACACCTTGTCCTAGCTTAACTGGTCTTGAAAGAGTCTTGTTAAATTTTACTCTGACGGATCTGTGATGTAGGAAATCCGAAATCCACGCTAGTATATTGCCACGAATGTTAAAGGTGTCATGTATAGTTTAATTAACAATTTATGCTTCCAAACTCTGCCAAAAGTTTTCGTAAGATCCAAAAGAGTAGCAGTTGTGCGGTTTGTAGGATTTAGATTTTGTGCATCTCTAATGCTTTGGCAGACAAATAGTATTTGATCGGTAGTGCTGTGGCCCTTCCTGTAGCCAAACTGTTCGCATGGCATTAAGTTTTTACTGTCCAAAAAGTATTGAAGTGTGATCAAAATCACACATTTTCTCCATTACTTTGCAAGCTGTACTAGTTAATGCAATGGGTCTGAAATCGTTTGGAGCCCAAGTCTTTTTGCGAGGTTTCTTGATGGGAATTACAATTGCTATTTTCCAGTCTTTTGGGAGGCGTCCTGTCCTCCAAGAAAGGTTGATAATGTCAAGAAGTCGCTGTTTTCCTTGGCGGCCAATGTTTTCAATCATTTGTCCAAAAATATTGTCTGGTCCAGGATATTTGGTTAGGTCCAGAGAGGTCATTGTGCAAAGAGCAATTCTCTCAGTGAGAAGCCTTTAGATAGTCCCTGATCACCAACATCAGAGCTTCGACATCCATGAATGATATTTCTAGCTTTTTTTAGTACTGGTTTGTTTTCTTTCGTGAAATTCAACTTGCTAGTTTGTTGATAGTAGGCTGCAAGGCCGTTTGCCGCAGCTTCGTCATCAGGAAACACCTGGCCATTTGTGTCCATAACTGAGTTATTTTCTTCAAACTGTTCTTGCTCGCTATTGAAGCTCTTGACAATTCGCCATAATTTGGAGTTAGAAAATCTACAATCCAAACTCTGGCACATTTCTCTCCATCTTGATCTTTTCAGTTGAGAGTACATCTTCTTTATTTCCGCATTAATTTTATTCAGCTCGGTCCTAGGGCTGTTGTTACTGTTGATTGAGGACTCAAACAATTGTTTTCTCTCCTAAAAAAGTGGTTTTAGGCTTGAGTCATGATGGGTGAAGAATGGCACGTAGCGTCTGATATTACCTCTAATAGTGAAAGCCTTCGCATTGTCGAGAATAATGTCCTTGAATTTGGTCCAATTTCCTTGGAAATCATTAGTAAACGGTGTTAAAGTCAATTTGGTATCAATTGAATCTCTGTAAGAGTCCCAGTTCACCTTTTTGAAGTTCCAAAAGTTTTCCTTTGTCACTTGCACTTTCTGTTTTTTCCTAAATTCGACAAGAATTGGATAATGGTCACTGCCAATGGTGTCCAAGACACTCCACGTACAGTGCGAGAAAATATCTGAACTAGTGAATGCTATGTCCAGGGCCTCAGAGGTGCCATAGCTGTAGGAGGTGAAAGTGTAAGAGCCATCGTAAGAATCATAGCTTCTGTATCGTCACTCAACTGAAGGATTTCTTCTCCTCTGGCATTGATGCAAGAACAGCTCCAAAAGGGATGTTTGGCATTTAGATCTCCCAAAAATGATGGTGTTTTTGTCCAGGAAATGATTTAATATATAAATGCAGCAAGATTCGCCATATTCTTAAGAATTCTAATTTTTTTACAAGATGTCTAATTCAAGTTGCATACCTATAAAGAATTGTAACATTGATTAAGCAAAATCTTTCCTACTCAAAATACAAAAAACAAGATATCGAATGAATGAATGACATCGACTGACAAATACAACATTAGGAACTCGCATAATGTTATTTATCATCTAGGAATACAAAAAAATTTTGTAGAAATTTTGATGTTCTAAAATTTTATTTTGACTTGATATTCATTTTGTATAGTTATTGTAAAACATTATATTTAATAAACAATATTTTCTCTTATAAATAAAAAATGTGAAGTTTTAATCTTATTTTGATTAAAATAAAATAAGAAAATCACTCTCTTAAAAGGAAATCTTATAGAACTGAAATATTAATAAAAAGTTGTCAAACTTTAATTAAAACACAAGTGAAAATTTTCCTTTAAAGGTTCTTAAAATTTGCATTTTTTAATAATCAATCAAAAAATTGCATTTCAAATAAAATGAATGGATGTGTGTAAAGTATTTCATTTCCCAATTCTTAATAATTTACTTCTATAGTTACAATTATTATTATAAATATATAAATTACGCCATATTCTAATCACTGAAATTTCGAATAGACAACAATTATATGAGAATTGAATTATTGTACCAAGAATTTTGTCAAGTAAATAAACTATATCTTAGAGTTTATTCTTTTGCGAAGCTCCTAAATTACAAGTTCTTTAAACTAGCATAGCTGTGTTCAATATAATCCGAGAATAATATAATATAGGTATTTAAATATATTATTATATATATACACATATTCGATATAGCTTAGGGCTTCAGTGAAGCTAAATCTGGATGATATAGTGAATCTGTAGAAAACTTCATTTTAAAGAATAATACTCATTATAAATAATTAATGTTGCATAAAAAATTCTAATGATTTTGATTTTAAATTTTTTCACTTGCTGATTAAATTAACTTCACTTGAGCCCTGTCTTTAACCAACAAAGAAGGGACCGAACAAGGACGAAAAAACTAAAAATGTAAAAGAATCAAATTACTTAAAGATATTGATTTTTGTATCCATTTCACATTTACTAAAAATCATTAAATTTATCGAAAAATAAGGAATATAAAACGAAACTAAAAGATGTTATTGAGGCTTAAAACTTCTGGGAGAAATTCTTGTACATCGCCCCAGAGAAAAGAAAAGCTCTGTTTTTTTTTATTATTTTTTTTTTATCACAAGCTTTGTTGTAACCTCCTAGTCTACTGTCGCGTTACACTCGTGAAAAAATTCGCGTTGAAATGTATTTCACATTAGCGGTCCTCTTTGTCCGAACATGTTTGTGTTCAGCAACAGACTGACCCCCATAGAAGAGAATTTTTGTTTTCAAAATAACAATGCAATATTTAATAAAGAGAATTGTGTCCTGGAATCGAAATACGATACAACGCTGGAAATAGAAATGTAATCACCTCCAAATACTAGGAAAATTCATAATTTCCTTTTATTTTAACTATTTATCCGGTTAGAATATCATCATTTCGCACCCGCAAATTTTCGTCTTTAGTGTTATTTCGTTAAAAACTTCGTTGTGGAAATGTTGACTTTTGAGTAAATTTTATTTTGTGTGTACAACTTATTCTTTAAATTTTGCATATTTAGCAGATTTTTTTAGTCATTACGAATATTTATTAACAAACATGCATAGTTTTGAAATTTAAAATCAAATTGCTTATTTAAAATTATTTATTTGAAATCAAAATATTTAAAATTTAAAGACTTTTGAAAATAATTTTTATTTGACTTGTAATTTAGTGAGTTGTTAAAAGATCAAATGTATTAAATATTTTTTATCTGTACACTTAAAATGTTTCTTGATAATTAATCTTTAACTAACTTTATATTTCAGTTTATATAATTAAGGCATTTTTAGCTTAGAAATCATTTTAAAGTAATATAATGAAATAAGGCAAAATTATTATACTTTGTTAAAAGCTACAGATTAGTATTATTTTTGAATGTTATAAAATGATTCAGAATAAAAATAAGTTCTTTTTTTAATATGAATTGGCTATTATTTTAATTAAGAAATATATTTTAAAGTCATAAGAAAGTGTTATTAAACATATTAAAAATAAGTTGAAAATTTTCAGAGAAATGTTCTCAGAGTAAAATCATAAGATAGTGTTAAGGTAAAACTGACTAATCCGGCAATTATGTATAGTAACCAATGATTATACATAATCCCCACTAAACTCGGTAAATGTAATAAATTATTGAAATGTATGAAAAATCCTGTGAATATATGTATAATCCCCAATGCGTGATGGGAAATGTCATACATTTTTATTTAAACAATACAGAACTTTAAATTGAATATTAACAAGATCTTATAGATAACTTTTATATTTTGTTAATTAAAAGAACTGGAAAAAGAGAACAATTTAGAGTATTAGAATTTATAAAAACACTTCCATGTCAAAACAAATCAAAACCATATTCTAAGAAAGTATTTACTAATATTTGATTTAAATTTACTTATTTACATACATTAGATTGCTATAACACTTACAATTACAGCTTGTCAGATTTTTTACATTTGGACTTATCAAATTTGCACTCTGTCTCGAAACACATAGTTAATATCATTGAATCTCAGAAAAATAATTTTCTAACACAATCTTTGACTAATTCTTAAATTTCCATAAGTTTAATTTCAACTGATGCATTTCCAAATCCTATTCTAGTTAAGATTTTTTAACTCAAATTTAAAAGTACAACCTGAGCATTTAAAATTATCTATATTTAAGATTATTTTAAAGCAGATACTTTGCTGTTGTTATTTTTTCATTATACTCTTAATACATGATTATTCTATACACATTATTTTTTGAGATGGGGCGCAAAAATTGGTATCATACCCGGGGGCCAATTGTGCTCGCTACGCCACTGAATACATACTACGAAAACAGTACGTTTATTAAGGGATTACAAGATAATACTTTTTATGAAAAATTTGAGCTTGATATTTTTTTATACTTGGTTGTAAAAATGTCAATGCTACCATTATAATGTTTTCTACATTTAACAGTCGGTTTTTATGCTGGCTAATACTGAAAATCCTAAATATAAGATATAGAGAATTGTAATAGTATTAGTTTTCTATTCATTATTCAATAAATCTTTTTTTGGCTATCATGGGATAATCGCATGTCATGTTAATCCAGAATGAATTAACTGGTTCTAACTAATATTATAAAATTAAATTTCCATTATAAGAAAACGAAATTTGTTCAAATACAGAACTATTCATTATCACAAATGAATTACGAACTCAAATTTTTTATACTTATATTTGGGAAATATAAGGAACAATTCTCACCTCTATGCTATCAAATGGTCAATAACAATTTTATGAATAACTTTATTAATATTTTTCGCGACTTCTCCAATTTGCCTTCCTGAACTTTATTCATTTTTATAGAATTATCTATTTTTGGAATCCCACCAGTTTATCAGTTGAGTTTAAATACATTTTCTTTCAGCATACTCGGATTTATGTTGTTAAGAAATAACAAAAATGTCTGATAAGTAAGCTAGTTTAGCACAACATACTTCAACTTCCAACAAATGAACAAAATCTTAATCTTTATTTTGTTCACAGAGTATTTTCACTTTGTCTTCTAATTCCAGTTCACGAGATTAAACTTTTCTTCTAGACAATCGCCTTACTTTCGTATGCAGTAACAAGGATCCCTTAGCTTGTCATAAATTACTAAATAAGCAACTCTTTATCTTATATAATTAATTATTTTAACAAATTGTTCTAGAACTATTTACACTTCTGATAGCAAATATTTTGTAACAAATGCTAGTCGATGCAAAAAGCAACGGGTACCCAATATAGCTTCATTCAGCTATATAACATGTGCTACAAATCCTTTTAGATGTCCAGACATAGCTGGATTACCCTGTACGCAAATGCCAACACATGAGCTTCAAGAAACTTTAATTACTTCTAAATATAAACCAATTACATCAAAAACATGTTTGCCAGTTGTAAAATTAAGTAACTGGACAGCGTAAAGATTTTTGGAGCAAGAAATATCTTTATTTAAAATGGAATGGGTTCATTAGCCTGACAACTAACGTAACTTTATTACCAACAAGCTTTTTTTCCTTTCTTTTTTAAATATTTATTTTCGAAAGGTCCTGTTAAAATAAAAAAAATATTGTCAAAAAATTATTACTATCTAAGGTTATATTCATGTATGATGATTGGTTCTTAGCATTTATCATTCAGATTTTATTCTTATTCAACCTAAAGTAATCTCGAATATTCACACACAATCGTCGAGAACAAAGAATCCAGAGAACCTTCAATGACCAATTAAAATTCGAATAGAGAACACTATTGTCTCTAAGCGGTTACATACGATCTGCAAGTAAAAATAAAATGTAATTATTCTTATACTTCTTTTTAACTTCCTTTATACTTTATTTGACTTAGAGATATAAATGGGGAAACTGAGAACATTGAATATTTCTTCACATGGGATATATATTTCACTGCATCAAAAGTTATAATTAACACAATAAAAAATATGGTAAATAAACTTTTAACAGTAAAATATATGTGGTACTCAATTATAAAAATAAGTTTTCTTTTACAGTGTGCTTTTCTTTAATTTTAGCAAACTATATTCATAATAAAAATATTAATTTATACTACACGCGTTTCTAAAAATGCCACGTCACAGTGGTTGAGAATCACTGATGCAAATGCTGAATCAGTTAAACCTATGCTTTTGTTCTAAAATCCTTGAGCTACCTGTATTTGGCAGATAAGGGGAAACTTTTTCCACTAGAAATGAAGCTAAAGCTGTTTATAAAAAATTACTAAAGATTGTAAATGCACTAAAGACAGTTGTGTAGGATACTATTTTCCCAAGATTAAAATAAACAAGTAAAGCTCTCCAAAATTCTTTAGCACGATTAAATCTGGTGTCACCATTATTTGTGAATCTTTAATAAATTTTGTGCAGTCTGTTCGAAATGAATTAGAGAAATATGAAGCTGAAGTGCTAAGAATTTTGGCAAGTAAAGGTATGTGTGAGGGAAAAAGACAAAAAAAAAAAAAAATGTTACACCTTAAAGTAGGTTGTTAAATGATGGAAATGCACCTGAAATCAATTGTGATTAATATATTATTAACTGTTATTACATGTTAAGTGATATATTAATATTAAACTTAAACAATCATAAAATTATATGTGAAAAATTAAACTTTCAAAAAACTGAAGCAGAGGAATTGGCAAGACATCCTTCTGATTTAAATGAAGAGTTTCCTGTTGGACTGCAACATTTCCATTCCATAGTAGATAAGCTGACAACAGCATTAGATATGATGAAAATGCTAAAAAAAATTATGATTTTCTAATGTGTTGGGACAGAACTCCAAATTTTTTATCATTACCAATTTCAAATTGCACTGGGAAGAGATCTTTTTCATTGCTGAAGAGATTAATATTTTTCATAAGATCATATATTCTTAATGGAAAATTGACTCTAAAATTTTATGTTTCAATTCTGGTTTGGTTTGTTGGTCGCTCAACAGTCATTGTTTGCATACGAGGGCTAATTAGACCAGGAACTACGGTTTAAAGTGGATTCTGAACCACTACAAACATCCATACCCAAGGTAGGATTTGAACCCACAAACTGTTGAACCAAAGGCAAGAGCCTTTCAATTCTGATATAACAAAAAATAATGATTATGATGATGTAATAGATAGTTATGCAGAAAGTAAAAAAAAACATAAAAATAACATAAGTATCTATTAATAAATATATATATATATAGTAAGTATTATAAGATATATTTTTACATAATATTGATTTATTACACAAAATTAAAGTTATATTATTTATTATCCCTATTTGTTGCACTGAATTTTTATGTGTGTTTAATATTTATTGTTTCAGTGATGCAGAGAGGATCCCAAAAAAGCTTTTGTTTCCGGCCCTAATTAGGCCCAGAGGATAATCATTGTATTGTTAAATTTTTGAATTGGTTGTAGGCTAAATTTTTCTCTACATCTGTAAAAGTTGCTGGACACCAAATGGAATATATTATTATTTATGTATAGTAACTGTTTTTTCACACTTAACATCTAATTGATTAGGAATTCCAACTTGATAAAAAACAAGAAATGCAAAGAACATTCTGTACACTTAATGTGTATTTAAACATCTATTCATATATAAGAGGGATGTAATTACGTTGCTGTATCTAAAACATTTTACATCTGGTATGATAAATTTATAATTGAAATTTGATTTATCGTAACTGGGAGTTATTTTGACATAGTTAATTAATTAATTTATTTATTATTTTTCACTCTTCAGTTCTCTAAATATTTAAAATTAGAATAATATACTTTATTCCCTTAAAAAATTATTTTCCTCCAATAATAAATCTCTAATTTCATAATTTCTTTAAAGCTTTGATTTTTTTTTTTAATAAAAAGAGTTTGATTATAAATTTTGGGGTACATAGACTTTTCTGTGACAATCAAATATTACATATAACTACATTTTCAATAATTAGTATTCGACAGCTTATTACTGTCCTTGAATAAAAATCAATTAGAAACAGTTTTATATAAATAGTAAACAAACTTCCATTATTACAAAAATGAATGTACCAATTACTCATAACATTTAATAAGAAATTTTTTGAATAATGTAAATTTTATTTTCTTATTGAACATAATACAAACTTATAATGAATTTCATTATTTTTTTAAAATTAAAGAACTGTGAACGTTATTGATTTCCTTTTCCTTAACTACATAAATTTCTTTTTATTCAGTTATTTTAAACTAATTTTATTATCTTTTAAAATTCGTTTATTACTTGATGAAATATATTAATATATTACTTCATCAAGAAATTCATTCAATGTATTTTCAAAGCTAAACTATCAAGACCTATATTATTATTTATAATGTATGTACTGAATTTTTACAATATAGAGGTTTTGAGTTAAAATGCTTGTAATAAGTATTCAAGTAATGATCCACAATGGACAATATTATTCAGTGCTGTTGAAGAATCCAATTTAATAACATAATTTTGATCTGAGGATGAAAAACTAGTTAAGAAACAAAATTACTTTACTCTTGGAAGATAACTATTGACTTTTCAAATTTCAACAAAATGCTCTGTATCAAATGTAAAGTTTTTAATCCTTTTCAGTATAGAAATTTTTCTTTGAAATATTATTTGGACATTTTCCAAACTTTCAAATCTGTATTTAAAATAATCTTTATCCATAAGACTTAAATACCTTTCTGTCAAGGTGAGTGCATGAATTTTCTAGATTTCACTTTTGCAGCATGGGATTATGGTCCACTGTCTATGAAAAGTTTTTCTAGAAAGAATTCTACAGCATTTGTTCAAAAGCTTTACAGCAAACTTCAGCAATTAGGCTATTTCCTTTCCAAGTCAAATCAATACTTATATTTATAAAGTTGTAAAATAACTAAGAAAAATGACTAAAAATGACTTTTATTGATCAAGAAATTTAAGCACATGTGTAAAGAATAATTATATTAATATTTGAAACAATTTTGCCTTTTAATTTTACATAACATTTAATTTAACATTACATTAAATACATAAAAAAAGATCAAATTTATAACAAATTTTTACTGTAGTTTTAAAATATAAAAACTTTTTTAGCAAAATTTATTGAAAATGATAGTAAATAAATGAAATCTACAAAGAAATTCAACTGAAGTAATTTTATATACATAATTGGAAAATTTCATAAAACAAAATTTCTATTATGTAGGAGAATCTGCTTCCTTTTCTAATTCTTCTGCTGCATCCTTTCTTGATGCACTTAAAAATATGATATCATCTAAAATATATTAAAAACCAGGTTTATAATCAAGCAAACACATGAAACTTTGATATACAGCATCATTCAGAATATATATGTGATTAATGTTTAAGAAATAACATATGGGTATTTTTATTTAAAACTGGAAGCTAAATTGTTTGATGACATTTTGAAACTGTTGGATTTATTTTTTTCTTATGAATATATTTAGATATAATATAACTCTTATAAAAAATAAATATAAAATATCAATTATGAAGATTAGGAGTTTCAAAACATTTAAAATAGACACATTTTATTGATTAGCATTTACTACAATATAATGCAGTTAAATAATTCACACAAATTTTTATTTTAGTAATGTTTTCATTAAGTAGAATATAATTGTTTTCAAATTAAATTTACTTTAGTAATATATTAATTTAACAATAGATTTTCAAAAAATTCCTTTGCAAATTATTCGCTTGGGTTTGCTAATACTGAAATATGGTATGGAGAATTTAGTCAAAATGATATGCTTATCACAGATAAAAAGATTTTGTATTTTTGTAAATAGACAACACATGCAACAATACAAGAATGAATGAATATATATATATATATATATATATATATATATAACAAACAAAGTAAACAAAGCAGAAGAAATGAAAACTTTAAACATTTAAATTTTCAAATAAGCTAAAGAAAATCAAATATTTAATAGGTTACACTTTAAAATCTTGAAGAAAGAATGTAGAATAAAATATAGGCATGTGAAACTCAAACATTTTTTAATTATCCAAAAATAATAGATGCAATAAATGTCACAACAAAATTTCTGAAACACTATAGTTTTTTCTGAAACACTGATGATAAAGTTTTTTTTTTTAACGTATAGTATATATAATAAAAATTCAAACATTTGAATGTTATTTATTCATGTAGTTTGTGTCATTTTTTACATTCAAGTTATTCCTATATTCTATTTATTCAAAAATGCAAAAATAAACTTTGCTTTCTGCATACAGAAGTGCCAAATCGGCTGTTTCAAATTAAGCTGTTGATTTAGGCTCACTTTTAGCATACTAGGGCTGAATGCAGCAGAACTTAAAAATTTTGAGGGGATACTAGACCAAAAATGTGATTGTCTTGTTATGATGAATTGTGAATTATAATTTCTGCATAAAATAATATGTAGATTTGAATAAGGCATAAATCAGTAAATGAAAAAGGCAGCAATGACTGAGTTGAGAGAAATGACAAATATTATTACGGTTATCTGTCAGAGTGGATAAGGCAATGTTTGTGATTTTGGTCTTATCCACCTAAGACAATGACCCTGAACAAGTTTGGAATCAAAAGCACAAGTTATTGAACTAATGACCATAATACTAATCATTTGGCTACAGTTTCAACAGAGACTGTTGGGAAGTTTCCTGAATTTATCATTTGGTACAAATGAATACAGCCCAAAGTTACAGGTACCTTGGAAGTTCAAATGTTTACAATAATTATTAACTGCTAAATTGTCCAATGTATGCAATAAAAATTTTAGAACCCATAACTTGAACAGAAAAAACTCTTTTACACATAAAAATATTTCTTTAGAAATAATTTACATCATATTTCTACAAAAATTATCACAATCATGATTAATAGTAAGCTTTCAAAATATTCTTTTTCAATGATCAAATAAAACACACTTAGATCTCAAATTTCTTTTAAAATCTATATTTTACATAATGAGTATAACATAATTTTTAGACAAATAACATTATTTGGAAGTATGTGAACTTGACACAAATAAAGTTTTAAAATGAACTGTTTTTTGTTATTCTTGATATACACTTGTAATTCAATTGCACTTTGTATATGATAGCCTTTTCTTAATGTTTTGCCAATTATTAATTTTGATGTTTTTATGAATATAGAAATTACACAAGATTTAATATTGATTAACAATAATTTTTATTTATAATTTTTTTCCTCGTCTTTAGGGCTATGATTGGGTGTCATTCTACTATATGATTCCATCAATTCTGTCACTTGCAGTGATAAAGGATGAAATTTCTTAATGGCTAAGCATGAAAAAACTTGTTATTCTTTCCAAATGTTTTTTGGTTACCTATTTCATTGATGTATCCTTTTTTAATGTTAGTTAGTTAATTTGCCGTTCAACTGTCATTTCTTGTACACAAGTCACTATGCTTGCAGCAATACAATGTTTTCCCTAGTGAATATCCTAAACATTAAACTTTTATAGTCATATAATTAGGATTTTTCTTTTCCATTAACGGCACAGCACTAGAAGGACCTTGTTCCTCCTCAGAACTCTATTCCATGTATATATTGTTACTGATTGAAGTTTTTCAATTTGTTACCCTAATAGTTCTGAAGTCTTCTTTCAGGCAATAACATAATTTTTGGTTTTCATTTTTTTCCCCGGAATCTTACTTTTTTAGCAAGAAGGTATTTATAACAACTTTATTATCATCTAATCAAATTAGATGCTCTACTCATTTAATTCTCTATTTGCAATAAATGCAATACTATTTGGCATTTTAAATAATCTGTTAATTTTCTAATTTAGCTTTCTTCACCTACAATAATCAATACATTTTATTCTAGAAAATATATTTCATACAGTTTTTCTTTTAAATACAACAAATTTCTGGCTTTCTCAGTCATTGTGCATGTTTTTGCAATATATGTGATAAAAACTTTATTTAAGGCCTTATGAATAAGTAAGATGAAATGAGTTCAGGAATTAGATTTTAAGTACTTTTGTAGTTTATATTTGCAGTAGTGATTCTATGTAACAAACCACTGGTATATTTGATGTGTAAATATTTGAAGCTGCTTTCAACCTGTAGTTCCCTAGAGGCATATATATTGGTATTTTTTGATTAATACAAAGATGCTCCTTACTACAGCTTCAAAAATAAGGTCTTTTAAAAAATTATCTTTTTCAAGATATTTTCATTTGTAAAATATATTTAATCTTAAAATGTAATCACTTCATGACAAGAAAAATATTTAAAAAGTAAAAACTTTTTTCAGTGTCTTATGCCCTCAAAATGAATAGTGACAAACACATTTGCTTAATGAGACAAGAAAACATACCCCATAACAATGCAGTTGACAAATTTAAGAATGTGTTTATTTATTTCTAGAAATGTTTCCTTAAAATTATTTTAATTAAAAGTCTCCAAAATAATTATATTTAGACATTCATTATCTTTCATTCTTAGAAAAAGAATATCCAGCGGAAGTGGATCTTATGTACAATAAAATATATCTTTCAATAAAAAAAATTTCAGTCCCTCTGTATTTCATTCATGGTAAGTTTGACTGTTGAAGTAAAATTAATGAGAGAGCCCTTTATGCTTATGCTTAGAAAAATTAGCTAAAAATAGAGAAATAATTTACTTATTAGAAACAGAAAATCATTAAAGATTCTTAGCACACAACCTCAAGCACAAAGAATTATGTACTGTTTAATTACAATTGCCTATAATTTGTATAGTAAAATCGTTTAAAAGCGTGATATGAAATTTGTTATTTTTACATTTCTTTCATACATCTGTAGAACTTATTAACTTCTAAACCTCAACATGCTAAATGCAGAAAAAAAGTTTTCAAATTTTATATTTAAATGAACTTATAAATTAAATTTTCTTATATCAATATTTTTATTACTTTATAACATCATTTTAATAGATAAAGAATTACAGAATTATGTATCTCCTGTTACTTATATATGCTTAGTTTATTACAAAAAGTAAAAAAATATTATATTACACACTTAAAAAAAGTATATAAGATATAAATTTATATTACATAAGTATTTCATACTCCATTAAATTTTGCTTGCAGAAAAATATTTTAGAGAAAGCATACAAACAAGTCAACAAAGTATAAAATTAGAGGTGATTATACCAATATGGATAAAGAAATAAAATTTAATTACATTTTAAAAATATTCAATTTGCTTAAAATTATTTCTGGTGCTGCAATTTTTTATTTTTTTTAATCACACAATAGAATACTTCTTTTAATACTCCAATAGATCACTTAAATATAAAAAGAATTAACTTCAAAAAACATAAAATTTTAAAAATGTCATGACATTTTATAAAACAAATTAAGAATTTCAAATAGAAAAATAGCAAAGACAGGTTTACATTTAAGCAATTTTTAAGTAAAAAAATATGAAATATTGATTAATGAATAAAATTTCTTTACTTTTATTGATTCCACTCAATGTGTTCAACTCTTTTAGAAATAAATAATATTGTAATTCATAGATAATATATTTTACTTGAATCATAAATCATGTAAATCATAATCATCACTATCATAATCAACACTATCAATCATTTTTTAAAACTGATAAGAAAAATTGGATTAATATTTTAATAGTATATTTGTATTTCCAAGCATACATTTTTTGCAATCAAAGCATTTTTTTCATAAATTACTGCATTTTTATCACAGAATAATTGAAATATTATATTACTTAATAACAGTTGGAATATTTTTGATATTTTATAAGAACAAGATATATTGCTAGAACTGATTAAATAAAAACATCTATTTATTGAAAAATAGAACCTAATGTAAATTTGTTAACACATTCTCCATTTTTAACATTTCTTTTCGAATATTTTGATTTATTTCTTAAATATATTCTAATATTTACTTTGGATAAATTTTTTTAATGAGTTCAATAAGTTATGATAACAGTTAACAAAACTTAGGTAATTTGATTTATTAAAAATGCATATGTATATGAATGAACATTAACATTGATACTAATACTTACTAAAATAAAGAGAAGAATATATTTTATTTCTAAATAGAAAATAAAATGGTAATGAGTTAACTTTTAAGAAATCATGCAATTTAACTGGTTTTTAAAAGAAGTATTCTTGTGTATGTGATTATATCATATATTTAAGTTGCACAAATAAAACAATTTAAGAACAGTAATAAATAAAAATACATTGAACTCTCAATAAATTATAATTATTCTCACAAAATATTAAGAGTTAGCTTACTAGCAACTATTGATGTTGTAGTATGCGTAGTGCCACTTGGATCAACTAATTCCCCATAAATTATACGACCATCTACGTAAACTCTAGACCTTTAAAAAAGAAAAAATACTGTCACATACGAAATAGCACATTTTATATAAAAATATTCAATGAAAGATATAAAACATATTCCATTTTAAACTTTAATTTAAAACTAAGTTGCTAAAAAAAATTAAAATGACTAAATTTATCTATTTGTAATAAACATTAAAAAAAAGTATTTTCAACTGTTTTTGCCATTTTATTTTTCATAAAGAAAGTTTAACTATTACACACATTGTTAAGCTCAATAACTTTTGAAATCTTTCATTAATAATTAGAATAGGTTGGTAACAAACTTTCTTTTGTTACTTAGAAAATTTTACACTACTTTCTTCAGTAGGATTGAATTCCTTACTAGTAAAATTTTCATCCAAAGATGACTTCATATATGATAAATCCAAATTATTTTTTTTCAATTTAACACCACTTATATAAAATGAGCTTTGTTTAAAAAACATGAAATTTTCAAATTTTGTTTAATGATACAGAAAATATAATTTCATAGATTAATTAAAATGCTTTGTTTAAGGAGAAAGGAAATAAATGTATATTGAAATTTCTCATCTCCAATTATGAAACTAATTGTATAAATAAATGTTATATAATTCTTACATACAAATTGATCTTGCTGATCTCTTTGCATATCTATGCCTGTCATCCTAGTTTTATCTCTCTACAGAATAGATACTAGAAAAATCTAACTTTGGAGTAAAATATAGTATATTTTAAAAACAATGGAAACGAAAAAAAATCATTTTTTAATATAGTCCTCTTACTCTATCATACAAGCATTTTTTCCTTACAATTAGTTGTTGAATTTTCCAAATAAAAATACCTTTTGAAATAATTTCAACAAACTACAATATTAAAAAACAAATTTGTTAAGAAAAAATATTTTATTTTGGAAATAAAAATGAATTTGAAATAAAATAAATTGCCTTTCATTTTATGAAACTTTTTTTAATAAAAAAATTTATATAACTTAACATCATAATTCTAATGATACAATAAAAATATATTGTTTCTATAAATAGTTTGGTCGACGAATAAAATGCAATATTATTGATTTATTGATAAAAATCAATTTAAAAACTGAATAAAGGAAAAAATACAATTAAAATATGTTTATTACCCCTTTCTGAGATAATCTAAAACTACTTTTCGTAAATAAGGTTTGAAGACGCTGATTCGATGCCATTCAGTTTTTTGTTGTATTTCTCCTAAAAAGTTAAAAAGTTTTATTTCATCATATCTAATGTTGTAATATAAATAATGATATGAATATATTTTGCATTGATTTACATCATAAGTAGAAGTTGAGTAAGAATTATAGTGAAAAGGTAATATAAATAAATAAATAATATAATAATGTAATTGAGTTAAAAGAGGAAACATTTAGTGAAAATACTTTAAAAAATGCAAAATTTACAATCTATATTTTACATTAAAATAAAAATTTAATATTATTCAGATTAATGATTTATTTTTTGATCAAAAATTAATTTTACTATATTTAGAAAAAAAGTTTTATAGACTATATATCACAAATGAATAGTTTAAATCAATATTTTAAAATAATTATTGAATGCAGTTATACAAGGCTGACTATTCAAGATTATTTATTGTATCATACACATTCAATGATATTTTTATTTACTTTTTTTGCAAATTAAGTGATTTAAACATAGAAGTATTAGTAAGGAAAAACTGCTTTAAATTTTCTTTAAAAAAATTAACCTATAGTTCTTTAGAATATAATTATCATAATTATATTTACTATCATGCCTTAAATAACACAAAACAAATTGTAATATTATAGTTTCTTTTAATAAAAATCTATATTTTAATTGTTATTTTTAACTACAGTTAATAATGCATTTACCTATGAAGCAAAAAAATAGTTAGCATTCTGTAATATGATAGCAAACTAATGAAAATGGCTTGCAAGCATTTTGTACCATTTTGAAAGATTATAGGTGTAAAAAGATTTAATTAAATCTATAGCACATTTATTTAAAAAAAAAAAAAAACTTATTTTAAAATTGTACAAACAGAATTTTCTGTTCTGTCAATGATATTTAAAGTTAGATATTGTGGTATTAACATGATATATTAAGAATTTTTATAAAATTCTACAACTTGATATAGGTTTGGCAAAATTTTTAATTTTTGAGAAGTTGCAAATTTTTTTTGCTACTCTGAATTATGTAATTCAGACAATCTTCAATTTTACATTAAATGTCACTGCTTAATCTCCAATTATAATATCAATTGCTTGCATAATTTTCATGCAATTTTTTATTTGGCATGCTGGAATTTTAGATATTTCATCACTGTGCTACATTACATCAAATGCTACATGACTAGTACTAGAAAATTAATTTTATGTATTTTATAAAAAGTATCTATTACAAAGCAAATATAAGACAACTCTCAAAAGCAACAGTACTATTCATGTTTCATCAATAACATATACATGATTATTTTTCAAATATTTCTTTTTAATTAATCAAAGAAATACACATGCTTTGAAAATACATTTTACATAACAGTACCAGTATATATTAACAAAAGCAATATAAATCTAAATCAATAAAATAAATAACATTGATTAATAGGAAAATGTGGTTTCTTATTAAAATTAATGCCCACCTAAAAAAAAGTTCCTTAAAATATCCTATTACAATGTATCCGAGTAGGTGTGCAGAATTGAATTAAAGCTAAATCAATAATGAAAATATGCTCTTATAATAACTTAATTTTTCATATTGTTTTCAATATTTTTAACTATTATTTTCCTTGAGGAGTATATACGACCACATAATCATTCTGAGAACATTGTGGCATACTGTTGCTGATGATTCTGTAAGCAATGATTAACTGAGTTATTTCCTTCATGTTTTTAATTAATATTGCTGTTGTAAGAAATATTTCATGTCATAAGCTAAGTATTGTTTATAAATATCTCATATATTTGTATTAAGATTTATTTAGTATTTTAATGTTGATTAATTTGAAAGCCTAGTTTTCATAAGAATGTTTGTTTACATTTTAGATTAATTTTATAGTAAGTTTTAAATTGGGGCTAGGTTGCACTACAGTGATTTTATTTAAGCTGTGCACCACTAACCGATTAATAAAAATTTGAGTCTTCATGAAATGCATTTTATTTACATTACTGATTTAACTTTATTGTCAGGTCTTCACAAGCTGTAGACTACATACTTTAGAGATATTTGTTTTATTATGCTATATTTGTAAATATAGTTTCTAGTTATTAGCATTATATATATAATACTTCTGTAGTAAATAATTATAATGAAATATTAAAAATTTTGATACTTGAAATTTAAAATAGCATGTGAATGCATAATTGTAGCTCAAGCACAATCAATATTTGGTAACCAAATATAGATGAAGTGACATAATTTAGGTTGGCGAGATAACTATACAGTTTCTTAGTATTTTACCCATTATAACAATTAAGTAAATTTTGATTTAATTTTTTATTCTATGATTAAACATATAGAATTATAGAAAAATTATAATATTTTTTATTAAAACATCAATAGAGAATGTTGCAGCTTTAAAATAATATAACATGTAAATATATCAAAAAGTCTTATTAAGATAAAGATCTTTATGGATGCTAATATTGTTTTTTGTAACCTTACAGCATTCAAGCTTTTATTACATAAAGGCAAGAGCTATAGCTTTACTTTTACAAAGAATATTGACAATAAAAAATAAGTAGTGCAGAGTTTTCATTTTAATTTAAATTAGCTCACCAAGAAAAAAGTTATCTTAACGTAAAAATTTAGTAGAATAAATTACAATAAATTATATAAAAAATAAAGAAAAATAGTTTGTGGATACAAAACTGTTAGTTAACATGAATATGATTAGATATGAAATAATTTGTAACAAAGAAATTATACACATTGTTATTTATTCAAAAGAGAAAAACCGAAGAGGTGAAAAAAAATGCATTTTCAAACCTGACTCATACTTGTAGTTTGTATTTGTAGCTAGAGTAAAGAGAACAACAGGCTTCATTTCAGTTCCCCTCAATTGTGGAGAAGAACCAACTCTTCCAAGTAATGTAACATGATTAATACCTGGAATATATTTAGAGTAATATAAAAAATTTTGAACAAGTTATTTTAATGAATTTTTTTTAAAAAAGGTAAATTATTAAGTTCCATTCAAAATTAAAATTAAAACATGTCAATTTAACAGCAAATTAAAAACATAATAATGAATGCAACTAAATCATATAGATTGAGCTTTTGCTAAAAAGATTTAGACAATTGTTTTAATATTTTTTTAAAAAAATTCTTTTACAATGTATTGCTAAATACAGTACTATTGTACATCATATATAATTATTTTAAATGTTTAATTTACTATAGTTATATTTCTTTAAAGTATTTAAAAATCAAACACTCAAAACTACAGATATGATTATTTGAGAAGAGTGAAAGAAAAGGCTAATATTTAAATCAAATAATCAATACTTATTAAGACATTAATATAATTCTCTATTCATATTGCCATGCTTTTGCACACAATTCAAAATTCAAGAACTTTTGCATAGCTAAATTATTCAAAATGAAACCATATAAATTTCAAATAAATATAATCAAATTTATGAGAAAATATAAAAATGTTTAAACTAATTTTAACTAAAACTCTTTTTCCCCCTCTTATTTAATATTTTAAAGTAATAAATTTAGCCTCTCTCTCTATTAGATGCATGTGAATTCTTAAAAATAAAATTTTTTATCTATTTGTTGTTTAGTGAAATTTTGCTAAAAAAAATTTGCTTATTTAGCACCACGAAATTGCAGATTTTACTTTTATTATAAATTTAATAAATTAAAAAACAATTTCATTTAAATTGAAAAGCCTAAATATATTTATGAAAACATTTTTATTTATTCTTTAATATTGTTTAAAAAAAAACTCTTATAAAAAAAGGATCAATTAAAAACAGGAACTCCAATAAGTCTTTAATTTGAATACACATTTCTTTAATATAACAATAATTGTGATTAAAATCAAATCAGCAAGTGCTCTTTTAAGCAATAAAAAAATTCTAAATTGAGTACCATATTCTAGAAATCTTATCAACTTTGATTTTAAACACACTATTCTACATACTACCAACCTTAATTAAAAAATTTCCTGAATTAAACAAATTTTTTACTTTTGATCTTTAAAAAAATAATATAAATAAATAAAATAAAATTTATTCTTTCTTCATATTAGGTATCTTTTGGACTTAAAATATACCAGCAACTTTAAATGTAATTTCAATAAAAAAATATTCCCACAAATTGAAATATTTCCAAGAACCCATATTGCTTAAAATATTAAAGCAATTTTAAAAATATTTTAAACATAATAAAACTTAAATATATATATTTATATAATAGATTAGAAATCAAAAGAATAGATTTCTTTAAAAAAGTATGTGTTTTAAATTTTTTTGTTTATTTGTCTATATTATTCAAACATAAAAATGACTAAATTTATATATTAAAAAAAATATTACTTCTGTTTTCAATTTAAATGTCTCCAAAATTTAATTTTATGTTCAATTTTTATGAATTTCTTGGTTACCAACTCTCAAAAATTTTATTTTGCTGCATTTGAAAAAATATCCACAAACAATTAAAAAAAAAAAAAAATCAAAATTACTCATTTTTGATGGTGATGCATCATTACATGAGAAAATTTCAATTAACATTTGTTAGAATTCAAATTTTTTTTGGTTTAGCAAAGAATTTATTAATTTAATTCACCATAACTATCTTAAAATTCAATTCTATAGCTTAAACTTGGTGAATTCAGTTTGGTTACTGCACTGGAATCACATTTTTCACATTAAAACTAAATTGATCGAATTCACAAATTATTGAGAAGAAAGTTGGTTACTAGATAAGTCTCAAAATGGCATGAGTATAAGTGGATTTCCTTAGTGATGAGGCTCAAACTCCAAATAATTTCTTAAAAATCAATGGCAAACAATTTATGATATTAGAATCAATATTCACTTCATTTCAGTTGACTTGTGGTTACATTCCACTCTTGAAATGTACATTAAAGTTAGTATAAAGACTAAATGAAATTCTGACAGTACATACATGGATATAAATTCACTTGAAAGAAAATAATAACTTTTACATATAGTTATTGTACTTATTTACATATAGTTTATATTAAATTGACAAAATACAAATATTTGAGATAAGTTTCTTATAAATATTTGTTGCTGTCTTTACTTTGACAACTCTCACATTGGCATCTCTTCCAGGTGTAATGCTGCAAATTCCAACAATTTTCCGGATGACATTGGCGATCCATTTTCCTTTAATAAAACAACCATACTGGGTGCAGTGTTATTACTGTCAAACTTTTATTCAGATTTTTGTTTCAAATTGGCAAGGAAACCATGTGACCACTTCTTATATACAGTCTGTGACAATTTACTAATAAGATGCCAACATGTCAAAACAGTTGTTGGGAATCTGATACAGCTGACTTGAGGCAAGGCATTTAATGATCTACCAATTAAAAAATGGCCAGCAGTCAAAGCTGTAAAATTATTCGGATAAGACATTGGGTTTAATATAACATAATCTCTATATTAATTACCTCATAGGTAAGTTTATTTTCTCCTACGCAACATTTTAAATGGTGGTTAAAACTCTAGACACCCACTTCTCACAATCCTTCAAAATTAGGAGACTAAGATGGACTAAAACCCCATGAAATTCTCTGAGAAGACAAATAATCACTCTTTTGTTCATTTAAATAGGCAACAACCCATTTTATCTCTGATATATACCCACAAAAGTTATTTGCATTATTTGAAAGTAATTGCTATGGTAACTTTGACTTACAATGTTTTCTAAAAGTAATTACTGTCTCAGTTGTTAAATCACTAAATAACCTCAAGATGTGCAGCCTTAGTAGCTAAACACAAATATGCAAACAAAAACTCTTTGATATACACTATTTCTTTGATTTTTAAACTTTATCAAAAAATCACCACACAGCTCTAATCCAGTTTTGAAAAATGGCTGGCTCCCCATTATTCTATCTTTAAGCAAGTGAGCCATAATCTGACTTTGCATTTTCTTTGGCTTTGCATTAAAACATGTAAAACAATTATATACAATGCATCTAGTCATATTCTAGCCACTTAAAGCCTAATACCCTTGATATATAATAATGTTTGGGGCCCACAATGTAAATTTCTGAGATGATAATATCTAAAAATCATCTCAGTCAACTTGTGACCCTTTGCAACAGGATAGAGTGTTTTGCATCAAGAGTTAGGTTAAAGTTCTAGAGTTGTTCATCAAGATTAATGAGATACTTGTAGTCTAGAAAAAGTGCCAAAATATTGAGAATGGACTCTTTTAAAGGTATTTTATCTGCTAAAAGTCTCAAATCTTTAGAAAAATGTTCAGCCTGTATTACTTTTAAAATAAATTTCTTGGCTCCCTCCAGCTCATCTGCTTGAAAGTGACCCCCATTAACTGTCTTTACAATAATCAATAGGTGTGAATACAAATGAAAGTCATCTAATAACTTAAAATAAGAATTAATGCTATTAAAAAGCAATTAATGATAGAACTGAGAAAAGTTAATTTGTCCTTAATTTCAACCAGAGAATGCTTTCTCAATTCTGTTATGTATTCCCATGCACCTTAGAATTTACTGAAGATTCACCAGCAAGTTAATTCTTACCAATAAATATCAGACCCTTCCACTAAAGAGAAAGGTTCTGTATTTGTCCTGGTCAGACACAATGAGATAACAAATCGGCAGGATTGTTCCTTATGCTAACATAGTTACAAATGAATGTTTTAGACAATTTTTTTATTCTTGATACTCTGTACAACACAAAGAGCATGTATGAACTAGGTGATGATCAAATCCATACAATTACTGCAAAAGAATCACAGTACAGAAACATATGATCAATTTTCAGAGACAATGAAGAATAATTTTCACAGCAAGCTTTGATAGAAACTCCAGCCCACACAGCTCATGATATGAAATACTTAAGGGCTTGGCAATTGTTGACACCCATGATTTACAGCACAATTATGAAATTTTACACATGCCATACTTACTCCTGGATCAAATGTAGAAAACAGCACCAAATCCATCCTTGCTGGCACCACAAATTCTAGTCAAATTAATAAATATTAACAAATTTAATAAAAAACAAAACACCAACCAGAATTTAATGAGAAATGACTCCCTTTCCTCTGCATATTGGGCGGAAGTTCTTCCTTACAGGATAATTTGAACAACCAAAGCCTTTAAAAAATATTTCAGTCCCAGGAGTGCCAATGTATCACAGTCTTAAAATCTGTGAAAGGATAAATCTCCTAGCAATCACATAAGAATGATCACTTGCAAAGATAAAGTGATATTGCCCAAGATCCTAACATAAATCCAAAATATTTATGATTCTATAAGATAACTTGATGAATGACTTCTAATCACTTCTGGTCTTAACTGATTGAAGAAGAAAGGGATCACTTGAGCTCCACTTGTGAAGCATCATACCACCAGTTTTGAACAGGATAATCAGCTGTATCTGAAGCTTTTTTGCGTCTTCTAACCATCAGCACAAATTAGAATATCATCGACACAGAGATTCTTTTTTGCAGCTTCTACCGCCATTGGAAACTGTTCCTCCTCATCAATGCACAATTACTTTAGCACTTTCATTGGTAGGTAAGGTGCCAACTTAGTACCATAAGTGACTGAGCAATTTATACACCTTTATCTTACTATCTCTATCTTTCTAAAGAATACATTGTAGATCAATTAGCAATGGATTTATCCCTATTTGGAGATACATCTTACCTATATTAACAGTCATTACAATTCTGCCTTTTCTGAGCCTCAGTAAAATAGAGAATAGATCCTCCAACAGAATTGTTCCAGTTAAAAAAAAAAAAAAAAAAATCATTAACAAATACCACAAAGAGAAAGCAGAGGCATTAAATATTACACAAAGCTTCATTAAAGTGCTTTCTGGTTTTAAAACTTAATGATACAGCATTCAATACTTAGGAGTACAAAGTAAGACTTCCATTTAACCAAGATGTTTGTATTCCCTTAAAAACTTCTGGTAGAGTCCAGAGAGTTCCTTGTTCTTATCTAATCTTTTTTAATTGACTAACTAACCTTTCACTTGACATAAAAGTTGTATCTCCTAATTCTACATCTTCATGCACCAGAAGACTAACCACATATATTTGCTTTGTTCATCTCTATAATGAGTCTCAATAAAATGATTCTCCCAAAAATGAATTTCTTCATAAGGGTCTCCTTCTAATCCAAAATGTTTCATTTCCCAACAGTTTCTTATACTTTTAAGTAGTTCTTCCAAAACTAAGCCACAATGAATATATATATATATATATATATATATATATATATATATATATATATATATATATATATATATATATATATATATATAATTGGAGTGTATATATACACTTCCACACTTCTCCCACACCAAAAACCCAGTTCTGTGCCAGGGATTTGGAACCCAGTGGTTATAGTCCACCAGGTAACTTGTAAGAGTAACAAAAAACACTTGAATAATATATTCCCTTCACCTGGTTTATTGAAATTTTAACCAGCCAACTGTCTTTTCTAATTCCATATATCTTCTTACAAAATGTTGTGCAGGAGTAAAATCTGTTATTTTGTATTTATTGAGGCATCCACAACAGAAGCAATATTACTCAATCCAAAAATTCTGATTGCATGTTTGTTTAGTTTCAAATTTGATTTTTTCATGTAGCGTTTTCCTGCAAGGCCCGACTGACTACCATCATCTAACAGGGCTTACACAGTGTGATAATTTCCAAACTTATCAGATACTTGCATTGTACTTATCAAAAGCAATACAGAGCTAAGTTTCTTTGCTTTTATCACAGTGAACATTTTTATTTGAGTCTGATTATTTTCCTTCGGATCAAATACCCGAACAGAGAGTTGCAAAATTGTATCCTTTTGCAATACACAATTTTCATTAATTGATAAGGATCAATTATCATTGACATGTTTCATAAAATGTTAAGTGTGATGTTTCTTTATATAAATTCTGCAGAGCAGCTTAGACCTACATGAGGAGACTTTGAAATTTTAGAAACAATTATAGCAAAACTTATTTTTCTGCAAAACAACAACTCTTTATTTCAATGACAATTTTTTAAATTCGGGACATTGATTTAGATAAGAGAATCATTTTTATACAAAATTTAGTTTGGAATTTTAGTCTCAGACACTAAAGTAATATGTAGACACAGTAAATATGCATACACTGACACATGTCATAAATTAGTAACTTGTACCACTTTTATGCCTGTTTGACTATCACATGCAACTGTAATTCTTTATCCATTGTGTTCAATAATTTACCTAAAACTACTAACTCACATAGACTTTTAAAGTCACTAACCAACTGACAACAATAATCAAAAATGGCACTCAATCATGATGCATTGTGAATAAATGTTCTGTATCTAAAATTTTGAGTTCTGTGAAAATCATTTAAAACATTCTTAGAACACCTAAAACATCATTAGGGGAACTTTGAAACTTTTTTAATATTGTCTCCTTTAGCTTTAAATACAACACTAAATTCTTTGAGGTCATAGGAACTATCAAATTGGTGGCCTTTTCACCAAAATGTTAAACATAATCTCAGTTTTGTACTCCACCAAAATGCTTTTTATCTGAAAAGCCATTTCAAGAGATTGAAAATAAATATTTGAATCACAGCGGTTAGTAGTTCTAATACTTTTCAATAAAAATTCTGATTTGTTCACACTATTTAAGTTGTCAACATTGTTAAGTTTTTCTTTTAATCTAGAAAGTGAATCTGATTAATTTTTTTCAAGCTCCAACTGCTTTTCTAATTGCGCCAATTTAACATGTTTACCTTCTAACAGTTTAATCTCAATTTCTTCCTTATCATTAATTTTTTATTTTAGCATTTTGACAACACTTTCAAATTCTTCATAGTTATTTGTATAAACTTAATTATTTTCAATGGCTTTTTTCTGTAGTAACATTCGCAGAGACAATGGTACTTTGATATTAATCTCTTCATAAACCAGTTAACTAATGCATTTTTCTTCAAAACTGATAAATTTGACATTACACAGTGTAATTAAACAGCAAACCTAAAATAAACACAAGTTGTTTTACTCACAGAGACACCCATGGCATAATAACACTGTATTAGGCTTACAAAATGTTGACAACTTCCCTAGAATTTTCTGTAAGATTTAGAAACCATAATTTCTTAACAACATTCTTCTCCTAGATTGTACTGTTCACACATTGGTTTTATTCCCTTCAATGGTCTGTCTGAAGCAGCTCAATGTCGAAATAAAACACTTTTTTAAAAAACTCATAAAAACTTCACCTCCAAACTAATAATAGCAAGCAATTTATAATAATTAACATTCAATTAATTTCAGTTGATTAGCAGTTACAACAGGTTATGGACACCTGGAATTTATATTTCACTCTAATATTATACATGAACTTGTATTTATTTCTAGATGTAAGATATGAAGATTCAGCATGAAAGTTATGCTGCTAGTGCCCTATGTCAGGGTGTTAGGTATTACACTCATGGCTGACAAAGCAATAATATTACAAATAAGTCTTCAAGAATCACAATAAACTTTGTTACATGTATGCCTTCCATCTACAGAAAGAATATGCAGATAGTGACAGTATAGCACTTTTTAATTCTACAGGATTACTCTATAGGAGATTAAAAATAAATTAAGAATGATTAATATATTTTCTGATGCTAATTAATCAACTAATCCAAAAAGTAGAATTCTAGCAAAAAATGTAAATACCAAAAATCTTGTTGCTGGAGGAAAAGGAATTATCAACAGGAAGCATATAAGAACAATCAAAAGTAAAGTATTATTTCCAATACACAAAGCCACAGAAATTAACAAAAGTAATTTAGACTGTATAGAAGGTGAAAGAACCAAATACATTAATCAAAGATTTTATTGCTTTCTTTCAGTTACATTTCAGGTAAAAATCATAGAAATTTTATGCTAATTTTTACAAACTCATAGGAACTTGTAAAATAGTTCTTAAAATCAAATGTTAGTAAAATCGAAAAATAATAAATAAATAAATAGTTAGCTTAAAAATAATTTTTGTTTTTTGAACTAAACTACCTTTTTTATAAATAAATTTTTAGGAATAATTATTTAGTATGTTATGTATAGTAAACACTTTCAAAATAAAATTCATACTTAAAAATAAATCTTACTTTTATATCATTAAGGAAAAATAAGTCAAAGTAGTCTCTTTTTCCCATTTCAAAACAACTTTTCAAAATACAGTTTTCCATTTTTTATGTAGGAAAGCATTTTACCATTTTTCTCAAAAAAACATTTAATTAACTATTTATCTGCTTATTTTACAGACAGTTACAGCATTAAGTCATTTCCCCTTTGATTGGTATCAGAAATTTCTTTTTCATTCATTACATTCTCATTTAATCATGATACTTCTTAACTACAAATTATGTCTATATATAAATCAGTATTTGAAATTCTTGAAATGAAAATTTGGGCAGCAGATGAGTTTCTTTGACAAAGTTCATGTACGAGTGACTCATCTTCATTAAAGTTGTCAAGTTAAATTGGCTTGTTCAATTACGGTTTTTTTCAGTTAATGTGATTTCTGTAATACAGCCTGCATGTCAAAAACGACATTGTTTTTACTAAAGCATTTCAAATAGATTTACAGGTGCACTGCAGCTAGAATGTTAAATTCATAGAGTGATTCCATGGCATGGTTGCTCCTTGTAATATACCAAAATATTTGCATTTGAAACTATTGATTAAACTTTGATGCATGGGCTGTAGAATGGGAATTAGATTCAGTGGGAAATCTTTTATAGAAACTGCTTAAAAAATCAGAGACTTCAACAGCAGCTCAGTTAATTAACTACAATTTGTAACCATACCTTAATAAAAATGTCAATCCAAGTTTTGCAATCATAAAATGATGAAAATTGATGATAAAACATTAAAAAAAATGTTGCATCAAAATGAGTTTAAGAAAATATTTTCTAAAATTTTAATTTATAAATTGGAACTAAAATTATCATTGAGTCTATGAGAGTACATTTGGGACCAACTATCAATCCACAAAATCGTGAGAGTTTGTAAATTAGAAGTTTTTTAAAACTACTGTATACCATATAAAATATTCTAATTTTTAAACATAGAGAATTATAACTTAAGTATGTGAATTTGCTTTAAAGTATGATTATTTAAATATCAGATTATTTTATATAAAACTTATTTTTATATAATAGAGTAAAATGCTTACTTTTTTCTAATGAAAATTTAGAAGATTCTGCATCATCATTGAACTTACGAAGAAATCTTATTAAAGGAAGAGATACCTAAAATAAAAATAATAAACAACTCAAAAGATATGTTGGTTTAAACTACATTAATTTAAATTTTCAAATCAGAATAAGACAGCTCTAAATTTAAGAAATATGAATATGAAAAGCAGAGGAAAATCTGGTAAAATAGAGAAAAATTTAACCAGACATAAAAAAAGGTTTTTGATTAAAAAAATTCAGAAATAAAATCAAGTGGAAAAATATAAAATTAATATAGAATATATTTTTAGCATTTTTTTAAACATTCTAATGAACACATTAGATAATCAGGACTTGTAAAATGATGAGGTTGTTGCTAGTTCAAATTAACATAAATACTTTTATGTACATACAAAAAAAAGTTCTTTGGTTAGCTTGTAGTCTTAATAAAACTTTATGCTCATAAGGGATAATTTAACAATGATCAAGTGTTTAAAATGGATTTTGAATTTAAAAATTAAAAACTTGACATTTAACTATCAAAAGACAAAATATTATGTAAGTATCACAGTATTTTGATAAAACTATGCTTAAAAATTTTCTAGGTTAGGATTAAAGTTTATTTTAAGAGTACTGAGAGTAGAGAGAGTGCACTCACAAATTTGTATGAGTCAGCTCAGTAAAATTATATGGATTATCAATCCAATCTTCAGAAAGTTTGCAATACCATTTAGCTTTTGGTGTAAGCACAAATACAAGCTTTTTATTTTCATTAAGCTCACTACATCATATTTGAAAACATTTTTATTTATTTGAAAAAATTATTTGTATGTAAGGAAATCTTCAAAATTAATACTAGATGCATTTAGTTCTGTACATCAATCAGATACCTTGCTAGGTAAAAAAGTTTTTAAAAAAAAACCTCATAAATGTTTCTCAGTTTTTATGCTTTTCTAAGCAAAAAATAAATACATCTTTCTTTTACATTAGATACAGTGAATATTTAATAATGATGTCACCTTCAAGAAAACAATAAGTGTCAAAACTATGTCCTACTTATTTTAATATATAATAAAAAAGAAAGAAATAGGGACATAAATCCATAGAATATTGAGGAAGTTGGCTGTCTTAAAACTAAAATTTCATGTTCTTTTATTTGCATTATACATAT
The DNA here is from genome assembly GCA_037975125.1 of Latrodectus hesperus. Taxonomy (NCBI): domain Eukaryota; kingdom Metazoa; phylum Arthropoda; class Arachnida; order Araneae; family Theridiidae; genus Latrodectus; species Latrodectus hesperus. Next base: position 24,245,570 of record CM075850.1, on the reverse strand, counting down.
ATATATATATATATATATATATATATATATATATATATATATATATATATATATATATATATATAATAGAAAATTAACAGAAATATTATATATAATTTCAATCTCTGTGTTAAGAGTCCCTCTTTCTCCCTTGCATGGACAGACACACATATATATTAATTTTGGTATTATTGAATAGGGTCTATTTTAAATATTTCAATCCTTTTTAGCCTTGAAAATTAAGGCGCAAACAATTCAAAGAAAAAATAATTACATTTTAGTTTCAGGCTGTGTAATATATTTAAGAGATTAATGAATAAAAAAATTTAAATACATCATTTTAATCCCAAATGTATGAATAGTTAATCTTAATCCAGTATGTAATTAATATTATGAAAAAATTATGAATTTTATAACTACTAAAATATAGTAAATAAAAATTATGCAAAATTACATTTTAAATATGAAACACATCTATTAATGCTTTTATAGCAGATTTAAATGTCAGAATCTTACCAAAAAAATTAAACAATTTATGATCTATAAATGTGTGTTTGACAGTTCTCCATAATTCCTAACAAGGGATGAATTATAGTTTCCTATAACTGTTTGCTGAATATTGCAGCTTGTTTTTCAAATAGGTATAAAAAAACATATAGCTATTGTTAGCTTTCTTTTATAATTTATTCTTTTTTGAAATATAATTCTTTACCTATGATGCCAATATTTCTTATTCCAGCAAAACATAGAAGAATTAAGCTGAAGATTTAAGCAAATTAAAGATTTTTAATTAACTAGCAAATCAATGCTTATTTTATTGCATACACACAAGCCTACATTTCTAAAAGTATTTTGAACCATTATAAGAATCCATACCTAAAGAAAGGGGTTGAATCTCAGAGCTGTTTAACTGAAAGCTCAAGTACTTATATTCAAATAGTTTCAGTTTTTAAATATACAGGGTACTACAAGATAACTTCTTTATTTAAACTTGCAATAACACAAAAAAAAGTGGTACTTTTCCGTTTTGCCGGCGCAAGCGATAAAGTCGCCAAAAATGATATAACCGGCGCTATAGGTAATATCTCTGCTGGTAAACTTTTACTGCTACGTTTCCAAAACATGTGACGGCCTTTTACTGTCAACGACTTTATTTCGATTCTTTTTCCATTCTATTATTTCATGCTATGTTGCTATATATACAAATTTAATAATTTCATAAAATCTCTCTAAAAAAATCAGATTTTAAAAATATGTCTTAAAAAATAATAATCGTAACAAATTCACATAAAAATATTTAAAAAAAATAAGATTTTGAAATATGCATCACCCGATAAATTATAATCGAATATAATAATTAAATAAATTGAGGCTCTGGCACCCATCATTCCACGCATAACATGAATACAAGAACAATAATTAAATATATAAATTAAAATTTTTTTATGTGTATACTGTGTGTTGTCGCCAATTGGCAACTTAATTTTCGCTTGGCGAGATTTGCGCCAGCCAAACGGAAAAGTACCAAAAAAGTAAAGATGAGGTTGGTGTGGTCCATTTTCAGAGAGATTACAAAGTTATTGTGGTTTAATTGCCATCATAAGTTGGAATAATGAATACAGTGCATTTTTTATAAAGGCCTATTTTTCTGAGCACTTGATTTCAATGAGAATCAAGTACTTAGAAATTTGGAGTGGCTACTGTATTCTTTGTATTTGGTGTATGTAATTTCTTTATGTGGGGTATTTAAAGTCGTGTGCCTATATTGACCGCCTACAAACTTTGGAAGATCTGAAAAGAAACCTTCAAAGAGAAATAGCAAACATATCTGCCAATGTGCATAAGAATGATGAGAACAATAGAATTTAGTTCACCCAGTGTATTGCCAATGGCATGCATCAATTACCCAATATGATATTTAAAACTATGTAAACTAAAACTTTAAACTCGTAATTTTTGTATGCAAAAATAAATAAAAATATATCTTTAATACATTTTTGTTATTGCAATATGAAATAAGAAAGTTATTATGCTGCACCCTACATTATCAACTATTAGCTTGATACATTTACTTGAAAATAAAAGAAGTCCTCACGAATTCTATACTTACTATAACTGCAATAAAAATAATGCCATCTTACATACACAGAGATGCCAACCTCTGAGCATCCCAATCAGTACTAATAGGACATATTTTCAGTACTTTCAGTAACCTTTTCAAAAAATTTCAGTAACACGTGGTTTACATTAAGAATACACTTATGTGCATAAAATTAATACTTTTAAGGTAACCTATGTTAAAAAATAAAAGTAAAAGGATCATCTAATCATAATAAATATAAAAAGAAATAATAATAAAGAAAGTAAACCATTCTTTTAAATTTAAATGCCTTACCTCAGAGATCCTTACAGCACAGATTTTTACATAATTACAGGAAAAAGAAAACACTGATATTGTAAAGAAAAATTATTTTTATTTAAAACTAACATAGCCTAATGATCTGTTAACTGAGAATAAATAAATAAATAAATGACATGATAAATAGAAATAAATGGCAATCACAAATTTTGTGTTATAGCTTTCTTAGCCATACTGATTTCTGTTTGAGAAAATTCTCTCTGATAACACAATTTTGAGTCTGAAATATTTTTTATTTTCTCAATTAAGAGCGAATTTAAACACTCTGTACTGAGATTTGGCCTAAATTCAGTCATATTTTTTTTATCACACTGAAGATTCTTTGAGCTCCAGCATTGCTATGAGGAGCAGTTAAAATGCTACTCATCAGTTAGCTTAAAATTTCATACTTCTGTTTTCCATTATCTGTTTTCATTAAAGAAATTCTGTGCCAAACTTTATCCATTCTTTCACCATTTCCATTTGTAAAAGCTTCATTTTGATAGAAGAAAAATTCAGCTTCTAATTTGTTCAGCTCTTCCATACTAAATTTCAGCAAGGATGATAAATATTGAATAGATTGAAATCTAACATCTTTTCGTAATTTAACATCAATCAGCTGCCTGAACATGTTCTAAAAATTCATCACTTAGAGGAAACTTTTTAATGATATACAAATATGCAGTGGAATAAAAGTGCCTCACTGATTCATAAAAAGAAGAAGTCTCAGTTTCACTTAAATTTAGTGATTCCAAAAATACTCTGGTTTTACCACCAATCGTTAAATCACAATCCTCCTTTTGATTTTTCTTTTTTTCCCCACTTCAAATCCATTAAATTACTGGTATCACTAATAGTGGATGGTTTTATAAATCTAGAATCAATAACTAATAACAGACTGTTAAATTTTTAATATGTAATTACAATTGGATATAATTTTTTATTGTTAAAATCGTTGCTTCTGTCGGTCGCTAATGAAAAGTACCTTTCTCGAATAGCTGTCAATATTTCTCTGCTAGTATTCTGTGCTAGAGTGTCTATCAGGGCTGTTGCTTTTGTTATTGCACAAGAAAAATGTTTCGCAATTTTAGAATCGGGAAACATCGTTTGGAATAATTGTTTTGCATGATCTGCTGTCGATATAGGTAAACTATGTTCGATAAGAAACGATACGAAGAGAAGTGAAGCATTCGTTGGATCATCTAATGCATTACTTGAAGAGAAAAATTTATCTAAACTCGAACACTTGTTTTCTTTATCTATATGTTTCTTAGAATCGCAATGGCGACGGCAATCATCTCGTCCACCATGCGAAATCACAATATCTGACGAACAAATCTTGCAGAATGCCGAGTATTCTGAAACATTAGAACAAGTCAGACATGGCCATTCTTTGCGGCATAATGACTAAAAGGCTTATGCAAAGGAAACTACGAGATGTTTAAGTGCACTTTTAGTTGATGATCACCTGTATGCGCGCTATAAGCAGTTCTACTTTTTAATATACCACAGGCATATTTTTCTTCATCCAATTTCAACACTAAATTAGTAATTTATTTGTAACCTTCACAAATTTTAATCGCTATAATACTATAATAATAATATAATCGTATATGACAAAAAAGGATTATTATTAGAGATCGAGAGAAAAATCTATTTTCCGTAATTTTGTTAAGATCAACGTAACTCCATAACAAAGAGTAGAAATCCGTACTAAATACGGAAAAATCGTAACAAACGGCATCTCTGCATACATATTAACAGAGTACATCAATAATTATAATGTAATATATAATAAAATAAAAATTTCAGAATTTTAACTAAAAAATTCAATAGTGTTAAACAATTAAGGATATAATAGCGAGACTCGTCATAATGTTGAATTGAACAAATTTTAGTTCAAAAAATAAATAAGAGATTACTATATTTTCTTTCCTGTAAAAAAAGACAAAATGTGAGAAATCTTTAAAAACCAAAATTCTTGAAGAGAATAGAGAAATAATTTAATCACATTATTTGTAAGTTAAAAAAAAATGCTTTTTTAAAAACTAACTTGACAATATCAATTTCTCTCTTAAGTAAAAATGTTCGATGAATTTAATTAATATGTTAGTTTTTTCTCAATGTTCAGCAACTAGATTTTAAACTTTTTAGAACAAAAGGGGTGGAAGTGATTGTATCATTTAAATAGATGGGGACCTAATGAATGTGACCTCATGGCCCAGAAAATAAGTGAGATTTAAAAACACAGACCAAGCATAAGATCCTTAGACTTGGCCTGCCACCTCCAAAGTCAATATTGCACATGGAGGACATTGTTAATACAACATATTTTACTAGCCCCAGCCACCATTATTGAGAATGTGAGATTCATTTTATTTTTTAAAGAGGTTTGGTCAAAACTCAAACTCATTACCTTCTAAAAAATGAGAACACCCTAACTAACCAGGACACAGGGGCTCTATACGATATTGTATTTCTCAATATGTTGTCTTATGCTGATAGGCTGCTGGTAATGTGGGGTGCGCAGCTCCACATTTCCCATTAAATCATAATTTGGTGTGGAGTCCAACTTCTACAGTTCAACCATGCTATAAGTAACTGTTTATAGGGTAGCCAACCAATCACAACTCATTCATACAAGGAAAGAACAAAGACAGGAGAGAGTACATCCATTCCTGAAACTGGATTCAAACCCAGGACTCCCTATACGTAGTCAGGCACGCTGACCAATAGATAGGATGCGCGGCATTTCTTAATATAAAAGAGGATTAAGAAACATGAAATAGTATTTCATAATACAATTTTTTGTGCTTTTTTTCTCTTACATACAATTCAAGACTAGATTGTTCCATAACTGGGATGAATGGCAAAATTATTTTTATTTGATAAAACCTCATTTTCACTGCAGTTTTATGATAAATAGAAGGTAAATTAAATCACAAGATTTGAAAATATTTTGTAATTTCTTTTCCTCTCCAAACTATTAATGACTTTTGTCTAGAAGACATGAGAATTTCTAATACGTAAGAAACAGTTGGTTTGCATCATTTTTCAGCTTTATGAAGTGTTAGATCATAGTTTAAAAATATGCAATTAGGTCCAAGTTTTAGTTTTTACAATTCATTTACAATGTTTTCAGTTAGTTAATGTTTCAATAATCAGATTTTAATGATAAGACTATAGAAGAAATCTAAGGAATAATGAGCTATTAATCATAAAAAATGATGAAACATTTATTCTGACTGAAACTTACGTATGATTTAAAGATAGAAATCTACACTATTCCAATACAAAAAATTTTTTCTTTTGAGACAAGTATTTTTACTAAGATTAAAGATATTAGTTATAACTAAATATATCTTGTTTTCTAAAATACAAATCAACTTACAGAATTTTTTGTCAGTCTGTTTGTGTAATTACCAAGCGATATTTTTAAAATATTCATTATGATACGGAAATTTAAAAAAATATGTATTCAGTAGGATGCCTGACTAAAATTTCAGTCACTTTCTTTCGAACACACAAATGATTTATTCTTTTTTTTAAATTTCGAAATATCGAGATTTATTTATTCATTTCTTTTCAATGGTTTGACTTGAAGAATTATGATTTCAAAATAGATCTATTGTTAAATCTTAATCTTCATAAAAGATCCCAATTTATTATAACATTGATAAGGGTATAATATAAATAGCAAATATTAGCATCAAAATTTTCTCCAATAAGTAATAATACAAATATTATAGAATATCGATTTAAAAAAAGTATCAAAACTGCATATAATGTGAAGTGAAGTGAGAAACATCACCGAAGGGGTTAGGGTTGTCAGAATTCGAAACACCTGTTCTACTCTGATTTCCTGTTTTTGACTTTTGAAGCATAATATTCTTTATCTAATGAACCACTTTCGAATTATTTTTTATTATGTTTTTCATAATAAAGTGTAAATAATTATTTAGAAGTTTATTAAATTTGAGTTTGCACCAATTATATTTAAAAATCCAACTTAATTTAAATTTAAATTGTCCTTTCAAATTTTCATTCTATCAGTTTATTTAAATTACAAAAGGAAATGCTTTTGAAAATAAACATTAATTTGAAGTTTTATTTTATTAAAAGACAACAACAATTAATAAGTTTCTCTATTCCAGTTAAAAAGAAATTCCTATTAACAATTGTTCTGAAATAGTTTAAGAAAGGGCGATAAATATAAAATATTGGTAGTATGTTCTCGTTCGAAGAGCGGGAATCGTAAGAACTTCATTATTGGAACAGCCAGGTGATGCTATACAGCTATTGGATAGAATTGGTCACGTGGTATAGAACTATATATTCATTGTCACCGCTGAACTTACCGCCATTTCTTTCTTCTGTTCGTAGCGTGCTAACGTATCCATTTTTGTATTCGCTTCTAAAATCTCTAAATTTGATAAAATTTAATTCATTTTTGTACCATTTTACAAACTTTTATTAAAAAAAAGCAGTGTGTAAACAACTGTAAGTGTAAATTCTTCTCTTTATTCATAATTCGCTGTCTTAAATTAAAATGCCGGCTACACGATCCAGAACAAGCAGGTATGTTAATTTACTAATAACTGAATTTAAAATTAAACATTTGATGTTTAAAATAGATTTAATTGTGAGCATTTAATGAAATATTCAATTACTTTTAAGGGAAATTTATTAATTTCTATGTTTTCATAAATGTTCTAAAATTGGAACACACGTTCCGTCATATCTGTAAAGCTTAACAAATTTTCTAAGACTCGGTTATCATTATTTGGTTAAAAGCTAAATTTATAATTTAATTTTCAGTGCTGAAGTTGCTTCTGAAGTCAAAGAATCTCCCAAGAAGGAGCAAAAGACTGACGTTGCTGCCGAAGAAACTTTAAAGTCAGAAAAGAAGGTAAATTTAATTCTTGGAGATTTTTGATTCCAATATTTGTTTTTTGTTAAATCTATGCTTAGAATTTGTAAAGTATCTTATGTTCTCTTATCGTAAATTTTTCTGAAATTACTAATTAAACTTTGTATTGCACGTGGATAAAATCTATAATAGTTCAGCTCTGATTGAAAAAATTCAAATTTTAAGTTACGCTAATTTGTCAGTGATTATTATAATTTAAATAGGTATGTGTCTTTAATGTTAAAATTGTTCCTTACTAATTATCCCAAATTTATTGTTTTCGTTTCCGGTTCTCGATTGTGTTTGTGGCTTAAATTCCCACTCTGATTGTGCATGCTTGTAATGATTCTGAATTCATTTTATACTGTGGATCTTCTATTGAAAATTAATTTACTCATAATTGTGGCATGGAAAAGTTTCCAAGTTCATCTTCTGTTAAGGAATATTAATTTTTTAAATTTGTTATTTCTTTTATAATACGGAATTCTATTTGTAACTATTTCACACATTTGTAATAATTATACATTATTTTATTACATCTCAAAATTAAGTAAGCAAAAAGATTAAATTTTTGTATTATAAAAATCAAAGCAATGTGTTAAAAATGTTAAAATAAATTTCCATTTTAGATAGTTAAATAAATGAAGTAAATTAATTAAGCATAAGTGAGTTTGATTGTTAAGTATTAGGAATTTTATGTATGAGTTTTAAGAAAATTTCATACTTGTTCATGTATGGATATTCTTGGTAATTGTTGCTTCAAAATTAATTTTTGCTTGCCTAAATTTTTGCTTTAATATTTTTGACTAAATTTTGCATTATTAAAGAACTATAGTGATAATAGCTTAATGTGATTGGTCATTAATTTTGATTATATTATACATGTTAAGAGAAAATAATTTAATAAAAACTTATGTTTATATAAAAATTTTGTAGTGAACAATTATCTCGCTTAGTCTCGATGTTGTTTATTTATTGTTTTTTATTTTAAAAGTTTATATATATTAAATAACTTAACAATATTGTTTCTAATAGAAATGTTTAAAGTATTAGTTTTTATATCTAAAGTTACAACATTATATTGTTTTTTTATATTGCTGAGGTTACTAAACTTGGTCATACATTTTGTACATCTTTAAAATGAAATTTTTTCAACTATTATTAAAAAACTTAACAATTTTTGAAAGTGAAACTATCACATTTTTTAACTGGTTGAGTTCCAACTACTTTTTAACAGTTTTTTAAAGGCATTTTGAATTATGTTTCAATTGTTATAGTCCTATTTCTGTAGAGGTGCGAAGTTTGTCTTTAACAAAACTTGGTGGGAAACAGAAAGTTTAAATTTGAATGAAAAATTTGAATTCTGCACAGATATAATATATTTATTAAGATTGGTGCAGCTGCAGTATTATCCATTTGATTTTTAAACTTTTTTGATGACGAAAAGATTTTACCAAAATTGCATTAATTCTTCTCTAGAAAAAACTTATGCATCTAAATAAATCTAAACCTGATAAATAAAAAGCATAAAAACATTTTTGAATTGTTAGGAAGTATTAAAACTTTAAATATAAATAAGGTATTCATAAATATAAATGCTTGGGAAAATAACGTATGAATTCTAATGTAATCAAAAACATTGGCCATAGTACTTATTTGACTCCATATTTTCATTTTTTCAAATACAAATTCTAAGTATACATAATACCCATAGAAAAATACAAAACAATTATAAAAATTGAAATTACAACACCATATCTACATCAAAATATAAAAAGCAATATTTGTATTCTGCACTGCATTTGAAGTAAAAAAAATGAAAAAACATGGTATAAATTGCCATGCTTTTATACCCGATAAAAAAATTACAAACTGAGGCTATGACTTGCAAATGACGAAATATTCATGTTGTGAGCAAGCTTTCCCCAGAGATGGGTATGAGAAATAAGAGGTGACATTCTGGGGAGACATGGTGACTAATCATTTTTGGTAATTTTGGCACAGTAAAAAAAAAACCAGATGTGGCTACTTTTCGTGTTTCACAAGGTGATACTGTAATACTCAGTTCAGCCAATTTTTTAATACTGCAGAGTAAAAAGTTTCTAAATTATTGAAAAAGATTTAATCAGCCTAATGAAAAGTTGAGAAATCTATAGAACACAAGATTCTAGTAACTATCCTTGTAAAAATTCTCAATAAAAGTCTGCACTTGGAATGAAATTTCCTAAGTTTTCTCATGATGTACATACTTTGGTTGCCAAAATAGAATTTTCAAAATTCTTATTGATCTCTTATCTTTTGCTGAATGAAAAATGGTATCTGCCAAAAATAATAAAATTCTGAAATTACCATGATGGATTATGCAGCAGTTGTGCATTAGGATTTTTAATTTATGTAGTTTGGGAAAATCTATGAAATCTATTGTCTTGTTGTCTTCTAATATTTCATCTCACATATTGAATAATTTGGTTGAAACTTCAGCCTCTCTCTCCTGATATGATATTGTAAGGAAAAAAATTAAATTTTGCTTTGGGTTGCTTCCCTACAAACAATTGCATTCTTAAATTGTTCTGTTATCGCTTTGTGACTCTTGTTTACCAAATTTCACACCAATATGATTAAGAAAAGTAACAGTTTAGCATATCAAATCTGCTTTGCATAGATTGTCATTTTGATTAGTAGTGCCTCAGATATTTGAACTGCTGATGTAAATGTGAGTTATTATATTTAATAATGCTCTATTTTCAAAGATTGTTTTTAATAAGGAAAATATCAATTTTTAAAAATGTAAATTTTAAGCAGACTTGGTGATGACATTGAAAGGCAATAAGTCATTATTCAAGCAATTCTATTGATCAACAGAATTTTATTGAAATTACTTTAATTTTAATCTTACTTGTTTTGTTACTTAACATCTTATTTAAATGATTTAGGTGAATGATGTTGAAGCTGAAGTAACAGCTGAAGCTGATTCTAGTGATGCAGCAGTAGAAAAAGAAGAAAATGGTAATCATGAAACTTCTGAAGCCAAGGCTGTGGAAGAAGAAAAGACTACAGAAAATGGTGGTAGGTGTAAATTTAGTATATTTTCAGAATTTTTGTACTTTATTATTTTGATTGTCATTTCTCTAATTGTAATGTTATTGCAGCAGCATCAGAAGAAGAAAAAGCTGAAGAAACAGTTGAAGCAGAAGAACCTAAGGAAGAAGTTGCAGAATCTAAAGTTGAAGAAAAAGATGCTGATACCACAGATAAAACAGCTGATGAAACTAATGGTAAGCATGAGGAAACTGAAGAAGGTGGAGTAAAACGTAAGGCTGAAGAAGATAAAGATGTTGAAACTAGTCCTAAAAAGAAAAAGGTTGAAGATGCTGAAAAGGAAGCAGAAAAACCTGTTGAAGAAGCTACACCAGCTGTTGAAGCTAGTGCATAAATTATTCTCATTTTGTATATTTTACATTGTTTATTTTGTACATGATCCAGTTTTTGTTTTCATTTAAAAGAAGCAGAATCTTTAAAAGTAGTTTGTGGAACATCTAAGTGTAATTACATCTTACTTAATTTTTTTCTATACTTATTTGATATTTAAATGTAACTTTTATAATTCCTGAATTTCAAATTTTCTTTTTTGTAAATTTTCAATACTGAACAATTCATATGGAGCTCTTGTCATTGTCTCATTTTGGTATCATCAATGTATCATTGTCTTCCGTCACTTAGTAATTAAAGAAAAAGGTTGTAATTGTTTATTTCTGCTTCATTAATATGTCAAACACTAACATAGTAAATGTTTTTTATGAACAGATTTTAAAATCTTGAGACTTATATTACAAGTAGGAAGGTATATGCATTCTTCTTAGAGTTGGGTTTGTATGTCATTGGGCACCTCTGCTTTTATTTCTAGTTCCAGTTGCTCGGTTCACCCACTTTATTAATAAAAAAGTATATGCATTAGAGAAAAAATAAAGTTTTCAGTATTGGTAAGGAAACATTGTAGTTTTAACTAGCGAAAGTTACTATATAGACCTTGTACAAATAAAACTTAAAGACTACTTAGCAGTATTCACAGCTAATTCCTTAAAAATGAATAACTTATGGAAACATATTTTATATTTAACATTAAAATCTTATGATTGCAGTGAAATCATAAAAATTCACAGTATTGTCATTAATATAAAAATATAAGCTTAGCATGATTGGTTAGAGATACTAACATATATGGTGGATATAGAATTTTAAGGATAATAATTCACTTTTTATATATTTCTTTAAAAAAAATTGTCATAAGTGATTTTTAAATCCATTTCCATCTAGTTTTAATTTAATTTGTTCCAATTAATGTCATTGATTTAAGTAGTTGAACAATCATTTTAGGATAATTAAGATTTATTTGAAATACACACAAGTTCTATATATAAATGCATAGTTGGCCTTGGCTTTTGGAAGTATATTCATGCCATGAAGCTTCATTTTCTTGGAAATATTTTATCATATTGAATGTATTGTAATTTGGAGGTTTTAGTTAAGAACAAGATTTCATAGTAATGGAAAATTCATTATGTAAGTATTTCAATTAGAATGATTTCACATAAATAAAAGCAACATAGTTCAGAAAACCATGAAATTCAAATTTTATTAATTTTAGAAAGAAATATAGTCATAGAATGAAGTTAAATATTTTAAAATTTGGATTCATGTATTATCTATATCCTTTTAAAATAGTATTAGACTTTTGATCTTTTGAATAAAATATTTTTCTTTTAATTTACCATCAAATAAGCAAAATTCTTACTAAGAAGTTAATACACTTTTGTGTTATTCTTATAGTGGTAAGCCTTTCTAAGAAACATTGATGGAAAAATTAGAGTTTCATTTAAATATTCACTAATCACCCACATGGAAAAGAATTGTTAACAATTAGTTAAATTTGTTGCCTAAGTTAAATTCAGAGCCTCGTTAAGGTTGTGGTAATGGGGCAGTTTCCCTGGGGCCCCAAAGGGAATGGATAGTTTATTATACGCTGTCAAATAAAATCGTTTGCTAAATCAAATAGGAAGTTTGCTGATATGAAACAAGAATTTTTGCCCTTGCTCCAATTTAGCTAAGCCTGTTCCTGAGCAAAAGCATACATTTAAATGAATAAAATGAAAAGCCTACACACATTAGTGCTGTAGTTGAAGGTATTTGAATTTGGTAAACTTGAAAAATATGATATTTCTGCCTAAGAAACTGAAAAAAAGCTGACAAATTCATTAAATCAACAGGTGTTATTGATTTTTAAAAAAATCATACTTTTATGTTAATATATGTAACCAATTAAATTACAGATCTGTTGAATTTAATTAAATGAAGATTGGTCTAAAATTTGCACACACAGGTAATGGTTTCGATAATTTCAAAATTGGTAAAAGTAAAATTTTTAATTAAATAAGCTTAAAAAATTGTTCAAATTGTATGTGTAAATAACAAGTTATTATATTTTCCATTTTTTTGAATATTTCTGTGAATCACTACAATGATTCAAATGTTATTTGTGAATGAAAATATGGTGCTCAATTTTATTTAAGACCTTATTTTGGTGTTTATACCTCTGCTTATTTATATAAATCGCTGAAAAGCTAATTCTTTGCATATCACAGCGTTTTATTCCTGTCAAATTTCATGTATGATTGGTGTAATTTGCAGCATGCGAAACTGTCAGCAGAGCAAAATTATTTCGTCAATATATCATCGTCAAGCAATGATATAAAAATTTTATTGTTTCATCTTTCCAAATGAATTCCATTGATTTATATTATAAGATGATGGTCGCATCATGAAGAAAAAGATGCAGTATCATCATGTATCCATGTTGGCCAATCATTTAGATCAGGGATAGGGAAACTGTCCCACTGGAAGGTTCTATCCTGTCTGCGGATGGACTTTAAGCCATTCAGCTGCTTGTTTTGCATTGCAGCACATTTTCGTGTTCGATATTTGAAAGCTTTTTCTCATTCTCATCCATTATATTCTTAATAATTTCATCATCCGATATACCTTCTGCACATATCACATCTGAATCTTTTTTTTTAAATAAATCCTTAAAAGAAACTTCAGGCAACAGGATTCTTTGTTGGAATTCATGCATGAGTAACTCCTCTTCGCTCGAGTCGTCAAATAAATTGCGAGGCCTAGCTTCAGTTATAGTGGGTTCTTTAATAAAGCCTGAATGTTGAAATACTTGTCAATATTATTTTTCCTTCAACATCATTCTAAGCATTTATTGACAAATGCATTGTTCCTAGAAGGTGAATTCCAAAACCATAATTACTCTTTGCAAAAGACTCGACGAATTTGCTCTTGAAGCTGCTGATTATACCTTGATCCACGGGTTTTAACACAGAAGTTGCATTAGGCGGGAGGAACTTCACACGAATCGATTTGAGACTTCAGCTTGAGCAGTGCAGTTATCCACAATTAGAAAGAATTTCCGATAAAAAAAAGATCCAAGTCACAGCTAATTTTTATAAATGAGCCCAGAGTCATCCAATATTTATTAGCATAATATGAAACAGTAGTTTTTGAACTTTTTTGAAAATCTAAGTATTAAATATTTTCCTAAGTCAAGCGGATGCAGTTTTGCTGGAATGCTTTGCTTCCCTACAATATTATGGAGAGGGAACACTTAAGCTTTTAATGAGTGTTTTTCACAGAAATTTTTATATTAATTTTTGAAATTCTATAATTTTTGTCATTAATTTTTCCTATCTATTTTTTTAGAATTTTCTATTTCACTTTGATAAACATTTATTTCTTCAAATGCAATAGAACTGGTTCCACCTCTCTCCCTAGATAAACGAATCATCATAAATTAAGTTGTTCAAAAGGAGCAAAATCAACTACAGAATTCAAACCTAGAGTTTTTTTTCCTTTCAATATCCTCGAGTACAGAGAATTTCTATGCTATTACATCTCTTAAAAGTCATAACTTGACACTAGTTCTTTTTCATTAAATGTTTGGAATGCTTGCACATGTACGTTCGTTGTTCAAGAATAAATCAAGTTCTCAAACACGTAGAAAAAAATCAGATAGTAAAAATAAAAGTTTTTTAAAAAATAGACTTTCTAAAATTGTTAGTAAGATGGGATTTAAAATTATTGTGTCCGGGTAAGGAATAGCCAATATTTTGTAAAAACACGTATGTACTGTATAACAATTAGCAAATTTCTCTCAATATTCATATCAAGGTTTAATTTTTGTGAAAGCTTTTCAGCAGTGTGTTAGTTAAATAATCTTGAATTAACTAAGTGTATTCTTAAGCTATCATACATTATGGTAGAAAAATTGTTTTATATAAATGTAATTTTGGCAATCACGTTAAAATAGATTTTCCTCATAGTCTATTTAATTAAAAAAATTTAATCATTGGTATTTGGTTTACATATAAACGTTTATTAAAAAATACAAAGCAAGAATGATTCTCTTATTACAACTTAAAAGATAAATATTTAACAAAAAATAAAAACTGAAATTCAGATTTTCCACTTCTTGCATATGGAAACATCTAAATACTTATTTTAGAACATCAAGGAAAAGTCATATTTTTTAGATATTTTACTCACTATAATTTAGGTCAGCAATAGCCTTCTGTTAAACCAAAACTTGTTATAATTTTATTAAGTGTATTTGATATTAATACATTATTTATGAACTATGTACTAATGAAATTGTAGCTATTATTAACTTTTAAAATAATGAATTAGTCTGAATTTTAAGTAATACTATATACAAAGAGAAACCTTAATAATTTTTTTTAGTTTTTTAGCAATCTATCACACTAGAGTAAATTCTCTATGATAAAATCATTTATTATTTTAACTACATAATTAAAGATATAAAAAATTTATGTAGAAATAATCGATTACAATCAATATCAGGATATTTTATACATAGAAAGATTTTTTATTTCCATTATTTACATTCTTAAAATAGCAATTCTAATTTATAGGCTAAAAGATTTTTTTTTAATTAATGAGGTGAAAATATTTTCCTGCATTTAAATAATCTCAATTTCTTAAATATGGATTTAATTTTAATAAATGTATCACAAATTCATATTAGATTTATACAGCTTATTGAAAAATACATATTACTTGCTAAAATACTGTACAAGAAGTCAACTTTAAAAGCATGGAATTATTTTTAGTAAACTTGATCAATTTCAATTCAATAATCAATTTAATTGTAAAACAATCACAATTTTCATTCAAAAGTGAATTACATTCTTTAAATAATGCTAGTTAAAAGTTATGTGTGAAAGGAAGACAGGACATTTTATAAACCAGCTGCATATTTATTTTAAATATAGCAGTATATGCAATTATAAATCAATTTAAAAATGAACTTGCAACATTTTTTAATTAAGAAATACATGTGACCAATAAAACATTTTGAATAATACTTCTGAAACATTTCAAACACAAATGCAGATTGATTTTAACATATATACAAATGTACAATCAAATTATATACAAATGGAATGTATACTTTGTCAAAACAGAAGTTTTGGATTTCATTTTCTTTCAATTAAAATAGAAGTTTTAAAATAGAATTTTGAAAGAACCTTTTTAAAAAATTTAAACACAAAATAAGCCATTTATAATTGTAAACTTGTTCTTCGTAAATAAATTGTATTGAACAACATATTTTATATAATAAACTTTGAAATATTAAAACTCAAATATCTACCCACAAATGATTTCTACTATATGAAAACATTAGAAAGTAAGTATAAATATAATAAAACTGTAGACTAATAATTACATAAAATACCAGATTTCCACATTTCATAAAAATATTAATGAATATGTGTAAAATTTAGACCCATTCAACTTTTAGTTATGTATATAAAATGCTTTTCACCTATTAAAACTTTTGATCAGATTTAATTTAAAAAACACTTCATGACTGATTAGGTACAGCATTGGCAGTTGCTTGAGCTGCAGCTGGTTTTTGTTCTGTGTTAGGAATCTGCAAAAGATGAAATAAAATAAAATTGTAAGTAAATAACAGCTAACATATAGACAAAAAGAATCCAAAATTACTTTTTAAAGTGGTATTAAATACTAAATGCTATATTTCAAAACCTGTTTTTATCACTTTTTAAAATCGTATCAGAGACTTTTCTAGATAAATAGAACTATCTGCAATTCAATAAACAGAATACCTGTAAAATTATTATGATTTAACACTTCATAATGTTTTTATTTGTTAAAATTGGAAGCAAATTAAAGTTTTTTTCACTGTTTGTACAGAAATTTATTTCATCCATTAATATTAAATCCAAAATTAACGCAAAATAGAAAGTTGTTTTCCAAAAAAGTTTACTTTAAATAAACTTTTTAACTCTCTATAGTTTGACTTGCATTAAAAATATGGAGCAAAGAAAAAAAAATTATTATCTTAATTTAATTAATTCCTTCATTTACTCAGTGAAATCAAAGTATTTTTCGGATTAAAGTAAATAATTTTATGGGTTCTAGAAAGAAAATTAATTTAGGGCATTGACAATAGTTATGGTAAGGTAATAAAAAGGTGAGTCAAGACATTATTGGCAATATAATGTCTTATGGCTCACCTTGGTTTTGAAATTGTTTTAAAGTACATTTTTGGTAAATAAAAGATCTATGCATGATTACATTCAATACATACAATTAATGCATGATACAGATCAATGGATTTTAATAGATATTTTCAACAAATTGAAACAAAAGAAAAAAAAGCAATCTGATAATTTTTTAGGGTATAACAACATCCCCAGAGTAGAATTTTTTTTTATCTTCAAATAATTTCCCAGAAAATATTAAGCAAGCAAATGAAGCTATAAAAACTCCTAGACATAATATTGATAAATTAGTTTTAATAACATGAATTGCCCAGTAGACAATAGTTAAAGATAAATAAAAAGGTAACTTATACAATTCCATCTGAGAATTTATAAAAAGAATATTAGATTGGATTAAGAGTAGGGTGTTTCTAAAAGAACCTAGCACTGCAACCATAGATCTTTTGTACTATACTCCAAAAAGAAAGCCCTTAGTTGGAGACCAGTGGCTAAAGCGAAATTAAGCAGACATTTAACAGAGATATCCTGCTGCATTCAAAGTTCAATAAAAAGTTTCACATAAAATATGTAATGGAATTTCCTTCATATATTGACAACTCCTGCAAGTAGGATAATATAATATACCTATCATGGTGATATGTCTTATGGCGGCAGTGTCCAGCACGAAGTCCCACAGCTCTTCTTAAACAGCTTCTACTGAGTCTACTAAAACTCAGTAGAAGCTGTTTAGCTGTGGGACATCACTGAAATTGTTGCAATGAAGTTAAACAAAAAGTTATCTTATGTTTAAATATTAAATAATATTTACATATAGAATAACAATTTTGTTATGTATAAATGTTGAAAAATAGTAAATCAGTGGTCATCATTCTGCAAACTAAATAATAATAAAAAAGAATAAATGAAAAACACTTTTGGATATTTAAATGGGATATGCTGAAATAACTTGGATCAGCTCACACCTGGTTGAAGTTATCTTAGCAACTTATATAGAACAGATACAAAATCATATACCTAATGTAATTATTTTATAATAGAATTCAATGTTTTTTCAATAACTTTCAAACATTTTTCGGTTTAATAAATTTAAGAATAAATTATTTATGAAATTAAGTAAAATTATTACTATAAATTTTTAATATAATCAAATTTAATATAATAAATTATCAATATATAAAATTAAAGTAAAATAATTTTATATAAAAAATTATTGATATAAAATTATATTCCTAATGTAATTATTTTATTATAGAACTCAGTGTTTTTTCAACAACTTTCAAACATTTATCCATTTAATAAATTTAAGACTAAATTACTTATAGAAATTAAAGCAAAATTTAAATGTTCTGAAAATTCTTAGAAATAAATTAATACTATATTTTCTACAGTGAGCTATGGAATAGAAAAGTAAAACTCATATTTCAGACAAAAATTTCTAAAAGAAAATAAGTTAGCTTTAAATAATGATTTATATCTTTTTTGACACAAAGCCACTTTTGTCGCAAGATTTTTATCCTACTTAGAAAAACCATATTATATATATATATATATATATATATATATATATATGTATATATATATATATAACCAATAATAATAGTTTTGAAAAATTTAATGTTCTTCATCTCCTGCAGTAGATGTTATGCTATTCTTATAGCTCTTTTCATTTAAGACAATTTTCTAAAACAACAAATACTTAAAATCTACATTTCTGAGTAGAACTAACTTTTATTAACAAAAAGTACTTCACTAACTTCATTTTTCTAGAAATAAATTGAAATGATATAAAGTTGAAATTTCTATTAAAATTATCAAAATGAGGAATAGAAATACATTATAAATTAAAGGTTAAGGAAAAAACCAATATTTCAGTAAATAATATAAAACAGGAACAATATTGTTACATTGATTTTTTTCATTGAAAAACTATATTTGAATTCAAAACAAAAGGCTTGTGCATCTCCAATGGATTCCATCCCATGTAAATATTAGTGGCAATGAGACCGCAGATCGATTGGCCAAAGAGGGTAATGAGGAAGATGCGCCCACTGATTCATCACTTACATATCAGGAACTTTACTCTAATGAAAAATCTAGACTTAATTCAATCTGGCAAATTCCAATAACACACCAATGGTACTCTGGAACATCTCCTGGAACTCTTCTGGATACAAAATGTGACCGAATATCTCAGACTGCCTTGGCCAGATTCTCAAGTGGACATCTAAAATGTTTATCGTTTGAACGTGGTACAAAAATGTATCCCACTTGTAAAAAATGCTGTGAACATCCAGCCTCACCGAAACATATTCTGGATTGTGTCGGACTTTCCCGGGAGGATTTATCCTCAAATCCCTTCCTAGTCATTGACTTTCTAACTGTCAACAATTTAATGGAGTTGATCTGACAAATGTCAGATCTTTAAAGAGGATAAGCCAACAACAACAAAAGGCTTTTGAAAAACAAAAGGAAAAATTAAATATATTCATAAGATTAATATTAGGCATCAAACAAGATTGTTTAGAATATGTTTGAAAAATTAAGTAAGCTTATGCTACATCAAGAGATCACTTAAGAATTCTTAAATTTTATAAAAAGTGAAAGTATCATGTAACAACATTCAATATTGATATATATCATTTTAATCTATGGTAAGAGTCTGATAATAAAAAAGTTATATTTTAAATTTTAAAGTTATAATTTTTATTTTTACATAATATATATCTAAACCCACTTATCTCAAGTATATGAAAAAGCTTTCTAAGATATTCTACCATATTAATATCTAATGTTTTTAAAATACAGTTGGATAAAAACTTATTTTTCTTTTTAATACTAACTAGAATAATTTCAATCTATCTTTAATAAAGGAAAAATCATAAAAGTATAATATATACATACTGAATTCTGGTTTAATACTTTTTCTTGAGAATTTAGTGAACCTGTTTGTTGTTCTGATGGCTTGGGTTGAGAAGGTACATTAACAACCTGAGGATTAGAAGGCTGGATATTATTTCCACTTTGCTGAGCTTGAGGAGGTACAGCTTGAAATTGTTGAGACTGTATTTGTTCAGGGTGACCTTGTTGGATTTGTGGCTGTCCAGGTTGTGGGAACTGTTGAGGCTGTCCAGGCTGTTGAAATTGAGAATGTCCCTGCTGAAACTGTTGAGGGTGTCCCTGTTGAAACTGTTGAGGGTGTCCCTGCTGAAACTGTTGAGGGTGTCCCTGCTGAAACTGTTGAGGGTGACCCTGCTGAAACTGTTGAGGGTGACCCTGCTGAAACTGTTGAGGGTGACCCTGCTGAAACTGTTGAGGGTGACCCTGTTGAAACTGTTGAGGATGACCCTGCTGAAACTGTTGAGGGTGACCTTGTTGAAACTGTTGAGGGTGACCCTGTTGATATGGTGGTTGCTGTGGATAACCTTGCATAGGAGCTCCTCCAGGTTGGCCTTGATAGTTAATATGTGGTGGTAAGCCATGGTCTGGAGCATTTCCGACATCATAATACATCCTTTGATCTCCATAATACTGACCTTGTTGATGCTATTTTTTCAAAAAAGTTATATTATCAGACTTGTTTTTAAACAGATAAATTATATAATTAGAAATAAATTATATTCTTCGAAAACTACATATAATTTACCATTTGTCTTTGCCTCATATACTCTTCAAGTTCACGTTCAGAATAAATCTGTTGTTCATCTAAACCCTAAAATAGAATGTTTCTAAAATAAGTAAGCAGAAAGTTAAAATATACAACTGTTCTCTGTTAATTTTGTTAAGAGTTTAAAATTACTGAGCAAATACAATTCATTAGAGATAATGCAAATTAATAACAACAATCTTAATAATTTAATATGTATCAGTTTTACATAACATTGACATTGTAAATAGATACTTATTAATTAATATGCAGAATTTCATATCATGTCGATTTTTTATATTTATTAAATAACTTAATTTTTTCATTTAAACCTTTTCACAATTATGAAAAAAATACAAAATTTATTAATTACACCCTCCAGCTTGTATAAAACAAGTAAAAAAAAACATTACAAGTTAGAAAAGAATTTTGAAATGTATATTGCTTTGTAATTTGTAACTAAAATTTTTTATGAAGAATTTTCAATAAATTTCGAGTTTAAAATGACAGAATTTTCAAATTTTTAAAACAGACTTATATTTTTACTATTTTATAAATTGTAATATTTCAACGTTAAGATTATAAAAGAATTTCAAAACAATTAAAGACAATTTTAGTTTAATAAGAGAAAAAAAGAAATGAAGAAAGTTAAAGCAGATAAACTAATTCATGAACTTGAATTTCAAATTGCTGCATTTACATGAAAAATTGTTAATGCAAAATTATAGAAAAAGGAATCTTAAATATAGATCGCATTATCTAATTAAAAGAAAAATTTGAACTGGTTCTAGTCAGGATTTCAGCAGAGGAAAAAAAATTATCAGGAACTCTTTTCCAAACTCAAAATCAATGATTCTGTTGGATGATTTTAGCATGCATATTGGTGACCAAATCCTCGGACTGGGAAAGGTTGACTCAGCCTTTCATCCCTTCAGTGGGTCAATTAACTGAGTACCAAGCATGCTTGGGAACTAAACACTGGGAGTCTTACGTTAAGCTGACCACCTAACTGGGACATATGCTTCACATCCCAGAGCCCTCGGTCATGAAAACAGTTATGGGCACTGTAGGCCTTGGCCTACATGGGCTGTCGTGCTATGGAGTTTAGTTTAGTTTATTGGTGATTAAGATAAACAAAATTTAAAAGAAGAAAATTATGACTTATTAATTATTCCTGATGGCATAGCAAGTTTATTGAAGTCTTTGGATGTATGTGCATAATTTATGCATTTAAAACTAGTTAAAAACAATTCAATAAGAATTACACTCTAAAGGAACTTTGGAGCTAAGACTCATTTTTTTACATGTGTCAGTATCTGAAGTGTATGATTGGATTTTGGGGGCTAATCATTTGATACTGATATACAAAATTTTTAAATATTAAAATTTTTTTAATTATTTTAATGAATGATCCAATAATGCTAATGCAAATGAAGATGAAGCTGTTTGTGATAATGATTCTGAACAGCATTTTGAATTTTCTAAGAAAAGGAACTGGACACTAGTGAGACTGATGGAAGTAAATTACATTGTGTTTGCAAATAATAAAGCACAGTAAACTATAATAGTATTAATTTAAATCCACAAGATATGCGTGCATATTTTCAAAATATAATGAATTATGATTTGAAGAGAAAAAATCTTGATCATAGGACAAAATTTAGGTAAAAAAGTGGCTTATATTTGAGCAAATAAGCCCAAGGAAGACTTTTATATAGATAAAAAAACATTTAGAAGAAAAAACTTTTAAAAGACTTTCATAGATAAGCAAGATGAACATATGAACAGAAAAATATGAATTTTTTCTTGAAAGATGAGAGTTCAGGACGATGCAAAATTTATTATTATATGCTTTTAGTGTACAGGATAACTTGCATTAATTGTGATGTGTAAAAATAAAATACTTTGGAATGTTAATGAAAGGAATCAGCCTTTTGCATATTAATGCTCATTTCTATTATGGTAATCTAGTAAAGCATCAAAAATTTTGCTAGGAAAACCTTGAACATCCTAAATAAAATTTAGATTTCCTTTCCTGTAATTTCCACTTTTTTGAGGACTTGAAGAAAGTAGTCATGGACATTGACTTTTATCAAACAAAAAGATGAGAAACAGCAAGAATATGTCAACAACCTACTTTTTTGTTTTATAAAACTGAATTTGATTTTACTCATCTTACAAAAGGATAACTATTAACATATATTTTGTGTTAAAAATAACAGACAAATTAACTTATCACTTTGCTACAGGCATTATGTTTACATTTGACTTCTAAGCACATTAAGTTTTCAAAATTCTGAAGTTTTTAATTTTACAGAAATTTAGCCTAAAGCTTTAATGTATTAATACTAAAAATTTTATCCATTCTTACTTTAAAAAGTAGTATTTATTTTTCATGATTACTTATTTTCATGATTATTCTAGCATTTATAATTTACCCAGCAGAAAAATCTTTCAGCAATTTTCGTATATAGAATTTAAAGTACTAAAATAAACTCTAAATTATTTTCATAAAATTGATAGAAACTTCTGTTTAATTGAAAATTTTAGTCATACATATTTCTTTGTGTTGCATTAAATATATTTTATCTACACATAATAGAAAATTTTCAAGTTAATAATGCATTCTACAGGGGTGTTTATGGGACCCCCAAAAACCCGTGAAACTTTTACGGACTTACTACCGACATTTTGGAGTTTCGAGAAGGGGGAGGAGAAATGAAAAATTACAATTATGAAGTATTGAATGACCTAATTATAAAAGTTCCATGAATTACTTTTTTTGCAAAATTATGAACCATAAATTTTCAAACATATAAACTACTACATTTTATGTAAATATTTTAAATTACCTGAATTAATTCTTTAAAAACAATTATCTAATTTCTGCTGCTTTTTTTTCTGATGTTTGTGGGCTTGTCTTTCTTTTGTGGTGAATTTCATAATTGCAGGAAGGTTGACTTTTATTTTCCTCATTTACAGTTGAAGAAATTTCCTCGAGAACTGCACATGATGAGGTAGAAGCAGTTTGCTTTTCTGCTAATATAGAAGGTTTTTCAGAAACTTTTATAGGTGACTCATTTGAAATACATGTTTTTAAGTCCTCTCTTGATATGTTTTCTAACTTCTGTTCACATTTAGTAGGAGATCTTTATGAATTGGATTTTTTGAGCCATATTTTTCACATGAGGTTTCTTTAGAAGCCATTAAATCATATTTAATAGTCTGCACTGCATCTAGGGAATCAATCTTAAGAGAGGTTCTATAGTCAGTGACAAGTGTATCCATTAAGTTGAATGCACTTTCCACTAATGGGCCATGGAAGCAGCTAAGGCAGGCTTTGAACCAATTGTGAACCACTGTAGGATTACTTATAATCATTTGTGAAATCATCTTTTAAATTAAAAACTTCAGGCCAATATTTATCAATAGTACACTTGACTTGATTTCCACTTTCATCAGATGTGTAGAGCATTTCTTTGGTGATACCAATATCACTCTGGTATAACCTTATTTCAGCTTCTACTTTTGACTTTTCATTATCACTAAAAATATGGGATATAAAAGATGATAATTTTTCAAAAGTTAATATTGTACTGGTTTTACCTCTTAGCTCTGGATCTAATGCTGTAAAACTAATTAGATATGAATTTTTAAGGGGTAATTTCTGTTTCATATGCTATGCTGTATTAGTATAAGCTTTCATCAGAAAAGTTTGGAATTCTTTTGCTATTGGATGATTTTTTTGATAATTTCTTCAGGAGAGTGGAAGCTTCTGCACCAATAAATATTACTTTGCTAGGTAGATGGAATTCTGGATTTGTGACATCAAACTTTAACAAATCATTATAAGATGTGCACTCTATATTTTATGGCTTCATAAAAAAAGAGACAAATTTTGCCATCAATTTATAAATACTAGAATGTATTAAATGAATTAATGATTCCATATGCAATAAAGTTTTGCTTTGCATAACAAATAACCCATTTAGTATTCTTTTTTTCCGAGCTAAAGCATCCTTTGTGAATTGTTGGGAATGCAAGCAAGGATACACCCCTTCAACAATTTTTTTCTGAGCTGCAGAAATATATCTTTTATTGTATACAGTTTCAATATAAGAAAAATAATCCCCTTCATCAGTTTTATCCAAGTAGTGAAAATATAATATAATGCAATGAGCATCCCACAGATCTTTGATTCTTTCTAAAACACATAAAATGTACACACACCTGTGGTCTGGTCTCTTCAAGTGCTTAAGTTTTTTAATGGCAAGGGATTCACAGATTTTGAAAAGATTTTCTCTTTTACTTCAGCTTTTCATATCAAAATAGATGTCATCAAACAAATCTTCTAAGTATCTATCAAAAAAATTTGAAATTCTCTTGCGTACATAAATAAAAAAAATATTTCAATAAATGAAACGAAAATTTTACACAGCAGAGAAAAAAGTTACGAACCGATCAATGACAAATAGCTAATACGGCGAAAAATCCCCCTTCTCTACTTATTGGTGCCATGCCAGGAGAGATAAGACTTTTGAACCCAGAGTCATGTGATCACACATCTGGTCGAACGAAGTCTCTGCCTTTTTTTCTGCAGCACCTACTTGCCTAAAAGAATCCAGAAGAGAATGTTCGAGAATCGGGGGAATGAGTCATAACTCGCAATAAGGAAAGAACAAAAAAGAAGTTTTTTCCCCCTTTTCATGCATTATCACTGCCTTTGGAGAAAGAAAGGAAAAGTTTTCCCCTCACACACTGACCTTGCGTTTTCTACTTCCAAAGCAAACAAAATTACCCAGATCAAAATAAATAATTCATTATTATTCTTACTTCCTTTTGAACGACGATCTCCGGAATTTTCGGGTATCGAAGTTCAAAACCCCCGGAATTCCGGGGTTTCCCCGGAGCGCAAACACCCCTGATTCTAAGAATAAATTTTTTTTCTGAGTACTTAAATTTAAAAATGTTTGAAACAGTAAGTTATAAAAACATTTTATTGAGTACCATAAACTTTACAGTAAAAAAAATATTTGAATAGTAATAAATATGACTGCACATGATTTGAGCATTGATATAACTTGCAGTATTTATTATTATTATTATAGATATTTGTTATATTTTATTTTGAAAAAATGTTCTAGTGATATTAAATTTTGATTAACAAGTCAACATAAATTAAAATACATTAAGCATTTTTAATATGAATTGAATTTACACAATTTTTAAAAATTAAAAAATATTTTTCCTTGAAATAAATTCATTTACAACTTACTTTCCAGCCTTCATCTCGTTGAAATTCTTGTTGTTCAGTCATTTTCAAAAATTCCTCTAAACTTATAAGACTATCCCTATTTTTATCAGTCTAAAAAATAAATAAATTAATAAAAAATAATTTTAAATTCTTTATTTGAACATACTATAACAAATATTTTTTTTAAATAATTAAGAATGAAATATCTAATGACATAAGCAAATTTAATGCCTTAATTTAATAAACATTTAAATATAACTTTCAAAAAATAAATTTATTAAAAAATTTACCTCATTAAATATATGCTCTCGCATACGATGAAATTCTTCCATCATTTCTGCTGGATCATCTTCCTCATTATTAGGATTGTATAATTTCTTAACCTGTAGAAAATTATTAAAAAACAATAAATAGTTATAAGAAGGAAATTGTTAAGTAATACTGTATTGTTTATGTATAATTACTGATAAGCAAGTTTTTTTAAACTACTTTTTCAAAATTCCAATAAACTCAAAAATAAGCAATTTTTACTGCTTAACATGTTGTAATATTAAGAACTTCTTTTATAAATATAATTAGTAAAATAAAAATTAAAGTTTTTTTTGCATTTTGGATTTAAAAATTTACATAGTGATAGTGTTTTCAATATAACTGAAATTGATACAAATGAAATTATTTCAAATGCTGGATATCATTATGACAACTAGGAAAAGCTTTTTAAAGTTAATTTTGGATTTAAACATTTCAGAACTTTAAATTTTAAGCTAGTGTGAACTAGCAACATAAAGAACTGCTACAAATAGGTTATTTGAAAAACAGCTCCAAGCCACCTTGTAAGTGTATTTTATTAATAAAATACCACTTCAGTTTTCAACAGCTAGTGTTCAATAACGTTAGAATTAAGATAATGTTCAATAAAAGATATAGAGATATATTGTGCCTTTTCAGTCACAGTCGATTCTGTCTTGATGTTAATGTGTGAGTTAGAAAGTACATAGGAGAGTATACTGGTATACAATCATTTATCTGAAGTTTAAACACACTAGATTGACAAATGAAGCTATGATCTGGGGAGAAATTTCCTATAATAGCACTGCCATGCTTATTCTGTTGTTACTAATCTCAGACTTTCTAGCAAAACTAGATATCTCAATAAATCCAAAAATATAAAAAAAGTCTAAAAACAATAGAGGATCCTGAAGGACATTGTCTTTCCCCACTTTAAAATCAAAGCTTATTCAACACAACACGATTGAAAATTTTTACATCAACCCGACAAATTTTCAATTTACAATGACTGACAAATTGGTTGAGTTGTCATTCATGAACAATGACTAAGTGCAATGATTCAAGAGGATATTTCCCAGCAGGATAATACAACAATGTTGAATTTGTTTTGTTTGTTGCTCAACAGTCATTTTTTACAGATAAGGCCTTATTAGAATTGGACCTACAGTTTAAAATAGATTCTGCTACTACAAGCATTCATGCTCAAGGTGGTATTCAAATTAATAAGTTGTTGAACTGAAGGCAAGAGTGACATCATTGTTGAAAGACAACACGTTTTGTCTTGACCAGCCAAATCACCAGACATTTCCCCAATCAAGGATATATTGGATATCACTGGACAACTCTAGCATGATCTAGAAACTGAATTACTCTGTTTCTGGATTATACTGGATTTTATTTATCAATTAACGCCTATATTGATAAACTAAATACAACAGAAAACTACTATTCCAAAAATTGATTTGCAACATAATACATGCATATTTACACACTTGCATTCAAAGTTTTAGTTGCTATGCGAGTTATTATTATATTTGAAATGGCTTTTCTGGCATTAATATGCTTATTTTGTATAATGAATCACTTTTAACCTGACGAACAGTCAAACGAGAGAACTGCTTATATTTCATTATCCTATAGTAATTTTTCTTGGAGGTATTTTATACCCATCTGTGTAATAATAGTATACTTATAATTATTATAAAGTGGTTAATAGAATAAGACAGAAATATATTTAAACCATACCTCAGGGATGAGAATAGCTTCAACTTCTTCAACATCTAAATGACCATCTCCATTAACATCTAGAATTTAAAAAGCCTTATTTTAACAAGCACACATACAAAAAAAGCATAACAATAATTTTTTCCTAAGTATATCAAGGCGTAAAAATTAAAAATTTTGAAAATATACCATGCATAGCAAAGAAAGTTCTCGGATTGAACTCTTGTCGAGGCATGTGGTCTTGATCTTCCCAAACTTGTTCCAATTGAGGTTTGCTACCCTACAAAAAATTTAAAAATGCTCATGATATGCATTAAAAACTATGATAACACACAGAAAAACATTTTCAACAGCAAAATAACAGTAATACAGAAATAAAAAAATTGGAAAAGAAATTCTTAAAAAATGGATTAAAAAATATGAGAAGTATGACATAAATTTATAATAATAAAGTATCAATCCTAGTTCAACTAGTTAATTTAGATATTGTAGTTACATTTAAATAAATGATAAGAAGTTAATATTCTGATAATTCTAAAGTTAACATTTATTAAAAATAAAAATTCTTTGAAATTTTCCAGAAACATGCAAATCTTAATCTTTATGTTAAAAACTTAAAATTAGAATTAAAAGATTTCAAGACCATGATGGCACACCCACTAAGTGTTCCACCAGATAATGTGTCATCACTTCTGTCAATTTGTTGTGCTAAAAGCTCAAAATCTTAACAGCTAGGCCTGAGATAATATAATAAAAGGAAGAAAAACACTGAATTGTGATTGGTATTTCAAAAACACAAATCATACATTTGATTGAATTGAAAAACAGCAATCCTGAAGGTATTGAATTATTATAAGGTTTTCACATAATTTTAAAAACTATTTTTTCAACATATTGTAATTATCTTATTTTTTAAATTAATCACAAAATTAAAGTTTAATATTTTATTCATTAAATTTAAAACTAATGTTTACATATTAGAAAAATTATTTCCAGCAATTGTGTTTTGAAATTTAGTATAATTGTGAATAAGGATAAAATGAAAACAAATTCTCATAAATACATAAATTTTTTTTAAAATTTCCCCGATAAATTGTTATTTGTATCAACCAAATACATTTAATACAGATTTGGAAATTATATGTGCAAAACAGATAATCTCACATTTTATTCATTGAAACCTTTTTTTATTTTCAATAATTTCCTTTAAAGTTTAGTTTCATTATGCAAATATTAAAGTTTATAAATAATAACATTGTTACAGATAGTAAATTTATATTGTAGGTAGAAATAATTCAGTTACATAAATTTAAAAATATCAAATTCAATGATATTCAAAAAATTATAATCGAAGCATTATTAAATATTGTGCTTGTCTTTTATTTTGTATGTGAAAAACATACAAAATAACTTTTATAAATCATTAAAAGAAACAATAAAAAAGGGAAAGCAGCATTTCATTACTTTAATTAAGTAAATTTAAAATTGAGTTATTTTAAAAATTCAATCAAATTATTTTTAAAAACAAGTATGTAATATATTCTAGAATTTAAACAAGATTTTAAACAATCATTCCCCCTAATAAATACTATTACTTCAATATTGTGAAGCTTAATATTGTGTTTAATAATGTTAAATCCATTATTTAAATACAATATTCAGCTTCACAATATTGAATAAGACTAATGCAAAAATAAAATTTGTAATTTTTAACATTACATGCAGGAAATAATATTACTTTAAATCTGGAATTGCCTTAAAGATTTCAACTTAAATAATAGTCAGATTTTTATTTAGTTAAATCTTTTGAACATTAATAAAACATCCAACATTAAATGTAAAAACAAAAATTAAAATTTGTTTTATTTTTTAAGCACTGAATTACTTCAAAGTTTAAAAACTAAAACATATAAGGGAAAACCTCATTTTTAAGAAATGTAAAAGAAAAAATTGTCATTTTATTGAAAAATGCTAACGACTTTTTATTATTAAAAGAAAGAACATAAAATAAGCATTACATAAATATTAATTCAATTAGCATAAAAATTAAGATATATTAAAAAATTATAAATTAGAATTTTTAAGTTTTCTAAAACTTGATTTGCAATATTCAAAAGACACTCCTCTAATGGACTAATTGTGCTTTCAAAAAGAGTACTGTTGTCAAAGCAAAAGCTTGAGAAGTTTCAAAACTGAAATGTAAAAGGTAAAGTCATCTACTTTAAATTTTACTAATATTTTGAAATCATTATTTTGCAGAATTATAGGCTAAAAGGAACACTATGATCACAGCTAGACAAGAGCAAAAAAAATAAATAAATAAATAAAAAATAATAAATAAATAAAATTTAAAAAAAATAATAAATGAAAACAAATGAGGTAACATTTGGTGAGTTTTATAATCATCAAATGTAGGTTGATATTGGCGAGGCCTTAATGGAGTCAAATTCATTACTAGACAGTACTTCAGTATTTGAGACATATGACAAATATCAATAGTAACTTGCTTATAGTACATACTTGCACATGTTTGTACTTGAATTTTATAAAAGTATATAGTTTAATTTTATCCACCAACTCAATAGCAACTTTTGCATTATAATTTAATATTATATTTAAAAAATAAATGAACCATTTAATGTACACAATTTTTCCAACATATAAGCGAATTATTGTAAACAAGTAATATACTCAAATTATAATATAGATTTACAAGAAGCAAATCATGTAAGTTAATTAAATAAAATTTAAAATTCCAATTTGAACCATTTGCATTTTTACATTAAAGTTTAAAAATGAAAAATTTTTGTCCGTGAAATTCTTGATATAATTTGAGATGGAGCTTATGAAATAGAAAAATTTATTCTCCTTGTGTGGTAAAAATAAGGTTTACTTCTAATTTATATAGCATTAAGTTGCATCATTTAAAGACATTCAATTTTAAGCAGGAAATACTTGACAGAAAAATACACAAGTATTTTTTTACTATGCAATATTTAAATGGAATTCAAAACATATTTATATAATTACATTCTAATAACTTGCAGAATTACTCAAAATTAATTGATTCAGCAAAATCATTTTGTTAAACAAATATCTCTCATTACAAATATACTTATTAATCAATCCTCAAATTCCTTATTTTATTTATTTTTGAGCAGAAGTTATTAAATGCGAGTTTTATTAAGATAATACATTTGGATTTTTTATAATCATGTTACATAATTTCTGCCACTTCATTACCTTTTTTGTAGCATACTTCATAGAATTTTTGTTTAAAATTATTTAAAAAAAAAACTAATCAATTCTAAATAGAATTACTGTTCTTTTATGTCAAGGTTATTAATTTAAAAATAACCTTGACATAGGTTATTAATTTAAAAATATTACCATCTTTTTTCTGATTTTGTATATAGTTACTATCCTTGAGAAAGAACCAAATAATGTGCATGAGAGTTAATAATTAAATTCCAATACCTATGTCATCCTCAGCTTGACAGGAATATAATTGCAAAATGTCCCTACTCTGACCATAATGGGCAATTTTATAATAAAGCAAAACCTTTAAAGTTGACTTTAAAAATTTATATTTTATCAGTGCAGCCTTGTTCAAAAAATGCTTTCTTCAAAAGGGAAATTTATTTTGTTCCTATTACCTTTAAACAATTATAGAGTTATTGCATTTTTGCTAGGTGCAAGTTTGTTAGTTAATTATAGATATCAATGTATAAAATTTTATCTACAAGATTATGGTAAAAAACAAATCTTAAAAAAAAAAAAAACCCATATTTGAAAGCAATACACAAGGTGGATGTAATGAAAGCTTTATAAAGAGTTTGGATAGTTATGCTTAATTGAATGCAAAATATTTCTAGATCTTGTGTTTCTAAGAGACTATTTTATTATTCTCATTAGGAGAAATATGTATTATAGATCAAATAAAGAAAATATTTTACTCACATAACAAAATTAAAACATTTTTAAATATTTCAACCACAAGAAAATAACTACTAAAACCAACAAAGACATAAATATTATAAAATACTGTTGATTTTATTTATTCATTTATTATTATTATTTTTTTTTTATTTAGCCTACTGCTAATTGTCCAATATTTTGTTCATGTTATTTTAATTCAAAAGTGAAATACTTATCACACACATGTGTAAAGATAACCAAGGAATAGTCAAGAAAGAAGATTCATTTACAACTAATTGCTTAGTTGATTACTAGTTTTTGATGTTAAATTAATAAAAAGTAATTTGATTTCCAAAAATAAAGAAATCTGCCTTAACTCAAATATCTTGACATAACAAAAAGGAACATAGACATGCAAAATTTTAACAAGAAATAAATAAGATACAGAAAGAAACAGGCTCTGAAACTTGCAGTTACAGTAAAATACAACAGAAAGTTGCTAAATTAAGTAGATTGTTAATTTCATATATAAATAATTATAATTCATGAACATGTGCACACTTTTATATTGCCATAATTTTATTAGGAAACAAGATATACCAGGTGCATACAAATGAAGTAAGACGATTGTTTTAAAAAACATAATAAATTTGCAAAAACTGTTGATATTTCTTTATTTGAAATAATATCCATCGCTACCTACACATTTTCCC
Source organism: Latrodectus hesperus (assembly GCA_037975125.1). Taxonomy (NCBI): domain Eukaryota; kingdom Metazoa; phylum Arthropoda; class Arachnida; order Araneae; family Theridiidae; genus Latrodectus; species Latrodectus hesperus. Next base: position 24,213,138 of record CM075850.1, on the reverse strand, counting down.
AGCTTTCGGGCAATTTGTGAATATCAAACCAAAAAAATGATCAGAATTTTGAGGTCAGCCAGTCATCAATCCAAGATTTGACGTTTTTGTGAAGAAGTGAAGCGCTGGTCAGCCAATACATGTCCCAATGATGCAAATAGGTGGTAATGAGAAGGAGCCAAGTCTGGCGAATAAGTTGCATGCACTAAGAACTCCTAGCCAAATGCCTTAACGATGTCCTTGGTCAGTTTACTACAGTGGCTAGGTGCGTTGTCATTAAGGAAAATCACTTTGTGCTGCTGTTTCTTGTATTGCTCACTTTTTTCGACTATAACATGATTCAAATCTACTAATTGTTGCTTCTAGTGATCAGTATTAACGGTTTCTTTGGGTTTGAGAAGCTCATAATAGATTGGCCCCTTCTGATCCAAGAAAATACAGCATTATCTTGTGGCTGAAGCGATTTGATCTTGCGGTTGATTTGGACGGCTGTCCGGGGTCAACATATGATCGATTACGTTTGGGATTCTCAAAATAAATCCTTCTTTCATCGCCAGTCACAATAGGATGGAGATATGACTTGCTTTTGTAGCGGGCAAGCAACATTTTGCACACAATTTTTCGGTTTTCCTGCTGACAGTCTGCTAGCTCGTGTGGTACCCATCTACCAAACTTCATTATCTTACTCATTGCTTTAAGACAACAGGAAACAGTGTTCTGGCCAATATTCAATTGTTCTGCAAAATGTTCTTGCATTTGGCCACCATCTTCATCGAGTAATGCTTGCAATTCAGTATCTTCAAATTTTTTTGCTGGTCTGCCAGGCTCCTCGTATCTCATATTGAAATAACCATTTTGAAACTTTTCAAACCACCAGTAGCACTGCACATGGCTCAGAGCATTGCCACTGTATGCTTCTACAAGCATTTGATGCGATTCGGCAGTATTCTTCAGATGATAACAAAAAATTAATGCTGTCTGCAAACCATGACAGAATGCATAAAACTTGTTCAAATATAAACTAAACGTGAGTATCAAAGGTCAAACTATATAAAATAATAATGTGTCACGATTTCGTTTTGTTTGCACATAAGCGTGGCGACATCTGTTAGCAATTTTCTCATTTGATATGCATACACCTGGTATATACCAAATATTCATATTCAATAAATTCTTCATAATAATTGAAAGTATTTAATTTATGAGTACCACTTTTTAATTAATTATTTTCCAAACTTCACACTCCAAGATAAATAAATAAATAAAATAAAATAATACTAATAAATATTGAGTGGGGGGAAAAGCAACTATCCAACACACATTTATATTTATTCTTTAGATAAAATTAATAAAGAAATCTTGGGTAAAAAAATGTTTTAAAAAAAGAAGCATTAAGGAACACTTAAAATTTTTACAATTTCTTTTTAAATATAGCTATGTTTCTCGAATGTTAAAAATACTTACTGGATGATGAACTTTAGGATGATCTTTATGCTTTTTGATCATTTCTTCATGATGCTGTTCAGCTTTTTTCTTTTCCTCTTCAGTCATATTTTTTAATCCTTCTCGGTAAGCCGCTTCTTTTTCCAGTTCATATTGTTTGAATTCTTCTCTTCTTTTTCGATCTAACTCTTCCAAATCATTGGTTGCCTTTTAAAATTTATCAAACAATTAAATTTTATAACAGTTGAAATAAAATTTTAACGAATCAATGATTAATAGGGTTTAGTAAATAAATCTTTTAAAATTTTTGTTCCTTTCAAAAGTTTATAAAATATGAAAATAAATAAATAAATAAATAAATAATATATATATATATATATATATATATATATATATATATATATATATATAAAATTATTTTATTTTCACAATCCTTAAATAGTTTGTAATTGCATGCTTGTTATATAGTTTGTTTTAAATGAAAATGTTTGAAAAATTCTTTTGAATTAATATTTTTAAGAGCAAATATTTTTACATTCATAAATAATATTAAATTTATTGATGAAAAAAGCAACCCTATCAATCTATAATTACAAAATACATATTTTCATGCAAATTGATAAAAATATATGATGTATATAATATCTGTATATGAAGTCAACAAAAATAATGAGTAAATGAAATCTTTCACAATTCAAATTAATATTATTTCACAAGCAAAGGAAAATATGGTAAAAATCCTGCATTGTCATTACTGAAATAATTTTTAAGACAATTACTTACAGATAGAACGATAATAAATAATAAAAATAAAAACTTAACTATCAATTAATGCCCAAAAATAAAATTTAGAAACATTTTTTTTAATTTGAATATCGAAAATAAAGGAAATAAGTTCAAAAATTTTTTCATACACTTCTTTTGTAGTAGAGGTATTGTATAAAAATTATAAGTTGCTTATATATTATGAAATTTTAGATCATATATTAACATTAAAAAGATATAAATAAATGTTCAATAAGATATCTAAAAATTCAATTTACCTAAAACTATAAAATTTAAAGTCAAAGAAACATTGTTTAAAAATTGATTCTAATTTACATACAAATGATAGAGAAAGTTTTCGATTCTATTAAAATAATATAGTAAACAAAGACATCAAAATGCAAAACTTGTAATTCATGTTAAGAACACATAATGATTTTTTATTGCAATTAATGCTCCACAAGTAACCATTACAGAACAATATGTTTTTAAAATAACTTTCTTATTTAGATATCAGATATTAAAATGATATTTGAAAATATAATTAAAATAAAATTTTAAAAATAATTTTGATTTAAGAATTATATTTAAATCTGAAGCCACAAATTGAATGCAACTTATAATTAATTTTATTTATTAAGAACAGTGCTAATCAGTATATAACTGATGATCTAATTCTATAATCATTTATTCTAAGAAAATTCTAGGAAATTTATCTGATTGAACTTTAAAATTAATGTGATGCAAATGAAATGGAATAACTAATTTAGAAGCAATATATTTGTATGCATATTAATTTTAGAACATAAAATTATTATTATTTGTTCTAAAATAAATATGCATAAAACATAAAATTATTATTATTATTTTTAAATGTAATTTTTGCATTTCAGATTAGAAATCAAGTAAAAAAATTATTAACTTTGTAAACTTGAAAAGAATTTTAGAATTCGATTTAAATTTTATTAATTATGAACGTTTAAAATGCTTGAAGAAAGTACTTTAGAATAATAACTTTTTGAAGTAGTGGAATGCAATATAATTGACAAATTTGTTTGCACATTAAAATTTAATTTCTCTCTCAAATTACATAGAATACATTTTAATTTTCATTATAATTGCTTTTTACATGTTATTTCCCATGGTTCACAGATATTTATATACATATAAACTGATTTATACCTTTTAAATCTTTAACTATTGAAACTTTTAAATCTTCTTCACTTGAATTCTGTCTACTACATTTTTTATCACTATCTCTGAAAATTAGAGAACATAACCCACGGAACCAAATCAAAAGCTGTTATTTCAGGAAACATTAAATTATTCCCAACAAAAAGAACATGGATAATTTTCTAATAACAAAAGCCAACAATAAAATCAGTCAATGTATAATTTACCAGAAAGATTCAATTTCTCTGTAAGCAGAAAAAAATAGCAGGGCACTCTTTTGGATTTACCTATATTAAAAATCATCATTTCTTGACAGCAAATAAAATATGCTTACTGTTTGAATAAGCTTTTTCAAATCTTCAATTTCAAAACTATAAGGATTTTCTACATCTAAATGTTTAGGTATCTTCACACCTTTTCTATCTAAACCTAAAAGGTAAGTATTTTTCCTTATTAGTAAAAATAAAAGAGAAAAAAATAATTTAGGATAAAATTTTAAAACAATAATTAAATTCCTTTACATTAGTAAAGTATCAATAATTATAAAACAAAATCAGCTTTTCCAAACTTTCTATGAAACTTATGAGTAGTTAACTTTCTAAGAAAAATTTTGACTTTTCTCTTTAATTAAAAACACCACTTATGTCCTAATTCAAAACTTATAACAAATTAAGCACTTAAAAATCTAAGTTAGCAATTGCATTCAGCAATAAGTTTGAAAAAATTCTAAAAAGACTGCAGTTTTTCTTGAATTCTACAACATACACAGAGAATTTTCCTATTGGAAGCTGCTAAATGTAGACAAAACTGTAAATTCAAATAGAATAAAAAATAAAACATTCTTTTGATTTTCAATTGTCCAATAAAATTTAAAGCTAGCAATTAAGAAAGAGATGAAATTCAATAAAAAATGTTTGAAATTATATCATGTTCATTTTGACTAATATTCTGTGATCACTTTTTGCAAATAAAGGCTAATTGGATTAGGAACTCGACAATCTAAACTACTACAAACAGCTACATCCAAGGTAAGAATCCAGCCCCAAACTATTGAACTAAAGATCAGATCAATAATAATTTAGGTGTCAGTTCAGCAAAATTTTAACAAAATTAAATTCTACACGTAAATTTTGATTATGAATTTTTTCGCTATTATTGGAATATGTTTTATACTTTTTTCATATGATAAAAACGTGTCTAAAAATAAACATAAAAAGAATGTTAAATAATAGAATAAATATTAGTATAGAAAAATTAAAATAAGAAAATATTAATTTCCTTCTCCAATGCAATTTTGTTTAAAAATGATATTTTTTAACTCATTTATATTTAAATTCATTTCAAAACTTGTTTCTGTAATTAAAATTGCCTTTTTTAAAATTTTATGTAATTTCATGAATTTTACAGTTATATGAACACCTTAAAAGCTTTAAAATAAATTATCTGTTCCTTTACTATGATCAAGCCAAAAACTTTCTAATTATCAAAAACATAACCTTATTTTCATAACAAATCAAAAACTACTGAAATTTCTCACACTGTTTATAAAAGGAAAATTGAAAACATGCAGTTAGAAAATGAGAATTTATCATAATATATATATATAATTTAGAACATGAAATGTTTTATTGAAATTTTTATCTGGTAGGAGGAAAATCAATGAAAAATATAAACCACAGAACAGAATGTAAGTATTCAAATTTCACATCGACAAAAAAGTTGACAACAAGTATTTATAAAATGTACAACTTTTCAGGCTTGTCAACATAAAAAAATATTTACAAAAATAAACAGATATTACAAAATTATACACACTGTATAGACTAAAAATTGGAAAATAAGTGACAATTTGATATGAAAGAATTTAATACAATATTTTTAGAAAAAATTGCTATCATTTGTTTAGCTTATTTACCTTTCAAGCAATATGTGTATAGCAGCAAAAACTAAAGTAATATATTTAATACTTAAATTTTTTATTACTCATCCAATGTATACATAACTTTTACAGAATCATATAAAAGATAATAGTTGAAATCTTAAAAAAAATTAATTACTATTCATTGGCAAACACTAGTATACAATAAAACAAAAATTCTTATATTTAAGGCATTTTTATTAAAATAAAATGCAGTAAAATTAAATGTAAAAACATTAAAATTTAAAATTACAATTAAAATGAATTTCTTAATATGCATGTTTATACTACTTTTATGTTTAAATATATTATTTTCTACATAGCAGAACTCATTTCAAATTAGGAAACATCACAATCAAAACTATATTAATATGCAAAAAAACCTATTTATTGATGTTGATGTTAAAACACACACACAACACTGATTGTTTCAAGCAAAAGCAGTAAAACGAAGTAAACATAAATAGGAAGGGGTTAATATGAAGCAAATGGAATAAGAAGCTAGAAACCCACAAAACCAATATTAAAAAGGGAAAAGCATTTCATCTTAATGAAAATATATTAATTAATGTTGAAGTTAAAAAGTACTATAATAGTCTTGTATGTAAATATTTCAAATATGTTAAAGCAAACTTTTAAAGTTAAACTTCTGTACAACCAATATTATAACTTCTTTTAAAAATTCAATGTATTCATCATTACTTGAAATAGTTGAACTACAAAATATTAAAACTTTCTAAAATTTGATTTCGATACATAAAAAAAGAACCGTTAATTCTTCTCATTTATTAAATGTTCTAAAAATAAGCACTCTAAATTGCTTTTCTTAGTCAGCAATTAATGCATACAATAAAAAAATGTGATAAAATATAATTATATATATAAGTCATTTATATAAAATAATATAACAATATCATAGTCTACTATGCTAGTTTACAAGGGACTTCATATTTTAAAATTCCTAATTTCTTAACTTGAGCTCAATACTAAGAAGTAACAAAAGATTAAATTTCAAATACTTTTATTTGAAGTCAATAAAATGCGGCATAATCATTTAATTTCTGGATATTTTATGGAATTCCCCTTTCAATAACACATTTCTGTGCATAGAAATTTCCAAAGATTTGAGAAAAGACTAAAAAAATTATTGGAAAATGTGACATTTCCTTATTATTTTTAATTGATATTTATCCATTACAATTGTTTTTTCTAACTGAATATGGAAAATTTAGTTAGAATTTTCAAACAATTTTATAACCTTTTTATGAAATTTTAGTATTTTTGCATATGTTTATATATATCTCATGCACATAATTGCAATATTTTGTGTTTTTTCCTATAAATTAATTCACATACTTAATTTTTTTGAAAAATTTTAATAAATGTTATAGTAAATGTCAAAGTTTACTAGAAGTGTAAAAATGCTATAACTGTTTTTGAGATCTTAAAAGTATGCTAATGATTATCAATAAGTTGAATATTCACAGATAGCATTTTTAGGCAGAAGTAAAAGTCATGTTAAAGGTGACTTAAAAATCATGTTAATAATATTTAAAAAAAAAGTAAATCATATGAAATATTAATAAGTTACTTTTGCAACAAATCAAACATTAAAAAAATTATTTTTATTAATAAGTAAAATAAATTTAGTGCCCAATACTAATTTAATTACGATCTTAAAGAATTATCTGGATTTATAATTTGTAATACAGCTTACAATTTTAACCAAATAAAATTGCTAATTTTATTATTTGTATTCAATCAAATTCTTTAAGAGATTATTATTTATAATTTTAATGGAAATAATTAATATAAGAAAAAATTAGAAAAAAATCTATTATTAAATATATATTAAAAAAGGTAATATTATATTTCATCATAAACATTAAGTTCAATACAAATCAGCTAAATGATGAATTAGTTGGTTTTCTTAATTGATTTGTAATGAAAAGTATTGCATCTTGTTTGCTTATTCAATTTTAAAGATATAAGAACAAGTTACTACATAGTTTTTGTACATGAATCTATGTAAATTCTATGCTCAAAATTTCTTACAGCACAACTTTTTCAAAAATTATGAACTTCAATAGTAAAGAATTTAAAAATGGTAAAATTGAAAATGTTTTCTTCCTACAGAGAATAAAAAAGGATATTTTATTAAAAAGATGAGAGAAATTTTTTTTATATAATGTAATAGATATAATATTCAAATTGTCAAATTTGCAAATAATTTACTAAAATATTTTTACTTTTGTATGAGGTAAAATATATCTTTTTGAAATGTACATTTGAATAGCATGAAGAACATAACTTATTATTTGTGATACAACCCTAGTAGCTATGAGAAGCAGAAGCAAGCATGAGAAGGAAGGATGGGATCATAACAAAAAAGGGGAATAAGCCAACCTAACCAGAAAATTCCCATCACCAAAACCACCTTCGAAACCACCTTTGTGGTTAGGAACAGTTCTCCACCGCCGGCCATCAGGAGTATTCAAGAGGTGACCATCTCCGTCACGGTACAGACCTAATTCAGTGCGCTCCATTTGTTCTTGAATGAGCTTACGCAGACGATCCAATTCAATCCTCTTCAGTTCATCCAATTTAGTACGAACATTCTGTTTCACAAATTCCAGTTCTTTAGCAATATGTCCACTCTAGGGAAGGAAAAAAAAACACCTATTAAATATATATAAAAGCAAAAAGTGAATCAAAATTCAATCATACTTCTATTTTGATTTAAAAATAGAATATAGGGCCTGCAGTAATTTTCAGATCACATAATATGATCACAACTACAACAAAAGTAAGAAACATAAAAGACTTTTTAAAATGGTTTCCCTATATATAACATTGAAGCAAAATTATAAAAGTGATTTAAAATTTTTTTATAAACACATTTAAATTATTAAACACAAGCTAAATTACTTTAACTTACAGGGATTAGTTATAGGAAACATTAATGCAACATTTCATGGAGATTGCAGATTTATCTATATATAATAGAATATACAGATAAATCTGCATATTTTTGCATTTAATAAATTCATGTAATATTTTAAGAAACTGAATTCCAACATTTTTTTAATCCTACAATAGATAAAAGTTATAGTTAAATTAAAATATTAATATAAAGTAGTTATTGTTATAGTTTCTATTACAATTATCCTAATGAGGAAAAAAAAATTCACAAAATCTTAATACTTTAATAATTTTTAAAAAGTATGGAATCATACAGCCACTCTTAATTAATATCCAGGGCTAATTAATATTTTTAGTATTTAGTGTTTAATTAGGAAAAGAGAATCAAATGAACTTTATAATATAGCAAATTACACTCAACTTACAATTTTACAACAATCAGATTGAGATGCTGCATTTATATAAATTATTTTTGCATAAATATAAACAGTAGATATATCTCTTGGAAATTGTAATATATTCTCTAATTACAGAAAGTTTTATGAATTCAACTAAAATATCATTCTGCTGATTTTAAATTTGGGTAAAACATTTTGTCAATAGCTAAAATTAGTTGTTTATTAAATATATTTACTTAAATCTATTAGTGAATTTTTATGGTAACATAGAAGTTAATATTTATATGGCATATCTACAACCAGAAAATTTATGTGTTGAAATTACTTTATCCAAAATGAAAAATGCAATTAAATTTTTAATACTGAAATGTCAAAGTAGAGATTTGCAATTTATTATTAATTTTTAGAGATCATTTTTTATTACAAAAGATATGTATATAAATTAATTATTTGCATAACCATTATATACATCACCTTTATACAAAAATTAATTTCCTGATGCAAATCTGATGTATAAATAAAGCAACAAAGAAAAAGATTATTATTATTTTTTTTAAATAGAGAAATAAGGCCCAACATTTATGCTTTATTGATGTATAATGATATATTGCAAGCAAATGAATTCCAAAATCTAAATAATGAAAAATTAAACTAAAATTTTTTGTTATACTGCTACTCTTTTACTTTTAATATTAAAAAGGCTTTTTTTATTTATTTTTATCTAACACTTATTCTACACTTTAAAGATGGAAAAGTATTCTTAGATCAGAGTATAATGTTGATAAAAATTAGTTTCAATTCAATCATTTAGTTCATGTTTGCCGGAAAAATTAGATTAAAAATGTAAAAGTTTGCAGATAAATAAAAACTGGCAGTTCAATTTTTTACATATTTGAAACACTTATACTTAGTAATAATTTTCTATAATTTATGACAATAAATGCAAATCTTTCAAAACAATATTGGCAATTAGCTTTTAGTATATTAATTGTATAACTGAAGATTTAAATTAATATTCTTTGCTTTCTTTGTTTTCTTTAATGATCTTTATTATTCAATGAGTTTAGTTAGTATTTACTTTTCTTTAGTATTCAATGATCCATCAATAACTTTTCCCCCTTACTATTAAAAAAAATTAATATAATACACTAATTTAATTTTTTCAACTTCTCACAGCAACTTTAATTTAAAAAACTAAATTATTAGTAATAAAACATTAACTACTGCATACATGTAATAATTTGTCATACTTATTTTAGAAATTACTGCATAGTTATTACAATATTAATGCATCAAACATTAATGTAACATTTGCTTTAGAGCAAATAAATAAAAAATATCACAACTACAATTCTTTAAACATGTATTTTAATAATATGATCCTGTAAATTTCAGTAATTTGGTCTCTAAGTTGTTAATAAAAAAAAAATAAAAAAAGGTTATAATATATATAACCTACTCGTATTTGCTCAGCACTAATATTTTCAAGCTTTTTTGCAAACTCCTTATCTCCTTCTAAAGCTTGAACAACTTGTTGCAGATAACGGCCATATTCAAGACCCTGAAATATAAATTATATCTACTTCATAAATTATTTCAAATTTTAAATATCATTTCAAGGCAAAACAGAAAATTTAATGATATTATCTTCAATTAGAAATTTAATATAAACTTCTTAAAATAAAAATATACTTACAAAATCATCTAATGCTTCAGATTGATCATTTTTGCCATCATTTTCTTTTTTTGGTGGGTCAACTGGAGGTGCAACAGCAAGCTCCAGAATTACCACAAGTACTAATATAGGGAAAACTTTCCACATCTATTAATAAAAGCAAACATTTTATAAACTATATTTTTTTTTAATTTTAGCAATGCATAAATTTCTAAAATCAATATTATAACCAATTGTTAATGAAATAATTTACATCATTTTACGGAACAATAATATGAGATAAAATACTTATTTTAAGGCTGAAAGTAATTAACAGCAGCACTGATATTAAGCTCATTTTCTTTACATTTTTTTAAACATTTAGATTCTATGAATAACAGTTTACTATATAAAACACTTTCTATATTATAAAAATATACTGGTGAATATTCCATGAGAAAAATTCAAATTCTTATTTTTATAGAGAAAAATAAATATTGCAATTAAATTATATAAGATAATATATTCCTTTAAATAATATATTTCAAGTTACTTTTGTAAAAATAACAAAATCATCGTTAAAATATTTGAATGTTTTATAAATTTATATGGGTTTCATGTTTGTAGTGAATATTTATATTTCCACAAAAAAGACCTTACAAGATGACATGTGAACTGGTTTTATTAACACTAGCTTATAATATTAAACATATATATAGCTATTTTCCACATATTTTAAGAAACTTCCATAGGGTTTGAAACTACTTGATAAATAAAGAACCAACATGCTGTGTACACACAAATAATGTAATAATGAGATATGATTCAATTAAATTACTGGTTATTTGCATTGTTCTTTTGATTAAAAAAGTAATTTCAGCAAGATCACTAGTTGAAAGTGGATTCCAAATCACTCGTGCGCAAGGTGTGAATTGAAAATCAACTGTTATGGTGGTCAAAATGCAGATCACTCAATAACAAGTCAACTAATGAATATCCTAAATAAAGTCAAGCAAATAAATTTAAATGCTAAAATGGAATAAATCTGAGAACAAACTTTGGGATAATAAAAAAATTAATTTTACAATTAACATTATTTTCCAACTAGTATTTTTAAGAATTTTAATATTGTAAGATAAATATTTTTATATAAAAAAACTATGAAAAGTTTTACATTTTAATTCTCACACAACTTGGACTCAGTAATAAATCTTTCCCTGGGAAAATAAATTCTAAGTAATAAAATAATTATCATTCTTTTTTCTCAACATGACATGACTCTGAATTCAAAATCCCAAAACAATCAGGATTGATGATTAGTATAAATATTTCAACATGTATTTCTAAAACTTTAATCCAAATTATTACATTAGGTTTTTCTACAATTTTAAAATAAAGTAAAATTTAATCAAATAAAATTCAGAAAGCAGGATGTGCAGCACTCAAAAATGAAATGTTAGAAAGAATTTTAGGAAAATATTTTTGAAATATATTAATATTATTGTCTACCAATAAAATAATTTAAATGAAATAAAAGATTAATTTAAACAAATTTATTAATTCAGTAAATGCTTTTACATCATTCATCATTAAAAGATGCTAAATCCAATTAATTTAAAAATTACATAAATATTTATAAAAGAAGTAAATAACCCAAAGTATGCAAGAGAAACTTTTATATGTAATATTCATCTTATTTAAACAATATATTCTACTAAAACATAAGTATTAAATTTGAAGATATTTTGTACTTTATAACTTAATTAACATAAATATAATTATTTCTAATGAACTATATATTAAATTCTCAATTTTATATTAAGTCTAAATTTTAAAAACATTTAATCCCTAATTAAAAAAATAAAAACTTTTGTAATCTGGAAAAGAGGGAACTTGGGACTTATATAATGAAAAAATTAATTTCAAACATTTATATACAGTGCATAATTTTATTATTTCTCAAGTAATAAACAGTCAAATTAGTTATTGAATGTATTAATAAATAAAATCAAACCACATAAGTCAGATGCACTTTTATATTTTTCCTTTTTTCATAACTTTTATTACATATGAAATAGCTCATGTAAAGAATCCCTGCTGCCTACTTGAGAAAATCTCGAAGTATACTCGAAATATATATAAATAACAGGGTGTGAGGGAAAATCAGGGAGTCAGGTAACGATATTCAAAGAGGATAGGTGAATGTCTCGGTGCTGAGACAGCCTAAATTTTTATTTTCTTTCATGTGATTATTTGTAAATAAGAGTGAAATGTGGCATCTTTGTTTGAATGAAATAAATAATTAGCTTGGAAACACTTCGTATTTTGATACACCACACACTCTTCTACGATAATCATGTCATGTAATTTCATGAATTATGAGTTTACTATATATTTACTCGTCGGTAACAAAAATAATTGTGACTGACTTTCCAAGGGTCAAATTTTTAATAATAAATTTTACAAACATTTCTTACCTGAAAGAGGTGGTATTTAAATTAGTACCATTACCTTTTATACTGAAACTGATACTTGTAAATTCTAAGTTCAACAAATATGACCTATGATGTAAAAACATTTAGTTACAGCATAATCTAATTTTGTTCCATGAAAAATATGATAACAAATATTGGGATAAAGCTCCTAGCATTTCCAGACATATTTCAAAATAGATCAAGCAGCAAGTAATGTTTTCTTATACACCTCAATTTTTTTTTTTTTTTTTAAGATTTTTTTGAAATGTTTTAAATCTAAAATTTAACATTTTGTACAACACAACCATAAATATTTAAATGTTTGAAAATTTTATAGAATTTTTTTAACTCTCATATATCAGTGCAACTATGTTGTATTTTGTTGATAATAGTAAAAGGCACGATATATAAATTTTTTTTTATATCTATAATATACTTTTACAAAGTTTCTATAATGTAAATTGCTTTATTTTTTAATAATTCTTTTCTTTGTAGTATATTTCACACACACACACATATATATATACTGCATAAATTTTACTAGTTGTGTTGGGATGAGCTCATAACTATGTACTGTACAGTGAAACAATACAAATTGTTAATTCTAGAAACCTTACAAATCAGTAAAATTTCAAGGTCACATGATTAGTTCCAATAAGTAAGATCTGTGACTTATTTTGTATATCCATTGTTATCATTGTGTATCCATTTGTTATCAGTTAGGACATTGAAAAGGAAATGGTAACAATTGTTGAGGGAAAACAGCAAAAACAACATAATTTAAATATAGTCACCCGACAGTTTAAATTTTAACGAAAATATCCAGTTTTAGTATGAGTTTTAAAGGAATCCAAGAACCATTATGAAAAACAAGGAAGTTAAGGAAATATAAAAAGGTATGCTTTCTGAAATAGAAAGTATTTACACCAACAATTTTACTCTTAAAACTTTTTTTAAGAATCAAATTATGCTAGTAGGAATAAAATAAGATGATTATTATTTCCCTAAGTATAAATATTCATATATTAAGTAATTCTAATTTTAGTCAGATACATATTATAAATCAATTCATCTCCAAAAGGAACATCTTTAAGCATATTTTAATAATATATTAAAAGTATTAGTAACTGAAAAATATTTTTAAAATGTTATGTAACCTCTTCTTGCAGCAACTTAAAATCTAGAGATCCATCTGTTTAATAACACAAATAATCACATTTTTCAGATATTCATATAAATTATTGTTTTCATTAGTGCATATTTGGTTTTAAAACATGAATCAAGTTTTATTTGAATAAGAATGTGGTATAAAAGTTATACAAATAGAACCAAACATTTCACCTTTAAAAAAAAAAAAAAAACTTATCAACAACCTTGAATGACTTAAGAAGTCACCTTTTTAACAATGACCTATAAAAAAAAACAGGTTTTATTTCAGATGAAACTCAACTAGGCATAAAATTTGTGGACAAATTTAAGAATTTTTTAATCATATACTAAATATTTCTACAAATTGTTATTTATTATTTGAGAAAAAAGGTACATATTACTTTTCAAGAAGTATTAAATAAAATTAACTAAAAAAGGATTTTTATATTAACTTATAAATTTTTACAATGAATAAAATTACCAAGATATAATATAAATTTTGATACGTGATTAAAAAAATAAGCAATAGACAATAAATAATGGATAAACAATACAATAAAACTAATATTTAAAAATAACATGCTAAATATTATAAAGAAAAATACCGAAATTAAATAGTTAAAAACAAATCAGATTTTTACATTCAAATAATAAATAAAATTACCAATAAATTCTTATAACTTAAAAATTTTAAAAATTAAAAGTTACTGTATTTTTTAAGATTAACAAAGTATATTTACCTAGGAATATTTGGTGCATCTTAATTTTGAAGTTAATTAACAAAAACTTTAAATTTTGCTCACCATTTAAAATAAATGAAAAAAAAGCATATACATCAATTATCATTAGAATTACTTTTTTTGTACAATACAAATATATTGAAAGGGAAGGATATTTTAAATGGCGAGGAAATTATATAATATAGAATAATTTAAGATTCTAAAATTTAAGAGGGAAAAATGCTACAAAAGAGATTTTTTAAAACGAAAACCAATCATTATTAATAATGTGACTAAATATTTTACAAAAAAGTTATATGAACAGGTAAAGTAAAGTTCAAAGTTTAAAATTAAAAATCAAAAATATCACGATCACACAAACTTCTTAATCACAATATATTATAAAATTTATTTTTTATCATTAGAATCAGAAAACTCGACTAAAAATCAAATATAGCTCAATCATTTACTCAACTGTAGTATTTCGCATATTTGCTGGTTAGTGAACAATATAAACATATGGTAAACACATTAAAGCTCATGGAAAATAGGCATCTATGTAAACAAATAAAAATTTATATTGCGCAGAGGATATGAAATTTATTTACAAATGGAATTATTACACAAGAACTGAAAATAATATGCTGGAACACTTTAGAATTAGATTTCATTTTTTCGATACTTGCTTACAAATAAACTCAACTACAAAATAAACAGATAGTAAAATCAATTAACTTAAGAATATAATACATATTAGTCTTTAAAACTTACAATCTGATCCTTTTTTCAAATGAAAATAGTTAAATCTTTTAGCAAACGTAAGACATAAAATTTGCAGACTTTAACTAACAACTCTCAAAATCTAAAACAAAAGCTCAATAAATTATTTAAAGGATAAATCTTCAAGAGGAACAATAGTGTAAACACAACTACGGATATAAATTGAAGCTTACCATAAATGTTATGTTTCTTTATCAAATGACACACATACACGTTGCTTTTAGCAGCCGAAAACAGGATGAAAGAAAGTAAAAGAAAAACCGTCAGTGATCAAGAACAAAATTTCCCAGTTTTTCTTAACTGAATTTTGTATTCAATTTTTATTCCTACATAGGATAGGCATTCAGTGGTACAATCTCGTACAAAGTGGCTTGCTCATAGCTTTTCAATTGCGCTTCGTTATTTTAAAACGTACAGATTGTTAAAAAATATTTGATAAGTCAGTTGATTATAGAGTTTAAATCAATCTATCAATTACCATTTTCAGTTTCTATTTTTGATTACATTTATTAATAGAACATGTGATAGGCTAATTTCTGAAAATTGTTAAGTACTCATAATATTAGCCTATAACTCTTATTTAATGCTTTAAAATTGTAAATAAAGAAGAAAATTTTGAAAACATGTCTAATAATATAAATTCAGATCTCGACTACGAATCCAAAAAATTAGCTTTGCATCTTAAAGGTTATTTGTTTTTTACATTAATTACTTTCGGTAGTGATGAGTGTGAATTTTTGTAAAAAAAGATTAGTTTAAATTTATACTAAACATAAAATTCATGTATAGAATGTATAATTTTACTGTCTTATATTGCTCAAGGAATTTTTGACTGAAAGAACTGTAAATATAAATATTAAGAAAGTAATCACTTCTAAATCCTCATTTAAAAGCATGCAGAATGATTTTAATTAATTAGTTATTTATTTTCTGTAGTAAAAGCTTACAACTTGCACCCCTTGATTTTTGGAGATTTTTTAAACGCCAATATGTGAGTTATAAAACAGCTATCCTAAAATTATGTTAGTAATAGCGTTAAAATTAAATTTGTTACCAGAAATTTAATTTTATTGTCAATATTTATTGCTAAATTTTTCGTCAAACCAAGGTTATCCGCTTCTACATCGAACCCTTCTCTGCAATTATAGATTTCTGTTGAATTTGTCAAGTCTGCATTTGAGCGATTGTGTTATATGTAAAGTAACAGTAACGCTCTTAGTAACAGCTTTGATCTTTGTGACTGCTGTTGTCTTGTAATATTTTACAATGAACTACATTCTTCACTTATTCCCTGTTCTAAGAAACAAATATGTGATCTTAAATGAAACCTTTGAAAATGCGATATTTGTCAATACACTTGAGTGATATAATGTTTTATATATATATATATATATATATATATATATATATATATATATATATATATATATGAAATGCATTACATTAAATTTAGCTACACATTTGAAGATTAATGTGTTAAATGTTCAAATCGTTAACTGAGACATTATGCTTTAAATGAAAATTTAATTGTTTTTCTAAATATTAAGTTATGTTCTCAAATAGATTTAGCTTGTATATGAATTGAAGTATTAATTGTTGTGAAATTTCTGTTGAATGCTGCACTATTGATCAACTTAATTTAATTATTAACTCGGGAAAACACGCACTAAAATAACATACACGAAGAAGTGCTGTTTTTTCCACTGTTTTTGATTAATAATGTTATCCAATTACCATTTAATGCTTTAAATGCTTTTGTGTTAAAGAACAGATCCTGTTTGAGTGTTAGAACGAGTAATTATCAAAAATATACTTACAATTAACATAAATGTACAGTTGTTTCCATCGCACTTAGCACAACATATTTTAAATTTTCTGTTTTATTACTTGGGTAAATATATCTTTTTTGTGTAAGTTTTTTTGTATCTCTCTTGGTGGCTCACTGAATTCATTTAATGAATAGTGATCTACTGGATTTTCTTTTGGTTTTTAGAGAAATGATTGCTGCTTGGCTCTGTTTTGAACAAGTTCTTTTACAGGTTTCAAAGCAAACTCCTTCAAAAGATTTCACCAACTTTTTATTGTCATTTAGTTTTTAGTTGATAACAAAAACTCAAAAACATTTATTGCTGCAATACTTTGTGTAAAAATAAACACAACCATTGGCTATCTTTTGCATATTTGTGCAGCAGAAAAATAGGTACATATTTAATCTATGATATCTATTGATTCCTTTGTGAGATTACAAAATGTAACTGTCTCTGGTTTTGACAAACTGTTTTCATTTTTATTGAAATCTGTGTCAGTATAAGAATCAAGATCTTCCGAAGAAGATTTATGATTGCTAAAAATTTCTTCATCTTTCTTTACTGATTCTTCTTTAGTTGAAATATCTGTTTGCATAGTTTGTAGCCATTTTATTTCCTCCTTGTATGACATAAACTGCTTCATTTTCTTAAAAAACTAAGATTACACGAGTATGTGCACCAGGCCTGAAAGACCTTAACATAAAAAATTACAAGAAAACGGAAATTCTTATCATTAGGAAGCATTTGATCTTGAATGCAGCTACTGAAGATTTAGATAACTTTAAAAAAATTGTTTTTACGTAATGTTATAATTAACATTTTTGAGCCGTGTTTGCTTGTCATCTAAAGTAATACCTTATTTGGTGATGTCTAGATTGTCACGGATAGTCGCTATGCATCTGTAATCAATTGCATACTTAAAATAAACCTTTATAATATATATTAAATATAATAATACTTTTTTTTAATGAAGCAAAATTAAATTTTGCATTATTTGGGTGTTTTTTTACCTTTGGCAATTTGTGACCATAATGCTCTTTTTAGCTAAAAAAATTATCACTAAGTAATCTTTTGCACCAACTAGCTTTAGCTTCTTCACTATTGTTTTTCAGTCTTTAGTCAATTTTTGCCCAACAAAAAATTTGATTGGACTATATTGGATTTATAACAAAATTTTAGGCCATTAAAATCATCATATCTAATATTATTTTTGCTTCTCTGTAAGAAACGTTCTATTTCATTAGGGTCATAAGCAAGGTTATAATGGCATAGTTCCAAGATTTCTTTATGAATCCCCTGCTATTTCTTGTTTTGTGAGAATTCAGGGACTTGTGGACCTGGTAAAGCAATGCTGCATCAGATGGGATCAGAAACAACATTAAAATATTAAATTTTTATTTCTCTTCATCTTAAATCACACATATAAGGTTTTCATCTATAAGGTGAATACCTCATGTGTGTGGGATTTAATTTTTAAAAAAATGATTTAATTACACTAGTTTCATTGATTTATAAATTAGATATATTAACTTTAAAATATAGAACTGTTATTGGACTCTCACTAATGATTTTGTAATCATTTTTTGATCAAAATTTAGATGATTTTATTAAATTATCTCAGTTTTATATACTTAGAGTTTCTTTCCTGTTCAGGAATTATTTATGGTTTGTTAGCATAACTCTTGAGATTTACTAAATTGCAAGTTAAGAAATCTTGGTTGCTTGTTATCATCAATTTTGGGAAACACGTGACCACATGAAATTATGATGTTAGGATAGGAATAGTTTACAATATACATTCTGGAATAATGATTTAATTTTATAGTTATTAGATACTAAGAAGAATGAAATATCTTGTTAATTAGTGTTTACAAAAGATTAATGTAATGGCATGTTTTTAAAATATGTCATTAATAAGTAAAAATACTAATTACTTTTGCACAACACATTTGATGTGATTTCTACTGTATTACTTAAAGCATGTTTTACACTTAGCATGTTTATACTTACTGGTAATTTTAATAATTTAAAAAGATGTATTCATTAGTTTCATGAATATTTCAGTATGTTCGTAAAAACCAATTTTACTCAGAATTTTCACTGTGGATATACTTTTGATGTAAAATAGTTATTAGTTTTTCTCAAACTAAGTAAAATTAATCTAAAGGAATCCTGTCAGTTAATGCAAATTACTGAAAATTTCTAAATCAAAATATGCCAGTCTGGCAGTTTAATGCTCTGGCCTTCATTTCAATATTTTATGATCTCACATTGAGCATTGGTTTTTGTAGGGTTCGTAATCCACTTTAAACTGATTATTAATAAACCTCATATATAAAAATGATTAGTTTAATTAGACCTCATGTATAAAAAATGATCATTGAGAAAATATAAACTTAGCCTAAATGAAAATATAAGCTTATTTATATCAAGTCATCATGTGAAAGAATATTCTTGCACAAGTGTACAAGAATAAGTTCCTTCACATGACAACACTTTTTTCTGGAAAAGTTGCTTGTTATTAAAAGTGCCATGCTTATTTATTAACTTTGTATTTTATTATGTATCATTAAAAAGTAAATATGTACTACCTATGCATAATATTAGTTTTAAAAACTTAAAGGTTTGAAAGTTTTTTTTTTTTTTTTAAAAAAAATAATAAAATATCTTTATACTTTAATATTGGTATTTTCTATCATGGGCATAATATCTTAATATTTAACTATATAAATTTACTTCTAACTAATGTTAAGATTTTTTTATTGAAAACATTTTCTGCTTATATGTATCAAAAGTAAATTATTTAAAATAAAAAAAACAATATTCATACTATTGATTTTGAGCTATTCTGCAGTAACTGTACATGAGATTGTTTTTTAAAGTTTATGCTGTTGCTGTATTCATTTAAACCAATTATTATAAATAAAGGCTGTTATTCACATTATTGTTTTAATGTTAGCGTCATGTTGAATCCTGCTTGATATTGCTTATAATGCTTTCTAGAGATAGTTATGTTTTCTGATTAGTTGAAAACAAATTATTTTAAATACATTTCATTGATTTATTGCAAAGGAAGAGTATTACTTTGTTACATTGTTTATATGCTTTATTGTGACACCTTGTAATAGGCAAATTAAAAGACATGTTTTAACTTTTAATATTTAATGGCAGTAGATCATAAAATTGAAAATAATATCAAACTTATTTTATAACATTAAGTATATTAACAATAATCCTTATAAAAGTATTATTGATGTAAAATGAAGGAAAAAGCAATATATAATATAGGGTGAATAAAAGCTAAATATATTGAACTATAATTACAGTTTTTTTGAAATTATAGAAGTCAAAAATTCTTTCTAAAAATATTCTAAAATATTTTAATGCTTTTATATTTTCTCCTTTCTGTGTGTAATGTTATGTTAATTATGAGTTTCATTTTTTTCTGGGCTCTTCAAATATTTTTGCTTTGTCTTATTTATAATGTTAATTATGTCTAAATTTAGTAAAATGTAAATATTTTTTTTGTTTTGTTTAGAAAATGAAGATAAGTATATTAGTGGCGAGTTGTCTTTAAATGAGTCATTAGAAAGAACTGATCAACTTTATAAGTCAGCATTTGCTGAAGCAGGTAACTATTAGATTTTTTACTATTACATAAAGCATTATTACTTATTGCATTTAGCATTCATAGATTTAGTTATTAATAAAATTCCTTTTTATCCTTGTAATTCATACTATCGTCATTAGTACCATGAAGGAGAGTGAGTTACCAGTGAGGCATCCATAGAGTTTGATTATTGAAGTTACGCTTATATTTAGACTATTATATTAGAGGAGACATATTTGTAAAATATTTTGCATGTATACTTTGGAAAATCAATGTTGCATGATATTTAATATGAAGTACACCCAGTATCAATTGATGTTACGTCAAACTGAGATTAACTTTTTTAAGCTATTAAACTTTTTTTTGAATCTGTGCAATATGGAATTTTATTTAATGTTTTAGTTTTCAAAAAATAAATATGTAATGAAGTCCCTGATTATATAAGGTAAGAATAATCTATGAATATACGTTTAAAAATTCTGGTCAACTTGAAATAAATAAATAGATGTTAAGAAAGAGCTTTTTGATTTAAAACATGAGGAGCAAAGTAAATGCTAATTATTTTGTTTAAAATATTACAAATTTCATAAACAATTCCATCTGCCATTGAATTGAACTAAATTCTAGATTTTTACAATGCTTTTATATCTGTCTTAGAATATCTTAGTTCTCTATTATAATTATTATTTATTATGTTAGTGATAAGATCCATTCTTTCAAACTTATACACTAAAATATTTAAGTTTAAAAAGGGCTTGTTTAACATAGCTTGAATATTTACAAAAAAAATTGCTTTTTAATTTGCTAAGCTGATTAAAATTAGAAAAATTTCACATTTAAGAAAATAGTTTAATTTCTACTAGTTATCAGACGGTATTTTCACGATGGAAATATTTGGGTGCTATTCCAACAATGTGGAATAAGGGTAATTAGATAATGTTTCTTTTTCTTATTTCAGTCAGTTGAATGGGTGCCTGGGAATTTTCAAAGTTTCTTTGTTTACTAAATATGAATGGGCATTTGGGAAAAAAATTTTGACATCACCGACTGGTGTGTAATTAAAAAATTCTTTAATAAAAAGCTTAAATTATACTTAGGTATCACATAATTGTCTTTTATTAATATTTTTAAATATTATTTCTTTTAAAAAATATGTTGGCTTCTGGATACAATTTACTTCTATTTGGGTGGCAATAACTATCAATCTAACTCTAGTAACTGGCAGTCAATGTGTTAAGTAATATTTTGATGCTTGTTATATTCTTGTTCTCCATTTTATATTTGTTTTTGATCATAATATTGGTTTTATTGATGTTGATGTTTGTAGTACCTTTATATTAATTTAATCTCCTATTTTTTTTTAAATTTAAAAACACATTGTTATTATTTGAAATTGTGTTATAAATTTTAATAATTTGTGATTAAATTGTGTTTTCAATAAAGTTTTGTTTTAAATGTTTTTATAATTTTAGAAAAATCAACTGCAAATCGAATTTTGCAGGATTCAGGATTGATACAACTTCAATCTAAAATAGTGAGGAAATGTGCAAAATCCTTTAAACCAGATACATTAGTTTTTGATACCAAATCATTTTCCATAAAACTGGTATGTATTTATCTATTATTTTTTACAATTCAATACAGCAATCAACTTTAACTCCATTTTCAATGAAAATATTATAAAATTATGAATTCATTTAAAGACCCTAATATTTACATATCTTTAATAAAGATGAAACAAATATATAAAGTTAAACAGATTAGTTTAATATCTTTTCGCAGATTTTGTCTTAATAGGATTAATTTTTTTAAATATTATAATAAACTTGCATTATTTGTATCTATATCATTATATACATATATATAATATGTAAATTTTAGATATATTTCCATGATCTGAATGTTTGGATGAATAGATGCATGGCTTCCAATTAATCTTTCTGATTGCAATATATTTAGTTTCGATTTCCACCATTAAATTTACTTCACTGTTACAGTTTAGGGTTTTATTGATTCCCAGCATTTTATATTTATGACAATAATTTCAATTTATTAATAAAAAATGTATTAAATTTCTTTGCAAAAGTTTTCAAATTATAATTTTTTTTAATTTATAAAAATTAAAATCTGAATTTTAAGAATCATAATAATGTTTAATAATGAAATATAACTGGGAAGATTGAATATTTTAAAAATCTTATTTTTAATTTTTATAATACTATTTTCAATTTTTATAATTTATAACATACTTTTCATGTTTTTATATGATATAATATTTACAATTTTTATAATTTTCATCACATAAATATGTTTATAAAAAAGTTAAAAATCATTTAATGGTTGTGTGCATATTCCTATAAATGTGTATATTTCATGTATATTAATTCATAAATTACAATTTTATTACCAGCTCATATAGATATTATCTTTACTAAAAATAACAATTAAACAATTTAATCCTCAATGTAAATTAATTTGCTTTTTTTTAAAGTTTTGTCTTAGTTACTTCACAGCAAAGTTATATTCTTGCTTTATTGGTATATTTTGACATTATAAAAAATAATGTATCTAGAGTAATTAAAATCTGCAAATAAATTAAATGCAATCAATTAAAGAGTTTTTAAATAGTATTAAAAAAACTAGAGCTAAGAAAAGCATGAT
This sequence comes from Latrodectus hesperus, assembly GCA_037975125.1. NCBI lineage: Eukaryota > Metazoa > Arthropoda > Arachnida > Araneae > Theridiidae > Latrodectus > Latrodectus hesperus. Next base: position 24,189,685 of record CM075850.1, on the reverse strand, counting down.
TAAATTATAAGTTTTTAAATTCTTATTGATTGACTATTGACTTTTTAGAATATTTTATTTCTGGAATAAAAAAAAATTATTTCTAAATTCACATTTGAAACATTTGAATTTAGAAATATTTTTTAGTTTTTTTGATTTATACCTTACAGAAAAATTGTGATCATGCAAAAATTATGGTATAAAGCTAATATTTTTAATTGTATTCTAAATTACTCAACCTACATTAAAGCATAGTTATTTAAATTAAAATTCATTATAATGTAGTAATTAAAATTGTAGTATTATTAGTAGTGTTTACTCCCAAATAAAAGAACTGTATTTAATGTTTTGATTTTTAAATTTTCCAAATTTATAACTTTTAAATTTTGTCTTTAATTTTTAAAAGATTTTATTAATATAATTTATTTATTTTTCACTATTACAAAAAAGTTTTTTATCAACATAATTTTAGAATTTTGATTTTTATTAAATTTTATACAAGTAATTATTTTACAGTATTAATAAAAAACTACTTATGAATTGCAAATTGTGTATGAATTACATAATATGTAATAAAAAATACTATATATATAATATAAATATTTGGTAACTAGTTTGCTATATTGTAATTCTTATAATTCAAAAATTTGATAATTTGTAATAAATTGTGTGTTGATTATTTTATCATATAATTTTAAAATATTGAAATTTTGAATAATTAATTATGTAATTCTTTTAAAGATTGTAAAATTATTTTGCTGTCAATATTATATTTATTAGAATAAAAGCTAGTTGTTATGAATGGATGTGTAATGTGTTATTGTTAAGGAAGTGTGTTTTATTTTTTAAGAAAAATTCTTTTACTCCTGTTGCCTTAAGTCATGATGAAAGCAAAAGTGCCTCAAATAAACTGTGTGCAGCAATATGGCAGAAACTAGGAGAAGAATGCATGAAGAATATGCACACAACTCCCACTTTTAATTTCATGTAAGTTATGTTCATATTATTGTATCATACAATGCTACATGCTAATATTTTAAATTAGTGTTTTTCTCCTTAATTTATGTATTGAACTTTCAATGAAAAAATAATAATACAGAAAAAATATATCCCAATATAAATGAAAATTTTGAGAATTATTTTCATTTTATTCTTATAATATCCTTTAAATGCTATGTGAATTTACTAATTTGTGAAGTCAAATTCATTTATTGTCCTAAAATCACTTGAGCAGTATGAATTTTGTGACATGAAACACTGTCCAGCTGATTCCTTCCTATTGAAGAAACAGAAGCCATGATGGAATGAACCTAATCTGGGAAATGTTGTAGTAGTTCTGACTGATAAGATTTTGTTCTACAGGTATATATGGACCAAGAGTATGTTAACAAAACATTCTCCAGATTATCACCACCATCAGGCTTAATAGTGTAAATTTGACACAGGGTATTCATCAGTATGTGTTATTATGAGTCTGTGTAGATTATTTAAATGATGCAATAGAATGTGCGATATATCTGGCTAACACTCCTTCTTCCAATGATCAAATTCCAGTGTGAGAGATCACAAAGAAATAAAGATATTTTTAATGATTTTGAGCTGAGATCAACAGTACTCAAAATGGGTCAGTTTTGTTGTGGCCCATCCTTGTAAATGTACATCAGGTTGAAAGATATTATTTTGATGTCTAGTATTGTAGTCTAAAATTATATTTGATAAGTTGAAATATTTCTCTTTGCACAAATAAGTATTCCTATCTTGTGCTTACTTCTTAGATCAATGAGTAGTTTGTAATCTCAGACTTGACTTTGGTGGAGTGTTTTTTGGCTTATTAATCACAGTCCAGTTAAACTCTAAACCCTTGAAATAGTTCTTAATAAAATGCCTAGGAAATGTGCGACTTCAAAAATACTCAGTCTGTCTAAATGAAATCAACCATCATCCTAAGCTTAAAGTCGTTCAGATTGTTCCATGATAATCAAACCACTGTCTCCCAATAAAAGCCGCATGATTTCCAATGCATAGCAATTGCTAGGCATACTCATTTGGATAGTTGTGGATATTCTTAATGAACTCATGAAGTAATATGTTGTTTAGATTTTCTGTTTTAAAATAGATATTTTTGAAAAAGCTCATAATTTCTAAAGTCTTAAGACTTTGCGAAGCAGTAAAACTTTATTTAAGGAAAATAACTTGTTAAAATATATGAGTATCTGAAATCTGCAGTTGTAGATTTACAAAAACTATTTCAAAAGCAGTGCTTTTTAAGTTTTCTATAAATGAAATTTAAAGTTTTAATCTGTAGCAGAAATGTAGAATTTCTTAATAATTTCCTTTACAAAAATTACTGTTTTAATTTATTCGTTTTTATATTCAGATATTTTTTCTTTTTTTTTTCAGACATGGTACATTTGATCATGTTCCTGTTTCACCTGTTAAGAAAAAAAGAAAACGAGTTGAAAAAGAGAAAATATCAGATGTTACTCAACCCAAGACAGTAAGAATTATTTTGTTTCATCAAAAATTTTAGATTTATTTTCTGCTTTTTCATAAGAGATTTTTAGATTTAATCTTTCACAAGAATGCACTCTAATTTTTTTAACAAGTAAACTGAGGAATTTAGTATATAATTGTTATTTCCTACCTATATGTTTAATTTTTTTTATAGATTGCAGTTTATTTGAAATATGATGAAAATTGGATATAATAAAACTATTTTGATGAAAAGTGTTTCAATAAAGTTAAAATTTGAAATTCAATCCAATAGTTAAAATTACTAAATAAATGATTTTACTTAGTTTCAAATTTAAATTAATTTCTGATTTGTAAATTTTTTGTAGATTTAAGAATTTTCTATTTGTTTAAAAAAATATTTTTTTAATCAGTAATTTTCATCATTTATTATTTTTCTATCTTCACCAAAGATTCAGTATAGTGGAAAAATTAAATTTTCATGAACAGTATCTTTTTTTATAAAAAAATAAACTGTCTTCTAAAAATAATCAATTCCCTATCAAAAGTTGAATACTTATTGGTGAAATACATATTCAAAGAATGTTATGTATAAGACATGCAAGTTTGCTATTAGTAACATTTGATTCTTAAGAATAGGTTTTATAAATTTAATGTTATGGGTAGATTTTTCATTATGAAATAAAATTCAATTTTGATGAGATTTCTGATTGACAAATCTTTTTATAAGCAATAGGAGTTTCTGAAACCCAAATTTTGAAATCTGATAAATGCAAAAATGTTTTATCTAGTACAAAACTTTATTTTTGTGATTAAAAAAAAGAAAACATAGAACAATGTTTATATCATCAGACAAACTTATTTGTGTATATTATCGTGTATGTGATAAACATTTAATAATGATAAAAATTTCCTTTCTTTTAAAATTTTAATTTATTAAAAATATAAAATTAGTTGCATTCTATAAGGTTGAAATTTTAAAGCAAACTCTAGTTCAAAGCTGTTTGCCGAGATTCTTACTCTAATTAGAATTCAGAATCTGCAATGATATTTGAGCTACCTTATTTTAAATTACAATTTATATGGATTTTAAATACAATATGTTTTTAAAGATTGTATTTCACTAGTTTATCAATTTGGTGTACTCAAATATCCTCAGAACTAATTCAAAAAATATATTTGGATTTTCAAAATACCTATGAATTGTTCATCATTTTGTCTTAATAAAATGAATTGATGATGCTTTTTGTGATTATTGTATGAAAATTCATCTTTTATATGAATTCCAATTTAATTTGAAGCTAAATATGTATCTTTTAAATACGGTAGAAATATGTTTATTATATTTTGTTGAATAATGTTATTATTTTGGTTTTATTTTAAAGATGAGAATAGAATTGTTCTTATAGAAACCAATTTTAAAAATGAACATACTCTTTATTAGATCCTGATTTTAAACAATTGTATTAAAATTATAATATGAATTCTCATTTGTTTAATCATTAGACTTGGAATATATGTTTAATATTCTTAACTATAGCAAGTTATTGTTTTTAATATTTTTTTACAAATTCTGCAGTATGAATCAGATTATTATTATTATTTATCTATTTTTATACACATTATTCATGCATAAAATTAAAATAATTACTGTGAATATTAATAATAAAAATGAATGATATTTTGAATTTTTAAAATATTTTAAATATATGGCAATGGATTTTTTTAATGAAACTTTTTTGCAGACAAGCAATCATAATTAAATTGTATATTAAAATAATTTCTACATTTTATATTGCAAATTCATTTTTGAACTAATAATCAGTTATTAAAGTTTAAATATTTTTTTATATTATTTTATTTTTTTAAGAATAAATTTTGAAGTTTTGGATACACCATTTTTCCAACAACAAACACTATTATCTTACCAGACAGTAGGAATAAAGATAATAACAGAAGTCGTATTCATTTTTATAATAAAACATAACCATTAGGTTGTATTATAAGTCATATTAGCATTTACTCATAGAGATACATGATTTAAGGACAGCTTAAAGGATATTAAAGAATATTAATTTTAATTTAATCAAAAACTTATGCAATAATTGCAAAAATAATAAAATGTCTTAGTTTCATTAAAATTAGGTTTTTTATTTGAAAGACTAATTTATATTGATAAAGGATTCTGTAAATGTGAAGAAAAAATAAATATCACTTGCCCTATTGTTAAAACTTTTTATGAAAAAAATTAAAAGAGTATATGTGTCAGACAAATCTATCTATTTGACCTAATGAAATTTTCAAACATTAGAAAAATTATTTATTGTCTTATATTTTAAAAATATGAATTTTCAAAATTTAAAGCATTATTATTCATGTCTGCCATACACAAAATATTAACTGATACAAAAAACGATTAAAAAATATAGCTTTATAAATTTATAGCATCAAATAATGTTTTTATGTTTGTAATTGTGCATCAAATTTCAAAAATTGCTTTTGATCCCTTCTCCCTAGTCTCAACTACTGCTAAAGAGAGACGTAACTTATTGAAAACTGTTGTATTGCTTATTATATTTATATATAAATATATTTAATATATTGTAATGTAGATACTGTTGTATTTAATATCTTCATGTTCAAGGTAATATTTTAATTTTTTGTATGACATTGTTTTGGAAGAATTTTGAAGAATGAATGATTTGCAATTATAATTTGAGCATCAATGACTAAATTGGGTTTTATAATTATTGAATAACTCAAAGTTTTTTGAAATTTTAAAGAAGTATCATTCAAATTATACAGTTTAAACCATGAAACTATTGTTTAATATCTTGCTTAGTTACAAAATTATTTTTAAATTGAATCATATGTTGCTATAAAAAACCAAAATTTGGAGAATAGCAATATTCACATAATTGCTTGCTATATGTCAAAAATATTTACCAAATATCCAAATTTCTGACTTATGATGACAAATGTTGAATATGTCAGTGATTTGAATTTTGTTCTCTGCATATTAGGTTTGATAAAGCTTTACAAGTGAGCTTAACTTTTTCACATTTCTTTCTGAGAGAAGTAACCAATTGTAATGAGTGTTACTTCTCACTCTAGAGATGTTCTCACTGCAGGACATGTAGGTTTAGATTCTAACTTGTAAAGAACTACTTGCCTTCTTAATGACAGCAGTTATGCTTTTGTGAATGTGTTAAATATTTACTTTCAAATTTAACCAATAATGAACTTTTGCATTTATACTGCGTATGTCAAAATATGAGAAGTTTAAAGTGACAACATATGTAAATAAACTTTTAAACTTCTTCTTAGAGTTGGGTTTGTATGTCATTGGGCACCTCTGCTTTTATTAGCATTTTGTACTATTAACTTCAAACCCAATGTTTCTTAGTTCCAGTTGCTCGGGTCACCCACTTTATTAATAAAGTCTGATAACCCTTTAATGAAGTCTAGGTGTAACTCTCTAGTATGGATGATGCCTAAAGAAGTTAATCTAGGGAGGGCAAGAGCCTCGCATTCGTAAATGATATGCTCTGCCGTTTCCTCTTGCGTATGACATTTCCACCAGATAGGGTCTTGCTAAAACAGTCCCATCTGATCAAAGAATCAGTCATGCTAGCGATAGCTTCCTGACTTTCACCAGAAGAAGATGGTTTGGGGGTCATTTCTACCTCCTGTGAAGGATTCATTGCTGCCCCTTCACTAGATTGCCTCTGAGTTCCCTTGTCTTTTTCAGCAAGGTCTACTTCAGAGGCTTCACCTTCAAATGCAGAAAGGTTAGTTGTTTCTTCTATCTTTTCAGCCACAAGATAACAATTAATAAGCTCAGGTAATATAACAGTCCACCCAGCATTGCCTGAGTTACTGGGCAAGGCAAAAAATAAGCTCTAGAAGTTCGCCAGGCAACTAAAGGCTCCATTAAGACAACATTATCGCAGTGCCAAATAGCCCTAAGCACGGGTCGCATAACACCAGGGTTTATGGGAGCTGGTTCGCTCATTTATTGCAACATTAAACTTTTATGATTCTGTGAATTGCACAAGAGTCCCTTGCCTTTGCAACTACATTTAGTAGAAGAACACTTCCTTGTTTCTGACAGCATGTACAGCCTTGTTCTCCACTTTAAAATCAAATGAGCTGTAGCTGCTTCTCTTATTGATGTTTTTTGAGAAAAATCCCATCTATGGAAAGTAGTATTTCTTTATACATTGCAAACTGATTATTGGTATAAAACTGCCTAAAGGTGCAATTTTTATTTACTAATTTATAAAAGCCAGGAGCTTGTAAAAGTATTCCAACAGTAGCTGCCAATATATTTTGATCATCTGTATGACCATAGTCAACATCAGGGACTTGTATTCATATAACACCAATTTAAACAGAAGCTTTTTTTTATATTTATAACACTTTTATTGCTTGCAGTGGAAGATTTTCTTTCATGGCTGATCTTTTTATAGAAATAAATTTGTGCTGTTCAGTCAAGGCTTAATATAAAGACTTAGTAAATTGCAGGTCCTCTTCAATATTTTTTAAATATAATTTTTGGTAAGACTATTGCTAAAATTTTCTTCAAAAATATTAACAGTTTCTTCAAATTATTCTTTGGTTTGAAAATTTTTAGCAACTTCAGTTTTAATATTTGCGATTTGTTCACCAGGATAAAAGGCAATACTATGCCTTTCCTTGGTTTAATGCCAGACATGGCTTCATAAGGACTTAGGCATATTCCTTCATGATATGTAGCGTTCTTGACAAATTGAACAAAGGGCAAACTACTTGAGCATTTATTTATATCATTTTTGTTCATCCACACAGTTGGCATATTCTGAATATTCTGATTAACCCTTTTAACTAAGCCTTTTGTTTGACTATGGCTAGGCTTTCCATGAACTATCTTAAAATTTTTCCACATTGCATTGTTTGGATCTGAGTTGATTACCAAATTCTCTTCTGTTATTTGAATGCAATATTGCTGGACAATGAATGCGAAAAAAATTTGAAGATTTGCTATTTTTTCTGTGTCTTAGTTTTCAATAGTCGTAGTTGGAGAAACTTAATTAAATGATCTTGATACATTAATTATGAACTTAAATTTGCCTTCTCTGTGTGACTGCTGGTCTATCAGATCAACTGAATATCTTAAGCTTAAACCTTTCTTTGGTGTACTATATTTCATTTGACATTGTTTACGTAAATTTAAATACAATATTACAATTTCATATATAATATTTTTGTATTTACCTTGTAAATCTGTAAGCATGTGTGTTCTTCCACCATGGCCTATTCTAATGTGAGTTTGAACTAACTTGTTGAACAATTCATCATTAGTAATATTATACAGGATATTCATTTATCCTGATTTTAAGGATGCAATTAATATTTCTTCATCATTAAGTTTTAAAATGTCAAAACATTTTAATCATCTGTATTTTAAAATTGTGCTGCATTAATTTTAGCAAAATTACTTCAAAAATTATTTTAGAGTACTAATCTTGGTGGACAAAAAGGCAGTTGTCTTGTTTGCTCACAATTAATGCATTTAACTTTTCAAAGAGAAGTTCATTACTTGCTGCAATATCAATTCAATATAAATTAGAGTATCAAATAAGGAAACAAAATTTAAGTAAATATTGCACATATCATCAAAATTTGAATAAGACTGACAGTGTTCCAGAGTATTACAAATATGAGTGAATTACAACAGAGCCAAAGATTTGGCAACAGAACATCACCTCTGTTGATCCCCAAAGTATATCTGATTGCTGACATACATCTGATTTGGTTTGAATATACAAGATTATGAGGAGATGTTCAATCTTTCATTGACATACTTAATATGTGTTGATATTCAGAAGTGAATGTTGTCATTCTCCTATTTCATTCTTTCACAGTACATTTATTTTGGTATTGTATGTTATAAGCAATCAATGATTTTTCTAAAGGTTAATTATTTTTCAAATATTGATAAAGACTTTTTTCTTTTAGTTTATTTTGCTCGAAGAATTTAAAGCAAATCAATAAATTTTTAAAGGAAATATTAGTTTTTTATTGGATTTTCTTTCTTTCTTTTTATAGCATAATATTATGATTTTAAAGTTAATTTTTCTAAAGAAAATGTTAGTTTAGGTTAATTTGGATGATCAAACTGAAGGAAAAGATGTCATGCTTTCGAGAGCTGAAAAAGTACTTTCCATATTAATAAGGATTATTAAAAAAAGTAAAAGTAAGCTTATAACTTTTATTCTCTTTTATTCATTCCATTTAATGTAATCTAAACTAAATATGATACTTGAGTTGCTTTTATTTTAAATCATAATTTTCCATTATAGTAATAGTAATTTTACTAAAAATTTGAAATTTAATTAAAATTATATTGTTTTATAGTGGTGTTTACTCACTTATTGTAAGCACTTATTATATTTATCTTAGCTTTAGGGCTTATCAAAATATAACATGTTTTGTTTTTCTGAATTTTAAATGATTTTCAAATAACTTTTACATTATATTTTGATATTACGTGTTACTCATATAAAATTGTTATTATTTAACAGGGCTCATACAGCTCCTGGAAGCTCCTTAAATTTTGATTTGACTCCCTAAAAATTGTGAATTAGTCCTGAAATTTTTATTTACTTTGAGGCATTTTTTTATTAGAAAACATTACAATTTATTTTGTGTCTTTTGTTTCTATATTTTAAAATTTTCAATGAAATTGTTCGAAATCTAATTGAGTATTAGTTTTTAGTGTTACCATTAGATGGAGGCACAACCGATATTAGATTGTTGTATTCATTACTGTTGACAAAATTAAAGATCTAGTTCAGTCGCAATAATTTCGTGGTAATTCTATTTTGTCAGGTCCGAATATAGTTGTTAGATTTATGTGTATAAAGTGAAGTGATCAACAAGATTGTCATGTTGTGCAATCAAATTGGTGATTTTAATTGATTATTTTTCTATGTGTTTTTGTTTTACTTATTTTGTATAAGATTCACTGAACTTTATTACTTAAATGTAAAATTTTTCAGTTAAAAAATACTTTCCATACCTTTTTTGATGAAAATGGCGTATAAATTCAGTGAATTGAGATGAATTTGCTTATCAGTAAAATAAAGAATGAAATAAATTATTTACTATGCCTTGTGAAAAGTATCTTTTCAAGGCCATTGGATTCTGGAAAAGCCATACATATAATATATATATATATATATATATATATATATATATATATAATACCCTATTTGTATGTATAAATAACTGAGAAATGTAAAAATCTATTGAGATGATTAAAGAAAAAGAAAAGCCTAGAATATATATGTGAAATTGTATTGTTTTAAGAGTTTGAAAGTAAACAGGAGTGAAATTTAAATTGTTTTTAAATACTAATTTAGAAAAAAGTCATCCTCAAAATTTTATCAAATAATTATATTTGTTGTCACTAAGTATATTTATATTTGAAGAGGTTGTTATATATACATCTTGAAATACTCAATAATTTAATAGATAGGTATTCAAGATATTTAAAAAAATCCAGTAATATAAAGGATACTGATTGTTTAAATAAAGTTTTTTCTGTTATAGTTTTGAATTTATTGAAAGCTTTTTAAGTAATCATTTAATATAATTCTAACTTAAATGAAAAATGTTCTCATCAATTTTTGCAATTACTTATTTCTAATACTATTAAAAATGTTGCATGCATATAATTATCTACATATTTGGTTTAGAACAATTTGTAATATAAAATAAAATTTATTTAACTTGAATGCCAATACCTCCTGGAAACTCCTAGAAAACTCCTGGAATTTGATTCTTGGAAATCTGTACAAACCCCAATTTAAAAACAACTAAATGATGTAACAGAAGTAAAATAATATTTTAAATATATTAAAAATTGCAAAAGATATAAAAGTAAAATTCAAAATAATTTATTCTAACCAGTTTTTTATGCTTTATTTGCAAGAAAATATTATCAATTGTCTGATTATCTTTTACCTTTTTTTTCTGATATTATTTAAGGCTTGCTATAATTTAACATTTATGAAATAAACCATTAGCCATAACCTATCATTTCTTATAAACAAGGATTTTCTTTGTATAAACAATTTTCATAATCATGTTTAATAAGATTAAAATTCTAACTCAGTTTTGAGAACCAAAATATATATTTGAATTTCAGTTAAATTTATATATTGAGTTTAAAACTGCAAAATTAATATGGAGCTAAAATTGAAAATTTTAGTAAAATATATCATGTTTGAGTTTTACTTACATAGTTTTTTTACCTGATTTTCCTGTATATAATCCTCAGGTTCTGAATTAAAACAGTTTTGAATTTCATTGTGCATATTATATACTGCTGCAGATAATCTGATCAAAAAGATCCTCCATCAGGAATAGTTTTGAAAGAAATGCTGTTTATGATTTATAAAATAAGTAACAAATAGTGCCATGACTTGACTGATTTATTTCTCCTATAATCAGTTTTATCTAATTATGTTCAAAAACAAATTTGGTTCTTCGGAGAGATTACAGTAGCTATTAACTATCATCATTTTGCATTTGGTGTTGACTTGAGCCGTTTTGTTCTAAAAATACTGAAATTTGTATATTATCATGTGGAAATAGTATATAAGTTACTCATCTGATTTTAAACTGAAAGATATAGCGAAGGTAAATAAAAATGGCAACAAATATCTTAATGTAAAGTGAAAAACAAAGCATTTGCACTACAAACGAAAGAATGTATCTAATGCACAGTTTGATAATAATATATTTATTTTATTTAATTATTAACAAAACAAATATATTTTATTTTTAAAATATGTTTAATCTCATTTTAAAGGTTATTAATTACTAAAAATCAATAAGCTTTACTCAAATTTTCATGAATTATTATTGAAGATCAATCTGGTGCTTTTATCTCAGTTTATCCGACTTTGTGATGAGGTGGATTCAAACATATGTTTTCCGTAATGACTATTCTTTCTAAACAATTTATTATATTTTTAATAATACTTATTTTTTATTTTATGTTACACCATGTCAAACCAAGTATGTATTTTTGACTATTCGCCAGAAAAATTGCAGCAGTTTATGTACAGGAAAATACAATAATTCAACTGGAAAAACATTCGTTGTTTACTTTATATGATATTAGTATCAGAATTGTATTGTTTTTTGAAATATATGTTGTTTTCATTTTAATCTTTAGAGACTATTGTTGGTTAAATTTTCTGCATTTTTTCAAAATATAGGAAATTTGGAACATATTCAATGAATAATTGATATTACTTCTGATTCTATTGGTGATTTAACTTAACTTTGTGTGTGTCCTTCTGATATTAGAAGTAAAGATGATTTAGTTAGGAATTTCAAAATTTAAATGTTTGAATATGAAAATTCAGACATTTTTTTAATTTTCTGGTTATTGAAATTGTTTGCAAAGATTTTAAAATTATGTTTTTAAAAGAAACATTTATGCTCTATTAAAATAGTTGTAATGTTTATGAAAGATAATTTTCTTTTTTACATCTTTTACCTGGAATATCTGCAATTTTAAGTTTCCATTTCACAAACATTCTAAAATTTAAATTAAAAATAAACAGCTTTACTCTGATTCATGAGCTACATTTTAAGGAAATTACCAGGAAATGCAGACCTCCTAAATTTCCTTACATCCCTAATATTTTTCACTATTAATTTTATTTCTTTAAAATCCTAATAAATTGAAATGTTCCTTTAAAAATAAAACTGTCTGGTAATAATTTCCTTTTAAGATTATTTACTTTCCAACAATCACCATTTCTTTTTCAATATTGTTAGAGACAATATTTGTGCTTTATTAGTCATGAGTATGATTCACTTACACATTCGCTGCCACTGACATCCTGGAGCATCAGTATAATGCTATCTTGTAGCCAGCAACATCTAGGATGACAATCAACTATGATAGTTATGTGATTTATTTTTAGTGCAGCTCTGGAGATTTAACAAAGAGGTTTTTGGAGCTATTAGTGAAGCATTATTTTTATGTTTTAATGTGTGGTTTTTAAGTTTTGCTTTTTTTAATGCATTTTTAAAAATGGCATAGCACTTCTGAGGATGGATATATAAACTTTACTGCTAGCAAATGTTTTTAAATGCTCCTTTCATGTGATTGAAATTCTACCAAATCAGAAAGTTTGCCATAGATTAAGTGTACATAACTACCAATTTTTATAATTTGGCTCTACAATATGTGATTTAGATTTAAATGTGTATAATCTTACAAACATGCAATAAAACTATAGATTCACATTATTGTAAGTTAATTCTCAAACCTTACAGCCTTCCAGTTTCTTCAACAGGATTTGGTTTACAATCATAAGATATATGTTGCATATATGTTTTAGTTTGTGTTCATATGAAAATAACGAACTCAACAATCATGTCCTTGGTATAATCAATTTCTTTGTTTTTAAAAATCAATTCCCTATTTTTAATTTAGTTTGATTCTGTCTATAATGACTAGGGTAAAAAAGGATAATTCTAATGTAAAATTAAGTAACTGTCATGAAATTTCGAAATTTCCTTTAAATTTTGCTTTTAAATAAAACTTTCAAATTACAATAAATATTGCTTGATTTTATTTTATGAACATTTACTTGATAATTTAAAATTTTTTGACAGTTACTTAATTCTAAATTCAAATTATCAACAGTAATCTTTTGTGAATTTAGAGTTGATGATGTCAAAATGGAGATGATAATTTTTTATTCTTTCAGATTTGAAAAGTTTCGGTCATTATAGATTTCTTAAGAATTGGAGGCAGACTTAATTAAACTTTATTTATTACAGTGGTGTATCGTACATTTATTATATTTAGAATTTAAAAACATGGATGTCAATTTAAAAATCAATAGTGCTCAATTTAAATACTAATTTTTACAGTTAAAGTAGTATTTGTAAAATATATAACTTCTAATAAATTAATGGTAAAAAAAATTATATATATTTGATTAAATTTGAATTATGAATAAATTTTAAATATTCATTTGAAATTATATTTAGGTAGATTCAAAATATGGTTAATGTAAAATTATAAATAAAATTTTGTAATTTAGTTCTCATATGTATAGAATGTATTATTGTTTGAAAAATCTAACTTTAAATATAGCACTTATATGCATTAAATGGCCATTTTATAGGAATACCTCACTTATACATTGTTGGGTCATTTTAGCAGTTCTGACAGAATGTATTGATCACAGCATGAATCCTATTAGCCTCTGAAAGCATTGCTTCATTATTTCTGTCCTTTGGATGTAAATAATATTCCTAGTTGATTCTTGTTAGATAGTGTTGGATCTATGTTTCGAACAACCTGTTCCACTTCAAAGATGTTTGAAATCCACAGACACTGGAGGCCAATAGAGTAAGTTGAAATTATCATGTATTTTTAAGTATTCCATGGCAATATGAGTCTTGTGACACAGAGCATTATCCTTCTGGAAATATCTAGCTAATTGAGAGAATATAGTAGCCATGAAAGCAAGACCCAGTTTGTCACAATGTTGAGGTAATCTTGGCCTAAGGTGTCATTCTACAGGTATCAATGGATCAAGATTATGTTATCAAGACATTCTATAGATTATTACACAGAATCTTCCAATTTAAACAATGGAGCCTAAAATGAGAGATGGATCATTTTGTGTAGTTGTGTTCAGATTCTGTATCACCCATCTGTATGGTGCTATAGGAATCATTTGATCTGCACACTTTCTTCCAGTCATCAACAATCCAATGTTAAGTATGCTGACCTGGTACTCAAATGGTTAACACTCTTGCCTTTGGTTCAACAGATCGTAGATTCGAATTTCACCTTCAGCTTGGATGTTTGTAGTGGTTGGAATTAACTTTAAACCCTGTGTCCTAATCTAATTAGCCCTCATGTGCATAAAATGACCATTGAGCAACAAACAATCTAAACCAATGTTAGGGATCTCTTTTTAATCCAAAACATTTTTTATAGGTTTGGGTTGACATTAAAGGTACTTGCATTGGCCATCTGCTTTTGTAACTCATCCTTACCAATGTATAATATATAAGATATTATTCTACCATCCAGTGTTGTAGACCAAAGTTAGTTGATGAGTCACTGTTGATAAAGTAAGAATCTCGTCTCATGCTCCTCATTTTGCATCAATGATCTCATTAGCAATCATAGACTTGTTTCTATCTGGTTTGGGAAAAATCTAGATATATGGGTTTTTGGAAATATTTAGCCTACCTCTTGGAGCATCAATTATCATTCCATCCTGGAGTCCCTCAGTTCTTTTGGTTTTCCCATGTTGACAATTGAACCACTACCATTTGACAGATGTATTAAGCACTTTATATTTGTTCCAACTGTCACCTGATTGCACTTTGCAATTGCTAACCAACATATTTCCATAGTCCTGAGTGTTTTTTATAAACTGGCCTCTCAGTGCATATAAACATATATTTTTTAGTTACGTAATTTTAATATATTTTAATTTCTTGTTTTATAATGAATGAAATAAATGAAAAGATTTAGAATATAAAACATTTGTTCAAATGAAAATCTTATTTCATTTAAATTATTTTATCATTGTGAAAAATAAAAATTAAAAAACCTGTGTAGTTGTTTCATTGTTCTGAAAATTTTCTTTAGTTTTTTTAGTTTTTCTTAATTTTCTTTCCAAAAATTTTATTTTCTTCAGTGCTACATTCCCTCAATTATATACATTATTTATTGTTCTGACAGTTTCCTGTATATTTTGATTTAGTTATTATAAAATTTTGTAAAATTATTGAATAGATTGTTTGAAATTCTTCAGTTTTGATGCTATATGTTATATAAGATAATGCAAGGAAAATATGTTTTTTTTTATTTCCTAAAAACAAATATTACAAGATTTCAAAAGATTAAAAATTAAATATTTAATTTCATGCTTCTAAATATACTGGGAATGGTTTGTTTACTTTAATTTTTTTGTGACATTACTGAAAGATATTTATTTGCATTTCTTAAAAAATATATTTGCAAAAACTGCAAATAAAAATTGATTCTGAATTTTTTATTTTTCCTTGTAGAAGGTGCTTTGTGTTTTTATGAATTTGTCATAGATCCTTCATCTTTTACCCGAACTATTGAACACATATTTATAGTATCTCTTCTAGTCCAAGTAAGCTTTATTAATAAACTTCACATTGAAAATTGTTTTGATTATATACTTTGAAATTTTTTAATCAAGAGTTTATTGGTATAATTTTTATTATTATTATTTTCATTCATCAACTATACTAGTATCTCAAATGCATCTTTGTAATAAATGAATTTAACAATTATTAGTTTTTTATGATTTTTCATATAATTTTAACTGAAATTTTTATTAGAATATAGAATGATTGACATTAAAGTCACATGTTTGTAAATTCATCACTAATGGTGCATTTTGTAGTAAATTAGTTTACTAATTATTTATTTCAAGGTTATTCCTAATTTCCACTATTGAATATCATAATGCAAAATACAGGTTTTAAAATTGTCAGTACCAGTAGAAAAGTGCATTTTTTTATTCTAAAATTTTTATTGTTTTCCATAAATTTGTCGAATTTTCCTTCTTGTGGCTTTCATTTTCTTCTAAAATCTTTATGAATTATTTCTAACACATATTTAAGAAAATACTTTATATTTAAATAAAAATTCTAAAAGTTAAAATGTGTAAAAAAAATATGTATAAAAAATATGTAAAATTCTATCTTTAAGGGTTCAAGAAATGTTTGTATTTGTTTTAAATTTAATATCTTTACTGCTCAGAGTTTGAATGGAAATTACTAGTAATATGAAGCACGTCTTAGCCTTTGTAGATTTGATAGCATTTTTTATTTATTTATTTTTTTACTAATGTTCTGTATTATATGCCTGTTATAGTATCCTTATTATAATAATGATATCATCTGATTTGTGAAGATTCAACTTTGTTTTTACTATGAAAAAGAAACCAATAATCTTACTGCTGGAAATTTATTTTAGTCTTGTTTCCTAAAATATTTTATTTGATTTTCCAACTGATGAAAAATACAATTGATATTTAATGAAAAATTAACCACCTCACTTAATTTAAAATTCCTGCTGAAAATTATTTTAATAAAAGTAATTTTTTAATACTTATGGAAATTATTTCTCTAATGTAATTATAATATATTTAGGAAATTATTTAGTAAGTTTTTATAGTATGCTATTATAAGTTAAGTAATATTTGAGTTTTTGTTCATAGTACAAACATTTTGGTAACCTGAATTACAATTGACTAGTCAGAAACAAGAGTTGAAAATATTTTATTGGTACTAGGCTGATCTAAAACATTTCTGAATATCAAATAGTTACTTCGTACAGGAAAAAATGTTCATAAATAGTGGGTACATTCCCCATCATTCTACCGATGCAATTATAAAAATTCTCACATGCCTATCCAACAGTAATAAGAGTTCAATTAATTTTTTTAAAGAGTGTTTTTTTGCTTGCAAATATTTAAAACTGGAAAATCCATGTAAAAATGAAAACACGAACTTTGAAATCAAATTTACCTTGATTTTTTTATTACTAAACGCTTCAATAAAAATAAATCTCAAACTCAACTACTAGTAATGTAGTTCAGAACTAAAAAATGTCAGAAAGCTCTGATTTGCATGACACTAAGAAAGGAGTGATCTTCTTTAACTTCCAATCTTCTAGTCAAAAGTTTATGTCAATATTCATTTTGCAATATCAGTCATATTTTCTGAAGCAAGATAAGACAAAGTTGTATTAATTTTAAGATATTTTCTCTGTTCTATTTTAGTCCACTTTAAGCTGCCAGTGGTGGTCTAATTAATTGATATGTGTAAAAAATGACCATTGAACAACTAACACACAAAATTATTTTATTCTAATTATTTGTCGGAATGATGTTTCGGGTTTACTACATCCTTGTCTCTGAGAATAGTCTCAAAATACTCATTATATCATATATGTTCATTGTTTATCACTTTGATATGTTTGAACACTTTTTTTCAAATAGCTGATTTTTTCTATTATATAATATATTTAATTTAAATTTTTGTTTATTTTAAAGTTTCCTTTGTTACTACTGTACAGAAAAAATACTTTTTAATGAACCATATATATAGTAATATTAAAATATTATATGTTGGTTATTATAATGGAAGTTGTGCTTATTTTTCTTTAAAATTTCATGAATCTATTCTATCATAATTATACAGCTTTCTATCTTAAATTTATATAATTATGAGTATTTAAATACACCAAAGGAAAGTTAATTTTACTAATTATTAAATAATAATATCAATATTTATTATATTTATGTATATAAAAAACATGGCTAACAATCAATTAAGGTTAAAATTAAAAATAAATTTACTAATTTTAAACATCCTTGTTAAAAGTTCTATTATGTTCATATTATTCTAAAGTTCATATTATGAATGTAAAAATGAAAAAATTTTTGTTTACATATTATTATATTATTTTTCTCAAACATATAAAAACTAACATTTTACATGCATTTTTCATTTTGGTAAATGAAGAGATTATTTTACATAATTTTAGGTATCACATGTTTGAAATTAATTTATTTTCTTCTCTGAACATAACAAATAGAATTTGATAATATTTTGAAAGTTTAGCTTATATTTCATTTAAAATTAGTTTAAATAATTAATTTTTTTTATTTGTATTGTATTACAAAGCTTAAAAAACGTTTTCATGTTGCTTTAAAAAATTACTGTAGCAGAAAGTAATTCATATTTTCTGGAAAAAAATTACTCTTCATATTTTTTGCTTCGTATATTGCAAAATGATGTCCTTATTTTTTAATTTTAGATGTGAAGATGTTTTTAATAATAAAAATAATTTTAATTTCTTTCTATCTAGATTATTAATAATTAGAAAAGTAAGTTTATCGGCACTTCTAAAAGGTTTTGATGATATTTTTTAATTAATAGGCTTTTGATTTAATAAATTTTGTTATCTTTAATGCTCTTATTCTTAAATTAATTTAAGGTTTTAGTAATGAATTTAAAATGAAAAAGTCTTTTTTAGTGTGTTATATGCCTTATTTCTAATACAGTTAAGAATATTAAATTACTTATAAATCTGTCTAACTTCCATTTTTGTAATTTAGTTACTGTAAATCTTAGTGTATCTTCCAAAATGATGTATAAAATTAATTGAAAGTATATTTACTTCTGAAATGTTTGGGATTATAATTTTTAGTTGTCAAATTCATGATTTGTTTGTTTCTACATTCAATGTTCTCAAAAAAAAGAAAAATTTTTGATTGGGAATTAATAATTTAAATTAGTTTCTGTGAATTTATGTGGAACTACATTCATTTGGGTAGAAGAAATAAACCATCATTTGGTTTTTTGCCTTTTTGTTGCTTATAAATTTTAATATTTATGTAACAAAAACTAGCATTTAAATTAGCTTAATGATAATTGTATATTTTAGAATTTCAGTAGCTATCCAGTTTTACAATGTTTCTGTCTGATTATAAATCTTGGAAAATCTTTCATATTTTATTTATTTCCAGTTTTATTTTCAAATAAGTTTCCTACCAGATATAATTTCCTTTATACATTTTCAATTTATTGTTGTATTTATAATTGATATAAAAAAATAGGATCTTCTATAAAGATATGTTTGGATTTTTTGTTAGTATCAATTCTGAATTTTAAGGCTTTTATTCCATTCTGCTTAATATTGTTTTGTTATTTATATTTTTTTAGGCATTTATTAGATGTGCATAAGAAAATATATGCACTATAACTTTTTGATTCTTTCATTTTAGTATAAACTGTTTTATTTGAATATTATTGAATGAAAGCAAATTTTGATTGCTGGTTTGATAAATGTTTGTTTCAATTTATATTATTTATTAATTTTTTGATTTTCTTAATAAATTTTTCTGGTGTTTTTGAAGTTATTTGAAAAACATTTCACTCTGTGAGAGATAAAAAAATGCCTCAACAAAACATTTTTTTTACTCTAACCATTTTTCAAAAATCATATTATTCAATGCTATTGCTAGCAGTAACATTTGCATTCATAAGATGCTTTTTATTTTTTAGTACCATAGTTTGAGTGTGTGTAAAAAGTACAATTTATTAATATTTTCATTTAATACAATTTTATATTAATTCAAAGTGTTTTACAAAAATGTATTTTTCAGTTAATATAATAATTTCAGTTATTCAATAAAAATAGATATGCTCAATGTATTTATTTGAATTATTTAGCAGTGAAAAAAGAGGGATAATTTTTGGCTTATATGTTTTCTTATTTGTTGTCTTTATAGCTTGGCAGTGTTTGCATTTTTCCAGATGAACAGGGTTTACCTTGCCTGAGTAAGCTTAAATGTTTAATTTCTCTTTTTGTGATATAAACTTATTTATATACTTAATTTCATTTTAATGGCCTATTACAATCTACTTATTTGAATTTATGCCTATGTTCAATTTTATTTTTTTTGCATCTTTATTATCATTTATTAATTCACTTTAAATTACCTTGTAAGTATTTCTTTATTCTTAATTTCTCTGAGACTGGAAAATAAATAAAAAAATATTGTTTGAAACCAATTTTCATTTTTGAATATTCAAAAACAAGAAGATTTTTGTATTATTTATTAAATAAAACTTTTGCATATTTACTATGATATTAATGTAACAAAATGTTTTTAAGTCTTTTGTTAGATTAATATTATATGTAAAATTTTACTAGCAAAATAGTGAATAGGGATTAAAATAGTATTAACATTGCTGTTAATTCATTTAATCTTAAAAAATATCTATTATTTTCAGATATACATTGTTTTGAATTATTTTTAAATGCTATCACTATCCTTCTTACTCTTAAAGACAATACAAATTTTAAAAAACTGTATTCAATTTAATTTAAATTTAATTGTTATCTGGATTGTCTCAAGTTAACCTGATGATCTTAAAAGCATTGGCCTAATATTAATCTCATTTGTATTGGACATATTACTTTGCATCTTTTTTCATACTGCTATGCATTTAGGAATTTAACTTAAAACTAACAACATTGAAAATGTTGCTTTTAATCTTAGTTCCTTTAAAAAAAATTATGTAATTGACAATAATTAGGATTATATATTCACATTTATTATTTCCACTTTAAAGTATGAATACTAATGAAAAATAACTTAAACCTTTGAGAGTATCACTGCTGATCTCATTTTTCTGAAAATTATAAATTTTATACTAGTCATAGTTATTTTGGATAGCTTTCATCTTCTTTTGCATCCCATTTCACATCTATAGTGATTACTTTACCTAATATCTTATGGATTTGAGACATGTACTTTATTGTATATTTCAAAAAAAAATTTTTATGGGAAAAAAATACTAAAAGATTTTTGTTAAAAAATTTTTAAAGTGATATATATATATATATATATATATATATATATATATGCATGATGCTTTTTCATTAATTCAGAATGAGTTTAAAATGTTTTAATAATTTCTTTGCAGAATTTTTGGATCGTATTAAATTTAACTGTTTGAAATTCATAAATATCTAATTTGGTTTTACTATAATTACATCTCACAAATTTATTTTTAACCTTTTGAATTCATTAGACATATTTTGAAAGTTCTATAAATTGTTTAAAATAAAAATATTAAATTTTGAAAAAAAGATGTTTTCTTTTCTTAAAAAAGTTATCAGTTTTTAATAATTTTTGTAATGATATTATATTAAATTTAGATATGAAAAATGTTGATAGTATTGCAAATTTGTACACCAAAATCCTTATGTTTTTATAATTATATAGTCTCATAATGTAAGTGCATCCTCAGTTTTACATACATAATTTAAATATTTTTATTAAATATTAATTTTATTTTTCCATTTAAACTATTTAAAGACAACTCTTACTATCAAGCTGTTCAAATTTCATGGACAATAAATGTATACACCTGCATAATTCAAATATGATTATTAAATAAATATTTTTTTCATTTAAACTATTTAAAGATAGACTCTTACTATAATGCTTTTCAAATTATATGGACAATAAATGTATGCACTTGTAATTTCCCTTTTGAGAGCATCTGAATGTTTCTGCACATTTAAAGAGATTGCAAAATTCGAAAAATATTTATACTGATAACAAATGATAACTTCTTTCTTAAAAAATTAGAAATGACACTTTTCAAGAACTGTCTCCTTCAACACTCTTTGTGTCTTGTCAAAGCTTGTTAACTGCTTATCTTCAGCCTTTTTCTACTGTTTTTGGTGATCTTATCCTATATCCTATATTGTTTTTCAGAAGTATTATAAGAAAGTTTTAATTTTGTTAGATTTACCACACCTTGAAATGTGATTCAACTGGTAAATTCTAGAGGCCTTAATAATTCAAACAATATTGTAATAGCATGTTGAATAATTTTGACATCACTCAATACTCAAATTCATATTAAATGTTTCTGTATTTAATATTATATTCAAATTTATGATTCATATTCATACTATTTTATTTTATGCTTACAGCGAAACACTATAAGTAGAACTTATATTTTATATACTTTAACCATCAATTTATATTAAGACTAAAGCCATTAATTGCATCTATTGTTTAGTTTTTTAAAATATTCTATGTCATAATATATTCTAAAATGTATTAAAAACATTCCTTTCCCTTTGCATGTAAAAAAAAAATTTTATGTTTTCAGCATTATTTTGTAAGTTTTTATTGAAATTCTTGTTCTTACATTTTTTATTATTTTGCTATTGATTTCTGAAATGTTATATCACAACAGAATGTGTCCCAGAAGCAGAGAGAAAAGAGCGTGAATTAGACCTAAGTGGAAGAATGCAAAGTGTATTGAGTATGAGTATTCATGAGTGGAAAGTAAGAAAATAATAAATTTTTTCATGCAACAAGCAACTTTTTAATTTTGTTTACTTTTGTTATGAAAAATTTATTATGATTGTGGTTCAATTGTATTCTTATATTTTATTTTGAAATGGCTGCCATACAATCTTGATGGATTACATTTTCCTATTTCATTAAGTAACTTTACATTGATTTGGAACAGTTGATTAAATTTAGCAAAAAACAGTGTTAATAAATTCTAAAATAATTTATCTTGAACATCCTCTATATAAAATAAAGCAATTAAAACATATCATGAGTAAACATTTTATGTGTCATTTATTTCATAAAAGTCCACATTAATACAACATTCTCAAGCTGAAGTTCTATGTTGAGTATTATTGATCAAAAAGGAAAACTGTCTACATATGTCTCCTTTTTTTCCCAGAATATTTTTAATAAAATAATGCAGAATACTAAAGATATTGGAGCTCTTCATATAAAGTTTTTCTCTTCAAATCAAGAAATTTTTATCTGATCTTATTGAGTTCAAAACTGTCATTTATTCTCAGATTTTATTTTGAAATATTCTTTATATTTTAAATGGGATTTGTGTCTTTTATAGTTTAGGAAATTATGATATTGTGTTTTAATATTCAGTTATTATATATTTGTTGATTATTGATTCAGGATTTTTTCTGGTGTTACAGAATTCTGACTTAGCTATGTGAAATCCAAGTTCTTCAAATTTATTTGTTGATTATTGTAGAATTCTTTGTTTCATTTCTGAAAGTAATTCTTAAATACTGAATATAAAATTAGCTGATTCTCTGCTACTTTATCCTCAAATTTGTATGGGACAATGTAACTGTATCTATGTCTTGTTTTAAGCAATATCATTTTATACTGAAAAAAATGTAGTAAATTGTTCTTTTTGCTATATATTTATTAATAGACAATACAGTGGCAATAAAATATTGGCAGTTTACATAACTGGTTTATATCTGTTCTTATTAATAACAGTTTTATGTATTAAAATTACAAAAATAATACACTTATGAATACATATTAATTACAATAGAACTCCAATTATTCAAATCAATTGAGACCAAATACCATTCAAATAATCAAAAATTCAGTTAAATGTATTTTTTTAAATATCTATTTTAGTTAATTATTGTGTATTGAAAAAAATTAATCAATTAAATGAAAGGAAAACACTTTTATATGCTAAGGTATTTAAAAGGGCTATGTATGTACAGTGCTGTAAATGCTCGCATGTCATCAGCTACTGAACATTTCAGTTGGAGTAAGCTGTTTCATTGCCTTTATACGTTTTGGGGCTGACACTCTTTCCACTTCAAAGTCTGCAAATGCACCACTAGCTGATGATCCCATGTTTGCTTCAATTTGGACATTAAAGTCATCATCCTCGATTTCATAACCTTAATATGATATTCTTTATAGCTCCAAGAGTATGTAGTGCTCTTTGTATTTGTCTCAATTAAAGCTGATATGTTGTGGATCACATATTTGTTATAATTTGAAATCATTTTTACTTAAAGCTAAAGCTGAGCAATTGAATTTCATAATGTTGGTAGTAAGAAAAAATAAGAAATTTTTGCACTTGAATCCTGTTTTTGATATAATGAACATTGTTTAATTTTTGATGTAATGAACATTGTGTATTAAAATTACTTATATACTCTACTGTTTCAATTCTTTTATATTACTTAGTTATCAGTTTTCTTATTTATATAATTTTCCTAAAACCATGTGTTCTTTGAATTCTTTTGAGAATTTCTTTGAATTATATATATATATATATATACCAATTTAAAAAACATTGAAATATATTTGAAGCATACCATATAAAGTTATAAGTTAATATAAAATTTCAATTTTTTGTTAATGAAATATTAAATTTTACTTGTTGTTAAAAATGAAATAACTTTGTATTAAGCTTGTTTTATTGAGATTTTGATATTTAAAATAATATATTTATAGGCTATCATTAAGAAATTCAACTTTAAAAAAGCCATGATTCCTCCACTTGGGTAATAGCAAGCCACCTGTCAAGTGCCTCCCGACTTCAACATTTTAATATATATGTATTAATTGTAAAAATACATTTTAACAGTTTTTATTGTATTTTATGCTTACATGTGTTGTATATGGTAACTATTCAGTAGCCTCAATCATTTTTAATATTTAACTTGCTTGTAAAATTTCAAATACTTTTGTTTATTCTTAACTCATAAATTGATATCCATCATAAATAACAACATAAAATCATTTATAATGAATGAAAATATTTACTTACTTTTGGTGCATTCATTAGCAATTATTAGATGTTTTGTTTAATGCTTGTTATTTTTATACATAAAATATTTTTTGTGATACTATGTTGTAAATAAGTGTGAGATAAAATGAACGCACAATTTTGTTGCACTGTGAAATCATATAAAACAAAGTAAATTCATACATTTATATTAAAAAGTAAATATTGTTATTTACATGATATAAATACAAGTATTTATATCATGTAAATGACAATTTATATCAATAAATACAAGTACATAATTCTTACTTGCATTAAATTACTTTGTTATCACAAAATTCCTTCAATTTTTCATTGAAACATGAAGCAGTTTATGAAATATTATCTTATTCTATATTTTGAGATCCTCATAGCGAATTTTTTAACTCTCTAAATACTCTTTTGGTTATTTCTTTCTTGTGGGAGTAAATGATGTTATGATAAATACAGGGTGCCTACAAATAAGTGACAGTTTAAAAAAAATATTATTTTCCTATAATGATAAAATAATTGTTAAATAAAAGTAAAATCATTGTTGTTAAATGTATAACTAGTGGTTTCTATTCTTATACCTTTAAATTTAACCACAAATGACCATCTTAGAAAGGCTTTTGCAGCAGCATAGAGAAGGGAAGGAAATTTTTTTCCCATCTTTAGTAGTATAATTTGAATTTAATTTTGGAAATTGATATTTAGGTCTATATCAATTTACTCTCCATATATCCCCATATGTAATAGTCCAGTGGGTTGAGAGAAGAACTAGGTGTGCCATTCTTCTGCATAAATCAAGAATGGACAATATTCTGTTTGCATCATTGTTAAACAGTTTTTTCTTTGTATGTGTGTGCAAATCATGTTGAAATGTGAATAGATCTTTTTTAAATAATTTTTTTGGCTTGCTTAATCATGTTTGGTTTTAATAATAAAAAAATTTTTAAATAACAATTTTTGTCAATTTTAACACTTTTTTTAATAAAAAGAAAAGGCAGTTTCTTTCTCTTGCTTTTGCACACCAAACTATGACTGAAAATGGTTTCTGGAACTTTTGAACAATTTTTTTTGTTGAACATTTAAGTATCGATTTCCAATAAATCTTTTTAGTTTTACTATTTTCCCTATTATTATTATGCTTGTTGCAAAATAATTTCTCATCCGAAAATTTGATCTTATTTCAATAGCTTTTTGCACCTTCTTTATTTTTTTTAGTTAATGAATGGACTATCAATTTATTGTATATTTTTAATTTTAAATCCTGTTTAATAGTGATTTCAGACTTATTTTTTTGTCAAATTTAAGTCTGAAATTTTGTGTCATTTATTGCAGGATTTCTTCAAATTTTTTTCTTGGACATATTTTACTGTTTTTTTATTCATACACTGAGTTTTTTCTCACCATTATGGCATATTTCTGCACTGTTCTTTTAAATCGTTTTAAAGTTCTTTCAATTAATCCTTTTAACACATTTAAAAATTTCACAATCTCCCTTACTTTTGAATGCTATTCAAGAATTAAGCTTCTTTTAGCATCCATACTGATAATTCAAAGAATATGACGAATTTTAATTTATAAAAATTGTTTAAACCAATACTCATAGAATTAAAATAAAACTGCTAAGTGTTGCCAACATAAAATAAATTTGATAAAAATTATGCATAGAAAAATTTTGCCATCATTTATTTTTGAGCACACCCTATTTTTTCATTTTTAAAAAATAAATTCTTGTTTTAAATTATATTTTATAAATGATGTTTATTCAACTAAATTATTTATTTAAATAATAACAATATTTTACTCCTGGCGATTTTCATTGTTTGCGTCAAGGCAAAGTATTTGTGATTTAAAGGATAAGTCTGAAAAACAAAATGAAATGGAGTACATTTTTAAAAAGCTTTAATTTTCATAACTGTTTAATTTTTAATTAAATAGCTATGAACTTGATTGTTATGACTATTAATTGAAAATTTTCATCCTGTATGTTCTATTTCAGAAATCAAAGAAATATTCTGGAGGAAATATTGATTATTATAGCATGAAATGTATTAATTAAATTTAATGAATATTTGTTCTTACAATTATGTAATTTTAAATTCAGGCATTTTATGTAAGAAAATTAATTGCAGATTATCAATTACTCTATTACTTTTTTTCTATAAATATTTTAATATTATTCTTCACTTCACTTATTTCAAATTATAAAATTTATTTAAATTGTGATAAATCATAAAAAAAAAATTTAATGCTAGTCATTGTTTAGTTACAGCATTTTAAAATTGTCATGTTTTGACATATCTACTAACACTACCTGTCTAAAACAATATCTATCAAATTTTTATAATCAAGTTGAAAAAATTAAAATAATTTTTCCCTTTTATTATGAAGTATCATTTGTTAAGAATTGATTTATCTATTTATGATAGTTGCTTGTAAGTAATTAGTGTGGAAAGTCTTTCAATATTTGCATGAAAATAATGCAATTGTTATAAATTATTTTAACATCCACTGGTAATTAATAAAGATACTTATCTTCTGGTGTTGATATATCAATAAAATTATTTCATGTTGATGATATAAAACTTTTCCTATAAATTCTGAGAGCTATATTATAAGATAAGAAAAATCATTCAAGAAAATAATTTATAATGAATCATTTATATATTGGATGTTCAGAGAAATGTAAATTTTTAACCTTTTTATTTAGGATTGATTACAGTTATGATCATAAAAAAGTTGTTGGTAAATAGCTATGAGCTACAAAACGAAAAATCTCGTTATAAAATTTTTGTTGTTAACAAGTCTTATCTCAAAAATTTAATGAAATACAAAGTATGAGACACAGTTACAAAGTTCTAGAACAACAGTAAAAAAATATTTTTGCCTTTAACAAAATATTTATTATGACTCACCAGAATCCAGTTACTTGATTGATCTGGTTTAGATTTAGTGACTGTGATCTTAAAAATAAAATGCACTTGTTGCTTACTATAGAATCTGAGTTCGCTCTACAAGCTATGGTGATTCATTGGTACATGAACCAAAGTCCTTTAAAAACCTCAATACTTACAAGTGGCTATCAAGAAAGATACTTTATTGTTGAACTAGTTTGATAAAATTCAAAATAAATAGCACACAACTGTAACCAACATAACTTACTCCACGGACTTCCTGAGTCGAACCTAAATTTTGTGCTATGCAAATAAGTAGGGAATGAAATACTTATTCGCCAGGAATAGATGCCAGTTAACCAAGTGTCGTACCAATGTCGTGGTCATGGAGACATTTTCGTATGTCGAGTAATGCGAAATAATGCACCCAGGGCCCAACATAGTTTAATTGGAGCTTAGTCAAAAACTTGTTTGGGTGCCTAAGCTGCTTCACAACAAACTTTATATTCGATTTTGGGGACACTTTGATGTGAAAGCTTGGGGCAAATTGCCCTGTATGCCCCATTCTTTGGCTCTGAATGCACTTATAGTATAATAAAAAATCAGTCTATCATTATATCAAACGATTTCCTGCAGAAATCACGTTTGTCATGAAAATACAATCACCACTGTGAAACAGCTTTGAAATCCTGACAGCATAATCAGCCAATTACTATTCATTAAATCACAAAATGTCTGGAGGAGACTATAAAACCCTTAGTAGATTGATTCACACTTTTTCATCAGTTCTTAGTGCAGTACAAAAGCGATACTTGCCGAATGTGATCGCGAAAAACTATATGTGGTAAATATTGTTGCAAGAGCAGGTGCTCATTCATATAAATCTACACTGTTGCTTGCAATACTGCCAGGAGACTCGGCGAAATTGTGACTGGTGTAATTCTATTATGAACTAGTAAGAAATCCTAACAAAGTACAGTAAATGCTCGTTTTTGCTATGACCCTTTAACGTATGAACACTCAAGATCTTACAAGTAGCAGGCTCTTAAGATGGCTCCATACACGCATCGATAGTTTTAACTCCCATTTATGAACTATAATTTGGAAAACTCTTTTGCTAATTCATTTTCCTCAAACTTTATAGCTTGCGTTTATTTTTTATCATCTGCTTCTTTTTCAATTGTTTATTTACCTTATTTTATGGCTTAGAAACTTAGATCGATGTATTTAGAGAATCATAAATCGTTCCAATTGTGAATAACTATGACTGCGCTACAGATATAGAAATCCCGAAATTTTAAAAATAGCTCATGTAAAATTTCTACTACCTAATCTAACTCCGTCTTGCAGCCCATGTATCAGTGTATAATCAATAGCTTCAAGTGCAAATATCGTGAGGTACTTATGCAAAGTATGATTATGGGTTTAGAATCACATGAAATCAACATTTTAGATATAATGCACATTTGTATCTGAAGCCTGTGTGTTGGATAAAAAATGGTATCTAGTTCATTTTTTTGACATGCTGTTTGTATTAAATAAACCACCTTAGCTAAAGAAAGCCAAGAACATTTACTTGAAGAAGGAAGTTGCTTATCCATAAACTGATAAAGAAACATGCATTTCATTACAGAATGTTTTTAATGTGGATCAAGCTATAATTTTAGCGTTAGAAGTGTTGGATGAATAAATGATTGAGAACATGACGGATAAGAATGAAAAAGTTTCCAGAAATCAAAGAAAATGACGTAGTGTTGTGATCGTCTGCAAAAAATCAAATGCCTAACATGATTGAGGTATTTTTTGATCCAAACAATTGAGAAATGCTTTCTTAAATCGAAAATTGGAAAAGTTTTTAAAAATGTAGTTTTGAAGTAAGATACTTTGCCTGATTTTTTATCTGTAAAATGATAGTAAAAATTATTTTTAAGTATGGATTTGATTTTGCATGTGCTTATTATTTAATACACACTAAATAATTTTTTTAATAGAATTTATTTATCAACAGAATTCCATAGTAAAAAAATTGCTTTAAGAACTATTTTATTATTTCCTGCAAGTTCATAAAAACAGGTGCCTACTACATCTTGCTGAATATTTCTTTTTATGGGTTTGGTATCATTTAGCAGTATGAGCATCTATCATTGCATGCTGGAAAATCCTCTTCGTCGAATATCAATGACGTTCGCCATCCTGTTGGGATTTATGATTTGCAAGATTAAGGCCAGCAGCACACTTGCAAACTTCGGCGAACAAGTGACGTCAGAAAACGTCACAAGGCGTTCCGAGACAACTTTTATGTTT
Source organism: Latrodectus hesperus (assembly GCA_037975125.1). NCBI lineage: Eukaryota > Metazoa > Arthropoda > Arachnida > Araneae > Theridiidae > Latrodectus > Latrodectus hesperus. The sequence goes on along the minus strand of CM075850.1, from coordinate 24,159,800 downwards.
TACAGAAAGTTAGAAAGTCTCGGTGCAAACTACTGGAGAATTCTTCATGAATTCACGGAGAAGAAATAATTACGTCATGTCATGTGGCATCATTGTTCAATCAAACCAATGAACATCATATTATATTTATACAAATTATAACCCATCTCGGATTTTTCAAATATTTTGTAAAATATGTGACATTTCCTAGAATAGAACTTTTTATATTTGTCAAAATAAGTTCTATCTTTTGAATTCCACAGATATCTTCGATCTTTATAATTTCATAAAAGTAATAAATTTTATAAAAATGTTAATTTTCATAAAATAATATTTCTTTATTTTATCATCATTAATAAATAATTTAATAAAAAGGTAATATTTAATATTCAAAAATTAATTTAATTGCGAAGAATTTTCATGTAAATTAATCTTCATAAAAATATTGATAAAAGTAAATCGCAAACATTATTTCGAAGGGAGAAAAAAGAAGAAACAAAAGAAAAAGGTAAATAATTTGCTTTGTCGCCGTAACCCTGCCAGATATTTCTAACTTTCTGGAAAACTTAAAAGTTCTCCCTATTTTGTGCAATTTTCTGACGTCACTTGTTCGTCGAAGTTTTCAGGCGAATTCTTCTAAGTTTGCCCAAGTCTTGTTTACAGTTTGTGTAAGTATTAATTAATGGATAGATATATGTTGGATAAATTGTTGCGACAGTTACATATTTTGTTTTATTCTAATAAATTAAATCACAGTTACGATATCCCACAAATGTCCAGTATTGAGCGGAAATATTTAAATGACATCTATGAGCTACAGTGATTGTTAAAGTTTTACCGAAGTCGTGTTTTCAAGGTAAACTGTAACTGTACTTGGTATAAATGGCATCACTCTCACCCCATATCATTTCTTCATATCAGTGATCTCAAAAAAACCTATTGCATAGAATCTCACAAAATACTGGATCTGCATTCTGTATGTTTATAGTAGCTTATCGTTCAACTTGTGAAATGAGCAGCAATTATAAGTTATGTTTAAAGGAGAATTGATTGAACACCAACGATGATTTCGCTTAGTTGCTTTTGTCTACGCGTTTTATGTTATAACAGTTACAGATTTCTCTCACAAATTAATTCCTTTTTTTGTTTGCAATGTGCCATTTGCAGTGGCGGACTAAGGCTAAAGCCGGCTCTTGTCAGCATTACAATTTCGGACCCATTTTTCACACACAGTCATGGCACAGACTTTATATTTGGTAGTTTGGTTTTAAAGCATATAATATGTAGTTCTATTTAATTATCGGATTCCAAGAAAAAATTAATAAACAAGTACAAATATTAAATAAACAATTTATTAAAATAAACAATAATACTACTTTAACAAATATACCCAGATTGATTAGTTATATTGCCTTTTTTCTAATTTTGCAAATCTAATTTTTAATCTGCAAACTCGTCAATTAATTTGTCATAATTAATAGGGTTATTAAATAACCCTTTTTCTATATAAAGTTAACAATTAGTTATAAACAATTTAGTTTTTTTGTTGGCCTAATGTGGATCTAAAATTTTTTTTATTCTGGCCTTTTCTGATAATGATCTTTTACCGCTTGTATTGCTTATTGGAAGGGTTAAATCAATTCACAGAATTATGTTTAAATTAGGGAATGTTGCAAGAATATTATTTTCCTGAATAAATGACGACATGGATACAGGCGAAATAATATTTTCCTTACTTATAAAAGTCTTAAATTGTAATACTTCCTTTTTCAGTTCTAGGTTTAAATCTTGTTCATAAAATTTTAATTCCTCTATTGAAGAGTCACTATCATAAAAAATTGTTTTGAATTTATATATTGTTAATAGTTTTATATCCCTCATATCTTTTTTTAATGTTGCTAAATAAAGAATCGTATGCAACAAAAAATATTAACTTTAAAATGTTCTTTGCCACTGAATCTTATTTTATGTTCTAGAATTTCTTTATGAAATACACTGCTGGACCATTGCTAAGGACGGATCACAAATTACAATGTAGCATAACATTAAGCGAGACATGAGGCATAGTAGGATAAAAGATAGTTGCCACACTGTTCAGACATTAGAATAAAGAATATTTACAGTACTGGAAAGTACAAAAGCTGTGAAACATCTGAAAGAAAAAAAAAATGTTCACTTGATGCTGCATACGGAAAAATGGAACAATGCATCTAAAAGTCAGCAGGCATCTTGAAGAAAGGTATCAGTACGGGATATGTCCACCGTGGAGTGTGATGCAACATTCCACACGTCGTATCATACTTTGCACAACATTATCCAGCAGCTGTTGAGGCAATTTATCCGATTCCTCTGGGAGTGCACGGATGAGGGTGTTCTTGTTTGTCGAATGATAGTTTCGACCAGCAACTTGCCTCCCCATAACATCCCACGCATTTTCAATGGGATTTAGATCTGGAGAACGCGATGGCCATACGAGGCGTTGAATACCCTCGCTGTCTAGAAAATCCTGAAAGGTGAGTGTTCGATGACATGTTGCGTTGTCGTCCATAAAAACAAATTTATCACCGACAGCACCACGGAAAAGACGAACATGAGGAAGTAGAACTTCATCAATGTATCGTTGGCCCGTCATAGTCCCATTCGCAACCACATGTAGGGGCGTGCGGCCTTTGATCATGATGCCGGCCCACAGCATGATACTGCATGTCAGATATCAGTCCCTTTCCTGGATATTTTCTGGACGATAAGCAGTACCACTCTCGCGCCAGACCAGTTGGCGTCTACAATCCGATGACAAACTGAACCTGCTCTCATCTGAGAATAGTACGCATGCCCAGTCCTGTTCAGTCCAATTGCGATGCTCACGACACCATTGCAAGCGGGCAGTACGGTGCTGTCTGGTCAATGGGACACACACAACAGGTCTGCGGGCGTATAGTCCTCATCCCCTCAAACGTCTGGCAACAGTTTTTCGGAAGATCTGCTTTCCTGAGGCAGCAAGAAACTGATTTGCCATCAGCTGAGCTGTGGTGCACCTGTTCCTTTTTATTGATAGGACGATATATCTGTCTTCTGTAGGCGTCGTACTTCTAACTCGACCTTCTCCGTGCCGCCTACTACACATTCCAGTAGTTTTAAATGACTTTCATAGCCTTGAAACAACGCTGGGAGCGATGTCGAACTCCCTGGACACATCTGTTATTTTTCGCCCTTTTTCGATCTTTCCAATAATTCGGCCACGCATAAAATCATCTAAGTGATGTCGGGAAGACATGCCAAAAATTTCAAGTTCGTCCATTAAATCTTTCCTGTAAAACTTTGACTTGAAACAACAACTGTCCACACGCATCAAAACCTTTAAAGCTTTTTTGAACGCTATCACGTGATGAACAGACGTGGAAAAAAAATTGCATACGTATACTTCTTACTATATCCCGCACTTATTCTAATTTTCCACATTTTGCTTCCTTTCATTTTGTAGTTGCTATGGATGATAGTGTTATCCGTCCTTAGCAATTGTCCAGCAGTGTAGTTTTCGTATTTTCTGCCGTTTTTAATCATTAACTTTTATTGCTTCTTTTTCTAAATTGTCAAAGTCATCTCTAACAGTTTGTATGAAATCTATCAATGAATTATATATTAAAACTACTGTATTTAGGGATTCTTCTTTTTTTTTGAAAAGTCCTGTTTGAAGCATCAATTCTAAAATCATTTCCCATATAGTAAGAGTACATATTCAAATGTATCAAGTTTTTTATGTAAATCGGCAGTTCCTGACTTTGTTAATAGTTTTTCATCTTTGTTTAGGAGAAATGACGTAAATACTCAAATGTTTACTCTTACAAATGTTTTGTAATGCGTTCCACCTATGTGTGTAGAACTTTGAAAAAATACGTATAATTCCTGAAGGATATTGAAAAAAGTAGTAATTTCCATGCAATTTTCCGAAGCAGCTTTTCCAATTAAATTTAATGATTTGAGCATGGTATAAAATGGGCAGAAAAAATATATTGTTTTATTCTCAATTTTATTCTAGTCACTCATATTTACCTGACACATTAAACTCATTATCATAACTCTGTCTCCGACAGTTAGTGATGTCTATATCTATTATTAAAAAATTCTAAAATAACATTCTCCAAGTTTTCGACAGTATGAGAAAATATTGGTAGAAATCCCTAAAATCTTTCTTTTATACCACTTGGAAGAACATAGCGAATAATGATGGTCAACTGATCTACGTGAGATATATCAGATGTTGAATCAATAATTAGAGAGTAAAATTTTAATTTTATTTTGTTTATCTGTGAATCCAAAACAATCTATTTGCAATCAAGTCTAAGTACCTGAGTCTTATTCGAAGAATTTTCATTCTCAACCCACATAAGATGCAATACGTTCAAGAGACATTGATTTTAAATAGCAACGTTTGATTTTTTGAACACGTACATAGTAAAGGGTCAATAGGCGCGAGGATCGATCGCATCGACACTCGCGAGCTTGGATGCATAAGCACGGGAACACTCGTTCACACTTGTTGACTTTATCAATCAACGATTCGGCATAATTTGGATGTTTCAGCAATAATGATGAATAACACGTTTTTCTGTTAAATAAAAACTAATTATAAAAATAAAAAAATTAAAAGCCTAATTTTCGAGCTCCAAAAATTACGGGCTCTAGGCAAATGCCTAGGTTTTAGTTCACCCATGGCCATTTGGTATTAAGTCACTTACTTTACACAATTTACTTTTTTTCTCATATCTTGTCTAATTTTCAAGATGATATCACTAACTTTGGAAATTTCTCAGCAAAAGAATTGCCATTCATTTCTTCCAATAGTACATAATAATTTTGCTGTACCATGACTTTAATTATATTAGCTCCAAATTCAAAAATATAAGGCAAGACTACTGGCTATTCTGTACGTAGTTCCGTATAAAAGGTTACGTGATGTATATTTGTGGTATTTATTTAAAGAAATTGCTCATTAATATTTTGTTTATTAAAAGCTACAAAAAAACTTGATTTTATTTTCAAATGTGTATCTTGCAAAATATTGCTCCTTATATTATACAGCTTTTAAACTAATTTTTCATGTATTTTCCATAATACTATTTTGTAATAGATGTCATCAATTAATGACAGAGATTTATATTAAAAATGCATTTTATGAAGAGTTATTTCTTTTAAAAAAAATTCGTCAAATTTTTATTTGATCAAGATTAAGACTTGCTAGAAAAGAGAATGATACAAATATTCGAATAAACTACAAAAAAGAGAAAATATAAATTTTTATTAAATTAATATTTTCACTTTTTTTGTAGTTTTTTAAACAATGAAATTAAGTATGTTTTTTATTTAATATCACTATTAACCTGAACAGATGGACGCTATGGCATTTGGTGATACGTTAAAACAATTAGCAATTAATTTCATCTTCGTTTTTTAAAGATCTGGAAATCCTATTTTCTTTAACGAAGCGTTTTGTAGGTACAGGGGTTGTCCAAAGTAATGAAAAATCTCGATAAAAACATACTTTCATATGTGAAAATATAGGCCTAAATTAAATAAGTAGATACTAATTTTTTGTATAGTTTGTTTGTTTAATTTCGTTTCGAGTGAAGTTGAAATGAGAGACGTTAGAGTTCTAAAGAGGGCACATTGTGGGAACCCATATGATTAGAGCATCGATAACCACAGTGGCGCAGCTGTTGGGAGTATCAATAGGCACCGTGTCGAAGGTCATTTAACGATCGTGGGAAACATCTGCGATACAGAACTGGAGTTAAAACCAATCTCAAAGCGGGCAGACATTAAGTAAAATTATGACTGCTGATCTGAATAAGTATCTACGGAATCTAGTATTGAGTCCTACAATCGAAGGGGAATTGTATAAACAAAATATTAAGGGACATAGTTGTGTGTGTACTCCTTGTGACAGATGTAAATTGGAAATGGGGAGTACTGTAAGGATCATAAAATTTGAGCTGCGTACCAAGGAAAATATGTCCTTTTTTTGATGAATCCACTCTTTTACCCTATTACACATCACTGGACACATTTACGTATAATGAATTCCCCAGAAGCTTTCAGCAAACCAGACACACATTAGAGTGAATTTCAAAATGGATGTTTTGATGATCTTAGCCAGTAGGTTTGCCATCTACTCTCCAATTTTTGATATTTTTACTAATTAGTGTTGTCGCTATAGTAATGTCAATTACTTCAGATCGATTGGAAGTAATGAAAGTTAGTTCGTTGCCCTCATTTAGAATATCTAACCCATAGTTTAGAATGAATTCTAAAAGGCACTCATCTCTTTTATTTGTGTCTGTACTTCCCCAGACAACATGGTAAGCATTACAGTCTAGTCCTAGGACTACCTGCAAGTTGTTGTCTCTGCAAAAGTTCATGAGCTTGTGCAGAGAATGGTCAAGTGGAGTCTTCTCTTCATAGGGCAGGTACACAGAGCCAAAAACAATTTCTATGTCCATACCCTCTATGTTGAGTCTGACTTTCACAGCTGTCAGGTCTTTAAGGATAAATTCAGAGAGGGGTAAAATCTCAATATTTTTATGTAAGAGTATACAAGTTCTAGCGTTGTTATTGGTGCAATAGATAAGCTTACCTTTAGTTCCTCTGAGGCCACTGATTCTCCCCCTAACCAGCCAGGGTTCCTGAATCAATGCCAGGTGTATATCCCCAGCAAGAAACTTCTTACTGAGGTCAGTGGTACCATTTCTACTGTGGTGGAGGTTGGCTTGAACTACCTTCACCCCCATCAGCAGGAGCAGGTTTGTCAAGTACTTTAGCCTGCACTTGGTGAAGTCCAATATGAAACTTATATCCCCTTACACCAAGTGTGGCAGCATCTAGTTCAGACACACTAAGAACGATGGTCCACCCAGATGGGTCGTTCTTGATGTTAAGAACGTTCCACTCCATTGGAATGACCCCAACGTTCTTTGCCTCGATTTTTCTCAGGATCTCTTTAGGCTCCCCCCAGTTTACTACAGATTTTCAGCAGTTTTGCAATTATCTTGGTGGTTCTGACAAGTTTCCTTGCCTCACCCACCAAGAGTTTTTGCTCCTGCCAGGGGCTTATGTCACTGACATTCTGTTCCAGCCACTTTGAGCTCTCCAGATATGCACAGTTGACAATAAGTGCCCCATTCTCAAGTTTACAGGTTAGGAAGGTTGGGGCAAAACCCTCCTCATTCCTTCCTATTTTCTCAGTTAACAAGAGTTCCAGGTCGAAGGCCTGTTCCCCTGTTAGCCGTTTTTCCGGATGACCCTCTATGAGCACAGCCATCTTGATCGCCGTGAGAGCCACCCTGTAGGTAAATCCCCCAGGTCCTTCTCTCTTGGCAGCTTTTCCGGCCTTGCCCTGGTTCGTTCGGTTGGCGAGACGCTTCTCGCCTTTGGTTTTCCAACCCAAGTCCCCTCAGCGATTTTGCGTTCCTTCACCAGCCTCTTTTTTTGGGCACCAGAAGTCTTTTTAAGCTTGATTCTGGTCAGAGAGTCAGTCATGCTAGCGATAGCTTCCTGACTCTCACCAGAAGAAGATGGTTTGGAGGTCATTTCTACTTCTGTGAAGAATTCATTGCTGCCCCTTCACTAGATTGCCTCTGGGTTCCCTTGTCTTTTTCAGCAAGGTCTACTCCAGAGGTTTCACCTGCAAATGCAGAAAGGTTTGTTATTTCTTTTGTCTTTTCAGCCATAAGATAATAATTAATAAGCTCAGGTAATATAACAGTCCACCCAGCATTGCCCGAGTTACTGGGCAAGGCAAATTACTCTAGAAGTTCGCCAGGCAACAAGAGGCTCCATTAAGACACTATTACCACGGTGCCAAATTACCCTAGGCACGGGTCGCATAACACCAGGGTTTACGGGAGCTGGTTCGCGGCCTCTGATTCAATATTCAAGGCTATCCTGTCATTCCTACAGGACATTCGGCGATCCACCACCTGCTAGCTGCTCAGTCCCCAGGAAGGAAGTGGGTTAATGAGAGTATGGTCCCCTCTTACAGGTATACAGGAGTGGCAGCATGGTTTCATATTTGAAATAAAGTAGTTTAGAATATCCAGTCCCATTTGTTCAGCAACGCTGTTAAGGCGTTGGATGGTTCTCGAACAGAAGTTGAGGGTTTCCTTTGTGCCCTTCAGAGGATTCCAGACATGTAGGGTTGAAGTCTGGAGATTAGTTTGGTCAATATCCGTATCTTCACTTTCTGGAAATTTGTTGAACAAAAGAGCTCTATTGGATTCGCGTCATCGTCTATTAAAAATGGCTCTATTGTCAATTTTTGTACATGAGGTTTAATTCAACCATTACTTACATTTCAAAGTGAATTCAAAATCATTATAAGCATCCATAACCAAGAATTGAAACTGGGAATTGCTGAATTGAAGGCGAGAGCCTTAAACAGAGTAAATATTGATATTTTTCTAGAATTACAAAACACCAAGAAACAATTTATAACAATAGGCATTTAATTGATTTGAAAACGTGATCTTGTTTTAAAATGGAAATGTCTGAGGCGAAAATCAGAAGCGTTGGTTAAGAATTCTTTTTTAACTTCAAATCATCATTCCTTTACTTAGAAGTCACAATTCGCAATGAACTTCTTGTGAGCCGGACTCATGATAAAGGTTGGGTTGGTTGGTTTGTCGCTCAACGGTTATTTTTTGCACACGAGGGCTAATTAGACCGGGACCTACGGTTTAAAGTGGATTCCGAACCACTACAAGCAACCATGCCCAAGGTGGGATTCGAACCCACGAATTGTTGAACCGAAGGCAAGAGTCATGATAAAGGGAAAGAGTTACAGCTTCTGTAGTGAGCAGTGACCTGGAGCAGCATAGACAAATTAATGGTTGAAGTCCGATTTTTCTCCGAGGAATGCCTATTAGCTTTAGCTGGACATAATGGAATGTCCTTCACGGCTTGGGTGACCCTGCCAGGAGCTATGCTCTCGCCGTACTTCACCCAGTGTCATCCCTTCACCATGGTGAGGCAGCCAACAGAACTAGAGGGGATTTTGAGCATGTATGGATTCTGACTGATAGCAAGTCTTCAATTCAACACCTAAGCAGTTGGATGAAGGTTGGTGACAGAGCTGGAAATTCACACAATTCTGAATATGTTCTACAGACTCTCAAAGAATTTTGGGATTAATTTTTATTTTCATTGCATCCCATCACACGTCGGCATTAAGGGAAACGAGATTGATAATTCGCTGGCTAAGGCTGCCTCTTTGGAACCTTCACAGCCTTATTTGCCATCCACCCCTTTAAGAAGGTTTTCACTAATAATAAAAAAACGCTTATGGATGTTTGGAGGGTTCCACTTACTCATAATTGGTATCCTAGAAAATGCCCATCTTTTTGAGGGAATTAGAGGGCAACAGACTTGTGTATTTCAAGCTTCGCCAGTGGTCACCTGATGGGCCTCAAATATGTGCAAGGTCAAGACTTTGTGCACAAAATGTAAAGCTGAACAGCATATCTTAAGCTGCTTGAATTTTGACTTGAAAGAGTTTCAAAGCCCCTTATGTTTTTGAATTTCCTGGCTGTTCATGGACTTGGTCTAGTATTGGCATTGGACGATCTGGGATTAGCAACAACTTTTTGTGAGTAAACATACAAGAATTAGAGAAGATATTCATTAATGATGGCACTATGTGTCCATTACAGTTAAACTGAACGTAGTTTTAGTGTTCTGACCTTCATTTTCTTCGTATTCCTGCTTTTTTTGGTATTTTGATTATCAGCTGTGGGTGGGGAGAGAGGAAATCTCAATGTAAACAAACACAGCTCGGCTCTTCAACTATCCACGTGATTTAAGCATTCTCGCTTCTGATAGCTCTCCGAACACTTTATTTTGTTTTCGCTACTATTGGAAGTCTTTTGGGGTTTTAGCGTCAGTTTTGTTACAGTTTTTACTGCTTTCGGTTATATTTGCTCCTTTTTCTTGTTATTTCGAAAATTCTCGACTCCAGATTATTATGGCAAGGATTATCTGGTAGGCATTTTCCCACCCTTAATTTGAACAAAAAGGGAGAAAAAAGTCGCAGAAAGTGCATTGTTTGAGCTCACGAACCATGATGAAAGAAAAGAAAACACAACAAACATTTTATACTTGCAAATCATGCAATGTCGGACTTTGCGTTTTGAGATTTTCCACTCGGTCTTCATTTTAAATTTTGTTATTTTTTCTTGTAAATAGCCCTTGTATAGTTTTTATAATTTGTAAATATGTTGAAGTGTTTTGTCAAATAAAATTTTGGAAAAACTAGAATTGCACTGTCGAAAATTATTTCTCAAAGTAAGCAACTTATATATATATATTTTCATATAAATTGAAGAAAAAACATTATTAAAGTCTAGTTTTAATGTTATAAGATAGATTATGTGATAATCTAAAATGCTACCAAAAATCACGGCGATAGGACTTTAACCTTATTATTTACGAATTTTTTTCTAAAGTTAGGCCTAGTGGAGAAAAATCCCCGTCCTGTAATATTATTAATTTCACTACAGCTTCGTCCTGAACGCGCGTCTTAAACAAAGGCGCCCCGTCGTGAAAAGGTTAAGACACACATACACAAATGTGGATTATATAGTTATTCATAGAGGTTGGACTATACACATAGTTTATTTATCGAAGAGTTTTATAGCTGATTTTATTAGATTAAGACTTTTTAATAAAATAAAAAATAAACCACTAGCATAATGTCAGGTATTTTTACAACACATAAGACACGTGAAAATTAGAATAATGATAAAACTTTTAATTTGGCACAGAAAATGTAGTTTGCATTTGTGATTATTTTTAAAAAGACTGTTAGCTGAATCATGCATACTCAAAATAATATTTTTGGGATTTTTCAGTTTTGTTTAGTAAATTTTTCTTAATAGTTAAAATCTTTGAAAGTGTTTTTAAAAATATATATAGGTTTGTTCATGATCATTGCATCAAGAAGTAAAAAATATTGCAATGAAATGCATAACAGAAAAGTTAAATTCTATATCAACTTTTCTAAGATAGATTAGCATTGAATCTTATGATAGATTGAAAATTGAATTGATAATAGGAAAATTACGTGTATTCATCATCCAAGATATCTTTATGAATACAAATGACCAATTTATGAGTTTCTTGAATTTTAACCTGCATTTAATTGGCTACAGGATGTATTTATTTGAATTTAAGGATAACTAATCATGCTGCAAAGGGGAGCAATTATTTCCAAGCATGTTACTTACGGGAATATTTTTATATGGTTTACAGGTTTAAAAATTGCACTTTTATGGGAAAAAAAGAAGCCAAATTTATTGAGAAAATTATCTTATTAATAAAAATTATTTATTACCTAATTTAAGATTAATTTTACAATTGAAAATGTAAATCTCAATGGTTGAACAATCATTGGGTACTGTTAGCCTCAATACTGTTAATACATTTTTAAGTCATGTGAGATTCCAAGTCTTAAAAAAGTATCAAAAGAAGACATAAATGAATACTATAAAGCTAAAATAAATACAAAATAAATACATAAATTTACGTTTAATTAAACAACAGTTATTATTTACAGTTGAAATGATTGAAAGTGGAGAAAAAAATCTAGAAATCAAGACAAGTCAAACTCATTAAGTACATTAGTTATGCACAAAGGACAAAATAATTTCAATTGTAATTTGCAAATTTGTGCACACTACTGTAGGAAATGTTAAGCAAGTATTGCTTGTGTAATATACTTGTACACACAAAGCGAGAATTCCCAGTATTCTCACAAGACCATTAATTTTTCAAAATAATAAACATTAAAATACTCACACAAATTAATTTAAAATATTGGAAGACATTACTTGGACTAAATTATACATTAGCTGAGAAATAGGATTAATTAATATAGAGTAAGATATTTTATACCATAGCAGAAGAGTATTTTTTTCTTAGAAAAATAAATATCAATGCATTGCAGTCTTTTGAGTTTTTATATCTTTAAGGAGAGCTGTTCAACACAGAGTTTGCTAGCAGAATACATGACTTTATCATAGATAATTTTTATAATTGATAATTAAGAATTAGTAATTAAAGTGAAAAGAATGTGTACTATCTAGTATATGCATAAATAATTCTAGATACTAATTAAAGTCATTCATTAAAAAATAACTTTAAGAAAAATATTGAACAATATAATAAACTAGATTAAAAGAAATCTGCTGGTACTCAAAAAATTGAGAACGTAAAAAATTAAAATTTAAGGTAGATTGGAGAATTGATCAAATTTTACTAAATGAGAATTGCCTTTGAAATTAAAAATTTTATTTTTTACTAAACAGTAGCTAATAATTTAATTGAAATATCCGAATATCAATTATCTGAAGTTAAACAGCTCAATTTCAGATTGTCATTTGCTAAAAAGTCATAAAATACTTTATTTACAGTATCATAAAATTTTAATGTTAATATCAGTCTGTAAATTAATTTCAGAGAATAAATTCTTTTAAGGTATTGCCCCTGAGAAAAATAAAGACATTTTATATATATTGCCCCAAAACCAGAGACACCATATAAGAAATAATGCATACATGTTTTGTAAATAGTTTCCAGAGAAATCAACTCTTAAATCAAACTGATAATCCATCCTGGGATTTAAAAGAAAGGAATAAAAACACATATACAGGAACATACATATAACACATGATGCATACATAAAACGATTTATAGAAATGTGAATATAATGACTAATTCATATATTTGCAATTTTCATCAGTGTATGAACACATCTTAATAGAACAATTAAAAAAAATGGCAAAGAACTATATATATACAAAGTTGAATTACTAAAACAGATTTCTCCCTTTCATTCAGTAACACATTATGAGAAAAATTTACTGAATATTTAAGAAAAATCAAAAATTACAAAATAATTCTAACTTTAAAATAAAATGATTTTGAAATACATAAAAAATTATGATCTTTTCTTTCTAAAAAAGTAGTTATTTTATAAAAGAGGTACATTTTTTAAACCACAAATAAAACATAGCCATGACAAAATTTTTTTTTAAATTTTGACTGTCATATCATTAAAATGTTTTAAAAAAAATTAATTTTGCTCATTACTAAATTTCCAATTCAGCAGAAATAATTTTATTAATTGTATAATTAAGATCATTCATATTATTAGTAGTTAAGTATAGATATGTGAAAAGCTAAGATAGCTCTTCATATATAGAGCTCAAAAAATTGAGATCCAAAATGTTTTGCCATGTAAACAAATTTCAGGCTGTTTTTCAATAACTTTATAACTAAAAGTAGCAAAATATATATATACATAAATATTCTATTCACACAAGAAATGGCTTGGTTTTACAAAACTATATGTGGACTTTGCTTCAATCATTACAATATATAACAATATAACTTGAATCACAATGCATAAGATTATATACTTAATCTTACATCAAGGACAAGTTTAGTGGTCTGCATAGTTCAGGGAACTCTTTCTATTTAAATTGTGACAATGCTAATCAAAATAGTGAGAAGCTACATTTGTACACTTTAGTTTTATCACTCAAGTCTGTTGTTAAATAATAAGGTTTTTGGGGAAACATATAGTCTCTATGAAGTCCAGTGGTTTTAAAATTGCACAAATCATTTTGCATTTTTCATATTATGTACCAGAGAAACATTTTTATTTGTGCTTTATACAGCAAATAACACATGTGCACCAATCCCATGGGGATCACCACTTTTCACAACAATTGGGGCATACTTCAGTTGGAAACTAGTTCTACATAGCTAGCAGGATAAAGCCCAACTCTTCCGTCTTTTCTGCCTTTACACCAACCTTGCTCATCTTCATCTTCCAACTTCTCAAACACTTCACCTGAAAAGATTAATATATAAAGTTAGAGAAACATTTTTCCTCTCCTTTTAATAACATAAATTTAAAAGTTTAGTCTTTCACATTTGATTGCTAGCTTGTTTTTAAAAAAAACTAAAGCACTAACATTGAAGAGAATTTCATAAAACTAAGCAACTTTAATTTTTGTTTATTTGCTATTTAATTTTTTACACTGAACTATAAATCCTTTCCTTTTCTTAAATATAAAAAAAGAGTTATTTATACAAATTGCTAAAACTTTAACAAAATGTATATAATTTATAATATGAAACTTCAATTCAAAATTGGTTTTTAGGTATAAAATACATTATGAATTTATTCAAATACAAAAATTAGGTGTTAGTGAGCCATGAAACGGGTAAGTTATCAGCCTTTTTAAAAATTTTGTTTATGTATTGTTTTTAATTAAAATTTGTTTTTGTCTAGATGTATCAGTAATTCAGGAAAAAAAATTATTTTAGCATACATATTAATAATACACTAATATACCTGTATCAATAATAATTACATACCGAAGGAATATTTTGATACAAAATTTAACTGAATGATAGCCATTTGCTTTATGATGCAGTATAAGGTAATGTTTTTACTTTTTATTTCCAGTAAAAAGTTAAAAAAATAAATATCTTTTAGCACAAAGTAATACAGATCATCAGCTTTAACTTTGATAATACTGTTCCTGTACATAATCCATAAATTATATGTTAAGAAAACTTCAAGTTTCATTATGCATATTATACACTCTGCTGTGGATAATCTAATAAAAAATTCTCCACCAGAAAAATTTGCAATAAAATTTTGTAAAAAAAAAATGTTTGTTTTATAAAATAAATAAGAGATTGTGCCATGTCTCAGCTAATATATTTAATTTATAATCAGTTTTGTATAATTGCGTTCAGGAACGATTTTGATTGATTGTTAAGGTAAGAAAATTGTAAAAACAGTTGGTGTCATCATTTCGGATTTTGTCTTGACTTAAGATACTTTGTTCTGAAAATATTCAAATTCTTATATCATGTGAAAGCAAAAACTTTAAAATTACACAGCAGATTTTAAAATAGAAGCTATGAAGAAAACAAAAAACTAGAGACAAACATATTAAAGTGAGATAAAAGCAAAGCATGCGGGGCACACAAAAAGTTTTTCTGCTTCTTGGAATTATCATTCTTGATAGACCTCGTGATTTTACTTCAGTTTACTGCATTTTGCAATGAAGTAGATTCAAACAAATCTTTTTGATTATAAATTTTTTTCTTTAGAATTTATTATATTTTAAAATTTTATGTGACATTCACATTATTAGCAGCAGAGTTTTTCAACTATTCACCGAAAAAACTGCAGTGGATTATACGATGCTTCTTTTTCTTTTACTCAAGAAAAAAGCTCTAGTGGGTAATACCTTGATGTGGAATACATACAAGAAAATATGGTACTATATTTTTCCATGAATTTAGAGTAAAATTCATTTTGGCTACATATTGTCATACATAATAGATGTTCATCTATCAGTTATTTTATGTAAGGAAAAGGTTTATATTAGGATATAAAATTAAATTAGCATCAAGACAGGGTTTAACAGCTAAACTACATGCAAAATACTTATAATAAAGAAAAAAAAATGAAAATTTATAAAATACCATAAAAGGAATAATTATCTTTGACACTATCTACTTTTGAATATCTATAAACAATTATAATTTTGTTAATATTAAGAAAATGTATCATAGAACTATATTTTACAACACATAAAATTTTTGTGAATACCATTTTTAAATGACAATTCATCTGCTTCCGCTCCTTCATAATCATAGAGAGCTCTAACAGGAACACCAGGCTCACCATTATCAACCAATGCATCATTTGAGCTTTCTTCCCAATCTTCTTGGTCATCATCAAATGGATTGTTTGGATCTTGCTTACCATTTCTAAACAAAAAATAAATGTATAAAAAACATTAAATTTAAACATGTCACATCTGGATTCTGAGTTTACAATTAATCAATTTATTAACTTGAAGAGTAATTATATTCATTGTTGAAATTGTAATGAAAATAAAAGAACTTGAGGAAAGTTAAAACAGGAAATATTCAACCATGAATTTAAAGACACAAAATCAAGTCTTTTGGCACTTAAGTATAAATATTCAAAATGAATTTTTTTAAACAGAATATATTAATATAGTGAGCAAGAGGAAAACTTTGAACATAAAAGAGATTTAAAAGACAAAAATAATATATTTTAAAATTATAATATTTTATACTAAAAGAACATTTTATATTAAGCAGGTTTGTTTTAGAATGGCAAAATTGATGAAAGCGTAAGAATTAACTAGTATGTTTTCATTAATTGTTAATTTTAAAATCCATATTTAAGAAAAATAATATAAAACTGCTAAAATGATAACATTTTTTCAACCTTTAACTTGGAGGAATGAGTATTTTAAGTTATTCATCATTGATGCAAAGGTGTAATAAGCTTTAGAAATCAATCTGTTCTATTAATACATCTGTATTTCAAGAATAAAATACCAAGATATTTTTTACTGAAATTAATACAATTTAAAAATTCTTATGTTTTTAAGCATACACAATATTTTGAAATAAAGCAAAATATGAAGCAAGCAAATAGTGTAATTTATTCTCATTTAAAGGAAATCTTTGCAATAATGATAGAAAAAAAGCAATACGTCATAAAAGTTAAAAAATTTTTTTTAAAATCAATTAAATTAATAATTTGAAAATTAACAACTTACATAGTTATAAAATTAACAACTTACAGAGTCTCAGGTTTGGGAAAAGACAAAATAAACATAACATACTTCACCTAAACAAAAAGTTCATTAGTTTAAAAGTAAAAAAAAAATATTTAATCATTAATAACAAGGTTTTCTCTTAAGGCATTCCAGGGTCACAATGCAAATTTAAACTCGTTACAAATTAAAACGATCATTTGTTTTGATTTTTGAAATAGTGCCAGGTATCTAAATTTTAATTTAATACTTTGACACTAAAACATACACATTAACCAGGTGCAGGATGTTCTGATGAAACATATCTAAGCATTTTGTTTGCTTTTCTAATTCTTTTAAAGACAACCACTTTTATGAGTCATACAGAGTCATCTTTTAGAAATATACTAAATGCTATAATAAAAATATAATCACTGCTTTCATTTAAAATTGCATGCCATTAAAAATTCCAGACAAATCAAAATGTAAAGTTAAAAAAATATATATATAAATGGAAATCTAATCACTTCCTGTTCATTAAGTTATGTAAAAAACATGCTTCATTGCTAACATTTTTTATCTTCACAATTAAGAATTCAACAATAACTAGACCAGCCAAGTGAGAAATAAGCAGTAGCATGCTTTATAAATGTATTCCTTTATAATGTATTCAGCAATTTTGTTTTGAAATTAATTATATAAAAATAAATGCAACATGCTGCAGAGCGCCTATTTTCGAAGCCATCATTAGCATAATGAAGAAAGATTTTTTATTACGTGTCTTTCTCTTCAAAAGCTTCATTCTCTCCCACTTCAAAAGGATTATTGGATAGTTTTTGGCTGAAGGAAAAAGTTCAATTTAATAATGACTAAAAACAGTGTAATTATTCAACCTGCAATAGCTGAGTAATTTATAAGATAAATAAATTGCATTTTTTACTTACAAATTTATACCAGAATTTCTGTTTGAAGAGGGTTTATTTTTATCCAAACGCATTTTTGTAGCTGGACCCTCCATTGAAATAGTACCACGTTTTTCTTTTTTTGAACCATTTTGCGTTTCAGATGTATATTCCTAGAAAAAGAGAGGCAAAAGGGAATAACTCATTCCATTAACACAACAAACGCTGATTTTATATTAAGAATATCCATAATTAAAGAATGCTGAAATACAGATAAAAAATAAAACTTCTGACAAAGTTAAATGAATAAATTTAATTAAAGGAATACATTTAAAATAGATTTTTATTTCTAGTGAAAAGTAGAATCATTATCATAGACTAAAATTATAGATTTGAAACATAAAAGCCCCAAATACAAAATACACACCAAGAGAAAATATTAAAAAATTGAACAGTAAATATGCTTTTTATATTTGAGTTTAGAACAAAAAATGTTCTAAAAATTTTTTTACACAACACATAGTTATGTCTGTAAGCAAAAAAAAAAAAAAAAATTTTTTTTAGTTTCACTATGATACTATGCAAATTTTTTACTCTTGTATCAGTATTTTGGCGAAACAATTTTGAAAGACTTAATGAAATATGGATTTAATTTTTTTTCTATAAACAAAAATTATATTAAATATTTAAATCTAATTGCTTTTATCCACCATTCATGTCTAAATAAAAGAAAACATTGCAATTGTAATCAGTTTTAACCTTAACTCATTGTCATTTATCTTTGATGAATAGTAAGTGAAATTACTACACAAAAAACAACTATTAAAAGAATGGTAAAAAAGAGTGCTCTTTTGTTTCCAATACAAATTGTAGGAGAGGGAACATTAGACTTGAAATCAATTTTACAGAGTTGATATCTATTTTTTTAAAATAAATTTACACTGAAATGAAAGAAATCTTTTAAACTTTTTCTTTGAGAAAAAATTTATCATGTTAAGTATTATTAAAATATTGTATACGCATTTATATACAAGTTTAAATTTTTTTAATATATATAAGTAGAAATTTTTAGAAAATAACAAAAGAAAAAAAATTTAACATAAATATCTAATGCAAACATAAATAGAACTTTTATTTAACAAAACATAGAATTTAATAATTACACAGATACAGACAGTTGAACAAAAGATACTAGTAACAGACATGCAGCTATTAAAGAATAACAAATTTTGCCAGAAGAAAAATTATTAAAAGTCAATGAAAGAAACACAGTAGCTTTAATAAATCAAAATTTAGAACAAAAATTTACTATTACAAACAAAATCAAAATATAAAATTTATATTGTCTTATTTTTTTTTATGAATGTCTAATATAAAAAAAAATTACTTTCAATAATTTCTCTTAATTTCTTATAATGATAAAATTTTTATTGTTAGACTTAAAAATACAAAGAGTGGGCATATTTTTACTATGTGCTTTTTAAACAAATAAGGCAGGTAATCATATTATAGTAAAATAAGTACCTTCTGCAGCAAAAAGAGTAAATTTTCATTTTGCTGAATAAACATGCATGCATCAAAGAATAAAATAATTTTAAACAGCATATCCTTTTTTATAATTATAATGTACTTCTATATTTATTTCAAATTGAAGCAGCCTTTTAGGAAGCTAATACAAAAATAAGAAGATAAAATGTTGCTTTAAGAAAAAAAAAATTATATGAAAGATTTACTATTTCAAAATATTTTAATGTCAACAACAATTTAGAATGCATAACAATAGTATGAGATGAAGACAAAATAATAACTGATAATCTAACAGAGCTTCCCAATTATTAGTTTTGTAAATAACTTCAAGCTATTTTTCTCTAAAAAGAAGACAACATTAAAACTTTTGAGTGTTTTGACCACAATTAAAAGTAAGCTTTAACTATAATAAATACTGAGCACTAATTAGAAAAGTATTCAATAAAAATATTTAAGTATTTTTGCCCTATATCAATTGAAAGCAATCATTCATGCATAATTGAAAATTGGAAAGAAAATTTTATTGAATATGACAATTTAGGATATTTAGAACAACACCCATTATTATAATGAAGGCAGGTAAAGAGACTTTTTTGGTCTAATAAAATCTAGAAAGAAATTCAATTGTGATTAAAATTTACAGTAAGAAAATATCTGAAGTGATTTACTTTTTACTTTAAACGTAAGAAAAAGCTACTGTGTCAAGACAGAAAACATTGAGGGAATAATAAATTACTGATGAGAAAGAGCTAGCTAGTAAGAGGAATAATGAAGAAAATCCAAATCCACAAGGTTAGTGAGTGTGGTAGAGCTGCAGAGCTATAAGAAATACAACAAAATTATTATTACAGGCAAATCTTCTCCAATTTTTTGTTGATTGACCAATAGGATTCCACTCTCTGGCACTGCTCCCTTTTTAAGTTTTCCAATATCACGGAATTCTTCACAATAATCCTGAGACAAAAGCAAATAATATTTGACAAGACAAACAAATAAAGCAAGATAAAAGCAGAAAATTTTCTTGGTAGTATTAAATTAGTTATTTATGAATATAACATCAACCCATAAGCATTAAGAGAGATACTATTTATACGTAAGCATAGCCAAACAAAGATTAAGTCGCACAAAAAGTTGAAGTAATAATTTAAAAAGGAATCCATAACAAAAATTTTTTTTAGTTGTACGAGTGCCTTCTAAGTAAGACATTAATAAATTTTATTATTTGGTTTTAGCTAAAAATAATTAACTTAAGCAATGGTCTACAGTTGAAAATAAATTTGACATAAAACTTTATAAAAATAAATATTCAGCATAATGTTTGATATGGTTCTTGTGAATCATAAATACTTGAGAAAATTTAAGAAAATATATTCATTTTATTTCCAAGAATGAAAACAAGTATATATATAACTTCAAATGAAAATAAGGAAATACAATTAGAATATAAAAAGTTTACTTCAAATTGAGGCCAATTCATAGCCATTCCAACTCCATGATTATTTGACCACCATTTTAAATCTTTCTTGGCATCTGCATTTTGTATACTGTGTCTATATTCTTCATATATTTGAGGAAGCCTAAACATGAAAAATTATTTTTCATAAACTGAGTAATGTATATTTACAGATCCACTCATTTTATTATTAAAATTGTATATTTTAGAATAATTTTACCTTTAAACCCAAAATACATAAAAAAAAATAGTGTGATTAAGGTTTTAAGTTACACATCTTTAATAATTTACCATATTAAATAGAAAATAATAAGCCAGGTTAAAATTGCTCATAGCATACAGTATACACACAAACTACTATTAAATAATTTTGAAGCCATATTAAGGAGTATATTGAACACTAAATAGATGACTCACTGTAAACACCATATTATAAATCTTCCAAAACAAAAAAATAAAATAAAAAAAGACGATGCAGACTATTATATTTTCATATAGGGTTTAAAGAGATTCACTACAAGAAAACATATATAAGAATTTTCCATTGCTAAAATAAAACTAGCATAGAAAAACTGATTCTGTTTAAAACTGAAAATTCCTGAAAATAACAAGGTCTTGTTAAAAATTCTGTTCTATGATGATGTTTAAAATTATTGCAGAAGATTGATCAGAAAATTCCAATTTCAATCTGCCAAGAATTGTACCAAGGGAATGCATCAAAATAGCTTCATTAAAAATGATAAAAAATGTTTTATATTAAATAACAAAATATTTGACTTCACAACATTTTGAAAAGTTTTAATCAGGCACTTTATAACTTACTTCCTTAATTATTACATATGGCTGATCCCTTTTGCAATTATATAAGATTTGGTTATTGCCCAATGTTCAGATTTTTTGGATGAAAAAAGGCTCAATTACATAATAGTTTTATTAACTACTTTTATTACTGAAAGTGAATTATCACATATAGGGGAATAACACAAACTATATACATCTTTCAGAATGTTAACATGCTGTAATGTGCAAAACTGAAGAAAAAAAGACTAATTTTTTGCAGCATAAACTGTTTTATTAAAATTTGTTATGTACACTGATCTTAATTTTTAAATTTAAATAAATACAAACAAAAGTACACAAAAGTCTGAGTTCATAAAATTATCGTATCACTTACTTACCAAAATATCACATTACAACTAAACAATGAAAAAGTAATAAAATAATATTTCATCATAATTGACTTACTCAGCATCTGTTGAAATATTAAGGCATCCATGGATAGCAAACAGCATCTCCTTAAAGAAATCTAGTCGTTTTTCTTCAAATTCTTGGCACTTGTCAAATACAACGGTCATATCTTCCATGTATTTAGCATTATAATCATTTATTTCCTGTAATGCCTGCTCATATCTTTCTTTTGCACGTTGAGCTTCAAATTTACATTTTGTTACCCTATCTTGTAATTTTGTCACCTATAAATAAGAGCATAAGCAAAATATTCAAATTTCATGTCTTTTAAACTTCATGTCTTTTTCATGTCAGTTAAGATAATTTAAATTAAAGAATTAAATTTAAATAAGATATTTAACTTTTGAAAAATCATCAGTAAAATGCTAATATCATTAACTTGTAAAAAGGCTAAATGATTTTTTTTATTATTAAATTAGTAACTGAAAACAATATTTATATAAATGATTCTTAATAATTGTGTAGATAAAAATGCATACAATGCATTTTTAGAGTAAATGTCTTTCTAATAAAGCTTTTTATAGAAATGTTCCTCTCTCCATTTTGACATTCAATTGTTTTAACAATAAAATTTCTCATATTTCCTTAAAAAAAAAAAAAAAAAACACTTGCATAAATGGTAATTTTCTCTTCATAATTAAAATAATAATTTTTTTTACTTGATCAGGTGATAAGGAAGTATCAGCTGATGCATTCCTTTCTTGATTAACTGCAGATTTTTCATTTTTACAGGCTTGGTGATAATCTGCTTTGCATTTATTCACTCGAGCTAAAAGCTTAGCCCAAGATTTTTGTGCCTATAAATGAACAGTGAAGTTAAGTAACAGGAAATAGTATAAAAATTTTTCACTATTTGTACATAATATTCAATTAAATCATAACAAAATAATAAACATAAGATTTAAGCAAATATTTTATTAGTTAAACAGCTCTTACAATATGGAATATATAATTTTATTGCCATGCATAAAAGCTATTATTCACATGTGCATGTGTGTGTTAAATCAGCTATTTTATTAAATGCAGCAATATAACTTAGTATCTGTTTCAAGACAGTGAACACTTTGAAATAAATAAGTTTTAATCATATAGATTGATGTTAAAATTAACAGGTTACCTTTTTAAAGCTATCATCCATTTCTTTCTTTTCCTTTATTTGCATCATAGATTTATGGAAATTGTCTTTTTGCCATTGTTTAATTTGTGTAGTAATATCATTTAAAAGTTGATCTTTAATGCGCAAATGCATATCACACCTCCTATCAGCTTCAATGAGAACAGCTTTCCATGCAGCTTCTGTAGTGCCATATTCTGGACCTTTATTAAGAGAATCAATCAAGTTAAAAAGATATAAAATGGCACTAATTAATCTTAATCTCTCTTGGAAAAATTATTTTCATCATAAATACCTTTTCCTATTAAGAATATATGTAAAATGATAGAACTCTAAATATCAGTTAAGAATCTAAGTTTTTGGTGCCGTGGCTTCTCATTGAAGATCTTTAATAAGTTATTTTCTGTACATAAATTTTCTGTCATATCCTCTTTATAATCTTAACTTGCAAAAATTAGTAAAAACTTTGGTTGTGAAAATATGTACAATGGAAATTACAATAACAATAATTTATTATTTTCAATATTTAATTTAAATTACATGAATTCTTAATTGTGATAGACTCTAGTGGGAGGACTCTTTAAAATTGTGCCACTCTTGTTCCAAATTATTTGTAAAAGTCCCATTGTTAACAGTCTAAAGCAATCCCAATTCGCTTTTTTAAAATTTCATAAGCTCCTGTAGGACAATCAGTCTTTCTGTTGATCTGAACACTATTAAAGATGGGCAAGGTGGTCACTGCCAATGCTATTGAGGACACCCATCACAATATGGCCGGAGTTTATATCTAGCAAGAGTACTGTTCAAGGCTTCATAGGTGCCATAGCTAAAAGATGTGTGGAGTTGGAGACTCACTGTTTGGAAAATTAAGAGCTGCCACCTGCATCACTTAAAAGATCACAGCCCCAACTATTTAAATTACATGAATTCTTAACAACTATTATTAGTGGAACATCCTCAAGCCATATGACTTGCATTTAGATCAACAAGGAAAATAATGTTTTTATTAGTATAGTCCAACAGTTCCTCATGAGATAGAGATTATCACCCTTCTGTTTCAAGTAATAGACTCCCTGCAATTTTAAATTCAAATTTCCATCAGGCAAAATGAATTTCTTACAATTGAAGTCTCTGACAAGAAAGGCCAAACCATCAACTCCACTATAGGGTCTGTCAACATGACAAATAAATAAGAATAAAAGACTTTATACTTTGAGTTAAATTATCTAAAGAGCAATAATCTGGACACCACACATATCAGTCATTTCAATGAGTTGGTCCAATTTAGTTCTCGTGGCTGGAGTTCATTTATATTACATTGATTAATCCAGAGTGCACCCTTATCAAAAGGATTGCAGACCGTAATACAATTATCGACCTAGGACCTTTGCTTAAACCATGTTACCTAAACCTGATAATGTGTGACAGGCAATGTAGTATTGATATCAGAAAAAAGATGGATTCATGTTTAGAGAAATGAGCAGCTTCAATTGACCTGAAAGTTTAGGGCACCAAAGGGAGAAATCGTGCCTATCTGTTTTAACTCAGTATAATGTGGACACTATTATTTTTACTTTATATGTAAGAATTATAAGGAAAATAAATGTTAAAAATATTTCATGAACACAGAAATTTCCTACATTAATATTAAAATCATTAAAAAAGAATAAATTATAATAATATAATAAAGAATTTGCACTTTGTTGATTGACTCAAAAATTATCTCGCAGACGAAGAGAGTCAATGTTATGAAAACACATGTTAAGAGAATTCCTTAACAAAAGTAAAACATATTATAAGATAAATAAATAGGTTTTTTTTAAACCATGTAGTACAAAACAGTAAAAGAATTTTTGCAAATTTAATACGTAAATAAAATATAAAAAGTCAACTTTAAAGTTGATTGGAATAATAATAGTGGAATAAAATATTCTCGTAGTCTTGGAATAATTATGTGCATCACAAAAAGTACAAATTCTAATAAATTTACTCTATTTGATAATTTAAACAAGTTAAATTTGATTGCCTTAAGCAAATGGAAAAATACATCATTACTTCCAATTTAGAAATTTATGTAAAAGAAAATAATTTTTAATATAGAATATCTTCCATATTAAAAAGCTAATATGATTGTGATGTTTATAAAAATCATTTAATTTCAATGGAATATGCATGGTATTAAAATTTTTAACAGATAATACTGCTTGTAATTAAATAAGTCTTAAGAGATAAATAGTAAAAAATTAGTTCTGTCTAGTATTAATTTATTTATAATATTGCAAAAATAGATGTACATGATAAAATTAAAATAAAATTATTTTGAACCAAATAATTTATAAATTTTCAAACATATCAAAGTTATAAAAAATAATCTGGCTTTACATTTATGTAAATGAGGATAAGAACTCACATAATTAAATAAATGCACATATAACTTATGATAATTTTAAACATGAAATATCGATTAAAATTCTACAGATATACATCAAATTTAAAGTTTGCTATATAATAAAAGAATTCATTCGACACTGAACTAGACAACTGGAATATATTAGATGTCTTTATTGATGACATAAGAATATTACCCGCAATTTATAAATAAAATATTTTTAATTTTTACCATTTTAGTTTGATTAACTATGGGGTATTTTCATTTAAATTCTTTATAAAAAATCTATATTTTATGAAAATAAACAGTTTTAAATTTCTTTGTTGGGATATTTAACACAGGCACATGTATAAAAACTCTACGATACTAAAAAGATTTTTGAAAATAATATTATTTTGAAAGACAGTAGATATTTATTAGATTATTATTTTTTCACTTATTAGATTTGGAATTCCTTTGATGTTGAATTCCATTTAAGTCTCAGTAAATTAGAGTTTATAGTGAGATGCATCAATAACACTAATAATCATAAATAATACACTGGACAAGAGTTTCAGTTCCATGTTTAATTAATCTTAAGAATCTTTGTGGTAATCAAATGGAACATTGTATCATATTTCAACATAATTTGAAATAATTTTAAAATTTGCATAATAATTCTTTTCAAGTAAAATAAGATTTCTTTCAAATATTATACTTACATTTAGAGGTGAAATAAATGTAATACTTCTATCAGGAAAAATGTGAAACATGAAGCAAAGTTTGATTATTCAGCAAATTGCTATATCAGTACATAGAAATTTACATAGGAAATCTTCGAATCTCTTATCATTCTCAGCATTTTTTACTCCTAAATTTTAAGTTATTTTTGAAGAAGCAAAGGCCTAACTTTTGTTTTACCAAGATTAGAAAGCTACTTTTGCAAGTACATAAATTGATTTTTAAATGAAATACAATTAAATTAGAAATTAAAAATTTATATTGCACATTTCCCTATTATGGTACAGTAGAAGCGTAATTTTCTGAATTACGTTCAGAATCGCTTTCAGAATTTCAGAAAAATAAATTAGACTAAAGAAGGGACAGAAAATGAGAAAAAGGAAAGGTAAGAGAAGAAAGATTAGAATGATATGTCACTTCAGGAATTCAGAAACATTCTTTTGAAAATTCTTGGATGTTTAAAAATTACTGTTGAAAATATAGGAGAATAGATTATAATTCAGATACTGGAAAACAGACAGTCAAGCTGATACATGGCTTGGCTGCCTGAAAATGGATGAAGGCAGTGAAACAGTTTACTCTGACTGAGATGTTCAGCAAGCAAGGACTTTCATTTAGAGCACAGTACATATGTACCGTATTAATGTAAGCATTTCTAAGTACTTTACCATGAAAAAGTGTTGCTTTTTCATTAAATTCTTTTTTAAAAATATATAGCTTTTTCCCCATTTTTAACATAGAATAAATAAAAATGGACCCTTTTTCAAAAAATATAATTAAATGAATTTTTGAATGTCCAAATGGGGTCAGGTCTCAATTCATTCATATAATTAGAGTTCTATACTGCATGAAAATTATATCTTCATTAGGAAGATAAAATTAGTACATTTAATAATACCTCATCAACATCATTGTAGCACATCAATTAATAGAGCAATTAAAAATAAAAGTAATTGTTATACTAACTGCAACAATATAAATTGTATCATAGAAAACAGCATATTGCTAAGCAAATTTAAAATTGCACAAAAAATACTATAATGCTTACTTTTATATAATTAATAACTTTTGTAAAAAAAAGCAAAATTTAAAAAATTTCCATATAGATTAAAAGCCATAATGGATATAATTTACTTTACCTTTTTCTATGATTTCATTCCATTTTTTTGACCAGTTACGTAGACTTTTTGCATAGGTTTTTTCTATTTCACTTCTTTCCTGAATTAGTAATATAAGATCATTACATAAACGGAAACTATCTTCTATTCGTTTTGTTGTTCTCTTATAATTACCAGGTTCCCAGAAACTATCGCTGCCCACTATGAGCATCGCATCATCACTGTGGTGAGACATTGTCTGTTTGTCCAACTAAAATGAAGAAAATTTTATTTATAGAAGACTTATTACATAAAATAAAAAATATTATGCATGCAAAATTCAAAGCTTAAAAGGTAAAATAAAAATGCATCCGATAAAGACTGAAAATAAAAGTTTCGATGATCGAAACAAAAATAAATCTAACTATGCAAAATAAAAAGGCCATTTCATAATAAGGCTATAGTATTAGCTATGAATGCAGAACAAAAGGAAAAGCTGAATTCTCGAAGACATGCTGTTAAAACTACTCTTATTTTAACATACCAGCGGTTCAGCTGGTGGACAAGGAAAATAATTCATGACCTTTTCCAAAATATCACAAGGTATTTTTACTGAAAAGTCAGAATTAATTTATCATTATTCAACAATAATTTTAAATGAAAGAAATGAATACAAAAATATTTCCTTTTATTTCATATTTCTAAATATGAAAATAGTTTAAATAAAATAATTAGAACTTAATTTACATCACAAATTAATCTTATGCAGTTATAATGGTGAATAAACAAGAATAATAAGAAATTTATTTAAATTCAATACAGCTTGATATTTAAGTGAATAACATATTTTTAATATCAATATTAAGCTAATTATGACAGTATTTAATACAGTTAGTCACACACACACAGCTAATTGTCACAGCTCAATTTACAATATTATTGAACTATTCATCATACAAATTCTAATGATAACATATTTTAAAATTTAGTAAATATTTACTTAGTTATTAACATTGAAATTTAAACATTCATGCACACCTGCATCAAGTTAATAACATTAATGTAAGGTTATAGTTAATAATACAATATAAATCTAAGAATATAGTTAATATAAAATTAAATTACAGTAAATACACATTTAACTTTCACAAATAAAATAATTAGATCTTTGTTAAAAAGTCAAACAACCAGTATTTTAGTTTGCCATTTGGTATCTTTAAAAAACTTGGCTCTAGCTTCATAATATTTCTTATGAATATTTAAAAAAAGTGTTATCTTCAACATTTATTGCATGAACAATTTATGTGGATTTCATAGACTCAGCTGATATTATTTAGTTTTGAAAATTTTAAGTTAATCCTTATTGCTTGAATTTCAAACTATTTCAGGCAGAGATGTTTACCACAAAAATAAATTTTTCAGTGAAGATATACTACAATAAGCTCAAATCCTGAGGATAGATCATACACTTTCCCTTTCATATATACTATAAATTCATAATTTAATTTTCTATGTGTGCTATTCATTACATCATAAACATTTGTTATTTTACAGAATACTGAAATAGTCGCAACATTGATTGAAAGATACCCCCTTGCAAGAACTTTTTTGAGTTTCATTAAAGACAGAACAATGAAATTTCATAACTTTAAGAAAGATTTTAAATATTTAGGAGTGTTATTTACTATTCAATACACTCTGTGCAATCAAGAGTCATAATTAATAACTGTTATTGAAATATCAATATAAAGCTGTTATTTACGCATTTGAATATGCTTGTTAAGGAAGGATGGAAAAAGGTTTCTAGAGACAAATTTCTTCCAATGAATGAAAAAATTCTAGCATTAAAAATTAGAAGCTTTAATATTTTTAAGGTAAATATAAAATTTACCACATGAATAGCCTTAAAAATTAATAAGTAATATTAAAATAAAATAAATTAATGTATATTTACTAAAAATTCCCAATTATATCTTTTATATATTTCTACATTGCAAAATTATTTAAACTAAATTCCACATATTGGGCAAATCAAACCTGCAAGTAGGCTTTTTATGTATAAATTAAAGAAATGTTGCACAAACAGTAGAATATTCAGCAAAATGACCAGACTTCTACACAAATGAATAAACATGAAATTTATACATCAATCTATTGAACAAAATTTGCGCGAGTTTATAACGATACTAAATAAGGAGAACCAGTTAAATGAAAAACTTACCATAATTACAAATTAAGCAAGTAATTCCCACTTCAAACAAACTGCAAAAATGTAGCAATGACTTTCGTTTTCACTAGTTCACATTATTTTACAAATCAGTAGCAAATATCGCGCAAAAATTCCATTCATAGAAATAACGAACCGAAGGACACAACTGCCTGCCTATCAATGCAGATCTAAGACATCCCTTTGCTCAACGAAACGCATCCTAAGACATTGTCGGAGAGATTTCGCTCGGCAACGCTCCCATGGTTATTTTTGTTTTTTTTAGTTTGCATCAAAAGAGAAATTTTCGATTCCTAAGTACCAGAAAAATACCGAGGAGGCCCATTTGAGAAGCTAAGGAAGCGTCGCGGACGAAGACGAAGAACGCAACTGTCAACGCTTCGTTTGACAGCACAGCTTCAGCCGCGGACAGGATAAATGGTCACGCGAAAAGCAATGAAAACACAGCCTGAAGCTCATTTGATGCCAATGAACGAGTTCGCTGCTCCCTAATAACATCCAAGGAATTAGAAAACATTGTATCACACACGGGACGTCATTCGTTGGATATTTTTTTAAAATTCTTTTAGCTCTTTGATGTATTGAAGATATTATGAGAAGCTATTCCCGTTCAGCATAAGCAATTATATAAATTGTTTTATATTTATACTACCCAAATTAATTTATTGAGGATTAACTGTGTGTTCACTTAGTTTTTTATAAGAGACTTTAATGAATGGTAAAGTTAAAAAAATCACTCTAGTACAAAAATATAAATGCAATAATCAGTTTTTATAAAAAAAATTTCCAAACAATAATTGACATCATTTATTAATACTCCAATTCAACTAGAATTTCGGTACAATATTTTTAAGCCGTTGATGTTTTGTATAAAATAAAATTATTCGTTTTAATTTTCAAATACGCATTGTGTAATATCAAATAGCATTTAGATCAAGTTCTTTTTATAACACAATGATGCATTAATAAAATAAGTTTCTTAAAATTATTTCAAAAGTATATAGTTATTGCAATCAAAAGGTTTATTTGGAAATATTTTTAAAAATAAGATTTGATATTATGCACCCATTAACTTATGAATATTTCTTTTAATTTAAGAACACCGAGAGAATTATTGAATAAAAAATGCTACTTAAAAGCCCATTATGCAGATAAAAATGCGCATAATCTTTAATGCATAAAATGCGCATAATCTGCGCTTTCCTGTACATCAGTCAAGTGCAGTTAATTAAGATAAACTAAGTAGACAATTTCTGCCATAAAATTCACTGCACATATGACATAACAGTTATTTACAATGAAATAAAAAGCAACTGCAAAAAATTCGGATTGCTACAGCTTAATAACGGCCTTTTGAATAATATCTGTAGGTATAGAATGATTTGTGATTTATGGCATTGTGAGATTACTCTTATTGGGATGAAAACATTTTCATTTTTAAAAATATCTCACGACCACGATTCAACATAAAGAAAGAGTTAAAGAAATAAAATTTAAATTCACGCAGTAAATTTATATAGTTTCCCTTAATACAAAGTTTTGAATTTTATTAAAATCCAGAAAAATAATTTATGTAAGCCGCCATTAAATGATTAATTGAAAGCTTACGGAATTATTTCAATACTGTTACAATTCGAATGTTTATTGGGATGAGGGGGTACATAAATACTTTAATCTCAAAATAAAACAATATTTAGCTTTGAAAGTTTGTTATGAGTTTTATTAAAAATAAATGATAAATTGTAGTGCTACCTATCAATGAGATACTGTTCTAGTTAGCGGATACTTACAGTACTTCGATATTACAGTATCTCAAAATGTGAAAAAACTCACATTTCACAATAAAAAAATTCAGTAAACGAATACATTTTTGCTTCAGCATAACAAATAATTACTTCTAAAGAACCACATTTTTATCACTTAAATAAAGGGAGCTCGCTCGATTGGTTTGTTTATCGCTCAACGGTCATTTTTTGCACACGAGGGCTAATTAGACCGGGACCTATGGTTTAAAGTGGATTCCGATCCACTACAAACATCCATGCTCAAGGTGGAATTCGAACCCATTAAACGGAGCTCGAAATTAAGAGCGTTTAGCAATAGGATAAAAACTTATTTCAACTGCATGTTTTTAAATATATAAGTTGGATTTTAAATAAAACTAATTTTAAAACATTAAGAATTATTTTGAAGTATGTTCATCTACATGCTACTTTATATTCAATAAAATATGAAGTTAATATTTTTTTAAATAAATGTAAACTAGGTCAAAAGATAAAAATTGTGTATTCTAGGTCAATAGATAAAAAGAAAATAACGTAACGAAAATATTACATAAATTCAAACAATAATATTTTTAGATAAAACTATTTAAACATCATTTTTAAATAAATTACCAGCATAATCATTTACAAGGAGCCTTATTTAGAAAATATTCAGATACAGTAATCCATAAAAAAATAATAATTCGTTATAAAAAATCGGAATAGAAATCACCACCATTAACTTAATTGGCTGGATACCAAAAATGAAAGAAAGCTACTGATACTGTTAACAAAATGGAACACCCTAGCACACGCCGCTAAATGAGATAAAAGCGTGCTTGGCAAACGATTGAAAGATAAAAGCCAATGAACGAAAAATTTCGTGCGACAGTTTCTTGGCCGTCAATAACAATAGGACGTCAAATGAATCGATGACACCGAATGCAGCATAATTTTACGCAGTGCCTTATTTAACAATTTGCAGAATACAATTTATTATTGGTTGTTTTGCAAAATAAGTGGCAATTAAAAACTTAATTAACACCAATCTAAAACAAAGGGAAATAATAAAAATTTGCATTAATTTCCCTACGGTATATATTTTAATTAAGGAATGGGATTTGTCCCCATGGCAACATTAAGTTTTTTTTTTCAATTTCGCTTAAAAAGATTAGTTCTTAACATTTCTTATTTTGTGCTGTTTACACAAAATGAAAACATTACATTATAAAATCTACACTAGGTTTTTAATGTATATTCAAAATGAAAACATGTTGGTTTGAATTGTATGGTCATTAATAATGTAGCTCATTAAATGACTTGAACTAAAGTTAAGCAAGACCACAATTATCTTTTTTCCGATAGGATTACGTAGATAAAGTGTAGAAAAGGCGGTAAAATTTTTGTGATAAGCCTTTTAAACTATTCAACGCAAAAGTAATTTTAAATAGACTACTAAGTTACGTTTACAATTTTATAAATCCAAATTTAAAATGTATTAAGAATTATGTATTCAAGAGTATTCTTCCGTTATCCAGTAAAGTTCATATTTTTAATATCATTAACGCAGAAAAATTTCGAAAATTAAACTTCAGTAAAAAAAAAAAAAAAAAAAAGACTATGTATGCAGACACACCTTTGATGTTATAGAATATACTCAGCAAACATTTACTGGTTGCATTAGTGAAACTTTTATAGAACAAATATAAATCCTTCTATGAAATTACACGTTCATATTTTTCAATATTCCTCCTTTGAGAGTTGTGATAGTATGAAATACACAAATTGGCATTTTATCAATGATGAAAAGTCAGTAACTGAATTATTTTAGAAGAAAATGTTCTATCATAATTTGTCTTCATTCTTCGTTTAGAAAGGCATGAAACTAAAACGTTTCTGAAAAGCTGTAGAAGCACTGACAGCGATGGAAGCCAAGATCTTGACGTTAGAAAAATAATTTTCGAGGCAATACCTAGTTAGACGATTTTTGCTTTGACAGCCGTGAGATTCTGATATATTTAGTGCTAAGGTTATTTCTGGTGTTGACAACCGATTTTTAGGGATATAAATACAACATATCTAGATATATAAATGCGATTTCACATAGATATAAATGCAATACAATTAATTAGCAAGTAAAACAATTATATGCGGGAAATGTACACAAAGTCGTTCTCTTCTCAAGCTTCAATTAGAATCAGCGGTCGTGGAAAAGTATAAGGGGACTAAAATATTGATTCATAAAAACATTAATATTGGTAAGGTTGTGGACGACTATGAACATGGGACGATCATTGTTGAAAATGAAGGATTGTATCTATAAACTATTTGAACTCCGTCAGCGAAAATACTTATCATTGCAATGCAAGAAAACATGGCTGAAAATAGTGATATTTACGTTGATTGCTGCAGAATACGAATATTGAGTTAATTGAAGCGACATAAAAGTGCGAGTAAATCAAAAATACAATATTGTCCTCAATATCGAATGCCATGAACAAATGAATGAAATAGTGTGAAACAGTGTCATGTGATAATACCAATATCAGGGCAATACTGTTTGCAACTACATTTCATTGAGTTAATGTGGCATCCATTGAATAAGAAGACTTAATATTTTCGCCAACGCCCAATGAAGTTGCAAATTACATGCTATCCAAGTAATCTATAAATAAGGTGTTATAATACTTGTATTTTTCTTCTCTTTACTCTTTATAAAAGTTTTTGGAAAAAATAATTATTTCTATAGTTGATCCTATATTCTATAAAAATATTTTCGTACACCATATTCGAAATTTTTATAACGATTATTTTAATTACTTTTCTTCGGCAAAAATTACTATTATTAAGCAATCAGTGTGTAAACCAAGCCCGGAAAAAAAGAAAGAACGTTCAATCGTAAATTTTATTTTGTATTAAAAACGCATCATTTTTAAGCAATTTTTTGAATGCATAATAACTCAAATTTTAAATCAAGAGGTTGGTATCAAACCTAAAACCTAAAGAGGTGAGGCATTAAGTAGCCGTAAACTCATTCATTATGACATTTAACAAGATGATTTGCAACCACAAATGGCAAGTTTCATAGAATCATTGTGAATAAGAAAATCTCATTATCTAAGGAACTAATTTAAATTGAAGTTTTAGAGGA
Organism: Latrodectus hesperus; assembly: GCA_037975125.1. Classification (NCBI taxonomy): domain Eukaryota; kingdom Metazoa; phylum Arthropoda; class Arachnida; order Araneae; family Theridiidae; genus Latrodectus; species Latrodectus hesperus. The sequence goes on along the minus strand of CM075850.1, from coordinate 24,125,581 downwards.
AAAAACTGCATCGCTGATTAACTTAACTAAACAGAAAATTCTTGGAGTATATAGTTTCAAATTAAGATAAGATTCGAAATTCTTCTAAAATCTTTGAAGTTTTTAATCGATAATTTTAGTGAGTGGGTGTCTTTTTCTGGCGCAAAATCCAAAAGAGGACATACTGCACAGAATGAATAGTTAAGTCTAGTAAATAAAAAATAAAAAAATGTAAAGTGTCCATTATAAAATTGGCAGAAACACACGTTTGTTGCAGTAAAAAGGTATAAATTTGAACCTTATTTAAAAATAAAATGGAACAAAGAGAATGCATTAAAAGCAGCGCAACACTTCGATAATCCTTAAGAAAACTAAGACATTTGGATGGGTTGTTTCCCCAATCTATTATAGTATAGTGCTGTGAAAAAAGGTAAGACGAGAGTGATTAAAATTAGGTCATTCAAGATATATAGTTAAAATCCTTTCACAACTCGAACACAGAGCTGGCTCCTTGAATAAAATATAACTATGCGACAAATGAGTGTGACCGATCGGCAGTCGAGCTAAAATAACGTCAGCACGCCTGTTTGAAAATACTTGTCCAATACCCAATGAGAGGTTTAATACAGAAAAGTTTGTTTGTTCCAAGAATTCTACCAAATAGAATGGGTATAAACAGAGGCAGAACGCTTTTGTCGGCATAAGGATTACTTGGTTTATGGGGTCTTTACCAGCCTTAGCAACGACGTTTGCTAGTTCATTGGCAGTAATATCCACAATACTAGGTACTAAGAAAAACGAAATTTCAAAACCGTTAAGAAACAATTCATTTAGCAAAGCTAAGATTTTATTAACCAAGGGATGGAAATGCTGAGGAGAATTAAGTTGCTTCATAGCTCATACTATTAGTGTAAACGCAGAATTTGTGACGGCGAGAGTACTTTATTATGTTAAGAGCCTTCAAAATGGCAACAACTTTAGCAATGTAAATAGAACAGACAGAAAGAAGACAATAACTATAGATAATAGTGCCATACTCTATATCACAGCCGACACGTTCTTCTGTGTTTGATTGATCAATAAAAATGGGGTTGTAATCATGGAATTCATTCTGATGAAGGCTATACATTTACTTGAAAGTAGTATAATAGTGAAAGCAGTATGCTCTTGATAAACAGAGCTAGGTAGTTGAAACTGCGTATTTGTGGAAAAGCCCATGGGGAAATACTGTTGTAATCAGCAATCTCAACTAGAGTTAGAAGATTAGTCTCCTGTAAAAGAGGTACAATACTGGCACAAAAGGGGAAGAGTGCATGAAGGGAGAGCGTTAAAAAGTATCTTTAACGTAGAGTTAACACTAGCAGATTTTAGTGGGTGGTTCAGGGTAAAAAAACTTCTGAAATTGTAATTGAGGGAGAGCTTTATGCACCATAGTATTAAAAGGTGGTATGTTGCAGTTTAACATACAGACTGTTGACGGGTGAGGTGCGAAACGCTCCACTACAGTTACAAAGTAAAGCGTGGTGAATCGGGTTTAACCATTTTAGAGCAGACTTTGAAGCAGAACTATAAGCCAGACTGCCATAATCGATACGGGGCAATATAACAGACTGGTATATTCTGCACAATGTTCAGCAAGAAGTGTTGGAAAGAACTTTTGTTTTATTAAGAGATTTCTCACACTTCTTGCGCGGATTTAATATATGTGGCAAGAAAGTAATTGTCTTTTATAAAATTACCCCGAAGTATCGTATCTCGTTAACAGGAATAGAAACATCATGGAGTTGGATATTAGGATCAGGGTGAAGGCCTCATTTCTTACAAAAACGGAGACAACTGTTCTTACCTGCAGAAATGAAATAGCCATTTTGTAACACCAATCAGTAATCTGATTTACAGACGCCTATAGTTATCGTTCAATTGAATGTATATCTAAACCTTGACAGGAAATCAATAAGTCATACAGCCTACTTTTAACATATGGTAAAATACAGAGAATCCGTAAGTTGAATCATAAAAATTATTTTTAATATATTTATTTAAATTGAGTTATTACAAATAATATCGAATAGGTTTTTATTCTAACTAAGGTTTTTAGCACACGTGAGAAACAGTAGGATTGAAGTAAAACGGACCAAATATTTAAAATGTATTCTGAAATACTGCAAAAATTATATTTGAGGTTGTACTTTTAGGCCAGAAAGCTGAATATTCAATAATCTCATGATAGAAAAAAATGATGATTTTATGTATTTAAAATAGTTAAAAATAAGAGATGTACGTGTTTAACATTTCACCTAACAAATACAAACGTGACAAAAAAAAAAAAAAAAAAAAAAAACGATCCATTAATATCAACAGAATATATGACACCGTTATTACCATCGGTTTTAATTTGGTTATTCTCACCAAACCGGCTAAGCACAGCAAATATTGCTAAATTATGTTTTCTAGTACGAAAATAAATTATTTAAAGTATAATGATTCAAATATAATTTTTTTTTATTTTAATCAGAATAAACACTAATTATATTTGAAGGTGATAAAAATACTGAAATGCTTGAAAGGACATACAAATAATGTTTTAACTTGTGGTTTCAAGCTAAAAAAATTGAAAAGTAATTTTTAATAAATTAGTAATAAAAACGAATAGTCAGAAAAAAACAGATTATTAAGTTTATATATAAACTTAGAAAAACAAGGAAAATGAAACTATAAATTATGAAATATGGAAGTGAACATATAAGCCAAACTGCTCATAAAATGTGATAAATAGGTCATAAAATTTATATCCACTGCTTTATTATTTTTATTCTTTGATAAAGAAACTTACTTTTAAAAATAAACACGTTTCATTGCACTTAGAATCATGATTGATAACCGCAATATTGATTTTCAAATAGTAAAAGATCAATTTTATTCTAAATTTAGCACAACCAAACTGAAAAACAACAGCCAAGGAAGATCATTACGGATACATCATGAAATATAAATACTGTTAGGACAGAAAATTACAAAATAATACAAGTTAATTTTGAGAAAACTTACGGCAAATAATTATTAATTCAGGCGTGTGTGTGTGTAAGAAAAAAAAAAATTCTGAGAGAAACATTTTCTGAAAATTTCTTTCCAAAAATTGTATTTTATATATGAATATCAACGAGAAAGAACATTATAAAAACGAATTGAAGTAAGTTATTTTAAATTAAGAAATCAATATGGTTCTATATTAATGATGTATTCACAGTGAGATGTTAGTCTGATTTCTTTCAGGTTAAAGAGACAGGCACAAAGTAATTTTACTTTATGCAGTACAGTTACAAGGTTTCGTGCTTAGGGTAGCTTCGCAACACTTAAAAATATAATTTACATTTACGAAAAGTGCATCAGGAAAATAATTTGCTGTGGATATTTTTAAATTTTGAAAACTCGATATACGTTGAAAAAAAATGAAAAATCTAAATAAAAAATAATTAAAACGATCGACTAATTGAGTTTTCTAATACTTTGCTTTAACACAAGATTTAATACGTTAAATAGCTGTTTGAGATAGTTCGATTGTATTATTTTGTCTTCATGCGAATAATTATCCTATTCAGAACATTAAGATTTGTTTATTTTATTGGAAATAGTTAAAGAAATATTCTAAAACTGAAAGAAGCAACTAAGACCTTCAATGATGAATATTTAATTCATCCATGATTAAGGAATATCACAACAAGACTAGTGACGAAAACATGAATACCAAAGGTATCAATAAATTTTAAAGTTAAAGAGTGATCTTTATTATTAGTGAGTAACTTAAGCTTCAACAATGGACACAAAAATTGAGAATAAAATTATCCTCTCGGGATTTAAAGAAAATGTTTTGAGACAAAATGTTCTTATTAGGCAGGTATTAGGTATAGTATTTGCACACAACCCAACAAAATCAAATTACTTAAAACATTAGGTGAAGGGAAAATTTTCTTCCAAATAAAATGCACACATGACTGACAAGTAAAAAGGTGGAAAGATTAAGAGAAACGGTCGGTTTTCTCTGGCCCATATAAATCTTTTTAGTGAAGCATTGAAAAAGAACATTTTACTAATGTCTACATTACTTTAGTGGATGCACATATCTCGTATATATATTTCTAAAAGTAAAATAATTATCAAAAACTACATTAGGAAGAAGTGATATGTCTGCTTCAATGATGCACAAGTAACAAAAAAAAAAAAAAAAAAAAAAAAACGAGCATCTAAAGATATTATCGAAGCTAATCTGGAGAATCTTTAGCCAATTTTCATCATAACTAAAAAAAGTATTTTTTTTACTTACTACGCACTGCTATTACTATTCTTACAATGCTACTCATATAAAAATGAACGATATGGAGAAAAATTAATGTAAAAAAGTTGAATCGAGCAAAAATCAAAGAAAAATTAAGAAAACTGTAAAACCACAATTTTATTATGTGATTTTTAATAACATAAGCAAATAATATAAAACATTTTATTCAGCTATAAGGATGATCACCTCTAGACGTTTTGCAAAATTGCCTACATTTAAATTAACAACTAAAATAATCAATTCGAACATATTCTTTCTTACTAACAATATATAATATTTACTAAAGAACATAATTTAATCATCATGTTATCCAACACTTTAAGTAAGATGAAATGCAGGCATGTTTGTAGAGGTTAACAGGGAGTATTACTAGATCAATTCAATTAATAACAAAAAAAAATAAACATTTTAAATTTTGTCTTTTAAGAATTGCCAGACTAATTTCTCACCATTCTTTTACAAGGATCTGCTACTTATAACTGTATATAAACACCGATTTTCACATGAACGGCAGTGGGATGGATGTAAGACATAATCTGTTTACGAAAAGCACTCGATTTAATTCGTTCCTCGGAAAAGCGCCGGAACTGTGCCAATGGCTCCATTAGCAATCATCCTTCCAAAATATAAGCATGGCATACTCGGCACACTAAACCCGCCAGGCGTGAATTTATTCGGTTGAAAATGCTCTCCGGTTCGCATCACAACCAATTCGCAGTTATTAAAAAAGTGAGTAATAGACCTGGCATAAGGGGATGCACAGCCGAGTGAGTCAGCTCTCTGCCTGGGGAGAGGGGGAGAGACGCGAGTGACGAGTGGGTGACGGGAAGAAGTTCAAGGCTTTTCAGAAGGGAAGTTCGCATCCCTAATTCCGCCAGAAAATCAGTTTTACCTGCACACACAGAGTTTAAATCAAGAATCGATTCCGCATCGATTGTTAACTTGAAAATATAAATGTCATTTTCTTATTCACAGCCATTCCAGACACAATGGTCCGTAGTCAGGTCAAATCAGAATAGTTATTGCCATTGATGACAAAGTTAATTTTGAGAAAAACATTATAAAATAATCAATTTTTAGAGAAAAAGCAAGACAGTTAGCTTGAATTGATGTAAAAATTAATTAGATTCCATCATGCCTAGCTTTTCCCAGGCTATCATATTATAAGACCTATTATGAAAACTAATATCACTTACTTTGCACGTGAGAAACAGAACAAGTAGCACGATGTTTACTGATACTTTGCATTAATACTAAATTATGCCACAACAAAAGGGTACAGGGTGAGAAAATTTGATTGCTAAAACGGTACTAAAATTAAAAGTAAGTATTCGTTGTTAAATGTTGATAATTCCTTGTTTAATCATCCTTAGCTTTGAAATTATTACAATATGCATTTTAATGTATTGCCGTCCTTTAACTTCTTTTATAGTTGTATAAAGATTGAATATGTATAATCTTTTGTTATAATTACGATTAATATGGCAGAAGAGTAAAATTTTGAGCATTTTACATTATAGAGTTACCTCATACATTTCGGAGATCAAATAGCAATTATATAAATGAAATAAAAAGTGTAAAGAAAAATTAAATTAAGCTTCCAGTTTTCACAATTAAAAACTTTAACAAAGAAAACTTCAGTCTTGAAAGGGCCAATTTAAAATAAATAAATTATATTTGTTAAAAAATAGTCTTTTAGTTCACAATGATTTCTATATTCTAAACCCAGTACCAAGTGTATCCCACAACCTTGAATTCTAAAGAGATTTGAATTTTGTAATATCAAACTAGTTAATCTTAAGAAACTATTGTTAGGAAATAGTTAAAGAACATTTTCAAATTCTATTCTTTCAAACCCCGACATACTCACGAATGTCAATCACCACAGCGAATCAGAACTAACTCATCCGGAAGACAATCCAATACAATTAAGCTACACACCAGGCACTTTTCAACAATGAGTCCCATCGCCTGCACTAATAACGGATTATCGTCGCTAATCAGAGCGATTATGGAAGAAAAAAAAAAGAATGGGAGAATGACGCGAATATTAATTGATGATTTATAATATAGATAGCAGATGAAGACCAAATGGTATTTGGGGAATTATGTCGATCAACGCTTAACAATGCTGTCTGCAGCTTCTTATTCTTGAACAGCTCAGATTCGAATCGAAATATTCTGAGTCCCTGAACAAAATTGAACAAGATCTTTTCCCAATCTCTTGTTGGGAATGAGGTTCGACGTGATGAGACTAAATGGATGATATTAATTTATCTTGTGCCAAAAACTTCGTTTGCTGTACACTTGTACGATGTGGAAAGAATTGAATACAAAATAAACTGTCGATAAATGTGACATGTAGTAACAATGGAACTAAGAAAGAATGGATGGATTTTGGCGATAAATTTGTTCATTAAGTGTGTCTATTACAAATCTGCCAATTTACAGGGAATCGTACTGCGCAGTTTTTCTTTCTTTCTCTTTTTTTGCTCATGATTTAAAATATGAGAGTTAAGTTCTTTAAATACAAAGCCTTCACACTGAAAAATAAATCCGGATGTGTTTCACAATATCACAATAATTTATAACTCCCATATTTACATCAATAAAAGTTTTGGAATTGCTCACGACTACTTTAACCATATTCATTACGCATCACGGATTCATTTTATATCTAAAATTAGTAATGAGCACCATTCTCTAAATATGCAGCTTAAAAACTAAAATAAAATTAATAATGCAAAACTAAATGTGAATCATAAAACTTTCCAATAATGAAAATACTCTTAAAATGATATTAATTTTCTAGTATAAAAAGCAGATTTTATGAATGAAATATAATTAAATTTTAGACGTTTTGGAATGTAGATTTTTATATTTTATCGGAAGAAACTAAAGTTCATGATCATAAAAACTTTTAACACATTCTTAAGGAAAATAATAAAATCAAAATCATAATGTGAATGCTATAACTGCGGATAAAATAAATGAATGTTTATTTTCTCAAAGTAAAATACAATTACGCGAGATTTATTTTTTACCATCATTTTATACATTATCTACTATTAATAAAATTAAATAAGCCTTAAAATCACGAAATGTTTTTATAAAAAATCTATTTAAATAAATGGATATTTGTGAAAAATTGCGTATGATAGTGGAACCATATTTATGTTTACAAAACGTAAAAGCATTGAATTTATGTAGCATAGCTTTATAATTAAAAAAAAAAATTAAATATTTTCAACAACCTCTAATTTGATTACGCTTTAATAGAACGAATGATTTGGCAAATCAAAATAATAAGACATTTAATATTTTTGATACAATTAGATAAAAAATATTTTAAAATAGTTTCACACTTTTAATTTCGTTAAAACTCTACAATTTTAAACATCACTCGTTATTATTTGTTAAGGTAAGTATGTAAACATTTTCATTTAAAAAAAAGAGAAAAAAAGAGAATTTTAAGCAGAAATCAGGTATATGGTGAAAATTGAAACCTGATACGTGATAAGAAAAAAAAATGTCTACGAAAGCAACATTTTAAACGAAATTCTGACCATAATAAAAATAAATAGAGTTGAATGAAATGAACCAGACTCATTGATAACTCTAAAAGATGTCATTTTTTAGTTGAGTCAGCGCAATATTTTGCGAATAGCCCATAAGGGAGCGAGCATGTTAATCATTAGTGGGTTTCATATAATCACTTTTATATTTTAAATTTTGAATAATTAAAATGGGGTTTAATTAGGAATTTTTATTTAATAAATTCGTAATATTTTAATAGTAGATGTGTGGATGGATATAGTGCAGGAAAGCTTACAGCCTGCATTTCATTTGGGAGCCTTACTACCAAATTAAATATGGGCTGTGCTTAGCTAATCAGCAGATAAGAGGCTTATGTTACGAATGAGTCACTTTATACATTGGTTCTGGAAAATGCTTATCAAGGAAATTATTCTATATAGTTGTTTTAATACAAGTAAGAAATAAATTTACCAAAATTCAAATATTTCAAGAATTTATATCATAATCGAATTCTACGGTAGCGAATTTTAAAAGATCAAACAAATTCATTTCCTAAATAAAAATCGTGTTATGATGGAACTCATAACTGCAGTTACCATCTTGAAAATCTTACATTGCACAGATTATCGCTGTATTAAATTTCATTCTTGACTAAACCATTAGAAGTAATTCTTTATAAATATAACTCAACTAGAAGCAATAAAAACGTATACATATTATTTGGAACACAACATAAAGCCTTCGATTTAAAAAATAAAAAAAAGACTTGCGATGGTTAGAAGTGCACTACTTCCACTGAAAGAAAGCCCACTAGAGATGCCAACACGGAAGCTCTTTAAAATGGACAATGAAAGGCTTTCACGTTTGAAATTCCTTGATTACAATGAACTCGGATGACGGATAACGTTTGAAAAGCGTATTTAGAATGTCTAATAAGGAATAGGAAGATTCATGGGCAGATGCACTTGAAAATTATTGTACGGATAAGCGCGTAGAATGGCTCAGTTCTGAAGTACGCAGAAGAAACTTTTTCACATTTTATTTAATTCTATGCCAAATATTCTAAGGAATGAGCATTTAATCAAAGTCTTACTTGTGGAAGTAGAATTTCTAATTGCAAAATTTAAATTCGATATGATAATCGCTATAGAGATATTAATACAAAGAAATTTCGTTCGCTGAATAAACGGTATGCTATTTCAGGACATTTGTTCCAATGAAACTAATGCATTTTAATTGGTATTTATATTAGGAATAAATCTGTTGTAAGCAATATTTTAAAAAATGAATTGCTACAGAATATTATTAACATTCTATGCATAGATAAAAATATACATATATTTTTAGTTAAAGAAAAAATTAGTGATCTATACCAGAAATAGTGTGGTCAATGGAAGAGAAATAGAGTGGAGTCTTCAATACGCAAATTTGACAGAAAGAATAGAGCTTAGCTCTGCACATTCTAATTTTAATTAAATATTAGGTTTTTTAACATTAAATTTATTTTCAGGATGTTTTAAATCAATGTTATATACCTAATAAAATTAAATTATTGGTCCCATTTAAAATTTAAAAAAAATCCTTTTTTCCATTTTCTCATTTTACAGTGAAAATAGAAAACTTCGAAGAAGGTTTAAGTCTATTGTTATTTGTAAAGAATATTCTTATCGATTACAAGTTAGTTGCAAATAGACAAAACAGTCATTCTTTAATCGTATAATTTGGTGAATATTTTCTTGTGAACACGAAAAATCAAAGTTATTTTAATTTTTTATTTTAGTCCCATACTTGAATCATTCGTTTTTTAATATTTAATAACTAGGATAGATTTTATTTTAACGCAAATCCAACAGATTCATTAAATGGCAAAAAAATCAATTAACAATAATCCCAGATTATTTTAAAATCAGATAAATAATTTTCTTGTTCAATTCCTCAAAAAAAAAAATCTCAAAGAATGAATGCGAGGCAGAATTTACTTTTTTTTAAAAAAAATAAAAGTAAAAAACACGAAAATTTTACAGATAAATAAATAAAAATAGAAATTTGTGAGTGCTGAAAAATTCTATTCTTAACAAAAAAAAAAAAAAAAAAAAAAACTTTTAAATATAAGAAAAAAAATAATGTACATCTGTATTTTTATACAATTAAGCAGAAAAGAACTTAAAAATTTTCTTAAAGAAAATTAAGGTTAAACAGGTTAATTACCATTAATTTTCGGGAAAAACTCATATTCATGAAAGGAAAACATCAAATACGTGCATATTAATTTCTTCTTTATAAAAAATTCTATGTAATTATGAATTCCTGCCACAAAAAATAAATAAATTAGCCATTTCCCCACTCTCATAAAGAATTTTGTGGATCATTGGTTGACTAGGTGGCAACCGATACTTTTATTGTTGGTCTTGAGAAAAATTTGATATTTAGACGAAAAAAACTGACACAAAAATGATGTAAAAAAAAAGAGATTAACAAGATTAACATACAAAACGCTTCTGAATAGTTTACTTTTGTACCAGAACAGTTATCTTCATTTCTCACGCCTCTTTTAGTTGCATTCTTTTTTGAAATTCCATTTACTTTTTGATGAAAGGAAAGTTATGGCAATGAGAATTCAAGCAAGAATATTTCCAGTTTAAAGCCTAATAATTTTACTCGGGCATTAATTTTCCTGTAACTTTGAAGTTAATCTACAGTTTGAATGTAGGTGAATTACTTAAAAGTCAATGTTGCTTCGGCATGTGCCTGACACATAATTTGAAGATTTCTTTTATGATATCACTACTCAAAAAATTTACTTTCCTCGTCAGAACATAAAGACACCATTTTTTTAAAATTAGATATTAGAACTAGATGCGCAATTACCTTGATTCAATATATCCTAAAGATGGTGGAATTCAACGTAATAAAAATCATGAATCATGCTATATGCAGAATGGATACATTAAATTAAAGCAATTACCCTTAAGTATATAGAGTATTTCAGCGTTTGAAGTCATGGATGATAATTTTACCTATTTTTCTTAGATGAAAGCAAAACATTTTTCAAAACAATAATGTATTACTTTAACCGTGAGAAATCAGCATTTACAAGATCTACATAAAATAATTGAGCAAGCTGCAAAGTTCATAGATTTGTTTGGTGGTTAAGATGGTTGGGTTCAAAACTAGAACTCAATTGAGAAATTCTTAAGTAAAAAATATTACATGAAATTAATTTCATATTCCAGATGTTTTTACACAGAGAAATTATAATATATGTGGGAATATAAGCACAATTCGAATGTGCATTTCTTACTCTTTCTAATAATTTTAATGAACGAATTATTTATTGTTTTTAGCTTTCGCATAAGAGGGCAAATTCGACTTCCAATTCACAATGGATTCCAAACTATTGGAAAGATCCCAGTGGAAATGAAATTCACGGACTAATGATCTGAAAGCGAGAGTACTATAACACATTTTTTTTACTTTAAATATGCAAAGAGAAGCAATGTTAAGAAAGTATCAATTAAAATATTAATGAAAATAATTAAAATTTTATTGCTTACAGATTAAAATTCTGTAAGAAAATGAATGTTAAATAAGAGCTGAATGAATTTAAAAAAAATCAAGCATTACTCTTTGGCATGAAAAGCATACATAAAATGTATGAATCAGGAAAGTAAATAAACTGTTCAAGTAAATGTAATTTGTACAAGAGCTGCACTCTAAGAGTTTTTAACGACTATCAAGAACTAAGATGATATTTTGGCGGATTATATTCAAATTTATAGCTACAAATGCAATAAATTTAACTTTAGAACTCTTTATTCACTATAGGAACGTTTAAATTTTTATGCATATTTCCAATTTCAAGACAATCATTTTGCTATTCTGGATTGAAACACACGCCACTAAAAACTGAGAAATTAGTTACAAAGATTAAAAACAGTAGTTTTGAAAAACTGTAGTAAGTATATGTACTACAAATATCCTTTTATTTCATTTAAAAGAGTATTAATTATTAACTATTTCATGATTAGAATTAAGAGAAACATTCTGAACTACAGAATTCGTCACATGAAATATAATTAGTAATCGATTACAATTCATTGAAACTATGTAATGTGCTATACTCAGTATTTATGTAATATTATAAATAAATCTTTTTTTATCAATTTTTTCCAAATATATATGAATGTATTAAAATCTGGAACGTTTATTTTTTAAACAAATTCTATACAATGCAAACTTAATTGCATAATCATAAATCTTATTTGATAGAAATACTTTTTTTTTTAACTTACCCTTTTAAACTTTCAATTTAGCTTTGAAAAAATTTCAGAAATTTCTAGGCTAAAAAGAAACAGAAAATTCAGATGGTTTCAAAATTTTCTAATGAATAGGAACTCTAGCTAATCAGTGTATTACACAGGCGATTTTAAAATGAAATTTTTCAGAAAGGAATTCGATACTTTTGAAAGAAAATTATTCCCAAATTTTGTCCAAGATGTGAATTACAATATATATATATTCTTCCCCTCTTGTTGAAAACTGTATTGAAAAATGAAAGTGAAATTCATTTCGCAGAAGTGTTGGCGGGAAACAAATGGCGTTAATGAGGCAGAAAAGGAAAAGAACGAGGGGGAATCTTTTTATTCACGATTTTAGCAGCTTATATTATTAAAAAGAGCTAAACTCAATGAATATTACGATAACAGAAAATATTACATTTTCAAAAAACACTTTTTGAATGCAAATACAAGTACATTACATTTGCAATCATTCCGAATTTTTTAAAAAAAAGGTTTATGGATTCGAAGAATTTTATCTTTTATAAATATTTAAAAATAAAAAGGAGGTTTTCTAAACAAGGAATTATTTGTATCGACCTTTCCGAGCATTACACTCAAATGTGCAAATCAAACAAATTCTTAAATCCAACGGCAAACAGTACACACTTCTGTTCATTTGTTCAACAAGTATGTACATGAAAGGCCGAAAATCTTCAGTCGCTCTCGGTGGACAGCTTATCTGCCTCCAAATCCCCAAGCAATCATTCGTCCTTGCTCAGTAAAGCAAGACTTTAATAACTGAGAAGTTGGATGACTCCTGCTTTCCCAGGAAGGGGTTGTTCTTGATGGACTTTAAAGTCAGCTGTGCGAGGAAAACTATATAATAGGATTAAGAGAGAAAAGTTGTGACAAGACTTTCCAGAAAATGAAAGAAAAAAACAAAGTCGGTAGAAGATGTGTCAGTGCTAACTTAAAGTAAACCCAGACACGATATTCCTAAGTTTTTTTTTTTTTTGTTTAATGATGATAAAAGATCTGAAACGGATATTTATAGCAAGTTTTCCTAAGAGCGTTTAACACGAAAATAAGTCAATCAAATTTATTTACAAACGTAATCAATGGTATTAATTTGATTAAAATAAAATAGTTCTAATTAAACATTTAACCCAAGAAACGCGATCCAGTTTGAAAAATTAAGAATATTAACAATAATTCATGTTTTGAATTATAATTATTTTAAAAGCAAAATTATAAGTAATCATGAAAAATAATTCATAAAATATTTCAAAACAAGCCTGTCTATGGATATTTAGTTCAAGTAATTTAATTTTTTCATAATAATTAAAATATATAACGTTATAAATATGCATTAAATTTCATTACATAGAAAAACGCTTGCACAGAAAGGTTTCTTTACTCTTCAGACACGAACCATATTTTGACAAACTGAAAACAGGTGGCAGAAAAGGTCAATGGATACTTCCGGGAAATCATGCGGGAAATCTAAGCGCGTGTTACTGTGGATATTTTTTCGCATTCTCTAAAACATCTTCAGAGATTATTCATCAAAAACTTTGAATTTGTAGAATGAATCCGAGCGAAACTTAATATTTAGATGGAGATTCCTATCTGCACAGACCATGACGGATAAATATAATTCCATTGTAGATACGAACATTTATCATTCAGATAAATGCTGAAAACTTTTAATCCGTATGTAGTCCTTTAAATCTGATTATTCATTTCAATATTATTATTTAAGATACATATTTTAAATGGTTCGTAGTAATCATATTTGTGTTGCGCAATTTTTAATTTAAGAACATTTCATTTATTAAATTATCGACGATTAATCATGTCTTTCGTAACGTTATTGAGAAGTTAGAACTTCACGGAAATATTAGACATAACAACACAAGTTTATAACAATCATATTTGTTGCGTAATACAAATAATCGGAAAGATATTTTAAAATCTACCAAAAAATTATTTTTTAAATTACTCAATTCACACATTATTATTTATGTATTTTAAGAGAGTCACAAAATTAAACATAATTGTAAATAATGAAAATATGATGTAAAAAATCCTATTAATACTAGAAATTGAGTAGCCATGGACATAGTAATGAATGAAATACTAAAAGATTACTGAATTTTTAGATAATATGACACCAATGATATAAAATCTTATCCCATAAAGGTATTTGAAACTATTCAGACAAATGGAGTGGAAAAGGCTTAATAATAAACATCCACATACATTGTAATGTGGATGAATTTAACAATATTTTTGAGTTTCTTGGTAGTTGTAAATGCTTTAGTGTGCTATAAAATGAAAAAATAAAATAATAATAAAAACCTTTTAAAATTCTTTCAATTATTAAAATTAAGAAAAAACAAAATAATGCGAAGTAATGAAATACCACATACATACATTTACAGATTTTATATTACGTTACAACAAATACGCAATTATAGATCATTCACAACATTGAATTAATCATTATAATATTTAATTATAACAAAATTTGTACGTAAGAAATAAATTGACAGTATTCTCGTATTAAAAAAAGAATTTGACAAACACTCAATTTTAATTTTTATTAAAAAACATTTAGATGCTTGATTCTTTTCATTATTTTTAAAAAATGCTAATCTAAGATACATCAAGATAAAAAATGATTATTTAATTAATCGAAAATATGAAAAAAACATTCCAATATATCTTTGAATACACTCTAGTGAAGTACATTCATGATCACGTCGATAATTTCCGCAAGGAAAAAATGCATGTCCAAAGTTACGATTTAGTGCCAAATATTGCAATTCACAAGATTAAACTGGTTGAATATTTTCATAAATAAATTACTTCACGTTATAAACGAGGAAAATATTTCAGCATTGAATCGCAATATTTGGCGCATTCTTTTGA
This sequence comes from Latrodectus hesperus, assembly GCA_037975125.1. Lineage (NCBI taxonomy): Eukaryota > Metazoa > Arthropoda > Arachnida > Araneae > Theridiidae > Latrodectus > Latrodectus hesperus. The sequence continues at coordinate 24,110,518 of CM075850.1, read as the reverse complement.
TGAAAGTGTTGACAGGATAGTATGCAAGTACACAGAATTTCATAAGTACAGAATATAGTATATACTAGAGCAGAAATATGTAATGTACTTCAACATCTCTAATTCTGCTGTCGATTACGAATACACAATTCTAAAACATTAAAATTATTAAGTACTTTATCTTCATTATAAAAATATAATGGTTTCCTAATTTTAACGAATATGAAAACTTAGTCTGCATTTAAAAAATATTTTGTTCTTTTTCAATGAATGCAAAAGCAATACATGGGTTTAAGAACAGACACTAACATAAATTTAACAAACGTAAGTTAATCACACCAGAAAACTTTCCATCAGCACACAAGAGAGACCCAATACAGACAACGAAACTCAAACTAGACGATCAAAAATGGAAAATAAACACAACATAAATTCTTTTATATCATTCTACGATATGAAATATATTACAATTAAAACAAATCCATTGATTAATGAACCGAGAGAAGAAAAGAAAACCGGCGCTTCTCTAAAGAAATGCATACCAAGAAAATTCAAACCTCATTCATAACAAGCATTCCATCCTAGCGAACAGGAAGAACCCCTACGGATTGCAAACATCCAAGACCAGCGCATCCTCACTCAGAATTCTTCACTTCTCTTTTTTTTTCTTCCTTTTCTTTTTTCTTTCAAATTTGGCGGGGAAGAAAAGAGCCTCTGGAACACCAGTCTTGGAATGTTTTAATAGATCATTCCCTTCGGGGTAAGGATGAGAGAACTACTAGAAGAGTCGCTCACCACGACAAGTCACGCTACCATGGAATTTAAATCAATGTTGCTTTCCTACCGTTTTCCATGCATGCCAGACTTCTGCCGCGTGTGGTGGAAATAACTTCCGAATCTCTCATTTTTCTTAAAACTCTACATTCTGGCAATTTATTGCCAGAATGTATGGTAACATGACATGCCAAAATAATAGCTTCATCATACAACACAGATTAGAATAGCGTATAGCATTCGTCGTAATTTTGAAATTTTCCTTTGTAAATATAAATGCGTATACTTCTAATAATGTGTAAACTGAATATTGCACAGAATTACTGATTTGTACACATTGCATAAAGTTAATCCTGATTTATACAGATTTTATAGAAAAAAGAAAAATCTGAGATATACAGATTTTATAGAAAAAAATTTGATAAATAAAGATTAAATGAGACGTTCATATAAAATAGGTGATTAGATTTTAGTAAATACTTTCATGATCGAAGTATATTTATTAACTTGAATTGTAAATTATCAAAATTATTTGTATATGAGAGAAATTCTAATGTTGCAAATTTACTTTTATAAAAAGTAAATTTGTAGCATTAGGATTTAGCTCAAATACAACAAATTGAGATAATTTAACAAGCATAATTTTAATCATGAAAGTATTTTAATAAGAGATTTTATATAATCTTATTCTATCATAAATATTTCTAAACAAAGTTTGAAATATGTTTAAACAGTAATTTTTTTATATCATATGAGAGTAACATTCTTTATTTTGTTGAACAAATGGATTCTTCCTCACCAGAAAAATCTATTTAAGGGATTATATTCAAGCGTGAGTATATTAAAAATTGTGATAAATACAAAGAAAATATTATATGAAATAAATAAAGCAATCGCGCGCACGGTTGTAGACTATTTTCAACCATTATCAGCAAGAATCGATACAGAATTTCATAGTCGCAGCTTAGTTTTTAATCTACTTAACAAACATGCTAGGAAGCGATTTTGAGTTCTTCATAATCAAGGGGATTCCATGAAATAGACCTTGATATTAATGATATGAAAATCGGAAAACATCACATAATAGGAAAATGCGATTTTAAAACATTAAGCAGAAATTTCAACTACGCATTAATATTGGAATTGTCGACACAAGAATTAAATTCTATAATACTGATAAATAAAATCCATAGCTTTAACATATATTGTAATTGAAAAAGTTATTAACATTTATGTAATTAAAACACTGGTTACAATTTTGAGACCAATAGATATAAAAATCGGCAAATTTTAATCATACAATTGGAAGACAAAACTATTCTATTTCAAATTATTATTAATATTTTAAAATGTTTTACACATTTTTGAGATATACAGATGTTTTTTGCAAATTAAAATGATGTTTGCTTTTCAAATTTTTATGATTTAGTCACGTTATTTTACCATATAATCAAAATAATCACAGAAGTAAAAAGGCTCACAATCATAACATAACAGTAAAGAGAACTTAAAATTTAACTTAAAATAGAGTATTTTCACTTTATATAATAATTTGTCTGTAAATCAATGGTTATTTTTTGCACACAAAGGTAATTACACCGGAACTTATGGTTTCAATTGGATTGCAAACCATACAAACATCCATACCCAAGGTGAGATTGGAACCTACAAACAGAGCACCACATTGAAAGAACAGAGCGCTAATTGTTCAACTACCAGCACGATCATAAATAGATGCTTAAAAATTAATAGATCAATATTGGTTGGATTTTATGGCGAAAGGTCCAAAAATCTCAAGTTGGACCAAAATTAATATAGTTCTATGTTTTTCATTAAAATTATATAATGAAATAAATGTTATATCCATTAAGAATGAATTTCAAACATAAACAAAAAGTTCAAGGTGAAATCATTTTGACGATAATAGGTTAATTTACCATTCTTTCATGTGAATATATATTCCCAGAAATAATTTGAAAAATTGACGAACATTAAATGATTTAACACAACGAAAATAGTAGTTCTAAAAGTCACAAAAAAGTCTTGAACACTCAATTTTTTTCTTTTTTTGACAGAACAGCAATATTATTCAATCATATTCTAAAGGAACATCAAAACAGAAATCCATTATAAGCACTAAAATACATTCATGAAGCGCTGTTAGAAAAACTGATTCTATTGAAATTTAGCAATCGAAAATACAATTTTACAGCGCTTTTTAGATATTTCAATCAGAAAATATTAGTTTCTATCATATAGAACAATAATAGTTATAAAGAAATGTATAATAAAATTTCTAGTGAAAACTTATCAACAATTACAAATAGAACAGTCTAAATTTTACTTACTAATAGACAATTAACTTTTCTCAGTTTCTTAGTCATAATGAAACTTAAATTAAACTTTATAAATTTATAACTTTAGTTGAAAAGATAATTTAGAATAACGGTTAATTATGAATGGAAACTATAATCAACTCACTCGTTTTTACCAAATACTAAGCAAAAATCTACCTTCCTATCACACATTAAACGAGAGTGTACTATAAGCAATGTTTGCGAGATAGCTATCTGGATCTGATTACTGATAGGACGAATAGTTTTTTCGAGGTCATGTACACTACCATAGACTTATATTTCGCAAATGAGGCGATTGAGTATTTCGCGGGTTGTGGGGTAATCACAGCTTCAAGGACATTTAAAGGGTATTGGTGACTGATAATGAAGAGTGGTGAAAACTAAAAAGGAAAAATGAGAAACTTCAGAAAAATATGCCTTTTACTTGTTGTGCATTTTTATGAAACATTGAAATTGTTCCAAAAATGATCTCAAATATATCATGGGAGATTTAGAAATTTGACTAAACGAGTCAAATAATAAAGAGGGTGATGAAGAGAAATTTTACGATTGTGCAATCAAATATCATACATTCGTTCTCCATCCGCTTATTTTTATACAGATCAAAATAAATAGCTGTTTAAATGTACATATTTTACAATTTATGCACATCTTAAAATGTATTTCAATGAAGCATTTTTGTATGTAAAAGTTTCTCAACTCGATTACCATATTTTAAAAACATTTTCAGCTAGACAAGTAAACTTATTTTAAATGCATGGTGCGATATTTTGAAGAACTGATGCTGCATATAAATATTCTTTTTCGAAATAACATGTCAGAACTACAGTAAAGGTCTGTTACCATGTTGTTAGGACAGAACCATTTCATATCAAGTGCTATTGAAAAAAATAATCATTTTCAAGCAATTTTGGTGAGAAATCAAGTTTATTCTTTATTCTAGTTGATCTGTGTTCGTAGCTGAGGGTGTGTGCACCATATATTTCTTAGTAACAACTAGCCCAGAGTTGGGCTCTACCAGTATTGAAGAGTCACTCAGCAGCTTACATAATTTAGAGTCAGCTGACCAAGCAGAAAACTCCCCAATACATATTCTGCCACTACCAGAGGTATTATTTCACTTAGAAGATAGTTTGACAACGACCTATTTAACATGCTTATGTGCCGTATATCAGGCCAAGTTGTGATTCGAACTCACTACCTTCTAACAAGAATAAAGCACTAATCAATTAGACCATTGTGGTTTCAACAGTATGTGTAAAGCATAACTTTTATAAGAAGACGTTTTTCTGACCACAGTAAAACCGCAAAACTTGTTGGCTCAAAATAAGTATGACTAATGAGTATTGTTGCCAGCTGATTCGTATCGACTTCTTTTTACTTCCAGAACAGTATAGAGCATTTTAAAAGAAATTTTTATTACTTTGAATTATTACCGCGAGTCTTTCTTATAATTAAGCCCATGTGGTTGAAAGCTTTCTATTAACCTAGAAATCAATAAATGCTTATTGAATCTAAGCATTTTTCCTTTTTTTAAGTGTATTCAATTATTGATAACTAGGAATTGTGTAAGAAACTCGCAATCCCTCAATCAGCTGTTGTCAAACTATGATCTTTCCTTCTCGATCATTCAATAGATAAAGTTGTCCAAATGCTTTTTCCCCCTATCTTATTTTCCATATGAATCTGTAGTCTTTCACTACGTTTTAATAGCTTTGACTTCTAGCACTGACTGAACATGTCCTCACGATAATATATTATTTCCTTCATATTTGTACATTGAATCATTATCTTACTGAAATGGTATTCATGGTTATAACAAGATCTTATTTAATACATGTATTCGTAAAATTTAATCGTTGTTTAAACTCTGAATACTAGTACACTACTCATACATCTTACAATTAAAAAATTTACCAGAAATTACACTGATTATAGGATTATTTGCTTCAGAAGATTTGAAAAGAGACTTATTTTAGGAAGACAAACATCGGTAATTTTCAAAGGAAAAAACTTACAAATTCATAAAATTTAAAAAATATATAAAATACAACAATATTTTTATGAAAACCGAATGAGTTGATTAAACAACACAATTAAAAAACCAAACACACTTATACATCAGATTTATCTAAAAAAATCAATAATGCCTATTTTTAAATATAAAGCGAAAATTTCAAAATCCAGATATGAAGCTTCAATATCTACGCGCGTATGAACTGCCCTATTTAGGACTACTTTGGAAAAAATTAACGAAACTGATGTAAACCAAACAATTATTTAATAATCCCTCTCTCTCTCTATTATTCTTTTTTTTTTTTTTTTAACGAAACAGATGACAAAATCTAAATGTTTCTTCGGTAAAAATATCAATAAATGAATAGTAATTGCATTGTAATGAGTTCACTTGTAAGATATTACAATTTTTAAACTTGTAAGCAAATGTATACATAAATTATGAAATATTAATTCAATACTGGAACACCAACTTTTATGTATGAGAATACAAATTGCAGAGTAAAATAGCAAATATCTTTCTGCAGAAAACCTCTATTTAGAGTAAATTACTTTTTAACTTCATTAAACAAAAGTTTTCTAACGTAATATGGCAACAAAAAGCAAAAACTACTTGGTTATCCACACTTGGGAAATTTAATGATAATTAACTTAAAATTTAAGTCCACGTCTTTATGCTAAAGTAATCAAATTTTGTAAAATATTTTAAAAATAGAATGTGATTATAAGAGGGGGCATAGTCATTAACAAGGATGTTAAAACTATTGTATAAGTATTTGCATAAAATATAATTTTAATTTTGTATCTGTGGCAACAGTACTCAGATTTGTACATTTATGAGTGATTTTCAAATGTCTGTCTAGAGTATCTACATTGCATGAATTATTAAGTATGAACCTTAATGATGAAATATTGCTTAAATAAATTATTGAAGTCTTGTTTTGAATAAAAAACATGCTTTTTCATATAGAGATAAACATTTTGTAGTTAAGTACTCAAAAATTTTGTTTTTACATATATATATCCCATATCCAAAAATTTGATCAAAATCCCGATCTATTTTCTGATTACAAATTTCAATATTTTCTAATGTTATTTACATATTCAAATCGTTCTATGATTATAAAATTTTAAAAGTTTAATTTTTTGAAAATGTATGGAAATTTAAAATGCACTTTTTAACTGTTTCTGAAAAACTTACACGACACCGTTCGTATATAATAAGCAAAAAATGATTCCGCAACCTTTCGTTTCATCTACATTTTAAGCTCACTTTTTATAAATAAAGCAAAATGTATAAAAACTGCACAATCATGTATATGACACAGATGGAATAAAGATCGCACTGAAACAAGAGTATGATAGTTGTATTCCAAGCATTTCAGAAACCAACATGACTGATGATTATAAATAGAAGATTATTATAGCAGGCATCTCAAAATAGAAAAGCCGACATCCTTTTCCTGCCCGTTTATCGAAGTTTATATTTTAATCAATAAAAAAAGAATGGTATGTTCTTATACATTACAAATAAAATTTTCCTTTTCAAATGAGCTGAGGGAGAATTCATGGACAAACACTTAAAAAAATATCATATGGTGATGCAGTAAATTAAGTGCTACTTCGTATATAACCTTAAATTAATGTTTTATTAGTAAATAGGTATGATTTTTTAAGAATTTAATATTACAATCGTAAGTTTAATAAATGTCAAAAGTGCAGATGAAACAAAGAAAATTTTAATGACGATAATATGCATAATATTTGTTATGGAATATAATAATGATATAGTTATATTTCATAGCAAATATATATATTTTACAATTTAAATGGTAGTGAGGGAAATTTTATTTTAACAACATCAATCCTTTAGGATGTAAAACAATCTGCACTTTTGAAGAAACAAGTTCTTAAGTACATTTTATTGAAGGAATAAGCAAAACAGCATTTATTAAAACATTTTATTTTAAGCCTAAATAATATAACAAAACTAATATTTATATTAATCATTTGATGATTGCACAAATATATTACTTTTAGGTAAAATGTTTTTCTTTAAAATACATTTTTAATACCACGTTCTTTCAAAGCTTATGTGATTGCATAATTACATTTAAAGAGTACAAGATTAAATATTTATGAAGAACGCATCAACTCACCAAGAGAACGTGAGCTTACAAAGAATGGAAATCAAAATCCACTTTTCCAAAACTTTCACTCACATTTCAGGAATCTGGAAAGGGGGCTGGTAACATTCCATTATTTCCAAACATTCCACAGCTGCCGAGCGTGAATGGGCTTCAGAATACCGCGTAGAACAAACGAAAAAACTCACGTACAAGCTGACAGAAACTGAGAGAGATCACAAATAACGTACACATGGGACAGATGAGAGAAGTGCTAAGATCCTCACTAACACATCGCATCTGAAGAAAGTGCAGTAAAAATAATATTACATTCAGTTGCAAGCACCCGGATGTTCCGGTTACTTAGCAACCAAAGTTCACAACCATCATTTTTTTTTAATTTGATTTTTCGCCCCAGAGGCACATGGACTAGTCGGCGAAGTTCCAAGGAATTTTTTTCCCTCGCACAGAAAGAAAGGCGGAGTTTTTTTCTACCCCCTCTTTACTTTCGCTTTTAATCACTTATTTGTTATGCATTGCTCGAACGCAAAACGTCCCCTTCAGATCTATTTTCGCAATGAACTCGCACTCGATTTTTGATAGACGTCAATTGAATGAATCTCCACCCCAAAAGCAGACGCAAAGCTATTTTTTTTTATCTCTAGTAATTACTTAAAATATATCAGAGATTATCTTTTTATTAATCTAATATCTTTATAATAAGTATCAGATAAAAGCAACAATGAAAAATTTTGATAAAATTACTAACCATTAGTGGAAATAAATATCGCACAATTCAAATATTACAAGGAATTATTACAGTTGGAGAAAAATAATTGTTTGCTTTAAATCATCAACGGTCTTTTTATGCACACAAGGGTTAATTAGACTGACTTACAGTTTAAAGTGTATTCAAAATCGCAATAAACACTCAAACCTTAGATGAGTTTACACTTAAAAACCTTAGGTAATAATTATCACTTCGGTTCAGAGCGTTAATTATTCACGCTGTCAGCTCAGCAAAAATGTTACTGTATAAGACAACTAGTAAATTTTTATTTTATTACTATATATATATATATATATATATATATATATATATATATATATATATATATATATAAAGCGAAGAATTGTAATTTTTTGATCAATACATTGATAAAACCTTTTTTTAATATATATTTCGACATATAAGAATAAAATGCAATAATAATTATAGGAAGGTGTATAATTGAATTCATATAATTTCAACAGGAGTGTATTTAAGACTTACAATTAGATTACCAGGCAATGAATATAGAAAACCCTTAAACAGTGATAATTTCCATGATTCTTAATTATCTGATTATTATTTAATAAAAAACCTATGAATCAAAGCTAATTTCATCTTTAGAATCTGCTAAACTAATCCCATTTATGTAAAATAAAAAAGGAAAGAGATAAAAGTATGAGACATAAAAAAGAACATATTTTAATAAATAAAAAATGAAATATCTAATAAACAAAATGATACCTAAAACTGCTTTCTTGCAATTTTTATCACAGATTTTTGCGCATAAACTTAGATTCATGTCAACATTAAATTAATTATGTTTTTAATGACCACCATTAAATCACAATCCATTAAAATTGCCACGATATTAAGGAACGAAATTTTTCTTTCGCGAATGACTTTTTTTTATTTTTAGGAACCATTAAAAATAGAGAAAAAAATAATCGCAATTTATAATAACAATCTCACCAAACAGAATCCGTAAAATATAACATAAATGATAACACCCATGTTTTATTATTAGGTAAAAGGCTGAAAGCACGTAGCTCGCTTCTTTGCAACAGTTCTTAATAACTGGACGGATAAACTATTAACAAGAAATGTGTACACACCCTATGAGCATCAGTAATTCATGATTCGGTAAAGGATATAAAATTTTTGACTTTCTCGATCGATGAACTCAATCCGTGCAGGTGTCACTGGACAGGGAGGCATTAAAATAGATTCGTTTGCCGCATACAAGAACAATACAATCACCTTGTTACACCCTAACACATAATACAAATCCCTAAATAAAAAAATGCTTTGGTACCAAACATAGCTTGCAATGTATTTAAACTTCTAGTTTAATAAACATTCTTGCAGCTTACTCAACCACCTTGTTCTTTAAACTTGTTTGGGCTAGTGAGTTGCTGGTTAAAAAGTTAACAAATATTTATTATTAACATTTTTTGGCCAGCACTGACATCTACGAACAGCGTAGTTTTGTACTAATTTCAACGTATATTTTAAACATAGAGATCATGTACTGTCTTAATTCAAAGGGTTTGTATTTCATAATTCCGATAAGATGTGCAACAATGCCTAATGGTACTCAATTGCCAAAGAGATTTTCGCAAGACAATTAAATGGAATAGGCACTTTTAAATCGAAAAAGAATCAATGTAATAACTACTTAAAACGAAAAGTTTTTGAAAAATCTATTTCCAACAAGGGATAATTACGATAAATAAAAAAATATTTCGAATTTATGCTCCGCTTGATATTTTAAAAATTGAAGAATTAACTACCCAGAATTCATGAAAAAATGTTATGTGTCATTGTAATAACCACTTCGTAATTTGGAAGTTTTTAAGAGTCAATTAAATTTTCAGCACTTTTTACTCCAAATTTAAAAATATTACTGGCATAAAAATTACAAATGCTGAGATATAACGCTAACTCGTTCGCTAACTTATCCATTGAGCTACTCAGACTTTAACTGTAAACCATTTCTAGGCATTATTTTGAGAGAAAGGATATTAGAACTTATAATTTTGTATTTTAGGATTTTAAACTTATTTTAAAATATATGATAATGTGAATTTATTTTAGAAAATTAGAATTTAATCATTAGAGTTTAATTTTCAAATAGCATACATTATTTTTTATCATTTAAAATTCATACGTAGAGTTTAATTTTAAAAGGAAATGGATTTTCGATTCAATAACAATACAAATTTAGTCACTTATTTTTTAGAATAGTAATAAAATTTAATTATTGGAAAATATAGAACTTATTAATAGAATTTATATTTTGGAATATTAATTTATTTATAAAATTACTCACTGTAGGAACAAATTTCTATTTTATTTAAGGAATTTTCAGCGACAACATCAAGTATTCGTATTATTTTATGCATTGTACCAAAAAGTTAAGTCACGATGTTATAACTACTAAGTTTAAATATATTAATATGAAACGAAATAAATTATACGTTTTAAATATATCGTTATATTATTTTTATAAATTATACACTTATTAATTAATAAGTAGTAAACCCTCATTGGATTTTATTCATGTAGAACTTTGTTAACACCAGTTAATTTCAAAAATATTTGCATAGTTTATAAACGGGAAGATTGAAAATGAAAAGCTTATTTGAAATCATATATTTTATGCGTTATTTTATAATTTATGCGTTATTTTATTGACAAAAAGATTGTTTTGCCTTATTTATCAGTAGAAAAGCGATATCTCTTATTCACAAACTCGATGATCATATGGCATAGAGTCGACTTTAAATATATGTTATCAGTATGCAATAACAAATGTTTTTAAACATATGAAATAAGTAAACTTTTTATCAGTTCAAAAGTATTTTAAAAAAAGCAGATTTTAGACGCTTGTTAAAAAAATCTTTATATTGAAGTACTAAATATTTTAAAATGTGCAAGGTAAACAATTAAATACTAATTTTTCTTTAAAATTTAAAGTGTTTACTAATGAGTGTAGGAAAGTAATTGTAACTTCATAACCAAACACTATATACAAAACTTAAAATGGTTATACATATATATCAATTTTAATTTCTTTTTAGTGTAAAAGTTAAAAATATCATGTTATTTGGTGATAAATTCAATATAATGGAATAATTTAAAATAAATGTTATAAAATTAAGGCAAATGTAATTTTTTTCATTTAAATCAAATATTTATCTTATTCTTGTTGAAATTAAAATTATTATTCAATAACAAGTGAAATATAATTTACCTCTTTCAAAAAGTAGAAGCATTAATTCTGACAGAATCTAAATCACAAAATCATTTAATTATATAGTATAGTCATAGGTTCACATACTTGGCAAGAATGTTATTACATTTTATCGATAAGAATTGTAACACAATAATCATCACGCGATGATTCACGTTTAGCGAAAACAAGGAATTATATTGGTTAGAGTTACTGCAAATCTAGAGTCATGTGAAATATTTATCTCGACTTCAACACGAAATCGCATAGCTTTGCTTTAAATTGAATGTACCCAACAAGAAAACTTTTAAGAATGTAAGTGGACGTATTATTTCTTATTTTTATGAAAACATTACTATTTAAAATTGTTATATTATTATTCTAATAAAAAATAAATACAATTCTTTTAATATTTCACTTAAAAGATTTTTAAGAGCATAGGAAAATTTTTGCATTTCATATCATTTATAAAAAAATTATCAATGTAGTTTTAACTTGCTCAGAAATTCTAGTATTTTACTTTAAAGTTTAAGTTCATAACATTAAATGAGCATTTATCATTACTGTAAAGATGGTACATGGCAATAAATGTTAAATTATAATAGTTTGAAAATATTGCACAAATACTTAGAATTTCAAAAAAATTTATAAGTTTTTATAGTTAGCAATAAAATTACATTTTTTAAAGCTTCTAAAGTTGCAGCATAAAACAATTTTGGCATTTCATTATATGTAAGAAAATCATGTAAGAAATTTTGCTAAGAAGTTCTTGCAATTCACTAAATTTTTCAAGATCAAAATCATTTGTCATTCCTATTTAGAAACATTGAAATGATATGAGTGCAAATTCATTTGTATATTGATGTGGAAATTTGTTAATAGTAGTTACTATCAATTTAAATAAGTATTTGCAATTGATAACCTGGAGAATTTATAAGTTATATTGAAAACCAGAATTATTTATAAATTATTGAATTCACATGATAATTTTTGCATAAATGGATTATTTTTTAATATTTAGCAATAGAAAAAGTCGTATCTAAAAGAGGTTGTTCGAATGCCTTACAATGGGCTTCAAATATAAACTATCGGTATATAGTAACAAATGTTTCCAAATATGCAATAAAATTATTTTATTACTTGAAATGTGTTTTGGAAAGATATAAATATCGGTAGTTTTACACCTGTTTATTAAAAATACGTTTAGATTGTCATACTAAATTACATAAATTTAAAACAGAAATTTTACTGCGTAAGTCAATAAATTTCAATAAAATATATTAAAAATGCAATGATCGAATCTTAAGCATTAAACTAAATGATTAGTCAATTTAAATATTATTTTAAAAACTGTATGACTATTTATTTTGACTTAACTTTTCGGCACAATGCTTAAAATAATACGAATACTTGATATTGTTTATAAAAATTACTAAAAAAATGTTCCTAAAGTAAGTAATTTTATAAATAGATATTCTAAAATTAAATTTTCCATTAACAATAAGTTCTATCTTTTCCAATAATTAAATTTTATTACTATTCTATATAAAAAAAAGTGACTAAATTTGTATTGCTATTGAATCGAGGATCCATTTTCTTTTAAAATTAAACTCTATGTTTGAAATTTAAATGATAAAAAAATGTATGCTATTCGAAAATTAAACTAATAATTAAACTCTAATTTTTTTAAAATAAATTCACATTATCATATACTTTAAAATAATTTCAAGATCCTAAAACACAAAATTATAAGTTCTAATATTCCTTCTCTCAAAATAAAGCATAGAAATGGCTTGCAGTCAAAGTCTCAGTAGCTCAATGGATAAGGTAACGAACTACCACGGCTGAGGTGCGAGGTTCTGTCCCCACAGCTGGCAAAGTTCAATTTTTAAAATAAACAGTTCAAAATTATTCCCGTAGAGGGCAGCATTAGTATCAAAGCTAAGAGTTGAAAATTTCTCAATAGATGACAGCACGTTTCAAGTATTGCATATGACGTCACTCTCACAGCATTTGTAACAAAGGAAAAGTTTGAAATTTCTCAATTGATGGCGGTACGATTTAAGATTACATATGACGTCACACAATCTGCTTAGTGATAACACCCTCGTATAAGATCCCAAACATATGACGTCACTCTAAACCTCGTATAAGACTACATACTTATGACATCACTACTCTGCAACGATAAGACTTGGCTCCCTGCTCCGAGTGTTGTTGAACTCTCGTTTTTATACTACTTGCAGGGAACATTTAGCCAAATCATCAGTTGACCATGCGGGGTGGTTCTGAATGATGAAAGCGAAGATTGCAGAACGAAAAGAACAAATAAAAAATAATAAGAAAGGAATGCAGTTATCTGAGAAGCGATTTTATCAGAAGGATTGCATGGTGATTCAATTCATCTTATTTCAAGCATCCAATCGATGGAGGTGAAGGCATGTTGGGGAAAATATTCACTACGAACGCAGTGATGCGACGCATCCACGATTTATGTAAAAATTTAATTGAGGCACATTTTAAAACTATTATAGGTCAATATAGAAAACTGGTAACTTAGTCACTACTATTTAAATAGCATTATTAAACAGCATTTATTTATGCATAAACACGGTTTCACATAAATGAATGCGGTGGAATATATACATCAGGGATGCACAACCTATGGCCCGCGGGTGAAAATTGGCCCGCGTCGCCTTTAAAGTTGGCCCGCGAATGTTGTTAATAAAATAAGACTAATTTAAAAAGAAATGAGACTCTTTCAAATAAACAAAAGAAAAAATCTGATAGGAAAACGATTCTACATCAGAATAAATATTTTACATTTGTGAGCAAACTTTTTCTTTAATGAATTTAAACAAATCAAAAATAAGAAATAGGATAGCAGATGAGAACCTTTCTTCTGTTTTAGTATTGCCACAACGAATCTTAAGCCCAACATAAAATCAATAACTTCAAATATTCAGTCACAGCCATCACATTAAATTTTACTAATTTTTTTCAAATGTTAAATTATGTTCTTTGTATAATTACCAAAAAATTTTCTCCCGTTATTCAATTTCAAGTTTTTTTTCTGGAAATAAAGTATTTTAAGCATATCTATATTGTTTGTGTTTTATTACTTTATTGTATAATGTTTGCATGAATAAATAAGTAAATTAGCAATTATACAATTCATGCGCATTGCCACAAAAAACAGTGTTTTCACGTTTATGTTTTAAAATTTACGTACTGCTTTGGCCCTCGACATGATCTTTCATATTTTGGCCCCTCATTCTGAAAAGGTTGTGCACCCCTGATATACATAAAATATAAAAATTGTAATTTTATTTCCAATTGAGTGACAAATTATTAAAAAAATTTTTTTACTGCTTAGTAAACATTAGTAATGAGAAAAAGTTTGTTATTTTTTAGAGCCTTGCTTAGCAAGAATAAAATCACAAACTGAAAGTTTAGATGAAATACATTTGAAAATTAAAATTTCTAAGCTAGTTTAAAAGGTGGAAAAAATGAATTCTGTTTTGGAGATTAATACTGTATTGTTAGTAAATATAGTTTCTATGTATTAAACTAATGTTTAATCTGACATTTCAAGCACAATATGTAATTTTTTATTACAAAATTAAACTTTATTATTTTTTTTACTTCAGGGATTTAACTTGAACTTTTTCACAATGGTAAACAGGGTTAAATTTATAATGTGAGGCATAACATAGTAAAATATTTTCCATTAATAAATTCACCCAGCGCATGTCCTCATGGCTAACGATATTTGGGTTTACATTTGCGTTGATCTTTCACAGAGATCTTCACGGGAAATAAAGTCAATATGCAAAATATTTTACTCTAACCATTATGATACTACGTATTTATATAGCAGCACCAGAAAATAACTATTTTGGAGTAATTGGGAAAAACAGTTGAATCCATGACTTCAATGCAAATTGCGCGATAAAGTTCAATATGGAGGGAGGGACTCAAAACTAATTTGATAGTTTTATGTCTAATAGAGGAATTGTAGTCAATTCTTGGAATAAAAGTATAATAAAGATACCAGTGTAATGTCTTGGGTTCGATTCCTGACACTGTTGAACAACGAGAGATGGTTGCTCCCGTTCTTTTGATACGAGTAAAAGGATATGTATAAGCAAAATAAGACACTTTCGCCTGCATACCTTGGAGGAATTCTTCCTTTGCGACACGTGAATATGCCCCATAACCAATTGTAAGGCTTACGATCGCAATTTTTGAGATGGATATTAAAATGCCTTAGAACTGCTTCAGGTTGTTCACTATGAGGTTAAAAATTTGACTTGAATCACATATTGTAAAACTTTTGTTTGTACGAAAAAAATTATGGAATTAAAATAATATGGGAAATATTTTAACTGAAAGAAGAAAAAATATCACAAATTCATAAAAAAAAAAAATCATGATCAACTTTTCGATTTATTTTCACAAATAAAAACACTTCTGCAAAGTGCAGTAGTAAAAAAAATAAAAACCACCTAACTTCCTGGGAAGAGATGCAAATTAAACGTCTGTCCCACATGTAGCAGTAGATGATAGAACAGACTTCCCAAAACACATTCTTGAGAAGTAATAACCTAATTAAATTTCATTATTAAATCTTTCCTCCGTGTAATAATCAATTGTCATAAATTAAATTTTACATCACAATTTCTAAGAAACAATATTTTACAGATTGAGAGGGCATAAAATAATTCTTTTTTTCCTGGAAAATACAATCGATTTTCGAAATAAACATGAACAAGGAGTTGAAACAAGAACTATTTTTAGAAATATTTCATGGACTCACATTTATGGGTAAAAATATTTTTTTATACACACATTTTCATTAACAAAAACATTTATTTAAAGTTATGAGAAATAATATAAATTAATACGATTTTTTAATATTTTAATTGATTTCTTTGCACAAGGAAACACGATTTTCGGCATAGATTATGATTCTGTGAAAACTTACACAACAAAGTATATAAAAATAATTGTGTATATTCACCTACAACAAAACTATTTTAAATAAATGAAATTTACTCTCATTATTTTGATTAGTAGAATATTTTAAATTATGATACGATGTTACAGTTGAATATTTCCTATTAATTAGTCATTATTCAACCATTCAAATTCGTCTACATGGAGTTTGAGCAAGCCTAAGCTTCCTTAAAATGAACAGTGCATTTAAGTAAACACATTTGTCAAAAATGTAATACCAGTTTTTGTCATATGACTTTAATAAGCGACTTAAACTAAACTACTTTTATTTAAATAGCTTTCATTCAGGGAAAAAGGACAAGTTTTCCCGGTTGCTTATAATTATGCCGTTTCTATTCCACACTTTTGAAGCTGATTTTCTTTTCCTCACAATCAGATATTAAAATATGCGAATAATTTTTGAACTTGTAAAGTTTTACACGCTTTTCATGATAATTACATACTAGACGAGAAACGCTATAAATATAACCGAGACATTTCAGAACAAGACAAAAAGAACTGTACACAGATCAGATGCCATTTAAAAAAGAATCTGCGAAAAAATATACTATACAATAGAAAGAAAATTAGAAATTTACAAATAAATCCTCAGATTCAAATATCATTAAGAAAGGTAATAATGGAAAACTAATTAGCTTCCGATTCAAAAGGTAATTTAGAATAAATGGAAAATGTCTCCGTTTTGTATTTATGATATATCATGGAATTAATAAACAACCTACATGAAGCAGCTTTCAATAATAGAAAAATATAAACAGACTGCGAAATTTTGCGAAAACGCATAATATCATATCTTTATATATGTAAAATTATTATAACCCACATTCTTCGATTAAAACATATTTATATTCAATACGCGAACGACGACGGCTCAAATATTCATCGACCGATTTTGCACCATCCTACGCATTTCGTCTGAGTAGGTGTTCATTTTTGATAGCGAGACCGAACAAATTATTAGCAATACACATGTTGATAAATTTATAAATTAATAAACAGCTGCCCCTAATGATGAAGAAAGAAAGAATATTATTAATAGTACCTGTTTGAAATATGAGTATCATAACCAAGTAACATATGACGTTTTTCATTATATTAAAAAGACTCATCAAATTGCACAGATAAAATCGAACGAGAATCCAATACTGAATCAGCCTTTCATCCCTTCAGTGGGTCTATTAGCTGAGTATCAAGTAACCTTGGAAACTAAACACTGGGGGTCTTACGTTAGGCTGACCACCTAATTGGGACATATGCTTCGCACCCCAGGGCCCTCGGTCATGAAAACAGTTATGGGTACTGTAGGCCTTG
This sequence comes from Latrodectus hesperus, assembly GCA_037975125.1. Classification (NCBI taxonomy): domain Eukaryota; kingdom Metazoa; phylum Arthropoda; class Arachnida; order Araneae; family Theridiidae; genus Latrodectus; species Latrodectus hesperus. The sequence goes on along the minus strand of CM075850.1, from coordinate 24,092,932 downwards.
GCCCACATGGGCTGTCGTGCCATGGAGTTTAGTTTAGATCCAATACTGAAATAATAAAACACAAATAAAATAATTCCATAATTCCCAATCGATAAAAACATTTTTCTGCTCCAAATTTGTCAATAAAAAGATTTATTGAATTTTTAACATTTTGTAATAAATTTAATAAAAATATCTTATTTCTGATATTAAACGTAATTTCGTAAATTACTTTCAGTTCTAACATCATTCTAACTTCAGTTTTTATTATTTATGAATTATCGAATACGTACATGTTTATTTACATCATATTAAAAGTATATTAACACAGAGGATTGGTTACAAACATAAGAGTACACCATTATTGGCAAACGAATGTACGAAGCACAATATTGAATTGTTCAGAAAGGAATTTCGTTTTTTATTAAATGAAATATAGTGAATAAATATTTCACTGAATAGTATATTGCCGATTCTAGTCCAATACATTTATAATCTTACTGGCATTAGCATGATTCTTGCTAGTAAAAACCAATTAAATAATTGGGTTTTTACGAGCAAAAAACTGATCCAGGTGGGAGAAGAGAAATTACTTTCCGAACAATCCAATACATAATTTCCATCCAGACCAACAGGATAAAAACTAAGTGCAAATTACTATGGCAAATCAGTGCTAAATAAATTAGAGCTATGAATACGTCAAAACGTTCAGCTCTTACTCGACATATCATTATAAACTTATATTATTAAAATATTTGGCAATTATGAACAAAAGTGCGCGCGTAATATCGTTGAAAGTTGAAATTTATATTCAGTGTTCGTAATGGTGGAAAAAAAAACTATTAGACAAACGAACAAGAACAGGGATAAGAAATCATTTATAGATTAAAATGGTTCATAGAACAATTTAAAAAAAATAAAAAATTAAGTATATTGCTATCATAATTTTTTCCAAACAAATTCGAATACTAGAACATTTTCGCATAATAATCAAATGAAATAGTATTTCATTCAGTACCTAGAATTTTTAAAAATCTAATTGATTTAGAAAGCAAGATTATTAAAAATATATATACTTAGTTGTTCATTTAGACTTACTGATGTATTAACAATTCTTCAATAATTGTGGAAAACACAAGTAATCATTGAATCTTTCAAATTCAAATACAAGACAAATGTATTAGAAGCGAATATGTAATGCAATTATTTCTTTTCAACTGAGCCGAGATAATATTCAATATCTCACAACAGAACTACTAGATATTGCCCTTGAATTTAATTTTTAATGTGATAACTTTCTTCCACAATTTCAAGAATCTTGAGAACCACTACACAATAGGCGATTTGTCGTACTTTGACACAAATCGCTTGCCAACACTTTTTTCATTGTATCCTCTTTCTAATAGCTCCATTAAAGTATGCCAAATTTCATTCAAGAATGAAAAATAACGCTACCTCGAGATTTGGGATGCTGCCATGGAAGTCAAAATCATTCTTGATAAAGAAATTTTAAAGAAAACAGTATTTCTGAAAATATATTTTTATTTTAAAAATTCAAGAATTATATCACATAACGTTTAGTTACTTATCTTAAATGAGGAAAACTAGACAATCAACCATATAAGGAGGATAATTTTTTACAGCAATAATCTAATAAAAGAAATAATGAAATTTAAAAATTTAAAATAGGAAAACTCGAATCTTCGTATTTTGCCTCAATTTCCACTTAATATAAACAATACAAAACTAATTTAACTTAAACTAAATTAACACTTAAAAATTTTAAAGCGAATACTTTTATTAGTATTCAATAATACATAAAGACTCACTTTTTAATATAAATGGGATTACCTCCTACTCTTTCTCTTTCACAGGCTAAACGTAATTTTAAAAAATACTTCCCTAATTAACAGCAGGAATATAAATTTAAATTGCGATGTTTCTTATTTTAAAACTAAAACATGCATTAAATATAATTTATAATTATGCTTGTTTCTATGCAATTCTTTATTATTTTTCTAATCCATTTTTGTAGTATTTTAAAAATCCCAATTCATTTCAAGAAATTCAAGATCCTTTCCGAATAAGAAGGCATTCGACAGTGTTTATGATTTATCCTATCTTAAAGATATGACTAGCGTTAACTTACTGTTAAACTATACAGCACCTTCTTATAAACTTGAGAAACGAAAGAAAACGTACTAAGCCAATGTAACAGACGTAACATTTAATGAAGTTATTATATTAAATAAGATATCTACATTTATCTCAAATCTCTAACCTTCAAATGTGCCGATGGAAAAGAATATCATTTGTGTGAGATTGGATAACTATATATTTAGATCAGCTTGTTAGATAATGTTAGATAACTCCCTGTATAAGCAATACTCATTGAATCTTTTTCCCTTTCTTCAATTCAGAAAAACAAGAATTTGTGAAGTTTTTTTTTAATTAAGTAAAAGTTACTAAAATATAAAAGCTTTTGTAAAGTGCATTTGGATAGAGAACGCTATGTTTAAAACATGATTTTATATTTAATTTATACTTTAAATACATCTTAAGTAAAACACAAACATTTCATGCTTTTCACCTTCCAGAATTTTAAAAATTACATTTTTTCATAAATGCTAGAGTATTAAAACAATTCTCCTTTTCTTAAAAACAAATAAGTTTGGAAAAACATCAATTCCGTTAATTAAGATATTCAAAAATAAAAATATTTAGTAAAATTTTAAATAAAATTGTTAAAGTATTGTGATAAAGTAAATGTAATACGCATTGGGTAAAAAAAAAAAAAATTAGTTTAAGAAATACCGCATTCCTTTTGTCAGATCTCATCAAATAAGATTAAGATATTTTTATTGACTATGAAGTCACAAAGCAAACAAACGCAGACAATGACTCTTTCAGAGTTATCAATTTTTTACATACCACAAACTTATCAGGGAATTCAAGTACTGTATCTAAGCACATAGCTAACGATTTTCTAGAGTCGATTTACGATTTTAAAAAACGATAAAATGAAATTGAAAAAAATTTTTTTACCTTATTAAGAGCTTTTTTAAAATTTAAGTACTAATAGCGTGTTATTCATGTGAATTTAAGTTTAATTACATTGCGAGAAATAAAAAAAATAACGAATAATTTCTTTAATAAATATTATATTTTAAGATTAAGGTATGGAATAAAAGTTTACAAAAACAAATGCGAGTGTAACAATCCTTAGAAAAATTAAATATATTTTTAAAGTTAAAAAAAAAATAGTAGCTAAATGCATTTAAAATAGATTTTCATTTATTCAACTTTTTTTTAAAAAAAGAATTACTTTTAAAAAAACAATTCGAAGAAAAACGGTTTAGATTACGAGAATAAAATATCAAAACTTACAAGATTTATTTTTCGTCGTATATATAAGAGCGTATCGCAATAAATAAATAAATAAAATAATATAAATAAAAACAGTTTTAAATGTAGGTTTCAAGGACAAAAGTTAATTATTTTTTTATTTAAGTAATATTACTTTACTATTCTTTTTTAAATTATTTCAAACAAGAAAATAAATATGAACATATTGAAGTTACATTTTAGGAGATATATTTACAAAATTTTTCATACTGTAAATGAAAATCAGAGACTGTTACTGAACCTCAATTTGAAATTTCAAATTCACAAAAAAATTAGCTCAAATTTATACAATTTTAAATTTAATTAATTTAATCATTCAAACTTATAATTTGAAAAATAAGCAATTCAAGATGAGTATTTCTTGATATTTAAGATGAATATTTAGAATTCACTTCAAATTCAAATTGCAAAAAATTGAGATTTTTATGCTAATTTGCTTGCAATAATAAGCAAAATTTAACTAACATTTTTGAATAAAAACAAAACAAAATTTATTTACATGCATTTAAAAAATGCATGTAAACAAATTTTGTTAATGTGATGATTTATAATAAAATTAATTTTTGACTTCAAGGATATAAATAAATTGAATTTTTTTATCTATTGTAGACTTATACTGCACATATTAATTTTGCAATTTTTTTCGAAGTATATAATTTAAAAAATAATTTTAAAAATATATACATAACAAACAAGAAAAAATTTTAAATTAAAAAAATAATCATGAATCATATGAAATAAAAAAGGAAGATATACAATACTTAAATGCTCATAATTTTAATTTTATCAGAAAAAATATAATGGCAAATATAAGATATTTAAATTATGCTAATAATTAATAGGCTCAGAAATAAAATGCTCATATATTGCAAAAGAAAGCAAAGAATCTTGAGCCTTTAAATATATGCTTCAATCAATATCATGCGTCATTTGTAGTTTCTTAACATTTTAGACAAAATGTCTGTAGAAGATTTGTATAAGCTTTAAGTCCAGTAAAAAATAATGTTGACACAAGCAAGTATCCATACAATAACCTAATTTATTTAGTCACATCATGACTTTGACTCTCAAATTGCTTAAAATGCTATGTAAGTTAAATTTATAAAAAAGAATAGATTTAGATAGCAGAATATAAAAAAGGAGCCCAAAAGATAATGTAAGCAAAAGATTATTATCCAACAAAGCAGAGTGAGATTCGCGAAAGCAGTCAAATTTTGAATGCATTAAGTGCTCTTCAAATGTGTACATTTAATTACACACCTAGGATCTGCATAATGATTTCTCTTCAATAATTGAAATCGTACAGTTATTGTTTTTTTCTGAGAATAAATAAATTTTTATAATTAAAGATCACAACTGAATAATGAGATTAGGTTTTGTTTTCTACTTGTGTTTGGTAGTAATCAAGTTTATTTAGCAACAAGTGAATATAATCTACAATCTAATTAAGTCTTTTCAAAAGGAAGTAGATTTTCAAATGCTTCAGAACTATTTGTTACAACACCAAATTTAGATAAAATAACTTTTTATACTGTAATCAAGAATTGGAAAAAAATCAACATTCACAACTCATTTACAAAGTAAAAATAAAACCATTTTCATTATAATTCTATATTGACACAAGAGCAATGATTTAGGTACAGGATAAAAATCTTCTCTGTCAAATGCTTGCCAGAGTGAAATGTAAAATCTAGCCATTTAATTAGAAACAAGGTAGTTTAGGCAATGTTTGGTTGTTTTTTTTTTTTTTGATACACAAATCACATTTTGCAAATGAGACTAATAGGAATAAAACTCAGTTTAAAGTGAATTTTAAACTAACAGCAACCATGACTGAGGTAAGAATCAAATTAACAATCTTTTGAGCTAAAGGTATGAGCACTAACTATCAACAATGATAGTTTGAGCATATTAGGTTAAACTTCATATTAGCAAACTTTAACGAGACTGTATGTGTATAGTACACATGTATGCAATAAAGCATTTTAAAAAAGTCATTCTTTAATATAATTAAAATATTATTAAAGCATAATTTATAAATGCTGAGATATATCTTTTAGAGTACTTGACAGATATAGCTATTTCATAGCAAATTCATTTTTCAAAAAGATAATATAGCATAGTACTGGATTAAATGATTGTAAGAATACATCATATATGTTAATTTTATTTTTTAACTTGGACAGATATTAGAATTTGATGCTTCTATTACAATGAAATTGCTATGGAACAGATCTTTAATGAACAATAAGGGATACCTGTGATTTTTTTAAATTAATAAACAAGTTATAACCATATCATGTTCTTACCATGGCTCCCACTGGGAAAAAGAGTAATTTAATTTCCAATCAAGTCAGTAAAAATATTAATCTTTTTATAAAAACTTTAATTTTTAAGAGATTTATTTAACAGATCCTTTATTAAGAGTTTCAAAAACTACATTTCATTCCAATGATTCCAAAACTTAGAATTACCAGTTTTCTAATTCTACAAAAAATGATTAAATACTATCAAATAATGTGTTAATTAAGTACGATGCACAAAAGATATTTCAGTGAATTAAATTGATTTAGTGATTCAGTCGGTTTTTCTAGAGTGTATAAGAAACTGTAATAATTTTAAAAAAATTAAGTATTTCATATAAAATGAGATAAACTTGAACAAAAGCTTTTATATATAATAAATTTGAAAATAACATTTTTTATAACATAAAATTAGAGTTTTAATTCTTTTGTCAAATAATTTATATATTTAAGAATCTATTCAATAAAAAAATAATTACAAACAGTAGTAATTAAATTTTTTTCATAAAAATAAACATTAGCAGAAATATTTTGAGCTTAAGGAAATTAATGAAAAACTCACCTCACATGCTAGGCACTGCAACATCTATAAAAAATTACCCTATATCAAAATGATCAGGTAACTAAAACAGAAACTTGAAAGAATCATGCATGTTCCTGAGACTAAAATCGCTAAATTTAAATCATTAAGACAAAAGTTAATAATTTAATTTTAATATATTTAAGAAACTTAGTTAATTTAGAATCTTTACAGCAATTTTAATTAATATGCTTTCAAGAATTGCAGAATATAATCATGATCAATTCCACAACATTTCTTGGTCATATTGTGTTTCCTTTGTTTCGGACTACAGATAATTATTAATAGTAATATTTAAGTGTTTAACATTAAAATAATATTTTACCGACGATAAATGATTTTTATATATTCATTTTAGCTATGATATAGAAGACAGTATTTCTCAACTGTTGAAGATATGTATGTATTAGAACCATTTGCCTATAATAATTTTGATTAAAATTCAATTTAATTATAAGACAACTTTTTATATGCACAGACAGAAAGAGTATACTGAGTTTCTTATTGGTAAACAAGTGATAATAACTTGTATCATAATATATAAACCGGTTGCATAAAATCTTTAGAAATGAAAGAAAGCTTATAAAAAATGAATGAATTCATTAGTTAAGTATTCACGGATATTTTAAGAGAGTTATTATGAATAAGATATTAAATGCATAAGAAAATACTTACATTTTAAAAACTATCCATATAACGTATGCGTCTGCCTAAAATATGTATATTTTCATTCTTTTTATGGTTACAGCTAGAAAATCGAAAAAGAAAAACATTGCGAAATTATTTCCAAGTACTTAATTATCAAAACACTAAATAAACATCTGGGTGAGCAATTGATTTTGAATTTTATTTTCATTTATCTACAATAAAATTACTCATTCAATAATACTAATATATTTTACTCAATTGATGTAAGCTCTGTATTCTGTAGAAACTTTCACTTTAACTATGATAAATATTAGACAAATGTAAATAAATAGATACGTCTGTAACTTAAATTTGAATAATTTGCAATTATGTAATTATATTTATTTAAAAAACAAATAATATAAATCTGTGACAATGCATTGTTTTATTTCGTTTCAAAAATTGTAAATGAGTTTGAGTTCTTTCTATTTATAACATGCATAGAATCTTTTCCTGACACGTCTTTACCACCTGGAGTGTATAATCAACATACCGAAAATGATTGAAACGTAAGAAATATATTATCTCCAAAAGCAATCAATGAAATAAAAATAATATTTTTTTATTTTTTCATATAAAGTCAAAAATATGTTATACTTCTTAATGTATAATAATGTTTAGTCGGTTTACCAACGCTTTGTACAACGCGGTGGATGCCCTAGCTCCACCACATCCCCTACAAGAAGATTTTGTATGGCATTGGAAGTCAATAACTAGATTTTATACTAGTAAAAATGCTTCTAACGTAGTGCCCATTGAATCGACATCAATACCTGGTCATTTAATGGAAATGATTTCCATTTTAGAGCAAGAAGAGAAAGAAATCGAGATTGGTGGTATTGGGCCTTGTATGGAATATATAATGCAACATAAACTTTTGGACACTATGTGTGTTCTCGCCACTTCGGATTCACCCCCAGGTATGAAGCGATATATGTTTTTATTTGTTACTAAGACATTAGCCATCATACAACAATCGTTAATACCACATGTAAGTATTTGTGTTCCTATTCAAAATTTCATTAAACTATGTGGCGAAGTACTAGCAAGTCCTACAGAAAAAGAAGAAATGGAATTCTTGCAAAGTATTTGCAATATAGTACAAGAAAATCCTCATATGTTTAATTGCTTTTTCTTAGGAGACACTGGTTCTGTTTCTCGCAGAAATTCATCTGTTTCATCAACCTCTGATGAAGGTAAAGAACAGGAAAACGAATATGCATTAATTGCTTCACTTTTAAAATTATATCAAAGTCCTGATAATGAAATTTCATCCAAAGCAAAGGAATGTATAAAAGTACTCTGCTCGTCTGCGAATGATGCTACATCAATTTCCATTGCACACCATAATAATCTAAGTCAAGTACTATGTTCTAATATTATTAAATTTTATAAAAATATTCCTAGAACATTGAAAATTCATGATCTTGAAAATCCGGTGTTTGAAGATGAGGATGGTGTTTCTAAAATATTGCCAGACATGAGAAAGTACTTATGTTATTTGCAACATCTTAATTTCATTGATTGCATGTGTGATTCTTCACATCCAGTTATTGGTGATGAAATATGTTCTTACATTAAATCTGAATTTTTAGATACTTGTATGTATTCTGATATAATGAAAAATGATAATGTGGATGATTTGTTATTCACGACTACTTTAATTTCTTGTTCACTTCGAGGAATAAAGTCAACAAAATTAATTGATACTTTTTCTAAGTTTATACTTGATGATGATATTAGTGAATTGGATTTAGCTCAAAATTATAGCTTGACAGTAAAATATGTTTTGCTGGAGAGATGCAATGATTGTGAAAATGATGCTGCATTAGCTATGTGTACTTTGCAATTATTTGAAGAATTATTAGTCAAACCTACCTCTTACATTCTAAATAATTTAGTTTTAAAATATATTGAAAATCGGGGATATTATGATTATGCTGCCTCTGATAGTTGGCTTCAGTTCTCAGATGATGACTCTTTCAGTAGGTACAGTGATGATGGCTCTGAAGATTCTGATCATACCAAGTTGCATGTTTCTTCTTATGTTAATAGGGTTATTGAAGCATTTTTAGCTTTGTTGCCAGATGATATCAAGTCATGTGAGTCTGAAGAAGAGTCTGGATATGAGACATACATTAAAGAAGCTCACAGCCGTTTTATGAAGTGCCTTATTTCGTGTGAAAATTTTGATTGGCCCATAAATTTTCCTGAGAAAGAGGAGAGTCACCATGGAACTGAAGATGACTCAAGTTCTGAATCCCAACCTGAAGCTGATTCTGCTCATTGGACATTTTATGAAGGGCCATTTCTAAAGATGATTTTTGACCGCCTTGAACAGATGTTATATCAGCCTTATGAAATTAATTTGCAGTTAACTGCTCTTGTTTCCCGTTTAGCTTTGTTTGCAAATATATATATTCATGAATATTTCTTGAATCCTCTTATTCCCTATGCTCCAGGTGTTAGATCACTATTTACTGTTTTATTTAAAGTATCTGAAGACATTCAAAGAGAAGTACAGAATATTGGGGGCTTTAAAACTAAACTCAAGCTTACTCGTAATGCCTTACTCAGTGATGGTAATGAATATGCCACTTTTGAGGAATCAAATGTATTGGAAGCATTGATTGTCTTGGAAGAATTTTGTAAAGAGTTAGCTGCAATTACTTTAGTTAAATATCATGCAGCATAGTTTATTAATTGATAAATTGTTAATTTTACTAAATCAATGAATTTAATTCTATAATATCTGGCTTAAACTGTTTGGAGGTTAGATTAAATGGGAAAAAAATTTATAAATGTTTCATACTTGTGTGTGTCTTCTGAGTTAAAACTATACTTTTCTCATGAAATGTTATAATTCAAGCTTTCTTAAGTACTAGCTATAATTTTATAAATATTGCTTATTTAAAAAATTCATTGAAAAGGACAGAAAACTAAAGTTAAAAGTGTTGCATATATTTTAAGATAAATTTTTAAATATTTAACTTATACGGGAAAAATATAATTATTTATGTATTTATTTTGAATATTTGAAAAAACATGTATGGGAAATATAGATTGATATTATGCATGATATTTTGTCAAGTATTCAAATTACATGAGTAAATGATACTTAAAAAAAAAGATTGAAACTTATTTTACTTTTCTGATAAATCCACTCAAAGGTATTTTTGATTAAAATGGATCCCCATTTCAATTCTAATTCTACTGTATTTTTGACTATATAAGAATTATCCGCAATCACTTATTGAATGCTTTGACAGTGTGCTGTAAGATTTTTAAACTTGTTGCACAAGTAAATAATTTATCATGCATGATTTTGTAAAGCAGTTTCTATTCATTTTTATATCATTCGAGCTTTTTATAAGTAAAGATGGTCAATTAATGACTTGTGGATTTAAATATGCATTTATTCTCCCTTTTTTTTCTAAAGTTGTTTAAATGATTTAAGTATAAATATGCTAAATAAAGTTCACTAAGATGATTTTAAAATTAAATAATGTATGCAATTTCTTCCTGTCCTTGATTTTATTATATTTTCATCTTAATCTGTTTCTGTTATTTCCAAAATTGGAGTTTGCAAAGATTTTCATGGTATATTAGTTTTATTCACACCCTGTTTATTGTATTGGGAAATTTAATGATCAGTTTTTTATACATAAAATTTTTGCAATTTTTTTTCAGAAATATGTATAAATGTTTTAACTTTCATTTATTTTTTTGAAATGTCATCTTGACCATAAATCTGTGTCTGGGCTATCCTATCACTGTTATACTGTATTTTATGAATGTCTTCAAAACGCATTTCTTTTTAATATTTAATGGAAAAAATGTAATCTTTAGATTTAAAATGCAAAAACTTAATAAGATTAAATAATTGTAACATATGATTTTACTGATTCCATAGTATGGTAAACATATTCTATTTAACTACCAAATATGCTATTTTTCTTTTAAAAAAACATTAAATTTTATTAATGATAAATTTTGTCAGGGGAAATGTAAAATTTAAAATAAATATTAAGCATTAATTTATTTAATATTTTAAGTTTTAAAAGGTATATTATTAGAAAAATAGCTTTAAATTATCTGAAAGGCACAAGTATAGGGTAAAGTTAAAATGTGATTCATTCAGCATCGGGTGCTATATGAAAACGTACAAAGTTCAAGGAAATTTTCAAATACTTAGTAAAATATTAAAATTTTTGCTTCTATAAATAATAAAAATCTAACTCTAAAATAGCTTTTTCGTAATAAATATACATGACATTTTTAAAATCAATATTTCATTAATTATTGAAAAAATAAATTTCTAAAATAATGTGTAAAAATAACCAAAAAATTCTTGCATGTTTTTATTTTATGTCAATTGCCATAATTTTATATATTATAACATTCAATGTTTCAAAAATTGAGGGTTAAGTAAATATACATAATAATATATCATATAACTTAATGTCTAATTTTTTTTTTAAAAAAGGATTGCAATTAAAGATTGCACAATAAAGGATTGCCCTTGGCATTCCTTTAATTTTGAATAATTTGCATCTAACTTCATTGTGGTTTTGCTGTATGAATTTTTTGATTATACAAATAATATAAGAATAAATTATTTTAAGTGTTTTAAAAATACTATTGAATTATTTCTCATGCTTAAATTATCATAAGCTTTTGTATATATTTAAAAAAGTATAGATAGGTATGTATACAAATCAAGTATCGTAATTGAATATTCTTTTTTTAACTTTTGTATATAATTATTATACTTGAATATTTTTTTCTCTCAAAGAACTAGTTTTAGTTTTTTTTAGCTCAAATATTACTCTATGTAGAATAATTTATTCAAAATCTTACAAGAAAAAACTTAATAAAGTTCAGTCTTTCATTTTTTTTAATAATACACATTAAGTAATTTTGCTAATCTAAGGATGAATACTTATTGATAATACAAAAATTCAGCCACTCAATTTAATAATTTTTAAAAATTTAGATATTTTGTTTTTTTCCATTTAATGTGATTATTGTTTAATACTCACTTTTTATGCAAAATAAACCTATTTTTTCTTCAGAAATTTATTTAATTTTGACAAAAAAAAAAACATTAGTATAACAAGTAAAATTATTTACCAAATAAATTTTTCTTTTACATATCTGGTCATTATTGGTTTGCATTTTGGGTGAGCATCATTGTAGAATGTAATTGATGAGCCCACACAAAATATACGAGAAAACAAGTAATAAAACATATAATAAATGGTTGGATTGTAATATTATCTGTGCTTTCTATGTTTGTTTATATCAATAGAAATTACTTTATTTTAATGTAACAAGATCTGTACAATCCTTATTTATTATTTTTATGATAATATAAAAAGTGATGTCCTATTTATGCATATACGAGGGTCACTCTGAAATTTTTGAGATACAACTAGGTTTTTAAAGTTATACCTTTTAGGTGTGTTCAAAGCAGTCTCCTCCAGCATCAATGCACTTTTGTAGACTAATTTTTCACAGATTAAATGCCTCAAGCCATTAATATCTTCGAATAGATGAAAAAAATGCATTTATAGCCACATTAATCTCTTCATCTGAATGAAAACGACGTCCACGTAAGTTCTTTTTAGATTAAAGAATAACCAAAAGTCGCACATAGCTAGATCAGGTGAATACGGTGGATGTTTGATCACTTTAATTTGTTTTTGTTTAAGAAACTCAACTCTGTTAATCCGGTTGTGTGTGAAGATGCATTGTCATGGTGAAGCATTAGTCCCCTAACATTCAGTTCTTGTAGAATTTCTGGAAGACATTCAGTGGTATACCAGTTTGCTGTTACTGTCTTCTGTCCTTCCAACTTGATGGCTTTGACCAATCCCGTACTTCTGAAGAAAACGGCATACATCACTTTTTTCAGTGCGCATTGTTTTTTCACCATTGTCGGCATGGGATCATCTTCAAAGACCCATTCTTTGCTTTCTTGACGTTGTGGAACGTCAAAAACGGTATGAACGTTTCATCACCTGTTACAATTTTAGAAATGATGCTGTGGCCACCATCATTCCGCATATTAAGAGTTTCTTTACTGATTCTGACACGCTCCTCTTTTTGATGCTCAGTTAGATTATGGGGAATTCAATGGCAAACTACTTTTTTCATATGTAATTCTTCATGAATGATTTTGTGTATGGTTGCGGATCCAATGTTAAGTTCCTTCTGTATCATTTGATAGGTACAGCGATTATCATCCATTAACATTTTTCGTATGACAGACACATTATTAGGGATTACTGCCAACGGCGGCCTTCCTGTGTGTTCTTCATCCTGAAGAAAATTGGGACCCCTTCTAAATTCTCTAAACCATCTGAATACAGTAGCACGAGCTGGAGATTCATCACCAAATGCTAACTGCAACCACTGAACGCATTCTTCTTGATTTAATCCTGCTTTGAAATCGTAGAAAATTATAGCGCGAAAATGTTCTTGCGTCAACTCCATTTTCTCTTCTGTTTAAAATTTATTCCACGCTAAACAAGTTGAAGTAAGTCAGTAAAAAATCATCTTCTGTGTTAAAATATTTTGTACTTTAAAATTAAACCGTTATTTTTATTTTGTAAATTCTCATCTGCGCGCATCTCAAAAATTTTAGAGTAACCCTTGTATATAAGTATGTATTGTAAAACTTGGTACTATTACTGTAATTTCTAGAAATTTTGAATGAAGTGAGAATAATTTTAAATGTAGTCAAATTAATATAAGTATTAGAACATTCACAAAACAGAATGTTTTACATTAAAAAATTTCATGTTTCTAATAATATTCTAACAGTTATATAATTTTCTGTGTATCGGTGATTATAGCTTATTTGTGTTAAGTTTTTTGAATGTTGGTATTCAAAATGCATGTGTATGTTTTTCTATGAATACAAGCACAATTTCCATAAAGTGATGTGATAATATTATATATAATAGATGCAACATAAAAGAAAATGATTCATTGTGATGCTTTTTGTTTTGTAAATAATGTATAACAAATGTTAAATTTTAATGTACAAATATTGTGATTGGCAAATAATTTGCAAATTTCTAGTCTATATATATGTGTAATTTATAATACAAATTTCAGATGGCATTAACAATATTTATTACTTGCTTTTACTAATTTATAAAGAAAATAAAATCTCTTTATTTTTGTGAGTTTTGCATCCCATGTGACAAAGTGAATTTTACATTATCTCAAATTCCAAGTTACACAAGTAAATATCTAGAGACATTGACATGAAGTGTTCATCCTTTAATAGGTTTATAATTACCAAATTTCTAGAAAAGAAAAATTTAAATATATTGCTTGGTAAGGGATATGTAGTATTTTTTAGCCAGATATCAGTATACATTAAATGTTATTCTAATTTGGGCTTACTTCTTCAATGTACTTTCAAAAAAATTTCATTGCAAAATTTTGGAAGCTTTTAAAAATAACTTTAAAGAACATAGTATATTTTCTTAATATCATTTAATGAAATGAGATAATTCTGATTAAAAATTATTTTAATATTAAATGAACTTTTTTCATAAACATTTTACTATTTCCTAATTTCTGCAAATAGGTGTGTTGTTTTTTCTACAAGATTTTTTGACAAGCTGTTAGCTAAGCATATAGCCTTCTGGTCGTAATTTCTTCACCTACCATAATTGTTTGTTGTGCATTTGGATGCTGTACAATATTAAATTGTTGTGGCCTGTTAAATCTTTGAAATCAATAAAAATAAAACAACTAGATTATTTTAATACCATTGAAGTTTTTAATGAGCAGAATATTTTAGCATATTAAAAGTTGCTGCAGGTGCCATTTAATCCAGGGTTCCAAATTCTGAATTTTTTTTGGCGATGAAGAAATGTTGCCAAGATGATGTATAGTGACGTGCGTGATGACATAAATACTAGGGTTTCCAAAATAGAATTTTTACTGACTATCTTTATAGGTCTCCATCTCTATGATGTAATAAAAACCAGTTGCCAGATACATAAGAAAATCACCAAACTTAAAATTTGGCATCCTGAATCATACAGCACCTGTGCCTAAAAGTTTTATGAATCTGCAACTGCAATTACCATTCTTTCTCTTATTTATATATAGTTTTTATATAATTTATATTTTTTAAATATTTGATCTCGGTAAAATTAAATACTTGGTACTGTTAACTTCAAAAAATTAAACTAGAATCAAAAATATAAAACATCTTTCATACTTTTTTGACACCATAAATATTGATATTAAGGACTCAGGCTTAGTAGTAAAGCCATGATTTTTGTATTGAA
This sequence comes from Latrodectus hesperus, assembly GCA_037975125.1. Classification (NCBI taxonomy): domain Eukaryota; kingdom Metazoa; phylum Arthropoda; class Arachnida; order Araneae; family Theridiidae; genus Latrodectus; species Latrodectus hesperus. The sequence goes on along the minus strand of CM075850.1, from coordinate 24,077,660 downwards.
TGGTCCCAGTCTGTATTGAAGAAAAATAACATGTTTCTGCTTTCTCTGTCCATGCTTTCTTTGATTACCTGGAAACATTTCAATGGAAGACTAGTTGTGACAAACATCTATATGCCTTGTTTTTGCTTGTTACACAATGTCAAAATTGATGCCAATTTTGTCCATAAAAGTTATACTTTAAAGGTTAAAATTTCGGATGTATTAAAATAAATTCTTTGCTTTTAAGGCTTACAAATATCTTTTGAAAAAAATAATCCTAATCTTATTTTATATTCTTTTCAACTAAAAAACTTTATACTGGATAATTTTTTTACTAAGTTGAAGATAACATTTTTATTGTTTTCTTAAACTAACTTTTTCAGTGTTCAAACACTAAATTATTTTTTAATATATTTTTAAAGTTGCTGAAAAACATATTAAATTTCTGTTCAACAAATTTCTAGAATAACTTAAAGTATTTCGAGTTTTCCATTAAGAAATATTTGCAAAAAGTAAATTAAGCTTTTATCAATATAATTTGAACAAATAGAAAATGATATCTTTGTTAATGGCTGTTAAAGTATTGCACACTATACCTACTGACATTTAATTTTTTGAAATTTTACAACTTTTGAAGAGTTCATTAAAAGAGCCCTTTTTACATACCATAATATTTTTCATAGAACATCAGGATATATAGAAAATTATTTTCCTATTTAATTTTTTAAGTGCTCATAAGTGGCTGATTGATATAACCTTTATATAAAAAAATTTAGAATTTTTATTTCCATGGCTATTTTTTCAAATGTATTGAGTTAGCAAAATATTTTCAATTATGGAGTCAAAATTATGATCTAGATTTAACCATATAATACATGTATATTTTTTGTTATCGATTGTTAAAACCTGATATTTATTGTTTTTGAATGATGTTAATCACCAGTTTGTTTCTGTAAAATTGAGTCGATTATTTAAAATTATCATTTTCTTAAATAATTAAAATTCAGAAAAATACAAGTTTAGTAAAAATATGTTTGCTTTTATTTATAAAATGGATCTAGAATTTAAAAAAGTAATTATAAAATCTTAATTTTTCTATTACTTTTAAATAAAAATTTTAAACTATAGATATAAATAATTTTAATTTCTTTTATGAACAGTTAATTTGAAAAATTTAGTTAATGTTTTAGTTAATTTTTATTGAATAATATTTTAACAAGGTAAAACATCATAAATTAAAAGGGCATGAATTGTTTTTCCAATATTATGGCCACTTGCATATTTTTAAAGGGTAATATTAATTTTAAATAATTCCTTTTAGTTATTTATAAATTCAAAACATCAACAGACATTATTTACAGAAGCAATTTAAATTGTAAGGGGTGGAAACAGATTTTAAAATCAAAGCAATCAACTCTTCTAAGTTAAATTTTTTTAGAAGAAATATATTAGATAATATAACATTTTTCTTTCTTTATTATTTCTTAATGTTTATCTTATTATTGCTAACTATTCATATTCAAAAGCTTTTATATTTTGAGATGACAAGGCAGTTAAAACGTACAATTTTACAGCACCATATTTTATAATAGCACTAAAAACCGTGCATGTGGGAGTTATGCATTGAGCATATATGTCAAATTAGATGATTACCAAAATATATTGTTGAAAATTTAATACAGGCTGCAAAAGGTTTACAACGATTTCCTTATTTTTTTCTGATTGGATTCAGCCTGACTAGAATTATTCATTTTCTCTCCGTAAGACATTAAAACTTAATTCAAATCATTCATCTGAAATAATATCATTTTCTCTTAAATTTAAAGTATTTTTCATACTTTCAAATGAGAATTATAACATATGTTGAATCTATATGAATGTGATTTCTAAGAATCGTTAATTCTAATGTGTAAAATTGTTGCAATTTTATAATAGATAATTACTCTTTTCCTACTTATATATTAAAATTTCAATATTTAAATTATAGATACTCTTTCTGCAAGCTTTTTCAGTTTAAAACATTTTTTAAGAATTTAGTTATAATATTTTGTTTAAGAGAATAAAATGTTAAAATGAAATATTGGAAGTTAGAACCCATGAGCTGTTCTATCTCCCACACATTGAAAATATTTGAAATCTGAAAATTCAATTCATTTTTTATTTGAAAATGTATAACAATAAGCTCATAAATTTATGTGAAAAACTAAAATAATAGATTTATGAAAACAAGCAAAATTACTTATTAGAGAATAGGAATACCTTTGAACTTACATTAATCTGTTGTTGCATGCCCCCCAGGTCAGCAGCTCTAGACCAGAACCATGAGCGTGAATACATATAAATTCATGAATAGTAAATAAATCTAGATGAAAATGTGTATAATATTTGTATTTTGTACACTCAAAATTTAAAAACATTTTTAATCTGAAACAAAATTACTCATATGAAATGAATATAAAATTTGTAATTATTTATCAAGTCAGTAATAATTAAAAAAATATGTCATACATTTTTGAAATTTTTATTTTCTATCTGACAGTTTTAGATTTTTATTTTAATTGAAAAGATTTAACATTAAGTATTTTTTTTGTATTACCTTCCAAGAAATATTTATTAGCCATTTAAAATTCAAGCATAAGTTTGAAAATTTCATGATTAATTACACTAAAATCAATTTATTAATATGAAAATGCATAGTATTTATTGTTTAACTTGAATTTATTGGTTAACATTGAAAATTATTATAATTTCATAACATTTCATCTACATTGAATTTTTTATTACATTATATACTACAACTGCATGAATATTTATTGGAAAACAAAATCAGACATTAATAGATGAAAATTAAAAATATAATTTAATTTCAGTTAGCATTAATATTCTTTCTTTAATCAATATAATAAATTTATTACACTAATAGCATTATTAAAATTATTTAGCATTTCTTATTATTTTATTCAGAGTATGTACACTGATGTCCCAACATTTATTATATATTGGAGAATGAGCAATGGAATTATATATTAATAGTTAAAATGTATTTTAAATAATTTATTATATCCGATCAATCTTTTAATATAATGGTCTGCAATTCACAAATTTTAAATCGATTACAAGCACTTTACAATTTGTTAGCTTTTCAACAATACATGTTATAGCTAGCATATTCTATTGATTAAAGCATTAAAATTTTTATCTAACTGGTATTTTAACTACTAATAAATTTAGACATTACATTCTAATAGCAGATACAGCTACTTTTTTATTGTTTGTTTGGATTGGTTTAATTTCTTATTCAATAATGTGAAGTATGTGATTAGAATTTAATTTAATCTATTATTTATATACAAGGCAAAGTTAACACAGAAATTAAAAATATTATTTTCACATTCAAATATACGAATACTACAAATAAAGAAAGGAAACTTTAAAAAAATGATCATTATTTAAGTATTCAATAAAATCAGTAATTACATATATTAAAAACAAAATACTGGTAAACTAAAAACTAAGAATGCCAATTTTATATTAAAATATCTTCCACCTCTTAAATTTATGACGCATTTTTTAAAAAGGGTTACATTATTTAAATTTTATAGTTCCAGCGAAGAACATTACATCAATATTTGTAACTTATTAATTAGAAATTATTTGTTTAAAAAGTACTCTCAACAAATGTAGCATTTAATTAAATAATATGTAGTTTTTTTCATTTTCTATATTAATCAATTAGCAATGATTGCATAGAAAACGATACAGTAATATTTTCTTTCGGTTTACACTAATTTTAGTAATAAGCAAACTTATTTTGACTTTTTGTTCATTTAAAATCCTAATATAACTAAAAAAATTTCTAAATTATCGGAGGAATATATCAATGAAGTGTACTCATTTCATGGCTATACACTTAATTATATTTAGCCTTTAATACGAATATACCATGCATATTTCCAAATTAAATATTAATAAACAATTAAATCAGAAGAAAGGTAATTTTTCCATCATCAAAAGAAACATATTTGATTTCATGAATCATTGTAAAAATTTTAATTCAGTCAAGTAGACACATTTATCTTAATGTATAGATTTTTTTAAATATTTTTAGAAGTGGATATTAAAACTCTCAGATAACTGCACCTATGCATTTTGAGAAATATGAAATAAATGCAGTTATTAAACTAATATTTCATTAAAATATTCTTGGCAAAATTAGAATTGAAATCAAAAATTATATGCAAATATCAATCATATAAGCATTATTTTTAAAAATAATTTTAATTAATAAGGACTTGATTACAAATTTCTGTGACATTAAGTGGTAAAATCTAGAAATTATATAAACAACAATATTTGTTTTCATTTTAGATATGTTCTGTGATATATGCTATTTAGTTAAATTTTGTTTTAGCTTATTATTTTCATGCTACAGATATTAATAATTTCTATTTGGTGTGTGTTTTAATTATATATATAATAAATTTATTTAAAAAATATAAGTAACTACTAATGTAGAAACACTTTGAAGTAATATAAACAAATTGTGATATTCTAAATAAGTTTTACTAAACAAAACTTTGTGGCTGTTCTTGAATTTTTTTTAACTAATTTCACAGCAATAAGATATTCTAAAAAATCACCATTGTCATAATTTGGAACAAATTTTATTTTAGTAATTTTAAATGGTACTTAGATATAAGTTATTTTTTTTATGAAATTCTTATTATTTAATTATAATTAACACAACCAATTTTATGAATACAATTATTTATTTCATAATAATTACACACCTTTATCTAAATTAGAACACTTTCATAACACTTTAAATTAAAAAATGTTTTAATGAATTATAAACAAAAAAATTATACAATTATATATTGGCCTTTTATTTTAATATTATTCCTTTTTAATTTAATAAATTACTTAAATCCTCCAAAAATTATAAATAAAAATCGTTCATTATTTTTATGAAAATTTTGCTTTTATATAAATTAACTATATGTATTTTAAAGAGAAAAGTAACACAATGTTTATTTTGTTGGTCTCTATATACTAAATACTCACGTTTATTTAAAGGAGTTAAACATTCACAGCAGATAAGAAAACAAGACTAAAATGAACAAATTTTATTGCATAATATAATTTTATAATAATTCAACTTAGAAATACAAAAAAATTTTTTAATTGGAAATTTAATATTTATTTTTTAAAACCCAAAAATAAAATTCAATCATATTAATACAACTGATAAATGTTTTGTAAATAAATAACGGTTAAAAGAAACACAGAATTTTCTGTTACTGTATAATATGAATTAAGATACAATGATTTCATACCCTAGAATTAGAATTAAACTTTTAATGATATCTTTTGAAGTAAAACAAAACAAAAAATTAAATGCATCAATTTTAAAAGAAATTTAACTTATATATTCAAAGTAATATTTTATAAATCAAATCACAATTTAATTAGAAATTTACAAAAATCAGATGACTAGATATATATGCATGTTCATACAGCCTACTAATTACTTCTTACAATGCAAAATATGCTTCGTAGTTCACTTAAACATGTGTGTAAGAACATAGATAATAACAAACAAAAAAATTACACGTCTAACTATTCACAGCATATATGCAGATTTATACAATTCAAATTGAACACTGTTTATTTCAAAGATAAAATCTTTTAAGTAAGAAATAATTTGATTAAAACATACAAAAATAAATTATTTTTCATTAATGTTAAAAGGAAATGAAACAATAGAATGAAGTTTGTAATGAAAGGCAAATTAAATGAAACTAGAGATTAACACACAATTTGAGCAATAAAAAAAAGCACGAGCAGAATTTATTGTTAAATAACTATACTTCCATTTTGACAGAACATACTTGTATATAACAAAAAAAAAAAAAAAAAAAAAAAAAACTATTTATGAAACATAAAATATATTTGTGACTTTATGCAAACAAATACAGTTGCTAATTATTTAATAATCACCAGGAAGAATTTTCAGTACGAAATGGAAATAATACAATTTTCAGTATTAAGTTCATTTGAAAACAATAGTAACTTTAAAATGAAAGTTAAGGGAAAATACTTATAAAGAATTTATATAATTTGAAATACAAAAAGTTTTAGAAAAATTTGAAAGGATTTAAGAAAGACTAATCAAAAATAAATTGTTGCATGCATATTATCAACATGGAATGATGTCAAGGAGGTATATAATTCATGGACTTATATACAATTTATAACAATTGAAAAAATTCACCATATATGGAAAAAAATACATGTAGTATTATGAAATGGATGGAATAACAATTTATGAAGTTTTTACAGAAAATTCTCTTTATCAATTAATATTAATTTTTTCCCATGTTAGAAATATTTATTAATGCAGATTTAAAAGAAATTGGTCCACAAAGCAATGTTTAAATTTAATTTCATATTTTAAAATCATGTAACTAAATATTAATTTTTGCGCAATATTAATTTAAAATAACTGATATTAAGCCTTTCATTTTGTAAAAACATCAAATTGCCTTTTCTTTTTTTTAATATCATATTGTTTTTCTTAATACAATTTTATGTTATTATTGTCAAAGGCTATCTGGGTTTTAAAATTCTTTTAATAAGAGGATTAATAAAAGATTTGCAGCATCTCTCTCTCACACAAAAATCTCTCCCTCTTATAGAAAATAAGAAAATTTAGATCATTAAAATGGTATTGTTAAAAATAAAATGTCAAATATGCACACAAAAGAAAGGGGCTAAAATTCTTTATTGTACAGTTATATATTTACTATTAAGTGCACAACTGTCAGGCATGTGACAAAACATAACTGTGAAAGATAAAATAATATATTAACTTAAAAACAAATCATCAATCTCATTCATACTGGAAACACTCCATAAATAAAGATACCAGACTTGTGACTATGAATATGTTCAGGTATCAAACATCTTAGGCATAGCACATTTTAACTATTCCAACTAAATGGAAGTGCAAATAAACAATCAAAAATCACATTCAACAAAAAATATATATTTAGAAAAGTAATAAAGCAGTTGATGAAACTGTTATACTTTTGCTTAGGAAGCATATTATGAGAATCAAATGTGAACCTCCTGATTCTATGAAGTTAACTTCAAAACTGAAATTGTGTTCTCTTCATATAAAAAAATTGCATGAAACAATTTTCTTCAATTCCTATAAACCTGTGCAGTTAAGATGATTTCTGTCCACCTATTCTTACATGAGATGTTGATGAATTGAGGAAATTTGTTGATCTAGTTGGCTGTAACTTTGGAGTTATTTTAAAAAGCTGAATGTTCATGTGACTACAAATTTGGTTGCACACAATAGTGCAGTAGTGAAGTAAATCTGCTATTGAATATACCTGAAAAAAAGAGTAAAGTATAATCATAAAAATATTTTCATAATGCAGAATAAATAAAAAACCATCAATGAACTATATATATATGACAATGCAGTTCCAAAAATACTTCACACTTGTCAAATTTTACAAAAATAATTAAAAAACTAGCTTCTTCATCATTATTTATTTCAAGTAAATTCATTCTCGATGCTTTTATATAATTTACAAAATCATTTAATGATAAATTTGATAGAAATTAAGAGCACAACTTGCTTTCTTATTCCCAAGCAAATATAAAAATTTAACTATCTATAATTTATTTTATTAAATAAACTTGACGCCCCAAGCTTCCCATCGATCAATCCCTAGAGGAAATTTTAAAAGTCTGAAATCATTTTTTCAACATAGGGATCCCAAGATGAGAGTCCTCATCCTTAAGAGAAACACCTTGCACAGGAAGCTCTCACAAACTTTTGATCCAACAGATAAAGTTGAGCTAAATAAACTCAATGCAATCATTAAGCAGACATACATTAACCTTAAAAGGAACACATGGACAAATATGTGTAGTAACATCGATGCTAGAACACCAAACTCTGGCGACTGGCACAGACACTTAGTTATAATCAGTCACAAAACGTGTCATGCAATTCTGATCTAACTTTTGATGGTGTGGTCGCACAAGATGACAAGGAGGCTGCAGATTTGCTGGGAGAGTTCTATAAAAATATGGGAAACATAGAGTTTAACCATAATGATGTTGCCATTAAAAAGAAATCAAAAAGATATATCCATAAGTACTGTAATTCTAATTTTGGTAGTTCAATTTTTATTAGAGATTTTTCTCTGAAAGAGCTGCATTTGGCTTTGAGAGCTATGGACCAGCGTAAAACTCCTGGCCCAGATGGCATCCATGGCTTCATAATTGGCCATCTGGGACCTCATGGACTGCAGAGACTCTTGGATATTTTCAATCTTTCTTGGGATCTTGGCATCTCCCTAAAGAATGGAAAAGAGCAACCATTGTGCCCATCTTAAAACTTTGTAAAGAGGCTAGCGCTCCTCGGAGCTTCAGACCAATTGCTCTTACCTCATTTGTGTGTAAACTCATGGAGAGGCTAATCCTTGCCAAATTAAAATTACATCTAGATACCAGTAACTTGATTCCAAGAGGATACAGATACAAGAGGTATGGATACAGAAGTGAGCATAGCACTAATGACCAGATCTTGTTTGAAACTCGAAACAATCCATAATATCCTTCCATGTTCTTTGAAAATTTATACAGATGGTAGTAAAGGTGTGGGGGGAGTCTCGAGCAGTGTGTACATAAACAAAGTCTCCGGAGAACTAGAATTTAATATTAGAAAGCCAGATAATTGTTCCATGTTTAGATCAGAGCTATTAGCCATTAAAAGAGGTTTACAGTATGCAGTAGAGGTGGAGGATCAATTAAAGAATATCTGGATATTGACTGATAGTCGTGCTTCAATCCAGAATCTTTTAAGTTGGAGCACTGTTGGAGATCAAACTAGCCTGGACATACTAAATCTTCTTGAGAGACAGTCACCCGAACACACAGTGCATTTCCAATGGATCCCTTCACATGTGGGAGTAGAGGGGAATGAAAGAGCGTATTTCTTGGCCAGATCGGCGTCAGAGGAGGGAGTAAACCCAGGAGGAGAGCTCACATCTAGTGAGATTTCTTCCCTGGCAAAAACTGAATTCAATAAGCTTATAAAAATTCTTCCCAACCATCTGTGGTACTTCACCAAAAGACTGGGTGAAACCTTCCACCTAAGAACAAGATCTTATCTAACTGCCTTTTCCCACTATCTGAATGGACACACGAGAGGAATCACCTTTCAGCAGGGGCAAAGGACATTTCCAGATTGTCCTTGGTGTTCTGACAATATGCCCTCTCTTGAACATATCTTAATCAGCCTAAATTTTAAAAAAGATTTTGTCCTTTGGGACCCATCACATTTTATAGACATTTTACATATTTTTGGTTTCATGGGGGTTGTCTAGCCTAGCTAGACAACATGAGATAAGTAACAACAACAACAAAATTGATGCCTCAACATTGAATGAAAAACCTAAGACTTTTTAAATATAATCTCGTATGATCATAAATTTTACAAAACAAATATTTTCAATAAAAACTAATAAAATATTGAGATTTTTATAGAAAATAAATTTTAAAATATTTCAAATTAATTTCCTTTAATAATCTTGTATTTGATGACAAATCAATGTAGATTACCTATATAAAATTACCAACAATAAGATTAAAAGTAATCAGACCTAGCATTATTTTAACCTTTACTTATATATTCCACTTCCTCACTTATTTTGAAATGAAAAAAAAAAGAGTTTTAATTTCATAAAACTTACAATATCATAGTGGTTTGAAATAAGTGTCATTTTTTTTTATTTATCAGACGTACATTATTAACTATAATTACATATACACACAATTCATTAATGTTCAGATCCAGTTTTCTGAGCAGTACAGGTGATTTTAAATTTCAAAGTACAATTTTACTAAAAATAATGAGTATGCATGATTATCATTACAATAACAAAATCATGTATACATTTTCTATTGATAAATACACTACTGGCCATTAAAATTGCTACACCAGGAAAGCGGCACACCACACATGTGAAATTTGCATGACAGGTAGAACTTGCTGTGATATGCAAATGATTAGATTTCCAGCACATTCATACAAAGCAGGTGACAGTAGCGACATCTAAAATGTGTATAAAACCAGACATTTGACAGCAGTTTTCTCATACTCAATTTCTGTTTCAACGTTGTTTTCGGCAAAGAAAGTTGTTGTAATGCCTTGTTTAAGAAGAAGAAATGTTTATCAGCACGTGTCTGACTTTGATCGAGGAAGGATTATAGCCTACCGGGATTGCGGTTTATCGTACCGCAATATTGCTGCTTGGGTCGGTCGAGACCCCATGACTGTCAGCAGAATATGGAATCAATGGGTTCAGGGCAATCATACGGAACGTCATGCAGGATCTCAGCGACCCCCCATCACTAACAGCAGAGAAGACAGCCATCTTATCCGAATGGTCACAAGGGATCGTACAGCCACGTCACGAACCCTGAGTCAAGAAATGGAGTCATTTGCAAGGCAACAAGTTTCTGCTCGAACAGTTCGACGACGTTTGCAGCAGCATGGATTGTCTGCACAGTGACCATGGCTTCGGCTACCATTGATGCTGCGTCACAGACAGGAGCGACAAACCTGGACTCAGGAATGGCATCACGTCATCTTTACAGATGAATCTCGGTTCTGTATACAGGACCATGATGGCCACATCCGTGTTTGGAGGCATCATGGAGAATGCGCATTGCCAGCTTGCATTGGACATCACCATACTGGCCCATTTGCTAGTGATGGTATGGGGTGCCATTGGATACACCTCTCGATCACCTCTTGTTCGCATTACCGGCACTTTGAACAGCAACTGTTACATTTCCGATGTGTTAAGGCGCATGGCTCTGCCCTATATTCCTCCCTAATGTTTTGTTTCAACAGGATAATGCACAACCACATGTTGCCCGTACTGTTCTGAACTTCCTTGATACAGAACAGGTTCGACTGTTACTCTGGCCAACACGTTTTCCTGATCTGTCACCAATTGAGAACGAGTGGTCGATGGTTGCCAAGCGATTGGCACGCCATCACTCACCATCCACTACTGTCGATGAACTGGGGCATATTGTTGAAGCTGCATGGACTGAGATCCCCGTACATGCCATACAATCCCTGTTTGACTCCATGCCTAGGCGGATAAATGCTGTTATTGCAGCCAAGGTGGCTGCTCTGGGTACTGATTTCTCAAGATCTATACATCCTAATTTCCTGTAAATCTAATCACTTGTTCTTTACACTATAATGTATGTGTCCAATAAATATCGTTCTGTTATTTGCATTCCTTCCTGGTGTAGCAATTTTAATGGCCAGTAGTGTAATTTAATCAAATACTTAGAAATTTATGCAGAATTATTACAATAAAATCATGTAAAAATACTTAAAATTGGAAAATAATTATTAATTTCATAATAAAAAAATTGAGTCAATTAATTAAACACAATAATTTTATTAATCTTTATAGGTGAAAATATTCAAATTTTAAAATAATAATTTTCACTTTTTGAGTTTTTTGAAAAAGTATTTCAATAATTTAACCATAAAAAACAAATCTAAAAACTGGAAAAAAATAGATTCATAAAAAAAATTGTTTGACTTAAAAAACTTACCAAACACAGCCATAAAATGATATATTCATTTATAAAAGTATTAAAGTATTGGTTCATAAATAGCATGCCAGGACCAATAAGGATGGAATCAAAATAATCTAATTCACTTTTGGTCATATGAGCAACCTAAAATGTATTATACAAATAAAAAATCATTTTTTAGAATTAGATAATAAAATGCATAAATAAATCTATCAAATAAAGCTTATAAAAATAAGGTTCATAATTCATCTAAATAAGGTTTCATTTTAAATTTTTATTTTAATTGTAAAAAAATATACATTTCTTAAGGATAAAGATATAAGAAGTAAATTAATTTAAACATTAAATTAATTGGCATTAAATATATATAAAAAGCAAATAAAAATCATAAACTTGTTTTAAAATTGTATATTTGTTTTATACTTAATTTTACTTGTATTTCTTTCTTAATTTACAAACATGAGTGAATTAAAAATGATTTTATACTATATATTTATTATATAAAAAACAAAATGAAAATTTTATGCATACATTGTTATGATCTTACCACTAATTTGTTAGTAACTTTTGCAGCCACAATGCCAAATGCTAAGATATATAAACATGGATGATTTTCATAAATATGTTCCGTAGACTTCTGATAGATAGTAAAAGCAAGAATTGTCACAATGCCAATTGGTATAGAAGGTGAAAGAACACTTGTACCCTAAAAATAAAAATTCAATATGTGCATTAGAATTATTGGTCACACTTTTGATATTAGTATTACATTGCAAAACAAGTCACACACATCTTACACAATATGTTGAAGTTTAATAGGAAAAGCATTCAGAGTTAGGGAGACAAAATTATGCTATTCAGTCATGCTTTTTAAATTGTATTAAAAATTACAGGAAGTTTAGTTTGGTTTAAACTACAACTTTGTGGCCAGTTTTTGCATGTAGATACTAACTCATTTAAAACAACTGGATTAAAGTGCATTTATAACTATTAATATCTTTGTTTGAGAGGAGAAATAAACTCATAAATTTTAAACTAAGCTGAAGAATGAGTTAATGTTTGTCAAAGATTTAAGATAACAGAAAATAAGAATTTTTTATATTATCAACCTTTTTTTAGTAAAATTAAAGATATAAAAAAGACATACTATGCTTGATGAAAACAGTAGTAGAGTAGTAGAATAATTGATTCAAAAAATACCATAAAAAATTCTGATGCATAATAGTACTATTTGTCTCATATTTGACAATAGTTAGCACTGCATCACAAAACTATGATGTTATATATTGATGCACCATAAATTAGATCACTGGCTAAAATTAATGGCAACAAAATAATGATTTTCATTAAAATAATCGCCTTGCCCAAAAACTGCCAAAAAACTAAAACCGAACTAGAACTGAAACATGGAATCACATGATAGCTGCTAAAATTAGGAATATGGAATTATTATGTAAATAAGAAAAAAAAATTTATTATAAAAATAATCTAGAAAAATAGCATTTTAAATAGTGTTTAAAAAATATTTTGCTACATATATGAGAGAAAACAAAAAATGTATGACTCCTTTAGCTTGTTTTGATACCTAATATTGAAAATGTTAACGGATAGTGCAAAAATTCAAACATTTGAAAAAGTAGTTAATTATTACTAATTGAAATAAGTCAAGTGAAGAAATAGAATATTTTAACCAATATATTAAAATAATAAAACACATTAATACAATATATCCAAATATATTAAGTTAATAAAGTATAAGCAAGTTATTAGATTCAAATACTCAAAGAATACACAGAAAAAAGATAAATATATAACAAACAATAACTTACAGCAACAGTTGATCCATTTTTTCCAACTCCACCTTTACATACAACAGCAACATGATAGTAACATAGTGTGATGGTAACACATAATGCAAGTAATATTGGTATTACTCGTAGTTCGATGTTTAAAAGAGGAACCTGAAAAGGTATTTATTTAATATTATTTATTGCATAAAAGTATCTAAAATTGTCTGTTATAGGACTAAGTATATTTAGAAACAAACATTTCTGGGTGAGGCATCTAAATATTTAAATTTCAAAATTAATTTTATAATTAAATACATGCACATAATGCATGTGTTTTGTGATTATTAAATTTGCACGCCTAAATTTAATTAAGACACCATTCACAAAAATTAAGAATTGAAGAAAACAGATGCTGACATTGACAGACAAATGTTGAGAACTCAAAAATTTTTTATGGTATGCAAATGATCGAAATCTTAAGACAATTTGCATGTCATAAAAAAAGTAATCATAAGATTTTTGCTAATATAATTACATAATTCTTGTAGTTGTTTTGAAATTCTCCAGAATACTTTCATTACGAATAAATGTTTTCAATAATTATAATAAGACATGAAATAAAATATTTATAAAATATCTTTAGGTACAGAAAATTATAAACTTTTAATTATATACCAATTGAACATCAATGAACAATTATTGGTTTTGTAAAGCTAAATCAATAATATATAATATATTGCTGGAAAAATGATAAATTAAATGAATTAATAGAAAATAACACTGTTCAAATTATTTCCATTCTTTAAAAAATTATAAGTAAATAGAATTCATAGCATTTACCAATAATTTAAAATATTAATTTTAAATAAAAATATTTTTAATTATTAATGAAAACATTAAAACTTTAAGAAAAACTAAAGTATGTCAGTTATGCATTAATTTCTAATTCATTAATAAATTTTGGAAAACCATGCTTAATTATTACTTCAAGAAAACAATATTACCCAACAAAATCTAATATTGCAAATAGTTTACAAAATTTAAAATTTTCTATATTATGGCTATTAAAATTACGCTAATAAGAAAAAAAGTATTTTTATTAATTAATTTAAAATTGTTAAATTTTTAAATATTATAAACATTTCAATGCAATTAAAATGAAATAAAAAATTTCTTTTTAATTACTGTAAAATAAAAAGGTAATTTTTAATTAGAGGAAAATTGAAGGTAACAGCTGAAAGGCAAAAAAATCATATATCCAAGTGTGAAAAAAAAAAAGAAAAACTATAGCTTTTATTTCCTTTATTGAATTTTTTAGAGTTGCAAATATCTTGGGAAAAAATTTGATTATATAAGAAAACTGTTTTACAAATATTTCTACTAACATAGTTGCTCTACTATTTTATACTGGTGTCCAACATTAAGTTTACAAATAGAAAATGTGAAATATTTTTAACAAATTAAAAATAGTTAAATACAGGAAAAATTTATAGTTATACTAATAACTTATCGAATAATTTCAATAAGTTTAGCGGCACATATTTAACTTTTATGCAAGGTCAACATCTTTTAAGAATTTTTAATTTTTTAATAATTTTTTAAAAGACAATAGTAGAATTAAACAATAGACAATATTATTGAATTACAATTTAAAATGATATTTGGAAAATACTGTTTTAAAACTTTTTATTCAAATTTAATCATGCACAAATTGTGTAAATATTTTTCAAAATACAACTCATACAGAAAGTAAAAGCAGAAATAAAATTGAAAATAATTAAAAAAAAAAAGATAAAATGTTCATACTTAAGATTAATTTTTACAGCATAAAATATGTCATGATTTTGCAACAATTTTACAGAGGATTTATCAATGTTTTTGATAAAATTACCTGTTGCAAATTATTAAATGCACATTTATATAGTTAATGGAATTGTCAATTTATCAGATAAAATATTAGTAGACATAGTGATATAACATATGCCTCAACAAACACTACATATAATATAGTGTCCAATAAAATGAATAGTTCATGCAAACAGAATTTTATCAAAAATGCAATTTAATGCTTAAAATAGAATTTTTTTTAGAAAAAATATTCATATTTGAACTGAAAATTATAGGATGAATATATAGTAAAACTTCACATAAAATTAAATAATTGTATGTCACACTGTATTCCAATATAAATAGAAATGAAAATAAAATGTAGGGAATAAATTCTTATCAAGTTATTTCATTTAAGTTCTAAATTACTTAAGAAATAACCACATTTTTTTCAATGAAGTTACCTTCGACATCCAAATGTCTGTTCCAAATAGAGCTGATACAAGATGTACAAGTATAATACTAATTTGGCATTCAGTAACATCAAATCTGAAAGAAGAAAATTTTATGATCAATATCCCTTAATAAAAAATCATAATAATGAGACATTTCTAGTTTCCACTTTTGAATATAAAGTGACATTTTCTACATAGAATTAATATTTTACTGCTTTATGTCGACAAAATATCTTATGGAACATTGATTAAAATTGTATCATATAATCAATTTTTGCAGCATACTTCTCACTTTTATTAATTTAAACAGATACAGTAAACACTTGTTTTCACAAATTTGTAATTTATGAACACAATTTTATGAATACATGGCTGATTCTAACATGATAGATGAAATGATAATTTTTCACTCCCATCAATAAACTAAAATTTGTAAAAATCTTTTGTGATTTTTTATCACTTGATTTTTCAATTTTTTAAAGTAAAAACTTACAAAATTAAGATAAATTTTTACTGAAAAATTGTAAATATTACAAATTATGGATAAGTAACTGCACTATTAATTTTGTAATACTCCATTTTTTAAGTAATTCATATGGAGAAATTTTAGTTTCCTAATCTAACTCGCATCTTATATCCCATATATTAGAGTATAATCAATGATTAAAGTGCAAATATCATAAAGTATTTTTATAAGGAGTGATCATTACTTCTTAAAATTGATATTCTAGGAGCAATATGCTTGCCAATTTATGCTAGAAATGGTGTTGCAGAATAAATGATATCTAGATCATTTTGACATGTAAACTTTAGTAATGAAACACAGTAACTGAAGAAAGCCAAGAGCATTTACCAAACTATTTGAGTGAAGTAGAATTATTCATCCATGAATTTTGGCAAAGAAGTCTATTACTGCTAAAATTTCATATCAGGGTTTTCTTTTGAATGTAATATGAGATATTTGCTTGTAAGAAATATTGAATGATTAAATAATTAAGAATGAAAAAAGAAATTTCAGATATCAAACAAAGAAATGTAGTAATGTTTCAAAAATAAGCAGATAAATAGCTACTAAGATTAAAATACACACAAAACATAATATAAAAAATACATTAAAATAAAAAAATAATAATAAACAGTAAAATGTATTATGTTGCAAGAAAAAAATAAAATAAGAATTGCTTTTAGTATACATTTTATTTTACATACATTTCTGATGTAGCATACTAAGTAATTTTTTCATGCAGTATGCTATTTATAAGGGGAGAATAATTTGGTATAAAAACTAGTTTTAAGGTTTAACTTACATTTTTTCTATTTGACAAACTTTTAAGAGCTATTTACTGTTCCCTCCAGCTTTGTAAAAACAACTACTGTGGAAACTATGCTTAGATATAATTATAGTTTTTTCAATATTTTTCATTTAATAATAATAAGAAATGAAAAATATTTTTAAACTGTTGTGAATGAAAGTGTGTTGCTTGAATATTATTCAATTTATAAAAGAAAATTTCTGTGGATAAATGTATAACAAACATTAGAAACATGCTCATTAACTACAATAAAATGTAACTTTCTAAATATTGCTGCTAAAATAAAAAACTAACCAAATAAGTTATATTTAAATTAATACAAAACAAATTAAAAATTCTATATTTATTTATGGAGCATAAAAAAGTTACACATTTATTAAAATAAGTTAACAGCAAAACTTACTTTCCAAATTTCAATGAGCCTGTTATGTATGTTTGCCAATGAGCACAATAGAATAAAGTGATTGCAATAAAGCATTGAAAAAACATCCAGTTTGAATATGCTCCAAGTTTTACAGCAATGCATATTCCCAAGGAAACGAAAACTGTCAAAAAATATGTAACAGCATTTTTAATAACTAATAATAAAAATGTGAATTATTCTTTAGAAATTATTTATAAGATGTGAATATTTTAAAAATAAAAATAAGCATTTTTTTTAAGTAACATTTTTAAAAATAATATACATAAAATATACAGCTTTAAAAATAGATCACATAATTTATTTCATAGTTTATATATTTTGCACAGTATGTTAGAACTGATTGTAGAACTATTAATAACAGCTTAAAAGGTAAAAGGTAACTTATTAGCAATATTTTTATTTGAACTAGAAATGAAAATTAAAATTTATTCTGTTTTATTCAAGTATATATTCCAAAAACAAAAGGGGTTTATCTAGAAGTTATGGATATAATTCTTAGAGTACTTTCTGATATACTTATATATATAATTTTACATTTTTTTTTCATATATTCTTTGATTACTAAAACTCAGCAAGTTACAAAAAAATTATTTAAGCATACAATTTCAAAAAAAAATCTGATTAACAGGAAACCTTAATATTAATTAATAGGATCTTTTAGTCAATTCACTTACAAGTTTAAATTCACTTACTGTAATAATTATAACTTTAATTCAATAGCATAAATAAGTACTATAATCATGGTATATTTTAAGCACATGCATTTTCAAGCATACAAAATGATTTTATTTTAAAAGTTGAACTTGAAACTACAGCAAATCTTATGAAAGAATGTATTGATTGCTGTCTTTTACCTTTGTTACATTTTTTTCAATTGTTTTTGGTATTTTTTTGTATTTAGTTTTGCAAATTTTAATTGCTTTTTTTGAAATAAATTTTTTGAAACATGTACTGTCTTCTTCAATCCAAGATCTTTATTAAATGCATGCAATTTTGTATACATAATTATCTATTAGCTAAAGTATTATTATCATCAGATTGTGAACAAAACTTTTACCCTACTAACTTTTATCCTGTTCAAAAAAATCAAATCAGTCTAAATAATTAAAAAATTAAGATAATATTTTCCCAAATGTGAAGCATTATTTGCTTTTCATTTTGAACTAATAAATAATAAAAGCAAGTTCTTTCAAAAAAATTATAGTGTCCTAACAAAAAAGGATTTTGCAATTGCTGCTAGAGGAGAAAATTGCAAAAAAATAAGTAATAATGATGCATTTTATTTTTAGCTAGCAGAGAATCTATTATATGCTGAAACTTAAGTTTTTTCTACATACATTATTATATCCGAGTTTAATGGTAATCTATTTCACAGTTTTTAATGATAGCAAAAAGTAGACGACATTCACATTTTGGTAAAATGGTAAATCTTATGAATTATTGATTGTAAATAGAAAAGTTGAATAATATTTTAGACTACCACTTATAGAAGATTATTTAAAAAAATATTTTTAAATAAATTGTGTGAAAAATTTATGTATTGAAAAAAATATGAATGAAAAAATCAGAACGTCAAAAGAACAAAGAATGAAAAAAAAAGCAAAATCCTTGTGATCCCTTTTATGGAATATGCAAGTTTTATGGTATTATTATTTCATAAAATGCATAAAAAAACAAATATCTTAAAAATATAAATTTTTTTTCTAATCTTATACAAAAACAAATTTCTTTGATTCATAATGAGAATTTAACATCATAACAAACAACTTTGAAATAAAACTGTTAATAATGATTAATAATATTTTTAATAAAATAGCTGAATTAGCATTACAATTCAAAAATAAAAACATAGCAATAAAAATATTATTCCCATTAAAAGAAAAACATTTGTTTAGATCTCATCTCAAGGAGTAAGTCAAGAAAATTTGCAGGTGCTTATATGAATGGTTGTCTTACAAAAAGCTTTTGCATTTTATATAGCTATGTTTTAAAGAAAATAGGAAATAATGTTGAATCATGTGGAGGAGATACTTTTATCAACTAATATCAAAGAATGCCTGAAAATGGACATTAATTTAGACATCTTAAATAAAATGTTAACACTTCAATTCTGAATTTTTCTTGGAATGTGGCATTCACAGTAACCTCAAACAAAATGAATTCATTTTTCATATGAAGGTAAAGAATGAAGAAACATTATTCTGATTTTCTGGACATTATTTATGAATAACTGTGCATTGTTTTTTTTTTAATTCTTAATTTAAAATCCAGATATTTTCCTGGAAATGTGCATTAAAAAATTCTTCATATGCAGAAAAATCATATAAGACAGTAGGACTTCACTTAATGCTCTTTTATTTGAATTGTGGGGATTCCCTGAAATTGCATGCAGCATTAGGCTGCCTGATACCTGAAGCAGTTTATCTGTGTTTCTTCTTTCCTGCAGTTTTATACAATAGATTTTTATCATTTCAAACATATGCTGATGTTATTTTACTTATAAATTTATATAATATAATGATTGACATAGTGACAAATATGATTTTTAGTTTTTATCATGGTTGATAGTAAAAAATACCAAAATAAAGCAACAAGAAATATCCTTTCACGAGAAACTAAAATCCAAATAATTAAAAGATTAGATACAGGTGACTGTCAATCTCAAAATGGTGCTGCATTGAATTTGGCAACTTCAACAATAAGGATCATTCTTAAGAAAAAATACTGTCATCAGCAACTGCAACTAGAATTACCTGTTCTATAAATAATACAATAGAGGAAATGGAAAAATGACTTTCTATAGGGACTGATGATGAAATTGAACATAATATACCATTAAGCCCATCTTTTATAGTATATATCCTTATCCCATTATTTACACAAGATAACCTTGTTTATAACACTGTTTTATATTACATTCTTATTTGATGGAATATATACCCCGCCTCAAGAAAGGTCTTACTGTAAGCAAAAATAAATACAGCAAACAATTGTAATGGTCCTTTATTCTGCAGAATTGTAAGATCCAATGTCATATTATTAGCTAATTTTTAATACTTGAATCAAATATATATATATATATATATATATATATATATATATATATATATATATATATATATATATATATATATATATATATAATTTAAATTATTACATAGCAGAAAAAAATAATTAGTTTCATATTTAATCTTAAAATACATTATTTTTAATCAGCATCATCAATTTAAAATTATGTCTATTAACAACATATATGAATAATACAGTTCAAGAAATATTGAGCAAAATTTTTTGATTATTAAAATTATTCTAATTGAACTGAAGATTATAAAGCATTTACGAGTAGTATGTTGCAAATTGTAGTATATATGCTGATGAAAATATTATTCATTTTTTTCACATGAATTTAGTTTGAAACAACCTTTGAAAGAAGATGACTGCAATTGGTAATTAATTTATTTAAGTAAATGTACCCAATTTGCTATTACTGAAAGTAATCAAATGGGGAAAAATATTTTAAATATTCTACTTGGTGATTTACATTATACATTTCACAGAATAAAATATAGAATCCAAGCATTTTATAACAGTACTTCATGTGGCATTTCTATGAAGTTTTTCTTTCCCATGAATAGTGAAACTATAGTAACAAAATTATTTGCATTTAAATCAATCATAACCACAATGTAGGATGAATGGCATAAAAATAAAAGTACTCCTATTATTTATTTTATAAAGAGAAGCCTGCACATTTTTACAGATAAATGAAAATGTATATTATTTTAGATGTTTAATAAAGCAGCATAGAAAGTTAAAATTAACATTTAATTTTAAATTCAAATTTACAAAATTGAGGGTAGCACATAAAATATTAAAATGGCTACAAATTCATAGATTGTTTATTTTATACAACATTAAAATAGTGATCAATAACTATACTTTAATAATAAATTCATTGCAGTATTTTTTAAAATACTATAATCTGCAGTAAATATATATATATATATATATATATATATATATATATATATATATATATATATATATATATATATATATATATATATATATATATATATATATCACTCTTTTGAATAGTAATAATTATATCTATATATTTAAAGAAATAAATACCAGTTGATATTGAATCACATCCATGATCAAATAATTCACCTAATGGTGAACTAGATCCTGTTCTTCTAGCTTGCTTTCCATCACATGCATCCAAAGATTGGTATACAAATAAACCAACAGCTGCTAAAAGAAATGCCCAGCTAGGTGGCTAAAGGAAAATATTTATCAAACTTCAAAATAGTAATAACATAAATTTATCTACGCTGGAAAATACGATCTAAAGTTTAAATTAATTAAAAAAACATTAGCTTTATTACAATTTAAACTCAATATATTTGTTTTTAGAATTTGAACCTTTTATTCTTTTATTTTGTTTAAATTAATAAATAAATTAAGAACATCCTGATTTAATTTTCAAAAATTAAATTATCTTAAAAACAACATTTGTTATAAAAAACTAATTTTTTTTACTATATTTACAGATTTCATTATTTTTGATACATATCTACAGAATTTGAGTAATTAGAATTCAATGAATTATATCAATAGAAAGAAAAAATATTGAGTAAGACATAGATATTGAATTTCACTCCACACATATTTCTATATTTTGAAATCGATTGTAAATGAAAACAATTTTCATAGTTTGAGATAAATGTAGAACACAAATTGTTGAACTGAAAATCAAAATGTAATCACCAACTTAGGGTACAGATATCAAGTAAAAGTTTTCCAAGTACAGGATACAAATTCATTTATGTTAAATTGTAATGTTAATTATTCTACAAGATCAAAATAACTCATTAAAATACAAATTAAAAGAAATTAGTTGCATTAAAAATTGAAATTTCACACATAACACTATAACATATTATTTTGTGGAAAGATGATTTTAGGAAATGTTATACAGCCATTTAGATGAGTAAAGAAATAAGAAAGAAGATTATTTGCCCCGGGCAGTGGTTGGGAGGGTGACACCGTACTCTTCCTCAATGGGTAGCTAGAGCTCCGTGGGTAGGGGACATGTTCAAATAACATGCGACTTCTAAAGCCCTTCTGCTGTGGATATGGAGAGGAGGGTGACAGCTCAGTTTGAACCATTGTCAGGTGACAAGGTCACCTGACAATGAGGCACTTGGTGATGAGCGAATATTCCAAACCTGTTAACTTAAAGGTACACTCCAGAGCTTGTCTGCACTGCTATGTATATATGTATTTCAGATTTCTAATTTAAAACTTTGTGTTTCTGTTCTATTCAACAGAATGTTAATTTCATTCTTATAAAATTTTATGAGTAATTATGATTACCATTCTTCATTTTAATTCTCCAAATTAAATTTAAGATATTTAAAATGAACAAAATTTAATGTTTGTACTTAATAAGGGCTTTATTTGAAGCATCTTAAGCTCATTCCTCTTGAAATATATGTGTATTATAACTAATTTATTATGCTGAAAGCAACATATTCATGTTTTTTTACACCAATAACTTTGCTTAAAAATTATCTAAATTGCTAAATAGCAACCTATTTCAATTTATTCCCTAAGTATTATTATAATTCTTAGCATAAAAATATATGTACATACAGATTATAATTCCTTAGTGCTGTATGAGCATAACTGCTTAATGAGTAGCTCTAAAAATTGTTTTTCTGTTCTATTCATTATGTATTCTTTTATCGCATATTATCTTAAAATATCATTATTCATTACAATTAAAACAGATTTGTTTTCAGAAAAACTGCAATCTAATTTCACTTTTTTAACCATTAAAAAGAATGTAATACATTTTTCTTTCTTCTTAATGATTAGAAACAGTTTCAGATTCACATATAGATAAATTTTAATTAGATAGAAAAATACAGAACTTACAGTGTAAATCAAGGTGTCAAACACAATAAATTATAGAATATCTTAACAAAATAAGAAAATTTCTGTACATTAAATTTTGATATGAAAAAGTTGACATTATAAAACAGAAATAAATGCATTGATCAAATTTTACTCATCAAGAAATTGGACATTTAGTGAGCAAAATAGATTCTTTCCCTTCAGAAATTTTAATCACTCATAAAAATTGATTGTAGCTCTTACAACCATATATTTTTATTAAATAAACAGAAAATAATGGCTAAGTGGATAGTTGTAATTTGATAGCTACTTGAAATAAATTAAACTAGTAATTCTTTTGATTAGATATTGCAAGTGACCAATAAATAAAAAAAATGAATTTGTATTCCTAATGTCTATTTAACTGCAATTTGGTTAAAATTTGTTCTACTGATGGATAAAATAATAAATGGATTTAAGCATATGAATTGTTTAATTATAAATTCCCTTACAAAAATACATTCGTTTATTTTATCACATATTTATAAGAAACTTAAAATACTTGTATGTATATTGATTGTTTAGTGTTAAGACATATGAGCAATAATTTTTTCACTTGCTTATCTTAACATTGAAAATTTATTATGATTTATAAAAGTTTGAGATAAGTGTCAGATAATTAAGAATGTATTATTATACAAAATCTTTTCATTTAACTTAATTAAAATTTATCTTTATTTATTAACATAAATTACACTCTGATAAACACAAAATTTATCAAAATGTAATTTTATGCAACAGCATGAAATTATTTAGTAGAATAAAATTAAAGAAAATAACTGGAAATACTTTAGTTGAAAGAGTTTTCCAGTGTTAACAAGAAAGTTAAAATTCAAAGTTTCAGAGGGTAGGACTTTACAAAATGGATGACAACATATGCAATAAACAGAATTCGATAAGGTTTATGTTTGATGATCTAAGTAATTCACTTTACCTGGTAGGAAATTAATACACTTCAAGGAAACTAGTTCTCAAAACAGATAATTTGATAAAATTAAAACAGATACAATTCATACTTTTAAATATGCATTTACTATAAAAATATATTTTTAGATTATGATTACTTTATTGTAATTTAAAAGTGTGAACAAAAGTATGTAATTGCAGCAAATTTCATTCTGAAATAATGTAAATGAACAAGAAAGCAAATAATTTGCAGTGAAATTATAATACATTATTTCAAATGTTAACATTGAAATGTAAAAGAATATACTGTATAAATTAAAAGGTAACTAATCTGTTAAATGAAGCAATTCATATATCAATATCTTAAGCTCTACAAATCAGGAACACATTTAATCATATCTGAACAGTATTCTTACCTCATGCTCAGCATCAGGACTGTAATAAACAAGTATAAGCGTTGTAGCAATAGTAATAATAAGGCCACTAATAGTCATGACATTTGGTGCAACCCATAACGGTATTTTAGTGACTAACCAATTCCAGAAAGGTTGCAATAATGGATCCAGTAGAGTCTGTCCACAACTGTTGTATTTGTGCTCACTAAGTTTCCTGAGCTGCATAGGAGTCATAATATCATTGCTACTGAAAATCATATTGATAAATAGAGATCTACGAACACAAAGTAACGACAAACACTTTATTAATTGAAACAAAGTATAGAAAGTTCTTTGAGTTGCAATACTAAAACGCAATCAGATTTTGTAATTAACTTTCAAAATAAGCGCTTATAAAAAGAAAATATTGTGTTTTAAGTTCATGTCACAATCGTATTACTATGAAACGAGACTATTTTCAGATATATATACCTAAATGATCGTGTCATAAAAGCTGAAATAATTAATCGGGATTATAATGATCACTTTCCTCAATTCCAACGTGAAACGCACCGCTCAAAGACTCAATCAGTAATAACAACGGTAGAGAAAACGCTGACTTATCTAATCATTATCATTCAATGATTACGATGCAAGTTGAATAGTTGTGACATATATATCAACAACTACTAAATATGAAGTTATGTACCAAACGAATTCAGATAACTCTTCGCCTTTTCTTCAACACACGAACAAAAAAAACAGTGCTTTATGATGACATTGGTTGGTTGGTTGTTTGATACAGGAGGAAGGACTGACTCCCTGTGATCATTGGTTCGAAAGACATCGTACGTCATGCACTTTTATTCAGAATTTTACTACATTTTTAATATAAGTTGGCTTTGGTTTCGTTTTCATCTTTATGTATCAAGCGAGTTAATAAAGCTATGGCTTATAAAATACTTTAGATCATGGGTGTCTAAACTATGACCGTTCATGGGCCGCATGGCAAAAAAAAGTTTTTGCTGGGCCGCACATGAAATATTTTTTCAAAAAATTGAAATAAAAATTAATTTTATGTAGTTTTATTAAAATTAATTAACTTCTTTTTACTATAATTTTTTATTTTTAATTTAATATCTATAGGTACATATTTATTTTAAATTTGTAAAAGTTTCGTTTCATTTAGTTTGGATTTCATAAAGATGGAAAAAATAATCAAATTAATGAGATGGATGAATTTACTTTTGTCGAACAAGCGAATCGAGATCGAGTTCAATAGACGAGGTTGCAATTCTTAGTGCATTTTCAAGATGTTTGTCGGTAATTCGGTAATCTTTGTCCTATTTTTGTTTTTTGTATGATTCATTCTTGAAAATAATTGTTCACAAATATAGGTACTACCAAAAGCTGTAGACATTAATAAAGCATGATTGTGAAAATTAGGATATTTATCGCGGGGTAGGTAATCTTTATAAAACTCCAGTAAAGAAACATTTCCAAATTTTTTTCAGTTGAATGTCACTTTACATATCAATGCATTCCATTTGAAAGTAATTTATTTATTTCTAGAGAAAATGGAATAGAAAATATGTTGAAATAATCTTCATTTTTTCGATAATCTTGAAATCTACTTTCAAACTCTTGAATTAAATCAAAAATTAATGCAGCATATTTTGTGCAACTCACAGGTTTATGTTCAGCCAAAGTACTGAAATGCGTCAAATCTTTCACTTTTATTTGATTGTGCCAAAATTTCAACTTTCTTTCAAACGCTGTTATTGTTTGGAACATATTATTAATAACTTGATTTTTTCCTTGAAGTATCAAATATAAATCACTAAAATGCTCTGTTAAGTCTACTAAAAATGCTAAATTTGAAACCTAATCTTCGTCTTCAAATTCAGTCACAGATTTCCCTTTTGATTCCATAAATATTTTTATTTCAGTTCTTAAATCGTAAAATCTTTTGAGCATTTTCCCCTTACTGAGCCATCTTACTCTTCTGTATAATAAATAACATCTGCAAATTCAGTGCCCACTACCTTGAGGAACTCTTGAAATTGTCTATGATTAAGTCCTTTTGCTCTTATAAAGTTAATGGTTTTTATAACAACGCTTAACACACTTTCTATTATTAAAATTTTTCCACACAAATTGCCCTGATATACAATAAATACAATGATATGCCATCAAGATCGTGTTGTCGGCAGCGACGGCTTCATTATTAACCATTTTAACGAGTCCCCTATTTTTACCAACCATGGCAGGTGCTCCATTGGTTATGATAGCTCATAAATTTTTCATAGATAAG
Organism: Latrodectus hesperus; assembly: GCA_037975125.1. NCBI lineage: Eukaryota > Metazoa > Arthropoda > Arachnida > Araneae > Theridiidae > Latrodectus > Latrodectus hesperus. Next base: position 24,050,662 of record CM075850.1, on the reverse strand, counting down.
GAAAACCTTTCCCTAGTCGTTTTAATGCATGGAATAAATCTACAAACTTAGTTGTGTCTTTTAACGATACTAAAGCAACCATTTCTTCCTTGATATTATAATGTTCATCGATTCCTCTTATAAAAATTGCCAATTGTGCCGTATCAGAAGCATCAGTGCTTTCGTCCATGGCTAACGAATAAAATTTAAAATTGGTACAATTGCTTTTTAAAGACTTTTCAACTGCATTCCATAACTCCTCAATTCTTGTGGCTATAGATTGGTGAGATAAAATGATTTTAGAAAAATCCAACTTTTTTCAGGGCAAATTATGTTTGGCTACGCTTTCCATGCATTCTTTTATAAATTCGCCATCAATAAAAGGTTTTGATTTTTTCGCTTTTAAATTTGCTACGACATAACTTGCTTTTACAATGACATTATTTTGAGTAGCTGTCTTTTTAAAAAAAATTTGTTCAGACGATAGCCCTTTTGCTTCTACTCTTACACCGGGGGGAGGAAATTTCGGAAACGAAAAACTACATTTTCGGGCGTTTTGGTATTTTGAGTACCCCTAAGAATTCAAGCCTCGGTATTCAAAGGGTTAAAGAGTTAAATTTTTATTTCAAAATAAATATCAGCAAATCGATTATATATGAAAAATATTGCAACATTTATTTTTTTAAGAGAAAAGTGTAAATTTAAATATTTTCGTAATTTGCGTTTGGGCCGCATTTTAAAGGCTTTTGGGCCGCATGCGGCCCGTGGGCCACACTTTAGACAAGCATGCTTTAGATAGTATGATTGTATATATATAAAGATATATTATACGGGGACCTTTTTTCTTTACATACATATATTCGCGGAGTTAAATAGTTCATAAAATGTCAAAAGCAATTTTTTCAAAAACAAAAAAATATTTTTTGTAAATTAGATAATAGAGATTTTATGAATCAATGCATTTATGTGTAAAGTATATGTTTAAAATTCAATATGGTTTATAAAAATTGAATTTTAATTATTTCTTAAGAGTTTAATATAAGGCTGACAGTTTTAATTAAAAAAATTTATGAAAATATTTATTTTTACTTTTCAAGGCAAATTAGTTTCCCAAATTATGCAAATGTGTTAACTTTTAAGTTTATTAAAAAGGCTCCGACATAATTTCCTCATTTTCTTACAAATTTTGTGAATAAATTTTATAATTTTATATGAATTGAGATAAAAAAATTAAGTTATATCAGTTGTAGCGACTGAGATAAATTGTAATATTTTCTTTACTAAATAATTGTGCAAAATATAAATAGTTTTGTTTTATATAATAATAATTTAACAGTATTCCACAACGAATTATGAATATCTTATGGGAACTCGAGAGAAAAAAATTGGAAACTCTTTTCAGATATCTTTTGAATTAGCAAAATATTGCAACATTCTTCAATATTATGCTGTATGTTTAAGTCTAAATCATCTGAACAGAAAAGAGAGATAATGATCGTTCATGAGAAAATAATTAAACCTCATAAGTGGATATCACTCACACAATCGAGGATATTGTATGTCAGTATTTATACTGATATAATCAAAATAAAATAAAGGGAAAAGAATTATATTTTAGTTTCTTTTTTATTTAAGATTTTTTTATTTTTTTAAAATTTAAGTAATTTTGTTTTACCAATATTACAGTCTGCAGATATCAGCAATTAGGAAAGTATTATTGTATTTAGAATTTCATTGGAAGAAAAGATCATGTTACAATTTGACTTCATTAAAATAGAAGATAGCTATAGTTATTTGTGATAGCTGTAAGACAATTGTATGAGAAATTAAATTCAAAAGTTTTGACAGGTTTTGCTTACGGTACATAAATTATATGTTTTAAAATAAAATTAGGTTATATTATAAGTCTTAATATGTATCCTTATTTACGAAAGATCATTCTATAGATGTATTCTATCAAGCATTTCCCCTTTATAATTTAATAAGCTATGTTGAAATAAAATTACGGTAATAAATTGTTATATTTTATAAATAATGCACACACAAACACATATAAATTGTAAAACTATAATGAAGTAAGCTGTAAAATAATATTATCCAAAAGTAATATAATGATACTTAAAAATTAACACCCTTAAACTTTCAAAGGTTTTTTTCTTTAAGAATTCTATGGTTGAGTATGATAAAGTGAAATCTATAACATGGAACAAAACATACTTTCCATTGTGATTTTACATGCTATTATATACATAAATTGTCTGTCCATTTCTCTGGTAGTTTATAAAATTTCAGCTGTCATTCAACTTAAATGATGATTGTTCAAGAAAATTCATTATTTTTTTTCAATGACAAATTCAAAATTTGAAGGCGTCTTATTTTTTTCTGAAATAATACTTTCAGTCTATTAAATGTATGATAAATTACATTTTTGCAAGTTTGGTTCATAAAAGTCATTTTATAAAAACCATACAATAGTGACATGATTGCTATGTTTGAAATTATTTGGAGCACATTTAAGCAATCAAAAATGAAGTAAGTAATAAGTAGAATCAATTTTATTAAATTATTTTATTTATACTATTCTTGCTTTTTTGAAGAGTCTCTGACAAGACAGAGGAGAATAGATTCTACGAATGTCTTAGTTTTTAATATTTATATGTCTTAACAGCTGTAATAATTTTCAATTCGTTTTGTATTCACATATTATTTTAATTGTATTTAAATGATAAAAATAAATAACCAATACGTATAAATATTCTCTTTTTATCTCTGTCACACCCATATCTTGTACAAAGAATAAATGTTACTCCAGTCCTCAATGTTCACCCATAACGAGGTCAAATATTTAACTTTTTCTACAAAAAAACTATTTTAGTTATTAAGTCAATGCAAAACCAAAGTATTTTAATATAACAATAACTTTTTGAATATTAAGAGATTTGAACTGCTTTCCAAAAAATTACAATACTTTATGTCATTATTTGCATTTTATTTAATCTAACTAACATCAGACAATTTTTTAACCATATTCATCATTAATATTTAAACAATAATAATTAACACTACTAATGCTCTTTTTTGTTTTATATTAATTGAATAATAAACTATGTAAGACATATTTCTGGGTTTTTTTATTTATGTATACATAATTTTTAGTTTGAAATTGTTTTAAAATTATTATATTTGTTTACTGGTTTGATGCGTATTTTTTCCCAGAGATTGTATTCCCACATTGTCATTTATATTCTAATTTATTTTCTCAATTTACGGTTTCCATCAAAGGTCAACTCTGATCAAAGGCATTCTGTAAAGTTATTTTTACTTTGCCCGACGTTGAAAATACAACTCCAAGAAGGAGTGGGCAGAAAATTATGCCAATTTTAGGGTAGCCGCATTTTACCAAGCTATTCAAATGATGTGAAATGCGCAACTCTCCAGCGCATGCAGGATAAGATATAAGGTGAGAAACCGACAGAGAGGGCAATATTCGCGACGTTATTGCTGCTAAGTAAATAATTGTTGAAAGTTTGTTTTTGTCGCAAAGGACGCCTGTAACTGCGGAGAATGCCAGGCTATTGTCGACGGAGTCAGTTCCAGTAGACAGACCAGTTTACGAGGAACATCGTATCGACTCAGTTTTGGAATCACGCTTCTGTTTCTTCAGTGATAATCGCCGCGTACGAATGTGGCGTCGACGTGGAGACAGGTTCAATGCAGCAGCAATTGTGGAATGCCTCACCTAGCAACCTCACGGCATCACGGGTTGGGGCGCCATTGTTTACGATTCCAAGCCACCTCTAGTTCGTATTCACGGCACTATTACCGTCCAGCGTTAAGTGGATGATATGCTATGGCCGATGACACTCCTCTGTCTTCAAAAGATGCACAGTGTCCTTTATCAGCAGGATAACCCCCTGAAAGGTGTGCAACTGCTTCCATCGCCAGATCTCTCACCAATCGAACACGTTTGGGATGTGATTAGATGCCATTTGCAGACCCTACCTTCATTAGAAGACGCACTTTAACAAATGATTGACAGAAATGAATAGCCACAGGACGTGATCTGTACTCTTAATGATTCTATGCCTATACCTGTTGTTTCGTGTATCACCGTCCACTGGAATTCCATGATAAATCTAAAAAGAATAATTTAATCACCGCCAAATATCTCATTTTTTCCCGAGAGCATAATTGTGTATTTATAAGATATTTTATATATATATGAGTGGCATTTTTTATATCGGTTGACTAGTTATTATTTTAAAAATAAATGTGATTATTTTTATTACTAATTCTTTTTATTAATAATTGTTCAATTAGTACGTTAAATAGTTAACAAAACGAAACGATCTTGTGGTTTAAGTTGAAATGTCAGCAGTTTTCCTTTAAACTGCTTCATCAGAGATATGAGTTCCATATTATGAAATTTTTGACATTCTATAGGATTTAAGAGCTTTTTTTCAAGCATTTATAAAAAAAACTGATTTTATTTTAGTATTTGTGTTTCGCATCATTACAGTCATAGTTCCTTTTTACATCATTTTCAACCACCAATCCTTGGTATCGGGCGAAATTATTAATTATAAAAAAATATGTCGCATAAAACTTATTTAATTAAGGTATTTAAAAAACTAGCTAATCTTTATATAAACTATTAAATTTGAAATGACTGTTAAATTTATGCTATGGATATTTTATTATTGTAAACTTAAATATATGTATTTATAAAAAAATATTTTTGAATGTGATAATTTTTCTTTTCCCTATAAAATTAAATCTTCGGCAGTTGTTTAATTATTTTGTTTATGGTTTATCAAATATAAAGAATACATTTCATCTTAATGAAGTATAATTATTTCTTAATCATCATTTCTAATATAATAAATCTTCGTGAACATTTTTGCAACAACATATTTCGTAAATATGTTGTTGCAAAAATGTTCACGAAAATTTGCATAAGCAAAATTAAGTGAAATGAGCGATGCTAATCATCATAGACAGGACATTAAACTAAAAAGACCATGTGAAATACTTTTCATAAAAAAACGGCTTTACAATATTTTTCGCGTTAAATGTTCTTATATTATTAAGAGTTAAAATTCATGTATATATTAGTATTATCAACATATAATAGTAAATATTGCTCAGCCAACAACTTAGTGTTAAAAAAATTCGCAAATAAAATTGTTTCAGCAGATCTCTTGTTAAATAGCTTCTAAATAAATACAAGACTCACTTTGTGCTATAATAAATATAAACAGTGTGTATTGAAGTTCTAAACCATTTTTAACAATAAAAAATGCTTTAGACTTTGACCTTTAACTCACTTAAATATTCAATTTAGTGTTTCTAGTGTTGAAGGGACCCCTCGTCTTTGACTTCAAGAATTTTTAATTAGAGACCCATTGCAAAGAGATCTAGGGGTTGGCCCAAACTTAGTTGATTGTGTAGAGGAGGATTTTAAAGTGCTGAAAATGACAAACTGAAGAACTGTCGCCTCCCGGAGAACACAATGGAGGAGTGTTCTGAGGAAAGCCTTGGCCCACCCCAGGCTATCGTGCTGAAGAAGAAGAAGTGTTTCAAGTGATTGTGTAAATGTTCGAGTAATAAGGAGACTTTGAATTTTTCCCACTATACATTCTTCTTTTTTTTTGAAATTTAAATTATTTACATAAATTAATGGGGTATCAATGTTATTTTAAAATATTATGATATTCCTGCAACTTTTCTTTGCTTACAATTTTCTGATTAAGCAATGAGTTTGTGTGAGTGAGCTTATTTATTTATGTTCCAGAACATTTGGTAGCATCAGAGACAGCTATATATATATATATATATATATATATATATATATATATATATATATATATATATATATATTAAAAATTTTTATGCAATTTAATTTTTGTGCAATTAAATTAAATGGTAGAGCTAAGATTATCAACGTGACAAGCTACCGAATTATGTTAAAAATGTTAACCAAATTTGTGACGACTGTAAGAGTAATTTGAACTGAAAATAAAAGAAACGATGTAGAATTTTAAAACAAACACTTTGAATTAAAATAGAGAAGTTTAATATAACTTATTTATATTCTTTGTATATTCTTAAGATTCTTTGGAGAAATTGTGAATTTACTCGTTTGAGATGCTGGTAAAATTTTGAAAGAATTATGCCAACTCTCGAGTATGCAAGTCGTGATTTGAGCTGTTAAAAATTATGAGGGGGTTGACAGTGCTTATCGTCATCAATAGGTTGTAATAGGCAGCTATAAACGTAATATGATAATCAACTAATTAATAGCTTGATGTAGTATGTTAGTATCGATGGAATTCAAACATGAGTGTCGTCTGATATTTTCCAAGATTGGACCAAGATCAGTTTTTACTAAACTAAATAATAAATGTCAAGAAAGTTCCTACATAAATCAATTCAAATAATTCAACTTTTTTTCTGGTAGACAGGATTTATCATGAATCCTATCTGGCACAGATGTCATATAATCCAGGATGCCAAATTCTGTGTTCGGTTTTTATTGGCGGATTATCTAATGTATCTGGCAACTTGGTTTTCACTACGTCATAGATATGGATACGTATTAGAATTATGTAGAAAATTCTATTTTGGCAACCCTAGTATTTACATCATCGCACACGTCACAATACGTTACATTGGCAATATTTCTTTATCGCCCAAAAAATTCAATTCAGAATTTAGCATCTGTGCTTCTTATCTTTCAATACGCATTAAAGAAAATATAAATTCCTTTAAAACCAACAGAATTAAATCATTGATTTGATTTGATTTTGTGAGGTTTACTGATGCAAGGTCCAATATTGGACATTTCTGCACCGTACAAAATTTAAAACTGTAGAAAAAAATTCTGTGTTAAAATACTAGTCAGATGTATACAATGGAATGCATTAAAAATTCAAGAAAAGCATATGTAAAAGACTATTTTGGATAAAAATCTTAAATAGAATTCAAGAAACCTGTTGCACGTAAAAATGCAAATTTCTATGTGGTAAACCCAATCAAGTCTGATGAAATTAAATTTGTGGTATTAAAAAACGCTATGCGTAAATCATTAAAATTAGGACAGACAATCAAAATGTGATGTACTGTATATGGTACATTACACACTTCACAAATTGGAGCACTCCGAGACAAGAATAAGTGCTTGTGTGTAAATCTAGTATGTCCAATACGAAGCCGTGTGAGTATTACATCAACTCTTCGCATGGGAGCAACTGGGAATGGAAGAATGTGGGAGGATATACTATTTAATTTATTGTTCTTCTGCAAATCCCCTGTGATTTGAATATGTAAATCAGGGAACTCAGATGAAGACAGGAATGAATTTGTACGCTCATAAAATGGTAATATGTTGTGTGGACGTGCATTATATAGCCTTCTTAAAGAGGGACAAATAATCATCGATTTCAAAGGGTGTTGTGATATTGATAGCATTTTAAAATAATAATTTGCTTACGTCTCAGATCTAGAGGTAACTGGTTGCAAATTACATAAAGGCTCTGGACAGGAGAAGTCCGGAATGCTCCAGAACAGATTCGTAAAGCTGATTGATGAACAGGGTCTAATTTGCGCAAAACTGATGATCTGGCTGATCCATAAACTACGCTACCATAGTCAATTCGAGATAGAATAACTGATTGAAACACTCGGAGTAATGCTTTACGATCTGCACCCCAAGAAGTATTAGAGAGAACTTTCAGAATATTTATTGATTTTTGGCATCTTTTGCGCAAATTTAAGATATGTGGTAGGAAGGTTAACTTTTTATCAAATATAAGCCCAAGAAATGATATCTGATTAACTACGGGAATAGTTGTGCCTGATATCTTAATTTCTGGATCAGGATGAGGCCCAGTGTTTCTACAAAAATGGATACAATAGCTTTTACAAGGGGACAAAGTATGCCCATTTTCATTACACCAAGCAACTAGATTATTGACAGCAGTTTGTAATTGCCGTTCAATCAGTCGCATATTGGAACCTTGGCAAGAAATTTGGAGATCATCAACATATAATGTTCCATGGACAGATGGTTGCAATACATGAAGAATATTACTGATGCAAATATTAAAAACAGTAACACTTAAGACACTTCCCTGAGGATCCACCTCACATTGGATAAATGGATTAGATAAAACAGATCCTATACGGACATTAAAAATGCGAGAACTTTAAAAACTCTGAATAAAAACGGGTAAATTTCCTCTGAAATTAAAATTATACAAAGTTCGAAGAATTCCATAACGCCATGTCTTATCATATGCTTTTTCTATGTCAAAAAATTATGACACCAAATGATGTCTCCGTATAAAAGCATTCCTAATTTGTGTTTCTAGATATGCAATATTGTCCAGAGTAGATCGACCTTTCCGGAATCCACTTTGATAAAGAGGTATGTACTGATTGTCTTCAAGTACATAAATAAGACGGGCATTGACCATACGCTCCAAAGTTTTAGAAAGGCAACTTGTGAGAGCGATTGGACGATAGTTTTGAGGTTTAGTTGGATCTTTCCCAGGTTTAAGAATTGGAATAATAATTGCTTTGCTCCAAAGACTGGGATTGACATGTTCATTCCATATTCTATTGAATAGAAAAGAATGTTTATTAAAGATTCATGATTAAGATGACAAAGCATCTTATATGAGATACCATCTGGTCCCACACTAGTATTTTTAGTTTGGGACAGGACTCTCTGCAGTTCCAGCAAAGAGAAATTGCAATTATATGGATGTATGGCTTTATCATGAAACTTTATAGGTTTCTTTTCAGCTTAGTCTTTGGTTCTGAGAAATTGAGGATCATAAGAGGCTGGACTAGATACCCTTGCAAAAGTTTCACCTAAAAGATTGGCAATATCATATTGAGAAGAAATTGTGTCAGCTCCTGTGCGTAGTATTGGGATAGAGAAGTCCCGATATAAACCACTGGAAGCTTTAACTTTCTTCCATAACTCTTTGCTAGAAGTTGATGATGTGATGGAGGAAACATATCTTATCTAAGATTCTTTTTTACTATTTCTCCGTACTTGACGAGCAAAAGCTTTAGTTTTTTTGAAAGCCATGAGGTTTTCCATGGTAGGGCACCTGCGAAAAACAGTCCACAACTTTTTTTATTTTTTGTATGACACTTGGAACTCATGGTTCCAACATGGCTTATGATATTTGCGTGGAATTGGGGAGCACTTGGGAATTGTGTTTTTGGCAGCATCTAGAAGTGTATCAGTTAATTTTTGCACAGCATCATTGATATTATCACTTCTAACCATGCTGTCAGTAATCACAGCTAATTGAGTGTAGAGAGACTAGTCTGCACGATGATAAGAATAAGAGGAGTGGAAGACTTGTGGTCTGCTTATACTAGTTTGATTTATAATTAAAGAAAAATGATCACTGTTATATGAATCCTTATCAACATTAAGATTTAATGAAGGTAGAATTGATGGAGAGCAAATAGCTAAATATAATGAATGAAAAGTTCTTGATGGTTGATGGAAATAGGTTATTTCTGTGGAATTTAGAAGGCAGATATTGTTATTAGAAATGAACTGTTCAATTGTCTTGCCACGAGGATTCATATTATCACTACCCCATAAGGCGTTATGACCATTGAAGTCACCAAGTAAAATAAAGGGTGTAGGTAGTTGATCCAGCAAATTGCTTAAATCGCTTTAATGGATAATAGCATGGGGAGGTAAGTAAAGGCTACAAATAGTAATGAGAGATGTTGAGTGTATGCGTACTGCGACAGCCTGTAATGAAGTGTTAAGGGATTGTATAGTGCTAGGAATATTACAAGACACAAGAATGCATACACCACCAGAAACTGATTCATGATTAACATTTTTCCTCACACAATTATATCCACGCAATTTTAAACTGTACTGAGGTTTCAAGAATGTTTCTTGGATGGCTAAGCAAACTGGATTATGCAGGTTTATAATTGTTTTTATATCTTCTATATGAGTGCGAAAACCTCGACAATTCCAAGAAACGAAGGTTCCCATTAAGCTACGCTGAATGCTCCGGCATTGGAGCAAGCCATCTGAGATTCAGATGAATCTCTACTTAGGAGTGTTTCGTCATCTGATGGGTCTACGTTCGTTATACCTGTCTTAGAGGCAGTTGAGCTTCTTTTACTCTTTAAATATGATTTATGGAGCCCTTCTTTTGCATTCTTTAATTTTAGGGATGTTTGAGACTTAGATTTTGCGAAAGACAGTGGAGAAATTCCTTTCGGAATAGATGGAACATTTATATTAGAAATATTTGAGGATAAGTTTGGAAAATTTAAGAAATCTGTTTGGGTACTACAAGATTTAATGACTTTCTTAATTGATTGTGAAAAGCTAATACCTTGGTTAGGGGTACGAGATGATACTGTATGCCTGTCTTCAAGGTAAGATAAGTTTTGTTTTATTTTCACAGTAATAATTTCCTTTTCTAATATCCAGGTTGGGCATGAACGGGAGTAGGAGGGATGTTCACCACTGCAGTTGACACATTTTTCTTGTAATTGGCACTGACTACTGTCATGTCCAACAGATGCACATCGAGCACAAGTCAAATGTTCTCTACAAGTAGTTTTTGCATGGCCGAATCGCTGACATTTAAAGCAACGTAATGGATTTGGAATGTAGGGGCGAACACTACAATTTAGGTAGCCAGCTTTAATAGATTGAGGTAGTATAGGAGTAGCAAACGTGAGTATAAGGTGCTTAGTTCTTATAATTTTGCCCTCTCTCCTGATTGTAATGCGCTGCACATGTTGTACTTTTTGGTCAACGAGATTTTCCAAAATTTCCTCCTCTGAAACATTAAATAGATCATCTGTTGAAATTACTCCCCGAGTAGAATTTAACCTACTATGAGGAGATACTATAACATCTATATTACCAAGGCATTTTAGTATTAGGGTGGCTTTGGACTGTTCAATTGATAAAACTTCAACTAAGAAATCACCAGATTTCATCTTGCGAACATTTTTGACATTTCCAACTGTACCAATAAGACTCTTATTAATTAAGAAAGGGGAAACATTATCAAAATTGCCCTCAGTTCTTTTAAGAACAAAATATCTGTGATCCTGTATCATTTGTTGCTCCATAGGGAGTAAAGAATTAGAAGTACATTCCATAGAAATAGGTTAATTACTTCAAAGCCTGACTGTACCACCCACCATCGAGCCCAACAAGGGGATGCAGTATAACTGCATCAGTGCTAGCCAGACCTTATACGCTTTCAATTTATCTTTGACGTGGCCTGCACCCTTATCGAGTCACACAGCAGATATATGATCGCTTGATCCCTGGAAGCCGATTGGTATGCTGAGGACCACAACATCGTTTACCTGAAGAGGCCAAAGTAATGTGTTGGTCTCTGAGAGCCTCAATCACCAGGATCCTCCTTTCCAGGGACACGGGTATCCACGCACGGCAAACACGCGGGTGATTTAGTCCCCAAGAGAAGCTAATAGCAACAGGGCGACAATAGCTACTCAAGGGGAGCCCTCAACCTCTTACAAGGCAACCACAATGAGGGAGAAGAGGAAGAAAAAGCAGAAGAGGAGAGGAGAGAAGAAAAGAAAGAAGAGGACAGTTCACTAGGGTACCTCGGGATTGTGACACCCGTGTTTACCTAAAGAGGGTAAACCCCCTGAGGGGATTAGACCATTGACCCTAAGTGTATGGGTATATATGTCTATTACTTGAAAACAATTTGTTATCACATGAAAAATGAAATAAAACTCAATCTATAAAAAGAGTAAAAGTTGATCAATTTCATTTTGATCAAGATAATTTTCATTTTGCATTTCCCCTATCTTTTTTTTTCCTTTCTCACGTTTTCGATAGCATTATTAGAAAATAAACCAGTCTTCAGTTTCAAGTAACTCTCAAAAAATTTCCCAAAACTTTTGATTTTCTTTTTATGATTATTAATTTTTTATTGTTATTTTTTATTTTACCATCGTCTGCAGTAACGCTATTATCCTGATTTATTCTTTGTGGGTCTAACTTTTTATCATTATAATTTATTTTTTAAATAATATAACAGTAATTTAAAAGTAATAACATTTATACGCATTTGCAAATAAAATATAGATTATAAAAGTAAAATTAATTTTAATCTTAATGATTTTTTTAATTACTTATTTATTTGTCAATAAGCTTTTATCTATACATGTTTTATATTTATAATTTCCAATTTTATTTTCACAATCCGATTAAAATCATAAAGTTTGTTAAAATTGTAATTTGCTTTTTAAATTTTTTGTTTGTTGTAGTGGTTTGAGAACACATTTAATTCTTGTAAATAAAAGAAAGTTTGAGGGTGTCCTATACTTTAAGGCGCCTCTTGGTTTCCATGCAATTTGGCACCAGGTTGAGTGATGTTTAATGCATTACAATAAGCACGCTGTGATGTTTTCAGCTTTCAAATACGCATGAGAACACGTTTGGCGACAAAAAATTTGTAATTTTCGCCAAAGGGCACTTTAAATTATATTTTTTTCGAAGTTTAATATTATATAATTTTTTGAATACAGCATCAACTATCACTTGAATCATTTTGTAAACCAAATTCTCTTTGAATGTGAAAGGAGGTTTAGCAAAAGAAGCAAAAACTACAAGATTGTGCTAATGTATTTTATCCCAATTCCAGAAAAATAGATAAAAATAAATATCTGAGAGCCTTATCTGATTCACTTTTTTCAACCATATAAAACAACATTCAACTGACCATTGCTTTCTGTTGAAAAAAAATTTCGTAATTTTACTTCTGGATGTTTATTCTCATTTCAGTTCAAAGCTCGTTCTGTTTAATTTTAGGTACACATAATCCTAGGCATAATTTTAATTTTAGAATTACAGTACCTATGATTGATTTGTAATTAAATTTAAATCTTAGTTTTAAAATTGTTTTATTTATAAAAACGTGATATGATAATATAATAGAAAATTTTATCGGATTAGAAATTTTATTTCTATAAAAACTTCATTCAATATTATAAAAATATATGAGCAAGCTCAAAAGGCTTTAATGTGAATTACTGTTTCATATAAAATTTTTAATTATTATACTATGAAAGTTTCTACTTATTAGACTATATAAGTTATCTAAGATAATGAACTATGAATATTTTAGTAAATTATCCACAAATTTTATTTATTGTAAATAAAATGCCTGTTCATTAAAGAAAATTTTAATTTTTTTTTATTTTTGTCAAAAAAGTCTCTATTGGTGATAAAACTTTTTCCGAATATATATACTTAAAAAATTCACAAGGAATTATACAGAACTGAATCCAGGGTTTTTAGACTTTGGTAAGATTTTTTAAAATGGGGTTTATAGAATTTTTTTTGTATAAAGTACTTCCTTTATTTTAAAAAATATTCCAATAAATCTGTTTAAAATATTCTTTTATTTATTTCCAGTAGGTTTCAGAATCTATGGTTTTCATGCGATCCTGACGAAGATATGAACTCAGTTTTTCCGTTTCATCATTTCTTTCATATTAATATTTCTGAAGTTCAGAAAGGCCATATATTTCAGAACCGAGTTAGCAGATGATATTGAAAGGAATTATACAAATGCAGAAAATGATTAGTCGATATTATTTTTGAGTGATTAAAGAGTAATTTTTTCCATCGTTTACTTTAACGAGAGATTTTGCTATGGCGATGAAGTTCTATATATGAGATCGATAGCCCCAGAATTCTTTCCTGTCTATAATTTATCGTTTTAACTAACTAAATTTTATATGAAGAATAATTTTATTTATAATATATGTACAGTTGCTAAAATTTAAAAAATATTACAAAAGTTATTTCAAATTGCAATTTTTTAAAAGTAGATGATTTTATATTACGTATTTATATTACGAATGTTTCAAAAGTGGCCACATTTAGCTTCATTGAAATTAATGCAGCTGTTTTGTGAAAAAGAAGTCCTCGCAATTATTTTATGTGATTGATTATTTGAAATCAAGTTCACAGATGATATTTCCAGTAGTAATACAAGAAGGGAAATGAATGTCCCCGCTGTGGGCTGTATGTGCATTAATTGCCCTGCTAAATGCACCCCAAATAGGTTAGTAGAATGTGATGATGATTTTTGTTCAGTAATAAAACATTCAAGCTGTACTTTAGATAAAATAGGAAATAGCTTTCAGTACTAAAATTTAAATATTCATACAAATAATCATAATAATATATACTAATCCTGTTTAAAATCCTGTTTCTGGAGTTATGATAAATGACTAAACTTTACACGCCTTTTATTCTAAGCGACTTTCTTTAATAACTCATAAATTACTATAATACATCTGTTTTGCAGATTTGCGAACTAACATATTAGGTACTAACCAAAAATTCCATGTTCTAGTGCAGGCCCCGATCTAACCTAATTAGAGCTCGTGACAAAAGCTTCTTTGGGGCACCTTCTGCTTCACATCAACAAACTTTCTTTTCGATTTGGCATACGATTCTATTCGGTTCACAACGTAAAATAAACATTCTATTCGACTTTGGAGTTCATCTGATGTAGAGGCCTTGGGCAACTGCCCCATATGCCCTTGCCATAGTCAGGCTCTGTTCTTGATCAAATCTTGAGCTTAATTTTCATCAAGATAAAAACCTACCGCTTTAGTCTTTTCAAAAGGAAATAAAAAGAGTATGAAAAAGTTTCAGTGTATTTAAAAAACATTCTTGTATTTATTAGAAAATAAATTAGTTCATCTACAATTTATATAATTGTTTGAAATGTAAAATAATTTATCTTACAGTTCCTAATTATAAAGGAAGAGCAATGGGTAAAACGTTATAAAAATTGATAAAGTATTAAAAAGCAATAAATGACTGAAAATTCTATAATGAACATCGTTCTACTTTAATTTTAAAATCATAAAAACTTAAGTAACTTAAGTGTGTGCTAGTTAAACTAAATATACATTTCAGAAAACAGTTTTTCATGAAAATTTTTGTCAGCTTTATTTACGTTATATCTTTCTACGTAAAGTGAGTTGTTACTCCAATGTAAACAGCACTCTTAAGATAACGCTTTCCTAAAGATAGTAACTTCGGTAAACGTCTTCAAAGTATACATAGTGCATAGAGAAAGTAAATAAAATGTGGGATCTTAATCTTATTTAAGATAAGAACAGTTCTCATGAATAAAATTCGGAAGAATAATAGTTCTTACACACAGCTGCTACACTGAAATGTCAGATGTTTTATAAATTGTAGGTTTTATCGATTAAATGTTTGAACTTTTACTTTTAATGAAAATGAAACGGTGTTTTGTGATATTTAAATGGTGTGTATTAAAATAATAAACTCTCTGTGACTATCAAATAATAAAATATATTTTTGTGAGGTGGTATTTTTCAATTAGTAGAAGGAACACAAAACTTACAAATATGTACTCGAAAAGTCAACGTGGTAAAGTGAAAGAATTGCAATCTTCGAATTAAAAAGATATTATTCATTGTTAAACGAGAAAGGAGATTCAATCTCCTTGACAAAGAACACTGTTCATTATCTATCAAAAATCTTTCTAGAAGGAAAAAATATATGGTGGGCATTAAATATCCTTATAACACATACGAACGTTAGATTTATTAAGCGGTGTCAAACAACAAAAAACCAATTTAGAATTATTTTGAAAACAAAATAAAATTTAATGTGTTTAAAAACATATGTATAATAAAAAAGGAAACATAAATAAATTATTTAACTAAGAAAGTGAAAAGTTAAGAAATATTATTTATTATATAAAATATCGTTAATTTGTATATTCATAAAATTTAAACTAGTATGCATTTAAGAATTAGTTATAAATATTTCATTAGAAATAGTACACTAGAGTATAGTTTATTTAATCATATTTATATGCATTTGGTCAAAAATTGGCATCTAAATCTGAAAGGAGAGGCAAAATATTCATTTTAATTAAAAATAGTATTCTTTAATATAGTAATAATGCCTAATGATTGAAATTTATGAAAAACTATGCATGATTAATCCCTTATATTTTATATCTTGTCAGTATTCGTTACCATCTCCACCTATGGGAGATTAAATCTTAGTAGATAGCAGAAAATTTGTTTGATTTTCGAAGTATCGACGGCCGCCAAATCTAAAGTAGGCAGAATTTCTTTCATTTTACTATAGAGACATGTTAACCTTTTAACTGATACATACTTTTCACCGCTATTTTTATGTCTCAGTAAAAACTAAGAATTAAGATAAAATTGACATTCAGTACTTATTCATATAAATAAATTTTTATTACATATGGTATTTTTTTTTCTTTAATATAATAAGTGCTTCAATTTGGCAGTTAAACAAAGTCGCCGAAAATGATTACTAAAAACAAACTATTTAGTTACGAAAGATGATGTTGAAATACTATGGGAAGTGCTTAGGGTCGATCTTAAATGAAACTTGCTGTAGATTATTTGAGAATAATGAGAATCTGATCAGTTTCTTGATGAATTGTTTCTTAAGATATATCACCTATAAATCATGTTTATTCTATGATATCGTCTATAACTGATGTGTTTTCTATGATATTGCCTATAAATATAATGTGTTTTCTATAATATCGCCAATAAGTATAATGTGTGTTCTATGATATCGCCTATATATAGTTGTCTCTTAAGATACTGACTATAAAACTGCTTTTTTTAAAGATATAGAATTTTTATATTTCGAATTATATTTTTAATAAGATTTGATCGTTATGGAAAGAGTATGATATCAATGACAGAAAATTAGCTAAAGAGATTACACATCATGTTAGATTTTATTATACGAAAATGCGTTTTCCTAATTAAAAAATACACAACTTTTAAAAGTTTAAATCTTGTATGAAGATACGTTTCCACGTTTTAGCCATTCTCGTCGGATAAAGTATGTATAAAGGCACTTTTTCACAGGATAATTATGAACAAATAACTGCATAGTTACCAAAATTTTGAATTCGTGTATGAAGTTTAATGTACATCAAAAGTATCAAAAAATTGTGCCTTTTTATTTATTTTATTGAAACTTAGTGACTTATTTACTTAATTTTATTTGTATACTTATAAGAGTTCCAAATTCGTTACTGTTTATCATTTTTGCCTATTTGAATGAACGTGAGCGATGCTTTAATCTTATTTATTACTTTTGTTAGAGTACAGAATATCTACCGACAGTTAGTCCTTATTTTTGCTGATATATGCAAATGTATGCACAGAAGTCAAAATACTTTTGTTCAAAGGACCTTCACCGTTGCTTTGTGGACACACGCGAACTCTACGACTTTGAAAGATACCGCATTGTTATATAATTTAAATATGAATTTATTACCAACTTGTTTTCTGGTGTTTCAGATCTGTCAACACATATTTTCTTATTATTTACATTAAAATAAACACGCAAATGAAAAATTTGTTAAAATGCTTTGATGTAATTCTAGTTAAATTCTCTTAGAAGAAAATGCTTCTTATTTTTCTTAGTGGCATATTCCGTATAATCCTTCTTTATGTAAAACTTAATTTTTAAATTGAAATTCTTAAAAAATTTGTTCATAAATTAATAATACAAATTATTGTAATATATGAAAACATAGAATAGGAAATTATATCAGAAAATATACAAAATTTCCCATAGAAAAACATAAAGTTATATAAGGGCTATTTTTTGAATAAATGTATTATTCTGAAAGTGTTTGTTTCAATTTTTAAAAATTGTTGGGGACTCTTTTTTTATATTAAATTTACCCAAATCATTTACATACGGATAAAACAGGAAGTGTTCATATTTTTTTTGACAAATAAAAGCAATTCCGCTTGTAAAAGAACATCTTACATTTCTAAATAATTTTTCTACCAGAACAGAGTTTCGTTTGAATTTGAGATCATTATACATTTAAATTCAGTGTGCGTGTATCTTATTATGTCTAAAAGTATCAATAATTTCAACATATCTGTCATAAAATCTGTCAACAATCTGTCATAAAAAATGTCAATTTCTTTTTTAAAAAAATAAATGAGTTAAACAAAAGGTGTGCTCAATAGATTTATTTAAGTCTGATGTGCAAAAGCCATGACTTTCAAATAGTATAGCGTGAAGTAGGTTTTCATGCGGTTGTGCAGAGAACAACAACAATAATTATAAAACCATAAAAATGTACATGAAACACTTCTTTAACTTTTTATTATTCTTTTGTACACAAAATCCATACGTCTATCCGTATTGGTAACAAAATCATCAATTACATGAAAAAAAACTCTGGTTTTGACTGCAATGTTACACTTATTACAGTCAAAACCAGAGTTTTTTTTATTTAAGTTTTTTCTATTGTTATTAGAGATATATCGCTTCATCTATCCTGAATCATTGTACTGCATGCATAATTTTTTACTCTTCAATGCTGAAAATGATCTCTCCACCGTAGCAGTTGAAAATGGAACTGTACAAATTAAATGTGTCAATTTATTTACTTCGCTTAGGGCACCTGTCAAATCATTCAGCATTATCTACTGAATAAGTTTCGATAAATTCATTTCGTGGTATGAATCATACCGTATGACTCACTATGATAAAGAACGCATTTCCTTGGTTAGCTTTACAAAATCGAAATATTTTGCATAAGCGTTCTTTAACGAATTAAGGCATTCATCCGGAAATCTGCTTTGGTATTTCTTAAAAAAACTAAAATTTAATAGTTCAAAAATTTGAGTGAATTTAATTTTTTAAAACGGACATCTAACTAAGAGTAAATAGTGTCCAATATTTCATTGTATAAATTTTTAAAATGTTGGTCTACACTTGAGTTTTGTAAATTTACACGATGTTTTTTTAAATTTGGGGTACCCACTACAGAAATAGTCTCTGTATAAACTTCATTAAATGCAACATAAGTTCGCATGTTTTAAATTGCATCTTTTACTTCCTCTACTTTTTGACCAGAATATGCTATATCTAAGTTAGTTTTTTGTAAAATATCAAATAGAACATCAGTATAACTAACACTTTGGCAAAAAATATTTCGGAGAAAATTACCGTTAAATTCTTCAAAAAACATGTGACAACTCTTTGTAATATTAAGTGTATCATTATCCCAGCCTTCTGGATTCTCAATAATATTTTCAAATAAATCAAATAGGCATTGCCTTTCGCTTTTCATGGTATTCACCAAACGAGATGAATAATTCCAACGTATTGTAGCTAGTTTTGGAAATTTTCTTTTAATAATTTCATTTAAAACATGATTTCTTTTTTTAGACACCGAAAAAAATGAGGCTATGTCAAAAATTGTTGCAAAAAGTAATTTACAATCTCTTATAAACAATACAAACTGCGACTGAACTAAATTAAGTACATGTGCGCAACAATGCACAAACACAGCTTCTGGGAAAATGTCTTTTACTTTTTTCTGCGTTCCATTCAACGCTCCTGCCATGACTGCGGCCCTTTCGTCCGTTTGAGCAATCAGTTTGTTTTCACACCCCCAACTCAAAATTGTTTCTTGCACAACATTACACAAAGCTTCCACTGAACAATCACCACTAATATCTTTAAAAAACAAAAATTTTTCCACTGGTGCACTACAATAATTAACATATCGTTGCACAACCGATAATTGTGATTCGTAAGATATGTCAGATGTTTCATCCAGCAACGAAAAGCGTTTCTTTTATCCCATTTCTAATTTCTGAAATTACAATATTTTTTATCGATGCAATAATATCATTTTGTATTCTATTAGAGGTTCCAGAAAATACCGTTGCAGTTCTTAGATGGGTTGCTAAAAGGTCATCATATTTACTAATTAAAGTTATTAATTCTATATAATTTCCTCGATTAAGGGGGTTTATATTCTCCTTGTGGCCCCGAAGTGATCTTCTTGTTTTGCTAAGTGACAAACTACATCTATTAATTTCTTGAGAATATTTCTATTTCTTGTTCCTTTTTCATTGTGTTGAACAATAGATGAACCCTTTTGTTGATCTAACATTAAATCTATCCTGACAGTACCAAATGTTTTTAATATTATTACGGCATTTATGTGAGATAGTGTTTTTTCATGTTTCTTTGCAACTTCATGGAGTTAATTTTAATTACTGTAGCCTTGTTTTGTCCAAATATTCTTATCCTTTTCAATTACAACAAAACGTATAAACATGGCCAACAGTACAACTTATTCAATTCACTACAACCGGTTAACCATTTAAATTTTTCATACATAGAGTTTTGAAAATGTTGTATACACTGTTGTATTTTAATATCAAACAGGAGCAGCATTTGTAGTTTTTGAAAACTCCAATCTACTGCATCAACATCTCATAAAACTACACAAGTATAATTCAGTCTTCCAGGCAGAAGCCCTAGCAATAAAAGAATCACTGCTTTATTCGATCCAGCATAAACTACAAAGTGTCACAATTTGGACAGACAGTTTATCTTCCCTAATGGCTTTAAATAACCCGTTACACAAATCCCCAATAATAAGATCCGTTCAAAATTTACTTTTTCATAACCAGAATATGAACATCCAACTAAGTTGGTTAAGAGCACATACTGGAATCACGGGGAATGAGGCAGCTGATCAAGCGGCAAAACAAGCAGCAACCCATCCAACTCTTCCGTTGACACCTTTAAAGTGGTCCAGAGCCAGTCTGAAATCAAAAATTAAAAATTATATAGAGCAAAGCTGGCAATCTCTATGGAACAACTCGCCGAATGGTCACCATACAAGAAGACTAATACCAAAAGTTTCATCAGATGTGCTATATTCCAATCCTTATTTAAATTGTATCTTAACAAACTATGCGCCCTGTCCCAGCTACTTCCACAGAATTAACAAATCCAGATCTCCATCTTGCATCTGTGGCCAAATTGGTACACTACTGCATTATATCACAGAATGTCCTCAAACCAAAGATCTACATATCAAAAAATCATCTGTTCAAACTAACTACCAGTTCTTAAAATTCTGCACAACTAACAAGTTCAGAACAAAAAAATTAATAAAAATAATTACTTTCCTTCATGAAAAAGGACTCCAAATGTGCAAAGACCTGGCTGCTCACCAACAGGAACCTTATAACTCAGAAGCAAAGTCAACAGAATTCGAAAATTAACTAAATTTTTCACTTCAAGTAACAAACAAACTAATCACCAGTTTTTCAATTTCCAAAATTACTAGTACTTTGTACATATCTAAATTTCAAGACATGTGAAGAACTAATTACATCTTATTCCTATAAACTTCTAAATTTCATTAACTATAATCAATTTCTGTTCGCAAATTATGCAAATATTTCAGCCATCCTTACTTAAATTTATTTAGATCCTGTTAACATTTATTTTTCTGTTTCACTTGATCCTATCTTATTAATTCTGTTATTTCAGATTTGTATTCCGAACTGTGATACAGTGGTCTACTGCGTAGATCACTGTAGGCTTGAAAGCCCCACCTTTGTAAAGCATTCGTCTCTCAAACAATGTGTCGAGCGTTCTGGAGAACCTCTTAAGGCTCAAGCCCCCAGATTACAGTTCCCAGCGGGCACCTGGCACTCCTTGCAGGGTGTCCGACATTCTAGACTGAAGTAGAGGCACAACCTGATAGCCAATAGGAATAGAACAGGGCCTCTTCTTCTCGTTGTCTGTCTGTTGTCCTTTAATATTAACGTTTTGCGATAGAATAATATCTACATCGATCTACTTAATTTAGCTATTTCGTTTTTTGTAGTAACGTCTCGTCTCGAAAATGGATTTTCCAATAAATAATTAATTATTGAGATATCTGAGCTCTCCATTCTGAAATGGGCTATTTATTATGCATATAAATTTAAAGAATACAATAAATAAAATATTTACCTACGAATAGTCGAGGTATAACTATAAAAGCTAAACTTATGAGAATTCTACTAGCACTGAAGCAAAAATCATGTCATGGGTTGTATGGTGTCAAATTGTTGGCGAAAAAGCAATGCTTCGGGCTTCCACGAAAAATTTATATTTTCAGCAAATGTAGCACCACACGGCGCCCGCCGCTGCGGTGCCTCATCAGGATGCTTATTGGTGCCCAAACCGAATGTCTATTCCACGTGCAGAGGATTTCACTGCACGCTGGCACAATAGAACAAACTGTTTCTAGTTCGGTCAGTGGATTAAATTATATTTATTAAATTAATAAATAAAATCTAATCCACATCCACAATTAATAATATTAATTGTTTTTAACATTTGGAAATCATATATTCTACGAAAAACTTCTTGACAATTTTTAAAAACAAAACCGGGGATATGGTGTTACAGATATAACTTATTTACTGTCTGTAAGACACAATGAATTGTAAAATTTGGACTGTTCTGTTAGAATTCGCTTTTTTTTTTTGTCTAACAAAACAAAATTGTTTTTCAACAAATTATTTCTATATATATATATATATATATATATATATATATATATATATATATATATATATATAAGCATTGTATTAGAGCGGGATTTGCGTGCTGAAGCGCTTTTGGTTTTTTAATTGGTTAACTAACTAAAAGATTTTGTAGACCGTTAATGTTTAAATATATATATATATTGCAAGATTTTGTTTTCATGGAAATATAAAGAAGTATCTCATCAATATAAAGAGAAATGTTTTAGTGTGGTAAAGTAATTTCGATGATGTATTATATATATATATATATATATATATATATATATATATATATATATATATATATATATATATATATATATATATATATATATATATATATATATATATATATATATATATATATAATACATCATCGAAATTACTTTACCACACTAAAACATTTCTCTTTATATTGATGAGATACTTCTTTTATATTTCCATGAAAACAAAATCTTGCAATATATATATATATTTAAACATTAACGGTCTACAAAATCTTTTAGTTAGTTAACCAATTAAAAAACCAAAAGCGCTTCAGCACGCAAGTCCCCGCTCTAATACAATGCTTAATAAACCGTACCTTCGGATGATTCTGCTTGCCAAGTGCAGGAAAAATAGCGGCGCTTGCTTCAGTGCTAGAGTATGCTGCGCTTCTCCAGTAGCCCATACATATAAAGCTTGCTTTTCTGTTAGTGCGCAGTGCGTACACATAAAATTTTCCTATGTTCGCTTGCTTTTGAACGCGATACATGGTGCAGCACCAAGTACTGCACGCACTGCGGGAATACAAGCAAGCACATACACGAATCAGCATAATATTTGTACTTCTTCTTCTTCTTCTTAGATTTAGCTTTGTATGTCATTGGGCACCTCGGCTTTTATCAGCATTTTGTACCAATAACTCCAAACCCAAAGTTTCCTAGTTCCAGTTGCTCGGGTCACCCACTTTATTAATAAAGTCCGATAACCCTTTAATGGAGTCTAGGTGTAACTCTCTAGTATGGATGATGCCTAAAGAAGTTAATCTAGGGAGGGCAAGAGTCTCGCATTCGTAAATGATATGCTTGGCCGTTTCCTCTTGCGTTTGACATTTTCTGCAGATAGGGTCTTGCTGAAACAGTCTCATTTTATGGAGGTGTTATCTGAAATAGTAGTGCCCAGATATGAAGCCTACGATTAAACGTATCTTCTGCCTACAGCATCTTAGAATTTCAGAGGCAATCCTCGCTGATGATCCACAGATCATACTTTTATCGTGGGTTTGACCAGGAGTGTTGAGCCAAGCTTCATACATCTTCCTTTTTCCCATCTAAGAACATTGGTTTTGGCGGTCTTCAAATTGATCCCACAAAAAGGTTCTGCACAGATGGGAGCAAAAGACGTTCCTTGTTTAGCAAGTTCATCAGCCCTTTCATTACCTTTGAATAATATTTGTAAATATTATAAATAGTATTTATTATGCATTATATAAAGATAGGTAGACATAGGTGCAGAAAATTATTGTCTCTCATAATTTTGCCAGGGTGTGCAGTGCACACCCGGCACATATGGACCACACGCCACTGCTTTCAAGTACACACACAGTCTAGAAGTACAGATAAAATTTATAGAAGTATACAGTTATTGGAAGATACAAATGTATAGGACTTTAATAAATGTTTTTGTTTACATCAACAATTTTCTCTTTTTCTATCTATTTATTTTCTTTCTTTTCACATTGCTCTATTGTTAACAAAAACATTGTTAATAATTGTTCACATAATTATAATGAACCTTCAGTTTCTATTATGATTCATTTTCTAAAATGATTTGGGAATAAAGTTTTGAAGGAATGAGACTATTATATTTCCTAAATCGAAAATCTTTCTTCTAAAGATAAAATCGAGTAAATTAATTAGGTATAATATCATGTTAGAAATGAAATTTAAACAGTACAGGTATAAAATTCTTCGATTAATTGATATGAAATAAGAGAAATTTTTATTTAAGGAAAATCTCTCATTAATCTGTTTAACTCTTTCGATAACGAATGCTTTTGTGTATTTATTTATTGAATTTTCTCACTATAAATTTGTAGCACAATTATGACGCATTTAATTTCTAGAAAGCACTTACTATTCCTTTTTTACTTACAACTTTTTACTCAAACGTTGAAATTGGAGTTCCTTTAAGCAAATTCCTGTGACTCTATCTGCTCCAGTTTTTAAATATTTTTCTGTGAAGCTGTGAAATTAGCAATATATATATATATATATATATATATATATATATATATATATATATATATATATTATTCAGTACAATTGTAATTTTTTTTGATTTTAATTCTTAATGTTTTACTGAGAAAAAATTAAAATTTTGACACTGTTTAAAAAAATATTAAATACGTTTCACGACTTTTTTCATCAGGTTTGGCTTCAAACAAAGGAAAGAGAAATGTGTTTGAGTAGCTTTTGGACTTTCTGTTATATAATAAAAAATGCCTTATTTGTGCATAGTTATGGTAAGCTCTAAAACTCTAACTTCAATAATTTCTGATTGTGTGAATTGGGCAAAGCAATCTATCAGCTCATTTTGAATTCTTATACAAATATATATACAATTTTTAGTTAAAATTACAACTTTTTTTAAAAATTAAATCAATTTTTATTACTAAATTACTGGAATTCACGAGGAAATAAAGGAGTGAACAAAAATAGTATTCGGTTTAAGATATTTTCCCTGAGTCATTATGAAATTGAAGACAAATTTATTGTCTACCAATAAAACGAATATTGAATAAAAAGACTTTGCAGTGTCATGACGAATAACTAGTTGCATCGAAATTAACTTAGTAGCTTTTTATTTAAATTATTTTATAGTTGGTTCAATGAATTTATATTTAACATCTGACACACATCATGCTTGCTTTGTTAAAAAATTTTAACAAGGAAAAACGTGGACTTTGATTTTGGAAATCTCGCTATTTCGGCGAGATGTTATTTGAAACAAAAATAATAAATAAATAATTTATTCTATAAACTCATTAAAAAAAGAAAATTTAAAAGAATTAAAAAAGTGCTACAGTTTCTGACATAAAGAGTGCTACAGTTTAACATGATATTGATATTTTAATTAATCCCCCACATATCGATATTTTATATTAAAAAAATGAAATCTCGTATAGATTGCCTTAAAACCCATAGAATGAGATGTAGAATTTTGAAAAGGTATTTAAAAGTGCTAAATTATTAAATATTGATCATATGCCACTCCCACAGAATCTCGATTATTACGTTACAAACTTTATTATTGCTTTTCCTTTATTATAATTATTTTTATATTTAATTTATTAAAATTTCATCATAAGCGACATTTTAAAAATATTAATAGTAAATAATTTATTGTCATCACACACAGTTAAATTTCATGATTTTGCAAAAAGAATATCTCTGACGTTATTGCGATTCTAAAAAATGTTAGCCATATCGTGATTTTAAAATATGATCTAATGACGAGACCAATAAATGAGTTGGCACTTTCTTGTGTCAAGCATGTCACACAAGTCGAAAGACATTGTACTTTTGCTTAATTAATGTGCATAATCACCCCCTTTAATACAGACCTCTGTATGCTGGGAGTGGGGTTACATGGTCGGAAAGTTCGCGGTTGAAATGTACTGTATAATTATTGTGGTTGAAGGGGTTATTGTAACCTTAATCATCCCAGATGTTTTTATATTTAAAATTTTACCGGAAGTTTTTAACGGAAATTTGGCCCCTTGATAAAGTAAATAATGAAAAAGAATACTCAGTACATAAAAGTTTTATACTTATTTGAGTGTTATAATTAAATATTTAATTCACATTTATATTCAAAAACTGATATTTTCTGAAATTGATTAGAAGGTGAATTTTAATCTTAAATGCCTGTATAAATTCAAATGCGAAAAAAATTATATATTCAAAAAATTCAAAAAGAAAAAAAGATTTAGTTGAAATATTTCACTGTGGTATAAACTTTGATATTGAATTATTCATTTACTTTTTATTCACTTTATGTTTTAAAAATATATAAAATTATTTCATGCATAAATTTTTCTCTGCTGTTGATTTTTAAGCAAATATTTTAGACTTTAAAACAGTAATAATTTTTCTTCATTTCATACTAATATTTTAAATGCATAATTTAAGAAAATAAAATTACATATCTATTTATGGCTTATTTTTTAATGTAATTTAAAATAAAAAAATTATTTCATAAAATCTTTCAAGACAATTTATATTTTTAAATTTTGATTCAAGTTAATTCAAAATAAACAGATAGTTACACTTTATTAAAAAACAACTAAAAAATAATTTAAAAAAAAAACTAAAAATGTATTATGAACTTACTTTTACTTTGAAAAATTTAGCTAAAATATTTCTTAGACTAAATACATTAACATTATTATGCACATTGATGACCCAAATTCTGGATATATTTTGAAATTTAATTGTTTTTAAGATTGTGTTTTTGTAGAGTATATTAATTTTTACTTAAATACAACGACTTATCCATCAAATTAAAGGAAGCTTAACGTGAAATTTAATTAAAAAACATAATTAAAATATTTCTATTAAAAAACATGTTAGGCTACAGATAAGAAGACTTATCTTAGATTTCACTATATTTTAAAACTACGCTTACACAATCAATATTAATTAGGATAATCGTCATTTTTTTAAAATAGACTTCCGCAGTGCTTTTTTATTGAGTAAACTAGTGTGTATTTAAAACTCCTCCTTCCAAGTCACATGAGGCTAAGAAACAAATATAGCCTCAATAAGTTGCATTTTAATTGCTGTATGCATTCTTCGTCATAAATTGAACTCCTACATAAATTGAAATTCCAATGTCACAACATAAAATTGTTAATTTGAGATAAAATTTTTTTAAGGAATTTATAAAATATGTTGAGTAATTTATATTTGTAACAAAGAAAAATTAAAACAACTAAATGTCTTAGGTATGAAAATATAGTAAATATAGATTTATAAAATTTGCAGTTTTATTTGATAATGAAATAAAATATATTATTCTTATTAGAAATCACAATTAATACACTTTAACGAAATTTAAAATTTTATAATACATTGAAAGTTAAAGTTTTTTTGGTGATCATATAAGGATACCATGTCTCTCAAAACTAATATAATTCAAAATTTCTGTGGTATCAAAACTAATCGATTTTTCTTTTCTTGTTTTATTTTTTATTTATACGTATAATACTTAACAAAAGTGTTTAATATAATTTATTTATATTTCATAAAGATCTAGTTGTAGATATGAGTTTTTGTATTTTGCGCTCATTTGTCCGAAGTGTGATTTCAGCAAAAAACAACTCAACCTCCCACAAAAACTAATATAAGTATATACATAAAATTTTGCAATTAGCATTACCTTATCACACTTAATCTGTATATGGTTTTTCATAAGTTTCCTATGGCCAGAATTTGCACACGGACAAGCTCAAGTGGCTTCAGATTCCCAATTACATTTGAGATCAAAGTCCAAAATTTCCTCAATATCTTAAAAAATGGCCAATAGATATAGAAATAAATGGTTTAATTTTATAGTAAATAATGTTTCTAGACTAACTGTGGTATTCATTTTACTATAAAAAGTATATTTTAGGAGAAAAGTATATTTTAGGAGTAATTTCAGGAGTAAAAGCCTAGATTTTTCCAATTATCTCTCTAAAGTTAAAACCAAATAAGACACAAACCTTGATTTTGATGATTTAATTTGTGACAAAAATTAGATTTTATATATATATATATATATATATATATATATATATATATATATATATATATATATATATATATATATATATATATATATATATATATATATATATATATATATATATATATATATACTCAAATGATCAACTATGCTTTATGTTTAAGAAAAGTTAAAAACAATAAATTATGAATATTTATCGAATCTGCACAGGCACAGACAACCCGCTTGCGTTGAAATTATAGAAACAGAAAATTGTACTTCAAGGAAAAAAATGTCATTTTTTGATTAATTCAATTCGATTCCGCAAGATGTTAAATTAATAGTTTTCGGTCATAAATCAAACAATATTCATTTTATCAACTTGAAATATCAACATTGATAACCAAGGACATCGAGCAGAATTTACCACGTTACTCAGTTATCTTTTTAAGTGAAGGTCCTTCTAATCCTTTCTTCCTTTCTCTGAATGTGAAAAAAAGTGTTGTGCATTTTAAACGACGATAAAACACGCGATATCGGAACAATAATATTAGATATGTGTCACAATGTTTATAATCTTTTATTTTTATGCTCTTACGTAATATTATTGACTGTTTTGTGTTCCGTTACTGAATTACTTATCAATATAATGCTCATGTACATTAATTCATTAACGGAAAATATTTCCAAATTTTAAACTAACTTAAAAAATTTCATTGTAATTTAATATTTTTAATTGGAATTTTCTCAGGTTTTAGGTTTTTTTTTAAAAAATTTCTTAATAACATTTTTTTTCTAAAAATGCTATCTATTGCAACAAGTAAAATACTTCTGTAAGCAATTTTTATACTATTAAGATAATGGGAAATAACATAGTTATCGAGGAAAGACAAACAAAATGCATAAATAAAAATAAAAGGTAATGTGATTTAAGAGATCATGTGTCAACATATACTTAAAGAATTTTGGATAAAGGATGGATATATTAAACGCTAGGAAAATATTTCAAAACATGATTTATTTATTTTTTTCGTGTACACATTTTCAAAATTATGCATGCATTGCAAATTTGAATAACGGAATGCTTTTCCTTTAAAGTTGGCTAGTTTGTTCATTATTTAAAGGTCACTTTTTGCATAGAAAGCTAATTAGATCTAGAACTATCATTTTAAATGGATTTCGCTCTCGAATCACTACAAACATTTGTATCTGAGGTGGGAATCGAACTTATAAATTATATAGCTGAACTACAAAATTCCAACGATTTGGCTATTAGTTCGGCTTAAATGTTGATAAGTGATTATTACTCACAAATTGCTACCTTACATTTTCAAAATTTAACTGATTATACCAATTAACTTTCATTTGATGATGTAACATATTTTACATAAATCTAAGCAATTTTGACTCTGAATATGAACACCTGAAATAATGACGTAGTGGACACTTTAGAATTAACGTTTCAGTAGAACGCCCTTTTTTCATGAAAGAACAATATATGCTATAGATCTGAAGCAAAAGGAAATTTATGCAACAAGAAGTTTGATAATATTATATAGATCCACACATAAAAATGCATCACTTTAGAATATTTAAATTTATATTTGTAAAACTGGCAATTTTTTTGGCACTATAAAGAATTCTTTTAACAATTGCATTATAAGATACAAAGTCGGTGAGAGAAGGCATTATAAAAAATTTCACATAGAATAAATCCATAAATATCCACAATATGATGAAATATAATTCATGGGCTAGTGAGGTTATTCAAATAAATCAGGAAAATAATGTACGTTATAAATTTTCAGAATGAATGAACTAATCTCTGTGTGTGTGAATGTTTCATTAACCTCAATTAGTATTTTAAAATAAAAATTTTATTTAAGAATAATAATCAATATTTTTAAATGAAATTTTTATTTGAACTTTTAGGCTTGTCAAGTATATTTAAAAACGATTAATTGATACCATTGCAGAGTAAGACCAAAATAAAATTCATAGTCACTCATTTGCATTTTTTTTCGTTGCGAGTACTAGCATAATGTTTTTCAAATTTGTTTTTAACAGGTTGCAATATTATTGTGGTAACGTGTAACATATTTCGTTACGTTGTTAATGAGCAAAAGAGCATGGTGTTTTTAGTTATTTATCGAATACTAGTAAATAGTAGCAATATTTTAATTATGTCCTAAATAGAGAAATTTTTATTCTTTCTGTTGCGCACTAACAGAGAATTTCGTGATCTTAGAAATATACGAAAAATGAAATATTTATAGCAAAATAAACGATAACATAATACTTTTTTTGTCAAATGGAGATTTAAGTGGAGATTTTAATGCTTGTATCATAGAAATTTTCTTGGCTTATTGTTTCGACACGAGAATACAATCTATGTATATGAAGAATCTTCATGGAAAACTTGAGCTTTGGATATTAAAATTCTACAACATATTTCAACTATTAAAGTATACAGTACACGGTCAGAGTCCAACTAAGGCACAGGGGCATAAGGGACAGTTGCCCCCGGGCTCCCAAATCAAATAGAAAATTTATTTTAAGTTGTCAAGCGAATAATCAAATTGTCAAAATGTATTGAAAGTTTATCGTGAAGCAGAGGGGCTCCCAAATAAGTTTTTATCATGGGCCCTAATTAGGCTAAATGGGTCCCGGTACACAGTGTTAATGTTATATAGATAGTTTACTGATATAAACTTTAATAACCCAAAAGTTCTTATTGAGAAAGAAATATTTTGAGGTTCGAATTGCTCATTTTGCCAAGTTAAGGATGCTTTCGTAAAGGAATGCTTATTCAAGTACACGAACTTCACATTTGTTAATGTATGATGCAGTGATTTTTTCCTTCAGGAAAAATGATGTCTATCAGCTTTTACTCTATTGTCAATTATGGCGCAATGATTCTATTTAAAATTGTATCTTCCTTTAATGTATCACTTGTCTTTTAAGATCATTTCTGTAAATTGCTTCCTTAACTATTTTTTTATCAATCTAACTATTTCTATTTTAACTGGTTTTTCATTTCATTATAGATTTGAATCATATGAAGTATGGCTCTAAAAATAATTTTACTTTTGTTTTAGAGATTTAAATGTTAAAAAAATTATGTTGTGATATCTGTGTAGTAAAAGTAACAAACTTTATAAATAATTTCTTATTCTATTAATTGAAAAATTTTATTTTGGAAGTATTCAGATCATTAGAATAATAATGATTCATTTTACAATTCTTTTTTATTTATTAATTTGTATCTCACAGAAATTTTAAATAATTATTAAGTTAAGCAATATGTATATATATATATATATATATATATATATATATATATATATATATATATATATATATATATATATATATATATATATATATATATATTCTTAAGATTCATAAGAGATTGCTCACAAATATTGCAATTATTAGTTTAGAATTCTATTAATTAATGAAATTTTTAAGAATTTAATTCGTCCTTGCTAATTTAAACTAACTATGAAGTGGATGTTTTGTCATGCTTTTTTTCATTTTGCTTTTTCTGCTGTTCTATTGTCCATGTGTTAAAGGCTTGAATCAATGGAAAACGGCTTCTCAAACCAATGTTTTGCTTCGTATATAAGAAATCGTTTTATTAACAGAATGAACTTCGACATTATTCTCAGACATTCTATGGTGAACTTCGCCTTGTTTGCTGCCGTTTGAAGAATGTGATTTGAATTCAAGCAGCAAATTTGTCTACAAGTCGGATTTACAACGCCGTCTCAATATAATGTGATGCGGATGAAACCTTATCTGACGTCATGGATATTTTAAACCAATGAGAATCGTAATAAAGTGGCGCACTCAGGATCTCAGCTGTAACGAAAGAAACAACCATTTTACGGTTGAAAACAATGAATGGAATGTATTTCCTATAAATAAATTTTCCGTCTGTAGATAAAATTAGTATATTTGATTTGGTATTCTATTTTTCTTCTGAATATTGTTTATAAGCATAAAAATGGTTTGCTAAGCTCAGTATCCCAATTGTTCGGTGAGTCTGGATTCGTAATGCTTAAACATAAATACACCGCAAAAAAGTTACACGAGACTGATATAACACCAATAATTTGGTTGCTGTTTTCGAAAAACGAGCATTAAAGTGCTCCGATAGTCTAATTTAATGATGAAACAAAATTTGTTGCATGCTGTGATGAGTTTATGCAATTGCAAAACAAATTGTATATTAACATTCCTATTTTATTACATTATTATTTTAACCGCTGAATAGTAAGCTCTCTGGCTTTTGATTCAACATTTTGCAGGTTTGTTTCTTATCCCAGTCTTGGATGCTTAAGAATACATAGCAGGTCTCACTTTAATAATAACTCACATGCATCAATGATTGTTGATTGATATATCAATCAACCATAAGTCCTCAGTATATTTGCTCTTTAGAATGTTCTCAATGTAAACGAGAACGGCAAAACTTTTCGCGTAAAAATTATTTTCACAAGAAAATTCCACGAATAAGCTTCAAGCATTTTTCAAAGACCTATCATTAAAAATAACAATGCAATCTTTTTATGTAGTGAACAACATTTGATATCTTTCAGATATTTAAATTCATTTCAAACAATTTTCCAAGAGAAGATGACTGATTTTACTTTCGTATTTGAAGTGATATTTTTAGAGAAGGGAAATATATACTTTTCGTCAATACATTATTATTGGCTATAAGTGGGAAAGTATAAAAGTATTGTATCAATAAAAATTTTTTTGTCTTTTAAAATTTGTTAAAAATGCAAATTAACAAACTTTAAAACACAAAAACTTTCACTTGTGAAGACTTCTATATATTTTTCTTGGATTTTCAACACATTAAATTTTATTATTAGAAACAGTAGTCTTTTTAAGAAGAAATAACTAACTTTAATTATAACTAGTCAAAAGAATAAGAAGGTTGATTTCTTAAATTAATATTTGTAATACTTTAATATTTTAAATAAGTCATGGTAATTTTACAGAAAGACATTAGAAGTCTGTTATAATGATTACAGAGAAAAGTAGTTGGAAATCACTTTAAGAGGTTAAAGAACAAGAATAACACAATATAAAATTAAAAAAAAATACATTTATGATGTTCCTTATCGTCGGCTTAATGTGCTCAGTTGACAAACAGGTAGTCATATACAGGAAGGAATAAAATTGAGAGAAAAAAGAATTCGTCATACGCGATTGACCAAGAACAGTAGTGACGAAGCTCTACTTTTATACACTTTCCAAAAAATTTGTAAAGTAAACATAATGTACTTGTTCCCATGTTTAAAATAGCCATTGAAAAACAAAATGTTAAAGCTTAGTGAAATAACTCTGAAAATATTAATCTGTAAAGCTTTACACTGATTATAAAATGATGTACATATATAAACAACGATATACGGAGAGTGTATACATATATATATATATATATATATATATATATATATATATATATATATATATATATATATATATATATATATATATATATATATATATATATATATATATATATATATATATATATATATATATATATATAAATATAAGTAAAAGTTTGAGTAAAAAGCCTGAGTAAAACTTTAAGGTCAGTAAAAATTTTTGAGAAAATGTAAAATGAAATAAAAGGGATTCAAATAAGATTAATTATTTAAGTTCATTGATAAGAAATAAATGCTATAAACATAATTTGTAAATACATAATTATGAGAAACATGTGGTTATTAACAAAGTTATTATTTCTGCCTGAGTAAAAACTTTAAGGCCACCAGTCATTTTTTAAAAATAAATAAAATATAATCGTATAATTAACATTAAAACTACTAGCTTGTGACAATGCTGTCACAAGCTAGTAGTTGCTCATATATCTTACGTTTCTTCATATATATCTTACGTTTCTTCGAAGTGTTAGTGATGTTTGTAATCATGAAAGAGGACAGATCAGAGCTTTGTCATCAACAGGAATGAGTAGTCGTGTTATTGCGATAAAGATCAAAGATTGTAATCAGTAATTTTTAAAAATTGAAAGACCATTATATTAAAAAGAATACTGGGGGAAGACCTAAAACTTTGTTCTTGCGTGATGAAAGAAGAATTTGCAAACTTGCATCTACTGGTAAGTACTCAACCATGAAAACTGATTCCGACGACAAGTTTCAAAGTTTGTAAAAAAAAAACAAAAAAAAAAACGATTTGTAACACAATTAGTAGGTTTGGAAGGTACACTTATGCTGCAAAATTGATTAAGCCTCAGTTACTGCAGAGACACAAAATAGAGCGTTTGAACTTTGGCCAGAAAGTCATGACCTGGGACAACCAATGGATAGAAATAATTTTTTCTGACGAAAAAGAAATGGAATTTGGATGGACCAGATGGCTGGAATTTCTACAGGCATAATGTAAGAAATGAAAAAGAAATATTCTCCAAGCGCCAATAGGTGGAGGGTCTGCCATGACTTGGGGCTGTTTTGCTTACAATGGTGTGGGCTCAATTGCATTCGTTTCGGGTAGAATGAATTCACAAGGATACCAAAATGTACTAAAACAAATCATCTTTTGCCAAATGCTGAATGTCTTGCTGGACAAAATTGAAAATATTAGCTAGACAATGCATCGATCCATTCGAGTAACAGCACAAAAAATTGGTTCCAAGTAAACAATGTTGAAGCCGTGAACTAGTAAAGTTTATATATATATATATATATATATATATATATATATATATATATATATATATATATATATATATATATATATATATATATATATATAAATTTATATATATTTATATATATTATATATTATATTATATATATATATATATATATATATATATATATATATATATATATATATATATATATATATATATATAAAGTAGAAGGATAGCTCTAAATAATGAAAGTAAAAGTCTTCTGCCATTTGTTTTAACTATTTCAAAGACTCTATTTGGCATCGAATCATATAAGCCTTGAATATCGGTTTGGCAAAAATCTTCCCAAGCACAATTCAAAGCTTCTCGAAGTTTGACCAAAGATTCATATTGCTTGTCCCCGGTACAAACAAGCCGAATAATTTCTGACCATATATTTTCAGCAATATTAAGGTCTGGACTTTCAGCAGGCCATCACAAAACTTGAACATTATTTGTTTCAAACCAATTTTTAATGCCATTGGTCGAGTGAATTGATGCTCCATCTTGCTGAAATATCCAACTTTCTCGGGCTAGATCAGTACCATCGAGAAGAAGCTCTGAATTTAAAATTTGAATGTATTCTGTATGTTTCTGTCTTTCCCTCAAAAACACTAGATTGGTCTTTCTTCCATACCTAACAGCTATCCAAATCATTAAACTGCCTCCTCCCATCTGTCTGGTAGACTAAGTTTCTTCTTGTGTACTTAAACAAGCCAATAATATTAATAACCAACTGGGCTATCTAATTTTTTTTTGCATTAGAAAACATAATTGATGTTCATTTGGAGCTCCAAGGCATGTACTCTTTGGCTAACTGTAGCTTGTGCTCAATGTATTTTTTTTTCCATTTATCATGGTGCTTTTTTCCTTGAATATGAAGGTTTCCGATCTTTTTACATAGTTGTAAAGTGTTCTTGTAGTTACATATGTGATTCCAGATTGGTCATGTGCTTTTCCATGTTTCCACGCGTTTATTTCTTAAGGATTTTCCTTTAATCATATGATGTCAATTTTTTGAGTCTACCAGTCTTTGCTTTCCTCTGACACATTGAATTTTTCAAAAAATTAGTAACAGCGTTTGGACTTATGTAGAGGTTCCTTGATATTTCTCTTACAACTTTACTAACATCTTTATAGGCCACAGTTTGATCTTTTTGAAATTTACTTAAAAGTTTACCCCTAGGTATTTTAATAGTACATTAACTGAGGATTTTTTCAACAAAATATATCTTATGAAAGGAAAACAGTTTAAAAAACAATGTTTTCAACATATTAGGCTGCTACAGATTCCAAAATGATATGTCTTCTGACCAACTGTTGCATTTTGTTCAACATTAATTTGATCAGATGGTCAGAGGTTTAGGTGTTTGTCCTTCAGTTCAATGTTATGTGAGTTCGTCTGCCACACTCAATAACGGTGCAAAATCAATATTACGTACTTATTCACGTATAAAAAATGATATTAAAAGATAAAACATTAAAGTAGTCAAACACAACGCTGAAAATTAATATATTAAATTTATTCCATTAAAACAACAATGAAGACACAAGTGAGTTCACACACACACACACACACACACACACACACACACACACACACACACACACACACACACACACACACACACACACACACACACACACACACACACACACACACACACACACACACACACACACACACACATATATATATATATATATATATATATATATATATATATATATTCAGTACTTCGTAAGTGCACCTTCCACTTTGAGAGGTTCAAAAACCACTTTAAAGCTGTGATATATTGTTAAAAGAGACAGAGAGTGACAAGTCTATCAACCGATTCGCTGTTTATTTTCAAGGTTAAAAATTACAAAAATTTAAAATATTACTTCTGATGGGGGAATGCTAATTCACTTTTACTGTACAAGTATAGATAATATCACTATTTTTGCAGCTATTTTAAAAATTATTTTCTGCATAAAATATTTCTTACTATATCTTATTGGTTTTATTGTAATATTCGCAATGAATATTCGTAATTATTCGAACATATATTGTGTTACATGCTTTTATTTTGCCCTTCAAACTACATCAACTAGTATGTTATTTATGAGAAATCTTTGTTTCGATTTTTAATGCAACTATTAATTGCATCATTTTATATGCTCAGTAACAATGTTATACCTCCAGAAGTGGAAAAAACTATATTTTCAATAATGTCTAATAGAAGAATAGAAAAACAAATTTCACACTTTAGAAGAAATTTGATAAAAGGATAAGAAATTTTTTGTTAATCTTGCAATTGCTCGTAAGACCTTCGATTGTGTTACGTCATCTTGAGCTTAAATATTCTCAATATACAAATTAAATTTAAAGCCAAGAATCGTTCTGAAAATTTTTGGTAGTCAGTGTAGAGAGTTACCAATATGAAAAAATGTTTTATTGAAATGAATTATATTAGCTTCCTTTTCCTTGGAACTTGATGCTACTGTCAATAAAACTAATTTCTTAACTGGTAGGTTTTTTGGAAGAAGTCTGGTATTGTTTCCATTTAGCTATTTGAAACGAATTGACATAGTACAACGGTAGCCACGGTGGATTAAGGAATCGCTCATATTATTGGAAGGTTGTAAGCTCGAATCACGACTTGACGGTAGATTCGTCGTGTTCATTAAGGGTGTCTGGGGTACTTTAAATTGGCCATTGTCGCAATGTCCTCCAAATAAAATGATATCTCTGGGGATAGTACGTCAAGATAATTTCGTCTGCTTGATTTTATCTCCTAAATTACGAAGTCTTCTACTTGTCAGCTTCTATCTAAGCGTTAGAGCTCAGCTCTAAGCTAGATATAGGAAACTCTGCAGATGAAGACATAGTACACAAACATGTCTTTATTTAATTCTTAACTGCTTAGATTCTATTCCGAAAAATTACTCTTCTTATAAGTATAATATTGTTTTACTTCTATAGTTTGATTTTGTGTGTGTGATGTAGTATTTAAAAATAAATTTATATCCTATAAATTCTGATGAGAAAAATATCAATAGGTGATAATTTAACTTATAAAATCGAAGAAAATAGTTTAGTATCTGTTACTTTGTTTTTTCCCCACGGTTGAATTAGATAACTAAGTACGTAAATAATTTAAGTTTGCATTATGATTCATTGATTGTTATTATAAGGATTCGACGGACCATCCGAAATATTTTATTGTATAAAAAGTTGTTATGTATAAAATCTCTCAATAACCAATGAAAATTTTGTCGAGATTATCGATGAATTATATTTCTATGGCTCATCAGCAGCAAGAAATAAGACTACATTCTTCGACTGGAGCGTTTAGTTACCGTGTTATAGTTACTTGATGCACACAAAGGATAATTCCCTCAAGATCCGTATTTTAAAATGGATACCCAACCACTGCAAATATCCATATTTGATGTATTAGTCAAGCCCAAACTAACTGTTGAACCGTTTGCAGCTACTAGAACAATGCAGCCGCTAGAACAATGCATCAACAAGAACAATGCAGCTGCTAGAACAATGCAGCTACTAGAATAATGCAGCTGCTAGAACAATACAGCTACTAGAATAATGCAGCTGCTAGAACAATACAGCTACTAGAAGAATGCAGGTACTAGAAGAATGCAGCTACTAGAAGAATGCAGCCGCTAGAACAATGCAGCCACTAGAACAATGCAGCTGCTAGAACAATACAGCTACTAGAAGAATGCAGCTACTAGAATAATACAGCTGCTAGAACAGTGCAGCTGCTAGAACAACGCAGATGCTACAACAATGCAGCTGCTAGAATAATGCAGCTACTAGAACAATAAAGCTACTAGAATAATGCAGCTACTAGAACAATGCAACTCTACCAGCAGGACCCCAGGTATGGAATGTAGGATTCCAAGTTCTATTCAAGTCATGGTTGAATAAGGGAAGATAAAGGGGGATCCTCCTGATTTCTGCATGTATATCTGTTGAGGTGAGTACTTGGGAGTGTTCCTGATTTCCGTTTCCATGCCGCGCGA
This sequence comes from Latrodectus hesperus, assembly GCA_037975125.1. NCBI lineage: Eukaryota > Metazoa > Arthropoda > Arachnida > Araneae > Theridiidae > Latrodectus > Latrodectus hesperus. The sequence goes on along the minus strand of CM075850.1, from coordinate 24,011,718 downwards.
ATATGGTCCACCATTTATGAAATTTCTTCCGGAAGGAAATATTTGAAGGATTTAAATTAATAAGAATACCACAGAGCATCATTAAAATATTATCGAGTAATTGAGGCAATAAGATTAAATGACGGAATTCTTATCAATTTTCTTCTTTTTCATGATAATAATAAATATTCCCATATAATTTAATGAGATGCATGACTGGAATAATTTTAGTCATAATCATTTGATTTCAGTGAAATTAGCATTATTTGTGTAATAAAAATATTCTTTTTTAGATCAATAAGGATGAATACATGGAATGTTTAGCAACTAATCGTTTTATTATTCATACTTCTATCATGAATTTTTTTTTCAATATTTCTTCATTGAAAGAATATTTTTGTTATCGTTTTCTTGATTTTTTTTTTGATATATAACAGACAATTGAAAAAAATGGCTGACTAATGGCATATTTTGAAGTCCTTTTATATTTTCGATATTCAATATATTACTTTTGAGTTATTCTTTATTCGAAAAATTTTTACATTTACTCATGTTATAAATGGGAATTTTATGAGAAAATGGAAGGTCTTTTTTGTAAGTCAAATACAGATGCATCACTGTTTAAGAATAGAAGAAATGCATCGGAAATGGGAAGAAGCATCGCTAGAACTCATGTCAAATTTTCCATTAAAATACAATAAATTTTGTTTTACAACCCCATAAAATATCAAAATATTATTTACACATATTGGAAATTTGATAAATAATGCATCTGTTTGGTCTCGATTTATAAAGTCTAAAATTCAAGGTGAGACTCGAGTCGTATACATACGATGTTTCACAAAAGCAAACGGGATGCATATTTTTTCAATATTTCTTTTGAAATGGGAATAAAGTTTGACTGGATTTATTTTTTTCAGTTATCGCTATCAAAATGCAATAAAAAAATGAATTCAAAAAAGTAGAAAAGAAACAAAAATTAAGCAAGGAAATTTGAGAAATAGAGCATGTAATTATTTCTCCACAGGAAAATATTTTTTAATATCTTTTTCATATATGTATATTATTAAAATTGTCAAGTGTTATAGTAGAAACATAAATGCTTTGAAAATGTAATGAATTATCTAGAAATGTACTGTTCAGAGAAAATACGATACTTTTCCATTCCTACCAAATATCGGCACAGGTGCTGTATAATTCATGATTCCAAATTTTGAATTTTTTTTGGTGATGAAGAAATATTGCCAAGATGACGTATCGTGACGTGCATGATGACGTTAATACTAGGGTTACCAAAACAGAATTTTCAGCATAATTCATAGGTCTCCATATGTATGACGTAATAAAAACGAGGTTGTCATATACATAAGAAAATCCAGCAAAAATCGCCAATCTCAGAATTTAGCATCATGGATTATACGGCACCTGTGCCCAAATATCATTACCGAATAAAACAAACGATCGCAAATTGCTGCTTTTAACTTTATAATTTTTAACATTTTACCTTTCACAAACATTTTAAATAATAAAAAAATATATGGCTGCAAAATAGTTTTTTTCAATTTTATATACATAACAATTACTTTATATACATTACAGTTTTTCAGTTTTATATACATACAGTTCTTTATCTGTTTTCAGTAAGTCATCCTCGAAAATGTGAAAAAATACCAGCGAGATTAGAGCCGGCGAAATGAAATAATACCAAAAATTCGCTCCTCAAACTTTAGTTACAGTATCACAATTAAAAATCAAAATTCTTTGTGAAAAATAGTTTCTTATTTATACTAAAAGATGGTATGATATTAAGGAAAACTGCTAATTAATAATACTAAGCTAGTTTACTAATTCATATAATTGTAATATTATGTATATATATTTATGATGAAGTCTCAGATAAATATTTTAAATCTTAAGTTAAAAACATTTTTTCCGGCTATTTTTATAAGTTTAAGAAACGATATTCAATATTTTTTATCGATTAAGAGCACGATATAGTAGCCTTCCTTATCGTATCGCTGTTTGTCGAATAAAGAGGATTAAGTCCAATATTATTTCGTTCGTGAAAATGAAATATTCCTAGTAATTTAGTTTGCGCGCTTCGTTTAAGCAAATATAGTTTTCACTTTGTTAAAATTAAGAGGATTTTTACTATCACGCACACACACATATATACATTTATATAATAACTTATTTACAATTCATTATAATTCACGTAAGATTTTATTACTTTTTAGTTTTAACGTGCTACACGCATACGTTTTAAAAGACTGACGTTTATTATAAAGCCAGCTTTTAAAGAGTAAACACGGAAATGTATAAATGCATGTCTATTACTCTAAACCATTGCGTGTGATAATGAATACGAATAACGTTGAAAATATGTCATGTAGCATTATGTAAGAGCTTTATGAAAATATATCGAAAGTTTTGACTGAAATCTACTATCACTAAAAGCAAAATAATTAAGTAACTTTATTTAGAGATAACAGTAATTTTCTTTCACTAAAACAGTTTGTAAAATATCCTAGTTTTCATTATATTTGAAGTAATTTTATCTTTAATCTGACTAATCTTAGACTTATTTTATTTATTTTTTTGTAAGTAATCGCTGAGTAAATGAAAATATTCTCCATTTAAAAGCAGGCAACCATTACCATTTAATCGAACATTTATTTTTAATCTTTTATTAGTATAACTATATAAATAAGTATTATAATAGTAATTATAATTATATTATTGGTTTTCAGAGAGTATATAGGTTTAAAAGCTATTAATGCAGACATTTTATTTAAAAATAAATTTTCAGGTTAAAGTGCGCAAAGCATTTACTGTAATTTTCTTTAGTATGTTCACTGCCCCCATAGAGAAAATTATATAGTGATCATTATAAATTATAGTAGTGTGACAAACTTAAAGAAAATAAATGAAGTTCAAAGTATGTTAGTCCTAATACTTTAATGAACAGATATCAATAAAATTATAATTTATATTGGTGATGAAATAAAAAGAAAACTTACATTTTAGAAAATGTTTTGTGACCATTGATGAATATGATGATATTGATCAAAGAAAATAGGTGAAATTTTATAATTAGGCTTCATTATTTAAAAGATTATTAATTTAATCTTTGATTAATCAAAGTAATGAATAGTTATTTTGATACTTTTCCCTAGCGGTTTTGTGGCACAATGCCGTATAATCCAGGATGCCAAATTTTGAGTTTGGTGAATTTTTTTGACTGATTTTCTTATGTATCTGGCAACCTGGTTTTTATTACGTAACAGATATGGAGACTTATAAGAATTAAGCGGAAAATTTTAATTTGGTAGCTCTAGTATTTAAGTCTTCACCATCGTCACAGTACGTCATCTTGGCAACATTTATTCATCGCCAAAAAAAAAAAAAAAAATTCAGAATTTGACATCCTGGATTATACTGCATCTATTCCGATTTTGTTAAGAATCTCAGAGGCTTAGTGAAAATGGAACATCTGAAGGCTATAAGCCACAATTACGTCACTAAAACAAGGAATTCGAAAACGTCTGTTCATTGGTAAATGCTTGTGCCCTATGAAATTGCCATGTGTTCATGCAAGACATGAGGTTGCAAAACGGACCAATGACCCGTTAGTAATGGATGACTAAGACATTTTGGAACATCCGTCATGTAGCCCCGATATAAAACTCTTGCAACTATCAGTTATTTCTGCCGATTCACAAGTTTTAATCTTCTGTAAACTTCTGGACAGATGAAGAAATACGAAAATCAGTTGATAACTTCATGAAGTCAAATTACAATCGTCCTACATGGTTGACATTAGTCAATCACCCGATAGATTGGGGAAGGTGTTAGAAAACGAAATAAAAAAAACATATACTTTGATGAATAAATTAGCTCACAATTACGTACTTATTTTTCTGAATCATGTTTTAAACCCAATTATTATAAGTTTTTTTTTTAAAAATGCCATTCATAGAAAACTTTTTTTCTTTGTTAAAATTTAACTATAATTTAATTATTATGCTAAAAATTACATTTGTTTTGATTGTAATATTATTTGAATTTAAAATTCAATTTTATTGTTGATTGCGCTTTTCTTCGTTCATCATTATTCAGAATATAATAATACTTGAATTGAAGTGCAATTTTTTGTAGGTTGAAAATTGGTTAGGCAATTGAATTTTCAAAATTTATGTTAGTTGCGATAGATAATCTGTATTTGAAATTGATTTTCAGAGTTGTATTTATGATGACGCAAATCATGGTGTATGTTACGGAGGAATGATAAGATATTTTAAGGACAAACATAAATATGATTATTTATCGTTTTGAAACGAAGCACCTGCTCTTTCTCACAGGGATTGTTCAGTCTTTATTACACGAATGACTAAAGAAAAATAAAAATAATGAAAAATATAACAATAAAAAATATTCTGAAAGTTTTAAAATTAATGACAATTAGTTTTAGAACTTCTTGTTATTGATTTTGTGTATTGAAATACATTAATATTCAAGTCATAGTAGTCATATGAAAATTTAATTTCCTAATATAAATGATTAAAATTTCTAGAAACCTTTGTCAAATAAGGAAGAATGCATTTATATTTGAAATTCAAATTTTGATAGTTCATATTCTTTTCTGCTAATTTCGCTTAAATCAAAAATTCTCATTACTGCTATGTAAAGCATATCATTATTTTTCGATTTGAAAGCATTAAGACAAAATCTCGAAAATTTCATCTGAGTAGGATATATACTCAAAATTCGTTATTGCAAAAAATATTTCTTTTATGTAATTTTTGTTTACATATGTGATAAAAAATTAAAGCAAAACATGGTGCAACCTCTAATATGTATATATAGGTAAAGTAAAAAAGTTTTTAAAATTGTATAAACCTTCATTAGTTATTAATTTAAAAAATTTTCATCATTTAATGCATTTTTTTATAATTGTGGTATTTTCATGCATATTTGGATAGTTTTTTTTTACAGACACGTTGTTTTTATGACACTTAAAAAACAAAGTAATATTAGATTGCGATATTCCAAAAGCTTGCATATGATTATCTTCCTTTTACAAACACTTAGTTATATGGTATTTATTTGTTTAAAATTATCCAAATGCTTTCACACATAAATTCTACTGTAAAGAAATAAAAAGTTTTGAATGTAGCGTAATTAAGTAAAAGTTGGTTCTTAAATTTTATTTCTGGTGTTTAGTTTTTGTTTTTATTTACAGAAATTTATTGAATGCTTTGAAACTCTGATTTGCACTTTATTGAAAAAACTTTATATGTACTAACATTTCTTTAAATGTTTAGTGGAGAAGTTCTGTTGCTATGAAAATTTCTTTATAAGGAAATTATACTTCGCTTACGTGACTTCACCATAATGATGTTTTCCATTAAAAATACAATAGATTTTAATTATTTCTTTTTATAATTAATAAATTTTTTTCAATTTTTTTGTGTACAAGATTAATACATAGAAATAATCAGGGAAATGAAGATGTATATATGAAATTGAAGACAATAGTATGTGTGTGTGAAATTGGAAAATTTTAAAAAATTGATTATAGAATTAGACAAATGCTCAAAAAGATTTTATAATAAATTGAAATCAATATAGAAACAAAATCATTAATTTTCAATTCTTAAATTATTTGTCACTATTTGTATGCATTTTTAGACCATACAAGTTAAATACAAATCAATTAAATATTCTAAATTTTTGTGTTCCACAAAAAGTGAAATATACACAAGATTTTTAAAAGTTAGTTTGAAAAATAATACACTTTTCAAAACAAAGTTTTAAAGTTTGAAATTTTTTCATATTCAAATACACTACTGGCCATAAAAATTGCTACACCAGGAAGGTGGCACACCACACACGTGAAATTTGCATGACAGGTAGAACTTACTGTGATATGTGAATGATTAGATTTTCAGCGCATTCATACAAAGCAGGCGACAGTAGCGACATCTACAATGTGTATAAAACCAGAGATTTGACAGCAGTTTTCTCATACTCAATTTCCGTTTCAACATTGTTTTCGGCAAAGAAAATTGTTGTAATGCCTCATGTAAGAAGAAGAAATGCCTATCAGCACGTGTCTGGCTTTGATCGAGGAAGGATTATAACCAACCGGGATTGCGGTTTGACGTACCGCAATATTGCTGCTCGCGTCGGTCGAGACCCCATGACTGTTAACAGAATATGGAATCAATGGGTTCAGGATAATCATACGGAACGTCATGCAGGATCTCAGCGACCCCCCATCACTAACAGCAGAGAAGACAGCCATCTTATCCGCATGGTCACAAGGGATCGTACAGCCACGTCACGAACCCTGAGTCGAGAAATGGAGTCATTTGCAAGGCAACAAGTTTCTGCTCGAACAGTTCGACGACATTTGCAGCAGCATGGGTTGTTTGCACCGCGACCATGGCTACGGCTACCATTGACGCTGCGTCACAGACAGGAGCGCTTTCAATGGTGTGATCAGCGACCAACCTGGACGTGGGAATGGCATCACGTCATCTTTACAGATGAATCTCGGTTCCGTATACAGGACCATAATGGCCGCATCCGTGTTTGGAGGCATCGTGGAGAACGCGCATTGCCAGCTTGCATTGGACATCGCCATACTGGACCATCTGCTGCAGTGATAGTATGGGGTGCCATTGGATACACGTCTCGATCACCTCTTGTACGCATTACTGGCACTTTGAACAGCAACCGTTACATTTCCGATGTGTTAAGGCCCGTGGCTCTGCCCTATCTTCGAGGCCTTTCTAATGCTTTGTTTCAACAGGATAATGCACGACCGCATGTTGCCCGTACTGTTCTGAACTTCCTTGATACAGAACAGGTTCGACTGTTACCCTGGCCAGCACGTTCTCCTGATCTGTCACCAATTGAGAACGTGTGGTCAATGGTTAGCGAGCGATTGGCGCGCCATCACTCACCATCCACTACTGTCTATGAACTGTGGCATAGTGTTGAAGCTGCATGGACTGAGATCCCCGTACATGCCATACAATCTCTGTTTGACTCCATGCCTAGGCGGATAAATGCTGTTATTGCAGCCAGAGGTGGCTGCTCTGGATACTGATTTCTCAAGATCTATACATCCTAATTTCCTACAAATCTAATCACTTGTTCATTCCACTATAATGTATGTGTTCAATAAATATCGTTCTGTTATTGGCATTCTTTCCTGGTGTAGCAATTTTAATGGCCAGTAGTGTAAATTGATGAAATGAAATTTAACGAAAATTTTACCTTTCTTACTCTAATTTTAATGATAATTTTTGTAGATTAATATTGCTTCTTTTGTGATATAGTGATTGTCATTCTAGTCATCCTTCTGGTAAGTCTCAGATCGAACCCAAGAAACATTTACGAATGTTAACTGTTATCCAGTAGTTGGCGTCTTATATCAACTAAAAGTTTTAGGATTTTATTCCGGATCATGAGCAATAACTGATTGTGCTACTACAAATCGACTTAAGAAAAGTAGATTGGGAAATGTTGACAAGGGCCATTAGTAGCTTCATTTGAGATGAATACATTTTTTATGATCTAAAAGTAGTAGAATCATTCTTCGACTTAATCAAAAACCATCATAAGGAAAAGTATTTTTTTCACAATGATTTTTAGAGTATCAAATGTAATCAATGTAACTCCTGAAATATTGTGGATACTTAGACATATGAATGTTTAAATTTATATTTGAACTCCAACACCAGATAATCATTGGCGATTGTTACTGTTTTTTTTTAACAATATTTGCATACAATTGGAAAAGGTTAAAAATAGGATGTGAATATTAAAATGATTTTTCATACATGAGATTTTACAGTCAAAGCAGCAAGTTTAATATGCCAATATTAAGCTATTTCTACGATAGTTACGGAAATCACAAGAAATAGTTATGCTAAAGAAAATATTTGTAAATAAGAAGAAAAATAAAGCAAAGGAACACTTCGCTTTGAGATTATTTAATGAAAATACTACTAACCTACTTGATAAGCACGTATCTCTAAGCAAAGCTGATTGTTGTTATCAGACTAATTAAACAAAGGCGTGTGTTGTTTTATCACTAATGAATTATTCTTTAAGTCTAGATTAATCATTGTGCAATCTCAGTATGAATAATGTTCCAAGAACATATTTGTAAACTAAGCGTACAAAATATGCTATTCTGTTATCTAAAATATTGTAAGATAGTAATGGAATTGCTTGAATATGAGGAAATATGTGAAAAGCATGGAATATCGTGATTCTAAATTCAATTTGAAACTATCATCTACTATATATGATATATATATCTAGTACATAAAATGACAGTTAAATAATATGAATTTGAGAGAGTGGTGAATTATAAAGATTTGTGTTTCATTTTTTTTAAAACATTCAAAAATTGCTTCAAAAAGGGACAAAAAGTGATTCGTTTTCTTAAAGAAGGATTGAATTTGTAATATTTCAATATGATTGAGATCAGCTAACATCGAACAGATATCCATTTGAGACCGAGAAAATCGCTTTAAGATTATGCAAAAAAGTTACATGTTTTCTTAATTTGTCGTATAAATAAATGTGAATTATAGTTTCTGTTTGTTATAATTTTCATATCATAACAAATCCTCAATTGTTTGCATTTTTAACATAGCTGGTGTTAACATAGCTTTTTAATGAATGTATATACTTTTAAAAATATAGAAAAGGAGATATCTTGCACATGGGAGATATCTTAGAATTAATAATAATGTTATTACCAACTTCATAACATTTATAAGAAAAGTTGAATCTCTCCAAAGAATAGTATAGATAACATCTGTGATAGCATATTAGCGCGTTAACTGGAGCACTGATGATCAATTTTAGGTCTTAAGAAGGCATAAACTTTTTAAAATTTTCACACTACATCAGGGAAAGAATGTTAGACAGCAGCTTATTTGAGTTTATAAACTATTAATACTATCAATAATAGCTAGAATTTGGGCAGTAATATTTTTCATGGGTATATTCATTGATTTTTTAAAAATTAAGGTTTTGAACATTTATAAAAGAAATGAAAGAGTTTGATTGACTGAATTTATACTATCAGCTCTGTCAGATGGAAAAATTGGAGTGTTGTATGAGCGACAGTTGACTACATATTGTACCGAGCTTCGGCGTTTGTTTTGATTAAGAGTCGATGAAATAAACTCTTTAAAATTCACAGGACTTTTATTCGTAGCAAATTGAGCTAAATACAGAAAATTCCAGCAGTAAAATTACAATTCCACAGATCTAATACAGCTAATACTACAGGAAACAGCTTCCAATCGCAGAAAGCTCTAATATCTCTGACAAACAACAGCTTCTATGCTCTAAATTAGCATTCAAGACTGATCGTCTTCACTCACTTCTCACTGCCGCTAGAAAAACTCAGAAATTGACTCGGTCCGTGGAACGGTGGTACTTACAGCTTACTTGGCGTGAAAGTCTAGGTCTTTCTCCAAGGTTCTGGAAGCTTCCAGGCCATCTCGCTCAATAATGGCCCTAGAGCTTAGGTGGTGGAAGTTTCCAGAACCATCTATTTCTCGCCAATTGGTCGCCAAGAATCTTGCCAAGTAAGCCATAAATACCATCATTGCAAAGCTCTTGTAAAAATACTAACAAACTTTGCAACAATATGGATTCATGTGATATCAAACCTCAAAAATTATAAACTCTACTAAAATATTAAAAAGTCAAATTATACTAAGCTAAAAATAAAATTTTTTGTTTTGAGATGTATAATAAGTGAAAATTCTTTATCTAAAGGAATTAATACACTGTTTACTAAGTTAGAAAATCAGGAATAAATGGAATTTAACTTCAGATTCATTTATAATTTAATTACGTAGCATTACAAATATCATTGATGTGGTATGATTAATCAGGAAAAATACTTTAATAATGAAAATATTTTGATATCATAAAGCATAGATAAATATATTTAAAAATATTAGCAAGTATTTAAGATGTTAATTTGGTGTTCATTATGAATTCTTAATAGAGAAGAAGAGAGAAAAAATAAAAGAAAGAGAGAGAGAGATGGCTTAATAGATAGGGAGAATTTATACCCCCCACTAGAAAATAAATGTAACTGAAAATAAAAATAAAATATCAGCTGATATTTTTTTATTTATTAAATGGGCCAGCAAACTTGTTCAGCAGAAACAATGCGAAACATTTTATGAGTTTACTTTTCTAAAATATCCTTTTATTCAACGATATAACGATATTAGAAACATTTATTTTTACATTTAGTTAATAATCTGTTAGAAATCATTTAGGATTATAAATTTTAGTTGAAAAACTGGCATGAGAAATTACTTTGTATTAACTTCAGAATATTTTTATATTTTGTGAAACAGAAAGTTGTCAGTTATTTTCTTCACATTATTCTTATGAGAAACACTCCAAACAAATATATTCGAGGAATGATATACGAATACAATACTCTATATAAAGATACAAAATATTATTTTGATTTTCCTTTAAACTAAATCTCTAATTATTTTCTAATTAAATGAAAACAAGATGATTTCGAAAAATAAATATTATCAAATAAAACTGTTAATTTTTCTCATAATTTCATCATTTAATATTTAGAAAGGATCATTGCTGGAAATTTAATTTTGAAATGGGAATATTAAAAAAAAAATGTATAATTTTTTACTGAACTACAGATATAAATATTCTACCATTATTTTAAAGGATCAAAATCTAAAAATGCCATTTTAAATATTTGCTACGTAAATAATTCGCGAGTTCTAAGTTAGATGGCAGCACAAGATATCTAGAATTAAATATTTTAAATTCGATAACTGCATTCCAATGTCAAGATTAAAATATAATTGTTAGGCGTTATTTATTATTATAAAATGAATGAATGATAATATTAACAGAATGTATGAGTTTTTACTTACATAGGGTAATATTTATGCCATACAATTAGAGCTATGGAAATATTTTTTATATAAAAAATTGTGTGTGCATTTATTTATTAAATTTCATTGCTTTGTGAGATTAATTTCATTCAAAGGTGAAATTTTAACAAATAAAATTTATACTTTTTAAATTATGCTCCAATTTATCCTCTGTTTCCTTAAATAAAATAATATTTAAATTCGAAGATAATTATATTTAAAATGCTTATAACTAATTAAAATGCTCATTCAAATAATTATTTTAAAATTAAAAAGGGAAAAATTTAATCAAAAACTTGATTTATTTTATTAATAGGAAGAAAAAACAGAAAGTACACTATTTTCCTCAAACAAAAAATAATAATTTCATGCAGAATTTACTTTGTCGTGGCATCATTAAAAGTATTCTCAAACTCTAGCTAGTTATATATATATATATATATATATATATATATATATATATATATATATATATATATATATATATATATATATATATATATATATATATATATATATATATATATATATATATATATATTCGCACAGTCTCCAAGCGCCTTAATAAAATAACACGAAAAAGAAAAAGACCCAGTATGCGATTCACTGAGGGTAGCCAGTATCAAATTTTGAATTTTGATTTTAGATTCTATATCTAAATTGTTATAAACTTGACCAAATTGGCTATAAAGCTCGTATTATTATTTTTAAGTATCTCGAAAATTGGCGTATTTATAATTAAGGTCGATTAACATTTTTTTACATTACAAGATTTTATGGTTTCATTTTGTCTACTAGAAAGGATTCCAGCATTTATTCTTGACATTTTCAATTCCTACTATCTTTCTTTTTTCATTTCATCTTGATGTCTTCTTTCGTTCTTTTTCTTGTAATTCCTTTTCGCGCCTGTCATCAACAGTATAGCTCTCAAAATCTCTTGAACGAACTCTAGATATTCTTCATAATCTTTATTGCTTACAACAACTTTTGTATGCTAGAAACTGAAATTTTTGGTGTAGGCAAAAACTTATTTAATTTTGTTTGTTCAAAATTACGCCTCAGTTCACTGAGCCAACACACAGCAGCTTCCTTATATTACTGGATGAAGGAAATCGTATACTAAATAAACGATCTTTCAATTTCTCGTAAAAAAATTAACATTTGGGTGCTAAATCTAACCTGTATGAATGATGTCATCTGTCTTCTTGTATTATAATGCAAGTAGAAGATACTATCACTGAACGTGCTATGACAATAGGAGAACATTCTTTATCTATAATACACGAACTAACATTTGATTTGCTTGTCGTTCTACAAATATTTTTTTCACTTAAAAGTTAATTGAGGTAGGATTTACATTCCAAAGCAGATTCCACAACAAATATCCAGATTAGATGAGTGAATTGAATTCCTTTACTACTGAACTTAACCGAAATTCATCCATTCAGCTGTCAACTAGAACAAGCATAAATCTCAAATCGTGTCTCAAAGCAAGATTACTTTTCTAAGTGACTCAATATTTCAAGAGCTCTAACGCATTTGTGAATTCCACTACAAGACAATTATCTGTCTTTTGGGAGAAAATATTTCCTCCACAATAATTAGATTGATTAATTTCGAGAAGACAACTGAGAACGGAAAACATGTCAGCTGTTAATATATTTTCCATAAAAGCAGACCTTTTGAGACCCACGAAAATTGAATGCGTAAATAGAAATGTTTCTTACCGCAAGTCTATACTCATGCGCAATTCTAGTTTCTTTAGCTTTTCATTGCAGTGATGCAAAAAACGATTAATACTAATTCATAAAGGATTATTATGTGGGAGACTTCAAAAAGGAATCCAACTCATGTTTATTTTCAATTTCTTTCAATTTCGTCTGTTAGGATCTGATGACGTCATAAACAAGTATCTAATTGATTTTCAAACATAACTTACTTTTAACCTAGTTTTGGATTCGTTTTGTTTAAGATATTTTGTGTGAGACTTGAGAAATATACACTATTTATAGTAATAATTTAATACAATATAACATAAATTATAAGCTTAAAAATTTATTTTAAGAATAAAAAAGTTTAAATAATATCATTAATAATTATATAAATTCTTAGATATTCATGTTTAAAAAGCTTCGGCAACTGTGAATTATAATTTTAAACTTAAAAATTCGTATTTATGAAATTTATAGTAATTATTCCCATTTGAAACATGTAATGTGTAATATGCATTATTTATATACCAACACATTTTAGAATTAATATTTTATTTTCATTATAGTATGTAATATATATAAAAAAATTTCAACTTGTTCTTTCTGCTGTATTTCTAATGTTGGCCGACATGGGCGCTGTTTCCATATCCGTTACAAATTCTAATATAATAAAGATTAAAGATAGATCAGAGCAATATCTTAACTGCTTCTTAAAAACAAAAAATACTTAACGTTCATGTCAATTGGAATCAAAAGTGAATCCTAGAATTAGTTTTAGTCGCAATTCTGGAACTTTCAGGAAATTATTTCTCGCTCAAGCGGAATAAGAGTTTCAACCGTAAAGGTTTCATTAAAACAATATTTCAAAATAAGTTTCTTTTAAAAATGTGAAACTAGTTTTCGCATGAAATGCGTATAAGGCTATGATTAGTTTCTATATCTTCCCACACCTCTTTTCATTTTAATGTTAGTTTGTTTTAAGTCTGATGATAAATTTTTAACACATAAATTTTAATAATGGAGAAGATGTATCTTTTGTTTATTGTTTTTTTCCCATGAAATCAGACGACTTTGATTATCGGAACCAGACGTGTGCGAAACAGGAAATGTGTATTGCATATAAATAAGCAAATTAATTTCCAGAACTAATTTTCTGAAGAAAGAAAAGCTTAACATTCATAACATTGAAACAGCAACAATTTATTACTGGCTTTTTACGTGTATCTTAGGTTAAATATTTTTTATTCAAATAACACACGAAAGAGACAAAAATGTTTTGTAGATTTCAATGCTTGCAATATTTAAAGACTGCAGATATACTTAAATAGCAAAATAAAAACGAAAAAAAAATTACAAACTTTCAAAAATTTTATTGAATAGGTTAATTTTGTGAATTGCTTTTGAGAAGAGAATTTTGTCTGTATACGTATCATGTCATTTTGAATTATTATTCTTTTTTTTAAAAAAGCAATCTATGAATTAAGTTAAATCAAATAGTTATTTTATTTTTCTGATATTTTCTAGTGAATAACAAGAGCAAAGATAAGAGATTTTAGGAGCTCTTTTTATGCACCAAATAATTAAATTTGTTCAAATGACATCAACATGTTCTCTAACTGAAAATCTACTCTGGAGGCCATTAAAGGAGGTAAAACGAGACTTGCTAAAGATATCAATGCGCTTCTGCCCACCATAGTTGCAAGGAAGAAAACCTGCACCATCCAATGGGTCCCTGCACATGTTAACATCGAGGGAAAAAAATGGAACACCGACCCACCCGAAGGTATGCGGTGAGTAAACGTCGTTGCGTAATCCAGTCAAGAGAGGCACCACAAGGCCGAAGCCAAGGCTCAGGTGGTCGCAAAGGTCAAATGACTGAAAGATCTCCCAGCAAGTGGTGGGGTGACCCAAACCACTATTTAAAAAAAGGCTCAAAGTGATGGGGCGAGAGAGACGTTCATTGGAACTCGCTCTGACTGGAAGATGGGGGCCAATTTGGCCTATAACAATTAAATACAGACAAGGTTACAAAAGAGTATGATAAAAGATAAAATACAAACAAGGCTACAATACAGTATGATACCAGATTAAATACAGATAAGAAATTTTGCATATGTACAGAGAACAGAAGAGGTGGAGTCAGCCAGTGAATTGGCAGTGTATCTCTTACAGTAGAATCTCCTGGATCCACTTCCGGAAGCCATTGTTGGAGAGGAGTTGTGGGGCTCTATCAGCTCTGGCAGAACTTGGGAAATGGCGTGTCCTGACATCAGCGTAGTGCTCACAGTCGAATATGAGGTGATTGATGTCTTGAGTCTCTCCATCATGTGGGCAATTGTCCTCTTGTCCATGGAATCGTCTTCTATCGGTTCCAAAGGAACCATGACCGGTGAGGAACTGGTTGAAGTAGAAATCTGTAGAGATTCTTTTTCTAGATACTTTAGGAAAGAATGAATAGAGTCTCCTGGTCTTGGGGGAGCACTCCCAGAGATGTTGCCATCTGTGCAGTTCGTCTACATTGGTAAAGGTGATAAGCTGTTGCCTGCCGAGTCGGACTGTAATTCCAATATTCTTATTTGTGGTTTAACATCGAGGAAAATGAACAGGTGGACTCCCTCGCCAAGGAGGCTAGGAATATCAATTCCCTTCCATGACTACCATTTGCTTCGATACAAATGCCGTCGTAAGGTATCAGCTCAGCGGGGGACTACAGAAAAAATGGTGCCTACAGAAGCTTAATCCTGACCGTGGTATCACCTCTCTCCTCAGCAGAATGCGGACTGGGCACTTGAGGTGTATGAAAATCATGTCCGATGGATCTAGAATCTACGCAGAATGCAGGCACTGCACAGAAGTTCTACTGGATCCGAGGCATCTCTTCAACTGCATCTCTGTTTCCTCGACCCTCTTCAACATCCACCCCAAATGCTGCCATGACACTTTTATACGAAAAAAAGCTGAAGATGTGGCCAGGGCAGTACTCTATGTTTTTGGTCCCATGACTTGTCTTTTTTACCTTTTCATTTTTGCACTTGTCACACGACAACAACAACAATTAAATTTGTCACTTACATGAATTTATGTAATGGATAGCATATATACATGTCAATATGACCGAACTTGTACTGTAAACACTGGCTAGCGGGTTAAGATTCTCTGTCTTGAATTAGTTTATTTTTTTACCTATAATAAAGCAATGACGTCTAATTTTGACCTTTCAAACTTCAATTATATAGCAAGAAACTAGGCCCCAAGGAAATTTTATAAACATAGACTTCCTCACATTATTTTTAACTAAAAATAGAATAATAACGGCTGAACTTCAGACATCATATTTTTCTCTAATATCAATGGATTAGATTATAAGGAAACTTAATGTGCATAAGAATTACTATCAGCATGTTATTCTCCGGTTATTCCTTTTGCAAGATTGAATTACATTGATTCCACACCGTTGTAGGAAAATGTGTTGCAGATCACACACACACAATATTTAGGAGGTTGAACTGCTACATCGTTCTAGAGAGTAGATATTCATCTCACTGTTGTTATTCAAGCCTCTCAGAACTGATCTGCAGGTAGTAATATTTGATTTCGGAATTGGAACCGAAAATAAAACAATTACGCCTTTTAAAGTTCGGACATTACATGGGTTAGAATCTTTTGGCTAGTACGCAGATGTAATCCTTTTGAAACTAAAGGGGACAAATCTTCACTGATAACATGCAATAGCTATGCATCGAAAGAGGAGAAACCTAAAAAAATTTCAAACAGTTAATATATCAGAAGAGTTTCATTAATTTGATTGCAATATTTTATTTTCAGTTTTCCTCTGCGATTTCTTTCTTTCACTTTTCATGTACTTATTCATGGTTATTCTTATTCTAATTCGTTTAAAAATAAAAATTGAAATTTCTGCGAAAATTTCAAAAAAATTAGTTTTTAATATTTCCCAGAGAACTATTTGAACATTCATTTTAAATTTATAATTTAAGTTACTTTTAAGTTAATTGACTATTTATTTTAAGTTAATACATTTTTATTCGATATAATAATGATAAATTAGACAGAGTAGTTCTAATTTGAATATCATTGTTGAATCAAAATTGGAAAAGAGACTATTAATCTTATCTAAAGAAATATTCTAAAGATACCCCGGAAAAAGTTATTAATTATGCCAGAAAGATCATAAATCTAATACATATTTATTGTCTTCAATTTTAAACCAGGAATCATTACTAAATTCAAACTGATGAACGAAAGTGTTTAAAGAAAAAATGTTTTCATTTTAAGATAACTTAAATATTCAGTTATGCACTGTATTTTAAAGAATTATAATAATTTCTTAAAATACAAAAAAGAAAAAAAAATCAGTCTTATAAAATTCAACAAATGTAACCCTTTAAATTTGAAAGATTTTTAAAAGTAAGTCGGAAAGAAATATTTTTAAAGATATCTTGGATTGTGGTTTAATTCTAAAAATACCATTTCGAAGTTGTTTCGAAATTTATTTCAATAACTGAAGCATTAATTGTGCATTTAAACAACAACAAAAAATTAAGATATACCTCAGAAAAGAATCTAT
This sequence comes from Latrodectus hesperus, assembly GCA_037975125.1. NCBI lineage: Eukaryota > Metazoa > Arthropoda > Arachnida > Araneae > Theridiidae > Latrodectus > Latrodectus hesperus. The sequence goes on along the minus strand of CM075850.1, from coordinate 23,994,475 downwards.
ATTTTTCATAAAATGAAATGGGAAGTTATAATAAAAATTCAAGCACTCAACTTTTCACAAAGATCAAAGAATGGAAAGTTAGCGGCGTAACAGTTCATTAAAAGCAAAGATGCGAAAATTCTTGGAATTGCATTCAAGAATAAAGTTTAGAATTGTTTTTGATTGCATTCCGGGAGAAGTTTGGAGAAATTATTTCTGTTTGAAGTGGAACAAAAGTTTTGAGCCGAAGTTTCATTAAAATTAATCTGGGAACATGTTCTTTTTGTCAACGCAGAAAATGATTTCCGTAAAAGACAGGAGTAATGATACTTTTCTTTTTAATATATTTCAATACTTTTAATGTTTCTGTTCGAGTTTTGTTTATTATTCTGAAAATTTACGTCAGATTTATTCTTGTATGTATAAAAATTTAACTAAATGATTGAACTGAATATTTTTAAATTTTATTTTTATAATATTCTGATTCATTTAAAGCTGCTATGTTTTATATATTATTCTTGTAGATTTTATGTATTTTTTATTTGCAAAAATTAAAATAAAATTATTAAAAAGCATATGATCTGAATAAAAACTGGTATTTTTTGCAACTGAATAGAAAAAAGCAAAGTAAATTAATTATTTTTACTACAGAGAAATCTTTTAATTATTCTTGGAGTCATGTGCCATTAGATATTCCTTGAAATAGACCTTGCATACATCTATTCATTGAACCAAATAAGGATGTTAGGAATATTTAACAAAGATTTCTAAGCCTATTTTATTAAAGATTTCTAAGTCTATATTTCTATTTAACATAACGACCTGATAGCCAGTGAACTGTTATTGGATATACTCTAGCTAAATAATTTGTTTAGGGATTAGAATATGTTTACAAGAATAAAGACATTCACGTAACAATAACAACTACCTAGTCGCATTGTATATTGGAAATATAATTTTCTTGTAATAATGTTTTGTTGTGAGTAAGAATGAATTGGCAATTATTAAGTAAATTATAATTGGTGAAACAGATTTAACGATTCTAAATTCTGGATAATCGACAGAATTGATAAAAATCTATCAATTTTGTATAATTGAGTTTAGAGTACAGTCTTGATCATTCTGGAAAATATTCCTTGAACTAGTGTTTCATTACCACAAAATCTTCTGAGACATTTATAAATACCATCCTAGTGCGCGCATAGATTCTTTTAATGCACTTCAGCATATCGATTACATTAATACTTTTCGTGTTTAATTCATCAATAACAAGGTCAGGAAGAAATGGAAAGTGTTTATTGTTGTTTTGGGTCTATAAAAACGATAGTTGTTAACTGGATTGTTAATGAAAGATTCAAATGGTCTTCCAGAACTAAGCATATTTTGTAAGCGATGAGGAAGATATATTTGTAAATACGTGTTATATTTATATTCCATAAAGCGTACAATTTACGAATATAAATATTAATTATTAATATTGAAATTTTTGGTAAAGGATATGAATTATAAAATATTATAAAATACATAAACCCAGCAAGCCATTCTTAATAATTGTTCTAGGTTAATTTGAATTAGATGTTCTAGATAAATGTTCTTGGTTAATTTGAATTAAATATATATTTTCTTATTAATATTATAAAACAAATTCTTTCAACGAAATTCACTTAATTAATCTATATAGATTTTTGTGTTTCAATTAACTCTTATTTCATTTGGCCTTCTTGTAAATAATTTTAACACGTTTGACTTTTGATGGTATTATCTTTCTAAGAATGAAGTAGTTGTATAATTAGTTGTCTTGAATATGCAGATGATATATAAAAATGTGGCAGGAATTTCCTATTTAAATCAAGATTATTGAATCTGAAGTCGTTTTTTTTTTTAAATATTTTATATTGCTTCACTATTTCCTTTCAGAATTATTTCAGATGTGTTTATAAAACTTGCAAAGATTAGAGTTGAATTACTCACTTTTAGTTGCTCTTAGAATATTCTCTTTTTCAAATATATTAGTTGATTATAATTCTAACTCCACCATATTACTCCATTTCATTGCAATATAAATATTCATTCATTATTCAAATTTGAGTGGTAAGTCATTTTACTACGTCATGCCTTTTGACCAGTGCGTCTTGCAGCATGGTAAGAATTGTGGAAATAATATTGATAATAATACTGTATTTTTTGTTCCACAGTGATTGGGGCAATGAGTCCTTTTATCTTCATCAAGACATGACGCAGTTGCTTTCATAAGATTCGGACATATTTCATCAAATTTGACATAGCTGTTTCTAATCATATCATGTGTAGATTCTGTGTTTCAGAAAGATATTCCCCCCCCCCTTTTAATAATATGGGGCCAAATATGTCGAAAACTCTATGTAGAAAACTCAATTCATTACAATGAATAATCAAACAGCCCATACATTACAAAGAAGAATCTTGAACCACAAGATTACAAGATATCTTTTATTAAAGACGATAGATTTTTGAATGCAACAGCAATACTTTATCTATTGGGATCTAATCAAGTCTAAGTTTTCCTCACCTAGATTAAAGGTCTACAATGATATTCGTCAAGCCTCTAAAATTTCCTTTAAAGATTTAGAGACATGAATTTTGCTGGTGTTAACATATCTCTAAAAATATATATAATTTAATATTACATTACTTTCATACTTTAAAGTTTATAACTGCTAGCACATCAATAAATCTGGCGGAATATTAAAGCAAAATTGTAATAGACATTATTAGATTAAATATTTTTCATTGATTTAAAGTAAAAATCCATTTCATTGAAATGGAACATTTAATCAGGCTAGATTTTTAAACTAGCTATTTATTCATAAATATATATTTCTTTTTTAAGCGGTAGCTATGCGGAGAAAGGTCTCGAAAGTAAAATCTTAAAGAACATATTTTTTGAATCGAAAGATTTAAATTTTCTCAAGACAGTGAAAAACCAAAGCGATGAATATTTTAAACATTCTTATACATTCCTCGAACATGATCTTCCGAAATTTTAGTTTCTTATGCAGCGGAATATTTGCTTGTTCACTATTCTAAGATCTCTGGAAGGGGATTTAAAGAAACTTATATCTTCAAAAAATTTCCACTTCTTCCCAATATTTCAAGGAAAAAAAATAAATAGCACGAAATATAAAAAACTTTTTTCTTAGTTGAAAGAATATGTTTAGGTTTCGAAATGCCCATCTTTTGTCAGCTTTGTTCCATTTCTTTTGTACTATCAAGTCTGTTCTAGTTTAGAAAGAAAAGCTGCTGCTCAGTTTCAGAAAGTTTTCAATATATGTAGATTATTTGTTGAACTCTTTTAGATTGTATTTTATAGAAACAAAGCATTTAATTATTTTTACTTTTTGAATTTTTACTGAGCAAGTATGCGTTATTTTCATTAATCCTTGCCTATCATGATCTTGGCAGCAAGTAGTAAAACTTATAAAAAGGTTTTAGATTTTCACAAGAATAAGAAATATTGTTTACAATGCATTAAAATAATATTGGTTTTATACTTAGAGTGTGTATATATATAGATATAAATACAAGCAAATTTATAATTGAAATAAACGTTATAAAAATAATTAAAAGGAGAATATCAAAGATATTAATGAAATTAATTCAGTTTAATAAACAAGGATGTGATTAATGGAATAAAGTATTAAAATATAAAGCTACATATGATGCTGAAGTTTCAATTAAAAATTTGACTCTAATTAACTGTATAAAAATAACTTTATAGGCACAGACACAGGAAAATTTAAATTCAACAATGTTAAAAATTAATTTTGTAGATCATTTAAAGTGATGAGTTTTAAGGAATGAATTATAAAACTTCCATCTAATATGTTTGTATGTAAATTTAATTTTTGAATACATAATATGAAATACTGGGAAATAAAAATTAAGTAATTTTTTTCATTCTTCTTTTTGGATATATTGTGGAACAAAGAGGAATATTTTGAATTTTGAAGGTTTCCAAGAGAACATTAACAGTACCAAAATATACAGCTATACATAAATATATAGCAAAATATATATCATATTATTCCTTTTTTAAATACCATTTCAACTTGGAAGATTCATGGGCATTCAATTTAGAGTTAAATAAATGATTAGATTTTTTCAAAAAATCACTCTAAAAATAAACTCCACTAATAAATAACATGTATAACACATTTTTCTATCATATTAATCGTAGAATAAGTTAGAAATGGAAAGAAACTTAACGCATTTCATGAATAGAGGCCATTTTGTCTTATGGATATCATATGACGAATTAAAAATTACTAACTTTTATTTTATAGATTTTATTATACTATTGTTGATTATACATAAACATTGTTTCTGGATGCTTTCTAAGGACTTTAACTTATTTCAAACATATAATACGAAGTTTAAATTGCCATCACAACTCTTATCTAGGAAAGGATTTCTTTACACAAATTTATATAACAAAACAGGCAGCAAAATTAATAAATTCCTGAAATTTGATATTTATTTCCAAGTTTTTTTAAATTAAAACTTATTATATTTTAGTGGCTATTTTCATTGCGTATGAGTCTGGCCAAATGCAATGACATCTTGTGAAAAGTTCACTAACCTATGAAATCATTCTCGTTGCCTACTTTGTGATTGTAAATTGCTCGTTCACGGGATTGCTAATTTGTTCTAATCTAATTTAGGTCCTGTCTATTAATCTAGTACGTAATTAAGTCTGCTGAGCGAGTTTCTGCTCATCCCTAGTACCGAGCGGAATGCACAGAAAAATTTAAGTTAAAAATTAATAATATAATTGCAGAAAAGGAAAAGAGACAGATTCTCTCTATGCGAGAATGTCATTAGAGTAAAAGAATGTAGTCAAACATAGCTTTTGAGCTATTTTTAAAAGCAATTTCAATAATTTTCACTGGAAGAAAACGTGAAAACATCGAAATAGTTCATTACCAATTTTATAACTCATTTTTTAAACAATTAATAAATAATATTATTGTTTTTATTAAGTAATATTTTAATAATGTCTGATCAAGGAATACCTAAAAAATAGAAGTCTATAATATGTGTGACATTTGGAAGTAGTTTTGTAAGCAAAATGTTTAAAAAATGTCTTTTTAAAACGTAATAATTACAACAGTTTGTGTTTGCTTAGGTTAGGTGCATCCATTACACTTTTTGGAAAAATAAAATTGTAAAAAAATTTGAACGGAAATACTCCTTTATAATAGGATGTTAGTGAAACAAAAATTTGTTATTTATATTACTATTGATGGGAGTTCTTTGAAAGAAGAATGTAGAAACTTAAAGTAACGAAAATTGTCAGTATCAAAAAGAAATAAAAGCTTTTTATAGGAACCCTTTTTTTCGTGAATATTATTTTAAAAGGGAAAATAGATGGAGGAGAAATTCTTTTAATTGTATATATTTTTTTCAATTATGGTTTTAAAAGATATTTTTCTTAATTCTCTTTTTACTTTCATTCATTCACTGTCGTGTGCCAGCTAGGCTGGCAACATGGGGTGCGCTGCTCCACTTTTCCAACTGAACCCTACTTTGGGGTGGAGTCCGACTTCCTCAGTACACACATGCCATAGGGACCCGTTTATAGGGTAGGCCGCCATTCACAACCTCATTCATACAAGGAAAGGACAAAGACATGATAAATAGAGAGAAAGTACATCCATGCCCGAACCGGAATTCGAACCCAAGACCTCCTTATCCGTAGTCAAGCACGTTGACCACTAGACAAGTTGGTCGGCAATTCTCTTTTTACTTATATTGCATATATGAATAGTATTATATAAAAAATACGACGAATGAACTTGAATAATCCTTCAACAAACTTGAATAATCCTTTCAGAAAATATTAAGAATCTGTGAACGAATGTGGTATGAAATTAAAAGAAGTTTTACATTGGAAATGAGTAAATCTGTCAAAAAATAATGAAGAAAATAGAAAAAATAATTAAAAATGTTTGACGTTTGTTATTATAGTACATGCCAAGATATTGTACAGCAAGACGTAAAAATACATAAGTGTTTTTGATTTTATTTGCTTAAAAATATTATGAATATATAAATATTATTTTCGTCACATAATCTCTAATAAGTAACAGACTCGTCACATGATCTCTAATAAGAAAAAGAAATTGATTTTAAGAAAATAAAGCATATGTGATAAATCAGAAAGGAAACATTTGATACTGGTGTAGAGATAATATCAATATTTGGTCATTAATTGTAGAAATGAAAAGTTATTAACAAATTCTTACGTGATAGCTTTAATTTTTTGTATTAAAATTTCATTCTTTATATAATTATTTAAATTAGTAAACGCTTATACTTAAACACGATAAAATAATTGCAATTTGTATATAAACTTCTCAGTAAGAACGAATAATAGGCAAAAAGCCAATTTGGTCTGAATTGAATTCTAAAGGAAAGCATTTGGAAACCATCCCATACATTCAAAAGGGTGATTTTATCTAATGAATATTCATGGCTTAACCTTAAATGAGAAATAAAAGCCAATTCTAAATCAAACGAGTTGCACAGATATTGAAAACATTCAATTGATATCAAATATTAAAAATAGTAGAAATATTAACAAAATCATAAACAATCAGTTTTGAAATTCAATAACGCATCTAAATTTATGTGAAGATTTTAAAAATAACAAAATCCAGTTTGACTTATTTATCGTTCATCGACAATTTACTTACATGCCCGGATCAATTTAAACTAAAATCTACAGTTTAAAGTAGATTTTAAGTCACTACAAGTGCTTAAAAGGGAATCGAAGATCTCAAATTCACAGGCTGCAGAATTGACGGCTGGAATGCTAGTTATTCATCTGCTAGTCAGCTTAAAAATAATAAAGAATATACTGAAAGTGGTTGTGTTTGAATTAAGTAAAATTATTTATAAACTGAAGACGATTTATATGATATAAAAGCAAATATAAAAGAAATAGAAAATTATCACAATAAATTTTGGAATTTTATATAAGAGCATAAAGTTAATTTTCTTAAAAACAAAAAATATTGGAAAATTAAATGCAAACTAGTCTATGATATTTAAAAGTATTTAAGAGTGATAATCAATTTTAAAGTAAAAATTAATTAATTCTGTTCGAAAATGACATTATTTTTTGAAAAATTTACAAATGCAGACACATTATTTTAGATTAAAAATTATTCTATTTATTAAATTTTGGAACAAATATATAAAATCGTCTTTCACGTATTATAAGCCACCTTGTAAATATAATTCGATGATCAAGTATAAAGAAGTAGATTGCAGTGACTTAAGACTAAACGACTTTTTGCTTAAAAACATGCAAAGAATAGAAAACCAGCCACACGTATTGATTTGTGAGCAAGTTCAAACAAAGTTGCGTCATATAACGCGTCAGAAAAAAGTCACTTCTGTCCTTAAAAAATATTTATACGATTTGCAGCATTCGCTCATCATTGATAAAGCATTTTGCATGAATGCGATAAGACTGTTGCATATTTTGTCACTGGAAACCCAAGTGCATTTTGAGGTCATTTAAGAGGTGCAATGTTTGCGAGTGAACAGCTGAGCAGCAGTTAAGTTTTGAATCCACGGAACAAAAATATGAAAAACACAAAATGAAAATACAATCGATTCAGCAGCAACCATCAGTCTAGTTGAAACAGGCCAAGTCGAATTTGTCATAATTCTCAAAATTCAACCCTAGAATAACTATTATACAAAACTAATAACAAAAAATGTCATATTTCATTTTATAGCATTCAACATGACATCAACCATGTATAGAGGTTGAAAGATAAGAATGATAATTTACATCTCATTTATCTGATTTTGTCCTCACTTATATTTTATGAAGAAATAATCTTTAATCTAAAGGATTTTAGAGGAATCCATTGTTTTGATATTATATTTTCCTCCCATTAATAGTGAGGATTGGGTCATTATGGCATCACCAACGTAATTCACCCCTTCTGTCCCTCGGCAGAAGGGGTGAATTACGTTGGTGATTGCTCCTGGTAAGTCACACTAGGCCTAAGGACCATTCTGTTGTGACCAGTGAAAATGTGTGGGCGAAATGGAGCTAAGATAGTTTTCATTTCTGGTGTTCCGGTTATCGGACTTACAGAAGCTGCACATTCTCTCCTTTGCGATACTCAGCCTCTTGTCACTTTGCCACTTTCACTGTCTTACATTTCCTGAGAGAGAGAACTTCTACCATCTTTGTCCAATATGCACCAGGCCTCTGTCAAACACTTTTTTGAATGTTTAGTTTTCTTTTGGAAAGAAATTAATTTTCCTCCTTTTCTTGTCTTCTACAAGCTCAGCTAAAAATCATGGATCTAGTCTTAATTCTTCAGACGTGGTTGGAGATTAGGAACAACAATATGTTTATCTTGTATTCTACGCATCGATGAATTAATAATTATCACCTAATCTTTTTTCAGATTATTAATTTTTTTACTGAAATAATGCAAGATTTATTCCATATTCAATAAATCACAAATTTAATCACCGAAATAACACAGGAGAGGGAATATTACTGTTTTTTCAAACTAAACCTTCCATGTGCCGAATTTTATATCATAAAATATTAATAATACATCCACTATAGATTTTTTATGCATTCACTTCCTAAAATAATATAGGGTTTACAATAAACCTACAGATGCAATAATTAAAAAAATATAGTATAAATTTTATATTATGCCAAAACAAAACACACATAATATATTCTTTTTACCATTATTTAAAAATCCACTGATTTGTTATTATTCTATTGTACCTGTATATATTTTCACATGGTGCTTACCATTTACATTTAAAAGTTAATAAAATGATTCTAAATAAGAAAAACAATGTAAATTGAGACTGTTTGCTTTTAAATAATTTAAAATTTTTACTTAAATAATTTAATGGTTGATTTTTGTGGAAGATACAGATATATTGTGATTCTTCACTTATATAGTTCATATTCTCAAAGAATTGTTTAATGGAAAAATTAAATAAAATTTATTACATATTTTTATCAAAAATTTTAAAATACAATTTAAAACCAAAAGTGACAATAAGAGTTAATTTGATTTGAAATCATTAATTGTCTAATACTGTATAATGTATTAAAATAAAATTGTGTATTATTAATTTTATCAAGTACTAAGCTCCAATCAATAAATTAAAGTACGAAGAATAAATTATTTGCATGTATTTGAAGTCAGGCTTTTTTTAACGTCGAAATAGCTATTACGGCAAATATGATAAAATGTTTGGTCTCAAAGTCACAGTTCTACTTCACTTTCTTTAATTTTACTAATTTAAAATAAATGATAATTGATGCATAATGCTAACTTATTAGAGAGTCCCTCTCTATAAACTATTTCTCCTCTTTTAAAAAATAACTTTCTTCTGCATGTATAATGTAATATAGAATTTTTTGAAGGTATAAAAACCTTAAGCGGCATTTCTTGAACTGAAATGTTTAAATCTATTCACAAAACGATGAACACCAAAATCTTGAATATTTTAAGCATTTTTACATTTTATTTTTTCGTCTCGAGTATTTTCCTTTGAAGTTTCACAGTTTCAGAGCGATATTTGCTTACATCCAAAGTCTAGATTCCCTAAAGGGATTTCAGAGAAATGCACCTCGAAGAAAATTTCTCCACCCTCTACAATTCGCAAAGGAAAACATACATCACAAAATAAAGTGGCGAAACGAATTTTCTTTCTTCTGAGACATGTGTAGTTTTACAAATGCCCAATGCATGTTTCTGCTTTTGTTTTCATTTTTATATTTTCCATAAACTTCAGGTTAAAATGACGAACTAAAACATTATCCGGTTTTTAAAGATCTCTGTATGTGTTACGTGCCTATTTCTGCAATTTATCTGTATTGTAGTATTGCGTACGGAAGCGTATTACTATCATCCAAAAAAATACATTTTGAAATGATTGGAGACTTATTTACTAATATTTAAAAAATTATGTCTTATTTTTCTAAAGTAATTAATAATATTTCTATCAATTTACTCTACTGGAACTATAATTTGAATTGGATCCAGATTGTTAAATAATGCTAATGTAGTGAGCCTTCTAATGATCATTCTAATATATACTTTGTGAGAATTATACGTGAGTATAATTTCAAAACACAATGTGAAACATTAATAATTTATTTTGGTTACTGGGAAACTCTTTCTAATATTATTTCAGCCACTAGAATGAATAATGTGTTCATTGCCTTAGTTTTTTAATATTGTTAGTCCCGATTCTGATGATGATAAAATGAGTTGAATATTATTCTAGTAAATTTTGATTTTGAACGACAAAATGTTTCTTCTGTGGAGATAAAAATTGTCATCTATAAGAGAAAATTGGGTTAATGCTTGCCTAGCATATTTGTCTTGCAGAAATTCTATCAAGTTAAGAAACTTCAGTGAAATTTTTGCAAATACCTTTAGTAATTCTTTCAATTTTGGCTTGCAAATGCATTGAAAGCTGCTTTATTCTTTAGCAGTTGTCTTGTTACAACTCAGTTTGTTGATAAGTTCAATGTATAAATAAAAACAAAAGATTTAAATAAGAAGGAATTTCTAATTAGTTTTTGTATTCTTTCACAATTCGAAATTTAGAAACTTAATCATTGACGGCAATTTTCAGTTAGGAACCATTATACAGTATAAATTATTTTACAGAAATATAATAATAGCATAATTTTTATTTTAGAATTTTTTTATTTCTGTGATATCACTACATCAGAGAGTTTTTTTAAGAAACAATATTGTTTTATACTGACAAATCACAGTCATAGCAGAGTTATAGAATAGATCCATGATACATCTATATTTTGAGATATGTTTTGATTAACACATCGTTAAGTTAGATAAAGATTCTGATTCATGCCTCTTATATTCTAAACTCTATAAATATATATTCTTAACTATGCATATAATTATGATTGATTACAAATTTTTAAAGAAAGTTTAAAACATGTACTTTTTTTGTAAAATAGAATCATGGTATCCTGTCACAAGCATAAATAAAATAATTTACATTTAAGACAACAACTTACAAAACTTTGGAATAAATTTTGTGATTATTTTTTTTTGAGATTACAGTAGAAGATAACATGCATACAGTGTCCAATTATTATGCATACAAAAACAGCATTATGTTACAAATCATGATTTTGAAAAAATTATGATTTGTAACATATGGATTACATTTAAAAGTATGAGGGAAGGTGACATTTACATATTATAGTGATATACTATATTTACAATTTGTGAATAGTTTAAAAGTATAAATTTCAGTTATTAAATAACGGTTGTTGTTGTGTGCCAGCTAGGCTGGCATTATGGAGTGCGCTGCTCCACTTTTCCAACTGAACCGTATTTAGGTGTGGAGTCTGACTTCCTCAGTACGCTCATGCCATAGGTACCCGTTTATTGGGTAGGCAACCATTCACAACCCATTAATATAAGGAAAGGACAAAGACAGGATAGATAGAAAGTACATCCATACCCTAACTGGGATTCGAACCCAGGACCTCCCTATTCGGCAGTCAGGCCCGCTGACTACTAGATAAGTTCGTGATATTAGATAATGGTAAATGGTCAGATTATATATATATATATATATATATATATATATATATATATATATATATATAGTTAATAGGTAAAATTTTTATGCTTTAAATATAGAAGGAAATATCTTGAAAATATTTAATTCTCAGTCGAAATTGTTATCGATTCTAATTTGTTATTAAAAATTGTCAAAGTATTTTTATTAATGAGATATTTTAGAAATAACACATGTTATTTTATTTAAAATTTTTCTTGCATTTTACTTTAAGAAAAAATTTAATACATATCCGTTGCGATTAGTTAAGCAATTTGTAAAGCTTTTAGTAAACTAAACTTTTCAGCTAAGTAAAATTAAAACTTGGTAATTACTTCTTATTTGGCGTTGCAAACTTTCTACAGTTCGTTTTGAAAGAAGTTTGATTTTGAAAATAAAATTTATTCGAAAGTTTACTTTAGTTAAACAGTTTACTTATTTTAACGAATATTCTATGTGCAGCATACAAAGTAGAAACTTTCACCCTTTGTTACAACTAATGAATATTAAATATTCCGCAGTCTTTGGAAGGGGTAGAAAACATTCCTTTTTGTAAAAAAAAAAGAACTTAATGTTGATCTTAGTTGTAAATTCAGCCTAATAAATAGGAATAAAAAACACACAAAATTAAATAAGATAAAACTAAATTTTAAATTTCATTCGGCAAAATACAAATCTACCTTGTATTTATTTGAGACAATTCTTTTTGATAATAACAGTTTAAGCCGACCAACTTGTCTAGTGGTCAGCGTGCCTGACTGCGGATAAGGAGGTCCTGGGTTCGAATCCCGGTTCGGACATGGATGTACTTTCTCTCTCTAGCTCTCCTGTCTTTGTCCTTTCCTTGTATGAATGAGGTGTGAATGGTTGCCTACCCTATAAATGGGTACCTATGGCGTGTGTGTAGAGCAAAGTCGTACTTTCACCTTCATGGTGCTCTGATTAAAACGAAAGACGCTCCCAATCGACTTAATTCGCATAGCATATCGAGCTTGGCTTGTCCAAGTGTCATTAGTAAACAACAACAACAGTTTAACCAAATATCATTTATAATGCACTGATTAATGTAAATATCATATGAAGGGAGCGATATCTAGCAAATAATGTTTTATTTTAGGAAAAGGATTTTATTTAATTAGAAAAAAAATTTAATTTCTTTTCAGATTTGTTTTAATGCAAATATTGTGTAGAATTCATATTCAATGCAATCAGTGAATAATACGTTACGTATGTGATGCGAGAATAATCACATGCACAGAAAATACGATTTATATTAAAAGTGATTATATTTTTATTTCCTAAGACACACACATGATTAAACTTGGAAATTGAATCCTTAGTGTTGCAGTTTTTCTTGATATGGCAATTTACAAATACTAATGCAAGACACCTACGAAATGTTCGATTTAGCAAATTAAAACAGATTGATACTGAATGAAAAGATGTATTATGATACATAAATACACACACATACATTTATTAATGATAACAAGACATAAGAATACTCAGTTACGTCAAGTAGAGAGATTAGTTAACTAAAAATGGCAATGCTTTAAATATATGAATGACAACAAGTGATGTCATCTTCAAGTTACTATTGATTGGCTGATGATACGTTGCTAATCAATAATAACAACAATTAACGCTCTGGTTTTCAGCTCAATTTTTTCGATTACTTACGTGGTTTGGATGTTTGTGTTGAGGCTCAAAGTCTACTTTAAATTGTAGAACCCTGTCAAAGTACCACTTATGTGCAAAAATTAACTCTAGAAATTATCCAAAAACTAAAAATGAGTTTTGAAAAAATCAACATGGTGAGCACGAATTTTGTCAAAATGTTTTTTACAAAAATTCACATTCACCTTGCGGATTTCTTAACGATATAGTTGTAAGAAATTCTATTGTAAGAAACTGTTCTCTATTGTAAAATATTACAAGAAACTGTACACACATTATATAGATTTCAAGGAAGAATTATTTTTGGTAGTGGAGGGAAATGTCCTAACAATCTCCACAACAAACGCCATACAAAGTAGAAAATATACTAACCATTTCTCATTGTAAAAAGATGTAACTTTTCCCTGTATGGTTTCTGGCTAATAGTATTGAATAAAAAAACACAATTGTAACAATACACATTCATAATTTAATTCTAATATTACATTAATACTTCTAATTTTTTATTACTAATTCAATAAATTTGGAAAGTTTTTCTAGTAAGTTTTCTTATTATGCATCAATTTTGGTTCACTAGATGATATATCAATTTGACTGTAATTGATTTGCTTAAAACACGCAATTCTTCTTCTTCTTAGATTTGGGTTTGTATGTCATTGGACACCTTTGCTTTTATCAGCACTTTGTACTATTAACTCCAAGCCCAATGTTTCCTAGTTTCAGTTGCTCGGGTCACCCACTTTATTAATAAAGTCCGATAACCCTTTAATGGAGTCTAGGTGTAATTCTCTAGCATGGATAATGCCTAAAGAAGTTAATCTAGGGAGGGCAAGAGCCTCGCATTCGTAAATGATATGCTTGGCCGTTTCCTCTTGCGTATGACATTTCCTGCTGATAGGATCTTGCTGAAACAGTCCAATTTTATGGAGGTGTTTTCTGAAATAGTAGTGTCCAGTTATGAAGCCTACGATTAAACGTATCTTCTGCCTAGAGCATCTTAGAATTTCAGAAGCAATCCTTGCTGATGATCCACAGATCATACTTTTAGCGTGGGTTTGACCAGGAGTGTTGAGCCAAGCTTCATACATCTTCCGTTATTCCCATCTAAGAACGTTGGTTTTTGCGGCCTTCAAATTAATCCCCCAAAAGTTCTGCACCAATGGGAGCAAAAGACGATCCTTGTTTAGCAAGTTCATCAGCCCTTTCATTACCTTGGATACCTTTGTGCTCTGGCACTCATACAAGGATCACCTTGTTTCTAGTTGCCAGTTCTGTCAGAAAGTTTCTACATTCCAAAATCATTTTAGATTTGATTTCAAAAGAATTGAGTGCTTTTAAAGCGCTTGACTGTCACTAAAAATGAAAATACGTTTACCGTGGTAGTCCTTCTTCATATTTAGTCGCAGACAGTGGATAATGGCCAAAACTTCTGCCTGGGAGACCGTAGCGTATCACCCAAGGCTTACAGACAGGCTGGTTCTGGGTGACACGCCACATACTCCCAGTCCTGAGAGGCTTTTTTTCAGTGATCCATCTGTGTACCAGATTAGATGTCCTCTTTTAGTTTCGATCATGTTGTTATTCCATTCGTCTCTAGTTGGAAAAACTATTTCAAATGTCCTTTCAAACATGTACGACTTTTCATGATGTTCGAGGGCATCAGGAAAAAAGGATCTTGAATTTTCTTGGTAATACCCTTTTGCCCTCTGGCAACATGCTGGTCGTACCATTGGTTTTGTAGCTTCATTCTGTATGCAGTCATTCTGGCTGTGCTGCAGATGAAGATGTCTAAGGGAGTCAGATCCAATATAACTTCCAATGCTCTGGTTGGTGCGGTGGACATTGTTCTTGTGATGCAGAGACAGGCCAGTCTTTGTAGACCTTCTAGTCTATCGTCACATTCTTCTGTTTCACCTTACACCACCAGATTACACAGGCATATGTGATAATGGGGCTGACAATAGCTGTGTACATCCAAAACATCAGTTTTGGATGTAGACCCCAGTTTTTACCAAGCATTCGCCTGCAAATCAAAATGCTTTTCTATGCTCGGTTAATTTTATCATCAATGTGCTTAGTATGCCCAGATACTTCACCTCTGAAGCCCCATTGACTTCAACATCAAAAAGTCTTGGTATGAAAAATCCCTTCCATTTCCTTTTGCGTGTAAAAGGTACAAGGTAGGTTTTCTGAGGATTAACCAACAGGTCCCTGCACCATTCATGCACCATAGATTTACATTAGAGCATCCTGTATGAGATGACAAGTTATGTCGAAATCTTTACCAAGGATTAGAATGGCAATGTAATCAGCATATCCTTGCATATAGTAGCCCTTATCATTTAGATTTTTTATACGGCTTTTTACAACTAGGTTCCAAAGTAATGGTGAGAGAACACTTCCTTGACGACAACCTCTAGTAGTCTTTTTTTCAAATGATTCACCGAAGATGATCATTTGTATACATCTATCCAAAATCAAGGCCTCAATCCAAGTACACAGGGTCTGATTTATCCCTGTCTCTCTAAGTGTATTGAGGATGGATAGATGGGAAGTGTTATTAAAGGCACCCTGGATGTCGAGGAAAGTTGCCAAGGCAATTTCTTTTTGTTCCGGAGTGGCTTCAATTTTGGAAACTAGCTGATGTAGAGCAGTCTCTGTAGATTTGCCGGGTTGATAGGCAAATTGAAGAGCATGCAAGGGACTATTACTACCCAAATAATCTCTAATATGCTGATCAATGATTTTCTCCATAATTTTAAGAAAGAATGAAGAAAGACTGATTGGTCTGTAAGACTTGGCCTGGTCATAGGTGTCCTTGCCAGGCTGCTAGTGCCAAGCTAGTTCTGTAAATTCTAGCTGGCACTGGTATGACAACCTTCTCTGCCTTCTGGATCATGATGGGCATAATTACATCAGGCCCTGGGCTTTTTATAGGTTTAAAGGCAGAGATTACTCATTTAACATTGTTGTAGTTAGCGATATTTTTAGCGATGGTCCATTGATCGCTATTGACTCTTTGCAAAGAGCCAATGCAGTGCTCCCTTTCGTTGCTATAAATATGTCTAGCTCCTGGAAAGCGGGTTTTGTTCATAATTTTCATAACCGTTTCCCGGAAACAGCAAAATTTCCCTCATCATCCTTTAAGGTGACAACCAAAATAGGTTCATCCCTTTTGAGGAGTTTTTTTGGAGTCTAGCTTCTTCAGAGATAGAATCTATGTCTTCACAGAACTTCCTCCAGGAGTTGATTTTGCTTTTCCTAACAAGTTTGTTATAATTAGTGAGGGCCGTTTTATAGTTCTCCCATTCACCATTTTTTTAGCTTTATTAAAAGTTTCCTAACATTTGCCCTTTCGGTTGCTAGAGAATCATTGGTGTTTAGCACTCATAGTGCGAATAGGGCAATTGTTATGATAAGAATCTATAATTCTACTTTGCCGAAGGTCTGCTGTAACTTCTAGATCGTAGTTGTCTCTAATAGGTCTGTTCCCGAACTCAACCAACCTAGTCAAATCCTCCTGGAATTTCTTCCAGTCCGTCCGAACTGAGTCTCTGATCATGCGATCCAGGCACACATTAGAGTGAATTTAAAAATGTATGTTTTGATAGTCTAAGCCAAAATGTCTGCCATTAACTTTCCATTTTTTGATATTTTTACTAATAAGCGTTGTCGCTATAGTAATGTCAATTACTTCAGATCGATTAGAAGTAATGAATGTTGGTTCGTTTCTCTCATTTGGAATATCTAACCCGTAGTTTAGAATGATTTTTAAAAGGCATTCACCTCTTTTATTTGTGTCCTTGCTTCCCCAAACGACATGGTGAGCATTACAGTCTAGTACTAGGACTACCTGTAAATTGTTGTTTCTGCAAAAGTTCATGAGCTTGTGCAGAGAATGGTCAGGTGGAGCCTTCTCTTCATAGAGCAGGTACACAGAGCCAAAAACAATTTCTCTGTCCCCTCCCTCTATGTTGAGTCTGACTTTCACAGCTGTCAGGTCACTAAGGATAAATTCAGAGAGGGATAAAACCTCAATATTATTATGTAAAAGTATGCAAATTCTAGCGTTGTTATTGGTACAATAGATAAGCTTACCTTTAGTTCCTTTGAGGCCACTGATTTTCTCCTAACCAGCCAGGGTTCCTGAATCAGGGCCAGGTGTATATCCCCAGCAAGAAACTTTTTACTGAGGTTAGTGGTGCCACTTCTACTGTGGTGGAGGTTGACTTGAACTACATTCACTCCCATCAGCAGGAGTGGGCTTGTCAAGTACTTTTGCCTGTGCTTGGTGAAGTCCGATATAAACTTATATCCCCTTACACTAAGTGTGGCAGCATATAGTTCGGGTGCACTAAGAACGATGGTCTGCCCAGCTGTGTCATTCTTAATGTTAAGAATGTTCCACTCCGTTGGATTTTTGGCAGTTTTGCAATTATCTTAGTGGTTCTGACAAGTTTCCTTGCCTCACCCACCAAGAGGTTTTGCTCCTGCCAGGCGCTTATGTCTGTTCCAGCCACTTTGAACTCTCCAGATCTGCACAATTGACACTAAGTGCCCCATTCTCAAGTTTATAGGCTAGGAAGGTTGGGTCAAAACCTTCCTTATTCCTTCCTATTTTCTCGGTTAACAAGAATTCCAGATCGGAGGCCTGTTCTTCTGTTAGCCGTTTTTAAGCGCAATTTTAACACTTAAAACTTAGAAATAAATTATAGTAATTTTAAGAATTGAGAATTATACGATTTATATGTTTTATTTTTCTATGAAATGGAATTTTACATTTATTATTATTTAATACTCTTCACTTTACTATTCATATGATATTTTGAAGTAAAAAAAGACTATAAATTTTCTGTTTTCAATATTAAACTCTTCGTTTTACGTTAATTAGTTAATATAAATGCAGTTTTATAAGAACTGACAACTTTTTTTTTGGAAAATAAGGTATTTTTAATTATTTAATATATTTTGCATGTGATTAAATATAGATAAAAAAGTAATGTTTTCGAAAAATTGGATAAAAGGAATTTAATATATTTTCTAGTAGATAGATAGATTGATAGATAGATAGATAGAGAGAGAGAGAGAGAGAGAGAGAAATAGTTAGAGAGCGATAAATCTTATAGAAAATGTGTTTTTATAAAATGAATTTTCTATAATTAGTATATAAAATTACTATTGAGGAAGAAATATTATTTAATATTTATGTATGGGTGTCGTTGAGCACTTCTTAGTTTTTTAAAGCTATGCATACATATATCAATATTTATTTAAATTTATATTTATATGTACATATATATTTAACTAAAATTAATATGATTTTGTTTTCTGCTTTTCGTTAATAATCTGAGGGAGATAAGACCCAAAAAAGTCACAAATTAAATTATCTAGAAGAAAAGTAAATGAAACATAGAAAAAAAATACATAATTTTAATTAATTTTGAATCATAAATATTATCGTTATTTTACTTTTAAAAAATTCAAACTATATTTTGCTAAATATAACATCATTAATCATTTTAAATTATTACTAGTTTATTTTTGTTTTATTAAAACATCCTTACTTAAAAATTTATTAATTTCCCTTATTTTTCAAATTTCTGTGATTGAAACTATAGGAGAGTTCATGTTACAATCTTCACTTTTATTTTTAGACATACTATGCCTCCATAAAATTTTAAAATTTTTGGTTGCAAAATTGGTTTTTCGGTCGATACTTTTTTAATTAGACTGGAAAATGTTTTGGTAAAATTTTCAAAACTTTCTACAAGAGATTTGTATTTTTATTATAACAAATTCCTTTCAAAGTTATTGACAGAATATTTCACTTTTTTATTTAAGATATTGATTTTAGCGATAACGGAAGACATTTTATTCGTTTAACTACTTTTGCAAGAATTGAATTTTAAAGGCCATGTATTCTTCTTTGTTATTAATTAAATAAAAGAATAACATACTATTTCTAACTAAAGAACTTATAAATTATAAAGAATAAAAAATAAAGAGAATTGATTAAATATACTAGATTTAGAAATGAATTGCTTAAGCTTTTAAATTTTTTAAAATTAATTTAGCTCAATAGATTTAGGTTTATACTGTTCAAAAAGCATAGTTTACCTTATTTTTTTATTTTGAATATACTTTAACTATTCCATTCAATTTTAAGCGATTGGAAATGAAGTTTTTGGGAACATTTTAAACTTAACATGAAAACTTGATAAGAACACACAAAAGAGAAGACTAAAAAAATAATTTCTCCGTAAAAGGGAATTTTTTCTTTCAAATTCATATGACAAAATTATTTATATTTAAAATAAAAAGGTTATACAGATTGCAAATTTTCTCATAAATTTTCTTTTGAACAATCAAGAAAAGGAATATACAAATAAATGTATTTGACTTTTTAAGAATAATTATTTAATAAAAATTTTATGAAAAATTATTAGAGTGGAAAAATTTTAAATTAATTTTCATTGAAAGGATTAATATTTTATACAATGTCTGCGTGTAATAAAATCATTGAGTAATCCTTAAAATTACCATAAAATGAATTAAAAACTTAATAGTTTCAAATTCAAACTTTTAAAATTTTATAGTTTTTAATGAAAAAATATTGTAAGCTATTATAATGTGATGAAGAATTAAATTTTTTTCTGTAAATATATTCTCAAAAATAAATAAATAGGATTAATTATTGGCAACCATATTAAATTACTATAGCAGTAAAAACCAAAAGTGATGTATATTTTCCTTAGTAAACATTTCGTTTTTCATTTTATTTTATGATTTAAAACAATGTAATTAAAAAAGTTGAATAAAAGTTTTATGATTGTATTTTATGAACCACAAATTACATTTTTATTCTAATGAGGATCTCAAAAATGTTTTCCTTACCAGTAATTTACTTAAATTCTCTTCAATTAATATTCATTCTTTTTAATATTGATGAAATTGTTTCCGAAATTTAACACATTGTTTGATAGATTCTTAAGGTAATAATTAAAACTGAGAAGGGAGTTCCTTAAAAATATTATTTTTATATTAATTATACTATGTTCCACTATCTGTTCGAAATCAAGAGATATGTAAAATGTATAAGTATTTTGATTTACACATCATTGAAAGTGTTAATTAAAAGCTCATTAAATCATTTACCATAGCAAACTAAACTGTTTACCATTATTAAAACATCAAGTGTCATCTATAATCATTGGTTTGTAATATTTTGTAAATGATTTCAAAGGTCATATTTGAAATTTTAAAGAAATTAACATTTCTTTTGTAAAATATAAAATAAAATATTTTTATTTGGTTTACTATTTGCAATTTTTATTCGTATTTAAAATAATTTGGGTGACCATTAATGACGTTTCCGCTTATTAATTCATACTGTAGGACTGCATATTCTTTTGTAGAAAAATGTAGTTTATATTTACTATTGCTTGTGCATAATTTTATACCATAAGTTTTGCTTAAATTTATGAGCAGCGATTGTTCTTTGCTTACTATACATTTTTGATTGTTAAGATATAAATATTGTAAAAGTTTTACTTGTTGAATCTTCTCTTGCTTTGTGTTCATTTTTAATTAATAGTTTGTTATTATAGTAATTTTTACTTTTGTTGATAATGTTTATCATACTAAATACATGCTTTATTTTAGTCGAAAAGTTGTGAAAAATCATTCTGTTTTCAGAAGATCTATTTTTGTTACTTGTTATAAAAGAGCAATAGTTACCACTATAATTATAAAAGATAGAGTTTGAACGAAGTCTTTTATTTTCTACACTGCCGCACTAAAATCACGGAAATGTATATTATTTTAGTAAATGTAATCGTATTATTTTAATGAAGAAATTAAAGTAGTTAAGAAAGTGTTAATGAAGACATTATTTAAGGAAAAATTAAGTTTAAAAAAAGTACATAACATTCCATTTATCGCAGTGTCATAAAATATCCTCAAGGGTTTTGAATTTCACCGAAACTCAATGTGCATACCATTTTCAAATTTCTTAAGATTTCAAAATTCTTCTTCTTTTCAGTAACAAAATTCCAGAACTCCAGTTATACGACTTCAGAGCTACAGGGACACGGCTAAATTTGAATCAGTCTCTTTGCATACTTATTATAAAGAAAAAATATATTTTGTAATTACATTATATAACATTTTTCAAAGTTCTTGAGATATAAAAATGTTTCTATATTCGTGATTAAAAATTATTTGAACTTCAAATTTAAGCTTCCAGTTGTAATTGCAGAAACATCATCATCATTAATGGCGCGCCAGCCCAGGATGGGCCAAAGCCTTCTGAACAAGGTTTCTTCCAGACACCTAAACTGGCAGACAAACTCCTCCAATTTTTTGTTCCAAGGACCCTACAGTCTTCTTCGACTGCATCCACCCATCTCAGCTTTGGTCTTCTTCTTCTTACGCTGATGGGTTTTGAAAAATTTTTTCTCTTAGTGTTTTATTGTCCTTCATTCTTATAACATGTCCAACCCAATTAAGACGGCTTACTTTAATGTGATGTACAACAACTGGCTCTTTGTACATTCGGTATATTTCTGTATTGTATATTCTGCACCAGATATCATTTTCCTTCGTACCTCCAAAGATACTTCTTAAAATCCTGCGTTCAAATAGGCCCAACAGCCTCTACTCTCTTTCAGTCACAGACCAAGTTACCGAGGCATAGGTCAAAACGGGACGGATAAGCGTTCTATAGATCTGTAACTTAGTTTTTCGTGATAAAAGGTTAGTTTTTAATAAATGTCTTAGGCCAAAAAAAGCTTTGTTAGCTACAGTTAAACGTCTTCTTACCTCTGGAAGAATGTCATTATTTTTGTTAACCATTGAGTCAAGATAGATAAATTCATCAACTGTTTCAAATTTATAATCAGCAATGAATAGATGAGTTAGGGTAAATTGAGTTCATGTTACAGTGAAATATTTAGTTTTAACTTTATTAATAACAAGCCCTGCCGGTCTGGCTTCCCTCTCAATAGCTCAAAAACTTCTATTAAGTATTTTTTACTTCTGGCTACCAGTGAAATGTCGTCAGCAAACGCCAACATTTGAGCAGATTTTCCGAAGATACTGCCCCTGGTATTGATACCAGATTTCCTGATGACTCTTTCAAGAACAATTTTAAACAAAAGGCAAGAAAGAACAACCCCCTGCCTTACTCCTTTATCAACAAAAAAGTCTCTAGAGAATTGTCCCTGGATCAGGACACTAATTGCAAAAACAACTGATAATAATAAATTAGTTTAACGATTTTAAATGAATTACAGTGAATTTTAATAAAAAAGAAGTGATTCCAAAAACTTTTGTTCTTTTTTTAAGGAGATGTGATTTTATTCATTAATATGAATAGTGTATTCCTTTGTTAAATTAAAAGACTAGAGCCGGATCATTGAAACGAGTAATAAAATTCAAACTTAAGATTATATAAAATTATTTATTAGAACTGTACATTGCTATCTTACTTACAGGTACCTTGTCTAGAAAGCTATACATTACTGTATGCATGGATATATAGTTTTTTGAAACTCATATTATATTATGCAAATGCTTTGAACTCAGCTGAGATTTTTTTTATGTGTCTTGAATTTCTTGGAATTGCAATCCTTTAAAGCTAAACTTAAGTGTGAATAAAAAGAAACAAAATTCTAAATAATCTGTGGTCTCTGCTCTATTCAAGAGCCATTTTTCATTAAAAATATAGGGAAAAACGGAATGGCACGTAACATAAGTTTCTTATAACTAATCTATTAATGAATCCTATCAAAAGTATGGACTCATTTAATAGATTTGTTTTCTCAATGTATCCAAATCTGAAATAAATAAATCACGTTTTACATCTTACTAAGTCTTATAAAGCATATCATTTACGAATGCGAGGCCTTTGCCCTCTCTAGATTAACTTCTTTAGGCATCATCTATACTAGAGAGTTACACCTAGATTTAAGGTTTCCATTAAAGGATTCCTCCATTAAAGGACTCGGACTTTATTAATAAAGTGGGTGACCCGAGCAACTGGAACTAGGAAACATTGGGTTTGGAGTTAACAGTACAAAATGCTGATAAAAGCAGAGGTGCCCAATGACATACAAACCTAACTCTAAGAAGAAGAAGAAGAAGTCTTATAAAGTTGTTATATTTTTTAGACATTTGCTATTTTCTTTGCAATGGGAGTTTCATTAAAAGGTGCAACACAGGCATATAGTAATAACTCCGCATATACATTTTAAAATCTCAACTTGACATTTCTGAGTTGTTATAAAATTCTCAACAATTGTTAATATAACTTGCATATTAATTCTGGAAACTCTGTCGTAATCTATACTACAATTTCTTCTATTCACGGAGTTGATTGACTGGAATAAATTATTTGATTTGTTTAATGTTTGCAAAGCTTCGCTATAATTACAATGATTGATTTAGAAATTTTTCATTATAAAAGTTATTGTTAATTAATAGTAATAATTAAAATATTAAGAATCGGAATATTGGAATATTTTAATTAATATATTAATTAATTTCATTGATCACCTATTTATGTACTTGGCAAAATTCTCCACATGACCAAAATCCTGGACATTTAATAATTTTTTAAACAAAATTTTGGATTCAAGTTAAATCAAATAGGCTCACTCTACATATTAAGCATATTAATGTGTGTTTTATGTTATAATTATTATTTTAGAGTAAAACTTTTTCATGGTTTCTAAAATCTTTAAAATTGTTAGGTTAGTTAAAATTGAAATGTTCCATCTTTATATTTTAGAAAAAAATTTAGGGCAATAGTTTTTGAATAGCAATAACTTGACATTTTCTAGGAAATGTTATTAGCCTAAATTTAAGCATAGCTAATATAAACAAATGTACAGTTAAAACACAAAACAAACTAACATTTAAAAATTAAAATGATCATTTAAATTGAAATTAAAATCCTTTAAAAAATCAATATTAACACAATTTAAGCCAAAAAAAACAACTTTTGATTGTAGAATGAAGCTCAGAAATTGAACTTATTAATATAAAACAATGAATAATAAAATCTGGTAATTTTTTACCTTTTGACTACTTTTAGTGCTTAATTTAGCACTCACATGCACACACAAAACTTGATTTTATGACATAAACTTAAAAATCCTTATTTAGCTGCTTACCTCTAGTAGAAAATAATAAACACAATTATTTTTTCATCTTTATTATAATAATTCAATATAAAATCATTACTAATTCAAAAACTTTGGTTTTCTCTTTATGAATATTAGCACATGATCGCAAACAATTATTTTTTTATCAACTTAAGAATGAATGTTATATGCATACTTCTTTAATTTTCATTGGAAGGAATATATTTCGATTATTCATAGATTTTCTATATGATTTGAATTTTTTAAATTTTAAATTTAAATATATAGCTTCTTCATGAATATAAAATTAGTATTCAATATTAATGAAGAAGCGTGAGATTAAAATATTTTTAATCATACTCATCGTGTATAAAAATTAATTCAATTTTAAATTTCTTCTTTCAGTTCTAAAAATAAATAAGAAAAGCGTGTTTCAAAATTAGATATCTTCACAAATCTATTTTCATTAAATATTTAACACATTTTAAAAAAATATATATTTCTGTTATTTCAATTTTATTTTTGGAATTCTTCCAGCTAACAATTAAGTTAAGTCAAAAGTAATATGCTTTGAAATTTATTAAATAAATTATTATTACTTCATTTAATTAAAAAGTATGATAAAAATTTTTTAATTTTAAATGAATAAATAGAATCAGTTTCACAGAATTTAAATTAAAATCCTTAAGAAGGGTTAAAGTGACTAAAATCTTTATATTAAGTTATTAAATTAACTTTGATATACTGGATTTAAATTAAATATTTCTATAGAAATAAACTAATACAAATTAAGATATAAGAAACGAATAGAAATTTAGAGGTTATTTTAAATTTATTAAAAAATCTGTGTTGAAATGTAACTTTATATAATATTAAAAGCTTTGTCGATGTTAGGCTATGTAAGAAAGAACTAAATTAAATAAGTGTTAATTAAAATCTAAATTCTTAATCAAATTTCTAGAACAGTTTTTGAAATGAACGTTTTTGAGAAAAGTGTTAGAAAAATATTTATTTAACTGAGAGCAAATATAATTTTTATTTTCTCCGAATTCCCAGTTTCAATCTTTTTTTTCTCTTTGTGAAATAATTCTCTAACGTCTTAAGCCATTCCTCTGTAATTGAAATTAGACAAAGAATTTATTTTTAAATACTCCATAACTTACATATATTTCTTAATTATGTCAGTAAAATCGTCTTACTGAAGAATCAGTTTAAAATAGTTAATTTAAAATTGTAAAAGTAGCCCTGACTGAAAGATTTTTTATTTAATTTGAAATTATAATTTTCGAGTCAATATTGTTACAAATTTATAAATAATGATTATATTTGTCTTAAAATATCTCAGACAGATCAGAAATTCTCACATTTTGGGCAAAAATTGCGGTATTTAAACGTGCTGTAGTTTAAAAGCGGATTTCCTAATGATTTGGCGACTTGGCGACAGTTGGCGAGATTCTTGGCGACTTGGCGACGGTTGGCGAGATTTTTGGCGACTTGGCGAGAAATCGATACTTCTGGAAACATCCATCACCTAAGCTCTAGGACCAATATTTTTCGAGATAGCCTAGAAGCTTCCAGAACCTTGGCGAAATTGGTAGATTTCTCCGCCAAGTCAGGTATAAATACCGCAGCCCGACATGGAATAGAGTAGTATTGTGAAGACAGTCAGTGAGTGAATACGCGCGATTAGTTGTGACTGCTAGTTGTTCTCTGTCTGAGGTATTTGAGACCTGTGATTAGAAGCTGTTTCTTATTATTCTATCTGACGAATTGTAGCTGTGATTGTTACAGCGGGAATTTCGTTTACCTTGTGAAATTTTTACGAATAAAAGTCTTGTGTTCATTAAGTGGTTGCTTTATTCAACTCTCAATCGACACGAACCCGTGAAGCTCGGTACAATATGCTCAAAGAAAGGCCCCAATTCTAGTGGAATCTAAATTAATAGTATTTAGTTTGCATTTTAAATATTTAATATTAAGTTAATTTATAAGTTTTTTGTATATTTATTATAATATGAGCCTTAAGAGAGAAATTTAATACATTTGTTTAGTAGAAACCATAAAAAAGTGACAAAACATTTTATTTTTCTAACTTCAACTTTATTTTATAAAATAAAATTGTGGTTGCAAAAATAACTATTGGGTCACCAATTATCAATTTATAAGTAAATTATCGAATATAAGTTAATTTTATGAATTTATATTCTATATAATTATTTATTTTACTACTTGAATACTGTTAATTTTTTTCCAACTAAGAGAAAATTTTTTACTGATAAAAATCTACTGTCAGAAAAAGTTGTTGAAAAAGAAGAGGCATTTATATTATCATATAAAATTCATATGAGAAATAGAGCATATGGTATTAACTAAAAATGTGTAGTGATTTTTTTTAATGATATGAATCCCATAACTTTAAATTGATTAATAAATCTCTATTAATTGACGCTTCTGTGACACATTTATTATAATGAAATTTTTTTCAGTTTTAATCGAATTTCAAAAGTATTTTGTAAATGTCTTCAAAAATCTGGATTCGAAAATTTAACTCAAAGAATTTAATCATTCAAAATTTGTTTCTAATCAATAGACAATCCGATTATCAATTAATTAGAAACAAATTCTGAAATTAATTATTTTTAATTAATTTAATTTAATTTGCAATAAACGAAATTGTTTACGACGTACTTATATTTACAAATCCATTCCATTTCTCACAAATTTTCAGTTCAACAACATTATTCTTTTTTTTGGCAAAATTTTTTTTAAAGTTAATAAATCAACATCTTATATTCTTCTAGTTATTGTGAAGGAGAATAAAATTCTAATTCAAATTAATAAAGAATAAACTCCTATATAAAGGTTTACCTATCAAAGTTCACTGTCTGTAATTATAATCGAGTCCCAATAGAATCATGTAAGTTAAAATATCGCGAGTAAAATTGTGCATAAAGTTCCTGATTTTTAATTTATAATAATGGATTTGAATATAAGTTAGTAGAGAAGATATGAATTTAATTTAACTAAAAGAAATATTTTGATTTAAAGAATGGAAGGAATGGGTTACATTATTGAATAAAAATATCGATTATATGAAATATTTGGAAATTATTTCAAATTTTAAGCATACGTTTTGATTTCAAAAATAATTAATTAAACTATGTGATTTTTAATAAAACTAATTTAATCCCATTTGATCTTTTCTAAGAATACGTCAATTTCAATTTTATTCTTTAATATATGATAGTTTTTTCAGCTATGAAATTATTTGCTGCATTTATAAAGCAAATATTTTATTTTTATAATCTTTTTAGTTAATAAATATTTTAAATCTTCTTCCTCGGCAGATAGTATTTCAATTTATGAAAAAAACTACTGAATATTAATTATATGACTATACGAATTAATCTAAAGAGATAAATATGGAATATGATTATACAAATTAAATTCTTTTATCTGTCAAATTGTAAAAGAAATAATCATATCGTAAAAACTGTTTTATTTTTCTTCTATGTGAGTTATAAAAGAATTGTTTTATTCAGTTATATATCTGACTTTCTTCAAATTAAATTAATTTAGAATTATTAATAAGAAGCTATAAATTTTTTTATGTTTTATATAATAAAGTTTTAAATAAAATATATCACTTCTTAAAAAATTATAAAAATTGCTGCAAAATAAAGACCTTCCTGGAATTATTTTCATTTTAGAAAGAAATTTCTTATTATTACAGTAAAAATATATGACATGAAATTAATAAAGCAAGATTCTAATTTTAAAATTTTATAAAAGATTCAAAATTTTAAAATTGGAATTTCTTCATTTTATCACATAAATTATAAATTAAGATTGTGTTTAATACTTTAACTTGAAAAATATTTGGTTATTCATTTTGATATTAAAATCAAATATATTTTTTAAACATTTCATTCATATGTGCATTTATTAATTTTGAAGTAAGGTGTAATTTTTAAATTGCTTACTAATCTAAAAGCGTTAAAATAAATTAAGCATTTATATTTTTAAAGAATTGAAAACATTTAAAAATTTTTAGGATTAAATGTAAATAAAAGATTCTTAATTTAAAATGTGTTTTAAAATGAGGCACATTATTAGAGAGACTTATCTTAAGAATTGTTTATAAGAATTGCTTTCGAATAAATATATTTTTATCTAAAGCGCTGAAAAAGCTGAAAATTGCAGCTAATGTGTTCTTAAAAATTATTTACTTTATGATGAATAAGGATAAGGATTAACTTATCATTAAAAATAATTCACTTTCTATATATAGTATCTAAGATTAGCAGAAAATCTTTAAGAACAAAATTACACAGGAGTGATTATTCTATTTAGTTTATATTTCTTAAAGCATGGTATTAACTACAAAAAGATGTAAACCATTCTAATGAGAGTTTATACTTTTTTATATAAAATCATAATAGGGTATAAGTTATAGGATATTTATATTTATGTAATATTATGATTTATATCCTTTGTTTTAGAAAAATATAAACGATGATATTACATAAATATTATTCCAATTTTTATATAAAAGCATGTACTATATATCAGTAAAATATTTTTAGAAACTTTATAGACTTTATAAAGCGAATGTTCTTCTTATAAAAAATTTAAATGCACAAAATTTTTAAATATTTTTTTCCAACAGCGGGCACACTTGGGTGACGAACACAATGCTACTACAAGGCCAGAAACTGCTACTCATTTGTCGTTACCCAGAGGACACCTGTGAACCAAGTCATGAAGGCGAGTAGCGTTGCCCGCGCCATGCCACCACAAACCTATTTATAAGGTGGGCCACATTCATAGAACATCACAGAAGAAAGAGCAGAGAAATACAGAGAGAACAGAGAAGGAAAGAAATATCCATGCCCGAACCAGGATTCGAACCCGGGACCAACAGCTCAGGAGTCAGGAACGCTAACCATTGATCGGCAAATTTTTAAATATAGCTTCTTGCATTTTTTACATGTCATTTATTTTTATAGGGAAATAGCATTGATTATTGAAGCAATATTTTAATTTAAAGACAAACAGAAAAATATCTTTAAACTAAAATATATGTATATATATATAAATTAAAAAAATTGTGTTAAGGCAGCTTAGATATAAATGGATTATAAATTTCGGAGCATATAACATACGTAATCATATATTTTAAATTACAGCTCTAGATACTGAAAACTTTATAAAAGTTTGTAATTTACTTTCAGTTGGAGATGTGTTCGTATTGATAAATGGGCTTCAATATTTAAAAAATAGTTCAGGAATTCTGTGTCATGTTTTACATACTGCATTAATTTTTTTTCTGTAATATTTATTTTTACATTAATTTCTTTAATTAAATTTCAATTTATTTAACGAGACAATTTGTTTCTAAAATGTATTGAACCAAGTTTTAAACATTTGGTGATAAGATTAGCACTATTTAGATATTAGATTTTATTAGTACAATATTAGATTTTATGTACACTAGTGCTCAAAATTAAGAAAATTTGCATATTGTGTCGAATTTCATGAAAAACCGAATAAAAAGTAAAATCACCACTTCAAGACAAAGATGCAAATTATGTACGTCGAATACGTCAGAGTAAGCCTATGTGAGTGGGAAGCCAGTAAAGGAACAGGCTTTATAAGTGCACATTACAAAATACGCTTTTCATTTGGTAGTACAATTTGCCAAATTTGTTGGTATTTTTGTGCAGCAATACATTGAATCCAAATTGTAATAGTAACAATGAGTAATCACCAACGCTTAGGTGATATAATGAAAGGGTGAAATGTAGGGATGCTTGAAGAAGGATAATCTCAAATCGAGATTTGTAGAGAATTCAATTTAACTCCCAGCTTTGTATGCAACGTATGGAAACAGATTTCAGGAGACCGTATCGATTGAGAAAAAGCCTGAACAAGGTCGTTCAAGTGATACAACGGCCGGTGATGATAGCCATGAGTCTATTTTAGCGAGGCGTAACAGAGATACTATAGCTTCTCAACTCTCTCGTGACTTGTATACGGCCACAGGAACCTGAGTTTCAAGACTGTTGCTAGAATAATTCATGAGAGAGGATTTTTTGCACGAAGACCTATCATTTGCGTTACACTCACTTTTACGCACAGGAGAGCTTGTTAAGCATAGTAAAGAGGGATTAGATATTGGATTATGGATAAATGGGTGGCCGTGCTCTTCACTGATGAATCCTGATTCAGCCTAACTACAGATTTCCGCAGTGTGTTTATATGGAGAGTACCAGAGTCTCGGTACTTGCCCTAAAATGTCTACGACATCGACCATTATGGCGGCAGAGGTTTAATGGTATAGCCAGCAATCATGTTAAATGGCTGCACACCCGTCCATGTCTTTAGCAGAGGCAGTGTAACTGCTGTGAGGTGTTAAGGATGAAGTTTTGGAGCCCTCAGGATTGCCTTTGGCACTGAGTTCACTTTAATAGACTGTAACTCAGAGCTACATAGAGCTCTTGTAGTCGACAAATTTCTAGGAAGTGAGGATATTCACTGGATTGATTTGTCAAGAGGATTTCCAGACTTCAACCCGGTAAAGTAAATGTGGGACGCAATTTAGAGGGCACTTAAAACATACAAACTCCCTTTGAGAACTATTCAAGAACTTAAAATAATGTTTCTGAACTAGTGGGACCAATTGCCACAGAAAATCATAAACTATTTTATATCACATATGAAATCATGCTGTGAATAATTTCCGGCTCTTGTGCATATTACGCATGATGCTGTGGATGTTTTATAACTGTTGCATGGTTATTTGCATTGTAATGTATCAATGTATGTGTGTATATCAAACTTCATTAAAATCGGTCCAGTAATTCTAGAGATAATTGACCAAATCTGAGAATTCTCTTAATTTTGAACATCAGAGTACAAATGATTAATGTCATTTATTTAAGTAAATTCCTTAACCAAAATTAACTCTGAACAGAACATGTGATTTTGAACAAAACCTAAACTAATAATTTTAAATTATGCTTTAGCTATTTAAGCAGAAATGTCTATTTGCAAATGAATAAATACAAATGTTTATGATTTTAATGTTAATATGAGCTTTTACTAAGTAATACATTAATCATTATGTTTCATTATTTCAACTAAATTCTAGGAATAAAGATTGTATTATATTTTTACATTGTTCGAAAATTAATGAAATTTAAAGAATTAAATTCATTTTTATTTAAAAATAGAATGCACGCTATGTACCAATAAATATTTGGACACCTATGCAAATGAGGATATCTATGAACTTTGCCTACGTCACACCTTCTGTACTTAAATATTTAAGTACAGAAAGCATGAGGCTGATCAGGACTGAAATATCGTGTAGCATTGACATTAATTGTAAGCAAGATGGCATGAAATTCTGAGCCTCATCTGACTTCCAGAAATATGTAACTGTCGGACATCATAGAAATATCTGATTTTTAAGGGACATATCTAGCAAGTCAACATTCAAAAATCAACAGTAGAATTGTTTATTATGTGGAAGGTCAAAGGTGGTTGTCGAAATGAGCTTCAGTCTGGCAGACCTTCGAATCTAAGGGAAAGAGACAAACGAATTCTGCCCAAGGAAATTTGGAAAAATCGCATTTAACCGATGTCCCAGATACTCAATGAATTTCAATAAGTGCCTGGAATTGTTCATCCGCAAGGAAGCAAATTTGCTTGTTTTCCATGGTCGTGCTGCCACCCGTAAGCCTTTGATTGTAAAGTGTAACCATGACGTTCGGTTGAGATGCTGTGAGTCACCCCTAAATTGGACCGTATATGTGTGGAAACAGTTCTCTAGAATTGATGAATTTAGGTTCAAATTCTACCAATTTGAAAATAGAATCTGGGTTTAGTGTATACACACGGGTCGATTACTAATCCATTATCCCAGACAACAATGTGTTTCATGGGCTGTGGCAATTTTACGAGTTGAATTATTGTTACTTCCAGAATGACAAAACTACTTCCCATGTTGCGACGTCCACCAGTGATTAGTATGCTGAAAAGGGGTAAACAGATTCGACTGGCTTGCCCAGTGTCCAAATTTAAAATCTACAGAGCATCTCTGAGATGAGTTGGATCGTCGGATTAAGGTATGCAGCAACCATCCAAAGTCGTTGAAAGAACTTCTCCAAGACGAGTGCAAGAAATACCACTGTCTGTCATCCAAATACTTATGGAAAGCATGTCTTAAAGGACCTGTAATTGCCTATTGTGGGGGCTCTACCAACTATTGAATGTGAATAAGTTTAATTATTTCCTTTATCGCATGTGTTCAATTTCTTATTGGTAGATAGAGTAATATCCATGTGCTATAGATTATTTATCTTTGGTTATACGGAGGACAATTTGAGATTTCGATTTTTAATAATATGGGAAAGTATACTCGAATATTTTTCAATCTATCATATAATCTGATAAGTGTCTGTTACGTTTTAGGGTAAGAATAAATTTTCATTAAATTCTGTATGCATTCCTACGCATTTGGATATTTTATGAAATATCCTGTCTATGAATTTGTTTCCAACAAGAATCAGTTTCATTAGGCAACCTTTTCAATAGAATAGTTTATTTTCGTCAAAAGCGTTATACAATTAAATAAATAAGCATACTATTTTTATAAAATGCCTGGAAAAATCTCACCTTAGTCTAATAGTATGATCACACACTGATTGGTGTAAAATGCCCCAGGTTCAGTTCCTGCAGCAGAAGAACATGTAACCAAAATGCACTGCAGCAGAAGAACGGTGTTGTGTTTTTCCTTTTAGCATGCAGATTTGTTCAGTGGAAGATTTGAAGTTTGGAGTTTTTCACCCTTTTGACACTGAATATGAATTATTAATTATGAAAAGATATTTGGCCGTAAAGACAAGAGCTGGTGAATATCCTAAGTTCAAATTTTATTAGCATAATTAAAGTGCAAAAAACTTAAAAGTGTGATGGATTATATAACAGTCTTCTGTTTAGTAAAATCACCTCTTACACAGTTTTAACGACTTAATTTAATATGAAGATCTAATTCAATGATAGTCAAATTAAATATGATATTCACATGACCTTCGATTGAATTTTTTAAATGAAATAAAAAGCGTAAGAAGATACAATGAGTTTTACAGATATGATCATAAATGATAATTGAAAATAAGTTTTCTAATTCCCAGTTTCTCATAATTTAAACCATTTTTTTAATAAATAAATTTAAGCATACTTCTATATAAGCTAGTAAGGAGGAAAAATATGAGATTTTAGAGAGGCTAATTGTAACTTAAAAATAATAATTAATTCCCAACGATCTGCTTATTTAAATTTGAAATACTTTAGCTTTTACATATTTTAATTTCATCTTCACTCGCAGCAGATTTGCATATTTTATTTATAAGAAATTAAAAAATAAGGTAAATGTTTATTTAATTATTTATGATTGCTTTTTAAATGTAGTTTCAACACAAACATTTTATTTTAAAATTTCTGAACTTTCCGAACACCTTTGATAGTGAATAGTATATTAGATTATATACATGACACTAGATTATATACATAATACTAGATATAGTTAGCGATTTCATACAAAGTACTCTGGCAGTAAAAACACTGTAAATTCAATAATTGTTATTTTATTAAACTACAGTTATATTAAAACTAAAATTAAAAATAACATAGATTTTCTTTTTTCATACAAAAAATCATTTTTATGACTAAAAATATGATCTATTTTTGAGTTTCATGAACTGTACAAATCACTTTACATGAGTTATATAAGATTCCTTTGAAGAAAAACAAAACGAAACTAATTGTTTTAAGCATCATTATTTTGTTCTACATTCAAATACCAACATATTGTTTGAAGATAAAATAATTTCGCTTTAATTCAACTGAGAATATATATTCTAGATATGGACACATGTATTTGTCCCTCGTTGTTTTCAAATACTCTTACAAGACGAAGAGACGAGTCATCATTTTCAAACGTTTCCATGGAAACATTCCACTGAAACTTCATTTTTCGAATTTAGAGGACATATTATCGAGAGTTATAATCCATACTTAGCAAAATGCTACTAATCTGGTTTTATAGCTGCATTTCCCATTTCCCAAAGGATCACATTTCCTTTGTGGAGTATGTAATGAAAAGGAAAATCTCATGTAAATACGTCATTGAAAATTTCCATTTCGATTCTGAATGTACAAAGTGAATGTGAAAAGAGTTCTTGCTCATAAATGTATGCAATTATGAATGTTTTCGAAATTACCTTTCTTTCGTAATGTTTGTTCTTATGACAATCTCCGTATTTACATCCAAATATATTACACTTATTAGCATACATTTTGTCCAATATTGTTTATTATTTTTTTTACTGGCAATATTTTATGAAACAGTTAAATCACTTTAATAATACATTTATTTTAAATATTCGATTTTAAGATTTCACATTGAACTGTAAAAATTAAAAAACACGAATGTAACAGATGTATGGATTATACATTCAATAAGGAGGATATGAATTTTTTCTAAAATCACATAAATTTAGGAAATATTTCATTTTAAAATTAATTGATATTTTTTTATTCATTGAGAGTATTATTAAAATTTTAGTTTTTTGATGGAGTTAAATGCATTTAAGAGTTATCTTTATCCAATCAGCACTTGTTATATATTTCACTTAATCAAAATATATATATTTTTAATAAAATTATTCATTTAAATTATCTATTAATAAAAATATTAAGATGCTGGTTTGCAATATATTTTAATATATGGTACTTTGAAAAAGTAACTTAAACATTTTTGCAAATAAATGTCCAAATTATTCGACTAAAATCCAATTTTTTTATAATTTGTTTTGCCTAATATATGTATTTCTTCTTGCCTAATATATCTTCAGCTATAATCATTATGATATATATTTAATCAGAATAAAAATTTTAGATTATAAATCAGGAAACATCTTGTTTTAAAAAGATAATCGTTGGAAATTTTCGAAATCGTTGGAAATTTTTAATAACAAAAGATGGTTTTGTTCTACATTTTAAATATATAAAAATTAAATTTATAGTTTTATGTGCAATTTAGTTGAATTATCCTAAATATAATCAGAATTGTATTAAATAATTTAATCTAAAGTAGCTATCTGATTTTAGTTACAAATCAATAAAACTATTTAATCAATGGTAAGCTTTATTAAAAATTTCAGAAATTATTTTTGGTTGATAATATAAAACAATAAATTTCCAATTAAATTCTTATGTAAACTTTCATATAATCATATATTATTTGTATTAATGACAGATTATACAACAATTCTCCCTGAGACACATCTAAATTTCTATACTTTATACGTGTAAAAGTATTGTACACTTCCTGTAGAATCCAGTTTTTAATTATTTTTTTTATCCAAGTATAATAATTTTATCTCTGAAATGTATGATGAAGAAAATAGCATTTCTTAATATTTTAAATTGTTATGTTTAGTTCTAAAAATTAGTAAAATCTCCATAATTTAAAATTTTATTGTCTTTTTTTCTTATGGCCTTACAAATAACAGTTTCAAATCCTGTTTTTTTTGAGAGAATATTTAAAATGTAGTTTTTAACATAAAGTTTGGGTATACTTACGTATTAACGCCACCACAGCCAGATTTGGCGGTTTTTAACTACCGCCAATCTACCAAACAAGAAGATTGGTGGACCAGATTGCATTGTAGAAATTGATGAAAGTTTGTTTACTAAACGCAAAAATAGTTATGGTGGAGTATTACCCGAACAGTGGGTGTTTGGTGGTATATTTAGAAAAATAAAAGATTCGTTTGTTGTCACTGTTCCTAATAGAACTGGATCTACCTTTCTTGAAAAAAATTATTGAAAACATAGCCAATGGTAGCACAATTTATTCTGGCAGTTGGAAAGGTTACCAAACAAATAGAATAGAAAAAGAAGGATTCCTACATGCTAAAATTAATCATAAATACAATTTTATTGATCCTGATACATGAGTTCATACACAAACAGTTGAGAGAATGTAGGGCATTACTAAATGAAGGAACACGAGACATAGAGGGACAGCGAGACATCATTTGGAATCTTCAGAGTTCATATGGCGACAGCATTAGATGAAAGAAAATAAAGACTGCTTTGAATCTATGTTAAACTCTATATCGGCCCATTTTCCACCGAAATCCGATTGACTACTTTGTTTTAAATAAATAGTTTTGATTTTTAATAAAGCGTTTTATTTTATGATTTGTCGCAAAAATTTTAGGTGTAGATTGGCGGCAGTTAAAAACCGCCAAATCTGGCTGTGGTGGCGTTAATACGTAAGTACCAAAGTGTGTTAAATTTTATCAAAAATGTATGATTTAAGATGCAGCTTTAAAAATAAGCTGTTTTGAGAAGATAGATATAAATTACTTATAACTAACACTATCTTTAAATATCACTCAAACAATATAGGATAATGATAAAAATAGTGAAAAAGTATTATTTAAGCAAATTCTGGTTTCTCGAAATATTTTATATAAAATGTGTTTAATTTTATATTGGATAATACGTCATATATTAAACGTGCAGCTGTTAAGTGATATTAAAATTTGTCATCATGAATCTTGAATTTAATTAACCGTAATGCGAAACAAATATCTATGCAGAAAAATCTGAGTATTTAAATCAATTTAACCGATTCTGAACATTTTGAGCCTAAATTATTAAAGAACTTTGTTTTTGAATACTTTTTCGAAATTGAAATTAATTTTATTTGGAAATGTATATTAAAAATAAGTTAAGCGTGATGTGTGTGAAAATTTCTAAATCCTAACTAATTAAATTTATTGAATATCAGACTACAGCAAACATTTGACTTCGTTTCAATTAATGAAACCCACTGCGACAAACTATTTTGAAATTTCGTGGAGAATATTAAATGCAATATGTTGTTGACAGAATAGTCGAAATAATATTAATTTTCAGACTGTTTTTTCAATAGATATGAAGAAAAAATTATATGATTTGATTAAATGATTTTATTTATTGAATCTATTTTAATAAAATGGTAGTTTTAATTTAAAATTTTGGTGCACGTCAGTTTGCTCATAAAATTATTAATTTTTAATTCCTTAAGTAAAATATCAAAAAAATTAACTATTGTATTTTTATGAACTCCAGCAATGCAAATATATACGAGTTGCCTTAAAATTACTAATTAATTAATGAAAAATGATCTGAAAAATTTTTAAGAATGAAGAAATTGTAAGATTCATGTCAATTATATGAAATATTTTGTACAAAGAGAAAAATAAATTGAGTAGATCATGCATTTTCTTAAATTTTAATAACAAAAATATTGTAGATAAATCGCAAAAAAATTGCTTCACAATTAATATTTAAAAATAAATTAAAACTAGAGTCATTTTTTAAAAAAATGTATTTGAATATTTTTAAGAATTAAACATAAAATTTTATAAACTTAGCACCATTTTATATTTATTCAACAATTCAAATTTTGATTTCTTCTGTTCAAAATATAACAGATTTCGAGAAAGAAATAGTTGATTCTATTGAAAGAAGTAAGAGTTTAATAAATTAAAAACATGCAAAAGAAATAAACTTTGGCGTTAAAACTTCATATTTTTATTAGAAAAATTAGTTATATTGACATCAAACTAAAATAGAAATGGCAATTTAAATTTTATCTAATAACAAATACTTATAAAATAAGTAAATTATTTTACTTCTATTTATTTTTTCATTTTGATTTATTATATTTTAATATTGCTTATATTTTAAGAAACCACTCAGAAATTTATATCTATAACAATAGTAACAATAACAGAATAAGTAAACAGTAACAAACTGACTTGTATTCATTGAAATATATGTATTTCACATTGGTTAGTTTATCAGAAAAAAATATATTTAATTTATCAGAACATTTATTTTATGAAATAGAATTAAGCTTTGAATTCTTGAAAAAAATGTCCTTAAATGTGAGGAAAAAGCAATTATCTTTAAACCTATGCTGAAAGGTGAATTATGTAAATACATGTTATAATTACAAGCATTGAATTAAATAGTCAAAGATAAACATATTACGAAACATAATATATTTACATTGGATTACAGGCAAAACTAATTAGTTTTGATTGTTTATTCTTGTTTCACCTTTCATAAACAACGAAATTAATTAGATCCTTTTAGTAAGAAAAATCTTGTGTACACTTTAACAAGTAGATCGGTAGCACTGTTAAATTTTACATGGCAATTATATATTATTGAACACAGCAATCTGTTTTTGAGGCTTTTTGCATCATTAATTGCCTTTGTAGATTGAATTCCTTTACCTATTCATACATTACTTATTTGATTTAGATTGCACCATGTTCATTTAAACCTAAATTGGAGCTATTAAACCTAAATTTGAGCATGCATTTCATCAAAACTTTACCAATGACTTCTGGCTTTAAATAGTTTCATTAAACTATGAGATTCCACCAGCAGTTATGATAGGCTTGTTTATCACTTTTGAATCCCTTTTTGCTCACGTAGGTTAATTAAAAGGAGATCTTCAAATGAAGTATATTTTTTATCACAGGATTTTGAATAAACGTTAACTAGTGGTAGGATTATTAATTTTGGATAGGAATGTCATGAATTTGATTCTAATGTTATTAAATAGCGGAAAAAATAAGCTTTTCTTCTTTGCTTACAATATTCACAGCTGTCAGTGTGGGTACTTAAGAGATTTTTGGGTTTCTTCCCTTGCGAAACATAAATGTACTTCACAATTTATAAAAAATTAATCCTGAGGATTACATTAAATAGAGGATATTAGAAAAACTTATGAAAATCTTTAACCCTTAGGATGCGCTCTTTGTGGTATCAAACATACCCCCAAGAGTTCATCTAGGTTTGATGGTAAAATTACGCTCTTAGAAAAGGAAGATCCTGGGATTTGAGCCACGGTTAAACAAGGGAGAGGGTTGCTGCTCTTCACCTGTTTGATTCCATATCCATCGTGGTAGATATTTGAATGGGCCGTGGTAGCCTAGTGGTTAGAGGTTCGGTCTTTCGTCCTAAAGGGCTGGGTTATATTCCAAATGCCGCCAAAGACCCACCGAGTACATGCGATATACGTGCTCGTTAAATCTGTGGAAATCGAAAGTCCTGTGGTTGGTCATTGAGCAATTATCATGAGTGCAATGGTCTGGAGAAAATTTCCTCCCCCTTCAGATCAAAGTCAAAATTGAGAGAGTGGATTCTCTGGTGGTGCCATCTATCGGAGGAGTCTTAGAGCAAATATGTACTTTCACCTTCGTGGTGCTCTGGTTAAACAAAAGACTAAATATTCTGACTTAATTTCATATAGTCATCGGCTAGCGAGTTTGGCTTGTCCAAGTGTCATAAATAACAACAACAACATATATTTGAGACATTTTTAGGATACTTTAGTTTGCGATATCTGAAAATGTCTTCTTGGAAGGCAAAACATTACGTATGTTAAAATGCCTTAGAAGATATTCGATTGTTATGCTGTGTATTACATGGTGTCGAAAGCATCCACGAACAAAGTTGTAATTGAAATCATGAACTGTTGCATTGAAAGTTAGATTGTTAACCATAGAGCTGTCAGCTCTGTCCTGTAATAGTAAACCTGTTATAGAAACTTCAGACTTCTAAGTTATGTAAATATACCACTATTTTAAATGAGCAGTGACAATTTCTGAAAGTGCATATTTGAGCATTTCACACTTTGAAATATCATTTGAAGTACAAGAAATGCTAACGTTTGCATGGTAAGAAATCAATGTGCTGAAAGTTGATTTCAAATAAAAAATTAAATTTAACGATGAACTACTATCTTTGTAAATAGAATTGTTTTACAAATTTAAGATAATAAAAGGTTTATGATATCGAGAATTGACTTTATATCTTATTGACAATGATAATTAATTTATTTTCGAGATTATAAAGATCTTAAAAATACTCTTAAACATAAACAACTTTCATTTTAAAGATTTGTTTATATGTTTCTTACTTATGAAAATTAAGTAATCATAAATATTTCATTTTAAATCAAATTTTATATAAATATTATAAGTTACCTTGATAATATTCAACATTTCATTTATGTTTGCTTTACGTGGAATATATCTGATCATCGTTTTCCAAGATCAAACACTGGTACAGGACAATTCACTTTATTTTCTCCTTTTGGTTACTTATTATTTATAAGAGATAGTTTTATTTATAAGAGATAGTATTATTATTTATAAGAGATAGTTTGGTTACTTATTATTTATAAGGATATTTTACTTTAAAATATAAATTTCCGAAACTAATATAATAATTTACAGTTCTAGTAGGAGTTGATGACAAATTAACTCGCTTCACAATTGAAAGTGCTTTAAGAAATCAAGTAGAAACAATATCGAAAGGAATGAAGCAAATTCTTATCATAGTTACGTGTTTTAATAAATAATGCTTTTCTCTAAAACTGTTTAAATAAGAAAAACTGCATGATGAAGCCAATGCTTAAATCTTCATATGAAATAAAACGGAATTTAAGATCTCTGGTTTTATTTTATAATGAGGGATTAAAAGCATTAAAATACGTTGTGAAATAATAGTTAAAATCAAAAGCCATGAGGAGGAAAAACTAGTTTATAATTTCATTAATATTTGCATGTAAAATTTTAATTCGAGTTCCCATACTTTTGTTCAGGATGCATGCACATCCAGAGAGTGTAGGAAAACAAATCACTAAAGTTTTATAGTGTCTTCCAAAATTAAAAAGTAATTGGATCCTTTACGTACAAAAGATGATTCAATAAGGATTTAAGAAAAAAGTTTAATATAAGTCATGCTATCAATAAATGAAGAACAAAATTTGAGCAAATAAAAAAACTACTTAATTTTTCTTGATCTATATTTTTTCGCGGTTTAATTTATTTATTTAAGTCAAAGTAAACTTTTAATTAAATATTGTGTTAATAATGTATTAATATTCTAAGAGTTATTATAAATTTTTTTTATAATTTTTAAAAGATATTCTCCCTTATATAAATAATTTTAAACCAGCATTTAACAGCTAATTACACATATCTTTTAATATAAATTTTGCGATGGAGATAAATTTTAAGTATATTTTGTATCAATATTTTAAATAAATAATTTGGAATAGAAAAATATAAAAATTTATTACTAATTTAATCATTTTTGTCAAGCAATTATTCATTAGAATATTTGTTAACAATGTTTCCTGTAAGGAATTATTTGAAATATTTTTATAAAATTCATAAGAAATTAATGGGTCGTTAAAATTGAATTATTTTTTAAAATAAAGATATTTTGCAACTGTTTTCTGTTTTAATTAGTAACTTCCCATAAGCGTGTTTTATAAATAAGTAAAATTTAACATTTTATTATTTTTAGAAAAATCTAGTTTTCATTCTTCAAAAATTATAAATGTCACTCTATTTTGCTTTTTTTCCTTTTTTAAAAACAACCAAATGATGAGAATGATTAAAAAATCCGAGAACGCTACTATAAAATCATCCAACTTACTTAGAAAATATTTCGCAAATAAGAATCCTATATTATTTACAACTTTCTCTATTCAGCATAATATTTTACTTTAAATTCCAAAATAATTTGTTAGAATATTTAAATTAAACTATTTCGTTTGGAAATCACAATGATACTAGAAACTTAAATAAGTTTTCTAAAACATTTTCTGACCGATTAGATTACAAATGATGCTTCATGGAGCATTTACGGTAAATCAACGATGTTCTTAATACAAATCCATGATTAAAAAAAAGCTAGCTCTCTGATTGCATTCTTGTTATAATGTGTTTTTATTTTATTATCAAATGCGGCAACATTCGTGAAATTTGTGCGAGGATGTTTTTAATAATTTGTGTTCTATTATATTCAAAACCACACGATTAATGTGTTTGTTTTTGATAATGGCGAGAAAATAATTCCCTGCCTTGATAAAACACTATGTTTAAACAGAAAAACACTTACCAAAACTGAAGAAAATTGAAAAAATATTATGGGGACTCATGTTCCCAAAATATATTTTCACACGTGACTTACGGAATTTCAGTCTAGTAGTAACAGCACAATAGATGCAGAACGTTCTGGACTTTCAACTGAAGTCTCGACTGAAAAATGGTCAACAAAATTTATGATGTCAGAATACTGGAGTATGGAAATTATTACATATTGAAGTGTAATAATTTCCATACTCCAGTATTCCAGTATAACAAATCAAGGGAAGGTGTTTTTAATTTAAAACATAATCACTTGATTTGTTTATCTTCTTAGTTATCGCATGCATTTCCATACTCAAGTTATCAGGATGAAAAAGTTATCAGCAAATATTAGGTTAAAAATGGGATCGACATTTAAAGCAATGTATAGAAAAATTGAAGTAAAATTAAAAGAGGAATTTTCGCAGATTTATGTTACATTTAATGATATTTGGATACATTTCCCACATTAGGAATGAATATACGTT
This sequence comes from Latrodectus hesperus, assembly GCA_037975125.1. Taxonomy (NCBI): domain Eukaryota; kingdom Metazoa; phylum Arthropoda; class Arachnida; order Araneae; family Theridiidae; genus Latrodectus; species Latrodectus hesperus. Next base: position 23,951,473 of record CM075850.1, on the reverse strand, counting down.
CTAAACAGAGAACTTTTTCTACTGAACCTGTTCTGAAGGAGAAAAAATAGTTTCACCTGCCGAAAAGAATATGGCTAGTTGCTTAGGACTCAAAAGGCATGCTTAATTCCCATAAACACCTGGAAATAGAAAAAAGTGAGCAACAGACAGTATATTCTGATTCAGAATGTTTCAATGAAAAATTTAATACAAAGCAATTCCATTTACAGAGCATAGGGATTTTTGGTACTAGCCCCCCCCCCATCTGCAACAGCTAAACGAGTTGATATACGCTACGAATTGCTCCCTCATCCACACTACTTTCTTGAATTTGTCTCATTGATTTTTTCATAATTAAAAATACAACTTAGTTAAGTTAAGGAATTTTTTAAACCATTTTTATGGAAGACACAAGAAATAACAAATCTTTCAGCATTTGCAGGAGAAGCCTCTGAAGTAGACCTTGCTGAAAAAGACAAGGGAATCCAGAGGCATTTTAGTAAAGGGGTAGCAATGAAACCTTCACAGGAGGTAGAAATGACCTCCAAACCATCTTCTTCTGGTGAGAGTCAGGAAGCTATCTCTAGCATGACTGACTCTCTGACCAGAATCAAGCTTAAAAAGAGAATATCTGGTGCACAGAAAAAGAAGCTGGTGAAGGAGCGCAAAATCGCTGAGGGGACATGGGTTGAAAAACCCAAGACAACCAAAGGCGAGAAGCGTCCAGCCAACCGGATGAACCAGGGCAAGGTCGGAAAGGCTGCCAAGAGAGAAGGACCCGAGGGATTTACTTACAGGGCGGCTCTCACGGCGATCAAGATGGCCGTGCTCTTAGAAGGTCATCCGAAAAAACGGTTAACAGAGAAACAGGCCTATGACCTGGAACTCTTGTTAACCAGGAAAATAGGAAGGAATGCGGAGGGCTTTGCCCCAACCTTCCTATCCTGTAAACTTGAAAACGGGGCTCTTATTATCAATTGTGCAGATCTGGAGAGCACAAAGTGGCTGGAACAGAATGTCAATGATATAAGCCCCTGGCAAAAACATAAACTCTTGGTGAGTGAGGCAAGGAAACTTATCAGAACCACCAAGATAATTGCAAAACTGCCAAAAATATGTAATGAACTGGAACCTAAAGAGCTCCTGAGAAAAATCGAGGCTCAGAACGGTGGGGTCACTCCATTGGAGTGGAACGTTCTTAAAATTAAGAACGACCCATCTGGGCGGACCATCGTTCTTAGTGTGCCTGAATTAGATGCTGCCACGCTTCGTGTAAGGGGATATAGGTTTCATATTGGACTTCACCATGTGCAGGCTAAAGTACTTGATAAACCTGCTCCTGCTGATGGGGGTGAAGGTAGTTCAAGCCAACCGCCACCACAGTAGAAGTGGTACTACTAACCTCAGTAAGAAGTTTCTTGCTGGGGATATACACCTGGCCTTGATTCAAGAACCCTGGTTGGTTAGGGAAGAATCAGTGGTCTCAAAGGAACTAAAGGTAAGCTTATCTACTGTACTAATGGTAACGCTAGAACTTGTATACTCTTACATAAAAACATTGAGGTTCTTCCCCTCTCTGAATTTATTCTTAGGGACCTGACAGCTGTGAAAGTCAGACTCAACATAGAGGGTAGGGACAGGGAAATTGTTTTTGGCTCTGGATACCTGCCCTATGAAGAGAAGGCTCCACCTGACCATTCTCTGCACAAGCTCATGAACTTTTGCAGTAATAACAACTTACAGGTAGTCCTAGGATTAGACTGTAATGCTCATCATGTTGTCTGGGGAAGTACGGACACAAATAAAAGAGGTGAGTACCTTTTGGAATTTATTCTAAACTATGGGTTAGATATTCTAAATGTGGGCAACAAACCAACTTTTATTACTTCCAATCGATCTGAAGTAATTGACATTACTATAGCGACAACGCTGATTAGTAAAAATATCAAATACTGGAAAGTAGATGACAGACCTTCTGGTTCAGATCATCAAAACATCCATTTTGAAATTCACTCTAATGTGTGTCTGGATCGCATATTCAGAGACCCAGTTAGGACGGACTGGAAGAAATTCCAAGAAGAACTGACTGGGTTGATTGAGCTCGGGAACAGACCTATTAGAGACAACTACGATCTAGAAGTTACAGCAGATCTCCTACAAAGAAGTATTCTAGATTCTTATCATAACAATTGCCCCATTCGCACTAGAAGAGCTAAACTCCAATGCCCTTGGTGGAATGACTCTCTAGCTGCCGAAAGAGCAAATGTTAGAAAACTTTTAACAAAGCTAAGAAAAATGATGAATGGGAGAACTATAAAAGGGCCCTCACTATTTATAACAAACTTGTTAGAAAAAGCAAAATTAACTCCTGGAGGAAGTTCTGTGACGAGATAGATTCTATTTCTGAAGGAGCTAGACTCCAGAAACTCCTTAAAAGGGATGAACCTATTTTGGTTGGTACCCTAAAAGACGAAGAGGGTAATTTTGCTGCTTCCGGAAAAGGGGTTATGGAAATTATGACCAGGACCCACTTCCCGGGAGCTAGAGATATTTATAGCAACGAAGGGGAACATTGTTTTGGCTCTTTGCAAAGAGTCAATAGCAATCAATGGACCATCGCTAAAAATATCATAAGCTACAACATTGTTAAATGGGCAATTTTTGCCTTTAAACCTCTAAAATGACCTGGGCATGATGGAGTTATGCCCATCATGATCCAGAAGGCAGAGAAGGTTGTCATACCAATGCTAACTAGAATTTATAGAACTAGTTTGGCCCTGGGATATATACCAAAGACATGGCAAAAGACTAGGATTGTCTTCATTCCAAAACCTGGCAAGGACACTTATGACCAGGCCAAGTCATACAGACCAATCAGTCTTTCTTCATTCTTTTTAAAATTATGGTGAAAATCATTGATCGGCATATTAGAGATTACTTGGGTAGAAATAGTCCCTTGCATGCTCTTCAATTCCTGGCAAATCTACAGAGACTGCTCTACATCAGCTAGTTTCCAAGATTGAAGCCACTCTGGATCAAAAATAAATTGCCTTGGCAACTTTCTTCGACATCTAAGGTGCTTTTGATAACACTTCTCATCTATCCGTCCTCAATGCACTTAGAGGGGCAGGGATTAATCTGACCCTGTGTACTTGGATTGAGGCCTTAATTTCGGATAGATATATACAAATGAACATCTTCGGTGAATCATTTGAAAAAAGACTACTAGAGGTTGTCCTCAAGGAGGTGTTCTGTCACCATTACTTTGGAACCTAGTTGTAAATAGCCTTATAAAACATCTAAATGATAAGGGCTATTATACGCAGGGATATGCTGATGACATTGTCATCCTTATCCTTGGTAAAGATTTTGACATAACTTGTCATCTCATGCAGGATGCTCTAAGTTATGTAGGTCAATGGTGCATGGATAGGGACCTGATGGTTAATCCTCAGAAAACCTACCTTGTACCTTTTACACGCAAAAAGAAACGGAAAGGTTTTTTCATACCAAGACTTTTTGATGTTGAAATCAATGTGGCTTCAGAGATCTGGCAGAGAAGTATCTGGGCATCTATTTAGACCAGAAACTCACCTGGAATAAGCACATTGATGATAGGATCAACCGAGCAAAGAAAAGCATTGTGATTTGTAGGCGAATGCTTGGTAAGAACTGGGGTTTACATCCAAAACTGATGTTATGGATGTACACAGCTTTTGTCTGGCCCATTTTCACATATGCCTGTGTGATCTGGTGGCATAAGGTGGAACAGAAGACTGTGATTGACAGATTGAGGAGTCTACAAAGACTAGCCTGTCTCTGCATCACAGGAGCAATCTCCACCACGCCAACCAGAGCATTGGAGGTTGTGTTGGATCTGACCCCATTTGGACATCTTCATATGCAGCGTTGCAAGATTGAATGCATACAGAATGAAGCTGCAAAACCACTGGTATGACCAGCCTGTTGCCAAAGGGCACAAGGGCATCACCAGGAAATTTCAAGACCCTACTTTTCTGATGCCATCTGACATCATGGAAAAAACATACATGTTTGACAAGACATTTGATGTAGTTTTTCCAACTAGAGAGGAATGCGATAACAACATGTTTGAAACTAAAACAGGAGATCTAATCTGGTACACAGATGGATCACTGAAGAACAGCCCCTCAGGTCTGGGAGTTTGTGGCGTGTCACCAAGAATCAGCTTGTCTGTAAGCCTTGGGCGATACGCTTCGGTCTTCCAGGCAGAAGTTTTGGCCATTATCCACTGTCTGCAACTGAATATGAAGAAGGGCTACTACGATAAGCGGATTCTCAATTTCAGTGATAGTCAAGCCGCTTTAAAAGCGCTTAATTCCTTCGAAATCAAATCTAAAATGATTCTGGAGTGTAGAAACCTTCTTACAGAACTGGCAACTAGAAACAGGGTGATCCTTGTATGGGTGCCAGGGCATAAAGGTATCGAAGGCAATGAAAGGGCTGATGAGCTTGCTAAACAAGGATCGTCTTTTGTTCCCATTGGTCCAGAACCTTTTTGTGGGATCAATTTGAAGACCGCAAAAACCAATGTTCTCAGATGGGAAAAACGGAAAATGTATGAAGCTCGGCTCAAATCTCCTGGTCAAACCCACGCCAAAAGTATGATCTGTCCATCACCAGCGGTTATTGCCTCTGAAATTCTAAGATACTCTAGGCAGAAGATACGTTTAATCGTAGGCTTCATAACTGGGCACTACTATTTCAGAAAACATCTCCATAAAATGGGACTGTTTCAGCAAGACCCTATCTGCAGGAAATGTCATATGCAAGAGGAAACGGCCAAGCATATCATTTACGAATGCGAGGCTCTTGCCCTCCCTAGATTAACCTCTTTAGGCATCATCCATACTAGAGAGTTACACCTAGATTAAATGGTTATCAGATTTTATTAATAAAGTGGGTGATCCGAGCAAATGGAACTAAGAAACATTGGGTTTGGAGTTAACAGTACAAAATGCTGATAAAAGCAGAGGTGCTCAATGACATACAAACCCAACTCGAAGAAGAAGAAGAAGAAGAACAGGGTGATTAAAAAGTGTATTATTAAGTATTATTAAAAGAAAGGAGAATGTAACGAAAAATGAAATGAATTTAGGCATATATATTGATTTTTTACTTCAAAGAGACAGATGATATGGGGTATAACAGTAACCCTGTTATGCCCCATATAAAGGATGGAATTGCACAATGAATGTTGAAATATTCATCAGTGTCATTTAATATATACTATATATCTATATATATATATATCTATCTATATATATATATCTAAGATAAAACATGAATAAACTGAAATCAGAAATATAAGTTGAAAAGATACTAAAATATAAAGATAAGAAGAAGGCATAGAGTCTACCTCTTCATCAGTAGGAGATGACTAGCTATATAATATATATAGGTAAATCTTTCCATAGCTACTTATACTGACTGATTTCCTATAATATATGTAGTTTCTATATTATATTTTATATATTATATTTATTACTATATATATATATATATATATATATATATATATATATATATATATATATATATATATATATATATATATATGTATATATATATATATATATATATATATATATATATATATATATATATATATATATATATATATATATATATATATATATATATATGTATGTATGTATGTATGTATGTATGTGTGTGTGTGTGTGTGTATGTGTGCGTACATATTTTCAAACAAAAATAAAATAATTTATTTGCTTTAAATAAAATAATAATATTCACTACTAACTCTTATTATTTTTGAATAAAATTACTAATATTTCTTTTGAATGAATATATAAAAAAACCTATTCTAAACGTGAATAATTTACCTGCAATCATATGCAAGCAATAACTTTTGACTGTAATTAAAATGTTAATATTTTCTAAGCAAATCCCATAAAAAGTATTCTTATACTGCAAAATACTCCACAGCAGAGATTTTAAGACATTTTTCCCGATAATCTGTAGCATAATATTAGTTCAGAAAATGATTGTTTACAGAGGAATTTATTTTCAATAAGAAACAAACTGAAACTATTTTGTAATTATTGAACAGGTTATTTGATTAAATCTTGTTACATAAATGCTGAACTCAAAGAAAATTTTATCAAAGATTTCTTTCTTTTTTAGTAGTCTAATACAATTTTGAAGAAATGTTTCAGTCTTGTGACTAGTGATCTAAGTTTGGAAACAAGACAAACTTCTAATGGGCCTCTTAGGACTTAACGAACAAAAACTTTAACGGTAAAGGATGTCTCTTCAGGCGAGTAATGCCCTTCATTGAATTAGAAAAACTTTTGTTCCACAGGAAATCGACTCATTAAGGAACTATTTGCTTTTAAAAGAATATATAAAATCATTTATGTGCTGCTACAAACTTCTTTCTATGATTCAATGAATTAGAATTAAAGCTTATGTGCATTGTTTAAAAAATTTAGGTACCAAAATTTTTGCAATCTTCTGGTTTACAGTTTAGTTTTAAACACTTATTATAATTACTACTAAAGAGACGTTAAAAACTTCTAAAATAAAATATAGATTTATTAAAAAAATATGTTTGTTATATTAATGCAGAAAAAATAGTGAATTTTTACATAATTATCTGATGGATATTTTTTATTATAAAGAATGAAAATTGCATTCATCTGTTTATTTGCTCTGTAATTGATTACTATTAATTGAAAAACATTTGATTAATTGAATAAAAATTTTGAACTTTATATAGGTAGGAAAAGCATTTGAATGTCATAAATTATACTTCCTATCATAAAAAATTCAATATTATAAAATATTGGATCAAACATAAGAAAGTTGATACAAAAAAAAACATGCGTTGGTGTATGATAAAACTTACAATTATACATTTAAGATATATGTGGAATTATCGGTTAGAAATTTGTCTTTCTTTCACCGTGACGCAATTAGATGATTATCGAAACGGTGATGAGATAAGCGAGGTATCAACTCAATTATTGCAGTTTGTGTTTTTATTCATTAAACTCAATTATTGCGGATGGTGTTTATTTGAATGGAATCTCATATTTTTTTAATCTTTTCTCCACAGTATTTTCGCAGATAATCCCTGGAGAATAATAGATAAATACCAGGGAATTAGTTCCCAAAAATTTCCTATAGGTGTAAAATCAGAGACATTGCAGGACAAGAAAGCAACTGGATACACTCCAAAAAGATTATCTGCTAATTGGTGCTTTGGACCATGTGATGTTGTCCTTTTAGAAAATGTCATTTTGCTGATGCTAAAGACATAACAACATAACAATTTGCAATATTTCATCAACTTATTGGTATGCAGTCAAAAAGTCTGTGATTCCCAGAATATGTAACTTTGATCCTTCTTTGATTGGATTCTAAATTATTTTTCCATATCAATAAGCTGCGAGGCAGTCAGAAATCATTAATCGAATCGATTGTCCCTCCAGTACCTCGTTTACACTTAGTAGCTGCCATTAGTAATACAGCTCTGAGATCCTTAGCTAAAAAGCATTGCATTCATTTGTTCAAGTTTCCTGCTGATGACAACATCGCGACATCTCACACATCAGCCAATTTTATTTTAATGACAACATTATTAATGAGTGATTTGTCTTCAAGACAATTTCACCAAATTGTTGTTGAACTTGTTGCAATCAGAGCTTTTTATAAATTGAGCAGAATGGCAACAGAAGTTGATTGTGGGACCAACATTGTTTTCATTACTGAAGTATCAAACGTCAACGAGACCATTGGTTTTTCTGCCACTTCTTTCTGGTGAGCAGTATTGAGTCCAAATATCCTCCTATTACCATCTCTTTGCTGAAATAATTAAACAAAATATTCATTCAGAATATTGGCTCGTATTAGACAACTATTTTAGGAATTTTAACCGTAAATATAGCAGAAATAATTGAAGCGAATGAAAATAGTTTTTTTTGGAGAAATGATACTAACAGCTCTCTATTAACACTATAATACTCTGTAATGAGTGTATAGAAAAGGATTAAGAAACCTCCTGAAATACTGTCATTGGATAATTCTATTAATTAATTATGTTAACTAACTCCTAATAGGATATTATAGCTAAATCAATTAAAATTCATAACAAGAGCATCCAGTCTATTTGAATTCTATTATTGTTGAATTATAAATGCTTAAATTCTGACTTTTTTAATACAATAAGTGAATTATTTTTTGTATGCTGTAATAAAGTAAAAAATCGAAAGATTTAACCTGAAATCCAAAGTTCATATTTATTAGAAAATCATGTAAACATAATTCATAGTTACAAAGGTATACGAAAGAAGGAAATAGCATGGGTATGTCTGACGCTCCTTTAAAATTCATTATCGTACATATGTTATTTCGAATACAAATAATTTGTATTACAGTTTTTAAAAAAACAGTATAAGCATCCATGTTACAAATGTTGATTTTCTTAACTAAGTATTAAAATTAAAATTAATACTTTAATTTTTAAATGGAAATTTTATCCAAATATAACAATTATTATTAAGTTACTTTTTAGTTAAATTATCTTTAAAAGTTAAAGAAAAAAATAACTATGTACATATTATTAAATATAAATTATTATCCAAATTGTGAAAGAACTGTATAAAATGGATGTACATATAACCGTTCAATAAATGGCTGTTCAGTTTTTCAGTATTCAAAAGATTTTCGTAAAAAATAGCATAATATAATCCGTTTTTGAGCAGATGGAAAATAAATTTTTGAGCTTTAGAAAGGATTATATTTTTTAGCCTTGATTATAAAAATAATGATTACAGAGGAATTATAGCTAAGTACTCACACAGAAAAGGATTAACAAATATGAATTATTTTTTTGTATTAGTTCAAACACTTTAAGATATATTACTATCTCTTTTAAAATTGTTTTTCTAGTCATTTTTTAAATCTTAATATTACTTACTCGGAATCGATAAATCAAAAAAATTTTTCAAGAATAACTCTAATCAATGAAAACTGATGAATTAATCTTTTAAGAAAACATTTCTTTGCTCATAAAATCTATATACACTTCTATTTAATCAAAAAATAATTTATAATAGTTTATTTGGGCTTTTTTGTAAAACAATTTATTTGGAGAGAATAATTAATTTGGATTATTCTTTCAAAGATAAAAAATTACAATGTTAAGACTACTTTTTAATGTGTAACTCTATGTTCTACTCCTTTTAAGTAATTGCTTGCTTTCAATATTGAAACTGAGGTAGGTATAATTTACACTAACTCTACAGATTTTGTAGTTTTCTAAATTTTTATCAAATATTTTTAATTACTACTTTATCTAAGTTACAAACATGCAAGAATAAATAATTTTCACACTTTCAATTCTAATTTATGATTGATGACCTTTTCGGAATGTTTTTGAATTAAGTATTTATTTGCATGTTTGTCACGAAATGTTTTAATCATGATATTAATGATTAGATTAAACTAATAGCAGAAAATAATTTTTAATACAGTGGTCTTCAAAAGTTAAGGAACAACAAGTTTTTTGAAACTCACCATAAAAATAAATGACACTAAAACAGTAAAGTTTATGTAAATGATAAAAAGGAACTTTTGTAAATCTGTGTCAAAAATGCTTGCTACCACATTTTTGTTAGAAGAGAACAGGTGAATAAAAGTAAGACAGAACAATGCAAAAATCAAGCTTTCGTAACTACGGATGTAAATTTTGCTGATTTTCAGCTTCGTTGACAAAAGTCAGTTTGATCCCGCAATGCCAGACAGAGGCCGTTTGTCTGATTGTGCCTTCCCACAGTGTTGGACTGGTGGTATAGTCCCTCCTGATAAGAGCACGTTCTAAATCACTCATTCGTGTACATCTGGACTCGTCAGGTAAAAGGACAAAATCCCATCGCTGTCTGGTTCAGGATAAATGTTCTCCCTGCCAAGATGAAGGGCCTTTTTCTGTCTTCTGATCAGAAGGACATACACAGCTGATCGTCTTACATTGAGCATGGTGAAGAGGCCTTCGCATCGTACTTGCGAATATTCTGGTGCAATTGAGTGGTTTGCAATGAGTTACAGCACTAAAATACTCCTTCTTCTATGGTCCAAAAGAAAGAAAACTGTCTTCTGTAGGTATTATAACTCCTAGTAGCTTTGGAACATGTCTTTATTTGATAAAAGCTTCGGTTTGCTATTAATTCCAGAGATGGTGGACCATCTGTGCCACACATTAAGATGTTAGCAACATCAGTTTAACAAATCAGACAAATGGCTTCTCTCTGGCATTTGTCCGATTTACAAACTTATCAAAAAGGAGTTTTAATAAAGGATCCCTAGCTTGAATGCTCTAGTGGCATCAACTTCGATTGCTGTCAATCAAATTGTTGGTTCTTCTTCTTCTTCTTAGAATTGGGTTTGTATGTCATTGGGCACCTCTGCTTTTATCAGCATTTTGTACCATTAACTCCAAACCCAATGTTTCCTAGTTCCAGTTGCTCGGGTCACCCACTTTATTAATAAAGTCCGATAACCCTTTAATGGAGTCTAGGTGTAACTCTCTAGGTATGGATGATGCCTAAAGAGGTTAATCTAGGGAGGGCAAGAGCCTCGCATTCATAAATGATATGCTCTGCCATTTCCTCTTGCGTATGACATTTCCAGCAGATAGGGTCTTGCTGAAACAGTCCCATCTGGTCAGAGAGTCAGTCATACTAGGGATAGCTTCCTGACTTTCACCAGAAGATGGTTTGGAGGTCATTTCTACCTCAAGTGAAGGATTCCTTACTGCCCCTTTACAAGACAGCCTCTGAGTTCACTTGTCTTTTTCAGCAAGGTCAACTTCAGAGGCATCACCTGTAGATGCAGAAAGGATTGTTATTTCTTGTGTCTTTTCAGCCACAAGATAACAATTTATAAACTCAGGTAATATAAGTCCACCCAGCATTGCCTGAGATACTGGGCAAGGCAAATTACTCTAGAAGTTTGCCAGGCAACTAGAGGCTCAGTTAAGACACCAATACCGCGGTGCCAATTAGCCCTTGGCACGGATCGCATAACACCAGGGTTTACGGGAGCTGGTTCGCGGCCTCTGATTCTATATTCAAGGCTATCCTGTCATTCCTACAGGACGTTCGGTGATCCACCGCCTACCGACGCGCCTGGTAGCTGCTCAGGCCCCAGGTAAATTGTTGGTTACCGAAATGGAAAGAGGAAACCATACACGTAGTAAGCTGTTTTTTAGCTCTTCTACAGACCTTGGAGGAGGACTTAAAGCAGCACTATCTAGCAAGATAATCTCACAAGTACAGTATGAAATTAAAATCTGGAATTGAGTTGTCTATTTCATTTGGTCCAAGCTAAGTTCCTCAAAATATTCCTCTACAATTGCAACGCGATGAGGATTTGCGTTATCATTCATCAGAATGAAATCATTACCAATTGCACTGACATATGAACACACATATGGATCAAGGATTTCATCATAATCTCTCACACCAATCACATGCAGGTCAGTGTAATCACCCACTGAGATCCCTTCCCAAACCATTATTCCCTTATCAATTGTGTCTTCTTATAATATTGAACAGACAAAATATTTCTATTACACAATTTTGCAACATAAAATTATGATTACTCTTTTTTCCAAGAATGAACTTTTTCTAACGAAGTTGCTTTCTCGTTGTAAATCATTTATGGATTTTGCTTTTGTCCATTTCTATATTGCAATTAATACATACCTGTTTTGTGCACAGACCCAAGTAGAGACTAAGAGAAAGAATTGTCCTAACGTAGCTCATGTATGCCATAAGAAGTGACAAAAATGAGCACCCAACACCAGGGTGCCAGGTACCTTGTCCCAGGGGACTCGTCTTTCAGGTTGCGGGTTGAAACTAGGGTTGACAGCACACAGTTGATAATACTGTAAAAAATTTTCATTATGAAGTCTGATGAAGAGAAGCCCAATGGCTTAGTGGCAGCATTTCACGCTCCCATGACACAAGTTCGAGGTTCGATCCTCGGGCGGAGCAAGGTTGACTCAGCCTTTCATCTCTTCAGTGGGTCGATTAACTGAGTACCAAGCATGCTTGGGAACTAAACACTGGGGGTCTTACGTTAGGCTGATCACCTAACTGGAACATATGCTTCGCACCCCGAGCCCTCAGTCATGAAAACAGTTATGGGCACTGTAGGCTTTGGTCCACATGGGCTGTCGTGCCATGGAGTTTAGTTTAGTCTGATGAAGAATTAATCTGGATGATCAAATGGAAATGATTAGGGGAACGAATTACTGACTTGAGATTTGGAAACTTGAGATATAATGACGTATGATTGCTTTCAAATTTATTGGTAAATTTTTTCACAACTTTTGTGAGTTAAAAACTTTTATACTATAAGCTTTAGAACTTTCCTTTAATAATGTAATATTTGCATCCCTTTTCTGTTGTTGTGTTGTTACTTATGACACTTGGACAAGCCAAGCTCGCTGTGCCTTGGCAATGCGAATTTTAAGTCAATAAGGAGCGTCTTTCGTTTTAATCAGAGCACAACAAAGGTGAAAGTACGTCTTTGCTCTTTTTTAAATCCTCCGATAGATGGCACCACCAGAAGATCCAGTCCCTCAATTTTGACATTGATTTGTAGGAGGAGGAAATTTTCTCCAGACCATTGCACCCATGGTAACTGCTCAATGACCGACCACAGGACTTTCAATTCCACAGACTCAACGAGCACGTATATCGCATGTACTCGGTGGGTCTTTGGTGGCATTTGGAATCGAACCCCGACCTTCCGGATGGAAGGCCGATACCCTAACCAGTAAGCTACCACGGCCTCATCCATTTTCTAAAGTATATACTGTGATATTTAGATGCTTACAATTTACGCACTGCCAATGTTTTAAACAGGAATTTAAAATATTATATAACAGTTCCAATCGGGAATATAATAAGTTGTTATGATAAATTATTTTACCGAAAAATATTTTATTTATTTTTTTATTGATATTTCTCAAAATTGTGCTAGCAATCTTCTTATTTTATTTATAAAGAAAAGGATATATTCAACAGCAGTATATAACTGTGAGATAAATATAATAAAGATCACATAAAATTATATTGCGTTTTAGATACGAAATAATAAAACTTCTAACAACAAATATCTAAATAGTAACAACTAAGGGGTAGTAACAACAAATACCTATCTTTTACTTATTCCCATTCTCATCCGTAAATAAGAAAGGAGATTAAGACTTTAAGTAAATCTCTTGAGAGCGCGAAAGAGCTAAAAACGAAGCAATTAAGTGCAAACAAAATAAGAGAATAAGAACAACAATTAGAAAAATTAATCTCAGAAGCAACTAGGGATCATGTTGTAACAAAAGTTTAACACCTCAATTTAGCAACTTAACGTTTGCGAATTAAAAATATATTTTCTGAGAGCAAGGAAAAAGCTGTTATTACTTTGATATTTGACTCTTAGAGAGAGAGTTTTATTTATTTTCCTTATTCTATTTCATTTTTGTTCTCTTCTTTAAGAATACTCCAAAAATTAATGTTTATAATATTTAACAGTAAATAATTTCTAATTAAAGAAAAATTATTCGGTCTACCAGAAAGTTATGCTTATTTTTGGAATGAAACAAAATGAAAATTTTGTTTACGTCAATAAACTTTATTAATTCATATAATTTCAATTATTATTAAAGACTTCATGCTGGAGTGAGGGCAATTTTTATACTCCATTTTGGAAAATGTTTCAGCTTTTCAAGCAAAACATTGAAACCTTGCTTGACTGACATCTTCATTTTTGAATTTTCTGTCCTTCAAAAACATTTTTATGGTCAAAAACAAGTGATAGTTGTAGGGTGATAAGTCTGGAGAATATGGTGTAGGGAACAGAATTTCCTAGCCTAATTCTGCAATTTTTTGACGAAATCTCTTTTTTGGTATGTTTTTTGAACTGTTCTTTTTGGAAACATCATTATCCTCTTTTCTTTGACTGAATTCTTTAAACTATCCTGTTGCTGACGAAACTTTTTCGAATTGAGCTTTTCGTTCAATTTTTAATGCTGACAATATATTAGTGTTCAAATGTCATATCGTATGTACAATATTCTCTTATTCAGAGTTAAATTTGTTTTAAAATTAGAAGGACTAGATTTTAATCACGATGTATTGGTAGATAATCCACTTTTCATCCTTAGTTATCACCCGGTTCAAAAAGGGGTCAATTTTATTCGGAACAAGCAGAGATAAGCATTTGGTGAATAGATCATCAAAATTCTTCTGACTTAATTCATGTAAAACCCATTTTGAATATATCTATACCAATCCTATGTTCCGATGCAGTTTGCTGAATAAACTTTCTACGATCTTCGATGTTATCAAAAAAAGAACTTGCTCTAACATGGTATTAACAACATCGTCATCGATCAATGGACAGAGCTTTCCGGTACACCTAACACTAACTTTAAAAACTTTTGTTTTGTATTTTGTAGATTATATGAATAAGATTTCCATTTTTAAAACTGACATAATAACATATCTTATTATTTAAAGAAGTTATTAAATACTTTATATTAATTCTACGTAAGTTAGGTCTCTAAAATTAAAGTTTATCTTGCCTTTCTTTTCCTTATCTTTAGTCTTCAGTTTATCTTTAATTTTAAGTTTAAGTTTATCAGTCTTTCCTATACGTTAAGAAAATACTAATTGAATAGAATTATAAAAAGGAAAAATTATTTGTAAATACACATGAAATTATTGAACTACAGTGATATATAGATAATTTAGGAAGACTAGTTTATATATTTTCAATTGTAGTCCAATAATTGTAAAAATCAGTCTGTTTTTGTTGTTGTTACTTTTAATACTTGGACAAGCCAAGATCGCTATGCCTTGGCTATGCGAATTTAAGTCAAAAGAGAGTGTCTTTCCTTTTAATAAGAGCACCACGAAGGTGAAAATATGTCTTTGCTCTTTAAATCCTCCGATAGTTGGCACCACCAGAGGATCCACTCCCTCAATTTTGACATTGATCTATAGGGAATTTTCTCCAGACCATTGTACCCATGGTAACTGCTCAATGACCGACCACAGGACTTCCGATTTCCACAGATTTAACGAGCATGTATATCGCACGTACTCGGTAGGTCTTTGGCGCCCTTCCGGATGGAAGTCCGATACCCTAACCACTAGGCTACCACGGTCCAATCTGTTTTCAACTAGCCGAAGTTGATCCTGAATTTCAAGGATAAATCACATTTTATATTTCGCTTACACAATAAACACCTATGATTATTTAAATTTTATTTTAATACTGCATTGTGGAGAGTCTAAAAGCCTAAAACTGTAGTAAGAGCGTTATGGAGTAAGAGATTTTAATATCCTCTATTCAAGTTAGTTTCAGGGAAAAATGTTTCACATACAAGGGGACAAGTTCATAGTCTGAAAGGACATGAACTTGTCTGAAAAAGGATAGAAACTCGGAAAGAATAAATTCTAACCGATGCATTAGATAGAAAACAGAATTATAGCATCTATCATTAGCTAGGTTACTCGTAACTCAATAGTGACTAAGATTGTATTCCGGCCACATTACTCTCTGATGAGCGTAATCCTATCCCTAGGTCATGGCGTGCTCTTTAAAATTGTTTGGATTTAATGTGCAAATGCACAACTCACTGTGCCCTAGTGGTAAGAGCGTTGTCCTTTGGCTGCGTCTCGGTGAGCTCTTTAAAATTGTTTGGATTTAATGTGCAAATGCACAACTCACTGTGCCCTAGTGGTAAGAGCGTTGTCCTTTGGCTGCGTCTCGGTGAGCTCTTTAAAATTGTTTGGATTTAATGTGCAAATGCACAACTCACTGTGCCCTAGTGGTAAGAGCGTTGTCCTTTGGCTGCGTCTCGGTGAGCTCTTTAAAATTGTTTGGATTTAATGTGCAAATGCACTGCTCGCCGTATCCTAGTGGTTAAAGCGTTGTTCTATGACTGCGTCTTAGTGAGTTCTTTAAAATGGTTTGGATTTAATGGATAATGCACTGGTTATAATAAAAATGTATTCTTTATGGTTCAAGAACACAGTTTCGACAGTGGCTTTCCCTATTTTTCCCATCAAAGTTGAATAAAATTCGTTAGATATTAACAATTCCTAAGATGTAACACCTCAGAATAGTGG